>OY796658.1:90676721-93298411 GCA_963680705.1 Rhagium mordax | reverse complement strand
TTAATTTACACTCAATAACTAAATATATTAAAACCTTTTAAACATTTCTAGAGTCACGAATTTAGCAAGGAACCGTCACGTCAGTGGGTAACAAACGCCATCGACTCGAACTTAGCTGCGACAGCCGGAGAGCAATATCGCGTGCTGGGTCCATCCCTTTGGGCTGCCATAGATGATGAAATCTCATTGGAGAATTGTGATATTTATTCGTACAACCCAGATCTCGCTTCTGATCCATTTGGGGAGGATGGTTGTTTGTGGAGCTTTAATTACTTTCTGTATAATAAGAAGCTCAAGAGGATCGTGTTCTTCACTTGTAGAGCCATAAAGTAAGTAGAAATACAATTAAAGGGATATCCCGTGAACTAAAATTTTTTTCAGCCCAAGGTATACTTTGGATTCTGGGTTTGGCAGTGACCTCGTCATGGACGAAGACGACCTCTATGATTAAAAACAGTTTATGCAAATGGCTCATTAACATTCGGCCATTTTAACGCACTCCCTAAGGGTACATTAATTGATTGCAAAAAAATCTTTTGGTGAGAGCAAAAGTACAAAGTATTTTAAATATATTTTAGATGTTGTAGTTTTAAGGATTATAGAATGTAAACGTATTTATCGTTCACAGTTAATATTGTTTTCTTGTTGATTAGGGATAACTTCCGGATTAATGTTGAACTGAAAGAATGTTTTATATTAGAGTTTTTAGTTTTTCTTCCGATATATCGAGTAGGTAAAGAATTGTTATTTTTGCTTTTACTAATTAGTCATCACACGATTGAAGTTATAGGAATGAAAGTTCCAGGAAAACTAAAAGACATCAGTTAAACTGATTTAGGTATATAATAAAACTGCACTAAATTCCTACCAGTTAGAAATTTACTTAATTTCCGTACTTGATTAACCAGTTATTTTATTTTACTTCAGGAGTATTATCTAGCACGTTATTTTAATCTCGTAGATTTTAGGAGTTTTTAATTTTCTGTTTAATACGTACTAAATACCAGCAATATTATTTAATGAGAAATGGTACAATGGTTATATAATAACACAATTGTTCATAGTTTTATGATCTGATAAATAAAGTATTTAGTTGTATTTACCATTACATAGTGTTTTTATTTGCCCACATACCCTGCTGCAAAAGTAATTTTTTAGGTATAATTACCATCTTAAGGTTATTAGTTCAAGAGTGTCGCTTTAATTTTTGGTTACAAACAAAATATCTCTTCTGTATGTGTACGTCGCAGTCGAAGATGTACCATTTATTTAAGGCGGATTGTTTCTAAATAAAACGTCAATTAACATGTAATAATTTCTATTTTATATAATATTTATATAGCTATTTACTTACTATATTTACATTTTTTTTTTCAACTATATTATAAGCCATGCCATTGAGAAATAAAAATAAATTACGAAAATACTATAAATGTGATTATGAAATAAGTTAACAATGTCAAGTCTGAACTGTTTAGTGTGGTTTAACATTTTGACGTACCATACAAAACTTTAAATCATAAAAAAAAAAATTTTCGAAATGAGAAAATAAATCGACATTTATTTGGAGTTATTCATCTTGAAATATATATTACATAAAAAAATCCTCTTAAGAGACTTGTGACAAATAAACTAATATTGTTTGCCGATATTATTTTACTGTTCCAACTGGAATTTATCAGGTATTAATGACATTCAATTTTCTATGGGCGAATTCGTTGTTTTCACGGTAACGTGGCATTTATTTTAACTGTAAATAAAAATTATATGTAAAAAGTACACGTCTCTGTAAAAAATTATATTTTAACTAACAAATAGTTCTTGATAATCGAGATACAGGATTTTTCCTTGTATTTTGATACCATTTCATTGGGGGAAAAAAATTACAAATACATAATTCGATTTTAGCCATGCCTCCATTACTGCTTACTTCATAATAATTAATTTTAAAATTATATTAGAAGAAAGTGTCAACTTCACAAAAACTCCCGCGTATCTGAAGAAACAACTTATTTTAAATAATTTTCTCAATCATGCCGCACTAAATAGTTCTTATTATTTATTAAAGCCCTAATAATACATTTTTGATTTAACAAAGTAAGAGATGTATTTTCTAAAAGATGTTTAAGCCATATTTTACAAAAAAAAAGGAAGTAGAGAGTTTATACTGTTTAATACTGGTAAGCGGACAAATAACAAGTAAGTACACGGTACGTATAATACAAACATAAATATCTGAACTCACGGCTTTTTTTAGGTTTAAACGTTTAAAACTCGCACATTTAGATGGAATCTCGGTCGTTTTACTTTTCAACTATGGTTTTACGAGACCTACAGCTTTTCAATTTTTTTACTCGTTTATTTCGTCATAGGCTATTCTTGTTTTCTTTCCCTCAAGCTTAATATGCCTTAAACACCTTTTGTAAATTTAAAAATAAAGGCGAGTTTATTATTTAACAATCTAAAAATACTGAACATCTAATTTTAACAGGTATAGAATATTCGATAATATATATGTGAAATAATAAAACAAATGGAAAATTTTTTATGGTAACAACATTTTTAGTAGTTCTAAGCTACATAGACCGCTCAAAACGAAAAATACTAAATGCAAGGTTATTATTTTGTACATTTAAAAAAATATATATAACAAAAAAATAGTTATTAATACAAATCGTCACTTAGACATTCTGAAATCTTTTAAGAAACCAGTAGTTCTAGAAAATAATCAGTCATATTAGTATTTTGCAAGTATTAAAATATACTGTACTTATCTATACATCATTACATCGGAACTTTGATACATACAAATGTAAGCATCACAAAGTAATCTACGAGCGTGTTCAGGTAAGTGTCGGTCCAGTGGAAATTCCTCGTGGAGTTGCTTACAGATCCTGTCGTCGGACAACCACCGGGATATATCTGGACATGCGACCATTTCAGGTATGTTGAAACCATCTTTTTCACCTTAAAAAAAAAACCGATATGAATAATCTACTTATTTTAGTTAAGTAGAAATAGTAGAAATATTCTTATACTAACCTTTTCTGTCAGCCATGGAATCAAAGAAACACCAGGGTGCCTCGTGTCCAACACCGCACTTCACAAACGCTACATAGTGGGAAGTTTCTATACAAATCACAGCAAATAACTCCATAAATAGCCTTGGTGGTCTATACGCATCTTGCATTAATGAAAAATCATGGGCAACTTCTAATTTTGTGGGTCGGTGATGTATCCGCCTTTCGTGTCGGTGGGCCGTCTTTAAACATTCCATACAGAAAGCGGTGCTTTCCAAACCTGCATTACTACAATCGTCGAAACACTCCCTACACTCAAATCTCGCTAATTTTCCGCATACTATGCATTGTCTGGGCGCTGTAAAACATTAAAATACCATAAATTGGTGCAAACGAATCCATTTTGAATTTTGCAAATTTCAATGGCCACTTGTTACAAAAAACTTGCCTAAATTCATACTAATCTACTTACATCCTTCTATAATATCGGTGACGTCCAATAACTGCGATGGCAGTATCCTGGGATACATTTTGTAATTCTTTCCAAACCTAGGCATCTGAATAATAAGACAAGAGGGCACTTCCTTCAACTTAATATTGCTTGTCAAAAAACTCTGTTCAAATAACTGCTGCACCGTTGGCAAAGTTAAATCTGCATCTTTCTCCACAAATAATTGATAGTAAAACGCTTCTTGTCCAGAGTTGAGTTTCAGAAAGGGCTCGGCTTTAAGAATCTGCGCAAGAAGGGAATTAAGAAATTCTTCTGGGTCCTTCTCTTCACTTGTAAGACCTGACACGGAACTTAATCGGTCTAGAAGACGGCGCAACTTCATGACATGGCCTGCGCTGACGTATAAATTCTTTCTCAGGGGGTTTACGATTTCTTCCCTCAAAACTCTCTGCACCTAAATTTAAAAAATACATTACCAGGTACTTTTGTCGTTACTATGGTTTAAAAGTATTCTAATTAAGATGTGAACCTACCTCCTCGTAGTCGCCGATATCGGTAGCATTCTTTGGTCTAAATAATAAACTGTCAAATACTGCAGTGTAAGTAAACATTGAAAACAATGTCACGTCTAAGTAACAGGAGTTATGGTGGCCTTGTATCCCTCGGTATTTACCACAAACCGCTTCAACGTCCTCTTCCGTGGGCATACAGAGGGGAGCTACTGCCCCCGGTATTACTGGGCAATTCTAAAATGTACGAAAATATAACTTTAACTATAGTCTCTTGGCTAACAGTTAAAGTTTTCGATAGATAATTTTTTCTATTCAACGATTTTAATAAATATCAGAAAGGAGTTACTCACAACTTGCTCCACAGCTGCAGCCTGGTGAACTGGAGTAGGGGTGCCCTCTTGAAAGCGTGAATCCTTATGACATTGTTCTAACGGTACAAAAAAAGCTCTATTATCAGAACACTGAAAGAATCGTTCCCCATTATGAGTACCGTCAGTCAATATCAGAGGCAAGTGCGATTGTTCTTCTTCCAATTCCACACCGACTAATATGAAATTAGCTCCGTTTTCAACTCCCATCCACCTCACCACACCATAGAGAGGTTCCTCACTAATATCATTTAGAACTTCCACAAGACTTCCGATTACCAGGTCATTTGTTGTACCTGGTTGTGGGTCGTGGTATTTGGGTTTATCGTTAACATAGAAGGTTGAAGACCTTGCCACTTGTTCACTTTTTTCATTAAGTTCTAAGACAGATAGTGGAATATTAATATCATCCTCGACATAAGTGTTAGCGTAAATAACATCGCAATTGTTTTTAGCTTTAACATTCCTCGTTTTCATTACTTTGGGACTGTTCTTGTTAATGTTAAGAGATAAATTACAATTTTTTCTTTGACTTAAAGACATATTTCTACAGTTATAAACCTAAAACTACAAGTGGGTACGAACTTTTTAACAACTTAATGGTACAACACATTTTTTGCAAGGGCCAAATATAAAAGTGGCTGTATTGACACTGAGGCAGAACTGAACTAAATGGGTAAAAATAGAAATCTAAAAAAAGTCTGCAAGTCTAGTTTGGCTAACATACGCAACACTGGGCTATTTTTAACTCCAGAGTGTTTGCTAAACCAGTGGCATAGCGAGTTCATCTAACAAAAAAGGGACCTTAAAACATTATATTATTAAAATAGATTAAATCAAAACCAAAAACGTACTCTTATCACAAATTTTTAGTACTGTCATTCGTTGACAGATTTTTTTTGTTAAGTTGGTTACCACATTTGAAATCATGACGGTTTAAATATATTTGGTATAAATTTTTTTTGCCCAATAAAGATTGGACCCCTCCACCTACTACATTGTGTTAACAATAACAAAGATTTACTAAATATAACTTACTTTTAACAGTTTCCTGCTTTCTACTTATTATTTTAGACTCATCTTTGCCGTTCTCCGTTAAATCATTGGTATAAAATTTTGCCGTCCTCTTCAAGCTGTTGCTACTTTGGAAATGCAAAATGGGATTAATGCTCTTGTTTCTTTTGCTCGAAGTGTTATTTTCTGTATACGCATGTTTTTCTCTAATGTTATCATTCTTGTCAAGTCCCTTTTTCAAATGCGAGAAATTTTCTAGTTGCTTACTTTCTGTAGTTCCCGACCAAGAACCCCCAATAACTTCAATCAAGTCTACTTCGGATTTGTTTTTACTCTTTCTTGATGCCTCTTCCATTAGATAAGTCTTGTCATGTTGAATGACGCTGTTTTGATCAAAATCGTTGTTAGTGTTAACCGTTGAGCTTTCAACATCCAAAATATTTTGCAGTGACCGGGAATTTCTCGAGTTTTTAACAGGCATGGTTATTTTTTTTGGATACTCTCCATACTTTGTAATAATTTCTTCATTTCGGGGCTTCATATCGTTAGTGTGGTTCATTATACTGGACACGTTTTTTTCTAAGAAAGCATCAAGATCGGTGAATGGTGAAGGTTTAGGTGGATCATTACTACTACCAGGATAATTGTTAGGTATAACTCTCTCTATCGTAGTAAACACCCCGTGGCCAGGAGCGCAGGAGAAATATTTAATGTTGGCACAGGATCCATTGCAGTTATTATTTTTTTTCTTCTCCTAAAAGGGGATTTTAAATTAATTAAGTAATATATTTTAGATACTTAGGAGCGAGTTCATATGAGTAATTTTTTTATTTGTAAAGATATTTATATATCTATCTTATGTTCTATTAAAAAAAATCATATTTTTTCACATCTTGCGTGATGGAAATAAAAATTATTCACGATAACTGAAATGGGACTCTTTTTCTTGAGAAAAATTGGAAAATCTGTGCTGCAACTTTTATTCTCTTTTAGATATGCGCATTCCTTACACAATCAACCAAGTTTGTCATTTATCAGTTCGTCATGTGTATATCCACATGGAATTTTTTTTTATTGCAATTACATTTAAAATTATCTTGTCTTAAGAGTGAGGCATCCTTCTGACTGAATTTAAGCATAAATTATTAATTATATTCTTCCTTATCATATCTGTAAAAGGAGTGAACTGATGTCTAGACATTTAAGCAGTAACATGATATTAGTTGTGTGTGTCTATGCATAAAAGTAGCTACTAAGCTTAATTCCATTCAGAATTATAAAAATACTCTTTCTGAATAACACACATTTATAATTTATTTATCTTAATACTATTTGTCAGAAAAAACTTCAATATTAGATTATAAAAATGGAACAGAGATAAATCTAAAAAACATTTACACATTTAAAATAAGCAAGTTTAACTACACTGCACTGTAATCATAAACAAACATTAAAATAAACCAAAGCACAAACCATGTTTCACTCAGTTTTTGAAGCAGTTATTACCACGTATAATTTGTTTATCTGGTCGCGGATAGTGTTGTTATTTGATTGTTGAAAACTCTAGATTACTAAAAATTATAGAATATTTTGATAAAGAAAGGATTAACACCATGAAAAGGGAAATTATATTTTTCATTTGAAATTGACCTCTGGAATTCTGGGATTCTAAAGCACCCAGTATATTTCTTATTATTCGTGAATATTGGAACAATAATGTCACAAGACTCTTGTTAATATACAATTTTCAATTAAAAGTGATATGATTATAATACAGTATCTAAAGTAGAATTGCATACACATCTATATATGATTAATAATCTTTTATTTAGAATTTTACAATGGACCAATACTGGACTAAAAACATTATATATAAGCCCGTCCACCAGTGAATGTGTCTTTTAAGTACATATATGGCTTCTCATCATCAGTGAGTTGTAACTAAATTTTGCTGCTAATAAAATCGTGCTTATGAATAATTGACGTTATCTGGTGCTGTAGGTTTATAACTGCACACAAATATTTTTGCCTAATATCGTATTTATCTTTGTGTCATGTTCTACACCCATCAGTAGTTTCACGTAGGTAAATTTTAAAACACGGAAAAATATAAACACAAGATTATGGGATACAAAACAAGTACATACTGATACGGTGCAATAAGATTATCTGTCAATCCTATAAATATTATATAGTAGGAAGGTTATAAATAACTACCTTATCTGTTCATACCTATATAGTTTTTGGAGTTGAAAAATCTGCTAAATATTTAAGTTCTTCTTTAGTATATAAATACCATTATTTATAGTAAATTTGTATGTAACAATTTATACACATTCAAATTAGATCGACCAAACACAAAGAAGAGGTTCTTTGAAGCAGAAATAAAATAGAAACTAGTATCAAACCATAACAAAGGTAATTAAAACGTTCTAGCTGATACGCATATTTATTGTCTTAATTAAACTTACATGCAGTTCAATGCCAAAGCAGGTACCCATGCCCTTGACGGCACCCATGTATTTCACAGTACCCAGATGAACATCGGCAGTATCTATGAATCCCACAACCATATCTTTGTGGATTTTTTTCAATTTTTCACATAAAGTCTTATTTTTGGCTAACTTAACTCTCTCTTGTGGTGATGTAATGGATGCAATATAGGGCCATAATTGCTCAGAAATAGTTACCACACTGTCTTGATCACAGCAAAAATGGGTTGGTTCCCATGTATCACCTTCTTTTAGGAACCTTACAGCTAAATTTTGTTCACCTAATTTACCAACAATAATAACAATTTGTCCAAGTAAGGCTGTTCGCTGGTTCTGAGTTTTAGATAAGTCTCTAAGTAAGACATTTTGCACAAAAATACCGTATACCATTTCTTTGGAACTCATTTTACATCGTATTTCAACTTATAAACAAATTTTTGTAAACATAAGTGTTATGGGTGTAATGAATCATTTAACACCAGCTGTCATTGTAAAACCTTATCTTATCTGAAAGATATAAGTGGAAAAGTATAACGTATTAACCATATATCCTTATTAAACTGTAAATAAATAACTATGCCCAAATTCAGACCATTATGACACATATAAACATGACATAAACACACCTTTTGACACCTGGTGTCTAAAGTCACACTGTGATAGTATAAAAATTAATGATGGGCGCATTCGACTGAATCATAATCGTTCATTCGATTATTCATGTAACTCGAGCATCTCGAGAACTCTCATCAGTCGAATGATTTTATTTGAATGGCTGTCAACAGTGTCAACCGAATTAAGCATAATACAAAATGAAATAATTTGAATGAACAGTCGAGCATTAGAATATCTTAAAATTATGAATTAATGTAAACACGCATTCACTATCGGATATTCTGTGCTGTCACTGCTGTCGGACATCTTTCTTAGTATTGCTATATACTCGTACATGGAAAACTGGAAGGAGGAATGGTGGGTCTGGATCTGAACATAATGGTCTTAATTGTTGGTTGATATTTTGTATTAACTATATAAAAATGTCTTGATTTCTAACGAAGTAAAACGAAATCATCGTTATTTAAGAGCCAGTGTTATAACATGAGGCATGAGTATTATTGAGCATACATTCGGATAAAGATATAATCCTGGTATTGAGTATTTGAATGACCATTCGACTGATCATTCGATTACTAGAATCAATCGAATATCAACTATTCGATTATAGAATTCGATCGATTAATGATTATGCCCATCACTAATAAAAAATAATCAATTGCCTGACTAAGGCAACTAAAGTAGTACGTTATATTGTAAATAAATAAAGGAAAGATATAAAGTTTCATAAGTTAATTTGAAATATTTATAATATAAATGATGTGGTTAACGTCACATTTCAAAAGTGACATTTGCTGAAACTGTTGAGAGGTTAGGTCTTGTTACTCTTGTTACTTGTTAGGTTAAGTCCCGTATTTAAAAGTTCCATGGAAGAGCTTGGATTTTTATAAAATGTTGCGATTAACGAATAACTTTCGAATTTTAAGTTTAACCAGCGAAGCACTTACTACAAACTATACAAACTTTCAAACTGTTCGGTGGCGAAAACCTAGATGGATACCGATAGCGAAAAGTAAAATGTTTAGGGTTCCACCAAGAACAGTAACTCCAGAGGAAGAAAAAGTGGAACTGATGAGATTATATAACAATTATCGAACACAAATTAAATCTATTCGACGATATTTAACAGCGAAACACTCAGTAAGATTCTTAGCGAGTGCAGATCCCGAAGAACAGAAGAAAATATTTGAGGAAGATTATGCCCGCTGTGTAGAAATTAATAACAAGTGGAATGAAGAGCAAAAAATATTAAGAGAAAAACGAGTCACTGAGACACTAGAGCAGGATCTTGCTTTTGCCAAAAACAGAGTAAAATTGGAATTGTTAAAACGGGAGCAGAAGTTACAAGAAGTTGAAGAGATTGTGCGTAAAGAAAAGGAACAAGCTAAACATTTTATTACCCCTGAAAATATAGATGCTGCGATAGAACACGCGTTGGATAACCCTGTCGACTATAACTTTGCTATCGATGTAAATGGAGGGAAAATAATTGGACGTGAAAATAACTCTCCAGAAGAACAAAAAGTTAGTGCTAAGCAGTAGTTTAATTCTTATGTAGGTAATAAAACATTTTTAAATTATAAGTTTTCTTTGTTTGTACAAGTACCTAAGCCTGCGATATATAATTTTTTTGACTAATTTGATCGTCTTTTCGAATCGAAATTGGATATTCATCCCTGTATCTACCTACTATCTTTGAAGTTACACTCTAAAATTTAAGATATCTGAATTTGAAGAGTGAAAGGAAAAGCAGTCTGTTTTCTTAAATAAATATATTTGCTTACAAACTACAAAATAAAATTGGAAAATATTAATTTAGTAAGTATAACAAGGCTATGAAAAAAGGGACTGCAGAAATTCTTTTCTTTCGTCTGCATGTTGTGTCTTATCTACATCCATTTTTTCATCAACTTTGGACGACATATTTTCAAACTCTTTATTAACGAAGGTCTTATTTTTCTTTCGTTTATCCAAATTGGCTGAGAAGAAGTTCGTCTTTTTCTTCGCTAACTGTATTTCTGCCCTCAATTTTTGTCTTCGTGCCGCTTTTTCATACGCAAGCCTTTCGTGCAAATGCGTCCATTTAAAATTCGACAAATATTTTATATTCCAGATGTTATCGTACTGTTTCGACTTTTTCCTGTTGCTGACTTGAGTGTTATTTAGTGACGCGGCTACTTTTTTTGCAACCGACTTCCTCTCAAATTCTACCCACCCTTCCGTAAACTTTCTTGCAACATTACGTTTCTTTGACTTCTTTGCTGGGTTTGTATCTAAAACAACAATCGTTAAATGTGAATTTACTCAGTAATTAAATTAACACACCTGTGTCTGCTAGCTGTAAATAGACTCGGCCGATTGTGCCAAATTCGCTGAACACCTCTTTGATTTTTGAGACATTCATGTAAGGTGGAATCGTTGACAAATAAATAATTCCTCTCTTTGGTGGTTTTTTGGGCTGCAGTGCTTGGTTACTTGTGGTAGGTTCTATGTCGCTGGAATCGTCACTTTCTTGAGTCATTTTAAACGAAGCTATTATTGGTTCTTAATAAGAAACGGGTTAAATGAAAATGCGGGGCAATTTACACGCCTGTTTGTGAGGTTATGGTTGTCGAGTGGAGCGGGGACATTTAATATTTCACATCTTTATGTTGGTACAGTTGGTGATAGAGAATATAATTTAGAAACCTGTTTTCATTTTGGTAGCAATTTCATAGTTATGAAGAGTGCTTCATAGATGTCGCCATACTATTAAATCACATTGAGCTCATAGATGTCAGTATACTAAGGCTGTGAAATTAAATTTGAAATTTCTATTATGCGATGATAATTTATTATAATTTTAAATTTATTTTTATTATACTATATAATATTATATTATTTTCATATGAAGGCATAGAAGGGCCACATCATTACGTACTGATTTAATAAAAGATGAAAATATAAATAAAAAGTTATATATTTTTTGTAGATAATATAATAAAAGATTTTTAATTATTTTTAGGTTTATTCTGTTCAAGTCATGGCTGGATGATAAAGCAGATTCTTAAATATAGCTATGCCGTTTTTTCAAACCACAACACTACTGGGTAAGAATAAAAAATAATAAAATATTTAGTGTCAATAGTTATATAGGTATAGGGATTTTTTAGACACTGGTTAGAAGATTCCCATAATTTTTAATTATTATCTTTTTTTCTGGTGGTCATATGATATTTTTAATATATAAATTAATTAATAACAATTTTATATCGCTTCTATGGTTAAAATGGTTATAGCCGTGGGTAAAAAAATCTATAACAATGAATGTCACTGGACAAGACAACTCTCTGGAAATCTCTCGGGAAATGTAACATATGGAACTAGTGGAAGCAATGAGTATTACCGGATACCGATCGTCTGCGCTAGGATACTATAAATAGAAATTGGAAGTGTGTTTTAATTGACCTGGAAACTTTATTACACATTTTTACACATTGTCATGTCGGGTGTAGAAAATGAGCGACATTTTATAAGCTATAATGCAAGCAGAGTAACTAGTCAAATATTGTATACAGCATTTGAAAATGGACCACTTATATACTTACAAACAGTATCACTCATTTTGGACAGCAACTAGGAATTTTGTTTTTAAATTCTAAAAAAAATTTTAAAATCCTAATTAATCCTTATGCTGGAGGTTTTAAAAAAATTCAAGCTTTACATGACAATATTAAGTAGATATATTTTTCCCAGGGATATTAAATTACGCTTTTATTAATTTTCCGTTTTTAAATAGGATTAGGACAACCTATATTTTACATTTGAATATAGGTATTCCGCTAACAATATACCCGATTAATAAAATGATTGGCGTGTTAGAAAGAAAATGCGATTTGTCAGAATTTTTAATTGAAAAAATGAAATAATCTGATTTTGTAAGAAATCAAAGAACAAACTCACACTATCATCTTGGACGCCCTGTATGTAAAAATCTGTTACTCAAGAAATTGTTCCAACTATAGATAATAACATTGGAGTGTTGTTTCGAATATTAAAAAAATAAAAATGCTAATAATAAACTGGAGCTGGACGCAAGGGGATCAGCCTAGCGACCCTGGCACCTTCGCCATTATTTAGACGATATAGAATTTCAAATACCTAGTTTAAATGGGCCGTTTATTTTATGAGAACCACTTATATCGATAGTAAACAAAAGTGTGAATAAAATACACCTAGATATACAGTTTTTCGAGGACCTCGCCGTGGCATTAAAAATTTCAAATCCGTTTAGTTCTAATTTTACTGTTTTTTTTTTTTGATATACCTGTCAAGTCTATTTTTCGAACGCACATTTCAAAGTGTCCTGTGTGCATTTGAAAAAGTGAATCCGAGCCCCCTCCGCTCCACATGTCATCTTCAAACAGCCTCCGATGCGGCGCGGCGCGTCGAGATATAGATTCCTGCTATATCTTCCTGAATTTTCAGCGAACTGTCAGCGCATCTGAAGATGTTTCAGCGCCTGCTCGGCACAGCGAATCAATAATCTTATCGCGTGACGTAACCCAGTACAAGGGCTGCCATTGGCTGTCTCTTAACTCATCCTATTATTTATTAAAAGTGTATGAATGGGTAATTGCAACTGTGATATTTGGCCGGACTTCGGCCAACACAATCCCAATAAAGACTAAACTGAAACAAAAATAAAACGCGTCACCGGCGTGCCGATTAGGTTTTAGTGGTGCCAGTCGAGGGACAGTTTTGTTCGAATTCAGGCGTTTCCCAGTTTGCCGCATGTTAGGTTTTTGTTACTATTTGTAGCATAATGGATTGTTTAGTGATTGAATATGTTGGTGAACTGTCTAATGGATAGTCTTGTTTCTGTGTGTGATGCCTGAAAACGGGTAGGATGGAGGACGGAGGGCCGGATCTGTCTCACCTAACTCCCGAAGAGCGGGCCATCATCGAGTCTGTGATGATCCGCCAGAAACAGGAGGAAGAACGAGAACAAGAAATTATGAGGTATTTAATAATCTGCTAACAATGACCGTTCCTTTTTCGGTAATTTTCTCTCAAGAAGGCGCTTGTAAGTGGTAGGGAAAAGAGGAAACCAGATTTGCATTCAGATGATCGAAACAGACATTTTCTTAGTGAGATCTTTGAACCTTTACGTGCGCCCGCACCAAAAGAAAATGATAATCGCGGACTATAAATAGCTCTGATCAGGACCATTAACAGATTAGTAAATTTATAGTATATTTGGGCAAAATATAAGTTTGGGGATATTATGCTTGCAGTTTTATGAAAGGATGTTGCGCTTTTATCAGAATTATCGCCATTGAGATCTTGCAATATTATTTTACATTGTGACACTTCTATGGAGGTAACCTCTGATTCATGCTGGTCCATATGACAGTATAATTGCTTTTGGTATGGAATGCTACCAATAAGCATTATTTTCTTGTACATATTTAATAGTAAGACATATTATTTCTATATGTTTCACAATATCCTTGGTCAATATTGCTTTAATGTTACTAAAAGACGTTTAACTAAACCTTTGCACAAATTGGTCGTTGCTGCTGCATCCATATGAATCACTCATGGAAATTAATTTTGGTGAATTATTTTTTCATTTGTGATGCGCTATAGTTTGAAATGAATTTAATCAAGTAATATAGATTTAACGTTACTCGAACCTCCACCACTATTTTATTTATTGATGAACTATCAAACTTACTTATTATCGTATAATCGTACCGTTCAGTCATTTTAACAATTTGTTTGGAATAAAAACAAAAAGCGATGGATGGTTAACAATATATAGGCTCTAAAACTGGGCATGGATTATTTTGTGGGCATAATTAGTTTCGGTGTTTGATTTAGGTTATGCGGATAATACTAGTTTTGTAGTTACTCAAATCAATGTTTCATGACTTGAATAATGCAATTAGAGTAGGTACTTTTGATTTTTTCACGACGTAACTGAATCTAAAAAACTCTTTTGTTTATTGAAAGGCAGCTCACCGAGGATCGACCTATTATATCACACAAAAATAAACCAAGATTCAATGGGTCCTATTCACTTTAACGTTAAAGATAGTAAAATGGTATCCCAAATTAGGAATTTTTGTTTTATACCCAGACAAGAATTTTATTTAGGGTAATGTCATTGAGGTTAAAGAAGGCACGTTTTAAAATTAATGATAGCCATATTGATATCTGTCATAAAAAATAGGGTGTTCCATTTAAATTGCAAAAAATTTGAAATTTGAAAAAAAAATTGAATTTATTCATTTTTGAAAACTAATTCTGAACACCTTGTATTATATTATTTAATTTTGACACTGCTGTGAGACAAAGTGTAATCCCCTGTAGCATCACCTAATTTTTTATAGAAACTCAACGAGCGATGGATTAGTTACTCAGTTTTACATAAATGGTTGATATGACCAAAAAAAAAATTTTAGGACTGAAGAGAGACCTCTAAGTGGTTTCAATTACGACAAAAAATTTAGATAGTTCGATTTAAAAAAAATTTGCTTTTCACCGTCAAGTCTTTTAAATACACTCTGTATATGTGTCACTAATTTTAAAATGTGCCTCCTTTAACCTCGATGGCATTACGCTGAACAGAATTCTTATCTGGTTAAGGATAAAGCGATATTTCTATGATTTTTTACAGGTTAATTCCTCAGCCAAGTCATTTATAAAAAGTAAAAATGAAAGTGGTCCTAAATTTGACCCTTGTGGAACACCTGAAGTAGCAATAGAATTTAGTAGAGTTAAATCCGTTGTAATAAATAAGCTGTTGAATATTTTGCGACCCTAGCAGCAAAATAACTGAATCTAAATGTCAAAAGCAGTTAATATACAGGGTGTTTCATAACGAACTATACATACTTCTAAGCATGATAGAGGATCCCTTGACTATTCACGAATAGGTATAGAAATTTGTCTGTTGCGCTTATTTACTGAGTTACAGGGTGATAAACTACTTGTGGCCAATATTTCTTTTGGCCAGAACTTCCTTACTATTTGTCACAATTTGTTCAAGTTTTGTACAATTTGTGAACTTATCACAGTTGATATAGTGCCGTTTTTAATATTTAAAAATTCCAGGACCGGACTTTAACTCAAGTTTTTTATTTCTGTAGAGAAAATCACCCTCTATAATATTTTTCTCAAATTATATGGGAAATCATAAAAGTCCATACATCAGTAAACAAAAGCATGCGAACAGATTTTTTGTCGCACCTTTATTGATTTTTTTACAAGCGATTCAATTTGGCGAAATGGGGAAATGAAAGATAAAAAATTATAATTTGCTTAACTAAAATATATCGTTGGAATCATGATGAAAAATACTAATATATTAAGGAAAAATAATACCAGGTCCGTATTTGAAAAAATAAAGTAGAGGGTGGCAACAAAAATGTAGAGAAGCTGACGGTTTTCATTTTGAAAATTTGCTGTAAATATTTTGTTAATGATTTATTTTAGATAATAAATACATATATACGAAGTCTATACACATTTATTTCTTATTTAGATAATTTAGTTAAGCAAATTATAATTTTTTATCTTTCATTTTCCCATTTCGCCAAATTCATTCGCTTGTAAAAAAATCAATAAAGGTGCGACAAAAAATCTGTTCACATGCTTTTGTTTACTGATGCATGGACTTTCATAATTGCCCATATAATTTAAAAAACTGTTATACAGGGTAATTTTCTCTACAGAAATAAAAAAACTTGAGTTAAAAAAGTCCGGTCCTGGAATTTTTAAATATTAAAAACGGCATTATATCAACTGTGATAAGTACACAAATTGTATAAAATTTGAACAAATTGTGATAAATAGTAAGGAACTTATCATTTTATTTTTTATTTTATCATTATCATTTTTTTAATCGAGATATTGTTGCCATAAATTCAACTCGCGTTAAGTTATGGGGACCAATCTCTTACAATCCGAGAAAAGTTGTCAGACGACCACGTCCGACAGCTGCCGACAAGGTCCCATTAAGTAATTCCTGCAAAATCAATGTTACCTACTGGGATTGACATAAAAGACATTTTCTTGTTAAAATACACCCATTTGATGAAGTGAAATTCGTTCAGAGCTGTGGGTTGTAAAAAAAGTTCTTAAATTAAACACCCACAAACACAATATGTAAAACCACATTTCAAGCCTCAAAGGAAAAAGAAAACAAAATAAATAATTACCCGCAAACCCACGCAATGCTCTTATACATAAAAGCTAAAATAAAGGAATATTTTTAGACCAGTCTCGACGCATGAATAGGCATAAAGAATTGGAAAGACATTTTCTTAAGAATCGGTTACCTTACAGGCATCGCAAAATATAATAATTTGACGAGCCTCCTGCGTCAAAAGACTCATATTTGAGGCGCAATCTTCACATTTAAATGTTAAGCTGATTTAAGTCAATAACAGTAATTTAAATAAACTAGCAAAAATGCAGCACCCAAAACAAAATTATTTAATGCATTAAATATTCAGTTTTAATTTTAGATAAAAAGTACAAGCACCATTCGTGTACATTTACATATGTACAGGGTGTTCCAAAGTGTTTGGTTTTTGCTGTTTTTTCTACTTCTAGACTTTTTATTTACTTTTTTTAAATTTCCGAAATATTTGAGAAAGGTTTTGAACATTTTGCTTTTTTTTTATGTATGTCTATCTCTTCAATGCAAAATCAATCTCAATTATAGTACCTACACCAGATCTTATTTGTTGATGGGTCCAAATCGCACCAATATATCTTTTAATGCAATTTTCGATTTACACATTATACATCTGTTTAACGAGCTTACAACAACGAGCACAGTATGTTTTAGATAATTATGTAATCGAATTGGCCGATGCACTAATTGTATTAAGGATATTCTATCTATTACCAGCTCAGTGCCTATTTATGTAACACCCAAAGCGCTTGTGATTTATTGTTACATTAATCTTCATACTTTGTTGATTCTAAATTTATTTCATTCCAAGTATCATTTCTACATATTATATTACTTATACGCAATAAAAAGCTGAGCGTCTAAATAAGAACGTACATATTTCAGAAGAAAGGCTGATGAGGTTCAGATTTTGGAGGAGACGATACGTGCCCGCAACGAACAACAAAAAAAGGCCGGAGTAGAGCTGGATGCAACTTGCCACATATGCCTCAAGACTAAGTTTGCAGATGGTGTTGGTCATCTTTGCAATTACTGTTCCATCCGTTGTTGTGCCCGCTGTGGGGGAAAAGTTACGCTAAGATCAAATAAGGTATGAAGTTTCGTTTTATATTGACACTTATTTGTAACTCTGACCGAGACGAAAGTTGCCCCGGAATTTAATTCGCTCCGCGAAGTTTCGTTTGAACTTTATGTATCTGACAATGCCTTGGTTTAATATGGATTTATATACAGGGAGTTTCATTTCCTATGATTAACGCAAATGTTTTCAATTAGGATTAATTTAAATAATTGAAGAATTACAGCACTCGCCTTCGGCTCGTACTGCACACTTAATTCGCGTGAGTTATTTACCTAATTACCACTCGTTAAATAATATACTATTATCTATTTAATTTAGGTATTATAAAATGTATACCTACATTTTGAAATTTAGTCTGTGAAATATAAAAGAGAAAAAAAAAAAAAATTCTTAACATAAAGTTATTAAGCTTAACTTGGTTTTAATGACATCTGTTAACTGATGAAAATCCTTTTCGACAACAAATTTGTGTTCTGCGACTTTAAAAACAAATAGATTAATACAATTTGATTCGAAAATTATTAAATGAATCAAGTGATAGTCTTAATGACAGCTGTCAACTGTCAAAAATATTTTTTTATTTCAAATTCGTGTTTAGTGATGAGAAAATCCATTCAAATGATAAAAATTCCGTCCAAATTGCTCATTTTCATAAAATTGACAGTTGTCAACTGTCAGAAGTTATTATTGACATCAAATTTTTATTCAGCGACTAAAACAATTGGATTAATAGAATTTGATTCGAAAATTCTTAAATGAATCAAGTCAACTGTCAGCTGTCAACTGTTAAAAATATTTTTTGATTTTAAATTCGTATTTAGTAATGACGAAATCCATTCAAATGAAAAAAAATCTGTCCAAATTGGTTATTTTTATTAAACTGACAGCTATAATGACAGCTGTCAACTGTCAGACATCTTATTTGATTTCAAATTCATGTGTAGTGATGACAAAATCCCTCAAAATGAGAAAGAATCTGTCCAAATTGGATACGTTTATTAAATTATCAGATATTATGATAGCTGTCAACTGTCAGATAATTTTTCACGTCAAATTTTTTTCAGCGACTTCAAAAACAAATAGATCAATAGAATTTGATTAGAAAATTCTTATATGAGTCAAGTGATAGACTTAATAACAGCTGTCAACTGTCAAAAATCTTTTTTGACTTCAAATTCGTGTTTGGTGATGACAAAATTCATTAATTGGTAAAAATTTCGTCCAAATTGCTTATTATTATTATTATTAAATTGACAGTTATAATGACAGCTGTCAACTATCAGGAGTCATTTTTGACATCAAATTTTTGTTCAGCAACTTTAAAAACAAATAGATTAATATAATTTAATTCGATAATTCTTAAGCGAATAAGTGATGTCAAATTCGTGTTTAGTGATGACAAAACCCATTTAAATGAAACAAATTCCGTCCAAATTGGTTACTTTCATTAAATTGACATCTATAGTGACAGCTGTCAACTGTCAGAAGTTATTTTTGACAACAAATTTTTGTTCAGTGCCTTTTAAAACAAATAGATTAATAGAATATGATTCGAAAATTCTTAAGTGAATCATGTGATAATCTTTGTGACAGCTGTCACCTGTCAAAAATCTTTATTGATTTCAAATTCGTATTCAGTGATGACAAAATCCATTAAAATGAAAAAAATTCCATCCAGATCGGTTACGTTCATTAAATTAACAGCTATAATGTCAGCTGTCAACTGTCAGAAGATATTTTTGACATCAATGAATCAATCATCAATGACATCAATGAATCAATGATTACAAAATCCATTCAAATAGTAAAAATTGCATCAAAATTGCTTATTTTTTATTAAATTGACGGCTACAATGACAGCTGTCAACTGTCTGAAGTCATTTTTGACATCAAATTTTTGTTCAGCGACTTAAAAAACAAATAGATTAATAGAATTTGATTCAAAAATTCTCAAATGAAACAAATAATAGTTTTAATGACAGCTGTCAACTGTCAGAAATATTTTTTGATTTCAAATTCGTTTTTAGTGATAACAAAATCCAATAAAATGAAAAAAATTCCGTCCAAATTGTTTCCTTTCATTAAATTAACAGTTATTATGACAGCTCTCAACTGTCAGAAGTAATTTTTTACATCAAATTTTTGTTCATCCACTTTAGAAACAAATAGATTAATAGAGTTTCATTTGAAAATTATTAAGTGAATCAAGTGATAGTCATAGTGACAGCTGTCAACTGTCAAAAATCTGTTTTGATTTCAAATTCGTGTTTAGAGATGACAAAATCCATTCAAATGATAAAAATTCCGTCTAAATTACTTATTCTCATTAAATTGGCAGCTATAATGACAGCTACCAACTGTCAAAAGTAACTTTTCACATCAAATTTTTGTTCAACGACTTTAAAAACAAATATGTAGATTAATAGAATTTGATTCAAAAATTCTTAAATGAATTAAATAATAGTCTTCTAGCGGTCAACTGTCAAAAATCTTTTTTGACTTCAAATTCGTGTGTAGTGATGACAAAATTCATTAATTGGTAAAAATTTCGTCCAAATTGCTTATTATTATTAAATTGACAGTTATAATGACAGCTGTCAACTGTCAAAAATCATTTTTGACATCAAATTTTTATTCAGCGCTTTTAAGAACAAATAGATTAATACAATTTCATTCGAAAATTCTTAAATCGATCAAGTGATAGTCTTAATGACAGCTATCAACTGTCAAAAATTTTTTTTGATTTCAAATGCGTGTTTAGTGATGACAAAATTCATTAATTGGTAAAGATTTCATTCAAATTGCTAATTATTATTAAATTGACAGCTGTCAACTGTCAAAAATCATTTTTGACATCAAATTTTTGTTCAGCGACCCAGAAAACCATGAAATTTAAGTTTTCAAGTTAAAACAATAAAAATTAATCGTATCTCTTAGCTGGACACAATTTTAAGGTTACATATCGAATCTCTCGAAAAACGAAACATACAGGATGCCGATTAAAGTATAGGCCAAACTGGAACAGTAGGTTCCTTGAGCAAAGATAAATCATTTTAGCTGAACATACCTCAACGTCATTTTACTTTTTTGAAAAAATGATGCTCAAAAAATTAATGACCAAAACAAAAGAAAAAAATTAGACGTTCGCAGCGCCCTCTACGTTATTCGCCTTAATTGTTATACCTAATTCGGACCAAATCACGTTAATAGTGATAGAGAGATAATATATATAGTAAATTAAAAAGACTTTTATCAATGCTAAGGTTCTCTCCTGAAGCGCAATAGATGACATGCCATGCGTTAGAATCCCTGCTGTTGTCGAATTTAAAACGTGCCGAAAAAACTTGACAATCACGCGAAAGCGGCTTGTAGTGTGTGGGAAAATTCGAGACAGTAAGGCTAGGGATGATTGGGTGATGGAAGAATAGACGGTCTATTTTTAGAAGCGAAGGCCATTTCGAGAAACTTAAAAATCTGGTTATTCCCAACTTAGGACGCAAGCATAAAAACACCAAATGAAATAATCCTTTAATGGATGAGAGGCGATCCTCCCACATGTGCTTGCCTTCTAATAACTAGGCGCGACGTTAAGTGAATTAGACGGGGGATGCTCGTTATAGATTAAAAGCAGACACCTTGCTACTACAGTTACAAGAACATTTTGGTGTCGTTTGTGCCCGTGAGGCTGTATCTTGCCATATAAATTCCCTCTTTTCGATGTTAATTTACAACCATTGACGGAAGGCCCGGGCTGAACGCGTGGGATGCCCATTGTGAGGAACCCGGGTCGCGTGGGGTAAGGCTGACGTCACGACAACCGGACGTGACGCGGTGTATTGATTCCAACTCGCCGTACTGGATGAGCTGAAACTATTTTCCCGCTCTTTTGGATCGCCGCAAGCACCCACCACACGTTCCTTATGCACCGATCTGCATTTTTCTCTCGGCAAAGCAAGCGAGATTTAGGAACACAAAAACAAAAGATATGTGTTACCCATCAGATCGTGTTTAATTATGGCAAAATATCAATGACTATACTTTATTATTAACTATTAACCAATTCTATTATTTGTGGAATGCAGCTCATCGATATTTAAAAAAATATTACGCTGACGCAAAAGTGCGGCTCCCAATAATGTGTTCTGTTTACTATCGTCACTAGCACATGATGACATTAGTAAATGACGCAGGAGCTTTAATCTAAACTATAAAAAACAATTGTTTTATCATTTGCATGTTACTTTAATGAGGTGATTTACGTACAATCGATGATTGTAAACGTTTTTCACAGTCATTCATAAATAAGGTGACCGGTATTGTTACCGAATCAATATAATTTATTATTATTATTATCAAAAATGCAGATGATTCTTTGACTTGCTTCAAGATAAGAAGTCTGTATAGTTATCCTTTCCGTTAACTATATTTTATTTGAAGAAGAAAAACAACAAAGGTCTTGTTCCCACAAAATTCTTTTTTATTGCAATTTTAAATTAATCAAAATTAAAAACACAAAAGACAATGTACGTGGACAATAATGTCCTTAACACCGTACAAAAAGGAACTGAATAAAACAAGTTTTAGAATATCGAAACTTTATAAAAAACCCTAGTAACGACCTCTATAGGTACATATAGGAACGTAAGCATATATAATTCTACGTTATATTTTCTTTGTTTACATGCTTTCTTACATTGGAAAACTTATAAATGAGTTGTCAATTGCGAAATCCTGGCAGAGGCGACCATCATTTTACGATTGTCACCAACAAGAAAACATAATAAGGATTTTTCCACTTCCAAATTATTATTTTCACATATTAAAACTTTCTGATATAAAGCTAGTTTGAATTTGAATATATAAACATATAAAATGTAGAACGTCGTTTTCCAAGATAGTGTCCTATTTGAAGTATGTTCATTAGGAAGTTATTGAGGACGACAGCACACAACTTTACATAGCTCATTAAGTCAATAAGTTCTAGCGCTTTCAGAAATATTTGAATCAAAACTCCTCGCCATGCTGCTAGAGGAAATACATTTATGATGCAAAATTAACTATATTGTATACTCAACAAATTTCATTTCCACTTCAACAATTTTTTTCCTTCAGGTCGTTTGGGTATGTATCCTCTGTCGCAAAAAACAAGAACTGCTAAGTAAGACTGGTCAGTGGATGCTAGGAGGTCCGAACCCGGAGACGGACATCCCTCAGATTCAGCAGGCCCCTTCCGACAAACGACCAAAGCTGGAAAGGGCGCACTCCGCGGCCGAGAAGGAGAACCAACCGCTACAGAGATCCGGCAGCGTGCTACGGAGACAATACTCGGAGCAAGAACCTCGAGCACCGTCCTGCGAGAGGTACCAGCAGTACAATGAGGAGGATCCCAGGTTCTACCAAGGGGAGCTCGAGGGGCTGATGAGGACGCACCCGCATCTAGTGCCAAGAAGGTAAGGTTTTTGTGCCTAGATATCCTAATTTGGAGTCTGACGTTAGAATAACTTCCAGGTATCCAGATCCAGAGCCGGACCCATTACCGATGGAGCTTTCCCAGCAGAGGGTTCCGTCGGCAGCAAGTGCCAACAAGAAACACAAACGTAGTGGTTCAACAAAGAAGCAGCACCCTCCGCCGCAAGTGCAGCTGCATTCGTACTCCAGTTCCGAAGAGGACCTCAAGTCCACGCCGGAATATGGAAGCGACGAGCGAGACAGCGAAAAGGGTAAGACTAAGTGTTCGATGTGCTATGCGTGTGTTCCATTAGAGATATAGATTCTAGTTAAGGGACTGTTATATATAATGAAATTGCCATCGTAAGGTTGTTGCTCCCATCTAGTAGATTCTCCAGAGCTGTTTTCAATTCCCCGTAGCTTTAAGTTTACTGGTGTGAAAACATACAAGCGTAAGTAAGAAAAGCAATTTTTCATGTATGTCATTGTTCTTGGGAGAACTTAAGCTAAGTTTGGTGTACAGTTTTGTTTGACTTGGACACACTTTGATTATGGCGTATTAGATTTTGTCATTATTGTAGTGTCTTTAAAATATAAAAAAAATTGCGCAGTCGTCCGACTTTGAAACGTCGTAACTCTTGAGTATCACAGTCAATTAGGAAAAGCTCATATTTTGGAAGTTCATTTCATTCATCAGTTCATCAGATTATTTCCTGCAATAAAATATAATAGTGCATCTCCGGTTTTTATTTCATTTCAGAGGCAAATCAATGATGAACTTTTACGATTTTAAATTGTAACGTTAGGTCCTTAAATGCGAATTTTAAAATTGGAATTTGGGTAAATCGGAGGATGAGATATTAGGAATGGAAGGTAGTAATGCCCAAATAAGTCTTGGTCTTGGTCTTGCATTATTTACAAGACCAAGACCAAGACCAAGACAAAAGGTGGCGATGCAAGACCAAGACCAAGACTAAGTATACAAGACCAAGAACAAGACCAAGACTATCATGGTCTTGGTCTTGTTTTGGGCATCACTAATGGAAGGGTATTCCGAAAACTCCATTAGATAGTTGGTTCAGAATATCCTCAGTTAGATTTCAGGAAAAAAGTAGTCAGACAGGGAGGGTTTCGGGGTAGAGAAAGGTAAAAAATTTAGGATTTCTTCTTTAAAATTGAAAAAATTAAAAGAGATTAGTTATGTGAATCGAAAAATTTAAATATATATTTAATCGCTAAATGTTTGAAATATTTTTTGAATTATGACAAAAGAGAGTCCATGAAAGACCTACTGCTACGATTGGAGAAATTATGAAACCGCACTGCCCAGATTTAATAAAATTATCGGAATTGAAACATTAACTTTGCGACTCCTGCCTATTCGATCTAACAAAGGCAATCTTTTTTGCTTGTACAAGAAATGCATGCGTTGGCCGCATCAGATATTTCCAAATGCCGCCACGGTCTCGTTGTAATTTGCATTGACCTTTTGTATGCAACTGACATCTGCCAGGCTCGATGATGGGTATTACTCGAAAGTGCACTTGACATTAAATCCATAAATAAATGCGCACGATTTACCCTTCCAAGCATCCGTGTCATTTAAATATCTTTAGGGATGCAAAGTAAGCTGGATCTTGAATTTGCATATTTTATGAAGAGTACTGTAAGCTAGTGCTAGTTCAGTTATTGATAAGTACAACGTTTATAATTTTCTAATTGCACACGTTTTCCATTATATCCCAACAATATGTTGCCAAAATTTTTGCCTCGGTTACCTTTCTCTTTATTTTTAGGCACCCACCTCTATAACATTCTAAATTCAAGCCCACTTTTCTAAATATCATCAATTCGGTCTTTTCATTCATCTTCACTTCATCCTTAATCCACTTTTTACAAACTCAAGAGTTACACTTTCGGAATTTTGGAAGGTTTCTTCAAATCTCCAATTGTTGGACACACAATTAAATTGTTAACTATATGGAAGGTGTGACAAAAATGTAACAAATTTAGCTTCAGTTGATCCAGAAATAATGGTTATTGCTGAGTTGTTGATGAACATGTAACTTGGCCAGTTAAAGACTTTTTTGCGATTTACAGGAAGTCATGAGCGAGATAAAATATCCGATAGATTGAGTCGTCAGGCCATTCTTGATGAGAAAATCAAAAAATTCTTGGCGGTGAGAGTCGACACATCTTTCAGCGTTGGTTAATGTTGTTAAACTGCATGGAGGTGTTCACGCTGCTTGCGCACTTTTCTTCTTGCATTTGTCAGTTTTTTTGTCTCGACATTGTAAAGTATCGATTAAGTTCCGTTGATTTTCTTTGAGATATAGCCGGTTTGGTATTCAGTAGAGTTTCTCGATATTGTTCTACAGTAGAGTGAGGTCACACTCAATTTTGACCAATTAAAAATTCTATATTCAAAATTCGGGCATGTGGCAAAGCCTCTAACACCAATTCGAATCTAAGACTTCCGTGGCGCTGATATGGAAGGAATTCCGGAATACTTGCTAGAAAAAAACCAAATTCTAAATCTTGTCTTACCACTCTACTGCTAGAGATGTTATCGCCCCATTCAATTTCTATACCCGCTCCAGTTTAATATAACTATAGCAACTGTAATCGACTGAATACCAATCACGGATTGTTGTTGTAATGACCATGTTTAGGGAATAACGGTGAATGGCCTCCATTGAGCCACTATATAGTGGCGCCTCAACATAGGCCGCTCCAAGACGTGACAGCCGACAATAGATGTTTCACTGAGAGAAGAAAGAAGACTGTACGTTTCGACCAGCACGATGGTAGGCAGGGTTCGCAGGATTCCCACAGAGATTCGGGCATAGACACGTCTTCCACGTTCACCTCCAGTGAGGATTCCACCCGGGGAGATGTGCCTAAGGTGCTTAACACCAATCATATAACTAATTAGTAGCTCAGTAGAGGCTCTGAAGTAGACCATTGCAGCCTTTAGTTGTACGGCTTGTTTATGAGGAGGTGTCCTTTGTTTGTGCAAATTTGATGTCTTTATAACCAACGTAAATTTGTTACGGCGAGGAGGAATATGTGAATTTAAAGAATCTACTGAAGGCTTTACCAATCTGCATTCTATTAAATTTTCGGATTATATATAAAGAAAGAAATGTGAGCACTCACTAGTCCAACAGACTGGCACTTATAATATCTTGTATATTTGTAATGACCCTAGAAATTCTATACTTAAATCCCAACGGGTATCGAGGGGCTTTGCTGAAAATTACCGGCGCCTTCGCCAAAATGTAGAAATAATTAGGATAATGAAAGAATAATAAATCGATATTTACTTTAACCCTAAAAATTATATAACGAAGGATTTTGGAAAAATGTCGTTATTTCTCTCAAATATTCCGCTACGTTTAAATTTTTTTAACTTCAAGTCTTTAATTAGTAATAGAGGAGGAATTCCGCGCTTTGCAAATCAAAAATTAAATTGTTGTGAACAGTAACTAATTGCGTTCCCAAGACTATAGCACTTGTTATTCCAGCATTAAGTCAGATTTTGTATTTCATTCCGGAGGTCTCCTTAGAGCTTAAGACCTTCAGGCCGAGGGTCTTGGAGTCTTGGCGGACGTTCTAGGCTTAGAGGGGGCTCCGGGCAAAGGAGGAGCTCTTCAGGCCCCAGGATCTTGGATCTCCAGATGGTGAGCTTAGAGGGGCAGTCTTCAGACTAGAGGCTGTCTTAGGAAAAATCGTCAATGACCAGAGGGTCTTAGTTCAGTAATTAACCGCCGTATTTGCTGCGATGGCGCTGTAGTCAATGACGTCATAGCGATTATAGCCTAATATTTTCACTGAAGCATTTTATATCTTTTTTTATCTTCATGACCATTCATAACATGGACATGACATGGGCATGACATGGGCATGACATGGGCATAACATGGTCATGAATGGTCATGAAGATATAAAATGTGGCGCCGTAGCCCCCTACTATATCTACTAACTCTGTTATTATGAGAGATAAACTTCTGAAATTTGGAATGTGGATAAAAGGTCACTAAAGCCAGAATCTGACATAGTAGTGTACTGTACAATATTCTATTTCCGGTCTAACCGAAAGTTACACTAACTTTGTTATTTTAAACAAAACACTATTTTTTTATTTTTATATGTTTTTCGTGCCAAAAATTGTTTCCATACCAATTTATATTCATAATTGATAAGAATTTTTTGTTTAAAGAAGGTAAAAATTTGACACAAACAATAACGACAGCTGCCGATTAAACTTGCTGTACTAATCATGTTAATGATTAATGTGGGTTGGTATCACGTACACACTACAATATGCTTACCTATGATATCGTTGCCCCTTTATTTTACCTAAAAACAACCCCACTTTCTATTACGTTAAATTTTTTGCTAGAATTATGTGATCAAGTTTACGAACAAATCAGGAGAATTAAAATTTCAGCATATAAAAAACAAGTAATATATTTTAATATCATTCACTGCGGCTCAACGACACTCACACACTTTTTGTGCCTAAGTAAAAGACGATTTGTTAAAAAAGAGCAGTCAAATTGTCTACATAAAATAATCGAAAAGACACTGTACATTACACCCTACGGTACTATAAATCGTGTGATTGGAAAACCTAGTACTATAAGCTATAAATACATTTTTCTCTTAAAAATACCATTTTCAAAATTTTTAATATAAGTTGTAAGTATCGATGTTGCATAAAATATTGCATGGTGTTCAATGTAATTATTTTACTAAAATCTCTGTCGCAATGCATGGCTTTGCAATGAAGTAAATTTTGTCAGTACTGATTATGTAATTTTTTTTATCGAATTACGTAGGAATGGTGGCCAAAAATAAAAGGTTTCTTAAAAATAAGTTTACCAAAAATAAAAATTACATAGACTGAATAATTCCGTCCAACAATGTTATTTTCATTTCTTGTCGATCACTTTTTGCTCATATTATTCGAACGTCCTTCGGCAGCGTTTTTTTGTGTAAGAAACCGTATTCGGCTTATTTCAGATTTATTTGGGGCACAGAAAAAAGCTCCAGTCAGACTTGGATGCGAGCCAAAAATTGCAGACCTAGAACGGTTACTTATTTGGCAGAAAGCTAAATTAATATAAGAAATGTTTTGGCCTGGATACAATTTAACTACAATGTATTATTTGTCAAGTAACAAAATTTATCGTTGAGGCCCGTTTGAACGTTGAATACTCGAGCATTACTATATTTTTAATTCAATATGTAATTATTTAAAAAAATATAAAATCAGATTTTTGTTGATGTAATTAAAATTTAGATTTGTGCAGATTTAATTTTAATCAAGGGGTTCGTTTTGCTACAGGAAAGTTTACATATTTTATTTATTTTAAAATATCAAAAATCGTGCTGCGATAAAAAATATATAAATTAATTTGTGTATAATAAAAATATATTTGGTTGCCTAATTAGACTTTATCCTATGCAGAGGAATATTTTTCGAATGGGCGCCTACCTTCCTATAGAAGAAGAAACCTTTTATTTTTGCCGACACAATGTTGAAAACCGAAAAGCTAAATAAATTTGTTTCTCAAGCAAAGCGAAGAGTTTACATTTTTCATGTTTGTAAGGGAATAACTGGAGCGAAATCGTGCGTTTCTATTTTCCCATAAAACTATTATACATTATCTCTTGAAGTTGGACATCTCCCAACTGAGTTGGCAGTTCACCCATACACCCCGAAGAGATTGTCAGTATTCCGCTTGATTTCGATATTTATTGCTGCAGACTAAAAGCTTACGCACTTAAAGACAACACGAATCATTTTACTTTTCCTTTTGTCGATAATAAACATTTTTAAATAGCATCCGTTATCATGGCAAGTATCTGCGGATGGTACGAGAATGATCGGACATATGATATTAAGGAGAAATTCAAGGGACACCACGGGATCGAGCGCTGCCATTTTAGGACTGAAAGTTGTTGGCGGAAAGATTTTGGAAAGCGGCATGAAGGGCGCTGTTATTGAGAAAGTTAAAAAGGGCAGTATAGCCGACGTCGAAGGGCAACTCAGGCCAGGTTAGTATTCCCACGCTTTTTATCAAACAAATACCCAGACCTTGCGCCTCATCATTTTAGTGATAATATACAATATTTATTTTCTTTGGCACAAAGCTTTTTTTTTTCTATTAAAATTTTAACTTTCGCCTGTATAAGTTAGCAGCTAAACTGATGTGGAATATGGAAACGGTCTCCAAAAATAGACGTCAGACAATCAGACAAGTTTACGTGAATGTATCTGTCTGCTTTTAGGAGACGAAGTGATAGAATGGAACGGAAGATCCTTACAGGGAAAGACGTATCAAGAAGTCGCAGACATAATAGCGGAGAGTAAACAAGAAGCAAACGTCGAACTTATTGTCTCCAGAAGTATGGGTAGTAGAAGAGTTGCCCAGGCGAACTGGAGGCAATCAGTCGCTCACAGAGGTATGCTCACGAGACATAATACATCAAATGACCCATTTTATTTTTGACGAATCGGCCAAGGTTAAGTTTTCATGTATGAATTCGAATCAGGTTACAATTTTTTTTTACATAAATATGTTATCAATTTGGTATAACGAGGGAAGAGTAATTTTGGTCAAATTTATAGCGAAAATATTTGCTCGATGACTTCAATACTCTTGAGTTGTAATCACAAATTCATTCAGATTCAAACTCTTTGCACGTCTATTGTAGTTTCATTGAATTTCAAAATATGCTCTATAGAGTTTAAATCTGGTAATCTAGCAGTCTACTCCATTCATATTTCTCGGTTTTTTGGTCTCGTCGAGTTTTCAAATGTCAGCAGCTAAGTTATTCCTTCTACTCCATAATCCTTTCATCAAAACTTTTTCTTGATCCATTGAAAAAATTAAAAAAAAAAACGATAATTGTAAGACATGGAAAAATACTATATATTCAACCTCTTTCGCACGTTTATTGTAGTTTAGTTGAATTCCAAAATATGCTCTATAGAATTCATATCTGGTAATCTAACAGTCTACTCCATTCGTATTTCTCGTTTTTTTTTTGTCTCTGCGAGTCTTCAAATGTCAGCTAAACTATTCCTTCTACTCCATAATCCTTTCATCAAAACTTTTTCTTGATTCATTAAAGAAATTGAAGCAAAAACGGAAATTGTAAAATATCGAAAAAATACTAAACATTTCCAACTTTGAATCACAAATTATCTTTCCTTGTCAAAAACTCGATTGATTTAAGAATGTTTAATTCCAAAATCGACCAAAATTACTCTTCGTTCAGTATTTTTTATTTATTACAATTCAAATGCTTTTCCCAATGCTTTGCAAAATAACCTCAGTAATTTACGTACGGTAACGATCGAAAAAAACAAAAAAGCTAATCATTATTTATTTTCACATTCGCCTCTATGTTAATGTTTCCAGTTTTCATGTTCCAAATATATAACGAAATATGCGGCTGAATAATTTAAAAAATAATTGCTGCGATCCTTAGCAAGTAATTCTTGCGAGGACTCGAATTTAATACAAGTAGGTTGTATGTAAATATTCAATTAGTACAAATTTTAAGTGTCACGAGAAACCTGAGAGCACCGAATTTGCGTTATGTTATTCTTATTTTTGCAGAGAAAAAAAAATTAAAATGGGTCGTTTGACTTGCAAAGTTACGAGCACAAAACACACTGCTTTTTACCACAAAAGCATTTTATCACAAACACATTATCTTACACAAAAATTTCTTATTTCTATCCTGTAATTGTTTACGTGTGGTTTTCTCTGTGTTTATGTCCTTTCCTTCTTAGTTAGAAGTAGTTATCTGTAATGGGAGCAACAACTGTGTGTGTTTCGGACTCGTACCGCAAAAATAGATAGTATGTTCGTCACAGTATCTACTTTTCTATTTGTTGTTGTCTACTTTGTTGTCTTATTATTGTTTGGACTTTACAGAAACGTTGCATTTTTAACTATAGAATGGAAACGTCGCCCACTTTAAAAATATAAAAATTTCTCTTATATATTGTCAGCCTTTCACCAAACGTTTAATGTTCATTATTGATTATATCCCATTTTCGTTATTCGATCATCTACGATTTGGTGGTAATTTTTTACTAGTTCAATAATTATTAAACGTTTGGTGGACGGCTCCATGAAATAAAAGTACTTATCGCCAGCACAAATGCACTAGCACTCTTCACTGATCCCTAATCACAGGTCAAAGTGGTGGACAGTGGCACCAAGAGACCGAAATTTACGAACGTCCCCACGTTCTAGTAACGTCGCCGGGTAGTCCAGAGCGGCAGGAACCGGCCCAGGCTTTGGCACCCAGTGTGGGGGGTCGGATACAGATACGATTGGGGTTCGATCCCTCCACACTGCAGCTACTGGTTACAATTGTTTGCGCTGCAGGCCTCACGCCAAGATCTCCACAACAACCCAGAAATCCTTACTGCAAACTGTTCTTGCTTCCTGACAGGTCAGAGAAAAGTAAAAGGAGGACGAGGACACTAGCGGGTATGTTTTCCTTGCATGCGATTGTTTACTCAAGTATTTGTGTTTTTAGTTCAGCCGCGACGTAGGATTAGAATGGTAGTTTTTATTTAAAATCGTTGCGGTTATTATTGTTTTTTTTCTGGTGTTTAATAACTATGCCAATAAAATTTTATATTTTATAATAAGTAGATACATATCTTTTAGCTGCTTACAATTGTAATTGAAATTTTACAAAAGACTGACACCAAAATTATTTTAATAAATGAAATGATTATTATGTAAAATAAAATAATTTTTTTTTTTTTTTTTTTTTTTTTTTTTTTTTTTTTTTTTTTTTTTTTGTGCATTTGGTCATTAAAATAGCCATAATTTCATGTGCAATTTTTTCATAGGGGACAAATTAAATAAATAACACCCTTTTTCAACTGTACATTTTTTTAAACAGTAGTTGGTGCGGTTTCATTAACGCTGTGCTTTGTTGATTTTCTCTACATCTAGGCACGACCGAGCCGATGTGGAACCAAACCTTCGTATACTCCGGTCTTCGCAGAGCAGACCTCCGGTTGCGAGCCTTAGAAATCACCGTCTGGGACTACGTGCGATACGGCGCGAACGACTTCCTGGGGGAGACGGTAGTCGAACTCTGGCCCCTTGACGAGCAGCCCACCTGGAGGACCCTGGGACCTCACGAGGAAGTCGCCTTGACGCCCAGCGAACATCTTTCGCCTCCCAGTACTGGTTCCCGGTATTCCGACAGTGACACGCCGTCAGAGTGTGAGATCGACGGCGGCAGAGAGAGGAGAGGTGCCGACGGGGCTAGTGTGAGTAGTGTGGGGAGTTCTGCGAGTCCTCCGAGAGAAAGTGACAGGAGATCGAGGAGGGACCAAGAGAATATGCAGTCGTATAATCAGGGATATAACAACAACAGGCGGGTAAGGCACTTTCCTTTGTTTTGTAGAAGGTCGGGCAAGGCTTGCCTTTGAATTTGTTTTGGGAAACCTTACTCTTTTGGTTAACCCCACGAAAAACAACCAGGGGAGTGGGATCGGGTGATTTGATAGGCTTTTCACTCTTCTGGTAATTTATCTGTTGGGAAAAACTCCCATTCTCCTTGGTTATTTGGAAACTATACTTCCTTCTGTTGGAACCAAATTCTCTTGATGGAAATAGAGCATTTGAGTAGTGCTCAGGTCAAACTGGACCGAGGTTTTTATAAATAAAAAATAATATTCACTTCTCTATATAAGAATTTACCAAACATTCTGTAGATATTCCCTCAATATACCTTGAACAACATGATGTAATAGTGTCATTAAATCTGATGCACTTTAAAAATGCACTGTAATCAATTTAGCGCAAACAATTGACGCCTTTTATCTAGTCTGTTGATAAAAGCTTATTAAACAGTGTACAAATTAGATATAAAATCAATAACGCCGCTAATTAGGTAAATAACATTAGGGCTGCAACCACAAATAACGTGAAATACAATTACTGACAATATTGTCGTCCTTCCTCATGTCATGTTATTTATTCACAAGGATTTAGTCCGAGTTTATATAATGTCATTTTTGGCAAAATCCTGCATTTTCTTCTGTAATAATACTCAAGCTTTGAAAAATTACATCTCCCATCGCCAAGATAAGTTTATATATACGACCATCGTTATATATACGACCATAGTTATATATATATACGACCATCGTAATATATATACGTATATACGTTATGTATATATACGTGTACGACCATCGTTATATATATATATATATATGCGTCGTTATATATACATATAATTATAATACAATTTTTGCGCATCCTCCTCGTTTCCCAAATTTTTGACGTTTATTGTCTGTTTGTAGAGCGGGATGGCGAATCAGCGTTCCCACTCGGCGGCCCCGTGCGACTCGCCGAGCGTCCACATGTCACGGTCCCGCTCGAAGTCGCCGCGCCGTTCGAACACGGACCACCGGTCCCTGTCGCCGCCCGACGTCCGACTGTCCGACTACCCGCCGACCACCTACAAAATATCCCGCTTCCAATCTCGGTCAGCCACGGCAACGCCGACTGGATCGCCGAAGAAGCGTCAACTTCCCCAAGTGCCACAAGCCCTAGCTCGCGCCTTGCAAGAGAGGGTAGCCCAAGACCTGGACGACAGATCCAACAACAGAAACAGGATGAGGTACGTTCATACGTATAGGAGTACCGGTTCCGGTTGGGAAAGGCGATATAGTGGATTAAGTGATAGTGATCTTGCTAATCACACGCGATCTACTAGAAGGTCCTTTTCACCGGACAGGGACAGAGACCCTTTAGGACTTGTTGACTTTGATAGTGACATGGAATCGGTAGCCTCGGTGACTAGCAGCGCCTTCTCGACGCAGTCCGAGAGACCTAGGGGGACGAGAGCCATTAGGTAAGGAGTTGCAAGCAAATTAAATACTTAAGAATTCGTTTCGCGGAAGCCATTCAACCGGAAGGGAGTGGAGCTTTTGGTACAAAAATAATTACAGTTTTTCCAATTTTTTTTCAAATCTACTTTTCTGCAATTATGATTTTATCATGTTAAGGACAAAAATTTACGGAGCGTCCATTTTTGTATTATTGGGAAAACATTTTGAAGAAATCAAGGTCACAAGATATGTGACGTACCGAATCGGATTGGTATTCAAGAAAATCTAAATTATTATCTGTTTTCGACTTTAGCTGACTTGACATTACGTCTTACGTCTACGTCTTAGTTTTCTGGACGAAATAAAAATGACTGTACTGTTAAAAGTAGATTTTGCTTTCAGGGAAGCCTCGAAAACGTCAAATTTCAAAGCTTCTAACATATTTCGTTCCCAAACCCATAGACGTAAATCGCTAAGCAGCTATCCTTGTCATAACCAACTAGCCAAATCTAAAAGGCTAGTTCGTAGTAGAACGCTAGAAGGCTTTAAAGGTGTAACTTTTAATTCAGATAACGCTTATTATCCCATAGACAGTGATGCTAGAAATATTTGCGATCGGCGCTCGTTGCCAAATCCCTTAAACGTAATTAGACGGTTAGGTCAAAAGTACGCGAGACGCGAATATTACAAACACAGCCTGTTATCAGAAAGAGAATATAATCCTAATGATGATGAAAACTGCGAATGCAAAAATAAGTTAAAATTTAGTAGCCCGCGAGGTAGTTTCAGCGGAGACGGAAGTAATGAAGCGCCTGAAAGTTTTCCTGAAACTTATGGCGCGCATTTCGTAGATTGTAGTTGCGACGGGGAACTTTTTTCATCTGGAAACTTATCTAAAAATGAAACTCACTTAGGTCCTTTTAATAACAAACCTGGCGCCGCTGTAGCGCAAAAACAAATCGCAGGAGGTCCTGCCGCCTATCAATCGATAACAGATATGACAAACAAATCCGCCGAATATTCAAATTATCAAGCAAACGTTGCCAAGACTTCCTCACAATGTAAGCTCCAGAATTATACCAACGAAAGCGACAAAAACTCCCTTGTCATTAAGCAAATAACCCCTGACGATATTTCCGCAAAAATGTGTCAAATGCGTAGTACAGATGCTAGTTCCTCCTTTAACACTGCTTCTATTGATAGTACTGAATATGGGGGCTACCCTAACTACCGCAGTATGCCAAGAAATGTTAAAGACAGAGACCAAGATCTTCGAGATCCCATAGAACCCCTAGATCCACACCGCAATTATCATCCGAACCACCACCACCACCATCACCACCACCACCACAGAGAAGGCAGTGTCAAGAGGGGGCAGTTCACGAGGAGTCTGTCGAATACGGAACCGCCACCGGACGAGAAGACCGGTAAATATGTTTTAGAATTTTTACCGGCGCCTTCGCCAAATATTAGCATGTGGACAGAAATTGGATAAAAATTGGACTATTTGTCATTTTTCTATGATTATAATTTTGCGAAGTTGTTGTACGTGGTTCGTTCTGTACAGGGTGTAGCAAATTCGATGGAATTTGGAAATTATAATTGTTAGAAAACAAAAAAATTGTTAGTTCTTTCTTATACAATTTTCATTGACTAAAACACGTTTCGAATAGGTTTTATAGTTTAGAGGTTATTATATGACTATACGTCTTTTTAAATAAAAGCCGTAGGTGGTTATGGGCTAAAACAAATAAATATTTTTTTTGTCTCCTAACAATATACTAGGTGAGTCAACGATGTGATAAAGTCCAACACTTCCTTTATTATCGATAACAAAAACAAACATTTTATATAGAAGTTGTAGGAGACCAAAATGGCTACATTTTAAAATTAGTTCGAAATATACGGGGTGATTCATGAAAGCGGGGCGCTATAGGTGTCATTTTTTTAATGGAACGCCCTATATATTTTTAAAAATTTGAATTCTCCACGAAATTCTCGATATTTCTATATCAGCATATCATAGTCTAAAACCCATAGGTAGTTCTCTAGATATTTAGGAAAATTAAGAAAAAAAATGAAATTTCCAGCATTTTTTTTAATTACTGTGTTTTTCAAGAAATCGTGTATAGTGGTTGACCAAATGCTTAAAATCTTTTAGATGGTAGCCTGAGCGACACGGCGGTGGGCCAGCTGCACGGCCTGGAGGTTCCTCAGAAGGAAAGCAGTAGCAGGAAGGAGAGCCAAAGGGATCGGGAAAGAGAAAGACAAACCCAGTTCGTCGGTTTAAGCAAAAAGAGCAACTCCACTAGCCAGCTCTCGGCCACAGGTAAGCACAGCACTGAAAAAATAATAACTTACATACACTCTACTGACTCTTCACTACTTGGTCGTATTTTGAATATATGCGTCTTTATTTAAGTAGTCCCTATGTTTTCTTATTAAATAGATAAACGTTTAGATTAGAATTGATGTATTAAAGTTGTAAAATGCGTGTACGCTCTTCCCGTGACCCCGAACACCCCGAATAATCAACAAATGCGTAGGTCGGAAACGAAGGATGGGCTTTGGTAAAAGAGGAAAAACTTCGTTTACGGTTCACAGATCCGAAGAGATACTGCCAGGCGATGTTCGATTGTCGAAACAAGGCTCCTCGGCGTCAAGCGACGGAGAAGGCTCTGCGGACGGCGACAGGTCAATATGCTTTTATTGTGACAGTTTTCGCGCAAGGTGTGACAACAAACTAAGTTTCAGATAGGTACCATATTTCAGTTGCCTGCGCTACTCCTAATTACTAATTTTCAGATGTTTCACTTATGATCTTCAGAGTTTGTATCCCAACCCATTTCTACGAGATGGGCTTTCGTGGTGTTTTCCATATTTGGTGTGTTGCTCTTCAAATGTTTAGACATACCAAATTGTTGATGTAATAGTACATAAACTGATCTAAGTCATTTGAATCATTGCAAGAGGATGAAATAAGCCAAGAATGCAGTTTTTAATTTCATGACTATCTTTGACCAAGATAATTTTTGATATCCCAATAGTGTAACATGCTACATTTTTGATACACAAAGAACAAGATAATTAGTTGTTTGGTACTGAAAAGTGGAAATTTTTCGTTTGACGTATTGCTTAAATTTTGTTTAGATATCTTTTAAGCTGGAATATCAACTCTTAAGGTGAAAGGTGAAACACTTGGTCTGAAAAAATAATGACTTTGAGCTAAGAGACTTGTGTGACAAACATTTTTCAGTTTCTTTTTGGTTACCAGAGAGCTTAATCTGATTATCTGTTTGCGCCTTATTCTCCTCGAAAAAATCGTGGAGGTAATGACTAACTCCCATTTTTGTAGAAAAATATCCACCATTTGCCAAACGAAGGAACTTTTATAGGAACTTTTAACGACTTCCAAATCTTAACGAAATGCATCATAACGAGTATAGTCACGAATTTACAATTAATTTTTACGAGTAATTAATAGAACGTTTTGAATTCAGTTTGTCGTCACATCTTGTCGAAAATAAAAAAAAACACGATTAGTTATCACACACTCCTTGGTTTCAATCAACACCATTTAGTCCTCACCGACGTACCAGACGTTACACTAGATGTTTTATTTGTTTCTAAAATTTAACCAATAATTTGAGACTGTTTGTCATCGATGAATACTCAACTGGTATACAATTTGTTACTCAATATTTCATCAACATTAACACCAACAATAATATTTTCTTTTTCTCTTCTTTTTTGGAATTTATTGCTACATTTCTGCGAATTCCTATCCAAAAAAATCGATTTATTTAAAAAATATTCAAAATTAACCAGTTTTAGATAAATCAATTTTTTGGATTGGAATTTGCAGAAAAGTGGCAATAAATCCTTAAAAAAAAAGGAAAAGAAAAAATTACGGAAATGCCACAAATAATTTTGTTCAAAATCTGGAAGTTTTACTGAATACGTAATTCTTGGCGCTGAACAATTTATAAATATTTTTACCTACTTTTAAATGCATCGATTTTGAAAATTAGGAATAAGAGTTCAAAGCAATAGGTGTTTTTCTGAAATTTTCAATTTAGTTTAAGAATTTAAGATTGTTTCAAAATTATTATAAAATTCTTGCTTTTATTCGCAGGGCGTCCGATTTTCGACGTCAGTTTTATGTAATTTCAAACAAAATTTTTTCATTTTTTTTAAATGGTTTTAAATTTTTAACTTTAATATCAATGACGCCCAAGACCGATCTCACACTAATCCAGTATATTTATACGTGAATGGTTTCCTAGATAAAGGATATGTACATAAAATCATCAGAATTATGCGTAATAATAAAATCTTTGCAAGTGATTAAAATGAAAATAACTAATTTACAGTAATTACATTTATTATCCGGATTCATTAAATACAAAGAACACCCCATAAGCAAACAATAGCACGTTGATTCAACTGATATTTACAATTCCGTAGACCTACGGGGGATTCTCATATTTAATAACGAGGAATGAGAAAAACAGCCATCCCGATAAGATCTGCAAAATATACAGGGCTGCGATAAAAATGTTGAGTAACAATTTTGCATTATCTGCCTTTTTATGCTCTTTTCAGGACAGTGGATTTATTGTATTTTTTATGTAATTTTGAATCACATTTCAGTAAAAATTTCAAATCCTGACAAGGCCAACTTGGTTGTAGAAACATGCCTTAGTATAAGGTGCGTTTTTTTTTTGTTTGTAAAAACCTCCTTCAGTGTCAGTTTCACTTAAAAAATTGCCACACTTTCCACAAACATTTTTTTTAATGGTTTACTTTCTGGATTTTTTTTCATCGACTAGCCGACTCCAGTGTAACGTCTGTTATCACAAATAAAATGCACCTCAAGCAACGCATACAGAGATAGATCTTCGATCCGCTCCCTTTCCGCTCCCTCCTGAAAGAGCACACACGTAGATAGGTACATAGAGAGATGAAAAACTCTAGCATATCCTGGTACTTTGAAGTATACATTGAGGACAAGTTAACTTATATGTAGTCTCATCTCTAGTAGTGGTCTCTTATTTACGACACATTATTTACTGAAGTGAAGTGAGTAAATTAAGTAAATAATATTATGGTTAAGAAAATGTTTTAGACTTCTTAGATTTTCTCTAATAGCGTAGCTAGATGCATTTACGTAGACTAGATACTTTAACTTCTTAGGACATGTTAATGATGCTTGTCCTTCTGGCATTTTGGTAGAATTTAGATCCGCTATACTGCTTGTTGTAAGGCCTAGTTCCTACTTCTCACGAATCATTTTCATTGACCGGAAATGTGAGACGTTGAGAACTAAGCTTCAGCCGCACTTGCGACTAATTGTATGTTTTCTATTTAAAAGAGAAACATTTCAAACGTCCCTCGTTGCTACCGTTTGTACAGGACAGTAATTAGACCTGTTAGATTTCTACATAGGTTATTTATTTGAACAGTCTGTCTGTTATTATACCGGGTGACATAGAGCGGTCTTGGCTCCACACTTCAATTTGTTAAAACCGATTTTGGGAATTTGGCTACGACTTTCTTATTTTAAATTGTACCCTTAAATTATTTTTCCGCAAAATATATTTTTTTTAATTGCCTATTGATTTTGTCAAGCCAGATTTTCGACGTTTGTCCCTGATTTTTAAAAATTTTTTTAAAGTTTGAATTTTCATCAAAATCTAAAAACGAGGATTTTATAAGGAAATTACGATTACTTAAAATATAAGTGATATTTACACAAAAAGAAGACGTTTCTTGGTGAAAAATCACATTTCTTTGGAAAATTTTGAAAAATCAGACAAAAATCGAAAATTACTTAAGAAATACGGTTTGTAAAGTGATATTTACACAAAAAAAGATGCTTCTTGATGAAAATTCAAATTTCTTGGGAAGTTTTGGAAAATCAGAGACAAAAGTCGAATATCTGGGTTGACAGATCGATAGGCAGTTAAAAAATGAAGATTGCGAAAAAAAATTGTTGGGATTACTTAAGAGATAAGTGATATTTACACAAGAAAGACGGTTCTTGATGAGAATTCAAATTTCTTTGACAAATTTTGGAAAAGCAGAGACAAAAATCGAAAATCTAGCTTGATAGATCGATAAGCAATTAAAAAATGAAGATTTCAAGAAAGAATTGTGGTGATTACTTAAGAAATACGGTTTGTAAAGTGATATTTACACACAAAAAGACGCTTCTTGATGAAAATTCAAATTTCTTGGGAAGTTTTGGAAAATCAGAGAAAAAAATCGAAAATCTGGCTTGACAGATCGATAGGCATTTAAAAAATGGAGATTTGAAGAAAAAATTGTTGGGATTACTTAAGAAATACGGTCTGTAAAATGATATTTACACAAAATAGACGTTTTTCAGTGAAAATTCACATTTCTTTGGAAAATTTTGAAGAATCAAAACCAAAATCGAAAATTTGGCTTGACAGTTCAATAGGCAATTAAAAGCGATGATTTCAAAATAAAAACTTTCCAACTGCTTAAGTAGGTATTAAGGCCTGCAGACTGATTAAAAAAAAAGTCACTTTGTAGCGATTGTGCGGCGTTGCGCCTACTTCGATAATTCCATGGCCTACTAGATTGAACAAATATACGCCATTTTCAAGGTCACATATAATCCTATTTAAGAATGAGAAGAGCCGCAGGAAAGTGAACATTGCAGCTTTTCAACGTGACTTAAATATACAGGGTGTCGTTGAATATTAAGAAAGTTAAGGCCACTTCCAGATACCTGTTATTTTAACTAGTTGGTCATCTATGAATATATTCGATTCCTGGAATTAAAAAAACTTTGTTTCAAAAGCTGTAGAGGGGGCAAGTACTTTCTGTGTTACCCGGTATAAAGACATTTCCAAAATGCCAACACACGGTCAGATTAAAGATAAAATGCATTATTAAGCACACAAACGTTAAATCACTATAAACTTTCAGTATTAAAAGTGGTATCATCAAGAGATTAAAAGCTCCAATCATCTCTTGATTCTACTAACTGGTTGGTGGATTCTATAACATAATTCAATACGTTTTAGTAATAGTTAGAAGAGAAATTGTGTCCAGATTTGAGTAAAAATATGCGTTTTTATTTCATATTAAATATAACGAGTATGAATGAATATATTTTATATTTTATGTTTTTAAGAAAGTTAAAAATTTACAAATTTTCTGGTTATAAACAGACGTCAAAAAGTGATACCCAAGCTGAACAACTCATCACTTCACCGATGATGTGAATTTCACTATTATCCACATTAATTGTTGTTATAAAAATATTTGTGTGCATTAATAAAGCTTGACTATGACGAGAACAACTTCTCTGTTGGATATATTTCTAAGTATTCTAAATTTTTGTAATTTTTAAGTCCTGATATATTTAAAGAAAAAGGAGACGTACTGTTTTAATTAATTAACACCTCGCTTTTAATTGTTTTAACTTTGGAGATATCTTAACAGCATTCCATGGAGATATATTTCCTATGATTCGAAAATCGTCTGTTAATTTGACACAAACAGATGATTTTTTTGGAAAATCTTTCTTCGCCTAAATCCATTTAGCAATCAATATTTGTCAAACTGTCTAAGAAATTGAGATCCTAAGACGCGCTTCAGGAAAGCATGTCAAAATATCTCAAAAGTGCTCCAGTTCCAATCGGTGGCAACCACTTGATTGAGCTTTTACTAAATTAATTTGCAAAGTTTCAAAAGGGACTAATCCAGGTGACTGTTACGTACTTTCCACATTGCAAACCAATATTAAAGATCGGAAACATTTTAAACGTTTCCATTTCCTGCTGCCACCCCCATATTGGTTGGCGCAAACCCTGTTACTGTTGAGGTATAAATAATGTATCCTGCGCTGATAATTTTAATAAAGCTGGATGAAGGATAAAACGACTTATGTGCTTGATGATTTCATGGGTGCAGATAGTGGGTACAATAGAAAGCGCGTATCCACAAGTAGCAGCATACAGCGCTCGCAGGAGGTCGTCCCTAGTATACCTTCGCGATCTACTGAAAGCAGTCAGAGAGCCTCAAGTCTCAACTCCATATCAAGCTCCGAGGGATCTTCGTAAGTAGCCACCACGTCGACCAGACTTTGCCCATCGTGCTCTTGGCTGCAGTGTTGCATTCAATTTGATATTAGTTTGATTTTTTTTTTTGAACCGATAGTCCCACCAAGTGTGTTTGTATTGATGATCCGATTAGTCTAGTCGGTAAAGTGTTAGTTTGAACACGCAGACAGTAAGACGTATTTCTTTTACGACTATTTTTTTGTTAAAGGAGCTTAACAACGGATATGTTCAGGTTCTAGGTTGCGCAATTGTTTCTTTAGTTTTTTTATGTGTCTTAAGATTTATTATGTGTTTACTCATTTCAGGGCCAGCGTATATTGTGCATAACTAGATAACCTGGTTCGGTTTTTATTAATTCATAAATATTAATCGCGTTTAATTATATTCAATGTTACTGTAATATCCTAACAGATTCTTTGTTCAGGCTCGAGTAAATTCCTTTGGATTGTATGCACGGAAACTAGGTAATATCAAAATCGTTTGGTTATTTCCTCTGCCCCTCCTAGAGGGCGTAACATAACTCAAAATAGCGGAGGAACCAAATAGACATTTTAGTAACCATTTTTTTTTTGGTTTGATTATTTCTTCTTGTCAGCAAATAAAATAAGTTCCAGTAAACTGCTTTTAACAAGGTGGCAAAATTACTGCCTTTTGCAAGTTCCAGAAGCTTTAATACATCATCAAAACCAGAATAGTTTCAGTTTCTTTGAAAATCCATTCGAGTACTTGATTGTCCACTTATCATTTATAAAAGCACACCATATGCTACTAGGCTACTAGCAGGATGTAACAAAGCGTGAAATGTGTAGCTTTAGGGAACCCAATACTTGCGCTACATCAAGCGATGCCGAACGAATCTCGCTATTCAATCTAGCCCTGCAGGTATGGAAACAAACGCAAGTCTAAAATTTAATACGTTACTGAATCGGTAGATACTATGCGATTAGCGCGTCTGTTTTCGTGGTAGCAGTGCAGAAAATTGAGATCTTCAATACAAGCACCACCATCAAGCATGTCATAAATGATTGGCTCCCAATTTCTTTAACACAGCTTTGCGAAAGTTTTTTTAAGTGATGGTGTTTGCTCGACATGATCTGTTGGTATGTATACTGATTTATTATTTTTAAGCATGCTTTCTATACCCTAAATGACTCTTAAATAAACTGGTTAAATCAGATAGTGATCAACAAACTAAATAAACTAATGGCTAAGATAATAAAATATAGTTCTTCCTTTCGTCCTTCTTGTTCTGCATGTATAAAAAGCACCGTCTGATGGCACGGTTTTTACACCAAACTCACCAAAAATTTACACAAGTAGTTATAGTCTATTTGGCCCGGTTTCTCTATCTCTCTCTATGTACGTCTCTGTGTCTGCTCTGAAACTCATACTGATTTATTTACATTGACATATAACTATAGTCTCTGATCTATAACTTGTGCATTTATTGGCTTGCAAATTGGGAATACTTGTACTTGTACATACAGTTGTTACTCCTATAGAAATGAATTCCCAATTTGCAAAGGTCCATTAATTCTCGAACTATATTCACGAAAACGTTTTCCTTAGGTGGTCCCCTTCGCTGCGTCTAGCAGGCGAGGGTGGTCAACTGGCAGATTTTATAGATGGTTTAGGTCCAGGCCAGCTAGTGGGACGGCAGGTCCTGGGGGCGCCGGCCCTCGGCGACATCCAGCTGTCTCTGTGCTACCAAAAGGGGTTCCTGGAAGTCGAGGTCATCAGGGCCAGAGGTCTGCAAGCCCGGCCGGGGTCGAAAGTCTTACCAGGTGAGAGCAAGTAATGGTCACAATTTTTATACCTAGAAGAAAAATAGCTCCAATAAATGCCACTTTATGATTGTCATTTGTATCAATGGAATGAGGAGTACGAAATGCTTCTCGGCGTGGCACCTTTATAATTCTGGGTTTTGTTTCAGCGCCATATGTGAAGGTTTATTTAGTGAATGGGAAAAAGTGCATCGCCAAAGCAAAGACTTCGACTGCTCGCCGGACATTGGATCCATTGTATCAACAGCAATTAGCATTTAGAGAGAATTTTCAAGGCTGTATACTTCAGGTAAAAGCTTTGTAATGTAATTTGATTTTCACATTTTAATCCGTTCCAATTTTTCAGGTGACGGTATGGGGGGACTATGGAAGGATAGAGGGCAAGAAGGTGTTCATGGGCGTGGCACAAATAATGCTGGACGATCTGAACCTGAGCAATATCGTCATAGGCTGGTACAAATTATTCGGCACCACATCCCTGGTTAGTGGACCCCCTTCTCTTGGTCTATCTCGTCGCAGCTCCATGGCTAGTTTAGATTCCCTCAAATTGTAACCTCCACCACAACCGGTTACCTCATTCTATCACTCATGCTAGTGTCACACCAAAGAGTATGCAGGAACTGACGCACGTTTCGTATCATTTACATTTTCTCTCTTCTTGCATACTTGTCATCATTTTTGTCATTATTTACTCACCTCACTGCATCTCACCGACCTTGTAGCTGCGCATAGCCGTCGACTGTTTCTTCCACTACGCATAGGTACGGATCCTATCTGTTTTCATTACAGTATCTCTTGGTGTGCTTTTGTGAATCCCCTTTGACGGAGGCTTGGGTGTGCCCGAAATGTAAATCGGCCCTTCTGGTTAACTATTCAGTTCGGTTGGATTGGTGGGTGCGAAGCAATGCAAAATTGGGGCAACACGAAATTTACTAGATTGGAGTTCCTCATGTTTTATTACATTTGGGACACACCCAGCCTGACTTATTAATGAATTTTATGATTTATTTTTACTATTGATTCTATCGGAGGCGAGGTTAATATTTGAGGACCTTATTTTTGCATGTGAATGCTTGGGAATGCCATTAATCATGTTCAGCCTCATTCTCTTTCTAGCTGTCCATCAATACGAACCTAACACAACTAACAAATTTATGTTTCTGTGCATCTAATTTGACTTAGCACGTTTCATCAGCATTGCGCAATTATTTCGAATGATTTAATATTTTGTGAGAAGTTGAATTAATTTTCAAGGAGTGCTTAATTACGTATCGCAATGTAAGTTGCATAAATCATCTTTAAGAAGCGCTGTTTTTTTAATGCCTTCAATTATTCACATAGTAATTGAATCGATGACCTAGCGACGAGACGTACCAATACGTTCCTCCAATAGGCAGAAAAAAAAATTTATTAGCTCCCGGATCAGACTATTTGAATAATTGGAATTGATTCAGTTTCAAAACCGAGAACCACTTTTCATAATCCATTCTATGTAAAAGGTGCAAATTAAAAAAAAAAATAAAATTAAAAATTCGAAAATTTAGTTTTTTCAAAATAACTCAAAAACGAAAAATCCTATCGAGGATTTCTAGGAGTCATTTTGTCAGTCCTTTAATTATGCAACTTTTTTCCCACTTAACCAAATTTGCATATCTTACTATTAAATTAATTGAGACACTTATTTTGCTTCAATGAAACTCGAAAATAAATAATTGAAAAAAATTTGTTCAAAAAAGTTTCCCCTGTTAATGATGAACAAAATTATTGTATATAAAAATAATTATATATTCCTCACTCGATTGCATTTCCTAAATGCACCTTCTGTTAACATTCATTTGTAGTTGCATTAATCTTATCGACTCCATCAGGTATTTAGCGTAATTTTATGTTGATCCGATAGCGCTTTCCGTAACTTAACTCTGGTTTGTATTTTTCAGTGAGAGAAGAAGCCCCAAAGCCTGCTTTTTTGAAAAGGGTAAAAATGCTTAATATTTTAAATATATAGTGTTACAACATGACGATATATCTAAAGACAGTTTTAATTAAAAAATAAAACGCTATGAATATTTTCCTGTACATTTTGCCCCTGTAGAATATAAAATATACCTAAGACTATATCCCAAACTGATTGGATGGGTTTTATTACTTGATAAACGAATGAAATGTACCTCAAAATATTTAACTGCTGACTAAAAATACGAAATTGTAAAAAATTAAATTATATCAGAATATTTATAATATTACTAAATACAGCATGGTGCGAAAACAAAAAAATAAAAATAAAAAATAGCCTGAAGAGTAGCTGAATAAAAATAGATACATATAGTGTAAATGAAGTGAAAGAGAAACCGTGTAGATACCACGCACACATACAGATATAGTGTCACTGAGAATCATATCCAGATATATAAATTATATGATATATACAGGGCGACTCAAAAAAACGACACAGTTTAGTGTGTGAGCCTGTACAACGAGTAGAAGAGAAAAGTTGTACTGGGACGCTCTGTGTGAAAAAATGCTTTATTGGAATTGATAATTGCTTTTTTACTTGAAACTTAAATAACGAGGACCTAGGTCATGTTAATAATTATGTAAATTATATTAAAATAAACATAGAACTGTATATGAACGTTTACTGTAACATATATAATTTATTCTCAATTGTTGAATTGCATGTGATAAAAATTATGTTGGCTGTTCGAACTCCCCGCTTTGAGAAGCAAACCTCCGTTCCAAGCACAGGTGTCGCTAGATTTAATATTTTCCAGCTCCTTTTTCTGTCCTACAACCGGCCAGACTCGTTCACTCCCACTGTAGAAATATTTAACTGCCGCTTTGAGAAAAATTTATTTTTCACCAATCGCCTTGTACTCAGCCCCCCGACGCTCTGCGTCCATAGATAAACAAAAAACACGCCCATACGTCAAATCCAAGGCCTACTTTATTTTTAATTTATTTTTTAAACAAATGCCACAAATATACGGGGTGTTCTGTTTAAAACAAAAAAGTTAGTGTCACTTCCGGTTAAACCGGAAGTAGTATTTTGTGCACAGTTATATGAAATTCTGGCTTCAGTAACCTATTATTCACGTTCCAAAATTCAGAAGTCTATCTTTCATAATAACCATGTAATTCCACCCGGTATATGAAATTTTAGAAAATTTTCAAAGTAGGTTAATTTAATCTGAGCAACCCTGTACAAAGTGAGCCAGTAACCTCGACGCCCATTTGTTTCTTTAATTACTGAAATGTTTAAAAATTTAAGTTTTAGCTTATTTTCAAATATCATTGAAAATTAATTAAAATATACGAGGTACGCACAAAAGGGATAAAATACCATTCTTTTATATAAATTTATCTCTTGTAGATTTCAAATTATGTATATTACTTCTTTATTCGATACAACAATAAAAGTAGAAAATATTACATTGCAATAATGTAATTAATTTACATATTATATAATTTATCGGAAATAATTAGGAAAATAATTAAATAATAAGGACAAAATTCGCAAATTTATTTAAAAAATATTTAAGGTTTTACATAGAGAATTTGTTTTTATTTTTACCTAACTTTTAAATATTTTTACAGTTATTATATGAATAATTTAATATACAGGGGAGTCGGAAAGTTTGAAAACATTTTACCAGTAGAATCTAACATTTAATTGATTAAAATAAAATATTGCATAAAAAATTTCTACATTCTTCAAATTTGATTGTGCTTTTAAACTAAACAAAAAGCAGATTGGGGCGGCTGAAGGGTTGGTGGTGGTAATGCAAATAAGTGTACTAAACATGCCTTTTAAACAATCGTGATTTTTATAATTTAGCTTCGTGTTGTATACAAATATATTTAAGGTCCTTGTACGACAGAGAAAAAAGTTGTTTGCTCAAATACACACGGTAGACATTTTAGGAAATAACATATTTTGTAGTAACTGTAAACTATTAATATATCAAAGGTATGCATTTAAAATGTAAAGATTTATATCTATTAATATTTCTTTTATTTTGTACTTGAACTCATTTAGTTTTTGGTGATGAATTGACAGATTTTAGCCGAGCAAATTGGGTGAGAGAAACGTACTTAGTTTTTTTTTCTATGCACTTTCTAATCAACATTAATTTTAACAGTACCAGTCTTTCAAATTAGAAATCGTCAAATTTTTTAATATTTTAATTGGTACTACTGTTATATTAATACGTAAATATATACGATAAAATTTGTTTCCGATTTCCTAAAATGTTCCTCCTGTACGTTTGGGCGAAATTAGTTTTTCCACCATGTAAAATTAACGTCATATGTATTAATTGTACAGAACATCGAGATAAAAGTGTGTCGAATTTTTTAAATAAAATTATTAACAGATATCCTGATGTTACCCACCAAATTCTATTCCTTATATATATAACAAATTTTTGTAAATATAGCTGTTTAAGCCCTCATATGTGTAACGAGTTGTGTTTGTTATTAGGGTTCCTTTCGGAGGTATAGATTTTTTAAATTCCACTTTTTGTTCCGATTTCACCAAAGTGCAAAGTTGTTATTGCGGTCTAAGAGCCAGCCCGAGCCTTACTTACCGTTGAAAATCATTAAGATCATTTTCATCGAGCATAAATAAAAATGCACCACAAAGCGAACCCTGAGGAACCTCGAGTTATATTTGTTGAGTCAGAATCACTATGTTGCAATTTTAATTTAAGTTAAGAGTTAAGGATGGAAAGAAACTGTTCCAACTCAAAATACATCCTTAAGGACAAGTTCACGCTAAAATTAGCAAAAGATTGTTTTCCTAGAATCCACTTTGAAGTAGATTAGGTTGAAATTGTGACATGGTTTCTATACACAAGCAAATATTCGAAACTTTTTTAACAAAAACTCGTTAAATTATTATTCCAAAGTTGGCTGGCTCTTGGGCTATTAGCTTAAATGCTTGAAGCCATTTGGAGCGCGAACTTTCATGGTACTAACTTTCGTTTTAGTTATGATATTCTTAATTATTAGTTCTCGTTTAAATAAATAAGTACTTTGAATGGTAATAAGAAACGCGTTATCTTGCTGCAGCGCCAAATGGATTTGAAAGTGACTCGGATTGGCCATGCGTTTTTTTGTAGTTTGGGAGACAATAGCAACTTTGTGCACTCGATTCAGCTGACGGTGTAACAACTGTTTCGTTACGAAATTATAGTCATTTTGTTGTTACATAATATATTAGGAATAGTGAGCTTGAATTGCTTTACCAGAATTATCTCATGATACATAAACCTTGGTGACAAGACTAGTCCAAAAATTTATATTTCCAATACAAAATAGACCTCAGTTTTTTTTTTATTGACGTGGGAGATTCTACATATTTTTTTAATATAAATAGGGTTTTGATAAGCTTATATTTTCTTACGAAATTACGGAAAAGCGACAAAAAAAACTGTATTGTTTTTGCGCCTTGTCGATAGAATTGCCGCACAAAAAAAATGATTGTGATGTTTTTTTTGTGTGTTTCAATGACATAAAGGTTAAATATGCATGAAAGTTTGTATGCAAATAACCTTTTGCCATGTAGGTTTAACCACATTTTACATTTGTTTCGGTTTGTTTTTTAATCTAGAATGAAATTAAACTTGTTATCATTAACAATAATCCATTTAGCTACAATTTTGAGTCATTTTTCAGCTGCTGTGATTTTTTCAATAAAAAACATTTTTCACGTAAAAGTAACATTACGCCGAATATTTTTATTTTTTTAAAATTTATAGCTATAAAAACTAAAGGATCGCTTCCTTCCTTGCACGTTAAAACCAATTTGAACACTTTATATCTAACTCCATGTGAATAATTCGCATTTTCGTAATAGTAGAAAACGATTTTTTTATATTTCTACTGTCCAGTGGGTGACTCTATAAGTTAATTATGGTAATTCTCATGTTTTAAATTTTTACAAAGTGCAATGTAGTATTTTTTAAAACTATTTTCTTAGAATAGAAGGAACATAAATTTAAATGTACGTACGTGTAAATTTTACTTGTAAATAGCACCAAGTCCTTATATTGTAAAAAATGATAAATATATTTTGTGTTGAAATATATATTATTTGGACTACATGTTTAGTATTTGTATATATATATAAATGATTTTTATCAGTTACCCAAATAATTGTAATACACTGTATACAGTTCAGAAAGTTGATTTATTTCGAAAACCATTATATTATTGTAATAATTAGATTTTCTACGCTGTTCTAATAAAGTAAGATGTGTGCAAATTCTATATGATAAATCCCTTTGTTATATCAAGGTCCACAAACAGATATAATTTCATTATTTACCAATATCGAACGCCTTTGTGTCTACAATTTCAATTTAGTTAGCTTTAAAACGAATGATTTAGATAAGGTATTTGAGATTGTTTTATACAAAGAGAATTTTTGCTGATATGTCAAAGTACTTATACGATAATTTTTTTATTCGTTCTCCAATACAAATTTCGCTTAGATACAACTCAATTGCATGAAATGCACTTACGCTGCTGATACGACAATCTGATAAGCTATTTGTAATTGTTTGAGGGAAATATCGATATAATAAACAGAATTTTGTATCTTTTTGGATGCCTTTAGCTGACTCTGATATCAACGATGCATGCCTTTCCAAATTTCTGATTTTTCAACCAAAGTGGGTTGTGGGTTAGAAATACAGTATCTAAATCATCGTATACCATTCTAGAGCAAACGAGCATTAGCTATATGTATAATATACACCAAAACGATATCTTTTTTGTGGGATCTTGATTTGGAATGCGCTGGACACTTCGGCTACTGAACTGTATTAGTGTACGGTCATACGACAACTGCGCATATCATTGGAAGTGTCAGCGTCCATTGAATGTCCGTCTTGATATGTTCACTCTTGACTGATGTATCCATATTATCCAGCCCCAAGGGCAAGACAATAAATGAATGATCTATCAATGTGTTTTATTTTCACATCACCAATTTGCATTTATTTTAGTTCGTGTATACAGGGTGGCCAAAATTTTGGTACTTTATTGGGCCACCCTGTTTTTATGTTAGCGAAATGGCAGGTCAAATTCTTCGACATTTGGTCCTAAAGTATTCATGGAGTTGAAGGATTATGGAAGCGCTTAATGGCCCTCCTTAAGGTGGATGATTTTTAATTCAACGCGAAAGAGAATTCAGAAACTATGTTAGAAATCTTGTCAAAGCGTTACACTAGTTTTGAAATTATAGAATCAATTCTGTTTTGGATAAAGTTCTTCTTACCTACATTAATAAGATAGTGATTTTCTTTTTCTTGACCATTGATAGTTGTATTAAGGAACTTCAAGTGACTTGATATGGTCATTTATATTAAAATTGTGAAAAACAGTTTTTTACCAAGAATTTTAACAAATGAAACATTTTATATATTATTAAGTAACCCAAAAGAAAGTTTTCTACCAAGAATTCGATCAAATGGAACATCTTCAATGTTATTGAAATTATTAAGGAACTTCAATGGTTTTGATATTTAAACCAAAATTGTGAGAAAATATGAAGCAGAAGTTTTCTATCAAGATTTTAATCAAATGAAACATTTTATATATTATTAGATATATTAAAGAACTCCAGGAGTTATTTTATCAAGAATTCAATCAAATGGAACATCTTATATATTATTAAAAGTATTGAGGGACTCAAGTGTCTTGATATGGTCATTTATACTGAAATTGTGAGAACATTTAAACAGAAAGTTTTCTACCAAGAATTCAATCAAACGGAACATCTTCAATATTATTGGAATTATTAAGGAACTCTAATGGTCTTGATATGGTTATTTAAACTAAAATTATGAGAAAATATGAAACAGAATATTTTCTATCAAGAATGTAATCAAATGAAACGTTTTATGTATTATTAAATACTAATAAGGAACTCCAAGAATTATTTTATCAAGAATTCAATCAAATGGAACATCTTATGCATTGTTGAAAGTATTAAGGAACTCCAAGTGTCTTGATTTGGTCACATTTTATATATTATTAAGCTTGGTAGAAAACCAAGAATTCAATCAAATGGAACATCTTTAGTATATTGAAATTATTAAGGAACTCCAATTTTTACAATTCTCTTTCTTTGCTTGATATGCATTGTTTATAAAATTTTTTAATAATTTGTTTTTAGACATTTGAATTTTATGATATTTAATCCAGTATTCATCATGTATTAAAGAAAGTCCAATGAATTTAATACTAGCATGTTTAGAGATGAAACATCAATATAAGTATATCAGTTTGGATATGTTTGTTGTTATTATGCTTGTATAAATCCTAAACAAAGTCATTTATGAACTCCAATTGTCTTGATATGGTTATTTAAACTAAAATTGTGAGAAAATATGAAGCAGAAAGTTTTCTATCAGGAATTCAATCAAATGAAATATTTTATATATTATTAAATATTATTAAGAACTCCAAGAATTATTTTATCAATAATTCAATCAAATGGAATATCTTATATATTATTGAAAGTATTAAGGAACTCCAAGTGTCTTGATATGGTTATTTATATTCAAATTGTGAGAAAATATAAAACAGAAAGTTTTTACCAAGAATTTTATCAAATGAAACACCTTATATATTATTAAGTAACTCAAAAGAAAGTTTTCTACCAAGAATTCGATCAAATGGAACATCTTTAGTATATTGAAATTATTAAGGAACTCCAATTGTCTTATTATGGTTATTTAAACTACAATTGTGAGAAAATATGAAACAGAAAGTTTTCTATCAAGAATTTAATCAAATGGAACATTTTATATGTTGTTAAATATTATTAAGGAACTCCAAGAATTATTTTATCAAGAATTGAATAAAGTGGAATATCTTATATATTATTGGAAGTATTAAGAAACTTCAAATGTCTTGATATGATTATTTATATTAAAATTGCGAGAAAATATAGAACAGAAAGTTTTTATCAAGAATTTTATCAAATGAAACATTTTATATATTATTTAATATTATTAAGGAACTCCAAGAATTATTTTATCAAGAATTCAAACATGATAGAACATCTTATACATTATTGAAAGTATTAAGGAACTTCAAGTGTCTTGATATGGTCATTTATATAAAGATTGTGAGAAAATATAAAACAGAAAGTTTTTTTACCAAGAGTTTTATTAAATGGAACATCTTTAATATTATTGAAATTATAAAGGAACTCCAAGTGTCTTGATATGATCATCCCTATTAAAATTGTAAGAGAATATAAAATTAAAAGTTTTTTATCAAGAATTTGATCAAATGAAACTTTTTACATATTATTAGATATTATTAAGGAGTTTTAAGAAAGTTCTCTATCAAGAATTAGATTACATGAAACATCTTATATATTATTGGAAGTATTAAGGAACTTTATGGACAATAAAATGAGACTGGTTAATTAATGGATACTTTTCTGATATGGTTTGTGGAGTGAAGGGACCAACAGGGATGAACTCGTATCCAAAATTTTTGGCTTTGAGAATTACTGTGGGGGTCAAGGGACCAGCACCCCATTCATTGCATCTGACCCATACTGGTCATTTTCCTTCTAAATATTTTGACGTTTTCTACCAAATACCTGAATAGTTATAATTTTCGCCCACTCAAACAATTATAAACAGGTGTCTTTGCAGCCTCCAAAGTTCAAAAACAGATTTGAACAAAACCTCAAGAAAATACATATTTATCATGGTCACGGACTATTTCTTCTGATAATCAAAGCACACGTGTTGAATTCACGATAATAAACTAATATTCAATTCTATTTGTTTTTAATAAACTTTTCATATCAACGTTTTGTTGGCCAACTTGTTATTTCCTATTTTTAATTAAAAAAAATATAGGAGAGGCATTTAAATTATTAAATTTACCCAACGAACAGCTGTAAGCTTTGATGTACTATTAGATGTGTAAATAAATTCGGCTAATGCTATTACATGGTAGATTAGGATGGAGTCCTTGCGTGAATCCAACCATTTGTCAATTCAGTTGAATAAATTTTAAACGACAAGGTCAGTGTTGGAGAGGCGTGGTGCATATATGACATAGCACTCCCACATTACTTGAAGGCAACGAAAAAAACATGAGTAATAGATAATACTCAATTGGATGAAACCCGCTTCAGCATACTGAATTTGGTAACTATGATTCTGTGTGCTCGGATGATGTGGTACAGAAAGCTGTCACACATTAACCTAAATATCTGACAGATGACTTCATTTGTTTAGATTCAAGGTGAATTTTACAATTCTGTAGCTGCTCTTAAATTGGTTAAATTAATTGAAAACACTCAAGGAATCAAGCTCAGTATTTGTTTAGTGAGAAACTTACTTATAGTCATTTTCAGCTGTCTTGGCGCCTGTTGTTTTCACTCATACCCACATATAAAACGTATGTGGCGCAGTAAAAGATGTGAATAAAATGTCGATACTGACAAAATCCGTTAGAGTTGGTGTGGAGCATTTACAAAGAATTATCAAGATCATTGGATTTTGACTGTGATGTGAACACAGCTGATTGCCTCACCGTTGGCCAGACTATCCTAATTAAAGACATTTGCGTTATTCATGAGGAAAAAAAATTCTTATTAGAAAAAAATGTCATAAGACTTTTTTGATTATTGAATCATTCTACGCCACCCATTTAAATTTGCCTGAAACGTTTCCTAACAACCTGTATACTAAACAAAATTATTTATTTGAAAATAAAAAATACTACAAAACGCATTTGTTGTCAGTAATTTTTTTATTTCCTTTTTAACAAAAGAAATGAAGATCCTATAACATCATTTGAAACTAATTATTTTATATCTGTCTAATTACATTTCACTTTAAAGTAATTACACGTTCTTAAACAATATAACAATAATCTTATCCGATAGTACGTACTTTATAATTAATTGTGTGTTCGTACTACTACTACAAATTGTTTATACATTATCAACATCCTATTTGATTATTTATATCAAAATAAATTACTTTTATCACAGCCGGTAGAATCGTCACATTTTTACATGTCGAATCCAGTAAAAAGACATTCTAAATGTTGCACGTAAACTTATCGAACGTGATTCTCATGTATTTCGGTGTACGTTCGATAAACTTGATTGTATTTAAATGACGATTATTATTATTGTTATAAGTCGGAAGGGTCACCTACCTTAACGAATGTCACTGCCCAGGAACACGTTTTACACGGATATGAAGGACCTTTGCTCGAAATTATCATTTTTATGTGCGTTAAAAATGTACACACATTTAGTACACACATAAATTAGTGAAAATAATATTTATTGACCATGTACTTTGCCTGACGATTTTAAAATAAAAAAAAATTATTCACCAGTTTCGCTACCACATATTTAGGCTTCCAAGGGTAGTATTAGTGTAAAGGGTAAAATAAGACCGGTGACACTTTTCTATATCTAGGAATTTTTGGTAAAATAGCCCCTTCTACCAATCTATGCTTGCTAACGATAAAATAAAATTTAAATATATTTTTCATCGTTGTACTGTTACTGTTTCAACTACTGTTTTAAAATATGTAAAACAATTCTCTTTCCTGCATTGAAAAAAAAATTTATGCAACTTCCCTCGGGGCGTATTAATTTATATACCAGATTGCTTCCGTCTTGCGTTGTTTCTTACGCACAACATAAGTAAGGTGTTGAATTATTGACCTTGCCATTTAATTTCTTGTGTCTCTATGGTGAAATTTGAAGGTTGGATTTATGTAGATTGTTAAAATGGACTAAATGAAAGTGAATGGCAACGTCCGTCTGAAGAAATTATAATCCGATTATTTTGTAACTGGGACATAAAAATCTCATTAACAACTTCGTTTAAATTCCTAACAATAGCTCGCTCGTTTTCGATGGCGTTGTTAAATACAGGGTGATCCGAAAACGACAAGTAGTTGAAATATTTGCGTTTTTATTTAAATTAAGTATTTGGTGAATGCGCCAGGTTGTCCTTAAATCATGATCAAGAACGTTGTTTCTACTGACTAGTTTTAAATCCTAAAAAAGTGTAAACTTTCCTATAGTAAGAAAATAAGAAAAAGTGTATGTAAGTAGTTACATAAGTTAGATGCAGGAGTAAACAACTTACTGACCTTATACAATAGATATCCATCGCAAATATTGTTGCCAAAAAAACGATGTAAAAATAAAAACATGGCAGGCCTTGGAAACTGGATTTGAATTTTATGAGAATACTATTCGGCAAGGTCAATCGTTTTTATTTTCGTGTAATCATACTTAACGTATCGACTCACTTATTATATTACATACTTGGATTTTATTGGCATCAAAGAAAAACAAGATGATGCAAACGACGCTGCTGTCGATTATGCCGATGAAGGCGCATTTGTACAATTCTTCGCTTATTGAAAAAGTGTTATGCTACAGTGCCCTGGTCTCATTTGAAACTTCGTTGGATACAGCGATCTGTTGTTTGAACAGGTATCCCGATAAAAACCAAAACGGTTTATTAGTTACGCAGGCCGTTTCAGTTTTTACTCGTGTAGACGATGTAAAAAGATTTTTATTCAATCAACCTTCCAGTTCAAATAAATGATCTGATGTAACTGTTCTCAAAAAACTGGAAAAAATAAACAAAATGCGCTTGAGTTTTCTTTTGTATTGTACCAACAAGTGCTCGTTTCGTTATTTATCTAAATTAATTTTTTTACGTTGCTGCGTACACAAACTTTTATATAATGCTCTAATTATGGTTGAATACATGCAAGAGATTTTAAAGTTTTCAGTTTCAATGCAATTGTATTGATAACAAAGTTTCGATTTTTTTTCTGTATTCATTATGTAACTAATTCTAATCGTGCGCTTTGCACGAAATCTTTACGCATGAAATCTCGAATCTGATTAAAGTCTTTTTTTAAATAAAGATTTCTTCTTCAAATGTATGTTTACATAATCATTAAATTACAAATCGAGAGAAAGTAACTTTTACCAAAACCTATTTGATTAATCCACAAATTTGCTGAAAGCCTCATAATTGAACGTGTTCAATATTCAAGAGTTCAAGCTAATAAAACAGGTAAACGGACCGTAGATTTGCAGGTTTGTACTAGAATCAACAAGTTGAATGTTGACTAGACAACTTGATAAACTAAATAATTTTATTGCGATATTACACTATCTGCAAATTCATTATTTGGGCTCGTGTTCGAAACAAGGAACAATCGTTATATTATTACTCGTATCAATACCTACACACTTTTTTACTCTTCTATCTGGCAAATGAACGATTTTTGTACTTAATGGCCGACAAAGAGAAATTCTAGGATCTAATGGATGGATAAATGCAGCAATAATGTACCTACAGGGAAAATAACTAAATCTGTGTGAAAGCATAAACTATTATTACTATATATAATTTTTTATATTTAGTCAATGTTGCGATAACCGACCTTGCGTAAGTACTTGAGGCTAGGTTATTAAAGAGATACTCGCCGACAAACACTATTGATCGAACATATTGTTTCATATAGTCGTAATTAAGTGAGAAGCGGCTTGCAATTAAAAAAGCACATCACCAATATTGCGGTTAATTTCTGATGTCTATTTTCGAAAACAGCGCACTTATTGAAAAAAGTCTTACACATTTTATTTCATGTATAAAAAACTAAAACTGTGAAAAAACAACAAAATTGTCGTATAATTATTTTTTAGTGGTGGAAGGGTTATCCACGGCTTTGCTAGACGTGGCTTAGATCCGCCAACGTCGCGTGGCCACTTATCCGAATCACCATCAACGGTGTTGTAATTGGCCGCAGGTTGTTGGTGGAAAGTAGCCAAGCCTATCAAGGATGCCGACTCATCACGCAACATCAAAATTAGACTCAAGTCATTTCACTTCAGAAGGTGCCCACGTCAAATGTTAGAAACAATTACATGAATCTTCCTTATAAAACTATTATAAAACCATTATAAAACTATTATAACACTATTATAAAATTATTATAAAACTATTATAAAACTATTATAAAACTATTAAAAAACTTATTAGTCGCTTCTTTATTGTTTGTGTACAATAACTACATAGCGAGCTGACCTGAGACAATATTCATATAGCCAGAAGTTCTAGTACTATGTACTCTTTACGTTACAAGCCAAATGGTTTTATAACACAATCTAGTAGTTATATGCACATATGAGTCGTATAAGGGCTTTATAATGAAGTAAGTAGATTTATAAAATAGCATGCTATGATTTTACAGTACAAGTAGCCGCTGATACAAAGCAAATAGTTCTGTAAGAGCTGTTTAATAGCAACTGCGGATTTGATAAATCCTTATAGGTGTCTCTTGTAAGTGATATAAGTGTTTTATAACAGCTATGTAATTCCATAAAGACTATTATTTAATTTCTATAAAGTATTGGTGTTTTGTGAAGTGCTCTTCATATATATATCGACAGTAAACTATACTTTATAAGCGACTTTACTATCTACTTATAAAACCATTAAAATACTTCTCGTGCTATCGAAATTCCTCGGCTCTTTAAATTATACAACCAGAATCGAAATGGTGCGTCCTATATTGTCGTCACTGTTTTAAATAAAATTACTGTAGTCTTAGATACAAGCTGTGGATCTGTGGTACGACGTCCGTATGAAAAATCCGGCCTAAGACCTAGATAGGAGACCGAAAACCGACCAAAATGACCGCGGCAACCTCACATAGGCCACACTTCCTCGCGCTTTCGGCGAAAAAACCAGATCCCAACTAAGCAACAAATTAAAGTCAACCAGACCGTGACGATAATTGCGAATATTATATTTGAGCAAAAAACAAAAATGCAGCTCCGTAGACGATTGAGCCTGAATTCTACTATACTTGTACTGTGTTAGAAACAACAGTTAGATCGTGTTCAAATAAAGGCGCACCTCAACGTACAAGGAAAATTGCCCATGCAAAACAAATACGATTAATTGGTAAACTTTCGTTAAATACTGTGCCACTTGCAACATATTACGGAGTTAGAACGTGTTTGAAGAAGGCCGGTTGTTGTACCGTTACTGGATGGCTACACACATAAAGTACCCGTGATGGCTTTTAATGCCATTCGAATTTATGCGTGTGTGATAATCTATTGATATTTTATGCGGATATAAACGCCGGGTTGTTAAAAATTCAAGCGGAGAAACTCGAGGCCTGAATGAATCCTTAACAAAATAGAAATGCGTTCCGTGACATTGATAACTAACAGCAGCATAAATAGATATCAAAGCACAAATTATTACGCATTTTTTTAATGGTGGAAGAGTTATCCACGTCATCGGTAGGCGTGGTCGACAACAGTTATCCCCACCACCATCAGCGGTACCTCGAAAAACAAAATTTGGCTCAGATCAACGGCGCTTTTTTTATTCCGAAGGACACCAAGGCAAGAAGGTAGGAACGCCAAGAATTCAAAATAATCAATAGGGAAGAGAATCCGGAAACCATTCTACGATTCTTGTTATAAAACTATTATAAAACTGTTATAAAACTATTATAAAACTTATTGGTTACTCCTCTATTATTGTATTACCAACGCAACTAATAAACCATTTAGGCTTCTCGTATACATTATTATAATGGAGCTAAGTAGTTTAAAAAAACATATACATATAAACGTAAAATGTACACAATTAGCATTATAAAAGCTGTTATAAAACTTATAGTTCTGTAGAACTAGTAGAAACTAAAAATTTAATAAATCCTTTATAGATATCTATTATCTCTTATTAATGATATAATTGTTCTATAACAGGTATCTAATTTTCATAAAGGGGAAAAGTGACGATGTTATAAAACCACTATATAACTGAAAGATCTCGGTTGTAATATTTTACCTGCGTCAATAGGTTAGAATAAAAGTATGTTTAGAGAAATTAATTTATTGAACTGAACTGTTCTTTCAAGTAACTTGCGGCTAGTTTTAATAGAACTGGAAGATTTTGCGGCTATATAATAGCTACATAACGAGCTACTCGGTCCTGTAAGAAACTTACTGGCAGACTTTACGTAGCTACAAGAAATCCTAGCTATATAAATGGTTGTATAAAATATACAGAGGCATATAATGGGTTTATAATAAACTAAGTAGTTCTATAAAACAATTTGTTGCAATCTTACAATACGAGTAAACGTACGATGTATACAACTAGCATTGTAACAGCTGTTGCAACAACAAATAATTTTGTAAAAGATGTGTAGTAGCAACTGAAAATTTGATAATATCTTATAGAACCACTATTTCTTATAGGTGATATAATTATTCTATAACAGCTATGTAATTTCCATAAAGGGGTTTTAATGGAATCTAGCGAAGGTGTTAATAAACTTCTATAGATCTAAAAATTATTACATTACAAGCGAAATGGTTACATAAAATATAATAACTATACGCCCAAAAGAGTTAAGTAAGGGGTTTATAATTAGCTAAACAGTTCTATAAAACAATTTGTTACAGTCTTACAATTTAACGCGCAATATATGCAACTAGCTTGGCGACAGCTGTTACAAAAACAAACAGTTTTGTAAAAGATTTTTAGTAGCAACTGAAAATTTGATAATATTTTATAGATCTATAATTTCTATATACGTGATATAAATTGTTCTATAACAGCTATATAATTTCCATAAAGGTGTTTTGATGGAATCTCGCGAAGGTGTTAAAAAACTTCTATAAAACTAAAAGTTTCCTGTTGTATTATTTTACCTGCGTCAGGTAAGCTGCGGTCAGTCTTAATACAACTAGAAGAAGTTATAGCCATATACATATTACATTACAAGCCAAATGGTTGTATAAAATAATCTATAGTAATTATACGTACATAAAAGTCGTCATATAATGGGTTTATAATGAGCTAAGTAGTTCTATAAAATAATATGTTACAATATTATCGCTGAAAAGGTTATAAAAGTGCATAAATTAGCATTATAGTAATTTGCATTTTTTTTTCTCACGCTACGCCTGACTATAATTTTCCTAGTCAGAGTCTGAATTGGAACAGCCGACGACACGTGTAAATTAACTCAAACCATCGATTATTGCGAACGGGTTATTAACGATAAAATAACAAAGAGGTCAGCAATTAAAAAAGAATGGCCAATACTTTTCAATGTATCCATTAAATCTTTTATTACGAATATTTACATTCCGACTTGGTATACGATAATTGCCAAATTCACCGTTACGCTTTGCACCTGTATCGCGGAATATTAATCTAGTTGTGTCGAGCAATCGCCCCGAGGCTCTTGAAATAGTTACGGCTATATAGTTATTATTTATAATGACTGTTTTGGAATCATCACAAATTGTGTTGGAGCGTGTTATTCAAATTGTTTCGTGTCTTCAATCTTGTAATCGAAAATCTGATTCCAAAAAGGTGCGGCACCTTTTAAACATTTTTGGTAGGGTACTATAAAAAAAATGGGAATCGGAACAAACTTTATGGTCGACCTCTTCTTCTTCATTTTCAAAAAAAGAAAAAAGAAGAAAACTCTTCTTCTGCAAATCATCAGCTCCGTGAAAGCCTTACAATCAAAGATACTGTCAATTGTTTCTTTCGTTGTATCCACTGTTTTAGAGAATTGCTCTACCATAAGTGGTGCTCTTTCCTGGGTCGGCATGTGAAAAATCGTCTACCGGTGACGTTTCACAAAGTAGTTCTAACACGTGCAATATTATTGATTTAGAAAACTGGCCGATGTAAATAACTAATAAAGCCAAGGGTCAAGGCGAACACGCGAGGATAATTCTGAAAATGCTATACGGGGGTACGGTGTAGAAACTAATAATGTGTAAACTAAGCTAAGCGATTACATACCATCGAATTTCCGGTGGAAAGCACGTCATGAGATGATTTATTTTTGAGAATATAGGCATTGTTAAGACATATTAATTTCATACATTAATTATTATAAACACCGGATAAAACAGTGGCCTTAATTAAAATTCACAACATACAAAACAAAGAAAAGGACTAACGCATTAGCAAAGTTATAAACAATGTTGTTTATCTCTTAATTTCAGGATTCCACTTAATATTTACTATTTTCTAAGATTCTCAAGTGTAATTAATTATCGATGAAAATTCCATTTATCCAATTTACTCTTCTTAGCTAGAAGCAGTCGCCTTGATTGATCCTCCAATAATTTTGTAGCCTTGTAACTGGAGCTGGCCGGTGAAAACCAATTACTTTGAATTAGTAATTCGTTACCAAGTTTTAATCATTTGCGATTTTCACCAATTACTAATTCTCATTGCACAAAGAAAAAGTAATTATCCACATTTTCAACTTCCTCTCTTAATAACTTACCTTACTGAATATCGTTACCCGCGAAACAATGTCAAACTAAATGACACTGGAATAAAACTCATAGGTCATTGAAAAGGTAAGCCATTGACCTGCTTTTTCAGTTACAAATCAATTCTGATATCTGCATTTAAGTGCATTCATTAATACACTGAAAAAATTTAGAATCTTAGAAGGAATGATTTGCATATGTTTAACGCCTTATTCATCTCTGTGTGCGGGCAGGGATCGAACCCCAAGATATCTCTGGATCAATCCAATTTAATGCTAAAATCAGGCGCAATGATTTATGGTTTTTATGCAAAATACCCCAATGTTAATTATAGCAGGTGAAATTATACACCTATCATTATGCCTAAAACTCGCGAACTGTAATAATATCACTAACGAAATTCTTCCTCTCATCTTTTTATTTAACGGTAGAAAATTAGGTAACTGTAAATCGTGCCCATGAACGGTAACGGAGGAAAGCTGTGCCTAAACAAATGGCATAACGCATAGTCGAGTGTGGTGTTTGATAGCCATTTAGCATACTTATGCTCTTTGTACTCCCAACGCAATTATGCTTTAGCTCAGCGGTTCAAGCAGATCAATTTAATTGCAGTGGATGGACGCGCATGTAAATTTTTTTAATAATCAAAAGTGGGTTAAGATTTTACCCCTTAACCTGTTTAATTTGAGTGTTTTTAATTGGGCGCTTAAACAACACAAATTTATTACGTTTATCTTTTTTCTACTACATTTTCAATTGAAGCATATGATTATAAAAGAAATTATCAAGTAAATAATAAAATCAATCAATGGAAGTTGAAAAAGTCGAAATTTGTCGATTTTCGTCTAATTTCGCCGTCTGTACCTCGGTAAGGAAACGAGATATCGATCTTGCGTTTGCGCCATTCGATTTCTCTTGTAGAATTACATAATCATGAATTATTTCATAATTTTTTAGGGACATTCGATTTTTGTCAAAAAAATACAAAATTTTATCGGTTTTTGACACTTTTCAGTTTCAAGTGTTGTAACTTTTTTAAAAGCAAATTGATCCCACTTTTTCTTTAGTCCAGTCGATTTAGAAATGGATGCTGATCATCATGCCGTTTCGTTTGATTTTTTATCTCCACCCGTTAAAAAATTGTCGGGCGTTAAAATCGGTGGTTCGCGGATTGTGACGTCAACGCGACATGTTCTTTTTTGGGATGGATTTTCTCCCAACCAAACGGACCTATGATGTTGAAAAATCCTCTTATTGTAGAAATTTGAACGAGAATTCGAATGGCGCAAACCAGAACTCCATATCTCTGTTAGTTCTCGAGATACGGAGGATGGAAATTGAAAAAGACGAAATTCGTCGATTTTCGTTCACTCACGCCAGCCGTATCTCGGTAAGCAAACGAGATATCGATCTCGCGTCTGCGCCATTCGATTTCTCTCGCCGAATTACATAACCATGAATTATTGCAGAATTTTCGATTTTTGTCAAAATTTCAAATTTTAAAAACACGAAATCTCTTGTCCGATATTGATACGGAAATGGAACCTGCATTTTACTATTGTGACCCTGTACACACATAACAAGGGTATCCTTTTTTTGAAGGCAAGGGTCACTTCCTATATGATTCGATGATCTGCCCACCAAAACTGGCTGTCACGTCAGGAATTCTAACCTAAAATTGATATCCTAACCTAAAAGTGACAAAATGGCTATTTGCCTTGAACAAAATCAACAATTAACTTATTTTTGAGAACGCTGCACTTTTTTGTATGTAACGATGATAAAAACGAATGCTTAAAATCAAGTTCTATTATTATCTTATACCGTCTCTTTTAAAATGAGAGAACAATACCTGCTCGTGCGTCATATTTTCCAGATTTTAGTTTACTAATTAATACGTTGTTAATAATTAATATGTAGCGATAAGCGTTATTATCTTTTAAAGACGTTTGATTAACTCTTTGTTGATAAGCTTCCATTATCATATTATCTAAAAAATGTAACGTGATTCTATGAAGGTCCACACGAATTTTTAAGAAAGCCTCCAGCTACCCCATATGTCGATTTCGAGCGTCAATCACCTTTTATCCAAGCATTCAATTTATGCACTTCGTTATTGGTACGCTGTATGTCAGGGAACGGGAATTAATTTAGAATACTAATAAAAAATATGTTTGCTACTACATGTCCCAAGGCAAACCAAAGCCATTACATTATAATATGCCATACACATAATATACATGTTATATGTTATTGATTTCTGTCTTGGTGTGATTGAAACTAATTTCCCAAAATATTTACGCTGTTTGCCTTCCAGAGCTTAATGATGTATTTATTACTGCCACTTAATGCAAGGGTCCTTGAGTTGAAATATGTTTGTTCCGTACTACAAAATTACGTCGATATCAATAACAAATTGGTAATATTTATTTGGCTGGATTTGACGATTTTCAAAAAAAAAACTATCACTTTTATGTTTTATGCAACAATAAGAGGTAATTGAGTGAACGTAATTCGCCGAGTTATGTATTTAATAAATTGACACGTTATTCTAAACGACCCTGGGTGACGTCAGAGTAAACAATGCACGTCATGCTTGTTGCCGGCCGGCGTATTTTCCACGTGCCGCCCAGAGCAACTGGATAAGTACTGTATAAAATTATAACAGCCCAGTGCGAAATTATTATTAACGCGAAGGCTGCATGCACTGTCAGCAACGGAACGAGCAACGCTGGCTGGTAGCATATCCAAACAAAATCTCGCTTTTTAAATTATTTTTAACTAGAAGTATGTTACTTTGCCATATCTCATGTTGTGAACTGCACCTGATAAAGTTTCATCAGGTGATGGCTGACGACTAAATTTCTAGTAGGTATCAACTTCTCCAATGATACCATTTATGTTAAGAAGGCTACTGACAAGTCGGCTCAAAAATTTTGTCATTTTTTCTTTGGTAAGAAACTATTTAATCATTAATATCTTCATCTTGATCATCATGAGGACTAAAAGCAATTCTAAAAATCCATCGTCTTCCTCTTCAGTCCTCCAAGTGTACTGAAGATGAAGGTAGAAGGATCTTATACGATTAGACATCAAAATTGGCTGAACTAGTTTCGGTTTGGTTTGAGTTTAAACTTTTCAGTCGCCACTGTTAGTCAATCTTCTATTTTTAGTGCAAAGATTTACTAATAATGTTTACGCTGGTGTTAGACGTATTTATTAATTCATTTATGTTATTACGTTGTTTATCTCTGTGTATTTACGTTCATATAAATTTGATCGTGGGTAAATACACGCGTCTAAGCGTCATCTGTTTCATTGGCAGCGTAATTTTTTTCAAAACTATTTTTGAATTTTCACTTAAGCTGAAAGTGTTTGCTTATCTGGTCGGAATTCGCACAGGATTTGCTTCCAAACTAGACAACCATAAAACAGTCTAAATAAGAACTTTTAAACAATTGAATTAATAGACCAAGCTGTATGAGCGCATCCATCTCGGACTAATTTCGAATTGGATTTTTTTGCTGGAATCAGTTCAGGAGACAGTACTAAATCCATGTCGCCAATGGTAACCTGGTCTGATATTGTTCAAACCAACTTTGCTTATAACAAAGGGAAATATAAAATTTTTTTCAATCAAACAAATTTTTTTTATTTTTAGAGCGATTCCCAATGATAAATCTTCAAGGTAACATTTTTTCGTAGTATAGTAAGTTGATATTTTCAATGTTTAAAAATTGAAAAATTTCCTGTTTTTTGAGGCTCTAAAATATCTCTAATATAATAATATACCCTGTCGGCCATAAAAAACCGTACTTTCTAATTTGCTTTGTCAAATTTTTATTATTTGGTCGATTTTAACAAACTTGATGTCTATAGTTAGCTAATTAAATAGACTATCAAGACCTTAAGTCAAATAAGCCGGAATGTCAAAATTCAAGATGGCGGACACGATTGAAAATAAGCCTTCTTTTGCGCTCGTTCTTTTTAATTAAAAGTTGTCAGAAATGCAGAAAAATTCGTCACAACCGATGAACCGATTTAACTCGTCGTGGTCTTAAAATGCAGAGGGAAGTTCATTATCTTGGAATCTGTTAATAGTTACGCGATTTTGAAAACTTTTAATTAAAAAGAACGAGCGCAAAAGAAGGTTTAGTTGAAATCATGTTCGCCATCTTGAATTTTGACATTTTGGCCACTTATTCACAATTTCTAGGAATCTATTCTATTGCGTACATAACAACACCAAGTTTACTGAAATCGGTTGAGAAATGAAGAATTAGCAGGCAAAATATCAAAATTTCTTTTTTTGTTCCAGATTTAAAAATGGCACAAGAAGACCTTTTTTGAATTCGCTATATCGTCACAACCGATGAACCGATTTAACTCGTCGCGATCTAAAAATGTAGAGAAAAGTTCATTATTTCAGAATCTGTTAATAGTTCTGCACTTTTAACAACTTTTAATTAAAAAGAACGATCGCAAAAAAGGACTATTTTCAAACGTGTCCGCCATCTTGAATTTTGACATTTCGACCAATTTGACTCATGGCCTCTATATTCTATTTAATAGGCTAACTATAAACGTCAAGTTTGTTAAAATCGACCGAATAATGAAAATTTAGCAAATAAAATTAAAAAGTACGGTTTTTTCTAACTCACCCGGCATAAAAAAATTTGTTTTAACTTTGAAAGAGTCAATAACGGGAAATTGATGTTTTTTCAATTTTAAAAAATTAATAACATTGAAAATATCAGCTTTACAAAGAAAGCTATTGAACATTTCTTGCTGGAAATCGGTCAAAAATATAAAAAAATTGTTTGATTGAAAAAATATAATTTTTGTCTTTGTTATAAGAAGAGTGCTGTCTCTTGAACTGATTCCAGCAAATAAATTCAATCTGATATTAGTTAGTTAGATGAGTACAATCAATATAAGTTTAATCTTATTTGCTACGTTAATTTGTGTGCTCTACAAGTCAGATCCGTATTTGAAATCCGTCGCGTATTTTCCCAAAAAACTAGGTGGGATAACTGTAATTATCCGATTTAATTTATACAAACAACAGGACAAAATAACCTAAACGACTAAAAATATAACTGGAAAGCATCAAGAGCGCTCCATCCCATTGGTTTTTAAAATGTCATGACCGTTACTAAATCAGGAATTTTATGATGATGTCAAGGTGGTTTTTATATAACACAAAAAGATTAATAACATAACAGCTCCTCATCTTAATTTATATATGTAGGTTACCCCGCTTGCTACGCACCTTACTAACACACTTAATAGCCTAGCTGTGTGAAATATGTTAATTGCAAGTTTGTGTAGAAATCTTCATTGATATTTTAGATGATAAAGTGTGTGGCAATAATTTTTTCCATTAGAAAACGCTATTAGGTAACGCACGAGTTGCGCAACACACGTGCATTCTACACTTTCCATTGTTTTTATTGCAAATTATTTTTAATAAGTTTAAACTGTAAATATATGCATACTATAAAAAGCAACAAAGTTCTGTTCTGAACTTTCTAGTGTTTACTTTCATAGATGACTTCCAATTAGAGGCGTGGATTCAGTTCACATCTTAATACGAATCTGTTAGATGGAGATTTGGATTTGGACTACCCAAAAAGTGACAAAACGAACCTCTTTAGCACCAAAAAAGTTAGAACTGATATTCTATTTTAAGCGACATTGAAGTTTTCATTAACAGTTTCAAATTTTTTTAACCTGGTTTAAATAAATCAATTCAAAAAAACTATGTGTGTAGAACAACTAGTTGGTTGTCCATTGACGATTTTTATTTTACGTTCCCGTGACCCAGACAGAGAAAGTAAGCCACCACAACAGAGAAAGTGTTTGAATAGACAAAACTAAACATCAAAAGTAACACATTAAATTTTGTAAATCAAGTTGTTCTTCAGTAATAGGCAATTAAAAGTTTACGGCTGTAATTCTTAGTTATTTATTAATAACAATTAGCATTAGGTTATGTTTTGCTTTGATATTTTAATGAAATAGAAATCTGGTTGATACCCTCGTAGGGTCTATATTATCTTATTGTCCAGTTCCATATAGGTTTATTCTCTTCCCTACTCTTTTTTTTTGTTTCAGAAGCCAAAAAGATGTTTCAGTTTTCTACCTCCATCCAAAAGGGTAGAAGTACTGATGAAGTTAATGAGGATAATATTAGTGTGGGTTTTATCAAAATTTTAATTTTATATTCTCTTCTCGTCTACACATTTTTATGTTCCAGAAGGAACAACCGTGTCTTAACTTTCTACCTAGAACCAACAGGGTAGAAATATTAAAGAAGTCATCATATACAGTTGATTATAATATTTGTGGGTGCTTATCAATATTTTCTGCATATATCATCTTTTTGTATCTATATTTTTATGTCCCATCTATATTCAAAAGGGTAGAAAAAGTGGTAAAGTTAATGGAAACATAAGACTTAGCTTTTATGTTCTAGTTAATTACAATTTTTTTTATGTGTCCTTAACCAAAATTGTCTCTATATATTCCCCCCTTGTATCTATATTTTTATGTTACATAAGTAACAAGAGTCTTAGTTTTCTACTTATATTCAAAAGGGTAGAAACAACGATATAGTTAATGAGGATAATATTAGTGTGGGCTTAATTAAAATTTTAATTTTATATTCTCTACTCGCCTCTACGTTTTTATGTTCCAGAAGCAATAACCGTGCCCTTTAGTTTTCTACCTATAATCAAAAGGGTAGAAATATTAAAGAAATCAATGAGGACTCTTATGTTTACGTGTATACGTTTGACAATAATATTTGTGAGTGGCGATCAATATTTTCTCTATATATTCTCTTTTTGTATCTATATTTTTATGTTCCATGAGTAACAAACGTACCTTAGTGTTCTATCTATATATAAAAGGGTAGAAACAATGATAAAGTCAATGAGAATTATTACGTTTTATGTTATATTCGATTATAATATTTACGTGTGAGGACTTTATCAAAATTTTAAATTTATATTCTCTACTCGCCTCTGCATTTTATGTTCGGGAAGGAACAACCATTTCTTAGTTTTCTGCCTATAATCAAAAGGGTAGAAACATTGAAGAAGGCAATGAGGCTCTTGCTTTTATGTGTATACAGTTGATTATAATATTTGTGAGTGCTTATCAAAATTTTCTCTATATATACCCATTTTTGTATCTATATTTTTATGTTCCATAAGTAACAAGAGTACCTTGGTATTTTATCTATATTCAAGAGGGTAGAAACAATGATAAAATTAATGAGAACTCTTACGTTTCTACGTTATATTTGATTATATTTTTTACGTGTCCTTAATCCAAACTTTCTCCATTTATTCTCTTCCTGCATCTATATTTTTATGTAAGCAACAAGGGTAGCAAAGGATTCTATCTATATTAAAAAGGGTAGAAACAACGATAAAATTGATGCGGATTATATTATTGTGGGCTTTATCAAACTTTTAATGTTATATTCTCTACTCGTCTCTGCAATTTTATGTTTCAGAAGTAACAACCGTGCCTCTTAGTCTTCTACCTATAATCAAAAGGGTAGAAACATCAATGAGGACTCTTACGTTTATGTGCATACATATTTGACTATAATATTTGTGATTGCTTATCAATATTTTCTCTATATATTCTATTTTTGTATTTATATTTTTATGTTCCATGAGTAACAAAAGTGCCTTAGTGTTCTATCTATATTCAAAAGGGTAGAAACAATGATAAAGTTAATGGGGATTTTATGTTATAGTTAATTACAATATTTATGTGTCCTTAAACAAAATTGTCTCTATATATTCCCTCCTTATATCTATATTTGTATGTTACATAAGTAACAAGAGTCTTAGTTTTCTACTTATATTCAAAAGGGTAGAAACAACGATATAGTTAATGAGGATAATATTAGTGTGGGCTTTATTAAAATTTTAATTAGGTATATATTTTCTTCTCGTTTCTACATTTCATGTTCCAGAAGGAACAACCGTGTCTTAGTTTTCTACCTATAATCAAAAGGGTAGAAACATTAAAGGAATAAATGAGGACTCGCGCCTATCAAAATTTTCTCTATAATTCCTTTTTGTATCTATATTTTCATGTTCCATGAGTATCAAAAGTGCCTTAGTTTTCTATCTATATTCAAAAGGGTAGAAACAACGATATAGTTAATGAGGATAATATTAGTGTGGGCTTTTTCAAAATTTTAATTATAAATTCTCCTCTCGTCTCTACATTTTATGTTCCAGAAGGAACAACCGTGTCTTAGTTTACTACCTATAATCAAAAGGGTAGAAACATTAAAGGCGTTAATGAGGACACTTATGTTTATGTTTTCTCTATTTATATTTTTATGTTGCAGAAGTAGGTAACAAAGGTGTTTTAGTTTCTACCTATATTCAAAAGGGTAGAAACATTATAGGAATCAATGAGGAGGAATCTTTCTCTTTTTGTATCTATATTTTCATGTTCCATAAAAGTAACAAAAGTGTCTTAGTTTCTACCTAAGGGTAGAAACACTGATCTCATATATTCTTGATTGTTATCAAATCAGTAATATAATAAACAGTAGGTACTTAACATCTATTAAGTGTTAACCAAACCAACGCCTGACACTGTGAATTCCATTTGGCTGTACGGATTAATTTGTGAATACATCTGTTTTAGCTCCAGCGGTCGATCATGGGCGGCTTCGTTTTTCGTATTGTACCAGATAGAGTTAATTGATTTAATTAAAAATAATAACTGTTATTTAAAAATGCCCATGTGGAGTTACATGATAAGTAAATTAATCCTGCGGTTCATTAATGTTAACTCAATCACTGGATAACAGAAGAATGCAATAGTACTACATCTAGAGATTTAATTCTCTTCTTCAAGTACGTAGTAAGTTAATGATATAGTTTATAGTTATAGTAAAAACAAAAGTTTTTTTTACCAATACCAGTTATGCAAACATTTGGAAAACGGTATCTTATGTATTTAAAACTGCTTCAATTGATGGGAGATAAAGATATATGTTTTGGACAAAAATAACCTAGTTTTAAATAATGTTACATAACTCCACGTGAATATCTGCATCAAAATTGGCAACGTATACCGTCATTAAACTGTAGCCCATTAATATTTATTCATTTGGCAAACTGGTTTTTTGTACCTAAACGACGGATTTTATTAAATTGACTTTTATTTATATCCAATTTTAAAAATAATTGGCACGGTTGTCACTCACGGAACACTTGTGAAAATATTCATAACGTATTCCCCATTAGGGCGAAAGAGGGTTTAAATTATTCTCGACGATAGCTACATATAAACGCGAAAACCGTCCCCGACTCATTAATATTTCATCCATTGTTAAAGGCCAAGAATTGACACATGCGGGTCATTTCTGAAAATAACGTCAAGGAAATAATCATAAAGCATCTTCCAATAGTGTGAGAGAGGGTTGAAAGATTTCATAGAGCACCCTGTAATGAAGTATAAATATATTCAGGTACAAAAATCGTAAAAGTAACTTGGCAATGAAAAACGGAATATATTCTAATATTTATTTAGCAACCCCCCATCAGCCTGGATTTAAGGGTTTCTAATGACGAAGACATGAAACGACGCACATTTCCAGGTAAGCGTACGATTATCTGCAATTTCGTTTTAATATTCTAGTACCTAGTTTTATAGTATTTACCGGTACAGTAGAAACTTCAATCTAAATCAGTCCTATTGAACATAGTATCTTATCTACGTCAAACTCCATTAACATACAATTAAACAAGGGACAAATTAAGCGGGTCTGTACTTGTTAATTGCATTATTATCGATCTTTGTTAATGTTGCTGAACGCTTACTAATGTTTATTTTTGGTTTATTAGTCTTTCAGGTAAATTGTTGCCTGATAAATTCCACTACAGTTTAAAATATTTACTCAGAGCCATTATTGTATTTAAATGACGAATGGTAGGCAGCTATAAAACCTTACTTTATGGGTGCTATAAAATCAGAACAAAAGTATTTTAAATTTATATGGGCAGGAGGCACAATTAAGCTCTTTACACATCCAAAATGTAGCTGCAGATTTGTATAATAAATATTAATTATGACGAAAATAAAATGAATTGCAACATCGCTATGCGTTCCATTCTGCACAATTAAGAAATCCAATTTCCTTATTCTATAAATTAAGGCTGCAATGTGCAATTATATATGGTATTAATTTATAACTCAGGTTAATAGTTGCATTTCAATTTCCATATACTTTCATTTCGGTTATTTATACTGTATTTATGCGGTTGCACTGTAAGCAACATAATTAATATTTTCACGAAGTTACTCACGAAAAATCACACATTGCCGTACAATTACAAGGCTTTACCTATTAAGTATATATATACATATCGATATATCTCGAGTTATAAACAGACACTGTTGAGCCCGTTCTATATATAAACGGTCATTGTGAAGCCCAAAATTGCACTGCTGTGCCCAGGTTCGGGCTCCACAACGTATCGAGGTGTATACCATCATTAAATTTGGTTTTAGGACACAGTACGCAAATTTTAAGGAGGGCTCAACAACGTACTATTCCCATCTTCGTGTATATCTCGAATAGTACAAGTGCTTAGTAAAAAATATCAAAAATGCGATAAAATTTATTAAATTTATCTTGGTGCTAAAGGGCGGGATCAACAGCGACCTGTTGATATATCGGGCTCAGCAATGTACCGTATACTCTTATATACATACCCGGATAATCGCTATTTGTGTCAAGGTGCCCCAAACGGAGCCGCGCATTTTTTCTGCCAGCAGTTAATAAAGATATTTGCGCCCGGTTACAATTTCCTTTGTTCGACTCCGTCGAATCGGTATATCAACAATTGTTGCTAATTAAACACAATTATTTAACATTGTAAATGGGTCAGTTGTGTAACTGTTTATGAAATAAATTGTAATGCAATTTTCGTTACCAATTCTTATGTAGATGAAAGTATCGCCTTCGTCAGCAGTCGCGCTGAAAAGAGAATGCGTTAGACATAATTTAACCTAACCGGGACCTTGCGAATTATGCTTGGAATTTCACAAGTGTGTCAAATAGAAATTTTAGTTTCTAAATTATTATGCAGCTCGAAATGGTGATTATTCTAAAACACTTTTATTTAGAAATTTTATAATTATGCGATTTTAAGCATGTGGCAAAAGATAAATTAACGTTGTGAATGGACAGGAACACGTTTATTTTTTTGGGGAACATAAATCATGTATTAATAAAACACTTGGGCGGTGAAAGCGTATAAACTGAAATTTTATAACAAACACTTTTTATAAATATCCGCGCTTGACTAATTAAGCGCTCGTCGACACATCGGCCTATCCCAAAATCCTAAACAATGTGAAGTTCATTGTGTAACAAAATATTCTGCAGTATACCAAAGATCCAAAAATTGTATGCAAAAAAATGTTTTGGAAAAAAAATTTCGACTTACTACCGTTTTTTTTTCCTATTTCGACCGGACTATTACGGAGAGGAAACAACTTACAACGCAGGTTAAAGACGACACGCAAGTTTTGACATTATAGCAAAAAGCGTGATACATTTTCTGCATCTATAATCTCCATACTATTAAATTCCTCGGGTAGGTATTAAGACTGATTCATATCGTGCCGCTATTAACGAAAAAAATGATACAGTTAACTATACTATGTGTGTATAATATAATTAATGAATGAAATTTGAAATATTCCATGCCGGATGCCCAGCCTCTAATACATAGTTTGAGTAGTAAATTGAGTGCACATTAAAGTTACTTACAAAGATAAAAGGTTCCGGCAATTAGGTACGTTTGCAACTAGCAGAAAAAGTCACATCGAATGCAAAATGAATTTAGCGCAACGAAACAAAAAAAGTGTGTAGAATTTCTAATCCTATTAATATAATTAACTCACTAGGTGGGCTATTGTTATACCAGTAAGGTAAATCGGTTCACAGCTAGAAGTCAATATGGTGAATATCTGGAGATCGCAACGGCTAGAAATTAACAATCACCTGTTTTGCTAACTTAATGCTAATATAAGGTACAAGGTTGCCTCTTTTAGCCTACAAAATAAACGATTTTTCGATACAACAAAAATGAAAATCATATATTTTTTCTAAAGCATCCAAAAAAATTACAAACGTAAATCTAGATACCTGAAACGAATGCTAACTAGCAAAAATGTTGATAATATGCGACGAATATCAATATCGATTGGCCCAACCAGGGCGAAGCAAAATTCGGTGGAATCTGACATCTAAAATTATTGAATGAGGTGAAACAAAGGTGCGTATGCAAGACAAAGGGACACACCCCTTTCGCTTATTCCCAGATGTTCCTGAATTGCTTGAGGGGAGCCCGGCTCATTGAGGCGCCGATAAATTTAATGAACAAGAGTAAAAGGTTTCATTAAAAATGTATGTAACCGTAGCGTGAGCACGTTTCCATGCAAGTGGATGTAGCTGCTAAAAATACACGAGTTCACCTAATTTTGAGCACAGCCATTTTGAATTTAAAATAAAATTAAAAACCCTTTAACACATATGTGCGTGAATTAAGAGGTATGGGTTTAATATTTACCTCCCCAGTAATTCTTTTAGCTACTGAAGCCACAGTAGATAAAAAAACACGAGCAAAATTAAGACAATTCAATACTTAATGTTGAATGAAGCACTATACGTTTTAAGGCAAATTGTTGCTATTCATGTAATATGCGTTATTCCAACTTCTATCTCTAAAGTCTAACTCATCCTCTAAACTCTGCCTCTAGACATTCGCTCTGTCGTAAAGGACATTACAAGGTACACAATATTGGATATAATTAACTATCTCTAAACTCCACTACAAATCTACCTCTAAAACTTCTCCCCCTATAAACGCTTACAATATTGTAAATAATATTGCAAAGTACACAGTACAAGCAATCTTCCAACGCAATTTATTATAAACATCACATCTAATCTCTATCTCTAAACTCTAACTTTTCCTCCAAACTCTACCCCTAGACATTCGCACTGACGCAAAGGACATTGTAAGGTACGCAGTACAGAATATATTAGATGGTAGTTAACTATATCTAAACTCTACCACAACTCTACCACAACTCTACCTCTAAACTCTGCCTATAAATGATTGCTCTGGCATAAAAGGCATCGCAAATTACGCAGTATAAACAATATTACAAATTAATTAACTCTAAACTTCACATCGCAAGGTAGACGGTGCAAAAAAATTGGATAACAATTTACTCCGTCTCTAAATTCTACTAAACTCTACCTCGAAACTTGCAAACCATAAACTGTTGCTCTGGCTTTGAGGGTGTTGTAAAGTGAATAGTTCAAACTATGTTACAAAATAATTAACCTAGAATCTTTTCTTAAACTCTAACTCTACTCTATCTCTAAACTTCACATCTAATATCTACCTCTAAATCGCAACTCTACCTCTAAACCTGCCATTAAAATACTGCTCTGCATTGCAAAGCTATGGTATCAGCTCCTAGAAGATTTTTATACGACAATACTGGGGCGAATTTGTAAACAAAGGTAAGAATAAACTTATTCAATGGTAGATAAAATCCAAATAAACAATATTAAAAATAATTAACTAGCATCCTAAATATGGATTGAAAAATCTTTGCCAGAACAAGACATTGTTCCAAGGAACTTCACATTTTATTCGACGAGAAGTATTTTTTCATTGATCATTATTAAATTGAGTAGCAGCTGTTGATTATCTCAAAACAATAAGAAGAGTAATCAGCGATCTGTGTCAATTGGCTTGGCAATGAAGCGTTGTTTTAATAAGCGCGATTATTAAAACAACGCTTCATTGCCAAGCCAATTGACACAGATCGCTGATTACTCTTTTTATTGTTATAGCTATAATCAACAGCTTGCTACCTCACTTTATCCAGATCAAAATGAAAAAATTCACTTTCGTCGACTTAACATGTGAAGTTACCTTTCGGAAAATGTCTTGTTCTGGCAAGATTTCTTCAATCAATATTTCTAGGATGCTAGTTAATTATTTTTAATATTGTCTTATCTAGGACCTTCTTATCCATACCATCTGAATAAGATCTGCATCCAATTCACTTTGTTTACAACTAATCGTCGCGAGTTTTTATTTGCTTAATGTTAATTAGATTTAAGTTAGGTTGAGTTGATATAATTGAATTGAATTGCAGGTGCGGAGCGGTACAGCGTGAGAGCCGGGTGATGACTGACCAAGCCTCGACGCAGTGATGAAGTGATCTCTGTGTTCTGCATTTATTGCCTGCGTATAAGTAAATTCCGGTCGGTCCGTAGACTGAGCGGTGACTGAAAGGCCCCTTGCTTGTGTTTTACTCCCGTAATATGATCGTATGTAATTAACTACACATGTCCACAAACATACGAGTTAAATTTATAACCTCCTATCTTTTTGCGTCAGGGGTTAACAACAAGATTCTTAGATAATGAAACACATGGGTAAAAAAATTATGCAAACTAATATGTACAATACAACTCTTGGCGCAGCTGTTTTTCATTACAAAAATACGAAATACATAATTATATGGTTTGGTAGGTATTTCAAGCTTTCAAGCCATCAATAACTAATGTTGGGTACTTTAATTGGTATATTTGGATACCTTGTGATCTGTAATTCTTGCTACATTTTGGGAATAGGTAATTAGCAATATGTTGTAGCCACAGTAGGATATTTAAGATACATTGTCCTTGAAGATTGATATTACATTTCCTTCATTTCGTAATCAATCAATAATGAATAATACCAGATTTAATCAAGATATTGTAACCTAATAGTCAAGGCTTGTGCTTGTAGAAAACGGGTAGCCTCGTGACTGACGTCAAACACAAGCACAAGGCATTATGGAGTATTGCCGGATAAGGATTGTAATTACCGAATTGTGAATTGTAACTACTGATTTTTTAAACGTTTGTCCCACTGACCTTTGGGATTAACAGCGTCTGATGCGTGGATACACCTATCGTACATATGGTTTTAATGTAATAATTAATTCCTCTTACTTTCGAATATTAATTTTTAAAGATGTGGGATGTGCTTGGCGTGAAGCATCTCTCGCCGGTAGCATATTATGTTGGATAACTCGCAGTTTTGCAGAATATCATTTATTTTACAGTTAGAGTTGAAGGGACAATAAATGATTTAACGAGTTGTTTTCCTATACAGGGGAAAAATGCAATAACGGCAGGTAAATTTCTAAAATAAGTTGGGTCAGATTTTTCGAAAATAATTCACTTACTAAAAAAGTTGATAAAATACCGTTCAAAATGAAATTTCAAAATATGTGTCGATTCCATATGAACTACGGTTTACGTGTGGAGAATTTTCAAGGATTCAAGGATTTTCAAAGGTTTTAAGGCTTTTAAGGATTTCAAAGAATTAAAGAACTTCAAGGAATTTAAAATTTATCAAGGATTTTCGGGGATTTCAAAGATTTTCAAGGGTTTCAAGGATTTTCAAGAATTTAGGGACTTTCAAGGATTTCGAGGATTTAAAGGAATTAACGAATTTCAAGGATCTTCAAAGGTTTCCGGGAGTTTTTCTATATCGAGAATTTAAAGAACTTAAAGGGTTTTAAAGGATTTTCAAAGGATTTTACTAAATTTTCAAGCATTTTCAAGGATTCTTTAAGGATTTTCAAGGATTTTCAAGGATTCTCGAGGATATTTAGAGATTTAAAGGATTTTCAAGAACTCAGGAATTTTCAGAGATTTCAACGATTTAAAGGATTTCATTTCTATTCAAGAATTTAAAGAATTTAAAGGGTTTTACAGGATTCTCAAGCATTTCCAAGGATTTAAGGGGATTTTTCAAGGATATTTTGAGGATTTTCAAGGATTTTTCTGGGATTACAACGATTTTCAACAATTCAGGGGTTTCAAGAACTTAGAGGATTTGATGGATTACAAGAATTTTCAAGGGTTTCAAGAATTCAAGGATTTTCAAAGGTATTAAGGCTTTCAAGGATTTCAAAGAATTAAAGAACTTCAAGGAATTCAAAAATTATCAAGGATTTTCGAGGATTTCATAGATTTTCAAGGCGTTCAAGGATTTTCAAGAATTCAGGGATTTTCAAGGATTTCGAAGATATAAAGGATTTAAAGAATTTCAACGATCTTCAAGGGTTTCAAGGATTTTTAAGAATTCAGAGATCTTCAACGATTTAAAAGATTTATTGGGTTTCAAGAATTTTCAGGGATTTCGAGAATTTAAAGAACATAAAGAGTTTTAAAGAATTTTCAAAGGATTTTCAAGCTTTTTCAAGGATTTTAAATAATTTTTTAAGGATTCTTTCAGGATCTTCAAGGATTTTGAAGGATTTAAAGTATTTCCAAGAATTCAGGAATTTTCAAAGATTTCAATTATTAAAAGATTTAAAGGATTTCAGGGATTTTCAAGGATTTTCAAGGCTATTCAAGAATTTAAAGAAGGGTTTTACAGGATTCTCAAGTATTTCCAAGGATTTTCAAGGATTTAAAAGGATATTTTAAGGATTTACAAGGATTTTCAAGGACTTTCAAGAATTCAGGGGTTTCGATTCGAGGTTTCAAGGATTTGATGAATTATAAGAATTTTCAAAGATTTCAAGCATTTTCAAAGAGACAGGGATTTTCAAGGGTATCAAGGATGTATAAGATTTCAAAGAATTTTTAAAGGATTTCTTAAGGATTTTCAAAGACCTAGGATGACCGTCGTTCATGCATGGGGAAATAAATTACTACTTTTAGGCAATCCTATACAGGTTAAATTAGTATAAACCAAAAGTCAAGATTAACCAAATTAATCGTAGTAATAAAAAGCTTAAAAATAGTGACAAAGGATCGATCCCAAATAATAACAATAATAATAATAGTTTTTTTTATTGGTTAGCTGATACAGGATATTGATCGCGGTGTGTTCTATCAGCCCTTTGAGAAAGTGATTTATTTTATAAAATTCCCTTCAGATTCATTGGACTTTAATTACATGTGGTGTATTTATTATTTATTATTAATCGATCAGAATTTGACTTTAAACCGTAGAATACCATTTTGAAATTTGATATCTACTGTAATATTTACCACTCTTTTAAATTTGAAGTGCCAGTAGATGAAATGTTACTGGAGGGCGTAAAGAAATAAAATTTAAAATAGGTGGATTATTTGCATAAAAAATAAATGAATTAATTTAATTATTTATTATCGTCAATATTAGGAAAACTGTCATAAATGTAAGCTCACGCCCTAAAGGAAGTCTTTAAAATGCACTGTAAAAATTGCTATAAAACATGTTGCCAGTTTAAAGCAACAAAATAGTACGAGGGTTTTTACTACAGTTGTTAAAATTGGTGGATGCGCCATTGCTAAACTGCCGGTTTAGCCTATCCATTGCTCGTGTCTTCACGAAACGTATGCTAACAAATTAGGTAGCCGTTTGTTAAAGGTGGCCCTTGAATATCCCACAACGAATTCACAAATAATAATAATAATAATAATAATAATAATAATAATAATAATGTCGTTATGAATAAATTTATCGGCACAGCCCCTTCGGGATTGTCTGTAGTTGCAAGATACGTTATTATTGTTAACAGTCCCTGTGGGGCCATTTATCGGGGCTTGGTTTTAATTTACTTCCCTTAGAATAGATACTTAAGGATGCCAGGAAACAGGCATTACAAACATATTGTTTAAAAGGATAAGAGACTTGCGTGTCGTCTGCATATGCTTGCGCTTTTATCTATTTAACACACTGGACAATGTCAGCAGCATATAAAAGGAATAAAACCGGCCCCAATACAGAACCTTGGGGGACTCCAGAACTAATATTGGCCAAATCAGAATGTGCATTATCGAAGATAACTTTCTGGCTTAAATGTGATATTTTTTACTTCTTTAACTGAAATAAAAGTGTAAAGGAAATTTTTCGACGCATTTAGGACCAAATCCTTGCACATCTTCTAACAATCTCTACATAGCCGTACAAATCAATTATTTAGAAAAGGCACAGTGCGTGTTGTTTTGATTGCTCCTCCAACGATAAGTAAAATAGAAACATCATTATAAATTGACTAGTAGAAATTACCTAACAAATGCGAGTGTTGATAACGCGCTCCAATAAAGCTGGATTTTTTATACGCCTAATGGGTAGGTACACAATTTAATTATTGTTGTTACTTTCGCCAGTTAACTCAGAATTCCCAGTCGGCTTATCATTAACTGTGTCAAAACTAGTAGAAACGGTAATTCATTCCATTCCGTCCAGTATGATTTTGCTGTACGAAATTAATCCGGGAAATAGAATCCAAGCCTGGAGCAAAATGGTCACGGAGTCACGGTGAAGTAAAGCTGACTGCGTGACCTTTCTCTCTCCATGAGTTAGCCAATAGCCCTATGTAGGTCACACCGGTCCCCCAATTGGGAGGTTGCCCGGGAGTCACGTGGTTTTGTTGTTATCATCAGCTGTGTCCGGGCCGCTATGTTGGGCTCCGGAGGAATCCGATCCACGAGCGTGCCGGCTTCTCTCTCTGGCAGCGCCGGCGGAGAAGGACGGCTATACCGGTCAGGTTGTACGAATCAGCTGTTGTTACTCTAGAGCCGGCCGGCAGTCAGTCGTTGTTCAACTGTTTACAGTGGCGCAGCCTTCATATCACAGGCTATACATCTATCTTGATAAGTATGTGCATATCCTACGATAACAAAATTATACAGTTGGTTCTTGATGTTTCCATAGAGTGTTTCAACCATCAGCAACAATCTGTGCAAAAATTGTTAGTTAGGAGACTGTATTTCACCGATGACGTTGTTTTGTGAAAAGTACAACTGAACTGTTATTAGTTGTTTTTAATTAGTTTTTCCAAATTTTATTTATTTCAAAATGTCGACGGGTAAGCGCTTAGCCAAGCGTTCAATTATCGGTACTCGGGTTTGTGCTCCAGGCGAGGACGGGAAGTTTTACTCCGGTGTCATCCAGGCGGTAAAGACCCCCGCGAGTTTCATGGAGAACAACAACTGCATCAATCTCACCCCGAACACAAGGTACACCGTACGCTTCGATTCCAGACAGGGAAACCTGGGCCGCACCACTGCCGAATTTTTCGAAACCGATCTCATCGGCCCCGGTTTCCAATCAGTGCTCGGTGTAGAACTTGTTGCGGAACAGAAATGCTTTGTTACGTACAATGGGCGCGAAGTTTGTGGAGAAGTTTGTAAACATCACGCAGAAACCGACGAGGTCATCATCAGAATCCACCCGACGGGGATAGAGGTATATATGACATATTTGCGATATTATTTTTTTAAATCCCCAAAGTGGATGGTACCTACGAATTGAAATGTTACTTCGTGATGTTTCATCGTAAGTAAATCTTACTTTGTTTTAAGTTGTAATGCAACTTAGCTAGCGACCTTTGTTATGTTACAACAAAGTAAAACTTAGATTTCATTGAGTGGAAGTCGCTTTATCAGTTTACTGCCAATATTATTCTTTTATCAGACAATTAGTCTATAAAATGTTATCTCGATTTATCAAAATCAAGCGCGATAACGTTGTCTAAGCTTGTTGCTAAAAATAAAAACGGAAAGATGTTTCTAAAGCGACGAAAACGAAATAATTGCACGTAACATTTAAACAACATGCATCCGATATGTTTATTCGACTTCTGTGACTTCTGTTCCAATTTTCTAATAAATCGACATCACGCGCAAATTCCATTAGCCAATGAAACAGTCCGGTTGCCAAATTCAGTTTGAAGGATAAACGTACAATTTAAACGCGTAGGACGTTAGATAGCTGTGGATTTCTATTCTGCCACACGCACAATATTCCGATCGACCGGCTCGGTGGTGGCGGAGAAGGGCGCGCTACGCCGTGCTTGTTGAGCTTGGTCCACTTGAATAACTCTTCGCTGTGCAGCGCGCATGTACGGAACTACTCCCTCCGAATTAATAAATGCATCCTTCTGACGTCACCCGTATAAACAAGATTTGCCGTTCACGGTCGATTTTTTCACGCGACTTTTCTGGCACTAAATTGGCATGGAAGTACCAATACAGTTACCAGACCGAACGTTTCCTTTATTGTCATACCCTGCCGCCTTCCCCAGCACAACGTCACTCGCTAGTATTTATATAATGTTAATATAAATCAGTGTTGAAACATCCATGCGATGTTAAATCCGAATAGTAGTGTTTTAACTATCCGCATTGTTGTGCAGCAACTTTCAGCTTCCTTTCTGTTTCTTCTATTGTCATGCAAATTGTTATCATTCAAATTAGTGTTTATCTCGTCGAGTGAGACAAATTATTCATAGCTTCACACGTTTACGCATCCTAATCGACCAATGCCAACTCAGTTTACGATCCGTTGCATTCTAGGACGTGTGATTGATTAACGCAACTTGACGTGCGTCTTTTCCCCGGCATTTCCGTCAAGTGCGTCGAGGAAAAAATTCGGCACTCATCACCCCAGGTTCTGTAAGCTTCCTGTACGTTTTATCATTCTACATATCCTGTTCTTGACATACTGTGTGTGCGAAGGTCGCAACTAATTAAAAATAAACAGAATAATTAACCTTTGTAAAAACGTGTGCCAAATGCAATTAGAGGTTGTGAAAAAAGGTCGCTCCGAGTTATCCTTGTACTCCTAAATTTTCGAATGGCACATTTTAAACGGCGACTCTAAAATAAAGGACAGGCGATAAATTGTCTGATAATTTTTTCAACTACCTAGGTACTGGAACTACAGGACCAGCGAAACTGGGTCTTGAACCAAATAGTCGCTAAAGCGTGGTAGAATTCACGTTACAGAAAGTATGAGTGATTCACGGCTAATTTTACTCTGCACAACGTGACGTGGGCGCTGGACTGTCCGGCCCGTGCCGAAAGGATTCTACAAGGTGCGGCATTCTTTTGTAACAATGCTACTGCACATTTTCATTTTGTTTCTAATACACGTGGCAAAGCCGTCTTTTCCCCTCTGATAAGATAAGATTGAAATCATACGTAGCAAAGCATAAACCAATATTCGCTCCAAGGCGTCTTATTGTCTGTTTGCAGCATATTAAAGTATGTTATGTTGTAACCGAGGTTGTAACCTTGATTTAAATGCCATTGTCATAAAGGACGATGTTAAAAATGATCGAAATTAAAAGTTAAAAGTTAATTGATAGCATAAAATAGTTGCTTTGTTACCATAGTAACTGAACTCCATTTTATTTTAGGCGAATCAAAATTTGTAGTTGGTTTTCGACCATTTTTAAGCAAAATATTCTCGATACATGAATTCGATATTGTTCGAGAAGTTTTAATTTTTCTTTTCGTTTTTTTCCCTTTTTGTTATTTTAATTAAAAACAAAAACAACGAAAATACGAAAAGAAAACAAATAAAGAAAATATCGATTATTATTATAATCAGAATTAATATTAGATTTTTTTTTTATATATTATTCTTTTCGTTATTGTTTTTGTTGGTATTTTAATTAAAAACAACAACAAAAACAAGAAAACACGAAGAGGAAAATAAATAAAAAATATATCGATTATAGTCAATACTTATATTTTTTATTTATTTTTCTCTTCGTTTTTTAGTTATTTTTGTTGTTTTTAATTAAAATAACAACAAGAGAACGAAAAGTTAAATAAATTTAAAAAATCTAATATGTATTCTAGTTATAATAATAGTCGAAATTGTTTTAATTTATTTTTCTTTACACTTTTTAGTTGTATTTAAAAAAAAACGAGAAAGAAAAAATATATCGTTGATAATCAATCAATATGTACCATATCTTTTTATTTATTTATTTTTTCGTTTTTCGTTGTTTCTGTTATTTTAATTAAAAGCAACAGTAAAAACGACAAATAAGGTGAAAAGAAAAATAAATTAAAAAATGTATCGACTATAATCAATAAACATTTTTTTATTTATTTTAATTAGAAACAACAAAAAAAACGAGAGTAAAAATTAATAAAAAAATAGCGATTATTATAATTAGAATAAATATTAGATATTATTTTTGTTGTTCTTTTGTTTTTGATATTTTAAAAACAACAGAAACCAAACAAAAAGTAAAATCAATAAAAATTATATCATATTGTGGAAAAAATAGAATACTACTCATAAAATTCCTTTATTGGACGTTACCGGTTTCGTGAACAATATTCTTTGCTTCACATCCTCAGACGTAACAGGACTACAATTAATTAAAAGTAATAAATAAGGTGACTTTATGTAATAATTGATCTTAATAAGTTATTAAAACTTAAAATAAATCACAGAGAGCAACCACATTTGACTATAAAAACACAAGAAATCTAAATAAAAACACACACTAAACATAGAATAATTTAAAAAAAAAATCTTAAAAAATATTGGATAACACCTTTAAATTTAGTTTAATTATAACATAATATTAAATAAAAATTAATATACAGTTACAAATAAAGAAAAAAGAAAAATACTTACATTTTTATAAATTGAAAACAAGGGTAGTCAAAATTTTTGGATTGTTTTCCAACATAGTCAATAATTTAAAACAATGTACTATATGTATCTATTTAAATTAATAATAAAAGTGTTTTTTATTTATTTAAAATTTTGGTTTCTTATTAAAATTCCACGTGACAATACAACGAATTAAAATCAAATGAGAGGAATCATTAATCTAGAAAATTCCAAAAAATATATGACGCCCTCTATCAGTAAATTTAAAAACATATAATAAGTTAAACATCAATAAAAAGGAAACCACGTATAACGAACCATGTGATTTGGAGTTTATTCTATTTCATTATAGATGAAATAGAATAAACTCCAAATCACATGGTTCGTTATACGTGGTTTCCTTTTTATTGATGTTTAACTTATTATATGTTTTTAAATTTACTGATAGAGGGCGTCATATATTTTTTGGAATTTTCTAGATTAATGATTCCTCTCATTTGATTTTAATTCGTTGTATTGTCACGTGGAATTTTAATAAGAAACCAAAATTTTAAATAAATAAAAAACACTTTTATTATTAATTTAAATAGATACATATAGTACATTGTTTTAAATTATTGACTATGTTGGAAAACAATCCAAAAATTTTGACTACCCTTGTTTTCAATTTATAAAAATGTAAGTATTTTTCTTTTTTCTTTATTTGTAACTGTATATTAATTTTTATTTAATATTATGTTATAATTAAACTAAATTTAAAGGTGTTATCCAATATTTTTTAAGATTTTTTTTTTAAATTATTCTATGTTTAGTGTGTGTTTTTATTTAGATTTCTTGTGTTTTTATAGTCAAATGTGGTTGCTCTCTGTGATTTATTTTAAGTTTTAATAACTTATTAAGATCAATTATTACATAAAGTCACCTTATTTATTACTTTTAATTAATTGTAGTCCTGTTACGTCTGAGGATGTGAAGCAAAGAATATTGTTCACGAAACCGGTAACGTCCAATAAAGGAATTTTATGAGTAGTATTCTATTTTTTCCACAATATGAACAATTACTCATATGGGATTAACCTTCCTAACTTAAAAATTATATCGTTTATAATCAATGTATTTTTTATTAATTTTCCATTTCGTTGTTTGTTGTTTTTGTTATTTTAATTAAAAACAACAGAATCAACAAAAAACCAAAAGAAAAATAAATAAGAAAATATCGCATTGATTATAGCTTATATTTTTTATTCCTTTTTCTTTTCTTGCTTTTGTTATATCTGTTGTTATTTTAATTATTAACAGCAACGAAAACAACAAAAAAGATGAAAAGAAAAATAAAAAAAATATACATATATCGATTATAATCGATATTGTTTTTATTTTATTTTTTCGTTTTTTTGTTGTTTTACTTATTTCAATAAAATTAAAAACAGCAACAAAAACAACTAAAAAACGATTGAATAAATTGTATTAGATATTTTTTATTTGTTTTTCTTTTCAGTCTTTTGTTTTTGTTGTTGAATGAAGATCAACAACAAAAATAACAAAAAAAAAAGAAAAGAAAAATAAAAATTAATAAAAAATACATTATATCGATTATAACCGTTTTATTTTAATTTATTTTTCTTTTTGTTTTTTTGTTGTTGTTATTTTAATCAAAAGCAATAACGAAAACAAGAAAACGAAAACAGAAATTAATAAAAAAATATCGATTATTATTATAATTATAATAAATTAATATTAGGTGGTATTTTTTGTTCTTTTGTTGTTTCTGCTGTTATGTTAAAAACAACAACAAAAACAAAAGAAAAATAAAAAGACGAAAAGAAAAATAAATAAAAAGTATTATCAATATTTATTTTTCCTTTCGTTTTTTGTTGTTATTTTAATTAAAAACAACAAAAACAACTAAAAAACGAAACAAAAAATAAATTAAAAAAATATCGAATATTATAATTATTAGAATAAACACATTGGAAATTTTTTCTATTTATTTTCTTCTGTTCTTTTGTTGTTATTGTTATTTTAATTAAAAACAACTAAAAAAAAGAAAAGGAAAATAAATAAATTGATTATAACCGTTTTATTTTAATTTACGTGACGTCACAATAAAGGCATTACAATATGCGTGTACAGATATAATCTCGGATATAAATGTGTAGTATGTAAGATAATAAAGATAACGGTTAAAACAAACTCTTTGCTGAAAAATAAAGGTAACAATTTGCTTCGAAATTAAATTAGTAGTTTGTTAAGTTTGGCACACAAATCAGTATTGTAACAGAATATTGGAACTAGACGTCCATAAAAACCAATAAATGGAAGCTAATAAGCTAATAAGCAACAGACAAATACATCGTTAGTCTTGCTGATAACGATAATTCCAAATTTTATCAAAGTCCGATTAAGATAATTTATCGTGGAAATTATATAAGTTTAGGTGTTATTACTCGTATATATTTATAAAGGGAGCAATAATACTTTTAGGAGGCTAATTTAAGGGATAAATGAGCTACCACGCGCTGTTTCAAACTCGTCTGTCCTTATCAGTCAAAATGAGTATAGAGCTCATTTTCGTCAATATTTGGCTGACAGAAGTCAGATATTTATAGCATATATTAGCGCGTCAGATTAGTTTGTAACGCTCGTCAGGAGCGTGTAACCTGATTAATACCAGCCTGTAGTTTGTCTTGGTTTGTCACAGAGGATTGACTTCTGTACTGATTTGAATCTGTGCTGTTTAAGAGCAGCATTGATTATCTACAGATAAACAATACGGAAACTGCGTCTTCAGTGCGGGATAAGTCTGAAAATAAATAGTAATCCGCTACAGCGACGAGTATTTTTGTCATCACAATCCGCACTCGGTTAAATTGGGCGAACGCCTAGATAATGACGATGTTATTGTCAGTGGAACACTCCCACCGTGCTGCCCCCGTGTCAATAAATGTGCAGTGTTGGTGCAATAAAGCCAAACATTTTTTTAAAGCGTTTTCAAGAGGTGGTAATATTTTTTCATAAAATTGTAAGTACTTGATTTCAAACCTGTTCAATGTCTGATTGTGTGCAGACAAAATAGTGATTTGGCCATTAAGGCACTTACTGGGACCCTTCTTAATCTGCAAGGGAAATGGCATCATTGGCACGTTGTTTGTTGTTGCAATTAGTAATAGGGGTGATTAAGGATCTTCCGGTTTAGATGTAATATACGCCCCAAATGTTTAGCTAATAGTTATGGCAAAGAAATGGGTTTCTTTGTTATGGTAATCCATTAATGACTTGCTTTACCGGAATACATTAAAGCGTAATTTAATATTGCTTTCAAATAAAGGCGACCGAAGGTATGCATCTGGGCAAATTTCGTCTGGGCAGGGTTGAAACGATTTAAATGAAGTTACTGTAAAAACAGAAGATTAATGTGATTTTAATATCGTTGCTGGTAGTCTTCAAAATGTCTTCAAAAGTTAGAATTTAGGATCACCCTTGACACGAAAGCCCTTTACATTCATACATAATTTAAGAAATAGCGATACCTATAACAGCGTTAATATCGCAACAAAAATAATTTTCTTTCAACAATAATTACGAAATCGAGCCTGGCGTTATTCCGCAACAGCCCCAGGGTTGCCCAACTCAATGTTACAATTTGCGGTAGAATTTGTGTGATATCGTGGATTTTAAAATCTGTGTGGATTTGCTTGTTACGCTGAAATGTTAATTCGATGCAGCAGGAGAGAAAGGTATCTATACATAATCGACAAATCGACCTCAGGACAGGTTGGCTGTGTACGTTGTTGCGAAAGACTGCCACCAACAACAACATTCACTACGGATACATAACCCATTTTAAAGTGGCACAAGTGCTTGTAATTAAATATTTACTTACTATCTGTTCATCTCACTTGCATTTTCACGTAGGTAGGTACAGTATTATCTGCAGCGATATGGAAACTTACACGGTGTATAAAGCGTTGCTATTTAGGTCATATTTATTGGATATAAATCGGAATGAGAGTTAATGGAAACATCTTTGGATAATTGAGAAAATAATTTAAAAATATTAGTTTAACGTTTCATTAAGAAAAAGGAGTAACACAAATTGTATTGCGAAATTTGTATTGGACCATCAAAATTTGCATCTCCCATAATAATAAGGATATAAAGGTGGTTGGGTTTGATGATGTATCGTTCTGCGGTTTTTTCCCTACATTTTTCGTAAAATTGACCAAAAATTCAAGGACATAGAGAAAAATAAGACGAATCGAATGGCGCAAATGGCAGTTCGATATCTCTTTTCGTTGAGAAGATAGAGCCTTCTAAACAGACAGATTATAAATTCCATCACATATAAAAATTCGTAACGAGAGAGAACTGTTTTCTAAAATTTCCAAAAAATTCATAGGGATAGAGAGAAAGATGCCGAATCGAGTGGCTTAAACCGCAGTTCGAAATCTCGTTTGATTGTGAAAATAGAGCCTTCTACACTCACGGATTTTAAATTCCGTAACAACGTCACACATAAAAATTCGTAACGAGAGAAAGCTGTTATTTAAAATTCTCAAAAAATTCATGGAAATAGATAGAGATATGCCCAATCGTGTAGTTCGATATCTAGTTTAATTGTGGAGATATAGCCTTCTAAATGTACGGAATTTAAATTCCGGTACAACATCACACATAAAAATTCGTAATGAGAGAAAGCTGTTATATGAAACTCTCAAAAAAATCATGGAGATAGAGAGAAATATGCTGAATCGAATAGCGTAACCAGCAGTTCAATATCTCTTTTCGTTGAGAAGATAGAGCCTTCTAAATACGCGGATTTTAAATTCCGGTACATCGTCACACATAAAAATTCATAACGAGAGACAAGTGTTTTCTAAAATTTTCAAAAAATTCATGGAGATGGAGAGAAATACACCGAATTGAGTGGCGTAAACGGCAGTTCGATATCTCGTTTCGTTGTGAGGATAGAGCCTTCTAAATGCACGGATACTAAACTCCGGTACATTGTCACACATACAAATTCGTAACGGTTTTCTAAAACTCTCAAAAAATTCATGGAGATTGAAATAAATTTTGGAAACAAGAACTTGATAAACGTACATACTAATTTTCCCTTCCTCCTTGACTAAATTATTTTGACATATTTGTGACATTATTTTTGTTATCATCGTAATGCCGGACGAATCTCCTTTTACGGCTCAGCCTTTCCATACGCCCCTCCGCATCTAATTATCTAGCAAATTCGAATTCGTTTCATAAACAGAATATCAAAGGGCAAACCAGCAGTGTTGTTCGTAGCGGAAATTAAAGTAAACGGTTGGTTTGCCATTGCGGACAGCACGATCGCTATGATAAGCAGAATATATTAACTGATCGTGTCAAGACTGGCAAATGGTACTTACTTATGTACTTTATGATACGCCACGGCGCAATGGCCATTTCGTTCAAATAACCGTTAGGCTGGGTCTTCAGATGCTGACATTTGTAATGTTGAAATAGGCCCAATTAGCTGTCACAATGTCGCGCTTATTCTTGACCAGAGGTAACACAGAAGTCGTCGCTACAATACACTTTCGTTTAATTGGAATGGCTTTCCAACGTGACCTTTCGTGACTTATTTGCCACCGCTTCTTATTTCGCTCTGCATGCACGGATTCAGAGCAACGCTGATTACTTTCAGGATGCCCAAGAGCCCAGTCGGTTATCCAATTATAATTTAAATTCCTCCGCAGATTACCGAAGCTGGTGGTTCAATGTCGCATTGTGCTTTACAGTTACAATCAGCGCCGTGAGATTTGCATATTTAATGTACGTAAACAGTTAGCAACATACATATCGATAGGAAATAAGGCCTACTTTGGAGAAGTAAGTATGTCGTTTCAATGAGTTTTCTTCGGTGGATACGAAAGTGTAAAGTGGGCAAACGAGTAAGTGTTTTCTCCGCAGGAAATGTCTTTGAAGGGTTTTTCATAGCATAGGTCAATAAGAACGCCTTTGCACGTTGAAATAAAAGTCTTGCCGGAGGCGCCCGGATTTCTCCGCTTTGCAATAAACACATCAATTAGAGAAACGTTCAGTATACAATCGAGATGATGTTAAGCCATATTTAATTGCAAAGAAAGGCAGCCAAGTCAATTGCTACAAGCGCAATTTAACAGGTTTAAGTGGAAATATTACGCGAATAGACGATTGTATAGGACGCGTTATTGTGAACTTTGGTCGTAATTCGGAGATATATAAAATAGTTTTTGAGGTCAAGGCAAGAAACCGTTTGCTAAGCAATTAAACGCATAATAAAACCCATATTGTGCTGAAACATCAACCGGTTAAAATTCGATTGCGTTGCGAATCTCTCTTTCTAATGATTTCTTTAACGTCTGATGAATTCAGCATAAAGGATCAATCGGCATATGCAACACCGGCTTTGTTTATGGAAAAAAAAACCGTCACTAAAGTATAACAAGTGGAAGAATTAATTGAGCTTAGAAAATATTTCTGCTGACATTGGCGTGATTTTGCTCAGATTTCCAATAGCATATTAAATGACTATCGAAAAATTAGGGAAAATAAGCTTTAGAACCCCATTTTTGAAACTTTGTTATACGTTCAGCACCGAGAATGCAATGGGCATGAAACAAGACTGCCCTCCCAAGTACCGACCTTAATAAATAATAATAAAATTCAACCTGGCCCACTAGTCCGAGAGTGCAATGGGCAAGAACTAGTATTACTTCGTTTGACAGAATTTCTTCACCCCAAAAAACATGGATGTTTGTAATGCGGTTAAGAGGTAGCTAGTTCAATACATTCCTGGGTTTAATGTGCTAAAGCCATAAACCCGCTATATTTAGCCTCTCAAAGGAGTGTCAGATATCCGCCATAACTGTACCTACCAGCATTTATTTCGGAATGGTATAAAAGAAGCGGCAAGTTGCAGTGTAAAATAGGACGCGAAGTGCCCTAGAAACCCGGGGCAACGCGTGTACGACCCTATTCGGTATCGACCTGTGACCTACTTATTTGGGCAACACGTGCTGCAAACTGCATAGCTGATATTCACTTGCGGCTCCGATATTCACCGGCCTCGTGACACGGTTTTTAATTGGCAATGGCAGCTCCACTTTGTTTATAAATATTGCAAAGAATCCGATGCTGCAATCTGCATGTTGGCCACCCGAGATATTTATGTAATCCGTTGCACAACGTTGAAGGTTAGTAATGTAGCGCGTAGGAGAGTAGTGAGAGTCTTCAGTTGTGCCGTCGTCGGTGATAGATCGCAATAATGCCTAAGCACGACGTTGACAATGTTGACATGCTATCACCAATTTCACTACACGGTTTCGTCACTCTATGTTGGTCAAGTGTCTGCTGTACTCAATAGCAGAAGGCATTGCTGAGGATTCCTGATGGTTTCTAAATTGTTTCTAAATGCGTTTACGTTTTCTTTGGTTGTGCCATCTACGTTATTTAGGCATGGGGTTATTGCGCAAACTCAGTACGCACCCCCTTACCCACAACGCATTTCAAAAGTGGCAGCATAGAGGGTTCAAGAGCAACCACACCTTTCAACCTTTTTTGCCTCTTGATCCCTCTCAGTGTTTATTGCTCCCGTCGGGGTGTTTTTGCTTCGTTTATTCTCATCCAGATTTTACATAATAATCACTTTGCATTAAATGCGCCAGCAAATGTTGGATATTCTAAGCAATAAATGATTAAGAAATATATAAACGTCATTTAACGTAGGTATTGATTTCCCTGATACGTTTTGGCAACTTCAAATTTGAATGTTATTTTAACATCACAATTAAACATCTATCTAACGTTAAATTATGTGTTACTGTATAGTCATAAAAGAAGGTTAAGATAAATGAATATTTACGTCATGTTTATAGGCAAGCTCAATGTTTTATTTGTTGAATCAACGTTGCATTAGAAACTTCACGTCTTTAATCTTGTAATAGTACGTTAATCCAATGTTAAAATTGATATACTATATTAATGTATAAAGGGGCTTCGCATTAAATGCGCTAGCAAATGTTGGATATTCTAGGCAATGAATGATGCCTGAATGGATTTAAAGAATAGTTAAAAATATATAAACGTAATTTAAAATATTAATTTCCCTACTACGTTTTGGCAACTTCAAATTTTAATGTTATTTTAACATCATAATTAAACATCTATCTAACGTTAAATTATGTGTTATGGTATAGTCGTAAAAGAAGGTTAAGTTACATGAATATCTACGTCATGTTTATAGGCAGGTTTAATGTTTTATTTGTCGAAACAACGTTGCATTCGAAACTTCACGTCTTTAAAGTTGTAATATTACGTTGCTAATCCAATGTTAAAATTGATATACTATAAAAATATATAAAGGGGCTTCAGAAATGTGAATATTCATATTTATAGGCAAGTTTAATATTTTGTCTGTTGAATAAATGTTGCATCCGGTAGTATTTAAAATGTTCTTCTAAACCAACGTTGGAATAACGTTGAATTGAAGTAATTTAAATATTCCTGCTATATTAACGCCGTAATATGACGTGAATTGTTAAATTAATATATATTATTGTATTATATATATAATATAGAGGACATCAGATACATGGGTACCAACGTTATATTAATAGAAGAATCAAATATTTTGAAATGTTAATTTAACGTTGCAGGCAATACATTCCTTTACATTATTGTTACGTTAATATAGAAAATCAACTGTTGCTTTTTTTCTTAAAGTGATCATCAGCCACAACTGTAATGCTTTCTTTTCATCATAAAGTCAGGTATAATATCACTTATATATTAATGTGTAGATGTTAAAAGAGACATGTGAACATAAGTCATATGTAAACGTAGATTTAACGTTTCATAAATTGTGTATTCTGGGTTTCCCGTATTATATCCGACTTGCCTACTTAATTTCGATCGCTCCAGATTCGAAAGAAAACCATGACAATGCGCAATAGTGAGAATGTTATTCTAACGAGTAATTACCATATAATTACAACTTGGAAATAAGCGTACATATTAATTTACGCTTGCTTCTTGAAATTCGGATTGCACGGTGTGACGTCACGGCAGGCAAGCCTACTCCGACACCATGGTACCGTTCATCGCATTTCGCGAACGTTTTGACCCAATTAAGGCGGCCTTTTAACGGCTCCACTATATTTGTTTTAACTGTACATACGCATATGCCTCGTGACATCATTCAAGCTTAACATTTGCCAATTTTTTTTGTTCAACTTATATCCTCATTCAGATGTTTTTTTTTACACACGTCGGCTAAATGTTGTTTTGATTTCACAAATATAACTTCTTCGTGCCACAAAAAAATTAATTGCGTTGTTTTGCTCCTTAATTGGGCGAGGTTGTATTGTATTCACCTGTTAGAGAAGACCGCGCTGCAATTATTACACTTTCACGACTTTCCCTGTTACTTTCACGAACAAAATCAATCGTTGCATATAAACCTATGAAAAGTATCGAATTCTTCGGAACCGTAAGCGAAGATCCAGTGGGTATTTGATCCACGTGTCAAATGGTTTCCAATTAAGTTGAAAAATAGGGAGCAAATAACTTATTTTTGAAAACATATGAATACCCTAATCCGGTGCAATGCGGGGGAAATTTCCCCCATACGACTGCACGTTGTGATGTATGCAAATCGGCGAGTCTTTGGTTTCCTAAAAACCCATTAAAATACCCTTTCCGGCTTATCTTGGAACAGCATTAACACACAGCCTTACATGCATAAAACAGTTGAACACGAGCAGTTATCTCGCTGCATCTAGGTTAGTTACAATAATATTTGTATTTTAAATTATCTCCGATTGTGTGTACACACAGTAAAATTGGATGCCAAGCCAGTGAACAGTGGACTATGATAATACACATTGTGTAGCTCGCACTCAGCCTTAAATTCTATCAGCTGTAAATAAGTGCGTAGTCGTACACGGCCATCAGTCAGATAATGGCTTTTGTTTGTGGATGACGTCAAAAGCTTGTTTGCTCCGTTGTTGCCCGAATCAAAGCCTCCTCTGCCTTTCTTGTGACATATTTAGATATACCGGCCGGCCGGCTTTCGCGAGAGCTCCAGATTTGATGTATTAATAGGCGAATGTAGCGAAGATAAATACATTGTATCTACAAATAATAGTGAAGAGAATATAATAGTTTCTTCTTGATTATTTTGATAATCGCAAGACCATTTATTAAAGTCGTAAAACAATAGCCACTATTTATTATTGATGGATCAGATTCAGATACTATTATCGTTGTATCATTGGCATTGCCTTTGGACGCAAGGTCGTTCACATGCAATAAAAATATTAACGGCCCCAGCGCGCTACCCTGAGGGGTTTCAAAGTAAGTATCTTTTCCCGCCTTCGGGCGGACATTTTGCTCGGCAAACCGGCGGGTTTCCCCAAGCTACCGACTATTTACGGGTTTTACGATCCGTGTCATTAAAGCATTATTCCCCATTTCGATAATAACATGCAATTACCTCTGCCTGCTGGAATTTTCTATCGACACGTTTAAAATTCTAGATAGCAATTTGCTTCTGACTGGTTTTAAAAAAATATTCCACATCATTTACGTGGAAACGAGGTGTATTAAAGTTCAAAATGTGTATAATAGTTGAGCTATTATCGTAGGCTATTGCTGACGTAATGATTTTATTGTTTAAAGTTTATTATATTCGCGTGTGGAGATACTCAGTCTGCTTGGCGACTGCATTATTTGACCTTTGTTGTTAGCAGCGAATTAATTGTGGTTTTATTGCTTTTTCTTTGATAAATATGCAATTTTACCTCATAAATGACTAGTAAAAGGAACTTTACCGCGTCGCTACAGTGTTGAATTAATTGCGATATGAACAATACCCAGGCAATTAGCTGATACATTTTTTCCACGAGTTATAAGAAACAGTATCTACAGGGTGGTTCAAGTACAAGGAGGTTTCAAATTTTTTATATCAAGTAAATACCGGTTATAGCGAACCCTCTTATAACGAACCTGCCGTCGATATCCCTTACTTATAGCGTTTTCTTTTTGTTCTAGGCGCCATTCGAAGTACAAAAACGCCTTGAGGAAGTCCGACTGCTGGAGTCCAGAAAATCCGCCCGTTTAGCTGACCAAGATACAGACTTTGCTCGGCTGGCGGATATGGCAGGCGACAGAAAAAGAACTGCCTCGCACACCATCGACGTGCCAGCTCCCTCATATCACAACGGGTATGATTTTTGTATTTTTTGTTTTAACCAATTTCAGTCCTGAGTACGCCACTGTATTCGAATTTGCTGTTCCAAATCAGATCTCCTACGTAACAAAAATGCAAGTTTGAGCACCCAATTACCATAATCATATACTGTGTTGTCTCTGCGACCTTTAGAATACGCGTGGACTTTCTGCGACACTTCTGTTTGATTTCGGTGGCATTGCAGCGTAATAAAAACAAATTGATTCATTAGCAACAATCAAGTTATGTAATACAAATGAATGCGCGTGATGTCATTCCGTGCAACATGTAACATTGAAAACTTTTATACGTGTGCGATATTTAGTATTACGCATAGTTACATTTTATCCATATTATGATACTATTATATTTTATATTCAATATATCCCTTGTTAAGTGTATATTTATATTATGATCATTAATTATTTAACTGCTGAGTGCTGAGTTTTATCTAAAGTACAGACCCTGTCTGTCTACAATATTGCATTACTCATAATAGGCATAATTAGTCAAATATATTGACTAGGCTAAGCTCTGCAAATGTGTTTGTAATATAATACCTTTTTTTATGCTAAGACGGCATTTTCTGGTTCTTCTCTTTAGTTGGATTTTAAACAGAACAGAAATAAATGGATGATTGAACATCACGCGTGTTATTCCTCTATTCCTCTGCTCCGCCATTACATTTCAGAAGTGAGGATTTTCTTTTTTTTGTGTTACCTTGTTTTTCCCGCGTGCTATTATAATGAGTCGTAATAGTTGTCAAAGTGAGGTTGGTGACGATAGTGATATTGCGCCTCCCAGACAAAAAAGTGGTGACGATAGTGATATTGAGCCTCCCAGAAAAAAAAGACATTCAAAACATGTATTAGAAAGAAATAATATTTCGAACAACAGTAGAAATTGCCCAAGCAATTCTTCATCGGATGATGAACAAGCCGAGCAAGCTACCCATAATTCGCAGAAAGCTGCCAAAAAGATGAGAATTGAAGAAATTATTACAACCAAGGTGTGTGAAATTTTAGGTCGGCTTCAACCAGGAATTGATCATTCTCGACCAAATAATTCTTCTAGTGAAGTGAATTTAAATTTAGCAAGAAGTGACATTATTCCTGTTTTTGACCCCGAAGTAGGCGATATTAATTCATTAAATTGGATTAACAAAATTGAGCAACTAGGGTCAATACATAACTGGAACGACTTGATTAAGTCGTACTACATGCAATCAAAACTTTCGGGGATTGCAAAAGTATGGTATAATGGTCTTCCAGACTATAACAAAACGTGGAGCGATTGGAAAACTGCATTGTTAAACGCTTTTCCAGCGCATGAAAATTTTGTGGATAATCTGAAAAAAATGTTGGAAAGAAAAAAGAATACCAATGAGACTATGCTGCATTACTATTACTCCAAGTGTGTTTTAATAAAAAAATGTGACATTTCTGATTTTAATGCAGTATCCTGCGTTATTGATGGACTTCCGTTTGAATATCAAGGAACGGCAAAATCGGGCAACTTTAAAACGCCTGATGAACTGTTTCAAGGATTTCTGTGCAAAATAGTAAATGCTACGCCAAAATCGGTTGAATCGTCTTTGCAAAAAAAAAGACAAAAGTGACAAAAACGAACAAAAGTGCTACATATGTAAGAAAATAGGACATATAGGTAGAAATTGCTTCTTCAGACAAGAGAATTTGGGACAATCAAAACATCTTCCTACCTCTGGAACGACTGGAATGGGTGGTAACAAAATGGCTATAGCAGGACCTTCTGGATATAAGAAGATTAAAGAGTGCAGCCACTGCAGTAGAAAAGGGCATACCAAAGAAGAATGTTGGCATCTGAATCCTGCGAAAGTTCAGCTATTGCAAAGGCAAGTACCCATAATTAATAATAGTTATATTATTGAGGTTTTGTTAAATAATATATTATGCAAAGGATATTTAGATACAGGGAGCCAGATAAATGTGGCCAACTATTCCCTAGTAAATAAATTAAATATTAAATTGGAATCATCCAATATTGTAGTCAAGGGTTTTGGAAGTCAGGTTATTTTCCCTAAAGGAATGGGAACTGTTAATTTTAAATTTAAAAATTTCCAAATAAAATCGAAACTTCATTTCGTAGAAGCTAACATGGGTGATATTGAGGTTATAATTGGTCAACCAATTATTAATCATAAAAATGTTATTATGCAAATTCAAGGGAATTGTGTAATTTTAGATAAAATACAAAATAAACAAAATTTCCCAATCGTGTTAGAAGAAAATATCATTATAGAGCCACAATCTACATCAATGGTCCCTGTTATTACAAATGTCCGAACGTGTTTGTTCGTTTCACCAAGAACGTATGATTTTTCTGAACATTATTCTATTCCTAGCTCTTTGTTAACTAAACCTAAAGATTTCCTAAGTGTTACTAACACTAGCATAAATAAGCTTTATTGGCGTAAGGGTAGAATTGTTGCTAGGGGTGTTGAAGTTAATTTTTTGCAAGTATCACATGTTTTGTCTCCTAAAGAGAATCATGTGTGGTCTCTTAACTTGACAGATGTAAAAGTTAACATTGAAGTTTTGACAGAACCGTATTTATCAAAATTTTATGAAATACTGAATGATTTTCAAGACAGTTTTGCTAAAAATACTTCTGAGCTGGGCTCGACTAATTTAATTGAATTTGAAATTAATTTAGAAAAAAATGAACCTGTTTTTTATAAACCGTATAGATATTCGGAAAAAGAAAAAAATATTATTCGAGGAAAAGTAAAAGAGTTACTCGAAAACGGGATCATTAGAGAATCTTATTCTAGTTATTCTAGCCCAGCAATTCTTGTAAAAAAGAAAAACGGTGACCATAGGTTGGCCATAGATTATAGAAAATTAAATTCGATAAGTTATAAACAAAGATGGCCCTTACCGCACATAGAAGACCAAATCGGTCGTCTCAAAGGAAAGAAGTATTTTTGCAGTTTAGATATGACGCAAGGGTATTATCAAATACCAGTTTCAAAGAATTCAGTTGATAAAACTGCATTTGTGACTCAGGACGGACAATATGAATTTCTTCGAATGCCTTTTGGGCTCACTAATGCTCCAGCGACCTTTCAAAGATTATTAAACAATTTATTTTCTAGCGTGTGTAATAATAATCTTAGTGTATACTTAGATGACATATTAATTTCGTCGGAGACAATTGAAAAAGGTTTAGATTTGCTAAAAGAAGTCTTTAATAAGTTGCGTTCAGCTGGTTTAAAATTAAATGTGGAAAAATGTTTTTTCTTTGAGACCACCATAGTCTATTTGGGATACGAAATAAGTGAACATGGAATTCGTCCTGGACACCATAAAATAACAGCTGTAGCAAATTTCCCTACACCAAAAAATTTGCACGAGCTACGGCAATTTTTGGGATTAACCTCTTATTTTAGGAAATTCATAAAGAACCACGCGCTTATTGTAGCACCATTAACTAACCTTTTAAAAAAAATCTGTCCCGTGGCAATGGACTTCTGCAGAAATTAATGCTTTTGACAATATTAAACAACAATTGACTTCAAGACCTCTACTTTCTGTTTATGACCCTAGTCTTGAAACTGAATTGCACACAGACGCTAGTAGCAAGGGCATCGCTAGTATTTTACTTCAAAAATATGGAGATTCTTTCAGACCTGTAATGTATTACAGTCGTATGACTAATAAAGATGAAAAAGTTTATCATTCATACGAACTAGAAACACTCGCCATAGTCGAGTCGATAAAAAGATTTCGTATTTATTTAACGGGAATTCACTTTACTACAATAACAGACTGTGCAGCTGTACGATCAACTTTTAGTAAACGTGATATGTTACCACGAATTGCACGATGGTGGCTTGCAATCCAAGATTTTGATTTTGAAATTAAACACCGACCAGGTGAAAAAATGAAACACGTGGATGCCCTAAGTCGAAATATAGTAAATCCTAATTTATTAACAATTTGCTCGGATGATTGGTTTTTGTGCATTCAGCTCCAGGACGATACTCTTCGAACAATTTGTACAAAATTAAAACAAAATGATTGCGACAAAAATTTAAAAAATACTTACTTTATTAAAAACCATAGGCTTTACAGAAAAACAGCTGATGGTAATGACAAATTAGTGATACCCAAATCAGCTAGATTTAATATCCTAAGAAAATATCATGATGATATTGGCCATATTGGATTGCGGAAATGTGACTCTTTAATTAAAAGTAAATTCTGGTTTCAAGGTATGACACCATTCATAAAAAAATATGTTAAATCTTGTCTTGACTGTGCTTACAAGAGAGATCAATATGGAAAAAGGGAAGGCTTTTTACATCCCATTAATAAACCTACAAAACCATTGGACACATGGCATATTGACCATCTAGGTCCATATGTTAAAAGTCCCGGTGGATTTTCTTACATACTAATGATTGTTGATTCATTTTCCAAGTTTTTATTTGCACGACCTACAAAAACTACAAATTCAAAAGAAGCAGTGCATATTTTAAAAGATCTCTTTAGTATGTTTGCAGTGCCAAAGAATATCATATCAGATCGTGGCAAAGCCTTCACAAGCAAACACTTTCAAGCGTTTTCATTAAAGTATCAATTTAAACACATTCTGAATAGTGTTTCGTCTCCCCGATCCAATGGCCAGGTGGAAAGGTACAATCGAACACTGGAATCTGCTATCAATGCTAGTATTAATGACGAAATTGAGTGGTATTCTGTACTTCCAGATGCAGTGTGAGGAATAAACAACACTGTGAGTGCAAGTACAGGATTCACTCCCCATAGACTTATGTTTTGTTTTGACCAGGGCAAGTACGGGGATTTGAATGCAAATAGTAGTATTGTAATAGATACAACATCTGATAAAGAAATAGCTAAAAACAATATGGATAAACAGGCACATAAAATGAAACTTATATTCGATTCAAAGCGAAAAAAGGCAAAAACTTATGCGATTGGTGATCTGGTTCTGTGGCGTGGAGGCAATACCTCTAAAAAAGAGGTTAGTCGAAAAACGGGCCTTAAATTTGGAGGACCTTATAAAATTTCCAAGGTGAAAGGAAATGACCGGTATGAAATTACATCTTTGAAAGGTATCAAAGGCTACAAAAAGTACACAGCCATAGTGCCAGTTGACCAGCTAAAAAAATATAGTGGTGGAGTGGTTTCAGAAACCGACTCTGACAGTGAAGTCGATAGTACTGACGAACTGTTAGATTTATTAGAGGGTTAAGGGAAGTTAGTAGTAGAGAGAGCTCTGTTGAGCATAAAAAATAAAGGGAGCTCCAGGAGCATAAAATAGGTGCACCATTATAAAATGAGAACTCTGTAGAGTATAAAAAAAAACAAAAATGGCAAGTAGAGCTCTAACGAGCATAAAATTAACTTGAAAATGCTAATATCTACCTAACCCCTAATAAACACCCCACTCTAGGTTAACAATCATTAACAAATAATGTACAGTATGTTACACCTACTACCTTTTTTTTGTATTATTACAGGGCATGGAACCGAACTTAGGCTCACGAGAAGAAGACGAGGACGTCTAAATGAATTCAGGATGGCCGAATATTACGCATAGTTACATTTTATCCATATTATGATACTATTATATTTTATATTCAATATATCCCTTGTTAAGTGTATATTTATATTATGATCATTAATTATTTAACTGCTGAGTGCTGAGTTTTATCTAAAGTACAGACCCTGTCTGTCTACAATATTGCATTACTCATAATAGGCATAATTAGTCAAATATATTGACTAGGCTAAGCTCTGCAAATGTGTTTGTAATATAATACCTTTTTTTATGCTAAGACGGCATTTTCTGGTTCTTCTCTTTAGTTGGATTTTAAACAGAACAGAAATAAATGGATGATTGAACATCACGCGTGTTATTCCTCTATTCCTCTGCTCCGCCATTACATTAGATAAAACCTACGGTTGTTTGTTCCGCACGGGAATAATAAAGGTATTAATTACTCAAATGGTACTTGATTTTGCGTGTGTGTGTCACGTGTGCAAACCGCCAAACCGTAGATACGTAAAAGGAAAGGCCCGGTAACGCGAAACATTACTAATAACAGGAATAAATAATTAATAATTACTGGAAGCGCTTATTGCGCCAATATGGATTTATTAAACTCCAAATCAGGATTGGGCTAACTGTAGCTTCAGATTTGTTGAAAACGCGCAAGTAAAAGAAGCCATCCAATTATTAGGACCTAGGTATAATTCCCAATCCGAAAACCTGGAGAAACAACTCTGTGGGTGAAAATTATGATGAAGAAAAGGCAATCAGCACTGTGGGGTCCTTTGTGACAGACAATACAGCAAATATGACCTATATAGAGGAACAATTAGGCTCACAAGTAATCCTACTGCTGTCTTGCACATGTTTTGAACTTGCTGTGCAAAGATTTAAAGATGAAGAAGACCAGAGAGCATGTAGTCCAAATCCTCAAGTGTTTTCGTAATAATCACCTGGCTAGAGCAAAAGTATTTGTGAGGAACACAAAAAGGAGATTGGCAGTACGATCTACCAAAAGCTCTCAAACATCGGTCTTAAACGACCTGCTGAAGAATCCTTAAAACATTTTGAACCCAATCGGTAACTCTTGATGATTTTCAAAGAGAAAATGCTTCCATTTCAGATGCGTTAGAACAATGGAAAAAATTACCACAAATCTTCGAGGATGATCTAGAGTTACCACCACAAAAAACCCAAATATTTCAACTCCGTATCATTTTATACACTGCATCATGACCGGAAATAATTTTAAAAGAAGACTCGAAGAATCTGTATATATATTCAAAATGTCACTGCTTCGATTAGTTAAGAAAACGAACTGTTCATAATATACAACACTTCCACGCGCAAACATTAACAAAACGTTCTCGTGCGACCAACTTTCCCAAACATTTCGAATAGTTACCTGATATTGTTTTGCAGTATGTCCCGTGTTTCTATAAATACGTGTTTAGAGCAAGTTTCGCGTGTTCTTGGCAGAGGCCGCTTGATTAGCCAAACGTGTTTAGAATGTCAATAACAAAATGCCATGGCAACCGAAGCTGCTTCCACCTATTTCGGAACGTTTCATTGACAAACTCGGAATATTATTGAAGTAAAATTAGAAACTAGGATCTTTATTTAGTCACATTATTGTTGAACAAAGTTCGATGACAATTTTGCCTGATAAATATACATTTTGGTGAAAACAACTAATTGCATATCGAGTCATGGCTGTCTGGTTTGTTGCTCTAAGGAGCAAAAAAATTGGATTATTCCAAGATTAATAAAATTGGATTTTGCATTTTCGTTAAAGAATTTTCCAAAACATTTGTATATTTTTTGCATTCTTTCAGCATTTGCCTCTCTTGCCTTACTTAGGATTACATTTTCCAACTCTTGTAAAATGAAAATTTAAAGCCTCAAAATCTGCTTCAACAGTTGGAAACACCATAACGTCAAAGGGTCTCTTCAATAATGAGCTGATGGTAAAAAATTTCGCCAAATCGAATTCCACGTCATACAATTACAGTTCTCTTACTCTTTATAGATGAGGATGTAGCCCAGACCATGATTCATCTTGGAACAAAACTGGGTCCCAATTTGGATTAGTCCAAATTTAAAAATGAAGGCCAAATGCAACCCACTCCAATAAATATCCTTAGAATACCCAATGAAAGTTCTTGGCCACAATTACAGTAAATTTACAGTTACGCCACAAATTTCAATACCTCATGACAAATACGGTTTTGCGTATGACGATTTTTATTCGGAATACAGTTTCGTTTCGTAAAAGGGAAACCGTGAAACATTTGTAATATTTATGGTGTGTAATATCGACGTCTTATCTTATCTATACGAGTCACGACTAGCTGCCTTGTGACGTGGGTAGATGATACACAATAGGAAGTGCACTAGTTCCTAAAAACTACCGGAAGATTTTTCACCGGAAGCCTTTACAATCACTTTTTTTGGTAGCGACCTCATTCGCCGCCACTTTCGTTCTCATCTATTCACACCGAACCTGTCCTTTTACTTTTATACCAATTATGCCAATTATTCAGATTTCTATTTGTGTCGGTTTACGTCAGGATTGCAAAATGATGTACGCAGCACGTACAATGGGAACTTAGCACTTGAGATTTCAATGACAATGGTTCGGTAATAATTAAGGATTTTTGCGCATGGCTTACGTAATGCAATAGCAAACAGTAAATTTTGGCCAGGATCTAAATATGCGAAAACGCGAAAAAAATTCCCCTGGTTTGATCGTAGAGCTGATTGGACAACACTGAACCTTTCTAATGTGTTTTAAAAGCATAAAACAAAGGCCAGTCGATAATTACACATCATGCGTACAACCTATTTATGTTAATCAATTATGAGGATGCATTGCCCTCTTGATTATTGAAAGTTCAAAGAACTGCTCCTATATGTCTCATAAGGATATTGACCACCTACCTATATGTATTTAGTTGTTGTGCCTGTTTATATAACCAATGATTGTTAACAATTTATCTTTGGTTTTACCTGTGCACGTCATAAATGTGACAGGGTGAGTTTTAAATGCCCAGCCAGAATATAATATTATTTTTGTTTCAGATCTCGTAAAAGACGTCCAAGTAGCAGTCAGGACGACAGTCCAAAAGACAGCCAGATGGACGAATGTAGCGCAGCCTTGGTCCTAATGAGTCTCTCTTGTTCACCTCACTCACCAAATCTCAGTGGTACGTCTTGCTAATAGCGCTTAAGATTTCGATCGGAATGTGCGTGAAATATCGCGTAATATTTGCGAAATAATGACCAACAAAGAGTCCAAGGTGTGTACGCAGATCGTAATGAGGCAAGGGAAATAATTAGTCTGAATTACGACCTCATTTCCCTGCGTTTATTCAGATTTACGACTTGAATGACTTCCAGGAAATGTGCAGATTTCTCGATAATTTTTAATATTCGTAAAGCGATTAGAATCTAGCAGTAAATGGGATAATTATCAGATTTTAAATTTTTGTTTTTATTATTAATTTAAAAAAAATAAAAAGTAATAATGGTAACGATTTATTATCCAACAAAATGCAAACGTCGAACTCCAGTACTTTTTCGTCCGAGTTTGATAATTTTATTTTTTTTTTCAAATTAATTTGTGCGATTAAAAATGGCCCCGTTTTCGAATGAAGAGTAGAAAAGCGTCAAAGAACGATGAAATTCTCCACACCTTAAGAAATTTAAGAAAAATCGAGAGTCCCAGGAGAATTCTGAAATAATTCATGGTAATATAATTCGACGAGAGAAAACGAATGGCGCAAACGCGAGATCGCTATCTTCTTTCGTTCTCAAGATACGAGCGATTGAAACGAAAAAAAATCGACAAATTTCCCAACTTTTTCAAAGTTCGTCCCGATATCTTGAAAACAAAAGGAGTTGTGGAGTTCCGGTTTGCACCATTCGATTTCTCGTACAATTTTCTCCAAAAAGAGGATTTTTCAGCTCCATAACAACTTTCGGTTGGAAGAAAATCCATCTGAAACCAGAGCGTGTCACCAATCACCAGAGACTCGAAAAAAAAACCTCCAACTTTGACAACCGATAACTTTTTAACGAGTGGGGATAAAAAATCAAACGAAACGGCATGATGATCAGCATCCATTTCTGAATCTACTGAACTCAAGGAAAAAGGAGGTCAATTTCCTTTAAAAAAAGTTACAACACTTGAGAGGGACAAATGTCAAAAAATGATGAAATTCTCCATACCTTAACTTAATAACTATATTTTTCCTTCAATGTAGTGGTGGACAAATCTTGATTTCTTCCATCATCTCATATTCTTGCATTTCAAAGAGACAATCGTGGGCGTTTAAATCACTCATTTTCACTTCTGCGTTAACAAAGGATTCATTAAACATGATAAAAGCGGTCACGTAATAAATAATCAAATAACCGCCCATATGCTAGTTAAAAAGGCAATTTCCTCCCATTGATGCAGGTTGCTGTTGTGTAAAATTAGGCTTTGGATGATATCTAGTTGAATGAAAGTGTTAAAAAAGCTGTGTACCCTAGACACAAATTCGTATTTGTGTTACCTTCGAGTCTAGTGCCAATTTTAAAGTGAATGGAAACGCATACGTCAGCAGTGAGCACACAAAACTCATCACTCAGCTATAGATAAGGACGCGTTTCTTAATACAGGCGTGTGTTTGTTGTAAATAAAGTATTGTGCACTGTCCTGTGACGGAATATCGGTTAATTGAACGCAAATTGCCTTATCTTAATTGCACGATAACTTGTATACACTTATACGTAGAATTTTGATTAGTATGAACTCTGTCAGTTGATAGTTTAAGCAAATACTACCAACCCGATTTCCACGAAGAATCGCTGGTAATAGCATTCAATATGAAAATATTTGTTGTACTTTTAACAACGGAAGATCGATTTTTTTATTGCGTTTTCCTAATAATGATTCGAATTTGTTCGGTCATCTAGTAGGAAGGACGATTTATCCTTGCAATGAAGGACTGGACAGGAAACATCCAAAAATAAAATTGATGATAGTGGCTGGAGTAAAACTATTCGAGATAATTGCTAATTCAATTACTTTACAGGGTTTCGTTAATAATTGGATTTCCCCTTCTCTACCATTTTTTAAGTTTTTAAATGTTGATGGTTGAATATTCTTTTACTTGTGTTTCAAATGTAAAGGAACGTAATTTTTTCATCCAATTAATATATTTCGCCCAGTCATATCCTTGACCTTTTACTTTTGAAATGTGCTACAGATTTTTTTAATTTCTATATTTGTCTAAGGATATAACAACAATTGCATTATTGATATTCTTAATTATGGCCATCTTCAGTGCATAATACTAAAATAGTTGAGTTTTCAAAATCAAAATCAAGGATTGATCAACTAATTTTTTAATTACATTCACATTTAACTGACTAGTAATAATATTAAAATTAACCCACCGGGGCAACCGGTGGAGCTTCAAATTAATGCTACGATTATGGAAGGTATGGCAAGGTTCATTATATCTCGATAACCTAACAGGGTGAACGAACTACCTAAAACGCAAAGCATAACAATTACTATTCATTATTACAATTACTACAATAATTGGTGTGAGACAAAGCCATATTTTATTTATTTCGATGGTGCGTTACGTATTTATTGTTCCATGTTTATCTGCAAAAATTTTCGGCAATAATCATCAGGATTTAACAAAACGCCTGTTAATAAGGTCCTAAAAACAACATTTTGAACTATCTATAATGACAACCATGGACGTGATTACGGCTGTGTTATTATTTATCGCTCCAACGCCGATTGGGGACCTCAAGCGTGGCTAAAGTAGGATACACAGTGCAGATTGTTCAGTTACAATGGATACGTCAAAAATATACCAAAAGGTGTGGACATGAGTGGCGCAATTATTTGTTCATGCCCGAAAGATGTATCTAAAATGGAGAATCTAGTGAAAATGAACAAGCTGGGCATGTCTTAACTCACATTTCGTGTTCCATGAGCAAATTTATAACCTCGTTTTTTTCTTCTCCCAGCACGAGTACAGTTTTGCGGTTTGTCAACGTTTTCCATTGTTTTTCCAAATACTGAATTTATCATCAGTAAATCCTTGTCAAACTCGTTTTTAGCAGAATTTCGAGGTTTCGTATTCAAATCAATATGGGTCGTATATTGATTTGAATACGAAACCTCGAAATTCTGCTAAAAACGAGTTTGAGAAGGATTTATTGATGATAAATTCAGTATTTGGAAAAACAATGGAAAACGTTGACAAACCGCAAAACTGTGCTCCTGCTGGGAGAAAAAAAACGAGGTTATAAACCAAGTCGATTGGGAAAAATTCTAATATCCTGCGAATTGAAAGAGTTGGCAGGGTCAAGAGATTACAAAAACAAAAATTGATACCACGTATCCTAAAAAAGAAAGCAGTCGATCATCCTCATCATTTTTTAGGCAACAAAGCTAAAGTTTAAGATCTGTTTTATAAGCTTTGTCCTTGGATGCTTGAATCTATATGTCATGCGAGTTTACTTTAACATAAACAAAACACGCTATAAATGTTTACTATATTGAGAACTAATAATAGAAAGCGGTGTGATGTAGTAGCGAGTGAGGGCGATGATATTTGTCATGTTAGCCAGCTAGGCGGCTAACAACTGTAAACGTATAGATCCGTCTTTGTTTATTGGTTCAAAGACGCGAAAACGGTATTGTAAAAAATAATACCAGAAACAAAGAATGCGACCACCTGCCTATGACCTGCAGAGCACTCGGTTCTTGTTAGTCATATGCATATCACGTAGTGGTTGTTGGTATCCTTTGTCTCTTGTAATTGTTGTCCGTATATAGGACGACCTAGCCTGAATCAATAAATGACATTTGCTGTGCAAACCAACAAAGGGTGCTGCGACATTGATAAAACAAAAGCGTGCCATTGCAGCGCGCGTGCATGTTCTACCAAAGTCATACACGTGCCTCGCGAAATTAGCAGTTATTATTATTGTAGATGTCACATGCTTGTATTTATAGCGTACCTGGATAAAAGTTTCCGCGGCAATTGCGATCGTTGATTCCCATGATTAAAAGTACACCAAAGGAGAAATACGGGTAAAGAGGTTGATGATGCAGAAAAATTTGGTCTCTGATGAAGATGAAAGAATAGTTTTTAATAATTAAACAATTTAATTAGACTGGGCATTTAAAGACGACCCAGTAATTGTAAAGTTGGAGAGCGAGAGTGTGTGTACGAAAACGTTATTATTAATTGTGCCTTATTCGTTGATATGCAAATTTCATGCAAATCGGGTGGCCGCGCAAACTGTTATTGTCGAGGGGAAATTCAATATCAGTGACCTAAAAACAGTGGTTATAAATAGCCTATGAACATCATTTCGGCAGTATTTTTAGGTCCCACTTTTTTATTTTATATAGTATTTGTAATAACGTATATAAATAGGTTAATTTATGCAGATAGGTTGCGTATATGGGAGCTTACCAATATTTATGCACCCTCGTCCAGATACCCCTTTTGGTGTTTCGTTATTTAATGTATAAACTGATTAGTAGTCATACGACCTTTGCTCCGTCAACCTTGTGGCACACATTTGGATTCCAGATTGATCGGTACTTTGGAATCAGGTCGTTTTCTTATAGTATATTCGAATATAGAAGTTCTACAGCCCAAGTACCTTATTAATAAACCATCGCAATTTTTATTAAAATAATTTTTCTCCCCTCTTTCGTTTGCCAATATTTTCACTCCCAATAAGCGTTGCATAATCCGATTACACAAATTCCCGTATGCCTTAAAACTTCTTAAAAAATTGTAAGTACGGTCCTTACCCATCAGGTAAGGACCGTACTTAGGTTTTTTAGCAAAATATTCGTTTTCTAAAGATCCCTTTCGAACTAATTTGTTTGATTACCAATTTCGTTCTTCCATTTCAGCATTCTCATACCCCAGCACGTCTCCAGGAAGCAGCAGCAGCTCTGCATCGTATAGATCGACGCCATCACCACCGCCCAGAGCATATTCACCTCATTCCGCACCCCTTTCGTCGAGCTCGGTTTCCGATGAAGGAATTGTCATGGACTATTATCCGGACGATCTGCCAAGAAAAAAGAAGGTAAATATTAGTTTCCTTACTTGGTAACAAGAGGAGCAGTTTTTCAACCGCTTGAGGTTCCATATCATACCTCTAAATTTTTTTCATTGGATTCCAACAGGGTTTTCCTTTGATCTCGGCATACGCAGTCAGTAGTGGCTTCTTTGTGTATCACTGCAATAAATAAACAATCTAATATCAAAATAAACTTTATTGGATAGTTAAAGATAAACTGACGTTATTCCGCGTTATATTTATTTTGCATATAAAATCACGCGAGCAGCCTGTAAGTGTGACCCACTTACATTTAATTGTAGAGTTATTGGTATAATCTGCGTTTTACTACTAAATAATTACGAATCGACGTTTTTATTTAGAAATTTTCTCCTCGCTGTGATAATTATTTGGAGCGGAATTTATAACTGATTGGGTCATTACTAATTATTGTATAACACTTGGGCAAGATTTGCCCCGAGGTGTGACCAAACAGCTATTATTTATTTGTTTCTAAAGTTGAGAAGCAACCTCCTTTTTATTGCTCTTTAAAATAACGTCCACGAAGATAGATTTCTATGTTCTGCAATAATCAATAAATCTAACGTTTCCTGAGGAAGAGAAAGTGGTCAGTAAACGTTACATCAATATTAAACGAAATTTAAATAGCATTTCGTCTAGTAAAAGTTAACGGTTCCGGTCAGTAGATTTTATATAATTCATTAGTATCAGCAAAATCATTTTGAGATTGTACGTACTTTAAGTTGTGAAATTTGACGTCGTAATCACAGATAAAATACAAGATTTGAACAGAAGATGCTAAATTATTAACCATAGACGCAGCAGCATATTCCGGCAAAATATTGGAGCAAATCCTTGTAGACAAGAATGAACTAGCAATCAAGATCTTGAAAAATTTTCTAATTTGGTTAAATCTTCATATTTGGTTACTATGCCAGAGGCGCTTCTATCTTCTCCTACATCCTTGTCATCAATCTCTTAGGTTTATTTCGAACCAAGAGCATCCGATTCAGAAAAATTTAGCCTTATTACGTCAAATTATGTCTTGGACGCCATCAATTATGCAAATCCTTAACATTCCAGTGTGGGGAAACTGCAACGCCTGATGGTCGCCATAGAGAAACGATAACATCTGATTCCAGATCTGTGGAACCAAATCAGTTTCTATGTCCGTATGAACGCTTCCAGCCTGAACAGAAACTAAATATAATGAACACTGAAAATAGCCCGAATTTCAGCAGAGGAAACGGTCACCTTCGCCGGATGACAGAGAAAACAAACAGGCAGCAACGCCGATAATAGCCATTACGTAATTGCATGACAGAATAGATTAAGTTAGGTGCAGCAAACGCCGGCCGGCGATCATTAAAGCTGTGACGCCTCGTATCCAACGAAACAAACGACTAGGCAAGGTCGTAACTATTTACGTACTTCCATCAAGGTTCCAAGCTGCTCCGGTCCCAGAGCGAGTGGTAGTTGTGATTCGAGGATTGCAGTTTTATACGCGGCCAATTTGATGTGCTTGTTTTGCGACACTTCCATCGGTCGCTGCTACAAATCTTCAGCATGTGTCAATGACAGAACGGGGAGAGCGGATCATAAAACGGAATTCAGAATTAGACGAGTTAATAACAGATGCGACCACTAATGCCATACGTGTCATTCTTCCCCAGGGTTATTATGATTTTGGCACTCGGAACGGTTTTTTTGCTAATGACTAATGAAAAGTGAGGGGCATCAGTTGAACTTGTGTGGGTTTTGCGCCATGGATACTGATTATTTTAGTATTTTAGTCACATGCTCGAGATTATATAATTTACCGACTCACCTGTTTGGGTGTTGGGCCAGACTGCTTGATTGTTATATTAATTCCTTCACAGCGAGATAACTGTTTTTTTGTGTGCTGTTTAATTATAGATGAGCGTTTGTTTACTTTCAAATGGTCGAAATAAAATTGAAATACCAAAGTGAGAGTCAAAAATTATGGGATTAATTATCCCAATCCCAATACTTAAAACGTAGTTCCTCAGACCTCTAAGGTATGTGTCAGTCTCCAGAAGAAACTCGGCGAGCAAAATTTTCTTTCATTTAGATAAAAATGACCAAACAGAAATAAACGCATATTCTTAACGAGTCTCATCAACAATGCGGGTCTGTTGCACTGCACTCTATTAAAGGATATCATTGTCTAGTTTTACATTTGGCATCCAGATGTTTTTTTTCCCTAATGACTAATGATCTAAGTGTGTACGGTATCAGTCAAACTTGTGCGGGTTGTAGGCCACAGGTACTGATTATTTTAGGACGTTAGTCACATGTCTGAAAATTCAAGAATTTGCCGACTCACCTGTGTGTGTGCTGGGCCAGACTGCTTGATTGTTGCATTAATTCTTGCGTCATGAGATAATAGGTTTATCCAAATCACTCACTTGTTGTACAACCCAGGTGTTCCTCAAGGATCTGTTGTCATTAACTTTGTTCCTTCTTCATATTAATGTTGCTTTCTGCAACGTGCCCAGTTTAATCTTCTCAGAATCTTCCTTTCAGAGACAAGAGAGACCTCATTACCCTGAGCATCCATAGCTGTCCTCTGACATTTTGGGTACAGATATGATCATAGTAACTAGAAAGTACTACATTTTCTAATACTTTTATCGTACCAAACGAAATTTCTACTCAGTAATTCTTCTAAATCTCTTATTAAATATGTATAATGAAGGTTAACTTTCTAAAGAACGATCATATAGTTGAGAAAATGACTAGAAAGTAGTATATAATTGAAAAAATAACTAGAAAGTATATTGCTAACTTTTCTGGTATTTTCATTGCAACAGAAGAAAATTCTACCCAGTAGTTCTTTAAAATGTCTTATTAAATATGTGTATGAAGGTTAACTTTCTAAAGAACGATCATATAGTTGAGAAAATAACTAAAAAGTATATTACTACATTTTCTAGTATTCTTATCGTACCAAAGGAAAATTAGCGCAATTATTTTAAATCTCGTACTAATATAAAGACGGTTAACTTTCTAAAGAACGATCATATAGTTAAGAAGATGACTAGAAAGTTGTACATAGTTGAAAAAATAACTAGAAAGTGCATTACTAATTTTTCTGGTATTTTTATTTCAACAAAAGAAAATTCTACTGAGTAATTCTTTTAAATCTCTTCTTAAATATGTAGAATGAAGGTTAACTTTCTAGTGAACGATCATGTAGTTGAAATAGTAACTAGAAAGTATATTACTACATTTTCTAGTAATCTTATCGTACCAAAGGAAAATTCTACTCAGCAATTATTTTAAATCTCGTACTAAATATATATAAAGAAGGTTAACTTTCTAAAGAACCATCATATAGTTCAGAAAATAACTAGAAAGTAGTACATAGTTGAAAAAATAACTAGAAAGTATATTACTAACTTTTTTTGGTATTTTCATTGCAACAAACAAGAATTCTACCCAATAATTCTATTAAATGTCTTACTAAATATGTTTAATGAAGGTTAACTTTCTAAAAAACGACCATATAGTTGAAAAAGTAACTAGAAAGTATACTACTAACTTTTCTCCCAACAAAAGAAAATTCTACTAAGTAATTCTTTTAAATATCTTATTAACTATGTTCATTTCCTAAAGAACGATAATATAATAATTGAGAAAGTAACTAGAAAGTATATTACTAACTTTTTGCCTATTTTCATTGCAACAAACGAAAATTCTACCCACTAATTCTTTTAAATCTCTTTTAAATATGTATAGCGAAGGTTAACTTTCTAAAGAACGATCATATAGTTAAGAAGATGACTAGAAAGTAGTATATAGTTGAAAAAATAACTAGAAAGTGCATTACTAACTTTTCTGATATTTTCATGGCAACAAAAGAAAATTCTACTGAATAATTTTTTTAAATCTCTTCTTAAATTTGTATAATAAATGTTAACTTTCTCAAGAACGATCATATAGTTGAAAAAGTAACTAGAAAGTGTATTACAATTTTTTCTGTTTTTTTCATCGCAGCAAAGGAAATACTAAAATACTAATTATTTGTTCTAAATGTTTTATTAAATATGTACAATGAAGGTTAACTTTCTAGTGAACGATCATGTAGTTGAAATAGTAACTAGAAAGTATATTACTACATTTTCTAGTATTCTTATCGTACCAAAGGAAAATTCTACTCAGCAATTATTTTTAATCTCGTACTAAATATATATAAAGAAGGTTAACTTTCTAAAGAACCATCATATAGTTGAGAAAATAACTAGAAAGTAGTACATAGTTGAAAAAATAACTAGAAAATATATTACTAACTTTTTTTGGTATTTTCATTGCAACAAACGAGAATTCTACCCACTAATTCTTTTAAATCTCTTATTAAGTATGTATGGGGAATGTTAACTTTCTAAGGAACGATCATATAGTTGAAAAAGTAACTAGAAAGTGTATTACAAATTTTTCTGATATTTTCATCGCAGCATAAGAAACTTCTACTAAGTAATTCTTCTAAATGTTTTATTAAGTATGTATAATAAAGGTTAACTTTCTAAAAAATTATCATATAGTTGGAGAAATTGCTAGAACGTATATTCTCTTTGTTCTGGGGTATATGACTAGATTTTCTAGCATTTTTAGCGTAACCAAACGAAAATTTTACTCAGTAATTCATTTAAATATCTTATTAAATATGTATAATGACGTTTAGCTGTCTAAAGAACGATTATGTAGTTGACAAAGTAACTAGAAAGTATACTACTATCTTTTCTCGCAATAAAAGACAATTATACTCAGTAATTCTTTTAAATATCTTATTAAGTATGTAAAATGAAGATTAATTTTCTGAAGAACGATAATAAAATAAATGTAACTAGAAAGTAGCATATAGTTGAAAAAATAACTAGAAAGTGTATTATTAACTGTCCTGGTATTTACAAGAGAAAATTCTGCTCAGTAATTCTTTTAAATATCTTATTAGATATGTATAATGAAGGTTCATTTTCTAAAAAACGATTTCATGGTGAAAAGTAACTAGAAAGTATATTACCAACTTTTGTGGTCATTGCAACAAACGAAAATTCTACCCAGTAATTCTTTGAAATGTCTTATTAATTATATATATATATATATATATATATATATATATATATATATATATATATAATGAAGGTTAACTTTCTAAAGAACCATCATATTATTGTTGAGAAAATTGCTAGAAAGTACATTACTACATTTTCTAGCATTTTTGTCGTACCAAACGAAAATTCTACTCAGTAATTCTTTTACATCTCTTAGTAAATATGTATAATGAAGGTTAACTTTCTAAAGAACGTTAATGTAGTTGAAAAAGTAACTAGAAAGTATATTACTAACTTTTCTGGTATTTTCATTGCAAAGAACGAAAATTCTACCCACTAATCGACAACTCTGCTTTCGCACTGTATTTATTGTTAGTGTTGTTACTACCTGTATCATCAAATATTGTTTCAGTATCGTTGACTGTTTTACGTGGGTATTCCAGCAATGCTGAAACCTTGTCGGCCAAAAAAAGGGGGACGCGTAGTTGTGTATTTCCTTCTCAGGATCTAAACTATAAATATTAGGATCAACTGTGTAAAGCATGACAGTTATTCGGATTCTTGCCCATGGACTTTGTTTGGAAACATCTTGGCTTGGGCTGCGGCTGCAGGCAGCGGAGCGGGCAGCTCTGAAATCGCGTACTGCGTTTCAACATTGGCACGTGTCGCCTTGCCAAGGACGTCGAGATATCATGAGCGCAAGTCAGCCTACCTCTACAAACACTATACATACAACCAGCGTCGAGCAAACAGAAGCAGAAACACGCACATCCAAAAAAAAAATATCCATAACGATTGGTCAGAGGTAAAAGTTTGGAATGAAGTTGTTTACGAATTTAAGAGATATCGTGAGCGTGAGGCGTTTATGATTTGTTTTGACAGCTACCCCGGAAACGCGTGTTAGTTCCACGCGTAGATAAGTTTTATCTGGTAGTGGGTAATAATATGAGGTATATCTGTTTTGTTATTGACAAGTCTTGGGAACAGGTTTAGAATAAAACTTGGCGCAGTGTAAATAACAATAAATTACCCGGCGATTGTAATATCATTAATTTCATAATGTGGTAAATATAGCGTAGTGGAATGCCTTGAAGTATCGATATTCTCACTTTCTCAAAATTAGCAAATAAAAAATACATTAAAATTCACGACGAAACTGTTAATTTTATGATGAACACACTTGTATTCGTAATCCATTTATTCCAACCAAGGTGAAATCCAATGTTAACGATAGCGCATTATCCGAAATGTCAACTATGAATATTTAAGTTGCATAACCACTTAAAATTTCAAAGGTGTGTTGACAGTATCCTTGAGCAGATATCACAAATTTCATGCGTGATAAGTACAGTCAATGAGCGAGATCAGCTGTTATCTAAAGCCAAATTGCAAAACGCGCACGATTCGCGATATGTCAGAACAAAACAAAACAGAGTTACCCTTGGCCACCGGAGCCTGCTATTCCAGGTCATCAACCCATACCAGGCTTGCTGGGATGAATCCACAAAGTCAGCGACCTTCGGGTATCCAGTACAGTGAAAGCGAAGAATGGTTTTAGAAATCACCTTATTCAAAATATATATAATAATTGCTGATGAAAGCGAAAAGTTGGAAACCTCCCAGTTGGATTGGGAAGGTTTTGCCTTGCAGGTGATAAATGCCTACCTGAGTGTGTGTACAGCACTTCAGTTATTGCGATAAAAGTTATTAAACAGTTATTATGCGTCAGATCACTACTATGCTAATATTTGCGGTTCGTGCAGATTGGGTTTCAGCAGGTATTTTGCAAGCAATAACATGAAGGAACGAGGAAGTGGATGATGAAAGTGAAGTGAAGGTATTAAGCTGGGAGCATATTTTTCAAAGCTCCTTCAAGTTGGATTAGAATCCATCGAGGCTGGGAAGGTTCAATGATTTAGGTCGCCCTGTATATACGAGTAGAAGCTACAGTTCCCACGATTAACAGAGGAAGTTGTTAGCATCCTAGATATTAATTATGACATATTTTAATTACAACTTGATGCTTACGGAAGGATCACGGCGCTATTTTGTAAGAAAATTGATTCGTTGCTTTGTAGGTGCATAATAATTAACTAACATAGAGGTAACTGGCTTGTGTTTAAACGCAGGATTTTTTCGTTAGATCCGTTCCTCAAGAGTTTTCCACGCAGCAGCCACTGAGGCAGAGTGAGGTAAGCTTTGAGGATGTTGCTGCTTCTGCTTTTTTGATCCAAGTAAAATTTGTCATTATAAAAGGACTATCACATTCTTTAGGCGTTTCTTAACCATAGTATCTTCATTAAAAACAGATAAGGTATCCAAAAATCAGGAAGTAATCTTTGGAAAATCAACTCAGTTCTGATCCCAGAAAGCATTGGCCAATCTGGGCCTAATTGTTGACCTCATTCCCTTTAAGAATCATTGTTTCTATTCCTATATCAGCAGAGTGATTTTTGCGTTTATCAATATCAATACTAATAACAGCAATTTGATTATCCTAACCTAAGAGACTTTGTTGACGAAACAGCATGCATTCTTACAAAATATATTGGTGGAGACAAAATAAAACGTACATAAATCGAAATTGACATTAACCTGCTAAGTAAACTTGACCTTCTTATCGTCTAATACACGCCACCAAAACCCAACTACGTAGTATATCTTGTTTACTTTTCCCAAACCAAAAGTCACGAACGAAAATCGTCTCGCCTGAAATCCTAACGTTTGGGCATTGTAATTGTTTCATTTTATTTATTGCACACTAATACTCGTGTTTGAGTGGTTTATCTGACATAACATAGTGGTAACTGATATTATATCAGCACTTCTTGGCCGGGTTGCGCATTCGAAGTGAACAAACCCTTTTATAAAAAGAAACGTCTTCAAGTTGGCAGAAAATGCTGTTCGAAACTCAAAAGTCGGTTCTAAAAATATATCCCAAATTTCGCACACGTAAAAATACGCAGTACTACAGATAAGATTGGTGTCTGGAATTGAAACTCGCACGCGTCCTATTAAAAAGATAAGAGAGACCAAAGTGCAATATGCAGGTACGCAATCACAGCAAAGTGGGTTGTTTCCAATTCGCCCCGTAGACCCCAAGCTATAATTGCATCCTATTCCAGTGCATATAAGTGCAGAGAACGAGCGGTGGCGGTTGAAGACGTGACGTCACAAAGAAGTGTGTATCTTTTCGAAGGGGAGTGGGGTCCAGGGGGCAACTCGGGCATTGCCCCCACAATGTTTACATCGCAGCAGGGCCAGTCCCGCCGCTTTGGAAGCAATGAACACCAAAGTCTCCACGTGCGCCTCGGTCACTTGATTGCTCACTGAGGTTACTACAGGCGACGCCAATGCAGTAGCGATGAATTTTGCAGGTAACTCGTTGTAAACAATATAATTGGACGCTTTGTATGCAGCAGCGGGTAATTATTTTTGGACGGGATACAAATCTCGCGGATGCAAATGAGCTCCGCTTGACCTTTCTGTATAACCAGTCCCGAAATGTGTTGACAATTCCGATAGAGGTGCATCGGTCGCATCGCCCTAACTAGCAGATTATTGCGTGTGAGTCATAATTCTTAGTTCAAACAAAGCATTGCAGGGAAGGCGAAGGGGTTATCTTGCGGGTTTTCCGTTTTTAAATGTAACTGTGGTCTTATGTGGGATATTTTGTTCGTAAGTATGTAATTAGTAAAGGTTGTGTTTCCCCACTTTTTGCGAACTGGACTGTATAAGACATGACGAGTAGTTAGTTTCTTAAAACAGTTTTGCAATATTATTTCCCCATAAGTTGTTAATTTTCTTCGGTTTTTTTATTCAAATAAGAAAAGTTTTCCAGAACCATAAAAAATTGGCGGCTGAGTATAATGACCAATAATTTCAGCATTTCAGGGTTGTTAGGATTAAGTGGGCTTATCCTTTATCGTATTGTCGCATTTAGATTTAAATAAACAGTTGAACGGATTATTTCTGTTACAGTTCCTTTGTTCCGATGACAAAGGCCTGAGAGGCCGACACACGTGTAAAGCTTGATTTTAAAAATCATTTGAAAGGGAATTATTCTTGCTTCTAAAATGTTTCCTATTGCTTGATAAAATGCAAAATTTGTTATTCCCCTGTTTAATGTATTTAATTTATCTTTGAAATCTTGCAAATTTCGAAGCTTTTCATTTAATATCAATTGCTGTTAATTATTTATTATAACTTAATCGAAATTGTCTTCATCTGTCACTTTATTTGAAGTTTTTTATTTGCAATGCATCAGAGTGGTACAGTGGGTTGCATAATATCTGGTATTAAGTTCTACAGAGACTTATAGGGACAGTGACGACAACAGAGCCAAAGTCACGCCCATCCGCCATTATGAGGCTAAAATAAGAACTAACAACCTTAAATTTTTTATTTTGCAAATTTAAAACTCTTTCAGACAGTATAAAATTTCAATATTGTAGCTTATTTATAGGTTAGAATTCTAACCAACAAAAAGCATTTCGGCTTGAATTGTAGAAAATATAAATTCATTGTATTATTGGCTAGTGTGAAATTTTAATTTTTTTTGCTAAAAACATTTTAACGAAATTTACAACTTTACCTACCTAACCTCACACATACTTTTTATATTTTTAAGAAGTATGTACGCACATACATTTTTGCATAATACATAACTAAAATAATCTAAACCATTAAATTACACTAATAATTATAGTATCGAGTAATACGAGTGTTTCAATAGAAAACCAAGCCAAAATGCTTTTTGTTGGTTGGAATTCTAACCTATAATTAGCAGTCTATTTTAAATAATCTACAATATTGAAACTTTATAAATCTACTCTCTGAGAGAGTTTCTAAATGTTATTATGGATCCAAGCTAAAACTACAAAAATTAAAATGAAAATTGAAAATAAATTTACAAAACTAAAAATTTAAGGTTATGTCAGGGCTCCTGATAAATTTAGCCTCATAATGGCGGGTGGGCGTGGCTCCCTATAAAGTCTCTGTACCACTGCATTATTATTTATTTTAAACGCCAAGTCAATAGGCCTGTTGCCTGCTGAAACAAACATCCTGTATATTATAAGCGAACGATTAGGATTACCGATAGTCAAATTAGGTCGACAACTATTCGTGAAAACATGTTGTGGCAAAAATACCACACAATGTATTTTTATATAATTTGATATTGGTTGCATGTTGTTTTGATTCGGATTTTGGGAACATGCGTGATACCTCCGGAAATAACAGGATATGCGACTAAATTATCGGTGTAGTTCTTGTAAATGCCCTTATTTCACACGCACGAGCAAGCCAAATTATATACTCTAACTTATTATCATCATTAGAAGGCGAAACGCACACCAGGTATGATTCCAGATCCAAATAACTTGCGCCTTGACGAGTTTGGCGTTATATTTACTTTATTTGCAACCCTATCTGGAGCTGTACACACCATCCCTTCAGACCTCTTGCTGTCTTTTATAATTCCTCACCAAACAAAACAACCTGAAGCTAGTAAAAGTTTTTTTGTCTAGCAGACCCTCCCTCGACGCTAGACGTTAGGGATGTTTCATCATAACATTACTCTGAATGGGGTGCATATGTGCGGCAATCTACCTGTTGGAGAGCAGGGAGTTCATTGCACCGACTGATGCAGTAGGAAACGTCGAGACTCTGGTGTGTTTTTCTGTTTTTAGTTTACTTTCAGTCTCTTAAGGCTACACCTGCTTTCAAATTCCTAAGGGGTCGTTATCTGCTCTAACATGGCGATGCAGTAAAGTCGTTAAATTACATCCCTTAAAATGCAATCGCGTTTTTAAATTTTTTAACGCATTATAGCAACGTTGGTTAGGGTTGATGAGCGTCGCATTGTGTGTGCCATTGTTGTTGCCTAGGTACCATAATAATAATAATAATAATAATTGGTATCGAAGGCCAAGGAGAGACTGAAAAGGAAAATAATAATAATAATAATAAATTGTCGGAGGCCACGGAGAGATAGTCCAGCATCGGGAAACCGACAAAAAAAAAAAATAATAATAATAATAATAAATTGCCTTTATTCGGCGAAGTTCAGTCCGGGGACTGCTCTTACACTCAACCAAACATCTATTATGATATTAATAAATCAAAAATGAGTTTAAAGTTTAGTAAATATAAAAGGTGGCCGATTACGACACAAATTTCGTGCGATGAAAACATCATTACTAAAATAATTTCAGGCTATGTTGCTCATTTACGCGAGCACTAAATACAATTTTATTCAAACGAAAGATCAGGAGTGTTAGTAACATTGTTTGCTCCTATTGACAGAACCACGTAAACAAAATAGAAATGCTGGCGAAAGTTTGTTTATAAGTTTTTGGGTCAATGTTATATTTACCTTAACTTTTACAGCACAGTTTCGCCGAATATCATTATCGACGACTTTATCTTCATTAAACATTTCGCGTGTCTGCGCGTTATTATTGCATCTTAATCGAATTAATGCGAAATGAAGAGGTGATCATTAAACATGAGATAAGCGGCCGAAAAAATATGATAACGTTTGACTCTTGATAGATCTTTCTTGGAAAGAAACCGCGGAAGGCGAAATTAATTATTAGGGGCTCGTTCTAATTTCGGGTGCAGTTCGATATCCCAAGAAAGAATCATAACGCTGCCCAAACAGAAACAAAGGAAGTGGTGCAAACAAAGAGGACATAGGGCAGGACTTTGTGTTGGTGTTGTCTCTCTCACTTGGATCGAAGTGTGCTGTGACGTTTCAAAATGGTGGCCTGGTCGATATGTTTATAGACACTGCCACGTGCATAGTGGTTAACTGGCGAAACGTTACAAAGAACGACGGCGTAAGGATCAAAATTGGACGAATCCTTTGTCCTTGCCGTAACGTACCCTTGGCATCGTTGCATCATTTGCTTGCTAAACAAAGGTTTTGTTTTTCGATATGGTAATGTTGCCAAAACAATTAGCGTCGCGAGTCGCGATAAAAAAATACATTTAATGAAAATACCAAAATATTTATATTTAACTTTCGGGTTGACATGTTAAATTATTGATGTGGAGCATGAAATAGGTCGAGAAGATAAAAACACACATTAAACTCATAATAAAACAAACATAAAGCGTACACATGTCGTAGAATGCATGCATCAGCAGAATATTTGTTCCACTAAGATTATTTTCTCATGGAATTGGTCGACTTTAAATGCGTTTTTGTTTACACTCAGAACCGCATGTTTTCATTATCTAAGAGAAAATATGTCAGATGAAGATGTTGCTTAACAGGACTTCGTCTAACTTTCCAATCAGTTAGCTCTTATGGCACTTCGCCACCTAAGTCGTCATCATCTAGAGGGAGTAGCCAACGTATATATACCTAAACTATTACTACTAATTAGTGTAGCAGATTTTTTTATCTTCAGCCATAAGTTTTTTCTTAATTAATATATTGCCAAAGAAACTACAACAGCACTTCAAATCATTGAAATTCAATAAGAAATATTCATTTTCCTTATCTTCTCTTCTCTTCTCTTCTCTTCTCTTCTCTTCTCTTCTCTTCTCTTCTCTTCTCTTCTCTTCTCTTCTCTTCTCTTCTCTTCTCTTCTCTTCTCTTGCCTTCCCTTCTCTTCTCTTCTCTTCTCTTCTCTTCTCTTCTCTTCTCTTCTCTTCTCTTCTCTTCTCTTCTCTTCTCTTCTATCTTAGTTTTCTAACTACTACTATAATCAAAGGGTAGATATACTGATGAATCCAATAAGGTAGTATTTTTGGATGCTTCGTCAAAGTTTTTCAATATATTTTCCTCTTTTTTCTATATTTTTATTTGCTTTATCGACTCACCTGATAAAAATACAAGCATTTATGTAGGTATACACGAAGACTTTTTTAATCTCCTCCCTTCAACTGAACCTCGAAGGTTGGCCTAGTACTTTTTTACCCCTTGTCATTGTAATTATTACCAACTTAGGTACTTATTAAATTATAAATGTTTGGGTCGGCATTAATAAATTTTTAATTAAACTTAATTGCCCGATTCGCTGGCGCTCTACAACAGAAAAATATCAGTGATCTGCAACCTTTTAATTATACGTTTCTAGGACACGCAACTAGTAATTTTAAAAACCCTAATTACTGGTCCCCGTTTCTCGGAATACACGCAGCGCTTTTTTACTCATTTAAAATGCGTAACATTGGAATTCACCGTTAGTGAAACGTCAATAAAGCTGTTGAATCTTCTCCCTTTTAGAACCAAGAAAAAAAATTATTAAACCCCTGTTAACGTCCACATGGAAGATTTCTGCATACCAGAGTTACAGACGAACGTACAGACAAAGGCACTGGTCCAGCGCACAACCCTCTTTTAGCCAGGGGTTAAAAATAGTATTCAAGTGACGCCCTAGTCCTAGTTCGTAAGAATTTACTTTTGTTCAACGTTCAACTTTGGGCAAAAAATATATCCTTCACACTAGGACTTGTCATGATTAAATTGATCGATCCAATAATGGCATTTTCTTTGTTACAGAATGTGACGCGCATAGTTTTCCAATGCACATGGCCCAGTTGTCTGAAGATCACCAACACCTGTGAGGCCATCGAGGCCCATGTTCGCAGCGAACATCTGAAGTAAGTATTCGTCTTTCACCCCAACCCTCGCATGACCTTTAAAATGCCCCCGCAAAGGCAGACAATCCGACCATAAAAAATATAAACAAAGTTCCTTTACCTGACTCACCCCTATATTCGGTCTGAGGGTTACATACCTGCCAATGCGATCTGGATTTTGTGTAGAAATATTAGTTTGTCACCAGTATTTTAAATGAGGTGGAGGCGCCGACTATAACGGCTTCTCGGTTCATCGTTTTCGGGCTTATTTTTATTGATTTTGTTTGTAACAGCAAAATGTCCTAAAATAGCCTGAGCGATTCATTTCGTATCGATCCGGTTTTTTGCACAATTTCATTTGCGCCAAGTTCAACCGAGGTTATTCTATTTTAAAATTTCAATCAACGAATTGACACAGGATGATTGAACCAGAATTGATGGTAATCGCTAATCAGATATTTATCGCAGATAATAAAGACAACGAAGATAAAACGTAAGAAACGTTTATTTCGTTATTTTAAACATTCTTTTTACAATTTCATGTTATTTATTAGTCACTCGCTTTGTTTCTGCCTACAACATTTTATACAGGGTGTTAAGAAAAAGTGGGTCAAGCCGTTAACCACAGATTCTTCCAAAATTGCACAAAAAATGCATCTGCGTAAGATAAAAGCCTGTGCAAATTTTCAGGTAAAAATCTTAAAAAATAACTGAGTTGTTAATAAAAAAAAAAAAATAAATAATCACACTATAAAAGTCGCATTATTTTCGTCCCAAGAATCGGTGGTTAACGGCTTGGCCTACTTTTTCTTAACACCCTTTATAAACAATATTGAGATCACAATATTATTTTTTTTAAAACTTTTGTGAGAAATGATATCAGAATGTGTGTGATATGTTTAAATAATTTATTGAAAATAAAATCACAGAGATGGGATCAACCTTAGGGTACAGATTTATTTCATAGAAGTACTTTTTATCTAAGATAAAAATCAGTAAATACAAATAATTCCCCGCGATATTAACTGCTACGTTGTGATCTTCTCAAAACCGTGTGCATACGCAAAAAAATCTGTTCACCTGTTACTCCTTCCTACACGCCAATTAATTGGATTAATCCTGTTAATTTTTAACCACCTACTTAGTACTTGACAATGTCATCAGATTGATGCATGTCAGATTGTGTAGTCGATTCCCAATAAATTCAAACATTTACATGCTCGCTTTTTGATGTCGTAGCATCGGAACCCATATTTATCGACGTGACATTTGTTTATTTTGAATTAGTTGTTATCCAAGTTTTCGTGTGCCGCACAACACGCGCGTCATTACACGTGGCTACAATAAATTATCTGGAGATCTCTAAATTATGCTGACAATTAGGTAATTGTAGTAGGTATTACCTTGATAATTAATTGTTGTTTGTTACATTTTTTCATGAAACAAACACCCACATAAAAACGACGTAAAAATAGTTTTGATTGTAGCTGATGAATGGATGGGGGACAGTAGATAGATTTAACTACAAGGTTCTCATAGTGAGCACAGAAATAACATAACTGCATAAACAGCACGAGGCACGTGGCGCAGAAGGACGTAAACTGGACGAAACAGTTTAGGATACGATCCGTGTCACACAACTGCTCGGCTGGCCCAACAGGGACTTTCATCATACATTTTATAGCCACTGCCATTTCCAGTATCGGAGTTAAGGATCAGACCCACGAATTTGTATTTGCACTATTTTCATCTTTCATAATTCCAAACACCCAACTTAAATACAGATGTTCCTAACTTCCTCCGAGCAGTTTATAATTTGCGGCATTATAATGTTCTAAATTGTAAACAGTGCGAGAGTATCAATTTATATGCGTGAATGTACCACAACTCAAGGCTACGTGCCACGCAGATGACGTATCGCAAAGGCTCGGTAACATTCTAAATGATGATATAAACAGTTTCACTTGCCAAAATTATCCCCGGAACGATGTAGTATAACGAGTACAAAATATTCAATTAATTCAATACTTACTTTGTTTCAGAGCGATTCAAGGTTTCGGAATGTAAAAAATAATGTATAAACACTTCCTGCAGGCGTACAGTTGAGGTAGCGCTAGAAAAAATTATCTCAAGTTTAATGTTAATGACGAGAACGCGAAACGCGATTCAAGGTTGGAGCGCTAGCCTTGGACCGTTAACGATTCCGTTTGCGCGCAGATACCGACGATATTTGGCGTTGGCCATGGGACCAGAAAAACTCCGTTAGTTCATCATTTATATTAGCAGGAGCTACAGCAGGCCAGGATCTCAAATCGCTGCTGTTCGTTATGTAAATGTAAATGTTTTCGCAAATTCTTTAGATCTAACACAACCGAATATCGGAAATACTACCAACACCGTTATTACTACAAGTGTCGATAACAGCAAACATTACGCGTTACTGTTAGGAATTTGACTCTCCGCAGATTAAATTCGATGATTTGGTTTAGAAATTTTTATTTATAATCATTTGCCTAGCTAAGTTTAAGAAAGAATCAACCAGTCCTTCATTCAAAATCATTTTAAATATCACCAACTCTATCAGTCAGACTAGAAATTCCGCCATTGCACTTCTTGGTCCCTTTACTAACAAAACCATCTTTCTTTGCAGAGACCAGGTGTGCCAAGACGCAGAAGAAGAGTTCTACTACACCGAGATCGAGCTGGGCCTGACCAGTCCGCCCCCCACCCTATCCCACCGCGACATGGCGAGACCATTCCACGAAGACCCCGATTACCAGAGGCAGCTTGTGGGAAACATGCGCCAGAGCCTGCTGATGGGTCCCACTCCAATCCCACAGTCCCCCCACAAACTACTCAAACTGTCCCCGCGACCCCACAGCCCGAAAATGCCAGTATCGCCCCGTAGAATACGGGGGGAAAACAAGAAGTGCCGGAAGGTCTACGGGATGGAGCACCGCGAGCAGTGGTGCACCCAGTGCAAGTGGAAGAAGGCCTGCTCGCGATTCGGCGACTGATCCACAATCACCAAGTGACGCTAGACACTATTAAGTGATCCAAATGTGTTCTTTGTATTGACAGGAGGGTGCGAACTACCCAGATCTCACACCGCTTGAAAAAGTACAATACGATATTTTTATGATCAAAGATCATGAATCAAATCGATGAGCTATATCTGTGTTCTTATAAACATACTCAATATATCATTCTGCCTAAAATTTTTATTTAATTCATGCAGGGTGTCCACATCGTCATTTTTATATCATATGCATTATTCAAACAACTCAAATTGCTGCTACTGCAATTGTTCAACACTCAGTATGCGTCGCAAATAAATTTTGTGCAGAAATTTTGACGGCATCTGCAGCAGATGTTTACTGTCTTGTGAGTATGCCCAGATGTAAGTTCATGTCTGGAAATGTAATGTAGGGATGAAAATATTATCTCGGTAATGTTTTTTATTTACTGCATTATTTTTGGACTGATAACGTATTGTGATTTTTGCGAAGTCCGCAGCCGACTTTATTAAAATCCTGTGCGCAAATTTGTTGTTAGTGTACAGGATTAACATATACCTACAATGGATGAAGCGTTATGAAATCTTAAAACTTGAAGTAAACGATTAAAATATATAACAATCAAAATTGTCGTTGCATTTTTTTTAGCTTTCTCAGAGGAGTGAGAGACATTGCTGATATTTTAAAGATGGAATCCTTATGAAAACCACAATAAAGGGGCGCATTATTGTTAGTAGCCCAAGGGCGCGAAATATCTTAGGACAGCCCTGTGTATTAATATTAAAACATTTTGAATGTTTTAAATCCAATCTGCAATTCCTAATCAATAATCTTAGGGATATTTTCTTTAACAAAGCTACTAGAAAAAAATATATATAGAGAACCTATATAGTCGACAGCCCAATTTGCCACAAAATCATTTTTCATAAGGAATTAATCACTAAACTATTAGCACATCAGAATTCAAAGATTTCCATGGATTTCGATATCGAGACAAGGTTACATAAAAAATATTGATTGAAAAAAGATATATTAATGTCTAAATTAACTGACATTATTATTTGCCGGGGCAATTTGAATAACTACTTCCCTGAAGGCACATCCTGGGGTACGAGATACGTTCCTAGCCATTTAATTGAAAAAAAATTCCCAAATCAACACCATAGGTGTTCGTTGACTTTTAAATGTGTTGTGAGTAGCACGTGAATTTTAACTTTTATAAAAATCGGATTTGAAATTAGTAGTGTATAGTGTAGGATAGGCTTAAGTCGATGTTCTCTGCCAAAGATCCCACGTTTTACCCATTTATCTTGCAATGTATGCAATGCAATAAACCCTCAATAAATTAAATAAAATACTTAATAAGACTAATAAAAATTTCTGAAGCCAAGTACACTCTGGGGTTGTGTAGGTGGTTTTTATTACGTTCTTGTTTTGACTTTAAAATATATAACTCACAGTTGGCAACACGTACGTAGTATGGTAGAAATCTTTGAAAGTTGGTATAGTATATATTCTTCGAAATCTAGTTTTGTAATTGTAAGAAATGAGACTTATGAAATAAGTACAAGATATATTTTCGTGTTAAACTATTTTTTATAGATGAATATTTGCACTATAAAAATGTATCATCCAAACCTTTGGACATCCTGCGTGAGTGCTACATTTTTGTAAAAATGATATTTGTAAGCTTACAACCTATTTTTGTATTGGCATTATTTAAATATATAGAAGTACAAAGTACATAACCCATTAAGTTTACAAATAATTACTGTGAACTGACTGTCCGAAATAAAATGGTGGAGAAAGGTCTCCAATTAATTGCCATTAGCTTGGCAAGTATTTAGTTCTCTTCCTGTATATCGAATTCCTCCACCGTTTTATTTAGGGCCAAAACTGTAGCGATTAAATAGAGTATTTTTAGCGCTTATATTGAGTACAGTTGACTTGACTTGGATTTTAAAATCCTGCAAAAGCAATCATTTTTTTTATTTATATATAGTATATTAAGGAAACATGTTAGTTATTAATACATTATTAAATGGTGTGTTTGTTCGTTATTGTACATTGTTGTAATTGTTGCCTAAGATGAGATTAGTTTATAAAAAAATATGTTTTTTATTGGTATGATACATGAACCGTAACACGAAAGATCTCAAAGCCAAAGTGCATAAAAATTGTAGATCGTCGCGCTACCTTACCTTAAATGCACAACTAATTTTTTTAGTTGTCAGTTTTTGATCGCCATATTTTGTCTATCTCTCTTTCTCTGATCAGGTTTTCGATATAGTCGCTTACTCTCTCTGGGCAAATAGGATAGTAAGAGATACGTGAGATTGAACTAAAATACCTGCCATAGAATAGGCTGAGTGTTAATACGATGGATGTTTAATATAGGCGAGTATCCGATCTGCGAATTGATAACCAGCTTGATACCACCAAAGTTGATTTCAACAAAATTTAATATTTCCCTTCCTGTCCTGCCCGATTAAAAATTTTAAACCATGATTTTTGCCTATCGGGTGCTCGCTTATGAATTTCGCTTGCATATTAATGGTTGGATCAATTAGAAAGCCATCGTAGTCGCTTGTACTTTATTATTCTCGGTCTTGTTAGATTTGTAAATATTTCTTACATTTATAAGAAAGCCGTGCACTTAATTCGTATCAAATTATTAGATGTAATCTACTCATTTCATTACCTCTAAGTCTTTCATTTAAGTTTATATTAAATATTATTAATCTCAGCATATTACGTTATAGAATATAGATACATATTATATTTTTCAGAGTATTCATATACATGTATTTTAAATTTAAGTTAAATCATTGTGTTAAGTTTTATCGCATAATTAGATATAAGATACATATTTTAGAGAAAACATATACATTACATATTGAAAACATTATTAGATGAAACATTTTCATCGTCCTTACTTTCATCTCGTTTAAAATCATTAATTCAAATTTATTAATAAAGCATATATCATTATCTTATATCAGGCTTTTATTTAATCATCCCCTATATTAATTATCCAGGGACCAATAAATACCATAGACTGAAATAGAAGAGAAATGCATGCACGAGCTGAGCTCCTACTATGATTTCAATATGTTCCTGTTTCAAACGATTCTTAGCCGCACCTTAATCAATTAAGGTAAGTAGTTATTGTGTTTCACTTAAGGTAATTCTTTCGAGAGATCAACAAAAAACGCGATGCGCCGTAGTCTTCGGAACGTCAAGTATTCAAGGAGAATTCGGAAGCCATACAAAAAAATTGTGCAATGTATTTCTGGGGGTTTCCCAAAAAGCAAATTCTCATATTTTAACATTGTACTATTTTCGTCAAGTTGGAAATAAAAACGCGAGAATTAACTTTATCTGCAATGCAAGTTACCCCCTATATGACTGAGTCCCGAACTCATGGCACAAACGAGATTTTTATTTACAAACCGGAATATCCATGCAGGAGGGTTGAACAGCTAATCGTCTGAATTGACGGCACCTACGCAATTATTTGTCAGACAGAGAAAGGATATGGCTATAGTAATGTCACTGAACTCTACAAACATGGGGGTGCAAAAATGAATTCTCCTTTTAGCTTTTTTTTATTGACTTCAATTATGAAAGGAAATTGAAGTCAGAGTGTAATAAAAAGATGCTTAGTTGATTAATAAGTACTATTGTTTAGTTATTGATTTTAATGTTGTTCGAAAGGTTTGAAATCCAGGTTATAGGTACCTATAGTTTATGTTACGAGATATTTGTAACATAATAAAAAGGAAACTGGGAGGGGTACAAAGGACAATAACAATCTCAGGAATTACGATGAAATAGAAATTGTGGCGGAACAAATCCAAAACGCAATTATTTCAGCCTATACCATGAAAACTCTCCACTAAATAAAATCAAAGAAAGATAACAGAGGGGTGCATCGGTGGAACAAAAAACTATATAAATGAGAAAGGTAGTTCGACGCCTCTTTAATCGAGCTAAAATTTAGAGCAACTGGGAACAATAAAGTTCTGCAGAAAGGGAATAAACTAGTCGAAAAAATCACCCCGTTCCTCCAGACGAAAGACACTGTGGTAGCAATTTCCCTATCAGGTGAAACCATTCCATTTGCAGAGGAAGTGAAATATCTAGGAACTAGGAATCATACTAGACAAATCACTAAACTGGAATTCCCACCTGGAGAGGGTGATCAACAGGGCAAGGTTATCCTTGTGGACACGCCGAAGAATTTGTGGAAAATTCTAGGGCAGTATCCCTCAACAAATGAATTTACGTCACAGTCATAAGACCGATGGTATGGCTCCATAGTTTGGTGGTCAAAGGGGTTACACCGGACGACCAAAATCAAACTTTCTGGGTTACAGAGACAAGCTTACCCAGTGAAAACTGGGGGCAATCAGCATCACCCCTTCAGCTGCTATGAAAATCCTCCTGGATTTACTCCCTCGTCAGATATATCTGGAACCCAATTGGGAAAAAATAACAAAATAACTCTGGTCTGGATACCTGGACATTTTGGGCAATGAAATTGCTGACTCCCTAGCCAGAAAAGGGGCAGTATCACAATTCATTGCACCAGAACCTGTATTCGGCATATCGTCAAGTACTGCCACAACAGCAATCTCAGCCTGGACCGAGAGTAAAACACTCCAGCACTGGCAAGACTTACCAAGATTGATCCATTCAATGGCGTTTATATCATACCCCTCGAAATCAAGAATAAGCAACCAATAGATCGCTAAATAGGTTAAACATAAAGACTTTAATTTGCCTGTACACAGGGCACTGCAGACTAAATCACCTCCTACACAGCCCTGCTGCAGCAAGAATCCGGTTCTCATTATTCGTCAAAGAAGAACTTCTGCCAGAGGACCAGGAATCTCACCCAAAGTTTATCAGTTTTGTTAAAAGACTAAACCTATTGAGGGTCTGATCAATAGCCCATTCACAGTTATACCAATACCAAATACTTATTGTGATGTATCGAAACGAAATGAACATCCATTATTGATCAATCGAAGGATTATTTCATATAGTCGAAACGAAATATGAAATAATTTACAATTACTAATTTTGTGCATCATTGCAAAACATGAAAAAGAAAGTGTTTTGAAACCCAACCACCCCCCCAAAATATTAAGCCTAGTTGCGCCACTGCAATTGACAGAAATTCTCTTAAATTACATTAAATCATTATTGAATAAAAAATAATAAAGAGGCGCAACTGTCCAGGTTTCGTGATTTTAATGTTGTATTTTTTTACCAATAGCTTCATGATTGTCTTCAATTTTAAGGGCTATACAGCCACATTACAAATACCTTCCCGTAGCACTAAAAATTGATGGTAATCATGAAGTTGTTGGCAGAAAAATACAATACTAAAATCTCGAAACCTTGACAGTTGCGCCTCTTTATTATTTTTTACTCAATGATTAAATTTTATATCGAAAAACAAAAAGCAAACAAAAAACTCTTCTAACTTATGAGGTGCCATACAATGATTAAATGTGGTAAAAAATATGTGAGTCTAATAAAATAAACTTACATTACAGAATGCCAGGCATATTCAAATAGTGATGTTATTGCCGATTATTAGATCATCAGAGATAACCTTACCATTTGATCATATTTCCATCTCATTCTGAGCCTACCTGCAAAATGAAAATAAATAAAAACCTTCAAAGAGGTTAACCATATCCTACCATCTAGGCAAGTGCCAAAGCATAAATTATTTCGTTTTGATGTTTTACAAAACAACCCATAGAATAACTGGCATTTGTCTTTTAGTGACATTATTAACTCCTCCTCTTCTTGTTTCATATTTCAAATATTGTCGGTTTCCGAGGCTCACCCATGAAACAAAGAAGAAAATAATTAGTCATTTATCTATATAACGTTAAAATGCAAAATAGTACTTACCATCCAGGCTACTACTAACAGACGCATACGGTTGGTATATCTTTGTTGATGAGAGCTCTCCTGCGGAAAAGTAAGCAATATCAATACTTATATAAATTGATAATAGGTAACAATGTTAAATAATTGTGTGGTGGTCAAGACATACCATTTTTAAAATGTTTTTCATTTGTAGCCCCTTTCCCTTTTACGATACGTTTTCTGGTGGCACAATATAAACCCTATCACTCACCCTGAAACAAAAGAAAAAATAGTTAGACATTTAATAATAACACTTAAACGAGACTGTTTTTACGAAAGAACACAATACTTGTCCTAACCGTTCAAGCAAGTACTAAAGAATATTTCAACTGATTTTGATTAAAACTCAACAAACAATTTTTTTATTGAACAATTAATGCTTTCAATCAGTCTTCAACTGAAACAACGTGACAATTCGCTCAGTAAGTAAATCTTTTACTAGATAATCTGATGAGTTAATTAATTTACTGGGTGATACAATCATTTTTTTGCAACAAGAGAAACCATCTTTTGCTTTTTGATATGGGAAGGACAACATGACGTTTTGACCAAATCACATTACGAATTTTTTGCATAATATGTAAGATTAGAAAAAACACGTTTTTCTTATTTTACCATGCATAGTGGTCCTTCTCATGATAACATAAATCGTATATAAACAGTGGTTATGCATATTTACCTTACGATGTTTTCACCATGTCCTATCTCGTTCGGAACCTACCTACATATAGAAAAATACAAATTAGTAAGAATAACAACTGAATAATATAATAATACATGCCTTTATCTCCTTTCCCTAAAGCGGTTCGTCCCCATAATAGTACCATTTAGATTTAAACCCCTCATACACACCCTGAAACAATTGAGAGAAACAATTAGACAAATGACAAACTATACGTTCCAGAAATTACCACCTTTCCTTATGGGTAGTATTGCAAAGAGTTTATTATAATACCAATTAATATTGAAGTTAAAATATGGATAGATTCACAAACTGCGAGGTTCGTCAAAAATATTATATTGGTACTTAGTATATGGATTATTTAAGGGAAAGAAAAACAAACAACGTGATTAAAATAATAATAATTTATCCCAAAGAAGGTTGCAACCTTTAATATGATACTGCATCTAAAGTAATTCCTACTGGGACACCAAACACCAAATATTTAATAATCGATTGACGTTTCGTCAATCAAATTGGTATCATTGGATGATGAGTCAACCTTTCTCAATCTATTCTCAATAATGCCAGCTTGAAACGCATCAAGAGTTATAAGGTGTTTGGTGTCCAATGGAGGCTACAGAATCATAATCTACTATATCTTCGTAATTTGATAACATCAAGGCACAACAAGAATGAAGAAGATACATATGGCTTGTTGAGATTTGTTTAATGAAAGTCTTGAAAGGATCAGATAATACTTAAGTTAATAAATGCCGACAACTATATCTGAGACTAATATTGTACCTATTAGATGAATAATTATAATATCACTCACCATGCACTTAGCGTAGTGCAAGCATCATATGAGGGCGGATGAGGGCGGCGTCCAATCCTTGGGCATCCATCGACCATCACTCGCACGCGAAAACCAGAGCCTACTAACTGCTTTTCTGGGCTCCGACCAGAAAATCCCCGAATACAGTTACAAGCCTTAACACTTGATATATCCAAGCTATTTTAGAAATAACAAAGATATTCTCAAGATACTCGTCGAGATCTCGGCTCTGGTTTAACAAAACCGGTCGTTCTCTCTACGATAGAGTGAACTATGAAGTTAATGAACGATACCCAATCCTAGCCGCTTTCCTCACCACTGGAACTTGTTGGATATATAAATTTTTATTTATATACCAACAAGCCAGCAACAAGAAGAAGCAGATGGATTTAGATATGTCCAAATAAATGTCTGTTATATATAGGTAATTACACTCCCGGTGCACTTTGTCCGTGTCCATGGTATATGGATGTCGAAACTACAACACACTTGAATATCTGTTTCTTTCCATAATAGTTCGTCCATTGGCTTAATCTGAAAAAAGATTGAAGTGTGTAAATAAGCTTTTATGCAAAATATAACTTGTGAGTTAGTAATAAAATGTTCCATTAATTTAGTTGCCAATTCACAGAGATTTTCTCAAATAATTAATAGCAAAAAATAAATTAAACTTTATTGTTATCTTTAATGAGAGATAACTTAAATTTTTGACAATTTTACGAGTTGTGAATTGTACTATATGCAAGGCTAGCACTTTATATGCAGGTAGAAAACGAAGGGATGAGTATAATCATTGATGGAGTACACAAACTTTATCAGATCATTTACACGCTCATACTTAGATTCATTTTAAGTCTAATGTCAAGTGTCTAGTAATAATATTTGGCCTTAAAAAGTATACCTATTTCAATTTTAATAACCCATTACCTTCAGCGATGGGTTTTATTTTGGCAAACTGCAATTACGATATAGAATATGTTAATACAAAGCGAAACCGATTTTCTGTCTGGGTTACCTCTTAAAGACAAATTAAAGGAGCATCTTATTCCAATTTCCAATTAAAATTGACATGGGGATCGGTGAAGTGTTATCAGTTAATACATATATTATGTTGGCCTAATGGGGTGCCCATGCAGCTAGAGCTTTATTTTTTTTAAACAATTAAGGTTGGAAATAAATTAATTAATTATGTTGCAACAGAAGTTGGTTGTCTCTCAGCCACTGCTGCAAGAAATTCTACTTCAACTCCTTACTACTCACATGGGCATGGCCAAATCAAAGAATGGTTAATTTCCATATAGACTTTCGTTAAAAAAGTTTCTGGATAACGGACCTTACAAGCATAGATAGTTAGTGTGCATGATAATAGAATATTTAAAAACTCCAGGAATTATTTATAATTTTCTTAAAAATACAGAAGAGGAATATGTATATTACTAGGAGATGACATCTACTCTATATCACCCTAATACCTTGGAGAGCTCCAGTGACACACTTGCTCAACATTATAATAATATTATTTGCAGACAGAGCTTCTGTATTTACAAATACCCATAAGTATTTTAAATAATAATAATAATAATAATAATAATAAACGTTTTTATTTCCCACAACAAATACTATAAAGTATTTAAATGCAAGATGTATTTGTTTTTATACTTGCAACCACTTTGTTTGAAATATTTACTACGTTTAGTTAGTATTTGTGAAAATGATCCTAAATGTATTTAAATACTTAAAACTATTTAAATAACTGAGATATATTTAAATACTTTTACGGAAAGATTTAAACACTTTTATGGAAAGATTTAAATACTTTTTCCGATAGTATTTAAATACTTTCAGAAATATTTGAATTTTCTCTAAGTATTTAAATCTTAAAAGTTTTAAATAAATACTCCAAACATAATCAAATACCAGCTAGATACATCGGCAGATTCTGAACTTGTCAATACAGCATTGAAATGAATCGCCTCATTCAGGCATTCGCGTCACGTATAAAGGCTGTGAATTGAGTGTATATTTGGTTGCCTAATATTTATTAAAATTATTTCAAATAACTGTGACAATAACTCCTTTATAAATATGCAATAGAAAAATACCATGTAAAAACAAGAGTAGATTTTCAAAAACGCCACCATTTTGCATTGATACACAGCTGGTAACGCAAAACAAAAGAATTGTATACTTCTGCAAAATTCACAGTGGTTTGAATATGTACTGAATTTAAAATTCTATTTTCTAATTGCTCAATAGTATTTAATTGCCTTAGCCTAAACTAATTGTTTTAAGTGACCCCATAAGTAAAAGTCTAGACGGTTAAGGCCCGGAGACTAACAAACTTTTATTTTCATAGCTGTCTTATTTTTTACATTTTTTTTAAATAGATATTTCTCAAACGAAGCCCGATATGAAAAAAAATTATTCTTTGTTTTATTCTCAGAATTCGATTTTACATACGACGTTTCATTTTGGCATTCCAGTTACCAAACACGAAAAAGGTACAGGAATATCTAAAATGAATTGCATTCGAAAAATAGATGCGGTTCTTTTTACACTTGCAAGCTAAATAAGACTTCTTGTCAGATATTTGGGTGTTTTTGCTATTATATAATAGAGATTTCGTTTCAAAAAAGAGATCAGTCGGCCGCTTTCTTTGTGTCTGTAAGAAAAAATCATAATAGTGCAGACCGACAAATGGAAGTATCTCCCGCCGCACAAAACGCTCACTCCAACCAAATACAAAATAAAAAATATTCGCATGTTTCAATGAACCATAATTGAATACCAAGGAGTTTTACACGTCACTATACCGTTATACGCGCACTGCAAATTGCCCGGTGTTCGCAAACGGCCATGTGGCGCCACCGTAATATCGCCTGCGGTATTACTTAATTCATAGTTGTCGATCTGTATCACCTATCGTTTATGGTTCTGTGCTCTGTCACTTTAAATTTTGGTACATGTAAATAAGCCAGTCACCAATAGATGGCAGCAGCGGTACACAGCGACAAAAAACTTTAACACGTTTTAATGTTTGCCTCTTTATAAAACTATATAGAATTTGTTATGTTTAGGAATAAATAATTAATAACGTTACGATTTTTAAATCTATTCAACATGAAATACCGCTCTAATAATTTTTATTTTAAATTTGTACAGGATTCTTTACGTTATATACACTATTTCACTATTCCTCGTATAGATGGCTCTGCCGCCCAATGTTTTCAAACTGTCAAAATTACAGATTATAGCAATTATCTTTTATTTTATTACTTTATCTGCGGATTGTCAATGTCAAAAGTCAAATGTAATCATTTAACTAGTTTGTACACAGTTTATTCGTTAAAATTTTACTAATTCAGTGTTTTTTCTCTTCAGTTATGTGCTATTCTACATGTTGTTTGTTTAAAAATGTTCGTCTGTTCGCGTGGCATCACACTCTAATAATGGAGGTTATATTTACATAACTGTTGAACTGTTAAAAATGTCTATTAATGTCACTGTTAGTGGAAATCCAATTAGTATTAACAGAGGAAAGATGGTAACAGCAGATCCAAATCATGCTAAAAAGGAATTCGACAAAAGAAGACTTTTGAGACTGGAACAGGTTCGTCAGCAGTCGAAAGATATAGCTGAGGATGTTCGGAATAAAGTACGCAGGGAAAAGAAGAAGCAGAAGGATGAAATTGAGGAAGAGGGCAAACAAAAATTAAAAAACTGGCAGAATAGGAAGCTCTTAGAGCTACAAACGCAATACAAGGAAGCAATTAAAGAACTTGGTGCCGGATATAAAGATGCTGTACAGCTAGAGGATGAGAGTGAAGTTTTAGCGGAGCAGAAGGAACAAAATGAAGTACGTGCCAATCATCGAGGTCGTATAGCAGCCACCAAGTTACAGATTGAAAAAAATAAAGAAAGCTTTAAAAAATGTATACCAATACAACACAAGAAAATGGTGAGAGATATAGAAAATACAAGAGCAGCCCTAGTATCTAGTATTAAAAAGAAATCTGAAATTGGGGAGTGTAATAAGAAAAAGAGGAAAAAGGCGTCCGCAGATATCAGCATTACTATACCCGATTTAGACGCGGATAGCGAGGAATTGAGAGATGTAGATTTAGAAAATGCTTCTGAAGATAGGTTATCGAATATAGAAGAGGAGCCGCAGGCCTCGTTAAGTTCCTGTGATTGTACGGACGATTCTGAAAATCCTCGAATGCCGTTGGACTTGGAGAAAAACGAATCAGGTATGATTTAAAATTTTATGTAATAATATTAATGATTTTTTGCTACCTTTATTGATAAAACTGTGTGAGAAATTATAATTAGTTGGCTCAACAAAAATAGTGAATTTTTGCATCACATAGGTACATGTTTTTACTTAAGTTTATGCAACGGCTCCATTAATAAATTACGAGATAAATTAGTTATTATGAGCCCAGAATGTAACAGACTTTTTCTATTGTTACGACGATATAAATAACGTAATCAACTGTCATGACGATTTCCTTAATGTAATTGTCGCTAAAATGAAATTTGAATGTTGCGTTTTTTCATATACTCATCAATTTTCAATAACGTGATTTATTTCAGTTTATTGTGTAATGTAAAAAATAAAAAAAAGCACTATAAAATATAAAACATTCAATATAATGTGTATAAACGAATCAATGGAATTTAAAATATTTACAATATAAACATACTTATATAATATATATAAATTCAAGTTCATTTGAACCATTTGACGGCTTATAGGTAATACATCCAAATTCTGACAAGACATAAGTTTTGTCCTTTGAACAAAGATACATATACTTAAACGGCAATTTAGTTAAGTACTTTGTGTTGTGATTGTGAGCTGATGCTATCTCTTCAGAAATATAGTACAAGAAGTCATAATATCTACAAGTATAAGTAGGACCTTCATTTTCAATGTTGTGACATATTGCAAATACATGACGAGAAAAATAAATGTAATTCTTTATAGGTTCCAAGCCGCACCACCAGAGGTCAGTGGAACAGTTTGAGCCAGTACCTCCGCCTAGTTTAAAATTAGCAGAAAAGTCAAGCAATGAAACACATTATCAGGAGAGATCAAGAAACTTTCTTCCTGTTGATACAAGGATTTCGGATCGCATAAAAAGAAGAGAAATAATGGCGTCCCAACTCGACTACTGTGATACGGTTGCTCAGACTAACCCGACACCCTTTATTAAAAGTAACACGCTGATACGAGAGACAATTGAATCTCGCTACATTAGTAATAGCCCCACTAACTTGCCCCCTAATGTTTGCACTTGCGGAAAAAATCAAACCAAATGTTCCCCTTCGTGTGGGCAAGAATTAAAAGAAAGCAGTGCAAAATCCGGGAAGAGTCAGTCTACGAAATCATCACACCGTAAGTCTACCGATCATACGGCCCCTGATGAAATTCCTACAAAGCCACCCATAAAACTAAAACAAGTAAGTGATCCAGGAGGTAAAAATGCTCAACCGTCAAAGGCCACTGTAGAAACTACCGATTCACAACAAAAAGTGCAATTTTACGATCATCCAAATAGATTTTCCCAGGAAAAGCAATCGACTTCTCACGTGGAAAAGATTACCGCCGACAGCTTGGAGGTAATTCCAAACGTAATATCTGAAGCGGAATGGTATGAGAAAATGAAACAAAGGGATAGGGAGGCTCAGATGAGGGGCCAACGGGCCTTAGAGAAAGAAAGGGTACAAAAAGACTATGAAGATATCGTAAAGAAATTGCCCCTTCTTCAAAAGAAAGAGCGAATTTGTGAAATCAACAAGGACAAGCCAGAGCACCATATGTCTGAAGATAGACGGAAAGAAAAGGAGAGAAAAAAGCAAAATAATTTAGACCACGCCTATACCAAATTGTTCCCTAATCTTAAACCAGCTGTGGTCACTGTGCCGAGGAAGAAACATGAACCAGAGCAGAAAGTGTGTGTCGACGATGAGCCTGTACAACACTTAAACGTTGGTAAGTGGGATGTGGATCATAAAGAACCAAAAATGTTTTCGATTGAGGAAGTACAAGAAATCGTCAAAGCTTTCACTGGACAAAAACCAACAGACCGACGAGCCAAGCTAAAACACCTTTTAACCAGTCTGCGGCTTCAAAAGGAGCAGCTTCTAAGCGAAATCAGATCTCTACCAAGAGATGAAAGCATTAACGAGCTGATAAATGACTTAGATTCTATCAATGATAGCTGCAGATCTAGAACACGGGATGGTGAGCGTGAAAGGAAAAGACGTCATGAGGAGAACGAAAAGGAAAATTCTACTGATAGCATGCCTGAGAGCTCATCTTCATCTGATTCAAAGCCTCAGAGGGAAAGAAAACCCTCTCATAGAAGATCTCATCAGGTTGAGAATGGTAAAACACCGTCCCCAAGGAAGAAAGCTAAAATAAAATACAAGCGGTCAGTATTAATTTTGCAAAATACGAGTACACAGACTACGCCAAAAACTGTGTCTGCTAGCACATCACCACATCTACCTGCACCAGAAGAACAAGAAGAGTCAAGAGGGCAGGTGCCTGGTAAAGTTTGTTCCAAATTTCATGTTTCTTGTGATTGTAACAAAGAAAACGAACAAAGTGCTGAAGAATTATGCCAGATTCTTATAAAAATTAACGATAATGATGAACCAGAAGTGGTCGTAAAATCAAAAGAAAAGGAACGCACAATCTACGATGAAACGTTGAAAACCCAGCAAACAAGTCCTAAAAAAATCGAATCGAAATCTATCGCCATTGGTACAGATGAATTAACAGTAATAACTTTAAAGGAAGCAGTTCCAGAAAGGCGTCGTAGTAAAGTGAAGCCACCCAATGCAGAACAACCCAAAATAGAAACTACAAGGAGGGGTAGAACTAACAGAGCTGAATCAAAAGACAGACCTGCACAGGAAAGGAGTGATTCTAAGGCGAAATCGTGGAAGGAACATCTAAGCAAAAACTCTATATCTACAACCAGCACTTCTTATTTAAGTCCGCCGGAGTTCCAACGAACTAAGGACAGTTTTGCCGAATCCAGCAGACATTCGTTGTACGATTTGCACAAGAAACCCCAACAAGGCAATATTATCGAAGTGTCTGGTTTAAGCATCTCCCAAAGCCCGTCCTCTATTGGAGAGAGAACAATAGATCCCGCCCTTTTAGCCCATATAAAAAAACTGCTAAGCATGTCAAGAGACAGCGTAGAAAATCTAACAGTGTCTACGAGCAATATAGAAACACCGAGTCCAAGTGTCGTGGAGATAGATTCAAACAACCCAATGGCTCAGTTACACAACCTGATTAAATACTTTAATTTACGGGCAGAGGATATAGCTCGCGAGCTGAGTTACTCTCCTGATCCTAGTACTATTCATTACAATTCGAGCGTCAGTCCATCAGAATCTGTGCATCCAGAGCAAGAAAAAAGCAGTGAGCATGCAGCTGACCAAAGTCCAAAAAGCGGTACTTCTGAAAAGGCGAGCGCACGTTCGGTTAAATCCTCGGAGTCACTAATGATGCAATATACTGATGTGACAGACTCGTGCAGCAAACGAATAGCCAGTCTAGCATCAAGGATCCAACAAATTAGAGAGGAGAAAATTCAGATGCTACGGAATCCCCCCGGGAATATAGTAGAGGATACGTCAAAGGGTCAAAGTCCAGCTGGGAGCGATATAGATATATCAACGGCATATTTAGAATTGCCAGGGTCTAAAGAGAGTAGTAAACACTCATCCGCGAATAGTTTAGATGATGAAGAGCTCCACAGGAGGCTCCTGGAGATTGACCTTATTCTAGCGAACAAGTTGAGGAAATTTACTTCATTACGGGAAGATCGAATACTCGAAGGGGAAGGAGATGGAAGGGAAATGACAGGTATGTTTCGGGTTCTGTACATTTTCAGACTCAAACAAATTCCTATACACTGTGGGCCAAATTAAATGGGACCCTAATTCTTCTTGTAATAATTTCTTTATTACTCAACGATTTTTTACCGTTTTTGGGTATGTTGTACTTAAAACTATCCGAAATGAAAGCCTGGTTCAAATTTAGCAATATTCAACTGGCGTGCAAGAAAAGGGGCTTTTATTTAAAACTGTGCATTTGAAGTCGTTGCAAATATTAGTCTAATAATATAAAATTTTCAAAATAGGTAAAAGATATTTAAAAGCATCTAGACTAACAACTCCTATGAGATTTTAAAGATTTAAAAAGCTTTAGGTTTGAAATAGCCATTTTTGTGAAAGCATTACACGGATTTCGTATGAGCAGTTTTGCATTAATACAATAATTGCTATAAAGGCAGCTTTGAAAACAAAACATTTAAATGACAGCTGTTACAGATATCTTTTTTACCTACTTTGAAAATTTTATACTATTAGACTAATATTTGCAACGACTTCAAATGCACAGTTTCAAATAAATGCCCCTTTTCTTGCACGCCAGTTGAATATTGCTACATTTGAACCAGGCTTTCCTTTCGGATAGATTTAAGTACAACATACCCAAAAACGGTAAAAAATCGTTGAGTAATAAATAAATTATTACAAGAAGAATTACGGTCCCATTTAATTTGGCCCACAGTGTATATTGAAAAAAAAAATCATAATTTGTATTAACCTTGCTCAGCTAATTTCCTTGCTTGTAGGGGTGGGGGCATTTAACTTGAACGGCCAAAAGCATTTAACTGTGTTTGTTTTTTTCAGATCGTACTAATGAATCGAGCGATGATGCTATTAATGAACATCGGGAACTGTGGATGAGATTAAAAAGCTTAATGCAAACAGGTGACAGTCATTCACAAGCAGCAACTACATCCGACACTTCCAGAGACAATAATTTACCATTCGTGCCGTTCCTATCAGACATTCCGAAACTGCCAAAATTGGAGGTACAACCAGAGGGGCCGTTTGATTCTAACGCCTCATGTCATAGGCGTCCGCCACCGTCAAAAGGCCTTACAGTAGCGAAAAAGTACAACGGCAACATTTCGTTGGTTCCTCATGAATTATCCACTATTGCTGAGGCCGATAGCCAGGTTTCTGCTAAAATGGGTAGTAGTCCAAATAGTTCGAAGACTTCCCAGGGGTTATCTCCCCATAAAGATTTTGAAGTAGATATTAGACCTGAGAGCAAAGAAAACGAACCATTATCTAGTAGTAAATCATCAAAATCCAATGTTAAGTCACCGATCACTTGCATTGTCTGTAAACAAAAAGAGAATTGTTCATGCGGAAAAAATACTGAGGCGGATAAATCCAAGAGCAAAAGTAGTAGTAGTAAGGGTGGAAAATCTTCATCTTTGTCTCTCTCTGCTGATAAAAGTAAATCAAGGTCCTCGGACATATCGCAGGTTAAGGCAACAACTGCCATATCTCAGAAATCTCTATTGGTATCCTCCAGTTCAAGTGACGATTTGGAATCGATCGAGGCAATGTTGAGAAGTATTGGTATGGAGTGGGCCATTCCAACCCTCCACAAAACTCACGAAGCCTTGGCTTTGACCTCCAGCTCAAGTTCACAGGATCTTAGCAAGAAACAACAATTAAAAGGCAACGAGTCCACTGGAAGTGAGATAAGTTTAAGAGAGTTTCTGAGCAAACAAATGATAAGTAAAGTTTCGTCCAGTACCATGAGGTCAGGGGCTAGCCCTGCAAGTTTGTCCATGGAATTCTCCGAGTTGTCGGCCATACAAGTCAACCCTAGAGAGGAGAAGGGCAAGCGAACTTCCACACCTATTACGTCAAGTAAAACCAGTAAAGGGTCCTCGAAACGTGTGGTATTCTCCGAGGAATCTGATATTTCCTCGGTGAAAGATGACTCTCGAAATCATTCCGAGAAATATTCTTTTCGTAGTTTAAGTGAGTACTCCCATTCTAAGAATGGTGGGTGATATATTTTATAAATATTGATTGTAATTTTTATCATGTGGATTTTAATAAATATATATTTTTTAAATTATAGCAGGTCTAGTAGTTTTAGTACAAGTTTCGCAATATTAAACACTTGGGAATATGCCACAAAAACCCTGAGTTGCCAATCTATTTTGGAAAGTTTTTATTATGTTTCAGGGACTTGGGAGATGCAAAATTATAAATTTAGTTAAAGAGTAAATTTACCTTATTTGACTATCAAATTTATTTTTGAAATTTATAAGATATTGCTTGGAAAATTTGTTTCGATTTATTTTACTGCAAAATATGAGAATTGTTTTCACTATAGTATGGCAGCGTGATGGCGTAAATGTTTTATATGCGATTAACTGTTGCGAGTAAATGACTCGCTTTCTGATTCAATACGGTTTTTGAAACATAAATTGAGTGATGTTGAGTGATGGTAAATCAATTTTATGGCGTTATAGGGAGCATGGTAAGTAGCTGTTTCTTTTAGCAAGAATTACTTTTGTGAGAAAATTTTTACAACTAAACGGGCGAGTTGCTTTATTCACCGATGGGTCCATCAGATATGTTTTATCTCGTTCTATCTCCGAGGTTAGAACGAGATAAAACACATCTGGTGGATCAACTGGTGAATAAAGCAACTCGCCCTATATGTAGAACTCAAGAAGTTTACGTCTCCTTGTATATAGGTAGGTAATTTTAATTTGTGGTTATAATGTTGACTTTTCAACATCAGTAATTAAGACCGTCAGAAGTGTCATATCAACAGAATTCATATTTTCCAAAGCCTACCCCAATCCAACTTAAATAGTCTGAATGGCTTATAGGTAGCACTTACCTGGTTCTTTGTATTTCTTTCCATTCGCCTTTTCTGTCTGGCCAGACAAACTCCACTCGCAGATAGATAGGACACTACTTTTCTTATTAATTTTATGTACACCGTAATAAAACTAATAATAATTATGAAAACACTCCAATTCTTCAACACTCTCTTGAGGAGTCACTCAGTCACTTGTTTAAATCAAAAATGCTCCTAACTCATTGCTGCCAACTGTGAGTGATGGGCGCATTCGAATGAAAAGTAATCGATCATTCGATTGTTCATGTAACTCGATCACCTCATCATTCGAATGATTTTATGCGAATGGCTGTCAAGCGAATTGAATAATGAATACGAATATGAAATGAAATAATTATCGAACATCGATCATTCGGGATAAATTATGAATGAATGTAAAGTAATTAATTAAAAATAAAATAATTAAAGAACATAAAAGCAACGCCAAAACGACTGTTATATGACAATGAGTAATGAGTATTGAGACTGAATATAAACTCGGCAAAAGATATATACAACAGTTAACAGTTGTAACCCGAAGATAAGGTTTTTTTAGTTATATATGGTGATCTTCCTAACTTAACTGATGCAAACTGTCATTTAAGAGCTTTGTAGATTATGATCAATTCAGAGACGTCAGAATTGCAACGTCTCATCACGTTAGTATCTATGACAGATCTTATAATGTCAAATTTGACAAGTTGAGCCAGATTTACATTGATACTATCAAAGTGTACCAAATTTATATGACGCGCAGTGTAGAGTTATTGAGTATTCGAATGACCATTCGAATACTCAATAACTCTATTGGAAGCCCCTGTTACATAGGCATATATACATTCAACTTTCTTGTTTTTCTAGTTGCCTACTTTGCTCCAGTTTAATTTTGATTTGAGTGTCGCCATCTATCACAGAATGACATAAAGTTATTAAGGAAGTATAAAGGAGTCTGTTTCTAATTTTATTACTGCAATTCCATCTCTATTAGTACACAGGAAATATGATAGAGGTCAGTAAGCTCACTTAGTTCTTCGACATTTTCAAAAAACATAAAATGCCAGCGATGTACAAAGTCTTTCAACTATTATTGTAAATAGCAAAGGCTGTAGAGACACAGCTGTAGTTTAGCTGGTAATGCCATTGTTCCAAATTAACCTTCAGTGATTGATAAAAACGACTATAAAATAGTTGAAACTGGAACTGGAAGTAAAAAAAATTTACAAGACAAATTTAACCTATGAACGCTAAAATTTTAAAGTTGAATTTAGTTATTGTGAAGGATTTAAGTAGAAAAATATTCTTAAATTTTTTTATTATTTTAGTTGTCATAAGAAATATTTTACTTATTATATTATATTTAAAAATATATGCCATGCTATGGTTAATAATAATTTCTGAACACTGGTACATGAAAGAATCTTGATTATAATATAATTTAAAATTATAAGTTGCTTTCATGTGGCCCATGAACAGCTGGGAGCATTTTGTGAAAAATCGGTTAATCAGAATTTAAAATCCAGCATGTGGTGCAAATAATTCTTCTTTAGGGGCCTATTTATATTTTGCGCATGAGCAGCTGGGTTGACACGAGGGCTGATAACGTCAATATTCCTTTAACCTTCAACTTTATGTTTATATCCTTTCAATGATTTATTTCAAAAATCATTTGATATTAACCGAAATGTGTCGGTTGTATTAGTGTTGGTGGTTGATATAGGTAAGTAATTTTTATTATTTCTTGTCTTTATTTATTGTAACTAGGTGTTAGCTTTTTGGTAAGGTTCTGTAATCAATATAGTAATAATGATTTTAGTAATAAATATATAAAATATATTAGTTTAAATTTCCGCAGGAAATTGGTTCAGGCGAGAGGGAAATAAATATACGATCAATTAATCTTGTAACTTTCAATTATTTTTACCGAATCTTAATGAATGCAAATAAATTATAAAAATATTTATCGCACGTTGCAAGCAAATTATCAAAAATATGGGGAAGCACCTATGCCTTTTATTTATTTATTTATTGTACTTTATATTATTATATATAAATAATTGCACTATAGATACGCCCTGTAGGTACTTAAAAGCTTACATAACATCGCGTTAGTTGTGCCTCCATTCAAAAATATTTTTTAGAAATGCCAATGGAAAATAATTCGCCAAGAAACTTGCGAAACTCATTAGTCGGTGTAGTTGGTAAAAATCCCTTTGGATCCTTTCTTATGGACAGTGAATGGCAGCAGCGTGCCGAGGAAGAATTAAATGAGACTCCAGAGATTTACAAGCGGGAGCTCGAGGCTTTGAGGCTTATGGTTAAAAGTACAGAAGCAAATAAAACTACTTTGCTGATAATAAATTTCTATATTGTATATACTTTTTAGATGACCCCAATCTGTCTGTGCCGGATAATGATCAGTTTCTACTTAGATTTCTACGCGCTAGGAAGTTTGAGAGCAAGAAAGCATTTCTCATGGTAAGCCAAAATCAATCAATAAATCAGAAAATATCAATATTAGCTTCATTCATAGTAACTTTTCGATTTGTTTTTTTCTTCGATCTCCAGCTCCGACTCTGGTAATGTCGATGGCAGTGTTGGATTTGGTGGTTCTTTAATTTATGTATTCCACTTGTAACTTTGTTTTTGTTTCCAGTTACAAAGATATTTTTTAATGAGACTCAAGTGCCCGGAATTGTTTGGCTGCTCCTTACCTTCAGAATGCAGCGTCATGTTTGAGCTTCAGGCTCAGAACATGCTCCAACAGAGGGACCAACTAGGTAGGAGAGTATACGTAATTAGAGTAGGTAAGTGAATCCCAGACAGTTGTATTTTTATTTTGGTTGCAATGCGATGCTAAATAAGACTTTTTATCTGGCGATTGTAAAATTTTCTTAATCTCAAGACTGGCAGCAAAACAAAAGCGTTTTTGAGTTTCTTTTTATTTCTCTAATTTTGACATTTAACGAAGATGTTTCATGTACATTTTTTTTACCCCAGGCGTCGCGTCAGCTCCCATCCTATTCCTAGATAAGCCCCAAGTTATATCCGCCTGCTTGATTTTGTCCTCGAATCAGCCAATTTGCTATTGTTGGAGTTCTCTAGCGCGAACAAGAAAAATCAACAATAGCCCAGAATTGGCAGCGGCTGTACGAGATTGTATTATTACAGATAACTTTGATTCGTCGAAGGTGACAATAGACGACGTTTTTCGCGCCAACGTTCTGGCGCTGGAACAAATAGTACGTGAGGCGGAAACCCAGATAGCGGGGATCGTTGTTATCTTGGATATGGCAGGGCTTAGTTTGCAACACGCGAAGTTCTTCACTCCTTATTACGCCAAGAGAATGGTGGAATTGGTGCAGGAGACGTTCCCGTTGAGATTCAAGGGCTTCCACATTGTTAATGAGCCCTTCTACTTCGACGCGGTCGTCGCCGTGCTCAAACCTTTCCTCAAGGAGAAAATCCGGAAAAGGGTAAGATTTCGCTTTTTATTGCTTCGCTCGCAAATAATTTATTCACGAATTTGAGAAGAAACTTAAACCCTCCAAATTAATAATGGAAATTTAAACGAATGTTTGGCTTTCTCAAAACATACAAAATTGTTGAAAGTAAGTGGTTGGATATTTGTTAGAATTGGGTTTTATCATTAATATGATTCTCCAAAGAGTAGATAAGAAAAGAGGCGATTCTTTTTAAGAACGCTAATAATTGATTTCCAAACGTCTGTTCTTGTATTTTTATGGAGTATAATATTTTTAGATAGTTTTACATGGAAGCGACTTAACGTCCCTTCAGGCGTTCGTGTCGAGTGATATCCTGCCCGGCGAGTATGGAGGAACTGCAGGAAATTTTGACAATAGGCCGTGGTACATGCAGCTTCTAGCAGAGGAGAACTACTTCAAAGATTTACACAAATACGGATATAAGATAGAGGGCGATGTCGCAGAGGAAGTTTGAATTCAATTACTTATAAAATGTATAACGCTAAAATTAATAAAAACGTAAAGTAATTTGAAGATGTTATATTAATAAATATTGCAATAATACAATATCTATTAAATAAAATATACTTTTTTAATGCTTTTTATGAATGTTAATTGTTCTATAATAGGTGCTCAAAAATATGTACTAATTTTGTAACCAAAGGGTATATATTATAACAAATACGTGCTATTATTTTAGTACTTAATAATTTACACTTATGCATTGTTTGGTACATACTAGGATTTAAAAGAAATTGAGGCTAATGAGTTGATAGTTATTATTGTTACTGTTTTTTCATAAAAAAAAATAATTAAAATGTGCCACAAAATAAATTTTCACAAATATATAATTTGTTTTTTTATTAGATTTCCTGGACAAAAATTCATTCAGAAAACACAGGACATTTTTGGTTAAAAAAGTAGCAAGCGTTTAAACGAATTGATTGATGAAACATTAACAATGTCATTGGCTGGGTGGTGAGTTTGGAAACCCAGACGTGGGTGCTGATGAAATACTGTCTCGGTCCGGCGTACGATCCATTAAGTAAATTGAAGTCGCTACCCTCTGATTATTTTTTAAAAAGGCTAGCAAAAATTTAGCCGAAGGTATTGCTTTGAATGCACGACATAATTAGGATAGGTTGGGAGTAAGATTTATAAAAGGCACGTAGGGTTCAGTTGAGGATTTATAGTGCACTTTCTTAGTACATGTAATGGACTGCTTGATTTATGCAGTATTTTATTTCGAGTTAAACTTCAGAATGATTCAAGCAAAATATAGAGAGACATCCATTTCGATAAAATATGCAGTTTTAATATTCATTTAATGAATCCCAAATACAAACCGTTTTAATGTGATGTGGCAGAAAATCGATACCCTAGTGATTTCATTTTATATGCAGTAGTCCATCACGGTTTCATATTAAATGGATTTGGATTATTTTATGGAGTAATAGTAATGTCGAAAGGTGCACATTTTAAGGCTACTTCGGAATATACAGGATATTCATTGCAGCGCAGCTTCTAGACCATTCAAATTAGATTTTGAAGTACCTAGGTAAAGTTTTTGACCTATTCTTTCCTGTGGGGTGCCCCAGGGTTCGGCACTAGGGCCACTCCTATTTTTACCCTACGTAAATGATTTCCCTAATAATGTTTGTTAAACGCTTTTGTCGACTTATTTATCACCACGCGAATGCCTTGAGTCATAGTGAAACACTAAATTGTAGTTATATCGTACGCAATATCCTCGTTCCCTGCCGTGTGGCGCACATGGTTTCTTATTTCTTATTTATACAGGGTGATTCACGAGGAAAGGGACAAAATGTTATGGTAGATAGAGTTCGTAGGTGAATTAGAAATGACTATTGAAAAAAGCCTAAGCCTTTTTTTTATTGATCTATAGGGTGATTTATATATAATACCAGCTGATTCTAGTGATTAGTTTAAAAGATATTACCTTAAGAAGTATTGGGCAAAACTCATAAATCACCCTGTAGATCAATAAAAAAAAGGCTCAGGCTTTTTTCAATAGTCATTTCTAATTCACCTAAGTGAACTCTATCTACCATAACATTTTGTCCCTTTCCTCGTGAATCACCCTGTATAGACAATTCCTTATTATTTCGAATATTGTGCCTTCTAGACGTGCACTTAACCAAAAAATCGATTTTCTTACCTATTAATTATTAATTACGAGTTATTTGATAAAACTTACAAAGAGGAAGCCGGTCTTTTTCAAAGCAATTAAATTATAAGGAAACTAATAAGCTCTATCGTGTTTTACACATGAAACGCTACTAATAAAACATGAAACGCTGCGGAACGTCGGCGTCGGCGTCGGATGATGCCTTGAACCGCTAAAATAATGAACTGACTCGGGATGAATTTATTTGTGCGCCAGCTGAATTATCTGATAGGTATATTAGATATGAACGTGCAGATTAAGCCGGATTAGAAGACATGCTAACTGGATGGAGAATCACTTATGCTGTAATTTACTTTCCAAAGCCTATTGGGTGAATCAGTTTCATCCAGCTTTTGTGAAAGCTTATTTATGTAGCACGCCAGATTGTAAAATTACTAATTTACATCAAATCCACTTCCCTTAATTTCGGTTTTTCTTCAGCGCTGTTTTTAAGTGGTACCGGAAGTCCCGGAAATGACGTGTAATTTTCATCTGTGTAGGTTTTAATATTAAAGATTAAAGTGAAACGTAATTACTTCATATTGGTTTATTTTAATTGTAATTAAATTATGCACACAAGCGCATAATTAGTATTGCAAGCGACCTAATTAAATATTAGTTTTAATTGGCATAGTTATACCTAATTGCACGTACAGTAAAGCGCCCTTACAAAGAAGATTAAAGCCACATACTCCAACTAAAAATTCCGACTAAAGCTCGGATATATTGGGTCGTATATATTCGGACAATGCGACTTCCCTTTGTGTCCTCGTCCTTTCCAAGGATAAGCCTCCAATGTTAATGACATAATGTCATACTCTGCAAAACTCTGACTATTTGAGGAGGGTATTTTGCGTCAGCGAGCCACATACGTGTGAGTAATGGTTAGTAAATTGGAAACTAAGTAAATGTTTGAAAAATTATTTTTTCACACATACTTTACTGTACTTTTTGTAGCATGGATTTTTCAGGACAATACCTCGAGGTATATATTTTGCCAAATACCCAATACAAAAGGGATATTTTATTTATTCTCTTGTAGGGAGATTAAGGGCTTAATTCTATGCGCCCACCGGATTTATGTGATCATAAATTTTTTGTTTAATACTAAGGGAAGTAGCAGCTGCATATTTTATCATCTTATTTTTTCTTCTCGGTTTTTATACGATACTAATCAAAAATTTTTGCGTTCTCACCTAATTTTTAAACGCTACGGAAACGTGTTTCGGAGTTATTGCTCTTCATTAGCATAGTGTGAAATATATCAGGAACAAAAGTATTAAAGGTTGGAAGATTCCCAACACGCTTTCGTGTCCTACATGCTAAATTTCAGGGCCAATAATAAAGGGACTTTCTCTGGTTGGCATTTTTTTTTTATGTTTAAGCCAATAAAATGACAATTTAAATAGTAGGAGTCTAAAATAAAAGGATATACATCATATTTAACGACACCAACTGTCACTAAAATTTTTTTTCTGTAATGTATTAAAATGTATATATTTTTTATTGAGAAAGAATTTGTTCTTTATAAAAACAAGTTTAGGAACATAATACGTAAAATGTCGTATTGTGTTATTAATAATTGACGAAGTTCTCCCACATCTCGACATTTTCCTTCTTATTATAGACGTAATGAAATTCCCAAAACAGAAAGAACAACTGACAAATTAGTGATGAAAGCAGACCTACTTTTCTCAGACAATCGATTTATTACTTTCTGTTTGATTTTGGAGAATTGTTTAATATTTTAAGCGAATAAAGGATCAAAAATTGTTTCACACTGGACTTTTTAGGTTTTCTTTTTGGTTAAAGTATTCCTTAATTTCTTATTTATTCATCAATTTTTCCAAAAAAAAAAAAACTCAATTTATTCTCTAATAAACATTTAAATCATCAAATTCCAGTTGGTTTGTACGTACAAACAGACGGACGGACAAGTTATTGAAAATTTCTTGATCAACCTAGCGCCATTAATAATAATAATAATAATAATAATAATAAATTTTCTTTTTTATTATTATTATTATTATTTTCACTACAATGTTTCCCTCTGCGAATTATATACCGACCCAATGCTATTTGCTTTCGTGTAATCGATCCGGAACAACGTTAAATATTTTCACAGAGTAACAAACGGCCGTAAAGCGATCGTAAACGTAGACTGGTCTATTTATTTATTGATACTAAAAGGAACAGAAGACTGCGTGGCGTTAGTTTGGGGTAGGTTCCAGAGAATATACGCGATGGATAATATTGATTCAGCGGAGGAGACAACCCTGTTCCGCTCGAGTTTGTGCATGTGGGTTCGGTTCAGGAATTGGGGATTGCCTGGAGGTAGAATAGATTGATGTTGACTTCCAGATGGTCGGCCTGCTTGATTAGATGACACTTCTGGCGTTGCGTGTTAGATTTGATCGTCGCCGTAAAAGTAAAACAGCGATTCCATAATGTGCAGCAGTTTAATGATATTTACTAAATTTAATAACGTGCTTTTATCAGGTAATCAACTCATTCAGATGCTGTCGTATACGGGGGAGGGGGGGGGGTTTCAAATTGCTTGTTTTTGGTTGTTTCTTCTTCTTCTAGACCACACGAAGGAAAAAAACAATTTTTGTGAAGCGTCGATAGGTAAAAACCGTTTTTCGATGTCTCTAGTCGACATATTGGTAAGAATTGGCGTTTGGTAGATTTCAATAAAGTGGCATAATTTTTGTATTTGTGCCAAAAAGTTTTATTGCTTTTTTTATTGGATGTGTCATTTTGACTTTTTTTCCAAAAAGAATTTGGTCCAAACAAGGCCGCCATCTTGCATTTAAAAAATCGGCCATTTTGAAACTTTTCGTCGATTGCCCATTCTCTTCTGTAAGCAACGACATCTAGCTTATTAAAATCGGTTAATAAACAAAAAAGTTATGGGCAAACGTAAAAAGTGCAACATTTTTTGGCCCACCCGGTATGTTATATTATTATCAGAAAAGATACAAGAATTATTCTCCAATTTAAAATAGGAATTTCGTAACAATATTATTATAGTTGGCTATGGAAAATAAGGCCTTTTGACTAGTCAAAAAATTGGTTTTGTTTTTCCAGCCGGATATAACAATTTCGTTTCTCTCTAGTTTTTAATTTTGTTTGTTAAAAAATATTATTAATAGGTTAAGGTAAAGCGATAACTCTTATATAACTGGAAAATATGTTATATTTTCATCCCATTTTCTTTATATCTTACTTTATACCGAAGAGCACCTAATTTAGGTTATTTGAAGTAAGTAGGTACTTTGTTTAGAAATTTCCTGTGCTCTTAAAAGGGGAACGCTTGCCTTCAGAGTTATATCGTTATATAGGTATAGGTAATTTATTGACAATTTTTTTAGCCGCTGCTTTCTCTCTACCACTCTTAAAAATAAATGTAACGAAAATCAATGCTTGGTGATCTCACTTCTATTACTAATTCTATAACAGATTTAAATTCAAATATTTTTGGATACTTTGATTCAAACTTGGTGAAATATGAATAATATTAGTTTCATTAATAAATTCTCAGTACTTCCCTTATATTTATTTTTTAACTTTAGGGGTGGCTTTCACCCTCTTAGGGGTAAGAGTAATTATTTTTCTTATTAGGGGATGAGCTTTATGTCTCAAAATGTGACAGTCTGCTAATTTCTCAAAATAAACACAAAATAATTAAGTCATTCATTTTGCCCCTTTTATATCGGCCCTATTGAGGGTGCAACATCAAATTTTTAATTTCTGACCCCACATTCGTGATCAGCGACCCCAAAAACATAAATAATATAGGTTTCATTAATTTATTCTCACTAGTTCGTTAATTATTGATTTTTTTACTTTAGGGGTAGTTTTCAACCTCTTAGGGGTAAGAACAATCATTTTTCTTATTAGGTTTTATGTCCTAAAATGCAAAAAAGTGCTACAATTCGTTAAATTTGGGACTAGTCATCGGCATCGTTTTTTGTAGTTCAACTTATTCAAAGGTGAAAATTATAAAGCAGAGTCGGATCAAGCCAGTCTTCACGTTCTTCCACTTATAAAATTAAATAAACTGAATAATTTAATTATTCGTTACGTCATCGGTGGTCAAGGATAATCTCGGACTAGCCCCCTACACATAGGCGCAACTAGGGGGTGCTGGGGCACCCCCAAAATCAAAAATAGCACCCCCAATTTAAAATCAAGTCTGAAATTATTTTATTTTTTATATAAAAGAAAACTAAAGAAATACTCTGCAACTAAATACGAATGATAATTGATATTGTAAAATTATATTTTCGGACTTAAAATATTTGAAATCAAAATATCAATATTTTTTAATTTTGATTTTGGATTTAAGGTTTTTAGACAGTTCTGAACAACTTTCATTAGTAAAATTTTTCGATAAAAAAAGCCTAATATGTTTTTTCGATTTTTTCGATTTTCACTGAATAAAATTTGGCTCAAATCGGATAAAAATGAAAAAAGTTATAAGGGTGTTTCACTCTTAAGTAATTGCCGCTTTAATGTGTTTCTTTAATATTTTTTATAAACACAAAATAAATTTAAATAAAAAAAAACTTATTTTTAAAGTAAATTTAAACTATTTAAATAAACTGATGCAATTTAATATTTTTTTAATTCGCAGGACAAAAATAGCTTGAGTTTAAGGTACAAGTCTATTTTTAACGCAATTATATGGTTCCTCCATCGGATTTTCATTAAATTTTAAAACAACACCCCCCAAGTACCGATAAAACAAAATTAAACGCATCGCATTCGGGACACGGCGTCCTCTGCAAAAAGAAAAGTATTTCATTTGGCGGGATATTTTACCTCTCATCCCAAATAAGGATTAACTTACAAGCCCATTACGCTTGCGCACATCGCTTTGCTCGATTCCGTTGAAATTCTCCGGGTAAGTACGACTCCGGGTAGCAGTGAGCTTACTCCGGTTACCGGAATCGGTCCGGTGATAACTGATGCTTCAAAATCGATATGCACGAGTGCTAGGTTATGTGCCGTTCATTCACGTGATGTGATGTGTTTATTGTTCCCGTGATGATGTATTCTGATTCGCCATTGATACTCGGTTTGTTGGTGTGGGAGGCTGCGAAACTATGCGGCCTGCGGGGAGCATGCGAACTTTTTCTTTTGTTTTATGTGCCCGTTAAGCAGTATTTATGCAGCGCTGCAGCTGGCTAAGCTGCATTTTATCGACTGGGTCGAGTTTTTTGACAAAAAAAAAAAAAAATTCGTCGCGCATTTGTTTCTTGTTATTGCTGATTAAAAACGACAGGTTTACATAAATTTACAACATGAATATGGACTTTAGGTCAAATTGCGCTAGTAAATGCAAGTTTTTAACGTCGAATTTTCTAAGAGCAATCTTTGTTACGCCTACGATAAATGCTAATTCATTAGTATTCTTATAAATGAGCGATTTTCTAAAGATTTTTATTATTAAATGTACATTATGTCGACCACTTTTATATTATCATTAAATTCTTTGCTAAAAAATATCGTGGTTAACATCGCAAATTTATTTGACGTTCTCAAAAATAAATCATTGATAATATTTAAGATTGCTGCAGTGATAGACAAGGTGTTTTCTAAATAGGGGGTATTCTTTCAGAAATATATACAATGTGACTCATTTTGAATGGAAGTACCCCTGTAAAAAATGCGTCTATTATCCGTTTTGAACGGAACTTTTTTAAAATATCGAAAAACTACTTTATGACAAAAATTTAGAGATTAATTTCAATTTTCAAGACCTACTAACTTAAAAGCAAAAAAAAAATGAATTTTTTCAAAAATTTTTAAATAAGTACACTATATAGGTAATTTTAAAATCTTTTATTTTAGACAATGCATCCGGCACGGTCAACAAAATTTCAGTGTATTCACAACAGTTAGGGCTAACAAAAAACACAATTTAGAATTTTTTTTCTTCAATTCGGAATTTACTGGAGCCAAAAAACGAGCACTTTTTTGTGTAAAAATAAAAATTTTCTCTTTATTTTCCTTGTATCATTTTTGATTTAGCAGATATCAAAATTTGCTAAAAGACAATTTGAAGCTACTATAATAAACTTTAATTTGGTTCAAGGTACAGGGTGATCATTTTAAGTGTCTCATTCGATTTTCCTGCTTTATTCTTCACCTAGAAAAAAAATTCGAAAAACCATACTTGTGTACTTTTTTCCGAGGAATCCGATTCCGAAAAGATAAAAACAATTGAATGTCAAAGAAAAAAGATATGGCCGAAAAACTGAAAAAGAAAAAAATATACACCCTGTATATTAATGCGGAAATGGATATGTGACATTTCACTGATTGTAAATGTGTATCAGATACATATTTTTCACTTCCGGTTTGACCGGAAATTGCTTTAATTTTTTTATTTTAGGTGATACACCCTGTATATTGAGCTCAGTTTAAAGAACTTTTCTTTCTGAATTCATCAATATATAACATATTATCATTATCCTTCATATTTAATAAGATATTGGGGTTTAAATTTAAAATAACACAAATAGGTATATGTTATGAAATAAAATCATCCATGAAAACAAACAAAAGCATTTAAATTATTTTTTATTTATTTTAAAAACTAAAGAATATAAGTTATTATGCTATATCTTCTTTTGTTTTTGAAATAAATAAATAATTTAAATGCTTTCGTTTGTTTTCATGGATGACTTTATTTCATAACATATATTTGTGTTATTTTAAATTTAAACCCCAATATCTTATTAAATATGAAAGATAATGATAATATGTTATATATTGCTGAATTCAGAAAGAAAAGTTCTTTAAACTGAGTTCAATATACAGGGTGTATCACCTAAAATAAAAAAATTAAAGCAATTTCCGTTCAAACCGGAAGGGAAAAATATGTATCTGATACACATTTACAATCAGTGAAATGTCACATATCCATTTCCGCATTAATATACAGGGTGTATATTTTTCTCTTTTTCAGTTTTTCGGCCATAACTTTTTTCTTTGACATTCAATTGTTTTTATCTTTTCGGAATCAGATTCCTCGGAAAAAGTACACAAGTATGGTTTTTGAATTTTTTTCCTAGGTGAAGAATAAAGCAGGAAAATCGAGTGAGGCACTTAAAATGATCACCCTGTACATGTCTAAAGGTTTTTTTTAAAGATCAACGTTTCAACCTCTGTATTAAAGCAAAAATAATGTTAGGTATAAGAGGTAGAATTCGACTATCTACATTCTACACGTTCCAATAGTCACTTTTTAATTAACTCTGTTCGATAAGTAGTTATTAAGTTATTTTTGTCAAAGATTTGCTCACCATGACGCGTCTTCCTATAAACTGATTGTCGCCAACAAAGGGAATGTCAGCCTCCAAGATTATAGAAACGCGACCGGATATCTCCAAAGTGACAAAGTTCCGAAGTTGTTTAAACGAGCCAAAGTGGCTTAGGGCTAAGGCTGTATTGTTTTATAAGATTAGGGCCTTCGGGGCCCACCTTACCTGCCCCTATTTTATGAGGGATACAGTAAATAAGATAAGATGTGCTTAAGACCTTTAGATTACGAGGATCATGCCGTTCACGAATTTTGCCAATTAGGCGGTATTAGCGCGCGTAGCCACAAAAACGTGGACAATTACCGGCACCGAAATATTTTCGAATAGTCATGCAATTATTCCAACAATAAAAAAATATTTTCGAATCTAGCTAAGAATTTAATATTTCCCTCTAATATTTTACAAAAATTTGGATTCTTTTAAGTATCCTGTATTTTTTTTTAATTGAAAACGTGAATTTTGGTTAACAAAATAGACAATTATCTCCGCATATCTCAAAAAAATATAAAGCGTTTCCTCTCGTTGTGGATATTTATTTACCACACATTTAAATTCAGTCGTAAAGAATAAATAGTAATGAAAATTCGACTTTCGTCGTAATGGTTTTTCCCAGGGACGTATATGTATAAGAATAAAATAATTTAAATATTATGACAAGGTGTCACGTGCTGTATTGATTGACGAAATCAATATAAAACTTATTGAGCCGAAGAAATGAATATCAAACAAACGCACCAGTAATTGAGAATTAACTCGATTGACTGGACGCCTGGAAACACTTTAATTTTATTTATTTATAGCGCAAATTAAGGCAGATTCTCTCTGCAGATTGATTTTTTTTACGAACGAAATAACTGTTAAATAATTCAATCCTAATGCGTTTTTGATTTAGCTTAAGGCGCGTTTTAATTTACATAAATTCGTCCATATAATTTTTCAATAATACAAATTTTATAAAAGCACAAAGACTTCTATTTAAATAATAATTAAGATGTTGCTTTGTTTATTCAGTGAAAGTACACAATTTTTCCAATATACTTAGACGAGAGATAAAACGAAAAATATATTGCGAGCCACGAGCTCCTAAAAATGTTCCATTCATGGTAGATAGATATACATATATTTGAAAGCAGTCAATTTATTTCTGGCCTGGCGTCGGAAAATTCGCTTGCTAGGCACGTCCATGTATACATTGAGGGTAATATTCAACCTACAACAAGAAACGAGTGAAAAATTTGTAGTTCAAGCTTCTCCATTGACAATTTAAATTTGTGTTAACTTGAAGGCATCTACATATTAAAGAGGCATACACCGATGTAATAATTATAATATAACCCATGCCTTCTTGCATTTTGTGCGCTTGAAAGTTTTTCAGATAAAGTTTAGGAAATTGCTAAGCAACTACGTTGCTCTATTTGAATAATGCGTCCCGAAGTTTGGATGAGGGATCCTCTCTTGGAGTAATCAATATGTAATGCAGCTACTCAGGAGTATCATTTTCTGAATGTTTAACTTGCCGAGGACCGCTTTACTGCAGGTAATATTACGCGAATAAGGCTGAAGGATCGGGGAAAGAAAAACAAAATGCACAAATTCTGTTTTAAATTTTTTTTCAAAAACCCAGTAAACCAAAAAATATCAACTATGTTTTTTTCTTGAAATTCTCGTTTTCCCGTTCGCTTACCCGACAATACGATATTTGTTAATAAATACTATCAGCGAAATTTTTAACGGTTGAACATCGTTCACTGACACCTTGATTGATGCCTTATTTAGAATTTCGATGCTTACGAGCAAAAAGTAAAGCTACGTGTACAATCGATAAATAATTTATACATGAAGAGCTACGCTGACAACACCGTAACGATGTTTGGAAAATTTCTATGCCGACATATCCAGCGCCCCCGAGTGCAGTTCTTTCAGTTTGTAAAAGTTTGTGAAAGTAACTTGATTATTAGATCAATATGTTGCACTTACCGTTCGCGGTGTGTTTTCGTAATTGCACAAAAAACTATTACTACAATTTATTATACTTATTTCAAATAGTATTTTCGAATTGGCATCAACGAATAATTTGAAAATTTTGGTAATATTTTAAGAAGAGGTTTTTACTGCCAATTTAAGAATTAATTAGACTCGGCGCCTTCGCCATTTTATAGAGTGCCTCAAAGTACCCAAACTTCGGACTAATTCTACAGCGGCTTGGAATTTTTTTGCGGATTCCTAAAATTTTGGGTATCAACTTCAACTATTAAAAAGGAATAGATGTGCTTTTACCCCTAAGAGGGTGAAAACGACCCCTGAATTTCATAATTTAATAATGACTCAAGTATTAAGAGTTGGTTGTTGAAAAAAATCATGTACATGTTTTTGAGGTTGCTGATTACGAATCTGAAGTCAGAATTCGCGATTGCACCCCTAATATAGCCGATATAATAGGGGTATAATGGAAAAATTAGCTATATTTTGAACAAGTAGAACGTTTTTTTGCAAGTTCTTATATTTTAGGACATGCAACTTATATCCTAATAAGAAAATTATCGTTCTTACCCCTAAGAGGGTGAAAACCACCCCTAAAGTAAAAAATCAATAAATAACGAAATTCTGAAAAGAAAATAAATGAAACTTATATCATTCGTGTTTTTGGGGTCGCTGATCACGAATGTGAAGTCAGAAATTAAAAATTTTATGTTGCACCCTCAATATGGCTGATATGAAAGAGGTAAAATGGATGAATTAATTATTTTTTGTTTATGTTGAGAAATTAGGACTTTCTTAGCAGATTGTTACATTATGAGACATAAAACTCATCCCTTAATAAAAAAAATAATCGCTGTTCCCCTAAGTGGGTGAAACCTACCCCTAAAGTCAAAAAACCAATAATTAAAAGTACTGAGAATAAATTATCGTCAAAAAATCATCAAAAAAAACATTTTGAGGTTTTTTAATCCTCTGTAAGGTCAGGTACGACAAAACAGTACGGAGGTTTTCAGTTTTTGCTATAAGTATTTACCTTAAATGCTTTAATTTAATAAACAAGCAACATTTTTCTTAGTTTCTTGCCACAATTTTTTGTTTCTAGTAACGTTCAGCTAAGATTCTTCCCCACAAAGTTATTTAACCTTTAAAGCCAAAAAAAATTATTTTTCCAAAAATTTTCAAAAATCACGGTAAAAAAAAATTGAGCGTATTCATAATAATTAGGACTAAAAGAGACTATTTGGAATTTTTTTTCAATTTGAAATTTACTGGACCCAAAAAACGGGCACCTTTTTGTGTAAAAAGTAAAATTTTTGCCTCTATTTTCCTTGATCATTTTTAATTTATCAGATATAAAAATTTGCCAAAAGTCAATTTTAAGCTGCTGTAATAAGCTTTAATTTGGTTCAAGGTACAGGGTGATTCCTATAATGTTCTCACCCTAATTTTTTGGTTTGTCTTTGGAAATAAAATACAAATATTTACCGTAACTTATAGTATTCTTTTTTAAGGATTACGAAAATTTCAACAAAAAAACAATTGAACATCAAATAAAAGTGAGAAAAGACATGGCAATATTGTTTTATAAATTGAATTCCCTGTATATTTTCACAATTTTGAGAAAAGGTTTCCAAAAATATAACATAACATATATTTTTCTTCATATTTAGTAAAATACTGATAATAATAATAATTATTATTATTTCAATTATTATTATCAGTTTTTTACTAAACATAAGTAAAGGTAAATTATATATCATATTTTTTGAAAGAAAATTTAAACCTTTTTTCAAAATTGTAAAATTATACAGGGCGTTCCATTTAAAAAACATCTCTATGTTTTTTCCACTTTTATTTAACTTTCAATTGTTTTTTTGTTGAAATTTTCAAAATCCTTGAAAAAAATATTGTAAGTTGTAAATATTTTTAATTTTTTTCATGGATTTTTTTATTTCATAAACTTTTTTGTTATGACAAACTTTTTCGAAAATGTAATCCCCTTTGAATCATTTTCTTAAAATCTGTGAAAATCAGCGTTCTTTGCTTAAAAATTGTCCATAAAATACTACTTTCGGTATAACCGGAAGTGCCACCAAGCTTCTTATTCTAAATAAGTAGAATAAATATCCTGTATGTTCTTTCATTTTCTGATTTATTATTCTGATTTCACTGATATGTCACAAGTTGGCAATTACTTAAAAAATGCGAAAAAACTGAAAAACACAAGTAGGCCCTGGCGGGAATTTGTTTTTGAAACCTATTGTTGGATTTGACGCATGGGTTTGTTTTTCAAATGCAATGCCTACTTTCTGTAAGATTCAAAAATAAAATCCCAGGAGTCCACTTTTGTTTTCAGTTTTTTTACATTTTTGACGCCATTTCTCAAACAAATGCCAACTTGTGACATATCGCTGAAATCAAAATTTTATGACGAACCAGAAAATGCAAGAATAGTCTTTAGTGACCTTTTTCCCACGATCCACATTTCAGATGTCTGTCTTTCATAGAAATCGGATGATTTCATAGGCAATACTTTCGTGACCACCCGGTATATAAAATAAATGAAATACATAGGCGTGAGTTTATATTTTATTCAGAAATAGGGGATCTGGAAAGGAGGGCCAGCTTCCTTATATTAATGTTCTAGTAATGTGCACGTGTAATCTTATAAATATAAAACATTATTCAATCTCGCGAATTTGAGATTTAATTACCCGTGCGCTGTAATTAATTTAACGTTTCAAGGGGATGATTAGAATTATGTTTAATTAGGAAATCTATAACTTAAATTCAAAGCATTTCCCTTGCTCCATCTGGATCGATATCGAGTTGCTAAATATTTTATATCTTAAAAATAAATTTTAAAATATTAAAATAATAATATTGATACTTCTCAAATAATTTCCCTCCTCTTTGCTTTTAATATGGTATACCTTGTGCGCCAGCGATTATTTCGACTGCTAACCCATGAAATTTATATTTTATTTATTTTATCTGACTTATCCTAAAGAAATTAAGGCGTTTTTACCTTTGGCGCTTTAATTTAAACCAAACTGACAATCCAAAAGTTCCCACGAACGCCCCAAATACTGCTTAACGGTCCCCAAATAAAAGAGCAATAACTCAGCTTGCATGTTTCGCATTCTCATTGAAAGGTCGCGTGAGAAATTGTGGATCTTCTCTGCACCACATAATGAACCGAGAAGGATAATGCTCGTATACAAACTTACTCAACAAATTAAACCGCAGCAAAAGTGTTACATACAATTAAAAAACTATGGAGGATCAAAAGTCGACGGGAAAGATGAAGGAGATCTGCTACCTATTCAACACATTCACCGACCCCTCGCTGGAGAAACTGTACCAGAGCTTCAGCGTGAAACAGAAGAGGGCCGGCCTGGAGTGCTTCCTCATCACGGCCATATTGTTCGACGTTTACATGCTGGTGGTAAGTCATAAGACTTTTGTATTTTTAACTTTTTTGAAAGTTCCAAATAGACACCAGAACAACGATTGCTTCATTTTTGAAAATTAAAATTTTCGGAACAGAATTAATTAAAAACTACTGTTTCCTGAAGATTATCGCAATCACCTGATTAGCCCTTTAATAAACGATAAGTCACATTTCAATCATCGTGATCGAAATTAGTGATATAGTAATTAATATTCAATATTCGCCGGATTGAACTCTAGAAGCAAGCCCTAGGGTGCATAATATGTGCCTAGGAATCGAGAATAGTAGCTATAATTAACGCGTTAAATATTCATCATTAAGCTTGGTGTTACGTAGACCTGGAAAATGAAACAGACAAAATCTTGACTAGCGAATGTTTGCTAATATTTGGGATAGTAAAGACTTTAAAAGTTGTTTTACCAAACAAGTCGCGAAACCTCTTTACCTAATTTTCAATCATGCAATCGATCCTCTTGTGGCCTTCTCAAAAAAAGTTTATACAACAATAAAGGAATACAAACCACAGAAAAATTGTGCTATAACTTAGCCTCCACCGAACAAAGTTCGCTTTAATAAATCGCATAATACGTGAACTTGAACCTTCGGATCATTAATCATTTCATTGACAGGTATATCTTAAGTTACTAATGACAAAACCGAGTTACTTCTAGCCGTGGGAGTTATTAAACTTTCCGATATAATGAAGGGTTGTTTTATGATGGAACTTGTAATTTATTTACTCACTTAAACTTACCTACGCGTATATTATTTATTTATCGTCGTGTATCTGTCGTGTGAGAAGTGTTTGACATCTCAAATAATTTATGTAGGGGTACGATGCGCATTGTTGTTCACATTCACCGTTTGTAATAAATAAATAAATATCAATAAGAATACCCCGTCTGGAAGGTATAACCGATACAAAGTTCTTGAATGAACTTTAACCATTATTTAAAAATATTACGATGTTCCATAATTGTAAAAATTTAGAAACTTTTATTTGACACTTTTTAAAGAAAACAATTTTAAGAATTGGGAACTTCTCTCTTTTTTATTAACTTGCCATTTCAATAAATCTTGAACTAGACTAAGAACTGGAAATGTCTATAATTTATCTTATATACTTCATTGCTCGAGCTTTCATGCGGCTTTTTTTTATCTGTTCCCTGCAACCCACACATATTTTTCCGGTAATTGTTCTACTTCGTCTTGCTCGCTGGTTCATACAAAATGAGGCAACGGTGTAGAGAAGTTTCCTAAAATGCTTTACATTAATTAAGACTGGCTTATACCTTACATACTAAATCAAAAAATAAATTTCAAAGGAACCTGTATAAATTATTAATAAACGCAGTTTTTGGCAAAACAATGGAAAATATTCGAAATCATCAAATTGTAAAGCTTGTACAGCAATGGGAGGGTTGATATGGAGCAAGCAATTATATAGGTAACCCTAACTTTCATAGTCGATCAATATTTGATGCAAAACTATCAGGCTCTCGCCTTACATTGAACTAAATACGGTATTGCGTACTAAATCAAAAAATGAATTTTAAAAGAACCTGTATAAATTATTAATAAACGCAGTTTTTGGCAAAACAATGGAAAATATTCGAAAGCATCGATTGTAAAGCGATATTACGACACTCTGTATGCTGGAAAAATTATTAAATAAAAGTGTTCGTTCAAGAAAACATACGGAAATTAAACATCATTCAGAATGGTGTAATTAACTGCCGGTAGCCTGAAAAAAACCATCAAACTTAAGAAAGCAGGGACCATATAAACTTCAAACACTCGCAACGAATATTTTATTTTAACACACTCGCTGGAATACCGTATTTTAGTCCTGGGATGCCTCGTGGGGATCGACTTTTAACTCAGTTTGCTGCTGTTTTCATGATCATTATCCATTCTTCTAAATTAGATTAATTTCCTTTTCCCCTTTGTCTATACGTTGTCCGTAAAAACAGAAATATGTCAGCGTACTTTACGGTAAAGAAATTAATGAGGAGCTTAATCCAAAAACCTTGCACGCATTAATAAATTAGTGATATTTAGTCGTTTTATTTTTGCCTGTTTATTTCTTGTTTAAAACCGTATGCGTTTTGGTGGAATGAGTTACATGCTTCTCAAATGTAACCTCCTTCCGGACAGCTCATTTGAATTTATGAGTTGTTTAATTTATACGATGTGCTACACGTTTTTATATTTATTTTTCTGTCTAATATCCTTAATGCTTTAATATCGAATGAAATCTTCGTTTAGCTGTCCCTCATGTAACCTCCACGAGTTTCCTTTAAATCATTTTTTCACAATTGAGACCTGAATGAAAGCAAATTACGTGTTATTGTCAGTCTTGTTAAAATTAAATAAAAGACGCAAAATAAATGAAAAGAAATTCTAATTCTGAATAAATGTAGTATGAATAATCGGCTAACGAGTTGGCCAATTAAATTTTTTGCAGCGCACGTTTCGCAAGAACAGAATAAATATTGACAATATGATGCGGAGAAAAGCGTCTTTTTATGTAAACAGATCTGAAATCGCATCGTATAAAATAATATAACCTCCATATGAGACAGTCTTGTTGACTACAATTTCCTTGTCGAATAAAAACAAAGGAAACAACTTTTATCGTGTTATCTATGTGACTGTAGTAAGCACCTCAAAATCTGAATTTAAGTGGGACGAATTCTGGCACAAAATTTAAATTTCTACAACCCGCTGACCCCTTAAAAATTTTAAATTACGGCAGGGGTCAAGTGATACCTCATTGGATAGGCCTTCAAGTTCTTTATACAAGTGTGTAAAAGGTTTTGGAGATTTTTTCTAGAAAATTCAATTTGTTAAGGTGTTGACTTGGGACGGGAAGTTCCTAAAAGATTCATCGTTTGATATGGAAATTTAATTTAAATCCATCTACTACAGACACAAATAAATGGTATTACTTGACCCGAACTGCAATTTAAATCTCTTCAAGCAAATAATATTTAGTTTACAAAAACACGCAATGGTTCGTATTTTCAAGCTCTTTAGAATTAATACTTCTATTCATTGTAAAACGCCGCAAATTTTGGCACATATTCTGAATTTCTAATGCCCGGGTATAAATACTAGTCCTCTTCTAAGAGAGGAATTTGTAACCGAATTATTCAATCAGCGCAGCGTTATTCAATATTCATGCACAAAGGTAAATTCAATTTTACTAGTTTCTCCTAGCCTTACCGGAGCAAAATAAAATTAGGAATACACAACGTGCCTTTACAGATTCAAATTTATTCATATTCCTGGATAAATATCCGTTTGTTTGATTTGGGAAGGCAGCAATAATGAAATATCAACCCGGAACAGATGTACAGGGTGTTGAGAAAAAAATGTGGAGTACGATCTTGCACTGGTTTACGTTCTTTTGTTGAAAACCGGTTTAAAAGTTACCTTTATTTATTTATCTGTCCAATAGATTTTACAATCCAATTACACTTTTTTTTATATAAAATAAGTTGCTTCGAAAATACTGTTAGGCCCTTCCGTTGTGTCAACGGTTCATATAAGGAGGTACAGTGTTGTCTTACACCGAATTTTCATTAGTGTGCTGGTGGAGGGCCGACCTTAAGGAGTGACTCAAGAAATCAGCAAACCTCGACATGAAGTGACCCGGTAACATTTTAACTATATAGACCGCAAAATTTAGGTTCTGTTTGCACTGTGGCGAATCCTCGTCTGCTCAGTGCGCATACGGTTACTTTGGAACTATGTGAAACCTTTACGATCGACCTAATTCGGCTTTAGAGCCATTTTATAAATTGGATAGTTCATTTAGTAGTAAATTCATCACGTTTAAGATTTGTTGTTGATGAAAGTTTGCGGAAGTTGTATCTCTTCCCATCCAAATCAGTCTGGCTTAGCTGGAGCAGCCGACTTTGTAATTGTAATTAAAGTGTTCTCGCATTTGAATAAAATTGCATACATTTTTTATACCTATCAGATGAGAAACATAAAAAGCAATTTACAGTAAAAATACTAAAGTAATGAATTAAACAATTTCATTAGTAATAACCAATTATCATCTTTTATTGTGACAAGCTTTAATTTTAGGTGTTAAACTTACAAAAATTCATAGGGTTTTAAGGTACAAAAAACGGATCTCGCCTTACATTGAACTAAATGTATTGCGTACTAAATAAAAAAATTAATTTGAAAAGAACCCGTATTAATAAACGCAGTTTTTGGCAAAACAATGGAAAATATTCGAAAGTATCGAATTGTAAAGCTTATAGAGCAAGTGGGGATTGATATGGAGCAAACAGCTATATAGGTAACACTAACTTTCATAGTCAATCAATTTTTGATGCAAAATTATAAGGATCTCGCCTTACATTGAACTAAATACGGTATTGCGTAATAAATTAAAAAATGAATTTGAAAAGAACCTGTATAAATTATTAACAAACGCAGTATTTGGCAAAACAATGGAGTATGTTCGAAAGCATAGAATAATAAAGCTTGTACAGCAATGGGGGGGTTGATATGGAGCAAATAAATATATAGGTAACCCTAACTTTCATAGTCGATCAATATTTCATGAGAAACTATAAGACTTTTGCCTTACATTGAACTAAACACGGTATTGCGTACTAAATCAAAAAATGAATTTCAAAAAAACCTCTAAAAATTATTAATAAACGCAGTTTTTGGCAAAACAATGGAAAATATTCGAAATCATCGAGTTGTAAAGCTTGTACAGCAGTAGCAGGGTCGATATGGAACAAACAATTATTTAGGTATCCCTAACTTTCATAGTCTATCAATATTTGATGCAAAACTATAAGGCTCTCGCCTTACATTGAACCATTGAGTAAAGAAATTATGTAAGGAGGAGCAACTGTCAAGGTTTCGAGATTTCGGTATTGGATTTTTTGCCAATAGCTTCAGGAATGTCTACAATTTTTAGTGCTACGGGAAGGTATTTGTAATTCAGCTGCATAGCACTAAGTATTGTAGATAATTCTGCAGTTATTGGCAATAGAATACGACAATAAAATCTCGAAACCTTGACAGTTGCGCCTCTTTATTATTATTTACTCAGTGATTGAACTGAATACGGTATTGCGTACTAAATCAAAAAATGAATTTGAAAATAACCTGTTTAAATTATTAACAAACGCAGTTTTTGGCAAAACAATGGAAAATATTCGAAATCAACGAATTGTAAAGCTTATACAGCAATGGGAGGGGCGATATGGCTATTCTCGACATTTTAAAAACATGTGTTTATGATTTTCACTACCATTTTATGTTACAAAAGTACTAACGAATGTAAACTACTTTACACAGATACAGACAGTTTAATTTTAAATTCATTAATTATAACCAATTATCACCTCTTGTTGTGACAAGCCGGAAATTACTGGAATAGCCTGCGTTGGTAAACGAATCACCATTAATATAATTATTATTCAATAGCCGCTGCAAGGTGGGAAACAATTTAAATCCCAATGCGAAAGTCCACTTTGTTTGATGGAAGGCAATTGGAACATGACATTTCGTAATTGACTGACTGTCGGAAGTTTACTCTCGAAAAGATAAACGAAAGGATATGAATTGCTAGGATTCTAATGTTTCATCTGAAAAGGTGCGCCGGGGAGAGGAGCAATCAATAAACGCAAAATTCGTGTAAATAATACACAAAATTCATTCACCACAAAGGCAATAAAAATCACTTGCAATTCTTTCAATGTCTTGCGCTAGCCAAGATCAAAATGCTCGTCGGCGTAGCGATGGAACGAACAGAATCGATCTGAGGGTGGCACTCTCTTCCTTATGTAAATAATCGATACGCTTAAGGGAATTTGCATTCTCCAAAAGTAATTTCATATGGCTTAGGCGGTTTCCTTCCTTACAGCCGGCTGCGTCTGAATAAAAAGGATGTATTAGCTTCTAACAGAGAGACGCCAATTTTAAAATATATACCGCACACAAAAAATATCGAATCTGCTTTCGTTAAAGTTTGCGCTGTTAAAAAATTTATTCAAGATTCTATAGACGGAGAAACTTTAGAGATTCAATTATGAGAGGGCTGAATTGGTTAACTATTTTAATTAAGATTGCAAATAAAATACTGGATGAGCGATAATAAGTATGAAACGCTAAGTTAATCTAAAGTTTAATCGACGAATGATTAAATTTGGCGATACTGGTTTTAAGTTCAAAACTACTATCAACATTATAGATATTATTAAGGAACCCTGTAGAAATGTGTAAACATGAAATTTTATGTTCAAAAATTAAATTTTGAAACAGGACTGGAACTAAAATAGAAACACGTGTTATTTGCATAATTTATTGGAAATTACATTTCCCCCATCATAATTGTAATCCTACATATTGTTTGAACATAGTGATGATAAAATCGATAGGCACTAATGCAAATTAAATAAATTTAACAAATTACTCCATTATTATTTTGCTATACACCATAAAATACCATATGCTCATGTTGTGGGTATCCAATTTTAACATAAAATTTATTTCTATAATTTTCGTGATACTGAAGTACCCCGAGATGACTTAAAACCTCGCTTAAACCTTCCCAGAGACGCTACGCTGTAGGAACTCAAACAATTTAAATTAAATCAGTTCAAAGAAATTGAATGGCAAATGAGAAACCTTATCCTTATGGGCACACCTCATATACATATTAACGAATCTCTTGTTTCAGGTGCCAAGCGGACAAGACATCTTCACTTTCGGCTTCATGAGTCTATTCCTGCTGATGAATTGCGGCTTGCTGGTGTGGTGCAAGCGAGGCTTAAACAACAAGATGCTCTGGGCGGCTGTTCCGCACGTTAGCTGGCATATAGCGAACACCCAGATATTGGCAGCGCTATTTTTGAAGAAGAACGAGGTAACATCCAGAGACAGCCTGGGATGGGTTTTGCTGCTGGATTATCTGATTTACGTGACCCTGCCAATTCGACTGCGATATTGCGTCATATTGAGCATCGGCACCTGTGCATCTTACATAGCTGCGCTTATTGGACTGTCGAAATCCGATCTCCATTTTACCCAACAGGTGAGCACCATCTTTTATATATTTAGATCGAAAAATATTATATATTATAAGGGTATATTTGAAGTTATGTCTTTAAATCTGATATAGGTAGTTGATAATGGGTATTTACTTACCGGCCGATTTATTAGAAGAAAATGCAAAATATAATTTCGAAATCTTGTTGATTTATCACCTTTTCTAGTTTTAATAATATTTTCAATTCTTTCTATAAATAAAACTGTACTTGGCGTGCGTATGCTTGTAATTTCTTCCAATGCAATGTCATTATCGATAGATCTAACATTCGAATGTCTAATTCATATAAACGGGTCCTGTTCCATTCTGACCAGCGAAGGGAAAGAAAAACTAAATCGATTTACCCTTGCAACTCATATTTCCGTCATCAAATTGAAAAGATCCATTCTTACGTGACATATATTCTTCTTGGCTCAGAGTTTCTTTTCATTCTGATAATTTTCTTTTCGATACAATTTATCGCAAACAGTCTCAGGAGAAATTGGGTTATCTGAGCCTGACAAATCATGTGGAGGAGGACAGGCGACGGAATAACCTTGTCAGATTACGAAGTCGCCATATCTAAAGAGGACTTGCTTATAATTTGGCTGGTTTGGCTAAAAAATAACGCGAATCCGAATATGCACTACCCCACAAAATTAATTTCTATAACAACAATTGAAGGTAATATTCGATTCAGCTGATCGCATTTGACAAATAAACTTGTACGTAGACACCATTAAGTTTTATGAGCTATCCTGCTGCCTCAGTTTGTTAGAAAGTGTAGCGGATTATAAAGTAATGGACGAGATTAAATAAATTTAAGACATTAAGCTCTGAAGCGTTGAACTGTTCCTTTGATTATAATTTTCGCTGTATCTTTCATTATTAGCACTTTGAAGAAACAGTATAAATAATTCTCTGTGATGGATTAATTGTGCTCAGCTAAGAAATTGGATTCCTGCAAAATTAAACGTCGGATTTTATTAAGTTGAATGAATTAGTTTTTTTTGTCAAAATTGGTGTAGACACTGAACTATCTTATTAGGCCGCGTTAGATATTGAAGTCAAAGTTAATTTTAATGTCAAAAATATATGAGATAAACGATTTAAGGAACAATACCAACGTCTGCGACCTGTTCCGAGATGTACCCTGAGCTGATCGCTTTACCAGAAACTTCAGCAATTAGAACACAAAAATCTCAGTCGCACGAAAAGTTGAGCAGCTCAAGACGAGTTTCGGAGCACGTTTGCAGGCAATTTTCATTAATCATGGTAAAAGCCATTAGCGATATTAGAATTATAATTAAACACGGATTGTAACGTTTCCCGGAAAAGTTTATTATAAATTTGAAAACCAATTTTTATGTGGGTAATGTTCTGGGTTTAATAAATTCACTCGAGTATAAAGGATTTTTTTTTTGGAATCATGATATTCGACTACAATTTTTGTTCGCGTTAGGACCAGTAACTAACTAGAAATATTCAATGAGTGATATGAAGAGCATTAAATTATTAAATAATGGTAAAACTATAAGAGAATAATGGACGTACAGACTGCTGATTCAAAACCGATTAAATGGCTCAGGAAAGCTTCCCGGATATCAATCACCCGGTCCAGCTGACATTCATAATGAAAATCGCCCAATCAACACATATGTGACTATTCAGATACGATCGATACAACTGTTATATGCACAAACATTTTCTACGTTGATGAGAAAGTTCCTTTTGCCACGAAAATACAAACATAAAAGTTAGGTAGGTACGTTAAATTAAAATAAAAACGTATTATATTCCGTACAATGTTTACCAAAACAACATTATTCAAGCTTCCCCTTATTAATAACAAAAATACAGAAAGTAGCGGATAACATTATCGAACAGGTCATTCGATATCTGATAATAAATTAGTTAAAATGTTTTTTAATGCCAGTTTTCTATTATTTGTTTCACTTCTTCCCCCCTCATGTTCTGTGAAAGGGTACTCGAACCCATTATAAGTAGTATCTTTGTATCCAGCTGGATGGTATAACGTTATGTTTGCTTGTTGATTTAAACGATTTCTCTACATTTGTATTGACTGAAGTAATATTTTGGCAAGCCCATTATTGAATCGAGCCTAATCGAAGGCACAATTTAATAACTTGTAGCAGCGTTTCCGCTTTAAGCAGCATTGCAAGGTTAACATAAAGATGGCTGGTTAAGCGAAAGGGGCTCTATCATTCGATTTTTACAGGAAAATGTGCGTACGTTTTCTGGATAAAGCATTTCCAAACCTTCACTGTAAATTTAGATTCAACTTAATTAAAATTAAATCGAGCATATTGGAAAGGGATTCACCGATGCTCACTTCACATTCAGAGATCCGCGTCTAGACCACTTACCTCTCTGACGCACGAGAAATGTATTTTGCATACCTTAAGAACAACTGGCCGGTTGGTAATCGAATTGCGTATTTTATAAACGAAGGCACGTGCAGGATTTAAAATTCCTAAAAGCTTCTAAAATAACTGAGTTACCTGGAATCCAAAACTATAAATACCCTGATTTGAATAATTAACAAGGGTATGTGGTTTATTAATGAAGGAATCCTGGCCCAAGGGATCAATATGCGTAGATGTTTCCTAAAATGGAAATTTCTAGCTTTGGATCGAATTGAGTTAACGAGTCTGGACAGGCCCGAAAAAAATGGAAGTTATTTTAGAGTTTTGCGTTCCGAAAAAAAGACAAAATCTTCTCTAGGTTCTCTCAAATTTTTTTTAGATGCATTCCCATTATGTAATGAACCTTTACTTCATTATCCATATTTCAGCCAACCTATCATCTTAACGATGGATGCTACCGATACCGATTTAGCTTTAGCCAATTTAGCAATTCTAATTCTTTGTTCGTTCAGAAGTTAAAATGGGTGGAAGTATTCCATTCGTAAAGTATGGATTGCCAATTTGGTTCAGCAGCAACAGGAATAAGATATAAAGTAACCAATTGGTGCAATCTCCATTTTAAAGAAAGGAGCTTTAACAGACAGCTTACTGAAGAGTTTACTTTGTCACTTTTGGACGCGGTTGCTGATTTCGTGGCCATATAGAGGGAAGTATGTGGGCATTGGGGCCTCTGCTATGAAATTTAGGGATTATTAAGCCACTAAAAATAAACGGTGCCATATTTCACGTTGATAAAACGACCGACTTAAGATATTACAAGAAAATAAATTGCTTTACTTGCTTCCTAATTCTATCTCATATATAGTGCTGCTCCTCGTTATAAGGACTTGCGCCAGCAGAAAAATACGTCATAAACAGAAATTGGAAAATGTTGGATTGTTTGATTCCTTTAAGTAAACACCCTAGTGTGTCTAAATTCTCATCCCAAGTTAACAAATGTCTTTTTGATAAACACAAAACGCAGAGAAAGGGACGAAAAATTTGAAGGGCGATATCGGAATGTCTTTGTCATGGCTGCCATAAAGAACATCCAATGTAAATGAATGAATTATTACATTAAATTCATTTTGCGGTGCAGAATTTTAAGAGCTCGCCATGAGTTTAACATGATCTGGGCTGCGAGGTTTTCCTTTTGTTTAGCCGTCCGTAAGTTGAATACTGGATTCGCGCAGTCTGAATATTCAAGGATATTAAAATTGCCTCGGGGAACTTTCCGGATTCCAAATAACCAGGTTTATATCTGTAGGTTGCATGGAAGCGTTAAAAGAAAAATTGTATTAAAGCGGAATACATATTTTCTGTGCAATGTATTGAGTTTTTAGTTGTCACTTTGGGGATGCACAGCACTGAGCTGTGATGAAAAACAGGCAGTGGGAGAGCTGCAAACAGACTTGACGCGCGGCAAGCAATGACAAGCTGTTTAATATATTGTTTTATAGTGCGACGAGCATCTACTTATACGTATTCTCTTACTTGTATATAAATATCATCACAAGAAATTCATAATATTGACTACAATATCTTAGATAGATATAAGGAAAGGTTCACTACATCACCCGACCTTATAAGTTAGACACTTCATTAGCACTTCATTAAATCCTGACGAATGATTTACCTCCCTCTTCAGTACGTCCCATTAGTGGCCTGTATAAACAGGTCGTACGTTGTGATTTTACCCATAATTTACTTGCTCTTAGAGACTCCAATAAATCGCAAATGCGCACCTAGCGATGATTCTTATTACCCCTTGTGATATATTTCGGTCCGTAGTTGGCTTGTTTATGCCACCCAAGCCACCGATAGCCCCCAATGAAAGTGTTATAAGTGTTAATGCATTATTCATTGAGAGACGTTCCCGAGAGATTATTGACACTCGTGGATGATGCGAATACCAGATAATCTTCGTCATTACTTATTGCCGATACGATAAGTACTTTATAAATAAACTCGCAGGATTAGACAATATAAGCTGTGCATGCAATGAGGATTATGGTGGATAAAACAACTTACGATCGAAGCTTAAAGCGCACTCGCTTTGATGATGCCTTAAACGATTCAATTAGTTCACTTTAAAAAAAAAAATTGATTTGAGTAAAATGTAGTAATCCTTTGTTATTAAATCCTCATTTTTATTTTAGATTTATTGATTTAAAACGTTTTTTAAACGTTTACAAATCCTCAACTATATATTCATATATGGGATTTGTGTGTACATTATGTACTGTACTTATAAGTAAAACATTAATATTAAAGCTTAGTTGGAACGTATTATCATCAGATACATTAATAAATTCAGTAACAGTAGTAATATAAATAAGTTAATATCCATACGCGAATTACCTGCTATTGGGTTTAAACTTACTGAAGAAAAAAACTATGACATCCAAAATAAACGTTTAAAAAATCTGGGTGAACCTGTAGATGAACAAGATGGTGGAACGTGTAATTATGTAAACAATCGACTCCAAACACATCACGAAAATACTCATAAAGCTATTAATGATACATAACGCCAGAAGTTGATTAAACCTCTTAAGAAAATCCTGTGATTTAACCAATGATGCATCAAGTATAGTCATTGGAGCTGTTTCATCACAGGAATGAAAATATGACCAGTTATTCATATTAAAAACATTACAGCTAAATAAATCAATTATTTTCATATTTATTACGTATATATCATATTTATTACGTATCTATTGAGGAGAAAATACATCTGACAAATTGAATTAGTTTACCAGCTAGAAAAATAATTAGAGTAACTAACCATACTTTCCCGGACCTCTCTACGGGCGTGCTACAATTATAATGATATAAAGATGTTGAAGAAGGTCGAGAGTTCAAAACGTATCGATCAGCTCAAGCAGAAGGATATCTTCGGCTCTAGTTACGTATGTTTATTATGTCGTAAGCTATTAAACCCTTCACTGCATTTAATTGGTAATTACGGTCCTCCTTTGTAATTAAAGTTATTAGCGCAATAAATCAGACATTGTGAAATTTAATCTAGCGACATAATTAAGCGTCATGAAAAATGTTCTAATTAACCCGTTTTAGTTACCCTATATTAATCAGGGGTAATCCGTTTTGATGATTTATTGAGACAGTTTATTAACGTAAGCCAACATGTACTTGTATTGGAGGTCGAGAAGGAACACGTGACATATAAGGAGAATCCACTGTACCACATTGGCGTTTCGCCAATCAAGATGGTATCATCGGGGAATGGGAAATCTTTAGTTAAAATGTTCTTCCCACTACAAAAAGTTTGTTGGCGTCACAAGGTGCCGTACGTGAGTGCATTTTGAATGGACGCGATTTTATAAATCGACAATTATTGTTCGGGTCAAGTGAACATTTTATTTCTAAAAAGCGAATGTTGTATAGTAATAACTTCAACCGAAAGATGCCTTTTCAGATAAAATGTAATCTAAATGCTGCTACAAAATCTTTTATTGAATAAATCCATGATTTTGCGAATTCCATTATAAGAGATTTTATATTTGCATTTAAATGAGGTTGAAAACTTTCACACAAAAAGTTTTATTGAATTCCCTACTTAGGCAGAATAAAGAACACTTTCTGCATAATTCCATTGAACAACTACTTCTTAATGTGGCGTAATGAACTACTAATATATAAACTGGGCTTTATTTGTCAAGAACTGTATTTACTTCTCGTTTTTCGGATTTATTTTATTTAGATCCATCCATCAATTTTTTAAAAAGGTCGATTTTACCGACAAACGGTACTTTTCCGGGGGTCGTGGCTTCTTTAACCGGAATATTTTTTGACCGGACTTTAAAGGAAGCTAGACCCTTCACTCCTGTCGGGTCCCTCCAAATTTTAACCCTTAATATCTCAACGCGTCCGGACAATTAATTTTTTTTCAAACCAAAATTTGTTGAAATTTCGCAAATTTTTATCTTGAAATTTAATTTAATTTAATTTTCGGTTTCTCGATAAGACCCCTCCTTCACTATGACATTTAAACGTCACGTTTCTCGAATAAACATGCTATTCATCCAGACAGCCCCGCAGGGACTTTCAGCTTTATTTAATTTAATTTTTTCAATTTTAAAGGAGAAACTCCTAAATTTGTATCCCTCTCCCTGCTTCGAATCCTACCAGCAAATAATGTACGAACGACATAACTTACAGAAACCACAAACTTTCCTAACAAATACATACCACATCCCCTTGTTTAATCAGCTCTCTCGAATCTCCCGCAGGAATACCGCCGGAATCACGATCCATCTATTTATTTTAGCAGCAAAAGTATATAGAAGTGATGTAAGCATTTATTTTTCGCACTTATCTGGCCAATTTATACAACTTTCAATATTAAAATTGTATTAGTAGAATCAGACTAATACAAATAAATGCTGTTATAGTACATTTACTGATACTTTACTATTACATTATGCAAATCTTTTATTTTACAATAACAGCTACTTACACGTCAGTTTATCGTATAACAGTAGTATTCAGTGAAAAAGCAACAAAAGGCGCACGTGGGAGACAATATATGCAACGGCAGTAATCCGATACTGTATACAAATCCTATACAGCTAATAGTCTGACAGATTCTGTGAGGATAATTCAATGTAAAGCACATCCAAGATGGGTAATATCCTATGCGGTTTTGTGAAGAAAAATAAATTCGGCGAAGCCGGAGCTTTCTAGCGTAATTAAATTCCTAGTATGGGATGGCAAAACCCTAAATCTATTTACGTGACGACGGGTACAGTTAGTAGGGAAAATGGACTAATGCCTATATTTATAGTCACACGGAAGGTTACACACCAGAGAACCCAGTCAGTGAAACTTGGCCCCTAATTCATTTTCCGTTTTACAGTTCCGAAGTTTCGCAAGCCTCTTGCTTGACGAGATTAAATAGTTCACGGTATGTTTTGGTGCATTTCCTCATTTTTTAACCTTAAAACTTTTTTAAATCTCATATTTTCAATTAGAATTATGTATCAAAGAATTTAGCAACCAATAAAACCCTGTTTTTATTTTTGCGCTTCAGTGGCAAAGTATGATAGAATAATAAATTCCTCCCATATCGCTTAAACGAATAGGCTTGTGTTTAGCAATTTCTCGTCAGCGCCATAAATAAGACAGCTTTATTTCTTATTGACCATAAAATGCCTTTTCAATTCATTCATTCAATAAAGCAGGAACGGTAAATGGCGTAAATAATAAATTCTGCTAAAGATATAATACATATCAACTACCGCGGCAGCAGAAAAGGATTCTCGTTTCGTTTCCGCATCCCAGTACGAGAGTATTATTAACAGCACCCCGAGATACGAGAGCATAATAAGTAAATATAGTTATAAAAATTGATGGTTTGTTTAACGATCCGAGGGAGGAAACGGGTCGTTTTTATATTCTGGTTTAGATAGCTTTATTAGACAATTAAAATATACGCGTTTAAAAAAATCGCAGAGTTGCTTCCCACCAGATTTTTTGCTCTCGCACTCGGGAAATAAATTAAATATATGTAACAAACAATTGCGAATTACACGATCTCCGAAAGCGAAAGACGTTCAATAGGAGAAAAGCGTCCTTTCGCAGCTGTCACCCCACTGGCACTGATTACATTTTCTCTATCTTGTTCCAGCACATGTCTAACTGCATCTTGTTAGTGACAGCCAATTTATTAGGTCTGACGTCCTACCTTGTGGAGGACAAACAGCAGCGGAGGGCATTTTTGGAAACGAGGCAATCGCTGGAGGTTAAGCTCGTTATTGAGGAACAGAGCGCCGAACAGGTAACGAATTTTATTGCCTTAAACATACAGTTTTTCCATCAGTTGTTTAGAACTAACAATGCTAACAACAGTTATTTGTATATCAAGGTTTAAGTGGCCGTTTGCAGACCGCTGCTAATTTGCGGCACGAGCAAAGCGAAGGCTGCTAATTTGCAGCATGAGCAAAGCAAAGGCTGCTAATTAGTAACGGTCTGCAAACTTGCTTTCAAACCGCGATATACACAAAAATAATAATTTTTTACCCCAAGGCATGCAGTGAAAACTGCATTTTACAGCCTAGGCAGTAAAAGTAACACTTTAGCGCCTGTCAAATGCTAATAAATATCATTTTTTCCAAATTCAAGCTCTATGCTCGTACGATTACATTTGTTTAAAAATAGTTGAATTGTCAATTACAGCGTGATTTAAAAACTGATTACTCTGCTTTCCGTTGTACGTGATTTATGGCAGATGAGAGCGTACGTACCACCTCGATGCAGTTCCTCAGTTATAAAAATGATTTAAAACGTTTTATTACAGTTAGGATGAGGGCAGGAATTTCGTGTCGGTTAATCGAGCAGATGTCAAAATTCCCTTCATAAATTTCACGCTGGCATGCCACGCCGATATGTTTGCAGCTCCAAATCAATACGAATGTGCTGTAGCAATGTTTAGGCTCAGTCTCGGAGTCGTCGAGCTGCGGATTACAAAAAGGAATTAAAATAGTAAAAAAAGAAATTCAGTTTTGAAATTTCTGATCGATAGAATGAATTACAAGTCAATAGTTCAAGGAACAAAAACAAACCAGAAATTCTAATGACCCTACCGTGAGTACATAAAATATCAGATACAGCAACAAAAATACCTATTAATAATAATTGTACTTTGCTTTCCCCTAACTGAAAAAATATAACAATGGCTCGTCTGGCACGCTATCTACCAATGTTTGTTTATAATAAACCTTCAAAAAAACCACGGCGGTGCTCACGGAAATGAAAACAGGGTTTCTGTTAGTTTATATTAAGTTGACACTTGATTTTCATAATCGAGTTATATGCATTTAAATCCGCCTGGTTTACTTACTAAGCTGGACTGGTTGGACGGACTGCTAGAAGCAAACTGAATTTTACTCTCTGTTCTGCTCTCCAAGTTGCTAGTTTCTCTCTAAAGTGCTGGTAGCTTCGTGGTGAACGTTTTAAAATTTCAATTTCGCGGTCTAGCTATCTTAAGCCGACGATTAGATCATTGCGGTGGGGACTTGCTCTGATGCGCGCGTGGCTCTGTGGGCTACTTCGAGACAGGCCACTGTAGATCACGTCACTTGTACGGATTTCTTTGTCATTATCGTCGATTATTTCATCTACAGAAATGATTATAATACTATAGAGGCTACTTTTTTTACAGGAGCGACTATTGTTGTCCGTGTTACCCGAACACGTGGCGGTTCAAATGAGGCAGGATTTGGATTCGGCCGACAGCCAGTTCAAGAAAATTTATATGAGCCGACACGAAAATGTCAGGTATATATATATTTTAAGTGATAATGGAGGATTAGGGTAAATTCATAAACTTTAATTTTTCTTTTATTTTCTTTTATTTTTTCTTTATCTCGACTAATGTTCGTGGTAGAAAGATGGGATGGTGCTCATCTGGTTAACAATAACTTTAGTATACCTTTAGTAAATAAAACTGCTCTACTCTGTATTTAATCCCGCCAGTTCCGACGCCTCCAAAAATCCAATTTATTGCAAATTTCCAGCACTCATTCATTCACTTAAATTGAAGTCTGCATTGAAACGGAACTTTTTTGTTTCCAGTATTTTATACGCTGACATTGTTGGATTTACAGCGATTTCATCGACGTATTCTGCACAGGAATTGGTGAAAATGTTGAACGAATTGTTTGCGAGATTCGACAAACTTGCCGAGGTAAGCGATTCTTTATATTTTTTCTTTAATGTTCAGAAGCCCCGGCTTTAAAATTCTCTCATTTCATTCCAATAATTCCTTTGAGGTATATCGTATCTTTTTGGGAATTAACTGGATCAAGTCGATGAAAATTTAATCTTCTCTTCGACTTGAAAACAGATTTCTACAAAATACAATATACATATATCTCTTTATAGGGTGCCTATCTTTGGGTCCTTGACAATCAAATTTTGATTTTTTTGTCACTTCCAGTTTGATATATTTGATTCTGGTCCAGTACACAGTGTTACATAATTTAACTAACATATTTTGTATTTCTTGTAGAAGTACCAACAATTAAGGATAAAAATTCTTGGGGACTGTTATTACTGCATTAGTGGCGCCCCGAAGGAGAGGCCGGATCATGCCGTTTTGTGTGTTCATATGGGGCTATCTATGGTGAAGGCCATCAAGTGAGTACAGCCTTTAATATTAAAAATTTAATGTGTTTACTAAAGTTACTGTGCTACTGGCCAAATTTGTAATGGCAAAAACAAAATAAAGTTTCCATTACATTTAAAAAAATGAACAACGTTTCATACGTCCCTAGGCGGTTGCTGCGTTGAGTTTTTATTTTTCGTGCCAGCAGCATCAATAACAAGTCTCAGAAGTTGGAACCAATTACATAAATATACTCTGGCGTTCGCAATGTTTACGTATTTTCAATTTGAAGCGAATTTTGCTTTTAGGACGTAACTTTAATATGCAAGCCGAGAGCTGCAGGCCATATTTATGTGTGTTTGGGAAACTTTTATTTCGACCTGCAATTCGTACAGGGAGAATGAAATTTGGGAGCAAACTCAAAATGTTGACTGCTGAAATAAATATCCCTAACGAATACCTGATCAAATATTAATGGTGTTATGAATAATACCGTTGGAAATGGAAATTAAATTTCTCAGTTAATATTCTTAACACGTCCAGGCTTGTAATACAAGCGGACGACTTATAAATTATTACGGCGGAATAATTCCGCTTATTGCACCGTACTTGTAGACTGAAATAATCATCCGGTCGCCTGGAAATATTACTGGCTTCGTTAAATTCTAATTATTTGTTCCAGCGGCAAAAATGCACGTACCGGGGATTTTTCTACGGTCAAAATGTGGTTATGGTTTGATTAAAATGCCAAACGCAGGATTTCCCGAGGATTTAAAAATAAGAAAAAATATTTAACGAATCGTAATTAATCGAGTAGGTATTAACGTTTACGATATGAAATAAAGGACGAAATTTATGGAATTGAACCTGATGGTTGAATCCCGTGTCCTTGAAATTCGTCTCACTTAGGATCATCAGATTCCTGCCGTCCTCGGGGATTTAGTTCCGAGACGTATGCGTAAAAAACTTTATTTCGGGTTAAAGTTCTTACCAACCGTATTTATGAACGCAATTTTCTTTCCCTCGTTGCCTAATACAAAATTCAGTACTGTCTTATTGCATTTGAAACAAGGACAGGTACAATTTCCAAGAATATACTCGTTCAAACACAAATGTTCACCGAAATGTAAGCTTTTCCATTAAAATAAATTTCGAAGCCAATAACACTTCACCCAAACTGAATCAAGCTACTTTGTTAAATTGTTTGCCTTTGTTGTGCATCAACGCTTCGATTTTTTAATCCGTCCCTTTTTTTCAGCCAAACATTGAATTCTTTTCAACTTTTCGTAGGGCTGTTTCGAGCAGATAAGCTTAAAGCAATCCTCGTTCAATCGTATAAACCATGAAAAGTAAAAAGTTAATAATATTCAGAAAGACGATTCAGGCTTGTAAATAGTGTATCAACTAGAAAATGTTACGATACTTATGAGGTGGTACGGGAGTGCCTTCAGTAGTTAATATTACAAAAAATAAAAATTCATCCTTGTGACATTTTTGCGAGGAATCGAAAAATTTAAAATTAAATTCTCGTGGTGGATTCTAATTTTTCTCACGTCCAGGACTAAAGGCAGGACTCGCTTACGCAGGACACCAATTCATGTTTTACTAGGTACAATATTCTAGCAAACGTCGGTATGGGGCTATCTGAATACGCATCTTTGCCTCTCAATTTTATACAGTTGCGAGCTTCAATCGAGAGCTTCTATTTCAGAAATCCATTGCTCGGCAAATAACGTCGAAACGATCTAATAATTTTCACGTGCTGTCTGAAAACGAAATAACAAATTGTTGAAGCTCTTAGACGAGCAATAAAACAAACTGCCCCTATTTACCTTGAAAAGTTCAGCGTGTCCTAGGAATATTGGAAAAGTTTGGGAGTGGGCGGACAGTTATAAAGGATAATCGTTTATTTTGATAGACGCCGTTATTATTTTTGCACAGTTTTCAAGTGCGCAAATGTGATTAAACGGTTGACGCGAATTTTAATTAACAGTGTAATATGTAAGTATAATGCCGGCATTATAATTCTAATTAAACGTTTTAGTTACATAATATCTCACCCAAAACTCAAATATATCTACTCAAATACCCCGTAATTAAGATAAAGAATGAGCAGGCTCTCAGGGGGAAATAAATGAACGAATTAAACGTACACCACTCATTAGTTATTTTGACCACCGTAGCAAATTCTCTCGTGAAAACTAACATTTGCAAGCTCTCCACTTTGTCTGATCACAGGCCATTAGATGAAACTTTATGGTGTTTTGCTAAACCCTAATTTATAAATTTATTGGAGCAAATTTTGTAAAGTGGGAAAATACTTAAGCAATGCTTATATTGAAATTAAACAATATAACATAACATTACAATACAGAAAGAGCGCCAGGGAAAGCTTCGATCATTAGTTATTGTTTATAATAGGTCAACGGATCGAAATTTATTAGCAAGAGAACGGATAAGAAAATTTGCGCCGAATGCGGAAACGAGAACGGAACTTGTCCATCTATTCGTCACGCTAGGGGGTCATACTCTAAAGTCGAATGCGCCTATTTATAGGTACTGGCTAATTTAATTTAATAGTTTCGTGATATAAAATAAAATGATCAACTTTTGATATGTTTATGTATGTAAATTCTTTTGAGCTTCTGAAGCAACAGTTTTGTTACATTACTTCTGCAATGTTACTACAACGTTTAATTTACAGTATTATTTAACGTTACGTAGACATGCTAGAAATATTGCGTCGAGGACATTACATAACGAGGATCAGTAATGTTACAAATGTATATTAACTGTATAATTCCTTAATAACATTAATCTAACGTTACAAATGTAATAAAGACTTGGTGACAATTGTACCACTTTAATATTTTCTCAACGTTACAGGTGTAATATAGATGTAACGTTTCGTATGTGGCCAACAAGTTATAAACATTTGTGGCAATACCGACAATATTTTATAATATTTGAGTTTCTAGAATGTAATGTTATAATGTTCCTGCAACTTTACAATCGAACTATTATGGAAGTATGTTAGTTTTGCTTACCCGCGTCTTTTAATCCTAAGAAAGAATGGCAATATTGGCATAATATTGATAAGAGATATTTAATCAGGCACGTTGAGATATGAGAAATGTTCTACAACGCAATTTAATGTTGTAGTAACGTTAAAATGTTGTTACAAATATGGTAGTGCAGTAATAAAAACCATAAAGGTTTATATTATAGGACATTAGGAAGTGGAAATGCAGCAAGAATTATGAATGTTGCTTTTGATATTAGAAAACGTTAGAAGGTCTTTTAATTGGGCAACATGATATATAATAAAATGATTAACTTTTGATGTGTTTATGTATGTAAATTCTTTTGAGCTTCTGAAGCAACAGTTTTGTTGCATTAGTTCTGTAATGTTACTACAATTGTTAATTTACAGTATTATTTAACGTTACGTAGACACGTTAGAAATATTGCGTCGAGAACATTACATAATGAGGATCAGTAATGTTACAAATTTATATTAACTGAGCAGTTCCTTAGTAACATTAATCTAACATTACAAATGTAGTAAACACCTGGTGACAGTTGTACAAGTAGCCCATTTTAATGTTTCAATAACGTTACAGGTGTAACATAGAGGTAACGTTTCATATGTGGAAAAAAAATTATAAACACTTGTATACTGACAATATTATATAATATTTGAGTTTCTAGAATGTAACTGTAATGTTCCTGCAACTTCACAATTGAAATATTATGTTTTTTAATTCTAAGGATGAACGGCAATAGGTATATATGTTTATAATAATATTGATATGAGAAATATTTTACATCACGATTTAATATTTTAGTAACGTTAAAATGTTATGTTACAAATATGGTAGTGCAGTAATAAAAACCATAATGTTGTATATCAGGAAGTGGTAATGTAGCAAAAAATATGAATGTTGCTTCTGAAACTATAAACGTTAGAAAGTAATTTAATACGTTTTTTTGGTCAACCTGCAACATAGCAATGCAACTAATGTTAAACATCATTAATCTGTTTCAGTGTTATTTGTCTATCATGTTACAATTAATTTAGTTTTATTTCCCCATATACCGATTTACTACCCGCCATTAAATCCGATGTTTACGTCTCTTTGCACACACGATAATAAAGCGATGTCACGAAATTGACTTTATTGAAATCTGTTTGACAATATAGAACATTTTCTACGAAACGATCCTTGCCTTCCAGATACGTCCAGCAAACAGCGAATTCTCCAGTCGACATGAGGGTGGGAATCCACACCGGAGCCGTCCTAGCCGGGGTTTTAGGCCAAAGGCAATGGCAGTTCGACGTTTACTCTAAGGACGTCGAATTAGCCAACAAAATGGAGAGCAGCGGCCTGGCGGGGTGAGACACACTGTTATTATTTGCTTTACTTGCACCAGGGAGGGGAATTTCAATTAAATTATAGTCGACACTTGGTTCTGGTCCGCTGTCCGGGGACTAGGTTGCATACTAGGATATTCTTAGAGGGATTTGCGGTCAGGGTGGATTGGAAGAGATGGGAATAATTAAAATGAGATAAGCTAAGAATTTGTATTCGTAGCTGAGGGGTAACGAGCTTCTATATTTATTTCGCTTGACGTCCCTCCGTTATGCGGGTTAGTTCTAGTTATTTGTTAATTTCTGCTGTACTTCTCGTTCGTTAAATATTTAATTTAAGATCATTAACTAGAGTCACAATTATGGCAATACAAGTTCAAGTTCTAATCAACAACAATTTTGAGAAACTAAATTATCTTAGATAAAAACATCGATTGGGATATTAGCTTTGTTGAGGACCGCTCTCGGTGATCCTAATTTCACTATAAGGGCGATGCGTAACCTTTCATCTCCAAGCTAATCCATTATTGTCATCGACTTACGCGTTATCTAAGGCATCGGGAATAAATTGCTGACATGCTTGCTTTAGTGTTTCCAGAAAATTAACCCTATTCGCCGGTCTTATCTAAAGCATGTTATCGAGTAGGAAACAAAGTATATTTTAATAACTGATAAGGATATCTAAGACTTACATCAGTTGTGGGCGTAATTCACATAGCAATGGCTGACGTTATTTTACTTTCACAGACGGGTTCATATATCTGACTCTACGCTGTCTTTCCTCAATGGGGAATTCGAGGTGGAACCCGGATATGGAGAGAAGCGGGACGAAGCCCTCCGCATAGCGGGACTGAAGACATTTTTCATAGTTAAGGTCCTCAAACCGGTAAGTATTCCACAAACGGATTCTACTCTCTTAAGAAGTGGGCAATTATTTACGGATTTGAATGATTTCACTCGCTTTAAATCCCTAATGGTTCTTTGATTGACTATACGGTTAATAATGGAAAAGTTCCAGGTGGGCACAAAATAATTTCAGTACTTTGGCCATAACCCTTTTCGCGTAGGACGTTTCCATTAATTTTTTAGTTCAATTTGTCTTATTGGCTGGAGGCGAGGGATTTTGCATGCAAACTGAATTATTTACTGTTAGCCCGTCAAACTTTGTGAATTATTTTGATTAGTGCAAATGGAGTTTAGCAACACCTCGTTGGTAAAGTTATTAATTGACTTACTGACAAAGTGTCCTGGAATATTGATTCAGAACCAGGTGCAGAGAGATATGTTCCGATACATTAATACAGAGTAATACATTTATGTAGGCGGCATATTATTTTGTTTTAATGTGATACAAAAAGTAGATAATTTATAATCTTTCTATACAAAGTTTTTTTTGAAAATAGGTTGCAAAAAAATAATATTTTTAATTTTTATCACACTTAAATTCACCGCGATATTAATCGATATGCCCGGCGCATTCGCCAAATATGTAACAATTTATCCTTACATTTTCGACGTTCCCCCAGCTTAGATCGAGGGCAAGTATAAACGTATTTTTTAAGTTTCAGCCTCCGAAACAAGATTTCCAAAATGGCGGCGGCATCCTGCCCGAGGAAGACAGTTGCGTTATAGCAGAAGTTGCTTCTGACATTAAGGAAGAAGAAGCAAATGTAAGTAATTAGATGGAATTGTGTTTACTCTTATGAATGAATTATGTTCCAGGACAGTAACCCTGCACGGTCTCGGCAGGACTCTACCGACTTTAAAATTAGGCTGAGGAAAGAGTTAGTTAGCAGAGATGGACATAAGTAAGTTATGAATTTTAGATACGATACGAAGATTCGATTAGAGTTCCTCCTCGACTTTTTGATCTTCTTGATCCTCTGCGCAGAAAAATTTGGATTAATAAATACCATTTTTTATAACATAATATTCAAATCATCATAATCTTGATGTTCGAGTAAATAGCCAGAAATTCCCTGCGCCATATTTTCCATTACTACAATTTATGATAATTCGAGAAGGGATAAAACTCTTAGCCATAATTGGTCTCCGTCGAGCGACTCCTTCTAATTAAGAACGATACATTTAACCCAGCTTTTAATTATTTTAGTAACGTGCGTATCGCGAAACAAAGCTTTCTTTGATGCCAGGTAGTGAATGACCATTACGGTTTTCATACCACCTGATTCGCGTACGGCCCCTATCTAATCAATACCCTGGTGATATAGCTAGGTGGCAGGGCACATTCTACTTTAAGACCCAGGGTTTTTACTGTAAAGGCATGCAAGCCTATATTGGAACCGCTGCACAGAGGGAAATTTTTGTACACAATTAATGAGACCGGGGGCGGGGGTGGTTTAAGAATATATTTTTATAGAGCAATAGATTTCCAATTTCTTACTTTTTTTCTGTTTGTTTTTGTGACTATACCAAACCAAATTATTATTAAGTGAATACCAAGGTGACATTTACTAGAGAAGAAATCGATGTTATCCTGCCGTTCGAGTTTTTAAAGTTGAGGTTGACGGGCGAGACAATAAAATAGAAGTGTCTCCTTATCACTTCCAGTTTTTCTTAATTGCAAGAGGGTTCAGCGTGAGTCCCAAATCAATATCTCTGCGAATAAAATTTTCATTTATTTATTTTTTACAAGGGGGCTCCAATTCCATCGGCTTGAATAAAATACGTAAAATATGGCTTCTAAGAAATGCTAGGGCAAAAGATTGTGAATTGCCCGAGAATAATTTTAACTTTATTAAATAAATTAATTAATTAAATCGCTTTCTTGACGTATAATTTTTCCTGTGTTACACCGTACTTAATGTTCTGTTTCTATTTTTAGGGAACTGTCTAAAAATACTAAGTTTATAAGTTTAGCATTTATCGACCCCCAGAAAGAGAAATCATATCATCTGCACATAGAATCGTTTTCCAGTTTCATTTTACTCATGTTTTTGATAGTGAGATTAGCTATAGGAGCGACGATAGTTATAGTATTACCAAGGTAATTTTCTTCGCCTCACCACCGACGACAACTCACTGATTTTCTGCTTTTGTTTCAGCGACCTAACGATCGATGTTACGTACTGTACTGAAAATATAGTGTTCTTTATTTTAGTAATGGTAGCGATAGCGGAAGAGTTTCCGGGACTGGTAAGAAATCGATAATTTGATGCTTTCGGAATCATTTGTGCGAATTTCGTTTCAGTCGAAATGCTGGAGAGCCTTTAAGGAGTCGATGCTGATACGCCGATTGCTGTCGACGATTTGCATCATGCTGATGGGCACTGTCAACATTCTGGACTCGGTAAGTTAGTTCAAAATAATAGGAACATAAACAATATTTTATTCTCTAACGGCAGCCACCATATTAATTAATCTAAACAAACCGCCCCATCTCGAACAAAATATTTCCCATAAAATGTAAATTCACGTTTGAAATTAGCTTCCTTTGTTACTCCACTTTGTGTTATTATTTTTACCGACATTGTTGGGAGGGCCTTTGTAAGTATTCTCTCATAACATTCTGGAAACAGTTACAAAGACTAAAGCGAATTTAATGTAGTGGAAATTAAAATCTGATTTGTGTTTGTGAAATAAACATTAATATCGCGCTGTTGATAGATCAACTGCCGGAGGGTGGATTCGAACATAACATGTATTAAAAAATATGTATAATAGGTATAAAATAAAATTTTATGAACCGTTTTTTCATGTTTGAAACTTTTTTACGAGCTTTTTTATCAGCGAGTCGAATTTTGAAATTATTAGTTTTATCTTGAAGTGACATTTAATAAATATAGAAATCAAAGACAATGAGATTCTATTACTTAATTCTACTTCTTAAACTGTACTAGTCACTGTTCCTTTCCCCTCGTGTTCAGTTCAATTTCCAATATTCAACTGACTTGCAATGGACCATCTTGGCCTTTATATCCCCGAAGAGATACCTTCTAGAACGCCCAGGTGCTCTCTAGTTGATTCCACATTCCACAATCCTCTTGTTTTCTAATTTGTTTCTGTACCACCGGCGCCATCTCTTGAACGACTGCTGAACAACCACACTCAGAGACCTACTGTGAATTTATTTATTATTTCCTCTCCTATTTTCAGGTGACTTGTGTGCAACTGAAGAAGACCTCGGAGAACTGTTCGACAACGGTGGACATCGACGCGGCTTGCCTATATCCCTCATATTTCAGCTACTTCACCGTGCTGATCCTGATAGCTTCCTCGCTTCCGGCGTGCTTATCCTACCTGTGGAAGAGCTTCTTGATGTTATTAATATCGACGGCACAATGTCTTGTGAATATTTTAATACTCGGTCCGGCCTTAGACTGCGAGGAGTTCATGAAGCACTGGACGAGGTAAATAAATAGCGTTAATTAAATTAGCAAATCTCCGACAAGCTTACTAAACTTGGATAATCCGGTAAAGAGATTAAATATTGTATTTGCGGAATACGGCGATTAATTAGGAAGCAAGAAGTCGGAGCTTTGTGACTCTGACGGTTAAGTTTGTTTTGATCCTGATACCGTTTTCTTGGAGTGTCATTAGAACGCGAACTAAGTAGGGGGAGATGCTATTAATATTATAGTTGATCAATATCATCATTTAATTCGATTAAGTTAGCAGGGATAATATTAGTTGTACACAAAACTCAACGATCACTAACGTTTCGATTGTGAATGTTAAAAAAAACTGCAATTTATTTCAAGGATAAATTAAATGCATATTTGAAAAGATAAGGCAGGGATATTTTTATTTGTCCATACTGAGGTATATGCAACATAGTATACATAAAATAGTTAACCAAATTTATGCCGCAAGTTAGGCAACACAAAATACAAATTAAATGAAATTCATTTAGACAATTTCAAATAAATAATTAGGAAGCAAGAAGTCGGAGCTTTGTGACTCTGACGGTTGAATTTGTTTTGATCCTGATACCGTTTTCTTGGAGTGTCATTAGAACGCGAACTAAGTGGGGGGAGATGCTATTAAAATTGTAGTTGATCAATATCATCATTTAAAGGTGGTTATTGGGAGCTGTTATCGAAAATGTTTTAATTGGTATTTTGGCACTAGCTAGGGCTGCTGCTCCTTCTTATAAAAGGTCCTTCATAACGATGTTTCTTATGCGAAACATAAATATTATTATTATTATTATTATTTTAATAAATTAAAATACGACAACATTTTGAGGACTTAACAACTGACCTACCACAACCGAAAAGAAATTAAGATAGGTCAGAATAATTTTTCCCTCGAAGTACATAAGAAATATAACAGCACAACTTGTACTCCCAAGACAACTTTGTCGGTGATTTTATGGTGTTTTATATCTTTGGAATTTGTAATGAACTTAGATAAATAAAGAATGTTTTTCACCTCATATGTGAATCGGTAGAGACATGCAGTGGTCCTCAAAAGTTCAATAGACTTTTACGTAAGGTTTTCAACTTTATTTTTTATATTTTTTTACTCATAATCCATATTACAAATATCAACAGAGATTCCTCCTTAAAAGGAATTAAATAAGTTGAGATTCACCCTGTACTTCTCCTAGTTCTGATTCGATTGAAGGAAATTATGTAATATGTACGTAACGAGTAATTACGTGAACTACTGTTGCATAATAATCTCTCGTAACGACTCCAGTTAAATTCCCAAGGAAGTGGCGGCGTGCCCCTATAGATTTGACGAAGTAGGTCACCGGCTGAGAAAAACGGGAAGTTTATACAACCGAGTACCTACCTCAAATTGGGAACGGGGGAATTATAGTAGCTTGGAAGTTGTTTTAACACTGCGGAGACTAATAATCTTTAGACAAACATCAGTTTACAGTTCTGGTAGCCTTGGAATTTTACGTGCAACACTACTAGGAGTATATATACAAAAACCATACTTGAACTGTTTATGAACACTTTATCAATTATTAAGCTAGAATTCTTAAATAGCCACTCGTATTCTTCATTTTAAGTTAGCAGGGATAATATTAGTTGTACACAAAACTCAACGATCACTAACGTTTCGATTGTGAATTTAAAAAAACTGCAATTTATTTCAAGGATAAATTAAATGCATATTTGAAAAGATAAGGCAGGGATATTTTTATTTGTCCATACTGAGGTATATGCAACATAGTATACATAAAATAGTTAACCAAATTTATGCCGCAAGTTAGGCAACACAAAATACAAATTAAATAAAATTTATTTAGACAACATCAAATAAATAAACCCAATTTCAATATCTTCAAGGAACCCAGATGAGCCTGAGAAAAGAGGAGAGTAAGTGAAGTATTATAAATAAGAGTAAAGTCAGTGAAATATTGTATAATATTTGTTATGTACATAGAAAACAAAATTAACAATAAAAATTCAATATAAAAAATAAATAAAAAGTAAATTCCAAAAATTAACAATAAAAATTCAATATATAAAAAGTAAATTCCAAAATTTAACAATAAAAATTCCAATATAAAAAAAATAACATAACAATATATATGTAAAATACTTTTACCTTTTCATAATTTACCCACTTCCGGTTTGTTTCAGCCTGACCGAGGGAAAATTCACGCTCTCGGGCCTCCTACTGACAGCCACCTTGGCGCTGGCTTTCCTCGCTAGGCATGTAAGTGACATTCCGTATAATTATATTATCGCACAATCAAACGAATGTAACCCCGGGACATATTTCAGATGGAGCAGGTGGCGCGGGTGTTGTTTCTGTGGCGGTCGGAGGTTGAGGAGCAGCGTGATTGCGCGGAAGACATGAGGCGGAGGAACGAGGCTTTGGTGTACAATATCCTGCCGCCGCATGTAGCGGCCCACTTTATGGGGAACAGGAAACGGCAGCACGACGAGCTCTACTCGCAGAGCTATGCGGAGGTCGGGGTGCTATTCGCTTCGATGCCGAATTTCTCAGGTAATTGATCGACTGATTATGATAGAGAATCAAGGACCCCAAACAACACACATTGCTTATTATCCAAAACCTAATACTGCATCAAGAATTTCAAGTTCAATTCCTTCATTTATTGACTTTTAATTTTTTTTCCAATTTTCAGATTTTTACTCTGAGGAAACAGTGAATAACCAGGGATTGGAATGTCTGAGGTTTCTAAACGAAGTTATATCGGATTTTGATGCGGTAAGTTGCACCAATTTTCAATTTTTTCTCGTGGCTAGTGGTCACCCAGTAATTATACAAGACTTTACTTTTTAGCTCCTGGAGTTACCCCAATTCCAAGACGTGATAAAAATAAAAACAATTGGCTCCACCTACATGGCAGCCAGCGGCCTAAACCCTTCAAGGCACGTCAAGGTAGGAGTTTTGTTCCTTAATTGCTTAAAGATCCTCTAAATGTCAACTGATTGATTCTAGCCGGACGACCCCATATCAGTTAGGTGGTTGCATTTGGCCTTACTGGTCGAGTTTGCGCTAGAGCTGAAAAAAGCATTGCAAAGCATTAACGAGCAGTCCTTCAATCACTTCGTCCTAAAGATGGGTATCAATCACGGACCTATAACGGCTGGCGTGATCGGTGCTAGGAAGCCGCATTATGATATATGGGGAAATACAGTGAATGTTGCTTCCAGAATGGAGAGCACTGGAAAGGCTGGGTGTATTCAGGTAACCACGTCATTAAATATTGAAGTTAAGGAGAGCATTGGAAATCTAACTTTAGTAGTTACTTTGTTTCTCCAAGTTAGCTTCTAGTATTATGTTTGTTATGGATTGCGACTTATGCTTTCGAAACATCTATTTTTATATTTATATTTGGAGTTAAAAACACTTTTTGAACATTTTAGGTAGAAAAATTAAAAATGACAAAGCCCAACGTTGGGCGCCAAAATATTATGTAAACGCTCCTCTTGTAATGATACATAGCTCTAGTTTTCTATTTCTAACTGTTGTTGTATCTCCGAAACCTTTTAAAAGTACCTAACTAATGTCTGTTAAATAAGGAAGTGGCGCTGTTCTAAAGATTTATTACCAAACCTTCCAAAAGTTATGCAACACATTTTACTTCGCTGTGTTGGAATTTGCCTAACAGGTGGCGCTACGTATACTCCGGCCATACCATTTTTAAATTAAAGCATGAGCTTACCTTTAACAAGCCAAAATTCAATCCGCATTGCTTACATGTGCAATTTGTTTATTACACGTTTGAACGTATTAAGTTATTTGTGGCTATATTCACGTTGCTAGTATTGATTTTAAAGGTGACGGAAGAAACCTGCGAGATCCTACAGCACTTCGGATATCAGTTCGAGCAGCGCGGCCTGGTGGCGGTGAAGGGAAAAGGTCAATTAATGACGTACTACCTGCTGGGCAAAGCTGGGAAAATCACCCCGCCAACAGCGCCCGTCTCCCCGATAACAGGTGTCTCCACGATGGAGACGGTGAACGAGGAGGACGAATCCCACGACAGTCCGACTTCTAAATCCGAAGAAAAGACGGTGATAGAATGTTCGGATCGGATCGAGGATGACGTCTTCACGTCTGAGACGGAGACGTCAGCGTCGGAGCAGGTGCTTATAAACAAAGAGGTCGAGCCGAAGGATTCGACGGAGGCTACGTTGCTCTTAAGCCAGTGTGATTCTTGAATTAATAATGTTAAAATTGTTGCTTACGTTTGATCTGTGTTTATGCCTGGTCTGGTTGACGATCACAATCATAATCTGGTATATAAAATTTCTTTTTCAAAAATGACGCGGGCGTCGACCGGACTGGATTCTCTCGTTGTATATTTTATTTCCAGTTATTGTGTTGACTAATTTTATTCGAGCAAATGTTTTGAAGGCTGTCTTTATTTGAATTTACAAAAAATAAAATTGTCTATCACCGCCTGTACAAGAAAAAAGTATTTTTGCATATCTTTGTAAGTTTCGATATATCATAGAATCATTTAATATCATGTCCTTTTAATTGAAAGAAAAATTTTAGAGGCAAAATTAAATGTTTCCGCTAATATCAAGCAACTAAAAAAGCGAAAAAAGAAAATGATTTCATTCAATTTAGTAGCTATACTCTGTGTTAGACGTTTGACAATTGCCTAAGAGTTAAACGTTTTGAGCGATTTTGTTCTATTTTAATTTTCTATATATTTTATTATAAATAAAACTGTTAAAATTGGATAAAGTGAAAGTGAATAATTTGTTCAAGACTATCACTTGTATATAGACAGATAAGATGATCTCCACATCTTCTCCATTAATTTTACTTTCGATATATAAACTACTAATTGAGTTAGGAGTGTCCTCCTCCATTAAAGCGAAAAATGATTTTTTTAGAAACTACATAAGCATATACACTATTGGTAAGGTCCAATCTAGGTTGCCGATATAAATGCATCAGACGGAGATAACTTAAAGCATTTAAACAAGTTAAACAGACAACGCGCTATCCCCTACCTCCCACCTTCTATTATTTACAACACGCGGTCGTAAACATCAGATAGTCGCTTCACCGAAGCTCCTTACTAAACATAATTCTCGGCTGGGCTTAGGTCGGCTGAACCGCTGTCGTCGCGCGCCACATCACACACACATACCCCTTTTTAGTAGGAGTGTAGGAATGGTTAGGCGTCTCTTGTTAACTGAAGGCTTTGCCCCTATGTATCTTCTCTCTTAGTTGCATTCGCACTCTAAATTGAACCTTGCCAATGGTGTATATATTATAATTTTATTATTTCGGTGAAAGTTTTTGACGGATTAAGGTACTCTTTGCCTTTGGTGCCATTGGGGGTGTTTGACATAATAGTGGCTTAAGTAAATTTCGTAAAAATGACTGCTTACTGAATTATTCTTTGGTCGACAGTAAAATATCCTTGAGGAGTTGAAACTTTAACATAAAAAATCTTACATCTTTTTAAGAACTGCAGAAGGCTGTTTGGGAATTTGTTTAATTTCATCAATAATCTTCAAATAAACTCCTAGTATTGAACAAATTACAGCATGTAAATATGATAAAAAAGGATGTTCTTATATACTTTTTTTTAAATATTACTCTTGTAAATATAGTTTGTCGGCTTAGAATCTAGTATGAGAAATGTGTACTGATTTTTTAGCCATTTTGTAGATATTTTGTCTTAAAAACTGTTAATTTTTGTACTTGAAAATATATAAGTGTGTCAAATAACGGAAGAAACATAAAATCTTGACTCGTTATTTGAGGCTCTATATTTTTTAGATGTATATGTCTAGAGAAATATAGAATATATTCCGTGTGTAACAATCATAAAATAGTCATTAAAATAAGTTATAATTATATTGTAATAGAGGCCGTTCAGCATTTTGTGCATAAAAATCTAACCTAAAGGAATAAGATCGTAAAGACTTATTCGGCAATGAAAACAAAAGATTGTCGACGTTACATACTAATTTTTTATAACGCTAGTAGATATGCTATGGGCGTACTGGCTCGCAAACCCCATGTAAATCTCCATAAGAGGAAAATTGGGACTTTTTTGTCTGATTTTACCCCTCCACTTTTAGCTCCTCTCCCCCACTCCAGTTAAGCCCCGCCCAGTCAGCCAATGAGAGCTAGCCTCGCCCAGACACGTCCCCACTCCAGAACTTAGAGGTAGTTACAGCTTTTGTATATCAAATCCATAGACATTCATTCATGACCAGGTCATGGCATGCCCATGAATGGTCATGCAGATATAAAAAGAGCTGTTACCTGTACCATCCAATGGCAACTTGATCACAATTATAAGATTTTTAAAGGAATTATGTCCAGTAGGTACGCTTGATTATCGAATATGTATACTGGAATTTATTTTTATAGTATCTGTTTTCAATAAAAAGGAGTGGATTTTTATGCATAAAATTATCCATTCTGATCCATAAATATGTAAATTTCTCACCAAATCGTATACATGAAAGCAAGATTAATAATTATATACTACTGGTCGATAACACAACTAAACATATCGAAGAGTACCTAAGAGTTGGTAAACTTGCTATCGAATACTGGCCTAACTTGCAGCACTTCTCACAAGTTTTGGGTAATTTGGTTAAAAACAATTCGATTTAATGCAAGAGTCGAGCTCACAAATGATACATAAGAGGATGTTAATCTTGCTTTTGTCAATATTTAACGTTTTCTTCCGCAGTCTTCACAAATACAAATTAACAAAATAATAATGGAAATAGTAGCGAACAGCAAACCTATCCTGACTCCCTTCATAAATGTATAATATATTAATAATCAACTTATTACATTTACGAGAGGCTAAAATTGTCAAAGAATATACTGAAAATTATGAAATGAAGAAGAGAAATAGCAAAAAGTTGTTATTCGTGATATATTAGTTAATGTAATGGATAATAGAAACAAGTTCTCGAAAAAACATAAAAAATCGTTTATATTTTGGCGCAATCACTTCCTTCTTTACTCAAAAATAAGTCATGGATCATAATTGGTGATTTACGATTCTATTGTGAATCATTATTAATGATAATAATTAGTAGATATGAAATGAGAGTTCTGTTACCCCCACCAGTTTGAGCCTCCACTCCTCCACTTTTAGCCCCGCCCACTAATGTGTCCCACCCACTTTTAGCCCGCTCTCCTCCAACTCCAGCCGCGCCCCCGCTCTAGTCACGCCCTTCCCCACCACCATTTTGAACCCCCACTCCAGTCACGCCCCTCCTCCACTCTTTTTATTTGATGATTGTCAGTCTTATTGGATACGTTTTGCGATTTCTCTCATTCTTGCATTGTCATAATATCCAGTGGAAATCTTGATCAATGTGCTGAAATTAATTCATTTTAATTCAAAGCGGCAGGTATTTGACTTTTGCGTTTGCTGCCTATAAGTTGAGTTTCAAGGATTTTGTAGTCGTAAAGAAGCCGTGTAATATATACACTAACTTCTCCTGTACTATGTACTGTAAAAAGATAATAAGCACGTTATTTTTGTTTATAGTTTTTTTGCTATTTGCGATCTAAGAGCGACTACGTTTGTGCTTGAAGATGTTTGTGTGGCCTAACGTTAAAACGGTTTTAATTTTAATATTTTTGAATAACCACATCAAAAGGTAATTTCTGTGAAATGATTAAGGAAAACACCACAATAATTTGATAAGCTCAAATGTATATTTATTTACGATTTAAAAAAAACTTATATGGGAACAAGTAGCTACTTTGATTTGTATTTTTTTATTTATATGGCACAGTGACTAATGGAGACAAAGTAGGTCAAGGTAAATTATTCAAATATTAATTATTCGTTGTAACCACCCTTTGAATTAGGTATTTGAATTTGTCGTGAGAATCTCGAAAAAAAATTACGATTCGTATAGTCATTACAAAATCGGTTTAGCATTTTATTTAACTCGACCTAAACTGTCTCGCTTTCGAAGGTAATCTATAGCGTATGCGAATTTTATTATTCTTTTTCTGATCCCTTCAGTACCTATGTTAGACATCTACAATAGATACGATAATGAAAATGTAATGAAATAAAATAATATTAGGGAAAAGTTATCTGTTTCATTTCCATAATTTCCCAAAAGAATATTTTTAGCAACATATCACTTTAGAAGGAAACAATGCTTAGACCTTACGTTGACCAATGTTGGTTCCATTTTGCATTTGTTTTCACAGCCAACTGTGGTGAAGGAAACAACCGATAGAATATCTGGGAAAAAATGAGGTTTCCGTTTAAAATATCAAAAATAATAGGTTTGGCGAATAATTCATTTATGTAGACTGTGAAAAACAGGGGTTCCAAAACTGTTCCTTGTGGAACCCCAATTTTTATGGTCCAATAATCCAATGTGTCAGTAGATGATCTTTTTTTAGCAATAAAGGGACTTGAAGTTTGCTTCTTTGTTATAAAATCAACCGATAGAATGCCAGGCAGACAATAAATAATCTACTTTATATGCTGTCAAATCAAAGACTATAGAGTACGGAATTTGATATCAGTGATCAGGACAGGACAAAATAAAAGTTAATTGCGATTTATGTGGTCCTTAAAAGGTTTCTGACAGAGTCTGGGTTCTCGTACGTGTCTTGGGTATTCCACATATAACTTTTCAATATTGCTCTCACACGTACTAAAATAAGTATTATCCGAAAGCTTGCACTGTCTCAATATAGTGTAGCTCTTTGATTGATAGTATTGTTGTATTAAAAAAATCTTATAATAACACCAATGGTGAAAATCAGCCGATAGAAAATCATATTACTTGTAGCCTTCTTTATCTTATTTTCGAAGAGATGGCGCTACGTACACGATAAGCTGAAAAGTTGTAGTTATCCTTTGATTGAGGTTCGTCCTAATAGCAGAGGATGACACGAAATAGTTTGTATTTTTTTTATATCTACTCGTAATAAATTATTAAGTGACAAATTGAAGTAGTTCGTGATGGCCAATAAATATTCGATAACATTTTGATTCTTACATGTCTAATGTCTAATTATTGATTAGAAAGGTAACAATTTGCAAATTTGGCCAAAAGATAAAGGCTCGCTTGATAGTATTATTGTCATTTAGCGTAGAATATGGGTCATTTCGAATACCTTAGAATGCCGTTCAGTTTAAAAATATACCTGCCGCTTTTCAAAGAGCAATGGACATTGTTTTAAAAGAATTATTCATAATTATTATCATTACAATCTGTCGGGTTAATAATTAAAAAATAAACCAGTAATAGAAATATCTTTATTTGCATTTATGACTATAAATTAAGATTCTTGAATAAAAAATTCAACAGTGGTTAATATATCTGAAAATAGACTAATTATTCACTATTATTTTCAATATAACATGTTTTAAAGATGATTTAAATATTTCCATTTATCTTGCTCTTAAAACAGAGCAATGGGCAATCTTTTACTTATTTTAAAAGGGATATTAAAGAGAGATATCTCAATCAAATATAGGCATTCTCAAATCTTCATACTGGCCTAAAAAAATACAGCCAAGTTTTCCAATAAGAAGTGTATGCATCGAAAAATATGTAATGATGTCCTATACACATTTCCCAATTTTTTTATTTTAAAAGACAAAGAAACAGGAGCAGAACATGGAAAAGTACATCATATGAGTGAGTATGTGAGATTCTAAGCTTGCCTATATTTGCCGAAGTTACCCTATTAGAGAAATATAGAAGCTCCCTCTATTTTCAATATTTACAATTGAAGAATACAAAATGGTTCTTTGCAGGAGGCAAAGGTAGGATTTGTTAAAAATTCGCAACATATATGGTCGAGTGTATAGTTATAAAAAATTTAAAAATTTATAAAACCAACAACATTTCTCGTACTTATCGTTAGACATATTAAAATATATAATTAATTAGAAGATACGTTAGTTTTCGAATATAGCTGATAAATTTCCAATACGCACTGCTATCAATTCCGTATCACGTGCTCGTATCTCTGTGGGGTTTTCTTCGTAGGCCAATTCTGGAATGCGCCCGGCTTAGGTAACGTCTCCCGGATTTCGATATCCCGCCAAAGAGCCGCTGGAATTCCTCGTCAGTGTGAACCTGGCATGCCGCGCCCCGCCTGGGGCAAGGAGCAACCCTCACGTCCTCACGAACTTGTAAACTACTGCAAACACTAAGACACTAACGAGAACCAGGACGAGGGCGGTGATGACCTTAGCGAATGCGTTCAATCCGCTCTCGGAAGGATCCAACGGCCTGCTGCTGTTGTTCTGCTGGGAGCGCCTCCTCTTCCCCGCCAGCCCTCTCGCCAATGCCGGAAACGCCAAACTTTGTGTAAAAGTCAACTTGTGCAAACTCTCGCTGAGCGAGTACGGCCCCACGCTGCCCCTTGCGGCTGCCCTTAAGAGGGCATACTCCAAGTCCAACGCGTCGAACAAGGAGTACCTAGCGGTCATCGTCGAGGACCGCCTTCTGCTGTCGGAGGAGTCGCTGGCTCTGGAGTTGCTGGCTGCCACTGCGGCCGCCACGGAATTTAAGGACGACGTGGTCGAGGACGACGCGGACGCTATGTGGTTGCCTTGGGTGTCCGACACGTCTTCCATGGAGCTCTGCACCGGCGATGATATCGGATACAGGCGCAGCAGTCTGGCGTGGTCGGGGTGCAATAGGGCGCTGCTGGGTCTTCGCAAGCTGGGAGTCGGAGACTGGGCGGGGGAGGTTGAGCAACCGGCTGTCGATGGCAGCGGGGACACCTGAAAGCAGTGATCAGCATTAATTTTAATGATACACGGAATTGTGGTAATCATAATTGATGAGATATTTTTAGTTGAGGATAATTCTCCAGTAAAGAATAAATATAAGAAGAAAGTAACAATCTGAAGAAAAAAGAAGGAAATTCTGTAGATTTACATTAGCCAAGAGGAAATTTGTCTTCCTGGTGTCATCAATGGGGCTAAATTAATTGTTCCAGATAAGACATATTATGTGAATCACAGGAATGCCAGCAACTGACTGATAATCTCGCGGCCAGAATTGGCTTAGCATTTTATCATTTGCATTGCGTATCTTCTTCATTCTTTAATCAATGATGATGTCCAAGTACAAATGGCTGTCGTTACTAGACTATCCATAAAATTATTATGTTCCCTGGCTTCTGATAAAGGCACAATAAATTCCGAAGTGGAAAGTTTTTACAAGGAACAGCCTGAAATTTTAAGCAACACAATTATTTTCACAAAGTTTTATCTGGCAACTGCGTAAATTTCTCTAAATGAACCTTATCTAGTATCTGACATACCAAATTTGCATAAATTATTCGACTTTCGTGACTAACCTTGTTCGGTACACAATCAAATAAGCCTGCATAAAAAAATACAAAGAGCACAATAAACACGAGAATTATAACGGTGACAATAACAGCAAAGCTTTTAATGGTATCACTGTGAATAATTTATTTCTTAATGCAGCTACGCAACTCGCTTTCGGTTATTTAGAACTTGAGAACGTAACGCCATAATGGTCTGGAAAATACGTTCCAAAAGAATTCAATGGATTTATGGGACGGGTAACACCGTCTTTTACATCAGCAGTTTTATTGCCGGTTGTAGGAATTTAGGAAACTTCGCGATATTTCCTCACTATATAATTTAGAGTATGGTTATTTACTATGCGGTATCAGCAAATATTTTGCTATTGTTTTGGAGAGTTATTCGTCCAAATATCAAATAGCAACAAATAATAAAATAAAATAAAATTTCACCATATTCATTGCCCTATTTGGTTTAATAAACAAAAGAACGTCTACCATATAATTGACAGACTTCTTATTTTTAGAATATCTGAACCAATAAATAATTATTAATTATTTTTTGTTTTTGTTCTCCAATGTTTAATTCAGAATAAGTCTTTCTACGTTCAAAATTAGGCTAAAACCCTGTATATTTGATTATCGTACAGATTTTAATTCTGGCTCATCAATCCACAGAGAGTTAGGAAATATAATGTTTTACGTGCCTAGGGAAATAAAAGGAGAGTTGCTTCTTGTCGATCAACGTTATTTTAAATCAATACTTTTTTTAGGTGTAAGATATTTTGTTAATTTAATGGTAAAAAAGGTATAAAATAACAATAACTTTGAAAACGTTATTTACCCAAAAGTGAAGAGTGAAATGTTTGTATAAGATTCATATATTTTCGTGTTTTACAAAAATAAGAGCATTTTGGCAAATTCTTCTCCGCCTCTGGAGCTGGCGGAAAGCAACTTCAACAGTAATCGTTTCTATGGCAAAAATAAAAAAACAATTTAAATAACTTTTATAGTTTTTGATTCTATTCATGAGTGTTGCAAATTACCTGCGTTGATTCGATTCCAGAATCCGTATGGTGGTTGTTATCAAAACACGTAGAACTTTGAGACGTTGCGTCCTCAGCACAAGCTGGAAATACGAAGCTCTGTCCGTCCGCCTCGCCTCTTGGGGAATCCGAACTGGGCCATACCTAAAAGAAAAAAAAAGTAGAGTAGAGCGGAAATAATACTTTTATATTTTGCCAAATAATTTAAACTAATAAGGATTAATATTAAAATAATTTAGTTTTAGTTGTTTTACTCCATTTCTTTAATTTTATGGATTTCAACAACAATGTTGGCCGCGAGTTGGAATATATTTAGTTAAGTGTTTCTGTCAAAGAATTGAATGTGCAAGGGAATGCAGCGTATACTAGAATTCCATACAAATGTGGCTTTTAGCTACCCACTTGAAATGCCACGATGATAAATTCTCCTTGCACTTAATTTGGTGATAAATTAGATGAGAATTCAACTCTTTTAAAATTGCGTCCATTTATGTTTAATGTTATCAGGAGTTGAAAACATAAATTTGGACTTTTTACCAATAAAAATATAAAACAAAAAATATTGAAGCATTATGGGAAGATAGCGTAGCACTAGTTTAATTTATAAAATCTGCTGTAAAAAGCACCGTATTTTCTCACCAGAATTGCCACATTATTTATAAGATTCCTATTGGGAAGCAAAATCAATGCATCGGAATGAATTCTCTTATAGAAAGGTTATAAATAGTCACCCTCGTTGAGGTCATTTCCGCAATATTTAATCTAGCAACAGCTCCTTCGGCAGTGTCACCCCTCACGCTGCAATGCGATTGTTAGCATTGTTAGTTGGCGCTTGTTACCAAATAATAGTTCCCATAAAGCAAAATTGACAGGTTGCCAATAAAGGGTTTCTGGTACCTTTATTATATTTTTGACATCATATTAATGCTTCCCAGGCTAACAAGTATGAAGCCGACTAAGCATTTTGTCCGCCTTTGAGATACACATTCGGTTAGATTTTGCTCTTATTCACAGATTGAGAAAAAAACCCTATTTAAGTAAGTCACAGCCAACTATGACTTGCATTTAAAAAAACAACTGTGCCATCCACTTTTTAGTAAAATCCAATCATTTATACTATTAATACTTTTTTATCTCAGAATCGTACTTTTCTACAATTTTTATTTTATTTTCCAATTTCAATTTGAGGTTATGTATTTCTAGTGCAAGAATGGTTCTTCAAATCCAATTTGATCCACAAGACAATATTTGACTGTTTTTTGCTATTTTTTTCTAAAAATGAAATATTTCCATAGAGAATAGGTAACAGCATACACTCGATAAAAATGGATTCATAATAATATGCTCCAAATTTATTCTCTGGTAGTCCATTCCGTACATTTGCCGCACGCTGTATACACCTACCTGTAGTAACGGGAGCGAGCAGTGAGGTCCGGGCTTGGATTCATCAACAGGTGAATCCTCTCCGGGTCCATGCTCACACTGCGAGCTCGAACTGCTATTGGAAGACTTCACAGCCGACCAGAAACGCTTCAAACCCAACTCTCGGCGTTGTTTCTGAAACAATGTAAACTTGATTTTTTTTGCAGTTAACTGTATAAATATTCTCTATGTTCTTTGAGGTGGATTTTAAATCGTTTTTACATTTTATAATTTGTTTCTTTGCGAGCGATGTTTTAGTTGGATTATTCCTGCAATTAAAATAATTTTAATTTAACTCGAGTATTTACTCATTAACAGAGAGTTAATTACGTAGCGGTTTTGAATTAGTTTCATGGTGAAAATAAAGAACTAGTTCTTCTACCCTTAACTTATATAATTTATATTATTAATTAATTTATTTTTAAAGATATTTCTTGATCGACAATTCAATTTGTTTATGTCAGGCATAGACCGTCCTATTTTGGTGTGCAGGAAAATTACTTTATCGCACGTCGACGACAGTTGCTTTACTTCACAAATTATTTTTGTTGGTATATTATCGCAGTTTTAATAAATTCCAACTTTCAAGATATTTTATTTAAAAAAAGAGATTCTAAATTATCTACACAGAATACACAGCGGTATAGAGAATTATTGTATAAAAGAAAAACAAATGCGAGCTAATGGATTATTTGAGGGAAATTATTACAATATGTTTTAATAGAAAATATTCCTGTATTGTTGTGGTTTTCTATTCGGACGCAAAGTATTTTTACAATGTATATCAATTACAAAAGTTGGATAAAATGGGCTCGTATCTAAGTAAAATTACTGTATGAATATATTTGAAATGTACGATGGCTTTGAAGGGCCACAGAAAAAATTTAAAAACTAGAAATTTCTACTTTCAAAACTAGAGTTTTTCTACTTTCAAAACTAGAAATTCTTACTTTAAAAGTAGACATTTCTACTTTAAAACTAGGAATTTCTACCTTAAAACTAGATATTTCTCTAAGTGTAATTTACTTTAAAACTAGAAATTTCTACTTTCAAAACTAGAGTATTTCTACTTTCAAAACTAGAAATTCTTACTTTAAAAGTAGACATTTCTACTTTAAAACTAAAAATTTCTGCCTTAAAACTAGAAACTTCTACTTTCAAAACTAGATATTTCTTTATGTGTAATTTACTTTAAAACTAGAAATTTCTACTTTTAAAACTAGAGTATTTCTATTTTCAAAACTAGAAATTCTTACTTTAAAAGTAGACATTTCTACTTTAAAGCTAGAAATTTCTACTTTAAAACCAGAAATTTCTACCTTAAAACTAAAAATTTCTACTTTCAAAACTAAAGATTTCTTTATGTGTAGTTTCTACTTCACCCCTAGATAGATATATGTTAGTAGCCCTAAATCGAATGATTACCTGTTTTGTCAACATAACAGATTTCTATACGGGGTCAGAAGAGTAAAGAATAATAAAATTTTCAAACAAACACCCTATATAAGCTTAAACTATGTATAAAGGTATTTTACGAATCGAACACTCCATAATTTTTTTTGGTATAAATTGCCTATAAGTTTATATCGAAATTTTTACCATTTTCTATTGAATAGAGACCTCGTGTTGAAAGTGGAAATTTCTAGTTTTGAAAGTGGAAATTTCTAGTTTTAAAATAGAAATTTTTAGTTTTAGAGTGGAAATTTCTAGTTTAAAAGTTAATTTAGTTTTAAAATAGAAATTTTTAGTTTTAAGGTAGAAATTTCTAGTTTTAAAGTAGAAATTTTTAGTTTTGAAGTAGAAATTTCCAGTTTTGAAAGCGGAAATTTCTAATTTAAAAACAGAAATTTTTAGTTTTAAAGTAGAAATTTCCAGTTTTGAAAGTGGAAATTTCCTAGTTTTAAAATAGAAATTTTTAGTTTTAGAGTGGAAATTTCTAGTTTAAAAGTTAATTTAGTTTTAAAATAGAAATTTTTAGTTTTAAGGTAGAAATTTCTAGTTTTAAAGTAGAAATTTTTAGTTTTGAAGTAGAAATTTCCAGTTTTGAAAGCGGAAATTTCTAATTTAAAAACAGAAATTTTTAGTTTTAAAGTAGAAATTTCCAGTTTTGAAAGTGGAAATTTCCTAGTTTTAAAATAGAAATTTTTAGTTTTAGAGTGGAAATTTCTAGTTTAAAAGTTAATTTAGTTTTAAAATAGAAATTTTTAGTTTTAAGGTAGAAATTTCTAGTTTTAAAGTAGAAATTTTTAGTTTTGAAGTAGAAATTTCCAGTTTTGAAAGCGGAAATTTCTAATTTAAAAACAGAAATTTTTAGTTTTAAAGTAGAAATTTCCAGTTTTGAAAGTGGAAATTTCCTAGTTTTAAAATAGAAATTTTTAGTTTTAGAGTGGAAATTTCTAGTTTAAAAGTTAATTTAGTTTTAAAATAGAAATTTTTAGTTTTAAGGTAGAAATTTCTAGTTTTAAAGTAGAAATTTCCAGTTTTGAAAGTGTAAATTTCTAGTTTTGAAAGTGAAATTTCCTAGTTTTAAAATAGAAATTTTTAGTTTTAATGTGGAAATTTCTAGTTTAAAAGTTAATTTCTAGTTTTGAAAGTGAAAATTTGTAGTTTTAAAAAAAAATTTTTAGTTTTAAAGAAGAAATTTCCAGTTTTTTTAATTTTTGCTCTGGCCCTTCAAAGCCATCGTAAATATATTATACCTATTTATCTCTAGAAAAAAATGGATAATTTAAAAATATATATAATATATTTGTGAAGAGGCCATGGAAAAATGTTTTTTCTTATTTTGGCAAATTTATTGTGTTGTTTGTTAATAGTTTTCCTTTGGGCAGTACAAATCGAGGTAACGATCTTTCATGATTTACTGAATAACAACTATCGCGTTCTTTCTTTTTCTGTGGTTTTCTTATTGCTGCTCATTGTTAGAAAAATGTAAGCTTTAGTAGTAGACAAACGAAAACCTTTATAAAAATATAAAGCTGTATACACAATTTTCACACAGACGAAATGACGCTTTGAATCCACAACTTGTGATGAGGCACATCAAATTATTTAGTTAAACTGCAGCTTTAGTTCATGAGTTTACAAAACTGTAGGCAAACGAGACAAGACTCCAACTTCATTTAACTTCTGCGATTAAAAAAAAAAGAGAACGGTGCGGATAGCATTAGCCGTTCCGCCGCAAAGGGAATACGCTTCATTTAAATTTATGACAGCATATCCCGCTGATTATGATATGTTATATGCCCCATACCCTGGGGCGGTTGCGAGCATTGATTTATGTTCTGTCTACCCTTGATCTGTGTTTATTCTGAAAAGGCCTCACGTTACCATAGGTATTCAAAGCTTTAACGAGCCATGTTTATGCCCAAAATCCCTTCGTGCAGGATTTACCCTTGCCCCGGCTCAGAAAACGTTTCGTCTGAAAGGTCAGTTTGCTTGCGGCCGGTCTGAGAAATTAATTATAGTTGTATCGTTAGTTGCCGCCAGTTCCTGATTTTATTATCATGGGGCTTACGAGGGAGGCAGATGTATTTGTTTTATACACTCATTTAGTGTGTAAAGTAGTGCTTTACTGCATTTGTGATATAAAGTAACTTTACAGCACATTGCTATTGACAACGTGCGGTAAAGTAATTTTATTGCACAGCAAAATAGAACGTTGTGTTTTAAACTAATTTTCTTTATGCTATGTTACAAACATGTCTTGATTATCGCTGGTTATTCCTATATTTGCGAATTCGAATTCCAGATAACCGACTTGTAAAGCGTCGAAATGATGCATTGATGCGTCGCAACGCCAGAAAATATATAGCTAAGTGCGGAATACGGCGTTGGCTGGCAGGAAGCAACCTCGAAATTTTAAATTGATAGTGGTTCTGTAATTCCAATGCGAACATTATTATACAATGGTCCATATTTGTCGGCGACGAAATCGATATATCGACAAATATGTTTGTTGTCTGCAAATTGGGAATTAAATAATTATATTGCGATTAGTGCGAATTAATTACACAGCAGTTTCCTGCGTTTCAATATCCCAGGCAAATGTGCGTATTTTTTGCTTAAAAGACATTTGTTTATGTCAGTATCAATGTGAAAATAAACGACTCTATAACGAGAAAAACGTGTCAGGTCCATTTTTGGTGGTTACTTTTAATTAAATTTAAATTAAAACAAAAATAAATTTTGCTATACAATTGTCAGACCCAAAATCAAACATTCGGTTATAAAATCTTTTGCTACATAACACCTAACTTCTAGTGAAATTCAAATATCAATCAATGCATTAAATAACTTGATACGTTATCGTAAATTGACCAATAGGCAATCTGGAAATCGTTTCTGTCCTCAGATACTAAAGTCACGTAATTGCTTAACCGAGAAGTTAATGGTATCAAAATACTTGTTAAATATTTGTTCAAGGGGGAGCTATTTTCGATCTAACGATCGAGGTCTAAGAAATTCCGTAAAAACTCCAATTAAACATCTAACTCGGAACAACATTAACTTTGTACACAAAGAAGTAAGTGGCTTATCTAATGGCGTGTTAGGTGGACGCAAAAGAGAATAGACGCAAATTTAATATTGAAAATACAATCGATATATTTATATTAAGTACAATTTGTAACTATCATATGCGAAATTTAAAGATATTTCATTTCCGTAAACTATTTTAATCTGATTACCATAATCGAGATACAGATATGCTAATCAGCTTTGTCCACACGAGTGCTTTATTAATTTTCCAATATATCGCTGCTCGATGTTGCGATACGGCAAAATTAATTTGAAACCACACACAATACATATTTACTCCTATTAACTTTTTTCATGTTGTGTGGATGTTACATAAACAAAATATGCAATACATGGGGTCGCGTTCTGTTTTCACGTGAAAGTTGTTGATGGTAAATTGGGGACATATAATTTTTATTTATGTTTAGAGATTTAATTATAATTTTAAAAAGCACAGATAATCAAATAAATAAATGCAAAATCGTTCCACACTTCAGTAGTACAAGAAACTTCTATTTTAACTTTATTCTCTCTCTGTCTTTCCGTATGCTGTCTTTATATGCTATATATACTATTCTATTTTTTATCTGTCTTCGATTACATGGAGGAGCATAAAATAAAACGGAATAGAATACAATGCAATGGAATAAAATAAAGTACTTTAGGATAGACAGGGCAAAGCCAAAGGTAGGAACAGGACTAAATCAAGAACAAAATAACAAGAAGGAAGTTATTCTATGCTTTACTATTTCAGTTAAAGTAGGACATTCTATTCTACTACAAAGAATACCAATGCATAACATGGAATGGAATAAACAAGAATAAGAATGAAAGGCAGGATAGAAGAGAAGGAGCAGGAATATAAGCCGGCCAGGGACAGAAACAAGGACAAGAACCTTCTACTTCAGCTTTATTCTTCCTTTGTCTCGTTTGGTTTATGCTGTCTTAATATTCTATTTTATTATGCTATTTTATATTGTTCTAACTATCTTTTATTACATAGAATAGCAATAGCATAAAATAAAAAGGAATGAGATACAGCAGGATGAAATAAGCAGTAGGAGCAGGACTGAAACAAGAACAAGCATAACAAGAAAGAAATTATTTTATGCTAGTCTATTTTAGACTAGTATTTCAGTTAAAGTAGGACATTCTATTCTACTATAAAGAATACCATGGCGTAAAATTGAATGGGATAAATAGAAATCAGAATAAAAGGCAGGATAGAAGAGAAGGAGCAGGAATAGAAGCATGCAAGGAACAGAGACAAGAACAAGAACCTTCTACTTCGCATCTATTCTTTTGTCTCTGATTCTGTTTCATCTAGTTTATGCTGTCATTATATTCTATTTTATTATGCTATTTTAATTTGTTCTAACTATCTTTTATTACATAGAATAGTATAAAATAAAAAGGAATGAAATACAGCAGGATGAAATAAAAGTACATTAGAATAAAAAGAGCAAAAGCAGAGGTAGGAACAGAATTGGAACAAAGACAAAAATAACAAGGAGGAAGTTATTTTATGGACATTCTATTCTGCTACAAAGAATACCATGACATAATATTGAATGGAATAAACGGGAATCAGAATGAATGATAGGATAGAAGGTAGAAGTAATAGAACAAAAACCTTCTACTTCGACTCGGACTCGGACTCGGACTTTTTTTGTCCCAGATTCTGTCTCGACTAGTTTATGCTGTCAGAATATTCTATTTTATTAAGCTATTTTATTATGTTCTAACTATCTTTTATTATATAGAATAGCATAAAATAAAGAGGAATGAAATACAGCACGATGAAATAAGATAGAGGACATTAGAATAAAAAGGGCATGAGTAGAAGTAGGTACAGGATTGAAACAAAAATAACTAGGGGGCAGTTATTTTATGGTAATCTATTTCAGAATTTACTATTCTGCTACAAAGAATATCATGGCATAAAATTGAATGGAATAAACAGGTAGGATAGAGGCAGGCAGCAGGAATAGAATTATGCCAGGAACAGAAACAAGAACAAGAACCTTCTACTTCGCATCTATTCTTTTATCCCTGATTCTGTTTCGTCTAGTTTATGCTGTCACAATATTCTATTTTATTATGCTATTTTATTTTCTTCTAACTATCTTTTATTACATGGAATAGCATAAAATAAAAATAAATAAAATGCAATAGGAAGACATAAGATTAGGTTACAGAAACAAGAACGAGAACAAAACCTTCTATTTCACTTCTATTCTTCCTTTGTCCCTGTTTCTGTTCCCTCTAGACTATGCTATTCTATTTTTCATGAAACTTTAAGGATTTCTTTATAATTTTTATTTTATTTTAAATGTAAATTATTGAATTGTATAGAAATTTTCGCCCTTGACTGCTTTTATATAAAATTACAAAAATTATGTTTCTGATTATAATAATTGTAGTTGTACACAAAGTATCTTGTTAATGAAAAGGATATTTCGGGATATGTAAAACCACTGAAGAATAGATATGGAAACCTACCAAGTTCAATTAACATCCATTTTAGATATCGATTATAAACTTTTCCACAGTTTGCATATGTGTAAGTGTTAACTACAATCACCTTAGATACGGAAATGTATATTACTTTCTTCTTTCTTTGACTAGAATTATTTTTTTATGTGAAAAAATTAAAACTTATAAATCGGATAACTTACACATTTTAAAGAAACCTACAGTGCCAGCGTCGAAGTTGGGGGGTCGAACCCATTGCACGATAGACAGCAGGATGCTAAGCTTACTTTTACGATTAATTTTTTTATAATTTATATTTTAAGGCTCTCGCAGACCTGATTACACCATACATTAAAAAAACTTCCTGAATACCGAAATACTTATTTTGCCTGAAATCGATCCCTTACCAACTTTGTGGTATCCCTGAAACATTTTGCTTATTGAATTACGCCCATTATTCACCAAATAATAACACCCTTAAACTTTAACACACCGCAATCTGTGTGTGTGTGGGTGTATGGGCGTGCTGAATATTTAAGGGAAGTTTAAAAGCATTTCGGCTTTAGAACCAAGCTCGGGCCGTTCTCTAACTTCCTTTATCGCCTTTTATCGTGCGGCTACTTTTGGCATTGACCTGAAAATTACCTTAGGAGACTTAGGGCCGTGATGTGTACATGACCCTACCATAACCTTCCACTGCATTTTTATCGCTGAAGTTGCACACGCTATACGGACTGTCGACGGCAGATTGGATTAGATTACGCACCTGAGCTCCCTAATGTCTTGTGAGCGTGTTTTTTTCTGGCCTAATAATCCCTCGGCTATATTTGAACACGAGTCCGGTGGCGAAACTAATGTAATATTTTATTCACAGTCTCTTTGCGGCGTGTATTGATCAAGCTCGCGTTCCCCACGCCGAGCGTCTACAAATTGACTTTCTTTTGTTTAGAGCATAACATCAGGCATAGCAAAGCTTACATTTTAAAAAAATACTAATTCTTTGTTAATTCGCAATATGTTATTTTATGCCATTATATTTTACTTTATGCTATTTTAGTTTTTAACATTTTATGCTATAAGCACAAAATAAAAAAGAATGGAAATTCTATTCTACTGCAAAGAATAAATAGAATGGAAGACAACATAGAATAGAAGGAGCAGGAATAGAAGCAAGACAGAAACAAGAACAAGAACTTTCTACTTCGCCTCCATTTTTTTCTCTATCTCTGTTTCTGTCATGTCTAGTCCATGCTATCATATGCTATGTTATGTTATTCTATTTTGCGCTAACTATTTTATTTTATAATATTCTATTCTATAATATTATCTTATGCTGGTTTACTTTATACTATACTGTTTCAGTTAGAGTATAATGTTGTATTCTACTATAAGAATAACATAGAATAAAACGAAATGGAAGAGAAAGGAATCAAAATGAAAGGCATGATAAAATAGAATAAGCAGGAATAGAATGAATAATAACAGGAACAAGAACAAGAATAAGAACCTTCTACTTCGCCTCTATTCTCCCTTTGTCTCTATCTCTGTTTCTGTCATGTGTAGTATATGCTATCTTATGCTATATTATATTATTCTATTTTGCACTATTTCATTTTATAATATTCTATTCTATTATATTATTTTATGCTAGTTTACTTTATACTATACTGTTTCTGTTAGAGTATAATGTTCTATTGACTATAAGAATAGCATAGAATAAAACGGAATGGAAGAGAAAGGAATCAGAATGAAAGGCATGATAAGATAGAATAAGCAGGAATAGAAGCAGGACAGGAGTAGAATGTATAACAGGATCAAGAACAAGAATAAGAACCTTCTACTTCGTCTTTATTCTTCCTTTGTCTTCGTCTGTGATTTTGCTATGCTATAATATGCTATTTTATGATATTCTATTTTACGCTACACTATTCCAGTTTATTTATATTTTAATACATAGAATAGCATAAAATAAAATAGAATGGAATGAAATAGGATGGGTTGGTGTTGTATAAGGTAGAATAGAATAGAAGTACTGAAGCAGGAATAAAAGCAAAAATAGAAGCAGGACATTAACGTTTATTATATAGAGTAACGTAAAAAATGCGAATGTAATATAATTATAACGCAAACCCCAAGGGGTTTATTATATCAACATAATTCCGATTAAATGTCTCCTCGACATAATATGCTATAGGTTTGAGCAATAAAAATTTGGAACAGTGTTTCCCACAAAGCAGCTGGAACAATGCCAAAGTTACAGCATTAAGCTTTAATGAAATTTGAAATATCTGCAGAGGTAGATTAAATAGAAAGTGTTGGCGTTGGATGTAATACTTGAAGTGTTGGAATATCGTTTACAGCGGAACATGATAATATTATAAAATTAACGTCAGTTTATCTTGATGCTTTTTGTCCTTATGGAAAATATGCATGTTTTTGTAAACTTTGGGCAACCAAGACAAGTAAAGAATATGCGTACTTGTTTAATTATATAAATGGGATTGGGCGTGTTTTTCAAATATTTAACTTGCTAATAACAGCAGGAATATGTCATTCCTGCCACGTACGAATTCGCAAACGAATCCAATTAACGTTGCTACAGCTTTAAATAAATTTTAAATATAGCGAGGCTCTGATTAATTAAAACGAAAAGTAGGAACGGAATAATTCAATTTAATATAGAACAAATTTTCCTAGCTTCTTTAAAATCGATCTAAATATGAACAAGCATTCTAATTAAAAAGCCCTTTGTTGTTTTAAAACCGGCCGTATGAATAAGAAAATGTAATTTGTGGAGCAGAAACAACATTATTTAGGGCTTTTTATCGATATTTTTGCGAATTATCCTTACTTTACCTTTTATTCAGGTATTCGGTTAATAATTTTTGAACGCATTTTTTTATTTCCCTTGTGACATATTTAATTATACTCAATTGTGCCATAACAATATTTTTCATGTGTTTCTCATTACCAAATATAACATTTATCACCACATCAAAACGCCGCGGTTCCATATTATTTTTACGACACGCAATGCATTTCAAATCGCTCCTTGAATTATAAACACCGTGTACAAACAAATTCTCAATTACTGCTGGATACGGATGTTATTTTTGGACAGCCCCCATTTGTATGCCGGAATGTAACCCCTTGCTCACGACCGCAGTGGAACGCTTGTGACGGAATGCCTTAACCAGAATGGGGAGGAGATTTTATAAGGTCTTTGTAAATAAAAAGTGGGACTCAGCCATGCATTTAGCAATTACTATTGGTATTAATCAGCTTCTAAGTCTATTCTTATAATTCACTTTGATAGACATTGAAAGAACTAAAATAGAGCCACTCAATTTCGACGCTTCTATCTATGTTCCCGAACTTTTCAAGTTCAACCCTCAGGAGTACAAAAGGGTCCGCTATAAAAAACCTTAATGTTGACAAATGAAAAAGCACGGTGATATATAATATACACTTGTAAGGCGAACTGCGTTCTGAAGGATGTAGTTTATAAATATATACGACGTCCTTTCGTGTTGATCCTTCGTTTCATCAGGCGCTGTGAGGTGAACAGGTGGAGGTTTCTTATATTTATTTAAGCTTAATCAAGGATATTGCGTTATAGGACGACCTCCCTGGAACTGTAATTTCACAGCCGGCAACAATGGCATACATTTGTAAAATGCAATTTAACGATGTAACCTTACTAGCCGTTTAGCTTCGTTATTTTTTTGCGGAAAAACCTGTAACAGTAAAACGGTTTAAACTACCTTATACAGGGTTGCTAATGTGAACGGTTTTAGCAAAATGATGATCATTTCGCCACTTTACTCAGTTCGTATCCGCCTTCCTGATTGGTTAAGCCCCCGCGTACTTCCTTGGTTTCTCCATAGAGGTCGCTATCTACCCCAAAACTAGTACTAATTTAGTTACTCGAGACGCGCGTTTCAAATTTACATACTCAGCGAAAACGTGATAGACAGTTTCCAAATCATTTCTCGCCAACCCAGCTAATTCCCTTTCAACATGACATTTTTTCTTTGGAATTCAGTAACTGTCATTTTATAGAGAAAAAAATTACCCTTCCAATTATAGCCCCAAAACCGAAGTTTCATGAACATCACTGGATCATTCCACGTCTTACGCGTTGATAAGTAATAATTTAGTATCGTCTGTCCTCAGTTGGGTATTAATAATTAACTGAAGGGCCCTTAATCTTAAATATCATTATCGGGATCTTGCGAGGAATTAATATTCTGTTGTGCTTATGACCCTTTCCTAGAGCGTGACCTAACCAAGTTCACTGGCCCGTCCTAAATCCCAATAAAACCTCCTCAATAGGCTTTCAACGCCATCCAATTGTACAATATAACTTTTCGATAGAATATAAAGTGGGTTACATTTTGTAGGCGTACGTATAAGATATTGTGAAAGCAAGTGGCCTGTATTTTCTGTTATAACAATTCTTAAATTTGCGTGTCTTTGTATATCTTAAATTAAAATCTTAACAACTTTAAATTTCTATTTACACGAAGCGTTTTTTCCTTAATTAACCACCCTCAAACCAGTTCCTTAACCCTTTCAGTCAGTTAGAGCATTGAATAAGTGAATAATATAAGGAGTCGCAACACTAATTGTCCGGAGCGAGGGCATGCTGGCTGCGAAAAAAGAATCCTTTGCAACAGATTTTTTCTTAAAAGTTAAAAAACAGCCCCCGGAAGATTACGGTGTATTTTTGGAACACGCTGTATATACAGTTAGATCACCAAGTTATTGATAATCTTGCAAAAACAAAGGAAGTTGAATAAAACATATGTTTATATCATTTGTTAATTCCACGTGATTAGTTAACTAAGCACCTGTTTTGCAGGACTGACAAATTAAACGTTAGCAGAGTTAACGCGATGCGTTTTTCATCCTCAATTAACAAAGGAAACATTATCATACGTTGTATTATAAGCTTTATTAGTAGTTTGTAAATAAACTCCGCATTGCAGTTAAACAGAGTTTTGCTCAAATCCTTATTATGCACATAAATTATCAGTCTTGTTCTTTTACGTTTCCCATCCGATAGAAGGGAACGCTCCTTTATAATCATATTTTTGGAATTCATATAACGACATATATAAGAATATGAGACATTAGCTATAAAGTTTATGTTCGTACATGTGTCAGCTCATGTTTGTACGCGGGATTTATGAGAGACAATTCCTGCGGGCCACATCCAGCAGGAATAAAAAATGAAGTAACGTTTTGTTGCGAGCTATCTAGAACAATAGATATCGCGATCAACTTATACGAGATGCCAAGTAACACAACAGAGAACATATTGACCTTCTCAAGGCCTCAAATATGGAAACGTATGAATAATATTTTCACATTTTTTATTCGGGCTCCTAGGAGTGTTCCATTTCTCTTACGAAGCATCATCGCAGATTTAATAATAGCAATCCTTCAGTTCTAGCAAGATTTTTTGCTGTAGGAGGATTTGTACAATGTTGTGTTGTTAAAATAAATTACCCATAGTTTTGGGCAAATTTATACCACTAACCACCTAACTTGTCAAGTTTAAACAACAAAGGATTGATCCACGTACTTAAGCTTTGGCGAAGCTGATGGTTTGTAGAGGAGTCAAGATATTACCTAAATATATCTATCTTGGTGCTTTGTTGTGGAATAAAAGTATACCATGTTTAGCACTTCAAAAGTGCAACTGAAACTATTGACTTTATCGCCAATAAGCCTTTGTTTCGAGTTTCACTTGTTACGCTCGCCAAAGTTGAGGTATTTATTTTTATTTCAGAGATTTCTTGGACACATTTAAAGACGCTTGTTCTTATTGTGCTCCCAAAGCTAGCAACTACGCGAAAGTTTCATTGCAACTTTGACTTATTTGGCTTGCACTTTGTCGTGAACTTCCCCGGATCATTGGACCTATCAATCATTAATTGGTTATTCGACAAGAGATGTCTATCAAGCAAACTCGAATATACGTTCTTTGATCGATTGTCACTTGTCACACAATGCTCACCAATATGATCGATGGGTGTGTATTAAAAAATAACCTCAGCTTCCTCCAATTATACGTGATTATCCGTGATTATCCGTATATAAGTATTATTGAAATATATATATTTTTTCATTAAATATATTTATTTTGTTAAAGATATATAAATTTATAAAACTTATATATATTTTAACAAAATAAATATATTTAATGAAAGAATATATATATTTCAGTATAGCTGTACGAGATTATAATGGCAATTTCTGTTGCAGAAGACATAATGGTTTGGTTGTCCCTAAACGATATAATTTACTCAATTAGAGCTACAAAGATAACGGACAATTTGCACCCACAAACTTTATTGCCAAAAAGACTATTACTAAACGGCTTATTGTTTCGGCCCAATTTAACAATTACGGTCCTTTGCAAATACCTAGGTGCCCTATAATGGCGATATTGATGTTAATGTACAGTTAACACTAGAACAGGCTGCCGGATATAAACAGACACATTTAAGGAAACGCGATGTAATTTCGTACGACCGGGCGAAATTCCATTGTATCTTGAGCTCGAAAACTGCGGCGACAAATCAAATCATTAGCAGCAAATCGCTCGAATACATGGTGTTTTTCTTAAAACAGACTTATTTAAGTACATATTGATTTTTTTTAAATTTTAATTGGCCCCACGTTGGGCGACAATTTATTTGTTATGTAATTGGAGAAAAATTTTATAAAACTATTATTATTTTATTTTTATGTGATTTTATTGTTTTTATTGGACTTTATTGATTTGTTAAATTTTAATTTTTAATTTAATTTTAAGGTAAGTGTAATTTTTTTATATTTATGCATGCACTAGTATTTAGTTTTTTTTTTAAATAGATTTTTTAGTTTTTGTATATAGTTTTTGAATTATCGACCTTTTGGAATACGATCAGTCCGCCACTGGCCTGGATTATTTCAGTGTTTTATTAATAAGCGACAGTGCGTATGATTCTATGATAATTTAACGTGAAACTTGCTGTAGGTTTGCTACAATTACTCTTTTTCTTTTCAGGGCCTTTTGGGAGTTCCTTTCTACCATTGAAGAAATATCTTACCTATGAATCTGCTGTTATATTATTTTTAAATAAAGGTTGTTTGAATTTTGTGCTGGTTTATTTTATTAGACTTCTATGAAATTAAGAAACTTAGTGTTTTAAAAATTTAGTTCAGAGTAAGTTTTACACGCTCTGGTCGTTTTAACTGCACTCAAATTGGCAGTCCTGCTTTTGACACTTGTGGTGCAGTTATGATGGCTGATTATTTTAGAAATTCTTGCACCGTTTACTGGATGTGATTAAACCAAATTTGCCTTGGATTCAATTTTGTATTTCCACCAATCAGATGGGTGCTTACTAATTAGGATAATTTTTACCTTTATTTCTGGTAAGTTGGAGTTGCTTTTCCGTTACTTTTTCGTATTCGTCCTTGACTCACCTTCGGAATGTCCTGGGTATATAAATTTTCAATTTTTCCAGCAATTTTACCAATATTTTTCAGGAGCGATCTGGACGAGGGTTTGCTGCATTTACTACCCAGTAACAACTCAACTTTTGTTTTCGTTCCTAAGGAACATGCAGAAAATTTGCAAATCAAGGATTTCTAGATTGCTATCTGTCATTTATGGTTTGTATTTTTGCCTATTTTTACTTTATTCTATATTTTTCCTATGAAATTATGTTATTTTCAGCATCCTCATTTCACCATTTGTTAATATTGCGTTACATGAAATTTTGACCTGCCGTTGACTTCGATGAAGTATCACTGAACTTTTTAAATTGCACTACACAATCACTTCTTAAGATCTAATTTACATTGTGTTTCGTCATTAGACTAGACTGGTGGTTTTTATAGAATTTTACAGAAATAAAGTGCATCTTAGTTTAACTGTTGCGTTAAAAGTCGTTCAAACTTTGTTCAAAGCATGTAAATAACAGCTGTTCAGTTATTGATTATTTAAAAGACACATTCTACTTTATTTACGCTTTTAGTTTGTTTACGTTTGTTTTATTTTAGCGTAGTTGACCCTTTGTTTAAGTGTGGCCCGTTGACCTCTATTGCTGCAACAGGTGTTCTACAGCTGATTTAGGAAGATTGTTCTCCAATATGATATCCTTTTTTAACTTGTATTTATCCATTCAGTAAGTTTCTCGTTATTTGTTTTATTGTGGGGATAATTTTATTCTTTCCTAGTTTTATCTGCGTTTATTTTTTTTAAATTACAAGTATATAATCGAGTGCACTTTTTATCATCGACCTATCTGTGCGCTCTGACAACTCTTATAGAGAATAGAGGCAGTAATTTTCGCTGCTGTTCAAAAAGATTTACTATTCATGATTTTCTGTGTTCTATGCATGCCGACTACACTTTATATAAGTCAAGACTTGGCGAAGCGATTTTAGGCTCATATTTCTAGACTAGGGATGTCGAGCTCTCTGGCATTCAATGTATGCCTGCTATTCTGAAATGTGCTCAAAGGCATAACCACGTTGATACCTCGAAGGCGGCACACCACACTGTAGTACGTTGAGCTGCAATTTGTCAAAAAATATATAATTCTAGATGTTTTCATTTTTTGTTCCATCATGTACATATGCCTGTATCGTGAACCCTCAATTGCACATTTTCCTCTGTTTTTATCGTACATATTTTTAATTAAACGTCTAGCAAATTAACATAATATTTCAGTTTCTTCTGCAGCGTAATATTAAAATAATTAAAACATTCTAGTGTTTCCGTTAATTTGCATAAAGATACAGGTAAATGGAATGGAAGGAGAGAATTATAACATACGTGTTTTAAATGGTTGCACGGAAATAAAACGACTCTCATGTTAGAACATACAATTAACTGGAGAAATATAGAGAAAAAGTAACCAGTTAATATTTTTAATATTAATTTAATGTACGCGAACATGAAAAGATCCATTTGCCGCATTATTAATCAAGATTTTATCGCGTCTTTAACCCTGAACACTTCAACGATAACACTTAACCTAACTAATAATCTAAATTAATTATTGACCATCATAAACGCTCGTAAGCGCCGTTACAAAAACGGACATAATACTGAAAAACGTTGTTTCTAGATGTAAGGGGGTTCTTTTATTTTTTATTAGTTAGTAAAGTTGAAATAGCTGTTTGTTTAATTGCAAGATTTCCTCTTTAGGGGCGGGCGTCTTACGTCACTACCGAGTTATACATGTGAGTCCTTTGGCAACTAGGGAAAACGTATCATTTGATCCCATTGATAAAATTTATCATCAAAGGGAGAGCATTAGGCTTTAATTAAGTTTTCCTGCAATTGGGTTGCAAAATCTGCTGGCAAATAAATAAATAAATAAATAAATATGGTAAATGCACCAGATTTACTAGAAAATAATTGTTCTTATTTTTTTTGCAGGAGTGATGGAAGGGCAGGCAACACTATTACAAGAAATATCAGGAGAGTAAGGTAAATCTGTGGATTTCAAATTCGAATTAAGTCAGTTTTATTTACTTACAAATTCTGGACTGGTCGGGCGGGCTGCTAGAAGCGAACTGGTTGTTATCTGAGCGGAAATTTCGCTATTCGATTACTTATTAATTGTTAGTTCGAGCGCTGTTTCATGTAATCAATCCACTGGTTAAAAAATTATTGACGGTATCAGATTCGTTCTAAGGCTCAAATATAACTTAAATTGAAAGTAAATAAATTTTCCTTGGAAATCCCGATTTTAGGAGCAAGCGTTTGATAACAGATACATTTGAATGGCATCTAACAAATTTCATTTATTGTTCAAATCAACGTTGCTTCAATAAAATATAAATAAAAAATACGATGTGATTAATTATGTAGCTGATTGTCATTGGCGATGAGAGGGAAAGTTATTACTTTATAATTATTTAATCACTCCTCATTGTACCGATCGATAATTTAGAATGACTCGTAATCTAACAATTTAATTTCCATCCATTTCGCTATTTTAGCTCCGGCAAATGTGAAATATCATTTGATACTTTTTTTATATATCCATTGTTTTTAAATCCCAATGTTCGTTTGCAACTAGGAAATTGAAATTATTGAAACGCAAGGCGTGACTACCGTTCCAAGGGACCGTGCAACTAAGTGGATTTGTTTACTAGCTGAATACGATTTTCCCATTTAGTTCGACGAATAGGAAATTGTATAAATTAAGAAATATGTTCGGGCTTTTTTTGTCGTAAAATTAAAAGAGTCTATAAATCGTAAATGAATATTACGAAAATAGATATTTCCTTCATCTTCATACTGAAATTTAAGTGATTTAGTAAAAGATTTATATTTTTCTTTATTGAAACGTAATAGTTTGATAGGCCCATCTAGTTGATTACATAGCTGCTGGATGAAAAAATGCAAATCATAATTTTGTAAATTGTGACTTACTACAGGAATATAATTTAAAATTGCATAATTGAGATGCTCTTTGTTTACATTACTAACTTTAGCACCACAGATTTTGCGTTCATGACGTCATCGCTTACAGGACCACCAACTTAGAACTAAAAAGCTTCCGGTCATTGCCTGACGGTCTCTTCTGAAGACTAACTTTTAGGTCTAGGTTTCCTCGGCAGAGGCCTCGAAGTGTTAGACCCCCCGCCCTGAAGCGTTAACCCGCCGCCCTAACCCCGCCGCCCTAGAGCTTCAGATCATTGCCTGCAGCATCTTAAGACCACTTACGTAACCCCCAGAGTGTAGCTACAAGTCCAACCCCTCCAGCCGCGGTCCTAGGTGCCATCCTGAGCGATGGCCTTGAAAGTGGGGCAGAACTGACTTATCTTATCTACTCTCATAAAAACTGGACGTATTATTGGACGAGTTAGGCCTTTAAACAAGACGGTTTGATATCCGAACACTTTTGAGGATCGTGTTCTTTTCACAACAAAAATGCCATCAATCAATTCGAACACAACCAGGCAAACTTTTAAGAGATCTCACAACAAAAATGGATATTCAAATCACGCGATATAAATAAAAAAAATCACCTCAAACACAGAAAATGGCTACTCAGCGGCCATTTTCTCGCTTTTCCACGAGGGAAAACGTCGACCAATCAAAGTGGCTGGAAGCTTCAAAATTACGCAACCTAAGAGTAGGCAACCAAATATACACCCTGCGTTCACATGGGTTGCCTCAGATAAGAAAAATGTTACCTTTGTGATGCAACCCATTTAACATAAAAGAGCGGACGGATGGAGGCATCATATGGATTTATACTGTTACAATCTACACTGTCATTTATGAACTTGAATTGCACTTTTCAGGATAATTTACATACGTACGATTTTCCAGCGATTATAAAATTGCTACTAATTACTTTCCTCTTCGAATTCCCACCGGCAGCTGTTACGTAATTGTTTTCTTTTAAGTTTTTTTACGTCGAGATGTTCCTTCCATTTAATCTTATTGTACCATTGTGCACACCAATTAAATATACAGGAACTCTCCTTTGTATCTCAGCAACAACTCAGTTGTCATACTGTTGTGAACGGAGTGAATATTTAATTACGTGCCCTCTCAGAAATATATTATGAGCCGAGTAAAGTAAACAAAGAGGATAATTAATTGAAAATTGTATCTGGCAAATTGTTTTGGGAATGGTATTGGTAGGGATATTCAATAATTGTGTACGCACCTAAAATTTTACGTTTTTAATATTCAAAGCAGACAAGATAGTTAAAAGTAAAATAAAACGTAAGTGCTGAGGATATTCAGCTTTTAGAGACTCTTTTGCATAGATGACTCTTATATTTTAATGATGCATTTGATTGTTCCATTACGATGCTTTCATAAATTGCTAATGGATTTTTTATAGTATAAAATTCCTTGACGATCCACTCACCCTTTGTGGTAGACATTATTTTGCCAACAATGAGTTTCTCTTCGTTTATAATATGTTATTCTTCGGTTAACAAAAGGATATCGCTTGGTAAATTACTCAATTTATTTTTTTGGTGGTAGCCCGCGAGTTTGTTGCCGTACGTTTTCTCTCAATTACTCCAGTGGCTGGAATTTCCACGGTTTATTATTATTATTTTACATTTTTTTATCGCGACCATTGCGCAAAGTAAACGCTTTTAACATTATAAATAAAACAATTATTGATTGAACTGTGTCTCTTTACATAAATAAAATCCAATATGTTCACAAGCGACTAGACCTAAAACGCATAAATAAGCGCGAAAGTTATTTATTTAAGTTTTCAGTTAACGCTACATTTATCAACTCAATTTCCTCTCATAACCATGACATAGCGCTCCCATGAGATCGCATTATAATAGATATCAGCTCTTGCAGCTAAAGGAACCAAGCGGGCTGGACGCCAGACTTCATCAAAGTTCACTTACTTAGTTTCGTCGCCAGGGAGGCGTAGAATTGCTCCGTCAAGGTTGGAGCTTTTCTTTGAGGACTTGCCGGAATCTTAAATTTGAAATTTTAAACTCCACGGGGCTTTTTACTTCGTATTATTGCTTTGCGTGTCCAATGACATACTTAAGAGAATTTAGCAACTGGCAGATTTGGCGCGAATGTGTCTAATATGGTTTCTAAAATTTTTGTTAATAATGATGCATTAAAAGTTAAATCTACAAAATAATAAGATAAGTAATAAAAAAAAACACCAAGTTAAAAAAATTGTAAAATGTATAAATAGGCAATTTTATGTTTATTTATTTCTACTCTATAAGCGAAAAGTGCTAACGATCAAACGTAGTGAAGCTCCACCCTTAGTGAGTGGGAGTGGGAGGTATCAGAAGATACCACAGATCTCTCAGTGGTAGTACGAGAAGTAGTAAGCCCCGCCCCGCTTCGCCATCGGTGAGTGGGAGCGGCCATGAGTTAGCACAAAGCTCTCTGCGGTCGCAAGAGAGGGGATAAGCCCTGCCTCTCGCCTCAGGTGGGAGATGTCTTAGAACTATTATTGGTGGTAAGAGGAGGATGGGGATCGGCTACTCTCTGCCTAATGTGATTTGCGGATATGTGATCGAATTGTTTGTATTACTGGATACGATATTTTGATATATGTTTAAATGTTTGTGTATAAAGGCGAAAGTATTGTAGTTATTTTATTTTAAGGATTGTAGCTTTGTCCTTCAAGAGATTTTTTCTTAGTAATTCGAGTAAATATTGCGTTGAAGGTTCGCATTACTTATTCTCTGTGTGATTATGTGTCTATAGTAAACGACCCAAGCCACTTAAACACGAAAATAAAAAAATAGACCTGTGGTATTCTGTCTACAGTTTCTCAGACTGTATTGTGTATATAGTCGCTTTGCTTAAAAAATTACGTCTGAAACCTCAACCTCCCCAGCTTATTACCCTGCTCTCTGACATACTTTTACTAAAATTTAGTATGTACAGTATAAAAGATGGTGAATTAACTTTTTATATTAATGTCTCACAAAGGGAGTACAGGTAATGAGAGCAATTGAGATTTATAAAAGCTCTACAAAAATACAAAGTTTTACCTCTTAGCTGAGGCGAAATATATAATGTAAATATAATGACGCACACACACACACACACACAGCGGATTGCACGTTTCTTCACATTTTTATTTAATTGTTTCTAAGCGCAAATTTTCAATCAAAATCTTCTAAACAGATTAGCTTTTTGTTTTACTAACTAACTGATTAACGTTAAGTGTAGTGAATAATTAAGTAAGTCTGACAACTTCCTTATATAATTTTTAAAGCTTCACCACTTAAAAGTTTCCAGTCTTTGACTTTATTGCTTTAAAATATCGGAATGGGGCTTTCAGAAGCTTTTAAAGATTTATGACTGTCCAGTGGTGTAACATCTTTGGCTAGAAAGAGAAAAAGATATTTTACATTGTGACTTTAATCACATAAGGAATAAAACATTAAAAAAATATTTTTAGCTGAACTGCAAACAGTTGTTGTTTTAAAACACATACACGGCATACTATTATAAAATCGATTTGTGACACGACTAAAACTCTACCCGATTGCTCATGGCGATACCAAAGTGGCTACTTTATTATTTTGATTAAATCTACCATATAGTTTTCCAGTTCGTTTATGAACGTTCTAATAATGAATGCTTCACAATAACATGACATAATGATATACAACCCCGCTTTAATTAAACCTAAGTAATCAGGAATCTTGACACTGACTACCATTTTGGCTCAACCACGAAATCTAATTATGTACAATATTTAACTTTAGATTACAAAATTTCGAGGCTTATTATATCATTCTATATTGTTATACTTTACTTGCACATCTACGCTAGTGACTAATTTTTTTCAACAATATCCCCACCAGTATCAGTCTGGAAAGTAATAATCCCGTTTTCGCGAACATCCATATATGCATGAGTTTCATTAAAGGTATTTTCTGAGGCGGGCACGTGTCGGTTATCCCAATCAGCGAGAGTTCGAACAGTTCTTTGTCTTGTAATCGAGTTTGATAGGATCGTTTAATTGCGCCAGAGCCTTTAAATTAACTTCTCACCCCTTTTTTGCCGGCACTTTAATAGAATTTAACGATATACAAGATGACTTGAAGCGCGTTGGCTGATATTCGACAAAACAAGGGGGAAGAATTTTTTTAAATCATTGTTTTTATATTAAATTTGACACCCAATAATTTGTTACCGAATTTTCCAAAAAGTTACAATAACAAAGTGCATCGTACAATTGGCATGAAACCTGTTGATACCAACTACACATTTAAATGCATATAATTATATTAAGATCGTTCTTTGGCTAGTATTAGCACACCACCATGATAAAAGAATAAATAGATAAAATTACTACTATTTCAAAATTAACAACGGTTTGAAATATTCCTGAATATATTACCCTTGTGGAATACTAAAAATACTGTGTGCATTATCCTATAAAAACACCCAGTTCTAAGCATCTGTAAATATTTGTTCCTTAAGAATTTTTGATTGACAGAAAAATGGCAACGCACTATTATAAATATAAACATACATAGACCGTTGGGGTTTGTGTTATATATTACTAAGAGCGGAATTTTCACTTGATGCTTTGCAATCCATCAAGAGCAACTTTATTTTGTAGTGGGTGTGACGCCCACGCACACTTCCTTGTGCCGTTGTGTTACCTTTATTTAATTCATGAGGCATGATTTTTCCCTGGACGCCTTTATTTAATATCAGCTCTAAATTGTGATTAAATATTTTATTAGCAGCCGAGGCACGTTACGGTCTAAATTGAAATTTTTAATATAAAAATGGCGCGCAAAATGAGGGACATTTTTTATGATCTTCTTTATCGTTAAACGCATAAGAATAGAGGAGTCGTTTGAGCATAGGGCTTAACTTTTAATGGGATTTGTGACGTTGTACGCGGCGGTGTCGCTTAACAGTACATCAAGACACCAAATTTGGATTAACATTCATAAAAAAAATTTCGTTGCACTTTTGATTATTTGCAGATAATTAGCCAACTTAGTTGGCTAGTTAGCTGACTCAGCTTAATATCCGTCGAGTCCCTGATTGTTTTGGAGTTTGTTGCAAACTATTAATACAATCATATTAAGTTAAAAGGTTTACAACGTCTTATTTCGTGAACCACGAAAATTTATTTTAATTGTAGAAAAAAATATATTTTCAAACCAATTTGTTTTTTTCTGTTAAAATTCAACTTATTGCTACGTTAGCAATATAAATAAACCAATATTTTCAACAAACGTTTTCATCGAGTTTTTACCACCCTTGGCAAGTTAGCCAACTTAGCTGACTAATTAACTAACATAGTTGGCTCAATATTGTCAGTAAAGTGCTGGGGAATTTGGGTTAAGTAATTTCAACGATTGTTTTTTTTAATTAGCCAACTTAGTTGACTAACTAACATAGTCCTAATAAATCTTGAGACAGGTAGAATTTATTCGTTAAAAAATAATGAATTAGCACCATTTTCCTTAAAATATTATTTTCAACATTTTTACCCAAATTCTAATGATCCTAAAAAAATAGCCAAATTAGTTGACTTAATTGACTAACTTAACAATCATAGTAAATTACTGCTTTAATATGATTTAAAGGATGTCTTCATGGGCTGGAACTTCGAATAACTTTTAGTATTCAGCGAAGTGGAATATTAGTCGAATAATTATTACTAACTAACAAAAAACATCTGTACAGTCAAGACGCAGGAAAATGTAGTGAAAACAATTATTTTGAATTGTTGAGTTAACATTTAACTTATTAATTTGGGCGTTTCCCGCCTACTCCATACATAATAAATGTTTTTAACAAACATTTCAAATCACACCTACAAAATTAGCCAACTTGTTGATTTAGTTAGCTAACTTAGTTGGCTTAATATCCATCAAGTAAAGTGCTGGGCGTTTTGGTGTTAATTAGAAACTGTCAGATCTAATGTATTATTAGGTCGAAATGTAAATAAAGTTTTAATATGTCTAAAGGAAGTTTCCAACTACGTAAATATCATTGAATTATTTTACTAACTAGAAAAAAAATTGAGACCGAGTTTTATTTTCCACTAAAATTTAACTTGCTATTACGACCGTTTAGTTCTGTTTTCACAAGAAAATAAGTAGTTTCAACAGAAGTTCTTAACAAGTTTTATTCATCCCTAGAGAATTAGCCAAGTTAGTTAATTTTATTAACTAACTTAAATGTTTTGGTGTTAATTGGAAACTGTCGAAACAAATATATTAGGTTGAAATATACACAAAGTTTTAATATCTTAATACAACTTATGGGAAGTTTCTTTCCAACTACGCGAATATCATTGAACAATATCTAATTAATTTTATAAATAACTAAATAAATAAAAAATTGCAAAGTTTTGTTTCTTATAAAAAAATCTTGAGGCAAGTTGGATTCAACAAACATTTTATCCAGATAATTAGCCAAAAAAATTCATAAATAGAAAATTAGCCAACTTGCTGATTTAATTAGCCAACTAAGTTGGCTTAATATCCATCAAGCAAAGTGCTGGGGTGTTTTGGTGTTAATTAGAAACTGCCATTACTAATACATTATTAGGTTGAACGTACGCAAAGTTTTAGAATTTTAATACAACTTAAAGGAAGTTCCCAAATACGCGAATATCATCGAACAATACCTGGAAATTAATTTTGTTAATAACAGTAAAATAGCTGTAAAATTCAACTTCCTAATACGAGCAACGGGGAAATTTTAATGTAATAAATACGGCCCTAGTGAACAAAGGAATATGCAATTTTGCGGATAAGAATAATTGTAATGAGCAGAAGTTCTGCAGCATTCTTTCCCAACTCGAATTGTTTGCCAACAAACTTAGTGACGCTGCCTTTAAGTTATATCCTGCTCATACAATAATTACAACAGCTTCTAGCGAGATGCATAATATTTTATTTTAAACTTTTAATATTTATTTCAGAGGAAATTTCTTTAGTTTCAGATAAATTATGTTTTGTGGTTTGTTACTGATTTGATGTGCTTCATTTTTTATTATTACCAATTAAACGAAAAATCGTTAAACTAATCCTCCTATAAATAAATACGGCGCCTCTATCCATTATCCTTTTCACTCCGCCATAAAATAAAGTTCAAATAGATACTTTTGTCAACTTCACCTGTAAAAACTCGAGTCACAAAAACCTCCTATAAAGTTCGCTAATAAATCACACCGTTGTCTTACGTCATATTCTGTAGTAGCAGTTTCCGGGGAACTATGCGTTTCTTTCAACAAACTTTGTATGTGCGAGGTTAGAGAATTGAAGCGCCTGCAGAAATGAAAATAATTGTCTGATTCGTTCCGGCGAATAAGCCGTTTCAATTTGAAAACTTCCCCCTGAATATCTCGAGCTTCGTTCAATCGGCGTGACCACAAACAAAGCCAAAAGCGATTCGTATCCCTTACACAAACAGAAATATGAAATGTGAAAGATCGCGGAAGTTATCTTTCCTGAAAGGAAAGGATTGATTCTCTGCGCAAACAAAAAACGGATTAACGTCAAATCTTTGTAGAGGTGATACCACTTCCGGAACATTATGGATCTTTCCGTCTATCAAATTTAACTGACGTACAGTCCTTATATTTAATTATTATATTTTTCAATTTTTACATATTCCATAAAAACTTTCAGTATTGATTTTCTCTCACCGATTTAACAGAAATTTGGAAGCGTCGAGATTATCCAAGGGTAGGTTTTGACAAGGGGGATATCTAGAACAAGCAGGGTCGTGCAAGGATAACACTTTGACAATTTCTTTGTGTACAAGGATCCGCGCAACCAAGTGTAAACCAAACTACAAGAATCTGACTGAAATCTGTAACAGTCTGGGGCTCTGAAAGGAAACCACCTGAGCGAGCAACGCGAAATCAATTTTATATTGAATAAGCAACTTTGGACGCTGAAATGGGGATACCGTAGTGTTTCAGGTTCTGTTATTATCTAATATACAGACTTATTCAGATTTAAGTAAAAAAATAAAAGCTGATGCCATATCATTTGCACTGGGTGCTGTTTTGTCGCAAGGTCCATGGATGCCACAAAACCATTTTAACACATTTTGAATAGAATTAATCGACTAGGGAGTTAAAGAGCCCCATTCGAGAAAAATTCTAATAATTAATTATATCGTTACTGAGAAGAACAAGGAATCAATCATACTGTAAATCTCGTTTGTAAATTGCGCACTTAGAGATAAATAATTTGCTCCTGGGAATTGCCACTTCATTTAGCAACAGCGTACTTTTTAATAAATTTTCCATCGAGCAAATTCTTCAAGAATTTCAACGGTTGCTAGACTCAGACGCCTGATAAATTAAGATATCGTGGATGCAAATGGCCCTTTAACAAATGAAATTGCTGTTGGAAAGCTCTTAAATTGTTTGTAGGTCATTTGTCTCATTTTTTCCCGGCCCAATACCGCAAATATCGAACGACACTCAAACGGGGAGGGTTTCCATTTGGAAATTACGGCACATTTGTACTTTTCCCGTACCGGCGGATAAAAGCGACTTAAGGCTTAGATTTATTGTACGATATCATTTAGTAACTCTTACGCTTGAATTTCTCATTACGAAAATGTAAAGAGTGCGTGGGAGGTAAATTATTTCCAAGTGCACAGAAACCTTACACAGGTGGAGTCAGATTTGCTTCCAGTTAAATAATAATCTTTTCAAGCATTGTAAAGGGACAGCCGTATTATAAGAATATTTTTTTTATCTCAAAGTGGCATACCAATGATGAACCTCGAGCTGAGGACTTCTTTCGCGTAGTTCTTGACAAATCCTTTCTACAACTTTACTAACCAATCCCTGTACGTACAAATTAACAAGTGAAGCGTTCCACGACTATTAAAAATGAATATCTACTTATGATAATAAGGTTAACATGTATCTAGCAGTCCGCAGTAGTGCAGGATTCCGGATCTTGCAAGTAACGCCTCATATCCGGATTAATGCCTATTCAGAGGAAATAATCTCTAGCTAACGTTGCTTTAACCCCACCAAGTTGCTGTTTATACCTCGATCTGTTTCAATATGCACAGAGTGTGCCGTGGAAGCGAGTTGCTAAATTTCCTGCGCTCACGTTGGCAAAATTAAATGGACGAGGTATAGCAAAAAAATTGACTGCATCAAAAATCGAGCAACATTATTTCCAGTTGACAAACTTTGTCCGAAAATATCAGCTTTAAGTCTTTACTTTATACGCTAAATTTTACAAGCATCTAAATTTGCATGCAGACAATGGAATTGCAAGTAAACAGATACGTATTCCATTAGAGCAGCTGCAATATTCATGTAACTACTTAGCTGTAGTCACATTTAAGTCAATATGGGATTGTAACGTACACTTTTATTTATTTGCACTCCAACTTTAATACTTTTAGGTGTTCTTACGTTTAATTTTACATTTCTGTGTTCCTCTGGAGTTTACGTGCCAATATACATTGCCAGGTGGGTTAATAAAACATAATGTCGTAACTTTTGTTTGTTTGGATAAAGAGTATTTTTATTATTAACAAAGATCTAAGGTTTTTGTATTCTCCAATTGGAAACATTCACCCAGACCTATTTATTAAAGTGACAATTTCAGGAAACGAAAATTCATAATTCACACAAAATAACGTGATTGTATCGCATTTAATCAGTCTGCTTGGTTAAAAAATACATTGATTTAAATAAGGAAATGAGAAACGCGACAACAAACAATTAATGAACAACGCAGTTTTTGGTAAGACTACGGAAAATGTTGACAATAGAAAGGATATAAAGTTGGTTACGCATTGGGAGAGCAAATGCTCTTATAACGAGTTAAATATTTTGAATTTTTGACGTTTCTTGTTGCTGTTTTCCTCAGAAACAGAGCAGAACAAGAAAGTTGAAACGAAAAATGTGATGTAAGCATTTAATCAGTATGCTCGGTTAAAAAAATATATCGATTTAAATACGGAAATGAGAAACGCGGCAACAAATGAATTCGAAAAAGATCAATTTAAATTGACGAATAACGCAGTTTTCGGTAAGACTATGGAAAATGTTGACAACAGAAAGGATATCAAGATGATTACGCATTTGGAGAGTATTAGTAGGGCCTCTGGCGCAAATGTTCTTATAACGAGTTAAATATTTTGAATTTGTGACGTTTCTTGTTGCAGTTTTCCTCAGAAACAGAGCAGAACAAGAAAGTTGAAACGAAAAATGAGATGTAAACATTTAATTAGTCGGCTTGGTTAAAAAATATATCGATTTAAATACGAAAATGAGAAACGAGGCAACAAATGAATTCGAAAAAGATCAATTTAAATTAAAGAATAACGCAGTTTTCGGTAAGACTATGGAAAATGTTGACAATAGAAGGGATATCAAGTTGGTTACGCATTGGGAGAGTATTAGAAGGACCTCTGGCGCAAATGCTCTTGGATTAAATATTTTGAATTTTTGATGTTTCTTGTTGCGGTTTTCCTCAGAAACAGAGCACGATAAGAAAGTTGAATCGAAAAATGTGATGTTTCTTAAAAGTAAATTTGATTTTAAATTAATGCCCATCGAAACGATTTCATTAATGTGACCAATTGTGCGAAAAGTATAGACTAGCCCTGGCAATATCCTGAAATGTAGATTGCAATACCACCTATTGACATCCCAGTCTGTAACAATGTTTATATAGCTACCCCTGCCATTACCTGTAACTGTGTAAACACTGTTAATCACGCAACACGGACTTTCGGCTTTAAACTTTGTAACAAATGGCTTCATATTGTTCCGAAGTGTTGCGCCTAAATGATATGTATCATAAGTTGAGATTTATGCTGCCCACATGGGCCAATAAAACAAACAAGGAGGAAAAGATAGTTACTAGGTGTGCAAAGATTTTTTTGAAAAAATTCCAAGAGGTGTGTAGTTAAAGTTTTTAATCCACCTCTTGGTCCTGTTATTGGTGAGTATAAATCGTCTTCAATCTATTTTTCATGTAAAATTTCATTTCTTTTGCAGAGAAATTATTGGAGTTCTCTTCCGTGTTAAAAATTTTGAATTCTTGATGTTTCTTCTTGTGGTTTCTCTCTGAAGCGAATACCTCTTGTGCCTAGCTTCACTTGTAGAGGTCTAAAATCTTCATTATATGATTTAATAGTTCGTTTTGCTAACGCATATTATCTTACAAATTTGATACTTTATTCATCATGAGATTGTACTTATTGGAGGCATTCATTCATGTTTGCTTGCTCTTTTCCCAGACACCGTAACTTCTTCTGAATACGTTGATTGGAACTTTCAAAAGGGTGGGACGTTTTGGTCCTTCAAAAGAAACCTCAACGCTGGAATATTGCTTAAGAATATCTTCCATCACATCCTTTATTCTAGTCCCCACAATCGCATCCTTTATTCTAGGTTCATCGTTTGTAATGCAACAATACAATTACTTATATTTCCAAAAGTAATGATCTATTAGAGCTTCCAGTGTCTACCGGCGTTTGTGTTGCTTTCATTAATTTTAATTTGAAATAACGCCTTTGTGAGACGAGCAGGTGCTGCAGCAGATTGCAATATAGCCATTATAGCACGAGTGGCAGCGGAGGATTGCTTTATTTTGGTTCGCGACTTACATATTACTTAAAATATCTGAATAACTAAGTCATTTTTTTCCTGTTACATTTAAATTTTTCAGTTCCAATAATAAATCCAGACTAGTCTATCAGGGATAAACTATAAACAACATGTACAAGGTAGATTATACTCATTATACAAACAATTGTTTTAACCCTATTATGTGTGCCATACAAGTTAAATTTACCTAGTACTAATACATACGCATTACCGCAACGCTTTCAACGTATAATTTATAAGGTGTGACAGGGGTCGAAACGCTAATTACCCACAAACCTTGTTTTGCGTTCTGAAAGCAATGTTACTATGTAAATTTCAATAGAGGATTTGTAAAACCAACACGGTTGGGGAATATCATCATTTTAAATATTTAACTTTGGGCAGAAATTTTAAATTGGGCGATTAGGGTGTGTTAATTTTTAAACAATCGACTTTAAACAATGTAGGACAGAAAAGGAAAAAATAGTATGTAAAATGTATCTCACCTGCATGGTTGTGCGAAAGCATTCCTCAACATATAAAATTTTATATCTGTAGTCGTCCTGGGTCGTGTGAGGTGGAACGTTTTGATTCACTATTTGTCACGAAGCGTTGACAATTTCAAAACTTTCCGTCCATGTTTTACCTTTTTAAAAACACTGAAATTTCTCACTTTGCTCTTGCGATGCAAACCAGTTTACTATTTATACTAGATCCGTTTCATTTTCACAAACCGATGCTGATGGTTATCCGCCATTTTGTTAGCTGTAATTAAATAAATAAAATGTAATAAATCACGACACTTATGAGTTTCATAAAAATTAATTGTCACATTTTGCTGAATTTATCGTGTTAATGGTAATTAGCGAATAATACTCATTGGAATTGTTTTTGTAGGGCACATAAATATACCGTAACAGAAAAAAAACAATCGAAGATCGTATTCTCGGAATATTGAATACAATATTTTTTTAAATGGAACACCCTGTATATTCTTTAGAAAAATGGTTAAATTTTGCATACAAGTGCCTTTCTATTGTTTTCTTGTTAAAATCAAAAGTAGAGGCCCCTAACTCTAAAAAGCAATAAAATTCGTTTGCATGATATTTTTCACAAATGCATTAGGTACGATAAGTAACAAAAATTACTAGTTTTCAATTAGATTTAAATTAAATATAGAGGAGAGAGAGCCATTTTATTTTGAATTATAAATCTTAGAATTTTCTGCTTTTGGTAGTGGATTGTGCAAAAAATGGTTTTCTCTTGTTTAGAAAAATGTGACGTTAGAAGCTCATTCTGTATGCTGAAGGAATTCATTTAGAACAAAGGAATATTATGCTGAAATATTTCATCTCCGCCAACCAAATGCAAAGTATTTCCTACGCTTATACAGAAAATTTAGAGGTAAGGACAGGGGTTTTACCAAAACAAGAACAAAGAAGGATTTTACAATCAGTGACACAGAAATTAATATTCTCGCCCACTTTGAAGCCCATCAAAACATAATAATACAGGGTGACGTGTTTTCTGTTAATAATAATTGCAACATTTTAACAGTTATTTCGGAGCAACTCTACAAACGCAATAATATTGTTTGGTTTTAGACTAATAAAATGATCGATATTCTTGACGAAAATTGTTTGTCAAAATCAATTTATGAGCATTCTCACCGGCGAACGCATCGGAGATAAATTATTAATGCTTTTAAACTCCAAACTGCGACCCATCACGGCACATTTCCTTTTTACCGAACGTGTTTTCAATGTACGATTTCACAATAATGTGATTTATGGAATATTTTTACACACATTTCAACGGCGTCGCGGAGAATAAAGCGCCATTGAAATATCGGTATATAGGTGATATCTTCTCATGGAAATGTTTGTTCATTGTGTAGATACAGACAGCACTTTGACGGACTGAGGGTAATTGCGGTAAAGTATTTTTTGATGTTTTTGGTGTTGGGAGAGTTTCATCCTAAAATTCGAAACAAAACTCGCGACTGCAGGAAAAATGGATGTGATGGGAGTTTCCCTCCAAATTATAGCTGCAGGCCATCTGTAATCGACAATATGTGAAAAAATTTAATTCCAGTGGTAGGTATAATGAATTTTGTGAATAATTTTTGAAAAAAAGTTCCAGAGTTGATATCCGGTATAGTAAGGGAAGAAATTATTTAAAAAAAAACTGTTGGAGGTTACTTAAAAATTAGTAAACCTATTTTTCTTGCAATTGACAGGCTAGGCTTCTAAGAACTACTACCATTTTTCTGATACCAGAAATTAATGCAAAATTGAATTTTAAGGCCACTTTTATTAACGTTGTGTATGTATGTCTATCTTCAGTATCGTTTTTGAGTTATTTGCAATCTTTGAAAAAAACCTTTTTTTGCTAAAATGTTTGCTAGGCTTTGGAAAAAAATGCCAAATGTCAAATATAGCCACTGTTATGTCATTATGTCACTGTCAATAATATATTGGTTTCCAATTATCTCTTCTCATTTTGATAAACCATTCTTTTCTCCTTGCTGGGTCTCTGGGGAAGTGTTTCATTAAAAAGCCCCTTTTTGCAGAGTTACTGCAATTTACTGCTGCACAACCACATTTCGCCCCTTACTCTAAAAAGCAATAAAATTCGATTGCTTGGTATTTCTCGCAAAAAAATATGAAATCAAAATGGGGTTATTCCATTTACATAAAAAACAAAGATGGCCTCGATTTTCGGTATTTCCGGAAGTGTCGCCATTTAGGAAATATTTTATTTAGACTTGCTGTAGTCAATCATAGCAGGCTACAAATTTTCATATTAATACGATTTCAGGAAGTTAAAAATTTTCTAACGAACGGGCTACGTGAATCACCTTATATGTTTATATTTTCGCTATGTATTACAATTTGTTTTTACATTAATTTGATTTAAATCATAATTTAAAAAGATTGTTAACTGCTACTTTTCGATAATTTTTTCAATTTAATAATACGTTTTCTCTACTCTATCCCAAAAACTTCACGCAAAGAGGCTTAGGTATTGAAAACATTTAAAAAAAATTATTATTAAAAAAACATTTTTAAAGACAAGCTTTTATTTAAATGCTCTAAAAAGAAGAAAATAAACTTTAAATTAAATCAAACCCATCAATCTATTACATTATACAATTTATATGATATCTATAAAAGCTTGTCGCGAGAGTTTAGTAATTGTATTCTCGCGACAAGCTTTTATATCATATAAATTGTATAATGTAATAGATTGATGGGTTTGATTTAATTTAAAGTTTATTTTCTTCTTTTTAGAGCATTTAAATAAAAGCTTGTCTTTAAAAATGTTTTTTTAATATTAAATTATTTTTTATTTTTTAGTTTTTTTCGTATTCTTCTCGGCAAACCCTTTCATTTGATACCCATATTATGATGGTAGATAAGAAAATTTTGTTCGCCATCTTGGGGCGTCCGCCATATTGAATTTAGTGTGACGTCATTTTATTTTTCGTATTCTTCTCAGTAAACCCTTTTAATTGATACCCATATTATGGGGGTGCATAAAAAATAACTAGTCTGCCATCTTGGGGCGTCCGCCATATTGGATTTAGAATGACGTCACTTAGCTAAACATGCATTGTCATCCAAACTAAACGTGTATGCAAAATTTCAGCTCAATCGGTTGGGGATAACTATTTTAAAATTCAGTTGCAAGATTTGACCTAAACAAACAAACATACATACATTGCAACTTAAATAAAAGCTTGAGTTCCATAGGCTTACATGTCAAAAACAGTAACTCACTTATATTGTGTACAATTTTAGGGCATTTTAGGCTTTCATCACGTTTTCGTATTTACTATTAACAATCTAAGTTATATCTCATAGCCAAACCTGGCAAGCACGGAGAATAATCGACAGAGAAACAAATACCAAGTAGGCATCCCGCAAGATATAGGTGTTGATATTTAGATCAGCCGTCCTGTCACTTTGATTGTTGCGTTTCGCTATCTCGACCCAGCGCTCAAGTTTTTCTGATACTATCAAGTACGTATTTGCGTACAGAAGCATCTCGAAGTTCAGTGACGCGTCTAATTGCAAGCGAATAAGTTAATTGTTAAATTAAATTTATAAATCCCGTCTCGTGGTGGAAAATGAGTGTTAAATGAATCGGTTTTAATTATTTCTTGCGTGTGTTAATATGTAGTGAGTGTGTGTTGTGTTGATTAAATATAGTGCGGTTAGTGAAACTTTTAAAGCTTGTGCAAAAATTCAATTTTCATAAATGGATAGTAAGCTAGCTACGACAGGAGTAAAAAAAGGAAAAGGTAAATTAAATTTGAGGCAAATAGCTAGCAATATCGTGAATAAATATAAAATCCAAAGCTGTTACTATAATTTATTTTGATTTTGTAATGAACAGTTTATTATGCGTAAAAACTTATCGATATCATAAACGAGGCGACTTTCGAAGTTTTTTTCAGGTCTCTCAATAGCAAAGAATATAGTACGTGCTTTTTTTGTTGTTTCTTTGACGATTTTATTTTTGTTATTTACAGTGGAATTAAAAATCCACAAAAAATCGTACATCACCTGAGGATCTCAAAGAATACTTTTATGAGCAAATCGATTTTACAGGCTTTTTTGTTTATTTTGAGACAATGCAAAAAAACTTCGAAAGTTGAAAGTATGCCCTTTGTTATGATGCAAAAAATTTTCTCATTTAAAATTCGTTCACAAAAAAAAATTTCATTGTTTTAATCAAAAATAAAATTTTGCAGGGCATACTTGTGTTTTCAGTTTTTTCACATTTTCAACTCCATATTATTATGTATACAGGGTGTTCCACTTAAGTCGGATTCTTCCATAGCTCTCTTATTATAAATTTAAGAGAAAAATGTTTCAAATAAAAGTTACGCTGAATTATGCGGTGTATATACAGAAAATATTTTTGAATACACAGGATGTTCCATTTCACCTGGACGCTATACAACTTCGTTATTTTAAATGGAAAACCCTGTATATCTGTGTATTTTTGGATTCCTGACTTATTTTTAAGTTGATTTTATGTATCATACATTGTGCCCAAAACATACCGTTTCCGAGATATTCAAGTTATTTTGAGAAATTTCACGATTACAGCGCTCTGAATATTGCTAGATAGCTTCTAAGCCATAAGAGCTAGAAACTTGCGGATTGCATAGTTCGATTTACCACGAATTACGCTATCATTTCCACTATTAGAAAAATATGGTAAGTAGTATAAAGTGGTAAATATCGGTACCTGCATTTGACAATCTTTCAACAGGAATAACTTCTTTTTTTCAAATGGAATGACCCATATTTTTTTCCACCGTTGGATTCAAAATTAAATTCTCTTTCGATTGATATAAGGTTGTCTATATTTATCTTTAACAGTTTTCGAGAAAAATGCAATTCTTTCTAAAGTTTGAAAATCGAGCTGCCTACAGCGTAAAGTAGGCTTTGCCAATATCGCTTAAAGCATCGTTTCAATATTATGTACGTTCATCTCGACAAACAAATTGTATTGTGAATTGTTTTCGTTTTTCCCGGTAAAAATCCGGTCACCAACAATGACATCGCTTGAATTTAAAATTTATAAAACATGCCAGTAACAATATTACTGGCATGTTTAAAAAGTGATCTAACAAACAAAACTAAACCACTACCAACAACGAAAACAAAACGCAACATGATAGAAAATTCTAAACGTGATAAAAAAGGGTACGTGAACTTAAACTGTAATTTTACATTAAGTGTTCGAAATGTCCTCAGTCTTTTAATGAGGTGGAGCACAATCCTGTTGTAACCACATCCTTCGAAGGGTTGCTAAAGGAATGTCGCCCAACAAATCATCCAAAGTGTTTCGCAGAAAGTCCAAATAAATTCTTCCTGTCAAGTGTCGATTAAAAAAGAATGGTCCAATGATGTGGCCTCCTAAAATTCCCGTCCACACGTTCAAGGGCCACCTGTATTGGCTACCGGTTGTCTGGAATTGGTGCGGATTTACCGTGTCATAATAATGACAATTATGGCGGTTAAAAAAGCCATTTTTGTGGAAAGTTGACTCATCCGAAAACATGACCTGTTTAAAAAAAATTTCTTCCTCTCTCAAGTGCCCACTGACAAATTGCCTGCCTCCGTTGAAAGTCTCCTTCGAGTAACTCCTGGTGTAATTGGATGTGGTAAGGATGATATTTGTGTTTCTTTAAAATCCTATGTACTGATGTTGTACTAATATCCGTCGTTTGACTAATTTGTCGCACATTAAGTTGAGAGTTTTCCTGTATGCATCCCAATACTAGATATTCGTTTTCATCTGTAACTACTGTGCTAGTGCGATTCCGTTTTTTGCATTCGACGTTACCACTATTTATAAACTTCGTATTTAAGTCAATGCGATGTTTTAAACAAAATTTGCAAAGCCTACTTTATGCTGTAGGCAGCTCGTTTTTCAAACTTTAGGAAGAATTGCATCTTTCTCGAAAACTGTTAAAGATAAATATGGACAACCTTATATCAATCGAAAGAGAATTTAATTTTGAATCCAACGGTGGAAAAAAATATGGGTCATTCCATTTGAAAAAAAGAAGTTATTCCTGTTGAAAGATTGTCAAATGCAGGTACCGATATTTACCACTTTATACTACTTACCATATTTTTCTAATAGTGGAAATGATAGCGTAATTCGTGGTAAATCGAACTATGCAAACCGCAAGTTTCTAGCTCTTATGGCTTAGAAGCTATCTAGCAATATTCAGAGCGCTGTAATCGTGAAATTTCTCAAAAAAACTTGAATATCTCGGAAACGGTATGTTTTGGGCACAATGTATGAAACATAAAATCAACTTAAAATTAAGTCAGGAATCCAAAAATACACAGATATACAGGGTGTTCCGTTTAAAATAACGAAGTTGTATAGCGTCCAGGTGAAATGGAACATCCTGTGTATTCAAAAATATTTTCTGTATATACACCGCATAATTCAGCGTAACTTTTATTTGAAATATTTTTCTCTTAAATTTATAATAAGAGAGCTATGGAAGAATCCGACTTAAGTGGAACACCCTGTATGTTATTAAACAAATCTCAACTTGTGACATAGCGCTGAAATCAGAATTTCAAGACGAATAAGAAAATATAAAAACATACAGGGTGTTCCAAAATAAAAAAGTTACACCGGAAGTAGTATTTTGTGCAAAATTATATCAGATTCTGGCCTCAGCCACTTATTAACCACGTTCCAAATTTCAAAAGTCTGTCTTTATAATGGCCGATCCGTAGGCAATACTTTCGTGGCCACCCTAATAATAAAATAATAAAATTAATAACAGAGACAGAATGGAAATTTATCCTTGCGTGATATTTCCCTGCTTCAGTACTGCAACTGTTAGTATCGACTAAAATGCGAAAAATTCTATCCACGCACGCAAAAACTCGAGAAAAAGTTTCGACCGCACCTCGGTTGCGAATCTCGTGATCGCTGCAAGCCAAATCAGCTTCCACATGCCCAAACAAAACGTAAATTATATTCTTCTTTTTCCTCGCTTTATTATGAAATATAAAAAGCATTACGGCTCATCATTGTTAAATGGCCTCAACGATATATGTGACATCCACGCAACATTTGTCCGTAAAATGTGAGAAATTTAACGCTCGATTTTAATTTAACCGCGTATTCAGTTATGATCGACAGATACATATTATTTTTTATGCTGAATTTTACTGTTAATTTTGTCACCGTTTGTAGCTGGTTTGCATAAAATGTTGTACAATGTTTAGAAACAGAATAATATGTAACTCGACCAGAAAATGTAATGTTTTAAAAATGTTTTAATTGAAATATCGTTTAAATCAGTTTTGTGTATAATTTTTTTTGGATTTTAATTTTTTATTTTTTTTATGTTTGTACCTTAAACTGGTAGCTATCTTTTCCTGTGAATTAAAAAAATATTAAATTGTATCAGCTTATTTAAATAGTTTTAATTAAGGTACTTAAAAATAAGTAGGAATTGAAACAATTTTTTTTCAAATTTACATTTATTTTATTTTTATAAAAAATATTGAAGAAACATATTAAAACATCAATTACATTTTAAATATTTTACAATGTTGCTCATTGTCAGATGGATCATCAGTGTTGCTTCCAGTATTACTGTCATTATCTTCTTCGGACGACGCTACATCTTCTTCAGGTATAGGGTTTTCCACCGATAACCCGATAACTTTTTAATTTGTAATTTTAGAAAAAAAATTTTCAAGTAAAAGTTGTAGGACATGTTAAGGGCTTAAAAATCCCATTTTTAGAAAAACAATTGAACATCGTGTTTACGATCTACCGATACAAGTTATGTTTTTTTAAATAGAACACCCTGTGTTTTTTTAATTTTTGGATTTTATACGTTTTTCTGATTTCAACCATATAAATATTTCATATTTTTGCTCCGGTAGTTATTAAAATATTAATTTTTTGGGAAACCAAAACTAGCCTTCTACTGTCTTCATATAGAATTGAAAGACAAGATAATTAATTAGTAAATTTATTATTTAAAATAAACTACCGGAGCAAACATACGACATACTTATATGGTTGAAATCAGAAGAACGTATAGAATCCAAAAATATAAAAAAATACAGGGTGTTCCGTTTTCTAAAAATGGAATTTTTAAGCCCTTAACATGTCCTACAATTGAGATAAAAGAAGTGAATTATTTTAACAACCTGATAAAATTTAATTAATATACACAACACATTTTCTTTTACGTCATTATTAGTTAAAATAAAAAATTACGTCACAAATTACATTTCTGTATATGAAATTCGCGCCATTTAGAGGCAGCCATTTTGAATTTTTTAATTTTCACAACAGATTTGTAATCAGCGACCTTGAAACACAGCCTAAAATTTTTTTCCAAGAATTTTTAAATATGAAACCGTATAGGTACTCTAATTTTTGTTCCCTATGCATGCAATTTTGTGCCCTAAAGAGGTCTTAAATGCTTATAAATGACTTTATCAACGACTACTAAATAATGTATGCATTATGTATGTATTTCCTCAAGCATAATGCTATCCATTATTTCCTGTAGTGAATAATGATTTCATTACAATGATTTCAGTGAATGATTTCTTTATAATGATTTCATTATTCACTGCAGTGAATAATGAACCAAGTTTCCATGACAACGTATCGGATATTTGTTTAAAATTTCATTAAAGTGGCCACGAAATTAATTATTACAAACAACGTTGACATTTAAATTTAATTTATGACAGACCGTTCTTTTGACACATAAAAAATATTAAAAATAAATAGTACTTATAAATTTCTACAGTAAAGAATTTAGTGAAAAATATTTAATAGTTGTGGAGAAGATAGGATATTCTACTCATACGAGTAGTACATCCTATCTTCTCGAGGGTGAAAGTTTACGGCACGAGCCGAAGGCGAGTGTCTTAAATCACCCGAGTGAATAATAACCTTTATTATATACATAATGGTTATTATTTATATAATAATGGTTATTATTCACTCGGGTGATTTAAGACACTCGCCTTCGGCTCGTGCCGTAAACTTTCACCCTCGTCCATTATATGTTTGTGGAATAAACTACTATTATGTGATAAGAAAAGTTTAAATAATAATAAAACAATGCATTTTTTTTGTACAGTATACATTTGAAAACAACGATAACGGCGAAAAAAATCAGGAAAAATGAAGTAGTTAATTCTAAAAGAATTTTTGCAATTCACACTTGGCACCATTAGATAGATATTTTTTGTCCAAAACAGAAGAAACATTAGAAATAATTTATTTTCAAATAATAGAGTGCCTTGAGAAAAAATTAAAAAAAAACAAGTTTCAACAAATTAAAAGCGTTAAATAAAAATATAAAAAATGGCTTTAATTACTTTATTAAAAAATTAGTATTAGTAGTTAATTCGAATGATTTGTTTACTAGGTAATTAAAATTCGTAATTTGTTGAAACTTGTGTTGCTTGAATTTGTTTTCAAAGCACTCAACAATTCATTTAAAAATAAATTTTTTTAAATTTTCTTATTTTTAAGTTTTTGGTCTTGATTTGAAAATAAAGGTGGACTGTGGGATATCAATAAAGAGGAAATAAACACAAATATCTAACGGTTCCATAGCCAACTTTGATTTGCAAAAATTATTAAAGTACAGGAGCGTATCCCAAAACGTACAGACTGTAGAAAATTTTTAATTATATTTTTTTCAAGTTATCAACTTTTTTTCAATGTTTCATCAAGTGGCAGAGTTACCTGCATTTAAAAATGTTTCGTATTCAAAATTTTTTTCTTGTAAGTCACAAAGTAGGTTTTGGATGGATAATCTACTAAACAACTGAAAAATATTTAAGGAAATACCCCCTATCGCCCCCTATCTTAGTTTAATTTAAAAAATAGTCTACATTTGATTGTTTCAGTGTTGCTTTCAGTAGTTATTGAAGGAACCAATTATCTGTTTTCGTATGCCATCGATGTTTCCACATAAATAACAGTTTAGCAAAATCTGTAGGTGTAGTGGAATCACATAACGAACACAGGAGCCGTTCAAAATAATATGAATGCTAATGGGGTAAAAATAACTTAGGATGTCACGTGTTGCATGTATAAATATAATTTATTAAATTGTTCGAGTGCTCAATATTAAATTAAGTAGCCTAAAGGTTGCTACATTAAAACAAAATAAATAGGCGTATCGAATTTTGGAGCATTAAAATTGTAAGGAAATGTAACCGTGATATCCATAAAATTGGAGGAAGCATAACCGTGTTTTATTGCCAAAGTTTCTCATTTTTAACCCTGGCCCTGGCATGTAGTTTTGGCGTTTCAATTATTTTTAGATTTGGCGTAATCACATCGTCAACCACATAATTATCTAATTTCGCCAAACAGACATAACGGCGGGATTAGGGCAGATCGTTGAATAATTTATTATTGATATCAGGCCGTTTGGGAGTTTACGGGAAGGGTTGACGTGAGACAAAGGCGGAACTCGCGTGGAATAATTACTAGCTTAAGGGTGTACATTAAATGCTTATATTATTTCCTGCCTTGGCAACAACCCACACGACGACGTTTTCTTGTTACTGTGTTTCAGTTATTTACTTTTTAAATGGGTTTACGTCATTAAAATACCTGACGTAGCATACGTCGCTTATATGAAAATTTTAGGTATCCAGCTTTTGTGGAGTAATGCTGTTTCCGGTTTATTAGACTAATCTGAATTTACACGAATTGTCATATCGCCAGCGTCAAATTATTTATGTGTGGTATGATTAAAAATAGGAACACAGTTGTGTGAAGTAAACAGTGAGTTTGTAAAGTTCATGCGTTCAATGTGGTTCAATCCTGTATGATTGGATGTACCCGGATTTTTCTAAAATATATTGGGTGGGACAGAGAAAAAACGTACTTTTTAATTTTCCTTGCCAAATTTTAATTTTTTGGTTGATTTTAACATAGTTGACGTGAAGAGATAGATGATTAAATAGGCTATAAAGACCATAAGTCAAATAGGCCGAAATATCAAAATTCAAGATGTCGGACACGATTGAAAATAGGCTTTCTTTGCGTTCGTTCTTTTCAATTAAAAGTTGGCAAAACTGCAAAACTATTAACAGATTTTGAAATAATGAACTTCCCTCTGCATTTTAAGACCACGATGAGTTAAATCGGTTCACCGGTTGTGACGATATAGCGAATTAAAAAAATGTCTACTTGCCATTTTTAAATCTGAAAGCAATTTTTTATAATTTGCCTGCTAATTCTTCATTTCTCAACCGATTTCAATGAACTTGGGTGTCGTGATGTAGGCAATAGATTCCTAGATTTTGTGAATAAATTATAGAGAAATTTCCAGAATTAAGGACTTCAAATTCTGAAAATATAAAAAAAACTGATAAAAATAGAGAAACAAAAAAAAATAAAAAAATTTCAGGCTTCTTTTGTATGATTGGGCATCAGCATGTGGCAACCAAAACGACCTATAATCACCCTACTTAACAATGCCAAGTTGACAGAAATTGATTGAGATAAGAAGAATTGTAAAACATTTTTTTGTTCAAGCTTCTTCCTTGAATTCGCTATATCGTCACAACCGATGAACCGATTTAACTCGTCGTGGTCTTAAAATAGAGAGAGATGTTAATTTTCTCGGAATTTGCTAATTTTTCTGCTATTTTGACAAGTTTTAATTAGAAAGAACAAGCGCAAAAATAGGTTTATTATCAATCGTGTCCGCCATCTTGAATTTTTGACATTTCGATAATTTATTCGCAAAAAATCTAGAAATCTATTTTATTACCTACATAACAACGCCAAGTTCATTGAAATCGGTTGAGAAACAAAAAATTAGCAGCCAAAATATCAAAATTTGCTTTTTTTGTTTCAAATTTAAAAATGGCAAGTAGACCTTTTTTGCATTCGCTATATCGTCACAACCGGTGAACCGATTTAACTCGTCGTGGTCTTAATGCAGAGGGAAGTTCATTATTTCAGAATCTGTTAATAGGTTTGCAGTTTTGCCAATTTTATTTAAAAATAACGAGCGCAAAAGAAGGCCTATTTTCAATCGTGTCCGCTATCTTGAATTTTGACGTTTCGGCCTATTTGACTTACGGTCTTCATAGTATATTTAATCAGCTAACTATAGACGTCAAGTTTGTTAAAATCGGCCGAATAATAAAAATTTGGCAAAGAAAATTAAAAAGTGCGGTTTTTTCTGGCCCGCCCGGTATACTGGTATTTCTTTATCAAACTTTTTGCACACTTAATGAACAGTGAATTCATTATCTATATATCTGGAAGTTTGTATTTTTTCATTTTTTAGTGAAAAAAATAGTGTCTATACGGTGGGGCCTTTAAAACATGCCAGAAATTATTTACTTAAAAAAAAATTATAAAAAATATTAAATTAAATATAATAATTAAATAAAATTAAATTATTAAATATTTGTATTTTTAAATAATTACTATAAGGAGGTACTTTATTTTCATATAGGTAATTATAGTAAAATATTATTTATCTAATATTCTTTTGCGAAATTTATTAAAACAATGTAGCTGAAATAATTCCATATATTCGTGCAGTAATCTTTATTTACGAGTTCTAGTTTGTTTCGAGAATAAAGATCTAAGCAAATAACGAACCAAGGAGGAAGGAAAGTATAAAACACGATTGAGCGTATTGTATGGTAATAATAATAATAATATTTTCAAATTTTCGTGAGTAAAATTAATTATTTTTGGAAAAATAAAATTCTACATTTTATTTAATATAAATTACAATAATTAATAGGATTAGCATAAATTGTTTAAAAATCAATCAAATTAAACAACTGAAAGTTAGAAAATGTATTACGTACATTATAAATGGAAACTAATAATGGAATTAAAATTTTAAGTATCATTGAAAATTTAATAAAGTGAGTTAAAATGAAACAATTTATGTTAATCCTATTAATTATTGTAATTTATATTGTAGTTAAGTCTAATATTATTTGTTTTGGTTTCGAAACGTTCAAAATAAACAAATATTATTATTATTATTATTTTAAATAATAATAATATATTAAATCCAACACCTACTTTCTATCAATAGAATCAGAATTTCAGTTTATTAAACAAATGCTAACTTGACATGACGAACAAAAATATGGAAAAATATACAGGGTGTTTCATTAAAAAATAGAAAGATGGCGGTATTTCCGGTTAGACCGGAAGTAGTATCTTGTACGCAATTGTGTCAAATTCTGACTTTTATAATAATTAATTTTATAAGTACATTTTGTATCTACGTCATTTCTAGGTACGGATTTCAAAGTCAGTTATTTTCGGTAATATTTTCGAAGCCTTTTAATGAGATTAATAATTAATTTATTTCTGGACAATCTCATTCGTCCTGGCCAGTAATGAAAATATTTTCGTCGAGCCAAAGTTTACCTGTTACTTAATTTTCAGGTTTACCTGACCGATTTTTTTTATAAATCTATCAATGGCGCATATTTTTTGGCAAGAGCAGTCATTCACATAATACATTTTGGCAAGCACTCTCTGTTAATATAAATACCTACTCTAGCGAAACAATACGGACACGCACAAACATTCTCAGCGCGAGGGGGCGAAACAAAAATAAATTTTTTGTTTGCTGTAATCAAGAAACATGTTTGATTTATTACAGACCGATTAGCAATGTTTGAGACTTTCCACATTTCGCCTAATATATCTTTCGTGCGTTTTCATGTCTCTTGTGGGTTGTTTTTAGCCTTTTAACATCTGCAAGAGTCACGAATCTTCTTCATATACCCAGAGGATTATCGCATAGATAAAACCTTACCACACTGTTAATTAATGACAGCAGCCGAATTGCTAAGTAAATCCAATTCTTGATATAAAAAGTACTTCGAAAGGAAGGAACAAAATAATTGTCTACGTTGTGCTAATAAAGGCCAAATAGCCAAAAACCGAATTAATTCGTGTCTTTATTGTCAATTTACGTCCCTAGTTTGTTGCTGTAATTTTAGGACACCCCGCATATAGGAACCTGCGTGGCCTATTACTAATAATGCAAAATCTAACCTACCAGCACCCTCAATAACGAAACAAAAATTTTTTTAATCTCTTATAGAAACGAAATTAAAATTTTTGACAATACGACAGCTCCTCCTTTGTTTCCTTCTACATCCCTTGTTTCATATTGTTGTCTTTTTAACTCCTCTGGGCGAGGAGATCCTAACTTATCCAACTAAATTTCTTGTACGTCTTATGCCAGAATTGAACTTAAATTAAACTAAAAGAAGTGCCAAGAAAATTAATTTTTTAATTATAATCCGTCTGGTTCTACTTAACTATAATGAAAACACCCCCTTTTTGGACAGCGCCTAATTTTGTATTTAGATGGCAATTTAAGCCGTGTAAATAAATAATTGTTTAAACCTTCATAGTGCCAGAATTAATTAATCCGTTCGACATCCTGCTCCTGCTCACAAAACTTTTAAATCCCAAAGTTCCAAGCACAAACAATTAATTAACCAAAGCACTTTATTTTACATAGCAAAACACCGCCTGTTTTATTCATCTATAGTCAACACGCGCCGAAATTCATACTGAAAGCGCGCTTGCAACTTCGGCGTTGAGCAACAGTTAAACTGGTCTAACAATATACAGTTTGACGCTACCGTCGCGGCGCACGAGGACCGTGTAGACGACGACGCGCGCATTTTTCCTGACCCTCCGATTGGGTCAAGGTCCAATGTTAACGTCGTCACGTGAGACAAAATGCATTTTGCATAGGCTTGCTTTATTTACGGTACCACCGGATCAAAATAGCCCCCGCCGAAACTTCGCTCCCTGGCTGCAGGATATTTTATTACCTGTGCTTTTATTGTTTAGGGAAGAAGTAGGCCAACAAAATAAGGGAGTGCTTTTATTAATATCACGGATTTGTGAGGGAGATAAGCGGAACATGGAAGTTTGCGATTTGTTTTTTTGTTGTGCCTACCTCGTTTCAGGAGGTGCCCTATATAAGAAGTAGACAGGGGTTGTTCCAATGTAGTTATTTTCGATATGTGCGATATGAGGAAAATAAAGGCGGAGAAATCTGATAAAGCGAATTGTACTCGGTTATTTGATCAAACACACACATTTTTTTCTATATACAAGAATTTCTTTAATACTTTTATTGTTTCTAGGTAAGTCGCAGCCGGTCCAAGTTCCTGCTAAGGTAAGAGCTTTAAATATATTTTTAACTGAAACGAGACAAAGGACGTTTAATTAAATTATATGGTAACAGTTTTTCCATACTTCATTACAAAGCCAATTTCCAGACGTCTATAAAATGATTCAATCTATTTAGGTACTCGGTTTAAAAATGTATGGTCGTAAAACTGATGCTGAAACTAGCAATTGCAATTGATATAACCGACTCTTATTATGTTCCTGAACACATTGTGGAAAGAATGCGATCATTTTGTTAAATTAAAAGGCCAGAGTAGAATCTATAACTAGTAATAAATTTTATCAACAAAGGACGCGACGTTTTTCTTAAATATTTCGTAAACTAAACAAGATTCTAATATTTTTGTAGATTACAAAATTATCTACACCAACCATATCAATAATCATTCCCTTTTAATTGAAGCAATTTAAATAACTTCAAAAAGAAATACAAAATAATATATTTAATAAAATTTTAGTTAAACCCACAGTAGGGTCAGTAAGTAATAAAGAATACTCAACAATTCAATTTTGCAAATAAATACCTACTCTGCAAGTAAAGTAGATTATTATAGTTAGTAGTAGAGTTTTGTGCATATTTTTTATTATTGTTTATAGTTTAACCCATTTAAAAAAGCACGAAATTTTAAGAAAAGCGGTTATTTTCCGCTAATAGCAGATTTGATACGGAAGCATAACTTTCACGCCTCCATTCCAGCCATAATTTATAATCGCATGTACAAATTCGTCTCTAGGTAGCAAGATACACACAGTAATTATTGTCCAAGTCATTGTTTCAGATCAATACTTGGAACGAAATATTTCGTTTTAGCTAATATGGGGTTTGTTTAGCCTTCGAGTTGTCTTTCAAATCGACGAACGTTCATTTTGGCGAAGTGTCAGCGTAAGATTGATGGCTTTCGCTCCAGATAAGTAACCCTCTCTACATCATTATAATCTGTTTCGTTATAAATCACGCGTTTCAAATGCCAATTCCGCCCAATTCGTTCACTGGATGGCTTCACCTTCGCAACCTATGAAATGCGATAAATTAATTGATAATAGCTACGAAATAACTTTCTAATAAGAAATCCAGAAATTAATTAATTTTCCATTAAATATACAGAAAAAAAATTTGCTTATGTAAACATTTCCTATCAGCAGCACTAAATATTGAAATATATTTAGAAACTGTACGCTCTATCTTTAGCTAGAAGGTTAGTATCCGGATGACCTATATTATTTTAAGTACACGTACCCGTCCCAAATCCCTTCCTAAATAAATGTTAGTTCTCTAACCATCCCTGATTATCTATATGTAGGTAGCTATCCTGCTGAAGATTAAATTTGCAGGAACTTGTTAGTTCAAGCGACATTTTGCGTCATAACCCAAACCCATAAAATTTCGTGTACCTGTAACTTTTCAAACGCATTCCAACGTTGGTATTAATTTTTGTGGAACATAGGACTAATTAAACGTGGGATGTACGAATTTCGCTCCTGCCGAAGTTAGATAATTTTTGCAAAGGGTACAAAGCGAGTCAGGTTCGACTGGTCAGAAAATGATCTACGAGTTAAATGAAAATCTAGAATTAAAAAAAATAGTAATGGTAGGGATGTTATTTTTATTTTTTTGGCCACGAAAAGGAATGTGATGCGATGTAACCTTTCAGACAGTTCCTAACTTAAACATCAAAATTGAATTCCCTGGCTCACAATTTATATGCTTGTATGATCGATCTGAGCCGCAATTTCACCGCCTTGTTTACCGCGGCTTGTCTTCGATAATTTGAGTTATTTCTACATTGTTTTATTATTTATAAATGCGGCGCAATTACTCACACGCTATTAAATCAATGGGGAAATGCAGGAAGGGAGGAATTGGATGATGTGCGTTGCCATGAATATCATTACCTTGTGCTAATGTACCATCTAATATTAAACGTGGCGTACGGTTAATCTGATGTTGTGTACGGGGTGAAATTTATTAATTAATTAATTAGAATTTATTTTCGAAAACTGAAACAAGTGAAATTATTCATTATAGGCATTCCATTTAAAAAAATTGAGAAGCTTATAATTAAATGTCAAGAAATTTAAACAAATATTTTGACCACCCAGTCTAATAATAATTTATTTCAAAAATGTTTTTCAGTAAATACGTCAGTATTAAATAGCATTCTACATTTTTAGAAAAAACCATCAATAAATCGCGGAGATATGGCAGGCAAAAAAATGTTTGTAAATTGACAGAAAATATAGGGAATCCATGAAAACAAACAAAAGCATTTAAATAATTTTTTTATTTCAAAAACAAAAGAAGATATAGCATAATAACTTATATTCTTTAGTTTTTGAAATAAATAAAAAATAATTTAAATGCTTTTGTTTGTTTTCATGGATGATTTTATTTCATAACATATGTATATTTGTGTTATTTTAAATTTAAACCCCAATATCTTATTAAACATGAAAGATAATAATAATATGTTATATATTGCGAAATTCAGAAAGAAATGTTCTTTAAACTGAGCTCAATATACAGGGTGTATCACCTAAAATAAAAAAATTAAAGCAATTTCCGGTCAAACCGGAAGTGATAAATATGTATCTGATACACATTTACAATCAGTGAAATGTCACATATCCATTTCCGCATTAATATACAGGGTGTATATTTTTTCTTTTTTAGTTTTTCGGCCATAACTTTTTTCTTTGACATTCAGTTGTTTTTAACTTTTCGGAATCGGATTCCTCGGAAAAAAGTATCTACAAAAGTATGGTTTTTGAATTTTTTTCCTAGGTGAAAAATAAAGCAGGAAAATCGAGTGAGGCACTTAAAATGATCACCCTGTATATTGATATGTGACAATTGCCCAAAGTTTCAGATAAATATTTCCACCATACCCTCAGCCAAATTACCCAAAAGTATTATTATTTACTACTTATAATTTAATTATTAGCCTAAAAATGTTGACGAAAAAATCTTTAACGTGCCTACACCGCAAGCAAATCCCACATATCATTACTATTTTTAATCAATTAAAAACAGAGGCATTTTATTTTACAAGCATTTTGCAGCGAATCCTGATATTCTCGCGTTGCAACCACTCTACATAGAAACCTACTCATAAATATTTATCCTTCCATTTAATCATGTAATCCATTTCGTTTTCAATTCCACAAACAGAACGTAAAAACGTTGTACAAAAGCCGAATTAAACATTAATCCATCGATTACTTATTTACAACTAATGATATTGTCCTTCAAATTAAAATAACCCTCTGCAGTAACTCGTATTATATTGACCAGTTGCAGCCTTCAACTTCAACTAGAACTTCAATGAGGCATTTAGTTTTGGAATATGTACAGTATCGGCAATGTTTATGTGAGCTGTGTTTTATCGACCGGCGGCGGCGGCTAACCGGGCCTGTAACAGGTGGAACGTATGCCAGGATAACGTAGCAATTTTACCCTCGCCATAGCTTGAGCCCGATCCGACACTCCTTATGACCTCCCTCACTTCATTATTCATTTCCACCTAGTTTGCAGCGTGTCAAATACTCCAAAATACACAGTGGTCCTTTAATCACGGCGCGTCTCGGTTCCAAATTTTGTCATTTCCTCCTTCTGCTTCATATTATTACCTAATTCGTTTTGTCGGCGTTTCCTTGACCCGGTTACGTTTGGGAAAGTGGCAGCGAATAACAGGGCTTTATTACTGATAAATCTCAAGCTAATCGAAGGTTTTATTGTCCCAGATTTTATTTCTAAACTAGTTAATGAGATTAGGTTTTTGCTTGGAGAAGTTAAAATTAGGCGAAAACATAGCGTGACGAGTAACAAAGGGAGATTTTTTAAGTTGGGTAAAGTCTAAAAAATCTATCTCATGCTATATTTATTAATAAATGGCACTTCTGTCTTGATATTCTCGGTTCGCCTCGTATGGCGTGGTGGGAGAATTATGGAGCTATGCAAAGAAAGACAGATAGTCGTCACATGTTATATATTATGATTACTTCTTTTATGTCGGCGTATCCATTTCATTTCAAGGCTTTTGGGAATGTATTAAATACATAAAGAGGTTTTTCTACATTTCCCTACAGCTGTCTCGCCTACATTTCAGATTGGATAAATGGTAATAACCTTCTGTCGCGAATTAACTAGTAGTAAAAACTAACATAAAAGCAAGATATTAAGCTACATGATTTTATCTACGCGCAAAAAGACATAGGAGATCGTATATCATTTACGGTTCCAAAGTTATGGTTTTTCTATGAGGTGTGTAGATTGTGTCGTGTTTATTTTATGACAAAGTGAATCTGGAAAGATTAAACAAGGTGTTTCTAAATAAAAATTCTGTTTAAATTAACCATCGCTGAAGTAATGAATTTATTTTGCTATTTATGACTGGCGCATTCGCCATTATATCGAATTTCTTTACAATAATTTCTTTCGCTATTTATACGCACGTGGCTGCAAGCTGAAATGTTTTGCCTTCTAGAGGGGTTAGGAAAGGACTACATTTCTAGTTATTATTACTAAATATTTCTCATATAGCTTCATCTGGATGTCTGTATTTCGATTGTGATTAATTATAGAAGCAAATTATTTAGGAAAATATTTTTCTAAAGAATATTGTCAAACACAGGCAAATTTAAAACAAATGCAGTAAATAATTATGTCATAGAAGACATTTAGAATGTTGTAATAATAATTTGTTTTAAAAACAGGACCGTATTAAATATTTTTTTAAAATACAGAAAATGTCAGTTTTTGTCATCGAAATGTTTGAAAATCAAAATTTGTGATGGGTCACAGCTTTTAGGGAGCAAAAAAATAAAATAAAAAATCCAGGTCCGTATTTAAAAAAATAAGTTGATGATGGTTTTTGGGAGACGAAACGTCGGATTTCAAATTTGACAGCGCCATCTTGTAGAGGATAAAAAGTGGCAATGACGAAGTGCTATTCGTTTTAAAATTTGTTTTCAAATAACGTCAGAAAAAAATTTAAAAAATTTTTAAATTTCGGTTTTTTCGGATATTTCCGAAAGCATTCGGAATTTTCCAAATCGCAACATGGTATTTTGATAAGCATCAAATTGCGCCATTTTGTCATAATTTAACCGTCCCTGTATCTCTTTCGGTTTCCAAGATCCCAACGATGAGGCTCGAAAATGGGTCACCCTGTACATGTAATTATTAGTTTTTCAACTTGAAGCTAAATATAGTCCAAATCAGATGGATAATTCATTTGCCTGAATTTTTTATAACGCTTCGTGATCAACATTTTTAAAATACTCCACATTACTTACTGTTTATGTATTCTCGTTCAGTCGGACAATGATTATGGAAATAACACGAAAATTCCATTAGCTCTTACTATACAGTTATGAAAGGTATTGACAGAAAACCTTGCATTATCGGGAACTGTAACAATATCATATTTTCAGCGAATATGGCGGAAAAATTAGACAGCTGAATTAATTGACAAAAAAATTAGTTCAAATTAGATTCATTTTATTATTAGTACCACATGTTATTGGCCTACCCTATATTTAATCTCAAATTTAATTACGACGTCTCACTCTATCCTTCCACATCTGACTTTTGCGGGGGATAATTTGAAACAAAACAACTCGTGTCACCACAAAATCTGACAACTAAAAAAAAGTGGAAACATTTACCACGAAGAAGTTATTTGTTGCCCAATCAACCGAGTTCAAGCAATTTTTTGTAGTTCATTCAGTGCAAATTACACCCAATTTGGCGAATCGCAAGTTATTTATCACGACACATTTAAAAAAAAAAGTCCAGTAAAGCGAGAAGCACTCTGGTTCGCGATCACCCATTGCATGTCCCTGGCGCCGCTAGACCGTCCCGTCTGCTCAATAAATTAAGAGCTTAAGTATAACGCAAACACGTTTTTAGTTAACATGCACACCGCAATGTTTATTATTTTTCATACAGGGTTGAGTGAAGGTGCCAACTGAATTATGTATTTTACAAAAAATTACGTAAATGAGACCGAATTTTGGTCATTTAAAATTTTCGTGAGGTATAAATTAGGTCGGACGAGAACTTAAACCGTCAGCTTATCAGTAACATTAATTTGGTCGGACCAGAACCTGAACGATGCCATTAACTCGCTTGTAAGTTCTATTTGGTCGGACGGAAAGCTAAACGCTGACGTCAGCTATTTTTAAGATCTATTTGGTCGGACGGGAACCTAAACGCTAACCACAGCTATTTTTAAGATCTATTAGATCGGTACCTTTTGTTTTTTGAAATTCGGTCACATTGTACAATTCGTGGCTTTTGATAATTGCCTTTGCATAAAACAGAATCTAATTCTACGTTTTTTATTTTGTTCTTACCATTTTTTATTATGCTGCCCCCTTTACTTGTTTGTAAGTAATCCTTACTCATATCGTATAAAAAAAATGATTGCTTTTATCGAGAAGGATTACTTCGAGGATATATTAAGGAAGGCAAGAGGCCACTCGATGAAATACATTTTTATTAATATTTATTGCGGCGTGATTTTATCGTCCAATAAAACGCGAGAAACAATGAGAACGCCGCAAAAAAATTAAATTCTCAGTAATATAAACGCCACATCGTAACAATCCGAGAAATAATAATTCTGGCTTAACACAGCTATAAATAATAAAACTAATACATTGCTAATTGCACGTCACGAAATCAGTGATATAACTAATAGTCCGGTAAAGAATGGTCAGATATAGGTGATTCCACTAAAGTACCTACTTATTATTATATCAGTAAAATTACGTTTAATGAATACTTTCACCGCCACTAAAATTGAAATATAATTCAACACCGTTTAAAAGGTGATTTGTTTTACAGAGAAAATTGAAAACTAAGTGCCGTACGCTGAACCGGACTACAAATCTACTTAAAAATGCATAAACATCGATATTTAAATTACTGGTCGTCGTAAATTCCTGTCACTAAAGGTTAATTATTCCCCATTAACCTTATATTTTCTCTTCGGATATTCCTGCATACTATTTCCTGGTGTCAGTATTACGTATACATCTCAATAATTCTACTCGATAGTAAGAAAGAGGAGTAAATTCTCATCATTCATTTACTCCAGTAGCACAACTAGAGGTTAAGAAAATTATTCTGCAGTTAAAAAATAAACATTTTGCTGATTTTGAAGAAACCTCTGTCGCAATCCTTAACATTTTCGCATTTCAAATTCATGTATTCCATCAGCGATATCTGCATGATAAGTATTTACATGACAATATCTTGCCCGGCCACAATTCCGAGCATCAGTGAAAGGATATATGATATGCGCGTACTAACGCTAGCTTTCACTGCCTTGAGTTGTAACACATGATGTAACACACTGGACTATACCGGAGTCGAACACCCGGATCCCAGATGAAAGGCGTACGTGTTAAATTATGCCCAAACGGAATAGATAATTGCAAACTAGCTTCGATTAATGCTCGGTGTGTTGCAAGCGTCTGCTGGGTCAGGATTCGCAGATTAGTTGGGAATACGGGGATTGGTGTAACGCTTAGGAGGTGTAAATTGCATTGCAAAATTTTGATACATCTTTTGTTTGCTCGATGTTTTATTTTGATAATCTCTTGCATCGAATCCCACTTACAGAGAACTCTCGAATATTTTCTTTCAGTCTAGACCGCGATTGTTATTTGTTTACTACATTCATAAGACAAGTAAATATTTATGTTTGTGTTGCGTTTGTGTTGATTCATAATTGCCATTGGTCTTACGTTGTACTGCAGAAGTATAAAAGAAAGGAATTCAGTTGAATTGTGGAGCAATTATTATAATTTTCACTGTTGAATTATTTGAATGGAAAAGTCGAAAATGGTTACAAATAGCAATTGGAACATGCAAAATTTGTTCTATTTTCATTTCTACATCATATACAGGGTGTTGTTTGAAATAATTATTGTGAAAATTCAATACAAAAAGTTGAAGATTAAAAAATCATTTTTGGCCACCCTGTATATTTTCAGGAAGTGAAAATGATTCAAAAACATTAAAAAATATTTTACAACCTTAGATTTAGCATCAGGATTTCATCAAATCGGAGTAGACCCAATAAATGTACCAAAAACAGCTTTTTCTGTAGAAAATGGACAATTTGAATTTTTAAGAATGCCATTCACCTTCAACTTTCCAACGAGTGTATATTTTAGTAGGGTTACAAAATGAACGATGTCTTGTCTATATAGGTGACATAATAGTTTATTCAGCAACTATACAAGAATATATTTCAAAGAAGTTTTTGATTGGTTAACAGTCAATTAGGCACTTGACCCTGTAATTTTGTCTTGGTTCGCCGAATATAGGCTTTCTTTATCTAGTTTACTTATTTTTTTAAATTCCTAGCTATCATAGAACTCGAGCTAATCCGACGCACTATTGCCCCACCCAGTATACATGCACTTCTTCTAGATATGATTCCCTTGGGAGTTATTTTGTTGGATTTATGCGAAACGAAATAAAAAGAACATAATTCACGAATATCACAAAACAAAGCCGCAGACGCAAATAAAATAAGAGAAGTTAAAGCAAACAAATCAAGCAAAAGGCATATATACTTTAAGGATTTGTTTCGCAGGGGCAGGGTAACCGTCGCTTATGTGGTGCCAAATTGAAATCTCCGGGAGTACTAAAAAAACTATTCGGTCGAGATTACTCCACGGAGCACTGTAACTGAATGAGTGGTTGAAATTGAATAAGCCGAATAATAAATTATGAGATGAAAGGATGTCGCAATGTCACTCTACGTATAGATCTAGAATTTCATATAAAACACATGTGACAAGTTAAATGAATTATATATTTGTGTATTAACAATTTTTTTGTATATTTGTGTATGTCGCTCGCCCAAACAATTCTTGTACGAACATCAGATTTGTTTTTATTATCCTGCATTTTCAGCGACGTATCAGTAAATACAAACCCCCAATTTACACAGACAACGTCGTCCTCGCAAATGAAGTTTTAAGAAAGTCTAGAGAAAAGCTAAACGGCCCGGAAAATTATAGCCTTGCGAGGACGTTCACCGGCTTTGCAACCAATTCCACGTTTTATCGGGGTCTCACCTTTCCACTTTGCAGCTCAGATTACAAACGGGAAGTACACACTCACGCAGATAACTTACAAAACAACAACGGAACAAATATTCCCAGTTGTAGCGCGGAAATATGTGCAAGGATGACGCCCTACATTGCAACTGGAGTGCAGCTATTAGAGGAGCTTTTAGAAATATGAAACGGGTTTGTGCTTTTGTATATTTGACAAATCGAAAGCTCTTTTGTTTATTTGTTGCTTTTAGTGCAACAATGTGTTAGCTATTATTATTTTGGAAATACTTAATAATAATGTGTAATATCTGATCATATCAGGGCTTGTAGAATCCTGTTGAGATTCTAGTGCTCTCGTTAGGGGGATAGAATTTTCTCGAAGTATATGGCTTTGGTTAAGGACATTTGTTTCACGAGGGACGTAACTACCCCTGTAGTATATTTGTTGATAATTATTGTCATAACCGCCCTGTGAAGCGAGGGACAGATATCTTAGACTCTCAGTGAGTAAAAAAGAAAATCCCGAATTCCGTGGAAAATATAATACCGCCGTGGTAACAAATTTCGCTCCAAAACCTGCGTCGTCTTATAAGTACCAGAACCGCTTGTTTTCCAGCACGTTTTCTTTAAAATTACATTGATTGCATATTAAATAAAGATTTTTGTATATTATTTTAAAATTTCCGAGTTCATTTATTTTTTGTTGTGAAAAACTAATTAGATCCGTATGGTAAATTGCCCAGCCCGCTAATAATTGACAACCAAACTAACAGACCTCTGGACCGACTGGTTTCTTCACTGCAGACTACTTTAGCCTATCTGAGAAACAGCCAAGAGAGTGGTGCTGCATATTAAGAGAAGTTTATTTAATTGGAATTAATTAATAAAAAAAAAGGATGCAGGGTTTTCATTAGCGTTTCTTTAACAAATATTTTGCCTATCGGATGCTGAACTTCCCTTAGACTTTTCAAACTTCTCGCAAGCACCCCATCGATTTTTATATAGATAAAGCCCTATCGTTCCAACACACTCTCAATTGTTCCTCCAAGTGATCTAATTTCTTATTTAGCCTCTTCGTAAATAAGAAACTGCAGCTCCATCGAAGTGGCTCGATCAATAGGATTCCTGTTCTGCTAAATGCACCGCTTCAGTCTGGGTTCGGGTAATTAAATTAAATGTTTGTGCAGAGTGCCGCTCCTCTCTAAAAATCGACTCGTTCTCAGGTAACTGAAGGAGTTGGTGTGCAGTATTTAACGGATTAATCCTGTAATCCCGGAGTTGAGCGCCGGATCATTTACTCCATTTTCCTCCTTAAATTATAAATAGTTTGCCATTTTTATATGTATTTCCGTTGTAAATCTTTTTTTTAGCAAATGATATGAATTTTACAATTCTCTTTCTTTGTTTGATATGCATTATTTATAAATGACTTTGTTTAGGATTTATACAAGCATAATAATAACAAACATATCCAAATTGACTTATATTGATGTTTCATCTCTAAACATGCTATTACTAAATTCATTGGTGACCATAATGAATGAATTTTGTGGTGAGTTAAAAAATTTTTTTAATAATTTGGTTTTAGACGTTTTGAATTTTATAATTTTTAATCCAATATTCATAATGTATTAAAGAAAGTCCAATGAATTTAATAATAGCATGTTTAGAGATGAAACATCAATATAAGTATATCAATTTGAATATGTTTATTATTATTATGCTTGTATAAATCCTAAACAAAGGCATTTATAAAAAATTATATCAATATTAAACATAATGTTGATTAGTTAAAGGCTTGTGTATTTTTCAGAAATTATTAAATTTAATCCATGGTTTGAGCAGAAATTAAAGAAAAAGTTTATATAAAAATTGCTAGAATTAAATATTAATTTTTTTGCCTTCGAACTTTCCATTGCATTTAATAAAAACGACAAGATATTTACCTTTACCAATTATCACTAGTACTTATTTGTTGTTATAATATTCGCCTTGTATATATGGTTGCCTATAGCAAAGGCTGGCATTGCATTCATACAATTTCAAGTCTCGTTCTAACATCTGCAGATATGAACTTATCACGAACAGTTTCATAATCCTGAAATTTAAATAAATAAATTTAAGTACTTATTCATGCCGACTGAATTACAATAATTGCCTTTGTTATAAGGGAACGGCATTTTAACAAAGAGGCATGTACTATTGCGTTATCCAACATTCTGCATTGCTAACTACTAATGCCAAAAAACAGCTTGAATACGTGGAGATATTTTATTTAAATTTTTCAAAATTGGTACCAGCGCATAACTCAACGTTCTTACAAGTAGTCCTTTTACAATTCTAACCATTGGACTTGAATAATCGCTCAACCGAGTGATGCTTGCTTTGTTGGTGAAAAATCCGGTGGACGTAGAGGCCAAAGTAACGCAACATTTGGAACTCCAATAAAATTTAATGATAAAAATAAATATTTTGGTTATTATTATTTCACAATAAGGCCGTTGATTGTATCTAAATAATAAAGCGCGTCATTGTCATACGCGAGAAATATAAGAGGCCCCAAAACCAAACCTTGTGGTACCCAATTTGAATTATTAAAATAATTATGTGCGAACTTTATTATCTCTCAGAAAAATTTTAATAATACAACATTCGGTTTGTCTTTTTCGCACAAATAATACGTAATTTTAAACGCAAACATTAGGGGATACTTTCGGAGCATTACCCTTGCATGTCCCGGACGTATTGTGTACTCGACCAACAAAATATAATTTTATGTGTCTGTTGAACTTACTCAAACGCTCAATTCTCCAGCATTTAGTCTTTGTCTCACAGTGAAACTACGAGAGTCAAATTTTGTATAAGATGAGGTTTTTTTGCTGAATTCATTTGTTAAATGTAGAGCACAACGTAGTCTTATGATTCTACTCTATTTAAAGTTCAGATTGGGTTCATGTGATTTAAGAAAATAAAAAAGTAACGAGCACAAATCTTAATTTCGCGAATTGTTGGTCATATTTAAATAAGTTTCAATAACAACCTAGATTAGAATATGCATTTTTGTTTCAATGTGCGAATTTACATTACAAGGCTTTTAGTCACAAAGGAATCCCATGGTATCGATTTTACGCTTTAACAGATAATCAATTCGATCAAGCAAAATCTAGATAAATATATGTAGAAATTTAGCGATGGCCTTGCGCATGCCTCAATAGATTAAAATTTACGCCCTGGTATTTTCGATGAATAAGTGTCCTCAGGGTCAGCATATGCAGGCGCTATGAAAAATGGTACAATTTAAAATAGATTGAATTCGGAGAATTGGGAGGTCATTAGTCATGCAATATTTTAATACTGATTATTATCCTTTTTGGCTAATATCTAAAATCATATGTCAAGTTCACGAAGACGCGTAATATTTTTGTTGAAATTCTTGTTAAAATTTCTAACATTATGATTCGCAATTAACACGTTTCCAATCAACTAATTTCAGTGTGTTCTAAAAGCGCGTGGATTGACTCTCTATTAAACAACTGTTAGCTTTCAGTCGCTGTGAGGATCTATTATGGATGCCCATAAAATTAAATTATCGAAACAAAATAGTAAATATTTAGTAATAAATCAATGGGTTTCTCTAACCCCCTGGAAGGCGCAACAGGTTTTGAAAATAAGACGAAAATTTGTATAATCAATTAGTATATTATAATTTTCATTAAAAACTGTACTACTACTTTAGAAACTTCCGCGATTCTTAAACTGCTCTGATTGAATTTGCCTTAAACCATAAATCAAACAGCTTTTAACTTTCTGTGTGTGCTAGCTTCACTATGACGTTCATTTTCCTCCTGCGAAATCAGTTTAAAAAAGTTTCCCGAGTCTAGACTTCTGAAACTGAAACTGCAAAGTTTGCTAATCGAAGGAGTTGGATAGCAAAGTTTATAGCCCACATAATATTAATATTTGTGGGTTTTTTTACGTGATAACCTTGTACATAGATATCCTGAAAAAATCAATTTGGTAGTCAATGTGTCTAGGCTAGACCTAATAAAACTGAGCTTTAACGCCAAAAACCGGTATCCTATAAATCCTCGTGCTTTTTTTGCAGTACACCTATTTATTACATTACTCCGGACAGCGCCGCATTATAAAATTTCATTTGAATATTTCCGGCAAAGGATGAAGCGTGACAGATTTTGTATACTCCAGGAAACATAGACAAATCGCCTTTTCTTGTACCACGCCGTGTCAGCTATGTTTAATTACGAGATTTGCATTATTCGGCTGCAATATGACTTTTAAATTCTCCTCGTGAAAAATGTTACCTACATCGACAATAATTCTAAAGGCTTATCCAATTAATTAAATGCTTTTTAATATTAAAATTGTTAATGTCAAATCACGGGGAATTATCATATAGCGAAAGGTTAAACTGTTGCTTCATAGAAGAAACACCACTTTTAAATATTACTAAATTAATTTACTTTGAGCGAATGTGAAATGAATAATTTTTGTAATACGCTGCCCCGCATAATCATCGCGACCCGTAAGTTTGGTGGCAATTTTTTTAAAAACCGTTTGCCCAATCTAGGTGTAGTTTTTTTTGTGTTAATTTTGTGTTTTTTGCTTTTGCTTTTTTACTGTTGGATCTTTTTTAGTTGGCGCCGGTCTTTTAATTGCGTGCCAACAAAATTGCACAAATGTTCAACTGGATTAAGATCTGGGCTATGCGCTGGCCAAACCAAAGTCTCAGCATTAATAGAAAATTATTGGCAATGTTATTTGGCGGTTGAATGGCCCTTTAACAAGACGATTTTGAGCTGCTGGTTGATTTTAAAACAGATGGAAACGTTCCTGCTGAAAACGAAAAATTTATTTAAAAAAATTAATTCATGGAAGTACCAAATTGTTTTATCAAATTAAAGCCTAATTTATCGAGGCTATTTTTTTAACTCAATTATAAATTATATTATAAATTTTCGACTCCAAGCTGTGTAATAAAAAAGTTAAATATGTACTAATTCGTTTCAGTAATATTTTTCTTAAGATCATTATTCAGTCAAGCATTTCTAAAATCAAACTACAAATTGTCGAATTTCTGGTGATGCGATAATTTTGAGGGGCAGTGTATTTGCTGATATATTTCCATCTGTAATGAGGCAAATAAATTTGGTATTTTTAGATTTGCCTTTTTAAAATTTTAAATGTCATTGTTGACTTGCGTTTTACCTCATTTTAAAGGTTCTTACTTTTACCGGTACGATATATTTTCCCACGATCATGACATTACTGAAATAAAATAAATCGATAAGTAATTCTAATATAGAGACAAAGAGTGCATATTCCTTCAACTATACAAGGATATTGGGTGTGTGTCCGTTGTCGGTAAATCTATTTTCCTCTGATGTTTTTAAAAATCATTACTAGTGTATAATGTGCATTTCCAAATCTGAGAGCTTCGATAAAATGGAAAGTACAGAGATTGGGCCGCCCCGTCCCTGTGTATCATAGTAACTGTTATTTACTACGCAGACAATTATTATTATAAAATGTTATTCTCGTATCACTCGCACGAGTGACACGGGAAAGAATCCTAAACAAAATTTTCAAAACCTGATTAGTAGGTTATTACATAGTTGAATTATTACAACATTTTGTAATCAAATCTGTTTATTAATTATCGTAATTTATCATTTTTTTATAAAATAATTGATGCGATGGATATTTTATCTATTATCACGGCAAAAAATAAACAGTTAAACAATACAATACTGCTTATACAAATTCTTGTACAATATTTAAATACCTGATATACAGGGTGGGGCGGTAGTGGACTTGGATAGCTCGATTCTATGATGTCTAGAAATAGTTTTTCAATTTAGACCTATTTTAATTGAATTTTCTCGATTTTTCCAAAAGGAACACCCTGTATATTTTTCAAACTATGTGATGTAGAAATGAAAAACAAGACATTTTTGTATGTACACCCCTATGGCTATTTGTATAACCATTTTCGATTTATTGAACAATAAGTGCATAATTCAAAATTAGCTTAAAAAATAGAGAACAATACCAAATGGATGATTTGCCACAGGCACGTATTAGTCAATTTTGTCCATTTTGCAATGTCGGTGTTAATTATACTGGTCCCATTTTGATAAGGGATAGAAAATTACGCGGAGCTAAACTAATAAAATCGTATATATGCATATTCGTATGCACGACAACGAAGGCATTACATCTAGATCTTGTTACTGACTTGTCAATAGATTCTTTTTTACAAGTTTTAAAGCGATTTGTTGCTAGAAGGGACAGACCTAGTAATATTTATTCTGACAATTGTAATTAACAATCGCTCCGGCAACATTCTACCACACACCCACACACGTTTAATGTACAGCCTGATAAATGGTCAGCCACGCATGGTAGTTATCATTCTGGTAGGTAATGTATGGATCAGATTGGAATTACATTTCCAAATTTATTTGCAAGGGCAGCTACTTTTTTGTTATCATGCAACTTGTTAGTGTAAGATTCATCTTCACTTTCAAGGATATCTGCTTTTCAAATCTTAATGGCAGCGCCGCTTGCTAACAATCCGGTTTGCCCGCGGAGAGGCGACCTGAGAAATGCCGAAATTTACACATTTTAGAATATTCAAACTGGTTAGTTTAATCAATTTAGGAACAATTGCAATTACTCTACCCACAAAAACTGTAAACGTATAGATCTGAAGCTGCTTGAATTAATTATTTACTTGGTTTTATAAAAATAAACTAAGGGAAATTGTTTTACGCTAGATTTTGCTTCTTCATTCACCAATATTTCAAATTAAATCATTGCCAGGTTCAGTTCCATTCTTGAGAGCACAAAGGAAATTAATTATTACCGAGTCCAGCCTGAGGCGCCTTGCAAGCGGGCATTTTCGTCCTTGATACAATTACTAAGAGCGGGTGCGTAAAATTTCTTTGAAACTGTTTTAGTCAGTTTCGAGACGAAGTGAGACCATCGATTCGTAAGCAATTTTGTAAAATCGTGTATCGATTGTCCACAGCTTCAAGGTGAGTACATTACGAGCTGTATTTTTCTCTAAAGATTTTCTGCACGTTGTCGTTAACCAAGCTCTGCGACAAAGCCTTGATCCGAGCAAGAGGTTACGCTTTAATCCTCTCCAAACTGTTTTATTTACGACATCCTGAATGGGAATTTTGCAAATTTAAATACTAATAATTACCAAGACGTACAGGGTATGCCAAAAAGTGCGTATATAAATTCAAGTATTCAAAAATGGACCCAAAGTCCCGACAATTTCAACTTCAATAGCTCATGCATAAAATTTTAAATAAATATCGACGTTACGTAATTCGCTATCTGTACAATTAATCATCAAATAAACCGAAGAAACTTCATTTCTAAATGAACAATAAATCATTGATATGCAGCTACTGGTTTCGAAATAAAGAAACTCTATTAGCACAAGCACTACTTAAACTAACTGCTCGTAGACGGTTTAAGATGATAAGCAATCCTTTCGCATTCTTAACACTTCATATCTAAGAGCAATATCTACATCATCGGCGATATTCGTAAATAATTAATTATATACAGGGTGTTCCGGTATGTGATTTTTCGTTAAGCGGAAAAATTTTACCAGTAAAGATACGTAGCGTTGTTCATTTTGTTACCGTAGAATTAAATAGTAAATTTAATAATTGTAATAAAATTTATCCGCGTTTTAAATAATAGACCTGCTAAGTCAAACATAGAGTCGAGTCAACCGGTAGTTGGGAGCTACCTGTGAGTTATCAAATTAGTGAAGACAGTTATTATCTCATTGGTCGCCGCGTTATATAATAGGAGAATTGACACTTCATTGCGTGAAAACGATTGGAGCGTCACCGATCCGTCCGAGGGTAGAAATAAATTAAATACGTATTTTCACAGTATCACTCTAGTTTGAAGCCACAGGCCCCGTAAGAGTCTATGATAACGCTTAAAAATTAATGTTAACATATGATTCAACCTTTTGGCCACCGCGCTCACCATATCTCACTCCGCTAGGTCTTCCCCAATCCGACCTTTTAATAACCGCCTAATTTGTACCTATCAGACAGTTAAATCTCTCAACAGACCGTACTACGACAAGCAGACGCGGTACCAACCGATTTCCTCCACATTTGGCGCCTCTCATACGCGAGAATGACTTTAGAATAATCATGGGCCGAAATAGCCACCAGTTACATCCTACTTTCACTCAGATTTGATCATGAATAGATAATGCGCTCCGGTAAAGTTAATGAGATATTTTTAAAATAGAAAATAGAATAAAAACTGATATTAAGCGTACGGAAATTTCTCTTCAATAAGCGCAATAATTATTTGAGAGAAGCGTCTGCTTGAGACAGCGCGAGGAAGAGAAGACAAGATGAGGTAGACTTGTTAATATGGTAGAAAAACTATTATTAATACGAAGTAATTTTTTTATGATCCTATCGTTGCATTTAAAGTATAAAGATTATCATTAATATAGGGCTCTTGTCTTCCGCTGACCTTTAAGTTAGGAGAATATTTTTATTCCGTCAAGTTAAACGCCTAAAGAGAACAGGACTCGAGGCCGGCAACTACAGGTGACGAATTCTATAACTTTGTTGTTCGAGATATAAAAGAGGTTTATGTCGCTGGTGGTATTAAAAACGCAACTAGAGAAATTCGGTATTTGTTAAATTTGCAATAATTATTCAATAGTGGTCAATAAATGCCGGTGGAGTTGGCCGTGAGATTCTTTTGTTTATCTAATTATTATCATTTGTGGTGCGTTGTCTGTTATATAACATTTTGTTCACTATTAATAGATGCGCCGTGATATAACCGCATGCTGCATAGATATTTTTGTATTGTTTACCATCAGAGCAATTATATTTAACATTTATAGCAATATTGAAATAATAATGGATTTATGTTTTTGTTTTTAAGGACAGGCAGATGCGTAATTGTGTATGTGTCCAATTCCTAAGTAAACAACCTCGATAAAAATTGTATCGCAAAAAAATAATCACAGCAAAATTGGTGCGTCAAATAAATACACTTGTTTGTCCTCTTGAGTAGTTGAGACAAAGCCCTTAACTCAAGTGGCAATTATACGAAGCAATTCTTTTGTTGCTGGTAAACAAACTCTTCAGGTTCAATGGTCGATTCCGATATAGGAATAAGAACCTCATTCACGTACGATATAATCCGATCACGTAGGAGACGAAAAGCAAAACTTCGCGGCTATTGCAAATTTTAATGAAGATCTTTTCTAAAAAACCCGCCGCGAAATCACGTACTCGTTCTATCAGGGCCCGAGTTATGCATTTCAAAACTTGTATTAAATTTGTTTGTGGGAAATACAGTACGCGTAGAAATTATAAATTCATAACACATTGTTGCAGAATTTAAAGAAGAGAATTTACGATATCTTTGATCGGTTAATTTTGCTCCATAAATCACAAAAAAATACAGTGCACATACTAAGCCACCAAGGAGCTGTCCTGTAACGCCGCCGCTTCTAATCGCAATATGCAAATAATGGCGAAGGATCCAGTGTCATAAATGGTTAATTTACAATTAAACCTGAACCTTGCACAACGGTAATTTATTAATAAATGTAAATTGGTGCGTTTGTTTTTCGACTTTAATTTGCTGTTCGTAACGGCTTTGACCTCTAAAATGTTTGAACGGTACACTGGATCTCGTGAGCCCTTGAAAATATATTTTAATTTTTGAGGAGGAGGTAGGCTAGTCCTAGGCGAGTACGTAGAGGTGGAAATGCGTTTTTCCTGCTGTTTGGAAAATTAGTCTTTTTTGTCAAATAATTTGGGTAACAGGCAAATTTTTTCACAGTTTTACCTATTAGTAGGTACCACGTTGAAATATTAAAATAAGGATACGAAAAATGTGGTATTTTTAATAAATATGTCCTTAAGATCCAAAAATGCTGACACTATGCGAATGACAAACCAACCTTATATGGACATGAGAAAAAACAACTTAAATATGGATCCATTTAAATTCTTTCGATATTACGGGTATTAGCATTTTTTTAATCACAAATTAATATAAGAAGCTAATTTATATGCTGAATCGTCGGAAATATTTAAAATTATAGAGTAATGCATTCCAAATCAGTAATCCTTTTGAATATTTATCGAATATTTTTATTAATTTTTTATCTATATCCGCATTGAAAAAATTTATTGGACTTCCTAAAACGTGTATTGTGAATATTTTGTCCTATAAACATAATCTGCGATATTAATATAAAATGACGCATGACGCATTCCGACAAATCGTTAAGAAAAATGTATTTTTAATTGTCACGTATTATACAGAGTGTAACAAATTATCATTGGCAGAACAAAAAAAAAATATGCGGCAACGCTCGACTAACCGACTAGCACATTTTTATTGAGGAAGTGATACTTTTCTGCAAGCACCCGTAGTTAAATCGCCTCTTCTAGGTCAAGTTCCTTCAAATAAAGTTGTACCTACTATTCATTTTTCAAGGGTATGTAGCACTGGAACTTTAATACAGCAAGCAAACGGGTGTGAACTCGTTAAAACCCGATGGCAAAAAAAGTGTTTTCATTTCGTCAAGCTAGACTTGCTCACAGCGAAGAATACCTTAGATAAATTGAAATTAGTGTTACCTTTCCATCTTACCAAGGTCGATTCGTATAAAAATGGTTGGATTTTTACATATTACAAGCAACTTTTTATGATGCTATGAAACGGCTAAATATTAGGCAAGTGGTGGAATAATAATGTGCAAGTTAAAATGTCGCCATATGGTTCCCGAAGATTTTTCACCGTAACACGATCTCGTAATTTTGAATGTGCACTTTAACGAGTGGTGGTTGCAGTGGGGCGTTGCCTAAAACCGGAAGCATAGTTAATAAAGGGCGCCTAGTTATGACTGCGACAGTATAACTGAGTTATTCATAGATTAATTCTAGCCAAGCTTGCAAGTGAAATTCGATCACAAGCATTCTTCGCATGGAGAGGTAATTGAACTATATCGTCTTATAGGGTTATTTAAATTTTTAGATCGTTTTCTTCCTAATACTTTTTTAATAGTGCCTTTCACTTCCACTTAATTGCTTTTTAATTGTCTAAAATGACGTCATCTAATTGAGTTTTCCTAATTACTTTTTAATAACACCTTTCACTACCGCCTAATTACTTTTTAATTGATTATTAAAGGGCACCTAGATATGGCGGCAACAGTATTACTGCTTTATTGATAGACCAATTTTAATACTAGTCAAGGTGGTTAGTAATGGTCTCAAAATTTTCTGGAAATTCTTCTATTAGAAACAGTATTCAATTCACGCGCGTTTACTTATAGAATCAATTAACGGTCACAAGGGTTCTTCACAGGGAAGTAGAAATGAAGACACTGACCTTGAAAGGAAAAGTTAAGATCATGAAGGTAATTAAAAAACAATTAAAAAGTAGGTATTAGGCGGAAGTGAAAGGCGTCATTAAAAAGTAATTAGATAACCCCAATTAGATGACGTCACTAGGTAATTAAAAAGAAATTAGCGGAAGTGAACGGCATTATTAAAAGGTATTTGAAAAAAACTAATTTAGATGACGTCACGCTGTTATTAATCCACAATCAATTATTTATTTTCCATTAATTTGAACTATATCGTTTTATAGGGTTATTTAATTTAGATCGCGTTTTACCATTACAAAAATCTTATTTTAAGCGTGAAAAAGTATTAAGAAGCTTTAGCTCAAGATGGTGCCTTTCACTTCCACTTAATTACTTTTTAATTACCTAGTGACGTCATCTAATAGGGTTTTCTAATTACTTTTTAATAACATCTAATTGCTTATTAATTGCTTATTAAAGGGCGCCTAATTATAACTGTGACAGTATAACTGCGTTATTCATAGACCAATTACTAGTCAAGCTGGTTAGTAATGGTCTCAAAATTTGCAGCAATCCTTCCTATTAGGAACAATATTCGATCCACGTGTGTTTACTTATAAACCAACCAACGATCACAAGCGTTCTTCGCGCAGAAGTAGAAATGAAGACACTGGCCTTGAAAAGAGAAAGTTAAGGTCATTAAGGTAATTAAAAATTAATTCGAGGGAAGTAGAAGGCGTCTTTAAAAAGTAATTAGAAAAACCCAATTAGATGATGTGACTAGACAATTAAAAAGCAATTAAGTGAAAGATTAAAAAAGAATTTGGAAAAAACCCATTTAGATGACGTTGTCCATAATCAATAATTTATTTCCCATATATTTGATCATTTTATAGGTTATTATTATTATTATTTGATTTTAGTTCGCGTTTTCCATTACAAAAATCTTATTTTAAACGTGAAAAAGTATTAAGAAGCTCTGGTTCAAGATTTATATTTAAACCCTACACATTTTCTTTTTCAGCATTGTGCATTAACTAATATTTAGACGTCATTTAAATAGGGTTTTTCCAAATACTTCTTTATTGGTGCCTTTCACTTCCAATGAATGCTTTCTAATTACCTAGTGACGTCACCTAATTATGTTTTCCTAGTTAATTTTTAATGACTAACCTAATGACTTTTTAATTATCTTAATGACCCTGACTTACTCTTTTCAAGGTCAGTGTCTTTATATTTATTCACAGAGAGTCTTTGTTATTCCAACTATTCTAATGGCACCTTTCACTTCAATTTAATTGCTTTTTATATACCTAGTGACGGCACCTAATTTTGTTTTCCCTTATTACTTTTTAATGACGTCTTTCACTTCCATTTAATTACTTTTTAATTGCTTTTTAATTACCTTGATAACCTTGACTTTTGCTTTTCAAGGCCAGTGTCTCCATTTCTATTCACGGAGAATCTTTGTTGTTCCAAACTAAACCAAAGCTTAATTAATGATTTAAGTTATATAACAAAATTACAAAACCTTCTTAACTTCACCCTCCTTACTAAGACTCTACTTTACCCTACTGTACTTTTCTCATTAAAAATTATTATAATAAGCTCTCGGTGAGAGCTTAGGTGTAAGAAACGACTCATATTGGGCAGAGTAAAAAATATCAACCGTGGACCAGTTTCTGGCTATTGAAATCTATCAGTACTGAGCAAGTAATGAAGATCCTACGGACACTTTCTACGTCACATTGTTGAAAAAATATATTAAATGTCAACCTGCAGCAATACAAATAGACTAAAGACGAACCTGGTAATTATCGAAATAGAAACATCCAAAGAATGGAAGCAAAATTTTATCTCGGGTCTGCTACGTGCTGATGAAGATCAATAGCCAGAAAGTGGTTCACGGTTGACATTTGTGCCTTGCCCGACAATTGCAATTCCATAAAAACAAAAACGAGTTTCTCACTCCTTATTGCCACGTTCGGGCTTCAGTTCAAATTTGTATTGCATTAAACTGTGAATTGATGAATTCATTTCGTTGCTGTCGTGCAGGCAAAAATCAATAGGTATCTAAGAACGGCCCCACTGAATCTTTGCTTTGCCCGACATGGGTAGTTTCCTAAAATTGAAAATAAGTTTTTTTATTGTTTTAAGAGCAGTATTGTTATTCCCATTATGGGAAGGAGGAGCAAACTGAAATAGTATTTAATTAATATTGAAGCACTATTGGGGAGTGGCTACACTTGGCTCACTCCCTGCATTAAATCACAAATTATGATTTAAGAATTTGCTTCATAATTAACAAATAATGCTTTTGAAAACTTGACTACTAAAGAAAAATAAGTAGAGATGATGAATTACGTCTAAAAAATTTTGCATTACAAAATAAAATTTCTAAAAATAAACACAAAAACATGCCCCATTACTCCTTTATCTCTGCTCTAGCCCCATTAAGTATTTTCCAAAGCATTTTCCAACCAGGAGCTGCTAAGGATTTTTATCTACTCTCGTTGCTTATTTTTTCTCCATCTTCCACTAATCTTCGCCTAAAATTTTTCGGACGCCCGACAGTGCACCGTGTAGCAAAAAAACACTTGTAAAAAACTTTTACTCTCAGCAAGAGACTGATGACCGACCGAATGCAGATGGAGGCTGCTGCAAGACAGAGATGTGACACGAGAGATTTGAGCCTGTGATGGAAGAAAAGCAAGTATCCCGGAGTTGGAGAGCCAATATTCCTCTGACTGCAGGTGAAGTGACGTCGGCCAATGGGGGTCGTAGATGTAGGCCGACTATAAAAGCAGAAAGCGAGGAAGCGGAGGGCCTGTCAATTGTGTTCAACGGTGTTGTGCTTTTAGTTTTACAGTGATGGCGCGCTATATAGCTGCGCTGGTCTTGCTTACGATATGTGCCTCAACCGGTAAGTGGATTTACCAACCAAGTGTAGCTGTTTAAACAAAGTTCTTACGCATGCAGGAGGATTCGTTTTCATGCGAATTATTATTGCAGAATTTCGATGCATATGCTGCAGAAATGACGTAGCCAGTTGTACAACGGTAGCCTTTCTGTGTTTCGCCGCATGAGAAAGTGAATTGCCTTAAGATTTTATGGAATGAAATACGTTCAATTACACTTTTTGCTCCCTAACTTACGAAAGCTTGCTTTTCAGATAACAATTTTTTCAGGCTGTAGTGCGCAGAAATTAAGGTTTTTGCGCGGAGATTTTAATTAGTTGGCAGGACAGGAACCTTGCGGCAAGATAAAAAATCGACTAATTTCTTAACAAGTTTATTTATCTATTATTGGTAATTGTCGGTTATTAATAAACAGTTTGGTTTAAATAACCGCATCGTTGTGCAACTCGTAATAAATTCAATGTTAACGAACCTCGTTAACTTTCATGCAGACGCTACCTATTTAAATTTACAGAAATTCTCGGCAATCGATTTCTGATTTATTGAAAGTAATTAGTCGTTAATTAGTCATTAGCATATGTGTCTAAAATACTTTTTAACAAATTGGACTCGAGTATCGCATTGTAGAAATTGTACCTGTCGGTGATCAAACATGTGATATTGTGAAAGTTGATTGCCTTGCAGTTTTCACTACAGATTTTTTAGAAGAGATAAATTTGTCTTTGAGTCTGCTTATAGAAAATGCTAGTATCAGTATGACTGGATTTAATATCGCTTTCCGCCTTGCGCCACATCGCTGGCATGGAATAATAATTAAAATATTCATTAAACATGTTTCTATGCGGAATTCGCTTCCGTGGGCATGAAAAAGGTAAAAGTCAGAAGTCTTTGTTGTAATCGATGATGACGATAAAGTTAACTAGGTAATTAATATTAAATTAAGCGCAAACAACGCGTGGAATCGATAACTATTTGTACCCATGTTTATTAATGCAGTTCCACGCCCAAAAATTCTTGAGTATAATTTATTTAACGCGAGTCGCATTTACAAAATTTTACAGTTTTTAACCTTGGATGCATTTCGAATGGAATCAGTGTGTCTCGGTTCTGCTTGCGGATAAATGGTAACCACAAATTATTCAGGGGAATTGGAAAATATTATATAACCAAAATTACATCACATAATTTACAAAACACACCGGTATTTGTTTTGATTTTAGGTTACAAATCTGACCCACATTTTACGGGTGCCGAAGTCCGACATTTTTTTTCTTTCGCCAGCTTCGGAATCAATTAAATCCACATACGTTAGAATATGTGAAATGCCAAGGCCGCGCCGTCGCGGTAACATTTACAATTCCGAAAAAAGAAAAATATTGCAACCTTCTTCTCATTCAGCTTAGTTGTCGAGTCATTTAACACCCGAATGAAATCGTAAAAGCATGAGTAGTTGCCCTTGTCCGGCTGCATCCACTGGAACAGAAATATGAGTATCATTGTCCGCAATTCTACATAATTGTTGCAAGCGATGGTAAATTTGTCCCAACCAAGATTTTGCTTGCGTTTGGCAAATGCAAAATCAAAAGGACTTTCTCTTTGTAACTAATCGCTTCATAAAATTTATGATTATATATTACAATGATATACAGTTAAATTCATGCATTGCATAACGCTTAATAGAAAATTTAACCCACTATTAATCAACTCGCATCTTACATAAACCTCGCCGTCGCCGTCGTACATTTTATTCAAACAGCTGCACTTGATTACTGCATCGCTAGTACTGTTTACTATACTACGCAAATTTAAAGGTTATGCACAACAAACCGAGGAGGCAGCACCAAAGAAGGAAGACAGTTTCGAGGCTGAACTTTGCAAAGACAAAGACGCCGGGGAGTGGTTTAGGTTGGTAGCCGGTGAAGGCGACAATTGTCGTGATGTCATCCAGTGCACGTCTTCGGTAAGTACGATTTATATTTCGGTCTTGCATTTTTACTAAGCGGTGTTTGTTTCCTCCAGGGCCTACAAGCCATCCGTTGCCCCGCGGGTCTCTACTTCGACATCGATAAGCAAACGTGCGATTGGAAGGACTCCGTGAAGAATTGCAAGCTGAAGAACAAAGAACGGAAGGTGAAACCGTTGTTGAATACCGACGAGCCTCTGTGTCAAGATGGATTCCTCGCCTGTGGTGACGGGAACTGCATCGAACGGGGACTGTTCTGTAACGGAGAGAAAGACTGCGGAGACGGATCCGACGAGAACACTTGCGGTAAGTAGCACTTAGATAAAGTCGTAATATGCCATTAGATTGGATGGGTTGGTTGTAGAATGTCATCAGGTGTACATCGGTATTTGTTGCATCCGCAAGTCGTGCAACGGCAATAACTTGCAAATTTTACTTTCCCTTTCGAGATGGAATGCAGATCAATTATTTCTGTTTACAATGGCACAGCGCTGAGCGGCAGTCAACATGTCTTTGCTGGCACAGGGACCTTGCGAGGTTAAGCTTAATGCGAAAGTGGATATTAAGAAATAACTTTCGTTGTCCTTGGTGTAGCGTCTACAGCATCAGCGGGTGCGGCGCCGCAACACGGCCCACTTTCCATCCTAAGAATGTAGCTCGCCTCTCTATCAAGCATCTTGGCTCTTACGACATTATCACCCTTTACTAAGTTTTTTCTGTGACCCGCAACCTTTAGGCACCGTTTCACTTTTTACCAACCGATATGCAAATACGTTTTCAGGCCTGCCTCTCGGATTGTAAACAAAAACACGCGGCGAAATCCACTCTTACTTTTACGCCGAAGATTTATACGTCGCCTAATTAATTACATTTCTAAAACTTTCGTTTATCTTAGGCGTACTGTTGTTTCGGCTGCAGGTTCTTCACGAAACCGTATTAGCATATTGGTAAGGAAAGTTAGCTTTTTGATTTAATTTTCCGCCGGCAGAGTAAACATTCTTTAGAGAAAGCCGCGACCAGAACAGTGGCTCCAAAGTGACTTCTTTTGTTCAAATCAGTCTCCAATACTTAAGCAATCGAAGGGTATTTTTTTTTAATGTTCGTTTTTTAATTGCTTATCGGTCTTTCGAGGTAAATTTTCAATTTTTGCCCCTAATTCCTCAAAAGTTTGAATTTTTATCAAAAAACGTCTTTTTTGTGTAAATATACATATATTTCTTAAGTAATCACGACAATTTTTTTGCGAAATTTACATTTTTTAATTGCCTATCCATCTGTCCAGCTAAATTTTCAACTTTTGCCACTAACTCTTCAACAACTATTACGAAAATCCAAAAACTTCCCTGGACATTTTTTAGAAATCAATGGCAAAATTCGAAAATCTACCTCGACAGATCGATAGGCAATTAAAAAGCGAAGATTTTAAAAAAGGCACCCTTCGATTGCTTAAATATTAAGACCTGCAGACTGACTTGAAAAAAAAGAGTTAAATTTTCATCAAAAATCGTCTCTATTCTTGTAATTATTACTTTCTTTCTTAAGTAATCACGACAATTTTTTTTCGAAATCTTCGTTTTTTAAATGCCTATCCATCTGTAAAGCTAAGTTTTCAATTTTTGCCACTAACTCTTCAACAATTATTACGAAAATCCAAACTTCTCTGGACATTTAAAAAAAATCAAGGGCAATTAAAAAGCGAAGATTTAAAAAAATACTCTTCGATTAATTAAGTATTAAGACCTGCAGACTGATTTGAACAAAAGAAGTCACTTTGGAGCTCAAATTTGAGTAATCATTTTAGTGTATGTCACTTGACAGGAGTAAAGAAATGTTCAATTTTCATCTATGTTGGGCTGGAAGGAGCTCAACATATTTCCATATTATTTTCTTTCAATTGCAACTTTGTAAAAATACACGAAAATTCAGTTCCTAAAGACGCTTCACAAGAACGATTTGAAATTTAAAACAAAAATATTTTAGCAAAAATTTAAATTTTCAAAAAATCATAACATTGCAGAATTACAGGATGAGTTGAACCAAAATCCATTGATGAGCGCCAAAATTAAACACGCCTGCCCATTTAATGAATCTTTGTTACAAATTCCTCCAATTCTGTTCTCTTCCAGATATCGACAACGATCCCAATCGCGCTCCACCCTGCGACCCGGCCGTGTGCAACCTTCCCGACTGTTTCTGTTCAGAGGACGGCACCACCATCCCCGGAGAACTCCCCGCCAAAGACGTTCCCCAAATGGTGACCATCACCTTCGATGACGCCATCAACAACAACAACATCGAATTGTACAAAGAAATTTTCAACGGCAAGCGTAAGAACCCCAACGGCTGTGATATCAAGACCACGTTCTTTGTGTCCCACAAGTACACCAATTACTCCGCCGTGCAGGAGATGCACCGCAAAGGTCACGAGATCGCCGTCCATTCCATCACGTAAGTGCTCCGGCGTTTCTGGTAGTTCCGCGTGACTTATTGTTATATATTTTTGCAGGCACAATGACGACGAACGGTTCTGGTCGAACGCCACCGTGAACGATTGGGTGAAGGAAATGGGAGGAATGAGGATTATCACTGAGAAGTACGCCAACATTACCGACAACAGCGTTGTAGGTGTGCGAGCTCCTTACTTGCGAGTGGGAGGCAACAACCAGTTCACCATGATGGAAGAGGAAGCTTTCCTGTACGACTCCACAATCACTGCTCCATTGAACAACCCTCCTCTATGGCCTTACACCATGTACTTCCGCATGCCCCACAGATGTCACGGTAACTTGCAAAGCTGCCCGACCAGATCTCACGCCGTGTGGGAAATGGTCTTGAACGAACTTGACCGCAGGGAAGACCCTACCAATGACGAATACCTGCCCGGTTGCGCTATGGTTGACTCGTGCTCCAACATCCTAACCGGCGATCAGTTCTACAACTTCTTGAACCACAACTTTGATCGTCATTACGAAGAGAACCGCGCTCCCCTTGGACTTTACTTCCACGCCGCCTGGTTGAAGAACAATCCCGAATTTTTGGACGCCTTCCTCTATTGGATCGATGAAATCCTAGCTAACCACAATGACGTTTACTTCGTTACGATGACGCAAGTCATCCAATGGATTCAGAATCCAAGGACCGTCACGGAAGCCAAGAACTTTGAGCCCTGGAGGGAGAAGTGCGTCGTGGAAGGCAACCCCGCCTGCTGGGTACCCCACTCCTGCAAGCTCACCTCCAAGGAGGTTCCCGGGGAGACCATCAACTTACAAACTTGTGTCAGATGTCCAAATAATTACCCATGGTTAAGCGACCCCACCGGAGACGGTTTCTTCTAAGTCACCCATTTTAGTTAATTAAGGGACTATAAATAGTGTCACCCTTGCCGCGCGTCGGCTTTTGACCGGGTTTTTAGTGATCCTACGTTACATTTTGTATTTATTATTTTCAATGACTGTATGCGTGATCTATTTTGTTGTTTTATTTTGTAATAAAAATATCTTGATGAGATTAGACTGTTAATTTCTCGGTTATCCTATGAGAACGCTTGCAAAGCGTATGCCAGAATGTGACTTTCACAATATTATGTAATATACACTCCTACTAGGTTTATGTAAAAGATTATGTTTTGTAAAAATTGTAATAAAATTGGTTAAAAACTTTAAACGTTATTCAACACTGCCCCATCTCAACCTATCCCTAGATTATCCATGTTAGTCGTGCTACTGCAAATATTGATGATGTTTTGCATCTGGCAGATTAAAAAAAGACAGCTGAAGATGGCACACGAGATTTTGATTCTTGGTTTCGATGATTTTGTTTCATCTTGTTAGTTTTTGAAAGAATTCGCATAAATTTCTTTTGCCATCTTCTACTTGGTGGTTTACAGCAAAAAATCTTGATGATGTCTTCTGGAATTTTTTATTTTGCCTATAAAATTTAATTTATATGGTTTACGTTCTTCTGTCAAATTCGAGCAAAATGAACTGTCAAAACGCAAAACAATTGACATTTCCGGTGCACTTTATGCATTTGTTTCCTGGCTACTGATATTTTACCTACCTCATGCCAATGATGAGGAATTTGGAAAGCTAATTGTAGATGACGCAAATGTTGGTGGAGGTCAAACAACATAACCTCAATGTTGTTTTAAATTTAATAATAATTAACTTGCAAACGGTTGACTAGCAAATTTTTTATTAAGTAATTTTTGGTATTTTTGAAATTTCCCAGTATTAAGCCTGCCTTGACATTTAGGGGAAAAAAGTGAGTTTTCTATAAGCGTAATATTAAAAATGTATCAAGAAAGGTTACTTAAAATTCCAGTTTTTTTCGCTGATGTGAGGGAAGCAAAACGGTTTTAACTTCCTTGGCACAAAAAATAAACGAATATGTGCATTTAAATTGGGCGACTCAATAAACTGCGGTGAAAAAAATGTTGAATTATATTTTAACCAGAAGAAGACAATATTTACACCTAATAAAAATACGTATCCTGACAATAGGATTCAAGGACAATGAACAAACAGATTTTTATATCCTGATATGACACACCAAATCTACTCCACCTACTATATTTCTTTTTTTTTTATTGCATTGTCTGATTGATTAAAATATTACTAACGGATAATTGTGAATTGCAAAATCATCAGAAAATTATAGCCAGCATGAATCCGGTGCGCTCCGACATGCTTTATAATCATGAATGAATTTTATCCAGTTATTTATTTCTTTAGACGTAAAACAATTTCTTTTGAAAACTTCGTAAGAAAATATTTATCGTATTTGCTTACGAATGAAATATTCAGTATTATTGAAATATATTGTTTCAAATTGTGAAGCCGGTCCTGTCACCAGCAGAAGGATTCCCGATAAGATTCTTTCGCTTAGTTTATTTATTTATTCCATGAAAATGGGAACAGACCTGACACAAAATGGCGCTTTATATAAATTTATTATTTAAATAGGTGGGTTTTAACTATTTTTTATTTATAAATTTCCTTTCTCGTTGATCAATATCGATAAAATTTTATTTTGAATATTCTTTGAACATAAGTCTCTATAATTGGATATTGCATTTGGTTTCTTAACAAATCAACCATTTGTGCCAGAAATCAGGCGAGTTTTGTGAATAAATTTTATTTTAAAAATAGTACTTGCGAAACTTTGTACATAAACATTATTATACAGATATAAAAGGTAACAATAATTGAAACACTATAAACATTAGGCCATATAAACATTTGTAGGTAAGAGAAAGTAGGAACATTATTTTCACAGTTTTAATCGATGATTTCTCGGATCTGTGCCGTTTTCAAATCGCTAGAGCCTAAGTGCAAGGCAGTATCTTCGGTTTGAACACATTAAGATAAGAATAACGCCTCTTAGCGATTACTGCTTATGTATGTTAGATTTCACAGTGCCGATTCCGGCGAAATATTTACGTGATTAATGCTGAATACCAATAATGTCATTTTTCATACAGTTACCAAGGTTCGCAGCCAGTTACCCTTGTTCGTTCCTTAAACGAACCAGGTAGTGTATCAGCATTATTCTACAGAAACCGCCGCGCCTAACATAATTACACACACAAGCAACGTAGTAAAAAGTAAAATTCGTATAATTATATGCCAGCCAAAGAAGATTAGAATTTTAATGAATGTGTTTTTTGACATGACATTGAACTTTTAGTTGTACAACAAGGAGACTTTCGTTTTCCTAAAAGAGCGATTATCGTCATCGATACTGAATACTAATGTCCCTAGGAAATTTTTGTTGGTTATCTAACGCGGGCGCCTCTAATGGCAAATAGGCGACAAGGCATTATGAAAAATTATCTTGACCATCACATGTTAATTTATTAGTTCTAAACGGATTTTTCAACCCAATTTTTATTCTCTTCAAAATGATATATTACAACAATTGTTTATTTAAAAAAATAATAGAGGTTTCGCCATTATTTGATTTCTTTAATTTTTATGAAATAAAACAAAAGACACTCAAAATATATTTCTATTTATTGATTAAAAATTTATTAGGTGCCTACGTATCATTCAAATAATATTAGGCATTTAAAAACTAAGAAATTAAAAACAATTTATAATACAGGGTGTTTGATTTATTGTGTTACAGCCAGTAACTTTTAAACGAATTGTTGTAGCAAAAGAGTGTAAAGGGAAAAAAAATTATACCTATTATGTGAGCTATATTATCGTATTTTTGAAAAAACAAATGAACGTCTAAAATTTTAGAAAAATGAAAATCCAGTTAAAAAAATAAATCGAAGAAAAAATTAATTTTGAAATTACCTATATTTGAAGTCAGCGCCCAGATTTCATTTCAATTTGACAATAAATTTTTTTGTTTAAATCACAGATTGCTCCAATTTTCGCAGTTATTTGATTTTCTATATGATTCCAATTATTTGACTTCCCTTAACTTTTAAACGAATTGCTGCAGCGGAAAAGTGTAAAGAGAAAACATTTCTATATTATGTAAGCTACATTTCATGTTTTAAAAAAATATATTTTTGAAAAATTTTGAAAAATAATTTTTTGAAAGAAATCAAATTTTGGCACATTTTTCCAAATTTTACTCGCTTGTCATTTTTTAATAATAATTACTTCATATTTTATTTACAATTTTCCTCAAGTTGGCCGTTTCCAAGTCGGAACGGAATGTCCATGGCAACCACAATAATGAAAATATAATGAGCATCATTTGTCTAGAAAGTTAAAAGCAAATCAATTTGAGGCTGGCTTCTTAGAATATTTGTACAAATTAAATACGACATATACTTGTTTACGTGCATTACTTAATTAATTTCGCATGTAAATTTAATGTGCGCAACATTATTTGGAAAATGTAAGAACATTTGATAAATTCATTTAGCAAGGTTATTTCAATTTTAAAAATGGAAAAATTTTTTGAACCTCAAACTATGTCAAGTATCCCCGCGCGACTGCGTTACGTAACTTAATATAATAATATATCCAATTAAAGAGTAAAGGTGTACATGCATTTAAATATAAGGTCTCCATATTGCAATATTTAGCTATTTAGGATCTATTGTGAGTAAATGTCAACCGTTATGAAAGTAATTAAAATTTATTTATTTATCACCAGTCAGGCTGATTTGTTGCACGACCCATCTTGAGTGTGAAATCACTAATAAAATCTAGAGTGTTAAGAAGTCGAAATATTCATAATTTTTTCATGGGTTTTCATTTGTTCAGAATCGTACTGTATTTTCTGATTTATTCTGAGGTTTTCTATTTTTATTGCATTTAAATTACATGTAAGAATAGGCACAGCTCATATAGCACTGATGTATACTTACCTTAGAATAATACGGGAGATTATTGGCTAATAAACTACTAATGAATATTTTTTATGTTATTTCATATTTTTTGAATAAAGAACCATAATTTATTTTACACTGACCTTTCTCGAATACATTTTGTATTACACAATGATGCATCGGTATTAATGTTAAGTTGGCGTTTTCTATTCTAACCTATTTACTTTTGCAAATGTTATCCGAAGTTATTTATTAGGAAAAATGATTATTTTTCGGTAAGGGCGGTTTCGAAACAATTTTTTTAAATTTCGTTATTTTTTAGATTTATTCTTTGTTTGATAATTTTGTAAGAACTTCAGTAAAATACTTCATTTCGCTTTCTATTAAAAATAAGATCTTTCCAAATAGTTTGTTTTGAAACTACCAAAACTGGTGATTGAGAGAATATATCTTCAGTTGAAATTAATTTTTCCTACGAGCGTGCGGAAAATACCACTTTTCCGCACGCATTTTAGTTTCAAAAGTTGCACTTTTCCGCACTAGTGCGGAAAAGTACATTTTTCCACACTAGTGCGGAAAAGTGCAATTTTTGAAACTAAAATGCATGCGGAAAAGTAAGTATATAACTCCGCTTCGCGTCGTTCGGTCAACGGCAGTCGTGTGCGAAAAAATACCACTTTCCGCACTTGTTAGGAAAATAACTATTACAATAAATTAGTATGTAGAAAAAAAAATGTCAAGTTGTTTCAGATGTTCCCATAATAAAAAAAAAATGTATTTATTGAGTACCGGAACGAAAAACCTCCCTTGGCAATATTAATGTGTGTACCTTTTTAAAGTAAAACCCGATTTAATAAAATACCTCTGTTAGTAAAACATAATAAATATTAATTACGCAATGGATGTGATTATTATTGAAGGTTAAACTTCTTATGTGTTTTTTCCTTGCAATGACAGAAAACAGTTTCTCTCTCGCGCAGACAACATTTTGCAAACACGTCACGAACTTAAGACGTGAATGCGGTTTTTATGAAGTTTAACACTTTTGATATCCTTTGTTACCAAAATGAATCTCGCATGTTTTTATTTCACACAACAGATTGCAACCAAAATTGCTTAACGTGCAAAAACTGAAATTCGCCGAACGTGGATGTAATATACTTTTGATATGGCTAAACCGACGGGCAATTAAATTTTAATTTTATCCCGAAGTTTGTTGGCCCATGGACCAATCCTGATGGCACGGAATTTCCAATACGATCTATCGTTTTGATAGTATCAAAGAGACAAGTTGGAATCCATCAGGGGATCAAAACTGGATTGGTTTTTAGCAGTTAAGTATATTTTCCGATATACAGGGTGAATACCAATAACTCATTTTAATTTTAAGGAATGGTAGGTCCCTTAATGGTAAGGCCATATACCAAAAATAAAAAATATATACCTTGTAGTTTTCGAGAAAGAAAATAAATTAAAATACGTCAACATTTTCAAAACTTCGTAACTGACCTATCTCAACAGAAAATAAATCAGGATAGGTCTTTGCCTCTGGCATTCACCTTGTTTTTTGCAATCATAAATTCACTAGTTTTTCGATTAACTTGTCTCCGACCGCAAATTTATGAAAGACCGCCGAACGGCGGCTTAACTTTATTAGACGTTTTTTGTCGCGTTTTTTACGTTAGAACTTGGAGTCTGTGACTTGGATATAAGGCATGTTGTTCACCCCATAAGAGGGTCAGTAGAGCGATGAAGCGGTACTCAAAAGTTTACCAGAATTTTACGTAGGGTAGGTCAGTTTTTCAACTTAATTTTTTTAATTTTTTTATTGCTAATTTGTGTTATAAATATCAACAGAAACCCCCTCTTAAAATTAAAATGAGTTATTGGTATTCACCTGTATATTCAAATTTTGAAACTATTAATTCACGTACATGCAAAAATATATGAGGTAAAAGGCTAGTAACAAAAATTGTCCATGACGTCTTTTATGTAGGCCGTCAAGTAGATTTCTTGCCTTAAAATAGAAAGAAGAGTTTCTATAAAGTATATTCCACAGTAAAATAAAGCGTTACTTTAATTATCACGCCTAATGAGGAAGTAAAGCAAAGTTAAAATACAGTATAAATTAAATGTTAAAATATGATTAAAGGTTACCTACATTACGCAAGAGAAAACTTCTGGTATGTACTTTATAACCCGGAAAAAATTAATTAAGTACAAATTACAAATATATACAGAGTTAGAACAGACAGTGTTGAGCCTGTTCAATATATTAACGGTCATTGTGAAGCCCAAAATTACACTGTTGCGCCCGGATTCGGGCTCAACAACGTATCAGGGTGTATACCATCACCATTCCGTTAAATGAGGACACCGTACGCAAATTCTAAGGAGGGCTCAACGACGTACTATTCCCATCTTCGTGTATATCTCGATTATTTTTCTCACGTACGCTGCAACTAGCAGGCAAAATTTGGGTATCTTGGGCTCAGTAACGATGCCGTATAAAAAACATCAAAAATGCGATAAAATTTACTCATCTTGGTTCTAAAGGGCGGGTTCAACAGCGACCTGTTGATATATCGGGCTTAACAATGTACCGTTTATAAGTGTGTATATTATTCTTGTTCTTTCCTTCCTCTAATTCACGCCTTCTTAAATTCTAATTTCAGGTCAATAGGGACAGTTCTTATCAAAAAATGGACGGACAGATACAACAAAGTTGCGCAATGCAATATTTACGATTTTATTAGTCCACTTGACAATCGCAATATACCGTTTAATAACTGGTCAAAGATTGGCTATTGAGAAAGTGCGCTTACGAATCAAAATTAATTTGACATGAACGTTCCAAGCCGCCTGGGACTAATTTAAGTAATATTCGTTTATATTATTATCAGGAAAAGTTGAATTTTACTATCCACCGTCTACCGTTCAATTAACGCAGCCTCGCTAATTATTATTAATGACCGAACCATGGAGCTTAGTACTATCTTCAATGCAACAAATTGAAAATGAATATTTATGAATTATTAACTGTGTCAAGATAATTAGTAAATTGGTTTGTACTGAAATTAAAATGTAGGCTGCACAAAGTTTCTACGGACATATTTATCATTCAGTTAGTTATTTTGTGGGACATTTTCAGTTAATAGTAAGCGGGCGCTCCTTATTCAACTTATTTTTTTTATTTTAGCAGAAAATGTTTGAATAAAAATTCGTTCTTTTTTGGATAAGGTGCTTTTAAATATTTGTTGTTCATAATTTTCTGGGATTTTGCAGGACTCTCACTTTGTCCCCAGGACTATCGTCAACCTTTATTATCTAGCAACAAAATTAGCATTATTGCCAACATTTGAAATTTGCTCAAAGGCAAAATTTATGATCATCCTTCGAATTAAGGTGTGCAAAGAATAGTTAAAATTTAATGGAGAAAATACATGTAGGCTCGTGCATTTGCATATATCTCCCACAACACATTCGTTGCTATGCAGTTTGTACAACGTACCTGTCTATACATTTCTTCGCAAAAAGTGAAATTGCTGTACCTCCTAATCAGATGCTTCGTAATTCAATGTCAAATGCCAAAAGCCTACTGAATTTAGAGAAGTAAAAGTGGTCGGTGTGAGTGAAATTCTATCCATAGTTTTCGTATACCAAGTGTCATCCGCGGTTCACACCTTGGCACACTTTTATCACTTTCTTCGGCGGTTATCAGCAGATAAATCAAAGAGCGTAATGGATATGCTACCGTATTGAGGCGAAAAGAAATTATTTACGAGTAAGACGCGATAGCAAAACTGGTTTCTGTAAACAAAATTGAAAAGTTCGAAAAATAATTTTGGAGATAAAATCAATAAATAAGAGATAAGAAATAATAAGGGTGTCTTAGTTTCAGTTTTACAGAATTTTTAAAAAAATGCATCCCCCAGGACTTTACTGTCCCTCTTTGATTTATTGAATGTAAAAACAACAACACAGATGACAAACGGGTATGCATATTTCAGACCAATAACAACCGAATATAATTACATTGGCACCGACCGACTAATTACGAATATTAACCTAATGGTGTCGCAATTGGCCCGGAAAGAAAAACGTAAATTATGCTCCGAAAGAAAAGCTTTGAAGGCGATAATTAAATTTTAATCATGTCCGGTTTTAACAGGCCAATCTCTCGCCAGCGTCATTTCGATATGTAAATCGACTCATGAAATATATTTCGTCCAAACCAGTCAGGAATTTTGCCTTCAATTGAAAAACGATTAAATAATGTACTCACACAATGCAAAGTGCAAACTGACGATTATTTTGACATCGGTGTATTATATCACAATCGCATTATTATATACCTAATAATTTTATATGTAAATTTGATTCTTTGCCAAACCTACGCTGAAATTGAATTAAATTCACAATGGCTGAACGTCCAATGCCATGCGTGTTGCTCAAGTCTGCATCCTATTATTATTCTATGATTAAATTTTTTTAAGGTTTTATATTAAAACACTTTTGCACAAGCGAAGTAAATGTTTTATTTATAGCGTATCTTTTGTATGCAATTATTCCAAATTGGTTGTGGGAAAAACTATTCTTGATTGGTACAACAACCTCATTTGGGATAAAAGAAACAATGCAAATTAATAACTGAGTAAACATATAAGCAGTTAATAAATTGAAAGTTTAAAAGGCAAATTCGACTCAAATTAAGCAAGGATATTCCTAAATGATTATTTTCGGATTCAGTCAGATTTAGGTTATAATCCAAAGAGTACAAGATTGCTGTAAATTCATCAACTATAGTTTAAATCATTTTTATTACGCTGTAATTGCAGTTGTTAAAATCACAGTTAACGTCTTTTGTTCCATAAGTAAGTTACTGTATTAATATAATTGCATAGAACGTTACCTGGCTATAATGAGAACCAGAGATGGTTAATTACAAAAGGAATTTTTAATAAGTACGTCGCGTCGTACAATTAAATATTAGAATAATTGCAGCTACTGTAGGTATGAGTCTCGGTTTGTCCTAGATTGGATGATCAGTTATGTCTCTTGAGTTTGTTATTTACTGTAGCGAAAGAAGCAAACTAGATAAAAAAGTCTATAACCGGGAATTATTTTCGAATATACAGGGCGAGACAATATTACAGAATTAAATGCCATTTTTTAAATGGAATGTTATGTACAGGGTGATCATTTTAAGTGCCTCACTCGATTTTCCTGCTTTATTCTTCACCTGTACTTTTTTCCGAGGTATCCGATTCCGAAAAGATAAAAACAATTGAATGTCAAAGACAAAAGTTATGGCCGAAAAACTGAAAAAGAAAAAAATATACACCCTGTATATTAATGCGGAAATGGATATGTGACATTTCACTGATTGTAAATGTGTATCAGATACATATTTTTCACTTCCGGTTTAACCGGAAATTGCTTTAATTTTTTTATTTTAGGTGATACACCCTGTATATTGAGCTCAGTTTAAAGAACATTTTTTTCTGAATTCAGCAATATATAATATATTATCATTATCTTTCATATTTAATAAGATATTGGAGTTTAAATTTAAAATAACACAAATATGTTATGAAATAAAATCATCCATGAAAACAAACAAAAGCATTTAAATTATTTTTTATTTATTTCAAAAACTAAAGAATATAAGTTATTATGCTATATCTTTTTTGTTTTTGAAATAAATAAATAATTTAAATGCTTTTGTTTGTTTTCATGGATGACTTTATTTCATAACATATATTTGTGTTATTTTAAATTAAAACCCCAATATCTTATTAAATATGAAAGGCAATGATGATATGTTATATATTGCTGAATTCAGAGAGAAAAGTTCTTTAAACTGAGCCCAATATACAGGGTGTATCACCTAAAATAAAAAAATTAAAGCAATTTCCGGTCAAACCGGAAGTGAAAAATATGTATCTGATACACATTTGCAATCAGTGAAATGTCACATATCCATTTCCGCATTAATATACAGGGTGTATATTTTTTTCTTTTTCAGTTTTTCGGCCATAACTTTTTTCTTTGACATTCAATTGTTTTTATCTTTTCGGAATCGGATTCCTCGGAAAAAAGTACACAAGTATGGTTTTTGAATTTTTCTCCTAGGTGAAGAATAAAGCAGGAAAATCGAGTGAGGCACTTAAAAATTGAAAATTCTAACCCTTTTATTTTGCTTAAAAATATAGCTAGAAAAAAAATTAAAAAATAGATCTGTAGCATATTTTACCAAGTTTTTGTATATGTTATGAGTCTGCATCTATCTTAATGAATATACAGGGAGCGCCACATAGTCACATTTTTTTATATGAAACACCCTATATATTGTCATGTATTTTAAACCACAGAAGAAATTAAAACCCGATTATAAAATAAATAAAATTAAAAATAAACTCAGGTAAAACAAGGATAAAATAAAATAATCCTCACAAACTTACGTATGGTATAGGTACTGAATAGATAAATACAAGTTAAAAAAAGGATATCGTATTGGAGAACAATCTCCCTAAATCAGCTGTAGAACACCTGTTGATGCAATAGGGGTCAACGAGCCACACGTAAACAAAGCTAAAATAAAACAAACGTTAACAAATTAAAGGCGTAAATAAAGTAAATACATTGTACCCGTACATTGAAGCCTCTTTCTATACTCCTTTCTCTCCCATATTATTATTGACTATCTCCCAGCCACTTGGAAGAAATGATTTTTTTTGGTTGAAATAATGCCATCTAAAAAAATCACTAAAGTCACAATTATTATTGCATTATAAGAAAAAAATATGTGAATACTAGTTACGAGACATCTACATTAATGTTTTTGAATCATTTTCACTTCCCAAAAATATACAGGGGGCACAAAAATGATCTATCAATTTAATATTTTTTGTATTGAATATTGTAAATTTTTTTAAATGGAATTCTTCGACGGTGTGATGTAGAAATAAAAAGCATACATTTTTGCATGTACAGGGTCAATCCTCATATATTGGCATCCCACTTACAGCTGCCATTTGATGAGTTATTAAAAAATTGTAAAAACAAAAGATTTACGTTTTACTCTATATTTTTAGAATTAATTGTCAGAAAAAACAAATGAACATCGGAAATATAATATTTCTGCATAACATTAATTTTTTTAAATGAGACACCTTGTATCTACGTACTTAAGGAGCGCATTTCTCTGATTCCAAAAATATATAGTTGTCTATGTTGGGATGAGCCGATTTTGAGATATTGGGTTTTAAAAACAATATTAAATAAATAAAGCATAGTAGCCATGAATAATCATGGCCGCGTAGTTCAGATTTTAAAAACAAATGAATTCATTGACGTTTGTAAATATTTTTGTCAAAATCAAAAAATGCCTTACACGGATGATGAAAAGTGTGATATTCTTCGTTTATTGTATAAAAATAATAATAAAGCATACGCAGATAGATCAGGATATCCTTTTCATCATCTGTGTAAGGCATTTTTTGACTTTGACAAAAATATTCACAAACGTCAGTGAATTCATTTGTTTTTAAAATATAGACGACGCGCCATGGTCACTATGTTTTATTTATTTAACATTGTTTTTAAAACTTTAGGACCCAATATTTCAAAAACGGTTTATTCAAACATAGGCAAATTATATATTTTTGGAATCAGAGAAATGTGCAAATGTACATCCCCATGGATATTTGTAACCATTTTCGATTTATAGAGTGTCCCTTTAGTTTTTCCAGAAATGCTCAATGAGATTTAGACCGGGACCTTTTGCTGGTCAATAAATGAATGAAGCTAATGTACGATATGCTTCCAAATACACAATTTCCTCCAAAGCCCAGTCTTATGCGATGAGAGACTGGAAGCTGCATCGTGCAACTTCAGCACCATTAGATAATTCCAAATGAATCGATTACCATTTTACGTGCACACAAGAGGCGGTGGATTTTTTATTTTATCTAAGCCAATAATATTTTCAATTCAGGGGTCTTGCTGACATAGTTAGTTATAAAAGGTCCGACATTGTTTAAAATAAAATTGCAGTATGAATGGAATTTCAATCGACCAGTTGCACAGTTATTCACTACAATAATGTCACTTTCTTGTGGTTGGAAAAGCTGTGTTGTATAAGGATTTACCTTTCTCACCATCGAGTGAGCAGAGAAATTGTGATTTCTGATTAAATATGCAGGTTTTATGCGGATTGAATGTGAATATGCTTTAGAAAATCGTATAATTCGTATATCATATTTGGAAAATATAATGTCTTAAAATAAATAACCGCTGAAATTTTATTTTTAAACTTTCACCAATCCAAGATGTTTTTCTAATATTTAACTAACTTCCACTTTTTGGTGGTGGCGGAAGTAACGTAAAACCATCAGCATGGAATCACGTATCAGTATATCAAGTGTTCCAATCCTTTTCCAAAAATAATTTGAAATGATTAACCTTTACATAAAATTCAAATTCATTACTAATAAACATTTTTTCTATCAGTAATGGCAAACAGAAATTTGGTATTGGATAATCACATACATAATTTATGTATGTCCAGAAATAACCAACGTTTTTTTGGTAGCACCGTTATGTAATAAATGTTATGGTCATTAAAAATAGCTTAACTAGCAAATCAACAGTGTTTGAAAATTCAATTTTTGAACGTTTCCATTACGCAATTTAGGCACGAAACGAGCTCGTAATTGCTCCTATTAAAATCCGCGTAAGGGTACAGTGCCTTTATCTTGCAGGAAGGTCATTAACGCCGATGTTAAATTCAAAATAATCTATTGATGAATTTGGCCCACGGTTTTTTTTTGTATAATTACGGCATTTGCATGTTTAAATATTCAACAGGAACAAAACAAACATGAATTGATGAATTTAAAACAGATTAGTGTAAACATTTTACTAGATGAAAATAAAAAAAGACATATCCTGTTCATCATAGTTCTTAAATTTAAGTGGCAATTTTTTTGTGGTCGAACCATCCATAAATTAAGCGATTCGAAGAAACGCTAACATTTTAAACGGTTTCGATTTTATTGATGCCTGCTAATGAACAAAAGAAGCAAAATAACTCCTCACGTTGTTTATCTCCGTTCTGCATACGGAATGAGCTTAACAGTATTAAGCGCTATGATACATTATGCCGTAAGAATGTTACTCCTTGTTGAGCCTCTTTTGTTTCTGTTTGCAGGCAACACTGAACCGTTCTTTGTGTTGCAGTTACTCGATTCGATTGTTATTTATCGTAAATTGTTTTATTTATATTAATTTATATTTTTCCTATCCGATCTTCCAGTAATAACCTTTCATATAAAGCGCAGCACCCTTCTCCGGAAATCGATTTAGTTACTTTTATGTGCATTTTTTAACCAGAGGAAGGCTACTTCCGGTCTTGCTTCGCCAAGTCCTTCTACTGGAATTAAGATCGTTTTATATTGGTGACATTTTTGAGCAATAATATGTGGATACCCAGAGAAGTTTTTTCGTGGAACCCAAAAACCTACAAGGGTTTATTGGGATGTAATCAATTTAAGGCAAAAAAATCCCATTTTAAATAATATTCATTTTCTTATATCAGTTTAGATGATGATATGAAAATGAAAAATTCATTTAATTGCATAAACAGGTTAATTGAAATACGCAGTTTTAACTTCCATAATGAAAATTGTAGCGCAAATCAAAATGAAAAAATCTGCAAAATTATTATAACAGAAAATGAAAAAGATTTTAAAAACAGAATTCGATTATAGGACTCCTATCACTTTTGCCACTCATCAGCTGTTAGAGTCGCTGAACTCTACTGCTTCTTTACTAACTACTGAATCTGATCTAGTTACAAAAAATAGCGATAAAAAATGTAATCAAACGATGGCGGTCGAGAGCCGGACGATGCCATACACGAGCCAGTTTTTTTATTTAGGTTCCTCTGAAATGCAAAAACTGCTAATGACTATCACGGCGTACGACGATGCGTGCCAGTTCGCGTTCGATGGCCAGACAGAAGCTACATTTTTGCAATTATTTATACATGACACTAAAAGTACCCCGTATTATTTTTTCAAACGATTGGAAACTTATTATACAATACCAATATATGTTAATTTGGTGGGCAGAAACGTTTCTACTTATGCCCATGTCCTTTGTAGGAGACACCCTGTAAAAAGTATATTGATTTAACGATATAATTTGGACCAGTATTTATTAATCAGTCCAAATTTGTCTTATCTAATAATCAAAAATGTCAAGTGAAGGCTCTTTAAATTAACCATTTGTACAAAATTAGCGTAATCTCGTTCAATATCAAAGGTATGGTGTTCTCGACAAAGGTCAATTAGTATGTCAACGTAATTGTTAAAGAAAACTGTTAAAATAATTATAAAATTCAGAAATAGTTAGGAAAAATAAATTTATATGGCGACCGTAACTTTTTCTACCACTCCCCCCTAAGACAATGTGAAGGCAGTACCGGCTCCAGATAAAATTATTTACTTGAAAAATTTCGAACAATGTAATTTTAAAGTCTTTGATGGCTTTTGGTGAATTATTATTGTCAAAAATACTAATTTCTATTCCCCAAAAAGTGTAACTGCTTATTTTTAAGAGTCCAAATGGACCCAGCTGTGTGAAAGTGACGACAAACACTAAAATTCTCACCTGTAACAGGACCTTGACCTTCTTTCAATATCAATCTTAAGTACATAAATTAAAATCTAAGACAACCTTAAAATTTGTATCCTGTCTGTGCAATAATTAATACTCGTATTTGTTAATGAATATTTAACTTTATTTACATTGACTGTATACCGAGATGGGACATTTTAAGTCGCAAATGCAATTATCGTACATTTATTTAATAATTAAAAAAAAAACAAATGCCTTATTTACGGGTGTGATGGTGGAATTTTCAAAAAATATATATTTTTTAACGAATAACTAAAATAACGAAACCGGGAAAGAAAAAAATATATAATTATTAAAAAAAAGTAAAAAATTATAAAAATTTTATGGAGGCTACACTGCAGTTAAAAATATCTTCCATCTGAAATGGTGATCCCTGTCGCATAGTCGATGTATCATTATGGTGATAAAGATATTATACTGTGCAGGTATTGATATTGACGACGTATTATTAATAAAACCCAAGAAGTTGACCTTCATTGTTGTTCTTGTTTCAGGATATTTCATGGTAAAAGTATGCGCACAATGTTGTCTTAACTTCCTGAGGCAAACGTAAAAATATATGAAACCTTCGTGGACAAGAAAATCGCGTTTTTAATTTTTTTTAATAAGTTAATGCAAAATGTTGTTGCCAATGTTTCTAAAACAGTTTTTGACATCTTCAGACATTTATTTCTAACTTGGGCAAATCCAGAAATTACGTATTTTATTAATTTATGTCATCACAAGACATTTGATAATTTATTGCTTATTAATAGCCATATTTTTATATTAAAAGGGCATGATTAATAGGATTTATAGGAAACAACTACTGGACGGGCAAAGGCCCCTACTCCCATTGAATTATACCTATAAATCCAAATTGGTAGCCAAATTTGTTATTTGTCTTTTCTCCACCAGACACAGACCGGTTTCGAACTCTTTATGTTCTCATCAGTGTGCCACAGGTAGCTGAAAAGACAAATAACAAAGGCAAACCAAACTAGTCTATGGCAGACCCAGCATAAGTAAGTAAGGGATGCACTTATCCCTCACTACTTACTTATGCTGGGTCTGCCATAGACTAGTTTGGTTTGCCTTTGTTATTTGTCTTTTCAGCTACCTGTGGCACACTGATGAGAACATAAAGAGTTCGAAACCGGTCTGTGTCTGGTGGAGAAAAGACAAATAACAAATTTGGCTACCAATTTGGATTTATAGGTATAATTCAATGGGAGTAGGGGCCTTTGCCCGTCCAGTAGTTGTTTCCTATAAATCCTATTAATCATGCACGTTTTAGTCCATCAGGGCTAGAGGTCGCCGCTCTTGGTGCTTGCTTGGCAAGCCGCTATCGGTCACAGAGACATCTTCGATGTCTCGACTGGTAGTAGCAACTGACCACCAGAGGGATGCACTTATCCCTCACTACTTACTTATTAAAAGGGCAATCAAACTCGTGCATTCACTTAAAACAGTGTACTTTACGATTTAAATAAATTAAAATATTTAAGTAATCCCCTCATGTGATTACAACATGCGCGGGCGTTACATAAAACGCAAGAAAAATATTTAGGCTCATTACCATACCAGATTAAATATTCCGAAAAAAAAAAATGTTAAGTATAAATATTAATATATGTGAGTAAAACTATCATTAATCTTTAGCGTGGTATTTTAAATCTATAGCTGGTTTTTACTGATGTACATGTCAGTATGCAAATGTCCGTCAAACACCAGTAGACACTAGTGTTTTTATATGAAACTAATTTAACGCTTTAGCGAAGAATCGCAATAGTTTACGAGATTGTACTTTTTACCCGTAAACTATAAGGAAATATCGGAATATTTCATAACATCTTCATTGCGCTGTGATGCAACTCTAGATACGCCTCTATATTCCGCATATAAATTCTCTTGATAATTAACAGCTTACATTTACTAATGAATCAGTTGTTAGCTATTATAATTGCGTCTCCAGTTAAGGAAATGAAACAATGGTGCATTATTTATCAGTTGTTCGTACAAACGATCTCTGCATAACAGGTGAGCTAATACGTAAGATAGACTTGGTGAAATATGCATAAAATAGGAGACAGAGAAAAAATATCTGTGGTCCACAATGATAATTAATCAAAAGCCATCGCTGACGTAGATAGGTGGCTCAATAAATAGATGAAATATCTGCATATCGATGACAGTCACGTTTCCGCAACACCTTATGATGTGAGAAATAATTTCAGTCCAGTTCCAGGCACAAGAATTGTTAATGTTTGTCACGTGCCCGTTTATTGCGGATTCATATTTATTGTTTGGCATTTAATTAAGACTAACTGTTTAATTTGACAACGTGGATTCATTAGGAGTACAGTTTCTTAGAAAGTATCTGCAGATATCAAAAATGTCAAGGAAGCTACATGAAACGATATTCATGCTCTGGAGTTTTACATTCCGTGATTTTTTTTATAAATTATACTTATCTCAAGGTAAACTAGCTGTACCGAGGAATGGGTTTATTGCATATCATGCGACATCTCTGTATAAGGCCGAAAGCATGTATTTTTTGTTATCCGTTTAATTGAAAGTATTCTTGAGGCTGAAGTTCCTCCTAATTCGTACAATCATGTAGTGAACAATAAGCAGGAAAAAGAGATTCCGAAGGAAAACACCAAATCACCTCAAATTAATTAATAAGCCAAGAAGTTTACAATTTCTTGACCACCTAAAGTTTCTCACACTTGCTACGTGAGCGGAAACAGAAGGCACAATAACTGCATGTCAATGGCAGCCTGCTCGATGACACCCAGGCGGATGTAGCGTGAATTTATTTCTTTGTATTCTAAACCTATCGATAAATCTGTTTGTCCTAAACATTTTACTGGAAGTTACTAAAAAAAAATTTTGTTTGTACTATCAAAATATGTTTGCATCCATTCCATTTAATTGACCAAGAGCACAAATGCCAAAAATAGCCCTTACTACATAATTCTGTTTAAGTTAAATTTCTCTCGAAATAGAAATTGCAAACAGTTGAATAAAATTCAGTAAGCAAGTTGCATAAAATTTATATAAAAAATAACTAAATAATTTCGGTTTATTCCATAAATAAATTATTGGCTTGTTATTGTTCTGATTCAAACGCTTTTTCGAATATCAATAATTTTCGTTTCGTTTCGTAATGTATTGAGGTCTTCTTCAAATACCACTAGTCCTGATTGTGCAATCAGTCACCGCATCGGTATCTTCACTATTTGACTTTTTATCTAGCGCGTAAGCGTTTTATGCCGTTGCAAAATTTTGACCTACTGACGATTAGGCAGACACATATTGGTTTCCTACAAATCCCAAACCTCTTATAAATTGAAATGATCTACGAACTGAATAAACCAAGACCAATTAGATTGTAAATCTTCACTTAATCAGTCGATTATTACGTCAGCAAAACTGAAAGCCTAATCATTAATGTCGACGAATTTCCATAAATATTGGGCAAATTACCGAATAATCTAAATTATATCGAATTAAGAAAACACATTTAATATAATTTACCTCATAATTAATGCGATTCGTCACCAGAAATACATTATTTATTTAACGATCTACAGTGAGTGGTATAAATTAAGACAAAGGAATTTTTGCTTCGGCTTGGCAAAAATTAATAAAACATCAAACTAAGAGGTAAACAAGGTCGTATGTACCGGATTGTGCATTACATCTTTATTATTATTAGAAATTCAATAGCAAGTTTTGTGTAAAAATTCTACAATAGTGCATTCTTTTCTTTTTTTTTTTTTTTGATGAAAATTAATCTCCGAAAACTATTCTTTGTGCTATTGCCTTATTTTTTTTAAATACTTGGAAAGGAGTCCGTATATATATTTTTCAAATCTTTCAAATCTCTCAATTATTCTAATCTAATGGGAAATTGATGATTTTGACAGTTGACAGCTGCCAACCGGCTGTCAAGTCTACACTAACAATTCAAAAAACTTGAAAAAATATATAATAATGATGTTATATTTTTCTGGTTGCTGTATTTAAATCTGAAGTCAGATTATAGCTATTAACATATCTAGGAATGTTATGAGTATCATAACTGCCGCATATGTCTGTTTGAAATCCGAGCTCGTAGAGCGAGGATTTTAAGACCTCTAAGGCTGTTGTGAATCATAACATCCGTGTTTTGTTCAATCGGTTTCAGAAAATAAGGACATTATTAATAGATATTATAAGTAGCAGGAACAGTAGTGATACATTTCAGTATTTAATTATTATTGTTTGGAGTTTTCTGTCTGTTTGTATTAATAAATAGCCCTATAGTTTCATTATTTATTATTTCATTTGTTGACTGTTGTTGATAGATTTGTATTGTAATTTTACCGTACAGGGTGATCATTTTAAGTGCCTCACTCGATTTTCCTGCTTTATTCTTCACCTAGGAAAAAAATTCAAAACCCATACTTGTGTACTTTTTTCCGAGGAAAGATAAAACAATTGAATGTCAAAGAAAAAAGTTATGGCCGAAAAACTGAAAAAGAAAAAATAAACACCCTGTATATTAATGCGGAAATGGATATGTGACATTTCACTGATTGTAAATGTGTATCAGATACATATTTTTCACTTCCGGTTTGACCGGAAATTGCTTTAATTTTTTTATTTTAGTTGATACACCCTGTATATTGAGCTCAGTTTAAAGAACATTTCTTTCTGAATTCAGCAATATATAACATATCATCATTGTCTTTCATATTTAATAAGATATTGGGGTTTTAATTTAAAATAACACAAATATATGTTATGAAATAAAGTCATCCATGAAAACAAACAAAAGCATTTAAATTATTTATTTATTTCAAAAACAAAAGAAGATATAGCATAATAACTTATATGCTTTAGTTTTTGAAATAAATAAAAAATAATTTAAATGCTTTTGTTTGTTTTTATGGATGATTTTATTTCAAAACATATTTGTGTTATTTTAAATTAAAACCCCAATATCTTATTAAATATGAAAGACAATGATGAAAATATGTTATATATTGCTGAATTCAGAAAGAACTGTTCTTTAAACTGAGCTCAATATACAGGGTGTATCACCTAAAATAAACAAATTAAGGCAATTTCCGGTCAAATCGGAAGTGAAAAATATGTATCTGATAAGCATTTACAATCAATGAAATGTCACATATTCATTTCTGCATTAATATACAGGGTGTATATTTTTTTCTTTTTCAGTTTTTCGGCCATAACTTTTTTCTTTGATATTCAATTGTTTTTATCTTTTCGGAATCGGATTCCCCGGAAAAAAGTACACAAGTATGGTTTTTGAATTTTTTTCCTAGGTGAAGAATAAAGCAGGAAAAATCAAGTGAGGCACTTAAAATGATCACCCTGTACAAGCTGTTGGCATGGCAATAAATATTACTATACAACTTTAGTTATGACTTACTTACGAGCCTACTTTTGTATATGTAAACAAAGGATTAATATCCTGTACCGGTGAAGAATTTTTAGTTGACAGCTGTCAAAACAGTGTCAAATTACCAAAAATTATTAAAAACTAGAAACAATTTTATTACTTTATGGTTTTGAGGTCGCTAATTTAAAGAGGCGATTTATTCGGATTTTAATGGTCTTAACGACACGTACCATTTAGAAACGCGTCACAGCCTTTCCCCTTAGACCTAGAGGGTCGGGACCCGGACGACGGGCAAGAAGAAGGAATGAAGAAATCTTTTGTTTTGTTTTCCTTCATCTCCGATATTACCAGAGATACGAATTTTATAAAAAGGTCGATTTTGCAGAAAAATATGTTCGCTTTACTATAATAAATTTTTTCAATTTCAAAGATGAAACCCTAAATTTTCTTATATAGAGGGTCATCCTCGTAGAGCTAGGTTGGGCAAGCCAATTAAAGTTGCAAAAATATTGATGTTTGAACTAAAATTCGTGAAATTCTCTACAAAAAAGTTATCATTTATCATATCTAGTCTTTGCTCGTGGAATATTTTTTTGGAACACAACTCGAAACTAATAACAATTTTTATGGAAAACTAATCCTTTTGCCTCTGTTCTCCAATCCGATCCTCAAGGTTATCAACATACATTATTAGAGATTCTAAATCGTTCGAGCAAACAAACGATTACGTATTGTATTGCAAAAAAACTAAAAAACTTTTATTTATAACGCGCAGTGCTTAACGACAGCTTCGGATTCAGCATGCCCTGCCACAGCATATGTTAATTACAGATACAATAAAGGAACTATTGCAAAATACCACCACATTCAAGTATAATATCTCGAATAAGTATCCACTCTATGATATTTTAACGCTTATCCATTATGATCCGCTCAGCTGGTCGGAAAGCACCTAGTGGGCACCTATTAAAAATGGAAAGTATGCCCATGCCTCATCATTGACCATACCATTGATGCTCTCAATAGTAGTCGAGACGAAATCCATTTATATAGGACGAAAGCGAATATTTTGGTGTGTGCGTCCGCGTGGAGGTGGTAGCCGACTAGATTGTCAATAATACCGAGAACCTACCTCAGCTCCAGAAGAAGTAAAAATATCGAAATATATAAGTATAAGTAGAGTCACCTAGCGACTAGTTTAACAGTTGATTACAAGAAGTGAGTTGAATAGGTGAAAGTGATTTTAGTTTAACTTCTACCGGAGGACTGCTTACAAAGAATATCTGGACACATGCGCAGTGTAAAAAAGGACGTAGTATAAATATAACTCTCGCCTGTAACCACTTCTTGGCTAGTGCTCGAACTTTCAGCATGGCTGACAAAAGACTTTGGCTGTGTTGTTTTTTACTACTTGGGATAGGTGAGTTTTTTTACTGCAAATTTCTGGGACTAGAAATTAGAATTGTAATAATTGGTGAAGGTGCTGGTTATACTTTGCAATGCAAAGAAAGTGTTTACGAAAGGAGAAATTCACACCTCGGTGACTTTCTAAAGATATTCAGTGGAGGGACAAAAAATATTGTATTTGATGATATTGTCATCGGCGCATGTTTCTCCTTTTGTAACAGTTTGTAATATTTATAATTTATTTTTGTTTTTGCGGTTTCAACTATTCTAATGCATTATTCATTCCGTATAATTGTTCAAAAGCAACGCTAGAAAGGATATGCAGTTATAAGTGTACGTTTACGGTAATCAGGAAGCGGCTTATTAATATTTAATATACTAAAGTTACAGTTATTTATTTCTTATTAGCACCAGTAGTGTGTAATTCACAGAAAATCGTGTACCCATTAACTTGCTATCCTTAAGGCGTCAGTTTTAATTCGATTTTAACGGGCAATGATCGAATACGTCATAAATAAACCGTTACTAACGAGCTATTGCGTTGTCGCACTTTTTCTTTCATTTCATTGTGAAAAATGTTGACAATTACATAATGAAAATAAACGTATTATTGAAGCAGCTCGAATGGAACAGGATTCATTTCAATAATTTTGGCGAAAGGTCCATAATAGCAACTATTTTTTTTGTTTTTGCTAGGCATGCTGGTAATACTTTGATCTTTGGCATTTGTCCTGTTATTGTTTCATTGCTTTGGCCAATGAAAATCTGGCGACCCAACCTCAAGCAGATAAAAAAAGTCTTGTTTATAACAGTTTCACTTTCTAAAACTAAGGCCCGGTACTACAAAGCCTTCTGAACTGCCCCGTTTTTATTTAAGTCGGCTACTTAACCTTCGGCTTCGGTAATTAATTATATAGACATGTTTTCTGTAAACCACTCCTATCCGATGAATTTCGTATACACCGCCAAGGATGCAGTTTTTGTATTTAAGTGATTAGCATATATTTGAATTTTCTAGTTTTTTTTTGGAATGCAGGTTGAAGTTTCATTAAAATGCCAGCATTTATAATCTGAGAATGTTTCATGAAGGTTTTTGCTAGACCAATTTACAATTCCAGTACAAATAATTTATTCAGATTCAAGGTTAAGCAATATAAAGTGTACTTTGCTGAAGCAATTGGCAAACAGATTAGTTGATTACCCAGCCATCTTTTTATGAAACGCTACAACTTGGTCTTAGCCAGTGCACATATCAAATGTTGCCATTTAACGTTTGACCTTTCTCCTTTTGTTACTTTATGTGGCTTTACCGAGAACAAGAATTATGTATAAATTATTTAAAGGCTTGGCAAGGTGATACGGAGGTGAGGTCTTTCAAATGTCTCCTTTACCAGAGGTAATTGTCAACTATTTATCAATTTCATTTATTATCAAACACCAAAGAGACAAATTCCTTCGTTGTGTTTAGTCTCTGTAAATAACTTACATAAACGATATCGTTTTTACACGCTTTATAGAAACCTGTTCCACATGGATTTAATCAACATTACTTTCGATTGACCTAGATTTCTTTATTATTTTCCAGTAATGTTTTCTTGAGCTAGTATTTTTACGAAAAACGCTACAGCTTATATTTATATATTGTAACTTGTGAATTTTGCGCAGCTTATGCTCAAGATGACGAAGGTGGCGATGCCGAATCCACTGCCGATCAGCTTTGCGAAAACAGGCCGGCCGACGAATATTTCCGTCTTACGACAGATGGGGATTGCAGAGAAGTAGTCAGGTAATTTAAAATAACATAAAAGCCTCATGGTAATATTAATTGTAACGCTTCGTAGGTTTTCATGAGATTTCTGTCGGTTTCTCTTTGGAACCTTGTACCAGATTCTACAATATTTATATGCACAGAATTATTGGAGTGCGTGCATTTTTTCTCACGTTTCAGTATATGTTTACTCCAAAAAATAGTTATTTAATCCTGTGCAATTTTTTTTCATCAAAAATATTGTGAAATTTTGTAATGCTACTCGTTGCTTGAATATATTTCTCAATTAAACGTATTTGCATAAGCAGAGATACTTATTTCCGGTTTATATAAATAGTTAATAATTACCCTTGTGCAAGATTTGTTTGCTGCATTATGCAAGAAAATATAGATTGTTTGTTGGATAAATAAATTGAGATTTTGATTAATGATGTAATGAAATATAAATCTTGTATGTGATTATAACAATTATATGCACGTATGCAAGTCTGTTTACTATTGGAAATTTATTCAACAATAAGGAAGGTGGCAATATTTTCAGGTCATGATTTTCGCGAAATCAGATCAAAATTAATGATTAATATAGGCCAGTCCTATACTAGGGATTGATTTTAAGTGGGGTCTGGGATGCTGTAATTGGCGTTGACTTTGCACCGAAAAGCTAAATATTTATCATTTCAAGTCAGTTTTTAGCCCACACGCACTGTCAATAAATGTACGACTTTTTTTGTTGATTTTTTATTTTTTGAAACAAACTAATTTGAAGCAACATTTTCTTTAAAATAATTATTCAAATTTACTGTGAAGAGTACTTTCAACTCTAGTGTGTTTATATCGTTAATAGCTTTTCAGTGCAAAACCAATCCCGATCCCTCAACTAGCTACTTAATAATTCAAAAATTTGTTATTCCAGTTGGAAACATTAATAAAACTCACCTGTCCTGTTTCCTCGGGTATTAGTATTCATGTTTTTAGCACGTAGGTGGTCAATACCCTGGCAACCATTCTTTAAAATTAAGATACTGAATTCAGTAACTATTTGCTCCAAAGAATCAGCGCGTGAAAGATTGCAGAGCTTTTTTTAGAGGACTAGATAGGTTCAGTTCCCTGCCCCGTTTATTGACATGCTTTTATGGAAAATAAATGGACCTTTTCTTGTATTGATACGGTTAAAATAGTTTTTCTGGTGACTCCTGAATTTAAAAATTTAATACTGACTCAAGCATTAAGAGTTAGTTATCGAAACTATGTGTTTTTGAGGTCGCTGATTACGAATCTAAAGCCAGAATTTAAAAATTCGCGATTGCATCCCTACTATGGTCGGTATAATTAAAAGATTAGAAATTAAAAGACATAATTTATTTTCTTAATTTGACTCTTTCATTAAAAAAAATGTAGAAGGAATTGAATAGAAAAAATGTATGTATTGTTAAAAACTTAGACTTAAAGTTTCCTAAAGGCAAACATCCATATTTTCGTAAATCGATTTAGTTCTTATATTGCAAACTAACATTTACATTTTAGGCAGGCACCAAAAAAATGGACTTGGCCGTTAACTAAACGGTACAAAAATCCGTGCTATGAATAAACAATTGACACCCGCATTGTTTAAATAACTAAAATCTACCATTCAGCAAATTTTCTACTTTCATGAATATTCTTTTGTTTTTGTTAATTATTTATTAATGTTTTATAAAATTTAGGTGCGATATGAATGCTGATGCTAATAGCGTCACTAGATTGGCATCAGTCAAATGTCCAACTGGGCTCGCATTTGACCTCGATCGCCAGACATGTGATTGGAAAACTAATGTCAAAAATTGTGATCGTTTAGAAAGTAAGTCGATATAGAAGAGATAGTGGCGTTTATCAAGCTGCAGTTAAATACTTATTTCACTGCCGAATTGCGTTAAAAATTTTTGAAGTCAAATGGTAATGGCCTGGCGGCTGTGATATAGTCACTGTTTCTTGGTTAAAATATTAATATTAAGAACATTTTGACGTACAGGTGTACTAAATCCGGTCTAAAACAAATCACTTGCCCCAGCGGATTGGCGTTTGATGTCGATAAACAAACTTGTGACTGGAAAGGAAAAGTCACAAATTGTGATAAACTTGAGAGTAAGTCGTCGCACTTATGACGAGTGCGGTGAAGGAGCAGTTTTTGGGCAGCTACTTGAGATTTCCAATTCGTTTTATTTACAAAGCCCAATCAATTATAAATATATGTGTGTAATCTTTAATTATGTATGGCTCTAAGACGAATTCGGGAATCTCAATTACCACCGGCATTTTGTAGAGCTATATATACATTTGAATTGGTTTTGGACACGGTTTTGGATGTAAATTTTTAAAGCGAAAACTAAACAGAATTGTAAATTATTGGGGACAAATTAAATTTGTAGAAACCCACATATTATTTACTATCGACATAAACTTTTAGAAAGTAGGTGCTATTTCTAATCATTTGTGTAAATTTGTGTAACATTAACATTACCTCTAACGATCTTGTTGCATGCGCTTTGTTTGTTTTAGCACGTTTTTACATTTTTTTAGAATTGGTTTTGGTCTGCTAGCTTATACATAATATTTATATAATAACACGCTTGTATGACATTAATCTAACATTTTATATAATTATCGTATGTCTGTAACTGTTTACACTCTTAGATGTTATAATATTTTCCACACTTCTACACTTTCCTAATCACCTTTTTGTCGAAGCTTTACTTCTTTTTGTCATAATAAAATAACAAGTATGATTTCCCATTTTTATTTTATATATTGGCATGTATTCGTATAGCGTTTGTTCATATTTTGTTCATTTTTTCTGGTAAATGTCCGAATTGACGTCCCACAACGCACTTATTTTTGTCTATACAGAACTAACGCCGTCTATCGAAGAAACTTTTTAAATTTAAGAAAACTACGCGCCCATTTTGTTTTGACCTTAAACTTGACCGATTTATACATTTAGCAAATTTCATAAAATTTTCACGACGGACTAGCAAAATATTACGACAGACAGACAGACAAACGAAAATTCTTAGTATGCCTTTTTGATGCACCAAGCTATAATAAACATACGACTGACATTTTTTTAAAATAAAACTACTGCGTATTAAAATTGTTAATTTATTTAATTAGCAGATGAGGCGAATTAAATTTTTTTAATTCAGGGCGTTGCCTTTGGTTTATGACCATTAGCACAGTGCCATATATGTAATGCAAATATTTGTTTCAAAGCAAATGATCATGTTGATTTCAGATTCGGATTCTGTAGAAATAAATAAGTATGTGTAAGTAGAATTGGCAAATATATCAAAATTATACACGTCTGACCACTCAGTTGTTTCGAATACAGTTGCACACATCTCCCCTATAAATTTCGATTCGAACCGATCCGTCTCGGACTACTGCGATTGGTTGAATAGGATCACGCTTTGGGAGCGCACATGTCTCGTTCCGTTTCTTGTGAACCGACGAAATACCTAAAGCGCATTGCTGTTTTATTATTTATTCCTTTGGTATTAGCCAGAGGGAATTTGTCAGGGGAGATTGGTGCAATATTTGTGTAATTTAGTTGATATATTCCGGCCAATCCTGTGCGTTATGGGGCCGACAACTCGAACTTCTACCTTCCTTCTAATAAACGTAATCTTTTGTGACTAAAACGTATCTCTGTCTCATTGTTTCCCTTCAAATTAATCTACTTTCTAATTTTTATAAGAAATTGTAAATATTTTGTACAAACGAAAACGCCAATCAAGTAAACACAGAACCTGTACAGACGAAATAGGAATTCTAAATCGAACGTTGTATAAATTTTATAAATATTTTAGAACCTAGGAAGATTCTTCCAATATTTAAGACTGATGAGCCCCAATGCCCTGACGGCAAGTTGTTGTGCGGTAACGGAGAGTGTCTGGATAAAGAACTTTTCTGTAATGGAAAGCCAGACTGTAAGGACGAATCTGACGAGAACGCTTGCGGTAAGTCGCACCTCAATCTTACCCCCACTTTATTTATCACCCATTTCGTTTGTTTCCAGATGTTGATACCGATCCCAATCGGGCACCGGACTGCGACCCTACTCAGTGCGTCCTCCCCGACTGTTTCTGCTCCGCTGACGGTACCAGAATCCCCGGCCAGCTCGAACCAGCTAACGTACCACAAATGATTACCATTTCCTTCAACGGAGCCGTCAACGTCGACAACATTGACTTATATGAAGAAGTCTTCGCTGGCACTCGCGCCAACCCTAATGGTTGTCAAATTCGCGGTACATTCTTCGTCAACCACAAATACACCAACTACTCTGCTGTACAAGATTTGCACAGGCGCGGCCACGAAATCGCTGTTTTCTCGTTAACTCACAAGGAAGATCCTAACTATTGGTCCCAAGGATCATACGACGATTGGTTAGCTGAAATGGCTGGCGCTCGTTTGATCGTCGAGCGATTTGCAAACATCACCGACGGTTCCATCATTGGAATACGTGCCCCTTACTTGAGAGTAGGTGGCAATAGGCAGTTCGAGATGATGGCTGACCAATTCTTCGTCTACGATGCCTCCATTACAGCCTCCTTGGGACGTGTCCCCATCTGGCCTTACACTCTCTACTTCAGAATGCCACACAAGTGTAACGGAAACGCTCACAACTGCCCCAGTAGGAGTCATCCAGTGTGGGAAATGGTGATGAACGAGTTGGACAGGAGAGATGACCCCACTTTTGACGAATCCCTTCCCGGTTGCCACATGGTAGATTCCTGCTCTAACATTCAAACTGGAGATCAGTTCGCTCGCCTCTTGAGACACAACTTCAACCGTCATTTCAACACCAACCGTGCTCCATTAGGTCTTAACTTCCACGCTTCCTGGTTGAAGAGCAAAAAGGAATTCAAAGAAGAACTTATTAAATTTATCGAAGAGATGTTGGCGCGTAACGACGTATATTTCGTCACCAATCTCCAGGTAATTCAATGGATGCAAAACCCCACTGAATTGAACGGTCTCCGAGACTTCCAAGAATGGAAAGAAAAGTGTGATATTAAGGGACAACCCTACTGTTCCCTACCCAACTCGTGCGCCTTAACCACAAGGGAACTACCAGGAGAAACTCTTCGTCTATTCACATGTATGGAATGCCCCAATAACTACCCGTGGATCCTTGATCCAACAGGAGACGGATTCTCCGTTAGGAAGTAAATTATTTAGTGCAATTTTCATCTTCAAGATGTTTTTATTTAAAAGACTTTGTACATAGCTATAAACAATTTCCCATCTATCTACATCAATTTTCAAAGTAACACTTAAGGACTTGCCAAATCTTTCTCTTTTCTACATTTTTTTTATGAAAACATGAATGTTATATAATAAAATAATTGTTAAATAAAAAAAATAAAAATTAAAATTTACTTTAATTTTTGTGGGGGGCATAACAAGGAAGTATTACCATGTACAGGGGTTTCTTAAATTTTCGATAGACTCAAATTTTAAAAATAATAAATTTCTGTTAGTTCACTTGGCGCAGAATTTCGTCTTTTTTTCGAAACTCAACGAAAGCAATAGAAGAATATTAAAACTTATCAGTAAATTTCATTTTAAACTCTTTTATTTATAACGTCAACTGGTTTTTGTACGAAGCAATACTTCTCTGAGTCGCGTAGATTTAAGAAAAAGTACAAGGCAAAAATACTTTTGCTAGGAATTAAGTCAACTCAAATTTGGAATTTTCCTTAAAGTAACTTATCGATTCTCTACACTTCAGGTGTTTTAGTGTCTTTTCCTTTAATTTTAATGCGCAAAGACTTAAAATTCAATATAACAAGATTTTGTTTAGAATAAATCAACCAGACTCTAATGATACTCAAATTGTGTCATATGCAACACAATATACAGGTGCCGTGTATTACTGGTGGTCTATCTATATATTTTCACATAGCGCCACCTATTAGCATCCACCTAAAGTAACTAAACGGGCACGCATACTCGTATTGATCGAAAACTTCGTATATTCATTGGACGTCTTAAAATGGCGGTTACTCTAAACCTTGTTTTGCTTAACAAGACAAGACCTGCGAAGCACTCGCTTAAAGTACTTGATCATATATTATATTATGTCCCAAGGAATTTAATTCCTTTATCCCAAACACGCATTTACATGATTTAATATTAATACCAAAATGATCAAGTCTTTCAATTAAAATCCTTAAATGTTCGTGATGTTCCTCATCATTCTTACTTGTTACCAGTATATCGTCTGAATAAATGAAAATAAAATATAAGTGTGACAATATGCCTCATACATAAATCTTTGAAACGTTTGCGCTACATTTTGTAAACGAAATGGCATTCGTAAAAATTCAAATAGACCAAAAGGTGTAGTAATTGACAGTTTAATTAATCTAGAGCACTTTTTATTGATACTTCCCATCCCAAAAAGCTTAAAAGCATTTAAAATGGCAAATTACAATTACATACTTCCGTAATACCGCAGATCCAAGTGTAAAAAATATATTTAGCCGATAAGCGTTTCAGTTGTTACTAGAAAAGGGTTCGCTATGACCGATCACGATATTAAAATATCCAAATTGTATTTCTAGCCACTACAGTCACAACTGCAACTGATATAGTTGTTAACGTCATAAGGCCCATATGTAGCAAATATCAGACAAGATTGAAGTTTGTAAAATCGAGGCGAAGCCGAGATTTTATTATCAATCGCGACTGTTATTTGCGTATCGGCCGTGTGTCGTTCAGTATTTTTCATTATACCATAAATACTTGAATATTTAAGGATGATTTGTAAGCCTTGCATTTTTCTTCAATTCATTTATCGGCCTAGGCCGATATTGGTGTTATGTCAATGAAAAATAGAGTAATGATAAATTTTATCGGACTAGGCCGATATTGGTGTCATATCAATGAAGAATAGAGTAATGATAAATCATAATATAATTAATGTAAATATTTTATATAATTTTTCAACAGGAACTTGCATTATTATTCATTGAACGATCAAACTATATTTGCAACAGAGTAGTAAAAGTGCTAATATATAAAAAATGCAACAAGGAAATTTGAATGGGGTAAAATAAATAAAGAGAAATTATTCGAGAACAAACTTATTTTATTGAGGATGGTTGACAATTCTGGTAAAACAAAACGGGTGGGCGGCGTTAGTATGGGAGATGAGAATTACGACGAATAAAAAACATATGAAATTTCACATAATGGTTTATTAACTCTACTATATTCAGAAAATGAGAGGCCTAAAAGCCCCGTTGTATGATCTATTGATCATCATCACATCATTAGTTTATTCTTATATTTAATTAATAATAAACAATAATATATCAATAATCAATTATCATGTCTATAAGACATAATGTGAACATGGAAACTTGACAAAATGTTTGACTACATTATATAGTAAGTTACTAAAGATAAATAAGATCAAGAACTTATAATTTGGACTTTAATAATAAATACATATTATTGGAATGAGATACATCATTCGACAGTTTAATTAGTTTATGGCACAATTTAATTAACACAAATCCTGACGAAATATTGAAGGCAAGGACAGTCGGCAACATCCTTAAAATTTATAATCACACACTTTATCAAATTAGTTCACTCACCCCAAAACGACAGGCATGTAGAAATCTGGTCTCCCCACTGCTGACGTGGCCCCAAAAATAATGACACATTTTTATACAAGAGTTACAAGAATAAATAATTTTAATATCAACACTCATTTAATAAGAAATCAATTGATATCGTACGTGGCCCCTAATCGAAACAAACGATTTGTCTCTAGATGCCTGTCACGCATTCAACAATAAGGAGAAAACTATCCAATATCATGAATATGTATTTTAAATATCATGCATACACTCATATTTTTACACATATCTTTTAATGATCATTACGTAAATATCATAATATATAATATATATAATTGTTTTCTTTATATTTTTCAAAAAATAATCTGTTATAATTTGCTTTTGTTATGCGTGTTCTCCTTATTTCTGAATAACCTCGCCTTTCTTACAGGATTATTGTGAATAAATTCCTAAATTTAATCTGCCAGAATCGAGGGAGCCGTTAACGTAAGGCCGTATACAGGGGACAGACACTTAACGGCCACCCCCCTCCGTGGCAACTGCTTAACAGAACTGCTAGAAAACAATTGCAATTATTTATATAGTTGACGTGCTCTTGTTTTCCACCAGAGGAAGCAAACAGCTAGTTGTTTGCTTTGTGATGTGACTTAAATAACAATCATTACTAAAAATATCACAAAATTGTTGTTGATAAAATGAAAAAATAATGAGCCACTATAAATATATACAAAGTATATTTATACAAATATTCATGTTGGATGTCATCGGGAGGGTAGAAAAAGTTCTTTTCTATGTGGCTCATATTAAAATTCACTCTGCCATCATATCATTTCAGGTAATTTTATCTGATGTTCTAAAAATATACCAATATAACAACAACTAGTTTAAGATTTGACCTATTATGTCTAGGTCGCTGCTTAAGAGTAAGAAATCTCACACAACATAACTCGCCGTTGTCAGTTACCAAATAACAAAAAAAAAAGTTATATAAAAAAAACTTCAACAAAAACACATAAATATTATAAAAATATAGTGGATTCCAAAAAAACTATCTCTAGAAATGATGTTGAGGCAACTGACGGGCCATAAGGATACCTAATGAAAACTATAACGACAACTAAAGCAAAAATTGTTAGTTTAAGTATTCTGTCAGCAAAGCCAGGGCATTTACGCAATAGCCGCGAAGCATAGCAAAATATCTTTGAAGCTGCTTAAATGTGCAATACGCTGACTACTCTATGAACCAGGCTTAATTACAGTGAAACTCCAACCTAATTTCTAGATAATATAAAAACCTAAGAATAATACGTATATATATATATATATATATATATATATATATATATATATATATATATATATATATATATATATATATATATATATATATATATATATATATATATATATATATATATATATATATATATATATATATATATATACAAACAAAAGTAGTCTATATAATGATTAATTTCTTTCTCGCAAAATTTCAAAGAGAACAACAAATAAACGTAAAACATGTAACATTACACGAAACAAAAAAATACATTAATACAATATATCCTTAGTAGCAATAAATAAAACGTAAACAACAATAACAAAACGTATAAATCTTAAAATTCTAAAGCTATACACAATAATACGAAATATATACTTACTGGGTCTTATGCCAATAATAATAATGAGTACATTTTGATCTTTAGTTTGATTTTTAGCGTCGCTCGAGGACGGTCGGACATTTCACTGGAATTCGTGCGCAGAATGATAGAGTACATAACTGGCAGTTAGGAGAAGCGACATTTCAAAAGGACTTTTGTAAAATTACCGAAATTTTAAAATCTTTTAAGTATCATCAACAACAACTATACAATAAAAGTTACAATCCAAACAAATGACCGAGGGCAATCAGAGGAAAACAGTAAATTTTTTCTTACATGATAATAAAAATGGAAGCCAAACTGGATTAGAATTTATATCTTCCTCTATGATCCCCTTTAACAATGAGTCAACGAAAAAAATACTGAATACTTGTCATGATCTTATCATCTTGGTGAATACAAAAAAAAGCAAAAGCAAAGGTACGTAAAAATAAAGCTTGGGGGGTCGTAAAATATGCAAAATACAATCGAAACACTTTACGCGAAAATAAAAAATCGCTAAGGAACAGCTAAATCTATAACTATATTAAGTATAGAATAAGATGTAAACGTTCGAACTAGGGACATGCAAGACAATATAATGTTATATGTTAAGAGAAATTATTCTAGGTTAGGCTAACTATGGACTATAATAATAATAATAATATAGCAATGGGTATATAAACATGTAATGTTCTCGTGTTTGCGATCACTCTGTAGCTCGTGCTGCCGCCAGTTACCAATAAAACACCGTTAGTTTCGTTTCCGCATTCTCTGAACGAACGCATGGCGAATTCAGCGCACAACTTAGGGAATTTCTCATAAACTCTCTGACCAGGTAAATGTTTGTACAATATATAATGATTGCTCTAAAATATGCACTCTACTCTCGTCCACAAAATGGCGGAAGAAAATAACGTGGTATCACCGCCCGTGCCACTAGTTTCATGCAAACAGCGAGAACCGCAGGGGGGCACACAATGCGCAACCCAACAGAAGAGCTAACCTAGCAAACGATGCGAATGCACTATAAGCAAAGCAGAGACCCGTGCTCTGACTGTGGAAGCTCTCACTCTATCTTGGTATTAAAGGGAAAGACCAAAAGAGCCCTTGGTCGCAACCGTCCGCGCGATTCCCTCCCGATCAGGATATACGCACGTACAAAATACATTTAATGCAACTGCGCCTGTTGCTTTTGTGAAATTCGAATGATTTGCAGGCATTCGTGTAAAAAAACTGGAAGTTATATAAAGTTTAGAGTCGGGCGGGGACGTTTGCGTCTGGTTCTGACCAAAGCTCCAATGTAATACAATATGTACGTACGTAACAAGTTGTTTATAGTTAATTTGTTAGACCTAATAATTTTTAAACACTATTAATTAGACGAATAAAGTAACTCTTAATGCGAGTTTGTCCGTTACAACCTATATCTATTTACAATATATTAATAACAGCACTGCCACGCATTCAGACCACCCGATATCACAATCGGCACCCCCATCTCGCCCTTTAATACCAAACCGTCAACTGTGGAACTTTAGTATTAAATGCTTTGCACAGGAACATTTATTCGTTTTCTTTCTTATCATCTTCTTTTAATTTTTGTGGCACTTGATTGGGAGATATCGAGTTATCAACGGAATCACACACACCCAACGATTTTGACTAGACCAATATCTATCATTAGCCCGAGGTTCAGATGTCATTCCTCCGTTCAGAAACCATTCAGGCAACAAAAGTACTTATTTTACTACAACCTCCAGACATTAAATCAACCGCTCCCCGCACCCCTGCCACTGCCAGATGCGGCTGTTAACGATTCAGTCTTTTCATTTACAATTTAAACCACACACATGTGTACTAAGCATATAGAATTACAACTTAAATTTATATAATATAATATTATTCTGATTTGATTACCATTACGTGGAGCATCTGGGTTGATTCAATAGTTTAAAGCTATAAATTCACAAAATTCGTTGTAATTCCCTCTATAATGATAGTCTGAATACGACTTGAACGTGAAACTACGACTACTACGAAATCATATAATATGTATTTCTACAAAATATTCTTTAGGTGCATACAAGGTGTTTGATTTAATGGCTTTAGGACTGTATATATCGTAAATGTTAATATTTTAGAATATGTCACATCCAACACCATTAGAATCACAGCAAATATACAAAATAAAACAATTAAACTTTCAATTAATAACACAGTGACAATCATCACAATGGAACAAATGAGGACGCTCCAGATATCTCCCTGTTCGACAATTATTATGTCTTACCCACTGCTAGGGTTAAACCCGATGGATGGTGTTACTTTTTAACAATATTATGGATAAAGGGGTGGCTCCGTGTACCTATGTGACATCAGAGAGCCTTGGCTTAAGGCCATAGGTACAATTTTTATATATAACATTTAGTTCATACCACTTGTAGATAAAGAAATGTCCAACAGAGAAAAAAAACAGGATTACAGTATTAAATATCCATATTATCCATCCTACATTCACTCACTCATAATTTTTCAGATTTTACTACACTAATTTTTTTTTCAAACAAAAACTAAACAATATAACACAAATTATTTTTTGTCATTAAATGACTTTTAGGTATATAATATTGGTAATAAAAAGTTCTATATAAACATGTGATAAATAGGGATTCAGTTTGTCGTTGTTACTACTGCAGGTAAGAGGCCAGGGCGGCCATGACTGGTGCAGGTGGCAGCGCTATAGGGATGTGGTAGTATTTACAGGCGGACCGACAGCACTGTCCCTTAGCAGCATCACGGCAAACGGCCACTCGCTGCTCCACCACTTCCACCCCATCTCCTACAACAACAAAATTAATTTTTAGTACATTTTTACACCACCTCAAACGAAATAAACATTGAAACAAAACTTAAAAACAGGAATATAGTACATATACAGGATGTCAGAAATAGGTGGTATAGAATGAGCCAACGATTCAAAAAGTCTTATGACATTTTTTTCTTATAGCGATATTTTCGCCAGGAAACAACTTGTGTTAACTCAGAACGACCAGAATGCGCTTTAAATTGAGCTGGGAGTGATGTGTAATCCATAAACAAGTTATTTTGTGATACGGCCAATCTTTGCAAGTCTCGGGGCATTGGGCGCATTGTCCGAAGGTGCGGCGGCGATCGCGAAAACTGTTATAGACGCTAAAAAATCTTGTAAAACATTGGAAGAAGCTCAAAGACATCATAAAACTATTGAGAATGTGAAACCCTATAAAAATGCCTACGGTTTATATTAGAGACAAATGTATTGCAGGTCTCAGAGCTTTGGGCGCATTGTCCGGAGGTGCGGCGGCGATCGCGAAAACTGTTATAGACGCTAAAAATTCTCGTAAAACATTGGAAGAAGCTCAAAGACATCATAAAACTATTGAGAATGTGAAACCCTATAAAAATGCCTACGGTTTATATTAGAGACAAATGTCTTGCAGGTCTCAGAGCTTTGGGCGCATTGTCCGGAGGTGCGGCGGCTATCGCGAAAACTGTTATAGACGCAAAGAATTCTCGAAAAACATTGGAAGAAGCTCAAAGACATCATAAAACTATTGAGAATGTTATTTTAGGGAAAAAAAGGTTCTGGACTCTACATGAAACCCTATAAAATGGCTACGGTTTATATTAAAGAAAAATGTCATAAGACTTATTTGATTGTTGGATCATTCTGCACCACCCATTTAAATTAGGTTTCCGGACATCCTGTACAATAAAGATTACAAAGAAAAATGCTATTAATTCAATGAAACGTCGACTGCAATAATAGACAAAAAGAATAGGTTAATAAATTAGGCCAAACCAATATATTTGTAGGAGGACCCATTTTATTTTTCCTACGAGAGCTGCTTTTTTAAATTTGGAATTTTGATTTAAAAAAATTCACTTATGAAAAATGTTTGCCGTCTATCTAGTCTAAATTATTTGATTGACTACACGATGGGGCGCAAAACTTTGTCAATTGCTGAGTATTTTCAACGCTTCATTAAATCAATACATTCATGGTCTGGATATATTTCTAGTCTTCGAGTTAAGAATGACAGAAGCACAATTGAGCAGATTTCGAAATTTTAGTATTATAATTTTTGCCAATAGCCTCAGGATTGTCAAGGTATGCAGTAAAGTAACAAATATCTTTGCAAAATCTCGACTGCCTCCTTTACCAATGTCCTTTTAGGCAAAGGAGGTAGCGAAATGTGGATAAACATATCAAAAAGTCACTTACCTTCCTGTAGATGTACAAATTTGCAAGCAGGCCGGTTACAAAGGCCACGATTAAAATCTTGGCACACCGGGAGGGTGTCCAGTAACTGAAAAATGACACAATATATAAGTATGCTGGGTAGTTAGGCAAATCGATTAATAATCAGTTGATAAGTTTAAAAGTAAACATAAAGGGGGCATTTTTTTTTTTGAAAAGTGGCTCTGGTTGTGCACATGTATGCAACATGTACGGGGAGGTATATCTAAAAAACGGCATACATAAGCACTACTACAAAACCATAACAATTTTTTCATTCGTAAATTTCGAATAATGCACATGCCAATTAGGATATTATTAACTTAAATTTGGTCAGTAACTAGATAGTTCAATCATTCTGCACAGAGTAGAATATACGCAACATAATTGCACTACTTGAAAAAGTGGAACATAGTTTACATGAGACTCTCCGTGGAGATAAATACACTTTTAACGTATTTTGCATATAGCAGTTTTGAATGGCAGTTGGATGAAGAATTTAATCAGCAATAAATACCAACAAAAAGCTCGTGGCAGCAATAAAGGCCAAAACCAAAAAGCAGTGTTAATAACAAGAATGATACAGGTAGTGTTTTACATGCAGAATGTTTGAAAATCTTTATGAAAAGGCAAAACTCAAATCTTCCAACCGTCAGTTCGTGGAACGAGACGATTGGAATAATTAAAGCACAAATTTCTACGTTAGCATTAAAAATGAAACTCTATGAGCTCTAGGAACGCAATCAGATTGTGAGTTATGCTAGTTAGTAGCTTTTAGTCACAATGTGCTTGCAGAATTAAAAAAATAACAAGTTACAATGTCAAGACGGAACAAACATCTAATAGAAGCTTTAGGCAAAAATTAGGACATTATTGTACCAGAATGTGCCACATTTTCGTTATTTATTGAGAATTCCAACGATACTGAAAAATCTAACAAAACTGTGATTAGAAGAAAATACTTAAAATTCCTTTACTGTCTCTGAAATCGATCACATAATCAATATATCGTTGCAGTTTCTGATAAATTATAAGTGAAGGGATACTCTAGTGCTTGTCAAGTTTTAAACGCAGTACAAGTCGAGGGCGAGGTAGCTAGATCAAAAAGGACAGGAAATCGATAGCTTTAAATACGATGTAAACTTGCAGTTTAGATTAGATGGTTTAATTTTTGGTTCATTTTCTTCATGATTGTAGTCAAATTATTTCTTCCATTCTTTGTCAGATGAAATCGTGACTAAAGCAAAACTATGAGAAATATCAGACTCAAAATTGTTAGTACCTATATAATTGTATATATGTATATACAGATATTTATACATATTACTGTGACGAGTGATAAATTATGCTTTAAGATGAGAAGCAAAGCAATTGGTTAATATACTTAATTGAATATCAAAAGAGATTATTGTGAATTTTGAGTATTTTAGATAATTTTGATGAAGATGATAGTTCAAACCTTTATAAACTACTGAATTTTTGAAACACGAATCAAATTAAATCAATATCATGATCATGCTCCAAATTTGGTCCTGTTAATCATCGGACGACCTGTATCAATTCAAGAGGTGCTCAACAAGTTATAATTTAGCCTACAAATGTAGCAGCTACAAAGACATATTTAACGAGGTGGTCGGAGGACATGTGCGACGAAAGCGTTCCGCGTAAACAGCTCAACTCCTACGTCTAAAACGGACGGGCACTATAATAGGTAAATACATATTAAGTAAACATCAAGTTAAGCGATCAAGTTTTAGTTCGTTGTTAATGGGAAACATTCTGTGTTAAAGCACATTGTAACTTGTTAAATTAGACCAGTCATGTAAGCTGCGCCACATTATTTAAGTATAAAGGAAAGATACCATAAATTGGCCTAGCGATGTAGTACAGCGTACATGATGTTAAACAACGTGAATACCTGTCCTTGTTCGTCAGTGTAGATCACAAAGGGGGCGTTCGAGGGCGCACCATTGTCTATGGCGACATGCAGTATTGTGCAGCAAGCGTCATCGCAGCCAAACAGCAATGCGACAACATTACGTTACAGCCAGTACGATATACCCACCATACACCAGAGAGAGAGAGATACATTAAAGTGAATGTGAGACGGCACGTGTGTATTATTTCAAGTGTTAATTAATTAGGTACATTAAGGCATCGGTGTGATGTGATCAACAACGTACGCAAAAACAGTATGATTTGAGACCAAATGAGTCGGTTAGGGGTGTAGCATGTTGACGTGTTTCAGTGTTATGAAGAGGTGTTGGTGGGTTCCCAAAACCACGGCAACAGAGCACACAACGGGTGTGTGCCAAAAATACATAACAACATCACAATCAATCCATTTCAGCAGTCAGAAATTGGTTGCAAATAAAATTTTAATGAGAAATTAGGGTTAGATAACAGATGTAGAAAAACCATACGAACGTATGCATGAAACAGAAAAGCAAAGTAAAGTTAATTAGTCAAGGGGGTCACCACGGTGGAGTAATGTACCCAGAAGCAAAACGGAAACACCAAATGTGCTGCGATTCAAATCCTCGTTTATTAATGGTATTAAATGGTGGTTTTTAAATGACCTGCCAACAGCAAAACATTTCCTTCTAGGCACATTACGTTACATTCAAATTATAAATGACTAATTACGAAAAGTCACTGTATATGAGTTAGTACAGATTAATACAGTCATGGAATTAAGTGTTATTTAGTACCAAGGTTTTGGTCGAGTTAGTTTCTTAAGTTTTTGGTCTATAAAATTCTGGAGGTCGCAGGCCTGGTTTCAATAAAACTTGCAAATCAATTAATTTGCAAGTGGGTAAAGTTGCTATGGGACCTAAAAATCTAGAGTGCCATGAGTAGGCCTGGGTGGTAAGAGAAAAAAATTGGAATAAATGTTTAAATGAATTTTTCTCAAAATTAGTATAATTAAGTAGATTTTTAGTTTCTCGTCTCTTCCAAACCAAGCTTAAACGATCTTGACGCGAAGAAGACAATAATTGGTTTCTAGATTGTAGCTTATTATTCGTAATTAATGTAGTAAAAAGAAGCTCCAGCCAAGGAAAACCTTTGGTAGGATGTCTCTTTAAGATCACTATTTTCATTGTATCACGAATATAAGAAACGTTATCATCCAAAAACAACTTTTTATAGCTTTGTTTGTGCAATAACTGATTATTTCAGGTGGAAAACTTCAAATCTTCTTAATTATACCCAATCGACTTTAAGGCAAGCTCCAAAGTACCAACATTATTATCCTAGTACAGTCTTTTAATATATCAAAATATTATATAATTTTGCCTTAACCATAGTTATAACATTGCATCATTAGGATTATAATAAATTTTGGTTTGATACAGAAAACCGACATGTCGATTTTAATGGAACGATATACTATATTAATATCGATAGTACAAATAAATACATGATATTATGTATAGTAAACCTTAGCGATATAGTGAGTCGAAAAAATCACGCAAAAAATTGCAAAAAAACTGGTTCAAAATTAATCATCAATATTTAGTAACAACTAAAGCCTGCCCTGAGCAATTCTCGATATTTCTCCAATTGGGTGCACCGCGGCATTTTTAAAGGTTTTTGCGTGATTTTTTTAACCTCCTATATCACTAAGGAGACGTATACATAATATGGTAATCTTGAAAAATAACATACAGTTCAAAACCACCACTAGATAAATATAATTAGATACATTAAAAATGTTCAATAGGTACTATTCGGAGATAATTTATATACAATATACATGTTTCTCTGATTCTGTGTCGTAAAGTAATACAATAAGCTGGAACTGGTTTTCTTTTAACAAGAATGACTCATCCTGAGGAGATTTTCAAATTTTCCTTAAGTTATATTAAACGTTCGTGATTCAATGATTCTACGTCAGAATTGATTTTCTAGCAAACAATAAAATAATTTTGAGGTTTTTTTTATCATCACTTAAATTTTATAGAAACAAAGAAAATAAAGAATTAAAACCAGACACTACATACGGGAAGTTCCTATTCAGTTTATTCAAAAGAATTCAGAAGAAATATTAAACATGAAACCGCTCAATACCATTAATAGGTACACACGAATTTTGATGATGTGTATAGTGATGTTAAAGAGGAGATTATGGAGAAGGCTGTAACTTTTCAGGAGAGAGATTCAGGTCTGTCAAGTGTCAATAATCATATCTATCGTAATGTAGATTCAGTTGTTTTGTTTACAATTTTTAATATCTGCCTAAACGTGATTTTAGATGGTTAGAGGCTTATGAAATTGATAACTTTGATTACATTTATGCCAAATGCGTTCCTTTTCCAACACAGAATCTGTTATTCGCTTACACCTTGTCCGGCTAGTTATTTAATTTTTTAATTACTTTTACTGCTCTTCTAAAACCTGCGACCTCCACTTTAATGAGAAATAATCTCTACGACTTGAACGAAACCAGTGACTTTTTGTAGAAGTTGAAGTATTAGTGTATAACCGAACGAGGGGGGTGGAAAATTAGTGATTTATGTAAATAGCAGTATAAAATGAACATAAAAAAAAGTATCAGTTACTTACAAATTAGGTGTGAAAAAAGTAGGTTTTAAGCAAAAAAGCGATATAACTATAAAAAATTAAAAATGATTAAAAAAAAGCTGTTACGTGTAGAACAAATCTGCGATGCTACAATTAGTCTATGCGGCTGGATTCTGCAAACATAACATATTAAATATGGCGTTGTAAACAATATATAAAACAAATAATTTCATGTAATGTTAAGATAATTCATATAATATATATGATTCCAATTACCTACATATTACATTTTTACTTACTACAAAGCTACAAATAGGTTTAGCAAATAAGAAAATGTAGAAAACATTCGAAATATACAAAGCTTCTAATAGTTCACTCATTGCAAAACACTACGGTAGATTTAAAACACATTTTTATAATCACTTATGTTAGTCATCCTTTTTAAGCTATCATAAATTTTCTCAATTTTCAATAGCTTTGTGCAATGTGCATATGAAATATGTATAGTAGAAGGGTGCACAATAGAACAGTTAAAAAACACCATAAGACGTTTGAACTTTCTAGCTCAGGAGAATGTTGCACATTACACAAGCATCAAATTTGCTCTTTAATTTCTTCAGGTACACCAAGCCTATTCTCTTTGTCTTTCTAATACCATTTTTTTTTTTTTTTGTACAGGAGGTAGAAAGGATTCTTGCCTCCCACCGGTTACTTTTTGTGTTTTTATTGAGAAAACTTGCATTATTTTAATGCCACTTCACCGTAAAATAAAGATGTCAAATAACAGAGCAGCAATCATTTACTCGGAAACTCGCACATCTCCGAGCAAATCATTTTGTGTGAAGCGGGAAAGAATCTAGTCGAAGATTTTATAGACAAAGGAACAAAAACAGCCAGTGCTACGTCTAATTTAATTATTACCTACTTTGTATTGCATCGTACTTTTAGTATAATACCAGATTTCCCAAGATATATACAATAGTATAACAATTAGTAAGAGATTATTGTTAGTGTCCGGTCCCTCAATTGTCGATTAAGATGATTTTAGGAGAATTTAAAGTCATTATGGTGTACAGAGTAAATCGTTAGCAGTAATTATTGTAGTATGTACAATGTTACAAGGTACAACTAAGGAACCGAAACTTTCATTGAAGATATGGTCAGCAATCCTTTCTTTTTTTTTTTGATATGTACATTAGATCTCGCGTCAGGTTTCTATCAGATCGAAATAGATCAAAAAGATATTAAATAAACCGCGTTTTCCGTAGAAAATGGCCATTATGAATTCGTTCGCATGCCATTCGGTCTAAAAAAACGCCCCTTCACTTTCCAGTGCGTTATGGCTAACATTCTTTTACGTCTCCAGAACGAACGTATATCCAGATTACCCGAAGTATTTAAAAGTTAACAAAAGCTGTTTATTGTTCATATAGCCAAAAAAACTTCGACATGATCCAATAAGGACAGTTTCAAAAGATCTCTAGCACACGAATACTTAATAGAAAATTCAATTCAACTAGTCGGCCGAGTAAAAACTAGAAAAGAAAATGCCCAAAAGTGTAGTTTTTCAAAAGAGAGCTTATATTAGTAAGACGCATAATCGTGAGCTCAAATGCTACTTACCTGGTGGGAAACCTCAAGAGTATGTGTGAATTTTAGAGAAGATCACAGGCATTCTAGGCGTCTTGAGGAGTAAATAGCAGAAACAAAGTCACTGTCATTTCGTATTTGTTATCTTTATTTTATCGGTGGGTATTTTAAGCAAGTGTTAGTTCAATGATAAGCAATGATGTAAGGGGTACTTGTCAACATACAAAAACACAAAAAATAAAATGTGGGGCAAGCAGGGGAGAGTTTACAGCCTGTACAGTATTCCTTGTATATAGTATATAGTAAAAAAAAGCCAGTTGAGGAGCACTTGTAGAAGGCACGTGAATATAGGATATTGAAATAAATATATTGGATATTGGAAGTAATCAAAATAATAAGCAATGATTAATAAAACAAATATCATGCATTTTCAAGCATTATTATTACAAATAGTAGCGGTGATAATACATACACCTCAGGATTAGAACAATACAGTACACATTAAATCATATAAATTATGGAAAAGGTTTTTAACACTAATATGGCGAACGTGACCCACACCTCAGCAAAGCGTGATCAGCAGCCTAAAGGCACTACGTTATTGTAAGTCAAGATCAAGGTGGCTGGCAGCTGATTACGCACAGCCGCGCAGTACTAGGAGGGCGCAGCCCTTCAGTACTGGGCAACTCGGCCATTAACCAAAACTACTATAGCAAATAATTGAGCCTGATATCTATCTAACCTGTCAGATACATAGTAATCCTACTTAAAAATGCAAATTCTTTCTTTACACATTATGTATGTAAGACTTAATTCCAATAGACATATACTTAAGATTTAAATATTATACATGCATCACAATAACGCGTACTCGATGAAAGTACAGGTGAAGTTTCTTTTAAATGCTAGTAGTAAGACACATCTCTTTTAGCAATTATATATAACATTAATAATACATCACAATACTATGTCTAAATCTATCCTATATCTTACAATAAAAGGTAATAATACTACTACCTTGAACACAGGACAAATATTTAGTAGCTTCGAAATTTTTTTTAATGTGTCAGACACTTCGTTGTTGCCTTATCTTTCTCAACAAATTCAAAAAATATAATTATAGATTTCGAAAAATCATTAGTAGAATTCCAATCAGTGGGTTCTCAACTCACTATAATATCACTAAATTTTTAAAGTTATATAATATTTATATATATACACTACTTGACTAGAAATCTAAAGAATATGCATTTTCAAAAATAAACATTTTCACTACAGTCACGTAGAATTTAGCGGCTGTTACGGTTTTTTGGTGGTAGCTCTGGAAGTCTACTAAAATTGCACTAATACAAGCCTAAATATTTGCTCTACATACAAGATAAAAACTACATTGGATGAAAGAGATGACACGCAGAACATAAAAGATTCTACAATTGTGCTTCGAGATCAAACCCAGGAAGACAAAAATAACAACCGCCTTTGAGGCAACTGCATGATCATCAACTTATTTAACTAATAAAATCATAATTAACATTTTCCAGGAACAAAAGTCTAGTAGTTTCAACAGTGTGTACAAAAGGTTTAAAGTTTACAGGACACCTCGACATATAACTCGGCCACTAGATATACGAAAATTATATGTCGACTGACCGGAGAGATCCTAACCCAAAAAGAAAACAGAAATCGACAAGTAATTCTTGTAAAAACGGACATGCAGAACATGTATAAGTAAGCCCCATGCAAAATTGGAACTAATACACAAACATAGATCATAATAATGAGTCGTCTTCGGCGGTCAAAGTCTGTACATATTGTTCCTTTGACACGGTAACGCATCATGGTGGTTCAATTCAAGTCATAATCTACGTACAAACCTTGGAAACTGGTGTCTTTTTGGGTCAGTTAACAAACTACAGACTTTGAGATGGCACTTTCTAACAAATACAACGCTTAAAGTATCTACCATGCGTCAATTAGGCTCTCAAATAGATTATATAAATACGTATATTGTATCATGCATAATTTCTAATAAATATAAAATTTTCCATTTTAATGGCAAAGATACATCGTACTAATCTTATCCACCAAAATTAATAAATTCGGGTATGTATATATTAAAGTGGTGTGACGGGGGGAGGGAGGATGTTATATTAGCGGTGCAAGTAGCAGGTGTGAAGGTATCACAGTATTGAGGCACTCGCTTGGTCCGGGTTCGCTCAGAGCATTGCCCAGTTTTTTTTTTCTAATTTTAAACCACAAATTTTTGACTAGATAATTTCTGAATAAGTCAAAATAACATTAAAATAAAAAAAAAATTACACGTATACCGGTAATACAAAATCACTGACTTACTTCTCTCTAAAACAACAACAAGATTTAAAATTGATGTACCGAAGTGCATTTTTTCCATAACACTAACCATAGAATTTAATAAAAACTAGGAAAATTGAATACGATTAATTATAAAATATTACACAAACCAACGAAAACATAAAAAACAACGCATTTAAAAACGGCCAACGTACAACGATTAGGTTGTTTTTAATTTTTTGTAAGGCTGCAAGACCACGTTATTGTTGTTGTTCTGGGCGGCGGCGACCGCCATATTCGTTGACGCGGAAACGTTGGTCATCGGCGCGGCCGAAACGGTGACCGGGTATTGTGCGCCCAATAAACTGTTACCATACATGGGGGTGGTACTGGCGGCTGTGTAAGGCGTTCTCATGATCGAGTAAGGGTTAAACTGAAAATTCGGCGGTGGGCGGCTGATATTAAGCAAATTTTGCTGGGCTAGGGCAGCTTGGTAAGGATTGGCAAGCCCCAAATTCAAACTGGTAGCGTTAAACTGGAAAGGCAAGCCTGGGTATCTCTGAAAAGTTGGGGGCGGCACGGTGAGCGCCTGCTTGTTCAGCGACACCCCGGTGTAATTCAGGGGGTTCAAGTGGCTGAGCTGATGGTTGGCGGCAAGAGATTGATTGACAGCAGCTAGCTTAACGGCTTTTGCGTAATTTTGCTGGGCAACCTCTTTAGCAAGCGTTGCGGGATCAGGGATGGCTGGTTGCGGGGGCAAGGTAGGCAGGGATGCGGAGGTGGTGACGCAGGAGATCGCCTCGCTCTCTTTCGTGAGCTGCTGCTGCTGCTGGGAGGCCGAGGAGACAGACTGGATTGCCTCGGGAACTGTGGGTGAAGCACATGAGGAAGAGGGTGGAGGAGCGGGTGAGGCGGAATACTCACATGACACGGGCACAAACGGCTGCTGCAGCTGCATGAGTTGCTGGTATGTGGTTGCGTTGGGTTGGTAAACGGGCACGCCTGATTTGTCGGCTGCTGGCCGTTTGTAAGGAACCATGCCTGCTGGGAAGGCCTGCTGACATACATGATTCTCAGTATAGCACTTGAACAGAAACCAGTTTATTATATGGTAAAGGTACAGATTTTTGGGAATGCCTTACTTAGCATTACATACAGCGGATAAGGACCGGTTAATAGCAGTCGGTTTTATTTTGGTCTCTTTTTAGACACGGATATTTAATTAAACCGATTACCTACAAACGAAAGAAATTTGAAAAAAAAATGTTGAAGTTCTTTCCCGCACGGTTATCGGACTGTTAATCTTCATAACTCAGTACAATATTCTTCCAAGTGTATGCCAGTCACAAAGGACTATAAACACATTCTTCAACTTTAATTATACAATTTTAATTATTTATTTAATATTGTTTTTAAAACTTTAGGACCAATATCTCAAAAATGGCTTATCCAAATGCAAACGCGATGTTCATTTGTTTTTTCTGACAACGAATTCTAAAAATATGGAGTAAAACATAAATCTTTGAGGAATGACCCTGTATTATGTACATATTGTGCAATATGATATTATCACACGTACGCGACAGATATTTTATAACTGTGCTCAGATGTCGAATTATCAAGTATGTGGGTACACAAATAAGTAGAATGGGACGGAATAGAACAGATTGTAAATATTTTTGGTACTTACAAAATTGTCGTAATAAAAAGACCCAACTGATTTCATATCCATCTGAAATAAAAAGGATAAGGGTACGTGTTAATTTTTTAATATTAGTTGAACATTGAAAAGCGAATATGTATGGGCGCCCACTCGATCGTTTCGCTAACATTCACTTGGGGAAACAATCGAGTTGGCCTGCACAAATAAATTAAAAATTAGTCTAAGAGCTATCCTGCCTGTCGCGGGTACAATTTCCGGTGCGTACAGGCAGAATACCAGATAAAAAATCACAAACGATAATTATTATTAATATAACAGTATTGCTGTAATTGTAGTTGCTAGGATGTTGCGAGTTTTAAGAACGTCCACAGTAGACAACTGTAAATTTTATGAGAAACAAAAAAAAAAAAACTAAAGCTAATTTAGCCAGTGATTTAATATTAATATGTGATTAACGATTTTCATCATGCAAACACGACAATGGTAAAAGCGATAAAAGCTTGAAAAGGAAGCACAGGTTTGTCAGGAAAAATTTTATATATAAAAGTCAAATTAATTAAAAAATGTTTCCTAAAGCAAAGTAAAAACAGCCTCTCACAACATGCTAACAACTTGACCAGGTAGCAGTTCGCCTTTTCTACAAAAACGCAGCTTTATTAAAAAACTTTTACCGAAATGTGTAATTTTGAATAAATCCACACGCAACCACTGATTTACTGAAAACCAAGCAAAACTATATTTAAAATATTCTGCAACAACGGTCCACGTTGTCTGATGGAAGATCTGAAATGTGTAATTAATTTTCAGTTAAGCCTTGATTGGTGCATCATTGGATCTTCGTTATTTAATAATTACAAAATCTACGTAAAGCAAATGGTGTTGAGTGTTCAATTTGTGTGCAATACTAGCAAAAAGCACGATCACAATGTACGACAAAAGCTCTGGTACCCTCTCCGCGTAATAAATAGCGTGTCCATCTAAAAAAGCCACAATTCCTTATGGGTGGTAGAGTAGTAATTTTGTAAAAATATTATCTTAGGAATACTGAGTGTGAGATCACTGTTTACTACATAAAAATATATACAAAAGTATGCATGCATACCAGCGGTGGGCAAATTAATTAAATCAGCACGTAATATACAATTTTGTTTCATTCATGTAACTTGTCCACCGCTGTATGCAGGGCATGTCGAGACAATTTGGATTAAATGTTATTCTACGGGGTGAAAGCAATGCTAAGGATAATAAGCTAAAAATTTTACAAAGTATGGCTGTTTTATTGTACAATTTCCCAGGTCGGCGGATCCTCTGAAATGTAGTTAAATTGCAAACCACTACCCGTTATGTGTTAAAAATGTGTAAGTGTGTGTGTGTGTCTATACAAAATTATATTGTGTACACATCTATTTTAGTAATACCAACAATGAATACGAAACGGCCGCCGCGGTCGCTTGGATAAAAATCCGCGACTGAGATATACAAAATTGGGATATTTAAATAGCGGATATCCTCTCGGAATGTGACTGGGACCAGCTAGTTAGCAGGACTGTTGCAGTGCGGACTAGAAAGTTAGTAAAACGTTTTTCAAGTAGACATCAAAAATCACAATTATACTTTTTTAATTTTTTTTTTTTTTTTTCATCATTTCTTTCCCCCTCAAACAGTTGAGAGTTGACCTATAGCGATAGGTGTACATTTTGTAAAGTATTCCAATGAAATGTGTCATAACTGACCATTCTATTCATCTTTCATCAGACCGACTACTTTTTATTCGCGAGGGGCATGTTATACCTATTGTTGGGAGGATAATACGATCATTGGGCAAACAAATATTATAAAGAGGTGCAACTGTCAAGGTTTCGAGATTTTAGTATTATACCAAATCCATCATGCCATGAAAATAATAGTGGGGAACGAAACTAAATTTAAATAGTGATCGAGTAGATGATGCACATACAGATCGGTTAACCAGCTTGGGATTGTGCACTGTACGGCTGCACTGAATTCACTTTTGCACGAGGTTAAATAAAATTTAAAATCAAGCAAAACAGATATCCATAAAAACGGTTTCTATCTCCACCCTACTTTGAATTCATAAAGGGTTTCCTCTTCCACCCGCTGTTGGTGTTTTATAGCGGGAAATGGGCGTTCTCCATTTACGTTCGTTTTATTTCTGTGCCCTTAACTAGCACTGCAATAGTTCTGGCAGGTCCAATTTCGAATTCGAACCAGCGTTAGTGTATAAAATTACTACCAAAGTATATTTTGTCGTATTTATGTACCGCAAAACAAGCCGATTTACGTTCAGAAAATTAAACACCTCCACAAAATAAAAATGAGTCATATTATATGATTATGAGAAAGCTTGTGAAAGTAGAACACGGAGGTTTTGTACCTTCGTGTTCACCGCTCATTTAAACCGGCGATTTGCGGAATAGGATTTATATTTGACGGCTCTCGGTTATCACAGGTAAGTGCTCCTCTTTCTTTGTAGGTAATGACGTGTCACATACAGATAAAGGAACTCCTAATTAAAAGCCTAAGCAGCCGGCACATTTTTTGGCAAATTACGTACATAAATGAAATTTACGTGGTCAATTTTCCAACTCAAAGAATTATATTGAACGAAAAATACTCATGAGGTTTTACTTTTTTATTCGCGTTTTGTTCAATAGTTTTGTAGCTTTCTGTATATTAATTATAAGGAAAAATGAGTATCGAATATCTGGACCAATTCTAGTACAAATGATAATAACCTTTTGGATATGTTTTCAATTACAGTTTGGATATGGATGAGTCTAAACGTCTTTTTCGTAAAAAATATCTAATATGATACAGCGGCATGTCCCATTATGTTTTATCTAAAAGGCGAGCCTTTTTCTTGCTTCCCTTATTTCTAGCTCCACACCGGGATTATTGATTTATTTATTTTTAATGCCGTTAGATTAAAACCATCTAAAACTGCTCAAATTTGTTAACACTAGCGCACTATTTTTAAATATTTTAATTTTAAAGAAAAATCATTTCGTGGTCTAATTTCAAATATCGTACGCGTTTCAAAGTGTACTTTGGCGCCTAGAATTGTATCATTAACAGGTGCAGTTAATTGTGGAATGTTGGCGTCTTGTCAAAGGCGCACCTGACATTGGGGAATATTAATATCAGTCGGCCCATCGAAAAGGCTTTTGGGAATGATATTTTTGTATAAAAGTTCTTTTTGAAACCGAGTCAGAGTAATCCTCATCCCATATAATTATTTAAAGCGTTAACTAGACAGCCATATTGGAATTGTGGAAAAACTTGGTCCGAAAAAATAAAAAGAATTTTATTTGGATACGGTTTCATTTCACAAAATTTGGGGTCATTATAATTTTGCTAATGTTAGATCTGCCGTTTATTGTGAAATTATTTTTTTATTTTTATTTTTTTTATATCGAATAAATCTAATCTAACCATACGAACTCGCACATTTCCGAAAGGACATAAAACACTGCCTCAATTCGCTTTTCTTGAAAAAGCTAGTGAAATAAGTTACAAGTTACCTCTGGCGTTGTTAAAACCATATTTGAATAGAAAAAAAAAACACGGAAGAGCGGAGAAAGAGCACGAATGATAACACATTTTTTAAAGTTTTGCTTGGTGAGAAGTCAAGCAGCACAATTTAAAGCGTAAGTGATTGATGGCATCTGCTGTCATGCATGACAACTGTTTTAAATCATCTTCAAAACTTCGACCTACATAGATAAACTTTTCGTAAAGGGCTCTTAAAAACAGTTATCAAAAACTGCTTAAACGCGACGATGATCGTTATGAGCTGCAATTAAGGGCAACCGATGGGATGGACATCACTTGTTTCTGAGCCACAACGCTTTTTCCTTAAGGGCGATGACTCATAAATGCCTGCTGGATTTCGTATTCATTGTGGTGTAGCACTTGGAATTATGACTATTTCTGTTATGTACACAATACAAAAAGAAAAAATAGTGTCATGCAAAGCAGGCGCAAATGGTACCAGTAATAGATCTGTGTCGGCGGTGCTAGGCTCGCGGGGTCTCTTCTTGCCTATCTCAAGGGCGGCGGTGGCGGCCGGGGGGGCCAGCAATGGCGAAACGGCAGCGGGCTATTAGTAGAGCAGCAACAAGACCAAGCACATCCGCACCAACGGGGTAAATAAAACAAACCAGCTCTAATTAATTTATTGAGACTGACAATGAGGCTTTTGATGGTACATGTCCACATATCGCTCTCATTTAATAGTGTCATAAAATGTGGCGGTCAGCAGCTCTGGCAGCGGGGTAGTGTGTCAACGAGAGGGGCCCTCTAGAATTATCATTTGGTGCATCTCAGCAAAAACATAAATTATTAGTTCAACCTTTTGAGATCGGCAAAATTTGGTAAAAACTAAGGACGATGTGAATATTGGACCAATTGCCAAAAATTTCAATATTCTTTTATACAATGAGTGACTGCTTATTTTTTCAACAGCTCTTCATTTGTGTATAAAATAATACGCTTTTTTGAAAATTTCATGGCCTTCGCGCAAAGGCCCATTGATCTACTATGGCGACTATCTGGTCTTCCTCGTTAGGGTACATAACCTCAAAATTCAGACCGTACTTAGTTTTTCTTTCACAAAGTGAGATTCAAACTTTCCAAACTAAAACTGCAATTTCTGTCTGCTTTTGCTGGATTTGTACAAAGCTCACCATGTCAGATGATGAAGGATCGAGGAAGTCGTCGCTGTGTGGAAACAACGTTTACTATTGGATCTGTTCGAAATATAATTCAAGGTCATATGATCATTTGCATATAAAACCGCCATTATGAAACTAGTCGATCACGTTTGCATGAATGATTATGATGGTAGATTGTTGCTCCTGCATAAAAAAGCGCCTAGTGAATTTCATCCTGTATGTGCGCACACAATGGAAGCCATGCCAAGCGGAACTAAAATTATATTTAATTATTTCGCTATCTATTGTGCTACGTATCCCGTTATAATTTAATTAAAAATTATGATAAACTTCCTAAATACACCGAAGAACTAATAAACACATTACGGCAGGTTCGGGCAGGTGATAAATGAGTTCGGTTCAACAGGGTGTGCTTTCATTAGGCAAAAGAAATTAACAGCGTCTAAAATATGCATCGGGAAAAAATTACCAGTTTCTTTTTTGTATCAATGTGGCTTGTTAGAAATTACATAAATATCTCCTTTACATCGCTTTTAATTATGTACATTCTTAAGAATGTTAATTAAAAAAAAAAGAAAGAAAAACAATCCTTGCAAGGATCACTCCAGATTTTATCCTACCCAATAAGTCGGAGCAATATCTCGTCTCAAAAATGCTTTCATAGAGCCAACAGAACTGAATTAAAAACCTTGTTTCTTTTATACATATCTAGAATTGCATATAAATTTTTATTTACACGTCGCGTTTCCAGTTCTACAGCCAATCAAAACACGCTGCGAATCTAGCATGTCGATGTCGTCCTCGACTTTGCAGTTCCGACGTCTTGCCGGGACTAGTGGCAATATTGAATTAATAAATATCAATACGTCTGACATATTTACGAGCATCATCTGACATGTTTCGAGCTGCAAACTACAATTTCAGTCGAGTTGGAAATGTGCAGGTGCGATGGACAACTTCATCGGGAAGTTGGGCGGCAATATCTGAAGCTAAAATATAGTTGATCATGCAGGCAATTCGACTGAAAGAGAACGTACAAGCGACGTACACCCTTAATTACTATTTAATTTGGTAGTACACATTAGCCCTCACCGAACTGTCACGATGGGACTTAAGGGGCTGGCGAGAGACACTGTAATGGCCAAATTGTAATAACTGAATTAGTAGTGCTCGTGAAACGTTTATTTTTCTCTTGGGAAGTGAAAACGTGAAAGAAATATACGGTGTGGAAACTAGCCAGGCACTTATTATTATCAAAAATCAAATCAAAAATCGTATTGGTCAAAAATGACCATGCAATTAAAAAAATTTTTTTAACCTCAAACTTTTAACCAAACCGGTTAGATTTGCAATTTTCAAATTTTCAAGTATGCCTGTTGAAACTATCCCAGTTTTCGATCAATTTCCAAAGATTTTTCCATTTTTCTCCCAAAAACCAGAATTCAAAATTTTACTTACTGTGCTGGATTTTAAGTTTTTTTGCACTGTACTAAAAAAGCCCGCCCACACTCGGTGAATTGATTCTGTACTGTTTCAAATTAAACGTATAGAGCGGCCGCTTGCACCAAAGTATGTGAGAGTGGAAACAATCCGGCAAATTTCATGCCCATAAAGTTGTAAATGGACCTTAAATCTGCTGGAAAATTCCAACGCACGTTCTAGAGCGTATAAAATATATCAGCTGCGGGGCGCTGTGTCCAAAAAAACCTATTGGATAAAATCATATGAATCATAGGCACAATATTTTTACATTTGCATGCACTTCCTGTAAAAGTCACAGCAATTAACAAATATACGAACACCAAAAGCATCATCAACATAGAAATGATAAAAACACATGAAATATAAATGTAAAAACTTCAATTACAGCTTAACAACTTTCAATATTAAGAGGAATTTTCTGGTAAACTGCACCTGAAAATAGGTACAATTAAAACGGAAAGTAAAATAAAAACTAGTAACACAAAAACACCAAACATTCTTGACGCAATGAGCTGCGTACATCTGCAAACAAGCCCCACGAAGCAAATCTGAGCGTGTCAGATCTACTTCAGTCGATACCTAACATTAACCTAGTTTGTGTTTGTGTTGATATGTCAACGAAAAATGTCTACAAATACGGGACCAGTTAATAAAAGCTTGCTACTGCGTGGAATTAAAAATATTCTAATGGGGTGTCTACGTATATATTTGCATCAGTCATTGCTACTAAATAAAAGTACGACAGTAGATTGAATAACTGATCCTTTAGGGCAAAGAGAATATTTGTATCGGCGATCATTCCAAATGTCTGAATGGTATTAGTGAAGTCAACTTTTTAAATTTCACTTCGATGCATGGTGAAGTTGTTACTTACCCCACAAGCTTCAATTTTTAATGCTTAAACGTTTTGATCTTGTTGTTACGTTTGATTTTTCCCATTAACCTTGTCGTGCAGCCCTCGTACACTTTGAAGGTTTTTGGTAAGACTATGGAGAACGGCTGAAAAAATGCTGTCGCAGATTTTGATTATGCTTATAAGTTTCAATTGTCTCTAGCAATATTTTACAGAATTGTTGGAGGTAAAGTTGACTTCAGAAAACAAAATTGTATTCGAAATTGCCATTGAGGGTTGAATTTACTAAATTAAAAAACAAATTTCAACGAATTTTCAAATCCAGTCATCTCCATGATTCGATTGAAATCACTATTCAGATGACTTGATTTAGCCTTACGCAAGCCATATAAATATAAATTGATAGAAATAACGTGTGATCTCAAATCGTCACTTATTGGTGAAAAAAACTGAACGCGAGGAAAACAGGTAACATGCTGATTTGAGTCACAATTTTTTTTTGCATTTTTCCACTATTTATCAGAATAACTAATTATGGTGTGGATTTTACAGTTTTGAAAAAAAATTCTCGACAAAAAATAACAGCCCATTTTTACGCCAAAACAATTTTTGTCGAAAAATCAAATAAATCGGACTTTTAAGCCAAAAGAAAAATGCGATTTCTAAATTATATTGAAAATTTCACGTCGCATTTTTAGCCAATCACAAGGTTGCTTTTGGTTTCGTTACCATGGCAACCCAAAAAAATTCCGGAAATTTTTATCCTTCAGGGCACCCTGAGTAATAATTTCACAAGCAAAACACACTTTACGGAACTCCATCGACATATCAATGTTTGAAACAATATTTTGCGAGTGTCGCTCCTAATTAACTGCTTATTCCGCCATTTAGTCTTAAAATACTTCAAAGGAAGAACGGGCGGACTCCCCTTTGAACCTTTATATGGTAAAGTAGAAAGCTAATCTATTTGTGCAAATAATGGAATTAGCAGAGGCGGCAACAAGTCCTAAGTGGCGAAATGAGAATGGCAATACATTAATATAGCGCCAATGCCCTACGACATCCGCCGGGATGATCCATCTATCGAATAGGAAAATTGCACTGTAAAATAAAACGAAAATACCAATTTCAACTTTTGGCACATATGAGCTTTTATGACACGTTAAAAACTAATATTAAAAAAATATATATGCACGATTTTTGGCTAGTTTGTTATCTAGAATTTATTTATATTTGTATGTATTTATGGCTTTTGGGACAGACTTGGAAATTTTATTCCTGCTAACCTGCAAGGACGATTATTAACTAACTATATTGACTCATATTTACTAGGTCAAATATTTTGCATACGCAGTCTATTTCTAGAACAGATTATTAACAGACGAGCCCATTATGCAAGAATTACAATTACTATGAAATGAAATTATGGTCGTAAAGTAGACTTTTAACGACCCATTTTGTTTAGCACAATTAAAATGTACTAATTTGGTGATTCTAGCTATCATACATTTGATTCGAAAAGAGTAGTTTGTTAAGACTTATTTACTGAACAAAAATCTACTCTCGCAAGAATCATTTAACTAAATTATTTTTGTACAGTGAAATATTCATTAAAGTATTTTTTTTCCAATATCATTGATTAAGGAATGAAGAAGATGCGCAACGCAAATGGTAAAACGCGGTGCCAATTCTGGCCGCGAGATTATCAGTCAGTTTAATGTTCAGATTGATTTTGGTTCAAAATTGTGACGGGTAAAACACACAGATATGCATGTGATTAGTATAGAAAGTAAGAACATTAGATATCCTCTTAAGGGCTGGACGAAGGCTACCGAATAAACTGTCAAATAAATTAAATATAATAGTGCTTACAAATCTTCATTATTGACTAGTGCTAAAATATTTCTACTTAAACTATGTTGGTTAAAAGTGGGCATTGGGCATGGACGCGTAGGACATTAGGCATGGCAAGTTGATGAATGTAACCTGCGGGAGTCAAAGAGCAGGGCTTGTTGGCAGAGCACAGCTTTCCATGCTTTATTATATCGGTCTGGGGGGGGGGGGGGACGAGCTACAGACACAAATACGGATCTAACTGAGTTTCTACCTAGGTAGAACTACCACCCTACAGCTCCAGATAGCAGAGAAGATAGCCGCATGTCATTGCATCAGGAATATATGCCAGCCACACACACTTCAAACTACCAGCGATAAAGAGAGGGCCTCTTGTGGCCAGCAAAAGGCCCTCTTTGCAATATGAACGATCTTGCAGCTCCGATATGCGACTTCGGCTTAAAACAAACTAATCATGGTCGTTATTCGGAGCGTACGGACGTTCATAAAGCAGTCTTACATAACAGGACTGGAAAGAAAAACACCACAATAATTCGGATCCATTCGCAACTACCTCCTTCACCTCCAGAAGGAGATGAGCATAAAGTAGCCGCAAATGGAGTCCTATTTTGTTAATGACAAAACACAAAACACCACTACGAGCTATTAGCTTGCAAGAAAATTTTAAACGTCCATGGTCTGCCAGGTACAATTTTTTCTATCCTTTTTTTTGGTATACTTTACTATAATAATTCAGTGTTACCTTTACGACCCGGGAGACCATCGGCGCCAAAAACAATAAAAAACAAACAGACAGACAGAATAGAAAATAGCGAGCGTGCGCACTAAGATTGCGTAGCATACCGCGCTAGCCCGCGACTGTGCGGCCTTGATTTGGGCTTGGAGGTGCAGAGGGGGGTGGAAATAGCGGCAGGGGTCGCGGTTGCAGCGGCCCTTGACTGCATCCATGCAGACAGTGACAGTGCCGTCCTCGTTGGCAGTCACAGAGTCAGCGGGATGCGCAAAGCGACACTCTGACTCTGCTCGCTTGCACGCCCCGCGCTGGTATTCACGGCACACCTACAGCAGATACCCGGGCGGTTATCAGCACAAGCCGCCGCTGCATTTCATATCACTGCCCACGCCGACCATCCTCCGGCGACAGGCTAAGGCTCGATTGAACAATTCGGGGAGGAGCGTCAAAAATTTCGGCAGGAGGATGGTCGCTTGGTGGACGCAGCATACTTAAAATTTAATCACTACGGGTAAATCAGAGCTCATACTATTGGATGATCATTTAGCTTTGCCTACCAAGATCCCCTGGCCATCGTTTTGGGGGCATAATTGTATTTAAGATGCAGAAAATGTTTTTGGTCCAAAAAATAAACGGAATCTTTTCAGCTTACGAATTCCCCCTCCTTGTATTTTTGGAAACATTAGTATATACCAAAGCGGTGGCCACTCGAGTGGTCAGCACTAATAAAAAAGTATTAAACAGCCATCAAATGGAACATTAATTTTGTAACTTTCTTTTTTTATCAATAGCCGGGCATGGTCTTGGCAATTTTAGGGTCTTCTTAGCAACCACTGTACAAACATATTTTTGCCAAAGGATCGGAGAGGGAGAGCTTAAGATTTGCGTTAGATTTTATGGCCATAAATCTTAACATAGATAAAGGGGGATTCTCCATCAGCTAAGTATATAAAAGCGATTTTTTGCGCTGCCTTAAATTTGAGCCTCGGAAAATGGATTTCGTTCAATTAATGAATACGAACGTGAAAGCGAAATGAGATGAAATAAATTCAAATTCATTAGCGAGACTTTTGACTCTATTAATTATGGGGAAAAATTATCCGACTCACATTTTCCTTAGTGCTATACATAAGTATCTACCTAACTAAAATGATAATAATAAAAATAAATTCAAGTAATTTGAAGCAGACATACTTTTCCAGAAACACGGTCTAAAGTCTAAAGTACAATTAGGCTGGCAAATTTCGTAATTCTTCTGTAAACACACGCACAAATTACTCTCTAATTGACTCGACGATTCATTTTTCAATTAGACTCAATACTGTTACTTACCGGTATCGAATGTAAAGAGCAAAACTCCCCCGGGCGGGATTACTGAAAGCAATTAAAATGTTTTCCTTCTCAAAGTCAAGGAATAAAACAAGCAAACCCCTTGTTAGAGTTATAAAATATATTCGTCATTCTTGGTCGGACATAATGGGCATAAGAGGATATTTTAATAAAGGTTTCTCGAGGATCGAGGTATCCCTATATTTTTTATTTTTGTATCAATTTTGTTTGACGCAACAAAATTACCAGAAGGTTCGGAAAGTTGTATGTTTATCGTCAATTTTATACAAGACTGTTTTAGAGGAGAAGCTAAAAGAGCTCTCCGTCTCGATATTGTATTTGTAGGCGTTGCTAGTCATGGGACTTTCTTTTAAAAAATCTGCTCATTTTATTCATTAAAATTGACCTATGAAACAAAGAACTTTCCGGTTCTGTATAATTACCAACTTATTAAAAATTCCGTCTTTTACATTAACCTCAAACCATTGACTTAAATCCATCGCTGCATCAATTATTATTTTTAGTATTAAAATTTTTTTTCAATTATTTCATCATCCCCCGATTTCCTAATAAATCCTCCACGAAATCAAGTATTTACCTTTAGCATAGGCTTTTTTTAATGCATTTTGCCCAAGATTAATCTAACATGCATGAAGACGAGGTGTATTTTTTGATAAACAAGTCGTAAGAAAAAATTAACCTTCTTACTATTGTCGTTTAACAACATACTTTTTAACCACTTCGGTGCCCACCCTGTATTAGATTAATTACATTCATATTCAAAAAATTTCAAAGCCGTCCCTGCGCACCGACAATAAATGTATTATTCAAGTTGATGAAAATTTAATTTCGCCCCGGTCGGCCGTGGGAACACATGTTTTTAGGGGGATCGGGTGGACGGCGAATGATCAATGGCCGAGGGTTGATGGTGCAATAAAAGGAATCTAAAAAAACTAAATGATCATCCAAATCAATAACCTTCTATCGAAAAAGCGAGACACAAGATTACTTGAGACTGTAAAAAGACAGAGGGGACTAAGACTACATAGAAAAAATTTAATGGGTATAGCACACCGTGCAGAATAAACAATCGATAGAAAGTTACAAGTGCTCAAAAAGGTAATAATAAAAAATAAAACTAATAGTTGGTTTATATGTACAGCTATAGAGACTATAGTGTAATAAAAACAAAATGTATTTACACAGGGGGAGGACTGAACTACATCTATATTTGCTAGGTTAGCATCAATTGTGTGAAAAGTGTTAATTGTGTGAATCAGATATTGTTATTTACCTTGAAACTGTTAAGTTCCAAGCTTTAAAACCCAAATAAACCTGCGAAAATAAAATAAAAATAAAACAAAAACAAAAGAAAATAAACAAAATAAAACAAATAACAGTTCTTGCACGCAAATTGAAATATATTTTTTCTCCACCATCTAACATTTACTTAATGATTAGTAAATTACGTTAGTCCTTTTTAATTACAGTTGAACAATAATAAAAATAAATAAAAGAGAATTTAATCGCGTAAGAGAATTTCAAATATTTCAGCAAATATTATTCCAACGGAGCGTGTCAATACTCCTTTACTTTTGCGATTGAATTTTATTTCATTTCAAAACACGACCATTTGCTGGCAAATATTTGAAATATCCGTAGATAATATCGCCAAAAAAAGCATACAAAAAAATATAAATAAGCAAACTAAAAATACCAAAAAAATAAATAAATAAAAAAACAGCTACAAAATTAACGCTGCATAATAAATAACGATGTACAGTTTCCCCATTCTGTAGGTGTAGTTGGTAAAAAAAATCTATATATATTTACACGACATATTGAGTCATTTATACCTAGTAACTAAAATTCAGAACAAATCAAAGTAATAAGGAACTGGTAAAGGAATATAAACAGGAGTCCATACCTCTAATCTATCAGAGCGAGGCATCTTTTGTTGTGCTACTACAGTCTGTGGAACAACACCCAACGGTGAACCCACTCCCGTGGGATCGGGACCCATTATCGTGGGCATTATGGGTCCGGGGGCAAAGTACGGACTGTACGTGCTTCCTACTTGTGGCATTCCAGTTAGGTAAGGATTGGCAGCCTGAAAAGAGAAACAACACTATTTCATTTTTACGCGATCCAAATCGAGGGCAACTGAAATACGCAGCATGCAAAGCCAATAGCTATGGGAGGCGTCATGAAAACAAAAACTGGCCAAGAGAATGCTTTATTTACTGAGGTGTGACGAGGGTTTACAACCATCGCTCTTAAGTCAAATTTTTATATTACGGGCGATCCCTTTCGTTAGTAGACACCAGGCGGAGGAACATGGGTAATAGCTCGTCGGTTTTTAATGGATATTAATCTGTAGATTGCTCATAAATATGGATGTTTAAAGCAAATTCAAGTAATGAAAATTACATATTTACGCCCTAGGGCGCAATTATTCAGACCAGACAAACTTTTAGGTAAATTATTAGTAATTACTTTCAAACTTTGCCAAACGCTTGAGAATAATTTTATTTATTCTAATCGTGCACGGTGGATGCCGTTCGTAGGAACATTTCTTGACTAATTTTTTTTTTTAATATTATGTCGATTTTGACATTTGCGAAAAAACCAAAATGGGTGGCAATTTTATAGGCATTTGCCACATTCGCTTTTAAAATTGCATCAGTTTTAGTGGCTGAATAGAAATATCCAAAGCCAAAAAAAAAAAAAAAAATTAAAAACATTTCAAATTACTACAGCATTAAAACAAGATAGTAATTTTGTGGCCTCCCCTCAGTCCTATTCTGGCATACGACTGCTAGATATTTGTGGGTAAATAGACGCCTGAGTAGATTTTGATGTAGTTCCCCTCGTAAACACTGTTTGCACACCTCAGTAAATAATTAGAAATGACATTTACGAAAATAAAAGAAAATGATTATTTATTACACGGCTAACGCATTAATAATCTAGTTATTAAATTTCTCATGTTTTTTTAATCCAACGCTAAAGTATTATTTATGTGGCTCTCAAAGAACTGAACAAAAACAGATATGTGGTAATGACAGCAAAAAAGCAATGATAATAATAGCATTAAGGGTAGATTTAGGGTAATTTTTACCATAAGTGCGTACTGCTCGTCAATTGTCATGGACAGGTGGGGGAAGAAGGTCAGGGGAAGGCAGTCTATTGGCGGATCCACCTCCAATAAAAAACCAATAAAAATTAGTACCAACACCAAATAAATAAAGGCCGGCACCACTCCATGCACGTGCTTAACAAACTAATATTGTACAATAATAAGTTAAAATTAAAAAATCGCCGTGCCATACGTGCGAAAACATACAAAATATTTTTTAAACTAATGAGAATTAAAGAAAAGTAGGTCGTAACACATTCGATTTTATTTGAAAATGTTTCGTCAAATCTAGTTAGCTAACGCTTAGGTAATAGTGCCCTCCTATGAAACAAACAATTACGGTATCAGAGAAAATAATTTCAAATCCACGCAAGGGATGGTGAAAAATTACGAAAATTGGTCTAATTGCCCAAATATTTACCCAAGCTCACCAAATCGGGAATGTTGCCCAACATAATAACTTAAAACAATTGCACTGGCTTGAAACGAAAAAAGCTTGGCAAGAGCACCAAAAAAAAAATAAATAAAAATTTAACATCCGTTCACCCCTCGAAACGTTTCCAAATAAAACACGATTGAGCAAATGAACACTTAATTTTCTCTAATTCTTTATGCATATTAATAATAGTGCAGCAACCCAATACAAATCAACTAAAAACACATAAATAACAGCGAGAGGACTCACCACTGCTTGAACTTGTCCTGGCACGAGGGGTTGACCGGGCGTCAGGCCCATCTGCTGCATGAGGGCGTTCTTGAGTGCCAGGTGATTCCTTCCGTTTATAAGCAACTGGTCCTTTAAGTGTTGAGGAGGATGGAAATATTTGCATGGGGGTTTCTCTCTGTTACATCGGCCCTGAAACCAAAACAACACGATTTTTTAGTGCAAGTTCTAAAAAGTTAATCTCGGGATCTTATGCCCGGGACCGGCTGACACATAGTCACAAACGCGCTCTCTGTGTATGATGCATGGGCCCACATCAATCCTGCCGCTCACCTCCCCAACGACCCGAAACACCCCAATCTTCGCGAAAACTTATTTAACTCGCACTTGAAGACTGCGGCCTGATTGATGGGGTCACAGAGCATGCCGAAATCAAATTATGTGCGATATTCATAAAAAATTCAGGCGCGCCAATAAATATCTAATTCGCCTGATTTGCTCGAGTTTTGTAGCGCAGAGATACAAAAATAATAATAATACGCAACAATAAACAATATTTATTTGCAATGAAATCTATAGAGGTAAATATTTAATTAAATAAAATATAATTTAATATTGCAATAAGCCCCACCAGATGGATTAATCCAAAAGGACTCCTCTGCTATTAGTTATAACTTGCAAATAAGCTCTGTAAAGAGTTTTATTCCTATTTAAGACGTTATTTAGACGTAAATAGTAAAATTTACTTTAACTATTTGATTTTATTAAACAGAAGAGATATTTAGCAGATTCCACTTTTCCGTACTATTTCGACTCGACTACAACAAACATATGGAAACGAATTTAATTTTCACATGGATAAAACGTTATATTTTAAAAATTAAACATGCCTTAATAAACTAAATAACGATAACGCTAAATACATATTCAGAGCTGCCATCACAATTTAATCAACATCGGACTGGTGTAGCAGGAATGATAAAACGCGAATGCGCTCGCTGTAGTCGTCAAAGCGTCCGGCAAAATGATCGCAATACAATCCTCGTTATATCGAATCGACCCGTGCACAGACCCTTTCAATTTAGCCCCAAATAATTAACTGCGTAATCCTTTTAACCGTGCCGGAATATTACTGTTTATTTAGCAATTGTATGACGGTGAGCATCGGGAGCTCAGTATTTGGGCGAGGTGAGCTAATATTTGCCGCAGGAAATTGACGCGATAAAATACCAGTCAATTATCTCCAAGAACGACACAAAATCATGCTGACCACATGCGGATTTTAAAATTTCTTGTTACAAGTACACCCTGTAATAAACACAACAATAATAAATTTCCTATTTTCAAATAATTGGACCGCAGAGTAAATTATAGCTAGTGACATTATCTGCGTAATGTCGGAATTATATTAAAATGTCATGACAGCGCACGGAAAAGGTTAGGGGAAACGTGCACGTATTTATTAACAACTCGATATGGGCATACGCCGCGTCAAAACGTTAACGCGTAGGGAATGTCAGGATATGTAATTGTATTCCGCAATATTTATACCGCTTTCCTTTGCAATTGCAGGACGATTATTGTTTAATTAAACATGCATAACCAAGAATTTATTAATTTATATCTGCAAGGGATGAAGAAACCTTTTTCCTACGAGCGTGCGGAAAATACCACTTTTCCGCACGCATGTTAGTTTCGAAAGTTGCACTTTTCCGCACTAGTGCGGAAAAACGTATTTTTCCGGACTAGTGCGGAAAAGTGCAACTTTCGAAACTAACATGCGTGCGGAAAAGTAATTATATTTTTATTTGCTTTTTTGTGTAAGTTATAATTACATTTTGAAAATGTGATCACGCTCCTTGGAAAAATATTGTTCCTAACACATGCGGAGACTGTCTTTTCCGCACTCGACTGCTTGACCGAACTCCGCTTCGCGTCGTTCGGTCAACGGCAGTAGCGTGCGGAAAAGTACCACTTTCCGCACTTGTTAGGAAAATAACTATTTCGGACCGTAATTAAAAACTGTTTTCCTTAATTTCCAACTTTTTCTAAGAATAATTTACCCAATATTCCAGGTCCTGCGGCGGCGCTGGGCCGGGGCCGCTCCTGTTAGCAGCGAACATATAAATTACTAATTTTTTTACCAGTATAAGGGTTGATAATATACGTTTTCCATCCACTTTGCTCGACTCTCATTCATCGTATTCCACCCTTCCGATAACAACGAAACGAAAATGGCCTGGCCTAATGTGCTTTCACCCGCGAACAAAACTTTCAAAAGCTATCATCAGCATCTCGTTCGCCGCCTGTCCAGTCGCGTATTCTACATCATTTCTTATTTTGCGGGGAAGCCGGCAGGACAGACGAGCCTTTGGATTTCGGGAACGATGGCTGCGCTACCCGCTGGGGATACTCCGGACATGTATCGGATTTATGTTGTACAGCCTGACAAATGACGCTTAAGTTAACTCGGGAAGTTTCAGCTGAACACACATTTAGTGCTCAAAGTGTGATGATATTAGGGAACTTCGGGCGAACTTTAAATATAAAGTTGTTCCAACAGAAAAATAATGATACCCACTAAATTTAGCGGCACGATTTATGTGCTGACTTCAAGGCGCATTAAAAATACGTTTAACGGCCGCATTTGTTTTAATGCGGGGCTGGCGGGGAAATACAGGTATTTTAAAATAGAAAAAATAAAAATAAATAAAATGACCCCAGCGGGGCTGAATCCAGCCCCTGCGGGGCTGTATTTTTTTAGGGCGAGGCTGTCCCGCTATATAAGTTATAATATTTTGCTATCGCATTTTTTTTGGAATTTTTTTTTTCTGAAATCGCAATCAGTATTATTATAAATTAATTAATTTAAATTAAAACGAGTCCGGTAAAGTTACTTTTCCGGCCTAGGCCGGAAAAGTAACTTTCCCGGATTCGTTTTCTGATGGTTGACTAGCAACAACATGGTTGTTTAGCAACGGACTAAAATACTAGAATAGGGTATTTTGGCGTCTTAAATTGTGCCGAGAAAGTAGATATTCTAGAACGATTTCAGATAAAGAAAATAGTATGTGTACCTATAGTAGTAAAAGCCTAACATTCCCGGACTCCGTGTTGCTTCAATCTTCACGGTCGTCCGGGAATGTTAGGCTTTTACTACTACCTAGGTACACAATATACTATTTTTCTAGATATCGAGCAGGAAGAAGAAAGTTACGGGGTAGAGAAATAAACAAAATTTAGGGTTTCTTGTTTAAAATTGAAAAAATAAAAAAATTAAGCTGCCCCGGCCGGATGATTTGTCATTCGGGGAAAAATCGGATAAAAAATTTTTCTAAATAATTTTTTTGGGGAGGCAAAAAAATTGGGAAAAAATTTCTTGAAACTTTTTTTTTAGTTTCGGGGTAGAAATAAAGAAAATATAGGGTTCCTTTTTTAAAATAAAAAAAATGAAAAAAAATTAAACTGCCAGGGTAAATTAAGTAATTCGGGGGAGAATCGGACAAAAAATTTTCTTTTAATTTTTTTTTACTGGAACTCGACCTACGAAAAACTAAAAACTTGGAATTTATGAAATATTTCTGTTTTTTTTTTTATTTAGATATGGATATAAAAATTGTCTTCTTAGTTTCCCCATAAATGTCATTTTGTCTGTTAAGCGACCGGACCCGGGGGTAAAATACGCCTCGTGCAACTCTTACACTAATTTAACTTGAGTGCTTCCACCTCAGCCGGCGCGCAATATATAAAATAACGTTTTAGGGTTTTTCATTTCTGATATTTCAGGCAGGTACTCCAAATAAATTATACGCTATAAGCTAAAGCAAGTTATAAAGAAAAGCCTCTGGGAGATTGATATCTTCATGTAGTAAATGGTTACAGAAGATGGGTGGATATTATTCACATCGCCATTCTCGATTTTTACGGGATACTATCGATGGCAATCCCCTAAAGTCGAAGGTCTATGTATCAGGCGAAAAATGATCATCCTCTAAGTCGAACACCTAAATAAATTTGAGGGCGGCAGCGCCAACAGGGTTTCCATAGCCAGACATTAGTTAGTAAAAATATCGTGTAGCGAATTACTTAAATGGCCGTTTTCCATTTTTAAATAGGTATTTAAGGGTAGGAAACACTCAGCAGGAGAAATATTCCTTAGCAGAAATTAAATAAAAAAAGGATAAGGTAGATCTTGAATAATATGGACGGCTGCTATATTTCGACTGCGAGTCGAAATTGAACACAAATCTTGATTTTTCCAGCAGGGATGGTGACAAAAGACGCTTTCAGCTTCGATATATTCAATTCTGCCGTGTAAAAACCGACCTACAGCGAAATGAACGACATTCATTCTGGTTTGATATTTTCTGATAAAGAGACGGGGATGTTTTCTACTTGAACGTTGCAGATATGCTACACGCCGAAATAACATGTATTTTTAGACGTTATTTCAGAAGAATTGCCTAGATTCTTGCTTGTGATCCCGAAACAATTTATTTTATATTTTAATACGTCTTAATTATTTTGAACAGAAAGTAATGTAATTTTATAAATTTATTTTGTGCAGACCTTCGATTTTGGCGAAAATTTATCGTTTATTTAAAATTCGCAAAGTGTGGCAAAACAACAAAATACATGTTTTCGATCACTCTTGTATGTAGTTTCATAATTCAGTATTAGAATTTAAAAATCACGTACACAGGGTGAATTTTTTCATAGGAGCCCTAAAAATAAAAATTAGTTAAGCCGGCCCTGGAATTTTCTGTCTTTGATTATGCATGTAAATTGACAATTAATAGTATACTATATACCCACAATACGAGCTGATTCTAGTGATTAGTTTAAAAGATATTACCTTAAGAAGTATTGGTCAAAACCCATAAATCACCCTGTAGTTCAATAAAAAAAAGGCTCAGGCTTTTTTTAATAGTCATTTCTAATTCACCTAAGTGAACTCTATCTACCATAACATTTTGGCCCTTTCCTCGTGAATCACCCTGTATACGAAAAAAATCCGTCTATCTATATTATTATATTAACTGAGCTCTAGAAACGGCAGGGAAAAAAACGAGCGTCCTATGGCAGATTGGGTTTTAAATAAAATTAAGCGCGAGTGAAAATATCTGCGCTCCGATAATGAAAGCATTATCTAGGAAATAAAAACCCGGTGGGCTGCGAGCGTGCCTGTCAGAGAGACTCTCGGATGATGATAGTTGCCGGAAGTTTTGTTGAAGAGTGAAAAGTGCAGGGCTTTTTTGTTCCGGCATCGACCTTATCAAAGAGAGCATTCGGGCAAAAGAAATTAAGAAGTTAACCGCCAATTCTCAGAGGCGGATTTAATAACCCTCGGAATATCTTTTCTGATCCAAAACGGCTAATAGCGGCTTAGTTTTATGGCCCGGCTGGATTAAAAATGCAATCAATTATATCCCTAATCACAAATTAAAGTAATGAAACTGTCGGCGGGGGGTGGGGCGGCGTAATTTTCTCGAAAGTGCAAGCCCACCCCTTTTAATTGTTATTACCAGGGAGGGAGCGGTTCGGGCGGTTGGGAAAAATTTTGCCTGAAAATTACGTTCATTTTCAGGTCCGTCCTATACTGAAATTTAAAGCACTAAATAATTTGCGATTTTTTTTCCTTATAAATCAATATTTTTGCATTCGGTAATCCCCGGCCGAATGAAAGCTTAAACTCGCTCCCAAAAACTAATCCTGAATGGGGCTCTATTTCGATTTGACCCGGGGCCGCGGTATTGTTTAGCGGGTATTTTGCATCTGCCGTATGTCGGCGAACAAATACACAGCGAAAATCGATGCATTATCTGAATAGGCCATAGTAGCGGTGCAAGAATGGCTCCCATTCAAATCGAACTGTCTCATAATGTATTGATAAACACAAAGTGATGCTGTTGGTAGCGCGCTGAATCGGCGATCACCTTTAATACGGAGTTTGGCTATTTCATCGCTATCCGGAAATTATGTACAGTTTCAGACAATAGCGGGTCGGCAGGAAGTTAGCAGATCCATCAACTTCCCGGCCAACTTCACTTGTCGACTTCTAACAATGTCAGATTGTTGTTTAAATATCCACTTAATTAAAATCAACTTGATTAGCGGGATTGAATTATCTTTGTATCAGCCTGAAATACAGCCACCAGAATAACACGTATTATTTATGCGAAAGTGACTCGCGCTATTAATAAATTGAAGGGATCGTCTCTTTCAGACGTAGACTGGGATTAATTACAAATAATGTAATTTAATTTTGGCGACACGTCATCGACTCGTGGGGGCATCGTTTACGATGCCAATTCGAGCTAATTTAATGAAATACAATCTTCATTAGCAAATACGTTTTTTTTGTAAAGTGAAAGTTGTACCGCCATTTTTTTAAGTATTTGGCCAATTCCTCCAAAATCACTTATTATGATAAGTCAAAAGTGCTTTCGGTTTAATTTTTTTATTTCGGGAGAGAAGTAGAGTCCGATATGAATCTCTGGTCAAAAAAAAAGGAAAATAATTAGTCCAAATTTCACCTAGTTTCCGAAAAAAATTCGGACCGGACGCGTCTTTAGAAAAATTGCCAAAATTGCCATAATTTTCGGGCGCCAGCAGGATTGAACGAAAGGACGCCAGTTCAGATTATATATTACGCAGCGCATCGAGGCGGATTAAATCTATTTAAAACTCCGAATTCAATAATGCAGTCCTTATATAAATTCCTGGTGGAACGTTATAATCGGCGGAGGAAAAAGGAATGAAAAAAAAGTCCTTAATCTAATATCCAATAAACGACAGTATATAAGCGAGGTAGGTAGAGCGACTCGCGAAACTTGGAATCACGTTCGCTTAATTGAGGATGCTCGACTCATTGCATCATCAATCGCAGTATAGGCCCTCGTAAAAGGACTAAATTTATCAGAAAATGGAGCTCGTGCTCGTACTCTCATTGTTAAATCGCGCAAGTCATTTAAAAGTTCCATTACATTACAACCAGGATGTGTCGGACTCCATTACCGGATTAAAATAGACATGGGGTTTCTGTTTTTGCCTGACGGTTTTGCCTATACTGCACAACATTAAACCACATCCAAATATGCCCCGATAAGCGGACCGGACATAGAAAACCTTTTATGATAACAATTACCAATGCTGAGGATACATTTTTGTTGTAAAACAGTTCGAGTAGCAATTCTGCGGCGTCTTAAATACCAATAGAAAAATGTAGCAGGAAAAATCTGTTTTCCTGTTTTGATATTTGACAAATTTAATTTAAAATATATACCCAAAACTAAATAATATTGCATTATGCTATTAAATATATATGTCCTCAATCCCGCCGTATACCAAGGTAGAAAATATTCCATTTTATCTGTATCAGGCGACAGAGTAATGCGAGAAGCTTCGATACCGTACGGATGCTCAAAGTAAAAGACTTCTTGTGGAAACATGGAGTTATTCCGATTGAAAGGGTTTGAGTCGGCGTTAAGACACCCTTCGAGAATGCCGACAGAGGAGACGTTAGGCGTCACAGGCGTAATCCAAAGTTGATGGTATCGCCTGAGCATGCATAGATCAACTCGCATGGGAACTGCTCCAGCCTGAATACAGACAAGTGTAAATGAGATTGAAGGTTACATTTGAACGGCGAACGATGTGAGATAAGCCATTGTTTCAATAAAAAGGAACTTAATTAGAATACGTGACGGGATGTGCTGGTAGTATATCCCGGAAAAACGTTGTCCAGTAAACAGGTGAATTTCGTGCAGCTTTTGTCGAATCTTCTTTAATTTTCCGGATTGCTGGACCATGCAATTTCGTGCGGTCACATCAGAGATTGCAGTGCGCTACGTCGTTTTCTCATAACGACGGTCGTTTGCGGCACACAAAAATAAATCGATGGACGGACAGCACCCAATCATCTAATATTAAACAACACAAAGGATCCAGGTTTGCAAATTAAAATAAAATAAAATGCGCATTGCATGCAGGTCGTGATTCGCGTCCGACAATGCAGTCCAGTGTTGCCCTGGTAAGCTCGTAGCGAATATCGAATATTAAAGTTTGTCATATAACTTTTTTTTATATTTTGTTAGCATGGTAAAAAAATACAACTTTCTCATTATACCGCCTTGGTTTTCAAGATATCAAAATGAAACTTGGCATAGTTAACATAGACTTAAAATGCCGCATTTTGACGTATTTGAAGATTTTTCCGGACTTCCGGTTTAGCCGGAAGTGACACTAATTCTTGATTTTTATATGGAACACCCAGTATATTACTGCATTTTTATTAGGTATAGACTTAAAATGCCGCATTTTGACGTATTTGAAGATTTTCCGGATTTCCGGTTTAGCCGGAAGTGACACCAATTCTTGATTTTTATACGGAACACCCTGTATATTATTGCATTTTTAATATAGACTTAAAATGCCGCAGTTTGACATATTTGAATATTTTTTCCGGGCTTCCGGTTTAGCCGGAAGTGACACTAATTCTTGATTTTTATACGGAACACCCTGTATATTATTGCATTTTTAATATAGACTTAAAATGCCGCATTTTGGCGTATTAGAATATTTTTCCGGACTTCCGGTTTAGCCGGAAGTAACACTAATTCTTGATTTTTTATACGGAACACCCTGTATAGTATTGCATTTTTAATATAGACTTAAATGCCGCAGTTTGACGTATTTGAATATTTTTTCCGGGCTTCCGGTTTAGCCGGAAGTGCCACTAATTCTTGAGTTTTATACGGGACACCCTGTATATTATTGCATTTTCCGAATCCTGAATTTCTAAATAGGTTTCAACTGTTTTGGTGAGTTTTTAAGCCGACTTGATTTTTTTAGAGCCAAATTTTCTTTCGAATCTAAAGTGCTGCGATAAAGTTTAAATCATCAAAAATGTCATATGAAATAGTGGAAAAACACAAATTTGGCTTTTAACCACCAGTTTTAATAACTAGAGTGCATTCTAATTTTTTCAACTTTTTCAATGCCGTTCCAACGGTACTGTCCAATTCAAAATCCATTGAATATTAAACTCAAAAAACTCATTATCAGTTTTTCGTAATGATAGAAAAATAGTAAAAATAATTTTCAAAGTAAGCCATGAAAAACAAAAATTGTTTGACAGTCTAACCGGCGCCAACTTTCTTATTTATGGAACACCCTGTATATTTTTGCATTTTCTTATTCGTCATAAAATTATGAAACCATAATGTTACAAGTTGGCATTTGTTTAAAAACTGGCACTGAAAATGCGTACAAAATTAAAAATACAAGTAGGCCTCTGCAGGATTTTAATTTTGAATCTTATTATAGAAAGTAGGCGTTGTTAATGTAAAATACAGGGTTTTCCCTTATAATTAGCCACCTTCCTATAGAGTTATTTGAATAAGTACAGAAAATTTTTATAAAAGTTGCAGTATTTTTCCTGAGTTTTAATAATCTGCCAATAAAACAAATGACTATCGCAAAATTACGAAATTTCTTAAACTTTTTGGTTATTTTATATTTTTTATATTAAAATGTTTTCGAAATCCTTATAATGTCCTGGTTCCTGATAAAAATGCTGCAACTTTTGTATACAGGGTGTTTCATGAAACACCCTGTATAAAATTTTTCTGTATTTCGCTATTTGTTTTAGAAGAAAATCTTAATACCGAGTACGTTCATTGCAGATAGTCATGGAATAATTGTTAATGATCATTATTATACAATTGCAATTTTAATTTGTCACTATTAATTGCAATTTAATTTAGATTAATCGTAATTATGATTTATTTGTGTTCATAAGTGTTAACAGAGTTACATAATTAATTATTGTTTTAATGAGTATAATAATAAAATAACTTTCATAGAACGGAAATGACATAGCACTAAAATTTCTTCACCTGAATTTTTGTCTTATTTAAATAAAAAATTTTGCTTCCCAAATTTTTTTCGAAACTGTTTTTTTATTTACTTGTCAATTTCCACTTTTTTTCCACTACTGAAACTAGACGTAGATTAATAAAAGAAAGTGGAAATTGGCAAGTAAATAAAAAAACAGCTCCGCAAAAAATTTTTCATTGTAAAAATTCACAAAGTAACTTAACTTATTTTAACAATAAACCACATTTACTAGATTTGGTACATATATTTCAAACTGAAAAATTAGTGCGTAAAAATAAATAATTCTGTCAAATTAGCAGCCACTCAATGTTGCAATGGCTAATTTTTATGTTTATTACACTACCAGCTCACCCCTCGTGTTGAATAACAATTATAAATTAACTTTAATTTTTTGAAAATATACCCGAGGATGATAATCGCGAGGGGAACGACTCCCCGGGCTGCCTTATGAAATATCAGAAGCCGCATGCATCCTGCCAACATATATTTGGGTTTTTAGACGGCGGTTTTGGGTTATAAAATGTGTCGTGATATTTAATAAATTCCCCCGGGATCAATCGGGCTTGCTACCCTTCACTACTGTGGCATTCGGTGCTTGGACTGATTATATATAGTGCCTCCGAGACCAATTAAGCTTTAACTAATTTTATCTGCTGGTGCAAATTGCAATGTAGGTTGTTTAAAAAAAAATGGAGATGGTTATTCCGGCGTTCGTTGTTGCTGGGCCGGGCGACATGGTATCTACATATTGCTTTTGTTCGGCCTTATCGGTCAGCGTTATCGGGCGCTGCAGCGCTCATCATCGAGTTCCGCGTTAATTAACTCGAAAACCCTGTGTCGTTCCGAAGGATGTCTGGGGATTTCCACGGTTTATTCGACATCGATGAGAATCCGAAACTTCACCGGAGTCGATTTCGTCGCCCACGCGGGCTGTTTTATATCGCCGCATAAGGGAGGTCTCAAGGAGAAATACCAGGAAAGTTTTCCTTTCTCGCTGAAAATTAAAGGATCACCCAATGGCGTAGGACATTTTTCTGTATTAATTGAAGCCAAAAGGATAGTATGAGTAGTTCATGTTGGCGAGAAAGAATCCTTTTTCGTTTCCAATAATTATGGATTATCCTGTGAATCAAATGTCCTTCTTTGAAATATTTTAGGTGAGAAGCAGCCATTTTACAAATTTAGACAATCTGTTCCGAGTCACCTTGAGGATGGGAACCGCAAAGATTAACGTAAAGAGGAAAGTGGGATTGTTTCATTTAAGACGTGGAATTGCTGGATAGGATAAGACCGGCAGATTTACAGACGAAATTAGGAGGCCGTTTTCGAGATTCGTTATCACACACTCTTTGCGAATACGACAAACGGACAAGCTAATAACGGCGAATGAAAACTTAATCTCGAGGAATTTATCTCCAGGGCGCGGTGCGATGTTCGTGCTCGTTGACAATGGGGTCGGAGACGCTCACGTACCACCCAGATTGTCGTTGGAAAGTTAATGGGTTATTATATTGCACATTAGTCGCAATCCCGAGTGCAAGAGCACCACTACTTGATATCGTTAAGAATAAAAATGGCGACCATCAAGCTGTGATCCACTTCTCCTCCGTATACAAAACGACCAATTAAAGTCGGAAAAACAAACGGCAACGACGAGCCTTCCATTACGCCGGTCAATTATCGTCGACGGCACACCGGCAAGAAGGTCGATCTGAATGTACACCGTGACATGCTGCACGCCAAAATAAACAAAATCGACAAGATGCCATTTCATGCTGTTTAGACGTATCAGCTGGGATTCCATTACGACGGCCTTATCCATTGAAATGTATCGCATATTTCATCGGATCTGTTTCGGAATGCCGTACCACGCTATTTTTGCTGTTGGGCCCGACGAATCGTACAGACGTTGAATGGTGAAAAATTGCCATTTTCTGTCTTAAAGAAGCCCTAATTCAGTAGCAAAAGAGCCCAACAAATAAAACACAAGCAAGTAAATCAAAAGTTAAAACGAATTTACGAGTAATAAACAGTAAACGGGCAGTAAACAATCACGCTCTTGTCGCTTTGACACCGCTGTTTACCAAAGATATTGACAAGATACTCGTCGAGATCTCGGCCCTGGTTTGACGAAACCGGTCGCGTTCACAAATAGAGTGACGCCATAACATGGCGGTCGTGACGTCAAACCCGTTTTGCCGGAATAACATTATTCAAATCCGATTTTATGCCACCAACAACATATTTAAAAAAAAATAGTAATCAAAGATGTTATTAAAACAAATAGAGAATCTAATTTTATTGATATCAAAATATGCGCGTGTTCCCTATTTTTGCAGATCTCCAACTGCGCCAGAATATTTAAATTTCTATAAACCCGTACTACTACCCCCATAAAAAGGGGTCAACGTTAGGTGTCGCTAATGGCGTCGGGCAGTTGGTTCGTTAAAGGACGTCATTTCCCTTCCGTGACCACCGGGAAGTGAGTTCAGCACGCCAGTCAGTTCCTTATCATATGTCCGCCACTATAACTGACCCGATAAGCGGATGAACGTTGCCGGCACAACATTAAAAAACAATATTCTGCAACTAGCAAAGTCACTCTCACAACCCTGATTACAAACTTGACATCAACTTCCAGCATTACGTGTCGCAATCATTTTATTATTCTAAAGTGGACTTTGCAAATGACGCCCAATATGCGCGGCTTATCTGTAATTAGGGGGCATTTAAATTGTTAATGTACGGACGGATTACTGCATGGAGTTGATCCAAATACACTGCAACGTAACAAAGGGGCTTAGACGGAGTACATAATAATATAGTATTTAATTAAACGGATTGTTTCATTAAAAAGCAAGTTGTTGCTTTTAAAAGTCAATCTCTCCTGAGTCGTCTCTCGGACGGGCGCGGAGTAGTGCGTTCCGACATTAAAGGGAATAGTTAAATGCAGGCGAAAAGCCTGGGGCGGCTGAACAGCCCTTTTATAAAGCTTTTGAAAGCCTCACAGTGTGCAACATAATGAAGAGTGATGCCACGAAATGGGACAAGATGTTCTCGCATTATCGGGGAATCTTTGCAGAGCCGAGCGGTTGACTTTTTTAGTTTTGGGATGTTTGCGTGTCTCAGCCGCTAACTCGATTTCGCAGACTTCAAAAGGAACTGGTTTCGGCGATATGTATCTTTATACTTTCCAAACAAAAGTGTATTCGGTGGGCAACAAACAATGACCATAGACATAAAAGTACATTATAATATCCCGGGTACACACACGGAAACCCAATAAAAGCACGCCAAAGGAAATAACAGTAATGGCCCCCGCATTATGTGCCGAATGGCAGTTGTGGTCACAGAACTTTTCGAACAATACAGCGCCGCCGCCATTTCTTATTGCCTATTTCAACGTTTTCCACTCGATGGTGCACTGTAATTTACGGAGTTTTGCAATTTGCAAAATCTCAGCATCTCGTATGTAAACAAAGTACATTAAAAACTAAAATTGTCCACGCTACTTGACACATAATAAGTTAAGTATAATTTCTTATTTGGAAGTTCTAGGGACATTATAGAAATATTTTTGTACGAAGGCGTAGAGGGGTCATTAATAATTTTCGCAAGTTTCAACAAAAATTCACTATGACTGTTGCAATTTTAACTAAACGATTGTAACTTCGACCTATTGTAACTTCGACCTACAATTTTAACTTCGACCTTACAATTGTAACTTCGACTTACAATTGTAACTTCGAACCTACAATTTATTGTAACTTCGACCTACAATTGGAACTTCGAACTACAAATGTAACTTCGAACCTACAATTTTAACTTCGAGCTACAAATGTAACTTCGAACCTACGATAAAATTGTAACATCGACCTACAATTGTAATTTCGACCCTACAATTGTAACTTCGACATACAATTGTAACTTCGAACATACAATTGTAACTTCGACTTACAACTGTAACTTCGAACCTACAATAAAATTGTAACATCGACCTAGAATTGTAATTTAAACCCTACATTTGTAACTTCGAACCTACAATGGTAACTTCGACCTACAACTGCGACCCTACGAACTACAAATGTAACTTCGAAAATACAATAAAATTGTAACATCGACCTACAATTGTAATTTTGACCCTACAAATGTAACTTCGAACCCACAATAAAATTGTAACATCGACCTACAATTGTAATTTAAACCCTACAATTGTAATTTAAACCCTACAATTGTAACTTCGACCTACAATTGTAACTTCGAACCTACAATGGTAACTTCGAACCTACAATTGTAACTTCGAACTACAAATGTAACTTAGAAAATACAATAAAATTGTAACATCGACCTACAATTGTAATTTTGACCCTACAAATATAACTTCGAACCAACAATAAAATTGTAACATCGATCTACAATTGTAACTTCGAACCCACAATTGTAACTTTGACTTACAACTGTAACTTCGAACCTACAATAAAATTGTAACATCGACCTACGATTGTAATTTAAACCCTACAATTGTAACTTCGAACCTACAATGGTAACTACGACCTACAACTTCGAACCTACAATTGTAACTTCGAACTACAAATGTAACTTTGAAAATACAATAAAATTGTAACACCGACCTACAATTGTAACTTCGAACCTACAATGGTAACTTCGATCTACAATTAGGTCGAAGTTACAATTATAGGTTCAAAGTTTCAAATTGTAGGTCGTAGTTACAATTGTAGGTCGAAGATAAAGTCTTGCATTCTTATTTCGCAAATTTTCGCCCTTATAGTTGCCCTAATTTTACCCTGTGGTTGCCAAGAAGTAGTTTATTTCCTGCCTGAAGATAAGCAGAGCTTGATTAAGTTCCGAGACAAATTACTACCACAACTAGTCCATTTCGACATTTTTATCGCCCATTGCACGGTATATTAGGTAAAAGTTATTATTTGGCAAACTTTGCAAGCATATTAGTGTAAATTATGTCCATTTATTTGGTCGGCAGGACCGCAGAAGCGGCCAACTTCACGGGGCGGTTAATTCCAGCAGGAAACGCCGTTCGTATTGCGAGGTATGGCGGGACAATGTGAGGCATTGCTATAATGGAGAACATTTCTGGCGTGGAATGTTGATAATCGGGGTTGACGCATCCTATGTGCCCACCTGCACGACAATCTCAAATGCCTGGATGGCCATCTTGACCCCCGATATTGTCTGACCGCTCTCCTATGCGGTAATTTTGTTCGGTTTATTAAGTTTTCCACTTGGGCCTTTTATGGTCCGCTCCATTTAATTTTACCCACGCAGAATGACCACGGACGTATAAATTATATGCAGACGCTAGTATCCTTGGCGAAATGTTGCGATGCGGAGCGGAGTGGAGTTACTTTTATCAAAAGAGGATTTACATATAGGAGTCTCAGATTTACAAACTGCTTTGTCCAAACGGATTTGGCTTAGCGAATAAAACTTCCCAGATTCCATGGAAAATAAATCAGACGGATCTAATTCTTCCTTCGCATTTGCAAGCATTTAATTGAGAGTGTGTATAAAATCTTAGGAATTGAGATTGGGTTACTAAAGGGATACGAATTCAGCATTTACCAATCAAACTTGTTTGTTTGCTTCATGTGAACTAAGGGGACGCCTCGGAGGTGCCGGAACATAAGAGTCACAATGCGGATGAGCTTTTTCTAGCTTATTGTTATAAAATACGAACTGTATTATTTTCAACAAATTTCTGTATAAACGTGAAATCTTTTTTTTTTATTTCTCACCCTACCGTTATGCTCCAAACTTAATTACGTGAGAGAATCCGGGCGACTTTAGGACCCTGAAACTATTTTATTTTTTTTTTTGAAAAATCGTGCTATGTATCCACCCATTCCCAAACGTCACTCTGACATTTATCGAAAAAAAATAGTTATTTTCCTAACAAGTGCGGAAAGTGGTATTTTTCCGCATGTGCTAGGCACAATATTTTTCCTAGGAGCGTGATCACATTTTCAAAATGTAATTATAACTTACCCAAAAATGGAAATAAAAATATATAATTACTTTGACGCATGCATTTTAGTTTCGAAAGTTGCATTTTTCAGCTCTAGTGCGGAAAAATGTACTTTTCCGCACTAGTGCCGAAAAGTGGTATTTTCCGCACGCTCGTAGGAAAAACGTACTTATCAACCGCAGTCAGCCCCGAAGGGACTGTACCTGTACCCAAAAAATTTTTCTTTATTTTTTTTTCTGATTTTTCCTCGATTCTGCTGCTTTCACTTTCTCTCTACCCTGAAACCCTGTCTGACTCTACTTTTTCCCGAAATCTTGGCGCTAATCTAGTTCCATTTTAAATTACGTTTCGTTCTAAAAATAAGTAGGTACTTTCTCAATTCGTTTATTTTTTAATTATAAATGCACCTTGCTGCTCATTTTTGTTCCGAAGTGCGCGGCCTAAGTAATTAAAGCCACCTTAATTATATTTCCCACGACGATTTTCTGTATCCACAAAAAGCCTCCCATAAAGAGGCTGGTTAATGAGCTGTAGTGAGTTTATGATTAAATTGACTAAAATACGACTCTTCCCGGCGTTAATTGTCCGTCCCTCTCGGCCTGAAACAACATTTTAAAACGCCCCATTTCCGTAATTTTTTCGCACTTGCGACGACAAAGTTTTTTAATTGTGACACTTCTTCGTAATGTGTTATCGCACATTATGCGACCGCAGAAAACCACGAGTTATGATCTCCATGGCGACGCCGATAAAGTTTTTGTCACATCCCTGCTCACAACCTGTTGCGATGTTAAATTTATTTCTCTCTATTACACCAACACAAAACCGGCATTTTTCATTTTTGTTTAGGGAAGGTTAGGCAGGGTATCTCGCTCGCATCCCGCCGTCTCTTTTGTACGAAGAAATGGACGAATACTTCCAACCAAGAAAATACACAAAAAAGTAATCCACCTAGTTGCTTTCGGAGCGATTCGAGCATATATAATCAAATTTTAAAATGTTTTAACCGTAATAATGCCCTTAAGCATGATGGATGATTGCGTTTATGGTGATACAAAAGGAGCTATAGCTTGAGTTGGCATCTTTAACAGTCGACTTACTATTATACTAGGGCAAAGCCATGGAGCAAATCCAATGAAATTAACCAGCGATGAATATTATAATTTCGCGGGAGTCGATTTATTGCATTTTTATATAAAAGCTGCCTTGAATACTCTTTACAGTTTTTCACAAATAAATTGGCGATTTTTTTAATTTAACCTAATTTAAAAGGACTTCGCAGCAAAATTATTATAATTTTAAGTTGATAGCTTAAAACAGTCAATTAATGGCACACCCTGTATATTATTCCATATTCGATTAGAAAAATTCAAGAGCTGTTCGACGATATATCACACTCGATATTTATTTCGTATGGTTTTGAAGATATTTTAAGATTTTGAAAATAAAACCAAATGAAAGCTTTTTTATTAAGAATTAATTAGGATAAAAAAATTTACATATTTTTTTAAGTACAATTTAAATAATAATTTATGAAAAAAATGTGTTTTAATTAAAAAAAAGTCGACGACCGACGACGGATTTGAACCCGAGCAACTAATACAAAATTTCAGACAACCAGCTAATTAACACAGGTCGCCGTTGCTTGATGCGCGACGTGTGGATTTATTATATTGAGGTTATGTTTTTGTTACTAGCTACGAATAAAGATGTTCTAGTTGCACTGGCATTTGTCATCGAAAGGGCGGAACCAGCGATACGAGTTAATGATTATTTGAATGAAATTTCCGAGGAATGCGGGTGTAACGTACTATGATAGTAAATTTTATAGTATTAAGTATAGGAAATCAATGAAGACTTTTGGAATCCAGTTTATACGATTTTCTGGCAGTTTTTTTGTTTTTATTGAATAAAAATAGAAAATTAGTATACAAATAATTCGTTTCTTCAATATTATATTTATAAAATAGAAACGCAAGCATTATGACTCTTCAAAAAAGCAAAAAGCAGCAGTGGCGGCTCGTTAAGAAGGGTTTTATTATATATTTATTACTTTACTTAATATTACTTGATTTTTTTTTAATTAGTCAAATTTCTAAATTAGTAAACTTGTAAAAAAAACAAATTAAACAAAACAATAATTGGTATTAGTCGAGTACGAAGGTACCAAGATTTTCGACGCGCGACGGTTAACCGGTTAGTGTAACAATAAAGGCATAACGTGGACCGGCCTGGCCTATATGTGTTAATAGAACTTTAGAATTACAATTACACAAATAACAATTTGTCAGTTTTCAATTTGGACCCTCTGGCAACTGGCCAAGACGCACATATTTTTATGAAAATACACAAGGTTGTCCACTGTGGCGTCTGTATTTTACCTGTTGCTGTTTCCATGTCAAATAACGCAAAATAATACGCTATAACACACAATCCTTGGGTATTTGCCGTTTTATTTATTCGCAATTAGCCGCCTCCCGAGACGAAAGCCGACACTTATTTACTCTATTTCTTTATGCAAATTTAAAAAGGTCAATATTTACAAAGAAGTTATTAAAAACGTTTTTATGAAAAGCCTTTCGGAACGAGACGCCATCATCAAATACAAACTTATTTACACCGCGATTGAAAGCCCTTCCATCAGAGGCGAGGCAAGTTGTGAAAATTATTGACAATATGCTTCTTCGAATAATTGGAGATTGATGTTGATCGCACGACACAGGGAATTTCAAAGGATCCCTTTCGTCACATGTGCGGCGTCCGTGTTAATATTCACCGCGGCATTTAAACGAGGCTCGAACGAAAGAAAATATACCTACCCCTAGGAATTCATACGTTGGTAGGTACTTTTTCTTACATAGTTTATAATTAACGCTTTTTATTAAGCTCACAGTAGTATCGACTTGAACCCAACCAACCCTGTGGCGTCCGCAAATAGAGCTATATTATTTAGGTGCTACAACTACCAATACTGGGACACCGTAAACCCCTTTACGGCACTCTCGAAGTGCATCAGCGTGTACGAACGAGGTGTTGTGGTAAACGGATAAAAAGGAGCTCTCCTCGTAATAGGTGAAACGCTGTATAATGGCAAAGGTTGAGTTGCCAAGGCAACTTATCGATACCTGTGTTAAGATAAAATCCGAGGAACAGTCATTATGTGATGGAATTCCCGTGTCGATTTCGAGAGCTCTGCAAACTTACTCTGCCCTGTTTATATTTACCTTAAAAAATGCATAAGCACGTTACAGTTCGTCAAGAGGCCATTTAATTTCCTTTGCTGGCGCGCACGGAAACAGCGGCGCGCCCACGGAATGATTTGACATTAGTCCATTATAATACAATTTTTCCTAGGCACATTTTATTTTCTCAATTTTTTACAAGTATGCTACGATATAGAAAACCTAATATATTTTTGGAACTTAATGGAGACCGACAAAGTATGTAAACGACGTCACTACTTGACAAAATACCGAGTTTTATATTTATTATCCTGCCCGAGTAAACACATGTTTATCACATATGCATTATTAAAATAGATTCCAGCTCACAGGTTATTGAAATGATGACAATGCCTATTATATCACATTAAATTAATTACATTGATAATTAAATTGCGCTGACAAAATTGTGGTTTCGCAAAACAAGCAAAACAAAACAAGAGACTCAAAAGCACTACACACAATTTGACGCAAACAATGAGTTATCATAATAATACGAACGTTGGATTGAGGTAATTTTTGTCGTACTTAAACCAAGTACATTATGCATTTTTGCAGCCTAATGAATCTCATCGTAATGCAATACCTGTGTACAAGAAAAACCCGAACAGGCTGAACAAATTCTACGCTGGCGACCGCCCAGAAGCAGTGACGGAAGAATTAATTAAACAGTTAATTCGCAATAACTAATCGCACTTTACGCGAATAGACAGGCGCTACAAAGTTTGATTATGCATGACCGCCAGAACCAACCAGGGAATGTTGAGAACGTGAGAACTTTGCTCATATATGCGTTTTTCTTGCGTAAAATATTTTGGCATGTGCATGCACCGTCAATTAATAGGGTGGCACGTCTTCACGCCCGTCAAGTAGAAAAGACAAAAATCCCTCTAGCGACTCCCAAGATTTAATTGCAATGAATGCTTGTAATGTGACAAGCAGTTCATAAGGCTCAAGGTTTACAGTCGGCGACAAGATGGATGCTATGATTTTATATCTCGAATGCAACAGCCAAGGAAGTTCGGACATTAAAGCTAAATAAATGGTAGAAGGTTGACGCCTTATATTTTTAATAGGAAAATGTGGAAATCTACGAAGCTGTGGAAGGGACACCTAAAATAAAATTTTAAAATTTCGAGTTAAAATATTCGAAATTTTATTACAAACTTCCGAGATAAAAGTCGAAATTTCAAAATTCCGAGTTATAAGTCGAAATTTCAAAATTCCGAATTATAACTCGAAATTTTATTTAAAAATTCCCAGTTATAAGTTGAAATTTCAAAATTCCGAGTTATAAGTCGAAATTTCAAAATTCCGAGTTAAAACTCGAAATTTTATTTAAAAATTCCCAGTTATAAGTCGACATTTTGAAATTCCGAGTTATACCTAAGTCAAAATTTCAAAATTCCGAGTTATAAGTCGAAATTTCAAAATTTTGAGTTAAAACTCGAAATTTTATTTAAAAACTCCCAGTTACAAGTCGAAATTTTAAAATTCCGAGTTATAAGTCGAAATTTCAAAATTGCGAGTTATAACTCGAAATTTTATTTAAAAATTTTGAGTTATAACTCGGAATTTTGAAATAAAATTTTCAGTTATAACTCGGAATTTCAAAATTTCGACTTATAACTCGGAATTTTTAAATAAAATTTCGAGTTATAACTCGGAATTTCAAAATTTTGACTTATATAACTCGGAAGGTTGTAATAAAATTTCGAATCATAACTCGGAATTTTAAAATTTTATTTTAGGCGTCCCTTCCAGAGCTTCGTAGAAATCAATTGATTCAAGAGGTCCAAAGTTGCCAGCTAAACCAATTCCGGAAACAAACGCGTTAGGATGAAACTGGCGCGACCATATTTTCCGCTTTCCCCAGTACACATCCCCGACATATGCAATTACCTCCAGTATTTCGTTCCCAGTTTATGGCTAAATATATTTTTCGACCTGACAAATAAATTCGCAGGAACCACAGGTTAAGTGGGGCACATCAGTCGTTACACTATCTCAAAATAACTTATTGTGGAACAGCCGAAAACCCACGGAGCGCTCCTACGAAAATGATATTTTGCAGAGGCACGTAGGAGCAGGCAGGATATGCTGACGGTATTGTTATTCATGGGCGATGCGGGGCATAAAGTCCTCGTGTTTCTAGTTTTCCGGAGCCATACGTTTCGTTTAAAATGCAGGAGGAAGGCAAATGAGACGTCTCGGCCATTACGGGCTGTGCACAAAACGTCGCATTTTTCGATCAGGGGCTACAGGCACGCCGGTGACGACGGTGCAGACCGCAACTATTTGTCTGTCGCGTTGAGGTAATGCATGCCTGGTCCCGCGAGACAGATATGGTCGCAATATATGGTTATTGGGTATCTATCGGCATCCGCATGCATGTATTGTAATGCTTCGTCTACGTCGCAAATCATCCAGCAGCATGCCCTTAATGTACACTTCATTCGCTGCATATTCGCGATGGCGGCCCGTCTCCCGCTTACAGCGTGAGCAAAGAAAAGGCAAAAGCAGCGTACCCGGAATTTTGTTTTGTGGTTACTTAGGTAGTCAGTGGTGAAATATTTGATAGAAACCAAGCTAAAGCTATTAAAATTGGAATAACTTCGGACATTTTGATTCTAGAGTTTCAGGGTTCTATTCTCTTATTTTAATTTTTTGGCGTTTCGATCATTTTATCGTGGTCTTCTTTGCTCCAGGAAAAAGCTGCGACAAGATTCCACTAATAACACGACAGGTGCACAGTTGACAGTTGTAAACTGACCTGAATGTAACAATATTATGCGTTCGTATACGTTTCCTCTTTCACGTCTTGATTACGATATGTTATTTTTTATTTTTGAATAAAATATGAAGACAAGCTCATTATAAACGGATTATAGACATTGTTAAATCGAAGCTTCATTTCCTTGTCCACCCGGTACACTTGCGGGCACGCTGTCCTCAAATTGCCCCATCAAGTTCCATGCACCGTCATGTAACGATCCTGTCGTTATAATGTTGGTTTTTTGGCTCCGCTTCGTATGACTTTCGGCTTAATAGGTATTTCTGTTTTAATTTTATGAGGCTCGCTTTTGCATTAATCTCCATCCCCATTATTTTTAGTTGCGAATTGCTTATTTCCAGCGCAGACAATTTTGCACAATATTATTTACTACGACCAACCAAGCGAGTTGTTGACCTCCGTCACTACGAATTAATAATTTTTTTAATTCATCATAATCGACTATTTTTTTATGGTTGATTTATGGAATACGGTCCTGTGTCAGCTTCATGTTTTCTGGTTTATGGAAAAAGATCAACGTCATCGTGAGACCGAATACCTCCCCTACTATTTTGAATCTCTGTGGAGGTTATTCTTAGGAAGGAAACAATTTAATATCCAGTGATAAAGTAACCGTCCCACTTCATTAATACCCTAATAATATGATTGGTCACAATCAAATTCTTAGCTTAGCTTCATAGCTTGAACAAGCCTAAGGGAAGCAACTCGGTACCTTTCCAATTTCTTCCTTAAAAAGGATTAGAAGTCCCACTGACATGACTCATAATCCTATGTTAAGAGAAAGCGGTCTTAAATTCGCTTGGCGCGACTTTCACTTGCCCATAACGAGATGCAAAAATTAGCCGTGCGTCGGTGACAAAGACCAGCAGGTTGTGTTTTGTAGGCAGGACGGCGCCGGCACCATTTACCCGATGTTTTCTTTTATTCATGTCGCTTCGCCGGGCGATAATCTTCCCGAAACCGATTCTTTTAATATTTGAGTGGTCATCATCGATTCACGGCGGGTACGAACAATTCGAAAAGTTCGGCATGGAGGTGTAGAGGTATCTGGGGCCAGATGTAATTTCCATTTATTTAATCGCTCGAGCGGGCCAAAGTTGTGTTTCGGATGTATGTTATGGTGGTGCGTAAAGCCGTTAGACGGACTAGCAAGCCAACGCAACGGTCCACTCTGAATTTATCGTTATGCCTGACGACGATAGTTTCACCGGGGCCTCGTCCCGCTTGCCTCTGGGGAGACGTGAGTTAGCTACGTGCTCAGCCCGTGTCCCTCAGGACCCGTTTACCTGCCCTGCGACTGATTGGGAAGCAACCGCCGCCTGTCCATCCGCCAGGCCCTCAAGTCACGCTTTGATCACTGTGCCACTGCTGCAATCTCTTTCAGAATTCGCTTTGCAAAGCCTTCGGTTTTTCAACCGGCTGCTTTACATCTCGTTTATCTGTTTACTCGACCGGCGTGGACGCATCAATCAAAACACCGGTGGCGCTTTGCCGCTCATCACCATAAATATGATTATTTTATTTAAACGAACGAGGAATGAATCCTCTTTGGCTTTGCCGAGTCTAAAGTCATTGTTCGAAACTAGACGCGCCAAGTAACGCAATCACGAGATAATTTGATTTTCGCAACTTTAAGAGTTAATAATGCTTATTAAAACTAAACACGTAGAAAACTTTCGAGCGCAATATTATTCAATAAAACTAGTGTTGAACAAATTTTATTATTTCGTGAGGTTCAAAATTAATTAACTTCATTTTCAGAAACATCGCTCGTAGGTTTTAAGTAAATACCTACCATACTTCTGTCGTTTAATATCAAGGCCTTTTAAATAAATTGCCGTCTTATGGCTTGTCGGAGTTTCTTTCCAACTTTGTCGTAACTGAAACAGTTTCAGCCGGAACTTTCGATACCAACTCGGGTGTTCCAGAAGGATCTGTTTTATCATTGTTTCAAATCTAGGAATAATTCATATCAAATGAAAGCTGAAAGTTAATGGTGGAAAAATATGTTCTCATTTGAAATTTTATTGATTTTAAAAATGCAAAATCTGCTAAAAAACACGCTTTTTTAATTAAAACAGTTAGAATCGTTACCTATTTATTTAAATAATTTAATTATTTTAAAAGTCACCCGACAGCAGTCCTAATATTATTGTTGATAAAGTCCCTAAAGATGTAAATTTCTCTAAGAAAGTCAAATTCCCTAAAGACGTCAAAATTTCCAATAAAGTCAAATTCCTTAAATAAATCGAATTGCCTGAATGAGCCGAATTGTCTAAAGAAGTCAAATTCTCTAAGCCATCAAATTTTCTAATAAAGTCAAATTTTCCAAAGGAATCAAATTTTCTAAATACGTCAAATGCATTAAATACAATAAATTTTCTGAAGGAGTCAAATTCCTTAAAGACGTAAAATTTTCTGAAGTTAAATTCCTTAAATATATTTAATTACCTGAATGAGCCAAAGTTCAAAGAAGTCAAATCCTCTAAAGACAGCAAATTTTCTAATGAAGTCAAATTCTCCAAAGGCGTCAGTCAAATTTCCTAAATACGCCAAATGCAATAAATACGGTAAATTTCCTGAAGGAGTCAAGTTCCTTAAATACGTCAAATTTTATGAAGGAGAAATATTTCTGAAGTAAAATTCCTTCAATAATTCAAATTACTTGAATGAACCAAATTATCTAAAGAAGTCAAATTCTATAAAGACATGAAATTTTCTAAAGATATTAAAATTTTCTAATGAAGTCAAATTCCCTAAAAACATAAAATTTTCTTAAAGCATCAAATTTCCTAAATACGTGAATTAATGCATTAAATACAGTAAATTTCCTGAGTCAAATTCCTTAAAGTCGTCAAATTCTCTGAAGGAGTCAAATTTTCTGAAGCCAAATTCCTTAAATAAATTAAATTACCCGAATGAGCTAAATTGCCAAAAGAAGTCAAATTCACGACAGACATCAAATGTTCCTAAGACGTAAAATTTTCTAATGAAGTCAAATTCATCAAAGACGTTAATTTCCTAAATACGCCAAATACATTAAATACAATAAATTTCCTGAAGGAGTCAAGTTTTCTGAAGTCAAATTCCTTAATTAAATTAAACCATTCCAATGAGCTAAAGTGCCAAAATAAGTCTAATTCTCTAAAGACGTCAAATTTTCTGAAGACGTCAAATTTTCTAATGAAGTCAAATTCTCCTAAAGACGCCAAATGCATTAAATACAGTAAATTTCCTGAAGGAGTGAAATTACTTAAAGACGTCAAATACATTAAATAACTCAAATTCCATAATGAAGCCAAATTTTATTAAATTTACTAAAAGAAAGAAAATATACAAGGTAGTCCATGTATACAAGGAGTGACAAAAATCACGCGCATGTGCCAAATCCAACGCCTACTTTTTATAAGATTCAAAAATAAATTCCCGCAGGGGCCTATTTGTTTTTCACATTTTTCGGCGCCATTTCTTAAACAAATATCAACTTGTGTTGTATCGTTGAAATCAGAATTTTACGAAAAAAAAAAGAAAATACGAAAACATACAAAAATTTCGTTACTTCCGGTTAGATCATAAATGATATTTAATGCACAATTATGTCAGATTTTGGCTTTAGTGACCATGCTCCAAATTTCAAAGTCTATCTATTCCTTAGGCCACCTGGTATATTTAAGAAGTTCGCTTCATTTCCCCCATCACAAATTTAATATTTGCCAAGGATTCTCTCGGATGACATTACCTTCAACTGTGTCGAATTGTATTTGCAGATGTGGACATCACGATTTAATTGCATGAGAGGATGCATCTGCGACCGCGTAATTGTTCCATCCACTTCTTCTCTTAATTTGCCAGACATCGGGCTCACGATCACTATTAAACTTCTAATATAACAATCTAATGATAGATAGTGGAACAGGTTTGAATATTTTTTTGCCCAGTCACTTACTGGTTACTTTCAATTTGCACTCAACCGAGTTGAAGATTTCTGCATGGCAACTAGTCTAGTAAAAAATATGTTGTAATCGACAGCAAATAAAAATGCTTGCTTTTAAATCCAAAATGTTATTCCATTTATGGGCAAGCTAATTTAAATATATTTGCCTGCACCTTCCTGTTTCGAAAATCCATACCTTTAGCCATGTAACCGATCCGCAAATATAATAATGCACATTTAATCGAAACGTGTCTTTATGGGGCGATATCAGGCAATATCTTGCGGTCATTGTTGTTGAGGCCGCTAATGAAATATTCCCATCAGCAGACACAATAAATCTAATTAACTGTCACGCAATGACACAATTACAAACTGACTGAAATGAAGCTCGTCGGAATTGAATTTAATCATGACATGGCTGTGTGCCCTATTCAAAGTTATCTTTGCCGATGGTACACAGACACAGAGTATTATGTGCAGAGAGACTTTCATTATCCTTCCGGTTTTTTTTTGTGGGGATAACTAATGCCATTAATTAATCCAGTTCGCTAACGAACAGCTCCCAGGTAACAAAAGACTATATAATACCTGTCATAAACTAAAAAGTCCGGCTAACTCTATTACTATGTAAAATGTACTACTATTTGAATAATATAACCGAGTTGTTTAGACGATAAACGTAATGGTCGCTATTGGTGCTGGAAGGTAGAAATTTAATCTGGAAATTGGTCGAAACGATTCTCTTCAGGCTAGAATACCGACGTGCGAACCTACTTGGCGGAATGGGTTTAGTAACAGCACATTTTCTGCACTGCCTTAACTGTGTTTGGCAATGTTTTTATTAAAACTGGGATTACGCTGCAAAGCCGAAATCGGTATGACAATTCGATAAGACGACGATAACGCGAACCTCCATTAAGCATGCACTTCACATAAAATTTAACGCCCACGGAGTATTTTCCGGTGTTTGTAGTAGTGTAATGTGTATTGCAATAAACGTTTTATTAGTTAATTTGGAAACCGGCTGAATAATTATTATGATTGCGTTTAACAGCCACATTGCTAAATTAATGCCGCCGAAAATAAACTATTTTTACCGCTCTGAAACAAACATTTCAAAAAACAATTTACGATTTAAATAATCTGGAGCGGCACACACAAAAATTACCATGCTGAATTAATCTCTTCATAATAGATTTTTTCAAGATTTATATTTGTTTTTGTTTGCCGCCCCAGCGACAGTGCCCAACTAGCGCGAAATTATTTTAATATTTTGCTACAAGAATGTTCTCATGACAAAATGATTCAATTGTTTTAAAAGTCGCGCGCCAATAGGCCTAATAATGTTTATATAATGAAACCTATATCACTTTTTGTGCCTTTCGATAAATAAGTCTTAATACTGATTTGTATTAGCTTTAAAAATGGCCATAAAATAGTTATAAAAATAAGAAGTCAAATTCCCTAAAGATGTCAATTTCATTAAGGAATTCCAATTCCCTAAAGAAGTAAAATTTTATGAAAGAGTCAAATTTTCTTAAAAAGTCATATTCCTTAAATAAATTGAATGAGTCAAATTGAATGAGCCAAATTGTCTAAAGAAGTCAAATTCTCTAAAGGCATCAAATTTTCTTACGACAAATTCTCTAATAAAGTAAAATTTTCTTAAGACTTGTCGTTTTTGTCATTATCTAATGAAGTAAAATTCCTTACATATGCCAAAAGCATTAACTACAATAAATTTCCTGAAGGAGTCAAATTACCTAAATCAAATCCTTAAATGAAGTTAAAATTCCCAAATACGTCAAATTCATAAAATAGTTATAAAAATGGGTCTTGTAATTTTACTGTTTAATTCTTTGACTCTGACAAATTCTCTTCTCTAAATATGCCCATTTCTCTAAGGAAGCCAAATTATCTAAAGATGTCAAATTTTCTTTTCAAATTTCATAAATAAATCAAATTACAAGAATGAGCCAAATTGTTTAAAGATATCAAATAAAGAAGTTAAATTCTTCAAAGATATAAAAGTTTCCTGAGACGTCAAATTTTCTAATGAAGTCAAATTCCTTAAAGACGTCAAATTCTCTAATGAAATCAAATTATCTAAAATTTAAAGTAGTCAAATGCATTAAATAGGACAGTAAATTTCTTGAAGGAGACAAATTTTCTGAGTTAAATTCCGTCAAATTGGTTAAATATGTCAAATGCATTAAATACAAAAAATTTCCTGTAGGAAACATTATCTAAATAAAATTTTTTAATACGTTAAATTTCCCAAAGACGCCAAATTCATAAAATAGTTAGAAAAATAGGTCTTATAATTTTATTGTTTAATTCTCTGAAGAGGGCAAATTCCCTAAATATGTCAATTTCTCTAAGGAAGCCAAATTCTCTGAAGACATCAAATGTGATGAAGGAGTCAAATTCCTTAAATAAATCAATTACCTGAATGAGCCAAATTGTCTAAAGAAGTTAAATTCTCCAAAGATATAAAATTTTCGAGACGTCAAATTTTCTAATAGAGTCAAATTCCTTATAGACGTCGAATTCTCTAAATATTAAATTAAATACTTACATTAAATTTACTGCAGAAAGAAATTACCTAAATCAAATTCTTAAATGACGTCAAATTTTCCAAAGACGTCAAATTCATAAAATAGTTATAAAAATATGTCTTGTAATTGTATTGTTTAATTGTCTGAAGAAGGCAAATTCCCTAAATATGCCAATTTCTCTAAGGAAGTCAAATTCTCTGAAGACCATCAAACTTTATGAAGGAGTCAAATTTTCTTAAGTAATCAAATTCCTTAAATAAATGAAAGAGTCAAATTGTCTAAAGAAGTCAAATTCCCTAAATATGTGAAATTTTCTTAAGACGACGAATTCTCTATTGAAGTCAAATTATTTAAAGTAGTCAAATGCGTTAAATACCGTAAACTTGAAGGAGGCAAATTTTCAGAGTCAAATTCCATAAAAATGTCAAATTGCCTAAATATGTCAAATGCATTAAATACAATAAATTTCCTGAAGAAGTCAAATTATATAAATCAAATTTTTAAATGACGTCAAATTCATAAAATAGTTATAAAAATATGTCTTGTAATTGTATTGTTTAATTCTCTGAAGAAGGCAAGTTCCCTAAAGATGTCAATTTCTCTAAGGAAGTCAAATTCTTTGAAAACATCAAATTTTATGGAGTCAAAATTTTCTTAAGAAGTCAAATTTCTTAAATAAATCAATTATCTGGATGAGCCATGTTGTCTAAAGAAGTTAAATTCTCCAAATACATCAAATTTTCCTGAGACGTCAAATTTTCTAATGAAATTAAATTCCTTAAAGGCGTCAAATTATCTAAATATGTCAAATGCATTAAACACAATACATTTCCAGAAGAAAAAAATTATCTATATAAAATTCTTAAATAACGTCAAATTCATAAAGTATAAAAAAGATATAGTTATAAAAATAGGTATTTTAATTGTATTGTTTAATTGTCTGAAGAAGGCAAATTCCCTAAATATGTAAATTTCTCTAAGGAAGTCAAATTCTCTGACGACCATCAAATTTTATGAAGGAGTCGAATTTTCTTTGGTAGTCAAATTCCTTAAATAAATGAAAGAGCCAAAAAGAAGTCAAATTCTCTAAAGACGTGAAATTTCCTTAAGACGACAAATTCTCTATTGAAGTCAAATTATCTAAAGTCGTCAAATGTGTTAAATGCAGTAAACTTGAAGGAGGCAAATTTTCAGAGCCAAATTCCTTAAAAATGTCAAATTGCCTAAATATGTCAAATGCATTAAATACAATAAATTTCCTGAAGGAGTCAAATTATCTAAATCAAATTTTTAAATGACGTCAAATTCATAAAATAGTTATAAAAATAGGTCTTGTAATTTTACTGTTTAATTCTCTGAAGAAGGCAATATTCCCTAAATATGTCAATTTCTCTAAGGCAGTCAAATTATCTAAAAAATATCAAATTTCATGGAGTCAAATTATCTCAAGAAGTCAAATTCCTTAAATAAATGAATGAACCAAATTGACTTAAGAAGTCAAATTCTCTAGACATGAAATTTTCTTTAGACGACAAATTCTCTAATGAAGTCAAATTCTCTAAAGGCGTAAAATTTCCTAAATACGTGAAATGTATTAAATACAATAAATTTTCTGCAGTAGTCAAATTATCTAAACCAAGTCGAGTTACAGTTTGATTGAAAAGCGACTATCGTCTTGACAGTAGTGACATGGTTGCATAATCACGTGACGTCACACTAATGGTGGTCATTTATTATATTAGGTTAAATCCACGTCACGGTCAATAAAGCAACTAACAAGTGCACCTCGTTCAAAATGTCGCAATTTTTAACGAAATTACTTAATAATAATAATTTGTTGCACTAGCTAAGTTAATGTATTTATTAATTACATAAGTCAGTCAATCATCTGTCTGACAAAAAATTTCTAGCAGGTTTAAGCGAAAGAAATATACATATTAGGAAACCGGTTGCCAGACACATGGCTTACCAAAAAGGTGCTAAAATAATTAAGCACCACATCAATGTTTATCGTCATTATAAATAAATATTAACATCCGAATATTACAGCATGTTAGATAAAAATCTTTTTACGTATCAGCCTTGAATCGAAACCATTAGAAGTTACTAACTATCAAGACATTTAAAAAACTGTATATACAAAATATAATTACCGGATATTTCGGATATAATTAGCGTGGTTTCTCGGATATTAGTGGATCGAAAAAATCAATTGTTTTGAGAATCAGTCAAACGTGTTAGTTGACTAGACACTAAATTAGATAACGACCTTTTCAATTATTGTAGCATGGCGAATAATGTAGTTCACAAACTTTCTTTCGCCGATTCGCAATCGTAAGAGAAATATGGGAACAGTACTATTACTATTATTATGAAATATGGAGGCGTCCCATTTCTTTTGCCGACTCCAGCGATAAGTTATAGATAATGCAAATAAGGGCGTACCATTAGGCGTGTCGGCGTCAATTTATGTTTGATAAAAATCTCAAGAACAATACCAAACGATAACTTTTCCGCGCGCTCACACACATACACAGTCCCTGCTTACAACTCGCAACAAAATCAGGACTTTTTATTATGCAAATACAATACAGACGTTTTTTAAGCATCTCTGCAACAGCAGGCGTTTCCTGCACGATGACAGCACAATGCCTACGACGCACCTCCATTTTGCTCGATCCCTTGCCAGCAGGAAAATATCTTAATGTTTAAACATAAAACGTATAATGGAAATGTATTTATTGAGTAGAATTTCTTCACCCTGTATTCTGTTGCCCTAAGATAATGCGATAAATGTCTAGATGAAATAACGAGCGTACAATCAGGTGGGAGCGTAATATTTGTAGAATTTGTAAAATGAAGCCAATGAAGTAACACAATAGAGCTGAATTAATGAGTGAATTAAAATTTACCGAGCTCTTTCCGACCACTTTGGGCCTTATTTAAAAAATAACAGCTTGGCGATTATTCAGCGAGCGTCCTCGAGCCTGATGATGACTCTTGACAAATGGCACTTCATTAAACTAACCCTTCATCGCGGAACAACTTTGAAAAACTGCCGTGGAAAGTTTCTCATATATTTTTGAGCGCCGTCTGCTATTTCACCGGAATTATCAGAACAAGCCACGTAATTGCTAAATATTTAATTCGAGCGGACCACTGTCAGATTTTCTTCGCCGCCGGCTCGACCCCGGTGCTAAATTAATTATCGTGGATTTTTCATCTTAAGCACGGCGCGGCGACGACGGGGGAGAGTATATTCTTCAGATAACTCCCGCCGAGTTGATGAATGGGCACTGCAAAATTTAACTGCTTCGTGTTATCACCGAATTAATTTCAAATGAGATTGTTGTTTCGGTTAAATTATACTGTGTTGTATGGCGGGCGGGCGAGTTCGTTACCTGTTGGAGATATGACGGTTTTTATGGCTCCGGAGCTGCCGTTGTTCTACGCGAATTCTTCCGCTTTTGTTACGACCCTTTCTGTTCCAAAGCTTAATACCAAGTGGGCTTTGTTGAGCTCCTCAAATTGTCTTACAAACACATTCGACCAAGAAACGACGGACAAATTTCTTAGACGTTACCTCCGAAGTTATTGAAAAGATAAAACTTACGCTACTCCCTGCTGAACAACTCAAGCAGTCGCTCACCTGAAAACAAAGATACGAGTCAGTAAAATGATTTATTAAACATATACGAGAATAATTAATTACGTTATTTTGCATCGTGATCTACAATTATGTGTAGCATAATGCCAGAGTTCCCAGAATATTTACGAAAGTGTAACAATTAGTAATTAGTGTATACAGGGTAGCAAGTCACCGTATTATAGCAACTGAGGAACCGAACCTTTCACAAGGAAATCATCATCTTAGTTGTTCTTGTCATGTTCATGTCATGTCATCAATACCCCATGAAAGGGTCATCAGTGCTCCATGAAAGAGTCATACATGGATCACTGATGACCCTTTCATGGGATATTGATGACACCTCATGAAGCATTGATGATCCTTTCATAAACATCTATGAGCAGGAACTTCAGAAAGTAAAGAGAAAGAGAAGAGAAGGTTTTAAGAAAAAAAAAGGTGACAAGCTCTATGTGAAATGGCTGGGATTATCCAATAAATTCAATTCATGGATTTCTAATAATCAAATTGTATAAACATAATATATATTACTCCTTTATCTGTTTTTTTTTCACCCTTAACAAAACAACAACACAACTGTAGCTGTAAAAAGCTGTATCCCGTAAACTACAGACCTGTACAAAAAATCCGTTACCAAATTTGTCAAATTCTATCGAAAAGTAATGTGACAAAGATCGTATTTGTTACATATAACTGTTGCCCAAGAGGGCGACTGAATGCGGAACCACCAAGTAGCCGCCTAAGCAGTGAAGCGCACAATACGATCTGGATGAACAGACGATAGAATTACACTCTGGCAGCATATGGAGTTAAACACAGTCATCCGTCCTGTAACGGCGGTGTTTTCCTCTTGATAAGCATGTTAAAGAAGCCAGGCATCAGATGGGATGCTGTATCAAGTCTGATGCGAGGGCTTAGTTCTGTTCCGTTGATTACAGATTCGCGACTGCAGATTAGTCGCTCAATTTTCAAAGCGTAGCTGGGGAAGACCGATCATCGCGAAAGCCACTTATGCATTCACTCCGATGATACGGTACGCGGTCTTGAAGTTTACACAAAACCGGGGGGGGGGGGGGGTGTGTGCAGCCTCACGCTGAAAATTGACGGAATTAATATTGTATGAAAACACTTCATTAGCTCAGCCGATCTTATCCTCGCCAAGTACATTATTTTTACAGCGTTAAAATGTAATAGGTTTACTCTTCACGCCACCGCGGTCGATGAGCTGGCAGCTAATGCAATTCTTCCGACCTGATCAATCTCCGTTGCTAATGCCGCCCGTAACAAACCATCCCGTTCCTCTAATGCCTTTCTGATTTAGGGTTAAGATGTATGTGAACGATAGCGAGCGAGAATTAAAATCAACTAAAGGACATCGTCATACACTGCAGGATATTATAACGTAACGTAAAGGCACGATATTTTTCATTAAATATTAGACAGAAAAACTAGTTGTGGTACATAATAAGTGAAAAAAAAAATTTTGTATTTACATTATTGAGGCAAGCCATTCTTCTTCTTCTTTTGGCTTTACAATTTGGCATCTTCGATGGTCATATGCCATCTCCATTTCTGTTATTCTTCTCCAAATCCTGATTGGCATCGTCTTTTTCGACACTTGTTTTTCATTGTTTTCTTGGTCTTTCTCTAGGGCCAATTCTAGTTCTAGCTAGCCCTTCTGTTCTTGGTATTAATATATTTTGTTTTGTCCTAATATGTCTTCATCTATTTTTCTCCAATTTCCAATTCTCATTATCCCCAATTTTCATCAGTCGTCTGTGTTTGTCTTCTGCAAGGTCTGGTTTCAGAGGAATTCCATTTCCTGATACTTTTCGTATTCCTACCAATATCTGGTCCTGATTTATTGGTAGCCCCTTTGTCTCTTTTAACATTTCCTTCATCGATTATGACAATATCGTCACTAATTAGTTTATTGTTGGATATTAGATTACTTCACCGGTTAATGTATCCTCTCGAATTGAGTTCCTTGTCCTCGACAGAATTTTCTGTATAACTGGTCATTCATGGCCAGGTTATGACCATGTTATGACCAAGTTATGACCAGGTCATGGCCGTTCATGGGCTTCTATGGATCTATGCAAAAAGCTGTTACCTGCACCACATGGTAATGAACAGTCATGGTCGTTCATGACCCGGCTACAGCTGTAACATACTTAATATATTATTCCCGCTTCTTTCAATTCATTTAAAACGGCTATGATTTCGTTATCATATGAATCAGTATTTCCTGCAGCTTTGGAGGCAATTAAAAGTCTTAACCTGCCCACTAATTCGTTTATGTCGTCCCAGAAAATATATTCTATAGGTTTTTCATTGTAAACCATATCCATACCCTCCCCACTATCGGTTTAGGAATGATCCAAATATTCATTGATCCGTTATAGGCGAATACTGCAATGAATAGTTGATATAGGAATACCTATATCAACTATTCATTGCAGTATTCGTATTCGATCGATTTACTGGAATGGAAAATATGACCAAACAAAAGTTACCTTCAATGTGCGAGTAACAAAAGTATCAACAACCACAAAAATTCGAGCACTTTGAAGTGCATTAAAAACAACCAATTTATTATTCGAATTGCGATACTAGTGAAGCTGTTTTTATTATCAGGTATTTTTCAACTGCGTCCATACGCGGAAATACAAAATAATGCTCTGTGGTTTATCGACAACGTTCACATTTGCAATTTCAATTTCGCTTGTCTATTAAACGCAATGACATAAATCGTGTGATTTTTCGTGTATAAAAAATTAATCTAATAGAGCGAATAAACATACAAAATTGGAAAGGTATTCTCTTTCCTCATAAATTCCGCACGTAAAAAGCTGGAGCTTTTAATTTGCCGATCGATAAGTCGTTGTCGTCGTGATGGATGTGTTGTTGGCTAACAAAAGTTTTTTCATAATGAAGTCGTACATAATGCGAAATATAAATCACATTGCTCGTTCGAATAGCAAACCAGACATCTGTAAGATTGTAACGGCGGGTTTTATTAAGAGAAAAAAATTTAAAATTATCGAAGACCTGCGTGCCACCATGGAAACCGGTACGGGATAGGGCCGCGTGTAAAATGCGAAATTTCAATGTTAATGGATGCGCCATTACGTTTGTCGTGTTGCTTAAAATCATCAATTACTCTTCGACATGTGCTTGTGTGACGATTACAAAACGGTTTGGTAAAATGTAGTTGTTAGTCAACCCTAAAACCATTTGTCACCAGCGACTCGTAAGCCTTTATTGTCGTCTAAATGCTATAAAAGCAGCGAAATCGACTCGAACTCCCACAATATGCAAGACTCCAAATAAAGTAACTAACTGAATCAAAGTGAAACCTTTTCAGCAATGAATACTCGGAGCCGTATCTCCTTCAATATTCCCAGTTAAGTGAAACGAACATTAGACAGCGCACAAAGTTTATTATTTTTAACATGTAAGTATATGAGAGGCTTAAAGCGATGTAAAAACGGATTATTCTGAGAGCCAGTGCTAGTTACAACTAAATAAAGAGGGTGTTCTTAAATTTTTTTTTTTTGACAATATATTCATTTGCGTATTTTATTACAGTAGGTACCTTATTTTTCGAAAAAAGAAAAAATTAAAAAAATATAGGTTGCCATGAAGAAAAACACAGTTATACCTGCGCAGAAAAAATGAGACACCCTGTATAATCGGAATTACTTTGATTTTGTAGAAGTCGATAATAACTATAATTTATATTTTTATAACAATCAAAAGAAATCATATTGATTCCTCTCTGTATCGATTTGTTTGGGTGTTAGACAATCAGGTTGGGATTCCCCCATAAAAACAAATACTACCTAAAATTTATACATTGTATGTATCGGGGATATCGTATCGATTTTGACATTATGACTGGTTTGTTGCTCCTGGTTCATAAATTATCACGGGGTAATCTGCTTCTCATTATCGTCCGTCATCAACAGAACCAATACAACGGGCGGAGTATCAAATTGTCGTTAACTGTTTCATAAAAGAATCCGTTTTAATTACAATTTAACCGATTTGGAAGGATTTTTTTTGGCGAGGGAACTTTTAAAACGTACGAGAAAGTCTATGCAGGCGATTTGCTGCATTAATTTAAAATAACTGAAAGTTAGTTACGCTTTAACTTAAAGATCGTTACGATGAAAAATCGTTCGCCCATAAAGTTGCACCATTAGCGTTTGGAGGAGTTCCAATGAAGTGGGAAAATGGCCAATTACGGTGTTTTTTTACATAACTTCCGCCCTCCTTTACATTTTACACACAGAATATCAAAAACGTCCCGTATCAGGCGAAAGAAGTTACCGCAAAGTTGCGTGACACGAAGTTTACGAGAACTTTTTTAATTAAAAATTGACGAAGACCAACTCGTCCAAAGTACGGAAATATTAACAGAAACCGGCATTGACAACGAAACTCCACATTGCGACAAACAATTTTAATATAACCACAACAGATATTTATGCAGAAACTTTTTATTTCGCAGAAAACTTTTCCCAGGTCTACACGAGGTGCCTGCAACGAAACGTTTTAATATTAATAATTATTGAGGTGCACGCCCACGCACCTGAACGTATTTTTGGATGTTAGGCCGCGGAGATTAGCCCAAGGTTGTGCGACTAAAGGTTCAACGCAAATATTAACTAGACAAATATTTGACGGCTTATCCTTAAAGACTTACATTACTAAATTGTGTACGCGGGGATTATATTAGGACAAGAGTGAGGAACTCAAAGACAATTTTAATTAAACTTTATCGAAAGGACTCTGTGAGCCAATATTGCCGCGAGGCCAGCGCAGAAATGCCAGAAAGTGAAAATTTATAAAATAGGAAGGATAAATAATTTCGGGAAAATATTTTTTCGAAAGAAAATCCGGCTTTGACCCAACTTTAGGATATCAAATGGGACACCACATTGTATCATTTTTAAAAGGTATTGACAAATATTTCAAAGCCTATTCAAAAATATATTTTCCAATCCAAGGTGCTAAGAGGTTGATTTTGTTCGAAAAGTTGCATTTTCTAAAAATATATTTTGAGGTGCATTTACTATAATTTGCGAATAGATTTAGGAAAAAAATATATCTTATTCCAACATAAGTTTCATTAGCTCTCTTTTGTTTTATTCTGTCGGGCCTGCTAGATAAAGCCTATTGGGCTAGTCAAGAACGATTCGAAGATTATTTATCAGGTCGACGGCGGCAAGGTCACGTGGTTTGTGGCGGTGAAGCGACCGACTGGCGACGCTTCCGTCTGTTTTCCAATCGATAGGGCGTCGTCATGGAAACGACGCCACGGCGGTGCCACGCGGGCTTCATCTGAGAAGTGGCGCCCCCTCGCCGGCTACACGGCCCGCATGACGCATCGCCTGATTTATTGTTATTTGCGCAATTATTTATAGTTGCAAATACGCCCTGAGAAGGTCGAATTAACGCGTTAAATTGACGTGTAAATTGCATCGATAAGTTTAGTTCCTACAGCGTTAATTGATAAATTTGGTCCTTCGAGACGGATATTCTGAAAAAGCGTTTGATAACTTTCTGCAGATATGCTGCAAATTATTATGGTTATTGAAAACGAATTCACATTCGCGTTAAATTCCAAGTTGGATATTAGCAAGTGTCATTACCTATTCGAGATTGAATCGGTCGGAAAATTCGGTATAGCAGATATTGCTTTTGCCCTCGATTGACCTCATAAAAGCGATATTACGTCGACAACACGGGTGTGTTCATTAAAACCCCATAAAAGTAAGCAGTGTAGTGTGCAGACGACGTCGATGATATCGGCTTTCGGCGCCACAGGACGTTATCACGCCAATCAGCGACTTGCCGGGGTTTCGACGCTCCGGCGTCGGAACTGAGACGCTCATCCTTCGTACATTACGGCACCGTCATCGGCCTTATCAAACGTTTCAGAACTTGTTGAAACTGTCCATAACAACGTCGAACTTTTCCAGACTAAAATATGGACATATTAAATATATTTAGCAAGATTTTAGGTGAAATAATAAAATTATATTTGATAACGAATAAAAATGTGCGCGATTTTCCCAAATTTGCGAGTCAATTCGTGCAACTCATTACGCCGAAAACGCTGTATTTCATTTTCGGTCTTCCTTTAAATTTCGAGCAGATTTTATCAGCGATGGTACGAATCTGGGTAATTTATGCGGCAGTATCGCTGGAGCACGGCGCGGCATTACGTGTTAAGATTCTAGCATTGTACCCTTGTTTTGTCACTAAATTACATGGGAGACAGTAATCTTCTTAGACAGCTACTAATTTACTGCCTTTGCCAGTTCGCCACGTGCACCTTACTTGCCATTTATCGCGCAATTAGTGGAGGGTTTTGTAGACTGGCAAAACAAATAGGTGCCGAGATATTTTTGCAGGAACAAGGCGTGGACCCCTCGGCGCACCCACCAACACCCTGTGCGTAAAAAATGCTCGGAATTTCCTTTTAACAGTGACATTGAGAATTGCAAGTCGAAACGGTGCATTGGCAAATCGGTTTTTTAACCAGATCGACGAATCATAGGTTCGTCAAGGTTAGTCTGGGATCTAGCCGGCGCAAAAACAATAATTGCCAATTTAAGATTTATATTTCGTGGCATTGCCCATACACAGCGTGATATATTTCTAACGCCACGTACAAAATGGCTAATTTAATTTCAAAATCAGCTGTAGCTCCATTAGGAAGCTTTTTGGATTTTCTACACGTATTTAGGAAACACCGTGTATATAAAATTGTCGTGCGCATTTATTATTATTACAACTCCACGCCGTAAATATCGCATTGTTGCATCCGCTATTTATGTTATAAAAGTTTCGAATTCCACGAGCCCTTACATTATCCTTTGTCCTATTATTACCATAATGTCTGGGAAGTAATATCGGCTTTTATGAGTCGAACGTTAAACAAAGTTTCCACGTTTCGCCTGAGAAGAGGGGCCCCCGACACCGCAAAGTAAATGATTGAGTGCCGAAATTACAGGGAATGAAAAGGCGTCTTAAAGAGTCCGTAAAAAGAAGAGAAGAACTCGTTATGAAATGGGCGAGGAAGTGTTCAATGGAGATTTAGCCGGTTCGATTGACTTTTACATCCATCTAGATCGGCGTTAATAACAGATCGGCTCTTAACGCTAGAAGTTTTTTCACGGAATCTTCCGACGACGGGATCGGCCCGCCCCGCCAGATCCTTTAAAATAATACCTAATTGAATTACGATTAGACGTAAACTGATTCATTTGTTAATAATTGCTACTACATGAGCATTCTGGATCCGACTTGATACCTCTGAAACGTTGAGTTCAATCGAGCAATTTGACCATCAACACACTCAGAGCAGCTTGTGTCCTTTTTCAACATGCCCACTGCCCTTAACATACTCCTAAATCATTGCGTTGTGTGTATATCCATGAGATGAGAAAATATCTTGTTTCGAAAAATAATAATCACTTCGTTAGAGGCAGAAAAAAGCTATATTTTCAATTCACAAATTCCACTACCCAAATTGAAAGAATGAAAGAAAGTGTTTCGCAGTGTCTGAAACAGCGATTGAATTTTTTTTTATCTACACATTCATTTTCGCGCTAGAATTATTTTGATGGAATCTAATATTAGTGCTTTTGTTTCTACGCTCCTCTCAAATTTGCTAAATATAAAAAAATATCCGTATCATCTTAATAGTAAATTCTGACGCTTGTGATAAATTCAGTGACTAGCCCTTTTCACAAAGCGTGTTGACAAGGCGGTTAAATAACAAGTGCATAATGAAGACAAGCATAAAGAAAGGCCCTCAGATTCGGCAAATAACAAAAACAGCAAAGTGAGCACCTAGCAGACTGTGGGGGAAGACGTAACAAATGTGCAACATTCCAGGATGATGGTGTCATCAGCGGGGCTGCCAGTAAGCCCGCAGCTCCGAACTAATGGCCGCATTGTGACATCAGGCCGACTCTTAATGCCATTAAAACGCTGCCGAAGCTGTAAATTAAGTACGAACCCGGCGAATCAGGCCCTCTCGGCCCCCGTCGATCGGTGCCAATTGCCTGGCAGCTGTTTAGAAACAAATTAGCCTCCGACGTACATTTCGGTCATAAACGATAGGTCACGCACGACGATTGACAATAATGAAGAGCCCTTCGAACGGCACCGAAACTGCCGACGTGAGGGTAAATAATTACTTTGAAAACAATTAGGGCGAAAATTGACAATTAGGCGCTAACATCCCTTTTAATGAGATGGAGGCCAGAAATACCAGATACGAGTAGTGGCACGATTATTTTTAATCGGAGTCCTTTAATATATCGCTATTAACAAAACGGTCTATACACCATATTTTATCCGGGCGCCTTCGCCAATATTTGAAAATGCACAAATATTTAGTTTAACTATTTATTTATATAAAATATAGTTTTTTGCAATTACACTCAATTTATAAATTGCTCTGTATGAACCTGCAAGCAGCGCCAACTAAATATGATCCTTTTACAGTAACCTATTTTCAAAGAGAGCAAAAATAACTATCCGCATTAAAACTTGCTCCATTACATTTCCTGTATGATATATGATAATTTAAAAAGAACGCCGGGCAATGAGGGTAATAACAGTTTTAGTTTTTCAAATCCCCAAATGACCCTTTGTTTTCTCGGCATCGTTATATGCGACATAAATTCGTTGTAAGTCCCGAAACGTGTGGGGCCCGGCCAGTTGTCGCCTTTAACGATTATGTTTACGATTCGACTGAATATGCAATTAACGGCAAGTTTCTCAAATTCTATTATGTAAACGTAAGGAGTAAAACCACACTAGTATTCCTAAGTACGCCTAATACTCTCCCAGTGAGTAACAAGCTTTATATCCGATCTGTTGTCAACATTTTCCATTGTTTTTCCGAATACGTCATTATTCAGCAATTTTCTATTGCCATTATTTTAGTTTTAATACTTCTCAAGGTGGCATTTCTTTAACAAACCGCCCTGGTTAAAAATGAACACAAACGACACGTTACAAATCTTAGGATTAAGTGCTCTGTCCCTATATATGCTTATTTTAAATAAAGGATAACGATTATGTTTACGATTCGACTAAATATGTAATAAGCGACAAGTTTCTCAATTTCTATTATGTCAACATAAGGAGTAGCACCTCATTAGTATTTCTAAGTACCCCTAAAACCTCCCCAGTGAGTAACCAGCTTTATATCCGATCTGTTGTCAACATTTTCCATTGTTTTTCCGAATATGGCATTATTCATCAATTTCGCAGATAAGTATTAATCATTCTATAGTTTTATCAGCCCACAATTTGACTACTTGGAGTTAGTTATCGGTTCGGATTAAGTGTCTAGACTTAGACATAACGAATTCGAGCTTAATAATTGTATCTTTCACCAAATGCGAGTTTGGATCATGAGCGGTTAAGTGAATAAGCTTCCCCGTAAGGCGGTTATTATTTATTTTTCCACCTGGTTTGGATTCTATCTTAAGGATTAAGTGCTCTGTCCCTATAAATGAATATTTTATATAAAGGATAACAATTATGTTTACGATTCGACTGAATAAGCAATTATCGGCAAGTTTCTCAATTTCTGTTATGTAAATGTAAGGAGTAGCGCCACACTAGTATTCCTAAGTACGCCTAATACTCTCCCAGCTTTATATCCGATCTGTTGTCAACATTTTCCATTGTTTTTCCAAAAACGGTATTATTCATCAAATTCGCAAATAAGTGTTAATCATTCTATAGTTTTACCAGTTCACAATTTGACTGCTTGGAGTTAGTTATCGGTTCAGATTAAGTGTCTAGTCATAACGAATTCGAGCTTAATATTTGCATCTTTTATTATTTCTCAAGGTGGCATTTCTTTAACAAACCACCCTGGTTAAAAATGAAAACAAACGACACGTTGCGAAACTTAGGATTAAGTGCTCTGTCCCTATAAATGCGTATTTTATAAAAAGGATAACTATATTTCCGGGCGATTTATGGCCGCGAAAACAAATATAAATAAAAATTACCTCAAAATATTTCCACCAATAAAACAACTTTGAAAACATAAACTTTTCAAAGGCGCTGGAAGATAAAACACCCGGGCGGATATTGCAATATTTTCCTCGCTTTTCATGGCCCATCTGATCTCGGACCTAGTCCTGAAGGGAGACCGCATAGCCAATTACGGTTGAGTGCAAAGTTTCATCCGATTCCTTTCCTGCGAAACACGTGAGCCACTAACGACTTCAACTTGATAAAACCCTCCAATATTACAGGCCATTACAATCAATAAGGAGGCAAGTTGTCGCTGGCGTATCGGTTTAGTTTGCCGGGAAAAATATAGGGTATCGGTAGGGCGCCTCGGGCCACGGGCGGGATATAAAAAAACAGGTATCGTACGTAATGTTTATGCCGAAAGTGAATCTGGCGTGAGTAGTAACATCTTTAGGAAGCTGAAGCCGTCAAAACGCCTCGCCGGGGTTCAAAGTTATTCGGGCGTATAGGCACTAGGTGAGGGTAAGTTATGAACGCCACGTAATATCTGGAGTAAGCTCACTATCTCACCTACACCGACTTCCTGCACTTTATCAGCTTAAGCTTCACCTTGCCTGGACAGGGGCGGATTTGCCAGGATTTAAATACAGCCAGATACCACAATGTATTGAAAATGCCGCTGCAAATAACTACACAGATATGCCGGTCCCTCCCTTAAAATCCGATAATAACCAAATTGGATATTATAATTATTATACAGGGTTACCTAAGTAATTCGATATCATAAAAAAAAAATTGTATAATACGAAGAAAATTAATTTCTTTAAAGTAGTATTTTTCTCTAGCATTTTGGGATCGAAAATATTGCTGTTATTGACGGCGGCGTGTAATATTACAACAATACTTATTCCTTTACCCGATTCAGTTGAAATGGTAGTTAGAAAATCACATGTCCGATTCCGAGGTAAAATATAATTTTCTCCCTTGGTTGATTGTTAAACGTGAAAAAATAAGTATGAAATTTCACCCGCAGTAGGAAATGATGTTTTCTACGCTAATTCTCTGTATTTCTGCCCACATTTTAGAGCCGGAAGTTTATACGCTGATGGTCAACTTGTTTTTTGATTCCGTGATTACTGCTCTCGCCGTGAAGGAAATCAAGTACTTACTTCCGCATCGATCCTCCAATAAAATTTTTATTTTGAGTCCAAACCGTTAACGGGATGAAAATTCAGCCACCCTTGACAATAAGCTACCAATTAACGGATAATCGCCGGTCGAGATATGTCGCCTTAATTAGAGCAATTGTTCCCAGTTAGGAGCGGATCAGTTTTAGTTCGCATTTGTTACATCTGAACTGAAATGCGATTGTTATCGGCAAATTAGAACAATAGCCGTCTTGTCCAATTAATCACGCTGATTAATCCACGTTTGAAGGCACGATGGTATCGTCGCGCTGATGTGGCATCTCTTTTGTTGGAGCCAACAACGCACGCTGCAACTACAATAAGGCAAAAGGCGTAAAGAGATGCTGAGCGATAACATTTAGTATTCATCGAGTTGTGCGTTACATACTTCCATCGATGCTGAGCCGCCATTAAAATAAACAAGTTCCATAAAGGGGGCTTTCGCTCGTCATCCGACCAAAGATCGTTCATTACCATATTTATCGACATCGGGACGCTTTAAAGTTGTGTAAAAAGTTTGGCACCGTGATCCAGCCAATCTAGTAAATTCCTGTTAATGTACACCGAAAGCCCCAATGCAGAAGTTTCCGATAGCTCAATCTACAGTTTGACGCCGCCTTATAATATGTTCCGGAAAAGTTTTAAACGTGCGAGTACAGCTAATATGTTTCGCCATATGTTGTGCTCATCTTAGAGGGTGGAAACTTTCCTGCCGGGTTGCCAGTTCCGCTTTGCTCTTTCATATTTCTAAGGCAGGCAGGCCGGCTTATCCCCGGCGGCGGCGGTGGCAAACGTCGACCTGCTGTATCTGCCTCTTGATTACCGGCCAGGGATCGCCACATGTCGCTGCAAAGTTCTTAGATAAAGTCGAAACACAATCACGGAACCAATAAAGAACTTTTGTATTTGATAAATCAATCCAGGGATCCAGTTAGAGGAGCACAATTCCGACAGTTGTGCCCCGATTTCGTTAACTGCTTTAAGCCATCCACTCAGCCCCTCTTGAAATTCAATTCCGTCAGAATTTACACAATACCTCGCTTGTTTTCCTAGGTTTATCTCTGTCGTGTACGTTATCCTAGCTCGCCCGGCCTGATTGTGCCTCGGTCAGCGGTATACGTAATTATAAAAAAATGCAGACGCCAGCGGTATTGTTTCCAACGTAAACGTTTACCCATTTCCAAGAATTTCCTCGGGGACAGCCAGAGTTAAGAAATCACCTCTCGGATTCGTCGGGTAACGATTTTTAACTAGGGTTCGACTCGTGGAAATGTGCAATATCCACAGTCAGGCTGATGCAGTAAGTCCATTTGCTTGAGAATCGTGCATTTCGGAAGGCGCATTCAAAAGTTCGTTAAGTATTCTCGACTTGTCCACATTTCTGCATCGAATCATTGGCCAATTTGATACGTGAACGAAATTTTTAATCTCTTCTGCTACTGCATCGACGTCTCCTCGGGCATCGCGTGCCCTTTTCCAGACGTACAAGAAGAATACCGGCCAATAAGGTAAATAAAGCGAGTTTTAAGGAAACGCTGCCGGAATACGGTAAGGAGCTTTTTCTTTATGACGCAGTAACGGGCAATTTTGGCGATTTTAAGGCAATAAAGTCAATATAATTTAAAATCGTCGGAGTACGCCTTTCTTCCTAATATTTCACACTAGGTGGTACTTGGTTTGTTTTGGAAGAGACTTTGGTGCAAAATTATGAAAAATTTCCGTCATTAAAAATCGTCATGTTCATCATCCATAATTTCCCTCAGTTAAAAAAGACAACTCTGGTGTAAGTAAGCAAACATATTATGGCCATTTCAGTTAAATTACATGGGAAATTTTCAACTTTGGTATTGTCTATTCTAATAGAAAGGTTCAAAGATGAGTTTTTTAACAAAATCCAAATTCGAACGCTCATATGGATATACTTCAGAATTTAGAAATAGTCGGATATTATTAACGTCTGCATATGCGTAACATTCTTTGTTCTATCGTTGGCCTGTTCAATATTCAATTTATTATATTCTGGGATATTAAATATCCTAAAAAATGAATATTCCAGATTCATCAGGAAAATGGCCCGTAAAATCGCCCCGTACAATCATTACGCGCCAATTAAATTTGCACCTAGCTACATAATATGCATTGTCGTAATTGGAACATTGGTCGTTGCTAATTAATGTGCACGCCGATAACGTGAGGTATTATGGACTTAGTAAGGATCAAGTTAGTATATTTATCTAATATTATCATGTCGGTGCATGTTATTCCACGTCGTCTAATAACCGACAAAATTTACTCAAATTTATTGAGCACTGACACACATTTGCATTTATAGCGCGGCAATTCGGGACGAGGTGGTGATAAAAGAGGCTTAGTGTGTGAAATAGGTTTTCTTAAAATATCTTTTCACCGGTGGGACCTAGGCGAAATCAATTAGTCGATTTTGGTTCATAGAAGAGGCACGCAAAAATAGGAAAATTTTGTTTGCATTTTTTGAGCCTGATCTGTTTCTAAGATTGCTTGTTTTATTTCAGTTTATGATTCAACTGCTTATTGATACTGTTTTAATTATTTCGTGGCATCTTCCACATTGATTGATCGATGGATTGCATTGACAACTGATTTCAAGGGTTTATCCAGGTTCTAATTTATCTAAATACTGAGTGTGGAGATAAAAATTAACAAACCGGCGCAAATTCCAATTCCCAGAAAAAAATGCCAAAACATGTATTTGATGGTTGCGAAAATTGACTGAAACATTCTGCTTACACGAACTAGTAGCGAAAAACCCGTTTCACTGGATTTATCTCAATTAAAGCTAACTCCAGCTTTGTTTATGCGCTCGCATATAATCTGGCCGGGCACATTACGACCTGTCAAAATCATTTTTTTAACAAAATCCGCTAATAAAATATTCACGTGTGATTGGCGTAACAGTACAAATGCATTCGCTAGCCGACGTCCAAATTGAACTCGTCAGAGAATAGTGTATCGGATGACACATGCAGCGCTCTCGACCAACATTAATTTATGCCGCAAATGCAACTTCCACATTAACGAATTACACCGAGGAGCGGTGTATTGATATTATACATCCAATAAAAGAACCATTAAACACTCGACCTGGTGATATTTACGCGCGCATGATGTTTGTTTCGCAGCCTGTATAGGCGCTCACTTCAAAAGGAGTCTCCTGACTGGAAAACTGATTAATAAAAAACTCCATCCCGCAGAGTTTTAAACTTTTACTTTCGACTCGCTTTAATAAAAAATACGTAAGGGATAATTGGTTAGCTTAATTAGCAAATTTTCCTTTCAGCGAAATCTTTCACTATATTATGTCCGGTGCAGATTAATAATTTAGCATTAATTACCGCAGCCAACTTTGGGAAACATCAAATTCCCCAATTCGGTTTTGAACGCGCGGAGTTTCCTTTCGTATCATCTCACGCCCACCTGCAAGGTTTGTTTTGACAGATATGATATGAAAACAAGTTATAATACGTAACGTTGTTCCTGAAATGATTTGGGTTAAATATGGTAAACAGTGCAGTAACCGTGGAATGAAACAAAACAAATGCACGTCAATCGGTTTGAGTTTTGACAAATGAAATGATTTTCTATGAATTTTACAAAATGGGCTATTAAAATTCTATTATGGGAGCGTAAGGAGCAGAACCTCACTAGTGTTTCTAAGTACGTCTAAAACTCTCCCAGTGAGTAACCAGCTTTATATCCGATCCGTTGTCAATATTCTCCATTGTTTTTCCGAATACGGCATTATCCATCAATTATATTAATTAATTATTCTATATCTAGTTTTACCTGTCCTCAATTTGAATGCTTGGAGTTAGTTATCGGTTTGGATTAAGTTTACGATTCGACTGAATATGCAATTAACGGCAAGTTTCTCAATTTCTATTATGTAACCGTAAGGAGTAGAACCTCACTGGTGTTTCTAAGTACGTCTAAAACTCTTCCAGTAAGTAACCAGCTTTATATCCTATCTATTGTCAACATTTTCCAAAGTTTTTCCAAATACGGCATTATTCATCAATTTCGCAAATAAGTATTAATCATTCTATAGCTTTACCAGCCCACAATTTGACTGCTTGGAGTTAATTATCGGTTCGGATTAAGTATCTAGACATAACGAATTCGAGCTTAATATTTGTATCTTTCACCAAATGCGGGTTTGGATCATGTTATAAATACGTAACGTTGTTCCTGAAATGATTTGGGTTAAATATGGTAAAAAGTGGAATGAAACAAAACAAATGCACGTCAATCGGTTTGAGTTTTGACAAATGAAATGATTTTCTATGAAATTTACAAAATGGGTTATTGAAATCGCAATATTTTGCATTTCTATTGCTCATCGATTGTTCAAATTATGCATTTGTTTCGTTTTGTTTCATTCCATTGCCACTACTACTTTTCTCATATTAATTATTAAAAATGCGCCAGTAAATCAGGAATAAAAAAAAGCGAAGTTTAGCATAAATTTTGTTCTTTTTTTTTTTGTAATAAATTTGCGCGACGTTACGACCATCTCTGAAGTACCCTCAAAAGACTCAAATCATCAAATACCAATAATATTTACCAGTTTACATTATTTTACGAGATAAAAAAATTGTAATAAAATTTGGCAATGTAACAATGTTTCACTTAAACTCCCTTTTTGCATCCATAAAAATAAATTGAATGCGGTTTGTTCTAGCCGGGCCGAGAAAATTTCCCGACTTTCTGAGAAGTTTAAATAAAAAGGTGTCGATCTGATTGTCCTCGCAGGAGAAGCGGCTGAGTGTATTATAATAACTGGATTATGTTTTTGCCGCGAGCCGCAGTTTGTTTGAGCGCAGCGTTCCTGGGAAAACGTTGGGATGACGTCTTATCGTCCTTTGTGTTTTTCTTTTTCAGGCAATTTTAAATTTATGAACTTCACCTCGACTGTGTGTTTCAGTGCAGGATTTAAGTTTGTAAGGGAAATGTGATTTATAAGTTTGACATCTTATTATTCTCGATCTAGTTGACAAAAGACACTTTAAAATTCACCGATTACCTTGCCGGAAGTACTTATTCAATAACTTCGCGAGACGAAAAACTACATTTGAATATATTTAGCGGCCGTTGATGCATCGCAAAATCTGTCCAACTGCCAAGGCCCTCGCCAGAAAGGATCCTGTTACAGTGTTATGCGCATAATGAGGTCTTTATACGCAAACACCAGTTTGATAAAATGGGCCGCATATGGGGAAGGACAGCTGAATCGCTCGAGAATCTATTCATGCGGTCAAGTCCAAGGCTTCTTGAAAAAATGGGCTGCCAACTCGTTTACAAACAGGACTTTGTCGAAAACACTTGGACATTTTTTAAAAGCAAGTTTCAGCCTTTTTTTTGGGAACTTTCGCCGTATATATTAAATATTGTTTAGATACAGTTAATAGTATACTTACGAAGGAAGATTGCTCATCCGAGGAGACACTCACCTGAAAAATAAAGAAAAACGTTAAATTTTCTAGTATCAAACTTCAACTTAATAAATGCGAAGTGTATGAAACGTACTTGAAACGTGCTACAAGGCGAATAAGAGAAACAGGAGCTTTATGAGGACGTGAGAAGTGCAGATAATAAAAACGAAACCGACATATCAAAGCGAGTTTATTTGGAAACCGGCATTTCCTGCACATACCTGATTTATGTCACATGTAATTCAATGAGTACAAAATGTTACGTCTCATAACGGGATTTATTTTCCAAGTTTTCATAATACGAAATATGGTTTATTAGAGACTTCAACAGCGACCGAGTTTATCGATTTAAAGTAGCTGATACTTAGGACAGTCATGTTGGACATTGAATGTCCCAATTAATCACTGCAACCACCGTTAAGTTGGGTATGAAGTGGGGCGGGTTTGACTTCGAACCCAAAACACAATGGGCAATTAATGATGTCATGATATTCACGCAATTATTTGCGCGCCACTTTTACGCGCCAGCCATAGGTAAATATATAAAAGAATTAAGCGTTCCCATTGTAAATAGAAGGTGGCGAGGTGTGAAGGAACGCATAGAGTCGGGTGGTGGCGCTCGAGCCGCTCTCGCAGAAATAAATGAAGTGGGAGCCCGTTTGGATAAGAAAAAGATGTAAATTGGCAGCTGATAAAAATAAAGGAGAGAGATGGCACGGCTCGATAGGGCTTTGCGTTTGTAGATGTCGTCGTAGACACCCCGTCAAATTTGCAGTAATGCGCTACATGGAGGATCCCATAAACGAGATAAGGACGTCAAATATTGAAAATATTGAACGACACGAGGAGGTGGGAGCGTAAAACACGAGAAATTGCCCTGGAACGGGTGTGGGACCCGACGATATACTACTCCAGATAAAACTACAATATATACACGGGGCAGAAATGAATAATAGAAAAGATTGTATTGCAGACGATGAGGGAAACACAATAAGGGATGTTGCAAAGTAAAATATTTATATGTACCCCGCGCAGCAATCGCACCTCGGGCGACGCTAAATCAAATATTAAACACCTGAGAAATGCATCCGAGGAGAAATAAACGAAACGTATTCGTACAAACATTTTTGCGAAGTGAATAAGCCTTAAATGTATTGTAAAGCTTAACGTAGTTAAAGCACCGTCTGAACACAGTTTACAACAAAAACTTTTTCGCATTCCTGCACGATCCCGGTTTTTACTCTTTTAAGACGGGGGAAACTAGAAGTCAGCTAATGCAAACCGGCTTTTTGTAAGCAAATAACAGAACTCATTAAAAGAGAACATTAAGGATCCTAATTAACGTGTTCAATTATCATAGCCTGGGTTTTTCTTCCGAACTTCTTATCGAGCCGCTTAAATATTTGCGTGAGCGCCGCATCGCTCCAGGTAGCCAGTCAGGTTTATTAGTTACATTAGTGCAATTTAATTGTTCCCCAAAAGACGGGCTGATGCAGATTTTGTTCCAATTACTCGGCGGAATGTGTTGTTACTTATTTGGATACGGATAAGACGGTTCGATTGTATCCTGAAGTTAATTTGTTATTTATGTATAAATCCCACTTCTGAAACAAATCGAGAATGAAAATTTATTGCGAAAGAGTTTCAAAATTTCAAATTCCATATTATTCCATTACGTAGCCGAATTTACAAACACTATAAACGTTGGGATCGATTTATTTCGTCTAAGCCGCCTACGCATTCGCGCCCTCGTGCTGTTACCCCAACAGTCTGTTCTTGTCCTTTTACAAACTTCTTAGGAAGTTCTTATTGTCGTTTTATACCTAATGAGTAAGAAAATTCAAGTTGGAAAATTTAATCTTCTCAGTGAAAAACTTCCCCGATATACAGATACCTATTAATTATAATAAATATGAGTCAGAAACGTTGTTGGCAATTAATCACCATGGCGCAAAGAAATTTTATAAACAGGAAAACGTGGATGGATGCTTAATAAAACCACCCCAAGCGGAACGGGGGCCAAATAGTAATATCACATAACAAAAGCGGGTAAATTAAGGCGGTCTGGCATTAAACATCGAATTGAAAGACTGAACGCACTCAAGCCACCGACGCCAACATCGTTGAGGAGCACTCTGGTAGTGACTCTGCATTTCCAATAGCCCCCCAAACCGGTCCTCGTTGCGATGTCGCGTATCTGCTGATGAATTGTGAATGTGTTTCGGATAATGCGACGAAACATGTCTCGTCCAATCTCCGCCAGAAAATCCTCTTTGGGAACAGAACATTTGCTCTCGGATGTGAAAAGGTCGCACGCTCGACGCCGTACTTTAAAATTTCCCAATTTTTTGCACGTCTGACAAGGAGGCATCATAAATTACAATCACCTTCCGTTCTAATTTGTACAAAAAATAGGAAGTAAATATTTACTGATTACGCTCCGTAGATAAAGCGCTTCGTACAAGTTTAATTTAAAATTTACACAAGTAGATAATCATTATCCTGGAAAAGAAACTTATGCCACGAACAATTACAAAGCTGGTGAAAACGTTAAGAAAATGAATGGGTTAATATAAAACAAAAAGTCTGTTGATGCCATGGTGGCATTATGTTTTTCTGTCCAGTACACTTTGTTAGACAACAATTTTTAACAATATTTTTATTTTATTCGGTACTCCAGAGAGTTGTCTTTAGATCCTTTGACACATCAAAGGTAATAAAAGTCGTCGTTATAATAGGCCTCAAGCAATCCTTGTATAATTACAATTTAGGGAAATGCAGAGAGCAACAAGGGTTTGGTTAAATCTGTGATGTGTGTTAAATAAATAATTATATTTTTCCAAATGTGAGCGCATTGTCGGGATGCGGGGCATTATTCTCTTTGAAGCCGCCCCGGAATGGGAAACTATTATTAGAAGTTGGAGCCTTATCCATCTTCTGCAGTGTGCAGCATAATGTGCCCTATAAAAGCAGTTTTAAACAGTATTAAAGTTTGGGAGAGGATCAATGGAAAATGTGGATTGTGAAAATCTTTCCCGATAAATCTCAGTCCGTTACGCAACAAAGAACCCTTCCCTAGTAGAGGCCGGCAAATAGGCGAACCGATACTAGAGGAAAGTGTATAATTGGCCGATTAATCATCTCCCGTAATAACCTGAGATCCAGACACGTATCGCGTCGTATAATTACGACACCACTACATTATAATTACGGGACGTACCGCCACCTAAGAAGCGTCGCTCCCCAAGACATCGTGTCCCGTATCCTTTCTCAAAGCCCTTAATGCTCCCGCCAAAGTTTTATGCTCACTATAAAGAACTCAAATTTAAGAGGGGATTTCAGTATGTTGGCGATATATCACATCCTCTCGGGCGGCTCTCTGCCGCTACAAATTTTCTTGAAAATTATATTTACCAATCTTCCCTCGAAATCTCGGAAAATATCGTCATACATTTTTATGAGAATTAATAGCAAATTGAGAAACAAATAAAATAAAAAATGGGCAGAATTAAATGTGTGTGGTTTTTTGCAGCAAAATCAATAAAAATCAAATGAGTGCAAAAAATTGAAGCCTAGAAAGTTACTGGCAGAGGGTAGCATGAATAATTTTAATATAATTAGCAATGACTGTTCCCATTTGAGGAGTTTTAGAAGTTGAAAACAACGCATCAAACTTTAGACGTAATTTGATACTAGAGCACTTGAACCTCGTACCAAAATCTGCGTATTTACTCCGTTCCCAGAAAATGTTAGTCTCAGCAGAAATCAAAAGCATACATCATCTTGGTCTAATTAAGAAAAATGAAATGAAAAGGAAACTGAAACGGAGAAGGAGGGAAAGGAAAAGGGACAGGAAAAGGAAAGGAAAAGGGACAGGAAAAGGAAAGGAAAAGGGACAGGACAAGGAAAGGAAAAGGGACAGGAAAAGGGAAGGAAAAGATAGATAGATAGATAGATACATTTATTGGTGTTAAAACATACAAAGTATATATACACAAAAGTAAAGTATATACACAAAAGGGACAGGAAAAGGAAAGGAAAAGGGACAGGAAAAGGAAAAGGGACAGGAAAAGGAAAGGGAAAGGAAAAGGGACAGGAAAAGGAAAGGAAGAGAGAGGTAAGGGAGAGGAAAAGAAAAACAAAGGCGAAGGGAAGGAATCAGAAGGAACAGAACGGAAATGAAAGGGAAAGAGAACAAAATAAAAAGAGCATAAAAGGAAAAGCAAAAAGAAAGAAAAATAAAGCAGAAGGAAAGGAAAATCAGAAGAAAAGGAATGGGAAGGAAATGAAAGGGAAAGGGAAAGAGAACAAAAGGAAAAGAGACTAAAAGGAAAGAAAAAGTAAAATTCTTGACGAGTTTTAGAAGTTGAAAACAACGCATCAAACTTTGAACTTATTTGATAATAGAGCACTTTGATCTCGTACCAAATATAGAGAATAAAGAAGAAAAGAAAAAGGAAAACTTTTGAGGAGTTTTAGAAGTTCAAAACAACTCAAACTTAGGATACTAGAGCGCTTGGACTTCGTATTAAATATCCTCGAATTTACTCCGTTTTCAGACAATGTCTGTCTCATCAGAACTCAATAACGGAGGAAAAGGATGAGCAAAAGGAAAAGGAAACGGAAAAGGAAAAGAAAGGAAAAATAAAGGGAAGAAAATGGAAAACAAAAGAAATGAAAGGAGACTTCTCCTTTCCTTTCAGAAGAAACTAAAACGAAAAGAAAAAGGAAACGAAAGAGAAAACGAAAAGAAAAAGGAAACAAAAAGAAAAGGAAAAGGAAAAGAAAAAGGAAAAGAAAAAGGAAAAGAAAGAGAAAAGGAAAAAGAAAAAAGGGAAAAGAAACGGAAAGAGAAGGAAAAAGGAAGTTTGAGATGCCTAAGCTTACTGATTTTAATTAACCTGTTTATTAAGCAATGGCAACACCAAATCAATAGACCCAAGTGCTCTGGCGTACGTTTTATCTTTACTAACATTGATTCTTACATAGTATAAAAAATACATAGTGTTCGATTGCCGTATTCCTAAAACAACGCTTTTATCTACGCTCCCCTCCATCATATCTTCAAATTATTATGTTCCTTCATCCGTGTACAAATGATTACCGTCTGTGGTAATATTTATGTTTTTATTACATCGGTGATAAATATATATTTTATTTTTATCAACCGCTCCCTCTTGTATAAACAGACGGAGGAATCAGCCATGTTATAAATCGCGTGGTTTTATATCATATCGCAAACAATTCGTAACAAAATGTGTTTTCATTACAAATACTCGGATGAAAATAAATATTTGTATAATAAAAATGTAAGATTATTATATTCGACGCGACTGTTAAAAAATAATACTGAATAAGTTTGAAACTTTTAAAATTGGAGCTAAAGAGTAATGGCTAGACAATAGTCAATAGGAGATACAAAAGTTTCTCTATACTAGTTCGCAGACTGTTTCTATCTGATAGCCGGTGGAGCATTTCTCCGTATATCATCCACCGCCCTTGTACTGTCACTGGTCCCTATTTATTAACTCCGCCACGTTGGCGCCCATTTTTCATTCTCTTCATTTTTATAATACTTCGTCTAACTTTTATAACCTTTGAATGTATCCTCCTAAAGTATACAAATAGCACAGGCAATTTGTCTTGCAGGAAGAATTCGATAACACAACGCTCGCGTATAATCAACTGAATTCGCACCGGCGGAATTCCAAGACGGATCATCCCCAATTTCAAACCGAAAACGTTGTATAATGGTAATTAAGCATTAAATATTAACACCAAAAAGTTCTTGTTTAAAACTAATACGACAATATTCAAAGGGCCAAGGTGTACAAGAGGGGAATGTAACGGGCAAAAATACTATTTAATCTAATTCAATCAAAGTAAGCGTTTCTATTCCGCACAGAGCGAAAATACCCAGTAAATATTTTAGACAATAAATATGAAAAGAGGAAAGGCGAAATGCCTCATTAATTTTCGCGACTCGATTTGAATTCCTTCGAGTTCATCCTTCACGCGGGGGCAAAATTAGAGAATTCCGGAAGTGAAATGTATTATCTAATATAATCTAAGGATATCGTCTTTTGGGGAACATTTAATTGTAGGATTCCGCGAGACGGCGCTTCCGGAGTTGTTGCGCCGAGTTAATGAGTTTATAGTAATCAAAATTGTACATCATCGTAAATTCGGTTTTAAAAGAAAAACGCGCAGAAGAGGGCCATCGATAACAAATTGCGTTAAAAGCCAAGGAAGGTATCGGGTTGAGTTATTCTTGCTAAAACAATGTGTCCCTATCACATAAACAATGCCCCCTGTCGGCGGCACAATCAGGCCAGTCTCATTACCATAGATTTGCATCGCATCCAATATGGTTGCTGTCGACTCCTACCGTTTAACAATTCATGCATGTTTAAATGGAACAACGCCAGTTCACCCGATAGTCTGTCATATTCTTGGGTTTATCACCAATTTGCTTCTCTCGAAGATGAGAGATGCAGACGACGTCGCTCACAAAACCCGACCTCATATTTCAAGCTCCGCCAAATGAGACCAGATATTCTTTAAATATTCATAACTTTTTGTTTGGTATATACAAGAACAAGAAAACAGCAAAGGCGTAAAGCACAATGCAAGTCTACATGTTTCGGGGCGCAAACAAGGGAGGAACGTGACGCTTTGTTGTACGTTTATGCAACCCACCGCACGAGCTCGTGCAAGAGGTTGTATAATTAGCAGTCAGTGTTCCCAAGCGGGGCATTACAAACAAATTTACCCCTGCAAACTAGGATACATTTTATTAACTGTTTATGCCCTGCTCGAGCAATGAGGGTGCTTATAGGAAACTGTTGGATCGCATTCGACTAGTTTATATACTGAGTCATTAGTTAGATATATCAAAGGAAATATGAAGAAATGAAAATGTGAAAAAATGTAGAAAAAAATATGGAAAATGTGAAGAAAATGTAAAGTTAAAATGTCTCCTTATCATGGTTAGAAACTTTCAAAATATGAAGAAATGAAAATATCAAAGAAATGTGAAAAATGAAAATATGAAAAACAAAAATATGACCAAAATATGAAGAAATGAAGAAATATGGATAAAATATGAGGAAAATATAAAGTTGCTCAAAATATGATGATTTAAAATGATGAAGAAAGATAAACAAAAAAAATAAAATATGAAAGAGACGAAAATAAGAAAAAATAAAAAGGTATGTAGAAAAAAAATATAGAAAAAAATATGGAAACATGCGAAGAAAATTTAAGTTGGTTAAAATATGTTTCCTTATTAAATTTAAAAAATATGAAAATATCAAAGAAATGAAAATATGAAGAAATATAAATATTACGAAAACATGAAGAAATGAAGAAATATGGAAAAATATGAAGAAAATATAAAGTTGCTTAAAATATGATGATTTAAAATGATGAAGAACTTAAATTGACGAAAGGAAATCATAAAAAAATTAAAATATGAAAGAGATCAAAATATAAAAAATAAAAATGAATGTACAAAAAATATAGAAAAAAATATGGAAAAATGTGAAGGAAATATAAAGTTGGTTAAAATATGTTTCCTTATCATAGTCAGAAACTTTAAAAAAATGAAAATATCAAAGAAATGAAAATATGAAGAAATTAAAATATGAAAAAATGAAAAATAAAATTATGACGAACATGAAGAAATGAAGAAATATGGAAAAAATATGAAGAAAATATAAAGTTGCTTAAAATATGATTTAAAATGAAGATATTAAATTATGACGAAATGAAAACATAAAAAATGAAAATATGAGAGACGAAAATATGAAAAAATAAAAAAGTATGTAGAAAATATATATGAAAAGATAAAGGAAACTGTAACTGGAGTCACTACCAAAGTGGGGGTAACATTAGAAAAAAAAAAACTCGCTGACAAACGATTTTTTGTGACATGCATCATTTCTTTAGAATAAGACTGTTTATAAAGTTCCATTCTCGTTTGTCAAGGCGCCTTCTAATGCGGTTCGGCCGGCTTTATTATCGCTATATTCGGATCAAGGGCTGGTATTTAGCCTTGATTCTGGCCGAAGACAAAAAACAACAATGTAGCCAACGATAGGACACTAAAACAAAAGCAGTTTAATGAACCGGAGTATATCAAACCGAGTTAGAGCTGTTGCCGAGCAAATTAAATCACAGAGGTCGCGTGTCCGAAGGCCATTCGTCACAGGAGAGCCGCACTAAAAGTGTTTAATGCCATTTGGAATAGCATTAGTTGACCTAGTTCGCAGATGGGCACCGTATATTCGTAATGAATACGGAATGTCAACAACGTAGCCGGGCGCCAGAAGGTGCTGATTTTAGAAAATCCGGTGATTTTCACCTGAAAACAGAAATAAAGACGGCTTTTAATTCTGCGCAGGAACATAATTAACTTGCTCTGGCTCTGGTTGTTTATCTTGTACACGTGTCGGATATAAAACGACAAAATCTTTTTCTTAATTACATTTTTACATTAGCTCGGGATTCATTAAGGCACATTTTTAAATTAAATGTAAGGTATTAAGCGTACCTGGAACACAAACGGCGCTTGCTGCGAGGAGCACAAAAAGAGTGGGCGCTTTAAACAAAATATTAACGTACAGAAGAAATAAGCTCCATAATTATCAAGAAGCAGGAAACATCCCACAAGTCGAGAGGGCACGGATTGTTCTTAGTTTTTAAAATATTAATTTCTTCAGCTTTTAGCTCGAATGCAATGCGCTTCCAGTTGAAGGATCAACTCATAAATCAGCAACTAAACAATTCTAAGTTGACTAGGCGGGTCAGCCTGAACCGTCTAGGTGCATGTTCCGTGTTGATTAAGGTTGAGACTGGTAAACGGACAGCTGCAGCTCTTTAAGAACGCATTTATGCAACCTTCCGAATCTGGTCAAAAGATTGACATATCTTAACAAAAAAACACCCTGCGCACATAGGTTTTATTTTCTCATAAAATTAAAAGTACATTAGTTGATAAAACATTTCGAGTTATAAAAAATGCAATATAACATTTACGTTAAACCAAATTACAGCTTTGCATGCTGCCTGCTATTAGCGACGAACAAAGCCCCGGTTCATTCTTTATTCTTTCGAAAATCAACTTATCATACTGAACGGGTTAACATGTCGCATCTAGGCGAGGGCCAGATTTTTCTGGCCTTACCTTAAAAGCTTTACAACGGTCACATACAAATTATTGCTGCGATATATTAAACGAAAACAATTGCAATAATAAAACATGAAACATTATCGGCTTATACGACCGAAGAGCGATAGGCACGATTGCACGAAAACCAGTACTTTAATGACCTCAAATGTCCCCATCATTATTATATGAACAGGAACACGATCTTCGGCGTATTTATAGCCTCATAAAAAATTCCCAATAATTTTATCGCCCATCTCCAGAATTAATCTGGCGTGTTTATTTTCGTGAGCAAAGAAGGGTAGAAATACAAATAAAACACAATCACGTCATATAAATCCCCGGCGTTGTATAGGAACATGTTTCCTCACATCTGTCTTTTTCGGTTGACGCTTTCAATGCGCGTATAGTCTTTTTAATCAAATATTCTTTCACCCCAAATCAGATTATAATTTACAGACTCGCCAAAGTTTATGCAATCACTGTTTATTCTTTGTTGACTCGGGAAACTTAGAAAGGCGCAGCAGGAGTAAATCGGCCTGTTCCGCGCTGATGAAGGATAATGTCAGGAACAGGTTCGCGGATGATATTACTACGTTCACGATATAGGAAATGCCTCAAATTAAGACTAAACTCTTTGACTAGTCATACCTTCCAATTGAAATGTCGCAAAAATCATGCTCACATCGCAGACAAGAACGGTCGAATTTTATTTGACCCAGCTCAACGTTTAAATATTTCGTACCTTTGTTCCACCTGAATGGAAGGTTTTTTATATGAAATACTCGGCACGCCAATGCCAACTCAATTTCGCAACAACGCCATGGCTTTGATATTAGCAAATTCAATCTCTTCCCGGGCTGCACAAAGTATTTGACAGCAAATGTGAGTGGTCCGCAGTAAAAGAAAAGGGCCGTAAGACAGATGTGATCGCATTACCGGCGAAAGCTTAAACCTACCGGAAGGAAACCAGGCAAGTAATACCAAGGAAACGAAGACAAAGTAATCATTCAACTGGTCTTCTGCGTATGTTTGACAGATCGCCCTCGGTTTTGATTAGTAAAGTTGACTTGTGGACTGTAGTGCGGCTCGCGTGACCGGCTCTTGGCACGCAACTCGGGCTTATAGGCCTTCGTGCATCTCTGCCCAACGCGCCCCTAATATCGATAAATAAAACGTCCTGACCCACTTTTCACACCTTTGCCTTACACAGAACTGCGATCATAGACAGTAAAAGTTTTGCTCGAAATGATGTAGGTCGACTTGGGCCGTGAGGGATTAAAAAAGTTAAAAGGAGGCAAAATCCGAATTTTTTTCCAATCGGCTGGTGAATATCTAGTAATTCGACGCAGGGGATAATACATAAGCTTTATTGCGTACTCACCCGAACAGTTCATTTGGAATCAATCACTGAAAGTGCATGGGTATTGATTCAATAATTGTCCTGATTATCCTGACCATAAAATATTGGCTCTGGCTGCGCCATTTTTCTTTTTGCCTGCTTCAATATAATCGGTGAGGAATATACAATGTGGCACAGAATAAAAGCCACTATCGGGCATAAAACTACTCTCGTTAGTACTGTTGCGTATTGTGGTATTTATTCCATGGTAAGAAATAATTTAATTTCCTCTTTTGCTGGTAAATGAATGATAAGATTTTGTGCAGCGTGCCAAATGTCGGGCTTTAATTAAAAATTAAACAAGTGCGACGACCATTTTCGCTGGTAGGAATTTTAATTTGTTAATTTGCTAACCTCAAATGTCAAAAGAACTGAAACAAAATTAGCGATAGCGTCGACGAGACAACGAAATGCCTATTCTGCAACCGTTTGTACGTACATTTGTACATAAAATTACGTTTTATATTTGTGAAATTTAATTATATCTATAGCAAAGTTTTAATTGAGTTTAGCATTTTATAAATGGCTTGCTAATTCGAGCGTGCAGCTGTATTTTTATTTAAATTAAAAGCTGAGAAATACGACCGCCACAATATTTTATTACGTGATATTTCTGCAGATAATTCCCGCTGACTGAATGCATTCCGAGTCATTAACATTAATCACCTATCTCATTTTTTCCGTCAAATTGTCACACTTCAAAGCGAGCACACTCGGGGCATGACAGACGTCTCAGTGTTTTCTTCATTTTGTGGAAAGAAGCGTATTTTTGTCATAGCTCTTGGGCCGGCGCCAATCAGCATAACTCAAACAGCTTACAAGTTTTTTAACACACCGAAATTTATTGCGATGTTTTTCGAACGTTTCCAAATAAACATTCAATTGCAGATACAATTCCGCTTTGATGTAACATCTACTACATACGCATTAATTTGAAACAAAAAATAACGATTAATATTCGAGGCATCTCAGAGACAATTTTGTTGACGTTAAAGGTGTCAAGGGTTTTACACCTCTATTGTAAACTCAAAACGCCCATGTTGCACTACAACTTATCCTATTTAAAACCAGATAAACCGACAAGAATAGCAAGAAACCGCCCAACAAGTGCACCATTATGCCAACACCACCCCTAAATAGGACTGTATCGGCGTCGACAGGTCATTAGGATGCGGCTCCCATACCTGGTCGTGTGGCATTCCGAAACGGGCCGTCCCAGAATGTGCCATCCCTAGTTATGCATTTTAAAGCCACGTGCCACCCAAGACCAAGGGTCCCGGTCCGGGGTTAAAGGTATCAGCAACGTGGCCGGCGCACTTCGATGTCCAATTGCCCGTTTGACCAGAGTACGGAATGTCATACGGGACGGTTACCAGGTCAGTGTCAAAGGCCGCGACCACAATTAGGGTCACTATTTTGTCTAGAATGTAAACCGTCTATTAACCCTAATGCACTCAAATGCGTTCTTAATTATGATTAGCATCTAAGTCACGCTGACCCTTGTGACCCACTCGTGATGCCCACGATGACTATGGAATTCTCTCCGGGAAGATGTTTTAACATCTACGCCACAACGAAGTGCCAGGTAGAGATGGTATGGTCCGTAAGGGCGATAATGGCAATTAAAAGGGCAACGAAGCCCTCGACAAATTTAGCAGAAGAAAACATTGCAACGAATTCATTTTAACATATTTTCCTGCAGGATTGTAATATCAACAAATTTTGTAAAAAATACATCGAAATTTATATATTTTGACATATTTTACAAGCAGGATAATAATATCAGCAAATTTTGCGAAAAAGAATATTGTAACGAATTTATTTTAACATATTTTACAAGCAGGAACATAACATCGACAAACTTTGCAAAAAGAACATTGCGGCTAATTTATTTTAACATATTTTACAAGCAGGATCATAATAACGGCAAATCTTGCAAAAAAGGATCTTGTAAGGAATTTATTTTACCATATTTTTCCAGCAGGATTATAATAATCGACAAATTTTGCAAAAAGAACATTGCAGCTAATTTATTTTAACATATTTTACAAGCAGGATCAGAACTTCGACAAGAAAACATTGTAACGAATTTATTTTAACATATTTTCCCGCAGGATTGTAATATCAACAAATTTTGCAAAAAATACTTTGAAATTAATATATTTTGACATATTTTACAAGCAGGATAATAATATCGGCAAATTTTGCAAAAAAAGAATATTGTAACAAATTTATTTTAACATATTTTACAAGCAGGATCGTAATAACGGCAAATCTTGCAAAAAAGGATCTTGTAAGGAATTTATTTTACCATATTTTTCCAGCAGGATTATAATAATCGACAAATTTTGCAAAAGGAACATTGCAGCTAATTTATTTTAACATATTTTACAAGCAGGATCAGAACTTCGACAAGAAAACATTGTAACGAATTTATTTTAACATATTTTCCCGCAGGATTGTAATATCAACAAATTTTGCAAAAAATACTTTGAAATTAATATATTTTGACATATTTTACAAGCAGGATAATAATATCAGCAAATTTTGCGAAAAAGAATATTGTAACGAATTTATTTTAACATATTTTACAAGCAGGATCATGATATCGGCAAATTTTGCAAAAAGGATTATTATATGGAATTTATTTTAACATATTTTACAAGCAGGATCATAATATCGGCAAATTTTGCAAAAAAAATGATTGTAAGGAATTAATTTTAACATATTTTATGAACAATGATGCATAATATCGACAAATTTTGCAAAAAAAGATATTGTAACGAATTTACTTTTACATATTTTACAAGCAGGATCATAAGATCGACAAAATTTGTGCAAAAAAGAATATTGTAACGAGTTTATTTTAACATATATTACAAGCAGGAAATATCGACAAATTTTGCAAAAAATATTGCAACAAATCAGTTTTAACATATTTTACAACAAAAAAGAAATATTAACAAATTTTGCAAATGAGAATAATGTAACGAATTTTCCCAGCAGGATTATTATATCAACAAATTTTGCAAAATAAAACTTTGCAGCAGATTTATTGCAACAAATTTTACAAGCAGAATATCGGCAAATCTTGCAAAAAAGGATATTGTAACGAATTTATTTTACCATATCTTTCCAGCAGGATTATAATATCTACAAATTTTGTTAAAAGAACATTGCAGCTAATTTATTTTAACATATTTTACAAGCAGGATCTGAACTTCGACAAGAAAAACATTGTAACCAATTTATTTTAACATATTTTCCCAGCAGGATTATATCAACAAATTTTGCAAAAAAAAAACATTGCAGCGGATTTATTTTAACAAATTATACAACCAGAATCATAATATCGGCAAATTTTGCAAAAAAAAATTATTGTAAGGAATTAATTTTAACTTATTTTATAAACAATGCATAATATCGACAAATTTTGCAAAAAAGGATATTGTAACGAATTTACTTTTACATATTTTACAAGCAGGATCATAAGATCGACAAAATTTGTGCAAAAAAGAATATTGCAACGAGTTTATTTAAACATATTTTACAAGCAGGAAATATCGACAAATTTTGCAAAAAAATATGGCAACATATCAATTTTAACATATTTTACAAGCAGGAAATATTGACAAATTTTGCAAAACAGAATATTGTAACGAATTTATTTTACAAGAAGGAAATATCGACAAATTCTGCAAAAAAAACATTGCAACGAGTCTACTTTAACCTATTTTACAAGCAGGATCATAACATCGACAAATATTGCAAAAAAAAAACATTGCAACGAATTTCTGTGGTGTTTTTAATTTATTTTAACATATTTTACAAACTGGATCATAACATCTCACAAATAGAACATTGTAACGAATTTATTTTAACATATTCTAGTAGCAGGATCATAACACATGATACGACAGCCGAGCATCCTAAATTGACTATTCTCGTGGTATGGAGATAAAGCGCGAAAACACTTCTCGGGGGAACGAATTTAAAATCTTGAAGGCATGAATTACTGCGGCCCCGACAATTTTTAATGAGCTGGGAAAGGAAATATGAAATTGTTTGGAACTGCTGGACATAAATATGCCGCGGGAGACTTAGGGAGCTCTAAGTTATGCGTCTAGGCATACCCGAGATGCTCATATAGCAACAGTGAAATGCACGCTTAAGTATTCCCCTCGTACACGGCGTTGTTGTTCTCTGTCTGGCTCTGCCCAGTTTTTTCGCCGGGGAAAAAATACTGTTCAACCGAATGAATAGTTTGGCTACGTGGCAATAAGAAACCGGAACATATTTCAAACAAACTATAATTTCTTTTTCCATTTTCTCCTTTTGCAGCTCGGTTATAATAAAACGGCGATAATGGTGGCATTATAAAAATAAGGCCTAGCCTATCTTGGAACAGAAGTTTTATGTTACCAGTCACGATTTCCTTTTCTCCGCTGATGTCTTCGGTAAGGCTAGAAATAGCTTTGAAGCGTTAACGGCTGTCTATCCGTCAATCTTTTTAAACAAGGTGGTTGCTCGCACAGAGAAGCCCGCGTGCCGTTTCTATATTTTCCTTCGGTTGATAATATGGCAGCGGCAGTTCCGTGTCGAGTTTACAAAATAAGAATATAAATGATTTCAGAAAAAAGTCATACAATCATTAAATTTACAACGTTAATATGACATAATCAGCTCGTTGCAGCAGCATTTTCGGCACATTAACGCAATGTTAATTTTATTATTATTATTAATGTTATGTTTGTTTCACTGTCCAATAAAAGAAAAAGCGTCACACCTCAAGATTTGAGATCAACCCTGTCGTAGAGACACAATTTCGTTGTTCGTTAAAAATTGATGTTTGCAAAAAGGCAACACAAAGCCTTCGTCGCCGTACAAGCAAAGTGACACTCGTATGAATAAGCTCCTGAGCGTATTAAAAAGATCGAGTCGTAACGACGTCGCCGCCTCGTGTACGGTAATATGATAATGAGTGCTTTAACGGTGAGTTTTATCTGCGCGTTGCAGCTTAAAAAGTTTATGCAGAAGTAATTTGTGCCGTGGAGAATTAGGTACGCGACGCTCTTATTGTCGATGGCCTTTTGCTTCACCTCGCAAAATAATTCGAGTCTGTCAAATTAAATCATATTTGAATATCTTATTGTTCCTGGGGTCGTAAACTTCAACTGAAAAACGGCGGGTTCACGTTTATTAGCCAAAGGAACAGTTCGAACATTAACTGGAGAACCGGTCCTTGCACTCGTAAAAATACGAAGGAGGTGCGAGGGAACATCTGTTCCTTAAAAAAAGCTTATACATAATTTCCCCATATAAGAGCCTCGGCAGTTAACAGTGTATACAGCAAGGGGTATTAAAATGCTAATACTCGAGAGAACCGGGCAAAATTGTCTTTTGTTCTTTACACAGTTGTATAAAATTAGTATTACTTTACGGGGCCGCCCTTCCGCTTATTTGCCGGTTGAACAGCGCAAATTAAAATTATTAAATCGTCCATCATAATCAATAGCAATTACGCCACCTCACCCAATAAATCAGAAGCGCCAGGAAATCCAATGACGATATTAAAATATAATTCAACCAACACATGTATATTATTCGAAACTGTGGTCTGTTTTAGCTAAAGTGCGATCGATACCATTCACGGCAGCCAGCTCAATGGATCTATATATCACCAATGCATAACAGATTACCGCCGACGAGTACGAGTTAATAAAACTACTGGATGGAGTTTTTTTTATCTGCGAACAGAGCAAAGTGCTTATTAGTCTGCCAGCTGGTTGGAAGACCATATATAATACAGACGAGCACCCGAGACCCAGGGAGTCATCTATTATCAACCTCGTTATTTGCTATCACTGCCCGAGGATGTCACTTATCACTAGCTCGCGTTGCATCCGCCTACATGCAATGGCGAGCCGCAGGTGACCAACGGGGACCGGAGCTGGTCCCATCGCTAATTACACGTTGCCCGTCACAGGCCCGCTTTTAAATACAATCGTGCGTTATCTGTTGTAATTACCAGGTACGGTTTCACTTGAAAAAAGGTATAACAAATAAGGAATGTCCTTAAACAAGTAAATGGGTGATCGAATATGATAAACGACCAAATCTTTCGATAAAAATTGTCACAAAAAAATTCGTAACGAGAAAAAATTATGTCTAAAAATTGTCAAAAAATTCATGGAGAGAGACAAAAATGAGACGAACCGAATGGCGGAAACCGCAGCATGCTGTCTTATTCCGTTCTTACAATACAGCTTCTCAAATGACATGGACTATTAAATTCCGGTACAACATTTGTTCACGACAAAAATTCCTAGTCGCTAATTATCCTATCCGCCTTGCATGCGAAGTTTTTAATCTGTTAATTTATCATGCACAAGCCATTACATTCCCATTTGAGCATTGTTGTGTGCAGATAAACCGTTTGAGGGATTTATGAGTTGACAATTGCTCCTACCGAATGCCGGTGGCAGATTGCTAGCCTCCAGGTCATCCGAATACCTAACCCGCTGTCACCGGCACATCGTCTTTTCTGGTATGTTAATTACAGTAATGGCATAACAAATGTTCCTGACAATTGACAAATTAAAAGCGAACACCAAGGTTATAAATGTGTGTCACGCTCCGGCCGGGCGCAGAACTGTTCAATCTAGCTGGCCGTATATATATCAGAATCGACCTGTCAAATAAACAAACATTACTTATATTAGGTCAACTAGATAATAGTCTGTTGTAGAGGCGGAGTTTAATTTACTAAAGCGAGTGTCCACCCATATAACCGGGGATATTTTTAGCCGATTCGCAACCCGATAACCTCGCAACCTTGACTAGGAAAGCTCCGATAGCGCGCGATACCGTACCACCTCGAAACAAACGAATTAGCATACACACTACCATTCCTTTCACATACCTGCCTGCCTATTCTAAATATACCACTTTCTTCATATGTATTCGACTCGAATATATTCATCAGTTAGTACGATAATAACATTTTTTACTTACGTTTTTTATCCCTAAATGTAGCAACGAGGCACAAACGTAACGTTACGATGAATAAAATCACTTAAGTTGGACGCTGACAAAATACAGATATAATAGGGAGATATGTGAAGTATATTTTAACTTTTTAGTCTTAGTAACATTACATGATGTTAAAATGAAGTTAAAGTTTCAACTTCTAGTCTCGGTAACATTATATGATGTTAAAATGAAGTTAAAGTTTCAACTTTTAGTCTCGGTAATATTATATGATGTTAAAATGAAGTTAAAGTTTCAACTTTTAGTCTCGGGAACATTATATGATGTTAAAATGAAGTTAAAGTTTCAGCTTTTAGTCTCGGTAACATTATATGATGTTAAAATGAAGTTAAAGTTTCAACTTTTAGTCTCGGTAATATTATATGATGTTAAAATGAAGTTAAAGTTCAACTTTTAGTCTCGGTAACATTATATGATGTTAAAATGAAGTTAAAGTAGCAACTTTTAGTCTCGGTAACATTATATGATGTTAAAATGAAGTTAAAGTTTCAACTTTTAGTCTCGGTAACATTATATGATGTTAAAATGAAGTTAAAGTCTCAACTTTTAGTCTCGGTAACATTATATGATGTTAAAATGAAGTTAAAGTTTCAACTTTTAGTCTCGGTAACATTATATGATGTTAAAATGAAGTTAAAGTTTCAACTTTTAGTATTGGTAACATTATATGATGTTAAAATGAAGTTAAAGTTTCAACTTTTAGTCTTGGTAACATTGTATGATGTTAAAATGAAGTTAAAGGTTCAACTTTTAGTCCTACAAACATTACACGATGTTAAAATAAAGTTAAAAATCGCGTAAAAATATAACGTTGATAGTCACGTATCTTACACTCATCTTACAAACGTTAATAAGTTTTAGTAACATTAAAGTAACACCATTTTTAATTGTATTATTTTAACGCTTGTATTTTAACATAAGTTTTGTTTGCAACATTGAATAAATATATAGGAAATGTTAAATTCAGTTAAACATGAAACGTTGATGTAATCAAACAATATATATTAATTTAACAACATCGAAGGAACGTAATATTGTGAAACTTTGAACGATGGATTCTAAACTTCATATTATAAACGTTGTATGATTATTTGTCCAGTGGTCTTTAATGAATATGTTTAGGGTTCGGAATATTTTAAATTTTGGACGCAATATTGATTAAACATAGGAAATGTTAAATTCACATATTACGTTGATGTATCTTACAATCAAACAATGATGTACATTAACAACATTGAAGAAACATAACATTGCGACAAAACTTTGCCTATCGTAATATTTTAATATCTTCTTAATGTTACGTGTGTTCAATGAGCCAGTTGAAATTCCTAAATGGTTTTATAGTTGGCCTTGCATTAACACATAATTAATTAGTAACAATGTAGCTTTATAATGCCAATGAAAATCTTTAACGTTGACGTCGTCAAAAATTTAAGCAGGATATTCAAAAAATTAAATATTGATCGCAACATCAAATAAGTATACGTAGTTATAACGTTGGCATCCTCACCAGCCTTACTTTAACATTGAAGAAACCTAATATGATGATGTCCATTTAACATTTGGCTATGTTTCGCGTAACGCACTACCAACTTAATTAAAAATATAACTGTATAATTGGTTATAATCCGGTTCCTGAAGAGGGGTTGGAACCTTTGGTGTAGAACTTACACTTGGAGTAGTTTTCCACACACACCAAAACACTTTTGCACACACTCGACGCGCGTTTCGCCAACCAAGTTGGCATCATCGGGAGATGATGCCAACTTGGTTGGCGAAACGCGCGTCGAGTGTGTGCAAAAGTGTTTTGGTGTGTGTGGAAAACTACTCCAAGTGTAAGTATAATCCGGTATACGTTAGATACTTCGAAAAATGGTGGATTAGAAAAGGAGGGTTCTAATTCTCTGGAGTACGTGGTAAGTTCTGATAGAGTATCTGGAACAATAGCGGCAGTATTATATATTAATGACGTTGAAGTGATATTTAGCTCGCAAACGAGAACAGAAGCCGGAGATAAGGTAGTGTTTGCATCCAAGTGTATATCTGGGGATTACATAATAACCAAAATTTAGTAATACAAGAAATTAGGCCACACGTAATATTTCCGTGGCGTTTTCCCGGCGTTTTCCTATTACATTCGTTTCGCTCGATGTAGTACATTTTGGTCCCTCTAATTCCGCGACTACTTGTTATTCAGTGTGGTGCTTCTTGTGCGTTCATCTCTTTCTGCCGCCTTTATTATTTCTGCGTCTATCAGTTGCTTGTTAGCATCTATTCGAGCGGGCCTTAGTGACGGCTTCCTTTTCATATATATAATTTGCCATCCTCCGGTATTTCTGTATTTACATGTAATATGCATTCTTCAGGCTTAAATTTTGCCGAGGCATTTTTCCGGAAATTTATTCTTTTTATGCCTTAGGTATATATAGCCATCCGCCGAAACCCTCTATACTTATAAATCTGTCTTATATTTATATGAAACATGCTGCCCCGGTAATATCGGCGCACACAAACATCTCTTTGAGAATATTATATAGGCAGAGAGGATTGAGTTATCGCCCGTCCCTCGCAACTACGTTATCATCGGTCTGTTCGAAAGGAAGGCATCTAAATCAGAATAATTTGCGACGCGGGAACTATTACACTCAAACTCCTATAGAAGTTACCCGGTGCCGGAGAAATCTCATAGAACCGACTAGCATGGCAAAGGATCGCAGTTGTAATTGAGACTACTTTGACACAACTTGTAAATTAGGAATGTTTGCACTCGAATTTTATCTCTATTTGTTTTATACCTAGTTTAGTCCGGGATTCTAGCTCCCGTGTCCGGTTGTGCAACTTTGTAAATATATATTTTATTTGAGTATTAACGTTTAAACGAATCGAGTTGAAGAGTTCACATAAAACTACCGTTGAACAAGCCAAGGAACTGACTTTTGATAAATTCAAAGGCGATGCTAGAGGTACTAGATTTGTCGAAACATTCCATAAAGCACTGGAGGAGATTACCAATGGAAGAGCGAGGAAGGTTGTCTCTGGTGTGATTTGTGAGTACTTATTGGGAAACCAATTCATCATCAAAAATGGAACATTCATGATTTAGCTCTTCAAAAATAAATGCACGTGCTGAGGTGTCTTCCATACCAATTTAAAACAGAATTTGTGCAATTTACGCAGATTTGTGTCGACGGCAAAAATAAAAGAGAAATTAAATTGGCAATATAAAAATGACAAAAAACTAATTTGGGAGCCAATGAATATAAATGTCGGACATTATTGGATATGGTGGCCAATTGGAGTATTTTCTTGGGAACGCTCGCAGCGACCGGTTTGGCTGAGTGGTTGTCCGAGTGAATGTCCCGCGCAAAATCGATGGGATTCTTTTAATATTCCGAACGCGATTTCGGAACAAAATAAACAGGCCTTAATTAACACCGCATCAGCATAGGTGGGACGTGCACCCTTTTGACAGCGGACCAGGCCGAGTGAATGTCATCTGGTTAATTCCGAATCAACTGTTACGGTCGACTCGGCCCGTTGGACTGCACATGCATAATAATACGTGAGGAGCATACAAATACGGTAGTGTTAATACGGGATATTCGACATTACACACCGTGCCCGGCTGCGATGTTTGGAGCTGATTTCGGCTGCATATGCAGCGCGCACCGCAGAGGGCGGTTTGCCGGCGGCGGATCCGAATTGCCGCCGCTTTACGAGAAAATCACACCAGGCGATTTTAATAGAACGGGTCCATATTAAAAACAATCCAGTTGCAATTATTGAGAATCTCGTAATTGGAACCGAAAGCTGTTTATCATCATCATAAACTGGAAGTAAGATTTCGTTTTGGATCTTTGACCTTTTACTACAAATTTTCGACCTTCAATTCTACGCGTTTCCCAAGAATGAAGTTCCTTTATGACTGATCTAAAAAATACATCTCAAAGACTAAGCGGACTATTTCGCCATTTTTTCCACAACTGATCCTTCCATATGATCCTCAAATAAGAGAATGGTTAAATTTTCCTACCATGTGAAGCACCGTTTTCAATGAAAATTGCTTCCAACATTACACTTCCAATATGAACGATGATGATTGATTTTGACAAAAAAAATATGATGGCGAGCTAGCCTGGCGTAGGAAAATTAAGCGGGCAATGGCAGATACTTTGGTTCCCGTGAAATATAACGGTCGAGCGAACAACAACATGCCGACTGCGGTTTTGGAAAACGAGCCCATCCGATTACAATGCATAAAACAATACATCGGGATAAACGGGGATTCCGCCGTTCCAGGATAACGTGTGAGATACTGTAATGGTCGAGCCTAGCGTCGGACAGCAACAGCTAATCACTGATTCTGGCCGGCCAACAAAGGCCTAATGCGACATATGGCCGCCATTGTTTCCAAATGTGGGACTTTAGCTACCATTATGTCAGATTACAAAGACAGGTGTGGAGCTGAAATATCTGATCATACTCGTCGTCGTAACGGATACTTCCTTTTGTCGGGTTTGTTACTGGGATATATTTTACAATAATTATTATTGTCTAGTCTCGAGCAATACACCCGACTTCCCTTTCACCAGTCAGAATCAATTTATTAGCGAGACAAATAGAGCTTTTATGTGCGGAATATCAAAGGGGCGCATAAACATGCTGGTTAAATTATTCTCGCACAAAGCCAAAATATTCAATGCGAAGTTAAAGGAAAATGCCCCGTGACTCCGACAATTGTGATATGTCAGAAGCACAATATTGCCAGTAGAACAATTACATTATTTTGTGGTAAAGAAAAATGATTTGTTGCACAACACATTTAACAATAACAAGTCAAGACGAGTAAGATATTTGGTTAATAATTAAAATATCCGGCTAGAAGGACCAACAATATTCCTAGATTATCAGGTTGGTAACCTCTAGAGAGAGTTTTTCAAAACAGATGCTCTTTATGGGTAAAATGGAAACTAAATGTGTCCATTAGAAACTTGTTTCAACCTTCGTTGTAATCTAAGGACTCTTGATTTTAAGAATTGGAATACACATTTTCGCCATTTACCTTAATTAAGTCAGATTCTCCACCGACTAAATGTTAGAATGTCTGCCAGATGATTATACCGCAATCAAACCGTCGTCGAGATAAATATCTGCCAACTGGGGGACATTGTAAATTGTTGAATGCATAAGTGCAGTGTAATGTCTCGTCAGAAGCACTACAGAGCTACTCCCTGACCGCCTCAATTTGGCCCCGAGAACACGGAATTTAAATTCTGAATGCTGGTGAGATTTGCAACTTGCAATTTGATGACAAGCAAAATTTTCAGTAATTGTTAAAGTTTACAAAACTCACCTGGTGGATCAAATAATTGTCCACCTTTTGCGTTTAAAATGCGTTTATCTTGCGTCTGTCTACCTAAAATATCTCATCGGAACATCAATTTACCTCGAGGCGAATTAATGGCACTTCAGATCGCAATAATATTGCTGTCACAAATCATTTATAGCCTTCTATTTCCCATTGTGCTTCAATTTGGGTTGCTATAATTCGGTTTGTTTCACCTGTTGTGAAGTAATTTAACTTCAAAATTCACTTCCACGGAAGACCGTACTCTTTGTAAAGATTAATTTATAATGTAAGTGTAGAACAGCGAAACACTCAGCTCTCAAGTCAGCAGCCCTAGCGATAACCATTAATAAATGTCATCTGAGCCAAATAAGGACAGATCTCGGGCCTGAGGATCGTGCACGGGCGGCACAAGAGTTATAGAGCTGCCACATAATAATTTTCGACTAACTAACCCGCCCCTGTGGCAAAAAACAGTCACTAAATCAGTAACATGTGGTGTTGGCTGCAATTATGTTTGCAATAAATACTCGATCGACATTTCGCACCTAATGGAGTTTGCTCGATGCAGTTTGCACAATTACGTGGAGTATTTTACTAGCAAAAGCGCTAATGCAAACACGATTGGGTTCATTATTTCATATTTCTCTCCGGTCCGATATTATATTTCCCCTACATCATTTTCATCTGTATCTGTGTGTGTTTATACATGAGCTTAAACAATATTCTGCACATCGCGATAACAATAAATAACATCGCAATTACATTACCCGTAATTAGCACAAGCTAATGAACTATTTTTTGTTGCAGCGGAATAGGTGTTCTGCTTCTCTGTCGGGGGTGTTTATTTTGACGTATGCGCACATTGCAAGCCTATGCTTTCTAATTATTTGGCATAGAAGCGCTCCAAACTGAGCCTTGTTAGTGTTTTATCGCATATCGCATTTTTATGATTGTGATATTTCTTTGGACGAATAATCCAAATGATCAAATCAGATAATAGTGTAACAAAATTTATGGCCATTCCGCGTTTCCTATTTCTCATCGATTCCTCACTTCCAAGAATCAAGGGAAAAGGTTCAAAAAGGCGAAAAATTGGGGGGATCAAACAGTTTGAGATTTGGTAGCTGTAATATACTGTACCCAACCCTTTGGTAATTCGAATGGCCATATTCGATTTTGGAACACTCCAAAATATCAGAAAATTCCAGTTGGATTCCGAAAGGAGACAATTTTCGACTTTTCTAACATCCTTATTACCAAATCAATCCAGGAAATCTTGATGAATTTTGAGTTGCAATTTTTGTACGTCTATTAGAATCATAGTAAATATTTCCCTAAAGATCTCCCCCTGTTATGAACATTGCATCCAACTCAAAGAATTATATAACGGCCGACAATCCACAAACTACTTCAACGGATCTGTAAATCATTCCGGGAGCATAATTACGGAAAGCATCCCTCGAAATACAAATCTCATTATCTCCCCCTGCAATTTGGAGAACAATTGCCATTAATTCCACTATTCCAATTCGATAAGGGTCAATCAACAATAACATTCCCGCCAGCTGATTAAAAAGAGGCTCGGTTTTAAATGATCGATTGCCTGCGCGAGAAAATATTTTCTTCCGGATAAAGCATACCAAGTTGATCACCCGACAAACTTGCAAAACTATATGTTAACTCCCAACCCAATGTGAAGGCTTTGATGATGTTTTAGTAGGTTTTAAGGATTTGTCTTTCAAAATTTATGAATTTTGACAGGTCTAGATTTAGTGACCAAATGTTCACGTCGGAACTTAAACATCTTTCAAAGTGAGGAGAACGAAGTGATCAATACTAGAAGTAATTTGGTTTGTAAACCAATATTGAATGTAGACAATAGAAAGGTTAAAAAAACTGTTAATAGATGATTCTTGTCTTGGTATCACATTTTCCCTAGTCGCTCGCCCCAAATTTTTTACAGCATCGGATTGGTCCGTGACGTAACCGAGATATGCGGCCGTATTTATATAGTTCCACCGGAACATGCGAGCTGTATCTAAGGATAACATGAAATTTTCACGGTTCATTTGTTTCTGCGATTGTCGTCGGCCCGACCCGCCCACACACGCCTTGGAAATGGCGTACACAGATGCAAATTTATATCAATCGGTGGGCGTCGGTAACGTGTTTATTCTTGGATTTATAGGCGCGCATATGTTCTGCTAACTTTCAGTTGCATAATACAAGTTCGATTTTTTCGTCTGGCGGTCAAGCCTTGGAATTCTCCAACCGTACACTCTTGATTGCTCGCAACGGCCGTTCCAGCTGCGGAACAAGTAATAACCGCCGCCGTTCCGCACGGCGTACCTACGTAGACGGCGTCGATGTCGATACTCCATTTGCTCGAACGACCCCGTATTAGTTGGTAATATCTTCCAGCTTACAAGAGCTCAGGCGATGTCTGATCGAAAGTATTCCACCCGGCCCAATAGCGAACTCGCCGAGGCCGATCGTTGCATACAAACGACAGGTTATGTGCCGGAGAGTTTTTCCTCACTTTCCTTCCACCGACTGATCCTTTCAACCGACGATTTATCGGGAATCACTAAAATAAAACCTCACTCATCTAAATTACTTATTCATATTCATGCATTCAATATAAATTCACTGTTATATATTGCGGTTTCGAGTGCCTTCGCAGCCATTCCCAATAATCGCATATACTGATATAGACTAGGCAAAGGCAGGGGGCTTGGAGTTTTCATTTATTTACGTACAAGGTGTTATATTAGTACAAATTAAATAGGGAATTGTACACCACAAATTGAACCACATGGTCTATCACTTGGTGAGCAAGAACATTGCATCAAATCAGTAGAAGTAGGTTCTTTTAGAAACACCAAGTGAAATAGATGGAGATTTAAACAGTTCTGACTGCTAAATAAAGGGTTTCATTGGTCCAAGGAGGTGCATCTGCTCCAAATTTACTTTAATAAACAAAATTGTGGATGCTGAGAGCTGCAACATTTCTTTAGAAGAAGGTTTCACCGTTTTAGACTCCTGAATGAAGGATTTCAATGATCTAAAGATCTAAATTTATATCATTAATAAAAATTGAAAAAAAAAATCAATTTTAGACAGCTAAAAGCGCTATCCAGTGTTGGAAAGTTTCACTTTGGAGAACTCCCCGTGTATACATGCTCACGTAGCTAGTTTTATTTCAGATGTTCGTACTCCTATGATTACATCGCGAGCTCACTCGACCGTGCGCTAAAAAATTGGCTGCCAACTCTGCCTGTACTGCTCACACTGGTGCGGTATATCTACTGCTGTTATTTATAGCTGAAAACTACAAATACGTGTTTTTATTAAGAAGATGCCCCAAGCATTACGAACTCATCTTAATTTACAATTATTTTTATGAATTATCCATGTTTAAATCGCTTGTCCTTGCCTTTTTAATAAAATTAGCAGACACTTCATCTAGCAAATCCGATTGGACGTCGGGCGTATTTTCTGACGCTAACCCCGCCGTTATTAATAGACCCAATTTTCCCGGCGTAAGCGATATTACATTTATACTAATAAAAACTTTAACTGTCATAAATAACTGCCAGATATGTAATCCGAAGTTGAATTTAATTACCGAGAGAGATACATCTTGTCCGGGGTGTAAATAAGAGTGAACGCGCTCCCACACATCAATCACGGTTCTCTTGTGATCACTGTCCAGAAACCACCTGCTGCCCAAATATGAAATGCGGAAACGCCGACCACAACTACTATCGATCACATCCCCATTCCCCCGCATCCCACAACTTCATCTCCCCAGTTCCACCTAACGCAATAACCGCGAAGAGACATGTCTATCCATCAAATAAGGTCACCGGGAAAAGTTAATATTTGATCGTATGCAAACTCACCCGGGATACCCGCAGGACTTGTGCTAGCCAAGCTCTCGGCTCTGTTTGTATATACTGACCTGAAACAGAAACACACTATATCAGAAACTCTTCAAATATTACTGACTCTTTGAGACGTACACCACCAAAGCCGTGCAGCACAGATTCACCTCATGATAAATTCAGCGCTCGAACTGCATTCGCTCCAGTATTTACTAGCGCAGCGGTTTACAACCCTGAGGCCAATTAATTATCCCAATGGGCAACTTTTAAGTTGTTTATTAATAATAATAATACAAATAATGATTATATTACGACGGCTAGTGCGAGGTCATCATAGGAATTGGTGTTTAAAGCGGCAAAAAGAGCAGCACATCAATTCGATCTCGCATTCGATTTTAGGCCAGGTGCTGACTCAGATTTTGTTAATGAGCTCCCACCAAATCGTGTAAAACGCCTAATTAAAGCAGTCGAACGAGAAATCTAGTACAGAAGCACTGAATAAGCTGACCTTCGCATTTTTAAGGTCAGCTCTGTTGGCCTGAGCTCCTCAATCAGCTCACAAAAGCCTTAGAAGCAAAAAAAATCAATGTGTTTATCTTTGATTGATTGAGATTGTGATACTAGTTTCTATTCCCCGGTATGCGCGCGACTGTTCCATATATTTGCATCTATTTTTCGAAATCGCCTGCTTTAAATGACTTATTTAATTTTTATGGAAGATTCGCTTCAATTCAATTTACGGGGACAAAATGCGAGTAGAGTAGCGATTGTGGGGGATCGATATAATAACCCTAATTAGACACTTCAAGACGGGAAAGTTTAACGTTGCGGGCCATTGAGGCAACTTCTGTTGAGTTGGACCCGAGTGTTTCGGCGGGAGCCGTAGTGTTCGTATAATTAAGTTAATATAAGCAAGTGTATTTATGAATAGAAGCGTCAGGGCGGCGGTGCAATATAAGCACGAACCCAAAACCATAATCGTGATATAAATTTCATCCCGTTTAGCTCTTCCCGCTAGCTGATCCCAAGTGCTACTCTCCCTTATTCTCTTTATTATAAAAGCAAATATCTTCACATTAAATATTGCTTATATTCAAATTATTTCCAAGAAGCAAGTGTTACGTGGCGTGGGCGCCCTCACCATCCAATTAGTCTCGGCACTAATTGAATCTTATCCTGGTGGATGTTTGCTCTCGCAGCAACTCCGGCAACGCCACAACGTGATCCGCCGCGGTGCCACTCACGTTACCCCGCCGATTGTTTCCTAAACTGTTTCATATGCATGAATGTAAATGCGTCGCTGAATGCCGGGTAATGATTGTATAATAGCGGGCCCGGGTACACCTTGTTATGTTTACCCCGATTGTTCTACTACGATGTGTCGATGTTCGCCGGCGCCCCCACGCTACTCTTTGCCCCCCATCAACTTCCCCAAATCATACAGGGCTCTCCGACCGTGTGCAGAAGACGAAACGATTTAGAAAAAATGCTGCCCTTGACAGTTCTCGGTGAGGGAAGATTTTGACCTTCAAAACTAATGACATAGCAAAAGGATCGGTGTTCAAAATCAAGGTGGGCTCTGAATTACCCTATATACCTTTTTACCCTAAATACTCTCACTTTTTAAAAAGTTAGGGTATTTAGGGTAATTCAGAATTACCCTAAATACCTTTTTACCCTAAATATTCTAACTTTAAAAAAGTTAGGGTATTTATGGTAATTCAGAGTTGCCCTAAATACTCTAACTTTTAAAAAAGTTAGGGTATTTAGGGTAATTCAGTGCCCTTCTCGATTTTGATCACTGATCCCTTTGCTATGTCATTAGTGTTGAATGCTGAACACAATGACCTTTAGCATTGGCTCCATCTTTACCTATCTGTCGTTGGAAAGTCAATTTTTAAATGGAAGGCTGAATTATGGTTCGATTTATGCAGTATTAAAATCGTCTTGTTATTTCAGATTTCGAGGCTGCAAAATTCCATATTTAATTTAATGAATGAACTTAATGAAACCCAGACAAAACACTTTGTTCAACTTTTCACGCTCGTTCATGTGACAATTAATAAACCTGGTACTCGAAGTACATGAGTTCGTCGAATGAAGTAGCACGGACTTGGCAGACAATAGAAATTCGACGAGATAGAGACTGCCGGTCGAAGACTCCGTAAGTTTACGCCGGAGACAAATGACCATTGAAAGTTGACACTGGAAATGCTCCCAATCGATAGCGAACTTAGTATCAGCCCTCCTTGGATTCCAGTAATGCATCTATTTAAATCTTGCCTTACACAAAGCCTAAACAACAATGCTGCATGACATGCAAAAAGTCTTGAATAATGACGCTTCCTTATCGATAGGTCTTCCTTCACATATGTCGGCTCACCGCACTGCGCCGTTCGGTCTACATTTGTATTCCCATCAGTGACGGCGTCAACCCCCATCCCCGCCTATCTTTTTGCCGAGCTCGGCGTTTAATTGGATTTCTTTCTTTGTTCCAATCCCTCGTTTGTGAATTAACTCTATTGTCCTCGACCACGTCGTCCATCGTCGCATCTGCCTTCCAGGCGAAGTATTAGATCCGTGTCGCGCCTTAATGTATGCACGGAGAAGTTCGCAAAAGCGATATCCCAAGGAAGTCCACGTATCAGATCGGCCGAACACTTACTTTGAGTTATTATTTTTAATATCACGTCAAGTATCGGCGACGGCTCAAGTTGAAAAGTTTGCGCCCGACGTTACATTGTGTAAACTTTTATTATCGCACACGTTACTGGTTTTATTAGAGGATATTTCCTTCCCCTATCCAAACTTTCGCGATTTATTCAGTTAACAAATCCGTTAATAAAACTTACGAATATAGTCGTGATTTTAGCAGGATCCTAACTTTTAGTTTAAAAATATAGATTGGGAGGCCGAGTAATTTAAGGAGAACCATTTAACTTAGCAGACAAGTTCTTTCCACTGTCTGCCCGGTCACCCAGCTGTTCAAGATAACTGTACAATTTTAGACGGCATCCACAGCTCAAATCACAACTTGAATCAACACTGAAACAATAACCACGAGCTTGCTACAGTTAAATTGAATTATTTTCTGCTAATTCCATAAATTATTTTATCGGAAGTAAAGAAATCTACGAAATATTACAAGCAGTAAAATATTCGCATTACATTGTGCCCTCTCGGCCTGCTATTCCAAACACGTACCCTAATTCCAACCCGACCTGGTGTCCTTCTTACTTGCTCATTGTGAAGCGTCTTGTCGTCAGCATTATCAGATGGCGTCGCCCTTTCCATAACATAAAACATAATAAGACCTGAACTATTATTTTCTGGGTACTTTACCCCAATAACACTCCACAAAGTGGGGGAAAAACGTCGTAACGGAGATACGGCCTCACAATTACGCCGCTCTGATGTCAAACGTATTGCTCTCTCTTATAATGACGGGCCACCATTGAGATAGCTGAGATAAGACTTGCGAAATGTCTGCAAATAAATTATGGCCGGCCTGGCGCAGGGTTGGGTTTAATGTTCGAATTAAACGGTAAACATTTAAGCGGTTCGATGTGTGTATAAGCGCCGTTCCAGATGCCTTTGGTAGGCGTAGGAATAGTCGATAATTATTAGTTCCAAACAGGGACTGTCAAGATTTAAAATGACCTCAGAAAATTTCAAATAATTTTTTTTTTTTTAATTATTTACCTCAAAATTGTCATTAAATAGTAATTTTAAATAATTATGACATTTCTTAATGTCACTTAAAATTATTTAAAAAATGGAGTTAATTAATCTTAATTTCAGTTTCTGGATTTTAAAAAAAAATGAATATGCAACTCAGCATTAAAGTTCCTTTTTATCACTCATGAATGTGGATCATGATAAAAAGTTGAACTTCAATGCCTTGATACATAAATAACTATTAGTTTATATTGGGCTAATACAAATTTTCCAATACTTCAACAGCTGTAAAGTCACCTTATACAGGGTTTTCCGAAAATAAGACCAGTTAGGGGGCAGGACCGTACGCCAAATTTTTTGATTATCTAAGCTGGTCAGCTATTTTCCTTGCACGTCAATGAATATATTTTAGAACGAATAATCCTAAGGAGGCTCATTTTGAGAACACCTCGTATTTGTTAAACAATTGCAGTAAGAACTGCAGCTATAGCGCACAGCAGAGTAATAAATGAAATGGTAATTTATCGTGTTTTATTGACTGGGTCGAAAGCGCTTCTTTCGTTTTCGCCTTGTACCCGGATGTCTAAAGTCTGGTCTCGCAGCTGTTTCGCGATTAATTAAGACGTTCATAAATCATGGGGCACTTTGAAACGAAATTAAAAATTCCTTCATAATTCTTCCATTAGTATAAATACGCGTTGGTGTGCGGTGGTTTTTCTACGTGACGGGGTGTAATTACGTCGTTCCTCTTCTTAGAGCCGGGGAACGGTGTGCATAAGTCTTCATTTCTGGAAGCCTTGTAATCAGACATTCATGGCACACAACCGGCCCCCTGTAGCCTAATTACCCCCTCCAGAGGATCTAATTCTTTCGTTGTAACCGAGTTTACCAGCTCGACCTTCTATTACTCCCGCCTAAGAATCCGGACTAATTGATGAACTGCTCACCCTACTTGATTAGCACTTAAACAACGAGAAAATCCGGGCTTGCTCTCTACCACAGATTATATTAAGTCGTGGTGGGGATTACCAGATTACAACACCTATTTTGTTGGACGTTATAAGCCACACGAAATATTACAGGTTTTAACACTTTGTTCCAGTTAGTTTATAAAACTCCGGGTTTTACGATAATACAATTCTGCATCCAAAAAAACCGTACTTCCAGCTTGCTCAGACTACCGCACCAGCCAACTAGTGTTTTCACATCTGGTTAAGGGGATAATAGCACCCAACATATTTTTGAAAATTCATATTTTCGTTACTATTCATCGGAATCGTTTCAAATTTTTATGAATGATATAGAATTATGTAATCTAGGGCTGTGTGCATGCATATTTGAATCGGCCGAAAAAATTCAAATCATTTAACTGCTGTCGTTTGCGTATAATAAATTTTCAAAACTCATGTCATTTTGTACCTGGTAATATGTTGGGTGCTATTATCCCCTTAATGTCCAATGCTGAAAGTTTCAAAATTATTTTTCGCTAGGAATTCCTTACACTGAATCAAGTGAGGAGACAATCCGTACAAATGTACAATCAGCGAGTCATTCATTTCATAAATAGACTAATTCCTCACGATTTTTCCGCCTGCTTGGGAATATATCAGCAATTAAAATCGCAATTCAAAACAGGTGTAACACGAGTAAATTATATTAGTTATTTCAATGTAGTAGAATGTGCTTAATTTTACCATTCGCCGGTTAATTGTCAATTAGAAGCTTCATAGAATTAGTATAGCAATTAGCTGCATATCTACACATAGAGTTCAGCTATGTAGAATATTCCAGTGCCATTCATACCATCATTATGCTATCCGTCAGCAATATACGAAATGGTGTATGTGCTCCATATTACAGCGGAATTTCCAGTTTCTTAGGTGCAAATTCAGTTAAAACAAGTTAGAATCCGAGTAACTTATTCAGCTCTAGATTACACATTTCTAAAGGTATGTAAAGAATGCACATATTTTATGCAATTCAATGTAATAATGAAAATTGAGTTGTTGTTAGCAAACGATTTGTAACAGTAGAAATAATACCGATTCGATATTTTCAAAATAGGGGTAACTCTACCGCCTCAAGTGAGTAACAAGAATGACCTGGATTCCGCTGTGTTTGATTTATTCAAATTGTTGTGTGCAAAGATGCGGAATAACAAAAGCAAGCTTCGAAATATTTCAAGGGTGCACCGTTAACTGAACAACATGGACGGTGGCCCGAACTTCAAGCAATGATAACCGATTTCTATTTATCCATGATGAACATTAATATCTAAGAAAACATCGCTTCTCGGGACATGCATCTGTCTCTTTGGCAGTCCCTTAAAAGTCACTTTAAGTTATCGTACCCTCGTTATCGACTGGCATTCGGAGGTGCAATTTAGCATATCGGCAGGGCCCCGGCGGAGGCGGCCTGTGTTGAATTCTTATCACGATATTAAATAAGTGAACTTTCGGAATAGTTTGCCGTGGCATTACCGGTTGAAAGGGTCTCTGCAATGCGCCGCCTTTGCAGACTTATGGTAATGGACGGGTGCCGTACCGTCTCGACATGGTAATGTACGACTGCAAAGGAAAACGCTACACACGGCATAAGGATAACGATGACAGTCTTCTTTATGCAGTTTTTCTACAACTTGCGCCTTGTCGCGAAATTTTATTAGCCCGTTTTGAATTCCACGCGATCATGACGGATTTCTCTCGGGCTGGCGGGACTGCCGACTTCCCTTTGAGGAAACGCAATTCAATTAGTTAAAATTGCATAACTCTATGAAAATCTCGCATCCGGTGCTTATGTAAGCGTTCTTTATTTTCCCTGCTACTCTTAAATTGTCAAAGAAGTTTTATATGCTTCGAAATGTTTATACAGTGTCCGTCCGAAATATTTCTAGCGGAGTTGGGGCTTCAACACAATTGAGGTTGAATTATACTACATATAATTACATATCAAATCTAGTGCAAACATAACAGCTAGTTTAGTAGCTTTAGTTAATAATTAAGTAATTTATTCTTCATTAAATATTTCTTCTTTACATTCATCATTGAATTGAATTAAATATATCGATTTATTAAAAAAAAGTCATTAAATTCCTTCATTCATCATTTTAATCTTCATTTTTCTCTCTTCTTATAACTTCTTCAATCTTCATTATTTTAAAATCATCAAAATACATCATTCCATTCGGAAAAAACATTGCTGTACTGTATTTTCATTTATTCGACCTTCAATTCTTCATTGAATTAATTCATTCTTCATTTAGTTCTTCAATGAATTCATCTTTATATAAATTAAATACATCAATTTATTTTTTTTAATCATTAAATTGATTAGTTCATCATTCTATTCTTCATTATTCTTCTTCTTTTGCAACTTCTTCATTCTTTATTAAATTCAATAAATCTTCATTAAATTCACCATTAAAATAAATTAAATACATCGATTTATTAAAAGAAATCATTAAATTCATTAATTCAACATTTTATTCTTCATTATTCTTCCTTTGTTATAACTTCTTCATTTTTCATTATGTTAAATTCATCAAAATACATCGTTCCATTCTGAAAAAAATATTTATTAAAATGAAATCATTAAATTCATTAATTTATCATTTTATTATTCAGCTTTCTTCTTTTTTATAACTTCTTCATTAAATTCAATAAATCTTCATTAAATTCACCATCAAAATAAATTAAATACATCGATTTACTTTATAAAAATTATTAAGTTCATTAATTCAAAATTTTATTTTTCACCATTCTTCTTTTTAGTAACTTCTTCATTCTTCATTAAATTCAATAAATCTTCATTAAATTCACTATTAAATAAATTAAATACATCGATTTATTTAAAAAAAAATCATAAAATTCATTAATTCATCATTCTTCTTTTTTGTAACTTCTTCATTCTTCATTAAATTCAATAAATTTTCATTAAATTCACCATCAAAATAAATTAAATACATCGATTTCTTTTTAAAAAATCATTAAATTCATTAATTCAACATTTTATTTTTCAACATTCTTCTTTTTTGTAACTTCTTCATTCTTCATTAAATTCAATAAATCCTCATTAAATTCACCAACAAAATTAATTAAATACATCGATTTATTTAAAAAAAATCAATTAATTAATTAATTCATCATTTTATTCCTCATTATTCTTCTTTTTCTTCTTCATTCTTCATTGAATTAAGTTCATCAAAATACATCATTTATTGAATAAATACATTGTTTTATTGCCCTTTTTAATTATTGGGCCGCCAATTCTTCATCATATTAAGTAATATATTGGACTTTCAATTCTTCCCCAAATTAAGTAATTTATTCTTCAATACAGCATTCTTCATTCAATACAGCATACCTTGCTGTAGTTTTTTCGCTTATTGGACTTTCAATTCTTCATTAAATACATCGAATTATTTTTAAAAATTTCATTAAAATCATTCTTCATTATTCTTCTTTCTTTATAGCTCTTTACTTTTCCTCATTCCTCATTATATCCATTAAAATATATCGTTTCACTAGACACACATTGCTGTACTGCTTTTCTCATTTACTGGATGTTCCATTCTTCAGTAAATTCTTCATTAAATTCACTTCGTTCTTCATTATTCTTCATTCGGCTATAACGTCTTCATTCTTCTTCTTAATTTTTCTCTTTCGTTCTTCACTCTTCATTAAAATTAATTGAATCAACTAAAATACATTGTATTGTCATCCATCATGAATGAATTTGTCATGCATCATGAAGAACATACGTTGTCTTAAATTGATGGTAACATATCGACTCAACAGACAATTCCATTAACGAGTGTTCTTTCCCTTTAGAAATCTTTGGCGCGGACGCGTACGCTTATCTATCCATCAAGAATTATGGCGAAAATTTAAAAATGCAAAAACTTTTATTGTATATATAGGTATAAGGCATAATAAATCAATGTTTCCCTTGCTAATCGTCATGAGAGTACGCCCTGACTTCATGTTTTCTTTTATAAAACTCCTCATAAATCTCCATCGAACAAACAATACGAAATAATTGCGAGTGAAGTCCGGATGGATGGAAGTGATTTATGTTGATGTAACCTCAGTCACTGTCTTTTACATTTCGTTGGTGGTTTCGTGAATATCTTACAGTGACACTGACGGATTGACTTAAGGTCCAAGTACCGGAAATCGGGTCCACAGTGTTTACATCTTATACCCACAAAAGTGTTGTGTGTACGCTCCGGTATGATTAATGATTTCCCAATACAAGGAACTCATGCAAAGCATTATGTCGTGACTGACAAGTTATAAAAAATATTGACCAGAAAATTGTTCCATAAATAAATATCGCCCGAGCTATCGGCAAAAAGCGACGACACAACCGGAATATACTCTACCACTGCTTAAACTATTAAGTTTGCTCTCTGCCTCTGCTCATCTTATCCCGACCAAGATCTGCTGGAAAGACACGGGAAACCATCTCGGTGACAGCCCGCCGGCTTAGAGCTCGTAACGGACCGAGGATTTGATTAAGCTAATAAGATCAATACCGAACATCCGGATGTTAGTACAACTAATCGCGTTTGCCCAATCTGCACACTTGCGGGAAACATCCCATTACCACCTATCCCCAAACTGCAAGGATCACGTCACTTCCAACTAACTACGGCCGAGGTTTATTCTATTCTCCTACGCCTCCGCCGTCGTACTTAATAAATTAATATTTCACGTCGCTCCGATCTTTAGGTTATGCAAATGTCGATTGGGATGATGCTGGTGTGCATGTCAAAATCAATTGGCGCTAATGAAAAAATGCATACATAAACAAGGCGGACTAATATATTAACGGGGTTTCATGCCTGTGCGCTTTCGAACTTCCCAATTTCCCAAGCCGAAAATTCCTGCGCTATCAAGGCTTTCTATTGATTCTGCTGATTTCATAGACGTGGGTTGTCGGACGCGTTGTCAATAATGCAGGCCTGTCGCTTTCTTTTCTCAGTCGGGAGACTTAACGAGAAAATACTCCGTCCGCCGAAGGCCTCCGTAAACGCTATTCAAATACGTTGTAAATCTTTAGAAGGACTTCATTATCAATTGGTCTTAATGTAGTTGCTGCAAAACACAATGACATAAAAATAACTACAGATGTGTGACAAGAAAACATTAATTTGCCGAGTCGTGCAATAAAAACCTCATACAAGGTGATAATTTTCTAATACGTTCAATTGGCACAATAACGAGTACGACATGGTGCTCTGCGCTGTACGTGCCATATATGGAAGCTCGTTTCGAAATCAGCAGTTCTCGACAAGCCGGCGGAGGATAATTAAATTATTTTGCACGGCGAAGGTACGCACTTAAAACTATGTTAAATTAACGTTTGCGAGCCACTTCGTGGGAGCGTTGCAGAAGGGTTTCCATGAGCACCAAGGCAAGTTTTAGCAACCAAGGTGGCATCATTTGGTGATGGCAGATCTGATTTAGACTATACGAGGGCAGTTATTGGGGTTTCATTATGAATCAAGGAGTAAACCGTGAGTCTAAGAAAGCTAAGAAAACGTCTAGAAAGTCTGGGGAAGTTCCAGGAAGTCTAAGGAAGTTTGAAAAGTCTAGGGAAGTTGCAGGAAGTTTTTAATTAAAAAAAATATATGGTTTTAACCTAAAAATTAAAAATTTTCTGGTTGTGAAAATTTTTTGAAAACGCCACAAAATCCACACAAATAGATGAATTTGGACGTACTCTCTTTTAAATTTGTTCAAAAATGAACAAACATTTTTTGCAATGTAACTTCTGGCGTATTGCTCCGCCCCGTATATACAGTTGGCATAAACAAAAAGGAACTGGAGACGCAGAAGCTCCTGTCAAATAAATTTCAAGGATTAGTTCCTGATGACCCACTGGCATGGAAGTGGAGCGCTCCACCCTGGCGTCCAGGAGTCTAGACGGCTGACGTCGCCGTCGTCGTTAACAATATCGCATATATAGCATTGCCCCAGAACATGCCACCCGATCGATCCGCAGTCCAGATATTGCTATACTGCTAGATTGCCAAATTGGATTTCGATCGAAAGAAAATTCCGGTAGGCTGTACAGTGCGGAAGCCAACCGCCCCCACGCATGTGAGGCAGGTACAGATAAATTTTATGCAGGAAATAACGATAAGCTTGTTGGCTTCTGAATGGCTTTTTCCAATATTCATGCCCTTTTTTTGGTAATATAAGCTCGAGATATAAAGTAGTGAGAGAGGAATGCGGTATTGATACACCGAGATATAAAAATCTAAAAATAGTTTAAAACTCAATTGGAGTTTAAATTATGCGGTTCTGTAGCAGGTTTACAGTGGACATGAAATGATGAAATGGGAAGCTACACAGTGGCATTCGACATTCATCGTAATGTCAAATAAGCATACAAGAACAGGTCCGGACTCAAAATTTAAGATACATTCAAATTATGATTTTTTCCACAGGCTGTTTCTGAAAATAGAATGCTTATTGAAAATACCTTATTTGCAACAAAAATTCTTGTAACATTTTTCGTTTGATAAATATTCAAATTGACTCTGATACAACATGGTGAAATATATATTATTATTATTATTATTATTATTATTCACACCCAGTATTTATACATATAAATTTTTCGGATCTTAATGAATTACTCCTCTTCCTTGCACAAGGCCCTCAGTTAATCTCAATTTAAAACCTCTTTCTTAACCAATTTTGACATCTGTTCCCGAACTTCCATACTCCATTACGTTTCCAGCAGTGAGGATCGGCAAAGGTGAGATGAGTAGGAATAATTATAATGGGCCGAACAGCACAAACACATTACAGATTTATCGCTATCTGACGGCGCGCTGGGCGGAATTTAATTTCACGTGCGCGGCCTGCGTATATTTTTTCATTTTGGAAATATATATATATTTTACGGTTCTTTGTTGGCGAATAAAAAGCGAGGTGGTTTAGATCAGCATTCTATGTCATGTCGTAAATTCGCATTAGCTGGCACACTGAGGAGAGAACGAAGAGCAAAGAGAGTAGGACGTTTACAGGCCCGGACCGGCAGTATGCGTTACCAACAACGCCTCGAAATAACGATTTGGATAAAATTAACATTAATGACTTGGATGGCATACTGAAATATTCGTATTGTCCCGTTTTAATTACTGGACTTTTTATTGCAGTTGTCAATTTTTTCGGTTTGTGCCCATTTCGGGTTTACCTAGTCCGTCGCTGGCCGCCTGGCAGAACGCGCAACGACGAGATAACAAACTCAGCGGCGTATCCACCTGGCCTACCCCTTGTTGACCTTCACGACCCGACTCCCGACTTCTGCCATCTTGGGCGCACTCTTAAGAGCGGCGTTAATTTCGTTTCATTAATTTGATACTTTCCTTCTCACCGTGCAACTTACAAATCTCTTCGCCTCCCCCTCGGAGCCGCCGTTTTATTGCACCCCGTCATTTTAATTGCGAGTTTATGCTGTCGACTACAAGATTTACCTCCCCGGGCTTAAAACGGCATCTCGTTTGCTCGATGCAACATCCACCGACTCCATTCTAATTACCCCAATGTTTACGCTTCCATTTATTTTCGCTTAAATCAAGGCCTTTTGGTAAATGTCAATGCGCCGTTTTTCTCATTAAACATCTCATAAACAGCCGAATTGCTGCCTGCTCGGCACCTTTAACGAAATAAATATCGGATCCTGTAACGAACATTGCTTTGTTACATTTTACCAACGTTGTTTTTTGCAAAAACATGCACACAATATCTAGTGCGCGTGGGTGATTCGCATTTCATTTTGCTCGGCGCAGTGTGACGTGGACAGCCCGGCTCGTGCCGCAAGGGGTAGTTAGCTGTATTTTCTTTCAGCGAGTGTTATATTTATAAATTTTCTACTGTAATAAAACACTCACGTTTACAAGAAGCCGTTTATAAAAATACGCGCGTGCTGACAAACTATTTTTCGACATTTGAGTTTGACCAATTATCTTGTTTTGTAAAACGTTTAATATCGTATTTTAAGAACCTACAGAAATAGAAAATGAACTAAACAGAATTTTCGAAGATATGTTTTTCAGGCAAGAAATTTTATAGTGTAAACAAAGCGTCTATTAATAAACTAAATTAAGATCGAACTGCCACATATTTACATCGAGGCGTTAAGGTAACTCGCAACAATTCGATAAGCAATAAATGTCACGGGATATTGGCAAGTTCCATGTAATAACTTTACAGGCGAATAAGAATTTATTTTCAAAAGTTTTCGTGAAATGGCGCGAGTAATCGGCAAACCTCGCGACGGTCATTGGTTTGCAATATTTCAAAAAGGGCATAAAATGCTTGATAAAATAGGGAGTTTGGGAAATATTTCTCTTTTATGGTTAAGTGCGGGCCATTTTACGTATAGTCAATTTATTTATAAGTCCCCTTTCACGACACTTAAAATAACGTATACTTTATGGGAACTAATTGCCTGTAATTTAATTTAGAAAATCCATTTCCTGGTGGCAACGAACATTAAAATAATTACGGGCGTAGCTAAATTTACACAAGAAACAATGAATTATCTTACTTATGGACACGTTAATTAAAAATAAAGTCATGAACACCAAATCTGAAAATAATATAAAATGTCCGATATTTGATGAATGCAGAAGCATTCATACCCACCAATATTGCAATTGTCGGACCTGGGGGGGTCGAACCGAGTCCACGATAGACAACGCGACCAAGCGTGCACTCTATTACAGGACCGTAACTAGGATTTATTCATATTTTGTACGAATTCAATTCCAATTAAAATAATTTTTCGCTGAAAATTACCCAAGTCCGTAAGTTTTTAAGTGCCCTCGTGGCACCTGGCGCCTTATTTTAATGCAGCAACCGGCCATGTCCATGGCGTGTATCAGGTCGCAAGTTTTTCGGTTAGAAAAGTTTAATTCGTGAAAAGCTGCTGGTCGGGCGGGTAGATATCAAAACGGCGACCACATGGCGACACGTAACAGGCACGCGATGTGCCATTACACGACGGCGCGGCGCGGCGCGCGGGGGAGAGCCTCGGAAAAGCTCCTGCCTCGCTACTTAACATTTTCCTACCCGAAATAACCGCCAACGCGCTCACGGTCTTTGATTAGAGATATAGAACGCTTCTCGCTCCAATTCCACTTATCGACTAACATGTGATTGGTGCGCAAGTAGTCCTTTATTACCCTAGGGCCTTCCGCACCTAGCAGTAATTACAAAACTTGGATTAAATACTTCCGGCGCTCTTTATGCCCGTTTCACACAGCGTCGGGATTCTCCCAAGGCCGGCTTCTAGTTCCAGATGAAACCAGAAGAACTGTTAAACAGCTCCGGACGGTTATTGTCCTGAATTTAATTGAAAATCTGGCAGCTACTTTTAGTCGATAAAAATCAGCATGATGTGGAGACCAAATTATGCTGCAGCGCCATCTTGGAAAATGGCTGCCGTTTTGAAAAAAATCGCAAAAGGTGAAAAATGCTTACAACTTTATTTAGGTTTTATACAATCATGTTGAACGTAAAAATCGTTGTAAAAAATTTAGAACGCAATTAATGTCGAATCAGTTTCGTGGTAAATCTCCAGAATAGTGAACGTCCGAATTTTGAAATTTTTTTGAGTATCCACAGCTGGCTTGTTTCCATGTAGTACCATTGGACACTCTAGAACAATCCACTCCCAGCAGCCATTTTAGTTTCAATGTCACTGAACTGATAAATTCAAACCGGTGCGAATACCGTTACCAAGCACGGCTTTTAACCCTACGTAGTTTTGTCTCCTGAACAAAAAAGTCGCCGCTCGGCAACGCTTTTCGAGATATTTGGCCCCAAAGTCCCTGAAAGTCGTATTTTTCCACTGCCATAATCACTTATCTTCACCGAATTTTCACTTTATGCTTCTGAACACCTCTAATAAAGACTTATTTAAGCACTTTTAAATAGTTTCAACACATTTATTCCACCAATAAACTGTTTTTTTTAACTTTCTTATAAAAGCCATGAAAACGTAACCTAAAATTTCAAACAATACGATAGTGTCGTGAGATCTAGGATATGCATAAAACTAATATTTTTATCGATTTTTATCTCAAAAGAAGGAACATATTAGTTTTATGCATATCCTAGATTTCAAATATTACGATAGTGCTGCAAATAAAACGAATATGTTCCCTCTTTGACATAAAAATATATTTTTCCTACGAGCGTGCGGAAAATACCACTTTTCCGCACGAATTTTAGTTTCAAAAGTTGCACTTTTTCGCACTAGTGCGGAAAAGTACATTTTTCCGCACTAGAGCGGAAAAGTGCAACTTTCGAAACTAACATGCGTGCGGAAAAGTAATTTATATTTTTATTTGCATTTTTGGGTAAGTTATAATTACATTTTGAAAATGTGATCATATATATATTGTTCCTAACACATGCGGAAACTGTCTTTTCCGCACTTTCCGCAACTATTTAGAGATTTACCCTTTTCGTAGCTGTATGTTATAAACATAAAAGTCTATGATCCTCGTTTTCCTGTAGCAAACGTGCGTTTTGCTTTCCGGGCGAGTGGCGGGGGCACAACTAATAATTTAATTGCAGGGAACAATTCAGACACTTGTAGTAATTTATACGGTAGTTTGAGTGAAATAAGACCGAGATGTTGCGAGAAGGCATTTAGGATTAAATTGCACCCAGTGGTAAAACCAACAAACTTGTTATAAATTTGTTAAATAATTGATTTTCAAAGGGAGGAAAAGGCGAAAGCAAATATAAGGGTTGTTATAGAGCGAGCAGCGAGCGAAAGGCCGAGTGGCTATGAAATTCAAGAGTTTGCGTCGGGGGTCCTTGATGTGATATTCATATGGTGGTTTAATATGCACACTAGAGGGCAAAGATAAAAACCTTTAATAAATTAACGCGATTAAAATTTTCCAACACGCGAAGAGTGACACGTTATTGCGCTGACAGTGTTCAACGAGCTCGGCAGTCCCACATTTCACAATTTTAAACGAAATAATGGTTTATTTGTAGGAGCACTTCGCTCGTAATTAAGTAACATTGTCTATTAATTTTTTCAAGAGCTCAATTTAAAATACATATTACGCAGGTGATTTTTAAAACGGGCCTCGGGGCAGCTTTATGAAGGATAATGAAAACGATCCATAAAAACAGTGTTTACATTTTTAAACATATAAAAGCCCGACTTTTACATTAATTTGCCGCGGCTGATAATAATTATAAACGTGGAGTTTAATCACGGGCTGCAAATTGGATTTAATTATAGGCATTGACGAAAAACGGCTTGTTCATACGTTCACCTCAAGAAAGGCGAAGTATTTTGCCTGCTACCGAACCGGCGCCGTCGCCATAACACGCAATCTTTACGAAAATCTTTAAAATCAAAATAACAAAGTCGGAAAGTTCACTTTTTTAAATTATTCTTCTCCTTCCTACCCGTATTCTTCCTATTTTTCTTCTTCTACTTCGTCTTCGTTTTCTTCTTCTTCTGCTTCTTCTTCGTCTTCTTCTTCTTCTATGAAATATTGCACTTGTCCTTCAACCCTACTTGGGAATATTTAAATCAAGTAATGTTTAACAAAAATAATAATCTGTGATCCAGTTATTAAAAAGAAATTAGCAAACAATTCAGTTTTCTGTGACATAAACGTTCTGCAGCGCCTCGAGGGCATCCGAGCAGACACGCCCGTCCGCCAAGATTTTATTTCCAAACACCCTGCCTCGATATAAAAAGACTAAATTATTTAACTTCGGATAAAGTTTCGGTAAGCCCCCGGACTTTTTGACAGCCGAGGGAGAGTTTTTGCCGCCTTTCTTCGAGCCGCTGTTATGCAGGCCGGCGGGCAAGTTAAAAAAAGGGTATTTTAGCTGGATCGTCGCTGACGAACAATGTGTTTCCCACGCATGTATTTCAACAACTTGCTTTTATTTTGCACTTCCAGTGGCTCTCGCTTTGTAGCTGACGATTGCCGTGTAAACAGTGAGAGAAAAAAAAAACGGATTGTTAACGATGAACTCGACGAATCTCCGTAAACAGAATTTTAATAATGGACCTTAAACAAATCTAAATAAAAAAGGCACACCGAGTGCCAGCTCGAACATTCACAAGGCCTTTATGACTTGTTATTTTGCGCAATTGATTGTACCTAGTGTGAAAAAAGTGAGCTGGGAAGGCGTTTCCCAAAGGAGGAGCTAATTCAAATCCGGCTAACCGAGTCCGCCCAAATCTGTAAAAACAGCGTATTATTTATATTAAAATAACCATGGATCCAACGCTCTTCAAATCTTATTAAAAAAAATTGAATATGTAATCGATTGCTTTTTATTATCGGACGAACCTCGACGGGTTTATGCTCAGACGAGTTGATTGACTTCTTGGAAAAAATGCTGCATTTAAGAACGTGCAGAATTTTTGCGCGTCATCCCGTTGCCTTTCTTGTAGTTTAAGGAACTATTTTACAGAGAGCACAACAAAAAATTGTATCAACGGCAATTTTCAGGCACCGTCAAAAGTCCAATTTGAACTCGTCGATTTAATAGTCACAAATGAATACTTAACTTGAATGTATCAGTAGAAAGAATAAGTCAATAATTCCTGTGTAAGACCTAATTTTCTACTTGTCTAAATAAATACGTTAATAAAGGGAAGTAGATGTTTAAGAAAATCAATTGAATAGATCAACAACAACATTTTGTTAGTAAAAGACAATTTTTCTACTGGCCCCAAATGATTACGTTAATAAAGATAAGCGAATTGTGTATTTGCTGTTAATTAAAATACTTTAGTAGTCACAAATGAATACTTAACTTGTGATATGTTTAATAAAATCAATTGAATGGATCAATAGGAAGAATAGGTCAATAATTCCTGAGCAAGAGCTAATTTCCTACTTGTTCCAAATAAATACGTTAATACAGGAAAGTAAACTACGAATTTGCCACTAATTTAAGTATTTTAATATAAGTAAATGTTTAACATGAAACAAGATTAACAAAATCAATCAAATAGGTCAACATTTTGTTAGTAAGAGCTAATTTCTCTACTTGCCTCAAATAAACGCGTTAATAAAGGGAAATAAACTACGAATTTGCCCCTAATTAATATATTTTAACAGCCACAAATGAATCTTTAACTTGAGACAAGGGTAATAAAGTCAATTAGATAGTTCAACATTTTGTTAGTAAGAGTTAATTTTTCTACTTGCCCCAACTAAATAGGTTAATAAAGAGAAGTAAATTACGAATTTGCCACTAATTTAGTTATTTTGACAGCCACAGCTTGAGACATGTTTAAGAAAATTAATTAAATAGATCAGCAACAACATTTTGTTAGTAAAAGACAATTTTTTACTGGCCCCAAATGATTACGTTAATAAAGATAAGCGAATTGTGTATTTGCTGTTAATTAAAATACTTTAATAGTCACAAATGAATACTTAACTTGTGACAATTGAATGGATCAATAGGAAGAATAGGTCCATAATTCCTGAGTAAGAGCTAATTTTCTACTTGTTCCAAATAAATACTTTAATAACGGGAAGTAAACTACGAATTTGCCACTAATTTAAGTATTTTAATATAAGTAAATGTTTAACATGAAAGAAGATTAACAAAATCAATTAAATAGGTCAACATTTTGTTAGTACGAGTTAATTTCTCTACTTGCCCCAAATAAACGCGTTAATAACGGGAAATAAACTACGAGTTTGCCACTAATTCATATATTTTGATAGCCACAAATGAATCTTTAACTTGAGACAAGGGTAATAAAGTCAATTAGATAGTTCAACAATTTGTTAGTAAGAGTTAAATTTTCTACTTGCCCCAACTAAATAGGTTAATAAAGAGAAGCAAATTATGAATTTGCCACTAATTTAATTCTTTTAATAGCCACAGCTTGAGACATGTGTAATAAAATCAATTAAATAGATCAGCAACGTTTTCTTAGTAAGAGCCGAAGTAAAAGCTAATTTTTCTACTTGCCCCAAATGAATACATTAATAAAAATAAACGAACTGTGTATTTGCTGTTAATTAAATTACTTCAATAGTCACAAATAATACTTAACTTGTGATATGTTTAATAAAATCAATTGAATGTATCAATAGAAAGAATAAGCCAATAATTCCTGAGTAAGAGCTAATTTTATACTTGCCCCAAATAATAGTATTAATAAGGAGAAGTAAACTACGAATTTGCCACTAATTTACGTATCTTAATAGCCACAAATGAACCTGTAATTTGAGACACCGTTAATAAAGTCAATTAAATAGTCAATGAGAATAGGTTAACATTTTGTTAGTAAGAGCAAATTTTTCCACTTGCCTCAAATAAATACATTAATAAAGAGAAGTAAATTATGAATTTGCCACTAATTGAAGTATTTTAATAGCCACAAATAAATGCTAACAAAATCAATTAAACAGATCATTGAGAATAGGTCAGCACTTTATTAGTACGACCTAATTTATCTACTTGCCCCAAATAAACGCGTTAATAAAGGGAAGTAAACTACGAATTTGCCACTAATTTAAGTATTTTAATAGCCACAAGTAAATCTTTAACTTGAGACGCCGTTAATAAAGTCAGTTAAATAGATGAATGAGAACATTTTGTTAGTAAGAACTAATGTTTGTACTTGCCCTAAATAAATACGTTAATAAAGATAAACAAACTCTGTATTTGCTACTAATTAAAGTACTTTAATAGTCACAAATGAATACTTAACTTGAGGCAAGTTTAATAAAATCAATTAAAGGGATCAATAGGTCATTAATTCCTGAGTGAGACCTAATTCTTCTTCTCGTCCCAAATGAAATAAAGAAGAAGTTAATTATATATTTGCTCGCCTTCTGTAGTGAATATCGTAAGATGCGTAGAAAATCCGAGAGGGTTACCAACGATACTGACAGTTGGGGATCGCACCCATTCCAAGATACACATCGTGACGCTCGCCACCTAGCTCACTAGTAAATCAAAGCTCATGACTTTTCGGTGAAAATTACTGATAAATTTGGACGCCTGCAGATGATTCAATAAATGTTTGATTACTGAAACGTGGGGCTCTAATTTTGCAGATTATTGTCGCATCAAAAGCTCTTTCGTAATTTATACAAAAACAATGAATTAAAATGAGGTTAATGGAATTGAAATTAGCGTTCGTCATATAAAAGGAATGTCCGTCGTTATCGAATTTACGCGCGCATTTATGTGCCTTATACGACATTAATAACAATAAACTAAGGCGTAATGCATTCCGAACGGTTAAGTGACAATATACTTGTTTCAATTAATTTTTATGTACCGGGTGGGCCAGAAAAAAACCTATTTTTTAATTTTCTTTGCCAAATTTTTATTATTCGGCCGATTTTAACAAACTTGACATTTGTAGTTTGCTGATTAAATAGACTATAAAATCTGCTAGTTTTTCTGCCCTTTTGGCAACTTTTATTCAAAAAGAACGAGCATAAAAGAAGGCCTATTTTCAATCCTGTCCGCCATATTGAATTTTGACATTTCGGCCTATTTGACTTATGATCTTTATAGTTAGTCTCTTTAATCAGCTAACTGTAAACGTCAAGTTTGCTAAAATCGGCCTAATAATAAAAATTTCGCGCAAAGAATATTAAAAAGTGCGGCTCTTTCTGCTCCACCCGGTATATTTTACTGGTACGCTCTTATTATGAATGTGTAGGTTGTTTCTTCGTTTAGTATCTCAATCAAATTTTAACATCTGCAAAATTTTTGGCAAAAATATAAATATTTCTAACTCACACCACATCTTTGCCGGACTCTCTAAATGGGGGAATCACGCCCTTACCTGCAAAAGAAACAAAGAATTACTACAATGCATTAAGTGGCCAACATGGACGTTTGACACGCAATGAAAGATTTGTAGGTCATTGCGAGCAAGCGCCTTTTTTCTCATTGATAAGTATAGTTATTGCGATAATATATGTATTACGTACACGAGCATATTTACATAAGCGTAGGTAACACATGCGTTTGTTTTATTTGATCCCAAAATAGGGTATTCAATATATGAAGATCTCCGATATTAAATCAGGACAAAATGTGCTGATTAATAATAAAAGACCACCAGAAGAAGGTCGAAACGTCAAAAATTCCCTTCTCTGATGGCATGGCAACCCCGCAATTTACTCTTTCTGCGCTAGTCCTAAGCTGCATATTTCAACGCACGTAAATCCTGGCGGGGGCTTTTCCAATCCGCTGGAAGATTTTTCTTAATTCAGACGAATTCTATTAGCGCCTGATGTGTCGATCAACAGTTTGGTTGATTGATTCAGGATCGCTGGAGCCGGGAATAAACAAACTACGTGACTGAGGGAAGATTACATTTAACAGCAATAAACTCCCGGGAGCTTTGTACGTACATACGTACATCGAAGTTTTATTGCACACACTTTACGATCATCAAGATCACAGTTTATTGTCGGCAACATTGCGGCGACAATATCAATTCAATTTCGTAGTGGTTTAAAGTTTGCAGGCACGCAAACAGGTCAGCGTTAAATTTCGCCGCGGTGAATGTCAAATTTGCGACGTCAGTTCCGAGACCCATCTTACGGACCGACGAACTTTGCACTCCGCCATGATGTACGGCCGACCCCGCTGGCCATAAAATGCTCGTAAATGCTCCGCGCAAACACCCCAATAGTAATTTATTAACGACTGTAATTGAAATTTTATTATTCATGATTTTGCGCTACAAGATCTAGTCCGATGCGACTATTTGATGCCAGCGCGTCCTAATGGCGACGCACGGTGCGCGCCGCATCCCTGCGGAAAAATTCCAACGCCGGAATGGGCCCTCGAAGTGGCCGCAGGCGATTTTGCACTAGACGTAATATTAAATTAAATATTGTCTCGAGAACAATTTATGTCCCTTACTAGTCGTGAATATTTGACAGTGTCCGCCATTTTGATGCTAGAAAGATGGACTGACACGAAGGAAAATTTCGCTTTTGATTTGTTTTTTCTTCAAATTATTTCGAGAAAATATCTGGAACAAACTCTTGAACACAGACATTCTAAAAAAGGGTTAAAAATTATTCGCCACCCCTTTAAACGTACAATATCAAGAAGGCCAAATGTCAAAAAACATCAATTGGTTATTCAATTGTTTTGCAAAATTTAGAAAAATTTAAAACGAGCATAATCAGGGAATGAGTGCAGTACCGGCTTAAGCCACTTTGGGGGCCCTCAGTTTCAAATTAATTACCGATTCTAACAATAAAATTTTTATCTTAGAAAATCTTGCGCCCTTATAATAAAATGCCGTTGATCAAGTGAAAAAAGATTAAAAAGAAAAAAAAATTACATAGCTAAAGATTCTAGCCGCGTCCAAGAAATAATTGTGAACGGTAAGGAGCTATTTAAATACTTTAATGCTTACATAATTACATCGCCAGGTGCAAACTGACCAAACCGGTGCGAAAGTATCGAAACGAATTACGCCGAAAAAAAAAAAAAAGAAACTATTTCTGGCCAGTGGTTATTAAGCAGTGGCCGGACTGACTCATGAAAATCAAAGTAGTTTTTTTATCCTCACGTCTTGCTCTCGTCGGTTTAAGTTTATATAAACTGCTGGTTGTATGAATCGAGCCATTTTTATTAGATTTATTTATTTTTAAAAGCTAACAAATTAAACAAAATAATGGCGGAAAAACTGGACGCTATTTTTCAGATGGCTCGAATCATACGAGCCGCAGTTTATTATATTACTTTGCATATTAAAACAATTATATACTCAAATCACAATCATTATGATTAGTATACTGATTAAATATAAAATTACAATCACATTAAAATAGACAATTTGCATAATAACGACCGATAATTAATGAATTGTTTTACTAATTGAAGTTTAATTCGGTGATTATTATGATTACATTTCCATGCAAAAAATACGCAATGAAAATTGTTCGTACGGTAAATAATAATGAAATTCTAGAAGTAGATAGACTTCATTTTGTTTCTTTTATACAGGTTGGTCTTAGCCCTGACTATTTTCGTTTAAATAGGTTGTCTTGATCATTCATATCAAAAATGCTCCAAACTCCATTATTTACAAAACATTGCATACTTTTGGCTCCAGCAGGTCGTTCAAAAAATAGATTTTTAATTTTCTTGCTGTTAATACTGTCCATTTGAGAAAACAGCCGGTTCTGGTAAATAATCTACTTCTTTGTTTATTTTTTAAAAAGGCGCGTAAGACAAAGCACATGGAAACACTCCTTGTTCCATGCATTAATAACTATAATGGTTCGTTTGATATGCAATGTGTCGCCACCACATGCTGAATTATTTTTTAAAACGCCTGTTGTTGGTCCCAGAAACAAAACATTTGCCTGTGCTCTTTTTTTAACATCAAAAACCGCGTTTTTCTTTTAATGCATTGATATAGCACTCCTCGCTCTGTATGCGCTCGTTTTCAATAAATTTAACCGGAACGGATACACTGGAACGGCTGTCCTTCGGGAACATTATTTCCACGTATATGGAAAGTAGCTGATGCGAAACTTAAATAAAAATGTTTTCTATGCGCTGTTATAGTGTGCATGCATTTTGCATTTCAGGCAAAACTACGTGTTCTATATGTGTAAGAAAGGCGAACACATCAAATTCAAATTGCCCGCATCGGTATTCGGAGCACACACGTTTCGGCCGCAAACCAAGGAGAAACTCTTAAGAGTTATTCAAATGGTGGAAATGCAATTTTTCAATGTAAATTTTCGATGGTATCTTGACACGCATCGATATATCACGGATTGCGTGCGCGATGTGATCCTTTGCCGGATGAGAGGGAGCTTCGTGCCCATTTTAATTAAACGCGGTTCTCGATTTTGACACCGCTATAAAACTGAACAGAGATCGCCTTGCATTTAACTCATACACGATAAGAATCATGCACATAATGCGCTTACTTAATTATCCTGTATTTATTTGAAAAATATAGACATGCTGCAATTATCGCTAAATATTGCCTAAAAGTTTTATAAAGGGTATATAAGTGTTATAAAACAATTTTAAAGCGTCTGTGATAAAAATATTTTCACTACTATATTATAAAACTTGGAGTGATTGTCGTCAAAAGATATATAATAGTTATATAAGAGTACTGTTATAGAACTATTAGTTCTTTAGGTTTATTCCCAAAAAATCTCTAGCTCTTTCAAGAGTACGTGTGGAAAGTTATGTCAAAATAGAACTCTGTTTAATTGCAGTTATAAAACTCTAACAAACCCAGCTTACTTTGTAGGATGAGACGGGTTTATTACGGTTTTATTATAGTTTTATAACTATAGTCTAGTGAGATGTTACAGTCACACTTGTAGCTGGTGTTTCTAATGACCAAGGGTGCTGTAATAAATATCAAAACGTAAATTACTAACGATTTCCTAATTATCTCAAAATAATACAAGTATCAAAATGTACTGATAGCTCCCATACAAACTGCTGTTCGTATCAATCGAGCCAGTTGGAAAATTCGTTACTACATTACAAAATTTGGAATCATTATTACCAACGGTTATATAATAGTTACATAACAGTTCCGTATTCTAGAACTATTAGTTCTTTAGGGATATAATGAATGAATGAACATGTAGCCTTGTTGAAAAATCTCTAGCTCTTCCTCAGGTGTGTATGGAAGGCTATGTCAAAATAGAACTGTTCTAACTAATTATTGTTATAAAACTTTAATAAACCTGATTTATTCTATAGAACTTGATGGGTGCCTTAGAGTTTTATCACTCGTCTAGTAATCTGCTACATTCACATTTGGTTTCAACGTATTTTATATACCTATAACTCTAGTTATAAAACTCTAATAAACCCGGCTTATTATGGGTTTATTATGGTTTTTTTGTAGTTTTATAACTCGTCAAGTGTGCATTACTTGTTTTTAACGTATTTTGATATAATATACGTATTGATAGCTCCCACAAAAGTATCACTTGAATTTTCCTTGTATATCTCCCACGCATTCGTCTAAATTCACGATTCTTTAACAACCCGAACTGCTTTCGAGCGACATATCCAACGACATCTAATATATTTTAATCAACTGACGTATAATTGACGTTATAAATGATTATCAACCGTTCTATATGTTTCCTGCGACAGCCCGCGGATAATCCTGCTACATAACAGTCTCCTGCATAATTCACTATCGTGCCGGGGTACTCTTGTACCGATTATTATCGTGTATCAAAGGCGGGTATTAAATGTTCAGTTGAAACATTCAGAATAATAACTCTTCTTTGGTGCATGTCGTATCGCGAATCACGACTACGTCTCGGCCGTTTGACATCCGCGGTAGGTTCGGCCTTGTTTGCATACCGGTCCCACAATAGCATCGAACTGGTATATTACCAGCCGAGGCCCTTAGCAACTACGTTTCGCGATCGGCCGGACGATCCTCCGAGTTCATTATGGACCAGTCCGAAAACTGGAAACGACGATTGCATCTTTGTCACGTGACCGAGGTTCGCATGTAGGGCAAATATTCGATAATTGGTAATAAATACTGTCAACCAGTTCTTTCATCCATCCCATCCCATTGCAAGAGTGCAAATGGGGAGGGACTGATTGACTAGTCCTTTTCCTCATACCTCTAGATGTTGCTATTAGATGGATCTGGTCGTTGTGTCTACAAGAAGGTCTGGGATCCTTATCTGAAAAGCGTGTGGTGTGAAATATGCAGCAATAGGAGACGAAAGCAATCGTATAATCGAATGGTTGTTTGTGTATTGTTTATTTTGCAAACGGGGGATTTTATTACCTTATTTGGTATGCCTAGTCATGCACTTAAATGAACTGGAATGACTCATATTGCGCCTATAAATATTGAATTGTCACGGACGCAAATAAAACCTACAGAATACACGGCCAAACTATATTCAAATACAATTTGGGAGATGGCGAGAAAGGGAGACTTAAGTTTGCCTCGATATTCGAGTGTATTGTGGAGTTTGTACCGAAAACAGAACTTATTAGCGAACATAATAGACCCATTTGCGAAGATAAGTGGTTTATATAAATTCTATTTGCATTCAAGATCTTTATCCTTCCGCAGGAGATTTTGTCTTAAACTGGAGTTTGTTTGTCGAAGAAGTTTACTCACATATTTGATTGTATTTATTATGCGTTCTTATAGGCGATTAGTCTGCCAATACGAGCTTCCACATGATAATCTAGGGCCTAGGAAAACGGTGACAATCGCTAGACCACGTGCAAAAGAGGCTTGATCCTCATGAGTAGTTTTATCTAGGGGTTTTTAGTTGAAAAAAATTTAAAGTTTTCGGGAAAAAGTATGGTCAGACAAAGTTTCGGGGGTAGGGAAAGTAGAAAAAATTTAGGGTTTCTAGTTCAAAACTGAAAATAAAAAATAAAAAAAAGCTGCCAGCCCTGCAGGGGCTGTTTTTTACAGGCCCTATGGGCTGTAAAATTTTTTGTAATAGGTTTCAGGGTAGAGAGAGAAAGAAAATTTAGGTTTTCTATTTATAAATTGAAGAAATCAATGAAATAAAATGTGTTGTTGTTATTACTGTGGTTGTACCTATTGTTATTGTTAAGTGATAAGGCGTAAAATCGGGAAAAAATTTTTTCGCATGCATTTTTTTGGGGGACAGGAGGGCAAAGACCGGAATTTTTTTTTTAACAATTTTATGGTTATCTACTCGAGTGGTCATTTAGAAATCTGACAACTCAACCTCATGTCGAATTCGTCTACATTTCGTCTTTCAAATGACATCGCTCAGCAACTTGTGACATATTGTCCACATCGCCATCAGTTTATTTTATTTATTTAATGCGTCGATTAGGTGACGCGCTATTAGTCGGGCTCTGGAGCAGTTTCCGGCGCTGCTCCAAAATTTACACAGCTAATAGAGGATCTGGTTAACAATTTTATAGTTTCGGACAATTTTAATTAAAATTAAATAGCGATCCAGGCGAAAGGCGTTTGCATAGTGCGGACGTGTCAACAAGATTTGAAATTCAAAATTAAATGCAAATAAAATGGAATTAGTGACGTGTAATTTGATACAGCTCAAAAGTGGAAATTAATTTACGTTTACACTCCGGCGCAGTTCTGTTTCACTTAATGTGCCAGCGCTGAATAATGACGCGTTCTGATTTAATAAGACAAATAAACATACACTTTACGTCAAGTACAAAAGTTTGCAGCTTACACGTACGTATACATACCGCTAAGTACAACGGAGCAAAGCAGATGCACTGTATTATAACAGTGCGCCATTTGAACGTTGCCAACGCTAATATTGTCGCTAGTACCAAAAATTACGGCTTGTATTTAATACCAACGCGAAAATGAGAAACTTTGCTTATTAGATTTTCGCATGTTTCCGAGGAGATAAACATCTCTATTTAAAATTTCGCCAACTGCCTGGCACGTATCACGTCGCGTTGCCGAGAAAATTCTCCTCGCAGCGAGGCTCATAATTAAGAATTGGCGCTAGCGGCATCGTTAATTACTTCAATTTATTTGCCAAATACACAAATTGTACTGTACTTAAAAAAATAAAGTGTCAAGTTAATAAATTCTTTCATTGTACGCGTTTTTATTGGAAGACCTGCTCTAAATTTTTCGTATAAAAGTTCGGTGTTCGGGAGAATGTTCGGCGGCCTCGGTTTACATCAACTGCGAAATAAACCCTTCAGATATAACGGATGACGGTCTCAAATCAGGAATTAAATTCGGAGCAAAACGAGCCCTTCCACCAAACTAAATTACCTAAGAGCAAGTTCATATATGAAGACAAACGATCGCATCCAAACAAGGAACAAACATTCCAAATACAACGGGAAAGAATTCTCCTTTTTGCTGCAATAGCCGTCCAGGAATCAGTGAAGCGTTTTATTGCTTATAGCAGATTATGGCTTACATAGAATCCACTACCAATATCGCTCGTTCGATTTTAGCTGGCTTTATTTTAATAACGTACCTAACTTACACGCCCGAGTCTTAAACCGATGTACGGAAAATCCATATTTCATAGGAATGCTGGTCTCTCGATTTAGATACAGCACAATAAAACTCCGTATCACTGTTTATTTCTATGTAAATGTAAAACGTACGGCTCCAAGATTTATGCTGAAGCAGCCAGTTAATATTTTTCAACATGTTGAATTTATTGATGTTTTAAATATAACAAAACATAATATATCGACAAAAAAAAGTTAAATATAAAACTAAATAATCTAAAGCAATTTTCTGCTGACGTAAACCATGCACTAACTGCCTATAAACAACTTTCTACTAAAAGGTTTTTGTCCTAAATCAAGACGCAAGCCAAACAAAAAGGGCAAAAAAAATTAAGCGCTTCATTTTATTCCAGAAAGTTTACTCGCTTTTTTCTACTTTAATTTCTAGATTCAATATTTATTATTCATTCTTTCCAAGTTTAAATAGTCTTCTCTTTCTTTCGTTCGTACGGTTTAAATTTTTCCTGGCAAGTATTATCACTAACTTTTCCTTATTAATTACGCATTCCGCCACTTAAATATCTAGTGTGCCAATGCAGTTTGTTTGCATAATCTTTTGAAAGTTCTCAAACGAAACTACGGCGCTGAAATGGAAATAATTGGAACATTAACAATGTGCCTAAGCATACAGTGGCGTATAATATAAAAAATTGGCACCATTTATAAAAAAATTATATCCTGGAAGAAGGCCAGGAGGCCAAGGATCCTGGGCAATGAAACAAAAGAGGGACGCATAAATTCATTTCCAAGTATGATTTTTCGACTTTCTTTAAAACGGAGAAACAATTAAATTCAATATCGCATATTTTATACATAATATAATAGCACGTCACTTGTCATAAGTATTTCTATAACACTTCTCGTTTCCGGTTCAGCAGGAAATGAACTACTACTTTAATTTTTGGTCCGTATACGAGCCTGCATAGTTCTGTGTACTCGAATAAATATGGTATTTTAATCTGCCCACGAAGCACTTTAAAATATGGAATTTAGCTTCACCGGAAATGACATCTGTATGCAGGGAACGCTGAATTACATTTAAGTAGTCATTATACAAGGTTTTAGTTTGCGTCAGTATAACGAATTCATTTATATAAAAAATTAAGGGTTGGTTGTTCAAGGCTGTTTGAGTATATTGATATCGAAATATTTTTGGAAAACTTTTTTCTACATAGATTTTTCTGCGGGGCTGTTTTTTTAAATTTATTTAAAATTCAACTTCCCGATTACATCACATTTGTCTCGCATAACTTATTGGCGACCACTCGCGCTGGCATTCTTACCCACGAAAACGTCCTGCAATTTAAAGCGAGAGAAAAACTGGTCTCGCTCTCAACGGCTGATCGTCAACTTCTTAAAAGGAACAGAACAATGCTCCTAAAACAAGACCAACAAAAAGACGTTGTTTCTTTTTTTTTTTTGAACAATTGGGTGTCTACGTTCAGTTCAGATAATACGCGACGTTCAGAAACTGCGCTGCCATCCCATCCGCCAGAAATGTGAGACGTTTATTCATCCGTCAAATACCACATGCAAGTCAGACCTCGCGGGATCTTGACAAAACATAATTATCATCTAACAAGACCCTATGAAGAACCTCGTTTCGCTGCAAAGGAAATTTACGTTTATAAGATAAGATTTGACAAAAAGATTCTCTTTAACATTGTATGTATCGTTTTCACCAGCTCTTGCGCCTCATGTTCAATTAATAAAAAAATAAGAGAATATTTTTTATTTTGTCGTCTCTTTCAATTTGTTTTTGATACCATCTTTGGCCCTAAAGGGGCGCCATAATACGAAACAAATAATTCTTCAGACCCAGGCTTTTTCCGCTCTCCAAAACGCATAAAAAGGACCTTTTGATATCAAAATATATCGACACAAATAATAATTTTCGTGCTGGCCGAGATGCTATTTTTGTAAATCTTTACCATCTTTACCTAAGGTCTCTATTCACATTGTGCAGCGATCCGCGCTAATGGTAATAAATATGCAAATGATGGTAGGTCTTTACATCCCAATTGCTTGTCAAGTGGCTTTTATGAGAAACGTTCGACGGCTTGTGAACATAAAGACGATTCATTCAGTGATGATTCGACTGTTCGATCGACTATGGAATAATCAACTTCAACATGGCGCGAGTGTGTTCAAGTAAGACCAAAGTACTGCCGAAATCACCCCCTTAGACAAACGATGCAATGCGAAGAAATATCACAATTTTCCCTGGAATATTGAATATGTAAGTTGTTTATCACGATAACAAACTGGTGGATAATATACCATCCAGAAAACAATCGCGCCATAAATATATTGACGGCATGGGAGATTTATTAGCTTTTATATTTGTTCCGCCTCGAGTAATGTGCCCAAGACCTAGGAAGGTCGTTTTTTGGAGCATGGAAAACGCTATGCTATTTTTATGCCTATCATAACGTCACTTATGAGCTTGATATCTAGGATTTCCAGAAAATAGACAAACGTTCTGGAATCCTCGACTAGTGGAAAATGGACAGACGTCCACTAATTCAATTAACAACACAAAACAAAAATGACTGACTCTACATACAAACAAACAAAATCAGAAAACACAGAACAATCACTACACTATCTTTAATTCTTTATTTCTTATTCGCGAAACTAGAGATGATGTTGTCAGTCGAAAAACTAAACGAAAAGTGATTTTGAAAAGCTTAAAGATTTAGCACATCAGGCCTGAAGGGCGGTTACAGTTTATTCTTATGGCACATGCCTTGGCTATGTTAATAATTTACCATGCTACTATAATCTTACTTAATTATCCTAAATATGGTACAAATTCAATTCATATTAAACTATTTCTATATAGCACCTGCATTCGCAACTACGAGCGTAGGGAAACCCATGCTTACGATTCACCAGGACCTCTTATCTGCGTTTCTTTTCTTAATGATAAAACTATCACTGACGCTCACTGTCTTCTGTAAGCAGACGATTTCAAATTATTGCAGTAATAAATCTGTCGCCTAGAGCCTTCAATTATGGATCTGAACTAAATCAATTAGTTGCCAAGAATTCTGGATCTAGGATTCAAAATCTTAATCGTTCCGAACTGAGTCAGCTCGATACCTAAAAATTTACGTGCTAAAATTATATATACGTCGTATGTGAACAAAAACGTGTAATATATCGCAATAAACGTCCTCATTTTTTCCTGTCAACCAACTTTAACGCTCGATTAAACCATGCTGGTTTTATACAGTCCATTAAAATAATATGATTGTGGAAACTTCCACTTGACACGGTCCTCCATCTGACAATAGAGTGTGTGACAGTTCGTTCGAGCCGGGAACCGAGGGGCTGGCTGACGCGACCACGCCAATCCCTTAGAGGAAGAGCGGCGGCGTTGACGGTAAACGGGATATCAGAATTTGCTTTTGTCTCATTTGCTATATAAATCTATTAGTTGATTCTGCTGGGATGATGTGCACAAACAACTAATTGCGACGGTTTGGCACAAATGCGTATCACGTCGAATATTTTTGCATCAAAGGATTAAACGCTGCAAGCTTGAGCTCGTTTAATATAATATTTAGATCGTAAACGCTGGGTAATTCGATGAAATCATATTTATAGGGATGCAATTTTAGCGGTAACAATGTTTTTAAGAGCTAAATTGCGCAAGATAATAATTCCCTGCAAAATCCAATTTTGGACGAATTAATTCAATTTCTTTAGAAAAGCTAATTTCAGTTAGAAACCGTTAATTACGCCAAGAGTTCCGGTGGAGAAATATTTCATTAAACACCAACAACATTTCAGAATTTTATTAAATAAGCAGAGCGAAACTCGCAGAACAAAGATAAAAAATATAATCAGTCCGAAACTAAATGAACGCTTCTCGAGGAGTTACTTAGCTCATTAGAGATGATCGAATATTCATTCAAGAGTAAGAGATCTCTTTCGAATTTAGTTTTCAATGAGACTATCGGATTTAAAATAAGTCCGCGTTGTTTTTAGCATTTGCTTGCGACCTTAAAGGATTCCAGGCGTGGAAGGGGCCATTTGCCGAGCCCGGGCGCAGTAATCAGGGCGAGACACGGAAAATTTAAAAAGCAAATATCACCGGAAAAGATCTGTATCCCGTTTGCAGGATATTTAGGGAAAGTCGGGCGTCGGGGCGTGTAACCTTTTCTTAGGTGGTGGTAGCATTTTAATACGATTTTTTGATCCGGGTGTGAATTTCCCCTGGGCTTCGCGTACGCCCGCTAAGCCAAGGTGCGAGAAGGGGTTGTTGGTCCCTCAGCAACAGAAACGAAACGAACGAATCGTTCTAATGAAAACGAATGGAAGCAGCGCTGCTTCCAAAGACAATATTGCGAGCTCAAACCTAATATCTCTATTGCCCCGTCAGTTTCGCCTATTCCGGCCGAGCAGAGATCGCATCGATTCCGCAAAAAAGCTCTACCTGTCCCCCGTAATCCCACAATCACCATTTGCATGTGATCAACGCGTACCGTTATGGTTATCGGACCCATCACCTCTGTCTTCCGACACATTGATTTACACTGTACACGCCGGAGTGGCTTCTCTTCCGGTTTACTTCGCCGCGAACATCTGCATCGAAGAGACGTCGGGCAACGCAACGTAATGGGGGATTTAAATGTATTCTTGCGCCATCAACTAACAAATTGCGGCTTTATGTTTCCTGCTAATACATAATTCACTCCAATATGGTAACGTGGCTATCTGCTTGCTGTTGGTTCAAATCCCAATAAAATTTTATTGTAAGGGAGTGTCTAATAAACGATTACTAAGGTAATAAAGTAACTAAGCTGAAATTTTTTTTGGGTCGAATTTATACATTTTACGTTAGTTTTACTTTCTTTTTTTCTTTTTTTTGTGATTGCAGAATTTGTTAGAGTCTCTTGGTATCCAAAGCCAAATTGTAAAAGAAGACTTTTAGGACTTATGGATAACTGTGGGAAAAAATTGGCAAGCAAAGAAATTTATATTGTGAACGGTTCTATTTCAGGAATAAAATAAGTGAAGATATAATGTCGCCTGTAAACCCAATTATCGGAACAGGGAAGTAATTTTGCGCACAAACATAATTCAGACCGAACCTATCGCTGGCTTAAAAGCCGAGCCCTGGAAATTATTGTGTACCTAAAACGACACTAACATGAGTATTATATTAATATGTCAACATCGTTAAAATGACATTAAGTATTATATATCACTGGTTTGTATTACCAGGAAGAAATACGAGATTGTTATGTTTTTACTCACGACCGAGTATAACCATGATTCAATTTTATTTTTCTCTCGTTATCCAATTCAAACGGCGCTGTCGAACACATTTCACCGCAAAACTTGCATGTAACAAACCTGAACCGCAGACGGGAAATTAAGGCTCGGATAGAACAAGTCGAAGCAGATTTAAGTAGGCGTACAAGACGTCAATTATAAAAAATTGATACAACGAGCCAGTAGTCGGGAATCCCAGATATTTTTATTCTACGTGAAAGCGAAACATATTCCCTGTCCCACTTTTATCATCTATATTGGTAAGTAATTTTGCCCGTATATTTCTTAGGTTACTTTGTTCCCGATATAACGTTGTTTCGTCCTCAAATCATAAAGTGAAATCGGTGGGAAAAACCCATTAAATTCTACCCCGACAAACAGCCAGCAAAAATATTCAGTATATGCAGCTGATCGACGCGCCGTGCTACCATCTATTGGATGCGGCTCTCCGATTTCGGTTCATTACTGAATTTTGATCAACTCGGGAGTTAAAAGGAGAATCGGGTGAGAACCTCACGCATGAACTGGTGGCAAAGTTCTCTAAGATCTGTTTCGACGTCTGCCATCGGTATCTCCGATTCAATCGAGTGAAAACTCCAATTAAAATGGAGAATGCCTCCAGCGAGACGCAGCCGGAATATCAGCAGTTGCTCATATTCCAGATCGAGCGGCGTGGGCCGTATTCGACGTACATTAGGTGATCCGCACAGTATACGTCTCCTCAATGTGATCGGATATCCAAGAAACATTATCTCTCCTTCTGCCACAGTTGTTTCCGTTTTATTAAATTATTGGAAAAATCCTCGGGTCTAGTTCGTCGGCAGATGAGTCATAAGAAGCCATTTCGGTGGGCGCGGAACTCGCTAATTTTGCCTGGCCAAATGAGCACTTATCCCATTACAAGGTGAACCCAAAATTCAGGGATGAAAAAAATGTTTATTTATATTTTCCGGAAGCTTATTGTTTTTGTGTTGTAATGTAATAAAGTTCGATAAAATATGAAAAAAACATTGAGGTTGAAACACCCCATACCCCCCTCGATTATCCCTGTGACAAATCGTGAAGCGATAAGTCCAATACAGGTTGTTTGTTTGTTTGGCATGATCGTCTAGTTTTTTATTTAGTAAGGACCAACTACGTTGTGATTTAGTAAATTTAATAGATTCTTTAATAAAGTTTAATATTACTTGTTCTTAATATTGAGATGTTTTGAATTATTACTTGTTTACTAACTTTCTCGTAATCTAATACACTGGCATTTATTATCTCATTTGAGTTTCACCTTAGTTCAATCACATTAGGTTAAATGTAGGAAAATAATTAGACCTAATAAAAGAATTAAACACAGAAAAGTGGTTTAACAGGTTTATTTTCAGATAAAGACCAATAGTCAAAATAGACGTGAAAATAACCTGGCTGAAGATGCAATTTAACGAAATCTCGTTAAATGCAGTGGAAATATCCACTGTCATGTTCAATTAATCCTGACGTCAGCAAAATAGTGCCCAGACGTCAAGGGAAATATCCCTTGTGAACACTTTGGTCTCCTCGTTTGCATGGGCGACAAGTCAACAAGCAGTACTTGTTGAAAACTGGGCACGTTGTTACTATACTTATTGCATTGTGCAGACTTTCGCCGAAGCGTAGTTATGTATGGACCAATCAGGAACCATACGAGGACATTGTCCCCGGACGACTTCACGTTGTGATGTATGCAAATATGCCTTACACCGAGGAAATTTCCCCAGGTCGTCTTTTAATTCGTAGTAATGATAATTGCGTAAGCCACGCAATACAACAGTATAGTGACGTTGGCCGTAAGAACATTCATTGATAATAGTTAAACTGCCAGATGTGTTAAGAAAGCAGGCTTTCAGTTGTCTTGTCACCGCAGCAAAGATTTGTTCAAGTGGCCACAAAAAGGACCGTAGTACTAACCGATAAATTGCAAATACAGACCAGATGTCAAGTCACGTCGTAAAACAATCATTGGATATTATTGAATACCTAACCGACACCCTAAATATAGATCAGCTGACCGTAAAAGCAGGTCAATAGAAATTAAAATACTTTGTTAGATTAAATGCACTTATACAATAATTAAACTTTAAAATAATAAATTGGTACCAACAGTCATTTCCCTAACTTCGTAAAAACCGGTATGTGGATATAGAGTCGCGTTGGATTTGAATGTACTTTCGATTCATAAATTTAGTCCGAACTGGTTTAATCTAAATTTGGAAGAAAAGTCGATAGTGGAATCGAAAGACATCGTTGGGACTTTATTAATTGCGGACGTTCTCACCTATTCGTGGATAGACGGTCCATTCGTCCATCTCTTCTCCCCCGGATTCGCCGATATCTGAATAGCTTGAAAGCATTGTGGTCGCGTACGTCCTATCACCGTGGCAGTGATTTCGTTGCAACGTTTAGTATGGCCAGCGGTCAGCGCAAACTACGGCACGTTCTCGTAGTCACCGGCACTTACTAGGTCCTGGTGGGAACCGTAGTTTAGTCGGCGCTGGGGGTTGTGAAACCCAACGAGAACGGCAACGTTATCGAAGACACCGGCACTTACTAGGTCCTGTGAGGAACCGTAGTTTAGTCGGCTCTGGGGGTTGTGAAACCCGTCGATAACGTTCGCAGCGGCGTGGCCAAGGACTGACCCGGAGTCTACTTACCGGGTTGTATTTATACGACTTTCGAACAAAGAAAACGCGGTTAGGGTGGTTACGTCACACCCACCCACTTGCATGTGTGCACAAGGGAGGCTGTAATCTAAAGAATTTTAATGATGCTAATGCATCGGGATTTAGACGGGATTTAAAGTATCAGTGCCTGTCCATAAGGGCGCTTCTTCCGTACTATAATTTGGAGTGGCTCTAATTTGTATATTTTAACATTCCCGAGTTTCGGTGAGAATTCACCCAACTTGGACCTAAACTGATGCTAAAACTGCGAGCTACGCGGTGTATTGAAGCGAATATTTTAAAATATTAATTTGATGCAACGACTATAATAATTTAATTATCCCCGAATAAAATCATTGACTATAAGTAATGAATAATTTGGAATTTCACGATATCAATGTCTTGATATAATTTAGTTTCATGATAAAATTTAGGAAAATATTTGTAAATTACTGGCCCGTGTACGGGGCGTTTCATTCTCCCCCGCGGGGTTAATGAAATAATTGCGAAGTTAATTATTATGTGAACCCCGGATCGCGTAATCATTTAACTGTGGTACCATGTACATTGGTGATTTCCCTATCGTTTAAAATCCCTATCAATTAATGACTCTAATCTTTCTAAAGTAAAATTTAAAAAAAAAATAAGATTGGGTTTGTCCATGACCTCTCTTCTTCCCCGGGATCTTCCTCCTTTCTCCATCCACTGCTGTTTCCAAAATCCCTCCGTCTGTAAACTTTGATGTCTCCCTCTGGCTGGTTACGTGATATGTTTGCTCATCGTAGTAATCGTGTTCAACGCCTCTCGTATTGGCATCGTTTGTAAGATTAGCGTGAGTGGCTGGTCATCTTTATTGCTGTAGAGTACTTCAGAAATACAGGGAATCTCGCTACTGTTGTCAAGTAATGTGGTGAAGCGAGTTTGTCCATAAAGTAATGGTTATCTTGTTTATCAATTTGTGCTCGGCCGGAACTATGATGGACGTCTCATCTGTTCTTTTCCCCATTGCATGGGAAACGTGGTCGGTTGCGTTAGCGGATATTCTTCATCTTGTGCACGGATTCCGTTCCTGCCAGGGTTAACATGGGCAGTGATTGGCTCCAGTCTTCCTTGACTATGTCGGCCCAAACTTAGTTCGAACTTTAAGCCCTGATGGTGCATAAGAGCCCAGATGGTGCATGAGAGCCCAGCCTCCAGAGGCGGTGGGATTGGTAAGAAGACTAGTGTGGGGCCGGTTACGAGTAGGAGTGGTCGAGAGTGTGGGCCCGATTAAGTCGACTGCCGTTCGTTTCCCGCCTGGTGATTATCTCGTTCTCCTCGGTCCCATCGGAATCTCTTGTTTGGATTGGGCGTCGTGGGTGCTGGCAATATGGCAGGGATTGTCGTCGATGCGGACGGGGTCAGTATATGTTCTTGGTGGCGAAGGAATTCGGCAGCTCCGGAGATGGATTTATTTTCCTTAAGTTGCCATAATGATTGGATAGTTGGCGGAAAATGTTTTAATAGTTCATTAATTAGCGTAGCCTCTGGTATGGGATTGGTTAAAAGGCGTGCCAATCCCACGTAATGGGCAAAATGGTTTTCCATACTGCGTCCGGTTTTTCTAGACCATCGAGTTGTGGTTATGGTCTGGCGAAGTTTATCTTGTGCTTCCTCAGACCAGTAGCTGTTGAGGAAGTCGGATTTAAAATCCTCAAACGTCTCCCAAGATATCTGGTATATTGCAGCCCAATCCAAAGCATCTCCAACCAAAGACTCGTTGACGATGTCAAGTTTGTCTTCTTCAGTCACGTTCATCCTGGTGAAGTAGGCGTCGAGTTCGGCAAGATATTTTACAGGGTGTTTGTTGGTACCCCTGAATATCGGCATGACGGGACTTGGAGTGACGTATACGGGTCGGTGGTCTCGCTTAGCAGACGATGGAGAGTGGTCAGGCACATCTAGGTTTTTGGAAGCGATCTGTACTCGTCGGCGGAGGTCCTGGGTGGCTGACTGTCGCTCCCGATGCATGGCTACCAAGCTTTTTCCCAGTTGTCCATATAATCGGCGTTGTTCGTCTCGCATCTCACGGAGGTCGGCGGCCAAGGATGTGAGGGTGTTTTCCATGTTAGCAGGGGGTGGCGGTGGAGGAGCGGCGTTGTCGATCTCGACGTCCGGCGAACTGTCTGTGGTATTGGAATCATCGGTACCTATTTGTGGATAGACGCAGTATCAGATTCAAAATACACAACAACAAAAAACATAGTTTGATATAAAATTGTAATAAGATTTGTTGCACCTACAATATTCTCAAAATTTTATTACTTGGATAATATCGCGAATTCAAAATTTCTCCAGAACTATCACATAATCAAACTAACCGAACATTCGATACCAGGAATCGATCCCGAATCTACTGACACTAGACGATATCGAAAGGACCTCCAGAACAAGACTTATTACCCCAGTTCCCCGCATTCGCCGTTCCTGGCCGGTAACAGGATTTTATTCTGGAGAATAAAAATTAAATCTTGGCTTTACTTGAATAATTATCCTTTGTGAGGACAGTGTGGTAGTCTTGGAGAACATATTATTTGACATATTATGAACGTTTGAATTATTTATAGAGAATATTTTTAGTGCACGCAAATTAAGAGCAAAAATAATACCAATTTACGACTCTATATCCTGGTCACGGCACCAGTGAAACACCCCATACCCCCCTCGATTATCCCTGTGACAAATCGTGAAGCGATAAGTCCAATACAGGTTGTTTGTTTGTTTGGCATGATCGTCTAGTTTTTTATTTAGTAAGGACCAACTACGTTGTGATTTAGTAAATTTAATAGATTCTTTAATAAAGTTTAATATTACTTGTTCTTAATATTGAGATGTTTTGAATTATTACTTGTTTACTAACTTTCTCGTAATCTAATACACTGGCATTTATTATCTCATTTGAGTTTCACCTTAGTTCAATCACATTAGGTTAAATGTAGGAAAATAATTAGACCTAATAAAAGAATTAAACACAGAAAAGTGGTTTAACAGGTTTATTTTCAGATAAAGACCAATAGTCAAAATAGACGTGAAAATAACCTGGCTGAAGATGCAATTTAACGAAATCTCGTTAAATGCAGTGGAAATATCCACTGTCATGTTCAATTAATCCTGACGTCAGCAAAATAGTGCCCAGACGTCAAGGGAAATATCCCTTGTGAACACTTTGGTCTCCTCGTTTGCATGGGCGACAAGTCAACAAGCAGTACTTGTTGAAAACTGGGCACGTTGTTACTATACTTATTGCATTGTGCAGACTTTCGCCGAAGCGTAGTTATGTATGGACCAATCAGGAACCATACGAGGACATTGTCCCCGGACGACTTCACGTTGTGATGTATGCAAATATGCCTTACACCGAGGAAATTTCCCCAGGTCGTCTTTTAATTCGTAGTAATGATAATTGAGTAAGCCACGCAATACAACAGTATAGTGACGTTGGCCGTAAGAACATTCATTGATAATAGTTAAACTGCCAGATGTGTTAAGAAAGCAGGCTTTCAGTTGTCTTGTCACCGCAGCAAAGATTTGTTCAAGTGGCCACAAAAAGGACCGTAGTACTAACCGATAAATTGCAAATACAGACCAGATGTCAAGTCACGTCGTAAAACAATCATTGGATATTATTGAATACCTAACCGACACCCTAAATATAGATCAGCTGACCGTAAAAGCAGGTCAATAGAAATTAAAATACTTTGTTAGATTAAATGCACTTATACAATAATTAAACTTTAAAATAATAAATTGGTACCAACAGTCATTTCCCTAACTTCGTAAAAACCGGTATGTGGATATAGAGTCGCGTTGGATTTGAATGTACTTTCGATTCATAAATTTAGTCCGAACTGGTTTAATCTAAATTTGGAAGAAAAGTCGATAGTGGAATCGAAAGACATCGTTGGGACTTTATTAATTGCGGACGTTCTCACCTATTCGTGGATAGACGGTCCATTCGTCCATCTCTTCTCCCCCGGATTCGCCGATATCTGAATAGCTTGAAAGCATTGTGGTCGCGTACGTCCTATCACCGTGGCAGTGATTTCGTTGCAACGTTTAGTATGGCCAGCGGTCAGCGCAAACTACGGCACGTTCTCGTAGTCACCGGCACTTACTAGGTCCTGGTGGGAACCGTAGTTTAGTCGGCGCTGGGGGTTGTGAAACCCAACGAGAACGGCAACGTTATCGAAGACACCGGCACTTACTAGGTCCTGTGAGGAACCGTAGTTTAGTCGGCTCTGGGGGTTGTGAAACCCGTCGATAACGTTCGCAGCGGCGTGGCCAAGGACTGACCCGGAGTCTACTTACCGGGTTGTATTTATACGACTTTCGAACAAAGAAAACGCGGTTAGGGTGGTTACGTCACACCCACCCACTTGCATGTGTGCACAAGGGAGGCTGTAATCTAAAGAATTTTAATGATGCTAATGCATCGGGATTTAGACGGGATTTAAAGTATCAGTGCCTGTCCATAAGGGCGCTTCTTCCGTACTATAATTTGGAGTGGCTCTAATTTGTATATTTTAACATTCCCGAGTTTCGGTGAGAATTCACCCAACTTGGACCTAAACTGATGCTAAAACTGCGAGCTACGCGGTGTATTGAAGCGAATATTTTAAAATATTAATTTGATGCAACGACTATAATAATTTAATTATCCCCGAATAAAATCATTGACTATAAGTAATGAATAATTTGGAATTTCACGATATCAATGTCTTGATATAATTTAGTTTCATGATAAAATTTAGGAAAATATTTGTAAATTACTGGCCCGTGTACGGGGCGTTTCAAGGTCGTTAAAATCTGATGTGTCCTTAATATATTCCCAAAAATTTTTAAAATATCAGGAAAATATGACAAGAATATGAAGAAATGAAGAAATATGAAGAAAATATGGAGAAAATATGAAGAAAATATGAAGAAAATTTGAAGAAATTATGAAGAACATTTGAAGAAATTATGAAGAAAATTTGAAGAAATTATGAAGAAAATTTGAAGAAATTATGAAGAAAATTTGAAGAAATTAAGTTATGTAGAAATGTGAAGATGAAAAAATGAAAGCGAAAATATGAAGAAATAAAAAGATATAGAAAATATATACATAATATGTGAAAATAGGAAGAAATGAAAATATTAACGAAATGTAAATATAAATAAATTAAAATATGAACAAAATAAATATATATGACCATAAGAGAAAAAAAAATCATTAAAATATGACGTTTCCTTAACATTTTGTCAGAAACTTTACAAATAAGATATGAAAATATGAATAAATGAGAATATGAATAAACGAATATGAAAATATGAATAAATAAAATTATTGAGAAATGAAAACATATGAAAATATGAAAATATCAATAAAATGTAGAGTTCGTTAGAATATGATTTTCCCTAAAATATGGTCAGAAACGTTAAAGAAATGAAAATATGAATAAATGAAAATATAAAGAAAACAATTGAAAAATAAAAAAATTTGAAAATATTCCTTTAAAATATGATATTTCCTTATCGAATGAACAGAAGTTTTAAAATATGAAAAGATGAACGAAATATGGAAAAACGAAAATATCAAATTAAGAAGAAATAAAAATTTGAAGAAAACAAAGTTCATTAAAATATGAAGTTTCTTTAACATATTGTCAGAAACTTTACAAATATGAAGAAATGAAACTATGAAAGAAATGAAAATATGCAGAAATAAAAATATGAAGATATGAAAATATTAAATAAAACCTTTTATTGCAAAATGAAAAAGTATGAAAATATGAATAAAATATAGTATCGTTAAACTGTTTCCTTATCATATAGTCAGAAAGTTTAAAAATAAGAAGAAATGAAAATATGGAAAAATGAAAATATGAAGAAGAAAATACAAAATTCGTTAAAATATAACGTTTCCTTTAAATATTGTCTGAAACTTTACAAATATGAAGAAACGAAAATTTGAAGATATGAGAATATGAATAAATGAAAATATGAAGAAAAAAAAATTGAAAAATGAAAAGATATGAAATATAAAGTCCTTAACAATTTAATGTTTCCTTATCGTATGATGAGAAGATGAAAAGTTTTAAAAATATGAAGAGATGAAATATGAATATCAAAGAAATTAAGAAGAAATATAAATTTGAAGAAAATCTGAAGTTCATTAAAATAAGATATTGTCAGAAACTTTACAAATATGAAGAAATGAAACAATAAAAGAAATGAAAATAAGAAGAAATAAAAATATGAAGATATGAAAATATTAATAAATAAAATATTGTATAGTTATTGCAAAATGAAAAAGTATGAAAATATGAATACAAATTATGTTTCCCTATCATATGGTCAGAAACTTTAAAAATATGAAGAAAAGAAAATACGAATAAATGAAAATATGTAGAAGAAAATTGAAAAATGAAAAAATATGAAAATATAATACAGACCTTTAAAATATGATGTTACCTTATCGCATTATCAGAAGATTTAAAAATATGAAGTGATGAAATATGGAAAAATGAAATTATTAAAAAAATTATGAGGAAATAAAAATTTGAAGTAAATATGAAGAAAACATAAAGTTCATTAAAATACGAAGTGTCCTTAACATATATTGTAAGAAACTTTATTAATATGAAGAAATTAAACTGAAAGGAATGAAAATATGAAGAAAAATAAATTTATGTAAAAATGAAAATATGTAAAATGAAAATATGTAAAAATAAAAACACGTAAAAATGAAAATATGGAAAAATGAAAATATGAAGAAATAAAAATAGGAAAAAATGTAAAATTTGTTAAAATATGACGTTTCCTTAACTTTACAAATATGAAGAAATGAAAATATAACGTAACGTTAATTCAGACTCGCAATAAGCCTAAATCACGTACCACATTTCTTTTAAGTTAAATTCTAAAAAAAATTTCCGAAATTTAAAGCCCCACTTTGGGGGCTTATAATCTCCTCAGGGGTGCAACTTGGTAAACTGCGTTAAACCATATTTTGAGTGCCCCTGCGCACCTGCTCTGTGTCGGTTCATTCACGAATCACCCTGTACATACCCCCGTCAGGATGCTAATAAAATAAGGCGAACGCTGTCGCAGGATCCGCGATGGCCGCAACCCGAACCAAATTGTGCAAAAACTGAGCGAGCACGTGACTCCGTTCATAAGCCCCCAGATTGAGTCGACGGTGTTGATGTAGTAACGGGGGCGGGCGATAATTTGAATTTTAATACCTGCTATCCGGAATATTCAAATTTTTAAACACCTGCAAGTTTGTTCCCAGCTCACCAAACATTATTCCCAAACTTCGGATAATTAGGGGAGAGATTTTAACTTGACTCGCAACACGACTTGGAGAATTTTATTAGCCGGATAAATTAATGTTGCTCTTACTCCACCTAAACGGAAAATATTCAGATTAACCGAAATCCTGATTCAGTAATAATGATAGCGCGCTGGCCCAGACTTAAAATTGATTGTTCTAGCATTTTTTGTTGAAAATTGTTTTTGATTGCCATAAACCTTAAACACACACAATAATTTAATTATTGCTCATTTCAAAGGACGCACCGCCAAGTTTCAGGAATAAATCAATTATATTTACAATGCAATGAGTATTTACTTTTGAAAAAACCCAATTCATTTCCACAGGACTGTTTATAATTCAATTTGCCAGATTGTTTTCTCCCCAATTAAGATTAAATGAGGAACAAATGGGGGTGAGTAATAACAGCCATTAAAGTGCAAACGTTGTTAATTGGTTAAATATTAATCATCATATTCGTCTGCTACTAGAGCAAATCCTGCCGTAATTCAGTTGTCAGGATATCTCCGACTCGGCTGACCTCACGGCGCGGATATTGTGGTCGGCTTTGATATAAATAATTATTTAGTGGGTATCGAATTTATACCGATATCATGATATACTCGATTACACAATACTTCCAGCTAGAGCAAAACGAAGTTACATGGAAGTGAACGGCGAACTGGTTGGTGGCGATTTCGAGAAAAAATGGAGGACATCTAATCTCTGCGGTTTGGAATAAATTTAAACTATATGTTTCATTTTTAACGTGACAGATACTATTTTAAGATTCCTTTGTAAAGCAGGTTTGGTAAAAATCATGGTTTTTCTAAAAAAAATTGAAAATCACGATTTTTTGAATTTATTTTGATTTTTGCAAAAAGTCGCCATACCTGAAATTTACACCAGGAAGTTCAGCGACGCCTGGACGCCCCATCGGAATTTAAATATATACAGCGGACCGGACGAACTGGCGACACCGTCTCCCCCATACGGTTATTGCACATTCTATGACCGTAATATACAGGCGTTCGCTGAAAGTTCACGGTGGCGTGGACATAAAACCGAATCGCCTGACCGTCTGGTCCGGCTCGCCCGATGCGGAGCGGCGTGAAAAATCTTCCAAGTGTGAACTTTAGAAGATGATACCAGACAATGAGTTTCGCAGGCAACGACGTTCGATACAAAAGAATTGTGAACAGTGTACCGTAAACTTTCATATCGCCAGGGTGGAGGCAATTGATCTGCTCATCTTCCAGTTTAAAGATTGAGGGCTCTACGTATATATGGGAATCTTGGGGTGTCACGAGGGCTAAAAATGACAACGGTCTATATCGCGGAAGCGTACAGGTGCCTCGGGCCGTGCACTATGCAATAGACATCCCCTTCGGCCCATCATATATATTTCAGAAGGTTTAGGATGCGATACGGCGTCAACGTCAATATTCCTGCTGATATTCTTCTGCACATTTTATTCGATATTTTTATTGCATGTTAATAAATTCCTCGTGTTTCGGGTTTTACGTGCACTCCACTTCGTTCCGATCCAGACAAAACAAATCGCAATAACGAATGAATCATCCATGACAGGCGATTAGAATTAATTACGGTTTATTTAACCTGCCGAAACAATTCCAATTTTTTAAATTGATTGATTGATTTTTACATATGTACTATTTCACAATACACCTTTTATTCATAATTAGTCTCCATTAGGAAAATAAATCTTCTTAACATGACGTTACTGCTTTCACAACAGCGATGGTTGCATCACGCTCGAATTGGGTTAATTTTGAATCAAAACTTTCGTAATACAGCTCAAAAACCAAGCATACACGAGTACTCGGCGAATTTGTATAATCCCTTTCTTATGGGACTTTAATAGCCGCGGAGTGAAATATATTAGGGAAGTTTAGCGGCCCAGTTTCTCTTTAATGCGGCACAACTACAAAATATGAAAATTACGTATTTTTTAATATTATTTTCGATTTTCGAAAACACCCTGTACAGGATTTTGGCCGATTCCAAAAGAAACATCTCTGCAACAATAATTCTCACTTAATAGAAATATTATTTTACTGTCCGATTGCCAGTTTTAAGCCACATTCCCACTGCCGTTAATATAAACATTCGCACTGGAATTAGTATCAGCCTAATAATAGAAATGCGGGAATACTCCTAAATATTAATGGGTCGGGTATGCAAAATATAATTTCAATTGGTTTATAAAACTTGCCAATTAAGTAGCGAGCAAGGATCCCAGTGTTTTCTTAAAGGTTTACAGCTGCTTAATATTTTATGGTTTCCCGTTTGTCGACCGGGGAAGTTTATTAATGAAGATTTATTTGTTTTACATTTCGTGTTTGCTAATACGAACTGATTAAGGTTCACTTGCACGGACGACACTGTTGTGAGTTTAATTAAAATATATGTTCTTTTCCAGCTACTGATTGGTAATTTATATCGTTTAATGCGGATTAAAAGTCATCCGACTCCCCGGCGATCGAATGCGTCCGCCATCTGAAAAATAAACAGCAAAAGAGAATAACTTTATATTAGCTCCTAGTTTGGCCGTAACGGCAAATGCCAATATAGCTGTTTGGGTACACACCGAAATGCACATTTAAGCAAATTATCAATAGCACAAGAGTAATAGTTCGATTAACTCGATACATGGAACATATTAGGACGTACTAACATTATTTCCGATTCGAGTGCTAATGCCTCGGTTACCTCGCAATCAGCGGCTATAATTAAGCATATAAATGGCTCTGTCTGACGACCCTATGCGGTACCACCAATCAGTTTGTTAAAACATGTAATGGACTATTTAACTAAACAGGCAATACTCACTCATTAGCTAGCCAATAAACAGGGCGTTTTCGAAAATAGTAGCTGATTATTTGCAGCAAAAAAACATTAATATATATTTTTCGAGACACCCTGTATCTTTATTTACTTTTGAATCGGCGCTCCCTCAAAAGTGGCGTGCTCATCGCTGCGCCACCACAGCCAGTCTCAATTCAATCATCAATTTATAAACTTAATTCAATTCCAATGAGGGCTCACAGAACAAAGCTTTGTCGATCCATTTCATAGTCAAACAATGTTGAACAGTCATTAAACCTCATTCAGAATTCGCACATAAATTTACACAATTCAAGATCTACTTATGGCAAACTATCATTTACTTACCAATATTATTTTATCGCTGAAATATTTGTTTGATGTCTGTACAGCGTGGAAAGATTAACTGGGATAAATATACCTACACAGGATTTTTGTGAAAAATCCTAAAACGAGACACATTTTTGAATATAGGACGATATTGCAGAATATAACTTATATCGTATATTTACTGAGTTTGGCGATTAATTTTATCTTGACAAGGTATAAAACACATTATCTTCTATTTTAAAACCTCGTTTACATACTTAAGTGCGAGCCGGAGACTCAAAACGTCCACACGACTATAAATAACTCGGTATATAATAAAGGTTTGTTTTACTTCGAGGTTACCCACATGACGCCACAAGCACGAGGCCCTATAATAACAAGTTTTAACCACTTACATTGACTGCGGATCCTAAATAATCCCCGTTTTCCTTCGCACCTGAACAAAAACACACAAAAACTGCTGCACACCTATTTATGTTACCAGCAACACTGCACCATTTTACCGATTAAAATATGGTGGTTTTAGCTCTCTTGTATATTGTATTTTAAAGTACTATTATAGCGACTTAATGTTCTTATAACTCTATTATAGGACCAAAGGGTTCTTTCTTCCCCTCATGTAATTGTGCATCTTTTTCATTTACAATGGTTGATTATATATTATATAAAAATGTAGGTTATAGAACCGTTATAGAACTGTTATAAAACTGATCTATTACTAATGTTGCATTGGCCAAATGTTATAAACGCATTTATAACTAGTTATAAAGCTAGGCTTATACAGCTATCAGAGTTATTGATAAGTACTATTATGACTAGTTAACGTTCTTTATAAACCTATTATAGAACCAAAGGGTTATTTCTGCTCTTTTACAGCTTCCCTCCAAGTAATTGTGCATCTTGTTTATTCACAATATTGAATTATATATTATATAAAATAAACGTAGGTTATAGAACTGTTATAAAACTTATCTATTATTAATGTTGCATTAGCCAAATGTTATAAACGCTCTTATAACTAGATATAAAGCTCCTAGGCTTATACAGTTACCAGTTATTGATAAGTACAATTATGGCTAGATAACGTCTTTATAACTTTATTATAAAACCAAACATTACAAGCTGAATAGTTCTTTAAGAAAAACAATACAACTAAAAGAGCTTGTAAATAAATAATAACAGCATTACAAGCCAAAATGAATATATGAACAGTTTTGTCGCTATTTAATGACTCAATAACAAGCTAAATAGTCCTATAAAACAACTTGTTACAGTCTTCGACCTAAGTTGTTCTTTAAGACGTTTCACAATACTCTCTATGCATTGTAACAGCTGTTAAAAAACCAGCAGTTACGTAAAAGCAGTTTAATTGCAACTGAAAACTACTGGGAATTTCTTATAGGACTATTTATCTTATAAGTGATAGATTTATATAATTATTACAGTTGTCATTTCCACAAAATTTGGAAATATTTTTCAAAAAAAAATTTGTTTTTAATTTGAACACATTAAAGTGGTATAATAACTACATTATAAGCTAAAATGTTTTATAAAAGAATCCGCAGTAGTTATTTTATACTTAGAGTTTTGTGGCTATATAACGACTCCATAAGAAGCTAAATGGTTCTATAAAACAACTTATTAGTTTCTGAACTGAATTATTCTTTACGACGTTTCACAAGCCTCTATGCAACTAGAACAGCGTTAAAGTAAGAAAAAAATATTAAAAAACCAGCAGTTCTGTAAAGGTTGTTTAATTCCTACTACAAACTACTGAGAGTTTCTTATAATGCTATTTATGTCTTATTGGTTATGCAATTGTTATTTTTATAAAGATTATATTTCATTGGAAATATTTTTCAAAGATGGCGTCCAAATGATTTTTTCAAAAAATTTAATACATTGAAGTGGTCCACCAGCATTTTTATTAATTTTACATTTATATAAGTATTGTTTATTGCAGCTTATAAGTAAAAATGTCTATAATGGGTATATAGTGGTTGTATAAGTCCCTTACTGCAAAAAATGTATATTTGAGACCATCCGTCCGTCCATTATGCATTTACCTGTAACTCTACCCACACCCCAGCTGAATTTCTTGCCCCTCGGCGTCTAAACGGGGCTCGTGTATTATGCAGGGCCAAGTCGTGCCGGCAGCCGCTCGCGGCAACGCTGCGGAGCAATTATGAAGACACATTAGCAGCTATGAAAATTAATCGGCTGTTTGTTAACATGACGTATTGGCATAGGCGGTGTGCGGCCGTAATCGCCCAGATATTGCACTTAACGGCGTCGCCACTCGCTTCGAGTGTGTGATACGGGCGCCCATTCCGCTAAGGATATGTACATTTAGGGCGCTGTAATTGCTCGGCTCCGTTGTTAGGAACGGCAGTATTTTATATTCATTAATACCCGGGAACCGCTCCAACGAACCAAACGACTGATATGCTCTTGGAAATATTTCGACGAGCCATAATCTTTTACAATATGAGTGCACCGGCGGCGGCTGCCAGAAACCAGTCGTCGTCGAGCCGAAGTTATGGGATTATCCGGCTCATATAATTATTATTTGAAATGGAAATAAACTAGGGGAGGGGGAGGGAGGGGGGATTTTCACAAGATATTTATATCGTTAAAAGAACCCAAGAACAAAATTTTATAGTATAAGTAAATATTTATGGAGTTATAAACAGTTTTATAACGTGACATTACGAAAAAATCTATAAGATGACAAAATAATTTTCGTTATATTTAAAAAAAAATACTCGCAGGAGAAAAATTACATTAATAATAATTAAAGTTTTATAGGAGCAATATTACCATGTAATAAAACTATTAGCTATTTGGACTTATACTGGGATTAGTTGTTACGACTATAACAATCAGTATAAGAGGGCAACTTTTATAATAACCTAAGAACAAAGTTTCATAGTATTACTAGAGAGTTGTGGAGTTATGTAACAGTCTTATAAGGTAATTACTCAAATCTATAAGACGGCCATATAATTATTTAAAAAGAAAAATACATTCGTAGTAAATTATAGCAAACCAGAAAATTATGAATATTGCAAACAAATAGAAACAGAAATAAACAATAAAGTTATATAAGAGTAATATTACCATGTTATAAACCCATTTGTTCCTTAGGTTTATATCGAGATTAATTGTTACTATAAAAATCAGTATCCGACAGTAACAAATCCTATATAACCTAAGTATAACGAAGTTTCAAATAATTACTAAGGTGGAGTTATATAACAGTTTCATAACGAGATATTACTTACAGATGTTAAAATTTCACAAGATATTTATATCGTTAAAAGATATTTGTTAAAAATTTAGTAGTTATCTGGATTTGGAAACATCAAATTCAGCGTAAATACATAAATGGCGACCTTAATTCCTTGCGGTATGTCACAAGATAAGGAAGTACAGTGTTGTTTTAAACCAGATATTTAAACCACAGGAAGGCTCCTATCAACGGGGAATTGTTTTCGTTTAACTTGTGTGCAATTCACGTCTATTATAAGAGTTGAATATTTTATTCCTTCCCATATTTTTGCAATTTAGTTTTTGGCATTAAATAAAAGTGAACAAAGCTATTAAACAATTTATGCTTAAATCATTTAGTTGTAATTTCTCTCCCCTGTATTTGGTGTTAATTTGCAATTTCAATTATACGCTCGGTACACTTGCTGCTGCAACGAGGTATTATAGCTGGCTGCGAATAGCTGAGTGAATCTTTAAGAAAGGGAAGGTAATAAACCGGAATAAAACAAAATAAAACGGGTAAGGTCGAAATGACCGGGTGGGATCTCCTGGAAACATTTATGAGAGGGTCGTTTGAGAGGATAACCGTGTTAGTTCCCGTTATGACCCGTATTTCCTAGCCGCGCTGCTTAACAAAACTTTTACGATCATGTCTCCGGGATTCGTAAATATTTAACGTCTGTTTATTTACTATTAAAAATACATACTCTCGTGTGAGCGGCGCTGTTGAATTACCTACTCGACACGAATATTCTTGCAGACGATGAAAATGTACAGTGCGAATTGAAATGCTCGAGGGAGACGAACCGCATTAGAGGAACAGAATCAGGCCTATCTAAGCCGAATTTCCCTCGCCTCTAGACCGCTCTTAGGCGCAGGAGATATCGCAACTAGTGCTCCAATTGCCAGATATAAATTTTCGACTTCACCTTAATTGCAAAATGTATTCCTAAAATTGCTCTTTTCCCCAAAAGCGCACACGTATATTTAGCCCGACCTGCTGCTGCCGTGGGACGCGGAGGCAAGGGGTGGACCGGCCCCGTTTCTTAACGGTTTAACTTTCTCTCCCCTGTTCCCAGCCGTTACTATTTAATCGAGTTTTATTTGCCGTCGTATTTTTGTTAAATGTACCAAAAGCGGTGGCACGCCTCGCATTATCATCGGATAAGGAATTATATTTTGCGCGGTTACAGCGCGCGCAAACTATTTGCCCAAAATCATCGGATATTATCACATTATAAAAAAAAAATTTTTACTGGGCGTTTTCGATAGCATTTTGGTACACACGGTACAACCTTGGTAGTAACAGCCGGTCCATAACTCGTGACATAATCGAGCGCGATCCAGAAAAATGAACATTCCTCGCGACCAGTGTGATGTATACCCAGATGTCCGAAATCGATGGACTCCCTTCCGAGCTGGGAGACGTCGTTTGATCTCCGACCTAATGCTGTAATATAAACGACTAATACTGCGGTTCGTGCCTTTCTCTAAACCGCCTGGCTTTGAGGCAAGGGTCCACAATACTAAGCGTACTAAGCGGGGGTTTTATGATCTGCATCAATACCACCTTATTAATCTCGTACAACAACCCCTTTTGTCACTTGTCAGTTAATATCAGATTACGACGGCGATGATGTATGCGTGCTTGTAACGGCACGGCCATTATTATAGATAGGAATTTGATCTCGTACCCCTAGGTACCTATCACTCATATAACCGTACCGTAATATTTCCATTATAATGTGGGGCCTTTTTCAGGCGCATAACGAGCACGTTAATTTCCATAATTGAATTAACATATTCATGGAATGTAGTCGTCATTCCGTCCCACAAAGGTCACAATTATTAGTGTTATTAAATTATTATCTGCTGGCTATCAACGTGAACAAAATACGAGCCGGTTGCTTTCACCACTAGAACAAGGAAGAAATGTTTTATTACAAGACGACCTTTGCAATAATTATTAATCGCTAGTTAGAAAAATTGGAAGATTTATAAACATAAATGGATGGGAGAAAACATGGCCGACCGTCGCGCAGAGTTCGCGCCATTTTTACGGCTTCATTAATGCAAGGCGGCCTTTTAGAAACAACCGAAAATGGGGTGTTGAAATTAAAGTGTAGATTAAAAAGCGAAATAGAGGTTCACGTAACGGGGTGCAGTTGGGAAAGCAATTGGACATAAAATTTGCCAAACTGAAACTTCTGTGTTTAACCGTATCTCTCCGGTATGGCCCATTTATTGGGGATTGTTAAGAAAATTCAAACGAGTTTTAATATAACCGAGCCTAGCGTGAAACAAATTACCTACAATTTAATCGCCCATTTAAGAAAATTGGCCAAATTTAGCTTTAATAAATTCAAGACTTTACCTTATCTCGAGGCCCCGCGGGCCACCAAACGACCTCGTCTCTTCTAATCCGAAACACTCACCTGAAATAAAACACAATTTTTAATTAAATACAATACATTGTGCGCAGCGAATCAATTACATAGAAAGCAATTACATTTTACTTAATCACCAGGATAAGTAAACGTCTACAAAGGACGAAATAACTTTTAAGCAAATAGATACAAGGTACAACAGAAACTTATGCAGTCCAAACACGTTCAAGTATAAACAGTAATTAAATACAGAAACGTCTGAGTGGTGAGTGACAGTGAAGTAATCAGAAGTTACATAACGCCGAATTATCATATTTTAATACCCGTTTAACCTTAAACAGTTGAGCAATTTAAATAATGAGGTGGCCACCAGTTGACGGTAATTCACCGCGAGACGCTTCAAATCTATTAGCCAAGTGATTTTCCTAAATAATTTGTATTGAAATATTACAGACATATTAAGGGCGGACCAGTGCCAAACCAAAACTGGACATGCCATAAGGGTCGGGCCACTTATTGGTCAACTAATCCAATAAAACTCTACCTGTTCGCCATTTTCTTTTCCGAAACAGTTATTTAGAAAGCCATATAACTGCGTTAGGGCTAGTAGGTACTGCAGAATCAGTCAAATAATCACTTCCTTACGGCAATTCCCTAAAATAGGCAGGGTACTAGAAGAGTACCTCAAGGAAGGTTACTTGGACCAATTATTTTACTGTTTGCTACTAATGATCCATTACGTAAACTTCGCATACGATTTTGATAGATTTTTTAATCGTAGAAGGATTTGTGGAGGAGTTTCCGGATTCTTTTGAACATTTTAACTATCTTATCGCTTCTTTGCTCCAAAAGAAAATGAAAATAACCATCATGAACGAGAAGCATATAAATAACATTTTTTTTATGATATAACAATGCATCACCAGTTAGTTCTTTGTAGCGTATATATAAAAAATCGGCAGTACTTCAGTCCAAAAAATTCTCATCCAGTTTTTTGCCCAGTGCTGGAATTGTTCCATTCGCGCGAGCTTCGGGGGCAGGTGCGATTCCGGCGAGCAAAACGATCCGACGAGGTAGCCCGCAGCGCCGCCAATTATATATATCGCATCCGTTTAAATGCAATTTTGTATCCGGCGAGGGCTCATTCTTATTCTGGAAATGTTTCGTGCAGTCGTTACGCTCAGGCGGCTGGCTTATACTTTCCAGAGATCCTTCGGTGATAGATGCCCGACGCTGTGTGTTCAAAATTGCTAAAATGCAACGTTCAGCACTCTGAAACCGCGGAATGATCGAACGGGCCTGGCATCTCAAGGAGTATTCCAGCCTTGCTTGGCTCCATATTAAAAGTTTAATGGTGTGCCGGCCGTATCGCTTTCCTCATCTTTCTGACAGATGGCTGCGGGCATTCTGACCGAGACGTTTCCAGTCTGAAACGCCACCTTTAAAGCACCAGTTCCGCTGTCGAACATCGTTTGATTTCAGCAGACATAAATTTAAAATGAACTCTTATTTGGCGAGTCCAGACCATATGAACTAGATTGATGAAATCAACGTTTGAGGTACTTGCACAGTTCGTGACGGCAAATCCTCGCAAAGAATAAATTACGTTTGAATCGATAAAACATAACCAACAAATTTGTGGGCTGTTCATTCGTATAAGCATAACGGGTTCATTCAGTAAGTTACGAAGTATTGTAGTGCTACTAAGTAGTTGCAGTTATATAACAGTTTTATAGCTTGAGAGTTACTTAAAGATTTATAAGTTCGTAAAAGAAATATTTTCGTCATTAAGTACATTCCATGACTTGTTACAAAAGAATACATATAGTTCTATAAGAGTAACAACTACCATGTTATAGAACCCTTTTAGTCCTTTTGGTGGAGTTGATTATCATGATTATAAAATCAATTATAGATAATAAGTGCAATTTTTAAATAACTCAAGAACAAAATTTTATAGTATAAATAAACATTTATGGAGTTATATAACAGTTTTATAACGTGACATAACTTAGAGTAAAAAGAAACTTGCAGGAAAAAAATTACAATAATAATAATAATTAAAATTTTATGGGAGTAATATTACCATGTAATAAAACTATTAGCTATTTGGACTTACATTGGGATTAATTGTTGCGACTATAAAAATTAGTAGAAGATAGCAACTTTTATAATAACCTAAGAACAAAGTTTCATAGTATTACTAGAAAGTTGTGGAGTTATATAACAGTTTTATAGGGTAATTATTAAAGACGGCCATATAATTACATTATAAGATTAAGGGCCATTTATTTCAAAAATTGTGAATTTTTACATTTGTAGTTTACATAGTAAACCAGAAAATTATGAATATTACAAAAAAAAAACAAAAAAATAAACAATAAAGTTATATAAGAGTAATATTACCATGTTATAAACCCATTCGTTCGTTGGGTTTATATCGAGATTAATTGTTACTATTAAAATCAGTATCATAACAAAGTGTAACATTTATATAACCTAAGTATAACAAAGTTTCATAAAACTACTAAGGCGGAATTATATAACAGTTTTATAACAAGATATTACTTACAGATGTATAAGAGAGCGGCAGAATTATTTTTTTTTTACATAAAACTTAGGAGCAATTTTCACAAAAGAACACATTCACACTTTATTCTTCAAATTTAATGCAGATTTGTACATTTATAGAGAGTTAGAGCAAAAAATGGAAAAAGTTATATAGGAGTAATATTACCATGTTATAAAACTAATAGCTTTTTAGGTTAATATCGGGATTAGTTGTACCAACTATAAAAATTGTATCAGATAACAACGTGAGAGCTTTACAAAACCAAAGTTTCATAGTATTACTAAACTTGTGGAGTTACATAAAAGTTTTATAACGTGACTATTACACAAAAATCTATAAGACGGCGACAGAATTATCTTTATTAAATTATAAAACTTTGCGTAATTTTTATAACCCAAGAACAGCTAGGTACATAGTGTTACTAAGGAGCTGAGTAGTAATATAACAGTTTTATAGCGCGACTGTTGCTGAAAGACCTATAAGACGTTGGTAGAAATAGTACATTACAAAAGTTAGAGTTCCTGCTACGAAATGGCGCTTGAAAAAGTTATATAAGAGTAACAATCACCGCCTTATAAAACTATTAGTTCTTTAAATTTTCAGCGAGGTTGGATGCTATGATTATAAATATCGATCTTAAAAATATTTTTTCATTTTACATATAAAAAATTTATTTTACGCAAAATGAAAAAACGTAAGGAATGCTTTATTATTAACATATAAAATCGTGAAGGAACAAAATAATACACAAGTGGTGTTTGTAAAGGAAATCCAAAATGGTTAATTTTCAAGTACAATTATTTACTTTTGCGTGATGGCCGGTCAAAACGTAAGTACTTGCTTAATTTATGTATAACTGAAATACTATTAATCCATGCTTTTGCATAGTTTTATGCATACGCATTTAAGTCAGAGAACCGGTCCGAGAGTAATTTTTAATTCGTTTCTCACTACATCACTCAAAAGGAATTAATTAACATTTTCTGCAGCAAATTCTCGATAGAACGCGGAATGCAGCAGATGAATGAAGTGAATAGAGCCAAAATATTTCGTCGACCATTTTATTGTTAATATCAACGATCTCATTGGGGAGAGACGACAATCATATTTCGTTGAATTTATCTAGCAAATAATATAAAACTTTACAACGAAACAAATAAATATATTAAAAATTTAATTTTTCTACGAAGTAGAATCTAAAAATATGGGCAATTATCAAGCATAACAGCTCTCTCAAACAGGACGACAAAACTGATAAACCTGTCAAAAATGTCTTCGGTGGGTTCTACCGGCCGAGCTGTTTACTTAACAGTCCCCGTTTTGCATATCTTAATCTATACGAGTGCCCTTTCGTAATCTTGACTCGATGACGGTCGTAAAAAGTGAAATTTGCAGCTCCTTCCCAGGAACTATAACAGTTGAAACCAGCAGTTGTACGAATTGCTCTCGTTTAATGTATCCAGGGGATCTCTGGACTCTTTTTTGCGGGATGTCTAACTGATTGGGCGGCTCAGCGACTCCAGACGTGCTAATGCCGCCGCTGTTGCTCGCATTGTCCTTCTGTGGGCGGCTTTAATTTTTTCGTTAACATAACAGCTTTATATTCCGTATGGCTTTATATTTCGCTTTTGCGGTTTGATTTATAAATAAATCGAAAACTTCTGTCATTTTGTTCTGTGATGTGAATATATTTATTTTATGTATACCAAAGGTAGGCCTGGGATTTCGGATTGATACGAGAGTGAAAGTTTTCAGGGTATAAATCAATGTCATCCTTTTCCGTTCACTGGATATAACAAAGTTTCAATTTCCCGATTCCACCGAACATTAAGATTTGATTCGGATCCAGAACTGCACAACATTCTGATAACGTCGCTGGAGTTTTCGCGGTTTCCTATTTAGCACAACATGACGTTGAGAATTCGAGCGGCGAAAATCCTGAAAGCGTCAACATTGAAATTCTATCAGCGTCCGTGAGATTTTCGACAGCGAAAGGCACATTTTCGCCGATAATGAGAATATTGCGCAATAGCTTCAGGAGAGATAAAAAACTAGTCGCAGTTGGCAACTCGTAAATATTAAATTAAAGGACGACCTAGCGCTACTAGCGCATTCGCCAAATATTTAATTTAAATAAAAAGACATGAAACAAAAAACAAAAAACAAAAAACAAAAATTGGTATTTCTTAGGGACTGGTATGAGAACGTGAATTGTTTTTGTCACCCAAAATAAAGCTTGCCCTGCATTCTTTAGATACAAAAAATTGAAGAATAAACCTGACTGCGACTCCTTCAGTAACAAACACCAAGACGAAAATTGCTGAAGACAGCCAAATTTTTAAATGTCTCGAGTTCACTTCATATCCCATCACTCACACTCATACCTTTGCTGTATTTTAAATCCCATAAAAACGTTGAGCCATTTTCTATTGAAAATTCCCAGCCGTATCCGGTGGAAAAGAAAATATATTCTAATAAAGATTTATAACACCGGGATATCTATCCCTATGGCGCATAATTATGTTTGCCCGTTGTTTTTTCTCATTTCACTCGATGCAGCAAGGAGGCATCATACGCAAGCAGGAATGATAAATAGGACTTGAGGGACATAAATATATGATTACGACTCCTTTGTCTGCAATCTGCTTTTTCTTCGCAGCGTTTTGTTGCGCTCGACGAATCGACTCGGCAATCCTAACCCTTTTATCCCAATTTAACCAAGAATTGAAAATAGAAAATTTTTACTACCATCAAATTTTTCCTACCATCCTGGCGCTTACTACAATATAATTATTTATCAATGCATCGTCAAACTTCTGCCATATTTAGGAAGCAATAATGGTCGTCACGTTTCCCAATTAGTCGATTTTTCCACAATGCAATTAATTACCGGATAACAAGATGTTGCTTTATCTCTGGCGGGAACTTTCGATATATGGCGATGGTAATAAAATTTGCAAAGCGCTAATTAGCCGCGTAGAGAACCTGCCCATGTCCTCAAATTACAGGAATTAACGAAAACGTTATCTTGTGCGTTCTGAGAGCGAGAAAAACGATCTCACGTACAGAAGCTGCAATTAGCGAGGATAAATCACTTTTTATAACCCGGCCATATGGACTGGAATCAAGAGTATGCAAATCCTTGCCGTTTGTTTTCTTCCACCAGAGTTAACGTGTCGCTTAACATCGACATTGTCAAACAAAAGTGCTTGCAAAACCTTATTCAGTTGTTATGGAAGGATTCTACGATTTATATCGAACGAATAGCTAAGCAGCATAAGCAAAAAATTAGCGACTCACTGGGATATTTGTCGTACATAACACATGTGTCAAAACTGACCCTAGCAACATTTAAAGAGCTGTTGCTCAACAAAGAATATTTCGTTTGATATAACTGTGTTGCAATACAATATATTTTTCTAGACAATAACAATTTTAAACAAGAGAGGCTATATCGATCCACGAGTTGTGGTCTTTAGAGAGTCCAAGCCATTTTACAAACATTTTAATTCCTTTCTTTTTTAAAACATTCTCTACTAGGTACACATCGGGGTATTTTACTTTTAGTAGCTCCAAATGGAGAGAGGACATACAATACAATATATTTTTTTAGACAATGACAATATTAAACAAGAGCGGCTATATCGATCCATGAGTTGTGGTTTTTAGAGAGTCCAAGCCACTTTACAAACATTTTAATTCCTTTCTTTTTTAACATAGATACACATCGGGGTATTTTGCTATTAGTAGCTCCAAATGGAGAGAGGACATACATAAATTTGATACTTCAGATTATGCACCTGATAACATTTACGGTATATCGATAAAAAATATGACGGTTTTGGGTATTATGAAAGACGAGAATAACGGAAACATTATGACTAAATTCATTGGTCAAAGATAAAAAATGTATGCGTTAAAGGTACTGTCAAATTCAAACATAGAATCTGAAATAGAAAAACTAAATGAAAAAAAGTGCATATTTTGTTATTCCTTTAGCCTTTTTAATCACACCAAAATTAGCAATATAATTTTGTATTTCCTCACCGGATACACTTTTTTCATTTAGTTTCTCTATTTCAGAATTTAAGTTTGAATTTGACAGTACCTTTAACGCATACATTTTTAATCTTATACCAATGAATTCAGTCATAATGTTACCATTACTCTCGTCTTTCATGATGCCTAAAACCTTCTTATTTTTTTATGGTATACCGTAAATGTTATCAGATGCATAATCTGAAGTATCAAATTTATGTAAGTCCTCTCTTATGAGTGTAGAGATTCACATCATAAATTTGGTAAATCAACGAATCTATATCGGTATACAAGAGTTTGGATATCCAAGCATGTCTTCAAGCAGGTAAGTTGTGGGACTTGTTATGTATACTCTGACAATTTTAATAAGTTCTGTTGAAAAATTCGGTGTAAACCGAATATACATAATTAATCCGAAACATGACATTATGAAATATATTGGAAACCCACACATTTGTTTTATAAAAATTCAACTTATTTAACACGGCATATATCTTCAATAAAAAAAATAAGATATGTATTATTAGTTTCTTAGTTTTAAAAATACGTTCGTGTGAAAACATTTAAAAAAAATGCAAGGACGACTCCAAGGAATTTATTTTCATTTAAATAGTTAAAGCAAACTGTATATATTCGAAATCAGCATACCCCGATTTGTGTACCGAGCAAAACAGTTACAACAAACATAAATGATTAAACAGAACGGGAGTCAGCGGGGTCAAAGGAAAAAGGGTCTAAGAGGAAAATAATGACGAATGTACGGTCTAGTTGAAGGGTATTAGGCAAACATCCTTTCATATTTTCAATATTTGATATGGAATCAAATAATCATCTAGTTCCTATGGTAATGACATGTAACCAAATAATGTCGGTAGCTGCCACGCTTAAAATCTGTTTTCTATAGATGTTCACGCTGAGGGGTTGGTTTATGACAGCCCGAAAATCAATACAATATAATTAACTTAAGACGAAAAAAGTCACTAAAATAATAGTTGTGTAGAGGATCTGTTTCGGCTTGGAATTAATGTTTAAAAAAAGGTCAAATTAAATTCAATTTCACTATTTCACTCCATTGGGGTTCTGCCTAAGTGCAACAAAAACTTAACCGGCCATTATCGTTTCCCGGATCGGGCAATTAGAATCGGCTTAAAACGCGATATTTGATTTTCGCGCAAGGCCAAGCAAACAAGTATTTTTATCGTGTTACGATGGCTATATTTAATTTGCATTTGTTTGCAAAGTCGGCGTGTGATGATGTTGCCTGGCAAACAGCGATTTCGTATAGCAGATGTTCACGTATCGGGCCAAATTAAATACATATTTTTTGTCCCGGAATTATTTATGGTTTTAATATCGCACGCTGATGTGCCCCGAACCGGCTGCGGCGCTTCATCAAAATCTATGAGTCTTAATGAACCTCATTTTCGCAAATGATCCGGGCGCACAACCCCTAATTTTAGGTGCTCCACCTGTGTCCTAAACGCAAACGCGATAAACATGCTCTAAGAGTGCTTATTAACGTTGGCGATCCAAAACGATTAAGGAAACTATTATTAAAATTAAAATTCGAAAAAGTTATTGGTAACGTGTTTTTCCAGTATGCATTATTTCGATCTTGCATGCGTTTACTGCCGGTGTATTTCCTTATTCCTCCAGCAAATGAAGGGCCAATCCTTGGGAAATGCCGGAGCCAATTTTTGCAGTTTCGCATTACATAAAGAGATTTAAGTTTATTGCCTTGTTTTGTTTCCAAGGCATTCCTTTTTATTTGCCATATTCTCTCGCATTTTCAAACGCATGACTTCCTCCCACTATTAATATTCCCGAATGGCTTCTCGAGGTCTTATGAAAACTACAAAAGGAACGAAATCAAAGACGCCATCTTAAACCGACTGATCCCCTTTACATTTTAATTGGCAGTGGGGTAACGAAAACAATAATATAGTTTGAAATTCACATTGTTTGTTACAAGTTGGACGAGGAAACCGCAAGATTTACTAAAATAACTGATGTTACGATTATTGGTACTTATTTTCCTTATTTATGTGATGACTTCTGAGAAAACAGATTTTCAGTCAATTAGGTATATTAAATATGTCTGAGTGTAATTCCGAATTTTCGAGGGAAACGCTCGAACGCTCCTAACCCAAATTACGAGATATATTTAGATATATACATTAAATGAAATTAGACAGAGTCGGGACTACTAGTTTCTAAGAAACGTGGAATTACAGCTTTTGGAAACGGGCCACTAATATATCAATTTAATGGGGGACTCATTAAGTTAAAGAATCTCACCGTTTTGTTTTAACCAGTGAACTTATAGTGACTGATAACAGCATTAATCTACCTATTATCATTATTATTTTCATTAATTTCTACAGTTATTTATTGGGGGATTTAATTCGGCAAAGTTTGGATAAAAAACACGTCAATAAATATCCTTTATCATATGCGATACAGGTGTATAGAAAAACCCAATTAAATGAATCAGAGGCATAGAAATACCAAATTATCCTAGCGAATTTATGCCAAAATTAATAGACCATCTAAATTCTGACAAATATTTTTGGAAATTTACTTCAAATTATTGTTTCTTTGCCTAGGACTTGCGACGCATAAAAGCAAGACAGGAATTAGGATTCTAATTCAATATGTCTTGTCTAGCACTGAAAACTTACAACTCTGTCAAAATTTTGAATTACCTAAAATCTTGCAAGGCCTTCGATAATTGGACCGTCACAAGGAAATTATAGTAGAAGATATTTATTGCAGATTTAAATCGCCAGCTTAGAGCAAGTAATTTGCTTAAATTATATCATTAATAAAGAATGCAAAAAATACTGCTCCAACCGTGGAACCCTGCGGAACCTCTGAATAAATTGGGCAGATCGTGACGCAGACATGTTGAACTCTTCTTAATTCGTATAACCAAGTAAAAAATCGCGTTAAAAATTCCTCCGCTTATAAAATTATGCAATATTACTTTCGCTGTGCAGTAACCCTCCTTCGGTCTCGCGAACAACCAGTATTTTCCCACAAAATACGATTAATTTAACTGCTCACCTCATAAAATTTCAAATAGTTATTTACAAGACCCATAAAAGCTGGTTTGCATAAAAGAATAAGAGGAAAACCTGAGCGCGAAGTTGCATCGTGCAAATGCCTGGTATGTGTTTCAATTTTGCGTTTGTTCACCTGGGCATAACACAATCGTAGACGACGTAAAGTTAATTAGGCATAAAATTACTTTCGGAGCGATTAGAGTCGGTCGACTCGATGCTGTGATCGCGGACGATTCTGCTGGAAGCCCGGCTCCTCCCACGAAGGCGATCTTAATCGTTTCTTATATTGTTAATTAAATTAAAATAGAATCCAATTAAATGGGAGGCCGTAATGGTGCCATCTGACAACGAGTTAATGTCGTCTCCTTGCATCAATCATTCACCACCAGATACGTACGGAATGCGCTTGTAAAACAATTAAACGCTTACGTCGCGATATTAAGCGCCTCAACATCATTTACGACTCTGCCCTGGCCAAGCAATTTAAACTCGACTTACATGCTTTTCAATCTTAACCTTAAAATTGATAGCAGCAATAATTGCTTCCTTAGTGTCTCACATACCTTAAATACTGTAGGATCATGCATTCAAGCTTATTTATCTCGTCATATGGTCTACTTTAATCGATTCTACAAGCATTATTTTCGCTCGAAGCGATCAAAAGATATTAGAGGAAGAGACACGAAGGAACAACATAGTATTTTTGAGATCTTACATACCCAACTTTGGTGCTCTGTATCAAGGACACCGTTTATTGTAGGATCATGAATTCAAGCTGATTCATCTCGTCATATGGTCTACTTTAATTGATCCTACAAACAATGTTGTCGCTTGAAGCGACCAAAAGATATTAGAGGAAGAGACATGAAGGAATGTAGTATTTTTGAGATCTGACATACCAAACTTTGATGATCTGTACCAAGGAAACCATTTATTGTAGTATCATGAATTTAAGCTTATTCATCTCGCCATATGGTCTTCTTTATTTGAATGCAAGCATGATTGTCGCTCGAAGCCGCAAAAAGATATTAGAGGAAGAAACGCAAAAAATAACGTTTGTGCCGATTTTTGGATATCTCTCAGTTGAGATCGTCTGGAACACCTCCACAGTCCCGATTTAAGCCCCATGGAGCACGACTAGGCCATACCACTTTTTTATACTACGATTACACCCAACCCTTCACCTTTTCAAGCGTTCTAATTAAATCTTCTGAAAAAGATTGGCATTCGCATTGGGCCGTAATTAAATTTCCTTTTAAATATGTTCAGATCTGCTGATAAACAAGAAGAGGAGACGCGGAAAAAAACTGTACATAATCATTAACTTAATTAAATAGATTATAGCCTCCTACATTATGTGGACGCACTTCTGGTTAATGGCATCGAGCCGCCTCCGGCACAAAGCCGACGAGGATACTCACTTTATGGAACCTGAAGCTCGGCAATTGGATTAGGTTATTTTGTTTGTTTCCCGACGTCGTGTTCGTTAACAATTTTAAAACAAATTCCGTTTTATTTCCGGCCGCGGCGCGTACACGGAAAATAAATTTTAGAGTGTTTGCTAGTGTAATTCCTTTGCTGGTAATATGCCTCCTTTTTTTTTACGCCGGCCGTACTATTACATTTGTATTGTTAATGTCAACCGAGCAATAACATTTTCCACTTCAATGCAAATTCCGCCTGGAGGTTCGGAAGGTACAATAAACAAACAAACAATTAATTATACAGGCGGGATTAGGAATTTCGTTTCGGGAAAGTCGGTTAAAAAGCTCTCATATTACACTGATGGGAGCTGTTTGTTTGAGTACGCTGGGAAGTGTACGCGATTTCCTCCCGCCTACCGGACGAAGCTCAACGAACCCAAGGGAGGAAATCGCACTTCATCCCAAAGTTGTATGATTTTTTGTGCAATCGTTTCAACCGAAGCAAGACCGAGAATAAAAATAAATTTGACAAAGAATTATATAAATATCAACGTAATAAAAATTGCAACGTTACACACTGCCATCGATAGTAGCGGTACGGAAAGCTTACTATTTCTTCTGAATATGATTCTATTTCGGAAGGCGGTGAGTTTTGATAGCCGGTGTCTGTTTTCGCGGCTGAAACAATTTCGGACGGCAAGCAAACGGTATTTCCCACTGGATATAGTATGAACGGCGGGCAGTCGATTAGCTATAGATATTCTTGTCTACAGAGGGTTTTACAACACGGCGAACTACTGCCACAAACGTAGAGCTATTTGATATGAACTATTTTTCGTAAATTAAGTTCTCCGGTAGAACTTTATGCATTGTGGCCTTAAAGATTGCCCGACCGAGCAAATCTAACCAGCCGATGCATATTCCTATCCTGGAAGTACGCCGTTTCCGACTCATTAAAATATTAGAGGATATTAGAATAGTAATTGGACCGTTAAAAATGCCCTTAAAGTACTCTGAATCCAGAGGCGCGCGTAACGCCCATACCGACTCGAAAAAACGTATATATTCTAATTGGTTCGTCATAAATTCAAATTATATCAATTAAAATGGAATGGCTCATTCCTGCCGCTTCCGTTCTCATCAAAATTCGCTCGTCGAAAATGCCCATCAATTTGTAAACGGCGTTCGATTCACTACTGATTATTTGCGAGACACAGATATTTTGCGGATGTCACATTTCGATAACATCCTAAAGCCGACGTATGAATCGATAGGTTAGGCGTCGCGACTGGTTGGAGTACGTCCCCGCGCCATTAGAGCGTCGCCTCGCAGCTGTTTCATGAACTGTTTGCCTGGAAATCTAATAACTGTGCGTTCCTTTCAGTTCGATTCAAGCAGACCCGCGTACTCGGTTTAATGTTGCCTCCACTGTTTGCTCAAGCTTCTTTGAAGATGTGATATCTATAGGTTCATGTGATGTTTGTAAATGTGCTCTACCAACCGCACGAATACTTTCCAGATTTATCTCTGTTATAAGCCAACCATATTATTAACTATCCTCGCCTGTATTGTCTTTCAACGTCGCCATTTTTATATCTGAGCTGTAGTTCAAGAGGCGAAATGGAAACCACTATTACAAACATCCAGTCTAGCAAGTTTGGCCGATAATTAACAAACTTTTATTTATAAAACAAGTGGGCTATTGTATAAACAGACCCAAATGGGCGGAAAAAATAGATGCAGGTATCAAATACACTACTCACGCAATTAACGAATTATATAAAATTTAACGATTGCAATTACCACGGTTAATTACCATCTCCGCCATATGACGGATGGATAAAAATGAAAGTTTGAGTCAAAGGTAGGTCCGCCATATTAAGCCGTGACATTTAGAAAGTGTTCATATTTGGTAAAATATGTCTTCACGCCTGAACGTATTTTTTGTGCTGCAATTTATTCACACATGTTATTTATAAAACGGGCACATCTGAATTCTAGTCTATAATTAACACGATATTTAACGACAATCGAAGTCGTGATGTAAACTGAAAATATCCATTGTTCGCCGGTAATGAGACGACTCCTACGAACATATTGATGGCTGCGATTTATGATTATTCATGAGAATGGGAAAGGTAGGGGGGGGGCGAAGGTTAATGATCTTAACCCGACAAGTTTTTACACCCTCGGGAATATTTATGCGCTGCAATTTGTATATTCTCATATAAGAGGAGGGCAGATGCAGCAACGGATCATTGTTTTATTAAACGATAAATCACAGGAGTTCTGCTCCAACACCGGCGGAGTCATTTAACGGCCAAAGAAAACAAAAGCTAATTGGAAGAGCCGTTGTCTCCGAAATTGCCAACACAGAACAAATTCCTCGCGAATTCATCATCTGTTGGATAATGAAACGTTAAATTAGGCGGTTCGAGATGCAGTTTAACGGAACGTGATTGATTAGGCGGCAGGACTGGCTCGCGCGGATCGAAGCAGATCCTCGCCAAATTTTTCGATGAATGCGGTCACATAAAGATTCACGTTCCTTTTTTCAATTGTCTCAGCTTAATTTTTCATGCTGCATCGGTTGATCAGGTGGAGTGGGCGAGAGAAGAGTAATGAACTGCATCAACACCAGTTACTTTAATTAACATGTATACGCCATCATGGGAAAAAAACCTGCTTAAATTTTACCAAGTATTTTTTAAGTACAGCACTCGAGCTGCGAATGTTTTTAAGACAGACGCCTTTTCATTACTCACTACTTACTTGTTTCGCCCCAATTTCGCTTATCTCGACATCGTACAAACACCAAGCCGACGGAGTCGGGAAAAAGCATAAACACCCTTTGTTAAATTATCTCCATAAGATCCGACAGAAGTATTCACGTTAATGATCATTCGTGCCGTGTAATACCTTGTTAATTAAGTAATTAAATGAGAAACTCCGTATATCCAAGCTCTTATCTGTTCTGTTGGGCATTTTTATTATGGATATACAAAAAAAAAATAAGTAGACAAAAATTTTATCAAAATACTGAGAAGTAAATATTTGAAATATTTTAGCATAATTCAACATTTTGCAAATAATATAATCCAATTTTACAATAAGATATTACAAATAGTTTTTATACAGTAACAAAGTTCGCACACTTCCTTTGTTGTCGCAAAGAAATAATAACCTGGGTGTTTTTCTTATAAACAGAGGAGAATTATATTACAATATATCCTATTTGTTCGTTAAATAACTTGAAGGAAAACGCCTCTAATCTGGTTCTTATTCATGGTGTTGCGCTCTCCTCGTTCTCACAGCACAGCAAAAACCCTTGGGCTTTTATTTCGTGTCATGTCTCAGCGGTTTATTTGCACGGAGCTCTGTTCTTGGGATTTTTCCTTCCCTTGCCAGTCTTCCAGACATGTAAAGTAGAAAATATGACATTTATTCTTCGTATTACACTCAGGTATTTACCGTTGTGTACCGATATCTTTCTCGCCAGGTTATTTTCTTATAAATAAAATACGCATTTTCCCTTTTTGTGCAGAACAACGCTAAATTAGAAAATGCGGCAAAACATCGGGCGACATTGCTCTTCTTAAATGTAACAATACTTGGGTTTGGGACTAGTTGTTCCTTATGCAATTTTAATTCGACCAACTCGCCTTGAGTAAAACTAAGTGGCACTTATAGATGCAAATTGTACGAAGGACGTTAGCAACATAACTGCTCCAACCAGAGAAGTAATAGTTTGATTAGACATTTTGTAAAGTCATAACAAACATCGGAGTTCCGCTGCATCACGCCGATTTTATGGTCGCCCTTGGGCGAAACTGGCGCAGGGTTTAACATGATACCCGGATAAACTATTATTAAAATTTATATGTCGTCATTTGCTATTTGCTCGGGAAACCACCGAGCAGGAGCGTAAAGATCGAAGGCGATGCTGCACTCCACGAATACTTCGGGACATTATCCCAGATAAGCTTCCTAATGTAATTAGCAAACGGCGACTGCAAGAAGGAATACGGGCAATTATCGGGTAAGGAGTAATGCAGCCTTATACAGGATATGGGCAACTAATTTGAGAGTGTTTCTCAATGTTTTGTTTCTTGCTGCAGCGAATCAAAAGAAAAGACAGCATAAACGAAGTGAAACTTTGCTAGGCCTTATTTTGAAAGATTTTTGGAAGACTCGAAATTATAGCAAATTCTCTTGTCAATTGCTTTACTCCACCATCGAATGTTGTCGTGAGGCTAGGTCTTCGACAACAATTGCAATACATTCTTAAAGATGCGACACGTCATCGAGTACATAATTGAAGCCCGCTGTAACTAATTCTAAGAAGATGCAAACTTTGAGTTCTTCAACATCCATAATCCACCATAATTTGAATCTTAATCAGTTCAAATTGAGAAACATTTCCAATCACTGGCAGTTTATAAAAATCAGTTATACAGTCTCCCTGCCTCCCTACCCCTGATCGCTTTCGCATGGTGAAATCACGCCGGCATCCCACCCCATAATCTCCGCGATGCAAGCCGTGTAATTTCTCAGAGATCTGCTTTAGAGCACATCTCGAGAGTTCCGTTACAAGGTTAGGGTGTTCAAACATATCATTAAATGCTTCCTCACCGGACATCTGTCGTTGACCGGAGCAACGCTGGCTCCACACTGTGCCACCGAAAGGGGTCATCTTAATTCAACTGCATCGACTTTATATGCCAGCGGAAATGCACGCTGTGTGCGAAAGGGGTAGAAAACAAAGCGGTCCGGCCTCCCCACGGCCGGTGAACAGCAGAATTCCTTTGGTAGGGCTGTAATATCGGTAAAAACAAACCGATTCAAAATTACAAAGAGAACGTCGCTAGCTGGGGCGCTGGTATCGATTTGCAATTAAGAGAGCCTGTATATCAATAAAGCCAATTTTAGGTAATAGCGGCATCTGATATTATTTCAATTCACGGTATTGGAATTTTAATTAAGGCCTCGGATAGTCATCTGTATCAATTTTCTAGAGGAAATTGTAATGCAGTGCGCGGATGCTACTCCAAGTCCTAACTTCCCTAGGAGAGTCGTTTTTATTTTTGTTTGTTAGGAAAAATTCATTCAAAGAGTCTACAAATTCATTTAATGTTTCAACAATACAGGCAATTACATTTATCTATATAAGAGATCGCGCAGCATCTGCTTGCTTGTATAGACGGATTAAACGTGCCGTGGCGCTGTTTGATTTCTTCTTGTTTTTCTTTTTGCAACATGGCGAATCTGTGGAAGAATGTCGACTGCGCCGTGTTTAGACCGAGATTGACCTTACCGAGACCGGTCCCTCGTCCTCGGGCTGCCTTTAGGCCTAGCGGACATCCGAGCTTTTCAAGGTTGTCGCTACTCCCGCGACTGCGAGCGTATATTCTATGTTACTAGGCCGGTTTTCAGCCGACCGAGCCCCGGTCCGGAAAATGTGGCAGGTACAAAGGGACTGCGAAAATAAATATTTACCCAATCTAATTTGCCATGGTAATTATTTACGTTTTAAAATAACACGAAGCCTAAAGGTAAACATAATTAATCTATGCCAATTAATTATCACCATTATTAATTTTATCACTGAAATCGCCGGATTCATGTAACGAAGTTAGTTTTAAAAAAGCCCGAACAAAAGTGATTATTTGGAAGACAGGCTCCCAAGCTCACACTTTGTAGCATCATATAATTAACTTTGCTCCTAATAATGCCAGTCAGTTCTATAAATACACGCACAAGAGCAACCACACATGCGGTCCAGACGAAAAGGAACATCATACCGCGCATGTAATCAATCCACCGAGTGACAAATTAATAACATTCCTAAATATATTTCGCAATAAAAAAGTAGCGACAGTGTTTAGTCGTTGGAAGTGAGGAGATAAATAAAAACAGGAGTTGAAATGGATGCTGCCCGAGTGACTTAAACGAATTACGGCCAGAAATCACAATTTCCAGGCGCTGCTACCACCCGCCGCTGTTGCTTCGGAGGACGCCGTGTTCCACCTTTCTGGATTATGAACGAGCGCCATACGTCAAAATGCACGGCGGAAGCAGGGAGATGTCCGTTGCAACCGAGCAACAGTTGGTAGCAGTGCAAATGTGACACGGGAGAAAATGTGCAGGAGAGAACTCTTTGCCGACTTTTTTTTTGGCTATTACTGCAAAAATTTGTATAGGAATATAGCAAAACGAAGCATTATAAAAAATATTTTTACTGTTCTAGGAATTTACATCACTAATAAATGTTTCACTGTGATTAAAGAGAAGAAAGAGAAAATACTGGTAATACCAATACAGAGCGATTTTTTGATTCATGCAAATATTTTAATTGGTGGCAAAGTTTGAATCCTCAAGTACGCCTGTTTAATTTCCACCATTGGTTAATTAGTGCGGTTGATATTTTTGCTTACACAGGTTCCTTGTCGGGCGCCAACTTAGTAGCACGAGATTCAAATGAAGGAATACCCAAATCAGGCGTCTTTCTTACATATCAATCCGGAGAAAGGACCAATAGAATCGCCTGCTAGGTCTCCCTATTTCGACTGTAGTGCATAAAACAAGATCGACTGGCAAAATTGTAGGTTTTGTTATGAATTCTGCAACGACTATTGTGAATATTACCAACTATATTAAGTATTTAGAATAATAAACGAAGAGAGTCAAAAAACTTGAAACGCGAATCGTTGCTAAAAGCCAGCCTTGCATTTTGGGCTTCCGCCATGTTGTACTTGAAACAAAAGCAACAAAAACAGGGAGATACAATTCATAATTCATGATATGGAAACAATGAAATTATTCGGTTGAATCACACAAGTATATATTTACACCGTACAGATTGTATCCAGTAAATATTTAGATTAATAGAACCAGTTGGAATAAATTTGCATGACAATAAAGATTATTTTTAGATCAGAATTCGATAACAACGTAAACTAAACAGGCTCATTAAAACAGAAGTTTTCAATCGGAGGGAGCATGGAAGGCTGGTAAAAATACATTTCGAGAAGTTACTAAATAATAATTCAGGTGGAACACACGAAATCTCGGCATTAAACCACTCCCGAGCGGGGCATTAGAATCTGACCCCGGATCAATGAAAAGTATTAATTTTCTAACCGGCCTCTGGTAAAGTGTAATGAGAAAATGCCACCCGAAAGGGTCTCGCAACCTAATAAATGTTTAGTCTGTGTAGAAATCTACTTAGGGCTTCATATGCTGCGGACCACGGCCGCCGGTTTATATCCACTTCCCCTACGGTCGATAAACAAAAAGATTACGGGATATATTTTCGCCAACTTAAATAGCGAATTTAGGTAAACATGCGCAGTAGCAGCAGAAGTAATTCTTGTCACACTAACTGATATTTTTAAACAGCTTAATTAAAACAAAACAAACATTCAAGAATAGCACGATTTTCTGTGATAACACCTCACCAGTCGCAAAATGCGAAGCATCACAGGATACTTTTTTATGTTGAAAATATGTGCGTACATCGAGCGTAATGAAAGGCATACAGACAGAGCCGAGCTTAAAACGAAAATAATGAAGTTTTAACACAGTATAAAGAAGAGATATATTTAAGGGCGCGTCGTCGTTTTTCTTTGGCAAAAACTGTCTTTGATATTATTCCGGCGCTTTCATCGCAGAAAATCTGGCCTTCTGACTCGGCGAGATTTATTCGAGGAAACACGGTGCAATTGTAGGAACATTGATATTATAATCCGTGCGATGATGACATTACCGAACAATACTTGTCACTGTCAGCTATATTTCCTCTCTCCACAATTTGATATGCCATAGCGATGGAACCCATTATATTACATTTAGCTAAATCACTCGTCCTTCATTTGTCTGCCAATTAGCCGAGATTACAATACGAAAATTTCCGTCTCACGTTGCTAAACCGAATACAAATAGAGTTCGTAAATTTTTAACTGTGTTTTTGTTCTTGCGCGAGGCGAAGCAGCGTTTTGCATTCAGCAAACGTATTCGACTTATCGAGGCAAGTAATGGCGTCTCCTCTTGGAGCCAAGGCCAAGAATTAATTGGCAAATATATCAGCGCAACGAACCGAACCACTGAATTTATTATGCGTCCGAAAGTGAACCTACCAGACTAAGCACAATGTGTCACGCTCACAATGGCCACCGCTCACGTAATAATAATGTTGTTGAACATCCTACATCAACAAAAACACCATTATGATAACGTCGTTGTTATTAGCCGTAGCCGAGCAAGCCTTTGATTTCCTTCGCCAGTTCCAGGCAGAGTGTAGATATTATTATCGTTGGCACATTTTTGGGGCAAGTCCCGGTCGCCTTAAGGGCGCAATTCTGAAACCCGAAGCGAGAGGGGGAAATATTTGGTCGCAAATATATTGCGGTTCTATCCAAGTTAAGGGATTATTTAAGGATTAACTGATTTTTGGTTCCAATTTACATGGATTTTCAATCGGATTAAAATATATACAGGGTGTTTTGTTGCTATTTGAAATTAAGCTTTCTTTCAATAATACCGCCGAACCGATCATTGCATGGACACAGAAATGAACTTTTCAATCTTATGCCCAAACCAAAATAATACTAGTTTTTGTGACCATCTGGTGCAATTTTCCCCGACCTACCACGTTATTTGGTCCAATTAAGTCACCAATTCGACGAGACCGGTCATCCATCTATACGCGAAGGAGAATGGGTTCATCCTAGACCTCATATAGTATAATCACCTCTAAATCGTGGGAAGCGCAAAAAATTATCGCCGTTATCTGCGGAGGCAGTTTAATGCGGCCGTAAAATATGCACAAGTCTAATTTCTGTCTCGAAGATAGGTTAGAAATTCAATGAGCAAATGAACTACTTCCTCAATTTTGCATTTAATACTTTTGTGTCGTAATGCAGTCATAAAATCTTATTGCTACTTATTATTGCAAGTGGGTGGCGGTATTTGAATAACTTATTGCTCGGGCAAAAACTAAAAATAGCCAGCGGTTACGCTCCGTTTTAATCGCCAACACCAACCAGTCCATGGAGCGAATTAATCCGAATCCAGTATCTTCAAGAAACATACGATTTGGAATTCCAGGCTGCTATTGACGACGACGTGTAATGTCGGGCCTTTATTTACTGGTCGATTCGATGAGGAAATGTTTAACGACACATTTGTTGCCCATTTCAAGACATTAATCTGATTCAGTTACTCATCAATATACGTAAAAGTCATACCTGACTAATTTATGCAGAATCGCTTGACGTTTATTTATGGTTCCAGCATTCTGACATTGATCGCATTTATTATGCAAGGCAGATCTCGCGGCGGACTGAATATTTTTAGCAGATGCTTCACATGTGCATGATATTTATTTTTAATAAGGCGCAAATAGTACAGTTTAATTTTTGTGCCCTGGAAAACGCTAGCCGAATATAAAAACGACGGCATAGCACAAATTAGATATAAATTGGTGGCAAGAACGTTCCAACTTCCAATATTGCTTTTTAAAATCCTGGTGTAATTCAACAGTTCTTAGGGTTCTCTAAAGGAGTGGTTGTTTTATTTGTTTCACCAATCACGTGCCATTTATTTGCGATTTTTTTACCCAACTTATAATAATATATTGGCAACAACGTACATAAATATTTTTTTAAAATGGACTTCAAGGAAATTAAGGATGAAATTTGTTCGAAAATGTGATCTATTTCACCAATTTCAAAGAAATAATTAATATACAGCAAGGCATTTTTTTGCAGGTTGATCTTGAAGATATTTGTAAAAATTTACTTCATATTTTGCAAAAAAAATTGTCAATACTCGTAACATATTTTTTTGTTTTTTTTTATCATAAAATTTAACAAATCTTATAAAACCACTTTTCAGTTTTTTGTTGCGAAAAATAATATTCTAGGACTTTTTTTAATTTCATTAAATTCATCCTTAACACAATTCAACGCATAAATAAATAAAAAAGAGAAAATCTAAAAAATCCTAAATTTTCTTTATCCATTCCACCGCGTTACAAAAATAGACCAAGAAATAATGTAGTTAAAAATCTAAAGAAAACAACCAGCTGCTTCAAATCAAAGTGATTTTTCGCCGCCACCATTATTTTAAATTCAATTTTTTTGGCAAGCAAAGTGCTATTTTACACAATCAATAAAATCTTGGACTTTACCTATGTAAAAACGGTAGCAACGATTCGGGTACATGCCAATATCTGAGATAATAAAACGACTTACCTTAATACTATCGTAGCAAGCTGTGACACGGCCGTTTTGGACCTCAACATTGGCTGGTGGATGTGCGAATTTACACTCAGTGTCCGGCCTGGAGCACTTGTTCCTTTGGAATTCCCTGCAAACTTCCAGCTGGAGCCAGCGAGAGTCCTTGCCGTTTAACAAATTATTCATATTGACCATCGCCATTTTACCGAATGAGAATTTTCCAAAATTGGCAAAAACACTATTTAATACAAACTGGACGCGAGTTCACTGTGGACGTGGCGCGACGGTGGTGCAATCCAAGGGGGTAATTGAAATTCAATTGGTTTCAGATCAGGTAGAATTATTGTCCATTTCGAGTAATTATAAATACTATCACACGCTTCTTGTGTATCAAAAATAAACTCAACTCGGGATCACACACTGTTTGTTCTAACAATTAAGACGGTCTAGACAAACCGGAGGTTTGTAGAGGAGCTTCCTTCTGAATTAAACTTGCACAAGCAGGTAGGCAAAAGCGAAGCGATTGTCGTTTTATGAGGTTCTAGCGCATGTTGCAGGTCCTGAGTCTACTGCTGATGCTGATGACGAAATGTCTTCTGTGGCGGTCTGCAATGCAAAAGCAACAATTAGAACACTAATAATCACCCCTTCTATATTACTATGCTACAAGAGAGTGCGAGAGTGTTCGCTGCTGCACGGCGCAGCATCTCTAAGGAAGGGTTAAGGTCGACAGATGTACAGCTGGACCGGTCAAGATTATTACTACGTAACCCACTATTTCTGCATAACTGGAATCAAACAAAACGCCAGTCTCTCTATCTACCCTTTCCTCGCGTTTCCAACATACTTAATCGATAAGAATAAGCAGAGAAGCCAACGTGGCTATTTAAATATCAATAGTAAGAAACTACAATCTACATAATTACTTGCTCGGTTAACAAATAAAACTATTCTAAATTATGCACCTAGAAACCAGACTTAATCTGCATACGCTGAGAAAATTCTACAAAATATTACTTTCTAAAAATATCGGTATAATTTAATTACGAATACAAGTTCCAGGCGCATTTGCCATATACAACGATAATTCTGAGAACCTCCAGGCGGGCTTACCGGGGTGTGACTCACTAAAAAAACTAATTATACAGAGCCAAGATTTTGACTCGTCCATTAATTTCTTATCGCAACATTAGGCGCTTACACTTTCTACCACACAGTGTAAGAGCACGCCACTTACACTGATTACAGTTAAACTCCTTAATTTTTTTATTTTGGTGCCTATTTTATACCAGAACCACAGCAACTGGTGCTAATTGCAAAATTTTCATTTTAGTTTAGCACTCATTTAACATCCTCCAAATATGTAAAAAAGACTAATTACTGCTCTAACAAATCTCCTAATTTTTTATTTTGGTGCCTAGGTATTCTATACTAGAACCACAGCAATTGGTGCTTATTGCAAAAGTTTTATTTTCGTTTGGCACCCAATTGGTATTCTCTAAATATGTAAAAACACGCAAATTCTTGTATTAACAAATTTATTAATTTTCTAATTAGGTGCTGGCTTTATACCAGAACCATAGTAACTGGTGCTAATTGCAAAAGTTTAATTTTTGGTTTAGAATTCATTTAACATCCTTCAAATATGTGAAAAGACTAATTATTGTTTTATCAAACTTCCTAATTTTGGTGCCTATTTTATACTAGAACCACAGCAATTGGTGCTTATTGCAAAAGTTTTATTTTCGTTTAGCACCCATTTAACACCGCTCAAATATGTAAAAAAATGCTAATTATTGATTTTTAACAATTATTCTAATTTATTTTGGTGCCTACTTTTATACTAGAATATAGCAATTGGTGCTAATTGCAAAGATTTTATTTTTGTTTAACATTCATTTAACATCCTCCAAATATGTAAAAAAAGACTAATTATTGCTGGTGCTTATTGCAAAAGTTTTATTTTCGTCTAGCACCGATTTAGCATCCCCAGATATGTAAAATGTCACATTAATTATTGTTTTAACAAATTTATAAATTTTTTAATTAGGTGCCGGCTATATATCAGAACCGTAGCAACTGGTGCTTATTATAAAGGTTTTATTTTCGTCTAGCACTCATTTTTCATCCTACGCTAATTTATTGTTTTAACAAATTTTGTAGTTTTTTAATAAGCGGTCTGCTTTATATTAGAACTATAGCAACTGGTGCTAATTGCAAAGATTTTATTTAACATCTTCCAAATAGGTAAGTAAAAAACGAATTACTGATTTAACAACTTAATAATTTTTTATTTTGGTGCCTACGTTATACTAGAAATACAGCAATTGGTGCTTATTGGAAAGTTTTAATTTCGTTTAGCACCCATTCAACATCCCTCAAATATGTAAAAAGACATTTTAATTTATTGTTTAACCAAATTAAGTTTTTAACAAGGTGCTGGCTTTATACCAGAATCATAGCAACTGGGGCTAATTGCAAATGTTCGAGCTTTGTTTAACCTCCAAATATATAAATAAGATATGCTAATTATTGTTTCTTAACAAATCTACTAATTTTTTATTTTAAAATCTGCTTCATACTGGAACCACAATTTGTGCTAATTGTAATGTTTTATTTTCATTTAGCACCCAATTAGCACCCTCCAAATAAGTAAAAAAGTCATACTAATTATTGCGTAAATAAATTCATTATTTTATTTTCGTGTCTACTTTATGACAGAACCACATCAACTGGTGCTAATTGCAAATGTTTACTTTCGATTAGCACCCATGTAGCATCCACAAATACTAATTACTGTTTATTACGAACTTACTATTTTTTTTTATTTTGCTACCTACTTTATACTTACTAAAATAACTACTGGTGCTAATTGCAATTTTTATTTTCGTTTAGCACCCACTTAGCACCCTTCAAATATATAAAGACATGCTAATTATTGCTTTAACGAACTTATTAGTGTTTAATTTTGGTGCTTACTTTGTACCAGAACCACAACTGGTGCTAATTGCAAACGTTTTACCTTCGCAGCACCCACTCTAACTATATGAAAAGCAAAGGTGCTAATGGTTATTAACAATTCTGTATTTTGGTGTTTAAAACTGTTTTAATTTTGCTTAAACAAGAAGACTTTCTGATTATTTTACATAATTAGAGGGTGCTAAATGGTTTGATGATGATAAGGGTTTCGTAATTAGCACCCCTAATTGTAAATCTACCATTTTAATACATCTCAAGTAAAATATGACAATTTAAGAGGGTGAAGGAGTGAAGAAAATTTACTACCTTTAGTCATGACTTTTTTTTGCATTGATATAAGCATTCAATTAGTTTTAGAGTAGGCAGATTTAACACTATCATCACTTGTAAAAACAGTTGGTGCCCTAAACTAGGAGAGAAGCAACTGTAATTGTATTGGGTGGCTTGAGTTTAGTATAATGGGTGTCGCAATAGCAGGAATATTTCCTTTGTGAGCGTTTCATTTTCAGCTGAATCTCGGAAAGAAAATCGCGTAATTGCAGAGGTGTATGCAAATTCGGGTTGCGGTTTCAGACTTTAATTTCTTTGGCGGAGATTGTAAATACCGGCTTATTGTTGCCACTTTTAAGGCGAACTATTTAATAAAACGGCGAGCCATTCCGGCGCAAATTCGCACGCGTTATTGCGTCGTTCCATTTTGTTTACCTATTGCCGTGTTAAAAATGGCCACAGCCCGAGTCTTATGCGCTCCTATTGGAAGCCGCGTCCTTTTTATGAAAATCTACCTGAGCAAACTTCACAAAGATAAGGAATGCAGTTTGTGTAATTGTAAAACCAATTTAGTTGGTTCCCTTTTAGCATTCCTGAACAATGCAAACCTTCGGGGATGGCGTGATGTGGATTTCTCGTTGAACGCAATTTCTACCTCCAATTATGTCAAATTTGACATTTAAAAGTTTACTACTGTTCTAAAAATTATTATTATTAAAAAATTTACATTGTTTCGAATGCACTTCATTACTATTCGATAATGTGGGACAGCGTACGTGAATCACCAACTCCACCAGTTTACTCGCAGACGATGGTAATGTCGCGGTTCGACAAGGACGCGGGCAATTATTACAATTCTAATTTACACTTGATTGCCAGAATTGTGCGTGGGTACCACGTAATCGGCCGTTGCGTAACACCCGCGCCGCGTTGCCCCTATTTGGAGTGTACAGCATTGGAGGAGGTTTATTGTATTCAAAAATACAACGCTACGACTGAACTTTGGTTCGGCATTAGCTCGAATGTTGTCCGGCCGCCTGCTGCTCGAAAGCTGATCAACTCAAGGTTTTTTATTTGTTGACTTATTAGACCGCTTTTACGCCAGTGATAGTAATTAGTTATTAATAGACATGATAATTTGAACAAGATACTATTTAACTTGAATGAGTACATTCAGCGCCAGTTTTACTTGCTTATGTAATTAATTGTATAGGTGAAGGAGAAGAAGCATATCGACCGACGCATCCCATCGGGCCATCGGTGCCTCTATGTGCTCAATTTTAAAACTTTAACAAAAGGCGTTAAGGGCGCTTATATTTTTTTAATTTCAACATAACGTTGTCGACTCGTTAAAATTTAGACAAAAATCTGTTGTTGAATTATTTCTTATCTCCAGCATTACAAATTTCCGGGGATCGCTGTCGGTTCCAGCGCCGGTCAAAGGCTCTAGTTTCCATTATATTTGATTTACAAAAAACTAGTCTATCGTCTATCATGGCAGAGCCAGGGCAAAAAACTATACAATTTATTTGGCTTTATTGAATAAAAGTTAAAACAAAAAGTGCACCGTCATTATTAATAATTATAGTAAATGCTACCCGAACCTAATACAGTAACTACTGTTGAAACAAAATGTCAGAACTGCTGTATCACCTATACACCTAACTACCTAGATAGAATTACAGTAATTACATTATCTTCGGGGGAGTACGCAAGGTAAAATTATTGAGCTCAATAAGATATCGGAGAACATAATTGGAATTATTGCACAAAGCGAATTAATTTTGTATTAATTATTAATAAGAAAAAAAAACGCGCGCACGCCTAGATATACCAGTTTCACTACCATGCTTTGTTGCGAAAACATTACAAATAATTTCGGAAATAAAAAGTTCATTTGAAATTCCAAAGATATAAAAAAACACCACAAAATCACCGCGAAAGTTATCTTAGTTCAACCTGACATATCTTATTTTCTATTCGGTTGGGATAGGTCAGTTGTTAAAACTTTGGATTTTAGCCCCTTCCGGATCAGATAAGGCACAAAAGCGTCAACGAGCGAAAATTAAAAATAATTCGTAATTTAGCCGGCTCCACCCGAGGTCTAGAATTCAATGCTCAGCAGGCTGCCAGCCGCCTTACTGGAAGCGACCTGAATATTTTCGGATTATGCTAAAAATAAGCGAAATATGTATTTCCACTTTACACTTTAAACATCTTTCATTACGGCCGAGCCACCTCGCATTTTTCGTCGGGATAATAAATACCGGCGGAAAATAATTACTTACACAGCCACCAATATAGATTGTCGTTATACATTACAGACACCGGGGCCACCCAAATTCCTAAGGTTACTGGCCGCACCTGTTTCATGCAATATTGTTGTTTTGAAACAGCCAATCACTCATAAACCAAAACGACTGCCGTGTGGCGAAATATTATATTGTTTGGGTTTAGAAACCTGCCACGTACAAATCTGACCGGAAGACAAATAAATAAATTTAAAAAAAAACTGCCCACTTATCCTAGACGCTGGAATCTTAGAATGGACCCAATTTGAATTGTGCAAGTGAATGGCTAGGCTAATTCGATACATTCGTAAAAAAAAACGTTAATTATTGTATAATATTAATTTAATATTTGAAAGTGACATTTCCAAGAGCCAAATATAACGTTAAGAAAGAAATCACTCATTAAACTTTGGCTAGTAATAAGCTTAACATAATGTATTAGTCGACAAAGGATTAGACGAGAGATTATTACATATACCTTGCATATCTATATGGAAGGGCTCCTAGACATGACGTTGCACCTGGAGTTAATCGAGATGATTTGGTGCATGAATCGAAAGCGATAATTGGTCTTTGCGTGCAACATTCTATTGGCAAAATAGTGCACGACTCGCATCATTAATGCCAAGAACAGAATGGGTGAAAAAAAACGGGCCCTTGTGGAACACCAGAGTTGGTAAACAACGAGTATTAATCAGTTTCTGAAAGAAATAGCTGATGCGCTCAATATTACGACGAATAATCGACATTATTTTTCGACTAGATTATTTTACGAAAATCAATTTAGCCTTTACAACATGGAAACGTTTGCTTACCTTAAATCAACCATAAATCCACCATTTGTTTACCCATTGCAAAACATTATTGCCGCCTATAACGGGTTACACAGAACGTGAACTCGTATAGATTGATTACATGGAAATGGTTTGTTATCGACAAGCGTACAATAGATTAGATATCATTTTAGTGCTTATAAATAATTTTGAAAAACTCTAGAACATGTAGATAGCCAGGTAATGAATTTCGTATTATATAACTGGATGGTGATTCTATAATTAATTATGAGGTTGTGTGTCGTCCAAAAGACCTGGTCAGAAGACGAAGGGACCGCAAAAGTCAAAGCATCAGAAAAAAAATGATCAAAATGAAATCGTTATGAGGAAGAATCTTCAATAAAGACAATAAAGGAGGAAGAAACTGAAAAAATTGTTGGAAGAACAATGCCGGAAGCAAGACAAATACGGAATCCGATCGATAAAATAATCGCCGAAGTAAGAAGAGTCAGTAGCATTAAAAACCAAATAGTTGGAATCAATCAACAGTAGACCAGCAGACTACCTAATGGAAGATCATTTAACCAAGATATTGAACTTGAAAAACTAGACATACTTATAGCAGTAAGCCATATATCTTTTGTTAACCAAGATATTGGACTTGCGCGTACTATGTGCATATAGGTACTGGAAGGAGAAGAAATTCTAAAAACTGAAAATGAATATTCGCAGAAGACGAAAAATTTTGCAAAATCAGGCTACTAGCTTCAAGGAGTACACACAAAACAGATCGAGGCAGTGCTGAAGGAAACTCTGGAGATTACCCTGATTGGTCTCGATACCCACTTAACACAAAGACCAAGGACAACATTTCAATTACCACTCAGTGAGGTGAAGCAATCTGTACCTTTTTCCAGCTCACGTGGTTACCAAGACGTAAGAAACAAACAGACAAAACATCACTTTTGCTGACGAAAATGGCGAACTGCTAAAGAATGATTAAGACTGAATTACCATGGCAAGTAAAGACCCGATTTGATCTAGTCAGGACTCCAGGTGGGAGATGATCTGGTTTGGCTGGACAACCAACAGCAAGAGGAGGAATGGTTTCCTAAGCTTTATCCGTCTTGGTGCGAGCCATCAACGTCGCAGGGATTCGATTTAATAATTACAAGTCGAGGACAACACTTCTACGTCTACAGAAACTGATGAAAGCAGGAAATGATGGCAGAGGGAGGAGGTGAGACACCCCAGTCTTGGGTTGTGTCAAATTTCCAAAACTCCTCTCGAGGAGACTGTCCTTAGCCTCCAGCACGCTTTTCAAATTTGCCATCTGGATTGTTACTGACCGACAGACCCTTCGGGGCAACTACGAGCGTCCTTTGGTGATAATTCGTTGGCATTCGTTGGCATGTATTTATGGCCACAGTAACTGTACACTTTCATTATGCGTCGTTGTGTTTACATACAAATATCTAAATATACGATTAGGGACAGTTGTCTCTGCGTATTTCAGGGTTCTGTTAGAACAACAAAAGACCAGTTATTACTTTCTGATTTTTATTAAAAAAGGAAGTAAGGAATTTAAAGTAATATAGCAGTTACTTAAATCAATTTTTTCTCTCGTAAATTACCAACATACGGCATATAATTATACTGACATAATTTATTTAAATCATCAAAAATCGTAATACATTCAGGACAAATGATGGATTGATTTATTCTTTTTACTTTACTACGAAATTAAATACAGCCTCCTAACAACTACCTCAAGAGAAAACTAAATCACGCATCATTAGTGCTAATGCATAATTACTAACGATTAATAGAACCAGGGCGTACAAAGGTTACCTTCGTTAATTTATTATAATTTAAAATAGGCGCTTAAATTCTTCTAACTTTCAGCGCAGAAATCGACGGACGTTGAAATTAAAAATGTTTACAGTAGCGGCCAAAAAAAGGTCCCCAATTAAATTCAGTTTTCTTTGTTTTAACTTTTTTAAGATCATGATTTAAATTATTGCACGTATCAAATCAAAATGTTACTTAAATAAGTCCGCAGTCGGCGACCGTCGGAGTGCAGTCATTACATCTGGTTCATTTATAGCGACGCCGGCCGGCACCGTTAATTTCAGCGGTGTATAAATAGCGGATCCGAAACAGAGAGGCTGCGGATGCGTCCGATGTAGACGTTTCATTTGCGAAAAGCTCTCTAAACGGTACGGGCATCCTCTCTAATGAATAAATATTTATTTTTAGAAGTGATTGTATTCAGTCCGTCTAATATCCATTCAAAGAGAATATAAATATGTATGGTCATGGTGTCGTCTTTTGAGATCCTTGGAATTTTAAAGCGAAACGATTTGCAATTTAGATTCATCCGCCGCGCCGGTTCTGCAGGCAAATATGATAATAAAACGCTACAACACATACATTGTTTCGCTAATTGATTATTATTTGTATTAAGTAAGATAAGATTAACACATCGTGTTTGTACTCGAAATATACGTACACAAAGTAAACACAAATTTTATTATGCGATACCAGACTTGTCGCGCACACAGCACGGAATATTACTGTACGCTTTATGACTTCTGGAATTGTCATTAAAATCGCCAGAAAAAAAATATATCCATTGTTGTTCATCAACATGTGTTTAACCAATAAACATAAAACATACCTCTGTCGTCTATTCGCTGCACAAATATTAGATATATTAATTAAGGACTGGAAAAAAATATGCCAACGACCTAATGGAGCTGGGAATGCTTCAACATTTTTCTAGATGAAGCGTGTTAATTATGCATGTCAATATTGCTACACCTTTCTTTGCGTTTTTTTCTAAAGTTTTTAACCTAAAAGTTTGTTGCCAGCGCCGATCAATGCACGCTTAATGTAAACTGGTTTGCATGTTGCGTCTAAAAATAAAAAAGTTCATGAAATACTACAGTACATAGAAAATATTTAAATATACTTCTTACAATTTCCTCCCGCAAGAGTAAACGTTACATTCCCCCCCTCTATTCGCACAGTTATTTTTATGCCTATTCGCATTTTAAAGCAAAAGTACGTCCTGTAGCTATTAACTACGGGAAGAAAAGTACACAACATTTCATCCCGCTGCTACTTACGACGGTGTGTAATTTCAAAGGTACGTTTTTTTGATTTACGTTGATATGGTCGTAGGAAAACGCATGCAATAAGTGTGAAATCAAGCAAGTTAACGAGTGAGCTACGAAATTTTATTTGAAACAATTGAAATCGAAACAAAACGACGCTTTTGATATTTGCGGTCACTACGTTACACACGCATACAAGAGGTAAATGTTTGTTTTTATTTTAAAAGGCAAACTTTCCAAATTGAGCATTTACACAATTAAAAAACTGCCGAACCAACTTGGCATGATTAATGATGTTGCAAAATTGACTAATTGATTATATCGTTCATTAATTAAATGGTTTATAGTTAAATAGATAAACCGATTAGATATTTTATGGCGTTTTAAATTTAAATTTGAATTTTGTCGAATTATTTATTTCGTACTCGGGAAAAGTAATAATCAAATTTATTTTAAATTGATCGATCTCAAACAATTACGCAAAACCAAACAGGAATATAAAGGGCTGAATGTACCAAACCATAATGAGCTAAGCCGTTACACCAACAATAACGCAAATGCCTAATTTCCAGGTATGTCAGCATGTTGCATAACGGTGGTTTCACTAATGCACAATATGATTGTCTGGCAGTGAATGACGACGCAGGAAAATCTACTTTCAAGCCAACTTTTTTTCTACCAACACAATTAAATTCCATCGATTCAATTCGCAACCTTCAATATTAGAAACGAGTTTTTGATATATCTTTCCGGGCAGCAATTTAATTTAAGTAACTTTAACAATTTTATTAACCACCTAAATTGGTAAGGCTGAGTTTTGGCTGCATGCGATAATCGATTTGTGCGAAATTAAAATTTTAATTGCCTTTCAATTTGAGGCAAGTGCATTAATCCCGACCGATCATTTCGGTCCGCCATTTTGACCTCACGAAATAAACGCTAAAGACGTTTTTTCGGAAGGCAAAAATTGCATAATTCAAATCGGAAAAAACTGACATCGTTGTTCATCTAGGTATGCGTAAAGTTTTTATTACTATAATAAAATCAGTAGAAAGTCATCAATCAGTGAGTCTAGACAAGGTAGGTAGGTAATAATTATCTTGCACACGTTATATACTACCTCCGAGCACATTTTAATATGTCGTGACTACTACTGGAAAAAATTATATTTATTACAAGTGCGAAAAATCTATGAACACAATAGCGATGCAAATAATATACAATTTCTGTATGCCAAGTTTGTTATGACTGCTATCATGAACTCCTATTAATGTGATCAGAAAAGAGGAAAATAAATATTCTAACGCTGGATTCGTTCTTCACCGATACGAATAAAAAAATTTGTCGCTATATTTATTATAATTTAAAATAGGCGAGAGTAAACGTTACATTCCCCCCCTCTATTCGCACAGTTATTTTTTATGCCTATTCACTAAAAATTACCTTTGATATTACACACCGTCGTAAGTAGCAGCGGGATGAAATGTTGTGTACTTTTCTTCCCGTAGTTAATAGCTACAGGACGTACTTTTGCTTTAAAATGCGAAGAGAAAGTGAATAGGCATAAAAAATAACTGTGCGAATAGAGGGGGGGAATGTAACGTTTACTCTCGCCTATTTTAAATTATAATAAATATAGCGACAAATTTTTTCATTCGCATCGGTGAAGAACGAATCCAGCGTTAGAATATTTATTTTTCTCACTTTCATACTGTGTGGAAAAACGTAAAAAAATCTGAGCCACTAAATGTACCATAAGTTCAGTAAAACCGTTTTTAATTTCTCGTTAAAAATATACGTAGTACGTTAATAATTACAAAGTAATATCGAAAACGACCCAATAGCGTATACAATTACCAACGATGAACTAAAATTGCTTTATAAAGTTGTTAGCTGCAAGCTGCAATAAAGCAAGATAATCACGTGGCGTATGGTGCAAATTTTGGATCGCAGTGTCCTTTAAAACACTGCGCTTTGGTCCTTTTAATCTGCATATTATGTAGATAATAGCTGTGACAATTGCAATTTTGCATAACTTTTTTCACTGACAAAAGATCATGAGGGGTGCTGGAGTCTTCTGTTTCTCTTACCAAAGGCAAATTAGCATTTTACAATTAATTTACAGTAACTCAACTTTCTGTGAAACGTGACGTAACTAATTCATGTGAATCATAAATATTTATTACTACTACGTTTTGATTATTTATATATTAGATCCGCTGGTAATGTAATACTTATTTCAATATATTAAAGTCGAACTCGTTAGTTACGGCCGATAAAAATTCGTGTAGGATGACTAACAATGTTACGGAGGCTGCTCGAAAAGTCGCCCTGTATTGTCCATTGATATTCCGATATTCTCTTAGATATAAACAAGGCAAGTTTCAATATTTTGCTACAAGAATGTTCTCATGTCAAAATAATACGACTGTTTTTGTTATTTTTTTAAGCCTGATATCTGTTTTATTTCAATTTGCCTCTAAATATCACCTGATTCCCGTTATGAAACAATTCAAAAACAAAAGAAATTGTAACGTCACAATCAGCACCCGTCCATTCGATAAATTGACACAATAAAATCTGACCAGCCCTGAAAGTAGGATATTATTACGAAATCTTTTTGCGAGCATGCATAAAAACCGTGCGAGTATTAACCGATCACCTAAATCCATTCCCCGGACTGACGTATCTGGGATGCCGTCCGGTCCATACAGTATATATGAATTCGATTCAAGTGCTTATTTGGAATACAAAGATACTGCCTGCTGCAAATGAAATTTACGATGAAACGGCAGTTATTTAACTCTATTTATCAATTCATCGGTGCTATCGGGTGGAGATGATGGTTATTTAATTAATATACATTGACTTTCTACTATTTCCACGAGCCCAGGGCGAAAGTTAATCGCTTTATAATTGCCAGTTTATTTCCCGGTGTTTCGTGCGGAGATGATGAAAAAGTTCGGAGGCAGGAAACTCACGTAAATATTTCTGTTGGGATACAGTCCGACAAAAATAATACAGTAAACATTTTAGAATCAAAATATATATTCCTTATCTAGTTTCAACGTATTTTATAAAGAGCCTAACAAATGGAGTTATCGCATAAATTCATCATGTTTATTATTTTCTTACCTTTTATTCGAATTAGTGTTTGTTATACACTGGTATACCTTTGCTTTGTGTACAAGTCTAATTTAGGATGAAATTCCAGTTCCCACCTCGTATTTATTGAAATTAACCCCTAAATTTATAATTCTACTTAATGCCCAACCGCTAGCAGTTTCAGAAAATTCAGATAAAGCAATAAGAATTTCATCTTTTTTAAACTTAAACCACTGATACAAATCCGTCCCAACGTCAATGGGTTTATTTTTAGTATTAAAGTATTTTTTCTCAATAATTTCGGTGTCACCGGATTTTCTTAGATACTCCCCACAAAAACAGATAGGGATTTATTTTAGGCATATCAAATTTTTAACGCATTTTGCACTCTACTTTTGAATAATTGAAGAGCAAGTGATCTATCTGAGCTTAGGCAGTGCCTCATTAAATATTAGAAGATGTCGCCTCATGTAAAAGAAAGATAATTGATCAAATTGAATATAAATTTGAATAAAAGCTTCCAATGAATGAGACAATTAATATTACTTATAGACTAACAAATAGGTTTTCAAAAGTCGTGAGTAACTTAATTAATAATGACAGTTTATTGAAATTCGTTTGGTTTGAATTTTCGACAGTTTTAAAATGTTTTGCTGATGAAGCGCAAGTCGAACAAAAATGGTGGCCAAGCTGTTTAATATGTTGAGTAAGTACCTTACTTTATTTTCGTCATATTGGCTCTAAGATTAGTCCAGATCGCAGTTTTCAATAATTCATACCTGCGATAGAAGAAACAGGCCACCGTTTTGCATTTTACACACCAACATGTTTCCCTCGGTTCAAGCGAGTTGGTTTATAATTAATTAACTGCCTTATAAATAATTTACCAATTATCACGATCCTTCTCCTTCAGATAGAAATCTTTTAAACATGACCGATGCACTGCGACTCTGATTTAGGAAATAGTTATACGTATGAAACGTGGATCTAGGACACGGCAACGAGATACAATTTAGAAAGCATCTATGAGCACGAAGTCTAAAGGGAACAAGTATTGCAATCGGACGAGATGCTATTGACACCGAAATTCAGCCGGCCTGGGCTGCTTGCCAGACCGTTGACATATGGATAATGATACATCTCTTTCGCTTCCAGTTCCACTTTTAGACGCCAATATTCGCCAAGTTGCTTTAATTTTACTGAGTTTAATGAGTTCTACCGTCCGGTAGGAATCATCAAGTGAAAGAGCCAACTATTTTTACCAAAAATATGCCGATTCGGATTATCTGACATGCATCCAAATGTGGCTCGAGGTTTCAAAAAATTTGCCAATAAAAATGATGACTTATATCTTGGAACTGTGTGGTTTTATTCGAGGAGTACTAGGCAAAGAAATTCGACCAAGACTAAGCACTGCTACCATTGAAGGTTTTTGGTCTCTATGCTTCTTTTGAAGTTTCAAACCAAATGCAATGGCTCCAGCTCAAGATCTACATCCAATGGATTGTACAATTCAAAGCATGTACGATTTCGGTCAATATCACTTATCTGTATCCATATGAGCATTCTTTGCCCGTATCGAACGCACAGGAGGACCTCCGGGACATCTGGCAGCGCCGCAATGCCTGCCAGATTGCCGACAGACATCCGACATTCCCATTTTAATTGCACGAACTGACGTACGCAATCCGAATGCATACACGGGGTTACGTATGTGGGGTTCGACCCCAGCGCGTCGTTCGATCTCGCGGTTAAATTCCACGCATTATTGTCATCGCTGCCAAGTGCCAGGCTCGATGGTGAATTAAGGCAGCAGGTAGGTCAATATGTGAAATGCAATGAATGCCTCACGATTTCCGTTCCACATTCGCTTATACGGGATTAAATTATTTGAGGCGAACTTTGACCCGCGCTCTAGCTGGGAGCTGCAGCTCTGTTTTATCGGTCGCGCGGATCAAACAAATGACGGTGAATATATTCAGTGCATACCTCCTGCATACAGGGCTGCTAAGCACGCACGTACGCGAAAATAGAATAAAAGTAGGCTATAACTATGCCATAAAATAAAAGCCACTCGTTATTTTCTTGTTCTGTCCAACCTGAAATCGGCCAGGTGCTCGGTGAAGCACGTACCGGTTAATCTTTGATTAGTGTATATTTTCACAATGATTATTGATGTATAGAAAATGTGCTAGCTGTATCGTTGCATTATTAAATCAAGAAAATTAAATTGAAAATAATACAAATTTGTCATTCAATCTGGAGCCGGTACTGTCTAAGCAGGGTATTGGTGGGGGTTGAGGCTAGAAATTATAATTGCGTGGTTGCCATTTAAATATATTCTTTATAGTTCTTCAAAAAAAAACTAATAAATAAACGCATTATTTTCAAAAACAACCCGTATAATTATAAACATAATTTCATTTAGTTATCGTTATATTAAAACGAGCGGCCACAAAAGTCAATTCAATCCAATTCGATTCGATTCAATTCAATTAATAATATCGCTAATACGCTAAATAATGCAATCAGAATTACGAAAAATATTCCTGCGTTGTGCCACTTTTATGAAAATATAATTCAAATGGACGCGAGTAAAATAATTAATTTGCTCTATAAAACCGGCCGTTTTCAATTCGAAATAGTTATTTTACACCTTCTGATTTTAAAACATTCGGATTATCCGTATAATAAATGTGGGACTTAACAGCTGCCAATTTTAACATTTATGTGAAGATTTTTAACACAATGGCGAACTGAATTTTATAGAGGGCATCCCACAGTATTCTATAATTTTTACAAGGTCGTCACGACTACGTCCACAATGTTTGTATTATGCGAAATGTACAATTCCGTCAATTTAAATTTACTAACTCAAATACGTGGGCCTTGAGACATCACACCAAAAACTTAATAGAATTGGACTCAACTGGTATATATTATATGGACATCAAATGGACTTAAACTACTTTATCGATATACTTTTTGAAGAAATTATAGTTTAATAAATTAGTTTTCACAATTCTTCGATTACAGAAAAAATGAAGCAGGGGTACATTTTAGGGCAGAAACATACAGGGTGAATCTTAGAGTGGCGGCCATATTTTTGGGGTTAATAGTACTAGTCGTCATGAACATGAATCCGAATTTTTTATTTTTGTAGGTTGTAAAATGGCCGAGTTATGAATTTTTTAAAAAAATTCGCGATTCATGTATAATTCCTGTAATTCCGGTGCCGCTGGGCAAGCACTTGCTGCATTACGTGTGGCAGGTCGACAGTGTTGCCAAGTGTAGATGATATAAAACCAATCGATTACATTTTACATTTTCACTTTTCATTAATAATCCAGAGATACCCAATCACGAGAGAGAGATAAGGATACCTAGTGAAAATTAAAAAGTAATTATTTCAATTGGATAAACAGGTTTATTGAAATACGCAGTTTTAACTTCCATAATGAAAATTGTAATACAAAACAAAATGAAAAAGCCGGCTGCATAGTCTGCATAATTATTATGACACAAAATGAAAAAGATTTTAAAAACAGAATTAGTTTATAGGACATTTAAAACCACCCATCAGCTGTTAGAGTCGCTGAACTGTTTACAAACTATGACACTGACCTAGTTACTTAGCAGGTGCATTAACAAAAAAGGGTGATAAAAAAAAAGGTTCTCCTGAAATGCAAAAGCCTCGCACGGCGAAGCGTGCCAGTTGTTTTTCTATGTTTTAGTTTTAGTTTTTAGTGTTAGTGACCAGTCAGACAGCAGCTAGTGTGGTTTATTATTTAATAGTTTAAGTTTTTAGTGAAAGAAATTTATAAAAGTGGAAGTTTTGCGTTTGTGTTTAATAATTGAGTGCGTACCTTCTACGTGTGTGTAGTTTTATTTTAGTGGTGTTTTAGAGGCGACTTTTATCTGTGGGGGCACATGAAAAGTTTGGTGTACACGACTCCTGTCAACAACGTTGAAGAATTACGGGAAATAGTAGAAAACGCTGCGAATCACATAAGGCAGAATACGGACTTCAATAAAGTTAGAGATTCTATGATGCGGCGAGCTACAGCGTGTTTGGAAAATAACGGAGGACAGTTTCAACACCTGCTATGAGAAATGCCGATCCAAGATAAGTAAAGATTTATTGTTATTAGAAAAAATAATTTTCTGTTCATTATTTGTTACTAAGTTTTAAGTTTTTTAGTTATTACTTTTTTTATTGTTACACTCACGGAGAATAGTTTTTACTTTGTTATTGTTTAGATAGTTCATTTTATTTAGTTTCTTGTTTGCTTTACTATTAAATTCCCCGTATTTTATTTCAATCGTGAAGTTTGGCAACAACGCACTGTTCAAGACAGGCGTGTGCGTCTCAGTTATTAGACGTTACTCTCGCTAGCACATTCCACTGGCGGGGTACCCAAATTCAAATAAAAAGGGTTTAAACAATATTCATTTTTCATAGCGCGTTAAAAAAAAAAAAATTTGTGGTTTTGTGTTCCCATAGTTAAACGGAATCGCCCCATGTAAATATGGCCGCCACTCTAAGATTCACCCTGTATTTTAACGTCACACAAGTGGAAAACGTTAGTCACATTTCAGTCTGAATGTGTACTCAAAAGTTTCTTCGGAATTAATTCAGTTCATGTTTTGTTTGTCTTTAGCTAAGATTCATATTTGGACAGAAATATCGTTTGACGTCACACAAGTGAAAACGTGTGATTTCACATAATGTTTCAGTTTGCTTAAGAATTTCTTCGATAATAGATTCATACCGTTTATTACCTGTTCCTAAGCTAGGCTGCGCACTATCATTGAATTTCCTATAAATAATCAGAACAGCTTAACTTGTGTGATGTGATAAATGGACCGAAACTACTTTATCTAAGTAGGTACCTTTGGAAAAAATTAGAGTTCACTCAATTAGCTCGCACCATACTTCGATTACCAAATTATTGAACGAAAATACCGTGTGACATCACACAAGTCGAAAATGTGAGTAGATATAGGTTTATATTTTCCAACATGTGCTCAAGTTTTTTCGGTATTAGAAGATATATTTTATTTTGTTTGTCATAAGCTAGGATTCACGTTATTTATCGTTTTCTTTGAAATTACTCAGAATTATATACTTAAGTTGTGTGATGTGGCAAATGGACTGAAGCTACATCATCAATGCGCATTTCAAAGAAATTATATTTTAATTAATTAGCTTGTACTCCGATTACCGAATAAACGAAGTATGTTTGCACAGAAATATCATTTGAATTCACACAAGAGAAAACGTGTCATTTCACATATTTCAGTCGCAAAGTCGTAAGTTTAAAGTTTCTTCAGTAATAGAAAATAGTTCCTATCGTTTATCACCTATGTCTTTCTTAATCTAGGATACCTACACAACATATTTTAGTTTTCTATAAATAATTCTGAACAGCTCAACTTGTGTGATGTGTTAAATGAACAGAAACTACTTTATCCAGATACCTTTTGGAGAAATTATGGTTCAATCGATTAGCTTGCACCATACTTGAATTGTCGAATTATTCAACGAAAATACCGTGACATCACACAAGTCGAAAGTATGTTTACATATTTCAGTTCCAACGTGTGCTCAAAAGTTTCTTCGGTATTATATATATTTTATTTTGTTCGTCAAAAGCTAGGATTCACACTGTTTATGGTTGTCTTACAAATTATTCAGAATAACAAGTAGTGTGAAATGGGAAATGGAAGCTAGTTTATCAATTTGCTAGTTGGAAAAATTACAATTCAATCAAGCAGCTTGCACCATACCTCGATTATCTAATAAATGAGGCATAGTTGGACAGAAACATCATTTAACGTCACACAAGTCGAAAACATGATTTACTACATGTTTCTGGTTCATCATGTGCTTAAAAATTTGTTCGGTAATAGAAGTATAATTCATGTATTTTGTTTTATTTCTATTTCACATTGTCTATCGTTTTCCTATAAATTAGTCAAAATACTTGTGTGATGTGGTGGTGGGATTGAAGCTACTTTATACATGTACTTTTGGAAAAATTATAATTTAAATATTGAGCTTTTACTATAGTTTGATTACGGAAAAATGAAGCTGCGGTACATGCTTGAACGGAAATATCGGTTGTCGTCACACAAGTCGAAGAAGTGAGTGATTTAAGTCTCAACATGTGCCCAAAGGTTCATGTTTTTTATTATGGTTGTCTTGAGGTAGGATACACACTTAATCATTTTCCTATAAATTAACCGGCACACCTTTACTTGTGTGATGCGGTAAATGGACTGAAGCTACTTTGCCAATGTACTTCTTAGAAAAATTATACTTTAACTAATTATATTGCGCCATACCGAACAAATGAAGCTTAGGAACAGAAATTCACATGAAATCACACGAGTCGAAATGTGAATGACTTCGCGTCTAAACTTACACTCAAACTCCATTTTGTCGGTAACCATATCTTTTATTTTGCTTGCTTAAGCTAGCGCACTGTCAATAGTTCCCGTATAAATTACTCGCGTAATTTAAGTTCTGCGACAGGAGCGCCAATAACAACCACATTCAAAGTATAAGCAAACGGACTCGCGTTTATTAGCTGTTCGTCTGCTTACTGTTGACGTTCCCAAACTTCACTGCGGCGATAAAGTTCGGCTAATAAAAGCATTGCAATTTTTCACGTGACCGCCTCGCCTGCCGCTGCAGCTCGAGAAAATGCATCGTGACTATCGTATTGCATACGCTCCTTACAGATAATACGGAAATTTGACTTCCTTGAACCAAATCTCAAACGACAGGTAAGAGCGCACGACTAAAACGTAATTTTGCCTGTAAATGATACGCTAAGCGGATATTTAGTCTGTAATTTTGTATTTCACTTAATTTTCGAGTTTTGTTTATATCAATGCAGGTTGTTTTGTAACTTCCAACTTATGCAGCGTTTCATGGTGTAGATTATAATATGAGGAAGCACACGTTCTTATCTATGTCATGTTGACAGCGGTTCTATGACGCAACTTTTAAATGTAATTAACTTACTGATAAATTCTATGATCTGAGGAATTCTTGAACTCTTCAGTAATGCTTACCTGAAAATAAAGAAAACAATATTAAAGATGATATTTATAACATAAATGATTTTACACAGGTTTCAATTTGATATATAAAATATATTTCCAATTATTTTATTAACTAATAAAGTTCTATTGCATTACGTTACATTGTGGGTGGAGATAATTATACGTTTAATTTATTCCAGTTTGATATATAGGAATGCAGAGCAATTTATGGAAATGGCAACTGTTATCAGATATTGTGCAGGTTGATTGAATATATATAAAAATGATCCGTTATTATGTTGTTGGGCCTGTAAACTCGATTGCGTTTGGTTTCTAGAAAGGAAAATGTCTCTTCAAAACGCCGATGGGCGTAATGTGTAGGACATTATAACGTAATGCAGTTTCGTGCTCATGGAAGCAAACAATAAGGTTTTAATAATAAATCAAATTTGGACAATGTTAATTAAGAGAGCATACGTAACAGATAAAATTATAATTAAAATGACAAAATCCAATTTCACACAACAAGGATTCGCAAATCTATAGCCCCGATGATGTTGCCAGATCGGTCGCATTCGAGCTCTTTCGGATAAACCAGACAACAATGGCATTGCGAAATACTCCAACTTACAAGTTGCAAGCACTCGGATTCACTGGATTTTATCTAAAATCGCCATTCCCTACCAGATTCAAAGGGCAACTCATTTAAGTTTTAATCCAAAAATCACTCGCGAATTTAATTCGGCTCCAGCAGAAAATTATCACAATCTCCTATTATGGCGGAATTCATTTCTCGGGCGCTAAATTTAAAACGCACTTGAAAATAAATTGCACCATTTAATGCTCTCGGTTCCAATCCGGTAAAATATCATAAGCCTTGCATTTATTCCTAAATAAGTATTTTTTATAAAATCCAATTATTAAAAATATATTAAGCACGTCCAGACTGACCAAATAAGTAATGCAGAAGAGAAGGATTTAGTTTCTCAATAATTTTTCCAAAATCAGCTTTAAAACCAAAACCCTCGAATTTCCTGTTTTTCGTCAAAGGCAGCACCAATTTGAACACCTTTTGCAAAATAAGGTATCAGTGGATGGACACAACAATCCTGCTGAATGGACACTTTTTACAGATCTTTCAAAAATAAATTTTCAGACACGAATTGAGCTTTTATTTACAATCGCTACGCATAAAAATTATTTTTAACTTCAAGGAACTATTCATCTTAAGTTGGACAGACTAATGGCTCCACAGATCTTATCTTTCATTTTAGTCTTTGCGCTAATATAATTTAGATTTCTTTAAAAAAAAATCGTATTAATAGTTCTCGTGACGTGTTTAGAATTTATTCAATTCCCTTTACTTGAATATAACCAGTTTAAGCTAATTTGGGTAATATGAATAAAACATAATGCAAATACATGATAAATAGCTCTAGAAGTTCATGCTCTTATGGCGATTTGTTTAGTTTTGACGGCCAACAAATCGTTAACAGTTCTTAGGCAAAAAACTAAAATTTTGATACGCCAGGTATAAAAATCATACGTTATTCGGATTGACCTCAATACATCATTCAATCACAAAAACTTCTATTTTGTTTCATACTTAAATCGTTGATTATTGTGGCGGAATTTAATTCAAATCAGCGGACACAGACAAGTAAAAAGATAATCCAAAACGTAATTATGTCCGGCGATTCAGCTGTACAAAATAAAATCGTTTACATTTATATAATCCAGGCCTTTTGAAATTAATCTCGGGATATCAATTAACAGCGCTTAAGTTATTTGTTTAATATTTGGGGGCCATATAAATATTTTCATACCGGGTACTTTGCAGACGCTTCTTATATTTACCACTGTTTATTTAGCTCCATTAAAACCTCGCAGCCCGGAATTTCGTCAGAATTCATTTTAAAGTACGGACTTAATGAAGGCAACGTTTAAAGCAGGAAAACGTAACCGGGAACAACGTTCCCAAATTCAATTTTTTATTAACAAGGAAACAGTTTAACCTAAAACTATTTTCTATGCCCAATCCTACAATATTATTTTGGCCTACTTCTCGGCGTAAGCAAAGCAATTAAGGAAGGTTAGGTTAAAAATATATCAATCGTTAGACAGAAAAATACAGCGTTGAGCATTTAGAAAAACAAGATTTGAATAACAAAGGTATGTGGCTTCCTGACAAATTAAGTGATTAGCCTGTCAAGGTATTCAATATTTTTGTTGCAGATGTTTTGCTTATGGAAATGTCGGTCGGTGTGAATTTCTTCAATAATTGCCCAGACGCAACGTAAAACCCTTGCACAATTCGACAACTCTGCAAATCTTTCAAAAATGCCTCTAGTTAAACTGTTGGTCTTCATAAATAAGATTCAGCCATCAATTCCAAACACTTGTGACGTCACACCATTGTAATTTCATTAAATTCTACACATGCTCTGTGGGACTTATGTCTGGTGACCTAGCAGGCCACTCATTTCCCGATTTATTATTATTATCATTATTGATTGTCCCACCTCCCCCAATTGCAAAGTCATATTCCTTTCATCAAAGCGTTCGTTTACAACAAATTCCTTCAGTCTAAAGTGTATTTCAATTCATTGCTTTATCCAACAGCATTATGGAATTATGGTATTGGTGAATCCTCCAGATTATATTCCCTTTAGAATTTATTGTGTCGAGCCTAGAGATTTAATCAACAAAAGTACGCTTTGAGGGCGGCGTATGGAAATTGTTTTTTTGTCACTTTCAAATGTATGCCCACGCGAGACGAGCCACGCTGGAGGTGTCACAAACTGTGAGGAATATTTGAGGAGACACACACAGCAAACGTTAGGGTATGAAAAATAATCAAGATGTTACTTTACTCGTGTGGGCGTGACAAAGACAAATCTACAGGCAAGGAAAATACCAAAAATATGGAATTAAAGACTATGCCGTCTGTACAATGCGACAACTGAATGATTATAAAGAATTACAGATGTTATTGATAAATATATTATTACTGCGACTGATAACAATTTTTTTTCTTAAATTGTCGACGTTTCGTCTTTGATTCGACACAAAGGAAAGGAAAAAGTGACGTGGTGATGATTGTCATCAGCGAAACCGTGCACAGGATTAAGGCAGATCCTTGTGGAACACCCGAGTTGGTAAAGAATGAGCAATTAGAATTGAAATGATTAAAACAAATCGTTAAGCTCCTTCAAGAACCCAAAAATATAATTTCGTAATAAACTTCGTACGGCTCCAGGCCCACCAAAACCGATATCGTTCATCGAAACTAATGAATAACACAATAAAATACGCATCAGCGGAACACGGCAAGAAATACTCCCGGTGAATCATATAGGAGTTAGGGGCAGAGAATAAGGCATTGACCTAGTAAGGAGCCCTTCCCGTGGAGCCATTCACTTCACCCCAGTTCCCCGACCGAAATTTATTCAACCTGACCCCGTCCGCGTACCACCCGTGGCGATTCGAAATCATATTAGGCCCTCGATAGAATAGAAATGCGTCAGGGCTATGTTATGGCATTTATATTAGGCAGAAATGAACAGCTTACTAAAATACACAACTTTAAATTGCTTTTGTGGATAACGCAATCGATAACGTTCAAGTGAAAGTACGCAAAGCGGCATACGGAAGTGGGGTCTGTCATTTATTGGATGCGGTATGAAAAATTTGAATGCCCAACACTCTAACACGGTAACAACAATTTCCTCCTCATTTTTTACACACCACCACCAAAAGAAAACTGATGTAAGAAGCGTGATGAAGAAAATTGACTTCCCATTAATATGGAAAATGCGGGAGGAAGGAGGTATCAATGTTATGGAGGAGGTGTCAAAGGCTACGAGTTAAAAAACATAGTCCACCACTTCCTTGACATCTCCCAATACATACCGTGATCAATCTTTGTCATATTGATGAGAAAACTGGAACTTTCTTCACCCAATTGGGACTTGGTGTTTCACTTCTGTTGCTACTTCCCTAATTTTTACAATATGCCAATAGATCACATGAGAAAATATTCCACAAGGATCAGTTTCTTGACTTTACCGTTTTTGTATGAAATTGCACCCAGAGCTCCAACGGACGCTTCATATTTGGCCCAAAATTCCGCTTGATTTTGTCCGGCAATTCGATGCGTATAAATCATTATAAAGTGAAACAAGTGAGCAGCAGGTAGCCATTAACAACCTTCCGGGATACTAACTAAAACTAATCATTGTAAGCGGCTACAAAAACGTGACGGACATCCATATCCATTCGAAATTACAATCGAGCATAATTAAACTGAGTGCAGATTAGGTTTTGTGAAACAAGATAACATATAAAAATGCGTTATTACGTGGGATTAAGAAACCTTAAAAAATAGTTTAGTACACAACGAAGCTCCACAAAAATCATGTGGGTTACAATATCGATTCTCGAAGATTTAGGGAACAGAAGCAGAAGGAGGCCACAGACAAAACAAATCAATAAAGTAAAGCGTTGAAATTTTGACAATTGAGTTAATTATACAATTTGTTTACTTATAGATCTGACTATTTGGCAAATTTTTAAAATTGGCGAAGAAGGAGAGGGAGGAGAAGAAGGGAAATAAGAAGAGGAAGCAGAAGAGGGAGAAGAAGAAGAAGAGGAGGAGGAGGAAGACGCAGAGGAAGAAGAAAAGGGAGAAGAGGTAGAAAGAGATGGAAAAAAAGATGAAAAAATAGAAGATGTACAAGAAGAAAAGGGTCCAGAATGGAACGATGAAGACGAGGAGCTAGAAGAAGTACCCTGTAGTTAATATTGTCACGAGAAAGTGCAACTTCTATATAAAAATTGATTCTTTCTCTATTTCTACTTATTGAAAATCTGCAATTAGATTGTGCAGCCGTCGTAACGTTCGCCTTTATTTAAGAAGCATCAGAGATACAGTTGCGTACCATCGGAGAAAGTATTACAATATGTTTTGTAACTGTGAATATTTGATAATCGGAAAAATCGTAGTTCGATTAGAAATAATGCTTGCCATTAGATTAAGTAAGAGCGGTATCTCGAGTTATATTGACGGCAATAATTTATCTATTTATCAGTAATTGGTTTAACATTTAGTCAATTGCTAATAATTTAATCGCTAAGTATCGCCTGTTCAAAACTAATTGTCACAAATCATGATTTTGCTGAAGCAAATTAGCTGGAGTGAATTACCTTAATATATTTTGCTTTCGAATTGGAAATATTAAGGAGGGGAGGGGCGTTTCGTAATTATTCTGAAAAAAATTGTAATTTTAAACTACCTAATTTATTAAGTATACTCCCTACTTGTTCATGTTAATTTTCACTCATGTCTCCCATGTGATTCTGAGATCTAATGAGGCAAATAATCATGTCCGACTGGAATGCCGGCAATTTTTAAAATCGGAAGAATCGCGGACGATACTTTACGGACTTTAATTTGGAAACCTCAACCCTTCCCGGTCAGTGTGTGTTTAGGACTCTCATTTTATTTAAAATGTCCGGGAGTTCTGATTAAACCAAATAAACAGAATTTATTAACGTAAGGTTGTGCGCACACAATGGGATAATCTAGAATTTATGTTTTTTTAAAAGCACCGAAAATTCGCGCGTCGCGATGATTACGCCTGCATCCCCTTAATTTCCCCGCGTACATATTGCATGAATATAGGAAATTAATCAGGAATTCTTGCCAGGATTCCGGCAAAAGATGAATTAGGATCCCGATGACAGTGATCAAATGCGAAATTAGTTTGTAGTTGGCTCCGAATGGGCCCGGCCTCCGTAGTGCAAATTCCTCCTATTCTGATGTTGCTTGTGTGGCTGTATTTAACTCGTGGTCTTTCGTCGTTCGGTGTGTGCTCATGTTCATTAATTACCGACTGTCACAACAAAGATGGCTGCTACCCACACAACAAGCAAACAGAGGTGACGTTTAAAAATGATATGCGCCTCAGTGACACGGCAGTTGCAGGACGATGGACGCAAGTGACGCCGCAGCCCGGTTTCCCTGGCATGGCCCGCGTGTCAGGGTGTAATTAGTTTTAGTGTGCGGCAAGGATTATCCCGGCGGGCGAGATAATCGCTACGGGGTGGGCAATATTTTGTTTTTGCCGGGAGTCCTTGAGGTAACGTCTGACCTAGTCGAAAATTTTGCGCTTGCAGAAGTAAAATATGAATCCTTACATTGATTTTTGCCCCCCTCCCACCAAAAAAAAAAAAATTTAGACAAAAATTCTTTCCACCGATTTTTCCTCGATTCACTTTACTAATCGGGCTGCCAGCTTTATTTTTTTCAATTTTAAAGAAGAAACCCTAGATTTCATCTTTCAAAAAAACACAGACAGGGGCTTGCAGCTTTATTTTTTTAATTACATATTTCAATTTTAAACATGAAACAATAAATTTCTTCTTTCAAAAGAGACCAACCCCGCGGGAACGTCCGCTTAATTTTTTTTATTTTTTCAATTGTAAAGAAGAAACCCTAAATTTCTTCTCTCAAAAAACACAGCTCCGCAGGGGCTGTCAGCTGTGTTAATTTTTATTTTATCCGCTTTATTATTTTTTATTTTTTCAATTTTAAACAAGAAACCCTAAATTTCTTCTTTCAAAAAACACAGCGCAGGGGCTGTCAGCTTTATTTTTTTGATTTTTTCAATTTTAAACAAGATAACCTAAATTTCTTCTGTCAAAAAAGGCAGCTGTCAACTTTATTTATTTAATTTTTTCAATTTTAAAAAGAAACTTTAAAATTCTTCTTTCAAAAAAAGACGTCCGATTAATTTTTTTTTTCATTTTTTCAATTTTAAAGAAGAAACCCAAAATTTCTTCTTACAAAAAAGACAGCCGTCAACTTTAGTTTTTTTAAATTTTTCAATTTTAAAGAAGAAGCCCTAAATTCTTCTTTCCCAAAAAGTCGCGCTTAATTTTTTTCAATTTTAAAGAAGAAACCTTAAATTCCTTCTTTGAAAAACAGGGTTGCCCAATTTATTTTTATTTATTTTTTAAATTTTATACAAGACTCTAAATTTCTTTAAAAAAAGACGGCCTCGTCTGCTGTTTTCCATTTTCTCAATTTCAAAAAAGAAACCCTAATTCTTTTCTTTAAAAAATTATTTTAAAAAATTTTTCCAATTTTAAAGAAGAAACCTTAAATTTCTTCTCTTAAAAAAGACAGAGCTAATTTTTTTTCAAAAAAGACAGTGTCCGCTTTACTTTTTATAGTTTTTTAAATTTTAAAGAAAAAACCCTAAATTTCTTCTTTAAAAAAAGAACCTGTTTTATTTTCTTAAATTTTTTTAATTTTAAAGAAGAAACATTAAATTTCTTCTTTTAGCAAAGACAGAGGTCATTTTTTTTCAAAAAAGACAGTGTCCGCTTTACTTTTTATAGTTTTTTTCAATTTTAAAGAAAAAACTCTAAATTTCTTCTTTAAAAAAAACAACCTGCTTTGTTTCTTAAATATTTTCAATTTTAAAGAAAAAATCTCAAAATTTCTTCTTTCAAAAAAGAAAACCCGTTTTGTTTTTTAATGTTTTCAATTTTAAACAAGAAACCCTAAATTTCTTCTTACAAAAAAGAATTTGTTTGCTTTATTTTTTATATTTTTTCAATTTTAAACAAGAAATCCTCAATTTCTTCTTTCTAAAAAGACAGTCTAGTCTGCTTTATTTATTTCATTTTTTCAATTTTAAAGAAGAAACCTTAAATTTCTTCTTTTAGAAAAGACAAGAGTTAATTTTTTTCAAAAAAGACCAGTATCCGCTTTACTTATTTTAGTTTTTTCAATTTTAAAGAAGAAACTCTAAATTTCTTCTTTCAAAAAAGACAACCCGCTTTGTTTTTTAATTTTCTCAATTTTAAACAAGAAACCCTAAATTTCTTTTTTTGGAAAACACACTGCTTTATTTTTGCATTTTTTCAATTTTAAAGAAGCAACCCTAAATTTCTTCAGACAAAAAATAATTTGTTTGCTTTATTTTTTATATTTTTTCAATTTTAAACAAGAAATCCTCAATTTCTTCTTTCTAAAAAGACAGTCTAGTCTGCTTTATTTATTTCATTTTTTCAATTTTAAAGAAGAAACCTTAAATTTCTTCTTTTAGAAAAGACAAAGTTAATTTTTTTTAAAAAAAGACAGTATCCCCTTTACTTTCTTTTATAGTTGTTTCAATTTTAAAGAAGAAACTCTAAATTTCTTCTTTCAAAAAAGACAACCCGTTTTGTTTTTTAATTTTTTCAATTTTAAACAAGAAAACCTCAATTTCTTCTTTCTAAAAAGACAGTCTGCTTTATTTTTTTCATGTTCTTCAATTTAAAAGAAGAAACCTTAAATTTCTTCTTTTAGAAAAGACACAGTTAATTTTTTTTAAAAAAGACAGTATCCCCTTTACTTTCTTTTATAGTTGTTTCAATTTTAAAGAAGAAACTCTAAATTTCTTCTTTCAAAAAAGACAACCCGTTTTGTTTTTTAATTTTTTCAATTTTAAACAAGAAAACCTCAATTTCTTCTTTCTAAAAAGACAGTATGCTTTATTTTTTTCATTTTCTTCAATTTAAAAGAAGAAACCATAAATTTCTTCTTTTAGAAAAGACAAAGTTAATTTTTTTTAAAAAAAGACAGTATCCCCTTTACTTTCTTTTATAGTTGTTTCAATTTTAAAGAAGAAACTCTAAATTTCTTCTTTCAAAAAAGACAACCCGTTTTGTTTTTTAATTTTTTCAATTACAAGAAAACCTCAATTTCTTCTTTCTAAAAAGACAGTCTGCTTTATTTTTTTCATTTTCTTCAATTTAAAAGAAGAAACCTTAAATTTCTTCTTTTAGAAAAGACACAGTTAATTTTTAAAAAAAAAAGACAGTATCCCCTTTACTTTCTTTTATAGTTGTTTCAATTTTAAAGAAGAAACTCTAAATTTCTTCTTTCAAAAAAGACAACCCGTTTTGTTTTTTAATTTTTTCAATTTTAAACAAGAAAACCTCAATTTCTTCTTTCTAAAAAGACAGTCTGCTTTATTTTTTTCATTTTCTTCAATTTAAAAGAAGAAACCATAAATTTTTTCTTTTAGAAAAGACACAGTTAATTTTTTTTCAAAAAAAGACAGTGTCCGCTTTACTTTTTTTATAGTTTTTTCAATTTTAAAAAAGAAACTCTAAATTTCTTCTTTAAAAAAGACAACCCGTTTTGTTTTTTAATTTTTTCAATTTTAAACAAGAAAACCTCAATTTCTTCTTTCTAAAAAGACAGTCTGCTTTATTTTTTTCATTTTCTTCAATTTTAAAGAAGAAACCTTAAATTTCTTCTTTTAGAAAAGACAGTTAATTTTTTTTCAAAAAAGACAGTGTCCGCTTTACTTTCTTTTATAGTTTTTTCAATTTTAATGAAGAAACCCTAAATTTCTTCTTTCAAAAAAGACGCCCGCTTTATTTTTTCATTTTTTTTTAATTTTAAAGAAGAAAACCCTATCTTCCTTCTTTCAAAAGAATCCCTAAATTTTCTTTATATCTCTCTCGGTAGGTTTCGGCTAAAGGTAATAAGGAGTTATTGTGCGCGACAATACCCACATTTTTGCCAGCACGTACATTTCTTGTATAATTACATACCGCGTTCTTTGTGTTATATTCATTACAGTATATTTCGGCGTGCATCACTAAGCACATGGACGTGAAAGGGAGAAAGTCCAGCAAACTACATGTTTTTTCTAGTTCCAGTATTAAAAATCGTTGCGCAAGCCACTACATTCAACTTATCAAAGTAATTAAGAACTGAACTCGCGTCGCGTAATATCATAGAAGTAAAAGTATGTCCGGTCGACGGGTTACAGGTTCGCTATCCGACGTCGGACGACCCCTCGGGCACAATGTATCACTTGGGCCATTCCGTGCCGGCGTGCAACCGCAATAGATATAATAGATGACTGTTAGTGCACTAATTCGCGCACTAGTGTACTCGTCGGGCGTTTTTCCGAAAAATTAAATTGAATAAACGGCCTCGCCAATGTGCATCTCCAGGGTGCTGTTATGCAAAAACCCGGCCACATTACTCAGAAGCGCCCACAATAATTGTTCCCTTAACCCGGCCATGCATGCGCTCCAAATTAAAACTGGTTACCATATTAAACTGATCGAGAACATGAGAGCCGGCTCGGCAGAATTTTTATTAGTTTCAGAGCCGGGTTTCTGCGGATTACGTGAGACGGGCGCGAGAGCGAGAATAATTAAAAAACGAGTCCTTATCGTCTTATATGCGCTGACCTTGCAAAGAGAGGATGAGACTAATTCGCGCCGTGCATTTTCGCTCATGCAATTTATTCCGACGATGGTGTACTTGTTATGTATGATGTTCTAGTTCTGCAAATTATTTCGTTGAAACACATTTTGAATTAAATTGCGGACGCAACACCTATTTGAACCTGGACCCGAGTTATTTATTATTTTTAAGTGGTCCTTCGAGCCGGATTAAGAAAATACAAAATTTCGTATTCAAATCTAACAATTATGCAATAATTAGGATAACCAAATGTTTTGTTACATTTTTAATAATTTATACACAAAGTATTAAATTGTATCTCATGACACGCACAGATATGGATTTGAATGTAATTAAATGTGACGTCAGGTCCTGTTAAAATAATAGGTTAGCTTTCACTAAATTAATAACAATATAATAATAACGGATATAACTCTAATAATAATATTATAAGCCTTGAGAAAAACTATTCATACGTTGATGAGTGTTGCGACAATTCGTTGGGGGTTCCAGCCGCGACACTAATTTTTCTAATAAAAAAATCGTTAATCTAATTTCTCCGGCGGTTTCTCAAATGGCAGCGTGACTTTTATATATTTAATTTGTCGATTTTAAAACAATGCAGCAGAGACAATTGGAAAAACCGCACCTTTCTCTTTGTTGGCTTGAACTTATGCAACATTTGTTACCGAAAATATCCTTAGCGGCAACGTTGACATTTGCGTAAATCTTTGACATTTTGATAGCTACGATTATTAAAACGGGGGCGGGGAAAAAACTTTAATATGAACATTAATTTTCAAACAAACAGCTATTAATAGCAGTGCCTTGTTTTAATTAATAACAGTTCGATTTCAATAAGTTCGCGGATCAATAAAACAGGAAGAACGTGTTATGTAGAAAAACAAACAACTACATATGAGCAAATTTATTCTGAATAAACTGAATACCCACATTATCTTATTGATTAAAAATGCCATGGATGTACCAACGAGTGGGTAGTGGAAATTTATCAGCAAACAAATTAAAATGCGAAAATTCGTTCAAAACGTATTGTTGCATATTAATTATTAATTAATTATATAAATAGTGCTAAACCCTTTCTCATATACCTATTAATAATTACCGAACAGCTTATCACGGAAATAAATTGGCTACCGTGAATAAGCATTTTTCATCCTGGCATTTATCCTATTATGTATACGTGTCGAAGATAATTATTTTAAAATTAACAACGAAGGGCGTATTGTTTAAACTTTGCTTTATTTAGCCTCCTATTTGTCTAATAAATCAATGGCTCGTATCTGCTAACTTTTGTTCCATATACCCCTTGTCTAACGTCGCTTGAACAGCAGTTCTCAAGATTTTTCACTAGTAGGCCAAAGGCATAGGAGTATAAATAAAAAACTTGACTTTCGAAGTCTTCTCTCAAAAAGTGGGTTTCGGGGAAGAGAAAGTGAAAAACATTTAGGGTTTTTTCTTTAAAATTGAAAAAATAAAGCGGACAGCCCCTGCGGGGCTGAATTTTTCGGAACAAGATTGACACATGAATTATTTTAGAATTTTCCTGAAACGCTCGAATTTCATAAATTTCTTAAGGTAAGGGTATGGAGAATTTAATCGGTTTTTGAACTTTTTCCTTTCAAGTGCTGCAACTTTTTTAAAAGAAAATTGACCCCCCTTTTTCTTTAGCTCAATACATTCAGAAATGAATGCTGATCATCACGCCGCGTCGTTTGATTTTTTATCTCTACTCGTTAAGAAGTTGTCGGCTGTCAAAGTCGGATGTCCTGAGAATTTAATCGTTTTTTGACACTTTTCCCTTTCAAGCGCTGTAACTTTTTTAAAAGAAAAATGATCCCTCTTTTTCTTAAGCTCAATCGATTCAGAAATGGATGCTGATCATCATACCGCTTCGTTTGATTTTTTGTCTCTATTCGTTAAGAAGTTGTCGGCTGTCAAAGTCGGAAGTCCTGAGAATTTCATCGTTTTTTGACACTTTTCCCTTTCAAGTGCCGTAACTTTTTTAAAAGAAAATTGACCCCCTTTTTCTTTAGCTCAATCGATTCAGAAATGGATGCTGATCGTCATGCCGTTTCATTTAATTTTTTATCTCTACTCGTTAAGAAGTTGTCGGCTGTCAAAGTCGGAAGTTCGCGGATTTCGAATCTACGGTGACATGTTCTGGTCTCGGATGAATTTTCTTTCAACTGAACGTTGTTATCGAGCTGAAAAATCCTCTTTTTGTAGAAAATTGTACGGGAAATCGAATGGTGGAAACCAGAACTCCACAACTTCTTTTGTTTTCTTTTTAAAAATAAAAAAAATAAAGCGGACAGCCCCTGCGCCTTTTTCGAAAGAAGCAATTTAGGGTTTCTTCTTAAAAATTGAAGAAAAAATTTAAGACAGACTCTGCAGGACCATATTTTTTAAGGTTTGGTTAAGTTAGCTCTGCGAGGTTGACCCTCTATATTATATTAGTTATATTTTGCTATCGTAATTGTTTGGAAAATTTTTGTTTCTACTTATCGGGCAGAAAGTCCGGCAAAGATTTGGGGTAGAAAGAGATAAAGAAAATGTAGGGTTTCTTTAAATTGAAAAAATAAATAAAGTGGCCAGCCCCGCAGGGCAAAAATCGATAAAAATTTTAAAACATTTTTTTGATATACCTGCGGTTAAAAAGTAAATACCTTTTTTTGTTAAATGTCAAAAAAATGTCAAAGTGACGTGTAGGAATTGGTACAGCACGTTTTTCATTGATTTTTCCAAAAAAAAAACGTCAAAATGACGTTTAAATGCCAAAGTTAAGGAGGGGTCCTATCGAGGAACCGAAAATGATTTCGGGGTCCTGAAGCCGCCCGGATTCCGAAACTAAAATCGTTTCTACCCTAGGACCAAAAAAAAAAAATTGAATTTGTCAGATCGACTATAAGCTGCACTCTGTCGGACGGACTATACATTTTAAGATAAAAATTCGCTAAAAAATGAATTGTCCGGACCCGTTAAGGGTTAAAATTTGGAGGGAAGAATAATATACAGAATAAGAAACGCGGCTCACCGGAGCGAACCACCCCAGAAAGTCGTCCCCATATTTGTCATGACTCATGGAACAAGAGCATGGTAGCAAGCCATTAAGATTATCTTCTACGACGTAAGATTTGCCTTCGAACAGTCGGATCAAACTTTCGATGTATATTATTCCCAGCAGTATCGTGTTAATGGCCATCCTCATCATAATTATTACCTTTTCCTTGATTTAAAACGGTTTGGATTTGGATTTCGTAATATCCCCGGCAAACTCCTAACGCTGATAGTGTAACAATTACTGATAAACATTTCATTGAATGTGTGCATGAAGTACAATATACTTTTTGTTTTCATATTCAACTTCACATATGTAAACAAACAACACAACAATTGTGCCATCAAATCGATAACTATGTACACACGCCGCTGTAGCCTAGGGATATTTATTATAGTGAGTCGGTTCCTAGTTCATAAAAAAAATTAAAACAAAAGCAATATGCATGCTGATCTGTACCTACTAGATGTTTTCATAGGATGGCGCACGAAAACATGTTTTTAATCAAACGGAGATAAATGTTAAGGGCCGTGGGCAAGGAAATTGTCATGACAACATTTTTTGTAATTTTCCAAACAACTATTTTTTTTTCTGCGTCTTGCTACGTGCGTGCAGATGGTAAGTAGCAACGGTTGCTGGCATCTTAAATATGTAAACACGTCAACCAAACATAACATCAACGAACTGTAATCCTTAACAAAACTTAGAATTAATCTCGGAATTAATTTAAATACAATGAATCTGATATTCTGACGACACAAAGGACAGAAAAATCACATATTCATGGTATCGAACAAACAAAAATTTGCAAGTTCAAGTGAGGTGGCGCCTCAGGCGACGCAGAAATATAATATGCGGACAGATCCGTAACGGCAATATTAGATTCTCATACATTGATAATTAAATGTCCTCAGTACGACAATATTCCAACCCGAGATTCCCAAAACAACTTCATCTTTGAACAGATAGAAAAATTAATTAAACAAAATTTAATTGTCCGGATTATGGCTTTCCGCAGGATCGCCGCGCCGGCCGCGGTAATTATTTACTATTCCTTCGTAAAACCATGTATTTAGATCCGATGAATAATTCATCTGCACTGGAACATGTTATGTTTAATCTAGCCTGGGACATTTCACCACTTCCTGCTTCCTTCCATTTTTTTTATCGCATTTCTCGTATAACCGAAATGCATGGCTGCACTTGAAAAAATATATACACATTTTTATACCTCCGAAATACGTACAACGCAACGATTTAACAAGCGTAGATAACTGCTTGATGAATATATACACGTTTTCAACGGTTTAACTTGAGCTAAAAAAATATTTACAGAAAAAAGTAATAAATTGAAACTGGTTAAAATAACACACACACCTTGGCAATTTGCACCACATATTCGTTACATAAATTCGCACTGGGCAATTAACAGCTAATTAAAGGAACTTTATTTTCATATCGCCCTGTAAGATTATGCGCAGTTACCGTTACAATTAGGGAAAGCACATAATTGTTGAATTAAAGTGCGCTGGACGGCCAACATGGACACGGACAGTCTATTTTTAGAAGTGATTTTTATTGTTGTTATTATTTAATCTGGTATTTTAAAAGCATCTGTAACTGCGATGATTTATCTTTTAACAAGTTACATCACAGGCCGTCCTTGAAACGAACAATGTGATGAAAATTTAAATAAAACAATATCAATTAGTTACTCACTTAATAGTTCACCAACTCGTATTTTTGATTGATGCACTAAAAATTTAAGTCATTCGACTCGCATATGCATAAATTTGTAATTTAAACTTTCAAAAATTATCACTATCTGATAGCAGCAGAAATGTTTTTTCGCATTCGATCTTGACCTCGGGGAGTCAATGCTCGACAGTGATTTAGTATGTGATCCAAATCAAATTTGTTTTCGTTCTAATCCGTATAAATAAAACGTCTAAATGTTTTTAGCGAAGTTACCACGGGAATGCGGTCTTGCTATGGAGAAGATTACATACTGGTTTCTTGTTTGCCATTTTTGTGCGTGTAGGTGTAGGCGAGGACACGTTTTATAGCTAAAGATTAATATTTCCGATGACTGACAAACATTATTAAATTTCAGCGCAACAAGATCTCGATTCCTCTAGTTTCAAAACATCTTTTTGCACTTTTTAGAATTAGCATATTTACTGGTTTAGATTTAGGAAACCTATGGAGAGTGGTTGAAATACCCAGAAAAATTTTGAAAAATTATTGGAGTTCTTATAATTTAAAACCAAGGAAGTATTTGTTCTTTTATTTCAGAATTTAGATTTAGATGTCGATTTTAGAGTTTACATCTTGAAGTTTAGATAATTAAATTTATAGTGTTCAGCTAGTTTACAGTTAAAGTTTAGAAATAAAGTTTAAAATTATAGACTTTGAAGTTCATATCTCGAAGTTCTTGGCGCTAGAAATTAGTGTTTAAAATTATAGTTTACAGTTACAGTTTAGAGTTAGAATTTGAGTTTCTTAAAATTTAAATCCTCGGAAGTGAATGTCTGTTCTTTTATTTTAGAGTTTAAACTTCAAATTAAGAGTAACAGTTTGGAGTTGTAAGTAGAATTGAGAGTTAAGATTTTGAAGTTTTGCTATAGAATTTAGATCTAGAAATTACTGTTTAAATTCACAATTTATGGATAATAGATTATAAAGTTTAGAGCTAGGAATTAGTGTTAAAACATAGTTTACAGTTACAGTTTAGAGTTAGAATTTATGTTATTGAGTTTCTTAAAATTGAAAGTCTAGGAAGAGAACGTCACTTCTTTTATTTTAGAGTTTGAAGTTCGAGCTTAAAATTCAAATGGAGAATACGGTTTGGAGTTAGAGGTAGAATTTACATTTTAAAGTTTTGGTATAGAATTTAGGGCTAGAAATGGCTGTTTGAATTTACAATTTATGGATACTGTTTAGAGTTAGAGTTTAGAACGACAGTTTGGAGTTATAAACTCAGTTCAGAGTTACAGTTCAAATATTTTATTGGAGTTCTTGTAATTTAAAATCAAGGAGGTATTTGCTCCTTTATTTTAGAATTTAGATGTCGATTTTAGAGTTTAGATCTTGAAGTTTAGATTAAAAATAGAAAATTACTATTTATGGATACTGTTTAGAGTTAGAGTTTAGAACGACAGTTTGGATACAGAGTTCATAGCTTGAACCCTATTTATATACCTATTTAATTCAGTTCAAAGTTACAGTTTAAATATGTTATTAGAGTTCTTACAATTTATAACCGAGGAAGTATTTCAGAATTTGTTTCTTTATTTTAGAATTTAGGCTTAGAGGTCAATTTTGAAGTTTAGATCTTGAGGTTTAGATAGAGTTTAAAGCAAGAAATTAAGATTTAAATTTATAGTGATCAGCTAGGGTCTAGAATTAAAGATTAGAATTACAGTTTGGAGTTTTGACATAGATTTTAAGAGCTAGAAATTAGTGTTTGAACTTATAGTTAAAGTTACAGTCAACAGAGTCTAGATCTGTTGTTGAATTTCTTATAATTTAATACCAAGGAAATTAATGTTTATTTTTGAGTTTAGGAGTTCGAATTTAGAATTGCAGTTTGGAGTTAATGGTAAACTTTTAAAGTGAAAGTTTGGAGTTAAGGGCTAGAAATTACTGTTTAAACTTCTATTTTACCGTTAGTCTCGAATTGCTCTTTTATTTTCAAATTTACAGGTTTAAATTAGAGTTTGGAATTTGGACTTAAGGTGTATAGTTATTACAGTTTTAGATTTTAAATTTAGAACATAGAGTTAGAGGTTAGAAATACAATTTAGAAGAAGGATTGGAGTTAGAGTTTAGAGGTGAAGTTTAGAGTTGGAAATTAGACTTTCCTTAATCAACTAACAATTTATAAGATGAATCAGAAACATCAAGTTTTAAACTTGAAAAGAAAAATCTCGATTTTTTATATAAAAATTCAACAACCCTAATACTACTAGTTTTTCGTTAGTAATAGGCTTCAAAATATTGATAATTGGACTAATAATAATATAGTTGAAAAGTCATATTTAAGGATCAACTTTTAACGGAGATTTATCCAAAGTCAGTATTGTAACCGAGATTCTGACGTAAGCCAAAGACGCTTGCAACATGCACAAAGCGCTAATCTCGCACACAGAGAAAATAAAGCTGTGTGTTTATTTTGCCCCACTTCAATTAGAATTAGTCTCTCTAAAAGCCCAGCCGAGTCCTTATCTCCAATAAAAGCACACAAAACCCATTTAAAACATTTCTTTCGCCCGGCTCGCCTTTCCATGCATACCAAGTTCGCTGGCTGCGTTTTGCGATTTTAATTAACTGCTCCGCACACCTATACGTGAGCGTCTGAAATAAATTCTGCTGAAATCGACGTTTAGTGGCCATAAAATTAGACGAACGCTTGTAAATCTATATGTTTATTACAATCGCTACACCATGTAACAATTTCTTCGGCTGCAAAGCCGCGAGAGATAAGTTACGATAAACGCCGCCTCGCAGAACGAAAGACAACTGAAAAAGAAAACCTATGCATTGGGATTACGAAGCAGGCGTCTTACAGAAGCCGTAATATATTGTAATATATTCCTCTGACATTTAATGTAATATGCCGTAACTTCCTACCGCGCTTATTTAATTGAGGTTGCATTTAATAATCGCTCGGCGTTCGCCGTTCCCCACTATTACGCCGTCGTAAAAAGTAAAATTACAATGGCAATCATACCAAAAGTGAAGACGCAAAGGTTCCGCCACGACCGGCGAGTGGTCGAATCGACGCAAATTTCTGCCGAGGCAATGTACTGTGATGTAATCGCATTGCGAAAAAAAAGTGCAATTTAAATTTATTATTCGGCATAATTTTTATAAGGTTCATCGTTGCTTGGACGTATTGGTTGCAATCAGATTCATTTCAAGGCAGGCAAGACGCTATTTTTTTCTTAATGTTTAATCTATTCCTAATATCTGAATGAACAAGTCCATATGAAGAGAACATTCGCTCCACGTCTGCATAAGAAGCAACGGCACACAGAAAGGGTATTATCAGATACAGTACTTTATTAATTTCTGGAACATCTTTTTGAGATTTCCACCACTGCACTACGTTAACATGTTCTAATATTTCAGTTGAAAACTTTGTTTCTTGGAACGGATCGGATTTCGCTTCCAACTTAATTATTAACGGTAATAGCCCTGTGCCAGAAAAATGTTGGGGAATTATATCTAAAACAGCCTTTTGTTCTTCTTGCAACAGTGGGTATAGTTTTTGTTTCTGATAGGATGCAGCAAATACGCCAAAAAGTGAAATGGCGTTAAAGCTTGATCTCCTTTCAAATATTGCTTTAATCTTCAAGACTATAAAAACAGCACTCAATTTTTTCCACTCCTCAACTACAAGGGATCAAATGGCACCTTTCTGCTGAATTCTGTCAAGTGTCACAGAAATTGGTTTTAGCAATTTTAAAAAATCTTCGGTCATTCTTTTAATTTGAATATTCGACACTTTTTGAAATATCAACGGATCAGTGTCATCTTTGTGCTGTTCACAGACTTGCAACAACTTGAGCCATTCGGTGACATAAACCTCAAGGCAGTCGGAAACTGTATTCCATCGAACATCTTGTGGTAATGTTAGTTTCTGCCTCCTTTTTCTTTGTGCCAAGCATTTGGCAAGAGTGTATTGCGAAAATATTTTACAAATTGAAGTACGTGTGATTTTACTGTTCTATAACTTCCAAACCTTTGGAAAGCAAATTTATTATATGGGCAGAACATCCGTATGTTAAAATGGGGTAATCCATGGCTTCGGCAATTTTTTCCCTCATATTGTTCATGTTTGCAGCATTATCTGTGACAATACTAGTAACTTTGCAGTTATACGGATTTCTGCACTTATTAAATCGATGGCCAAGTTTGCTAAATAATCATCAGTGTGTGGATGTTCTGATGTATCTATATTTTCCAGAAGAAAACTGTTTCCATTTTCTGGTATCAAAACTGCACATATTATCGGTTCATTATCAACATTTGACCAACCATCAAGAGACATACAAACTGATTCACCTGATAAACTAAGTACATTGATTTCTCCTCTTCAAATATTTCATTTCAAAGAGTTGATGATAACTGAAACCAAGAAGGCGGGACATACTCTGGTCTTAACATGTCAATCACTTTCCGACCTTCTCTATGTTCAATGGACCTAAAACTGCAATTTGTTGCAAAAATGGCTCTGGCTACCTGTTTGTCTAATTCGTTTCTTTTGTCTTGACATGTTCTTACAACAAATGAGCTTAAACTAGTCTACTGCAACTACTACCACTCAAATTTCCGCTTGCTGTTAGTTGGGAATTTTCACTTTGGCTTGTACTGGCTTGGCACTCATTAATGTTACCACTTTCACTCGACTGATTTTTACAGGCTTCCCACTGGTTTTTAAGCCTGTCGACAAGCCCATGAATTTCCTTATTACTATTTTTACATATTGCAGGGCATCCAAGTTTGCCCAAAAAGTTGCCAAACTTCTTTGTATTAAAAAAAAAAACAAAAAAATCATGAATTTTGTAATAAATCACATTTTTTATTTTTTATTAAAAATCAGCACACTTGTTTATAGTAAACGCGTGTCTATTCAAACAGCAACTGTTTTAAATTTCCATATCTAACTCTATCAGCAATCGCAATCATTAATAATAGTTAATTGTTAATTAGTACCTGGTACCTGTCTGGCAAGGTGATTAGTGTAAAATTAGAATGAGAAATTTCCCACCTGTACGTTACTTTTCCATTTTATTTCCAAAATAATATTGTTGTATAATTTCAATTTCATAATTACCTGGCCTGACAGTTAGATTATAGGTACTACTAGCCTTGTTCGGTATCAGCAAGGGCACTAGTTAAGTCATGTCTCGAATCAGGTTTGATGATCACCTATTTTTCCTCTGAGTCTACCATATTGGTTGCGGTAAGTAATAAAATGTTTTACAAAATAACTCCTAATCTTTACGGCCATCTAAACGACGAAAGAAAGCAAAACGACAATTAAAATAAATATAAATTACAACAATAATAAAATTATGTCACCTCACGCAATCTTGCTTAGAACACACTTTCTCTAAAATACCTGCATATTATTTTTATTTATTAAAACACGTATCCATTGTTTGCATAATTATTTTCTGGTAAACGAATCCGTTTGCTAGACAAAGTAGATATTGCACATTTTGCTGCTGTGTCGACACATTCTTTTAAAATGATTTTCTATAAAAATACCCCACACATTAATTTTCCAGGACTATGTTTTGTTATAGGTGTATAAATAATTTTAACACAACTGTGCGTCAAATCCGATAGGAAAATAGTTACTATGGTTATATAAACTTTCTCGATTTCTTACCCAATTGATCCGTTGCGTTGCTTAAAAAATTAAAATCTATGACGACAGCTACGATTTTTTTATTTACGAATGTAAACTGTTTAAGTAAATTTCAGGCTTATGAAAATATTTATGTTTCGTGTTTATATTCCACAAATTTTCCACACCATTAACAGTATTACCTATATAGCAATTCATACTATAGACATCTTAAGTATTGCTATGGCTGCTTTGGAAATATACCTATTAGGAAAAAGGATATAATAAAAAATAGTAAAGATTTTCCTTTTGGACCTCTCCCTCTTGGGCTACGTTCTTAATATTATACTTTGATTACCCACGAAATACAAACCTCCGAGTTCGTCTTATCTTCGGGTTTATTTCAATTGAAATATCACCTGAAAATTAGGCCAACAAGAGGATGATTTTTTTTGGCAATCGAAACCAGTGTTGATAAAAATCATGAGTTTTAATAAAAAAACAAAAATCGCCCATTTATTTTTAAAAATATCGATTTTTTTTTGTTTTTTTTTTAAATACAATCGTTTATTTGACTTTTTAACTTTCCGTATTGTATTTTCTCAATAAATGAAAAACATTTCTATACATAGGTAATTATGTTAAAACTAAAAATTGGCTTAAACATTGTTTTGACTGCAAATCAACTATATAAAGAAAGGGAGAGGATTTCCAACTTTTTTTAATATTTAGTACTGAAAGAACGTTGACTCAAAATGAAATGTCTAGTCGAGGTAGGAAAAAAGATTGGCAACATTTTGGGCAAACTTGGATGCCGTGCAATATGTAAAAAAATGTAATAAGGAAATTCAAGGGCTTGGCGACAGGCTTAAAAACCATTGGGAAGCCTGTAAAAATCAGTCGAGGGAAAGTGGTAACATTAATGAGTGCCAAGCCAGTACAAGCCAAAGTGAAAATTCCCAACGAACAGCAAGCGAAAATTTGAGTGGTAGTAGTTGCAGTAGACTAGTTTAAGCTCCTTTGTTGTAAGAACACGTCAAGACAAAAAGAACGAATTAGACAAACAGAGCCATTTTGGCAACAAATTGTAGTTTTAGGGTCCGTTGGACATAGAGAAGGTCGGAAAGTGATTGACATGTTAAGACCAGAGTATGTCCTGCCTTCTTGGTTTCAGTCATCAACTCTTTGAAATGAAATATTTGAAGAGGAGAAATCAATGTACTTAGTTTATCAGGTCAATCAGTTTGTATGTCTCTTGATGGTTGGTCAAATGTTGATAATGAACTGATAATATGTGCAGTTTTGATACCAGAAAATGGAATCAGTTTTCTTCTGGAAAGTATAGATACATCAGGACATCTACACACTGATGATTATTTTGCAAACTTGGCCATCGATTTAATAAGTGCAGAAATCCGTATAACTACAAAGTTACTAGTATTGTCACAGAAAATGCGGCAAACATGAACAATATGAGGGAAAAAATTGCCGAAGCCATGGATTACCCCATTTTAACATACGGATGTTCTGCCCATATAGTGAATTTGCTTTCCAAAGGTTTGGAAGTTAGAACAGTAAAAACACACGTACCTAGTTCAATTTGTAAAATATTTTCGCAATACACACTTGCCAAATGCTTGACACAAAGAAAAAGGAGGCAGAAACTAACATTACCACAAGATGTTCGATGGAATACAGTTTCCGACTGCCTTGAGGTTTATGTCACCGAATGGCTCAAGTTGTTGCAAGTCTGTAAGCAGCACAAGGATGACAGTGATCTGTTGATAATTCAAAGTGTCGAATATTCAAATATAAAGAATGGCCGAGGACTTTTTAAAATTGATAAAACCAATTTCTGTGATACTTAACAGAATTCAGCAGAAAGATGCCATTTTATCCCTTGTAGTTGAGGAGTGGAAAAAATTGAGTGCTGTTTTTATAGTTTTGAAAATTAAACCAATATTTGAAAGGAGATCAAACTCTAACGCCATTTCACTTTTTGGCGTATTTGCTGGATCCTATCAGAAACAAAAACGATACCCGCTGTTGAAAGAAGAAAAAAAGGCTGTTTTAGATATAGCTCCTCAACATTTTTCTGGCACAAGGCTATTACCGTTAATAATTAAGTTGGAAGCGAAATCCGATCCGTTCCAAGAATCGAAAGTTTTCGACTGAAATATTAGAACATGTTAACGTAGTGCGTTGGTGGAAATCTCAAAAAGATATTCCAGAAATTAATAATGTACTGGATCTGATAATACCCTTTCTGTGTGCCGTTGCTTCTTCTGCAGACTTGAAAGAATGTTTTCTTCATATGGACTTGTTCATTTAGATATTAGGAATAGATTGGGCAATGAAAAATCATCTAAATTAGTATTTATCTTTAAACATTATAATACTTAATATGTTTAGCTTTGTAGCGTTTTGAAAAATGTATATTTTTATATATTCATATGTTTATTAAGTTAAAGTTTTAAGCCTTTAAATTAAGGCTTTTTGTTGCAAATAAAAATGTTTACTAATAAAGTTTGTATTTTTCCTTAATGCAATTTACACTTGAACAGTTGAAAAAAATTGCATGTTTAAAATCATAATTTTAATCGTGATTTTAATCAAATGATTTAAATCAGCTCAGCCCTGGTTACATACTAATTACAAAAATAGTCAATTGTTTGGTGTTTCAACCAAGACTGTCTTAATTTGATTCGCTGATTAGAATCGTCAATCATTTCAACAAAAGTATTTTTTTTTTTGTTTTAGGCTTCTTTCTTATGCTTATCTCAAAACCAAAGTGTTATTATGTACATTTGACATACACCAAAGTACCTACCACTTGAGATCTTAAGATCAACTTAGATGGATTACCTCCAATACGAATTACTTACTACAACCACCATAAATAATTTGTATCTTAGGACTGAATCTGCATCAAGTTAGGTTTTCGAGGTTGATAAAATTTGCCGCAAAAATGATAACAAATTTCATCGCTAAGACATCAAATATTTGCATTATTGGCTCAATATTTGAAAAATTCGTGTGTCAATCAATGGAAAAAAATTCTGGGTTTTTCTTTCTTTCTAAAAAATTGGTTATACCACGAGAAATATTCTCTAAGGTCCTTAGATCATGTATAATCCTTTGTAGTTTTATTTTCGTTATATAAATGTTTGGTAAAAATCGACAGGGTACATTTAAAAAAACGTCGAAACTGAGCGCATTTGTGCTCCAGGCATCGAAAAAATGGTTATGAACATTTTTGTAGATAATTTTATGCGACATTTAGGTCTCAAATGTTCCCCCAATATTATTTAATGAAAAATTCGGCGTACGTCGCACGAGAAAAATTATGGTTAAAATAAATATAATTCATTTATCTATACAAAAAATTTTCAAAAATCGGTTGTATTGTGGAAGTTTTCTTTGAGGTCTTTTATGACGTGTGGTTTTTTATGGGTTTTTGCATCCATTATAAATGTTCAGCTGCAGAAGATCTAAAAAACATTAAAATCGAGCGTGTTTGAGCCTCAGACGTCGAACTTTGACGGCGCGTGCAAATCATTTCAAAAAAATGCCTCGAAAATCTCATTTTAGGTTTTATAATATTGCTTAGATACTTGTGTTTGTTTTTCCAATTAATAACCCGGACTGGACTTATATTTTACAGTCGTTGCAGCTTCTGAATATCTCAAATGTTTAATATGGCCTACCTAGGCTGTAAAATATCATTTTTACCGCCTACGCAAATAGTGCCTGCTAAAATAAAACTCTACAGTGCCAATCGTCGAAAACATTTTTTTAATTAAACATAGTGACTGCACGAAAAACTAGAAATATTAAAGCATACTTTACTTCAACGTAAGATAAATAATCTAAGCAGTTCTTGGCATGCACGAAGACGTAAAGTAGACTTTCGTTTGAATATTTTAATGTCAACTTAGCAAACGGCAAATATTTTAACAACGCTATAAAACACACACTTTAAAATATGTTATGTTTACAAAAATTTCCTACTGACGCATTCGGTGCGGTATTCAGGATTTTAAAATGCAACTTTTATATATTTTTAGATAATCAACATAAATTCCTCAGCCTGAATATCGGCCAGAGTTGGTGCCAAGATAAGCAGCCGCCACGAAAATGAAATCTAACTTTTAGTGCTTGTAATCGTGGCTAGTTCAATCATTTTTGAGCAATAAAAACGATTCTTGTACAGAGCCGTATTTTGCACCTTGAAAACTGATTTTGTATCAGTGCTTTAAAATTAGTCTATAAATACCAGTTGGAGCTTTCGTTTTACTTACAAGATTACTTGTAGGTACTAATACAAATGCCGCAATTATTAAATTATGTCGGAGGCAAGCACCCCGCTTATCAGCCTTATCTCCTGCATACATTCGATGTTTACCTCGGATGTACCTTATAATCCACGCTATTCATTTGATAAAAATTGCCCAAGTCAACAAAAATACACAGAGATGATGTCACAGCCGGCAAACATCCCACACAATTCCGCTTGTTAACGCCAAGAAACGAGTCGGTTGGCGGTGAAGCCACCCTTTCTCTTGAAACAAATAAACAGGCAGGATTAACTTTTGTTAAGCCCGCTTAGTAACGTCTAGGTCACTGCTTTGATGCAGCAGCAGAGCGTGGACCAATCAGGGGGTACCTTCCGATTCAAAATGGAGTGCGGTGATTGGCCCGGCGAAACTGCTGCAGCCAGACGAATGGCGTAAGTTTTCGCAAACTAACAAAATAGACTAAACAAATGCTAGGGATATAACAATCAACAACTATGTGGTGAATCATGAAAACAATTTATTTAAGTCGCATGACTAAGAAAAAACTAGTTTTAAAACAAAAGTTTGTTGCGTTAAATAATGTGGAACACAGTATTTGGGCTAAAGGCTAAAATCGCTTTTGCAAAATTTTTTCCTGCCCGTCGCGTTGAGACGCAATATTAAAATTGGTAAAAAAAAAGCACTCACATTAAAAATTATCCAGTAGATTACTATAATACGCCGTCTTGGGCGAAATTACACCAAAAAATCCAAAGTCACAGGAAGAAGATCCGTTTGAAACTTAAAACAAGCGTAGACAATATAAAAACTCCCGGCACGTTGTTTGCAGTTCTCGATTACCAAAACCAATACAATATGCACAGTTCTTAAATTTGTTGAGTAAGAAGGCGCCGCGACGTCCAATTAGTACACCTCGCAGTGAAGACGCGGTATACAAAGTTGTATAAATACAAGTACAGAGGAGGCTATTGTATAAGTATGCAATGTGTGCACGCCTCGGAACAGACACACTGATTCTGAGAAAGCTTCGGCGGGCAAGCTAAGCGTTCAGGCGATAGCGAGGGACTGTCGGTTCGCGGAGTCGAGGCGTCGCGCTTCGCATTCGCGGATGGCGCAAGCCCCGCGGGGCGTGGGGGAAGGGGCGGCGGAAAGCGGATGGACGCGGGAGTTGCGCAATTTCTACAACCCCCCAATATATCGCCACCGCGCTCCGCGACCCCAACTAATTACGTAAAGCCCCGCCGGCCCATAGTCGAGGCCGAGACGCTCCGTCACCACCAAGACGGAAAGAAGACACGCAACTGGAATTTCCTCCTAGGGCCGCAGGGACGGACTGATGCGATAAACCCTGACCCTTAGAGGACAGACGCCAGTTTGGCTCAGCAGGCACGGGCTTTTTTTAAAAAAAAAAAAACAAAAAATGTAAAAAAACATTTTTTTACAAAGTACGACACTGGTTTTTGGAAATACCTACATTGTCCAAGATCAACTTTATTCGTTTGGTTTACAAAATTTTTTCCTACGCATTTTCATCTCTGTATGTGCTTCAAATAAGTACAATTGGGGATTTTCTATTAATATAGTGCCCCAAGACTCTATATTTGGGCCATTCTTCTATATACTGTTTATGAATGACACTCAATAGTATAGATATACATTACCTTACATCATTTATTAAGGTTTTTACAAGTTAGACTTTCATACTTAACGACGTGCACATTGTCTGCTCTTCAAAAGTTATGCATTTTATGATTTTTCGCCAATATCTTAAAACTAAGCGAAATCGGACAAAAAACCATACGTACCTTTTTGGTGAAGCATACAAAGATGAGGTTTTAATGAAAGGAAACGGTGTGAAGTCTATTCCGACTATTTTTGTTCATGTTCTTTCTATATTAATAAATTGTCTTTTTGGTATAATTTCTTGCAGATTTTGTGTCTAGTTATCATCTAAGAAAATTCTCGTGATATTGTGCGCATCGCATATGAATAAAGTTATCAAGGGTGCCATGGAAATCAATTAAATCAACAAACCGATAACAATGTCATTTAAGCTTCTGCATTTTATTTTGGTTCCAAGGCTTTCGCGGAGCTGCTGATTTGAAGAAGAGTCTTCGAGTTTTCTTCGTCTGCCTTGAATTTCTAAAATTTCGATCATCTTGTCATAGTTCTCTTCTGAAGCACCCCAAAAGAAGACCACGAGATGATCCAAACGCAAGGAATTCAAAATATTTAACGCGGAAGAGAACCAGAAAACTCTTCTACAAAACTCCCACATTTAAGATTGCATTATCAAGTGGGCTATGGAAAACAATGAAACCAATAAAGAAACAAATGTCATTTAAGCTTCTACGTTTAATCTTGCTCCCAAAGCTTTTGTGGAGCTAAATTAGCAAAGTTTTTGGAGTTCTTTACCGCGTTGAATATTTTGGATTCTTGACGTTTGGACCATCTCGTTCGTGACCTTTTAAAGCGCTCCCGAGGAAGACCATATGATGATCTTTTAATTTCTTCAATTTTAAAGAAAAAAGTCTAAATTTCTTCTTCGAAAGAGACCTGTCCGCTTAATTAATTTTAATTTCGTCAATTTTATAGAAGAAACCAGCTCAATTTCTTTAAATTTTTTTCAATATTGAAGAAGATATTCTAAATTCCTTCTTTGAAAAAATGCTTAATTTTAATTTTTTCAATTTTAAAGAAGAAACCCGCTTTATTTCTTTTAATTTTTTCGATTTTAAAGAAGAAACCCTAAATTTCTTCTTTGAAAAAAGATAGTCCGGCTTAATTTATTTTAATTTTTTCAATTTTAAAGAAGAAACCCGCTTTATTTCTTTTAATTTCTTCAATATTAAAGAAGAAACTCTAAATTTCTTCTTTGAAAACAGGATGGTCTGGCTTAATTTATTTTAATTTTTTCAATTTAAAGATGAAATCAGCTTTATTTCTTCAATTTTAAAGAAACTCTAAATTTCCTCGAAAAAAGGCCTGTCCGCTTGATTTCTTTCAATTTTTTCAATTTTAAAGGAGAAACTTTAAATTTCTTCTTCGAAAAAATACCTTTAATTTATTTTAATTTGTTCAATTTTAAAGAAGAAACTTGCTTTATTTCTTTTAATTTCTTCAATTTTAAAGAAAAAACTCTAAATTTCTTCTTTGAAAAAAAGATGGTCCGGCTTAATTTATTTTAATTTTTTCAATTTAAAGATGAAATCAGCTTTATTTCTTCAATTTTAAAGAAACTCTAAATTTCTTCTACGAAAAAAGGCCTGTCCGCTTGATTTATTTTAATTTTTTCAATTTTAAAGGAAAAACTTTAAATTTCTTCTTCGAAAAAATACCTCTCCGCTTAATTTATTTTAATTTGTTCAATTTTAAAGAAGAAACTTGCTTTATTTCTTTTAATTTCTTCAATTTTAAAGAAAAAACTATAAATTTCTTCTACGAAAAAATTCCTGTCCGCTTAATTTATTTTAATTTGTTCAATTTTAAAGAAGAAACTTGCTTCATTTCTTTTAATTTGTTCAATTTTAAAGAAGAAACTCTAAATTTCTTCTTCGAAAAAATACCTGTCCGCTTAATTTATTTTAATTTGTTCAATTTTAAATAAACTTGCTTCATTTCTTTTAATTTCTTCAATTTTAAAGAATAAACTCCAAATTTCTTCTTTGAAAAAAGAGCTTAATTTATTTAAATTTTTTCAATTTTAAACAAGAAACCAGCTTTATTTCTTTTAATTTTAATAAACGTCCAAAATCCAAAATATTCAACGCGGAAAAGAACCCGAAAACCCTTCAACAAAAATTCTTCATTTAAGTTTGTATTATCAAGTAAGCCATGGAAACAATGGAGATATTAAAGAAACAAATGACATTTAAGGTTTTGTGGTAAAGTTTCAAACGTTTTAGAGAAAGACCACAACAAAATGGTCGAAACATCAAGAATAAAAAATATTCAACTCGGAAACGAGCTCAAAAACTCTTCTACAAAACTTCCGCATTAAGTTTGCTATCAAGTAGGATATGGAAAGCAATGAAAACAATACAGAAACAAATGCCATTTATGCTTTAGAATTATAAATTATTGTCCCTTGTGAAACAACAAAAAAACATAAATAACAGTAGATTTGATTGTTTTCATGGAACACTTGAAAGAGCACCAGATTTATTGAAAGAGGATCGACAGGAAAATATTTATTATTTTTAATCATATATTCAGGCTTTAAGGCCAGGTTGGTACTAGAGAAATGGCGAAAATTCGTCTTCCATTCTATACTAATTTAAAATCTATTAAAAAATTATATTCGTTGAAAAAAATTGGGCATACATTGAATTATTTTTTACCTTATTGATTCTTCACCGTCACTACTGTATACATTAACATCATAAAAATTATTTTTAATCTTATTTCATTGCTACTTCTAAATTTACACGTTTATAGGTTATGATCTGCCAGTAAACCACCAACAACTGCTGTTTTTGTTTGTTTACCGGCAGTAAAATTGACTACAAAATGTAAGAAATTGATCCAAAAGCCATAAGAGCAAAATAAAAACCTTAAGAAAACTTTCAGCGTAGGGTTAGGAATTCAAGACTTTTAATTAGAAAAGAGGCATTAAGGATGACGGATATCCTTAAAAAAAAATTCATATCCTGGTGAAATAATTTGGAATCAAAAACTTGCACTCTCTACATTTTCCCGTTCTTTGATGCAATGGTAAATTATAGCGCATATAAAAAAAACTACAACCTATTGAAACTAGGGGAGTTAAATCTAGTTAGTTAATATTAAATAAAAAGTTCATTTCTATATTAATTGCACGGTCAAACTTTCCATATAATTTTGTGTTCCATTCACCTCATGTTTTTTGTCACAAGTAATTAATATTAAAGTTAAGTAGGTCGAATATTCGCGAAATAAAGAACAAAGACCTAAAGAACCCGGGGAATATTAGGTTTGTTTGACGCAGATAAACGGGGACGTTGGATCCTGGAAATTTTCAAGTTGCCAAACAAATGAGCTTCTTCAAGTACTAAATAGGAGGATAAAAGGGGGTAAGTTGTGTTTATATACTTAGAGTTAAAAATGTTTTAAAAAATGTCAAAATGTTATTTTCTGAAAACTGGACGTTTCTATTGGTTACATATTTGAGAAAGATGCACGAAAAACAGACAGACGAAATCATAAATTTGGAACATGGGGGGAGCGTTATCATCGCCACTAAAACCTAATTCTACGCCACTATGGCAAAAGTTGCATAACGCGTTTTGAACAGCATAGAATTCGACTCATTGGCGCCGATGTGGCATAAGCTCTCAGAAACTAATAATATTCCGTGCGTTTTGGCCATAACAATTACATCGCAAGTGTGTTGCACTTTTATCGATATTAGTAAATGAGATAAAATATACATCCCGCGGTGAGGAAATTGTAAACCGTAATTAAAGTTGGGCCTCTGTAAGGAATGCAAAATTAATGACTCATAAAATAAATTGGATTTATGGTGTTCAATTATGAGAATTTGAGAAGTTTAATAACCGTTCCCACTCTTTGCGCATTATGAATTAGCAGTATTTTTTGCGCCTCGAATTGTGTATAATCTCCTCTATTTTTTATATACGCACGTCGCAACGGTTTAGGGTTACTTCTCATGAAAATAAATGCAATATTTATATAAGTATAGATATTTAAAAAAGTAAAAAAGAACTGACAAAAACCTGAAAAAAAATATAAATGTAAATTTCTTTTTTTTTTTAATAATGGGTGTAACCTCTAGCTCTCTAGTTCTATAGCGCCCTAATCGTAACTAGTGGCATTCTAACATTAAAAACACGTGTTCGTTGCACAAAACGTAAAGCAGTTTATATTTCGAGTTCTAAGATATAGAGCGACGGCAATGCACAACAATAAACACCCCTAGACCACTGCGCCGTGTGTATACGAATTTTATTGCGTTGGCGACTGCATTCAACATGTAAAAGGTCCCCAGAAGTTTGTATAACCAAAGTTTTAATGAGATAAATACAAAACGCGATAAATAATTTACTAGCCGTGTCCAATATTGCATGACGCAAGTAACGTGACATAAATTTAGAAATTTAAACGCTGGTACGGCTAAGACCTCCTTTCTTTTCTGCATTACGAAGGAGTCAACTTCTTTTATTAAATACCGATAGAGTTATCTGCGTGTCGACGGCTTGCCTACCGTTAACAGCCAATGAAAAAACAATTAGAGACTTCTCTTTCCTTTGGGAAGAAAGCCTTGCTCCGTTTTGACAAAAGATGTCCATCGCTTTGTCGCCAAGAAATCGCACATTATCTCCAGCTAATAATGGCAAAGCAAATCCCAACGAAAAAAAATTCCTCCCTTCTGGACTTGAACTACAAATAGACTTTGACACGAGACGTGGATGAACTATGATTTAACTTGAATACCGCAAACGTAAACTGTACAATAGAGGAAAAGCTAAAGAGGACCCGGGACGATGACAATCCCTTCAAAAGACGTAGCGATCCAAAAGACAGGTATTACTGCTGACGATTATGTGGGTGATTGCGACACGCCAGCAAAAGCGTTAACTGACGCCTCGGCTGGCGTACTATCCGAAGATACAAGCAATTACACACCCGAGCCATTCTCAAAATCTTTGCAGCCGATCCTCCGCCCACTACAAATACAACTGTCGTCAGTATGCAAACTGAGATTTATGCTGTACAGAGCGAAATTAAAGGCTTCCTTTGTTGCTTGTTGGAGACTTCCCTTGGGTAACATAAAATGGTTGTAAAAGATGCAACGAACAATATAGTAAGTACATTCTACTTAATATTTCCGTGGTATTGCAGCCCGAGTTTCATTATCTACATGGTTTAATACCACACTGCAAATTATGCTACCATCCTTACAAAACTCTTATAGAACTACAGTAGAGGTAACGGTAACGATTTAGTGAGCTTAAAACCATATAGTTACAGAACTAACAAAGTAGTAACTGTTACTCTTATATAACTATTATAGAAACTATTACTAAAGAATATCGAACATGATGATATATAACTTCTAGTCACTGTAGATTTATTAAAATGAATAAAATAAGTAATCAGTCACACACTTTGGTAGCAATCACTCTATAAAACAGTCACATAACTCCACGACTACCTACTACAGGCATATAATTTGGTTATTTAACACCATTATAGTTATATATCCTTTATATAACCCCAAGTCACTGAAGATTATGTGAAATGTCTGTTAAATGAAATATCTAATCAGTTACAAATTTTATCGGGCTAGACCTGTAATAACTCTTGAGGCCAATTTGAAGTTGCAACATTTAACTCCTGGACAGGATCATTATAAAAAAATTTTCAGCGTCTAACGTAACGTCTTAAAGTTGCTCTTATAAAACTAGTTTTATAACGTAACGTCTTAAAGATCGATAAATAACAGTCACGGTATAGAACTGTTATATAACTCCACAACTATATAGTCATATTATAGAACCTTGTAACATTGTTACTTAACTCCGTTACAGTTGTATATCTTTTATACAACCTCAAGAATTATCGGATTATTTGAAATGTTTGTTAGATGGAATACATCAATTACAGTATTTATTATTATTATTGGGCTAGTATTGATAAATTGTTTAACTTAATTTGGAGTTGCAATATTCTACCTCAAGGCAGGATCGTTCTGTTGCCACTCCTATAAAACTAGTTTTATAATGAAAGTCTTAAAGATCGATCGAAAACAGTCACGATATAAAACCGTTATTTAACTCCACAACTACATAATATTATCATAGAACCCTGCAGCAATGTTATTCAACTCCGTTACAGTTATATGCCATCTATAAAACTTCAAATCACTGAAGATTATTTAGAATGTTTGGTAGACCGATTAAACAATCATTTACAAATTATTATCGGGCTAGTAGTATCGCTATTAAATTTTATCAGAGTATAAAGCACGATAACTGTTGTTACTCCTATATAACTAGTTTAGTAATATTAACAATCACGGTATAAAACAGTTATATAACTTCACAACTATAGTCATACTGTAAAACCTTGTAGTATGGTTATATAATCCCGTTACCGTTATATATCCTCTATAAGGATCGTTATTATGTTTCATCGGCTTCTAAAGCACTATAAGTCTTGTTAGTCTTAAATAGTTTTATCATATAACGCATCAAAAACTGTTAAGTAACAGTCATGGTATAAATCAGTTATATAATCCCGTTCCAGTTATATACCCTCTATAAAACTTCTTTCACTGAAATGTTTGTTAGACGGAATAATTAACCACTTGCAAATATTACTGGGCTAGTATGGTTACATTCTCTAGGCTAATTTAAAGTTGCAACAACCAACCTCTTATATAACTAGTATTATAACAAGATCGTTAAGTAACAGTCACGGTATAAAACAGTTATATAACTTCACAACTACATAGCCTTATTACTAACTTGTAACATGGCCGTTTAACCCTGCTACAGTTATATAACCTCTATAAAACTTCTAGTCACTGAAGATTATAAATGTCTGTTAGAATGAACAATAAATGACACTCATTATACATTCTTTAAGCTAATTTGAAGTTGCAACATACAACATCAAGACAAGGTCGTTATTAAATTTTATCGGTGTCAAAAACACTTTAATATTGTTAATTTATGTAAATCCTATAAGAAGACAGCCCCGTTGCAGATTAAGAAGCTGTCGCATAAAAACCATTTATTTTAGAGAAAATAACTTTTAATACATAAATAAGTAAAATAAAATTAAACATTCTTATAATCTTCTCGAATTTAGCATAGGGAATCTATTCATAGCATTGCTAAAAATAACAATTGTTAACAAAAAAAAACGAATATACTTGTTTCCCAATTGTTGATCCTCATTAAAAAAAAAACTATTATTTTTTTAAATTACGCAACGATTGGGTATCAATTTCAGTTTTCTTATCATTATGGAGTATTAATAATATAATCACAGAGTATAAAAAATAAAATAAACTCATGCATGATCTCAAGCTTTTGCTTGGCATAATTTTCCAAAAAAGCTGCTGCGATGCGGCGCTGATTCGGTTGCAAGAAGGATAATGGCAAATTTGGCGGCTTGTTTACACGATCATTTTAATTTATGACCGTCTGCAATAATTATCAATAAATACACCAGTAATGAAACGAACGAGCATCAATAAATAATCTTAATTGGGCAATAACGACAGCTTATTATATCTGAACAATTGAATTCGATACAGGGGTCCTTGTCCTTGTCCTTGTAGGTTGCCAAATATTTCACAATTTGCACTCTAAATGCCAATCGGAAAATTGACCCCACTAGATAATAAAGGGCTCTCGCTTCGAGCTTACTTGCCAAGGGGTGATACCGTAATCTAATTTCTTTTCACAAAATTAATTACCGACTCTCTCGCTAATCTTCTTGCAATATCCAGGTTTTTTCCCCAACTAAACAACGCTCGTTACACTCTCCTGCAACAAGCACTCTGCACTAACTAAAATACCAAAAGAACGTACGCAAATGCACAAGGTAAGTCTCACCGGAGTCGCGTCTTTTAAAATAAACTAGATTAGGTCGGCCAGCCCACCTGAGGGCCCTCCGAATCCGCAGAGCAACGAGATCAAACGTATACACGTTCTCATGGAATTACATAACCGAGGCCACCCCGTCTTACATTTTTCAGTCGCAAAACAGAATGTATCGATACAGTCCTTGAAGATGCAAATCAGGAATCACGTCAAATTTAAAATAAAAGTTTTTGTTTTTATAGAGACACATTTGTTAGCCAAGCTATGCCACGCAACAGGTTTTAAAAGAGCATTGTGAGAAATTAATGTGGAAGATGCTCCAAATTTTGCAATTTTTTGTTTTGGGCCAGATTTTTGTTTGATTTTTTTTTAGAAATAAAATTATTATCTACTAACTCAAGCATTAAAAAAATCGTTAACCCAATTTGAAATTGTCTAGAAAACGATAACTGTTACTCTTATAGAACTTTATTGTAGTATAAGTCACGCTATAAAACAGTTACGTCTGTAGTAATACTATGGAACTTCGTAACGTTTATTTTACATAATTCCGTTACAGTTATATGTCCTTTACAAACTTTCTAGTCATTGGACATAAGCGCATTAATAAATTCCTAAAGTCGATACGTTAAGAAAACGTCATTATTGAATCTTATATATGTCTAGATGTCCACAAAAAGGTAATTGTTACTCTTATAGAACTCTATTCTACAGACCTTGGTAGTAATCAATCTCAGTTTTATAACGTAAAGCCACATAGAACATTAGCTATCGTCAGTCACGCTATAAAACTGTTATATAACTATAGTACCTATATACTATGAAACCTGTAACGTTTACTATTAGATAATTCCGTTGCAGTTATTAGGACAGAATAAGTAAATATTAACGTGCTACCATTGATAAATTCTTTAAAATAATTCGAAACATTGAAAAAATCGTCATTAAGTCGTATCAATGTCTAGAGAACGTTCACTGAGACTCTTATAGAACTATAGTGCATACATTTCGGTTTTATAAGGTAACGTTACAAATCGTTAAGTATCAGTCACGCCATAAAATATATAAACCAATAGTAACACTACAGAAATTTGTAACGTTTATTGTTGTAAAACCCCGCTACAGTTATATATCTTTTATACAACTTCTAGCTACTGCAGAGCATAGAAATATTTGTGGGAGAGAATAAATAATTAGGAGAAGCTCAATATTAAATTTTATCATTGGCCAGAAAACAGAAACTACTATTCTTACAAAATTCTATTGCATACACTTCAGCAGCAATCATAGTTTTATAAGGTAACGTTACAGAACGTAAAGTATCAGTCACGCTATAAAATAGTTAATAGCTACCGTAACATTATAAAAATTTGTAATGTTTATTGCTATAAAACCCCATTACAGTTATATATCTTTTATAAAATATCTAGTTATTGCAGAGCATAGGAATGTTCGTGGGAGAGAATAAATAATTAAGAAAAGCCCATTATTAAATTTTATCAATATCCAGAAAACAGTAACTGTTACTCTTATAGAACTTTATTGCATAAACTTTGGTAATAATCAATCTAAGTTTTATAAAGTCGGTATCAGTCATGATATAAAAACAGCTGTAGAACTATAGGGCCACTATAGATATTCGCAACGTTTATTATAGAACCCTCGTTACTCTTATATAACCTTTACAAAACTCCTCGTCGCAGGAGGCTGCTGGACCAAAATTAATGTATTGGATGGATAAAATTGATTCTTTAACCTGTTCCAAAACAATATCGAAATTAAATTTTATCGGTGTTTAAATGACCGTCGCTGTTACTCTTATATAACTTTCTTGTGAACAATCTGGCAGAAAATTGCAAACTTGTGTTTAATTTAACAGTTATTAACAGGTTTAATAATGTGATTTCAGAGGCAGTCAAATTGCATGGTATTTCCGGTGGCAAAATATTATAAAATATTAATAAATGACCTTGTTTATTTTCTAAGAATATAAAATTCCTTTTATCTTTACATATTATAAATTAAACATTACATTACTCGTAGATACTGTCTAACAAAATGTTTTATTAAATTTTGTACTCAAGTTTATTCAACAGTTTCTAATTTTTCAAACTGCTGATGTAACCGCCAGTATCTAGTAATAGCATTTTTATATGGCGATAATGAAAATTGTTATTACTTTTTAAGTGCAAAAACCCGTCTATTTACAGAAGCAATCAACACTGGAGGGACATGTCTAAAAACGGCTGATGATTCAGCCCAGGAATGTGCTACTGCATTTCTCAACTAGGACAACTTACTAGTAAATCCTTCAATAACAACGAATATACTACAGTTGCGACTTTTGTTGTTAGAGCACTTGTAATGGGGAAATATGTCTGAAATGCCAGACAATCAAGCTGAAATTCAAGAAATTTGTCTTTAAACTTAGCGAAAATGGACCCTGAATAATCAAAATTGGAAAAATAAACATGAGTGGGGAAAATTTAGGTATTAATAGTGTGTGAATAGATACCTTAGTGGGGTAAAACAATTCAGCTTAGAGCCAGCACTTTCGTATTACCTGAAAGAAAAAAAGACAAAAATTAATTATTTTCAGGAAATATTAAACATTACTTTAAATGCAGTAAAATAGTGCTCAGTACAATAAAGCGCATTTCTACAACCAAGTTGTCATCTTCAGGAGATGTGGTCCTCAAAACAATTACGAAACAAACGCGATAATCGCTCATACGGTATTGTATATCCTGCGACGCAAATGCGATGCATCCTTATCGGGCCCTCCAACGGCGTCCACATTACTAGGCTTGACCTAGGTGTGGGTCACGTAAAGCGAATTAAAATTCTTTTGGAGGTATTGATTCCCGGATGATAACTGTATAAATAAATATCTATGTGGCGTTTTAAAAATAGGTTACATCACGAATTAATATTCAGTGTCAATAAAATATTTTCGCGATGTGGTGTCTGCGCTGTTTACGTACAATTTATAGTTATAAAGCAGCATTTATGTAAATATGTCATGAATATATGTGTGTATATACAGTTTGTGCCACAGTTGAATAGTATTTCTATTTATATCAGTTTTTGTTATCACCGCGAGCTTTTCCTGTATAAATATTCTTATCTGCGTTCGCAAAACCGTTTACTTATGGAAATCGTTTCTTATCGCATATCTTAGCAGGGAAGTCCAACGTCAGTTTTGTCATTTATTTGATGTTTAAAATTCTATCTTCCGATAATACGAAGTACAAAAGATTCGAGCCATTTCAATTCCTGCTCGAATATTGAATTTGAGACCTTCCCTGAAATAATAATGTAAAATATTGCGGAATGATCTCGGTAACGCCGATTTCTGGCAGTCTATTCGGATACGTGAAATATAGGAGTGGTTTATTATTTGAGGGCTGACTAACGCATAACTATAATAAATTACTGATTATTTATGTTTTGTGTTGAAAGGTTTTCCTCGCAGTTTTCCAGTTACGTAACTGATTGAAACTTGGCTAAAATGCGACTTTCCTTCGCTAATAGGCGACACCTTGGGGCAATAGTTTCTTTATTGCAGCTTACAGAAGCGAAATATAGTGCCAAAAGTAAAAATTGTGTAAAAGAGAAAATCCAGATCCGACCCTCCATTGTTACGTCAAGAATTGTTGTACAGTTTACATTTTTACCAGCATCAAAATTTTATACGAATTGCCACTGCCCACTTTTATTTGTGTTTTATTCGATAAGCGACATGATCAATTTAATCCTGATATTAATTACCAACAAAACTTCAAATCGGCCAGGAATTATTAATGACTTCTCGTGTTAATTAAATCGGGGGTGATATCCAGCGACATTAATAAAATAAAATAGTATGTGGCCCTTGCCAATTATTCATTAAATTAATGACAATGTAATATTTCTGTAATTATCTACAAAAAACATATAATACAGTCATTTGGAGTCAAAAGTATCCAAACTTCGAACTAATTTGGAATTTTTTTTTGTGGGTTCTCAAAAAGGAAAGTGAAAACCACTCCTGAGGTTCAAAATTTAATACTGATACAAGTATTAAGAGTTACCTATTGGAGAAATTCATGTATATGTTTTTGAGGTCGATTATGAATCTGAAGGCAAAATTTTTGAATTCGCGATTGCACCCCTAATAAAAAATTTGCTATATTTTGTTTGTTTTAAGCAAGTAGAATTTTTTTCCAAAGTTTTTATTTTATTTTAAGGTATAAAATTTATATTCTAAGAAAACTGATATGTATTTATATTTTTGATTTTAAATTATACAGGGTGATTCACGAGGAAAGGGGCAAAATGTTATGGTAGATAGAGTTCACTTAGGTGAATTAGAAATGACTATTGAAAAAGGCCTGAGCCTTTTTTTTATTCATCTACAGGGTGATTTATGAGTTTTGCCCAATTTCTTAAGGTAATATCTTTTAAACTAATCATTAGAATCAGCTCATATTATGGGTATATAATATACTATTAATTGTCAATTTACATGCATAATCAAAGACAGAAAATTCCAAGGGCCGGCTCAACTAACTTTTATTTTTAGGGCTCCTATGAAAAAATTCACCCTGTGTACGTAATTTTTAAATTCTAATACCGAATTATGAAACTACATACAATAATGATCGAAAACATGTATTTTGTTGTTTTGCCACACTTTGGGCGAATTTTAAATAAGCGATCAATTTTCGCCAAAATCGAAGATCCCATAATTGGCAGCTTTTTTTTAATGTAGTTCCATAATTTATTATCAGAATTTGAGAAAAATTTATAGAGACTGATTTTTTCACAGAAACCTCAGAAATAAAAATTACTTAATCTGATGTTTAAATTATTTATTTTTGATTATTTATTTCATATTAATCATGCATGAAATCACAAAATTTTGTATAACAAATATTTTAGTTTGAATAAGAGAGGAAAATGTAATTTTATAAATTTGTTTTGTGCAGACCTTCGATTTTGGCGAAAATTGATCGCTTATTTAAAATTCGCCCAAATTGTGGCAAAACAACAAAGTACATGTTTTCGATCACTTTTGTATGTAGTTTCATAATTCAGTATTAGAATTTAAAAATCACGTACACAGGGTGATTTTTTTCATAGGAGCCCTAAAAATAAAAATTAGTTGAGCCGGCCCTGGAATTTTCTGTCTTTGATTATGCATGTAAATTGACAATTAATAGTATACTATATACCCACAATACGAGCTGATTCTAGTGATTAGTTTAAAAGATATTACCTTAAGAAGTATTGGTCAAAACCCATAAATCACCCTGTAGTTCAATAAAAAAAAGGCTCAGGCTTTTTTCAAGAGTCATTTCTAATTCACCTAAGTGAACTCTATCTACCATAACATTTTGGCCCTTTCCTCGTGAATCACCCTGTATATTTGATCCATTTTGAATCAAACTATCCCAAAATATTTTTATTTAAAACTGCTACAGAAGATTTCAAGAAGAAATCCTAATTTACCCAAAGAGTGGTATTTAAACGCTTTTAGCCGTCAACAGAAAATATTAACCGGCATTAGTTAGCAGGCCCATCCTTAATACCTGTCTCTGGTACATAATGACCAATCAAGCGTTCGTTTGGTAATTTCACGGTGATTTATACCGGCGTTGCAAATGTTTCTGCACGCTGCCCGATCTTACGTCTGTAACTATCAAAATTATTCTATTTCAAAATAACGGAATTGCACACAGCTATGTCGCAACGCTTAACGTAATCCGACCCAAAAAAAGTCTGACTAATTCGATTATTGTGCGAAAATCCATTTTTCCCAGATAAACACTTATCTTCCCGGTTATTACTTTCTTCTGCTACTTGGTTATTCATAATATGCACCAGTCAAACAAAGAATGCCGTTCCGTTTAATTTACTGCGAGTCACTGGCTGTAAAATGAATCACAGGCGAAATAATATTCCGGCTGATGTGGCACATTTCCCATGCCCACTTTTGAGCGGAAAACAAACCGTCAGCATTGTTTTCAATTAAAATCTCGGAAACAAAAAGATACCATTCGCTGCAAAAGCAATTAGACGGAGCAAGGTATGTGTACAACGTGTGAAACGAATGCACAAACGGTGGATTATGAAGTAGGCACCTTGTTCACCTGACTGCCGCACCCGCCCCTACGATGTTAACAGACAAACTAGCACCGAATAAACAATGTAAAGGAGATGCACTTCTATAATGACCGCAATCGCTAACCCGACAATCCTAACAAGAGCAAGGAGAGTACGGATCCACCTCGCAGCTCTCATAGGAAAATTAAACGGCTTAGAAAGGTTATTTATGAATCATTTCAGTTTATACCCAATTTGGCGCCGGGAATGTAACAAGAATGATCATGAACCTGGAATATATTCAGCACCCCATTTTCCACGGACTTCTTTATAATACCTTTGGATCCCTTTTCAGCCTCAACAAAAATTACTGTATTTTTCCGCATGATAACCCATTATATTCCTGAGAAGCAGAATCTGGGTCAGGGGGATTAATACCTCCTAAGAATAATTCATTCTAACGTGTTACCTTTTAGCAGCACAATGAATGATGCACTTATAGTCCAGTTAGTTACCAAACGAGGAGTCTCAAGAAGGTGAGGTGTTGGCATATTATCAATAAAATGTAGCAAAAATGCTGAATTATGTGAAGCTGATAGAAACAGAGAAAGAGATGAAGATGACGAAGTAGGTCTTTTAGAAGGGATTGCAGCAGTGATTAAATTTGACGAAAGACTTTTCCTCCACATTGCTTGATCTATCCATATAATATCACGTCTTTATTCTGATGAAGCTCACTTTTATTTCCAAATTTCTAGAGAGGAAGAAGTTCATGATTCCACCTCACGTACTGCAGATAATTCAGTCGCTATGGACGTTTTTGTTCATAAAATTAAAATGAAAAACATCAATTTTGATTTTAACCAGAACCAGAGGGTTGCAGGTAAATATATCGTCTAAGTGAGAACTGAGGGCATATTGGCGACGTTGCCAATGTTCCTCGTTACTTCTCCTGCACAAGCAGAAATTCATTAGGTAACACACATTATGGAAGGTAAGTAAAACAAATAAAACAACTGTTATCGCTAAGCAATTAATCACAAAGAGAATAAATATAATAATTTTATCAAATTTAAACAATGATAACGTTTCTAATTGAGATTATCATTGCATTCTGGTGGATAAATATTTGTTGTCTTGAATTTACTTAGCAATTCGGATAAGATAATAAACATGTCACATAAATGTCGATGCGAAAACATTCAGATTCTTAAAAAAATGGGTTTTCCTAAATAAACGATTTATTCAAGAGCTTAGAACTACTTTGTTAGAAATAAACGTTGGAAAACTGGTTGACAAAAGTAATAATTGGTAATTTAGTTATTCTATTTTAGGAATATTTCTACTAGGAAAAAACAAGTGTACCTCGAAAACTATTTTATCTAGAATAACAAGAAAACTTTATCAAGTTATTTCTCTTCGCCAAAAATTTGTATCTTACAAAAATAACGAGGAAGTTTTATGACGCATCAAACAATTTGTTTTGAAATGGGGGCCCGACCCTAGAGTCTAGAAATCATCGAAATTGACTAGGTATATAATTTTCCTTGGGGTCACTTTTTACAGCTACACAAGGTAAGAAATGTCCCTGCAAAATGAGTTGTTCTAATTCATGCGATAATTTTAATTACCGACCTACTATCAGCACCAAAATGAATTATTGGCATCTAATCACAACAACATTGTTGAAATTTGCCTACAGCCAACCATGAGTAATTCTTTTGGATATAGATTAATAAACTATGACAGTACATTTACATAGAAATTACTGCGATGGGATTGCTGCGTGAATAATTTACATCGGTTTGTTTGGAAAAGTTTGTTTCATATTTGCATCGATTCCAAGCCTCAGTGTTTGGAAGAAATATTAAATCATCCGATCGATATATGCATAGCAATGCTAGGAAGTGCAGTTCAAAATTTAGCAGGTGCATAAAAACACTAGGGATTGTGTGACTAAAAATGGCTCCGTTTTCGAGTGAAGAGGAGGAAAGTGTCAAAAAACGATAAAATTTAAGAAAAATCGAAAGTCGCAGGAAAATTCTGAAATAATTCATGGAAATGTAATTAGACGTGAGAAAACGAATGTCGTAAACGCGAGATCGCTATTTTCTTTCGTTCTCAAAATATGAGCGATTGAAACGAAAAAAAATCAACAGATTTCAACTTTTTCAACTTTCGTCCCCGATATCTTGAAAACAAAAGGAGTTGGGGAGTTTCGGTTTGCACCAATCGATTGCTCGTACAATTTTCTATAATAAGAGGTGCTGGTGGAGCTAAAAACTAGCTTTTGTTTCCTCTAAACTGATATACATCTCCAGACATCTCCAGGTTTCAAATTTCGCAAGACGCCGCCTTAGGTGCTATTCCTTCCATCTAGTATTCGCGTTGGCGAAAATATGAACGCAAGACATCCTTATCAAAGGGCGCATATTACACGGCACATCCATTCCGACGAAAAAAGGTTTTTTATGTCGATCAAATTACATCCGTCTGTTTCCTGCTCCGGCCTGCCGCCGCCCACAAAAATAATTATTTACTTTTGCGCGTTAAATGCAAATAAATTGTATTATTGTGTAAATTGTACCTAAATCAAATAACTGTTATCCCTTTTATAACTGAAGACAGCCATAAATTTACCGAATTAAATTGTTATTCGGTTATAACGCTGAGGAGCCGGGCAACGGCGTCATCCCTTTGAATGGAGTATTTAAATTTTATTTATATTTCCCGCAAAGGGCTGCGTCTGAAATATAATTACATAAAAGCGTTAAATACGAATACAACGATGTTTCGTTGGACATACATATTATTTTACAGCCTCTTTTAAACGATTTAATTTTTTTGCAGTACAAACATAAACATTTTCAGTATTAATAAATGACAGACCTCTCGTTGGGCGCCAATTTGTTTGATGAACAAGGGTAAAACTTCTTCCAATATAATGAATTCAATCACTGATAATAGCAGATTCGCGTTTTTGTTTTTTTTTTTGGTTTGAAAATACTTACTTGGTAATTTTATCTATAATATACAACCTAGATACGTATCGATTTTACCGATTCTTTTATTTGCGAAAAAACGAAGTGAAATTCCTCGCAGCTCTTTCAGGACTCCAACAAATTTAATTTAAAAGAGAGGCGATAATAATAAATTTACATACTAATTTAATTCCGTTATATGGGTACAAGTCCGTACCGGTGGCGCCATTTTAAAAGCATTAACATTTGCGTGTCGCAGATTTGCAGGGCCGCTTAACAAACATTACGAATTATTGCTGATTTATCGGAAAATTTTACTATTCATTAGAGTTTCAAATGAAAATACGGGAATTAAAAATATGTAATCGAATGAATTCGGATATATTCCAATTATTGGATCACCAATTACGAATATAAACCGATTATAATCAAGTTGGTAAAAAACGGACATATGAGCTAATTTAAAATTGATTTCATAGGCGCATTGCTATACAGGGTGTTAATGTTATCACCAATAATTTCCTTGCTGCAGTATATAATTTCGTTTTAAAAGATTATTTTTTATGCCAGTTTTAATATATTTTGATTTTGATGTATGTCCGATTAATAATTGCAAAAGGTTAAACTTTAGTCACGCCACTAAATAAATTTGTTTTATTCATTGTGTAATAGCACATTTCGTTGTTGGATAATAGATTTAAATTATGCCGAAAAAGGAAATAACTGCGCCGCAGTAGAGTTTTAAAGAAGGAAGTAAGCGAGATAAGTATTTATGATTTAAAATAGTCATTAATTACTTTAATAGGGACATTCTAATTTGAATAAAGTTACGTAATACGGTTTGTATTTGAAAAATTAAAGTTGGTGTTAATATCTCAAAATCTAAGAGTTGGCAAAAATTTTACAATTTTTTGAAAATCTGCATCAAAAAGTGCTCAAAGAATGATTTTTGAAAAAAAAATGGGTCGTAATAGTTCGATTATCCGAGCTCGGCCGCGGAAGGATATTAAGCAACGAAATTTTTAGGGATTCGAGAGGAGAGTTGGTTCTAGCTATCCTGAAAGTTCGTTCGAAAAAATCCTCCGGGGAGGGAAGCAAGGGCCCCCGGAAAAGTACAGTTTTTCAGCAAAATCGGCCTTTTTAAAAAATTCGTATCTGGGCTAATATCGGAGATGGACCGAAAAATAAAAAAAAGAGTTCTTCATTTTCCTTCTTCTTGCCCGCCGTCTGAGTCCGGATCCTCTAAATCCAAAGGGAAAGACTGTGGCGCGTTCCTAAAGGGTACATGTTTGAAAAAACGCTAAAATCAGACAAAATCGTCTCTTTTCAAAAATTCATAACTTTCTTATGAGGCAAAATCGAGAAAACGATTACGTCTCAGGATTTCCCAAATTACATCTAGTTTTCAAAAAAAAATACGCCGCCAGTCCATCTCGAAGGAGGCCCGAGTTATTAAGCTCGGCCCGGACGCGTGTTTGGAGAAATTTGAAAAATTGAAAAAAAACACGAAATCTTTAAACGCTATTTCTAAACGAAGAATCGCCGCCGGGCCGTCGTTCTGGTAATAAATCCAAGGTAGAGGGTCCAACTTAGAGGTACATTGCCAATCTCGCGGTCTCGCTGCGATTTTCGAGGCAGTAGAAACGAACGAAAAAGTGGAATTTTGACATTTTGACGAACATTTTGAGGTTGGTGAGCACGATAAATGGGACATCCGGTATATATTTACAAAATTGTTATAAACAATAATTTCATAATTACCAGCTCTGTATTATTTATGAGAAACAGTGAACGCTTAGCAACTCTCATTTAAACATTTTAAATTATTTATATATAAATACAACATAAATAATTAATATACAAAGAGATTTAAAAGTTTAATTACCTTTCACTTCGATAAAGGTTTACTGGACCCTGAAACAAACAAAAAATTCACATGTAGAAGAAGTTTGATGCATTTTTCTTAAAAATATTAAACGGGTATTTATAAGAATCAGTGCTCTTGTCAGCTGCCTACTAACGGAATGGGATCACCAGTCGTCAAAAGGCCCCTTTTTTTTATTTATACTAAAACTTTGTTTGTTGGCGCAAAAACACCAGTTAGAACACCTCAAAGTTGGCTTATTAATCGCAGTTGCAGCTTGTGCTGACTAATTAGGAGATGCTACAAGAAGATGACTCGCAGCACTTGGAAGGAAAACGGAAAATCTCCCTCGACTATTCAAATTACAACGGAAAATTCTATTTTGTTGTCTCAGGCTGAAATGCCAAACACTTCGCTCCGCGTTTACTCAGAGGATGTGTGAACAGATTGAAAGGTGACGTTAAAGACGCATACTGACTGCGGAAACGCGGATTTTATGAATCGTGCATAACAATATGTGATGTAATAAACATGCTAACACTGTAAACGTCTTGCGAATATCCATTATCCAGGCCGGTGTTTGTTTGAAGAAAGGCCACCGAAAGTGCTAACTAATTTAACGCCGAATGCAAATTGGTTTTGCACCTACTAACCTTGGGGTACCATTTACGACTAAAAATGTTAAATCTGGGTACTGTTGAACAAAGACAAATATGAGCGCCAGTGCTGGTAGAAGCACTATAAGAAAATACAGCTATGTTTATTTTTAGAGACAAAAATATAAATTTTGAAATTTAACTCTTTATTGTTTTCAACAACTTTAGCTGCAAAAACCAGGACCAACGACAGATCCTTGCCGAAACTGATAATACCAATAATATACCTGACCTCGTCCATTAAAACCGAACGTAACATGAAAACAAGTGCGAAAAACATTCAGAGGTGATAAAATAATGAGTAATCTCTTATGTAAGCACATTTAATAATGTTTTTAAATGCAACACTGTCGGCCCATAGCTTATTTATTATACCGTACGACGATAATTCAAATATATTACTTATATTAAACAGATACCACGTTATTTATGGGTGTTTCATTTTTTTTTTGTTCCCGTTTTATTAACTAACTGACGCATGTCTTGACTAATGATACTAAATAACAGACGATGAACTAATCGTCGTACATTTTGTGTGATTTATGAATTAACAATGATTTGAATTTCAATAAAAATTTCATAATTCTCATAAATAAACACGGCACCACCTACGTGCACACTATACATACAATGACAAAAATAAGTAGTTAGCAGTAGGCACTTTTTTGTAAACAAGTTACTTATGAAATAATTACAATAATTATTTGAATGGTGAATCATAGGCAGGTCGAATTTTTAACCTACTGAACTATATGCTCTTATTTCTAAAAGTTGCAACTAGTCAGTTGTTTATCACCGATTGTTATTGTATAAATTAAGTGGTGGTATCAAATTTTAACAAAAATTCTGAGAGAACTAAAATATGAAGAGGAATCTTTTAACTGAAAAAATTGAAGCACCTATGCCAAAGCTTGATTGAACAATGCTGCCTTGAGACAAATGAAATAATTATTAATATCATATTTATAAGGCAAGCAATATGTCATTCAATATCAAGTCGATTGTGGCATCCTTACCGCGTGGCTGTTTCTGTCGTTACACAAAGTTCGCCTAACTAAAATCATAAATTGTAGATTAGTTGCCTGGTAACTAATTGCTTGCTAAATAATTCATGTATGATTTATTAGGTTTCGAAGACTTCAATGAAAAAAAAAGGACGCTACTACAGCAGGATGCTAACAAACGTTTTTGATATAATCCAACGAACAAGTTTAAAGAGCTGGAGTGCAAAAAAAATAATTTTCGTTGACAAATATTACGCCACAGAGAAAATTAAAAAAAAATTATAAAATTATGCCTAAATATCGTGCATATTTTTTCGGTTATAAAACTAAACACACTTCCGGTGGGCTGGGACTGAATCTAATTCCAAATAGAATTTTAGCACAAACTTGCACACACCAATAAAGCCATGACATGCTGTGTTTGCTCGATATTCTATATGATTCGAATTTGTATTTACTTTGTATTTATCGGGCAAATAAAATTATATCTCTTTAGCAGACATTTTTGCACGTTTATATAATTGAGTACGTTTTTATCTGGAGGGGTCAACCGATATCGACGTCAAATCTCGTTTTTATACATTCCATTCCATATTTAGTTGCATTTGTTTTGATATAAATATGTCACGAAGTCACTGAAATAATCTTACCAAAGCGAAAACATCATTATCAGCTATTTTTGTTTAATTTGACCACATCCGAGAAGTTCAAATACGTTTGTGTTTATCAGCCCCAAGTAGTGTGCGACAATCTACAATAATTATTGTACTTAAACCTACTCATTATAGGGTACGATTCTATGGGACGCCATTTTGTAATAATAATTTTCAGAAGATATTTTTAATTTCATTAGAAATATTTAGTAAATATTTTTAATTGATTTTTTATACTAATTAGAAATATTTAATAGATATTTTATATCAATTAAAAATATCTAATAGTTACTTTTGATTTAATTAGAAATATCTAATAGATATTCTTGTGTCAATCAGAAATATTTAGTAGATATTTTTAATTGAATTAAAAAGATCACTAAATATTTTCAAATATGACAAATGCCACCAAATATTTTTATTATAATAATTAAAAATAGCTAACAGAAAATTGTATTTCATTTGAAAATAAATATAGATATTTCTAAATCTATATCTATCAGATATTTTTAATTGGATAAAAATGTCTAAGTAGTAGTTAATTGGATTAAAAATACCTAGTAAATATTTTTAATTCATTAGAAATATCAGAATATGGCGCGATCTCTGTATGTCGAAACAAAATACAATTTAATGCCTAATGACTTTGTGTCGTTACTTACTGTATTGCCAATAAAAATGTCTACTTCATCATAGAAATGCATATAAAAGATGCAATTTTTTACTACAGCTAAAAATATATTTATTTCATTAGAAATATCTAGTTAATTAATATTGTTAATTGAGTTCAATTATAACTGACTTTTTAATTGAATTAAAAATGTATTAAAAATATGTAGTGAAGATTTTTAATCAAATTTAAAATTTTTAATGTTACTCTTGACTAGGTATTAAAAATTAGGTAATTTAATTCGGTAATTAAGACTGCACATAAATATATGGAAAGAGGACAACTCTTCGCTATCAGTAAAGAGATAAACATAGAAAAAAATTGTTGGAAAAAGATAAGTATCGCATACTTTGCATGTATTTCTACGATAAGTAGACATTTTTGCTGGCAACACAGTAAGTACTGACACACGGTGATTAGACATTAATTAAAAATATTTACTAGATATTTTTAATCCAATTAATTAAAAATATCCTGTAGATAATTTTAAACGATTATAGTTTAAAATTTTTTACCAGATATTAAATATATCCAATTTAGCTAAAGACATTTACTAGATTTTATAAGTTCAATTAATGCTTATTGTCAGATATTTCTGAATCATTTAAATATATCGACTAGATAATTTTAAATGAAATAAAATTTCTAATTGATATTTTTAATTAAATATAAATTGTCTGTTAGATATTTTTAAACGAATATAGCTTAAAAATGTCTATCAGATATTTTTACTTCAGTTAGAACTATTTCCCCAATATTTCTAATACAATTAAAAATAATCAGATATTCTAAACATTTAAAAATATGTATTTATATTTATTTTCAAACGAAACACGATTTCCTAGTAGATATGCATTTTTAATTATATTAAAAATATTTGGTAGATATTTTTTAACGGTATTAAAAATTTCTAGTACATGTTTTAAATCATATCTGAACTCAAAAAATCATTAAAAAAGTACCTTGATTAAAAGAGAGCTTAAAATATAATATAAAAAATTGTATGAGATATTTTTAATAATTTAAAATACCACCAAATATATTTAATTTAGCTAAAAACGTTTACTAGATATTTAAAATTCAATTAAAATTAATTACCGTTATCTCTAAATCATTTCAAAATATCGACTAGATATTTTTAAATGAAACAAAAATTTCTAATTAATATTTTTAATTAACTTTAAAATATCTAGTAGATATTTTTTTAAACGAGTTTAAAATGTAGCTTAAAAATGTGTACAGGATATTTTTTCTTCAGTTGGAACTATTTCCCAAATATCTCCAATACAATTAGAAATAATTACTCAAATATTCTAAATTAATTAAAAATATTTGGTGACATCTTTACCACATTTTATAATAATCACCTGATATTTTTAATTATATCAAAAATATGTAGTAGATGTTCTAAATCATATTTTAACTCAAAATATATAAAAATGTACCTTGATTAAAAACATACGAGTTTAAAATAAAGTTAAAAAATTGTTTTAGATATCTTTAATAATTTAAAATATCACCAAATAAGTATAACCAATTTAGCTAAAAACATTTACTAGATATTTTAAGCTCAATTAAAACTAATTACCTTACTAATTACTAATTAAAAATATTTCTAAATCATTTAAAAATTTCTATTTTTAATTGCATTCGAAATATTTATTAGAAATTATTTCATTTAAAAGTATCTAGTCGACATTTTTAAATGATTTAGAAATATCTGGTAAATAGTTTCTAATAGATATTTCAAATGCAATTAAAAATATCCAGTACATATTTTTAAACGAGAAATATAATCAATCGATATTTTTCCTTCAGTTATAACTATTTCCGTAGAAACAGGAAGATACGGATACAATTAAAAATAAATAATTAGATATTCTAAATCACTTGGAAATATCTACCAATTATTTTTAAATTAAATACAATATTCTAGTAGATATTTTTAATTATATTAAAAATATTTGATGACATTTGTCATATTTCAGAATATTTAGTAATAATTTTAATTCATTTAAAAATATCTATTAAATATTTCTGATTGACACAAGAATTACTATTAGATATTTTTAATTGAATTAAATGTAACTATTAGACATTTTTAATTGATACAAAAGTATCTATTAAATATTTTTAATTAGTATGAAAATATCTAAGTCTGACAGTTTTAATTCAATTCACACACCTCTGAAACTCTTTAGACGTCTTCTTCTTCTGTCTGTCACATCACAACAAGGATATACACACATCTATCGGCCCTTGTTGTACACATTTAGTTTTCCATTTACCTTGTCGTAAGGCTGACAGGCTGTACAAGTATAAAACCGGTATAGCCACTCATATTTATATTTCCAGCCTATAACTCATGTTTAGAAATCTTGGTCAAGTCCGCCCTGTACAAGTCGAACAATATAGCTGTAAGAAGTTATGTGTGCAATATTTAACTGCGAATAGTCTCCTTTGGCAACCTTCATAGTACATAAATGGCCTTGGAGAAAAAAAAAAGAATTCCTTGTCTCGTCGTGCATCGCCTACGAATTGTTCCCCATATAAGTTTACAGAATTGCGACTAGACCCCGTCTATATCTACGCTAATAATGCAACAAGAAAACAACGCCAGAAATTTATTACGCCGAGCATAGAGCAGCTCTTATCCTTAATGAATAGGAATTTATCTGGAGGCGCATTGCACTTTTTCATGTGCGGGAGAATAATTGGAATTATGTACACGTAAATCAGTTATTTCCTTTTCGTTGTCGGTCCAATCGATGGCCTTCGGTTCGAATTCAAAATAATACGTACATCAATATGTGCACGGCGTGGCTAGGCTCAGTAATGACTTGCTTTAACATAGATAGATATTTTACAAAAATAAACATCTCCGCAACTCGAATAGAGTATTGTATATTTAAAGACATCGGACACACGCCTAATGGTCGGGTATAATGGACTTAATTAGAGTTGGTGGTGGTATCCGGTATAATAAACAAAACGCAAAAATTATAAAACAATTTTTGCAATGATGTAATGTTTAATGATTTATTTAATACCGCAGATAATTAAGAGCAATTTAACTGATGATTAAAACTATTAAAAAAACTGTTTTCATATAATCTAATCTTATACATACTTTATTTCTGTAAATAAAAATTGTAATATGTCCTCCAAAACAAACAATTTTATTGCATCTATATATAAACTTTATTATTAATCAGAAACTACTTACTTCAAGTCGATTATTATAATATAATGTTTATATTTAGTAGAAACCAAAATTAATTGGTCAATTAAAACAAGTGTTTAAATAACAGCATTTCTCTGGCGTTGATATATTTTTACAGCAAACACTCATCGTGATAAAAAATATGAATATGGACAAGGCATCAGGTTGCTCCTAGGAGGAAATTACAGGCAGCAACCTTTCTTAAATTATTTAATGGCCCTTGACGAAGAACAAACTCAATACACATAATTCTTGGCTTAAAGGAAACAACCCTATATGCTAAAAATGTAGCTAATAACAAGGGCAACGTTTGGTCGAACGGAAAATAGCGTCACCGTCTAGGTTACGGTCCGACCAAATTGGTGATGTCACCGTTCAGGTTCTCGTCCGACCAAGAGGATGTTAGAAGTAAAGCTGGCGGTTACTTGACGCAATTATAACTTTTATAGAAATAAATAAATTTTTTAACGTCCGAAATACCTTTGATCTTATCAAGAGACTTCGATCAATCAAAAGCCTTTACTTGGATCATTTATTCTTTTACGTGAATCACTCCAAAATAAAAACAAACAAGAAACGATTTCAATAGAATGTGCGCCTATTTAAAACGGGTGATTGAACCGGAGGGGATGGGTATTGTATTAAGCTCGTATTAAAGCCATCATCACAAAATCTTTACGTTATGCCAACCTGAGCATGTAACTTTATGGGCCATTTCGTTATTTCAGAATAAAAACAATGTGGAGATAAAAAATATAAACTGGGACAGCGTTCCGCATGTCATGTGGTTTAAATCAAATGATTCTACCTACCTACTATTTAGGCTAATAATAAATTGTAGGTATTATTATAAACTGTTTACTGTTACTTAATATTTAAAAATATTTTCTCACAATAATACTGCTTTAAAAATAATTCTCTCACAATTTCTATTCAAAACATCACGCACCTGCCTGGAGCGCATCCAACTAGAGCAAAAAGCAAAAGCATTTTATTTCGTAGGTGGATAAATTTTGCCTACCGACAACATTTATTCGAGCATAACTGGGACACACATTTTTAATCCGGGCAAAAAATATACATTGCGCTCTAAAAAATATTAATTAACACGAAAGGATCGTTAGTTAATACACCACGTATTTGGTGAGGAGTCCAAGGGATAGTTCCCTTTGCAAGTTTCTTTTAAGGCAAGACCGATGCGTCGCCAGAGAGATAATCAGTCAAGTCGACGAATTCAGGTAGGACAGCCAGAAGTCAAAGACGACAAGAAGGTTGAGATAGTGCACTGTGGCGTAATGAACTAGTGGGCTAATTAAATATTGTATTTAGTAGTTCGCCCAAGTTCCATCCTTGCCACCATTAGCAACAGCAGTAATATAAGGGTAATATACTGGGAGCTAGGGAATATTTTTATCGAGTCTGCAATTCGATTAAAAATCAGTAAAACATTTAAAAAGTTTGATCCTTGCGAATTCTGCAGTTAATTTCGGAACCTTTTATATTCCGAAAATATGGAAAGCTGCACGGGCTGCCGCATATCCATTTAAAAGCCACGTGTAGGCCTCGAAGAGCATCACGTGGGGGGAATAAATATAGTATATTTATTAGCGGTTTTTTCAGCGAGGAGAATTCGACCGGCCCAAGTTTAATTTACGACTTCTCCTTTTTGTATATCGAGATCAGAGCTCTCTCGGACACTCCGGTGCAATGGCAATCCGCGCGCACAGCACAGGAGAGAACCGGTTCGGAGTCTGCAAGGACCAGTTCTGGGTAAAGATGTGTGTCCACGGTCAGAGCTCCCTCGCTTCAGCTGTTTCATCTTCGGTGGCGGACAAAAGACGCATTTCTTGCTGAATGGCCACACGGCCGCAGATAAAACTTCGGATGAAAAGGACTACTTAGTATTCCTTCGCATATTTTATGGGGAATCGGTATATCTTACGCCACGTCTCACTGAGGAGGAATAAGTGCAGGCGAAGTAAGCCAGCTCGGCCAGGTGACGTTCTGATTTAATGATGATAGTTTACAATAATTATCATAAGTCATGGGAACGTCGCGTATTAACACATAAATATGGTAATTTGGATATATAAATAGTAAGTACATCCAGGACAATCGCCTTTCAGGACGTTTATACTAGAATTTAAATTTTGGGTATTTTTACTAGGGTTTAATTAAATTTTTGGCTTTTTTACTAGAATTTACTTCATAGGGGTCAAAGGTCAATTTTTACTAGAATTTAATTTTCTAATTTGAAAGTCTAGTAAAAATGTTAAAAATTTAAATTCTAGTAAAAATTCGTGACGCTGACCTTTGACCTACGTGACCTTGACCTATGACGTCATCAAAAATTAAATTCTAATAAAAATTTACCTTTGACCCCTATGTCGTAAATTATGGTAAAATGTCAAAAATTTAAATTCTAGTAAAAATATTAGAAATTTAAATTCTTGTAAAAATAAGTAGCTTTGATCTTTGACCTACGTGACCTTATCATCAACAATTAGATTCTAGTAAAAATTGACCTTTGCCCCTATAGCGTAAATTCTAGTAAAAATGCCAAACATATTAATTCTAGTAATATGTTAAAAATTTAAATTCTCGTAAAAATATGTGACGTTGACCTTTGACCTATGACGACATCAAAAATTAAACTCTAGTAAAAATTGACCTTTGACCACTATGGCGTAAAAATTCTAGTAAAATTACAACAATTTAAATTCTAGTAAAAACGTTAAAAATTTAAATTCCAGTAAAAATTCGTGACGTTGACATTTGACCTACGAGCCCTTGACCTATGACGTAATCAAAAATTATATTCTAGTAAAAATTTACCTTTGACCCCTATGGCGTAAAAATCCTAGTAAAATGTCAAAAATTTAAATTCTAGTAAAAACGTAAAAAATTTAAATTCTAGTAAAAATTCGTGACGTGACCTTTGACCTACGCGCCCTTGACCTATGACGTAATAAAAATTAAATTCTAGTAAAAATTGACCTTTAACCCCTATGGCGTAAATTCTAGTAAAATTGCCAAAAATTTAAATTCTAGTAAATGTTAGAAATTTAAATTCTCGTAAAAATACGTGAAATTGGCCTTTGACCTACGTGACCTCGACCTATGACGTCATCAAAAAATAAATCTAGTAGAAATTGACCTTTGACCCCTATGGCGTAAATTCTAGTAAAACTGCCAAAAATTTAAATTCCAGTAAAAATGTTAAAAATTTAAATTCTCGTAAAAATACATGACCTTTGACCTACGTGACCTTGACCTATGACATCAAAAATTATATTCTAGGAAATATTGACCTGTGACCCTATGATGTAAATTCTAGTAAAAAATGCTAAAAATTTAAATTCTAGTAAAAATGCCAAAAGTTTAAATTCTAGTAAAAAGTCCTGAAAAACGAGTCCTGAATGTACTCACTTACTACTCATATAAAACGCAGAAGATTACCACAACTTTCCCCCACTCCCCAGCCCCAATAACAATTATTTTATATACAGTTATTAATTACGACTCAATTAATAGTTCACTCAAAAAATAATACATTTTCATTCTGGATTTATTTTAAACGCCACGCCGTTCGATGTGAAACGAGTAAATCAGTGGATTTTATTCGGACGTTTAATTGGTTATTAATGGAGGGACGAAATTAGGTTTTAATCATATCAAAACAAACACCTGGATTACCACGTTAAATACAGAACAAAGGACATATGCCAAACGTAAAATTTAACAGTGTTAGGGAGTTTAATCTTTTATTGTTTCAGAAGAATTAAAGCTGGAACCAAATGGTTTCCGCATCCTCTTCCCCAGTGAAACTTACACAATTTTAATTATTTAAAAATGATTGTCATTATACCTATTTAATTTCATTCGAAACCTTGTATTTTATCCTTTCGATGTTAAATTCGTCTGCCGCAGAGGCGAGGCTCCTCCGCCATTACCCGCGCTTGAGACAAAAGCAAGTCGCATCGCACCTCGTAAATTTAAATCAGAACACGCGGACGCTGATAACCGACGTCATCAGAAGGAGTCGCCCGGAAAAAAAGCTAATTGCTAGCTTACGTTTGTCACTATAAATTTTACAATTATTTGGCTTGCACAAATACTGTAAGAGGATTATGGCGGCCGCCATTTATGTTTTTGCTGTGGGATAATCTGGGCACTTCAGATTAATGCGGTCGCCAACAGAATATGCTCAATCCCAAATGGACTGACTGACATTATTCATGCCGCACGTTGCGAGTAAATCATAAACATGACAACTAGGACTTGCGGTTTGGTCAGGCGATGTAATGGGACACGAAAAATAACGGCGACAATTGGGGAAAATCATAATTTTTGTATAAATTCTAAAAGCTCATTAAAATGTTCATTTACATTTTTTTTATTTACTTGAGATGTTTACTGCAACATACGGTGCATTTTAAAAAAATCTTTTTTGAGGTAGGTATAAAATTCGTGTTCCATTAGTTTTGATCGACCACCGGAAGTGGGATGCTAGTTAAATAAAAAATAGAAAGCATTACTGCTGGTGTGCATATCGGGAAAATACAGCCTAAAGCGGATTTCTGCTCTAAAAACAAAATCAATGTACATGCAGCTAGCCCAAGTACTCTCTTATATTACTATGTTTTTCAATAAAAATATTCGTAACGATTTTCATCATTTCAGGGCAGGACCAGATGGCATATCGATCGCTGGGTATATCGACCTAAAATACCGTATCTTAAGATGCTTCATTTCCTGTAGGATTGGCAACAATTGAATATCTTAAAATTCACAAATTTCGATGATACTCAAAACAAACATTTCAAATAATTTTTTTTTTTTATTTTATTAAACCTAGACCCATGCGATATAAACCTTCAATTGTTTTAACATTTTTATCAGCTTAAGATGTACTGACAGCTAAAAAAATCGAATCTATAAAAATAACGTGAAAGCAAAACGCTTGATCCGCATCATATTCAAATTCGAACATATGCAAGAAACACACTCAAGGATGAACAATTCTCTTCGCCATAAACACCTTTTAATATTCAGAGCAACAACCTTTCCGACTTTTATTGGTATTTGATTTTATACACATCGAGACGGAGGTGTGTTACCAAGTTTATATTGCAGGTTAACTTATTAACAACGTTGCAATAACTAACCTACTTTAGAACTTGTATCATAACATAAAATACATAAAACAAATTTATCTGTAATCTGTGTTTATTCTTTCCAATATATTATATCACGTTTAGTTGGGTTCAAGTTTTATGGTAGTTGTAAGATCGGGGCAATAAATTTGCTATTTATGTTAAGTGAGTAATCGCTGATTAAAGCACACACACATAATATTTCTGTGAAATTGTTTTAGGGGGAACGGTTTACGACAATTAGGGAATTTTAACGTTATATTGTGAGCAGGAAAGAAATTAATGGGAAAACTTCGCCTATGAAACGTTATCCTGGTTACCAAACTCTAAATTGACTTTGCTTAAAAAGCCTCCAGTACAGCAATGTGGAAAATCTAGGGATCTTTGGAAACGCTTGTTTTAAAATGTCTACTTAGAAACAGCATTTCTTTTGCCAAAGGAAAAACAGAAAATGAATTCTAAAGGGCATTTTTCTAATTTTTATTCAGTCGAAAATCGGCCCCATTAGAGTTTTTACCAGGCGTAATTTCAACCGAGCATAATTATAGAATCACCTGGCGGAACCCCCTAATCTACTAATTAAAAATAATTATACGAAAAACAAACGATAAGCGCCTAATCCAAGAGAATTCAGATCATCAGCTGCCCGATTTCTAGATAGACTTTGGCATCTGTCTAAGGACGCGCATTTATTTTCGTAGAAAGAGTACGCGATCACATACGAAAACTACCTTAATAAACACTTAACCGCTATGGGAGGAAAAGACGAAGGAAAATTCCTTATTATTTCGTTTGCAGCTAAATCCAAGGAGTTATCTTTAAATAACTATTGCAGTGGGAAAGGCATTGACCTCGTGCAAGTGTACAAGTTACATGGTGTGTATTACAGTGTAATCCTTTCTGGTGCAGTTGTCGCAGCTGAGCACCGTCGCGACGCCAGCCATCTAGACGCCACATGCGTCGGGAGTTATCCCCTTACTTGTATTCTTTATTAACGACGTTTAAAGATTGTTGTCTATTGTGTCTCGCCGATGTCCTCGCAATCGAGGATATACAATGAGATTTCTTTCCAGAACTTTTACAACGGAAATATTTTACAAATTTGGATTATAATAAGACCAATATGATACGCCATTGAGTATGACATTTACTGTTTATTCCAAGTCAGTCAGTCATGCAATGATATACTGAACTAAATTTAATTCAAAGAATTCATTTACACATTAGAAGGAAAAAAATTAAGGACATAATGTATTGCATTAGTAAATAAACCGTCGCGCCTGATAAGATAAAAAGTTAATATGTTGTAAAAATATTTATATAAAATACGTGTGTATGCGATCGTTATAACTGGCAGAAATTCCAACTATTTAATATAAAATTTTGTAGAAATAAACAATTTTTAGAAATTCCATCGAAAATATAAACGTAGGTGCGTAGGAAAATATACAAAGAGTCGAATGTTTTCGGCTGGAAAAAATAATAATTCTGAATACAATAAAACACATCATTAAAACAACGTCAGCAACTAGAACTATACTATTTGATGAGATTCTGGAATACTTAAACTAAGAATGATCGGAGGACTAGAGGCGAACGTTATTATTACTATTACATTTTAAAAATAAGACGAACGTTTTTCTTTCCTGTCTCTTCCTCTAATATCTTTTTGTGGCGTCGGGCGAAAATAATGCATGTAGGATCAATTAAAGTAGACTACATAACGAAGAGAATAAGCCTGAATTGATGATCCTACTATAAACAGTTTCGGAAATACAGAGCGTTAAAGTTTGGTTTGCAAAATCTCAAAATACCACAATTATTTTCCTCATGACTCTCCCTATAATATCTTTTTTTCGCGTTGGTCGACAATAATGCATGTACGATCAATTAAAGTATATAGCGAAGACAATAAGCTTGAATTGATGATCCCACAAAAAACAGTTTCGGAAATACAGAGCGTTAAAGTTTGGTTTGCAAAATCTCAAAATACCACAATTATTTTCCTCATGTCTCTCCCTCTAATATCTTTATTTCGCGTTGGTCGACAATAATGCACGTAGGATCAATTAAAGTAGACTACATAACGAAGAGAATAAGCCTGAATTGATGATCCTACAATAAACAGTTTCGGAAATACAGAGCGTTAAAGTTTGGTTTGCAAAATCTCAAAATACCACAATTATTTTCCTCATGTCTCTCCCTCTAATATCTTTTTTTCGCGTTGGTCGACAATAATGCATGTAGGATCAATTAAAGTAGACTATATAACGAAGACAATAAGCCTGAATTGATGATCCTACAATAAACAGTTTCGGAAATACTAAGCGTCAAAGATTGGTATGCAAGATATCAAAATACCACAATTTTCCTTCATGTCTCTCCCTCTAATATCTTTTTGGCGCGTCGGCCTACAAAAATGCATTTAGAATGAATTGAAGTAGACTATCTAATGAGCAACATAAGCCTGAATTTATATTCCTACAATAAACAGTTTAAAAGATATAGAGCGTTAAATTTGGGACTCTTTCCCAGGTCGAAGATCGCACACCCATTCAGATGGTCCAATAGACTGCCTATCAACGTATATCGGCGAAAGAAACAATATTTCGCCGCGTTATGTTAGCCAACACGAACTGCACGAGAAAAAAAATTAATGATTCTGCATTAAAGCGGACACGCACGCAAAAAGCTCTTAAGTTTCCCGCGCCGCCATCCGCAGTCGGCCCAAACTTTCATTCCCTATTTATAAAACCGGTTTATGTTGGCGGCCCGTTATTAGGCTACTAGAATTTAACGTGCCAGAGATAATTTGTATTATCACGAAGAGAAAAATTTCATACGCGTTCCAAAATTATCCGTCAAATAACTTTCGGCGAGATTGCCGTTTATCAGCAAATAACTCTATTAAAAATACGGATCCGTTCGCTGGCAAAAAAGTTTTAATTTAGTTTTGTTATTGCGAACATTCAGAATACTTAAAAACAGGAAACTTCACCCCGGTAATGTATTTATATGAGTTCTGGCATACACGTATTGATTAAGCACGGTTTTGTGCAACGCCGAGTTGTAGAACTTTCTTGATTAGTCCTTTCTTAGGTTGTGGCGGCTCTCAGATGCCGCTTAAAGTCACGGTTAAACGTACTCTTAGTTCATATGCAGAAACTTCCATCAATCAAAGCGATACAAAGTTATACCAACACGAGTCGCAGGATTGCTATTTTTGTCTTAGTTAGATATTGAATCCAGATTGGGCAGAGTCCCAATTTGGCGACCCCAATATAACGAATTTTGTAGTAGAGTTTCCAGGTTGTTTATTTCGAACTCATGAGGTTTTGACCATCTAAATATTCCCCTTCTTCATCAAGAATTAAAAATAATGGACGTCAAAGAGAACAAAATAATGATGAGCTTTGTCACAAAAAAAGCCACCAGAATTATGGATGATGAATCAGAAGAATTGTCACATTTTTTTCTGTAATTCAGCAAATGTTTCCCTAGCAAAGCCACTTTCTCCTGCATGATTTGAAGGGATGCACGAGTTCAACGAAGACAATTCCACCGAAACTCAAGGTCTAATGACTCGACTAATTGAGCTGGTGGGGCTGGCAAAAAAGGTGCTATGCGATATTTCTGGAATCCCGCATTAATACAATATAATGCATTAATCTTGTCGTAATCATAAACCGGTTAAATAACGAACACTTTATGAGCGCAATAATTAAATAATAATTTTTCTTAATTCCCTTCAAGTTTACATAAAACGCGGACTCCGCTAATTTGCATGCCTCCTGAAGTGCTCGGCCGAATTTAATGAATTAAATATCAAGCAAGGTATTCATAATGCCGGCGAGCGCACTTTAAAATAAAGATTTACAGATTTGCGAGAGTGGATCAACTGAAACTGAAACCCGTTTGAATTCGCATAGCAACCGGCCAGCGCAGAGCGTTTGTTGCCATGCCAACGCAAATGTTTTGTTTATGTTATTTATTGAGGTGGCGTGTGGGCGAAATCGAGTTTTTTCGCTTGTCATCTCGCACCCCTGCGAAAAACTGCGGCGGGCTCCGAATTTTGAGACGGTCCGGCGGATTGAGGATTTTTATGGGGCAGGAGCGACGGAACCGGCAGGAATTCGTGCGATGTCCAAGGACGTCTGGGCCGATCGGTGTTGTTCGAGGGGGTCCTTGAAACGCATACGGTTAAGAACAGAAGAATTCTTGCAAAACATATTGTTTAAAAATAATTTTATTCAAAACTATTCGAAAAATTGATGAAAATGAAAACTAGAATTTTCGTTTTTTATCTTGTCAAATTTCGATTCATCAACTTATTTTTTGTGACATTTGACGTAAAATTTGTCCAGACAACAGAAAATGAGCTAAAATTTTCTAAATAACCAATAGTTCTTTGTAAGGAAACTTTAAATTCGTCTCAGAATGATTTTGCTGATGTTTTAGGCCAATATTGGGTTGCTGGAGTATTCCTTATTAATACCCAGCAGTAATCAGCAAACTATGTTTCCAGTTTCTCTGAAATCCTCTTCCAAATGGCAGAAATGTCTTGGTGGAACTGTTTCCAACAATAATCGCGAATCGTCACCTACTAATCAACTCAAATAGATCCATATCGTCATCAGCTTCTGGCGCTTTTTCTTTGGTAAGGGAATCCAGAAAGTAAATGTTGAATGTGAGATCTTATTTCTTTAGAGGCAGTAAGTAGTTCACCTTCAGCTCCATTTTCAATTTTATTTAGCATGTAAAATTCACAATCTTTTCTCATTTCTATTATTTGTGGGCTCTTTCAATCTATTGCGCCACAAATCCTTGGAAAGCTTTGGTTTAGATTCAAAAGCCTCTTTCTTTCTATCCAATGTCTTAACAATATTTTTCAGTGAGTCCAATTCAATAAGCAAAGGTGGAAGGTGGAATCTGTCTTAATGGGTCAGATCTTGAAAGAAAAAATGGGTTAGCTTCAGAAGAAAGAACCGTTTACGCCACTTTAGAGGAAATTCCATCGATTTATAAGTGCTGACCGTTATTTTGAGAGAATCAAATCTCGAACTAGATTCTACAAATCTAGAATTACTGTCAAGTTTCGCCACCAGTTCTATAGGGGCACTTGGAGAATCGGCACATTCAGATTCTTCATCCATAATTCAAGAATCTGGTATTTTTGGAAACAGAAAGTTCATCATTATTCTGATTCTAAGGCTTTCGGGGAGCTGATGACTTATAGTAGTTTCTTCAACGTCGATTGTTTCCAAATCTTGATGATGACTTCGTTTCATAGGACCAAGACAATATGACCAAAAGAAGTTAATAACGTTTACATTGACGAAGAGGCATTATGATGGGAGAAAATTGTTTTGATGATTCCGGAGACACAAGCTAGCTCATGCAACTAAAGAAGTAAAAATCCTATTTATGTTGGGAACAACTGGAGGAGGTGCTGCCCTGCTGCTTCCGCTTCATTAATGCATATCCATAAAAAGTCTACTCGTATCTTTGTTTACAACAACACAAAAACCAGAGACACAGAAATACCCACAAATTAAAAAATTAATAAAACAAATTCGTGCATCAGATTTTTTATTCTTGTAGGGGCAGTGTTGTTTTACGCCGGTGTGGTAAAATTGTGGCCGAGCCGGAAAAGAAAAAGGCACTATTTCATAGGAAACTCGATGCTCTTTCATTTTACTTTCTTCTGTTGGAGCCGGTTCTATATATATTCAAAACTCCTGGACGATTTCGCGTTTGTTTGGATAATTAAAAAGCATAATGGATGTAAAGTTTACGTTATTTTTGTTTCTACTTTGCCCTGATATGAAGCAGTTTGTTTTTTATTACCGCACCAACTATTATGCCGCTTGGAAGCCAGCGTCTGCTTGAGTGACAGGTTCATTTATGTTATGCATAAATGTTTATTTATAATATCCATTTACGTTTAATTCTATTTGGTTATTTTTGTATGCCACCGTGATCTAAATAAGGGAACAGTGATTTATGTCGACAAAGATGTGATTTAATGCCGGCGCAGCCAGTCGGTGCTGTTTGCTTTATTAATTTTTTTTATATCAAAGCGCAGTGCTAATAATATCGGATAATAACAATCGTACGCCGTAAATCAGGTATTTGAAGTGTCGGGAAACACAAATCGTCTATGCTGAAGCTTGCTACACTTCTATCAAGCTAATTATTACTAAACATGCAGCAATAGCATTTTGCATACAGGGTGCCTCCCAAAAATGAATATAAATAAAATGGGAACAAAGGAATAACAAAACTAATCTTCCTCAGCTGTTTTGGCGAAATTTTTGCTACTGGGTGTGATATACGAAAAGAGAAACTAATTAGATGACGTCACAAGAACCTAACAATTTTGTTGTCTTTTTATGAACGAGGTAGGCGTTGCTTAATATATTTTTTAAATTATAGAAACTGTAAACAACACTTAATGACGAGTTTATGAGACGTGTTGGCAGAAGAACAAATTATAAAGAATCAATCACGTAACCTTTGCGACTATAAATCTCGGTCGAACCAGCTGAAGATATTTAAATCTCATATGGAACTGTTCTTTGTTCGTTTGGAATTTTTTTTGGAGATCTAAGAGGTCACGAGTTTAACTGTTAAGCAGTGACGTTAAAAACTCTGCATAGGGTGGTGAGTTCTGAAAAACCGTGATTTTTTCGTCCTGGCCTCAATCCTCTACAAGTACCTGGTATAGTTCTTCTTGGGTCATTGAACGATCAGTTTAAAATACTAGTATTAATTAAGGGCCATATTCGTATGTTAATGAAGGTATGATTCACTGTCAGGCGTATCCTCCTGGGCATTCATTCTAGCCAAATGGATTACCCGACCGGCATACGGCCTCGCGTGGAAGTTTTGTTCGTTTATGTGGCGTGGCGGATCTGTTTGGTTGTGTGCCGCGTACGGTAATAATTATTGCATTGGACCTCGCTCGAAAATACATATTGGAACAGGTTAAAGTTTTCATCTTTAGTATTGATACAATCTACTGGTATCGTGAATATGGTATCAGTAACAAAATATTGTTTTGTTACTTAATTTCAAGTATTTACGAAAAAATATTGCCTACTGCTACTGCAAACCGCTGTATTACCCAATGATCAAGGTCTAACGCTATTAGATGATTTTATTAAATGACGATTGACCTTTGCATTATCTCGTAAACAGCGAAATGTTCATAACAAGATTTAAAGCCAAAATTTAAAAAAATATATATATTTCAATCAAAATAGTTATATGATAGAATTCCTACAAAATATATGATAGAATTCACGTAATTGTTGCATTTTCTTAAAAAAGAAACATGGAAAATTAAACACGATAAAACATGTTACAATTATAAAACTAATCAACATTTTATGCTGGGATCAATTCTTTATACTGAACTATTAGGATTCAAACGTGTCAATATTTTAGGTTAGGATTGCAATTTTACGTCAAAATCGACATTTTATGTTGAAGTCACATGATTTTATCGTTTCAAAATTTTATGCTAAGATCAACATTCTATACTGAGCTCTCGTGATGTTAAAAAGTCAACATTTTATGTTGAACTCTAGTTTTTATGTTGAACTCACTACAATCAACATTTTATGGTGAGGGTTCATGATTTTAACGTGTCTATATTTTATGTTGAACTCTCATGTTTTTCATGTATCAACAATCTATGTTGAGCTCGGAATTTTGTATTATGTTCATTTCTCATGATTTTAATGTATCAACAATTTATGTTGAGTTCAAAATTTGGTGGCAAGACAACATTTTTAGCTCCCATAATTTGAAAGAGTCCAAATTTTATGAGGAGGTCAACATTTTATGTTGAACGTAACATAATCAATATTTTATGTTGAGTTCTTATGATTTTAACATATCAACATTTTCTAGTGAGCTCTGATGATGTTAACGTGTCAACAATTTTTGCTAAGATCAACAATTTCTCTTGAGGTTTCATAATTTCAACGTGACAGTATTTTATGCTGATATCAACATATTATATTTACCTCTCATTATTATAAAGGAAACCATTTTATGTTGAACTCAAACCTAATTAACATTATATGTGAGAACTTACGATTTTAACGAGTCGACATATTATGTTATGTTGAACTCGAAATTATATGTTGAGATTTCCCGAGTGTAACGTGTCAACATTTTTCGCTGAATGATTTTAACGTAACAACAAATAATGTCGAGCTTAAGTTCAACGTTTTATGTTGAACTTCCATAATTTTAACATGCCAAAAATTTATGTTGAGATCAACATTATAAATAAATCTGCAAGAGTCAACATTTTATGTTAAGCTCAACATAATCAATATTTTGTTGAGATTTTGACGTGGTAATATTTTATGTTGAACTCATGATTTTAACGTATCAAAACTGTACGTTGCCAAAATAATGCGTTATGATCAAAATTTCATGTTCAGTTCTTATAATTTTAACGTGTCAACATTTTTCGACGAGATCAACATTTTATATTCGCCCCTCATTATTATAGTGTGAACATTTTTTGTTAAGCTCAACATAATTAACATTTTTTTATAAATATCTCACAATTTTAACGATTGAACATTTTATGGTGAGCTCACGTGATTTTAACATTTACATCTAATTCAAAATTTTATGTTGAGCTCAACAGAATAAATATTTTATGTTGAGATTTCATTATTTTAATATGTCAACATTTTATGTTGAACTCTCACGATTTTAACCTGTTAACAATTTATGTCGCGCCCAGAACTCCGTGTTGGGACCAACATTTTATGTTGATCTCTTAAAATTTTACTCAAAAACTCAAAGATTATGTTGAAGTCAACATTTTATATTGAGCTATTAACTATAATTTTAACATGTAAACATTTTATGTTGAGACAACATTTTATAGTTACCTCTCACGGTTATAAAGCTTAAGCTTAATATAATCAGCATTTATATAGAGATCTCATGATTATAACATTTGGACATTTAATGGTGATATCATATGATTTTTAACGTGTCAACATATTATGATTAACTCGATGTGTATGTTGAGTTCTTTTAATTTGAACGTGTCAACGTTTTATGCAGAGATCAACAGTTTATATTTAGCTCTTACGATTATAAAGTGTAAATATTTTGTGTTGAACTCAACATAATCAACAAATGTCGCGATCTCATGACTGATCCATCAAAATTTTATAGTGAGATCAACATTTTATTTTTACCTCTCATAATTACATTTTTCAAAAAATAAAATGACGAACATTTTTATGAAAAAATAAGAGATTTTTAAACTTTGAAACGAGTTTTCAAGGAATTTTTTGGGTTGCTGATTTCGATTTTTTAGCAATTTTTCAAAAAAACAAAATGGCAGACATTTTTATGAAAAAATAAGAGATTTTCCCTAAAAACGGGTTTCAGAAGGTTTTTTGGGTTGCTGATTCCGAATTTATTAGCAATTTTTCAAAAAACAAAATGGCGGCTTTAAAATGCAGAACATTAGTATATAAAAAATAAGAGATTTTACCTGAAAACAGGTTTTAAAGGATTTTTTGGGTTGCTAATTCCGAATTTTTTAGCAATTTTTCAGAAAACAATATTGGCGGCTTCAAAATGGTGGACTTTATTATGAAAAAATAAGAGGTTTTGCCTGAAGACGGGTTTTAAAGGATTTTTTGGGTTGCTTTTTCCGAATTTTTTTAGCAATTTTTTAAAAACCAAAATGGCGGCTTTAAGATGGCAGATATTTTTATGAAAAAATAAGTGATTTGATCTGAAAACGGGTTTTAAAGGATTTTTGGGGCACTGATTCTAAGTTTTTTTATCAATTTTTCAAAAACCAAAATGATGGCTTCAAAATTGCGGACATTTTTATTGAAAAATAAGAGATTTTGTCTGAAGACCGGTTTAAATGGATTTTTTGAGGCGCTGCTGTGACATTTTATGTTAAGATTAACATAATCAACATTTTATCTTAAAAACTTATATTTCTAACATATCAACATTTTCCAGTGAATTTTAACAAGAGAGAATTTATGCTGAACTCTAAATTTTATATTAACATCATTTTATGTAGTTCTCCGTCATCTGCGTGGTTAAAACCCTATATTGATTTGAATACCAGACTTAGAAATGCATTTGAACGAGATCTTTTCAAATTTATGATAAATTCTATATTTGGAAAGACAATGGAAAATGTAGACAAAATGGTTGATGTGACGTCATGACTTTAACGTGTCGACATTTTATTTTGAGTTTTCCTGATTTAATTTTATGTCAAGCTCAAAATTTAATTTTGCGCTCATCATTTCAATTGATCTTTCAAACGTTTTTAGTATTTTTTTTTGGAATGATGACAAAATAATAATAATACTAACAATGAAAATTATAAGACGATGATTCTTCAAACTATTCTTTTGACAAACTCTTGCTGGTTGACGATGAAAACCAAATCGTTGGCCACAATACCGGTTGTAATAAAAGAACTACTTACTATTATTATTCTTTCGTTTCTAACAATAATAATTGTAACGTAACCTATAAATGGGAGCAGCGAGGGGATACTGACTGCACAGTGTTTGTGTAACTTGCCAATCCAAGGCGTCTACCACTAACCGAATGACCTTTTATGCAGCGAGATTTACTGCCACTGGTTAATGTAATTATTGGAATTTGTGCATTCGCATGTTCAACCCGCCAACTTTATCGAGTCTCCAGCGAACAGATATGATTTATACGTCTGTACTTATTTTTATCTTTCAAACTGAGGATTTACACTGTATACGGCGAAAGCAGTACTTAACGTGTGTTCTCGCCCGTTGCGGCAACACTTTACAGAATAGTAATAAAATAACGTTAACGTCGGTTTTGAGTAATTACCTCAAATGCAGTTGCAAGCTGCCCTCGGTCATTATCGACTTATTTACTCTTTCAAGGGTAACGCACAACAGATCTCGAGTCTATCGATAAATCCACATCTACCAATTTCGCAGAAACAGAAAACAAAATCCATGAAGTGATGGTAAAAAAAAACTGTCTTGTGTCTAATACATAACCTTAAATTCAATTAAACTTAACCTCACTTAACTTTAACAACGAATGTTAGTTAGGCTGTTGCAGCAATTGTGAAAATCAACAATGCAAAATTGTCCTCCTTGTAGATGGAAAATCCGATGATGGATACCCATAAAAAATCTTGTGGAAGCAGCAAAAACTTCCTTATAAGACGGGGGCACAAATTACCGTAAAATTTAATGGAATCTGACCAGCACTTACTGCCATACTTGTTCAGGAGTATTTGTCCATCAATAGCCTTGCATCGAAGCCATTGACTTTATTAATTTATAATTTGTTTCAACAAGCAACTTTTTTGAGGATCCCCCAGCATATACTTACGCGACATTAACTCTTCCGAGTTAGTAATAACGTTTACCCGCGTCCGCGTATATAAATATTAATAAACGGGGAATCTTAAAATTACTTACATTTTTGCATTAAGCCTTCCGCAAGTTGTGGGAAAATATTACCTAGAACGAAAAAGAGTCGTTAAAAAACAGCCACAAGTCAGTGCCATACACAATAAAACGCGACATTCCCGTCGAGGAATGCAATTAAGCCGAGATGGAATATTACAAACCTGAAAAATCCTGCTCGGTATTTTTAATAAGTGTTTGGCAATAAGCAACGTCGATGACAATTAACAGTCAGAATGTCACAATCGCTGTCACTCATAACTGTCAATGAGGCAACGCCGATATCACGGCCGTATCGATTCCGGTAATCTGGCGTCCACGTCAGACCGAAAACTTTTATTATGCAGTTTGTAGCATGTGGGAAACTTTGAAGTGGAAAGCGTACACTTGATTGAAGTGACTGGTTTCATCCGAATTCAAATTGCGTTTCATACAAGATCACCTGCACATATTTTGTGTAAGAGCACGGGTTTTATAATGTTAGTTGCCCGGAAATTCTATTATACGAATTTGCGAACGCATATTATCGCAAGCAGGTATTATGAATTTAATCGAATAAAGTAGGGGGTAAGTTGAGTTGGGCATTCCGCCTATTTTGAATGAGTGGAGGTTGAAGGATTAAAATTATCTACGAAAACAGTTGCTTTGAAGCTAGAGTTATAAATTGTGGAGTGCTTTGTAATAGTAGGGGAGAGCCCTCGACCAAAATTTCGAGTTATCACGTCATGAAAAATGTTTTTGATTTCGCGTTTTTTCGTATTTTTTTCAATTTTTCAAATTTCCAAACACGCGTCCCGGCCGAGCTTAATAACTCGCGCCTCTTTCAAGTTGCACCGGCGGTGTATTTATTTTTGAAAACTAGATGTAATTTAGAAAATCCTGAGGCGTAATCATTTTCTCGATTTTGCCTCCTAAGAAAATTATGAATTTTTGAAAAGAGGCGATTTTGTCGGATTTTGGCAATTTTTCAAACATATACCCTTTATAAACGCGCCACAGTCTTTCCTTTTAGATCTACAGGATCCGGACCCGGACGACGGGTAAGAAGAAGGAAAAATGAAGAACTCTTTTTTTTATTTTTAGGTCCATCTCCGATATTAGCCGAGATACGAATTTTTTAAAAGGGTCGATTTTGCCGAAAAACTGTACTTTTCCGGGGGCCCTTGCTCCCCTCCCCGGAGAATTTTTTCGACCGAATTTTCAAGAGAGCTAGAACCAACCTTCCTCTCGGATCCCTGAAAATTTCGTTGCTTACTATCCATCCGCCGCCGAGCGATAATCGAATAACTATTATGACCCATTTTTTTACATTTTCGATAGTTTTTTTTACCTCTTTAGCAACGAGATCGTCAGTCGCATAGAATTTTTTTTCCATATTGACATGAACTGTGGAAATAGTTATTTTCCTAACAAGTGCGAAAAGTGGTACTTTTAGAAGCATAATCACATTTTCAAAATATAATTATAACTGACCCAAAAATGCAAATAAAAATATAGTTAATTACTTTTCCGCACGCATGTTAGTTTCGAAAGTTGCACTTTTCCGCACTAGTGCGGAAAAATGCCGAAAAAGTAGTATTTTCCGCACGCTCGTAGGAAATAGTTATTTTCCTAACAAGTGCGGAAAGTGGTACTTTTCCGCAAGCGACTGCCGTTCGGTCAAGCAGTCGAGTTCAAAATGTAATTATAACTTAGCCAAAAATGCAAATAAAAATATAATTACTTTTCCGCACGCATGTTAGTTTCGAAAGTTACACTTTTCCGCACTAGTGCGGAAAAATGTACTTTTCCGCACTAGTGAAACTAAAATGCGTGTGGAAAAGTGGTATTTTCCGCACGCTTGTAGGAAAATAAAATAGAATCCTCGTGTCGCGATGAGGTCGAAAATCCTGGTCGAGGGCTCTCCTACTAAGTATTAAAAATGCTTCACTCAATGACTTTATTCGCGAATACTCTTATGTATTTAAATGGCCAAGGAATATGTTGGAATGGGTGAAATTGGTTTTTCTTTATTAAGTTAAAGTTTATTTCAAGAAATACAGAAGAATTTTATACACAAAAGTTGCAGTATTTTTCCCGATTTTTAATAATCCTCCAATAAAACAAACAAACGACAATCGCTTAGTAACCCATGGGTTAATATACAGGGTGTTAAGAAAAAGTTGGTCAAGCCATTAACCGCAGATTCTTTGGACGAAAATAATCCGACTTTTATAGTGTGATTTTTAATTTTGGCGCTTATACAGGGTGTTAAGTTTAAATTTTGAAAATTATTTTTATAAATAACTTTAGGAAGATATAAGGATTTCGACTCGTATTTCGAGAATATAATATATAGGGCGTTATAGACAAAAAAAAACATAAATTTATAGGATTTGGCCATTTTGCGATTTTCATTAGCAGATTAATAAAATCCGGGAAAAATACTGCAACTTTTGGATACAAAATTTTTCTCTCTATCTGCATATCTCTCTCTCTATTGTATTCTCCAACTTTAATAAGAAGACAGTAAAATGAGAGAAATTGCAGTAAAACAACTGAAAAGACAAGTATGATGTCAAAACTGGATTTTAAGAGAAATCGCAGTAGATCCACTCCGTAGAAATTTGCAATATTGAAGGATACTTGTACAATTTCTACTTACTGCGGTTTTAAAATAGGTATACAAAATCGCCAAAGTGGAAGAACAATAATAATTATAACGATTTATGTGCTCATTCGCGTTTCCTAAACACGTGGCAAACGAGACTTTACTAAAAACTTAGCAGCTAATTAACTAATTACATGATAAACATATACATTCCGTCTCGTTTATAATTATTCCATTGTTATTTACGTACCACCAAGTTTGTATTTCGTTCCACTAGATGAGCAAACTAAAGGACGCGGCACAGTTGATGCGGTAATTGGACCTCTCGTTTTGGTAATTAATAAAATCGGATGTCACGGCAGAGTAGGTTACGATATGTTGGGCATTTATTAAGATTTAATGTGTAGAATAAATTTATTTCGTCCAAGGACCGAAAAAATGCGTATCTGCGTTCATATATGAGTGACGATGTATTACAGATTGAATATCACTATACAAGAGCTTTTCTGTCAAAAAATTAGCCCAACTCGCTGCGCCAAATTATTCGGGACAACAGTCGGGTTAGTTGTACGATGACAGATATTTGCCCGACTGCAGTGAATATTTGTGCCCATTTCACCTCTAGGAAAGCAATTGCGATTTTATTTTGAAACTGGAAAATAAGTAGACCATCACGCCGGCTGAATTCACAATACTTATATTTTATTATAACGCGGGCGCAAAAACTTTTTGAAACGAACGTGGAGAGATACGAAGGCAAGCGCGTAAAACGCTGAGACTGCTAGGTATAATAAATTCCAAGCGAAAAAAAATTACCATTTATCAAGGATTAGCTTAAATCTATTTCTTAAATAAAAAGTTGATAAAGGAGATTCGAGTAAGTTATTTATCCTTCCCTTTCGTCCTGCACGGGTAAAAACTATATATCCCTCACCTCACCTGCAACCCGAAGACATCCAGAAACTGTGCAACATTCTGGAACGCATATACGCCTAAAGGAATTTCCAACTCGTTTAAATCTCGGTTACATATCATTAAAATATACAAAGGAAATCGTCCTGAAATTACAGGCGGAATATTAAATATTCCAAAACATTTTCAACGTTGAAGAAGTGCTGCTGGATATCCATAGGTAGGCCATCATGACGTTTATAAATATACGTTTGGTTTATATATAACACAACAAATTAAATATACACGCAACCGACTCATTTCGTAATAGAGTTTTAGTGTGTTTACGGTTCCCCTCGACTATATTTAGAAGGGCAATGAAAACAGTTCTACTGTGCTTCCAGAATATCATTCTTTGCCGTAATAACAATTTGCTATAAATTTTATTACTGCGCTTTCACACAACAGGCCCTGAATAATTTACTTCCAATATGCGAGGAAGACTCACAGGCAAAATCCAGCACATTATTTTAAAAATTGGAACGCCCCAATTACTTACCAATTTTTTAAAACAATTTTTTAGTGTTTTTTTTCGCATTCCTCAGGAGTCTTACTATGCCACTGATTTTTTTTTGTAAAACTATTTTGTTGATATACCGGATGTTATGTGAAAAAATTTCGATAAAAAAACAGAATTTTTCTTATTTATATACAGGGTGTCCCACAATGAGCATCTTGGAAACGGTAAGAGATGCCAAGGTAGGTTAAATGACACCAAAGTAGAGCTTATCAAGGCTGACTATTATGTGCAAAAATATTTTAGTAAAATCAACTCGTTTTTGTTTCATAAGCCAAAAACTGATTTTTGTCATTTTCGTTTTTCCTTTATAACTTCTTTATTTATGAAAATATTTTAATGCGGTTTTTTCGTTTTTTTGGCCACTTTTTGATGCAGATTTAGAAAAAAATATAATATTTTTATTAACTCTTTTAGATTTTGAGATATCCACCAACTTTCATTTTTCAAAATTTGCATCAAAAAATGCTCTAAGAAAGAAAAAACCGCATTAAAATATTTTCATAAATAAAGCTATGTGGAAAAACGAAAATGACAAAAATCAGTTTCTTTGCCCAAACAAAAACGAGTTTTCAACTTTTTGGGATGTTCTTAGAAAACAATTGAGCATCAATTAATTTATTTAAATATTTGTTTTTATAACCAAACTTAGTCTATTATTATTTTGGAAAATTTTCGGCCACCCAGTATCCCGCAGTAACGCTACTATCCTATGTACAATTGCAACCCGATTATTTTCCAGTTGTAATAATGCATTAACCTTTTATTTACAATGCATGATATCATCACTACAGACTTCCTGCATAAATTCAACTTTCACATCAACTTTATAAAAAGATTTAGGTTAAATCTAGCGAAAGGTTGTAGTTTAAAAAAAAATTGAAAGAAACGCTGCGTGACACAGGCATAGTTTTAAGTTTTAAATATGCTTAATTCAAGGCCTGGTGGTTTTAGCTTTGCGAAAAAAAAGTTTGCAAGACCTGCTTTTTACGATAAGTTCTTATAAGGCAATGGGAATAAACGAAGTGGCCACTGGTCAGTATCTGATTTGTACCTTAACAGTGCCATGATTCTAATTAAACAATCAAATTAAGGTTAGTAATAATAAATTTTGTGCTTGCATAATTTAAATTCTATTTTAAAATTACTACAAAAATGGAGATATATATAAAATATATAATTTGGCATTTTAAATTACTTTGAAAATTAATTTAATCCTAAACGATGTAGAAAAATTTCAAAAACTAAAAATAAACTTAAAACCCCTAAATAAGTGAATAAATTCTGAAATAAGAACATTTATTTATATACATTTTTAGTATTACGACGCAAATAACAGTCCAAGTTCTCCTCGGTATCATTATCTTATTATTACACTGATTGATCAAATAATTGATAGCTTCAATACGGTCCTAATTGTACACGCCCAATAGTTACAGAAAAGGAGCCTCCTTTTATAATTACAATATAAAATTAAGCATGAATACCTCATCAACTAATTAAAGTTGCATATACTCTCAAGTTAACTATGATTTCATTTGACGAATTCATAAAGGATAATACAATTTTTTTTATTATACATATTTCAACAATGAAGAACAGAATCTGCTCTTTCCATTGCTTTGTTTGCTCACCTAAATGACTTGCTGGAAAATATTAGAAAGAAGCTGTTCGTTATACGTATTCCTTTTTGTTGTACCTACCTATTCTTATTTATGAGAATCCTTTTAAGGCGACGTTGACAACACAGTGTTTAATCATTAAAGGAAATGCGAATATTGTTATGCGAATGTCGCGGATTAATATACTCAGTGCTTTGCTGATCTACTGGATAGAGGCTTATTAATAATGGGTAAATTTAATGAAAAACTACTTAATTGACGTATATTAAAAAAATACACTGACACAAAAACATTTCTTTTTAACTCACCACAAAATTCATTCATTATGGTCACCAATTAAAAAACGATGTCCCCAAGAAAATCCAAAAAGCTTTTGGAGTTTTTCTTATTCAATTTAAGCTCATTCACAGTTAACCAACCTTATTTAGAGATAAATTAATATCATTAATAAGACAATTAAGTAATTATAACTTTTGTGAGATGACATTAAAGTTGTATCATCAGCAAATAAGCCACTTTTAGTTGGCGACATAAAATCAATAAAGTCATTAATATAAATTGGGAAAAGCAGCGGCCCCAAGACAGAACCCTGTGGCACGCCATGACTGACATTTTGGAAGAGATATTATTATAAACAACACACTGCTTTCTGTTAAGACAAATAAGACTTTATTAAAGATAATGAACAACCTCTTATTCCACATATTTTAGTTTTTGCAGCAGATTTGTCTTGGAAAGATCACAGAGCATTATCGATGTATGCTTATTGCCTTCCTCCAGACCAATTACAGTCACTCACAACAGACTGAATGGCTTCTAAAGCCAAACTGGGAGTTATTAAAAAATTTTCTCAAATTATTTTTCAACATTTTTCCGATTATTTTGCCGAAAATAGGCGCGATGGGTATTGGACAGAAATTGTCCACCAAAGACAAATTAAGGATTTCTGAAAAATTTCCTTCACCAAAACACAAGCTAATTAAAAATGTTAATGGAATAGCTATTCCATCAATAGTTGATTTTACTAATTTACTATTTAAGTAATATATGTCAGTCTCGATGTCAGTATAGTTCGAGTTACTCACTTATTCATTGTAGAAGTTTTCACTTCATTAACAGTAACTGGACTAAGAAAGGAAAAGTGGGATGAATTTGGAATGGCATTTGGAGTGCCAAAATCAATATCATGTTTATGAATTTTTGGAAGTAAAATAATATTCTTCGCTACTTCAGAGGAAAATTCGTTAAAATTATCATGAGAAATAATTGATTCCAATGATGTGTTTGACTTTTTATTTCTTTCATGATTAATCAATTTCCAGCTATCCTTTGCTGTATTATTAGAATATTCTATAAAACCATCGTAAGCTTTTCTTGCAAGTTTTTCTTTCATTCTTAGTCTTCGTATAAAGTTTTAGGTAAGGCAATATTAAATGAATCTTCAGTAGGTATACCCTGTTTAAAATGAGACAGTGTTCCTTATCTTACGGATATACTGTAATGTATTTAGTGGATATTTCTATTTAATTGGTTTTCTCGCTCCACGTTGGACGCCAATGATTATTGTAATGTAATTAGTGGAATTTAATTTTGTTTTTATTTAATTTAAGAATTATTTTACATTTTGACATTGACATTTTTTGACATTTTGATATTTTTGACATTTTGACATTTTTTGACATTTTGACATTTTTTTGACATTTTGATATTTTTTGACATTTTGACGTTAATACAAATTTCTTTCCTGGAATATATCACATTCAATCTTATTTCTCTGTTATTATTCTTTCATGTATATGAACGAAAATGCGTACGTTACCAGGAGGATCCACTTACTAACTAGGGTTGGTTGTAATCCCTTTTTGTTTTAAATTTTTAGGGCGTTCCAGGGATCCTTGCATAATACTTCTTTTTAGCATCTTGGTTCAAAGATCTTTCTCGTGTTGCTCAATTTGCCATATTACGATAAACGTGATTTAGATACCCCGTTCATCCGAAGGTACGAACACTGTGTTCTCCATTTCACTATTTAGTCACTGTTTAATATCTAGATTAACATGATTCCTGTTTGTTTTATTCAGATTTACCTATTATTTACACAAATTCTTGTATCAATTCGTCTTAATTTCACTAATTACATGTTATGATGACAAATAACTTTCTTTCATGGTTGATTAAGTCTTCGATTATGCCCTTTTTGAGTTATAATATTACTATTATGTCTTTGTTATTTACTTTTGAATACTTTAAGACTATATTTGTCCGAGTTTGGATTAATTTATTGATTTTTTTTTGTGTTTTAGGTAGTACGAGCCTCACCTACGTGGATTATTTAATTTCTCTTGGTTACAAGTACATATCTGGAGATTCATCAGTTGTAAACCATTTTTTGAACGAGATGCATCCCCTCGTGCATCCCCTTGCAAACAAGAAGAAACTTTAGGATAGTTTCCAAATACTGTTGCTCGTTTGCAATCGTTAATGCTTAGAAAAATAAAAATTTTACAAAATTGTCTGAGATAAAAATAATTTTGGCAGATTTGAACCGTCAAATTTTAGGGGAATCGGTGTCCTTGTGAGTCAGGCATCCTCTTGCGATCAAACTAACAACTTTAGGATAGTTTCCAGTTGCTTCCCTTTATGCAAAAATTTTCGCCAAAGTATACCTCGAGTGGTTCCCAGTTACTGGCCGATCTTTGCTCTTAATTGGATGCTCCCATCCCGTTACCATTGCTATTCACCCTTAGCCCACATCTATTATCAATAGCAGTTAAGTTTTAACATTTAGAAGCCATCATTTTGCAGGAAATCATTGGAAAATGACTCTAAACACTGACTTTGACTTTTAATTACAAGAATATCTCTATTTTTTGAGCTAGGTGTAAAATTTTGAGATTACGAGAGAAAAAGAAGAAGGTAAAAAAATATCAGCTGTCAGGAAATCAAAACAATGATGTGAAGCTTAAATTTATTAGTTATGAAACTCAATTTTAAGTTACGGCAATTGTTCTGAAAAACTAATAATATTCCTGGGACTTGTCTTTGACCAGACAATTTTGGCCCCTAATTTCCCAGTCAAAACCTATTACAAACGCCCAATTAGCAGCATAAGCAGCAAAAGTACCTTCTAAACGGTAAACTTTAGCATTTAAGCCGTTAGGTAACTAATCCCCCCCCTAAATACTATTCATAAGTTAACAACGTACTTAAAAATAAATGTTTGGGTAGCAACAGATAATCCGATAATTATTCAATGATGAAACAACACAGAAATTCATGTTTTTATAAATGTCATGCAGTCTCTAGATCGGAGATAAGATAACGAGATTACAATATGTAACTCCAGCTGTAATGTAGGCATTTTATAGGCAGCAGACTAAATAACTTCCATTATTAAATTCGGATGAATCAGCCAGCATAATACCTTTAATTGTTCTGTTTACCATTCCAATTAGATTCGGGTATTGTTGTCCTGTCACTTCAACCAAATTTCGCCGATCCACGACGTACGTCCACGTCCTACCCTACGTATTGTTTATGGCAGCCGATAAACATACATAATATTATGTACAAATTTTTGGGTTGCGTACCTTAGGTCTATATAATTAAAATTAAAGAAAAGGCGGACACAATTGACATTAATACAAACTGTTGGAAAACTATGAGTCGGCGTTCGGGCGGCTCGGGAGCGCTCGTAGCGCCGACGCTCGGGATAGGATATCCCTACTAGCAAAGTAGAAAACATGGTCTAGTTATTATTGTTTAAATGCACACACGGACATTTGGCCGAAACCGTGTGCCTGTTCGAAAATCACACTGCCAAAATAAATAGGCGTGACTTATCTATCGAACGAGGTGCATAACCTCGTGCCCTTCTCTAACCTACACTTGCAGGTACAGTCGCATTTACAAAACGAAAGTGTATTTACCTTTTGAAAACCTTGCAGATATCCAATTGGGGATGCGGGATTGGGAACAGTACAATGACAGTTAATTCACACAGCACACAGTTAGCAGGACACATAAACAAATTAAAATTTTAAACTAAAGTTTACTAAGCAAGCAACGTCGCACCGCCGTTAAAGCAAGCAGCTGACAGAAAGTACAGTGTACACATTACGGTTTCGGGTATGGCCGTGCGTGCTCGGGTGTAGGAGTCGGGCAGAGAAAGAACAAGTGTTGTGAGCGCGGAATTCAAACATGGTGAATTATTGATTATGCTTTCAGATGAGACGGGAGCTAATTGTTCGTAAAAGATTGCGTTTAGATTGTTTTAGCTCTTTGCTTTAAAGTGTCCACTTCCAAGCAAGGGACTCGCCGTAATTGCACTATTTACTTCTAAACTTCCATAATTGCGCCTTTGATGCTGCGATCCTCAATGCACAAACCCGCATGCACAATAGAGATGCATTTGAGAGTGGCGAATTGTTTACACTGTCGATTTCGCCGTTTTATATTACCTAATGCCGGGTAATTCTTTTCAAAAACGGTTTACATTGTAAGCGCACATATAAATATTTATTAATGGGATAAATGTGGCGCGCAGTTCTTTTTAAAACTGCGCAAATATAATTATGCAGAGGAAAACATACTTATATATTTCCCTTTTTGCGCTTGGAAAACCCGGCTGTTAATTTTACGGAACGCAGCAGTAGGAAGATTAAAAGACATTAAAAGTGTATACAGTGCAGGCCAAGTTTAAATTAGATAAATGCGTTTCTTTATTTTCTTGCGTCTTGCCTAGAGATACTTACCGACAGAGTTAGTAACTAGCCAATCAGAACAAAGTTTGGAATTGGATTGTTTCAAACAAGTTTTTCCTTTTTTTCTTATGTAAATCTTTTATTTTTTTTTTTGGAAAAGTTATGAAACGTTTTTCTGCAGTTGACCCGATTCATCTCTGGTGGGGTAATTAGAACCACCCTTGTCAATTTGCGACAAAGCATATTTTTAATTTTTTTATTTTTCATAGGAAAGTCAAGAACTGCAACAATAAATCAAAATAAATACGCAGAAACCAATATTTCATTCCCTAAAAAAACGAATAAGAAAAAGAAGTTAAAAATGATGGAATTTTTGCCCCTCCGAGAAAAGTTGGTTAACAGATATTTATGCAAAATATTCTCGATACATCCATTCGATATTGTTCGAAGAGAGTATAAACAACAAAACCAAGAAAAAAAAATATATATCAATTTTATTATTACTATTATAATAAATATGTTTTTAGATTTTTTTATACATTTTTTTTTATCTTGTTGGTTTGTTGTTATTTTAATTAAAAACAACAAAAACAACAACAAAAAATGAAAAGAAAAATGAATAAAAAAAATATCGAATATTATAATTAGAGTATTAGATTTTTTCAGTTATTTTCCTTTTCTTTCCTTGTTGTTTTTATTGTTATTTTAATTAAAAGCAACAACAAAAACAACAAGAAAATTAAAAGAAAAGTAAATAAAAAATATCAATTATGTGTTATTATAATTAAAATAAATATTAGATTCTTTTAAATTATTTTCATTTTCTCCCTTTTGTTATTTCTATTATTTTAATTAAAAACAACAAAAAATCGATACGAAAAATAAGAATATGCATAACGAATGTATTCAATATACAATATATTCTTTGTTTATTTTTTTTTTCTTTTTCGTTAAATTTGTTATTTTAATTTTTAATTAAAAAAACAACAAAAACAACAAAGAAAATAGAAAGAAAAATATATCGATTACCTATTGTAATTAGCATAAATATTAGATTTTTCTTTATATATTTTCCTTTTCTTTCATTTGTTGTTTTTTGTTATTTTAATTAAAAACAACAACAAAGACAACAAAAGAACAAAATGGATAATAAATATCGATTATGTATTATTATAATTGGAATAAATATTACATTTCTTTAAATTATGTTCCATTTCTCTCTTGTTGTTTTTGTTATTTTAATTGGAAACAACAAAAAAGCGATAAGAAAAATAAGAATATACTTATCAATTGTATTAAACATTCAATATATTTAGAATTTTCAGACCACAAATCTTTAATTCAATATATTCTTTGCTTATTTTTTATTTCTCTTTTTTGTTATATTTGTTGATATTTTAATTAAAAACAACAGCAAAAACCACAAAAAAACAAAGAAAAATGAAAAATATGTATCGATTACATCTATTGTAATTAGCAAAAATATTACCTTTTTCTTTATTCATTTTTCTCTTCTTTCTTTTGTTGTTTTCATTGTTATTTTAATTGAAAGCAACGAAAACAATAAAAGAACGAGAAGAAAAATAAACAAATAAATATTGGTTATTATTATCTATAAGTAATTAGAATAAATATTAAATTGTTTCTATTTATTTTCCTTTTCTTTCATTTGTTGTTTTGTTTTGTTTTTATTTTAATTAAGAACAACAACAAAAGCAACAAAGAAAAAATGAATAACGAATAAAAAATATCGATTATATATTATAATTCTTTATCAAAAGAACAAAAACATTTCTAATCAATAAAGCGTTCTATAATATTGAAGAATTTCTAGATAGCAACTTTGACAATGAAATAATATAAAATTTTTTGGTGTCGTTTTCTAGGGATTTCTTAGTGTTTCATATCTTTTATCTAATTTTCAAATTTTGTTAATGTTAGTTCTTCAATTGTTGTATGTATATTTTTTACATTATATTTGTATCCTGACTTAATAGGTGTATTTTATGTGTTATACACTTCTATATTGTATATTGTGTATTGTGAGGTTCTTTACATTTACATGTAGGTTAGTTAGGTGCTGTATTTTATGTGGAACCAAAGTGGGCTCAAATTGTATATGTAGGTATAGATTATATATACTATAAAATTGTTTTTTTTAAAGTATCTTATATTCATTACTCGTTCGACTTGTGTAAAACAATTTATTTTGTTGTAAGCACCAATAAAAAATTTGATTTGATTTGATTTAATTAGAATAAATATTAGATTTTTTAAATTATTTTTCTTTTCCTTGTTACTTTTGTTATTTTTATTAAAAACAACAAAAAATCGATAAGAAAAATGAGAACATTTTTCTTTATTTTTTTTCCTTTTCTTTCTTTTGTTGTTTTCGTTGTTATTTTAATTAAATACAAAAACAACAAAAGAACGAAAAGAAAAATAAACAAATTAATATCGGTTATTATTATCTATAATTAGAATAAATATTATTGCTTCTATTTATTTTCCTTTTCTTTCATTTGTTTTTGTTGTTATTTTAATTAAGAACAACAACAAAAACAACAAAAAACAAAGTGGATAATAAATAAAAGATATCCATTACCTATGTGATATTATAATTAGAATAAATATTAGATTTTTAAAAATATTTTCCTTCTCTTTCTTTTGTTGTTTTTGTAATTTTAATTAGAAGCAACAAAATATCGATAATAAAAATAAGAATATATCGATTGTATTCAATATACAATACATATATTCTTTGTTTATTATTTTTTTTTTTTTCACTTTTATAAGTTACATTTGATGTTATTTTAATTGAAATTAAAAACAACAGAAAAACAGAAAGAAAACTAAATAAAAAGATCGATTATTATATATAATTAACATAAATATAAAATTTTTCGAAAAGAAATATATCGATTGTATTCTTTGTCCATTTTTCTCGTTTTTTTTTGTTATTATTTTAACTAAAAACAACAAAAACAATGAAAAACGAACAAAAAATAAATTAAAACTATTGCTGTCCTTGTAATTTTAATTAAAAAACACAACATAAATAACAAAAAAATAAGAAGAAAAATAAATACAAAATTATCGATAATTTAAGAATAAATGTTAGATTTTTTTAATTTATTTTCCTTTTCTTCCTTTTGTCGTTTTTGTTATTTTAATTAAAAGCAGTAACAAAAACAACAAAATAAAGGTATATTGATCGTATCAATATATTTGATTTCTTTTCGTTTTTTCGTTGTTTTTGTTATTTAAATTAAAAATAATAACAAAAACCACAAAAAAGAATGATTTTTTATTTACTTTCGAATACTTGTTGTCTTTGCGGTTATTTATGCGGTTATTTTAATTAAAAACAACAAAAGCAACAAAAAAGAATGAAAAAGAAATGAATACAAAAAATATCGATTAGTACTATACATAATTAGAATAGATATGAGATTGTTTATATTTATTTTCCTTTTCTTTCTTTTGTTTTTGTTGTTATTTTAATTAAAAGCAACAAAAGCAAAAAAAAGAAAACGAAAAGAAAATAAAAATAAGTACATATATCGATTGTGTTCAATTTGTTTTTTGTATATTTTCCTTTTCTTTCTTTTATTGTTTTTGTTGTTATTTTACTTTATTTTCCTCTTTTTTCTTTTGTAGTTTTTGTTATTATTATTAATTAAAAACAGTAACAAAAATAACAAAATGAAGAAAAGAAAAATAAAAATATATTGATTGTATCAATATATTTGTTTCTTTTTCGTTTTTTTTGTTTTTGTTATTTTAATTAAAAATAATAAAAATCACAAAAATAAAATAAAAACAATTAAAAAAATGTTGATTATTATAATTAGAATGATTTCTTATTTACTTTCCTTTACTTTCTTTTGTTGTCGTTGCTGTTATTTCAATTAAAAACAATAATAAAAACATAAAAAAATGAAAAAAATAAAAATAAATATAAAAAATATCGATTAATATTAGTAGGTATTAGTATTAGAATAGATAAGAGATTTTTTTAATTTATTTATTTTCCTTTTCTTTCTTTTGCTTGTGTTATTTTAATTAAAAACAACAAAAGCACCAAAACAAGAAAACGAAAAGAAAAATAAAAATATGTACATACATACATATATCGATTGTGTTCAATTTGTTTTTTGTCTAATTTCAGTCTCTTTCTTTTGTTGTTTTTGTGGGTATTTTAATTAAAAACAACAAAAAACGAAGAGAAAAATAAACAAAAAAATATCGGTTATTATAATTAATTCTTTTTTTTTAATTTTCCTTTTCTCACTTTTGTTGTTTTTGTTGTTTTTTAATTAAAAACAACAAAAACATCAAAAAACGGAAAAAATAAACAAAGAATACAATCGATATATTTTTATTTTTCTTTTCTTTTTCCAAGTCATAGAGGTGTGTGATCCTATGAATAACATACGGTTTAAGAATGCTTCCATACGCTTAAACGTTAAATAGAACTGACGTTGCTGTTTTAGCATGGTTTATAACGCATTCGGGGTGTTTCGTTCCCCTTTGGCTTTATATGTAAGTTTGTTTAATGCATTTATGTTACCTTCAAAAACAAGATACTTCAATATCTATTTAATGTGGTCTACCTAATTTCTTATTTTACCTATAGTTTAAAAATATATCTATAGTATTTACAATATCAAGATTTAATAATTATAATATTCAATGCCTGCTATGAAATTTTTTGCAAAGTTTTGCAAATATTTATTTGTAATCTGACTATACCATATCTTTTTAAACTATTTTTCTTCCGACGAAAATAACCCTCCCCCACGGCAAATATGCTCACTACGGCCCTGGAGCCACCGTTCCATATATTTTTTCTGCGATAATTCCTTAAATTCCTTAAAGTGTAATTTCACTTTTACATAAATTTTCATGAAATTCACATTTTATAAATTCTATAGCAGTAACAGCAGAAGTATAATGACACTCTGCATGTTCTGGTGCTTCGAATGAACGCCTATAAATTATGCACATTTAGCTTGTACACCTGTAATTAATAATAACCGAGTTAATTATAAAATATTTGCTTTCGGGGCATAATTTAATAAGGATCAATATATTAATACCAGCACTTTACTTGGGACATAATACTACCTTTATGCCATAAATGGCACCTGTAACCTAAATTAACTTATTTCGTCCTTAGGGGTACCATTATTACTAAATAGGGATGAAGGTAAAAAGTGAAAGTTATTTATGTGAACAGGTATCTAACCTGCTTCCGTATAGTGCATGTGGTATATCAGAGTTAACTACCGACAGATAGGGGCTGGTTTTAACCCCCAGGGTGGTCTATCGTACACGGATTATTCCCAGCAAAAAATGCCAGGTATAATTGTTTTGTTAATTTGGCCCAAATGTTTTGATCTTATTACTTAATTGTTTGTCTGGACACTTGTCAATCTACCCTCCACAATGGTGGAATTTTTGAGACACTATACTGCATAATCCCTAAAGAAAATCGGAATTAAAAAATATTTAAAAAAGTGAGTGAATTACCAGCCACTTATAAATTATTAGCAACGAGAGAGACAATTAAAAATGCAGACACGCCTTTACAAATTTTTTCCTGCCATAATTCATAATTATACAATGTTCTTATCCTCGCTACTTCTCCAAGAGTGCAAAGACGCGAGACTTTTGTTCCTCTGTGCATCTACGTGGATAGCGTAAAATGGGATTGTTTCAAGGAATGTCTCGCAAGAATGTTTCATGACTTTAAATAAATTTATATTTGTGCTATGCATTTCGTTCCGAATTGAGTGCATTATTTACATCATGTCTCAGGGCTCTTCTCCACGTCTTTTATTTCTCAACATCTTTAAAAGATGTTGCTTGGCTCTCGTTAAACTCGGGGATATTTCAATTTGTTTAGAATGCGGAATAAAAATGTTTAATTTTTGCATACACGCGTTTACAAGATATTTTTTTACTCAGTTCGTTGGTTGATATGAAGGAAAAATGTAATATTTTGATATTTTACCTTGACTTTGGTGTTTTACACTTTTTCACTATGTAATAACTTCTAACGCATTCTACATGCATTATTGTTGTGCGACGCAAAAAAATGGAGAAACGTGAAACAAAATCGTCTTCAGTGTTTTCGTTAATTCTCTAAAACTACCAAAAATTGGCCGACCCAAGTGGTGTGAGATAGGCTGGAAGTGAGCTAAGCTCTGTCCAAAACAAAGATACTAGGTCAACTTAAGAAGCACCGATGTAAACCCATAATAGGTCCCCATTAGCAAACCGTTGAAACGAAGAGGATTTTTGGCCGACCACTTGGAATAATTAATAAAATCATCGTAGCACACTCTCCACTTTTATATAAGACAATGCCGAGATAACTATCCCCCTACGTATTTATGCATTAATAAACCCAAATGAAAAGTTCATTACTCCCTTACGTAATCACGTAATCGCAGCATCAAGAAGAGTCTGTTTCCACCTCCCGCTATCAGCCACAGAACACGGCCATATAACTTATTCCCTTCTTCGCGATATTCTGTCACCGCCCCATAATTTTCTATTACACACATCAACGATTTTGACTCTGAGGCCCTAAAGACTTGTCGGCCTTAATGTGTGCTGGGAATAAATAAATACATTCTCGCCGTTGCTGTATTAAAATTCTGAAAATATACAAGGAACATGATTTTGCTTTTAGGTTTACGCCAATAAGATCTGCATGTATCTGAAATATTAATGAATCACGAGACGTAGATCTCCAGGCCGACCTGTAGCTGGATTTATGGAACGTGGTGGCACAAATACAAAATCGAACAGAACAGAAGGTGTTGAATTTTATTTCTTGACCACATGGAACTTTGATGAGTTTGATTCAGCCAGTTGTTTCTATAACTCACTGAAAGAAGGAAATTTAGAGAGGATGGAAACTTATGATCTTGGCGAAGTTTCCAGTGGATACCAAAACACTGACGCATGTTCTATCAACCCAATTGGTCTCATCGAGTGATAGGAAATTTGACCTAACTATTTAAACGTCTAAACTATCTTGCTAATTAACCGAACAGGCCATTTCACTATTCATACTATGTTTACGTCTTGAAATTTCCAAGCCTTCAAAGCATCTGGTTGCCTGTTATTTGTCAAATAATTAGCAGTATGCTTCTTACTCAGAATTGCATTGGTATTTGTCCTTCCTGTAGCAGTTATCAACATTAGTGTTATGGTTTCGAAGTAATAAAATATTATGTGTATGTAAATATGAATAAACTCAACTTGGCAATTCGGTAATATTGTTTTAAAGGTAATTATGGCTGATTGCTTTGAACGAGGCACTTGAACTTGTTACCATTCGGAGATCTAACATGTGCAGTCGTAAAGAGCAGAGGTTTAGATTAAATTGCTTGGCGAGAGGCAACGACGAATGTGTTGTATCATACCGGCTTTATATCACGTATTGTCTTGTAATCGTTTGTTTAATTAAGTACCTATATTTACTTGATTATATACGCCTGCATCTTGTAAGGATGCTAAACTCGAGGATTGGAATATGCTCACATATAAATGTGTAAGATGAACATTAAAATTGTAGAAAGCTGCCAGGCGCAATTTTTTTTCATCCGGTTTCAGTTCGACTTTTTTAAAAAATTCAAAAATAAGATAAGATAATTTTTGTGCCCCAGTATAATAAAATTACCTAATCTATAGAATGGCTCAAAAATTCGTTGAACTTGCACAATTTATCCTGAGCAAAAAGCGACACTTGTCAACAGTTGCTAGGAACACCTAATCTTGTTTGACTAATTAAACGCAGGTACTTAACTTAGTTACACGACAATTTACTCACGGATTACGTGTAATATCTAACTGAAAACTATTTCAGTATTTATCCTAGGAATATTTATTTGAAAAGTTCCACAGTTGTGACACTGAAATGTTCCCAGCGTTTGAGTTTATTTATTTGAGTTTCCAGAGAGTTTGATTCGTAAATTTAGTGGCTGTTAATATCTTGTAGAGCAACTTTGAAAACTAATAAACGGCCAGAGATTTGTATTATTGAATTAAAAGTTTCGCGAGACTTGTAGCAGCTTTAATATTTTTATCGTCGTAAGTATACTGGGCGTGTATCTCGCCCCCGTTCTTTGGGTGATCTCGGCACTAAATTATTCTTTGATGAGTCGAGTCAAGTCATTTCTTTCTTTTATCCTTGATGGCTGTCAAAATCACTGTCAAATTTAAAAATTGAAAAGTACGTCTTTCGTAATTTTGAAAACAATGTGATTTTTAATAAAAAAAGAGACGTAAAGTATTTTCAATTTTTATATTTTTATAATTGAAGTTAAAATAACGTTTTCACTTTTGACAGCTGTCAAATTTCTGTCATCTGAATAAAAATGCCATTTAATAATTATTTTTACAAATGACTTTAGTACTTGAAAAGACATTTGTCTATAAGTTTTGGACGTACCTACTGAATACGAAATTAATTTCATAAAATTATTGTGTTTGTTGATAGCTGTCAAAATTACTGTCAAATTTAAAAATTGAAAAGTACATCTTTCATAATTTTGAAAACAATGTGATTTTTAATAAAAGAAGAGACGTAAAGTATTTTAAATTTTCATATTTTTATAATTGAAATTAAAATAACGGTTTCACTTTTGACAGCTGTCAAATTTCTGTCAACTGAGTAAAAATGCCATTTAATAATTACTTTCACAAATGACTTTAGCACTTGAAAAGACATTTTTCTAGACGTTTTGGAGGTACTGAATACGAAATTAATTTCATAAATTTATTATATTTGTTGATAGCTGTCAAAATCACTGTCAAATTTAAAAATGGAAAGTATATCTTTCGTAATTTTAAAAACAATGTGATTTTTCATAAAAGAGATATAAAGTAATTACAATTTTTATATTCTTATAATTGAAATTAAAATAACGGTTTTACTTTTGACAGCTGTCAAATTTCTGTCATCTGAATAAAAATGCCATTTAATAATTATTTCCACAAATGACTTTAGCACTTGAAAAGACATTTTTCTATACGTTTTGGAGGTACTGAATACGAAATTAATTTCATAAATTTATTATGTTTGTTGATAGCTGTCAAAATTACTGTCAAATTTAAAAATTAAAAAGTACGTCTTTCGTAATTTTGAAAACAATGTGATTTTTAATAATAGAAGAGACGCAAAGTATTTTCAATTTTTATATTTTTATAATTGAAGTTAAAATAACGGTTTCACTTTTGACAGCTGTCAAATTTCTGTAATCTGAATAAAAATGCCATTTAATAATTATTTCCACAAATGACTTTTGTACTTGAAAAGACATTTTTCTATACGTTTTGGAGGTACTGAATACGAAATTAATTTCATAAATTTATTATGTTTGTTGATAGCTGTCAAAATTACTGTCAAATTTAAAAATGGAAAGTATATCTTTCGTAATTTTAAAAACAATGTGATTTTTCATAAAAGAGATATAAAGTAATTACAATTTTTATATTCTTATAATTGAAATTAAAATAACGGTTTTACTTTTGACAGCTGTCAAATTTCTGTCATCTGAATAAAAATGCCATTTAATAATTACTTTCACAAATGACTTTAGCACTTGAAAAGACATTTTTCTATACGTTTTGGAGGTACTGAATACGAAATTAATTTCATAAATTTATTATGTTTGTTGATAGCTGTCAAAATTACTGTCAAATTTAAAAATTAAAAAGTACGTCTTTCGTAATTTTGAAAACAATGTGATTTTTAATAATAGAAGAGACGTAAAGTATTTTCAATTTTTATATTTTTATAATTGAAGTTAAAATAACGGTTTCACTTTTGACAGCTGTCAAATTTCTGTAATCTGAATAAAAATGCCATTTAATAATTATTTCCACAAATGACTTTTGTACTTGAAAAGACATTTTTCTATACGTTTTGGAGGTACTGAATACGAAATTAATTTCATAAATTTATTATGTTTGTTGATAGCTGTCAAAATTACTGTCAAATTTAAAAATTGAAAAGTACGTCTTTCGTAATTTTGAAAACAATGTGATTTTTAATAAAAGAAGAGACGTAAAGTATTTTCAATTTTTATATTTTTATGATTGAAATTAAAATAACGTTTTCACGTTTGACAGCTGTCAAATTTCTGTCAACTGAGTAAAAATGCCATTTAATAATTAGTTCCACAAATGACTTTAGCACTTGAAAAGACATTTTTCTATACGTTTTGGAGGTACTGAATACGAAATTAATTTCATAAATTTATTATGTTTATTGATAGCTGTCAAAATTACTGTCAAATTTAAAAATTGAAAAGTACGTCTTTCGTAATTTTGAAAACAATGTGATTTTTAATAAAAGAAGAGACGTAAAGTATTTTCAATTTTTATATTTTTATAATTGAAATTAAAATAACGTTTTCACGTTTGACAGCTGTCAAATTTCTGTCAACTGAGTAAAAATGCCATTTAATAATTAGTTCCACAAATGACTTTAGCACTTGAAAAGACATTTTTCTATACGTTTTGGAGGTACTGAATACGAAATTAATTTCATAAATTTATTATGTTTGTTGATAGCTGTCAAAATTACTGTCAAATTTAAAAATTAAAAAGTACGTCTTTCGTAATTTTGAAGACAATGTGATTTTTAATAATAGAAGAGACGTAAAGTATTTTCAATTTTTATATTTTTATAATTGAAATTAAAATAACGTTTTCACGTTTGACAGCTGTCAAATTTCTGTCAACTGAGTAAAAATGCCATTTAATAATTATTTCCACAAATGACTTTTGTACTTGAAAATACATTTTTCTATACGTTTTGGAGGTACTGAATACGAAATTAATTTCATAAATTTATTATGTTTGTTGATAGCTGTCAAAATTACTGTCAAATTTAAAAATTGAAAAGTACGTCTTTCGTAATTTTGAAAACAATGTGATTTTTAATAAAAGAAGAGACGTAAAGTATTTTCAATTTTTATATTTTTATAATTGAAATTAAAATAACGTTTTCACGTTTGACAGCTGTCAAATTTCTGTCAACTGAGTAAAAATGCCATTTAATAATTAGTTCCACAAATGACTTTAGCACTTGAAAAGACATTTTTCTATACGTTTTGGAGGTACTGAATACGAAATTAATTTCATAAATTTATTATGTTTGTTGATAGCTGTCAAAATTACTGTCAAATTTAAAAATTAAAAAGTACGTCTTTCGTAATTTTGAAGACAATGTGATTTTTAATAATAGAAGAGACGTAAAGTATTTTCAATTTTTATATTTTTATAATTGAAATTAAAATAACGTTTTCACGTTTGACAGCTGTCAAATTTCTGTCAACTGAGTAAAAATGCCATTTAATAATTATTTCCACAAATGACTTTTGTACTTGAAAATACATTTTTCTATACGTTTTGGAGGTACTGAATACGAAATTAATTTCATAAATTTATTATGTTTGTTGATAGCTGTCAAAATTACTGTCAAATTTAAAAATTGAAAAGTACGTCTTTCGTAATTTTGAAAACAATGTGATTTTTAATAAAAGAAGAGACGTAAAGTATTTTCAATTTTTATATTTTTATAATTGAAATTAAAATAACGTTTTCACGTTTGACAGCTGTCAAATTTCTGTCAACTGAGTAAAAATGCCATTTAATAATTAGTTCCACAAATGACTTTAGCACTTGAAAAGACATTTTTCTATACGTTTTGGAGGTACTGAATACGAAATTAATTTCATAAATTTATTATGTTTGTTGATAGCTGTCAAAATTACTGTCAAATTTAAAAATTAAAAAGTACGTCTTTCGTAATTTTGAAGACAATGTGATTTTTAATAATAGAAGAGACGTAAAGTATTTTCAATTTTTATATTTTTATAATTGAAATTAAAATAACGTTTTCACGTTTGACAGCTGTCAAATTTCTGTCAACTGAGTAAAAATGCCATTTAATAATTAGTTCCACAAATGACTTTAGCACTTGAAAAGATATTTGTCTATACGTTTTGGAGGTACTGAATACGAAATTAATTTCATAAATTTATTATGTTTGTTGATAGCTGTTAAAATTACTGTCAAATTTAAAAATTAAAAAGTACGTCTTTCGTAATTTTGAAGACAATGTGATTTTTAATAATAGAAGAGACGTAAAGTATTTTCAATTTTTATATTTTTATAATTGAAATTAAAATTACGTTTTCACGTTTGACAGTTGTCAAATTTCTGTCAACTGAGTAAAAATGCCACAAAAGACTTTTGTACTTGAAAAGACGTTTTTCTTTAGGTTTTGGAGGTACTGAATACGAAATTAATTTCATAAAATTATAATGACTGTTGGTAGCTGTCAAAATTGCTGTCAAATTTAAAAATTGAAAAGTATGTCTCTCGTAATTTTGAAAACAATGTGATTGTTTAAAAAAGAAGATATATAAAGTATTTAATATTTTTATAATTGAAGTAAAAAAAACGGTTTCATTTTTGACAGCTGCCAAATTTTTGCCAACTGAATAAAAATGCCAATTAATAATTTTGCATTAAATGGCAAGCGTTTTAATTTTTTTCGAAAATGTTCAATTGTGACCGTAAGAATAATTTTCTTTTTTTAATTTAATCACTTATTTATACGTATTTATAGCATGAAAATACATATTTTCTCCAATTTTCGTAAATATCAGAAGATTTTTACCCCACTTATTGCATTATTAGAAAAATAAAATATACTGAGCAACTTGGATTTTTTGAGGTTAGGATGTACTTTTAATGTATACCCCAAGAGCTTGATAGGCTATTCATTTATGAGCATTTAGTTTTTTTTTTTTTTTTTCTACGACCAATAGAGCCGGAGATATTTAAAAAATTGTTAGTTTAAACTTTAATTACTTTTTAATTTGTTTAAAATGTCGCTGTATATTACCTATTTGAAATGCGCTAATTATTTCAGTTTCAGGGGCATATGTAAAGCGCGTAAAAATTTATGTTGGATACCTTAACAAAATTTACTCTTAGAATCAGGGCGAGGTTGTTACATTCAAGCTGCCATACCCAGAGGAGGCCGGCATACGAATGTCTTTTTTTCCTGAGCTACTCGAGAACAAATTAACGTTCGAAGCACCTATCTAGGCCTTAATAAGATATTTCCGGGGAAATACCGTTAAAAATAAACGATTTAATTTTAGAATATGATGTACCTTTGGTCGTTTGAGCAACCTACTTTCTCTCAAAAATCGTTAAAGGCCCTTTGTTAGCTTGTTAACTGCTATCAAGACCTCAAATTTACTGTTGGTATCGAGTATTAACTTTTAAGTGTCTACCCCGTCGTAAATGTAAACTGCAAACTCCCATTACCGCAAAATGATTTTTTTACGTCCGAATTTTCATACTTAAAATAGCGAAGCCATGATTGCGCGCTTTTAAATTCCAGTGGTACGAAAGTCAAGGGTGTTTCTTGCTGTACACGTTTTTCGAAATGCACTTCTTTTTTTGTCATAAACTAAACTAAAGACTGTTTCCGCAACGAGCCGCCTTGGAAATCACCCATTCAATTACAATTACTGCAAACAAGTTCCTGCAAGCAACGCAATAATTTCAATCATCTTCCTTAATTATTGTCGAGTATTTGTAAAACAAAAAATAAATATACTTAAGAGCTGCCACTTTGCGGTGCATAATTTAAAAATGCGTAGGCCATAATTGGTAATTAGAGTTATTGATGAGATGTGTACAAAGCTACTTATTTCGACCCACACAAGACACAAGGCATCGATTGGCAATGGCTTCACGTGGCGCAATATATTAGTGGTTGATAGAAATATTCCGTATCCGCAGAAAAAGGAGAAATCCATTTTATAACGTATAAACGCCTTTATTTGTTTAAAATAATATACTAACAAATATTTGAGTCCCCTCTTCGTAGCCTCATTTTATCTGTTGAGTTCCAGATTAATACTGGCTCTTCCCGCATGAAAATCTCCGTAAGCTCAAAAGTTGTGGAAACATTCAAGAGAACCTTGGACCCCTTTTGGATATTCAGGAGGAATGAGCTTAGGTTTTTTTGGATGATTATCTACATAATGTACCTACATGACCATTATTTGTATTTTAATTTATTAGGATGGCTATTGAGCTTTTGGGTTTGCATTCGGGCTATTAAAATTATTGTTAGTTGGTAATTTTGTCCTTGGCATAATTTAAGGCTCCATAAAATTTATGCAAAACTATCGCGGAGATGACTAACAATTCCGAGTTTTATTTTATGACCAAAATTTAACCGCTAAATAAAAAGAGCTGTTTACGATTTGTCATTGTTAATTTGTCATGTCGTGGAAAATTATTTAAAGCAATTAATCGTTTGTGTTAAATTCAATTAAATATTACGAGTATTAGATTTCTGAATTTAGAATATATTTGTATAAGAAACTAAAGTGCCATGTTTATTCCTGCTAATGGTAGTTTTTCGCAACAGGAAAAACGCGTTGCTTATGAATTTTTGGGCAAGAGCTGCAATAAGGAAAGGAATTTGTACACATAATAATATTAGTAAATGTTGGCATGCTAAACAGCTAATTATTAATATATTTAATTTACGCTCGTGCAAAGTATCTCGTTAAAATTATTTATATCCCATAAAAGTGAACTCATAACGAAAAATTATGACAAATCGCTGTACCATATGTCTAATTTATACACGGATGTTTTTTAGGATCTAAATATTATCCTTACAAAAGGACATTGTGATCCTATATTTCGTTTGAACTGAATCAAGCGCAGTGCGCAGAGGTCTCAATTTTAAAAACAATTTCCATTCCATTGAGATCCGATCAAAATATCAATTACCGATGATAACCCAAATCATTGATGTATATTATGGGACCACTACAATGCCTTACATGTCTAGTTACTTTCACGCATGGATTCGGACAACGTAAACGGGAACTACGGCTATTATCCACAATACACAAGGAAATCAGCAATAAAGAGGAACTAATTATCGGAAATTAGACAAGAGAATAATTAATCAGTTGTAATGGTCTGTGCGGTTAGAGAAGAGCGGCTCTAGATCGAAGCAGGAATACTGTTGTGGCCGTGTGACCGGCATCGAAGTCCTAAGTCAGCGCAATTAATAATAATTTGTGTAATTAAATTTGGGCTCCAGGGTTAAAAAAAAATTAGAATAACTAGGAAATAAATATGCAAATTTTTTGGCTGATTGGAAATCCAATAAAATCCGTTTAATTTACAAGCAGATAATAGATCTGCCAAAATAGGATTTTCATTTCATTTTTTTATCCTTGACAGCTGTCAAAATCACCGTCAAATTTAAAAATTGAAAAGTATGTCTTTCGGAATTTTCAAAACAATGTGATTTTCCATAAAAGAAAGATGGAAAGTATTTTAAATTTTTCTATTTCTACAATTGAAATTAAAATAACGTTTTCACTTTTGACAGCTGTCAAATTTCTGTCAATTGAATAAAAAAGCCATTTAATAATTATTTTCACAAATGGCTTTAGTACTAGTACTTGATGACATTTTTCTATAGGTTTTGGAGGTACTGAATACGAAATTAATTTCATACAATTATTATGTCCGTTAGTAGCTGTCAAAATTGCTGTCAAATTTAAAAATTGAAAAGTGTATCTTTCGTAATTTTGAAAACAATGTGATTTTTCATAAAAGATTTATAAAGTATTTTCAATTTTTATATTTTTATAATTGAAATTAAAATAACGCTTTCACTTTTGACAGCTGTCAAATTTCTGTCAACTGATTAAAAATGCCATATAATAATTATTTACATAAATGACTTTAGTACTTAAATAGACATTTTTCTATACGTTTTGGAGGTACTGAATACGAAATTAATATCATAAAATTATTATGTCTGTTGGTAGCTGTGAAAATTGCTGTCAAATTTAAAAATTGAAAAGTGTGCCTTTCGTAATTTTGAAAACAATGGGATTTTTCATAAAGAAGAGATATAAAGCATTTTCAATTTTTATATTTTTATAATTGAAAAATAACGTTTTCACTTTTGACAGCTGTCAAACTTCTGTCAACTGAATAAAAATGCCATTTAATAATTATTTCCACAAATGACTCTAGTACTTATTAAAAAGACATTTTTCCATAGGTTTCGGAGGTACTGAATACGAAATTAATTTCACAAAATTATATATTTGTTGGTAACTGCCAAAACTACTGTCAAATTAAAAAAAATGCAAGTATACCTTTCATAATTTTGAAAATAACGAGAATCCCCATAGAAGAAGTACTATTAAGTGTCTTGAAATTTGCCAGTTCCATAAGAGATAATAAAATAAAGTTTTCACTTTTGACAGCTGTCAAAATTTTTCAACTTAACACATTTTTTTATTGGTTCTGGAGGTACTGGTACCAAATTGATGTCAAAAAAATATGTTGGTTGGCAGGTGTCAAAATTGCTGTCAAATTTAAAAATTCACAAATACATCTTTCGTAATTTTGAAAATAATGTTGATTATAGAAGGAGATAAAAGAATGTATTGAAACTTTCTAGTTCAGTAATAGATATTAAAATTGTGAAGTTGGAACCTTTTTCAACTTAGTAAAAATGCCATTTTATTATTATTTCAACTAATTAAAGTAGGTACTTAATAAACATTCGTCTACAGTTTTTGGAAGTGCTGAATACGGAAGTAATACGAAAAAACATACTTGAATATAATTATTAAATGGCATTTTTATTAGTTTGACAGAGACGTTGACAGCTGTCAAAAATAAAAAATATATTTTAATATCAATTATGGAACTATCAAATTTAAAAAACACTACATTCTTTCTTCAATGGAAATAAATATTGCTTTTAAAGTTGAGCAAGATTCAATACCTACGAAACCTATAGAAAAATGACTGCTTTGTACTTTCATTTGTTCAAATAATTATTAAATGGCATTTGACAGCTGTCAAAAACGAAAACATGATTGCAATTTTAATTATAAAAATAGAAAGATCCCTGATTGTTTTCAAAATTGCAATAAACATACGTGTAAAATTTTAGATTTGATACTGATTTTGGCAACTATCAAAAAAAGAAAAAAAATAAAAATTCTATTTCGGCAAAACTGTTATCAATTTTTAAAGTAAAAATTTCAAAACTATAAGTAACACCCTGTATACACAATTCTTATAACATGAATATCCTTGCAAACATATTCTTCATGAACAATTTTATTGCCAATATGTAATATTATTTTCAATATTTTGACCTTCCCAGCAAAGTACATTTTAATTAACCCGGCAAAGAGTTTGGGGGCGGCCCTTTTGAATGATACCGAATTAAACTTAAGAAAAGAAAGCGGCAGCTTTTACGGTAAGGTAAAAGAATGGCAGAGTGAATTTTTGGTGTGTGTATTCGTCGGAACACGCGGTAATGAATCTTTATCGCCTACGAAAAACGTAACTATTCCCGTTCCGGCCTCGAAATTGCTTTCAGGGAAGATTTGTGCACAGAGCTGAAAACAAAGCTATGTGTAATTTACGGAAATTGGTGCTCCGTGGCGCCGAGTATTAGGGGGTGTACTCACCCCCATCTGCCGTCTCGCTCTCACTATGATATGCCTTATTAGTGAGCTCAGCTCACTAAATTATTTAGACAACCTCTACCAAAACACAGTCGAGGATAACAGGAATTCATTATTTAATTTATTACTTTAACTTCGCAGATTTTTCACCGACGGAATTCACTTCGCGATTCCTGATGTAACTGAATAAGGACATGTTTAATGTGCTTTTGGGATATAACTAATAAATTCGGGGATTTACACTTTATTACGCTTTGCCAATCTACGTGGAAATTTTAGCTCCCGCGAAATTATATTTCTCCTGATACCTTGTTCCTTAGTTTATATCTACTCCGCTCTATTAAACACCGGGATTTTCTTCCAACAATGCTCTCTCTTAAAGATTCAAAACCGTTGAACATATTACCTAACTCGAACAACAAAGTTATGGAATTTCTCTACCTGATCATACTTTCCCTAATTGCTATTCTCTTAAATTATTTAATAGCCTGTTTTTCGTAAAAAAAAAAATTTGGGCGCAGATTAATTGCTGCTTGCCTGATTAAAGAAGCCACTTTAACTAATGACGAATAATTAAATTATGCAAATAATACCCAACTAGCACTGCGAAATATTGCGAAACACGTAGACAAATTACTGGCAATAATAATGATTACTGCGAGAAGTGTGCCGATTATAAGCCGCTGCTACTTAACGATCATTAATGATCAGAAACAAGCGTTTTGAAGTGTCCCTCTTGGCTTGAAAACTTACATAATTATTATTTCATGCAGTACGCGGCGTCACGATGTTGGAAGAGGTCTAAGGGTAGACCTCCAGAGGGTTTTAAGGGCCATTGAAGTAAAGTTGTCCTCTTGACCATACAACGATTTCGTATTCACCTACTTCGCGCGTATACTTTGCTCGGCATATTAAACTATAATGCGATATCGAGTTAAAGTTTATGACAATTTATAAAGTCGTATTTCATTTTTATTCGTTATGATGTGTAGGTACTCGAATTATATTAGGTGCTCCGAGAACTCCCTGAAATATTTAGAGCAATTTTTATTTTATGCTGGAGGACGGCTGAACATTTTTATGGGCATTCCTAGTGGGTCTGCGCCAGTTAATTTTATATTTTGCATATACAGGGGCTTTATTATTTAAATATTAATTATTTTGAAATATTAATTATGGTGCAACAAATGTGAACAACTTCTTAATCACAAGTATATATTAAAACTCTATATATACTAAAACCTATTTGGGTATTCAAAAATTTAGAGTGCGGTCCTGTCAGGTTCAGGTTATATAGCTATATAGTTATATAACACTATAAGTGTTTTATATAAATTTAGTACAGCGAATTATTTTATAGAACTATTTAGCTGTTACAATTTCATCGCTATAACAGATTTCTTATAGAACTATTAGTTTTATAAAAGTTATTGCCACGCTGTTCCAGTTGCACAGAAAGTGTTGAAAAATATTTTAAAGAATAATTCGCTTGTGTCATATACATTGTTCGTTTAGTTACACAGACATTAACAGATCGAAATTACTTAGTTCGTTATAGAACCACTATATAACGACAAAGCTCTTAGGTATCTGCGCTTTATTTTATATTCCGATTTGTCACGTATTATAATTGTAGCATAGTCACAAATCGATTTAGCTGTATAAAGAATGCCACACGATTTTCTTTATACAACTATTCAGCTTCTTTTGCAGTTACTATACAACCAAAAGGTCTTCTAGCTGTATTATGACTGGCTGTGGATTATTATTATTAGGTAGAAAGTTTACAGTACCTGGCAATAGAATAGTAAGAGAGCAGTATTAAGTTTTATAATAGTTTTATAAAAAACGTTTATGTGTTCGTATAATTACTTATTCAAGCATATTGTTAGAAAGTTTATATATAACACCTGGCACCACAATAGCAAAGAAGCAATCTATAAGTTTTAGTTCTAGAGTTAGTTCTATAATTAAAATATATGTACTTGCTCTGTAAAACATATTCTCGAAATTTTTTAAAGTAATAATAAAATCTTTGTAAAGTTAATCTATAATTATGTCGTAAGAGCGTGTATAACACCTGGCAATATGGCATAGCAATCGATAAGTTGTATAATGGTTCTATAACTAATATTTATTTATTAACGTAATTACTTACTCTCTAATAGATATAATCAAAGTTTTCGAAAGAGGCCAATAGTCTTTATCAAATATAAATTTAAAACAGCAATCGATAAGTTGTATAATGGTTCTATAACACATTTATTTATTGCTTGCTCTACAACAGACATACTCGACGCCTTCAAAAGAACACAATAAAGTCTTTATATAATGATTCTATAATACATACATAGTTTTATAACAGTTCTATAATTTGCGTTTATATATTATTTTAATTATTGCTCTGTAATGGATATATTAAATTTTTTTGAAGGAGTTATAAGAACGTTTATTATAAATAAAAAATTACAATATTAACAACCCACCGGTAAGTTTTGTAATGGTTCTATAACCAGTTTTATTAAATAAATCAATTTCTGAATGCTGCCATATTTGATTCGCGTTTATTATTACTGGTGTTACCTAGATCATGTTTCAAGCTTTGGTTTTAGGTGTAGAGAAGAGGGGAAACCGCCCTTTGTATCCGGCAATTTCTGATGAAGTTAAAACAGCGAAACTTTTTACAGCGCAATTATGTGAGATTTGTTTAGTAAAATGTTAAGTTAGATTAGTCGGGTCGGTAGTGTCAACTGAAATTGGCTCTCGGGTTCGCTCATCGCGTATTCCGGGTACGACTTCACGCGGTATTGTAACAAAACTCATCAAATTTGAGGCGTGTTGACAATGTGGATTATATTCAACCTGTGTGGGGTTGATAATCTCATCTTAAGGATACGGAAATTCCCAGAGAACTTTGATCATCTTGTGAATTATGATGATGCATGGAATATAAAACACCCGCCTAATATCATAGCCTCACCTTAAGACCGCTCCCATTATTTCAACCAGCAAATCTCATAACCCGGGATGATTTCTACAGTGTGGCCCACCGTAGATACACACAGGCACCTATAAGCATTAAATTTAGGCGATTTCATAAATGTTGGTAATAGAACTATTACAAAACTTTTGGTATTTTGTTAAAATTATATTTTTATGTATAATGAACGTTCTCACAACCTGATTGCGAATATATAAATACAGATTATAGAACTATTAGAAAATTATGTATGTATTATAGAACCATTTTATAAAGACTTTATTACACCATTTCGAATATATCTATTATAGAGCAAGCAATTATATTAATAAATAAATATTAGTTATAGAACCATTATACAACTTGTCGATTGCTGCTTTAAAGTTATATAGCCAGATGTTACACACGTTCTTACAATAAAATTATAGAACAATTTTAGAAAGACCTTATTATCTCTTAAAAGATTTCGAGAATATCTGTTACAGAACGAGTACATATATATCGATTATAGAACTAACTATAGAACTAAAACTTATTGGTTGTTTTTTTGATATTGCTAGGTGCATTAAAGTTCTCACAATTTTTTATGTAAGTAATTATAGGAATACATAAACTTTGCTTATAGAACTATTATAAAACTTAAAGCATAATATTGTATCGTTAAGTGTTATTAATGAACTTACTATTATAAGGTAGTTAGTATATGGCAGTATAATTGAAAGTGTATTATGGATAATTATTAACAATTTTTTAAAAAACTAATTGGTTTTATAATGAGCTAGATAGTGGTTTTATAACGACCTAAATAGTTCCAATTTCAGACAGTTTGCATGCAACCAGAACAACGTTGCAACAACTATAACAAAACTAACAGTTCTATTGAAGGTCTATTATTTATAGTGATAAAATTGCAATATCTTCGCAATGTTGGTATTTCCACCAGTCTTTGCCTTTAAATTATGTAAATTACGTAAAAAAGGCCTTCTCTCCTGACGGCTTCCATGAATGTCACCGGAATAGACGCCTGCTGCCTGGAGAAATTTTTAAAATTCCAAAGCAGCTTACACTGAAGCGAAATTAACTATTTGCAAAATAATTTTACTGGGCCATTTGTTTTACTGCCCTCATACGTACCAGGCATGATGCAGATTGTGGCGATAATATATTTTACGGTTTCAATATTATTTTTCTTATATTTTTCATGGCGGTAATAATTCCAGGCGTAACTTTTAATTAAATATAAAATATAGTTTGAACGATCGACACGTGACGTAGAAGACGTGAGCTTGCTATAAAAAGCACGTTCTCGGTGTGTGGATACTGAAAAATTCAGGAAAAAATTCAAGTTCATTTACCAGTCCATTAATAATATTTATCATGTTTAAATATTAGATTTACGAAAATTAATGACACTTTTAATTATGCCGTAGTTGAAATTATGTGCCAGGGCACTTTCGGTTTTATAAGAGTTCTTTAACACTTTCATCAAATTCCCTTAAAGCACCGTATTAAACTGATTATATAATATTTCTAATCAAGAACCGTATAAGCCTAACAACTTTATAATTCGTTATTATAACAATCGATGAGTTTTATAATAGTTCTATAAAAAACATTTATGTAACTGTCGTTAAATAATAATGCATAATGATTTGCAGTTCTATTAGAGGTATCCTGGGGGTAATAAAACCTTTATAAAACAGTTCTATAATTAATTATATTTTAGGAATTTTCTTTATTTTTCTTATATTGCCAAATTGTGGAGAAATTACTGACTGGAATTTGATTTCTCCCTGTCTATGCAGGAAATATGTCTCCGCATAGGTTGGCGTGACTTTTAGTCGTGTTTTATTGATAACTATTATTTTTATAATAGGTGGTGACTGCTGCTTGCCATAAATTCAATTTAAATATAGCCATACCTAAACAGTTTCATTTATAAAGCAAATCGTTTAAGGAACAAACTTATCCGCATTAACACAGTGTCGTCCGGTTATTTGGAGTCAGTGGAAAAATACGGAATTTTTTGCTGTCTTAAATAGCAAACAGTATTTTTTAAAAAGCTGATTTATTGTTTGGCAATGAAAATAATATAAAATCAATAATCAATAAACGATACACAAAACATAAAATACACGTCCTTTTTTTCAAAATAAACAACCAGCATTAGTCTTAAAAGGATCGGCTGTTTTTATTGGCTCTTCATGGATTCCGATTTCTAAACCTGCAAAACGTGAGCAGATTTTAGTAATAGCTGTCTAATATCTACTTAAATTCTTGCCTCACGAAAAAAATGTCCTGCCTCTTCCTTGACATTTGTGTCTATATTAGCCACACTCCCAAATGCATAATCCTAGTAATAAAAAATGCCACTGTACTAAAACAACCCACGCCGATGATTTAATACCGAAATGTTAAAGCTCATTAAAGTTTTTTTAGGATCTGGTAACCCATTGTCTTTTGTACATTGTATGGATACACATTAGCCATCATTAACTAAAGCAGCTTTACTTCTTGATAAATCTGTTTTATGTACATTTCTCCCGAAGTGTATTTAAGTGGTACCGCTGAACATAATCATCATTCATAAAAACAAGTAGGAACTTATAAATCAAAGCCTTATTTTAATTCCAAATAAGAAGAGATCTCTACACAAACCGTATTCATTTTGACATCTCATAAATCTCCACTTTATATTCCAGACAAAAAGGCCCAGCCTACTTGCTATTAGGAATAGGAAAATAGTAATTGTTAGCCGAAATGCCGAAATGTATAGGGTGAATCATGTGTGCTCTTTTATTTTAGGTGAAAAATCTTTTTGGCTTCAAATAAAATTAATTCGTTCGTTTATGCAAACGCCGTATAATTTTAATAGGCACACGTTTTGTATTGTCATTAAAAACGATACATTTTATTATTGTTGGATAAATACATCTGTACAATGAATATGTGTCACGCAAAATTCATATGGGTTTGGACAGTATATTTCAATAATTTAGTTAATTTTGATGAATAAAACGGTACATGGAATTATTATTTGGCCAATTTATTCTTAAAAACATGTCATCAATAGCAGGCAAGAGCCTTACTAGGATTGATACTCTGGCTGTTGCCATCTCGTGGCAAATTTAAGCCAAATAGATGCCTAGTAACTGGGTTGCCCTCTAAAGTGACCACTAAAGAACTTGTGCCTGAATTATTCTAGGTATACAATAATCAGTGGCCATTCTTATTTAGTTAAAAAAGCTTGTGGTTTAATAATAGCCCCACTATAAGTTAAGTAGTTCTATAAAATAGTTCTCAATAGTTGTTATACATGGATAAAAGCTTTCTCAGTATATGGTGACCTTATAAGGAGCCTAAATAGTTCTATAAAATGATCTGTCAATATAAATATTCTTTAAACCACTGCGCAATAGTCTCTACATAACTAGAATAACTGTTAAAAGACCAGTAGTTCTGTAACAGAACTTTCAGTTTTATAATCGATTTTTAATGCTTTCACTAGAATCCTCTAAGGTAACTCAATAAAACCTATGTCTTACAGCTAATTACGAAGCAGTTGGACTTACGCATTTTATAGATCCTTTATAGAACTGAAAGTTATCTGTTGGGGTATTTTAACTGCGATAGGTGTATTTATTTACCTACCATATTTGAACGTAAAAAATACGTAGATCTACAATTTCCATTACAAATAGTTGGTATAAATGTATAACCGGTTTTTGGTATATGATGGCTTTATAACGAGCCTAAATAGTTCTATAAAATGACCTGTCCATATAATTATTCTTTCAAATTGCACAATAGTCCCTACACATAAGTAGAACAGCTGTTGAAACACCAGTAGTTCTGTAACAGCAACTTTCAGTTTTATAATCGATTTTTAATACTTTCACTAGAATTCTCTAAGGTACCTCAATATAATGGCTGTCTTACAACTAATTATAAAGCAGTTGGACGTACGTATGCATTTTATAGACCCTTTATAGAACCGAAAGTTACTTGTGTTTTAACTGCTATAGGTGTATTTATTTACCTACCTTGGTTGAATGTGAGAAATACAAAGAGGGCTTTATGACGAGCCAAATAGTTCCATAAATACTTTGTCAACATAATTATGCATTAAAACACTTCGCAATAGTCTCTACACTACTAGAACAGCTGTTAAAAGACCAGTAGTTCGGTAACAGCAACTTTCAGTTTTATAATCGATTATTAATACTTCCACTAGAATTCTATAATGTACCTTAATAAAATGTATGTCTTATAACTAATTATGAAGTAGTTGGACTTACGCATTTTATAGACCCCTTATAGAACTGAAAGTTGTTGGAGTATATCAACTACGATGGGTGTATTTACTTACCTACCGTAGTTGAACGTGACAAATATATCAATCTACAATTTTCATTACAGATAGTTGTTATACATGTATAACAGATTTTGCAGTATATAACGGTCTTACAGCGGGCCTAAATAGTTCTATAAACTAATCTATCAACATAATTATTCTTTAAAACACTTCGAAACAGTCTCTACACAACTACAACAATTAAAAATACCAACAGTTCTATAACAGCAACATTCAGTTTTACAACTAACTATGAAGGAGTTGGACATATGCCTTTTATAGGTCCTTTATAGAACTGAAAGTTACCTGTTGAGGTATTTCAATTGCGATAGGTGTATTATTATTTAACTACTGTAATTGAACGTGAGAAATACTTCGACCTACAATTTCCTTTACAAAAAGTTGGTATACATGTACAAAAAGTTTTTCGGTATATGATAACGAGCCTAAATAGTTCTATAAAATGATTTATCCAAAAAGTTATTCTTTAAAACACTTCGCAATTGTCTCTACGCATCTAAAACAGCTGTTAAAAGACCATTAGTTCTTTAACAGTTACTTTCAGTTTTATAACCGATTTTTAATACTTTCACTGGAATCTCCTAAGGTACTTTAATAAAATGTACAGGTATCTTACCTTACAACTAATTATAAAGAAATTGGACTTGCGCATTTTATAAATCTTTTATGGAACTGAAAGGTCTAAAAGTTGCCTCAGTATCTTAACCGCGAAAGATGTATTTATTTTCCTAACGTAGTTGAACGTGAAAAAAACATAGATCTACAATAATTTTCTTTACAGATAACTTATTTGTTAAATTAATGGTTTTATAATGGTTATATAAAAGTTGCTTTACGAATTGGATTTTTATATAAAGTAACCCAGAGCCATTAGAAAGACTTAACTGATCTATAGAACAAATTGTGATAGTCCGTAGACAATTAAGAAACTTGTAGATATATAATAACTACATTATAAAATAAATAGTTCTATAAATTAATTCGCGGTATTTTTTTTTTTTTTTTTTTTATCACTTATTTAACGTCGGCCTATTTCCGCTGCGGAGGCCAATCACCGAAATTCGCGGTATTTATTACACATACATAAGAAACATCTAAATATGTGTAATGACAAGAGTAAATAGTTTATATTATGAATTATAACAACATTGCAATAGTTCTTATAAAACCAGTAGTTCTGTAACAGCTAAATAAAGCTTTATAGTTTTATAATGGTTGTTTAATGAACTTGATTTTTCCGTAAAGAAATCCGGGGCTATTTGAAGAACTCGTAGATGAAGTGTTCTAAAGGCAGTCAATAAACAGTTGAAAAGGCTTGTAGCTATATAATAACCACAGTATAAGTTAAGTAGTTCTATAAAGTGATTCACCAAATTTATTATATATACGTAAGAAATTTCTCGAAATACAATGGCCTCACGACAAGAGCAAATAGTTGTGTAAAACAAAGTCAACGTAATTATTCTCTGCAATCATTTCTAAGCAATTATTGTATGGTATTGTAGTAGCTCTTATAAAACCAGTAGTCCGGTAACAGTTATTTAATTGCAACTGAAAATGCCGACGTTTTACAACTCCTTTTCTGTTTCAACACAGTTAAGTGAAATAATTGATTTATGAACTTCCAGTTCTATAAGAGTTCTTTAATGTTCTTAGCAAAAACTGTTGGCTGCATACACCTAAGTGTTTTATAATTAGTTATAAGGAAGTTTATAATACCTGGTAACATAATATTAATAGAGCAATCGATAATATATAATCAAATACTTAAATAAGAGATAAAGCTAGGAGCCTGTAGAAGGGGATAATAAAACCTTTATAAAACAGTTCTATAATGCCAAACAGCTGCATTTTATTAAGAAAGGATGAGCCATGAATAATGAAATAATTTAAAACCTTCTCTTCAGTAGTGAAGTTGCAAAATGCAACATTTTCCAGACTCACTCCGCTTAATCTCTCCGAGATGATTAAGGCATCAGCTCAATAGTTAATCATTTCTTATTTATATATACATAGAATAAAAGCTTGAACCTAATTGAAGGCGTTATGCAGAAAGCTCGAACGCTTGAAATTTGTTCTCATGTTTTAGTCGAAAATATTTTGGCCAGTTCGTCCTCCCAAATCATAATAATAATAATAATAAAATATTTAATAGAGTAAATTAACTGCACGGTCTAGAAATGGCCATTAATTTATATATTTTTTTAAAACCCTAAATTGCTACGGTTTCTGATTATTGATCCTCATCAGCACATCAACAACCACTTGAGCACCTTAACAACTTTCGAAATAACATAATTTAAAAACGTTTTAATCAAATACATCAAGCAGCAAAATAATTTGGTGCTTATAAAACGTAAACATTGTTTTTGTATTACAACACAATCCAAACAACGCGACATCATTTAGTCACAGAATTGGTGCTCGACTGGAATATGACGCCAACTTCATTATCGTTATCGTTCTTACTCATATACACTTTCAGAGAGTACGAACATATTATCTTGATGGTGTGGGTGAAAATGAATGGGTCTAATACTCGCACACATTAATTTATCATAAAGTCTTCGCTTTATGCAGTGCTATTTTCAGTTTAACCATTATTATTTCATCCCACTCACTTATTATAATATGTTTATTTTTATCTATTATGGCTCGAGGGTGACAGCACTTGTAAACAAATTTATAATAGTATGTGCGGCGTGATTCATATGGAATGCATGCCTTCTTGGTAGCAATAGAAACGAAATTCATGTATTAAATAAACTGCGGCGATGGAACAAAGAGGAGATTCGTAATAAAAAAAATTCGCATCCAACAATCATACATATTTTTATCCTTTGCTTGTTAAAAAGCGTAGTAACTTCAAATTACCGAAGATAATTTATGTTATTAAGTAATATTACGAAAAACAGAGTATTTGGCTGTATATATATTTAATATCCTTATCGGGGACTTATCACATATCAACTGGAACATATACTGATAATTAGCGAATAAATAACTGCTAGTTTCTGGAGCACCCCAACGCTCGACTTTGAGGTTCTCACTATTCAATATACCCGAGGACTTCTCACATATCAAAAAATATTTTTGGATGCAGATAATGATGATTAACAAATTTAAATAAACAGCTACTAATGCCTAGAGTGCTCTGGCATTCGGTTTTAGAGGTTTTGTTATTTAATATTCTTACCGGGGACTTATCACATATCAAAAAGTATTACTAGAAGTCATATATTGATGACTAGCGACTTTAAATAAACGGCTGCTAATTTCTGGAATACCCCAACGCTCGACTTTGACCAGCTCAGCACATAATATACCCGTGGACTTATCACAGGTCAAAAAAGTATTGCTGTAAGTATATAGTGACGATTAACGACTTCTAATAAACTGCTGTTAGTTCCTACAGTGCCCCAGTGTTTGATTTTGAAGCCTCTGCTATTTAATATCGTTTGCAAGGACTTATCACATATCAAAAAATATTACTGGCAACAGATAGCGATGATTAGCGACTTCAAATAAACGGCTGTTAGTTTCTAGAATGCTCCGTCATTCGATTTTGAGGCTTTTGTTATTTAATATCCTTACCGGGGACTTATCATATATCAAAAATTATTGCTGGAAGCATATATTGATCATTAATTACTTCAAATAAACAGCTGATAGTCTCTGAAGTGGCACAGTGTTAAATTTTGAGGTTTTTGCTATATAACATCCTCACCAGGAACCTATCACATATCAATATGTGTTGCTGGAGCATACCCGTGGACCTATCACACCTTAAAAGTATCGCTGGAAGCATATAATGATGATTAGCAACTTCAAGTAACCGGCTGCTAGTTTCTAGAGCGCTTTGGCATTTGATTTTGAGGTTTTTGTTACTTAATATCCTTAATGGGGACTTATCACATGCCAAAAGGTATTGTTGGAAGTATATAGTGATGATTAGCGACTTCAAATAAACTGCTGTTAGTTTCTAGAGTACCCCAGTGTTTGATTAAGAGGCCTTTGCCATTTAATATCGTTACCACGGACTTATCACATATAAAATAACATTATTGGCAACAGATAACGATGATAAGCGACTTAAATCAACGGCTGTTAGTTTCTAGAGGCTCCGTCATTCGATTTTGAGGCTTTTGTAATTTAATATTCTTACCAGGGATTTGTTACATATCAAAAAGCATTGCTAGAAGCATATGTTAATGATTAATGACTTCAAACAAACAGCTGATAGTTTCTGAAGTGGTCCAATGTTCAATTTTGAGGCCTTTGCTATATAATATTCTTTCCAGGAACCTATAACATATCACTAAATATTGCTGGAGCATACCCGTGGACTTATCACACATCAAAAAGTATTGCTGGAAGAATATAATGTTGATTAGCAACTTCAAGTAAACGGCTGCTAGTTTCTAGAGCGATATTGAGGCTCTTGTTACTTAATATCCTTACTGGGGACTTGTCACATGTCAAAAATATTGCTGGAGATAAATAGTGATGAGTAGCTACTTCAATTAAACTGCTGTTCGTTTCTAGATTACCCCAGTGTTTGTTTTGATGCCTTTGCTATTTAATATCGTTACCAAGGACTTATATCACATATACAAAAATATTGTTGGCAACAGATATCGATGATTAGTGACTTTAAATAAACAGCTGCTGGTTTGTAGAGTGCTCCTTCATTCGATTTTGAAACTTTTGTTATTTAATACCCTTACCGGGGACTTATCACATATCAAAACATGTTGCTAGAAGCATATATTGATGACTAGTGACTTCAAATAAACGGCCGCTTGTTTCTGGAGTTTATTATCCTTACCATGGACTTATCACTTTTCAAAAGTATTGCTGGGAGCATATAATATAAATAGAAAATAGTATTTTGCCATTGTTCAATAAAAAATAGGAATTAGTTTGTTCATTTTCGATAATTTATTCATTAAATACAGATACAAAAAATTATTCCTATGATAAACACAACATTCCGCTTGTGACTCGAAAGCCGTGATTACTGTAATTGTTTTCGGGGCGCGATGAATAGCCGGGAAATATGTTTAAAGGCAAAACAAACTTGTTTATGATAAAGCTCGTCAAATGAACCGGAGGAATTTCCAAGTTAATCCTGGAAGGGTGGCATGTAAGACAGTAAAGGCAAAGTTGAGAGTGCACTGCGAAGTCGTTAGAGAAGTCTGTCAAGTGTTGTCATGTCTTCGTCTCAGGAAACTGCAACACGTGGTTTGCTCAAAGTTGTCGCACCTCAAGCCAAACCTTGTGCTTTTCGTATGCTTAATCTAACAAATTTCCTGCGAGGCTTTGTTTAGAATGTATTTAGTTTAGGTGATGCGGCTTTGCTTAATATACAGGAGAGGACCGTTGAGTCTGGCACGTTTGCTCCTGCAGCCTTAATGCAACTGTAATTATGTGTTTGTGGTTAGAAAATGTGACTGCAAACTGCTAGAAAGTTTTACTTTTTCGACGATGTAAGTACGTGCGAAAAGAAATGAAAAAATCTATTTATAGAATTAAATGAATTGCGCAATAATACTTGTTTGCTAAGACCATATATTCCGAGAAAACGTCTACTTAATCCCATAATTCCGTGCAGTCAGCCATAAATAGGTTCGCGTTACTATTTTTTCGCTGAAGGTGTTATGCAGCCAGTTAAATCTAAAATAAAACGCCATAAACTCGAAATAACTAAATCTTATTACATTCTGGGAAGTTTAATACCTCACTAAAGAAGAAAATTTCAATTTACAATCCTTGAATCGTTTTTATATTGATAATAAACTAAACGGCCCAACACAATTGCAATACTAACTCCATTTTTATTATGCAGGGTAAAGATATAAATGAAATTGCACTAGATCTTAATTTGCTCATTAAAGCCAGCCATGACTTAACTCGCTTAAATAACAGCCTAGGATTAACTTTTAGCGAACAGACTAATTTCTGCATTATGAAGAACTTTTTTTTTATATACAGGGTGCTCTCAAAGGTAAGATTTTAACAAAGAACAGCACTTACGATATTAAATTGTGAGTGTGTGCCAAATTTGGCACCTACTGGAGTAGTGGAAACATCTGATGTAACATTATAAGAAGAAGAAGAAGGTCGAACTATTTTGAGTTTTCGGAAAAGTGCCATATGATCTTGCGGCATTAATTTTTCGAGTAGAATCATTCCCAGAGTTTTGTGCTCATCTTTTCCGGCCACCCGGTATATACCTCCAGGGTCTGTTTTAACGATAATATTAAATTTGTATCAGTAGATTGCCATTCCTCCCATGGTAAATATTTTCAGTTCTTGACGTAAAAATCACCCGGTGATTCGAAGGATTGTTGCAACGTCGCACGTTTAGTAATTAATGCATTGGATTATGTTCTCAACCTCCTCTTTCATGGGCTGCAAAAATGGCGCTAAATATCAATGTAAATGCAAATAAGGGATGATAAAGCAGCAATTATTACAATGCCCATCCATTATGATCAAAATTCAGTTGCATTTGCTGGAGTTAGAGGCATTAATGCAAAACCTCGGCATGTATAACACAGCATAATTAAACCGCTAAAAGCAAAATGAGACAGATAACTTAATATTATGTATGCCAGGATGGTGTCATGTTGTTATAAATAGTGAAGGTGGTATTACGTTATATTAATTTACTTCCCAAGGAGTTAAGCTAATTGAGCCATTATGAAATCTGATTCTGACACAGCGTATCTCCTACGTTACAACAAAATCTACAAAAAAAAAATACCTGAAGCGCCTGTTTAATAAGTGATATCGGAGAAAACATTACGTGTACTTCCGAATTTGAGTACAAATAAGGAGATAACTGAAGCTGTAAATTTGGTTTCATAAAACTTTTCCAAGCAGCATGAAAACTTTACATAGCATCGTGAAACGTGCATATCTAGCAGGAGGAACTTAACTAATACAAACTTTAAAGACGGCGTACATGACGCCACCCTCCGAAATTGGGACGAGATCTTTAATGTCGTATCGAAATTTCCATAAGTATGTTATTAAATACAAGCTTGAGACTAAAGCCAGTCCTGATGAAGCAGTTCCTTAATAAAAGTAATATCAACTGATTTGAAAATATTGATGCTGCCGCAAAATAATTAATAACTTGCACTAAGCAAAGATCTTCAACTTAAAATATATATCTCGGTTACGTGTCGAATGCAACAAGTTTCAAGTTTCAAGAGAGACTCAATAAGCCCGATAATAACTGAAGTATTCTCAATGAAGCAAGTGTATTATTTCAGGAATTTATACAGTGTATATTGTGTGACGTATGCTACGAAATGATTTTTTCTACTCACTTTATTGCTATAGCAAGGTCGAGGATAGCCGTGCATTTGCTGGCTGCGATCGAAATGACTGAAAAAATGCTGGAAGCACTCGAAAAGGTTATTTGTGTATCTTTTAAACAGTTTATTCGTTAATTTATTAGAATTTTTATTTATTTTTTACTTTACAGGAATATTAAATTATGTTTTTTGTACAGGGTGATTCCTATAATTTTGTGTCCCAAATTTTTTGGTTTGTCTTTTGAAATAAAATAAAAATATTTAACGCAACTATTTTTTTCAAAAAGACAATTGAAAGTCAAACAAAAGTGGAAAACAAAACGATATTTTTTAAATGAAACGCCCTGCTATATTTTTACAATTATTTTAAGAAAAGGTTTAAATTCTCTTTCAATAAAAAAAATATAACACAACTTATTCATATTTAGTAAAATTATGATAATGATAATAATTAAAATAATAATAATAAAAATTATCAGTATTTTACTAAATATGAACGTAAATAGGTATGTTATATTTTTGCACAGAAAATTTAAACCTTTTTTTAAAAATTTTAAAAATATACAAGGAATTCCATTTAAAAAACATTGCTATGTTTTTTCTCGCTTTTATTTAACTTTCAATTGTTTTTTTGTTGAAATTTTCGAAACCCTTGGAAAAAATACCATAAGTTACGTTAATTATTTTTATTTTATTTCCAATGACAAACCTAAAAATTGGGGTGAGAACATTATAGGAATCACGCTGTACCTATTAGATGCATTTTAATTTTATTTGGAGAAGAGTTTTTGTTTATTTTTAAGAGGGTGCATTTTTCGCGTTTTTTTTTTAGGTCCATCTTGGGTATTAGCCGAGATACGAATTTTCTAAAAAGGTTGATTTTACCAATAAACGGTACTCTTCCGGGGGCCGTAGCTTCTTTAACCGGAAGATTTTTTTGACCGGACTTTAAAGGAAGCTAGACCCGTCATTATTGTAGGGCTCCTCCAATTTTTAACCCTTAGTACACTAACGTGTCCGGCTAATTAATTTTTTAGCGAACCCAAGATTTGTTGAAATTTTGCAATTTTTTATCTTGAATTTTATATTATAGTCCGTCCGGCAGATTGCTGCTTATGGTCGATCCGGCGACCTTTAGTTTTTTTTAAATTTTGGTCATAGGGTAGAAACGATATCAGTTTCGGAATCCGGACGGCTTCAGGATCCCGAAACCATTTTCGGTTCCTCGATTGGACCTCTCCTTCCCTTTGACATTTAAACGTCATTTTTTGACAGTTTTTTGGAAAATCAATAAAAAACGTGCTATTCAACCATAGGCGGGGCTGGTACCTATTCCCAAACATAACCTTGACGTTTTTTTGACATTTAACGAAAAAGAACGTATTTTTTAACCGCAGACCCAAAAAAAATTTTTTTTAATTTTTGTCGCCAAAAATAAATTTAGGAAACAAATTTCTTTTCCCGATTTTACCTCGCATCACGTAACTATCCGGTCTGCGGGGCTGGCCGCTTTCTTTTTTTTTATTTTTTTTATTTTAAAGAAGAAACCCTAAATTTATTTTTTAAAAAAAAACAGCCCCGCAGGGGCTGTCGCTGTCTGCTTGTTTTTTAAATTTTTCCAATTTTAAAGAAGAAACCCGATATTTCTTTTTTCGAAAAAAAAAATTGCATTGGATCTATAACATTTTTTGTATCTATAACATTTTTTGTACCATCTATACTATCCTAAACCTTCTACTATCTATAACATTTTTTTTTCCAATTTTCATCAAGAAAGATCTTTAAATATCTCTGTGCTCTGTCAACGTATGTACACGCCGTCAGCAACTCTCAAATGCAACTTTTACTCGCGCAACAAACTTCCTTCCATGCAAAAGTAACGGCGCTGCAACTATTTCCAAATAAACCGACGAGTTATCCTTGCCCGCCCAAAATCCCATCTCCTAAATATCCTCGTTATTTTATTTTCATTGTGTGCCCTCTATGCGATTTAGAATATTGGATAGCGTGGAAATTTTTGCGGAATGAAGTTATTTCCTTTCTTTTGAGATACATGTTCCGAGAAGTTATCAGAATAAGTTGAGGCTCTCTGGGACCAGAAAAGAGGATCAATACAGATTTAATCCAATGTAAGTAAAAGTTATCTGAGAACAGAATGGCCCCTGGAACTACTCCGGGATACACCGAGACCGGAGTCCGGTGATGCCGGGTAGACATTACCGCACGATAATATTAGATTCATTCGCACAGCTTGCTTTTATGTTATTATGGAGCTACAACGGACCTTTTGGAATAAACGAATTAACGAATCGCCACTTAAGATGCTATCGGGAGCCTTATCGACTAATTTTGATTAGTCTTTTCGGGAAAAATAACCCCACGTTGTGCCATAAAAGATAACTGCGAGAAGTTGTTGTATTATCTGTATCATATATTCTCTGTCGTTTAATCGTCTTGCGGTCGCTCATAAAGCGGCGTGACTAAGTTTTTATGGGCGGAAAGTTGAAAGATGAGAAGCTAAATATACAGCGAGGGAAAAACCCAATCGTAGCTGAATATAGATGAATATAGCTAGCGCCCATTCTATCATGAGCTCTAAGGCTTCATCAATAAGACCACGACAAGATAGTTGTTCTTAATGGTTGTAAATTGGATGTAAAGAAAAAAGGCACATACAAATTCGTAACAAGAAAGATCTGCTTCCCAAAATTCTGTAAAAATTCATGGGGATAGAAGGAAATATGAAAAATCAAATGGCGTATATCCCAATTTAATATCTCGTTTCGTTGGGAAGATAAAGGCTTAAATAACTAGTCGGCGTTAATTAAATCACGCAATAAATTTCTATTTACGGGCAATTCGCATATTATTTGTTGCTAAAACCGAGCATCTCGTATTGAATATGAAATGCTGATGGCGAGACTTCTGGGTATTACGGCCGCCTCTGCTCCGTATCATAATACGATCTCTCCTCATATCTCTCGCAGCCAAGACAAGATATCTTTCCTCGACATCGCTCACTCTACAAATAGTTTTGCTTAACAATAAAACCCATGCCGACTTTAATTTCTGCTTTTATTGCCTCGGCTCGACATTTAAAACCTGGACTTAAATGGAAAATAATCTCCGTGTTTTCAGATTAAGATACGAAGATAATTGTTATATGGTAATATGGTTATGAAAGTGTTGTCCTGGAAATTAACATGAATTCCTACTATAGCGATGTTCATTTGCATAATAATACAACATAACGAATCTGTGAAACTATTACCATACAACATATTACATTAAGATATTCCATGAATATATTTATTGGAGGTCAGTGCAACGGCAATTAATTTGGATTTGGCACAATGCAATTATTTTTGTACATCTGTAAACAAACGAAGCGGTTATATAAGCGAACTATTTTTGGCTTAGGCCGAGTGGATGAGGAAAAAGCTGACCATGAAGTGGAACTAATTTTAGAAGCGAATTTCACGATACCAAGAAGTGGAGTTTTCAGGGATAACAATCTTAGTTTTAATTATAATTAAGATATATCATATTCAACCACTTCCGTTAACACCAATAAATTGATTTGATTTGATAGTACTGATTAATGGGCGGATTAATCCTCTAACTCAGTCTATTACAACAGGAAATGTATTCAAAGAGGTAACGTCCCGCTGTAAATATTAGATGTAAAGGATATTGTGATAGGATTGCAGTTAATTATTTAATTTAACCCTTTTATTATTTAATCCGTGCCTAATTTATTGCGCCGTTTATTTTCGTGTTGATCCCGCCGAGATTATTTTAATTTACGCGATCAGGTATGCGATAAAAGTTCCAGAGTCTCCGCTCCTTGCAGATGCATGCTCTTTTTACCTTGACCTAACAAACTGTTGGAAATCGACGGTACCCAGTGAGCCGTGAGATAGACTGCAGTCTACTTTAACATTAATAATCAGCGACCTCTTCCATTTTGATTTGTCTGCAGGTTCCTCGCGCAATTTTATATTCATTACGTCTGGTGATTTTAATTTCGCCATGTACGCGTGCTTAAATGTTTAAGGAAAACAAAATTACGGCGGCAGGAATTTGTAATAAAATTCTTAAAAACTAATTATTTTTTTAATTAAAACATTTGCCAGGGAATAAATAAAAATTTATGGCCACTTGCGATCCTCAGATATTTTTGCCTCAGACTGCTGCGATATTGTTGTTTTTTCATACAGGATGATCACGAATTGCGTGGTTAAAAGAAATCACTTTGGTCAAACCCACAAAATGCCTCAAGGGTGTGGGAAAAAAAATAATAAAATTAGACATATTTTTTAATTTGACTTTGACATTAACGTCAAAAATTAACAAAACCCCGTTTTTTTTATTTGACCTCGTCAGAAAGGAAATTGTAAAAAACACGAAGGTGTAGGCTTTAATGTAAAAATAAATGATATTGCTGTTACTAAATATTTTTTTATGTCAAAGTCATGTTACTTGGACGTCATCAAAGTCATATTAAAAAATACATATTAATTATATATTAATTTTTCAGTCAAAGTCAAAGTCAAGTCAACTAGATTGTTTTAATTTTTTCGTCAATGTCAAAATCAAATTAAAAAACTAGGTTATATTTATTTTTGACGTCAATGTCAAAGTCAAGTTAAACTAAGTTATTTTAATTTTCGACGTCAATGCCAAAGTCAAATAAAAAACTAGATTTTGACGTCAATGTTAAAGTCAAATTAAATTATATTAATTTTTGACGTCAATGTTAAAGTCAAATTAAATTATATTAATTTTTGACGGCAATATAAAAGTCAAGTAAAACTAGGTTATTTTAATTTTTGACGTTAATGTAAAAGCCAAGTTAAACTAGGTTACATTTTTGGTATCAATGCCAAAGTCAAATTAAAAAACTAGGTTATGTCCATCTTGACGTCAAAGTCAGAGTCAAATTAAAGAACTAGATTATATTAATTTTTGATGCCAATATCAATATCAAGTTAAATTTGGTTATTTTAATTTTTGGCGTCAAGTTAAACAAAGTTTAAATTTTATACGTCAATACCAAAGTCAATAAAAAAACTAGGTTGTGTCCATTTTGATATCAATATCAAAGTCAAATAAAAAAACTGGATTATATTAATTTTTGACGTCAATATAAAAGTCAAGTTAAACTAGGTTATAATGAATTTTTTTTGCTTTAGACGCTGTGAATTTTGTAATTTAATCTAATAGGTTATTTTAATTTTTTCATCGATGCCAAAGTCAAATAAAAAACTAGGTTATGTTCATTTTTGACGTCAACGTTAAAGTGAAGTTAAACAAAGTTGTTTAAATTTTTTAAGTCAATGCCAAAGTCAAATAAAAAAACTAGGTTATGTCCATTTTGATATCTATATCAAAGTCAAATAAAAAACTGATTATATTAATTTTTGACGTCAATATAAAAGTCGAGTTAAACTAGATTATTTAATTTTTTTCGTCAATATCAAAATCAATTTAAAAAACTAGGTTATATTTATTTTTGACGTCAATGTCAAAGTCAAGTTAAACTAAGTTATTTTAATTTTTGACGTCAATGCTAAAGTCAAATAAAAAACTAGGTTATATTAATTTTTGACGCCAATATCAAAGTCAAGTTAAATTTGGTTATTTTAATTTTTGCCGTCAATGTCAATGTCACATTAAAAAATTAGATTATATGTATTAATTTGTACGTCAAAGTCTAGTTAAACAAGACTATTTTAATTTGTTCGTCAATGTCAAAATCAAATAAAAAAATGAATTATGTCCATTTTTGACGTCAATGCTAAAGTCAAGTTAAACTAAGTTGTTTAAATTTTTTAAGTCAGTACCAAAGACTAATAAGGAAACTAGGTTATGTCCATTTTGAGGTCATTGTCAAAGCCAAATAAAAAAACTGGATTATATTAATTTTTGACATTAATGTAAAAATCATGTTAAACTAGGTTATTTTAATTTTTTCGTCAATGTCAAAATCAAATAAAAAAACTAGGTTATGTTCATTTTTGGCGTCAATGTCAAACTCAAGTTAAATTAAGTTATTTAAATTTTCGACGTCAACGCCAAAGGCAAATAAAAAACTAGGTTATGATTTTGACGTCAATGTCAAAGTCAAATTAAAGAACTAAGTTATATTAATTTTTGGCGTCAATGTAAAAGTCAAGTAAAACTAGGTTATTCTAATTTTTGACGTTAATGTAAAAGTCAAGTTAAACTAGGTTAAATTTTTGGTGTCAATGCCAAAGTCAAATTAAAAAACTAGGTTATGTCCATCTTGACATCAAAGTCACAGTCAAAGTAGAGAACTAAGTTATATTAATTTTTGATGCCAATGCCAAAGTCAAATAAAAAACTAAGTTATATTCATTTTTGACGTCAATGTCAAAGTCACATTAAAAAATTAGGTTATGTGTATTAATTTTTACGTCAAAGTCAAGTTAAACTAGATTATTTTAATTCTTTCGTCAATGTCAAAATTAAATAAAAAAACTGGGTTATGTTCATTTTTGACGTCAATGTAAAAGTCAAGTTAAACTAAGTTGTTTACATTTTTGAAGTCAATGTCAAAGTCAAATAAAAAACTAGGTTATGTCCAATTTGACGTCAATGAAGTCAAATAAAAAACTGGATTATATTAATTTTTGACGTCAATGTAAAAGTCGAGTTAAACTAGGTTATTTTAAATTTTTCGTCAATGTCAAAGTCAAATAAAAAACTAGGTTATGTTCATTTTTGACGTTAATGTCAAAGTCAAATAAAAAACTGGGTTATATTAATTTTTGACGTCAAAATTAGGTTATAACGAAATTTTGATAAGTTGATTTATTGTCAATAATTTTTTTGGAACGCTTTGAATTTTGTAATTTAATTTAATATTTTATTATGTAGTTATAAAAAGTAGTGTCTTTTCTAGTATTCGACAATAATAGCGTTTCTAAAGTGTTTTCAATTTTAGCTTAAAAAAATCACAGAGGTTCAGATTTGGTAAACGTGGTGGCTACTGAATGGGAAACAGCCTAAAACATTCGTATTAGTACAGAAATGCGTGAATTTTTCTATCTAGCTTCCCCCACCGAATTTATTTAAATAGTTGGACGTGTTTTTAGGACAGGGAAGCATTTGAAAGTAGTTAAAAAAATGTCACGGCTGTACAAATTAATTAGTGCGGATGAAACGAATTTAATTTGAAATTAGCTCATGAAACGCAAGGCGGTCGTATCCTTTGTTAAGATGTTCGGCGGCTAGGACTTTTAAAATAAGGAGTGGAGAATGTTGAAAGTTCGCGAGTGTGCGGGTAATATTGAACAAAGTTTAATAACATTTCTTTCCATTCTTTCAAGAGTATATTAAATAATAAGGAAACGACATTAAAAAGAATTTCAAATGTATTTGCATTTTAATACAGTATGAAATATATTGTGATTTATGCCAGTTAATTAAAACAGCGGAATACTTGCCTTGAATATTAAGAGAAAAATTGCAAACCCGAACTTCTGGCAAAAGCGCCAGCAGTAGTGTCTACAAATCATGCGAGCGCCTCAAGAACACGGTCCGTTACAGCGGGAGGTTTATAAATTTTTAAAATGTTCTATTTTTGTCACTAGTAGTTACAAATGTTTTTGTTGAACGATTGCGCTTTTTCTCGTTTTATCTCGGCAATGCTTCATAAGTTCTCATACTTAAAAATAGCGTGTTTGCGTCCTCGAAAATAAATCTAGATTACACAGACTCGGTACAATAAATTGTCTAACCTTTAAATTACGACACTTGTGTTTTTTTATTCCGCACTATAAATATTCGGTAATAAATAGGTACTAGGCTCTAGACGGCGTAATCTTCACGTGCATTTCGGTGAGTTTCTATGAGTATCAAAAAGTCGCTCATAAGGCAAATCGTTTCTAAATTGGCTCGAAAACTCAAATTGTTGGAATCTATTTTGGCCAAATAGCCGCACTGAAATAAAACTTCTAGATGCATTTAAAGCAGTACGAAAAGTGAAATTACTCCTGTTAATTCTTAACAGTCAGATGCATATAAGGCCTTTATATCAACCCCGGTTCCGGTCCAATCTATCACGGGCATCAAATATTTATTCCCTCTGGTAACAATTTGGTTATCCACTGAAATTTACAACCAACATAAATTCCGCACTAAGTTTTTGCTCTCCCGGCTTTATTATGGTCTATGGCTCGCAATTCTCTCTCAAAGTTCACAGAATACACTGTTTATTGCCTGAAAATTTAATATTGGCATCATTGTTTTTAGTAAGACAAGCTCATTAATTTCGTTGTTCGGCGATTCAATAAGTTTCAACAAGTTGCTCTGCGAGAGGTTTTTTATAATCCTCAACGAGCGAGGGTGAGGCCTAGCCAGCCATCAAATGTTATTGTCTTTCTGTGAGTCATTCATATTTACTGGGCTTACAACGCCTTATTTAAATTCAAATTCACTGGCAAATGTAGATGACAACACAGGATATAATTATTGTATGCCTCTTCGAGAAAGCTACCAAGTAAGAAAAAATACTGGTTGCTGCATTTTCTATTTGCACGTTTATGTTGGCAGCGGTGATGAAAAATGCGTAATCCAACTCCACGCATACTGTACACGTTTATTTTAACGTAAATACTCGGTGCAACGCTGGTACGACGAATAAATCAGAACGGGATTTATCGTTCGAGATAATTAAATTTAGTGGCGGCGTAGGAGAGTGTCCAGCACGTTAACAGTTGTAAATTTTCAATAAATCAGTCATATTTATAGTGCGGAATTAGAAATTTATAAACAAACTCCAAGTATGCGGGGCTACGCAGGGGCCATAGACGGTCAGAGGTTAGCCGCAAACCACGAGTTGCTCTCTTAGAGAACCCCATGATAAATCACCGGTGCTACGAAATCCAACCGCCGACTAGAACGCCACTTTAATCTTCGCTTTAATTGTAATACTTAGAGATAAAACTCTATATAGTCTAAATATTTCTCTAATTGCATTTTACACGTTGCGAACTAATTAAAAAGCTTATAACAGGAGTATATTCGGATTACTCTTCCCGGCACCTCCGGCAAAAGTTTAAACTATGAATAATGACCGGATTGTACGTGCACTACGAACTCCGACCGCACTATTATTAAGTTACAACGCTCATATTTTTGTCTAAATCCAAACGAAAAATCGCAATGACCGTCCTTTCGCACATTTTGTTATAAAAATAAATATTAAGCTCGTAGTCCAGTTGCAAGGATGCAAAAAAGTTGCTACCTAGCAGCACTGTCATTGGATTGGAGCGATAATCGATGCATAAGTTTCTTCCTAGCTATAGAACTTTGAATAGTTATGAAAATTATTCCTTTACGGAACTACTAGTTTTATAATAGTTGTTACACCGTTTTATAACAGCTGTTCTAGTTACATAGAAATTGTTGGGGAGTGTTTTAAAGAATAATTCGTTTGTGAACATAAAGTCAGTAACGAATTGTTTTATAGAACTATTTAGTTCGTTATAAACCTACTACATAGTGACAAAAGTACTACATAGCGACAAAAGTGGTATGTATAACCCCGCATATTTTTTCCCAATAGTTTTCCGAAACTCTTACAATCGCCACATTGATGGATATGACAGCTCTTACAGAGTAATTACAGACCTTTTACAGAACTATTAGTTTTATAACAGTTGTTGCAAAGCTGTTCTAGTACAAGGAAACCCTTGGAAGGTGATTTAACAGATAGTGCGATTGTGTTGTGTATATTATTCGTTTAGTTGTAAAAAGACAGTAACGAATTGTTTTATAGGACGGTTTAGTTCGTTATAAAGCCACTACATAACGATAAAACTGCTACGTATTTAACTCCACATATGTATACCCATTAAATTTTAATTACTACATATTCCCCACATTTATGGAAATGGAGGCTCTTACAGAACCATTACAGACTTTTTACGGGACTATCAGTTTTATAAAAATTATTGCAACATTGTTTTAGTTGCATAGAAGCTGTTAGGAAGTGTTTTAAAGAATAGTTCGGTTGTGTTGTATACATTAATCATTTAGTTGTACAGCGACAATAACGGAGTGTTTTATAGAACTATTCAATTCGCTATAAAGCCACTACGTAGTGAGAAAACTATAACAGTGAAGTAACAACTGTTATAGATCTAGTAGTTCCATAAGAGTACGGTAAAGGCTTTGTAAGAGCTATCATATCCATAAATGTAACGTCTAGTTAAAGATATTCATTGGGATCGATCATACTACTTGAATCTTCAAATATTTCTTCTTCGTCTTCTTCTTCTTCATCTTCATCATCATCAACATCACCACCATCATTTTGTTCTTCTTCTTCTTCCTCTTCTTCTTCTTCTTCTTTGTAGTCTTCTTCTTTTTCTTTTATTTTTATTTGAGCTTTACTTATATCCTCTACTGATGGAGGTTGACTAGGTAAATTCTTAATAACACTGAGAGCTTTGAGTTCTTGTAATGGGTCAATGACCGGTTTCAATATACGTCTAATTGTATCGTCTTCTTCAGCTCGGCCTAATATTAAATATAATAAATAAAATTTCGGATAAATTTAATGGGAAAAAATGTCTGTCTTTATACATACGATATACAACTAAAACAGCGATGCAATAACTGTTATAAAACTTAACAGTTCTGTAAAAGGTCTATAAATGTTTTGTAGGAGCCGTCATAGACGTGACGAATGCAACAAAGGTTTCGGACAAAATAATGGGAAAATATATGTAATAGAGCTGTGAGGAATTGAACTGACATACATACTCCATCCCCCCCCCCACTCAATAAGAAATTGACTTATTATTCAGAGAGAATACTCTTCGTTGAAAATCGTTGTGTAAAACTAACTGTAATATTATGAATTATGAATCATTATTTAGACAAATCACCTCAAATCGAATAATAGGAATATTATGCATCAATTAGCGCTCAGATCTCGACGCCTCCCGGCATCCGGTGACGTTTACTTGTAAATAGAGTTGTTTCTGAACCCGTTAAATATTTGAGATCATCGTGTAAAGAGCGCCGAGGCGGTGGCACTCGCATCAAAAGAGGACCAAGACAAGGCTGAAGACACGACAAAGGAAAATTGATTAACTTTCAATCATTAAGCAACAGTAGCAAGGGCTGTTAGTAAATCGTCAAACTGATTTGAAAGTCAAATATTAGGCTCGATTATAATTGGAGGGCTAGATTAAAAATAAGGGAAAAATTAATTTTTCTCTACCTAATTTTAAGTCAGGCTAAGATGTGGGATAACAATTAAGGAGTGTTTCAAAGTTTCTACAGATCAAGCAATTATGTTAATAAATAGATGTTGGTTATAGAACTATTATATAGCTTATTGCTCTAATTGTATATATGTGGTGACTAATCTTAGTACTTTACGTTCCCCATAACCTTGACATCTTCGGCAAACAATTTAAAAGAGTTCTATCTTAATGAAAAACTTTGTGAATTACTGCCGCAAAAAGTTTCTGGTTTTACAGCTCATTTTATCGACAGTGGATCTGAACAAAGCGTTTATGTTTTAGGTTTGTTAACCAATAGGTTTTAAGGAAATTAAAACGGCCAATAAAAGTAGGAGCGATTAATTAAGAAAAGTTTTCTCGCCGGGCTGCGTAGCGCGGCGCAGACCGTACACATTTTCTCTGCTTTTCAATTAGTTAATTAGGAACAAATTCAAATAAAGTAAAACCATAAGTTCTTGTTTATATATCCGCGAGAGCCAAATAAAATGTTTTCCTCCTTACATTTTACCATCCTAAAGCAATTATGGAATTGCTTTGCTTCAATAAAATATTTAACTTTGTTGGGAAGCGAATTGCATGAGAAAACATAATGAACACTGGAAAATAGCCATGAAATAGTATTTATTCTTTCAAGAGTTCATTTCTTGTTCTTTTACTGCTCTGCTGCAACAATAAAATGTTCCTACACTCCCCCCGAAGTACGAAGCACCATAAATAAAATCTTTGTTAATTCTATATTTGTTACTTATATTTAAATTTCCTAATAGTCCCATCTCGCATGACTCCAAACAATAAACTGGTAATTACAAAAAATATTTATGTTCCCATGCCAGACAACAAACTCATTGCTTACTAGTTTTATATTTGGCAGTAAAAATATATTATGCGGGACTTATATTATATTTAATTATATGGTTCGCGGTTCTACAATTCCTCAAGCCCGGCATAATTACGATTTCCTGTCAAATTTTAATTTATGTAATTTTACAATTTCGAACGGAAATGAAATAAAAATGCATATATCCACTGGCGTTTCGTTCTACGACTGAGCTTTTTGCGTGTCTAAACAGTGAAACAAAAGTTGTACAACAAAATTAGGATTATATCGCATGCACAAGTTACCGCACAAAAATGTAGGTCAAATCTTCGAAAAATTTTGTTGTAGTTATTAGTCCGAGTTTGTTCCTTTAAATTTAACCTCGTAGAAGAAACATATCAATTTTTAAGGGCAATTCATGTCGGTGAAATCTTTGTGAAATAGTTCTATAAGTATATTGAAAGAAAGAACGTGTATGGCACTATAGCACTAAAGGAGCGTGCAATAAGTTATATAATAGTTCTATAACCAACATTTATTTATTAACATAATTGCTTGATCTGTGGAAACTTTGAAATTTATGTATTTTCAGCAATACTGTAGACAGCTAGGTCTCCAGATTTGGAACCTCTAGAGTTTCTTTACATAACTGTCTAAAGAGTGTTGTGTATAAAAATGTGTGTCTAATTTATGGTGGAACAAGTTTTACTAGGTGTGTGTGGTGATGTATTTTCTGACAAAATGATTCAAGAATCCGTATGATGGATCTTCCTAATTCGTTGTTACATCGGTGCGCGCTGTCTCTTTTATTCACTCCATGTTTGTTGTAACCGATCGTCATAATTTAAATAAATGGTGAAGTATGTGTGAGATCTAATCAAATATTTATAGAATATTGTAATAATGAGAACCGGGAGGTCATGCAAAAAAATAAATCATATTGAATTCATTGAGCAGTTCCTCCACTCCCACACTTGATATGCATTTGTTAGTGTTGAACGCAATGACATGTGTTTCAATAAGGTCACCTGATTCGATGGCGCAATAGCAAAACAAATTTAATTTTACAAATTGTGTGTGAAATACGTCACTTTGTATACTTAGTGCTGGTATCATTGAAACAACGGGGATTTAAATTAACTTATGCGATTTTAATGTTGCATAATGTTTAGGTCAACCATTTTTGTCCGAAACATTTGTTGCAAACGTCACGTCTATGACAGTTCGTACAGGACAATTATAGACCTTTTACGGGACCATTAAGTTTTATAATAGTTATTGTAACGCTATTTTAGTTGCATATCGTATGTGTTTAAATTATTAAATTTATCCGAAATTTTATTGCTTTTATTACATTTATGGATATGACAGCTCTTACAAAACCATTACAGAACTCTTATGAAACTACTAGATCTATAACAGTTGTTACTTCATTGTTATAGTTTTCTCGCTACGTAGTGGCTTTATAACGAACTAAATAGTTCTATAAAACACTCCGTTATTGTCGCTGTAAAACTAAATGAATAATGTATACAATACAACCGAACTATTCTATAAAACACTTCCTAACAGCTTCTATGCAACTAAAACAATGTTGCAATAATTTTTATAAAACTGATAGTGCCGTAAAAGGTCTGTAATGGTTCTGTAAGAGCCTCCATTTCCATAAATGTGGAGAATATGCAGTAATTAAAATTTAATGGGTAAACATATGTGGAGTTAAATAAGTAGCAGTTTTATCGCTATGTAGTGGCTATATAACGAACTAAACCGTCCTACTGTTTTTTTACAACTTAACGAATAATATACACAACACAATCGCACTATCTGTTAAATCACCTTCCAAGGGTTTCCTTGTACTAGAACAGCTTTGCGACAACTGTTATAAAACCAATAGTTCTGTAAGAGGTCTGTAATTACTCAGTAAGAGCTGTCATATCCATAAATGTGGCGATTGTAAGAGTTTCGGAAAACTATTGGGAAAAAATATGTGGGGTAATACATAAGTACCACTTTTGTCGCTATGTGGTACTTTTGTCACTATGTAATGGATTTATAAAGAACTAAATAGTTCTATAAAACAATTCGTTACTGTCTTTATATTCACAAACGAATTATTCTTTAAAACACTCCCCAACAATTTTTATGTAACTAGAACAGCTGTTATAAAACGGTGTAACAACTATTAATAAAACTAGTAGTTCCGTAAAGGAACTTAGTAATAATTTTCATAACTAATCAAAGTTCGATAGCTAGGAAGAAACTTATAGTCATCTATGTAGCTCTAAATTGCTAAATGTCGGCCAAATATTAGCTTTCTATGTATTTATGAGGAGATTGATAAGTCATTGATAAAGATAACTAATACTAGCAGGCCAAGAAGAGAGCCTTGGGGCACGCCAAATATAATTCATTCGTAATTACGTATATTTTATTCAATATGCCTTGATTTTTGTTTCTAAATAAAAAAATTAGGTTCACTATTCAGTTTAAAAAAACGAATATTATTTCACGTTAAACAATTTATGTGCCCAAGCGTCGTAATTTTATTCCAAGGCTACAATGGACGCATTACAAAACAGTTAAAGCCAAATAAATTACTTAGGCCCTAATTAAACCTGACGACAAACGGGTTGTAGTTCTTGAGGGCCTCGTTGGCTCCCGTAAAAAATAAAAATAAAGATACAGCGAAAAATCCTTAAACTTTCTATTATCCTTCGGCTTTTGCGCAACTCGTATATCAAAAAATTCATTTCCGCTCCTGCTGCACAAATATTTTGAGGCGTCTGTTTGAAAAGCTATTATAATGTTACATGCTTAAGGACGTCCATGAAAAAATCTTATCTTAACAATGGCGCGCCCCTTGAAATGTGGCTTTACTCCGCTGAATGGGAACTCCCAGTAAAGATACCGAACACATTACTGTGCATACGTATACGCTGTTATCATTTGAAACTGAGCCGTTAAAAGGACAGACAATATAGTTTCGCAAGTGCCTGGAAATCATCGCTGGGCGAGATCAGCGACACCTATTTGCGTTTTATGTCTAACGTTCCTTTCGCATTGAATGCCGGTACTTATCCGTAAAGAAACTATAGTGGAGGCATTAACTTTCATCAAAATTTAACTTGTGATTATATTTTTACAATCAACCACGTAAAAAATCGATAGGTGCCAAATCTGGAGATCTAGCTGCCACAGCACATGGTTTGACTAGCTGAAACTCATTATCGTTAGAAAAGTGCGCCACGATTACTAATTAAACAATCACACAACTGAAACAATACTCTCGTGTAACGTGCAATTTCTGATGTGCTATAAAAGGCGTTGGGCATTTGTTATGCAACTAATCGTCTATAGATTATTTCAAGCTGTAGCAAGAGATTTTACATCAGCTTTACTGTCGGCGCCTCAGAACTCGACATATATTTTCATGAGAATATCGTTACGGCGCTGAAGTGAAATCAGAATTTGTGAAATATTTAATACGAGTTTATGTGGCATACGCGTAAATATAATCATCCGAATTTGGTCAAGATGAGTAATAATTCTTTTTGTAGGTTTGCTTGATTGATGCATGAGTGACAGGGAGAAAATAAAATAATTTTTATGGGCCCACTCACCCAACAGCCCACGCGGTTTAAAGGTCTATTTTTTTTTCTTGTAAACTTCCTTGTAATTAAAGTGCCACTCTGACCTTTCAGTTTTGAATTAAACGACCACATAACATTACAGCGATTTTTATTCGATTGCAATTAGCTCCAATGGAATAATTACCGCTGCCTTGTTCGCAGTTTGCTTTGCAGATATGACTTCATTGATTACTGATTTCATATAATTATTGCGACGACATTTCCTTCACGAGCAAGTAAATCGCCTTATTCTTACGATTTAAATAACACACTTGATAACATATTTGCATTCGTGAACGATTGTCATAGTCACAATAATGCGTGGTAATAGGAGCGGTATTTAATTAGATCGAGAATATAAAACGGTATACTTAAACCTTTATTATCAGATAATCCAGTAGCATGTTGGCAAAGGGGTTGCAAGAGCTTGTAAAGGCTCTCAAAGGCTTGTACAAGCTTGCAAAAGTTTTTAAAACGTTAGTACAGGCTCATAAAGAGAGATCCAGGCAGGTAAAGGCCATATAAAGAGTTTGTAAGCGCTTGAAAAAGTACGTAAAGGGTAAACTTGTAAAATGGGTATAAGGGCTTGTGAATATTAACTAAATTCAGAACCAAGCAGTTTTAGCTCGCTTAGAAAAGGTTAACTAGCTTTTGTATAGGCTTATAAAGAGTTTATAAGACTTGTAAGAACCATGTAATGAACTTGTAATTTTAGTTGTTTTGTAAGGAGTTAGTTAGCTTAAAAAGTACTTATAAAGACTTGCTTTTTAAATTTGTTGGTACGTACTAGAGTTTGCAGTTCTATGAAATTCCAGGTACTTATATAACCAAGTAGTTATATTTAGCTTGTAAAGAATTAGTTAGCTTGTAAGGACTTGTAAGTGCATGTAAAGTGCTTGTAATTTCAGTTCTTTTGTAAAGGGTTAACTAACTTGCCAAGGCTTATAAACAGTTTATAAAAGTTTTATAAAAACATGTAGTGGACTTGTAAGAAATTAACTTGTAATACTTTAATAAATAATATGATAATATAATAATATAATAATATGATAATATAATAATAATAATATAGCTTATAAAGGCTTGTAAAAGCATGTAGTGAGCCTATAAGGGGTTAGCTATTGATACACTTGTAAAAGTTTGTAAATAGTGTTTACCTTGTAATGGGCCTTGTAGCTTTAATTTCTGAGTATGTTCTAGGTTTTGCGGTCCTAAAGTAGATTTCTGGCTTTTGAAGGCTTGTAAAGAGCTAAGAGGTTAGCCTGTAAAGCACTTATAATGGTTAGCCTGTAAAACGCTTATAAAAGCTTGTAAAGGAGATGCTTGTAGTTTTGATCTTAGGATGTATTGTAGGGTTTATGGTTGAATGTAAATTATAGTACAGTTCATGGAAATTACGATTAGCTAGCTTGAAGAGGCTTATAAAAGCATGTAGTGGACTTGTAATGTAGGTTTGATTCTTGGGACTGTTCTAGGGTTTGTGTTTTTAATGAATAACCATTAAGCTTTGATATTTTTATAGCAGAATGGTTTTAGCTACCTTGTAAAGTCTATATAAAGGTTTATAAGGCGCCTTTAAAGGCTTGACAGAGTTAGCTTGTAGTTTAACCTGTTAGCTAAGCTCTAGAATTTATGACTGTAATGAAAACTTCAGGATTTCTATTATTAAATAATCCAGTAGCAAAATAGTTTTAGCTAGCTTGTAAAGACCTATAAAAGTGTTTATAAAGGACTTGTAAGCATGTAGACTTGTAAGGGGTTAGCTTGTAATACGGTTTGTCGATATTCCAGGTTCGCCATTTTTATATAAACCAGTGGAGAATAGTTCTAACTAACTTGTAAATTCTAAAAGGTTAGCTGGCTTGTAAAAGGCCTATAAGGGGTTGTAAAGCTTATATTTAAAGTGTGGCTAACTTACAAAGGCTTGTAAGGGATAAACTTGTATTTTTGAACTTCTTTGGCGATTGTTGCTCATGTTGATAGCTTGTAAATAGTTTATAAAGGGCTTGTAAAGGCTTGTCAAAGCATGTAGTGGGCTTGCAATGTAGGTTTGATTTTTGGGATGCTCTAGAGTTTTTCATTTTTTATAATATCGGGGCAGTTTTAGCTAACTTGTAAAGCGCTAATAGATGCTTGTAGTTAACTTGTAGCTTTAATAGTTAGGTACGTTCTAGGGTTTGCGGTTCTTATGGAAATTTCTTATTTTCCTTGTTATGTTATGCTGATACTTATATTTACTGGCACTGAACCTTTAGTCAAAATTTAATGCGATCTATTTCTATCGGCGTATGTTTGGCATTTTCAACAGAAATATCTTGTCGTAAAAAATTCCGATCAACTAATATCGATGGGTATAGCGGACGAAAGATGCGAAACAACAAAAATATTAAGGACCCAACAGCAGTGCACCGAATTAAAATGCACGCCGCTCGTACGAAATTCCTCGTCCAAATAAATATATCTCCTATAAAGCCAAAATATATAAACCCAGCCAGGCAATATTAAAGGAATTACTGGATGAAAGGAGACAGGTCCTTTATTTCATCTCATATCGCAGCGTCCCATCTCGCAGCATAAGGCGACTGTATATTTATATAAATAATATTTCGAAATTTATGCTCATAAGCTGTGAATGTGTGCGCTCGGGGCGTCTCCATAAAATACATAATATGCAAAATAAGTTCATTATTAGCAGCTATTAGGAGACGCGAAAACACCTAATTACGGATATGACCGTAACGTAAATTCGAAGGCATACACTTAATAATATAACACGTCAAGTATTACCCGCGTCTCGTAACAAATTGGACATACGCCGCTGATTACCCCTCGACTTAATAAAGGATGTAATTTAGAAGTTTACGATAAAGGTTTTTATAGTGCAAATTCGAGATAATTAATTAACTATAAAATATGCGTTTAACTTATTAATTAAACAGTATTTCTAGCTTTATTAATTTATTACTACCCTCGGACGGATCGGTGACGCTCCAATCGTTTTCACGCAATGAAGGGTCAGCTCTCCTGTTATATAATGTCGGCTGGATCGCTGAGACTCCAATCGTTTTCACGCAATGAAGTATCAATTCTCCTAATATGTACGCGAAATCTTTTGCTTTACGTCGTATTCTGCACGCTTTGTGTTACACTGAAAGAAATGTTTGTTTATTTAAAATCTCTACAAGAGAGAAGTAATAAAAACAATGATAATAAAATTTCTTTAAGCTAAAATTAAATCACTTCCCAGATCAGAAGAAGCATCCTGCCCACTCGGGCTTGCTCATTTTAAGAAAATTTACATTTCCGCTCCAATGAAACGTCCAGCCAGTGAAATATATATCGCCGTCATTAATAAGTGTAAAGTGTCCGTGATAGTTACGTCGCACTGTATTATTTATATGAAGTAATTGCAGTCTGTATTTCACTGTAATTGGATATATTTTCTCAAATTTGCGAAGGTCTCGTACACACTCCAGAATTCAACTACACAATTAATGACGTGCTGCTGGCTGGGCCCCTCACTAACTAATTCACTGAGTGGAGCAGAATGAAGAGAGAGAGACGGTCAGCATTTCATCTCAGCAGGTTGAAATCGGATTTAGCGGCCGTGCCAGCCCAGTAAATACACTAGATTAGTCTGATTAGTTCTCCAGTTCGCTGCTAAGAGCGTTTTCCCTCAGCGTTTTCAGAGTGCACTGCAGGCAAGAACTATGTTTGAAAGGCGACGCATTTAACCAATTTTATCAAATGATTTAATTTTGAAAATGCTACGAAATAACCTCATTGGGATACACGGCTCGATTACGTGCCACTGCAAATAGCTTCCACTATATAATCGGACTCGTAACTACAATTAAACCAGTGCGACACACGAACTACATTCGTATAAGCACAACGCAAAAATACTCTGCGAAATGGTGAAACATTGAAGTAGGGAAATATTTAAACCAACAGAGGAAAACCATCAAATGGACTACTGCGGCTCCCGATCTAACCTCTCTTAGATTTCTTTTCATTGCTTGCACATTTCCGAACAGTTACTGTTCAACAATTTTTAAGCTATAAGCTTGCATTGCAAAGACATGTAAAGGGCTTGTAAAGGTTTATAAAAAGCGTGTACAAGCTTGTAAAAACTGGCAAGAAACTTGTGAAAACTTTGCTCGCAAAGGGTAGACTTGAATTTTGATTTTTGAAAATTCCAAAGTTTTATTTATTATATAACCCAGTAGCAGCTAGCTAGCTAGCTTATAAAGGCTCGCACAGCCCTATACAAGCTTTTAAAAGGTCATAAAGCTATTATACAGGCTTATAAAAAGCACATGTAGGTTTATAAAAAGCATATGTAAACTTGTAAAGAGCTGATAAGAAACTTGCGAAAACTCGTAAGCTGGCTTGTAAAGGGTAAACTTGTACTTTTAACTAACGAAAACCCCAGGATTTCCTTTGTTATACAATTCAGCAGCAGGGTTGTTTTAGCTCGCTTATAAAGGCTCGCACAGCCTTATCCAAGCCTGTAAAAGATCATGAAGCTATTGTACAGGCTAATAAAAAGCATAAGCAAGCTTATAAAAATATATGTAAGCTTCTAAAGAGCGAATAAGAAACTTGGGAAAACTCGTTAGCTGGCTTATAAAGAAAGGGTAAACTTGTTCCCTTTATTATATAATTCAGCAGCAGGGTGATTTTAGCTAGCCTATAAAGGCTCAAACAGCCCTCTACAAGTTTGCAAAAGGTCATGAAGCTATGTACAGGCTTATAGAAAGTATGTGGGCTTGTAAAAAGCATAAGGAGCTGATAAGAAACTTGCGAAAACTCGTAAGCTGGCTTGTAAAGGGTAAACTTGTACTTTTAACTAACGAAAGCCCCAGGATTTCCTTTGTTATACAATTCAGCAGCAGGGTTGTTTTAGCTCTCTTATAAAGGCTCGCACAGCCCTTATACAAGCCTGTAAAAGATCATGAAGCTATTGTACAGGCTAATAAAAAGCATAGGCAAGCTTATAAAAATATATGTAAGCTTGAGAAGAGCGGATAAGAAACTTGCGAAAACTCGTTAGCTGGCTTATAAAGAAAGGGTAAACTTGTACTTTTAATTAATGAAAATTCCAGGGTTCCTTTTATTACATAATTCAGCAGCAGGGTGATTTTAGCCAGCCTATAAAGACTCAAACAGCCCTCTACAAGTTTGCAAAAGGTCATGAAGCTATTGTACAGGCTTATAAAAAGTATGTGGGCTTGTAAAAAGCATAAGGAGCTGATAAGAAACTTGCGAAAACTCGTAAGCTGGCTTGTAACGGGTAAACTTGTACTTTTAACTAACGAAAGCCCCAGGATTTCCTTTATTATACAATTCAGCAGCAGGGTTGTTTTAGCTCGCTTATAAAGGCTCGCACAGCCCTTATACAAGCCTGTAAAAGATCATGAAGCTATTGTACAGGCTAATAAAAAGCATAAGCAAGCTTATAAAAATATATGTAAGCTTGTAAAGAGCGGATAAGAAACTTGCGAAAACTCGTTAGCTGGCTTGTGAAGGGTAAACTTGTACTTTTAATTAATGAAAATTCCAGGGTTCCCTTTATCATATAATTCAGCAGCAGGGTGATTTTAGCTAGCCTATAAAGGCTCAAACAGCCCTTTACAAGTTTGCAAAAGGTCATGAAGCTATTGTACAGGCTTATAAAAAGTATGTGGGCTTGCAAAAAGCATATGTAAGCTTGTAAGAAGCTGATAAGAAATTTGGGAAAACTCGTTAGCTGGCTTGTAAAGGGTAAACTTGTACTTTTGACCAACGAAAATTTCAGGGTTCCTTTTATTATATAATTCAGCAGTAGCACTAGCTTATCTTAAAGAGTAAAGGTGTACAAGCTTATAAATAGTATTTATAAGCTTGTAAGGAACTGGTTAAGAAGTTGTGAAAATTTATTAGCAAAAGTGAACTAGTAGTTTTGACTGATGAAAATGCCAGGTTTTTCATTACTATATAACCAAGTAGTAGGGTAGCTTTAGCTGGCTTGTAAAGGCTATCACGGTCAAGGTCACTTATAAAGGGCTAACTGACTTCTAAGGGCTTATAAGGAGTTTTTAAAGAACTTGTAAAAACATGAAGTTAGCTTGTAAAGCGTTTATAAAAGTTTGTAAAGGGTTGTATTGCAGTTTAGATTTAGACGTTCTAGGGTTTGTGGTTTTAATAAAAATTTCAATTTTTATAGAACTCAGTAGTAGTGTAGATTTGCAAACTAGTTAGTCAGCTCTTTACAAGCTTGTGAAAAATTAGGAAAACTTGTTGGCTGGCTTACAAAAAAGGTAAACTTGTACTTTTAATTAATAATAATTCAGGTTTGTATTACATATTATATAATCCAATATTAGGGTAGATTTAGCTAGCTTGTAAAGGCTATATAAAAGGTTTGTAAGGGCTTGTAAACGTAGGAATTGTAGTTTTAAAGAAAATTAGGTTCAATCTGCATCATGCAGAAGCAGAGTAGTTTCAGCTCACTTATAAGAGGCTAACTAACTTTTAAAGGCTTATAGAGAGTTTATAATAGTCCTATAAAAACATGCGGTGGCATAAGTTGTGAAGTGTTAGCTAGCTTGTAAAGGTTTGTATATCCATGAAAAGTGTTTGTAAATGCTTGTAACGCACCTATAAAAACTACTGATTGAGAATCTGTTACAGTATAAGAACATAGACGTAAGACAGAGCGCGTCCTAAATAAAACAATGCCAGGGAAATGCTTCAGAATAATAAAATTAGATTTGCCTTGTTATGGTAACGGCTGATTTAATAATATAATTCTAGCAGCCTTGTATATCAGTGACTGTGTACAGCCAAAGGTCCTACATCAAGCGCTCCATCAAATATTGGAGACTGTGGTTGCAGCATAGAATTTATATGAAACACTGAAAGCAAATCAACCGTACCCAATTAAATGCAATATAGATAAGATAAATCAATGTTTTAGTTGGTAAAAGCAGAATCTAGTTCGGTGACACGTGCCCAAATTATGCACATATAGATGCAAATAGATGCAAAGAGAAATTGTTACGTAATTATTTCGTCGTGGAAGAGAAACTTGAATTTTCCATTTTATTAAAGTATTTTGACTATATAGAACCACTCAAAAAGGCCATCATAACCTTATTATAGAACCACTTTCTAAAGAATTTATTATAATAATGCAAGGGCGATTTTGAGAAAAAATTCATAGAGAGGAGTGTATAAGAAATTCTGGCTTACTTGCTTATTTCTTGAAATTAATTATCTTAGAGACTGGTAAATTTTACTGTTGTTTTGAAATTTATATATAGGACTAATAAAATATTCCAATAAAACAGCTCCAAGTACTGTTACACGAAATTTAGTTTCCCAGGTGTAGGTAGAAACAATTTATATGGGAACAGACACCACATCGTAGCATTCCCGACAATGAAATAGAGATAAGCGGTAACAAATTTCCCTGGCGCTACATTTTGTTCTAATCTAGTAGTTCAATATCTGAGGGTTTTACTAATTGAAGCAGTATTATTGCTCGACGCTGCGGAGTATTGACTGGCCAATATGCATATTCCATACCAACATTATTGAAACGAGTATAAACTGTATATTATGTTCAAATTAATTAATAACTACCCAATACTACACTAGATAACACACTTAGTAATAAATAAACCAACAGGTGAACAGCTGACAGTAAGCTAGACTGACCTGAATGTCATTATTATAGCTTATAAATATTTGAGCCACTCTGTATAATAGTTGGAGGTTAGCGCCAATAATAAGATTGCAGTCGTCGGATTCGCGGCTAATGTTTCGATTTATCGAATAAAACGTGCTTACATACACGAAATGATTAGATTGGTTTGCCTTGGGATTTTTTGATAGCTAGTAATTTGGCAGATGAGGAGTTAGTTCTGGGATCGATGTCTCCGGCGATGAGGCATGAAGAGGGCCGCACAGGTTGCTCATTCTCATTCCAGTCAAGAAGGCGGCGAGCAAGTCGCAGATGCGATGCCCAATAACAAGACGGGGACGTTGGAGCCTTGTCGTCATGCATTTTTATTCCCCTCCGCGAATGTTTTAAGAAGGAGCAAGGTATTAAGGAACCGGTCGACAAAGCTGAAAAGAATAATGATTCTTAATTTTCATTTCGTTCCTATACTCAACGACGTGACCAGAAATTCAAACTAAAATATGTCATGGGGAATTTTTTTCGCCAACTTTTCCAACTTGAGCCATTTGTTAGAAAATTCAATAATCCTGTACTAAGTTGTCATCCCGTAGAACATCATCGGTCACCGTGAAATATGGCATTGTTGGCTCAATGCACCCCGTCCCACCCCGTTTGCAACTCTAACCCCTTGGCCTCGCGGCAATCGCTGACCGTCGAATCGAGAGCGTTCCTATTCGCTCCGAATACAAATTACCCGACAATCATTTGTTAAACTGCTAATATCATCCTTCAGGACTCAATCTATTAACATTTCCGCTGCTATTTAATTATCCTCCATGTCTTTGTCCCCACGGGTTGCCATCTCCAAGCAAAAACTCTAATCAAGTTAACCTCTTCCAATACCCATTTACATGGGAATTACACAAACATAAAATGGAGGAAGTGTACAGAAACACAATTTCATTCAACATGCAGCAGTTGCTGTTTCGAAATCATTGTTCCCCATTAGCGCAGTAATGTAAAAAAAAACAGATGGAAGATGGTGTAATTCTGTCGAGTAAACTTTATAAGTAAAATTGGTAACATAGAAAAATACTGCAAAGGGTTTTAAAGCCACTGAACGTTTCGAAAATATTTTTCACCTTCAGGTAAATAACCAGAAATAAAAAAAAACTAACGTTCAACAAAATTTTCGTGGACTGTTGTCTTTTCTGTCGAATTAAAGTATTTACTTTTAACTAATGAGTCTCTGCGATAGTTTGGCTGTATAAAACCACAAAAAGACGTCCTTATAACCTTATAGAACCAGTTCATAAAGGTTTTATTAACCCCTTTTACCGATGCTTTATGTATTGGTGGTTTATAGAACTGTTATAAAACTTACCGATTGCTCCTTATTACAACTTCTATATAGCCATTTTATTAAAGTGTTTTGATGGGATCTAGGGAACATGTTAAAGAGTAAGAAATAATGTTAATATTACAGGAGAAATTTATCTATAGAATAACTTGTAGTTGTATAATAACAACTTGAACAGTTCTATAGGAAAAACCGTAACAGACATTATAAAATAAAAAAGTAACTCACTGATCTAAATAATTCTTCTATGAAGTAACTCACAGGACTATAAAGGTTTTATTAACCACTTCTACGGATTGTTTTATATATCTCTTATAGAGCTTAAGCAGTTGTACGTTTTTTTTGTTTTATATCGATTCTACAGATAGTTGTATGGATTTTTTATTTTATATCGATTATATAAGTGTCGGTTATAAAACTGTTATAAAACTTATCAGTCGCTCTTTAAATGGGATCTAGTAAACATGTAAAAATATTTCAATGAACCAATGCAGCACTTCACCTTCACCTTATGTTTATAATACTGCTCAAAAGGAGAAACTAAATGATGTTGATATTACAAGAGAAATTGATCTACAATACAATTTAATCTACAAAATAATTTGTGGTTGTATAACAGTTCTGTAGGCAGTCTTTATAAAGTTAAAAGAAATAACTCACCGATCTAAATAATTATTCTGTGAAGTAATTCACAGTAGTATAAACGTATTAACCCACCTTATAGATTTTCCATATGCCTCTTATAGAGCTTAAGTACTTGTACGGACTTTTATTTTATATCGATTATATAAATGTCGGTTATAAAACTGTTATAAAACTTATCAGTTGCGCTTTTAATGCTATACTCGTATTAGAATTTTTGAACAGTTTTGTTAAGGTGTTTCGATGTGATCTAGTGAACACGTTAAAAATGTTTTAAAAAACCATTACAGCACTTCACCTACGAAAGTTATGTTTATATAACTGTTCAAGACGAGGAACGAAGTGATGTTGTTGATATTACACGAAAAATGGCGCTACAAAATAAATTAATCTACAAAATGGCTTGTGGTTGTATAACAGTTCTGTAGTAAAAACCATGGCAGTCCTTATAAACTTAAAAAACTAACTTACCGACCAATAATTGTTCTATGAAGTACCTAATTCACAGTAGTATAAAGGATTTATTAACCTCTACTACAAAATATTTTATATATCTCTTATAAAGCTGAACTAGTTGCACAGACTTTTATTTTATATTGATTATATAAATGTCGGTTATAAAACTGTTATAAAAGGCGCTTTTAATGCTACACTCGTATTCGAATTTTAAAACAGTTTTATTAAGGTGTTTCGATGTGATCTAGTGAACACGTTAAAAATTATTTAAAAAACCATTACAGCACTTCACCTGCGGAAGTTATGTTTATAAAACTGTTCAAGACGAGGAACGAACTGATGTTGTTGATATTACACGAAAAATGGCGCTACAAAATAAATTAATCTACAAAATGGCTTGTGGTTGTATAACAGTTCTGTAGTAAAAACCATGGCAGTCCTTATAAACTTAAAAAAACTAACTTACCGACCTAAATAATTGTTCTATGAAGTAATTCACAGCAGTATAAAGATTTTATGAACTCCTACAGATAGTTGTATGGATTTTAATTTATACCGATTATATACATGTCGGTTATAAAACTGTTATAAAACTTATCAGTTGCTCTTTTAATGCTATATTTGTATTAGAATTTTTGTAGACATTTTATTAAGGTGTTTTGATGGGATCTAGTGAGCACGTTGAAAATATTTTAAATCTGCAAAATAACTTGTGGTTGTATAATAGTTCTGTAAGAAACACCGTGGCAGTATTTAAACAATTTATAAATTTTGTAGCTACATAAATAACTACTTACTGAACTGAATTGTACCATGAAATAATGCGTAGTAATATAACGGTTTTATTAACCCCTCTTACAAATTTCCTATATAACCTTTATAGAACTTTGCTTCCCAATCCGCGCAGCAACTTTCAAATAGCAGCTTTAGATATATTCTAGACGTTTGGAGAGGAAGCATTCTTAACCAATTTTCGGCTAAGTTGTGCTTGTGGATATCAAATTTTTCTTTTTGTTTAGTATACGGAATATCGTTAGAAATGCTCACGTAAGATCTGTTTCGTAGGTCGATTCTCTTCATCGACCAAACCTGTGTTAAATTATTATTATTTGAAAAAACTGCAATGACTATCCTGCAGAGCGTGCAACAATTATATAAAGAATGCAATAAAGCGACTGCCCGCGAAGAGCGCAACGTTTATAATTGGTTTATTTATATATTTATGCCAACTTTATCTTTTCAATCGAAATCCTCGGGTATAAATAGAATAGAAAAATAATTGTAATAGTGCGCGTTCGTTGTTTACTTTCCAAGCAATCAGCATATATTTGCTATGATTAAGGAAGTGACCCTGGGTGGCAAAAAATGCGTTTCCATTAAACTGGTTAATTATAGACATTTCTGATGAACTTTAGCGTACAACTGGTCGTAATTTAGTAGGCGCTGCCTACAATAACGAACCCGGTTAATAAGACACATTAATTTCTAAATAAATTACGGTGTGACCTGTTGCGAAAGCGACCTCTTTGATTCTGCTTGCGTCGAGAAGTGTAGTATGCAGAATTATTGGGATCAAAATGTTTTTGCAATCTGTTGGTATAAAGTTGAGTGAGAGAGAGAGAGCGCGGAGTGGAATATGCACGTCACGAACTGTCATGTCATGCATTATAGAGCTGAAACTAAAACCAGAAAAAGAACTACATAAATGTCAAGTATGATTCATACAAAATCTGAAAGAGGATACTTATATCTAAGAAATATTCTTGGGGAATATTAATGTTCCCCTGTTTTAATGCTGTCCTTTACATAGAAATTCGTTTTTTGCTTTGTAATTCGGTTTAATGATATTTTTATGCTAAGCGACCAAAATTTATTTACATGCATAATACGGGAACAATAACATATTCTATTGTCTTTCGAGAGTTGCAGCATTAGTAACTAGAGGCTGGTTATTTTAGGATATATTTAAATCTGCAAGTTTAATAATTTATTATTATTTTTGTTTATAAATCTGCAGAATTACTTGCATCTTCCGGCGCCCCTCATGGGCCAGCTCTTGGGCCCTTCTATTTAGTATATTTATAATCGACATTACTGATTATCTAGTCCTACGTTTAGGTGTATTGTGCAATAGTTTTCTGTTCTTAGAAACGAATTTTGGTGTAAATCTCACTTAAATGAAAGCTTCTCTCTTACCAGGATTATTTATTTAGTAAAATAGTTCTTCATTTTTTTACTTTTAAATTTTTTTCGAAACGCTTACAGATCGAATCTATAAAATAATGAGTGTAAGCATTTATGTGCATGCAATTTCAAAATTAATTTGCGTTTATAAATATGTATTCGGATAATCCAAGATAATCTGAGAAAAACTGCATACCTATCTCTACACGGTTATAAACGACGGCAATAAACCTAATGCTGCACAATTTTCAATTTATTCTTTACAACACCGACAAAGTCCATTCATTCTAGCCCAAAATAAAGCGGATTATCGAAACGTATCTTGGCAATTTGTATTTTAATTCTGCGAAATTCGTTTTAGATATTAGTCAGCTCTGTTTCATTAATATTTCACTAGTAATACTAAACTGAGCAATTTATTTTTATTCGCGTTAGCTACTTTTAGCGACTATTATGCTGCTCATATATACAGCATATCAAACTCAAGTTAATTTAAAAATTAGCATATTTTCATAAACATCTTTTTTGTCAATCAATGCACAAATTTTCCATTGGATTTTTGTTGGACATTTTGAGTGTGCATTTCGCCATCTTTAAAACCGTTTCTAAAATAATTCTGCGCTGGAATTTAATTGTAATTGGTAAGTGGAAATGCGTGCAAATAAATTACAACAATATGTCAAATGTAACAAATCAATTATTGTGAAACGTTTTAATGGGGGTCTATTTGTACCTCCCATATATAGGGAACAATTGCCGTAATTATGGTTTCAAGGAACACACATGAAGTAGATTTACGGCCATTATTATGTATTATTATTGAATTGTTCAATTCAACAGTTTGCTTTTCAAATGTTAACGAATTCTTGAGGAATAATTAGGACGAGCCTTGTTGAACATTCTAATTAATTTTAATTAATAATTAATGCATGTGTAATTTTTAATACATATTATCACATGAAAACTAAACAAGATAGTACTATAAAATTTTAAAATTAAAAATAATGCACCCCTCGATTTTATTAATGAGCTTGGACTAAAAAAAATATAGTTTCCTAAAATATTCATTCATAAGTGTCCGTAAATCTAAAACCCATCATCTAGCAATTACGAATGCAGACAATCTTAATAGCAAGAGTTTTATATCAAGGGTTTGATGTCATGAGTTTCATAAACTTAATGCGTTTGATATCATAAATTTATTATGAGTTCGATATCACTAATTTGATATCATGAGTTTGATATCACGAGTTTAATATTAGGAGTTTGATATTAAGAGTTTGATATCATGAGTTTGATATCACAAATCTGATATGAATTTGATATCACGAGTTTAATATTAGCAGTTAGATATCAAGAGTTTGATATCGGGAGTTTGATATCATGAGTCTGATATCACAAATTTGATATAATGAGTCTGATATCATGAGTTTAATAATAGGAGTTTGATACCAAGGGTTTAATATCATGAGTTTGATATAATGAGTATCAAGAGTTTCATAAAAGGCGTAATTGAATTATGATTATGATCTAATAAGTTTGGCCCCAAGAGTTTAATATCATGAGTTTAATATCATGAGTTTAATATCATGAGTTTAATATTAGGAGTTTGACATTAAGAGTTTAATATTATGAGTTTGATATCATGAGTATATCACAAATTTGATATCACGAGTTTAAAATTAGCAGTTCAATATCAAGAGTTTGATATCACAAATTTTATATAATGAGTCTGATATCATGAGTTTGGTAATAGGAGTTTGATATCAAGAGTTTAATATCATGAGTTTGATATCAGGAGTTTGATATCAGGAGTCTGATATGAGTATAATATCATGAGTTTCATAAAATGAATTTCATGCAAGAATTTGAATTATGAATATAATCTAATGAATTTGGCCCCATGAGTTTAGTATCATGAATTTGATATCAATAATTTACCGGTAAGAGTTTGATATCAAGAGTTTGCGTTTCATATACTAAATGCGTTTGATATCACTAATTTCATATGAGTTTGATATCAGGAGTTTAAAAACACAAAATTGATGTAATAAGTTTGATATCATGAGTTTAATATCATAAGTTTTGTATAATGAGTTTGATATCAAGATAGTACTATAAAATTTTAAAATTAAAAATAATGCACCCCTCGATTTAATTAATGAGCTTGGACTAAAAAAAATATAGTTTCCTAAAATATTCGTAAATCTAAAACCCATCATCTAGCAATTACGAAAGCAGACAATCTTTTGTTAAGCTTCGAATTCATTTGCTTCGAAAATTCTTAAACATACCGGGGTTTTTACCCGGCTAAGCTTAATTAGGCAAATAGATAAAATTACGTTAATTAACTGTATACCCCTTTGAAATGCCGTTACTTTCCCATTGAAAATTAAGTAATTTATAAGCGATAAAACAATATCATTGTGTGAAACAATGAGACGTCAAAATGCATGATAACTCCCTTTAAAATATGTTTCAGCTGTGACTATACATTAAGAGTGTTTCGCAGAAAGACGTCGAAAACTTCAAAGTATTTCTTGTTGGGCTTTAATTACTTATTTAACATTTTATTGCCTGCGTAATGGAGCAGTATTTGCTCCCGGCTTTATTTTATCGCCTGATCTTTGTAGAATGGTCTGAAACTACCATATTACCAAAGTTTTTATAGAGCCAACTAATCTTAGAATTGCCCTGTATAGTTTAATCCCCCGAGAATATTTCTTTAAGTGTTTCTTACTTTCAGAGTTAATTTGTGCTGCGCTTTACAAAACTTATTTCCCAGGAAATACCATCTCGGAGCTCTCCTTCAAATACCTACTCCGTTTTATTATTTAGAATCGCCGCACGTCCAGGGATTATTTGGAAGCCGCACGGTAGCGCCCATGCCCATGCCTTTAATGAGTTAATCTCCAAGAGAAATAAGGCACTATTATTTTATCTGTCTATTACTAACGCCTAAAAATTTGGTCATTAAATACTGGCTAGTTGACCGTAAGAGTGGACCAAAAACCTGGAATGTTCTGAACAATTTTATATAATGAGTTTGATGTCATGAGTTTGATGCAATGAGTTTGATATAATGAGTTTGATGTTTGAATTTGATAACATGAGTTTCATATACATACATAGTGAGTTTGAGTTTGATATCTGGATATCTGATATCACAAATTTGATATAATGAGTTTGATATCATTAGTTTAAAATTAGGAGTTTGATATCAAGAGTTTAATATCATGAGTTTGATATAATGAGTTTAACATCATGAATTTCATAAAATTAGTTTGATACAAGAATTATGATTCTGATCTAATAAGTTTGGTCTCATGAGTTTAGTATCATGAGTTTGATATCGTAAATTTCATAAAATTAGTTTGATTCAAAAATTTGCATATAGTGAATGATATCACGAGTATAATAATAGCAAGAGTTTTATATCAAAGGTTTGATGTCATGAGTTTTATATAGTTAATGCGTTTGATATCATAAATTTATTATGAGTTTGATATCTGGAGTTTGATATCACAGATTTGATATGAATATGATATCACGAGTTTAATATTAGTAGTTTGATATAAAGAGTTTAATATTAGAAGTTTCATATCAAGAGTTTAATATCATGAGTTTTATATAATGATTTTAATATCATGAGTTTGATATAATTAGTTTAATATCATGAGTTTCATAAAATGAGTTTGATACAAGAATTTGAATTATGATTATGATCTGGAGTTTGGCCTCATGAGTTTAGTATCATGAGTTTGATATTACAAGTTTCATAATATTAATTTGATTAAAAATTTGCATATATTGAATGTGACATCACAAGTTTAATAGCAAGAGTAATATATCAAGGGTTTGACGTCATGAGTTTCATATAATTAATGCATTTGATATCATAAATTTATAATGAATTTGATATTATGAGTTTGATATCACAAATTTGATATAATAAGTTTGATATCATGAGTTTAATATTAGGAGTTTGATATTAAGAGTTTAATATCATGAGGTTGAGTTGAGTAGCTTAGGCTAGACTCCGCGTGAGATAAAGTCATATTATTATTATTATTTTTTTTTTTTTTTTTTTTTTTTTTTTTTTTTTTTTTTTTTTTTTTTCCGTTTCCGGAAGAAAGTGCTGGACAGTCTCCCTGTGGCCTCCGACACCACACAGAGAGAGCGCCAGCGAATAATCTACAGCAACTCCCCACATCCCGCAGGGTTAGTCACTGTAGATTCCAGACTCGTGTGCCCTAATTAGACGAAGGGATCCCAGGATGACCGCTTTCTGCATTTGACCAGCCAACCATTCTGCCGATGTTTGGCAGGCAGGCATGGTCTTCAATGCGGAGAGCAGCGTGGGCTTCATACCTCCGAGTACACCGATTATCAGGACGACCATTTTGACAGAGTAGCCTGGGTATAGCACTTGGAGCTCGTACCGGAGATCTCTGTATTTAGTCCGTTTCTCCTCCTCCTTCAAGGCGATGTTTGTCTCAGCAGGTGCTGAGAACTCGATGACATACATCACCTTGGTCTGATGGTCGAGGAGGACTATGTCAGGCTTATTGGCGTGAATTCGCCTGACGGTCGGGAACGAGTAGTTCCAGTAAATCCGGCATTTCTCGTTCTCGACAACGGACTCGATATCTCCGGGGACGTAAGGCAGCACTGGTGTTTGGTCTATCTGGTACGAGTGCCGTAGATGGTAGTATAGCACTCGTAAAGCCGCGTTATGTCGTTGGATGTAGACCGAAGTCGCATAAATCGGGCATGCAGATAATAAATGCATGAGCGACTCCGGCGCCTGACGGCAGGTCCTGCAGTTGATATCAGGTACCTCTACACCCATCACGCGACTGCGATAGACCAATGTGTTAATAACACCATCTTGGCAGGCCACAATGTATCCCTCGGTCTCCGACTTCAGCCCCGCTGACCTTAAAAATGCGAAGGTCAGCTCTGTCGATAAACCCAGTGCTTCTATGTTGTTATAGAAAACACCGTGCAGGGGTTTATCGACATGCTGCCTGAACAGATTTCTCTGTTCGGCAGCTTTGATGTGGGCTGTCAGACGATTAGGCAGAAGCTCAGTGACTGAGTCACCTCGCCGGCCTTCTCGCCTGTAGTCGAACACGAGACCGAGTTCATCTGCGGCCCTCTGTGCTGCCCTAAACAATAAAGCGCCAACTCCCACAGCTTCATGATCTCTCACTAACTGTAGGAGTGGGTCCGAGCTCCTGATGACATTACATGCCATACTCAGTGCCACTCTGCCATGCATGCACTCCAGACTCAAGAGTCCTCGGCCCCCCCGTTGACGTGGGAGGTATACACGAGGAACGGACGATCTAGGATGAATACTCCTATGAATATTCATCATCTTGCGGGTATTCCTGTCCAATTGACGCAGCTCATCTACTCCCCATTTGACTACGCCAAAGGAGTAGAGCAGAATCGGAACGGCAAGCATATTAGTGGCAGACACCTTGTTCTTCCCCGAAAGTTCTGATGACCAGATCTTTCGGAGTCGGTGTCTGTACTTGCCACGGAGAGAATCCTTTATTTGGTTCACATCCTGGATGTGGCGTTGTTCCACACCCAGGTATGTGTAGGTCTCCCCGGCATCCAAATGTCGTAGGATGCTTCCGTCTGCGAGCTGCGCATCTTCGCGGAATTCCCCGCATCGTCCTCTCTTGAGGTGGACGACTGCGCATTTGTCCAACCCAAACTCCATTCCAATTGCCCGCGTGTATTCCTCGACCACCCTGAGAGCATTTTGAAGTTCTCGCTCTCCGGAGGTATAGAGTTTAAGGTCATCCATATAAAATAGATGGGTGACCTTATGCCTCCGGTTGCTGGGTGGCCCACACTGATACCCGCGGGTTTGGCGGAGTCCAACAGATAGCGGCAGCAGTGAGATGCAGAAGAGGAGCGGACTCAACTCACTTATTATTATTATTATTATTATTATTATTATTATTATTATTATTATTATGAGTTTGATATCATGAGTTTGATATCACAAATTTGATATGAATTTGATATCACGAGTTTATTAACAGTTCGATATCAAGAGTTTGACATCAAAAATTTGATATAATGAGTTTGATATCATGAGTTTAATATTAGAAGCTTGATGTTAAGAGTTTAATATCATGAATTTGATATCATGAGTTTGATATCACAAATTTGATATGAATTTGATATCACGAGTTTATTAACAGTTCGATATCAAGAGTTTGATATCACAAATTTGATATAATAAGTTTGATATCATGAGTTTAATATTAGGAGTTTGATATTAAGAGTTTAATATCATGAGGTTGAGTTGAGTAGCTTAGGCTAGACTCCGCGTGAGATAAAGTCATATTATTATTATTATTATTATTATTATTATTATCATTATTATGAGTTTGATATCATGAGTTTGATATCACAAATTTGATATGAATTTGATATCACGAGTTTATTAACAGTTCGATATCAAGAGTTTGACATCAAAAATTTGATATAATGAGTTTGATATCATGAGTTTAATATTAGAAGTTTGATGTTAAGAGTTTAATATCATGAATTTGATATCATGAGTTTGATATCACAAATTTGATATGAATTTGATATCACGAGTTTATTAACAGTTCGATATCAAGAGTTTGATATCACAAATTTGATATAATGAGTTTGATATCATGAGTTTAATATTAGGAGTTTGATATTAAGAGTTTAATATCATGAGTTTGATATCATGAGTTTGATATCACAAATTTGATATGAATTTGATATCACGCGTTTATTAACAGTTCGATATCAAGAGTTTGATATCACAAATTTGATATAATAAGTTTGATATCATGAGTTTAATATTAGGAGTTTGATATTAAGAGTTTAATATCATGAGTTTGATATCATGAGTTTGATATCACAAATTGGATATGAATTTGATATCACGAGTTTATTAACAGTTCGATATCAAGAGTTTGATATCACAAATTTGATATAATGAGTTTGATATCATGAGTTTAATATTAGGAGTTTGATATTAAGAGTTTAATATCATGAGTTTGATATCATGAGTTTGATATCACAAATTTGATATGAATTTGATATCACGAGTTTTAACAGTTCGATATCAAGAGTTTGATATCAAAAATTTGATATAATGAGTTTGATATCACTAGATTAATATTAGGAGTTTGATATTAAGAGTTTAATATCATGAGTTTGATATCACAAATTTGATATGAATTTGATATTACGAGTTTATTGACAGTTCGATATCAAGAGTTTGACATCAAAAATTTGATATAATGAGTTTGATATCATGAGTTTAATATTAGAAGTTTGATGTTAAGAGTTTAATATCATGAATTTGATATCATGAGTTTGATATCGCAAATTTGATATGAATTTGATATCATGAGTTTAATGTTAACAGTTCGATATCAAGAGTTTGATATCACAAATTTACGATAATGAGTCTGATCTGATCATGAGTTATATTATAGGAGTTTGATATCAAGAGTTTAATATCGTGAGTTTGATATCAAGGGTTTAATATCATGATTTTGATATAAGGATTTTAATATAATGAGTTTGATATACTGAGTTTGATGTCATGAGTCTCACATAATGCGTTTGACATGAGTTTCATATGAGTTTGATATCACAACTTTGACATAATGAGTTTTGATAATCATGTGTATCTATTTATCATTGACGTACCTATTTATAAAACAAAAATAATACCACCATACATACATTAGATATTTTCCGCGCCTCTCATAGACACATTGAAATAATTCTGGACTTACGAGACGTTCAATTATAACTAGGGTAAGAAGCATTTGACTTGTCATATAGAATTAATAAATCCTAAAAATATATATTAATAATTTAAATCAAGTTAGCATATCTTTTAAACATAATGGTTTAAATACATTTAAGGATTAGTGTCGTCTCAGATGCATTTACTGTTTTCATTTTTTCACCAAAACTTGCAATTTTTTATGAAGCTAAACTTTTACCGTCTCCGGATCACGCGGATAAATCCGCACTCCTTCAAACAGTATTACCCTCTATTATAAAAAATAATGCCACAATTTTATATCCCTCGATCTTCACTTCATCCGCTTTCAACCAGTACTCAGTGAAGCACAACAAATGTGTTCTTCCCATGCGTCAATAAATTATTCAACCTTCTATGTTTTGTTCCTTAAGCTTCATATACTTTTTATGTTGAATATAAAGTAACGTTTTCTTTTAATATTTTCCATACGAAACTTTATGTCCTTATTCACGGAAATTCTTTTCTAAGAATCCTTATTAGGGACTATAGAGTTGAATTTTAATATTTATATGGAAAATTAAGTGCGTTTCAGCTCCGGGAGATACAAATTCGGGGTGAACAAGTGAAGGGATGATGTTATGAAATTATTATTAAATAAACTTCTGCGTAAAAGAAACAGACAAATAAAAACAAATCTTTGTCTGTCAAAACTCTAATACAATCTTTTAATAACCCCTGTAATCAATCTTACATTCTCTTAGTAAACCGGTGCCGTATTCTACAAATTAACTATCATTAACCGTCATTAGCTAAAGTAGCGTAACCTTTTTGAGAAATATGTTTTATGTTTACTGCCCCCGAAGAGCATTTAAGTGGCAGTGCTGAATCCGATCACCATTCATAAAAACAAGTAGGAACTTATAAATCAAAAGCTTATTTTAATTCCAAATAAGAAGAGATCTCTATACAAACCGTATCCATTTTGACGTATCATAAATCTCCACTTTATATTCCAGACAAAAAGAACCACCTACTCGTTATTAAAAATAGGAAAAGCCGAATTGCATTAACCTATATGCATAAAATAAACAAATAATTCTAGAGAGAATTGCCGAAAGTGATATGGCAGTTTCTATTAATGTCTATTTATAAATGCTCTCAAGATGAAGGTTAACGAACCCCAAGACAAACACTTGCTCGGAATATCTAAAAACGATGTCGCACATTTAATAATATTGAGCAAGGCTGTGAGTGGCGAAATTAATAAAAATTATCTACACCGTGTCAACGTTAAAAGCTGCAAAATACACCAAGAAAAATTTTTAATAAACAGTTATTTATTGCACGATAGTCACTTGCGGCTACTAAAGTATTTTCATTAGTAGGCAGATAGCAAGCACGTAGTTCACTTATCTTAAATAATTTATTTGCTTAGGGCTAGTAGAAAAATTATCTGGAATTAATAAATAAAATTATTGTAGTAACAGTAAATAACAATTTACTTATGAGAGCTAAAAAGTTGCAAATTAATGGGGCAAGCAAACAAGTTAATTGTGGTAAGTAAATGAAGTTGACAGTAATCACTTGCCATAAATAAACAACTCACTAGTGGTAAACGAAATTTGTTACTGGTATCTATTCAAATTTCAATTGCTAATACATTTTTCGGTCAAAGTAATGTATATATTCAGAGTAAAGTTTAGTAACGGCAAATATAAATTTACTTAGGACAGCTAAAAAGTTACATACAATAAGTGACAGACAAACAAGTCATTAATGGTAATTAAATAAAGATTCATGAAAATAATCACTTGTCACAGCCAAAAAATTTATTAGAAGTAAGCAAAGTTTGTCCCTACTGCCACTAAACTATATTGCAATTACTATAAAACGGCATTAAGAGCTTAATAACCTGAACTCTAGCTCAAAAGTTAGTATTTGCAACGACCAAAGTATTTTCAGTAATAGGTAGGTCGCAAACATATAGTTCACTTACTTTAATTAATATATTTGCTTGGTGCAAGTAAAAATATTAGCTGGAATGAATGAATGAAAAAAAATGTAATAAAGGTAAATCAAAATTTACTTATGGAAGATAAAAAGTTGTAAATTAATGGAACATGCAATCAAGCTAATTGTGATAAGTAAATGAAGTTTCTTGAAATAAATAAGTAACTCAATAGTGGTAAATAAAATTTGTTACCCGTATTTATTTATTAAAATTGCAATACAATTGTCAGTCAAAGCAATGAAACATTTAAAATATTTTCTATACCCAGAGAAAAGTTTCGTAACAGCAAATACAAATTTACTTAAGGAAATGTAATAATGGTAAATAAAAATGTATTTATAAGAACTTAAAAGTTGCAAATTAGCAGGACAAGCAAACAAGTTAATTGTGGTAAGTAAATGGAGATTCTTGAAAGTAATTATTTGCCATAAATAAACAACTTACTAGTGGTAAATGAAATTTGTTACTCATCTCTTTTCAGTTAAAGCAATGACACATTTAAAATACTTTATATACTCAGTAACGGCAAATACAAATTTACTTATGAAAGCTAAAAAGTTGCATGCAATAAGTGACAGGTAAACAAGTTAATTAGTGGCAATTAAATAAAAATTCGTGAAAGTAATCACTTGTCACAGCCAAAAAATTCGTTAGAGATAATCGAAGTTTGTTGCTGCTGTCATTGAACTATATTTCAATTACTATAAAACTTTATTAAGAACTCAATAGACTGAACTTTGGCTCAAGTTAGTGATTTGCGGCTAACAAAGTATTTTCAGTAGTAGGTAGGTCGAAAGCATATAGTTCACTTACTCTAATTGATTTATTTGCGTAGTGTAAGCAAAAAAATTAGCTGGAAAGAATGAATAAAAATATAATAAAGGTAAATAAAAATTTACTTACGGGAGGTAAAAAGTTGGAAATTAATGGAACAGGCAAACGAGTTAATTGTGACAAATGAAGTTTCTTGAAATAAATAAGTAACTCAATAGTGGTAAATATAAATTGTTACTCGTTTTATTAAAATTTCAATAGCTAACACATTTTCAGTCAAAGCAATGAAACATTTAAAATGCTTCATATAATCAGAGAAAAGTCTAGTAACGGCCAACACAAATTTACTTATGAAAATGTAATAACGGTAAATAAAAATTTACTTATAAGAACTTAAAAGTTGCAAATTAGTAAGACAAGTAAACAAGTTAATTGTGGTAAGTAAATGAAGATTCTTGAATATAATCATTTGCCATAAATAAACAACTCGCTAGTGGTAAATGAAATTTCTTACTCGTATCTATTTTTCAAAATTTCAATTGCTAGTACATTTTTCAGTTGAAGTAATAATACATTTAAAATACATTATATATTCAGTAACGGTAAATACAAATTCACTGGCGATAGCTAGAATGTTACATACAATAAGTGACAGGTAAATAAGTAATTAGTGGCAATTAAATAAAAAACTCCAAAAAATGATCACTTGTCGCCGACAAAAAATTTATTAGAGGTAAGCAAATTTCGTCCCTTGATATATTTGCTTAGTGCAAGTAAAAAAATTAGCTGGAAAGAATCAACGAAAATGTAATAAAGGTAAATAAAAATTTACTTATGGGAGCTAAAAAGTTGCACAGTATGGGACAACAAAAATAATCACTTGTCACGACAAACAACTCGTTAGAGGTAAGTGAAACTTGTTACTGGTATTATTAAACTATGTTGAAGGTGCTATATAGTAATTAAAATATCAGTTGGGATAACTGAGCCGAACAGCTGTTACTAGTCTATTTAAAAGTGCTGTAATTAATAGGCAGATGGCAAATACATAATTCACTTATCGTTATTACCCACTTATTTGGTGCAAGAAAAAAAATTCTCTTATTACCGTTGGCTTGTTTAGCTTCTGTTATTAAAAATGTACAACTATGTCAAGCTCTGTTTATAAATACTTTAATTATTTTCAAATAAACATTTCATTATCATTACAGACTTAGTCGCTTAACGCAAGTAGAAAACTTAGCTGGAGCGTTTGTGAAGTAACCAAATTTTTTTAGACGCCTTGTATATTAGTTCAAAATTGCTCACATAACTAAGACTTTCGAATATAAGAGAAACTACATATCTACAAATAAAATCAGGAAATATTAAATTACAAACTATTAATTGTCGAGTTTTTGTGCCGTCGGTTTCACCTTCGAGACCCATTCTCCTTGTGTCTCAAAAAAGCGGTATCCGGGCTGTCATCTCTTCAAACTTGCGAGTATACACACCGAACCCTGTCAAGATATTCTGGGGTGTTTACGTCCGAGCAAGTAAACCCAAACCTAATTAGAATAACTAACCTCTTCGTGACCAACTTGTTTCAAGTTTCCCAGGAAAACATCTCGTAAAACTTCTAATTTATAGACAAAATGGTGGCCATTAGCCGCACGTGCCACCTGTGATGAACTTAATGTCGGGCGCAAAATGAAATAAACAACTTGTCCTGCGCCCATAAAGCAATAATTAAATACACTGTAGCCGAATCTAACGTTTATCCCGCAATTAGAAGCAAATAAATCAACTTGAGGGGGTGGAAGTTGCACCGGGGCGATGCCCACCGCGAACTTGCCTAACATTTTAATATACAGGTAGGAAAACGGATAACTTCAGAAATGAATGAATTGCTAATGGAAATTCAATATTTTGACTACCGCGATGTCCAGATTTATATCTGTTGGATTTTTGTCTCAGGTTAGGCGTTAAAATAATTGTATTTCAAGACTAATCGAAATATGACGCGTCTCTGATGAGGCTGGATAAATTCTATTCTTAAGAGAATTGGTAAATTAGTAGATAGACGACGTCAAACATTCGCGGATTTTAGGATATAATAAAAGTCCAATAATTTACTCATCAAGGCTTACGTTTGATAGTGGCCACGAAAATAAACTATAAACTCCATCAAATATAAATGATGATGACAATAAAATATCGTTCAGCGAGTTAATCCGCGCGCTGCGGCGCCCTGCTCCGACCCGGCCCTGTATCGGCTGGAATGATGAATGTACCCAGCATTTGCATATGCCGAATGATGTATGAGTTCCGCTGAAATCAACACTGGCGAATTATGTTTCGATCTGTGATCTATAAATTCACCATTTCGCGTTTCAGATTCTTCAATTTGCCATTACCAACGACTTACAAGAAATATATGCATGCGATTTCGACGTTTCAGGCAGCTCGCGAGCAAAAAAATTGTTTTGTACTGATGCCGTCGGATTAGCCGGGGCAAAAGGGGCAAGTTTAACGTTCCTGCATCTCCTTTTACCTGTTCTATATTCTCAAATTTAAAAGAAAAGGAATAATAATGAAACAGTTACCAGCGTCACATAATGACAATGAAACAAAAAATATGCGTTTCAATGGCATTGCTCCTCATCAGAGTTTTACCTATACTCGAATTCAACATGGAAGGTTAAGCAACAGCTTGTGTATCAGAGAAATTAGCCAACTTTAGGCGAGAGTTGCGTAGTTGATATGCCATCCTCAGAGGGGATGTAGAGCAGTCGGTTTTTTCCTCCTTAAAGACCCTCGTGATACGCACAGCCATCCTGCCCTTATTACGTTGAATAATGAATGAGCAACGGGAAGGTCGGGCGGGAACGGCGTTGTCTTTCCTTTTCAGGGATATTAAAAATATATTCATTTACCACTAACTTTTACGTCGCTCCGGTCGCCTCTAATAAAAATACATATTTAATTTTTCAGCCTCCCGAAGCGTCGGTAAGTTTTGTATACAAAATATGAAACTACAGCGCGGTTTAATAATTTAAGTTGGCGTCAGCGTCGCGACGCCAGTCTGTGAAAAGTAGACATCATTTAAGCTGCAATTTCTAGCAGATGCATTATTTAGTGAATATGTGTTCTATGGTGGGCAATCGGGTGATTTTGAACTTATAAAGCGCAAGGACCATTAAGGATATAAATATTGAAATCCGTATTTTTTTTACACCCGTTTACGAGGTGATCAATACTTGGTTTACAAAATTTTAATAAGCTGCTTAAAATGGTACACCACATTCTCTTTTTATTATGTGACGTGGCCCAATTTCTACTGAAATTCGTATTTTTAGGATATACACAAAAACAACGTTTTTCAACTAAATATACAGGGTGTTAAGAAAAAATAGGCTAATCCGTTAACCACAGATTCTTTGGACGAAAATATTGCGATTTTTATAGTGTTATTCTTTATTTTGGCGAGTAGTTTTCCTTATACAGGGTGTTAAAGTTTAAATTTTGAAAATTATTTTTATTAATCACTCAGTTATTTTTTAAGATTTTATCTAACGCAGATTCACTTTTTGTGTAATTTTGGTCAAAATTTTCAAATAACACCCTGTATAAGGAAAACTGCGTTCCAAAATAAAAAATCACACTGTAAAAGTTTTATTATTTTCGTCCAAAGAATCTGTGGTTAACAGCTTGACCTACTTTTTCTTAACACCCTGTATATAAATATTTAAAAAAAGCATTAGTTTACCCTCATCTAAATTTTCATGAATTTTGGCCTCCAGGTTGGCAGCTGGGCCAGAAGACAAGTATATAAAGTAAATAATCTAAATTTTTCCAAAGGACTCTAAAAAAAATTTTAAGTGAGCGGTTCTAAATTTTTTTTACAAAGGAGCCGAAAGAAAAGTTTGAAAATAATTTTTTTTCGAATTATTTGCGCCTCAGAGATGCCAAGTAGATATTTTTAAATCAGCAAAAATGCCCAGCGTGTGCGAAGATATAATTTTATATCAATTAAAAATATCTACTGGTTATTTTTAATTTAATTAATAATATTTTTAATTCAATCAGAAATATCTACCTGATATTTTTAATTAAATTATTAATGTCAATTAGATATTTTAAACTATTTTTAATTGAATTAAAAATATTGAATACATACTACTAGATATTTTTAATGTAATTAAAAATTTTCTTAATTCATTTAGAAATATCTGCCAGATGTTATTTCAATTAGAGATGTCAAGTAGATATTTTTAAATCAGCAAAAATGTCCAGCGTGTGCGAAGATATAATTTTATATCAATTAAAAATATCTACTGGTTATTTTTAATTTAATTAATAATATTTTTAATTCAATCAGAAATATCTACCTGATATTTTAAATTAAATTATTAATGTCAATTAGATATTTTAAACTATTTTTAATTGAAATAAAAATATTGAATACATACTACTTACTAGATATTTTTAATGTAATTAAAAATTTTCTTAATTCATTTAGAAATATCTGCCAGATGTTATTTCAATTAGAGATGTCAAGTAGATATTTTTAAATCAGCAAAAATGCCCAGCGTATGCGAAGATATAATTTTATATCAATTAAAAATATCTACTGGTTATTTTTAATTTAATTAATAATATTTTTAATTCAATCAGAAATATCTACCTGATATTTTTAATTAAATTATTAATATCAATTAGATATTTTAAACTATTTTTAATTGAAATAAAAATATTGAATACATACTACTAGATATTTTTAATGTAATTAAAAATTTTCTTAATTCATTTAGAAATATCTGCCAGATGTTATTTCAATTAGAGATGTCAAGTAGATATTTTTAAATCAGCAAAAATGCCCAGCGTGTGCGAAGATATAATTTTATATCAATTAAAAATATCTACTGGTTATTTTTAATTTAATTAATAATATTTTTAATTCAATCAGAAATATCTACCTGATATTTTTAATTAAATTATTAATGTCAATTAGATATTTTAAACTATTTTTAATTGAATTAAAAATATTGAATACATACTACTAGATATTTTTAATGTAATTAAAAATTTTCTTAATTCATTTAGAAATATCTGCCAGATGTTATTTCAATTAGAGATGTCAAGTAGATATTTTTAAATCAGCAAAAATGCCCAGCGTGTGCGAAGATATAATTTTATATCAATTAAAAATATCTACTGGTTATTTTTAATTTAATTAATAATATTTTTAATTCAATCAGAAATATCTACCTGATATTTTTAATTAAATTATTAATGTCAATTAGATATTTTAAACTATTTTTAATTGAATTAAAAATATTGAATACATACTACTAGATATTTTTAATGTAATTAAAAATTTTCTTAATTCATTTAGAAATATCTGCCAGATGTTATTTCAATTAGAGATGTCAAGTAGATATTATTAAATTAGCAAAAATGCCCAGCGTATGCGAAGATATAATTATAAATAAGCATAAAAATAACTTATATCTCTAATTATTGAATTAAAAATATCTATTAGATACTTTTATATCAATTAAAAATATCTACTGGTTATTTTTAATTTAATTAATAATATTTTTAATTCAATTAGAAATATCTACTAGATAATTTTACTTCGATAAGAAATGTCAAATAGATATTTTAAAGACATATAAAGATTTATTTGTAATTGAAATAATTCACTTTTATTAAAAAATAATTTAGGACTTTCCTTGATTTTGGCAATTAAAAATATTTACCAGAATTTCTTTAAGTATTTAAAGTTTCTATTGAAATCTAGCGTAATAACTGAAATTGACATCTCTAATTACCAAATAGATATTTTTAACTTACTTAATAATATTTTTAATTCAATTAGAAATATTTGCTAGATATTTTATTTCAATTAGAAAAGTTAGATTTTTTAAATATTTATTAGATATTTGTAATGCAATTTAAAATATGAGTATAATTTTACTGTTTTCTAACAGAGATAATAATAATATATTAAATTAGTAAAAATTTACACTGTACGGGAAGATATAATTATAAATAAATAAAAAAATAACTCACACAAATTTCTATTGAAGCAAATAGGTGATTATCCAATAAATACTTTTAATTTACTTAATAATATTTTTAATTCAATTAGAAATATTTACTAGATATTTTAAACTATTCAAAAACATTTACTAGATATTTGTAATTGAAGTAAAAATATCAGTATCAATTTTATTGTCTTCTAAACTCTAAACGAGATGATAATAATAATATTTAATCAATTAGCAAAAAACTAATCGGGGCAGCGAGCGAAAATACCCGAGAGCCTTCGTCCATGACATTATTTCTTTTCAAATGACATTTCTGACTTTTAAACCGGATTACCGCTTAACCAAACCTTAAAAAATATAGCCCCGCAGGGGTTATTTTAATTTTTTCTGCAGTTTTAAGGAAGAAACCCCACTTTTCTTCTATCAGCCCCGCAGGGGCTGTCCGTTTTATTTTTTAAAATTTTTTCAATTTTAAATAAAAAACTCTAAATTTGTGTTTAAAAAACACAGCCCCGCAGGGGCTGTCCGCTTAATTTTATAATTTTTATTTTCAAGAAGCAATCCTAAATTTTCTATCTCTCTCTACCTCGAAAAACTGCCTGATTCCTTCTCTACGAAATTCTTTCCTTTTTCCAACTAAAAAACCCCGAGATTCTAAACTTATATACTCATAACAGCCTCGCAGAGCTAGGTCGCGCCCCCCCCCCCCCAACCTAGTATATTTTTTAAAAACCATTAATTTACCTTCAGCCAAATTTTCATAAATTTTGTTCGGTTGGCAGCTGGACCAGAAGACAAATGAACCAAGTATCTGCACATTAACACAGGCGCATTCACCATTTATTGAACGCCAGGAAACATCGTTTGGAAACTGAAACAAAGAAAATTATTTACATTTAGTTTTCGTTTAATGAACATCCAAAATAAATGCAAAATTAGTTAAGTCATTCAAAATTCTTGATTGATAAAATTAGGTGAATTATTGCTCCGTAATTGATCCTGATAAACAACATGGCGACCGGTATGCTGTTTTTGAGCGACCGTCTGACGTATTTTGTGGGCAGAACATGCACAGGACGCTTTTATTTTTTCTAAACGTTTCTATCACGCATAAAAAAATTATTTGTAAAACATATGTTTACGCAAAATAAAAGACTTAGTATTGTATTCTCTTCGCTGAAATATATTTATTTCTGTACACACAAAAAACACGTTTAATAGGATTACACATCATGTTTTCTCGAAATGGATGTCTTGATTTATTTGACTATTAATAAGAAACCATAAAAAAGCATGATAAATCTATTGTGTTGTAAATATAGACTTTAACCTTGGGGATAATATTCATTGAAAAAGTATAGAGATAAAGAAGATGATATATTCTTAAGTAGCTTTTATATTTATTTGGGCAAAGGCAATCAGGATTTATTTTGCCTATAAGTTAGTGGCGAAATAGTGCGCCGGATACGTTTCGCTGGAGCGAGACAATTTTAAGTGGAAATAATTTTAGTTGGACATTGCCAACTAAAACTAAAATCCCTGCTAGTGTTCTTATAGACAAACATTGCACCAATTATTAAGTCTAATAAATTTCCGACTCATTGAACCGTTTATTTTAATTAATTCGATATTGTAGTGCTCATAAAAAAGAATACCAGTTATGCAAGTCTTAGTGAGTGCTAAATTATTGTGGCTGCCGATAAATGCGGCGTACACCGCGGGCTATATCATTCCTTCTAATAAAAATGCGGAATTTTATCAAGCAATGTCTATATTCGGCGGAAAATATTCCGAAAATACGAACCGTTCAATTCGCATAAACTTCTTCCCTTGGCTGTGCCGCCAGTTTTTGTTAACTCGTAAAAACGTTAAATATAAATATTATTTGTGCAAATCAAATTTAGTTTCGATTTCGTTCTGTGAGCATCGGAGAGCTCACGAATAACAAGCCTTTTCATCATAAATTATAGCACACCAGAGGATAACATTTTTATTTGTAGAGGCGGTTCATTCCGTAAATGGCCACCATATATTCCCATGACCTCAGTGAAATTCACAAATACTCTGGGAGACGCCGTATAGCTATTCGGTCAGTTATTCTCTCTCTATTCTACATGCTAGGACGCCGGAGACACGTGAATCAGCTCTGATTAAATTGAACGCGCCTCAGTTAATTAGAGAACACTTTTTGAACTTTAGAATTATTTTACGTCGGACCGTAATGGCGAATAATAGTAATACCTAAGTAATAAAAAAAAACAATATTTATGTGGACAGCGAGACAAACTTGTCCAACATTTTTTTTAACCCTTGCTACTTATTTATCAGTGGAAACAGGTTCATAAAATATTTTAAAATACAGAAACACAGATCAAGGTTACATAACGATCAGGTTTATTTAAAACATTTTCTGCACCCGATGTTAAAAACAAAAAAATTAATATAAAAATTGTTTTCGTCTTTTTCCGCATAAGTGGGTGGTTGATTTATACAACAGGTAATAAATTGAGACATGAACAATAAATTGGGCGCTGCAATATTTATATTTATGCCACAAGAAAAAATATAAATATAAATTATGTTCATTTTTAGTTCAAGTGTGCTCCTACTTAAGTCTTTTCTACTGTTTAGCAATCTATGCGACCTACCCTGTACGCGTTAACAATACAATTTATGTAATCTATCTTAAAATATGCGACAGGCCAAATACTGTAAAATGCATAAATCCACCTACATGGCTAATGTTCTCAAGCAGGCTCCGCTTCCCAAGCCAACTGGATACAGGCCAAGATCATCGTCATACATGGTCCTCAATTACATTCAAACTATGTATTTGTCTGGCTTAACGGCACTCGCGGATTTCATTCTCTTTTCAACTCGGCATTCAAACGAAAATTTATCCGGCGTAACTTTTATGTTTATCTATCATGCCGGGTTTAAGTTGCTAAACCTCTTCACATACCGTCCCGGCCTGGCATCACTATATTTTTCTAGTTATTACGTTTACATTGTTAATTGGCTTTTGTTTGTTCCAGGATGAAACGAATATTTACGTCTGCCCTGCGACAGGGTATCTTTGCCGGATCACTGACACGTAAACAGAACGCAAAATGCTCAAAGGGTCATAAAAAATAATTCTCTGGAATAAACAGATTAGATTATTTTACGCATGGCCTGCTACGTGTACAGGGTGTTTTATAGAGCCGCCGAAATCGGTTTTATTTTGATTAAACTCAGAACGACAAAAGGACTGACTGTAATCTATCACTAAATATACATTTTTTTTCTAAAAACTAAACAGATGAAATTTAGGAAATCCTTAGGCATAATCGTTTTTCTCGAAAGTTATGATTTTTTGAAAAGGACCGATCTTGTCGGATTTTAACGATTTTCCTGACGAGTACACTTTATGGAAAAAAGAAGAAGAAGAAGAAAAAATTAGGAACTCTTTTTCTTAGCTCTATCTCCGCGGAATATTAGCAGAGATACAAATTTTTTAGAAAGGTCGGAAAGAGCCCCCCCAAACCCCTCAAATTTTCGCTTAAATCGCAGTGAAAGCCCCGAAAAAATAAACAAAAAAATTTAGTGAATAAATTTATTTTTTCCATTTTTGGCCCACCGCTAAAAAAAATAATGAACTAATCGAGGGGCCATATTTTTTTCAATTTTAAAGAAGAAACCCTGATTTTTTTTTAATCTCTCTCTACCTCGGTTTGTCGGACCTTCTGGCTGATATCTAGAAAAAAAATTCCAAAAACCCGCGATTGAATTAACTAATCAGGGAGGACAGGGGCTGTCCGCTTTCTTCTTTTTAATTCTTTCAATTTTAGAGAAAAACCTTATATATTGTTATGTATTTTAAACCAAAACCCCACCAATAAATTAATAAAATTAAAAAAATAAATAAATTCAATTCAAACCAGGGTAAAATGAAAATTCCTCCTAATAAAACTAGAACGAGAAACTTACGTAGAGTATACTCATGAAATAAATACAAGTTCAAAAAGGATATAATATCTTGAAACCATTCGTTAAATCAGCTATGGGCTGTTAAATATATTTAAATTTAAAAAAATACAAACCTTAAATTTTCTCTCACTCTCTCTACCCCGAAACTTTGTCGAACTTTCTGCCCGATAGCTAAAAAAAAATTTCCAAAAAATTGCGATGGCAAAATACGACTTATATAGAGGCCCAATTTAGTAGTATTATTTTAAAAGATGTACAATGGTTTTAGGGACGTTCAATTTTATTACTTTTGCTGATTCCACACCTCGCTTTTATCTAACATCCATCCAATATTGGCCCCAATAATTTCCGTAAGAGGATCGTGTACTACCAAATTGCCCGTGTACGTAATTAGCAATAAGACCTACTAAATACGAGCGTGTACTAAAGTGGTCGTAAAATTATTCCAATTGGCGAGTTTACTTAGGATTATGATCGTTATATGGTACAGTTACAATGTAGAATAATCAGTCAAACGGTTACAGCTTTTATATTTGCTACACAATGAGTCTCTCAATAAGTATAAATTCCAATATAATGCCTTACATTCGATTTTATTGTAGGAAATAACATCAATCTATTTAAAGAAAATGTATTTACAAGAGCTAACACAATCATCTGCTGTTTACTGTAGAAACTACATCAACAATTCCAAGCAGAGTAATAAAGAGAGCTGCGAAATTTTCCAGGGAATTCCTTCTTTCACTTGCGCATTTTTCTTCTCGGTCAGTTTTCCAGAACTTTGGCCGCGTAAATATTGAGCGTCGCAAAATGTTTCGTTTGCAAATTGCATTTCCTGATTGACGAAACGTAAGTCATTTGTGCTTGTTTGTACCTAAAATTCTGCCTTGTTAAAAAAACGCTTTGAAATTTATTGTAAATCCTGCTAATATTTGTTTGTTAGATCGAGAGCGGTTCACCCACCCCTATAATGGACCAGATTGGCAAGTATGGCGTTAAGTGGGTAATTATTCATGTATGTAACGTAGTGAAAACACATGTTCTGAATTCGAGATTACTTTGGCGAAGTTAACCTGTTTCCTCTGACCAGAGTCGTTGGGTACTTTACAAAAGCATAATTAGTACCAAAACCTCTAGGCTTTGATGTGGAAATCGATCACTAACTTAAGACTTCATTAAGACTTTTCGATGCAAGGGTTAAAAACTTTAATTTCTTCCATGCGAACTTTAAAGGTCCTCTTTATTAACAATTCTCTTTGATTTTACGAGACTTTTAAAATTATAGCTGGCTCAATGTTAATGAATATTAATTTGTTTTCCTTAACTTTTCGCACTAATTTTAAATATGGTTACCTCATGTAACGATGCTATAAAAGAAGTAGAAAAATCGTTATTTTGTACAGATCTTTCAAATATATAGATAGATATAATCATTTTGTGATGACAAAGTATTATTATGGTTAGAGCATTGGTAAGATTTTTCTCTTTGGTCAGCGCCACAAGAAACCAACTTCTTAAGATACTAATTAATAAAAAATTGATAGCAACATTAGAATACATTTTATTTAAGATGCTGTAATTTATACACGTTTGTCCAAATTACACTGATTTCAAATATACATAATGAAGCGATCGAGTTCTGGCACCCATCGAGGTTTTGGTTCATAAATTAGCACCTCGTACGAACCGACACTTTCTTCATATTGTGTGTAATTGAAATTGCAACACTAAGATCTGGCAAACAGAGTTTTATAACTGATAACAATTTGATTCGGACCGACTGACGAATAGGATAGGATAGCGTTGTGTTGTTGATAGCGCCAATATTATGGAAAAATGTATATAGAATGACTTACAGATCACTAAACGTTTGTCTGTGTCATGTAGTATATTTTTATGGAAATGACCAAAGCTGAAGGTTATCAATGTTAGCATAATAACAACAAATTGTTAATGCATTTCTTTAATTTGTATTTAATTTAAACTTGAAACATTGTAAAACAAATATAAAACCTTTTGAAAAAGGTTATAGTGTCCATATTGTCATGTTTATTTAACAAAACTTCAAGAATACGATTATTTTAATTTTTTAACGATTACAAAAATATTAATTATAGAACTGTTATAAAACTTATCGTTTGCTTATGGTCCTATAACAACCAATGATAAAACAGTTAGACTTGTGCAGTTAACAGTATCTGATGAAACCTGTTATACAAGCAAGCACATCATAAAGGTCTTGTAATTAAATCTACCAGTGGCATTATAGAACTGAACTATCACACTTGCGGTAGTTATATTTTAAAAAATGTATGATCGGGAAGCTGTCGAATGATATATTTCTCTTGTTTTATAAAAGATCTTTAATGTTTTTATTAGTTACAAGAGCGTTACAACATCCCGTAATATAAAATTACAAAAGCAACCGAAAAGTTTTATAATAGCCCTATAACCAGCATGAGCCAAAATGTTGGCAAAATTACTAGACGTTCTATAAGAGATATGCTACTATCCACGACTGTTTAGGAGTTACTGTATATAGAATTGTTTCTGTGTAGAATTCGGAAAAGCTTTCCCAAATCTGGTTTATGATGCGATGGGAATATGGGAGTTGCTACAAGTAAAAAAGTTCCAATAAGATATAACTCATACATATTGGTTATAGCACTATTATAAAACTTATAGACTGCTCATTTTTATTGTGTTGCTAAATGTTGTAAACACTCGCGACTAATAGCAAACCATTTAAGACTCTGCAGTTAACAAATTATTATAGTACCCTTATAAAACTAAAGGTTATCTGTTATAACATCTACGCCTTCCTATTCATGGGAAACTGTGATTCAACCGATGTGTAACTCATGATTACAAGAGCATTTATTATTTCCCTCACTTAAAAAATTCTCAAGCTATCGCAATCAAAATTCTGCAACAGGGAACGGTTAGTTCTATAATGGTTCTTTAATATTTTTATTTGATACTCCTGAAATACCTTAATAAAGTGTATCTACAATAGACGCATATAACAACAGAACAGTCTTATAATAGTTTTATAAGCAGACTTTATATAATCGTTTTAAAATAAAAATGTTCGCGTAATTACTTTAATGTTGTATTGCCAGGTGATGCAACCACTGACAAATAATTGTAAAGCATTTCAGATACGGTAGTTAACGGTTTTTCATAAGGCCTGTTATATAGAGCAACCGATGAGTTTATAATAGTTCTATAACCAAGTCTTTTTTCATAAACCGCTATAAAAATGATTCGGTTAATTTTACAATTTCGACCGATAACCTTAAACCGACTAAAATACTGGTCGAGATCAAGATGTCCGCAGTCACTTCGGGACCACCTTGTATGATAAAATCATTTCGCGAGCTGATGAATGATTCATGCGTTCATCCCGGCTATATTACAAATTCCGCGAAGCCGCCGTATCTGCTAAATTTAAAGTTAGTACCACGTGTTTGAAATTTAGTGTCATTCTTTATTAAAAGTGAAAGCTGTCCGAAAAGTTCTCAATTAGATAAGAACGATGAGCAGAATATACTCGCTGTTTAAAGTTGAAAGTTAAACAGAAAAAGGACACTCTTCCTAACTGAAATAGAATTCCAGTCTAGTCACACACCCGGTTCGAAGTAAGAACATACCTCTTTAAATCGAAAAGAACAACAAAAATCCAGAAGTTTGGCCGAAGTTAGTGGCATTATCTGTGAACAGTGCAGTCCCTCGGGGTTCCGAGCACAAACACACACTTACAGTTTGAAAGTTGCCTGCATCGGATACACTTTGGATAAATCTGTTCAATAGAAAACATGTACTTACGCTGCATTCCGCTTCTCTACCATCCGAGTGCACCCCATTCGGTTTCTCTCACTTATATATTATAGCGAAACCTACATTCGCCTCATAAATCAGGATTGAGAAAATCCATCTGAATTTTACAATTCCATAAGCAGCAACCGCTAGGCTACTCCTGGATAATGATGATGCACGGTCCTCTATTAAAACTTTTTAAAGATCACACAGTCGCGAACAATTTTATTTTTTAACGATTGGTTATAGAACTACTATAAAACTCGTCAGTTGCTTTACATAACAGACATTATCAAGAACCGTCTACTGTCGAATCTTAATTATTTACAATTATTTGTAAGTGGTTGCAACACCTGGCAATACTACATTAAAGTGCCGTTAAGTTTTATAATAGCTCTATAACAAACATTTATTTATTCGGTATCTTATCAGGTTTTTTTTACTTCATATAAATCCTACATTTCCGTCATAAATCAGAATTGAGAAAATCAATCCAAATTCTACACGATATGCTGTGACCACTAAGTAACTGTTGGATAATGACGGTGCGTGGTACTCAATTTTAGGTTCAATCGTCTTCTAAACATTTTGATATATGGAATAAGTAATTACGTGAAAATTTTTATTTTACATCGATTATATAAAAGCTGCTTATAGAACTATTACAAAACTCGTCTGTTGTCCTATATCTATTATTGATGCACTTTATTAAGGTATTTCAGGAGCATCAAATGAAGATATTAACGATCCATTATAGAACCAACGGTTCCCTGTTGCAGACTTTTGATTGCGATAGCTAGAGAATTTTTCAAGTGAAGGAAATAATAAATGCTCTTGTAATCATGAGTTACACATCGGTTGATTCACAGTTTCCCATGAATAAGAAGGCGTAGATGTTATAACAGATAACCATTAGTTTTATAAGAGTACTATAATAATTTGTTAACTGCAGAATCTTAAATGGTTTGATATTAGTCGCGAGTGTTTACAACATTTGGCAACACCATAAAAAAGAGCAGTCGATAAGTTTTATAATAGTGCTATAACCAATATGTATGCGTTATATCTTATTGGAACTTTTTTACTTGTAGCAACTTCTACATTCCCATCGCATCATAAATCAGATTTGGGAAAGCTTTTCCGAATTCTACACAGAAACAATTCTATATGCAGTAACTCCGAAACAGTCGTGGATAGTAACATATCTCTTATAGAACGTCAAGTAATTTTGCCAACATTTTGGCTCATGCTGGTTATAGGGCTATTATAAAACTTTTCGGTTGCTTTTGTAATTTTATATTACGGGATGTTATAACGCTCTTGTATCTAATAAAAACATTAAATATCTTTTACAAAACAAGAGAGATATATCATTCGACAGCTTCCCGATCATACATTTTTTAAAATATAACTACCGCAAGTGTGTTAGTTCAGTTCTATAATGCCACTGGTAGATTCCATTACAAGACCTTTATGATGTGCTTGTATAACAGGTTTCATCAGGTACTGTTAACTGCACAAGCCTAACTGTTTTATCATTGGTTGTTATAGAACCATAAGCAAACGATAAGTTTTATAACAGTTCTATAATTAATATTTTTGTAATCGTTATAAAATTAAAATAATCGTATTCTTGAAGTTTTGTTAAATAAACATGGCCAATATGGACACTAAAACCTTTTTCAAAAGGTTTTATATTTGTTTTACAATGTTTTAAGTTTAAATTAAATATAACCTAAAGAAATGCATTATCAATTTCTTGTTATTATGCTAACTTTGATAACCTTCAGCTTTGGTCATTTCAAACGGTTCCATGAAAATATACTACATGACACAGACAAACGTCTAGTGATCTGTAAGTCATTCTAATGATCTTTGCTTTGAAGTTGGCAATAATCTTGGCACGATCATCAGCAAAAGCTCTCCTATCCTATTTGTCAGTCAAATTTTTATCAGTTATTAAATTCTGTTTACCAGATCTTAGTGTTGCAATTTCAGTGGCACACAATATGTGGCCTTCGTCTCCATCTCACCGTTATCAGTAATGGGAAAATATACGCTGCAAATCGGGAATATACGTATATATATTACTACTTTTTGTTATAAATTTGCCAGTATCTACACAAAACTACTATTAATTAGTCTTAACAGTTTCACGAATGGTGTACTAAGATGAAGTGTTTATATTTGTTACTATTACTCCTTACTGCTATTTATGGAATAAGCGTTTATCCAAGGCTTTACGGTAAATGAGAATAGAAAATATATCTAGAGTTACCTAATGCTTTTGCGTCTTTTTAGATTATTACTGGAGAGATTACACAGGCGAAATTCCATTCGATGCAATCAGAGGGGGAAGAGACGTGAACAACAGAACGACCTACATAGGTCAAGTGTTTGTGAAAAACTGGGGAATTATTCCTGTCATGATTTATTCAGGCCAAAAGTCCGTAGTAGCCAATATATGGGGTTTACACAAAACTGAAAGTTACATAAAGGTGAGTTCCTAATAATTTTGTAAGCCCATTGGAAAAACTGGCCCTCAAGGTACTTAAAAAATGAGACAAAATATTAGGGTAGGTGCAGGAAAAAAATTGGACAAATTTAAAATAAATCACATTGCTATAACTCCGATCTTGAAGTCAAAATAAAACTAATTATGCTACTTGCTTTTTAGATTTTATGCAGTTCTGATGAAGATAATTTCAAGTGGATTCCAGCGAATGCAGCGAATCTTCATTTGGTATCGATTAACAAGCATCTAGTACGTGGTGGCGTAGAATACGATTTAGTTACAAACATTGGACGGGTTGCATTCCAGAACGAGGTAGTTGTTGGCAAAGTTTGTGGATTTAACATTGGGGACGCAAAAATGTTTTTCCCCGACAAAACTAAAGAACGAAATGTCGATTCGTACGAGGTGCTAATTTATGAACCATATTATTATCCTGAGAAGGTGCCAATATTGTGATCGTTTTATTATGAGCACTTGAAATCTGTGTAATTTGGACAAAAGTGTATAAATTACAGAATCCTAAATAAAATGTATCCTAATGCTCGAGCTATCATTTCTATATTAATTGGTATCTTAGGAAGTTGGTTTTTTGTGGCGCTGACCAGAAAGAAAAATCCAACCAATGGGCTAACCATAATAATACTTTATCACCACAAAAAGATTCTAGATCTTGTCGGCTGAATATTTTACGTAGGTCACACCAGGTGTTTCTTTCAATATTCCTTGTAGAAACGCAAATAATTGGGAAAATATATACCTAATGATAATATTTTTAGCAAAAGCAAAAAGTTAATAAATTCCAACAAGAGTTTCTGAAATGATTAAAGACGAGGAGGTTACCTAATGAACTTGCAATTACATTTTTAAGTATATATATATGCAATATGGGAAATACCAGTAGTTGTTTACATTCAAGCAAGCGATTGATAATGTTTTAGATTAAATTAATAGCCATATCTTTCAAATGTGTAAAAATTATAATGATAATGGCATATTAGATAATTTCCACACTTAGGTATGTCAAATTAAAAAACCTATATCAACAGTAAATAATTTAATTTTAACTGACAAATTTTTTATTGTGTTCTATCATTCTCGTACAAGGTGCACATAGGCTTTTTAAATAAAAAAGTCCCAAAATTTGTACAAAATAATGAATCAAAGACAAAATACATTCTTTAATTTAAAAAATGATAATATTTAGAGCGCTGTATTTTCCTTCAACGATTACTTATATACAGAAACCGATTTCTCAAATGTGTCCACTTCTGCCTTCACTACCACGAAATCCGAAATTTAACTGCACCGATCCCCGCTGAATATAATCCTTTTAGATTTAAGCCGCAGCTGTGTAAGGATCGCGCGTTTATTTATGAAAAAAGTAGGAGTCGAATTAAAAAGTGAAATATTCATATAAGTACAACACCCAGTAGCACATAAAATAGGATTCTCTAGAGAAGCTGGGCGTATTCAGTTGCATGAAATATAAAAGAGACGGCACTTGAATATCGCGAAAAAGGCGTGCGGGACATATAAAAGCCTAAGTTATCCTGGCACTGCTTGTATGTTCAGCGCATAGTAGAAAAGCAGGAGTGAAGACTCCAATATGGTTGCTACCGCAGGACGGTAGTGTGTTAATTATAGATCTTCATTAATGCCGGCTAAATTATAACTTTAAGCCGGAAACAATTTAATACGGTGAATTTGGAGCAAATAAGTAGAAGAAGAGGAAAGTAACAAACTAATTGTTTTAAAAGGACACAAAAGAAGATATAGGAAAAACGTAAGACATGTATCGAATTACTTCGCATCACATTTTTCTAGTACCCCACCTAATACCGTCAATGAATATGTAGTCAGTTAAAATATGTTATTGATTTTATGCAAATAGAAAAACCAACAAAGATATGATAGATTAGATAACTGTGTCGACAAACAGTAAACATTATCAGCAATGTGGAAATTTGTGAAATACATAAGTAAATTTCTTTATTTAGGTTTGTAAAGTACTAACTCGCGCTACGTTTTCAAGTTTAAAGTGTTTTTCTAGAGGAATGTCTCATAAACTAATGTATGGTAGGTAAACTCGTTACGTATATAACAAAACATCCAATAATTAATACTGACTTTCAGATTACTACTGGAGAGACTATACAGGCGATATTCCAAGCGATGCGGTCAAAGGAGGATACGATGTCAACCATAGACGGACCTACATAGGTCAAGTGTGTATCGAAAAATATGGAATTGTTCCTGTTATGATATATCCTGGCGTAAAGTCCGTAGTAGCTGGTGTATACGGACTACACAAGACTGACAAATACGTCAAGGTTAGTTTATTAATCCCAAGTAGATAAACCGACATTGTAAAAATATGTTTTATTCAAACAGTCAAAATATAAACAATAACCAATTTAAAGAGAATTAACGATTCCTGCAGTGGATCAATTACGCCCAAAGCTTGCTGAAAATTATCCTTGTTCTTTTTAAGATCTTATGCAGCCCCCACAAAGAAAATTTTAAGTGGATTCGAACCAATGCAACCGATTTTCACGTGGTGTCAATTAATAAACATCTAGTACCTGGTGGTGTGGAAGGTAATTTAGTTACGAACATTGGGCGGGCCGCATTCCAGGGCGAGCTAATCGTTGGCAAAATATGTGGTAATCCCGGGAATGCAAAAATGTGGTTTTCAAGCAGAGCTAAAGAAGAAACTGTTAATTCCTACGAGGTACTAATTTTTGTTCCTAAGCGAGTTTGGCCGTTTGCAGGAGCTTCCTGATAATTTGATTTAGTACTCTGAGACATGCATGGTAACATATTATTATTAATAAAAATTTCTTAAAATTCATTAACTGTATTTATTGCGTTCTTCTTTAAAAACTAGTGCAACCATACTAGTAAACTAATAATAAAAACAGATTAAGCATTATCAGTAATAAGAATTTTGTGAGCGGGTGAGCTAGAAAAAAAATGCACAATATAACGCATACTAACAATAACTTTTGACTCTCACTCAGCTCATTTAAAGAACTCAGATTCCATTGGTTTATTCCTGAAACTACTAATGTATGAAAAAAGTAGCTGCGAAGTAAAGAGTTACCTTATTAAACAGTTAAATATTTTCTAGTGAAATTTTATATCTGAGAGAAACGCCCCTACAAGTCTATTATTGAGTCCGTTAATAAATTAGTAAAGACGTGATAGATTAGATAACTGAATCGGCAAACAGTAAATATTATCAGTAACGTGGAAATCTGTGAAACACCTAAATATATTTCTTTATATAGGTGTGTAAAAGTTTCTCAATATCTACATACAATAACTATTAACTTGCGTTACGTTTTCAAGTTCGAAGTGTTCCTTAGTGCTTTTTCCAGAGAAATGTCTCGTAAAATAATTTATGGTAAACTCATTACGTATATAATAAAACATCCAATAATTATTACTGTCTTTCAGATTACTACTGGAGAGATTATACAGGCGATATTCCATTCGATGCGATCAGAGGAGGACACGATGTCAACAATAAACCGACCTACATAGGTCAAGCGTGTATCAAAAGATGGGGAATTATTCCTGTAATGATATATCCTGGCGAAAAGTCCGTAGTAGCCAGTATAAGGGGATTAAACAAGACTGACAAATGCATCAAGGTTAGTTTATTAATCTCAAGTAAATAAATCGATACATCACATTGCAAAAATAGATTTTATTAAACGTTCCATTTGAACAGTCAAAATATAAGCAACAACCAATTTAAAAAGAATTAACGATTCGTTCAGTGGATTAATTACGCCCAAGAATAATTAGAAGCTTGCTAATAATTATACTTGCTCTTTTCAAGATCTTATGCAGCCCCTGCAAAGAAAGTTTTAAGTGGATTCGAACTAATGCAACCGATTTTCACTTGATGTTAATTAATAAACATCTAGTACCTGGTGGTATGGAAGGTGATTTGGTTACAAACATTGGACGGGTCGCATTCCAGCACGAGCTAATCGTTGGCAAAGTTTGTGGAAAAGTCGGGAATGCAAAAATGTATTTCTCAAGCAAAACTAAAGAAGAAAATGTGAATTCGTACGAGGTACTAATTTTTATTCCAATGCAGGTTGGGACATTTCCAGGAGCTTCCTGATTTTATTTAGCAAACTATGGGACATGGTGACATATTATTAATAAAAATTTTCTTAAAAGGTATTAGCTGTACTTATTGCGTTCCCCTTTATAAACTAGTGCAACCATACTAGTAAAGTAATAATATAAACAGATTACGCACTATCAGTAATGAGAATTTTGTGATTAACAGGTATATTTTTGTGCGTAGTTCTGCTAAAAGTTGATCAATTTCTACTATTGCTTCATATTATATTTTCAAAGTATATCAAGTGTTTATGTTTATATTCGAAGTTTGTTGTTGCTCAGTGCTGCTTTTGGAGGTAATTTATATGTATAAAATAAAACATACATTAAAAATAATAGAGAGAAAGTTTGTGCCTTTTACCCCAAGAAAGAAACATGATGCAGCTACGGACACGTGTTTCGGAGTTATTGCTCCTCGTCAGCGTAGCGTAGCTTAATGGATCCGTGTGAATAGGATCAGAAACAATAACTATGAACGGTTAGAAAGTAACAGCACACAGTACTCAAACACAGTACGAAATCACAAATTGAGTACTGTGTGCTGTTACTTTCTAACCGTTCATAGTTATTGTTTCTGATCCTATTCACACGGATCCATTAAGCTACGCTACGCTGACGAGGAGCAATAACTCCGAAACACGTGTCCGTAGCTGCATCATGTTTCTTTCTTGGGGTAAAAGGCACAAACTTTCTCTCTGTTGTATTTAACTTCCCCACAAAACTTCTTTCTTTGTTTGATTAAAAATAATGTCTTTCAGGTTAATGCTGGGGAGATTATTCTGGTGAAATTCTGGTCGATGCAATTAGTGAAGGACTCGATATTAACAATAAAAAGACCTACATAGGCCAAGTGTTAGAGAAAAATGTATCCAGGCGGGAAGCCTGCCTTTAATTATCCACCCACATTACATTTACAGGATACGAATTATTTCGTCCCTGGTGTAACCTCCAACCGTGTGTACTTAGAGGCGAACGACTTACTGATGGGTTTGCTGTAAACCCCTCATTTTCCCTTTTTAGGGCGTTCGAGGGATCTTCTAGTAGAGGAGACAGTTACCTTACTCAATATTCTGGTAATTTTGATTCAATTCAAATTGAGTTCATTGACTTTACTGTTGTTTGTTTTCAAATGTACGTCCTGCCAAATGTGCAGCGGCCTGTAATTATAACTGCCTGAACGGTTAAAACAGAGATCAGCGATCATGACCACAGATGTCACCTTTGTCAGTGAAATAATGCCTTAGATAAGGTTGTGATGCATAAAACTTGAATTTCGACTGATCAAACATAGAGGTCTCTAAACTAACAGCATTTATTCAATGAGTTACATAAACTAAGAACCTGCGATAACTTAAGCTACATTTAATCTATTTCACAAATAGTGTTATCCTTTTTAATTAAACATAAAAGTCCAATATTTTTTGTTATTTTTATAAACATGACTTTTTATCTTTAGTATATTCCGTGCTTTGTAACGGTATTCGCACAGGTTTGAATTTATCAGTTCAGTGACATTGAAACTAAAATGGCTGCTGGGAGAGGATTGTTCTAGAGTGTCCAATTATACTACATGGAAACAAGCTAGCTGTGGATACTCATTCGAAATTACAAACTAGGTGGGTACCTGATATTTTCAGCGTCTATTTTAGTCCTGGGAATATCAGCACATTATCTCGTTCAATATAAATGGTATGAAAATACCTCGGCTTTTGAATTGTTGTTTTATATATTCTGCACGATTTTCTTTAAATTTTTATTACTTTTTTAGGAACGACGTGGACATGGGGCCGCTTATTTTACTTGCCCAATAACAACTCTCTTTTCTGGCAATTTTGTTTGGTAAACATGAAAATTATTTTATCTGTAGTGATTGTACTGTTTGTATTGTTCATGTGCAACTATTAAAGAAAACAAACACTGTTTGTATTTCAAAACTGATTAACAATAAACAAAGGTAAATATTTTTCTTTTTTCTTTTCAATCGGATAGAGATTGAGAACTGAAACAAGAATGTTATATTTGTAGAAGAGTTTCTGGGTTTTCTTCCGTGTTGATTATTTTGAACTCTTTAAGTATCCACTTGGTAGTGGTGAAATAAATAAATGGGACTTCCTAACCTTACTTTTTTGGCCTCTGCTCTTTGAACATCCCATACATAGATTCTGCCCTTTAGAAACGTGCACAAATAACTAAAATAAAAACGTCTTATATACCTTGGGCATATAAATTAGGGCTAATTACAACACCTTGTAAAAACCACACCAGTAAGGAGAGGCGTGGAGATGCGGTGTTTGGTTTCGCAATTAACGAACGGCCATTTTCCTAAAATGTAGACGGTATCAGCTGACAGGTAACTGGAACCTTGTGTTTACATTAGCGAATTATAACACTTACTCGCTAGCCTATTTTTGGTTGACTTCAGTCTACATTCTTTCACGGGTCCATTAACTCGGCCTAATTCAATTAAGGCGATTTCATTTTATATCCTAATGATGTTCGGGCTAAACCAAACAAAATAAAATGGTTAGTAAAATTTCTCCGTTAGATGCAGTCAGATATTATCACTTTAAAACTGAATCGCATATTATACATCCTTGTATTCGTGCATCCACAGATCTCCCTTTTTATTCGCATCATATATATTATTAAATGAACCAGAAAATCAATTTTATTCGTAAATTATGTTTAACCGTACAGAAGGCAAGAGAGAAATTGAGGGCTGTATTGAATGTAAGATATCGTTCCACGATAATTAATATAGAGAGCATTAATATAGGAGAAATTGTCTGATTTATTAACGACAAATAATCAAATTACATCTATAAACGCTGCCTATATATAGAAACAAGGATAATAAAAGAGAATCAAAGCGATTGAATATAGTGGTGAGTAACGGAATCGATAAATTATTGTTAGTGCGCCCAGTTCAACAATTCTGCAAACTTTATTTATAATAAATAAGAGGAGAAAACGTTCGCACGTTGCTACTGGTATATATTAGGAAGGTTAACCTTGATTGTAAACAGTGTTGCAATTTTTTTGTTACTGCGAAAGTAGGTCGAAATCATGGCGTTTTCAAGGTCAGGGCTAAATTCCCCCCACTCTGACACTCCAAGTTTGCATGTGAAGCCTTGGAGTTAAGGAGGGTGCACCATGCTGCTACAGTTAAAATTTAATATCGATTCACGTTAACTAAGTATACTTTTTGACTGACCTCGTATATCTTAGGTTCCTGTAAATCCATGAAGAAACCCTAAATTTCTTCTTTTAAAAAAGACAACAGGCGCAGGGGCTGCTCGTTTTATTTTTTGATTTTTTTCAATTTTAAAGAAGAAACTGTATATTTCTTCTTTCGAAAAAGACAACCCCGCAGAGGCAGTCCGCTTTATTTTTTTAAAATATTTTCAATTTTAATGAAGAAACTCTAGATTTTTTCTCTTAAAAAAGACTATTTGCTTAATTATTTTTGATTTTTTCAATTTTAAAGAAGAAACCTTATACGTATCTCTACTTTCGAAAAAGACAGCCTGTCCACCTTATTTTTTTAAATTTTTTCAATTTTAAAGACGAAACTCTATACTTCTTTTTTTTTCAAAGAGACAGCCCAGCAGGGTTTGTTCACCTCATTTTTTTATTTTTTTTCAATTTTGAAGAAGAAACTATGTTTCTTCTCTTAAAAAAGACTGTTCGCTAATTTTTTTTGGATTTTTTTCAATTTTAAAGAAGAAACTCTAAATTTCGCCTTTTAAAAAGGACCGTTTTATTTTTTAAAATTTCTTCAATTTGAAAGAATAAACCTTAATTTCTTCTTTCAAGAACGACCGTCCACCTTATTTTTTAAATTTTTTCAATTTTAAAGAAGAAACTTTATATTTCTTCTTCTAAAAAAGACTGTCCTTTTATTTTTTTAAATTTTTTCAACTTTAAAGAAGAAACTCTATATTTCTTCATTTGAAAAAGAGGGGCTTGTTCGCCTCATTTTTTTATTTTCGTTTTTAAAGAAGAAACTCTAAATTTCTTCTTTTAAAAAAGGCTTTCGTTTTATTTTTAAGGAGAAAACATATTTCTTCTTTCGAAAAATACCGTACAACGTTATTTTTTAATTTTTTCAAATTTAAAGAAGAAATTCCATATTTCTTTTTTTGAAAAAGAGCAAAGAAGGGTTTGTTCGCCTTATTATTTTTTCAATTTTAAAGAGGAAACTCTAAATTTCTTCTTTTAAAAAAGACTTTTATTTTTTTTTATTTTAAAGAAGAAACCTTATATTTATTCTTTCGAAAAAGACCGCCCACCTTATTTTTTATTTTTTTCAATTTTAAAGAAGAAACTATATTTCTTCTTTTGAAAAAGACAGCCAAGCAGGGTATGTTCGCCTTATTTTTTTTTCAATTTTAAAGAAGAAACTCTAAATTTCTTCTTTTAAAAAAGACTGTCCTTTTATTTATTTTATTTTTTTTTATTTTAAAGAAGAAACCTTATATTTCTTCTTTCGAAAAAGACCGCCTGGCGGCCTTATTTTTAATTTTTTTAAATTTTAAAGAAGAAACTTTATATTTGTTCTTTTGAAAAAGGCGGCCATCAAGGTTTATTTGCCGTATTTTTTTGATTTTTTCAATTTTAAAGAAGAAACTCTATATTTCTTCTTCTAAAAAAGACTGTCCTTTTATTTTTTTAAATTTTTTCAACTTTATAGAAGAAACTCTATATTTCTTCATTTGAAAAAGAGGGGCTTGTTCGCCTCATTTTTTTTATTTTCGTTTTTAAAGAAGAAACTCTAAATTTCTTCTTTTAAAAAAGGCTTTCGTTTTATTTTTAAGGAGAAAACATATTTCTTCTTTCGAAAAATACCGTACAACGTTATTTTTTAATTTTTTCAAATTTAAAGAAGAAATTCCATATTTCTTTTTTTGAAAAAGAGCAAAGAAGGGTTTGTTCGCCTTATTATTTTTTCAATTTTAAAGAGGAAACTCTAAATTTCTTCTTTTAAAAAAGACTTTTATTTTTTTTTATTTTAAAGAAGAAACCTTACATTTATTCTTTCGAAAAAGACCGCCCACCTTATTTTTTATTTTTTTCAATTTTAGAGAAGAAACTATATTTCTTCTTTTGAAAAAGACAGCCAAGCAGGGTATGTTCGCCTTATTTTTTTTTCAATTTTAAAGAAGAAACTCTATATTTCTTCTTTTAAAAAAGACTGTCCTTTTATTTATTTTATTTTTTTTTATTTTAAAGAAGAAACCTTATATTTCTTCTTTCGAAAAAGACCGCCTGGCGGCCTTATTTTTAATTTTTTTAAATTTTAAAGAAGAAACTTTATATTTGTTCTTTTGAAAAAGGCAGTCAAGCAAGGTTTATTTGCCGTATTTTTTTGATTTTTTCAATTTTAAAGAAGAAACTCTATATTTCTTCTTCTAAAAAAGACTGTCCTTTTATTTTTTTAAATTTTTTCAACTTTAAAGAAGAAACTCTATATTTCTTCATTTGAAAAAGAGGGGCTTGTTCGCCTCATTTTTTTTATTTTCGTTTTTAAAGAAGAAACTCTAAATTTCTTCTTTTAAAAAAGGCTTTCGTTTTATTTTTAGGGAGAAAACATATTTCTTCTTTCGAAAAATACCGTACAACGTTATTTTTTAATTTTTTCAAATTTAAAGAAGAAATTCCATATTTCTTTTTTTGAAAAAGAGCCAAGAAGGGTTTGTTCGCCTTATTATTTTTTCAATTTTAAAGAGGAAACTCTAAATTTCTTCTTTTAGAAAAGACTTTTATTTTTTTTTATTTTAAAGAAGAAACCTTATATTTATTCTTTCGAAAAAGACCGCCCACCTTATTTTTTATTTTTTTCAATTTTAAAGAAGAAACTCTAAATTTCTTCTTTTAAAAAAGACTGTTCTTTTATTTATTTATTTTTTTTTTATTTTAAAGAAGAAACCTTATATTTCTTCTTTCGAAAAAGACCGCCTGCCTTATTTTTAATTTTTTTAAATTTTAAAGAAGAAACTTTATATTTCTTCTTTTGGAAAAGACAGCCAAGCAGGGTTTGTTCGCCTTATTTTTTTTGACTTTTGACAATTTTAAGAAGAAACTCTAAGTTTCTTCTTTTAAAACAGACTACCCTTTTATTTTTTTAAATTTTTTCAATTTTCAAGGAGAAACCTTATATTTCTTCTTTCAAAAAATACCGACCACCGAATTTTTTAATTTTTTTAGTTTTAAAGAAGAACTCTAGATTTCTTCTTTTGAAAAAAAAACAGCCCAGCAGGGTTTGTTCGCCTTATTCTTTTTCTCTCTAAATTTCTTTTAAAAAAAGACCTTTTATTTTTTCAATTTTAAAGAAGAAACCCTTTATTTTTTCTATCGATAAAGACAGCCCCGCAGGAGCTGTCTACTTTATTTTTAAAAACAAATTTAATTTTAAGATGTTTCTTCTTTCGAAAAGAGCCCCTCGGGGCTGTCCACCTTATTTTTTTTAATTTTTTCAATTTTGAAGAAGAAACTTTAAATGATTTCTTCTAAAAAAGACAGCCCCGCAGGGGCTGTCCGTATTATTTTGTAAAAATTTTTAAATTTTAAAGAAGAAACCCTATATTTCTTCTTTTGAAAAAGGCAGCCCAGCAGGGTCTGTCCACCTTATTTTTTCAATATAAAGAAGACACACTAATTTTTTTCCACTTTCTCTACCACTGTCTGACTACTTTTTCCCCGAAATATTGAACTTTTTTCAAATAAAAAACCCCGAGATAATACAACGTATATAGAGGGTCAGTATCGCAGAGCTAGATTGGGCAAGACAGACTCGTAGGGTCTGGCGCGGCCCAACCTAGTTTATTTTTAAATCTTGCAAAATTCGATGCCCTTCATACGTCATTTTATTTTATTTTAAAGGTTCTTTATTCCCAATATACAGAGTAGCATAGTGGGTTGCATATCCTCTGGCACTAAGTTCACAAACTACCATAGATCGCCCTCCGCTTACTTATCTTGAAACTAGATCGATATATCGATATGTATTCTAAACCGGCAGAGTTCTTATTTTTTCTCAATGAATAAGAGCAACAAAGAAAATAACACTTTCCGCAGGATAGCTAGATTTTATACCGGAAAGGAAGGTCAACCGGATTTTTTTGTGGAATAGCAGCGGCCTACAAGACTTGGATTTATTCCAACCAATTATAAGGGATTTCTTTTCTTGTAGATTTGCACCAAGTTGCTTCCGATTTGTGTTATTCGAGTTTGTGGTTGTTGTTGGTGCATAACTGAATGCAAAAACATAATTAAAGAGTCTATACAAAATTTTAAAGCATGAATTGCGTGGATCATCTACTGACGCTAATGGCGATAGAAATTTGCAGCCAGTCTCAATCCAGCTCTCTATTTCATGAGTTTGGAGCGTTCCAGATCAGTAATCCGGTCTGCCAGATTCATCGAAAGCTGCAGCAAGTGTATAAATTATGTAATATATAAATTATTGATGAGCGCGAGGTATAACTTTTCGTTAAAAAATGCCGGCAGTAAAAATACTCTAAATAATAAATTTTGGTGACTGTACACGGGCACAAAAGTCGGTAAGCCCACTTGATCTTTATAAAGTAATAAAACCAACGTGTGTTCGATATAAAATAGATAAGTCGTAAAATGTTACAACCTGATTCACTGTAAAATATTGAAAAGGAGATGCCATACGTATTAGGGAATTACGTCGGGCAGATCTTATTTAAAAGTAATATAAAATTTCATAGTTACACTAAAAGATTCCGATATGGCTAAAGTACCGGTAAAGCATTTAAATACGGCTTAAAATTTTCCGAGTAAACAATTTTATTGCGTATAAGTGCCGAAAGGCAGCTTATTGCTACGCCTCTAATAAAATCTGCGTTTTCATATAAAAGTGGAGATAAATGCTACGTACGTGGGCAATGAATCAGAATAAGCTGGAGCACTTGATTTAAACTGTCGATAATAATTACTCTTGGTGACCAGAATGCTGCTGCAGCGAGCAGATTAGTGGCTGATGCAGAAAACTCTATATCATTAAATCGTATCTCCAAAAAGGACACTAAAATGGATAAGCAAAATATTTCGCCATCTCAAAACTTATTTTAGAATCTTAAATGAATTGCCGTAGGAGTTTTCGCGTCCACTGTATAATTGCAGCGCAAAGCCGATGGAGTGGATAATAACTTCGCTGCTAGTATTCGTGTTTGCGATGACACATATAACCTCCATAGAATATTGTGTCCTAAAGAAGCAGTAAAGTGAGATAATACTAAAAAAGAATGTAATAGTAATAAGTTGCACGGAATGTCAATTCGAGTCGCATTTAAATAAATTTCAATGTAAACGAGTTTAAGATTGCAAAAGGGATTATGTTTCTTGGCAAAGAAATAAAAGTGAGACATTGTACCGAGATAAGTAACAAGTATTGGAATATATCATCCGTACCGGTTGGTGCAACTCGATACGTTTCTCTGGATTTGCGGATCTGACCTGCCGCATGGAAACAGTCTGAAACGCAAGAACGCCTTCCCTCCACCTGTGGCTAATTTGGAGACTTAATTTATGACGCACAGTGTGAAATATTGTGGCAACTTTGCTGGTGAACGCTAAACTGGTTAAGAGTTGGATGGTTCTTCGTATTTTATTCGAAAACGACAAAGACTCAAGAGACCCATCCAAAAATGCATCCAAATCTGTAATTATTACTGATCTCAAAAAATGAGGCGTCGGAACTAAAGAGATCTCTTTGTATATGACACCAGTACTACAGTAATCCGGATTTGAGTCGCCAAAAATGTTTCTCAACAAAATAAAAGCTCACATGTCAAGTGTTTTTGCATATTGCTACTAAATAGCGGACGATTAAGTACACAAAGTATCAGCAGGCTCCTGTAAAAGGACGAAAAATGCAGAAGGAGAAAAAGTAATCGAATTGTTAGTGGGGAAATTTAATATGAAGGGAAAGTACAGGCGCATTCCATGTCTAGGACACCGTAAAGGCGACTTTTAAAATACAGGAGGCAATAAGCTGCGGTCAGTAGGATACTATGTAAGGGATGCAAATTAGATAAAAAAAGTAATAAAGTTAGGAACCAAACGAAATCTTAAATCCGAAAAATCGGTTAACGATATACAAGGGGAGTTCTAATTGATATTTATTTATTTGCTTACAATATCAACAGGAAATTCGCATATATATACAAAATATATACACACATAGTTACAAACATGTTGAGCCCGTCCAATATATAAACGGTCATTGTGAAGCCCAAAATGACACTGTTGGGTACGAACACGGGCTCAACAACGTATCGAGGTGTATACCATCACCAAGTTGTTCAATATGGTCTTAGGACACCGTACGCAAATTTTAAGGAGGGCTTAACAACGTACTATTCTCATCTTCGTGTATATCTCGATTAGTTCTCTCACGTACGCTGCAACTAGCAGGCAAAATTTAATATCATACACCAACGATATGGCAACAACGTTGGACTCAGGTAACGGTGCATATGAATGCCTTGAGAAAGATGAAAAATGCGATAAAAACAGCGACCTGTTGATATATCGGGCTCAGCAATGTACCGTTTATACGTATATGTATATATACGTGTATACAGTAAATTCACTTTTCAACCAAAGCACTTTGTGAGTGAATAGGAGACAATAAAGCGAGAGCGCTAACATTCTGAGATCGACATGCAGTCACGCATGTGTAGTGCTCTCGCTTTACTACTATCTCCTATTCACTCACAAACTGCTTTGGTTTAAAAGTGAATATACTGTATACATTATATCACTAACAGAATGATTTCCGAAGGAAACTAAAGCACTTGACAGCCTATATTTTGATTTTATAATAGAAAAAATATCGAAACTTGGTATACAGGGACAACTTCAACAATGGACGTAGGTACTCATTTTTAGTAGATTTAGTAGTAGAAGTATATGTAGATCGAAAAACATCTAGTACATTTAATATAACATCCGGAATCGCCCAGGGATGCGTTTTAGGCCCTCTAGTTTTCTTAATGGCTATTAATGATTTTCCTGACTAAATACTAGATCAATTCACGGTTTCTGGTCCGATTTTAATCCGGTTTTCGATCGGTGATCTTCTGAGAACATACCAGAGCATTGTTCCAGCTCTTATACTGAGTGTTCCATCTCCCCGAGCCTCGGAAAAATATGTCTGAACTAGTCAAATTAAAAAATTGCAAAAAGACAAAATAAATTGATAGCAGTAATTTACCAAGTATCGAATATTGTAGTTCAATTAGCCAAATGTATGTCCATATCGATTTATTTTTCAAATATCAGCAACCAATAACATCCCGCGCAAAAACACCGAATCAGTTTGATATAAATATGTTAAAGGCTGCCTGGCGTACGTGGCGGACAATACGTCAATTAAGTTAATTGTGGCATCGGTGGTTAATTAATAATAACCAGTGACAATGCGATTGCAGTTTCAGGTATCCATGGCAACATGAAACGTACCGAATTCGAGGTACACGCGAAAGTGATGCAATGCACGTCACGTGTGATGGATTATGCAAGCGTGTGTTTGTTTGTTTGTCGATGTGTCGATAGTTTTCGGGCTGATCATCGAATGAGTACGCGCAAATACCATATTGTTTGCTATCAAGAGGGAGCACTGAAATATATATAATACGTTGTATTATTTCGACGTAAACAATAAAATACCGGATTAAATCGGCTGGGAACAATAATTATGATAAAGTTTCCCCGGGAAATATTCAATAATGCGCCATAATGGCACAGCGTTAAAATCATGTGGTGCCCTGTTGAAGGCTTTTAGACTTTTTAATAAACTGTCTAATCTGGCAAAATTATGCTGTAGATTCAAAGAAACAATTGAACATCACACAGAAAAATTGTGAACATAACCTATATTTTTTTCTCGGCAATATAAAAATCACTGTTCGCTTTATAAAAAAAAATAGTGTCGCAAATTACATTGCAATAATTGGTAGATAAGCTAAAAACCGCAAAAAATTGTAACAATCCAAAGAAATATAAAAAAATAGTTAAAAATTTTAGTTCTCATGAAAAGTCTATCGTCTATTAAAAACTCTAGCTCATTAGTTTTTTATCCAGTTCCAACAATTTCTTAGTCTACCAGGCTCTTCAAATCAAACTATTTAGACAATTTCATTTCGTTGGTAAAGTTTGGAACTCCCGCAAATATTATTTTCCTCCCCTACGCGATACCATAACCAAATTCCTCTGTTCAAACCGAACTCGGCAAATATTTGGGGCGTCACTTTTATCCTACTACGCGGATAATCCAATAGTCGCATGGATGTTCTGTAGACTTAAATTTGCCTATTCTTATAGCTGGCGTCAATATGGCAGCCGGAACTCGAGTTGAGAGTCCGGTGAGGGTTATTTGATAAGTAAAACAATTAAACTGACCCTTCAGGGAAATGATGCAAACGAACCTAAGCAAATATTTATGAACTTGCGGCTATGTAACTTTCCGGTAATTCCGTGCGCCAAGGCGCTATGTTAAACGTACTTAAGCTAATCTAAGATACGAGTTTTTTCAGACGAAAATATTGATTTGTGAAAGACTGTATTCCTTGTTGGATATTTCGACACTGCGACCGGCTTCCGAAGCGAAGTGAGCTCTGTTGGTCCGAGCTCCTCTATTTATGCGTCTGGCAGGAGGCGTGTCCTTGTTGCAAGGTTATGCGCACTACTGGTTTCCACGTCATTGGTAGGCGTGGCTCAGTTCCACAAACGTCACTTGGTCAGTTATGCGTACCATTTTCAACAGATGAAGACATTGTCCGCCTTTTTTATGCAACCAGTTTTCGTCTTCTTCAACTTAAAAAAATACCGAGATATTTAAAAAAAACAATTGCAATGTCATGATTTTTTGTAGAAGAGATTTCTAGTTCTCCTCGGCGCTGATTATTTTGAATGCCACACGTTTCGACCAACTTGTCTCTTTCCTCTTCACTTTGCTTCAGGAAAGGACGACGACAAAATGGCCGAAACAAAATAATTCAAAATAATCAATCCGAATCTTGATCTGATTTTTGTTGAGATCCGTACTGGATGGTATTTCTTCAACAACGCACGGTACACGGCGATAAGGGTATTTATTAAATTGATTTAGTTTAACAGCTTTTATAAATGTGTGTTTCAGCGGAACGTTTGACGATTGATGTTCGATAAATGATGAATGCGTGTAGTAGGTCTGATTGAAACAATATCGATAATGTACCTAGTTGACATGGATCTGATTCGGATTAACATAATAAATTATTTACACATTGCGAACAAGGGCATAAATCAACTATTTCTGGATAACATGACGTAATTCTATACATAAAATTTTATAGTTTCGGTGACAAATCCATTTTTGATTGAATTAGCAGACGTAAAACTTTATTGCCATTTTATTGGTTAATCCAGAAACTGCCATAAATGAAAATCAGGACTAAATATTAGTTTACTTGGGTTCTATTTCTGTTCCTTATGGCAAAAATATATCATCGTAAAGTACAAGTAATTCTTATAATTAAAAATAGTTCCTTCACTGCTAGCTTATAATATTAATTTTTTTATTTTGCGTATTTTTTTTTAAACCACCAGCAAAGACTGATTTACTATAAATGAATCTCTTTATATTTATCTTTCCTTTGCAAAGTTTCTATATATACACACGGTACATTATTTTTAGAACTTATTAAGTAACTTTTTCGATTTATCTTATTTATTTGCTGAGGTTGACAATGATCGAGAATTCCCTTTCGCCAGCGGGAACGAGGGACTCATTTAATGAAATAGTGCGTGCCAGATATTTTGCTGTATTATAATAGAGGGTGTGTAACATAGATTTATCGCCAAGAAGACGTTCACGGATCAATTACATCTTTGGCTTGGTGCACAAATTCAATAAATATCGTCCAGGAGAGGGTCGAGTCCGGGGTCTCAATCTGCCTACTCCTAGGTCGAACCGTAATTTTTATATATAAAAATTGCCCCATAAGCGATTTATAGGAGACTAGAAGAATAGACGTGATATGATTGTATCATTGTCTAGATGAACGTCCATAAATTAATTTCGCTCATTCGCTTTCCACAATAACTTTAATATCACTAAAAGTACTGAGATAGCCCGTAATGTAGAATGATTGAGGGATAATTAGTGGAGAATGGCGGACAATAGGCCTTGTTTACATAGAGGGCTGTAACTGACACGTGCGTTAAACACTCTTAGGGTGGTAAACCTCCGGACAGTTCTCAAATAGCTGAATGAATATTGTACCGTAATAATAGTCTATTATTATTGCAATATTCGTACATTTCCTTTATTTTGTTGTGAATAATGAATACAATTTGTTACATGGCCGTTTAATACGTTTATTGATTTGACGTTTAAAGTTTAAAGCAATTTATTTATTAATATTTGAGGGCTTTTAAAACATGTTACAAATTACATTTTACCAGGATATGACTAAAAAATTGGTACAGAAGTGGCGTATATTCCTTCAAACTAAAAAGCCTTTTAATCCCTCGTGTGTTCGTTCTCCCTCGGGATTAATAAATAAACTTTAATATATCGTTTGAATTTTCTTATATATTCTCAAAATTGTCTAAAAATGGAATTAGGAGTACTGAGTGATAGATGTTCTTATCCCTTGAAACTAAAATGCCTTTAAATCCCTCGTATGCTTCTTTCTCGGGATTAACAAATTAATTTAACATATTATTTTTTACGTCTTTCTCTTCAAATTAATTATTTATTAGCAAAAAGACGTTTATACTGCAAGACTAAAGTGTCCTTTAATCCCTCTGTTCTTTTTCGGGATTAAAAATACACTTTAATAATTTTTTAGAATTTTCTTATCGAACAGCATGCTATTTATCATCAAAATGGTCTAAAAACAGTCTTAAAGTGATAAGTGTTACTTTTATATTTAGATTGTAACGTAAAATAAAAGTTACCATCAACAATGTATTCTATCAATAAAAGTAATTGTTAAAATAATTAATTCCTCGTTTTTTCTTTAAATTATTTTTGGTACAAAAATTTAAAACAGCATGCATTTTATGTAAAAAATATGTGCATCCCACAAGACTAAAGTGCCCGTTAATCCCTCGTGTGATAATTTTTTCTGGGGCTTAAAGAGTGGCAAATTGGCCTAAAAATGGTCTTAACGCGCTATGTGTCACTTTTATATATGTAGGGATTAAAAGTGAATTTAATTTCTTCAGATCTAAAGCAGAATAAAAGTTACCGTCGATAATTTGTTTCGTCGATCAAAGTAATGTTAAAATAATTAATTTACTACGTGCTGCTCTCCAAATTATTTGTTAGAACAAAAAAATGGTTTGTATTCTACAGGATTAAATTGTTTTAATCCCCTGTGTAATTGTTTATTGTGGGGATTAAACAATAAGTAATTTTTGTCAATGTCTAAAATGTGTCTGAAAATGATTGAAAAGTAGAAAATACCTCACTTTTACTTTGGATCTGGAGTAAAAGTTAACAGAAATCGCCATTAATAATTTGTTGAACCAAGCAAAGTAAATTAAAAAATAATTAGTTTAAATAATATTTGCTTTTCAAATAATACTTTTCATTTCAAAATATTAGTACAAGAAATGATGTGCCCCATAAAGTGTCCTTTAATCCCTCGTATGATTGTTTTTTCTGGGGATTAAAAAATTGTCATTTCAGTTTTATTTCTAGTTTTCTCTTGGATCATCATGTTTTATCGTCAACATGGTTTAAAATGATGTGTCTCACAAGCCTAAAGTGTTCTTTAATCCTTCGTGTGACTGTTCTTTCTGGGGATTAAAAAATGGCATTTCAGTTTATTTTCAATTTTCTTTTGGATCGCCATAATAAACTTGATGATTTACACACAACATACAGGTAAATATATAAATAGTTGCATTTAGCGAATTTTACAGCACGATCCTTAGGAACAGCAGTTAAGTATGTCTGCGTCTGTGTCTGCATTTTTTTAGTCATCAACCTGACTAGTCATTTACATCTAAAACGGTGCACAGTGCCAATTTTGGCACAAGACCAAGTTTTTGCATCAATAAATAATTATTTTTCTCCAAATATAGTTCCAGCAAGGTTAAATTCGCACCATAATATATACAACGGTGATAAAATCCTATCACTCCATTCTATAAATCCGCTCCTTTGTATGCCAAATATATAAAGATATATTTTTTTAATTTATCTTATTATAGTTACGAGTTGAGCTGGATATAACTCAGCTACGAACAACGTTAAGGTTCTATTGTTGCGCTGTTATTTTAATGAGTTTTATTGGTATCTCACGACTAAGGTAGTTCTATGACAATATCCAGCAATAAAATTTAAATTGTATGCACGATATTAACTGAGGTCTCTTGGTGATTTCATAGTTGCAACCGCACTTATTATAATTGAGATTTCGCCGATTGCAGAATTACAGCTATATCATCAAACCATTGCTTTGTTATCGGATGCGCGTACAGCAGATTTTATTAATATGTTAGTTATGGGACATTATGCAAATACGTACAAATTTCGTAGTTTAATAATGCTGAAAATTGCCACGCAGGGTGGTACGAATTTAAATCGGGAAACCTCGCCAGTGGATACTACGCCTAAAATTTAGAACGGAACGACAGATTCAAAATGACTAGTCCCGAGGGATACACGTCATTTTTTTTGTACTAACCAATAATTTAAAAATAAGCACGTAATAAATTAAATATTTTAATGTATATTTTGATCGATTAAACTAATTATTGGTAACTTTTGTTTTACTTTGTACCTCTAGGAATTAAATTCGTTTTTAATCCCTCTAAATATAAAAGTGACACTTTAGTACCACTTTTAAATCATAGTGATGATAAAAGTCATAGTAATCCATAAGAAAATAAAAAATAAAACTTAAATACTATTTTAATCCCCAGAAAAACAAGCACACGAGGGATTAAAATAAAATTTTTAATCTCGAGGGATATACGCCATTATTTGGCACCGACAAATAATTTAAGACGAACAGAAGCATGTAATAAATTAAATACTTTAAAATTTATATTGATTAAACAAATTATTGATGGTAAGTCATTATTTGGAAAAAGAACACATAATAAAATAAAGTATTTTGCTGCATTGACAGATTAAACAATTTGTTAATAGTTAATATTCTTTATTTTTACTTCAGATTCAGAGGGATTAAATTAATTTTAATCCCTCTAGAAAAGAGACAATTAATATTTTTAGGTTATGTTCAAAATTTCAGTTTAGGTTATATTCAAAATTTCAGGTTCAATAAGAATATGATTAAAGCATATTCATTCTTTAATCCCCAGGATGAACAAATACACGAGGGATTAAAAGAAAATTTAGTGTTGTGGGTATGTACCTTTCTTTGTACTAACAAATATTCATAAATAAATTGTGCTGGTAGCAAATTCTGTTTTACAATCAACCTGGAGAAAATAAATTCACTTTTAATCCCTTTAAATATAAAAATGACACTTAGCACATTTTTGCTTATTTTTACTTTAGATTTGAAATAAAAGTGAGTTTTAGTGCTTTTTTTATTAACTTTTAAACACATTCTAGATACAATAAATGTGCTAAACGGTTGGATTAAGAATTTCAATTTAAATAAGAAAATTTATAAAGTTTTTGAGCTTGATCATTCTTTAATCCCCAGAAAAAACTGTCACACAAGGGATTAAAATACACTTTAACCTTACGGGATATACATTAGGTATGCATTTTTAGGAATAACAAATAATTTGAAGACAATTATGTAACAAATTGATTATTTTAATATATACTTTGATTGATTAAACAAAAAATTAATAGGAACGTTTTTGTCTATTTGCATTTTAGATTCAGAGGGATTGAATTAACTTTTATCCCCCGTAAGTACAAGTGAGGCGATTTCTACATGCCATTTTGGTAATACAAGTCTTGTTGCTCATTCATTTTTTAATCCCCTGGATGAACAATCACACGAGGGATTAAAAGAAAATTTAGTCTTGTACTAACAAATATTCTAAAAGGAAATGCGTAATAAATTAGTTACTTTAACATCTACTTCGATTGCTTAAACAAATTGTGCTGGTAACAACTGTTGTTTTACTTTAGACCTGAAGAAAATAAATTCACTTTAAAATGTAAAAATGTCCCTTAGCACACTTAGACCATTTTAATGATAAATGTCATGCTGATCTATAAGATAATAAAAGAGAGCAATCATTTAATCCCCAGACGAACCGGGGGATTAAAAAGACACTCAGTCTTGTGGGATACACATAATATTTAATAAATATTTTGAAATCAAAATTATTATTTGGAAAAAAATATATTAAATTATCTAATAAACTACTTGCTTGATTAAGCAAATGATTGTATGAGATAATCGTTGCTTATGTTTAATTTAGATTTAAAATAAAAGTGACACTTTTTTCATTAATTTTTAGAGACAATTCACGTGCTAAATGGTTGGAATAATTTCAATTTAAATGAGGAAATTCATAAAAAAAATTAAGCCCGTTCATTCTTTAATCCCAGGATAAACAGTCAAACAAGGGATTAAAATACACTTTACATTTATGGGATATACATTATACATTTTTGAGAATACCAGATAATTTGAAAACAGTTATGTAATAAATTAATTATTTTAATATTTACTTTGACTGATTAAACAAATTATTAATGGGAACGTTTTCGTTTATTTATATTTTAGATCCAGAGGGATTGAATTAACTGTTATCCCTCCATAAGAACAAATGAGACGATTTCTAGATGCCATTTAGGTAATAAAAGACTTGTTGCTACTTTTTAATCCCCAAAATGAACAATCACACGAGGGATTAAAAGACAATTCAGACTTGTAAGACATGTGCCATTTTTTGTATTATATGAAACGGAATGCATAATAAATTTATTATTTTAACATCTACTCCGATTGCTTAAACAAATTGTGCTGGTAACAGCTTTTGTTTTACTTTAGACCTGTAAATAAATTAACTATTAATCTCTTTACATGCTTCTAAGACCATTTTAAAGATAAATATCACGATGAGAAAATAATAGAAAAAACTGAAGTGCCATCATTTAATCCCCAGACTGACCAATCACACAGGGATTAAAATGGCACCTATCTTGTGGGATAGACATATTTTTTTTATTTAACTACGAGTACTGCTTGATTAAACAAATTATTTGTATATAATAATTGTTGCTTATTTTTGTTTTAGATTTAAAATAAAAGTGACAATTCATAAAAGATATATAGCTCGTCCATTTAATCCCCAGGATAAACAGTCACACAAGGGATTAAAAGACAATTTCGTCTTATCGAATATGCATAAATTTTTTGAAAAATAAATAATTTGAAACGAATCACGTAATAAATTAATTATGTGATTGATTGACTAAACAAATTATTAATGGTAACTTTTGTTTTACTTTAGATCTGAGAGAATTAAATTCACTGTTAATCCCTATAGATATAAAAGTGACACAGTAGCATTTTAAGGCTGTCTCGATGAAGAAGTCATACCGAGCATCAGGGAAATTTAAACGCTATTCTTTAATCACGAGAAAAGACAGTGACACGAGGGATTAAAAGACCCCTTAGACTTTTGGGATACAAGCCATTTTTTGAACTAACAGATATTTTGGAATTAAAAGTACTGACATTAGTGGGCTTTTAATAGTTTTTTTTTACGAAATTACTGATCCCAAATTTAAAATATACGTCTTGATAACGCATTCGGACCTGTCGGATGCCTAGTACTTCCACCGGGGAAGAACAATGAAAATAATTCCGTGTGTAGGAAAAGCAATTTACGCTGGTAATTGTATGTCCTGAAATAAGCTATTATAAAAATTAGTTTTAAATTGCCGCGTAGTGGAGGCTGCAATAAAAATTAATGGTATATACAGATTGAAATTGCAGAAAATAGTAAAAGATCCATAGTTATATAAATCAATAAGCGGCTCGGTCATGCGATAAAGCCCTATTAAAATACATAGAATAGTGGATTAACGTATTCGGCCGGACTAATTTTGCTAAACTGTTTGCCCACTCGTTCATAAAATATGTTTATCTGATTTACTAGATTGGAAATTAATTATTTTGATTTATATATAATTGCGCCGGTTTCGGCACGATATTGTATTGATTACTGAAAATAAATAAAGAAGTCTTGTTGGCGTAGAAAGCATGGCGGAAGTAATAACGTAAATTCGTTGAGGTAATGGACTTGCCAGAAAATATAATTTGCTGCACAGCAAAACTGTACAAAAATTCATGGATATATTTTTGAGGCCGCTGATTACGAATCTGAGGTCAGAATTTTAAAATCCGCGATTGCACCCCTAATATGGCCGATGTAATAGAGGTATAATGGAAAAATTAGGTCTATTTTGTTTGTTTTGAGCAAGTAGAACTTTTTTTTGCAAGTAACCAAATACTGAGAATAAATTAATGAAACTTATATTATTTATTAAGGGGTTGAAAACGTTTCTTAAAAAACACGTTCCAATATTAACCTTTTTTTTTTCTTCGAAATCCCTGAGTTGGGGTGAAACTCCACAACGAAAAAGCACCCTTATTCCTTTTTAATATTTCATATTTGACCCATTTTGATTCATCCAAACCATCCAAAAATATATTAATTTAAAACTGCTATAGAATTATGTAGTCCGAAGTGAGATCACCTACAGACTGTACTAGAAAGGATATTGCAAAGAAAACTAGCTTTAGGTCTCGAAGAGATTATTCCATTAATATTTTTAGCGACAATAGCTGTCTCAATCTGTTTCCAATTTTGTAACGCATTGATTGATTAATAATAACGGTGAATGCTGCAAACCGGACTGGCATCGCCATCTAGGGAGGATCGCGAGCAGAGCCCAGCGTGAGCCAGTGATGCAGAAATTTGTCGTTTCTGTTACACCGTCCGACGCTCGAATAGGGATACAGCGAACAGCGGGAGGTTGATAAAATACAAGATACTTCATCTTCTTATTTATACTGACTGGATTCATTAGTTAAGTGATTACTAGGCATTTCAAGTAAACTAAGTTAATTCAAATAAACTTTTCAAAAGATAACTACGTAACTTTGCAACTCTGTGCCTCATTGCAAATTGCTTAGTTTGATTATACTTAAATAATTAGTTTTAGTAACTAGGTAGAATCTTTCAGGTTGCGCCAGGCGCGATATAAAGTGTAGGGTTCATATTTACTTGCTTCAATTTGGAATAGCGACGTTTATTTGAGAGAAATCAAATATTGATCATAAGAGGTGTCGGAGCAAAATTAACGCATCACCAGAAATTTGCCTGATTGCCTCTTCATAAGTATCAAAATACTACTTAATTCAGGAAAGACAGAGAAAACTACAAAATTATAAAACTCGCATGGAGAAAAACTGGCGTTTGATGATTACATTTTATTGGATAATAAATTGTTATCATTACAATTTTTTATCTTCTTTACGTAAACTTGACACTTCTGAGAAAATTAATAATAAAAGTTTCCATGCAAGAAACCCCAAAAACTCCAAAGTATTTATTTTAACTTGTTGAATAGATTCCTAAAAGGATAAGCGCTAATTCGAGACACCCATATTTATCCGGATTAAAATTTATGGTTAAAAAATTCGGCTGGCTCAGTTTTGGCGGAAGCGCCGATGACAAATTATTATATTAAACAGAAGGGAACGGATTTTCTACACAACTAAAAATATATCATCCGCAGTCAGTAACAAATGAGATAAAATAAACTTGCGAGGAAGTAAGGAGCAGACAGATATCGACCAACAGGTTTTGACTAAAGTTGCAGTTTCCTTATCTTGTGATCTCCTGCGTAAAGGACGACGAGATGAAGTATGAAGGAAAATTTCGCAATTAGCGATGGATTTCATAAGTAGCAGATTGTTTGTGTTAACAATTCTTCTTTAGTATTTTTATAAAGTTTTAGACAAATTCAAATTACCAAAAATATTTATAGCATCCTAAATTAAATTAAGTCTCGTTAGCAGGCAACTAGTTAATCCGTCAAAAGTATAGTTGGTTACCTAGATTCATATTTTGCGTTATGTTCAAGCATGCAACTAATCATAGATATTATTTAATTTTGATACGGACTAAGCATTGCCAGTTGCATACTGATGAAGGCCAGTAATCAGAAACCGGCCCACGAATGGTACTTGCACCTTGTCTATAAAAAAGCAGGACTGTTTCTTCATTTATAAGCTAGAAAAGGATTGTGAATCCTGTCCGTGATATTTCCTATATTGTTCTACATTGTCAATATAATAAACAGCTCTCGTGAATAATCCCAGCGTGATTCATGGAGCGGATGGCAGTAATTTCAAATTACTTTTAGCCAGGATTCGAACGGCTCTCCGTTATATTTGGTAATAAGTATTTGAACTTGCTTAAAATTAGTCTCTACCAAATTCGAAATAATGAAATTAGTTTTGCGTCTCGTAAATGAGCAAAGTTTAATTAAACCTAAAGTATCGTAATTAAAAATTCTTTAAAATTGCACACAAGGTCTTCATCTGTTTTTGAGTTATTTATAATCTACATAACCGCGAGCAGATATTAATTAAATTAAATTAGTACTTTTCAACCGTTGATTTATTCCCTGTCAACGATTTAATTACACTTAAACTTCCTTATGCTTCGCCACAATTCCGACTTAATTTTATATGTTTTGCTTATTAGATGATTTATTGTCTTTAATATTCTTAACGAAGAAAGGCACTGTGATGGAAATTCCATGCAGGCACAGGATGTTTGATTTATCGTTCTACAGACCGACATTTTTGGATTACTTGGGTAATAATGCACATCAATGATGATAAAAATAACGTTTTCATTTTTGACAGCTGTCAAATTTTCTGTCAACTGAATAAAATAATTATTTCCACAAATGACGTTATTTTTTAAAAGACATTTTACTATGGGTTTTGGAGGTACTGATTACGAAATTAATTTCACAAAATTATTATGTTTGTTGGTAGCTGTCAAAATTGCTGTGAAATTTAAGAATATGCAAGCTTGTCTTAAATAATTTTACAATGTGAATTTCCATAGAAGGGAAATCAAGTGTTCCTTTAAATTTGCTAGTTCCATAATTGACATTAAAATACAATTCTTACTTTTGGCACCTGTCAAAATTTCTGACAATTTAATGAAAATGTCATTTAATAATTAATTATTTCAACAAATTAAAGTACTAAGCAGACATTTCTTTATAGGTTTAAAACAAATATTCTGTTTGTTGACAGCCGCCAAAACTGCTGTCAAATTTAAAATTGTTGCAAAAAAGATATTATGTTTGTTGGTAGCTGTCAAAACTGCTGTCAAATATATAAAAATGCAAGTGTGCCTTTCGTAATTTTGAAAATAACCTAAATTTCCATAGATGTGCTATTTAGTGTTTTGAAATTTGCTAGTTCCATAATAGATAATAAAATAAAATTTTCACTTTTGACAGCTGTCAAAATTTTTTAACTTATTGAAAATGATATTTTAAAATTTATTAAACAAATAAACGTACTTAACACATTTTTATAAGTTTGGGAGGTGCTGAATACAAAATTGATGTCAAAAAAATTTTATGCTGGTTGACAGATGCCAAAATTGCTGTCAAATTTAAAAATATACAAGTTTGCCTTCCATAATTTTACAAACAATGTGAATTTCCATAGAAGAGAAATCAAGTGTTCTTTTAAATTTGCTGGTTCCATAATAGATAATAATATAAAGTTTTCACTTTTGACAGCTGTCAAAATTTTCTAACTTATTGAAAATGACATTTTAAAATTTATTAAACAAATAAACGTACTTAACAAATTTTTTTTATAAGTTTTGGAGGTGCTGAATATGAAATTGATGTCAAGAAAATATTGTTGGTTGCCGGATGCCAAAATTGCTGTCAAATTTAAAAATTTGCAAGTTTGCCTTCCATAATTTTACAAACAATGTGAATTTCCATAGAAGAGAAATAAAGTGTTCTTTTAAATTTGCTAGTTCCATAATAGATAATAAAACAAAGTTTTATTTTTGACAGCTGTCAAATTTTTTTAAATTTTTGAAAATGACATTTTAAAATTTATTAAACAAATAAACGTACTTAACAAAATTTTTTTATAAGTTTTGGAGGGGCTGAATAGAAAATTGATATAAAAAAAAATTATATGTTGGTTGGTGGCTGTCAAAATTGCTGTCAAATTTAAAACTATGCAACAAACAATACTAGTGTACCTTTCGTAATTTTGAAAATAACGTGAATTCCCATAGAAGAAGTGCTAATAAGTGTTTCTTAAAATTTGCTAGTTCCATAATAGATAATAAAATAAAGTTTTCACTTTTGACAGCTGTCAAAATTTTATTATTGAAAATGACATTTTAAAATTTATTAAACAAATAAACGTACTTAACAAATATTTTTTATAAGTTTTGGAGGTGCTGAATATGAAATTGATGTCAAAAAAATATTGTTGGTTGCCAGGTGCCAAAATTGCTGTCAAATTTAAAAATTTGCAAGTTTGTCTTCCATAATTTTACAAACAATGTGAATTTCCATAGAAGAAGTGCTAATAAGTGTTTCTTGAAACTTGCTAGTTTCATAATAGATAAAATAAAGTTTTAATTTTTGACACCTGTCAAATATTTCAACTTAATGAAAATGACATTTTATAATTATTTAAGCAAATAAACGTACTTAATAATCATTTTTAGTAAGTTTTGGAGGTACTGAATACGAAATTGATATCAAAGAATTTTTATGTTGGTTGGCAGACGCCAAAATTGCTGTCAAATTTGAAAATTTACAAGTATGTCTTTCGTAATTTTGATAATAATGTTGACTTCCATAGAAGAAGATACATAAGATGTTTTAAAACTTTCTAGTACAGTAATTGATATTAAAATAAAGTTGTAGCCTTTGACAGCTGTCAAAATGTCTGTCAACTTAATAAAAATGCCATTTTGTTATTATTTCAACAAATTAAAGTACTTCACAAACATTTTCCTATAGGTTTTGGAGGTACTGAATACGAAAGTAATACGAAGAAGATATACCATTTTTAAATTTAGCAGCAGTTTTGACAGCTACCAAAAAACAAAATATTTTTTTACATCAATTTCGTATTTAGCACCTGCAAGACCTATAGAAAATTATCTGGTCAGTACCTCAATTATTATTGGCATTTTAGAAAATTTGACAGCTGTCAAAAGCAAAAACATTATTTTAATTTTAATTATAAAAACAGAAAGATTTATATTTAAAGAATTTTATATCTTTTTTTTTTATTTTACAATTCTCTTTCTTTCCATAAAATTTTATATTTGACACTAATTTTGGCAGCTGTCAAAATTAAAAGACGAGGAAATAAAAATTCTATTTCGGCAAATCTATTATCTATTTTCAAAGTAATGATTTAAAAATAAATTGGGCGAATCTTTATATATATGTGTGACCTGTAGACTGATTTTAATTCAAAGAAGGTATTTTTTAATAAAAAAACAATTTTTGAACTAAATTATAAAAAATTATAACTTAAAATATAAAATTCGGCTTGATATGGTTTCCTCAGCAGGCCTTGGAAATCAAAAATATAAACAAAGTAGGGTTTGAGTACCATTAAAAAGTTTTTTTCAACATTTTCAATTGAGCTGTGGATCTGGCCTAATTTATGTTTGTTTTGTTTTTTTCACTGATGTATTCCTCTGTTTTAATAATAATAATAAGTCTCCTAGACTCCTTAAGTATCTAGAGTGCTCCCTGTTATTTACGGTAATTTTATGAAATATATAAGTCAATGATTTTATTAAAAAAAAACTTCAAATAACATCCAGTAATAAAATATGCCATTTTTTAATACACATTGGCCCTCAGCCACCCTTATTACTATATTATACTTCCCTCATAAGAATGTTTCTGGTGAAGATGTGGATTAATTTCCGTATCTGCAAATAATTACAGAGAACACAAATTCTCACTCTATTTTTAGATACCGGAGTCTTCCCACGTTTAAGTAAAGAACCCAAACCCTTGTTTTTCTACTTCCCAAATAGGATGATGTTAAAAGGGTGGGCCGGGTGATTCACATATCTGCAGCTTTAAAAACAAATTCAATAGACCTGAACACAATGTATGTTTGGAGTTAAGAAACAAATGGTCTATATTTTTTAAACTGAGCTCACGTTCCGGATTTTTATAGAGAGCGTATAGGAGGACGAGAGAACACTTTCATTTATTTCATAGAGGGTTGCTACTTTTTTTACTTCCATAAAGTATGGCAAGCGTACAGTCAATAACTGGAATGTTCGGCGTTTAATGGGAGAAGTTGCAAACGTTCATTATTGACGGCAAGTGTACGCCAAAACCAAAGTTTCTTTATAATTTGTCATTTTTACAGAAAAATGTTAGACCTTCTAGGGCTATATTTGCTTTTTATATAATTAAAAATAGATTTTTGATTGCCAGCTTACTGAGTTTAATGATATTATTTTGCGTACTGTGTTCGTGATGCTAATTGAAGAAAAAGTCAGCTTTTCAAAAACAGCATTTGTGCCTTCCAAGTGGATAGAGAAAAAATCTGAGGAATATATCACCAAATATTTATTTATTTACCTTTTCTATTTGAACATCTGTTTTTAATTTAAGATTGATTGAACTCCTTCCGCGACAAAGAAATTATTATTCTTAACCTGGTTCCGTTCAAAAGCTTTTATTGCCCAGCAGGTAAATAAAGGCAGAGAAAGACATCTATAGAAAAAAGGTCAAATGCTATATAGCACGACACATGTACAGAAGTATCTTCTGCATATATGAGGAGGGCTGCAATTACAGTATTTTTATTGTTCCAAGGAGATGAGCAAAATGTCAAGATCGTATTATTTGTGTTGGACGCGTGACATCACAGGGAAAGTTGTTTTCTTTGCTTTCTTACAATTTTATCTGGGGTCCAAATGAAACCGTTCCTGCGTATTTTCTCATATCGTTCCTTATAAAAACATGCCGTACTGATACATCTAAATCTCAGGATGAACTGGGGGCTAGGGAAGGCAGACGGAGAGAACGCAGAGGCGTTATCTGATTTTTTATTTTCCAACTGATAATAAATAAACGCATCTAAGAGGATGTAAAAAAATTTGTTTTAATTAATTATAGTTTATTTTCTACCATATCTTATACAGATTCGACACTATTCATAAGTATATTTTTTCTTGAATTATCTTTCATAGTGTGAGGAATTCATTATTCGGCGTACGAAATGGTGCTATGTGATACGTAGCGAGTGAATTAGCGACGCCGTAAATCACCTCGAAAGAGAAATTCCTGTCAACGGACGAAACTCGTGTTGAGCTCTTTGCCACCTGGGCAAGGATCCTGCCTTGAATTATTTACTGCCCCACCTAATTGTTTCATTTAGAGCCTTAACAGTTTACAATTAGCTTAAATAAATGTGTACTTTTCCTCACATACGATGTATAAATAAATAATGACTAGTGGATTTGTAGGCAAAATAAACTATTTCCCTAATTTTATAGTTATTATCCCAACTTATCGTCAGTTGGCAATTCCCTAAAGTCCCATTAAGTTAACATACCATTAACGACACTATTTAAAAGACCGATTTTCCTTTACTGCAATGTAGAATTTTATTTTCAATTCCGAAAGCTCGAGTGTTTGGCAATTAACGAGATGAGATTTCTCATTATTCTGAATTTAATAGCTACATATAAAACTTTCAAGCACCTTTAAAATATATCACTGACGTTATTCAAATTTGCCATTAAAATCCGGTCCTCTCACTTTCCTCTAGATTTATATCGGCGATAATTTCTGTTGATGCAATTTTTTTAGACAGAAATCTTCAAGTGAGTACTTAGAAATAGGTTAGCTGCGTTAGTTTGGACCAAAGAGGTAGATAATATTTTTACAGTGCCACAAATTTTTTATTAAAAAACGACCTCAAATGAGCAAACACTTTCCATAGTAAAAAATATTGTTATAAAAAATAAACCTGTTTTGCACCCTTAGAACCTTGGGACGAAATTCTGCGCAATATCTGCCCTGATAGTCGGTCCCTTAAATTCAGAAAAATACGTCAGCAAATGACTTCCCGTTCCACAATAAGAGCCGAGATAAAGACCTAACCTTAAATAATGTTTACTGTTCCGGAGAAGCACTTAGATTGTAAAATAAGATTGTATAAGATGTGCAGATTCCGTAATTTATTTCAAACACATCGAAGCTATTAGAGAATCTAAACAACGTGGAACCGCATCTTGAAGTAGACGTTCATTTAATTCGCTTTGAAGCAAAGTCTTCGCCAATCCAGCCCTCGCAATTCCACAATTGAACGCTTCTTTGTTCCTCAGATTCACATGCAGAGGCCAAAATAAAATTTGCATACTTAATTACACAGCATCCATTGTACAGACTGTGGTCGTGTTCTTCCACTCACCCTTATTGTGTTAAACCGCCCCTACATTTCTTTACGCAAAACAATAAAAATGGACTACTTGTATTAATGCATTCTCTCTTTTTAATTGTTGTCGACTTTTTAATGGCCACTTCGTTCAACGCAATTTTCACACAAATTTTAGTGTCTGCACAATAATAAATATTTCTTCTTCGCACCACAATTAACATAATAACGAATGAATTCTTATAAATCGACGAATTTAAAATTGAAAATGCGGCTGCTATTTATTTTCTAGACATGATGCAAGTTACAAGCTAGACAATTGTTAGCTCTACAATTTCTCCCCTATGTATGCACATCCCTCATATTGGAAGTATATGAGAAAAGTTTGTCTAGGTCGCATAAAATAGCCATTTTTCAGGAACTTCCAGCTCAAAGGGAGTTAGAATTACTTAGAGTTCGAACGTTATAATACCGAAAACTAAACAGTCTAATACATAAGTTAACAGTGCGCTTTGTGAATTCGTGAAATATTAAAGTGGCATATGCAAAACTATTTCACTCCGCGTTTAAATATACCGTCAATAAATGTGATATTGATGAATACTTAATGAGACGGTATCTGTTAATCTGTCGTTAGCGTATTTGCTGGGAAATATGAAAATATAAACAGGATTTGTCATTATTTGAATTTATAGGTTTTGTCGAATGTGGCTGGATCAGTCCATTTATAATTAATTCCATGGCCGGGATGGCGATTTATTGCAATTTCGTTTTGATTGTGGTATTATCATAGGGTTGGTTTCTTGTCATTATATTCCGAACAAGAAGTTTCCGGTTGCTATTCGTCATTATTGGGGAACAGTGAAAAATTTAAGAATTGGTCCAGGGGTGGACAAGAAAATTATCGTTTAAAAATGTTTTCACTTTTGACAGCTGTCAAATTTTCTGTCAACTGAATTAAAATTCCATTTAATAATTATTTCCACAAATAAGTTTAATACCTTTTTTAAAAAAAGACATTTTTCAATAGGTTTTGTAGGTACCTACTGAATAAGAAACAAATTTCATAAAATTAAATGTCGTTTGATAGCTGCCAAAGTTACTGTCAAATTTAAAACTATGCAAGTTTGTCTTCCATAATTTTATAAACAATGTGAATTTCCATAGAAGGGAAGTCAAGTGTCTATTTAAATTTGCCAATTCCATATTTGATATTAAAATACAGTTTTGACTCTTGACAGCTGTCAAAATTTCTGGCGGCAACTTAACGAAAATGCCATTTAATAATTATTTCAACAAATAAACGCACTTAACAAACATTTTCTTATAAGTCTTGGAGGTACTGAGCACCAAATTGATGTCAAAAAAATATGATTTTGGTTGGCAGATGTCAAAATTACTGTCAAATTTAAAACTATGCAAGTTTGTCTTCCATAATTTTATAAACAATGCGATACATACAAGGGAAGTCAAGTGTCTATTTAAATTTGCCAATTCCACAATTGATATTAAAATACAGTTTTGACTTTTGACAGCTGTCAAAATTTCTGGCAACTTAACAAAAATGCCATTTAATAATTATTTCAACAAATAAACGCACTAAACAAACATTTTCTTATAAATTTTGGAGGTACTGAACACCAAATTGATGTCAAAAAAATATGATTTTGGTTGGCAGATGTCTTTCGTAATTTCGAAAATAATGTTGATTTCCATAGAAGACACAAAAGATGTTTTAAAACTTTTATGTTCAGTTAAAATAAAGTTGTAGCCTTTGACAGCTGTCAAAATTTCTTCAGTTTAATAGAAATGCGGGTTTTATTATTATTTCAACAAATTAAAGTACTTAACAAACATTTTTCTATAGTTCTCGGAGGTACTGGATACGAAAGTAATGCGAAAACACAATATATTTGTTTATTTAATTTTTTAATTATAAAAATAGAAAAGATTTAAAGAATTTTATATTTCTTTTTCTATAACAACTTACATTGTTTTGAAAATTACAAAAAAACATTAATATCGTGTTTAAACCAATTTGTAACTCAATTTTAAATTGAAAAGATGGGGATGGAAATCATAACTTTATTATTTCTGCTCTTTTCTATTCTATTCTACTCCACTCTACTCCAGTCCCCAGAAACATGCTTTACTTGTTGACTACTAAGAGTAAGCTGAGTCCAGTTGTGGCCATGGGGTTATTAAAATTTATGGCTCTTCATAATCTATATAATTTCAGGGGTAGTAGATACGAGTACATTAATACACACGATAAATAGTTAAATGTACAAAGTTCCACTTTACGACCTCGAATGCTCAGACATTATTGGCTCATGCGAGAAACCATAATAAAAATCAATGATTAAGTGTATTCAAATATAATAAACTTGAGGTTTTATGTTAGATTTGTTTGTATTTGTGAGAAGTATAAACAAGGGTGGATAGGGAGATATTTCAACCCCTTCATGAAGGCGACGTCGACCGGTCTGTACGATACCATTACTGATGCCATAACTTCCCATATTTTATGAGCCTTTTAATAGTAACGCGTGTCTGAGTATTTGCAACCATTAAATAACACTTTATAAACCATTTGCAAATGAAATGAAAACGCGTTGACACAAAATATTACGCATTTTACAACTTTCAGTTTTCAGACGTCATTTCGATCCCAAAATGTGCTCAAGACGTCCGTCAAATTCTATCGAAACACTTCAGATTCTACTCAAGCCTATGGCAAACCTATTTTTGACACATTTTGTATCTGCAACAATTTCACGTTTCCATAATTATGTTCATAACGTCAGATTCGTACACTTGAAGCAAATGTAATATAAACTACATCCGGGCGGAATTTTGTTCGAAACCCATTCGTTTGCGCGTGAACATTGCAAGTAGTTTTATTAGTTTATAATGAAATTCAGAAACAGTTAAATTGGATGATGTAACATTTATAACGAGGCTAATAAAAAACAGTGGGTTCTGCCAGAATGCTATTTTGAAGTGATCCGCTTACAGCAGTAAATCTAACTAATGCAAATTTATTTAGTCATGTATATATACTGTGTCAACTTACTCTAAGGTTGGACAAATATGGAAATTCATTAAAGCATGATATATCGGCGATAGGGCCCAAGTGACTGCTACGTTAAAGGACAACAATTAACGATAATATTGAGTGGAGCGCAGATATAAATATTTAATTTAGAAAACAAATAAATTTAAATTTTATCCAGCGGTGATATAAATAAATCGTCCTGGTTTAAATCAAATTACTGTAAAACATTTTTTTTTTCTGATATCGGCCTAGGCCGGAAAAGTAACTTTCCCGGACTGTTTAATTTAAGTTCATTCATTTATAATAATATTGATTGCGATTTTAGAAAAAATAGTTTGTGTACCTCGTAGTAAAAGCCTAACATTCCCGGACGACCGTGAAGATTGCTTGTCGAGGCGTAAGTCGAGACAGCAATTTTAACATCTGCCAACCAAAATCATATTTTTTTGACATCAGTTTGGTGTTCAGTACCTCCAAAACTTATAAGAAAATGTTTGTTAAGTGCGTTTATTCGTTGAAATAATTATTAAATGGTATTTTCGTTAAGTTGCCAGAAATTTTGACAGCTGCCAAAAGTCAAAACTGTATTTTAATATCAATTATGGAATTGGCAAATTTAAATAGACACTTGACTTCCCTTGTATGTATCGCATTGTTTATAAAATTATGGAAGACAAACTTGCATAGTTTTAAATTTGACAGTAATTTTGACATCTGCCAACCAAAATCATATTTTTTTGACATCAATTTGGTGTTCAGTACCTCCAAAACTTATAAGAAAATGTTTGTTAAGTGCATTTATTTGTTGAAATAATTATTAAATGGCATTTGCATTTACTATTAACAAATTAAATTCATTTACCTGCTCTATTGGTTCGGAAAAGATTTCTAATTTGTCAATAATGGCGACACCTCTTTGAGATCTCAATCAGTTTAAGGATTTTACGCTTTTAAGAATGCCTTCCTGAAACACAATATCGTTGGAAAGGTTAAGCTGGTGCTATCAATTTATTGGTGGTAATAAACCACTATCGGGGTATAACAGGGCATACTTTCGAAATTTAAATTCATTCGGCATCGCCCTGATGGTGAAATCCAGCAAACAAGCCCATCGCATTCGCTACACGCAACCGGGTGCGTTTGCATCAGCAAAATAAAGTGAGGGAATCATTGTTTTCGTATGAGCTTAAGCCCTAAAGTGATTGGGAATCATAACGTTCCAATCAAGACGTAAGTGGTCTGTAGCAAAAGGGACAGGACACGGGAGCGGAAAAGTGAGTCCGAGTGGGAGTGGAAGAACATCTGCAATATGGCAAGAAATTCGGAGCAAGTGTACGTATCTGGTCCATAAAGACAAGATGTCACACAATCGATTGGACAAAGAAACAAGCCGCGTTGATATTGTGAGGGACACCGCGACATACACTACACAAACAAGGCAATTTGATCTGCCGGGTCAAATCAGGGCCGTACCGTCAACAACTTTCCGGCAGCGTAAAAAAGGCACTCGAAATTAAAGGCTCGTTGTACTTGTGTTGAGGTTTGAATATTTAACTAGGGCGTTCATTCGCCTGCGAGGTCAGTGTCGTAAAATTAAAATATGCATCAGAAAGAAGTCATATAATACATATAATAATAATAATAACAATAATGCCTCATATAGTTAAATGCCATACGAATAATAGTTTAACATGCTGTGGCAAAAAAAATTTAAAAAAAATAGTTGCATAACTTTTTCCTAAAAGTCGATTTGACATGATTTTTTAAAATTTAGGGTTAGGTATTTTCTTTTTCTATCGAAAATTTTTAATTTATTTAAAATTAGGTCCCCGATTTCAAAAATTTTCAGAGCGATATATATTTTTTTAATTGTCTCTTTCCCCCATGTTTAGACTTTTAAGAAAAATTACACCAAATTACGACTTTTAAAAAAATGTACAAAACAAAAAAATCCAAAATGAAAAAAAAAATTCCTGCAGTCAATCTGAGAACCCAATTCTTCGCGTTGGAATTTTCATTTTCCGAAACCTGAAAATTTTAACCCCCCGAAAAATCCCCCTTTTTGAGATTTTCGTGTGATGCTAAACATATTCATCAGACGCCCCTGCCACAACTATGAATATCCGTACAGCCCAAAATGCCATCATCTATCAAAGCTGTTTCTTATTTTTATTTGATAATATTTTTGCCCCCCGATCAATTAATCTGCGAAGGACCACCGCACAGGATCTTATACGGATAATACCGTTTATAACAATAAATCATCAAATGACATGATGATGTGGGATATTTAAAGATATAAAGGATATGCAAACTCTGTTGGTTTGTCGCAGGTAGGGCGTCGCGACGCCAGTCCGTCCGGCGCCTGTTTCAGTTGATGACGGGTCGATCAGGCAGCTTTGTGGCTAACTAGCATGTCTGCGTTGTTAGTTTATAGCCTACAGTTTGGAATATTATTAACATATGGATGCCGGCGCAGTTTTGTTTGCTAAACATAAACTCTTATTAAATTAAATGAGTTTTATTTGCAAGTTGTTCAAGTAGGCATAAAGTTATTTTAAAGCTGAAAAAAAATCCCACAATCAAAGGAAGACCACGACAAAATGTCAATAGTTTAACATACCTATTCAAAGCAGAAAAGAATCCGGAAACTCTTCTACAAAATTCTTTCATTCCCAGAGAAATTTTGTTTGATTTTTATTTGAGAAATTGCACAAAATTAATTTAATATAAAAAAAATTTCTTTTTCAATCTCGGTTTCCCGCGAAGTTTTTGTCTGCCAGCGTAATCATACCAAAACGTTCCAGAGAGAAAAACTTTTGTATTTATATGGATTTTGCACACCATTTTCCTTACTAGTAGTGAATAATAAACAACTTAAATTCAGCAAAAAAGGTAAGTTTCCGAAAGACAATTAAGTATATAACGCTCTAAAACTAAAATAATAAAATAAAGGTAGTAAAAATCAACATTAAAAGAGCAGCGGGTCAACGCTGTGGACGAGCCTTGCTTCAGCCTAGGCAGACTATCTTTCGCCTTTCGAATTTCACCGGGGTAAGTGGTACATTCTTGTCGCTTAAATATCGCTATTATAAAATTTGCTTTTGATTTCTTGCTTTAGTTGATTGTGCAATAATAAAAATAATAATTTGTCAGAATAATTACCGTATTTCGTATTATTTACATATTTTGGATTATTTTCAGATAATTACCTAGTAGCACTGTTTATTAAACACGTTGATGAGTATTCACTTTTCCGTTTTACCGTATCTTGTCTAAAATAGACACGTTATACAATATTTAAATTGTATAGATTATCGTATTTCGTACATCTGTGTGGATTTTTATTGTTATTAGGTTCTACTGTGGTTCATATGAGCTGGAAAAAAGGAAAACTACACTGGTTTTGTTTAGTAAAGGAAGTCCATCTTTGAGCCTTAGGTTTTTGCCGCATTTATTTACTGTCCAAAGCTACAGATTTCTGTCCAGGAGCTTCCAAAGCATACGAGGTAAGTGATCACAGTGTTACATATCATCAAATCTGACGATATCTGCCAATATATGCTGCCTATTTGGACGACGCGACGCGTGGCTGAGACACCCTGTACGGTGTTACGAAGCATTTAGTGGGATTTATGGAAATGTAAGGTAGCAATAAGCACACGTCGCATCGACGCAAGGGTTGCCACAATCGAGATAGCACGACTGTAGTACTTATAGTACATCAGATAATAATCATAAACTGCAGATGCAGGTTGCCGTAGATTTGAATTTCAGGTATTAAGGCAGTGCCACTCTATCTACGTGCATCGTCAACCCATTCCAACAACAAACTTTGCGGAATAGTTCGCTTGTAACTTCCCAGACTTATGTTAACTGTTTCGGTAAATTCTATTAAAACCAAAATATACTTGTTGTTAAAGTAGTTTCGCCATTAGTTTCCGGTTATCTCCGAAATATTAGCAATTAAGGGGGAGGTGCAAGCCGTTGTGCTTTATGTAATACTTATTTATTTCTCCCTCATTTGGCCCTCCATTGAATAATTAATGCGTTCGTTCTCCTTAAAAGTCGCCAGCTCGAGGGGAGAGATAAATATCGGATAATGTGCTAGTTTGAATCGGTAACGAGTACATGTCGCGACAGGGGTGGACGATTACGAAGAACACTAATTCAAGGTAAATGCAGTTTAGTTTAAAGTTAAAGTAAAACTGTAGTTGCACCTACCATTGTGATCGAATCGTCGGCTTAAGATAGCTAGACCGCGAAAATTTCAAATTGCAACTTGAACAGTTTTTGTCTGCATTGCAACTCGAGCAGTGTGTGTCTGCACTTGTCTTTGCACCAACTAAATTTTTTAAATTTCAGCACTTTTTAGTTGCGCCTGCTCTGGGAACAATAGTTTTGTCATGGAATATAAAAACCTCGCTGTATTTCGCTCTCCGTAGTTCATGTGACATATTTCATAAAAACCTCACGTCATGGAGCTGGCTAGAACTGTATGTATTGTCGCCCAGATATTGAGTCATAAAGGAAACCGCGCCGGCATGAAATAAAAATAATAAAAAAGTACAACGTACATATCTGCCAATTGTCCAAATTACGAATGCACCCCCGATCGTATCGTACCCCATATTATTAGTACCTATGCTTTCCGCAATGTTCATGACAATTTGCGGATACAAAGCACGCGAAGGGGTGTATTTTTGCACGCATGTTTTCTGTAGCGAAATACTGTTATCGCAGCCTTTGTCAATATAAAGCAATAACATGTCATGTATTCGCACGCAGCGGGGGCGCTGGAATATTATTACCCGCGCCGCGTAAGTAAAATGTACTTATTTATTATACATGAACGCTGATTACAAGGCGTCAGGCTCGATTAGCGCCGGTGCCAGTGGTCGATAAGGTGGAAGAGGCGATAGGCTTGCTAGGAAAAATCCTCGAGAAATTTGTCGCCAATTTGTCAAATAAATATCATGTCGCAGGCGGCCCCCAGCAAAGATAAAGCATAAGTACTGTAATAGGTCGAAATAAAACTGGCTAAATGAGTGTGCACGGTCCTTGTGGAGCTATTCATCCGAGTATTCTCTGCATGGTAAAATATTTAAACTGATTTGGCAATACATAAGAATGATAGCCTAAAGAACCGTGTCATCGCGACGGTGCCGATTAGCAGGTAAAACTTCGACATTTAAGCGGTTTCAAGTGTTGTTAATGGAAACATTAAATAAAACAAATTATTTAGTTTATACATTTGAAAAAATTGTGCTGTGTTTGTCGAGTTGGTTTCAGATAACGAAACGGATGCTATTATTACTGTCGTTCATTTCGAATTTTTAAGTCAATTATCCAGCACCCAATTTCCAAGCTCCTGGCGAGTCCGTTTAAAATTCAGGTGGAGGGCCGTTGCATAACCTTCATCACAATTTTTATCGAAGGATGAGAAATTGCCAAATCATATTTAAAAATTAATTCCAAACACGTAACCCAATAATACATAGTTATTACGCCGACAATCGACCGAGGAATCCACGGTATTACCGTGGAATAGAAAATGAAAGCGCCCTCTCTCTTGAATAAAGTCTGGTGTATCTTGATCTTGATTGATTCTCAATTCCTGTAGTAATAACCTCTAGATGGGCCGAGCCAGAAATATTGGCACAGTTTGGTTGATGGTCCAATCAGAAACTTATCGCCTCATTCGATTGCCTGGCCAAGCTCAGATAGTTCGGACTTTGTCAGTTTTCATAATGAAATCTTTCAACAGTTTGTTTGATTTTCTTTATCAGCCCCAATCGTCGCAACCCGGACGAGGACGGAGGTCAAACGATTTATGTTCAATTTTTATTACCTTTGACTAATATCCCAGACTAACGTCGCACAAAGGGGGAAGATCCCGCTTTATATACTCTGACACAATAAATAAAACACAACAGACGTATCATCGATTTTTATTTACTTGCCATCGGTTTATTTTTGTATAACTGACAAGAGTATACAACTAGTCATGATGCAGTTCCATGGCAGCTAATCAGTCCACTGAAGAGTTTAGTGGTTTCCCACAAACTTAATTCGAAGCTTGCCAAAAAGATGGAATCTGCAACTCATCAGATGAATGGGTGATTCAAGAAATACTAGGTTCGTCAACGATGAGAACAATGAAGCTAGTAAATACTTTTTCTTGGAATATTCCTCTAGACCCTAGAGTGCTCCTCTTGTATCTAATTCTCTGGTAACAACGGATACCTATTCAGCTCGTAAAGCGCCCGTGTAATACGCAGATACACATACTTCATTAACGTTGTTTATTGCCGTGCTATTAACATAGTTGATTAGATAATGGTGATCGAAGTACGAAGAGGGATAATTCTAAGCACATAATGAGCATATCTCAACAGAGCCCGAGTGCCAAAATAGATTAAGGGGTAAAGGGATGCTGATCGTGTGTGAGTTACAGAATCCTGCCCCAATCCAATGCGCAATATGTACTGGGTATATAGACATACTGAACTTATTAGGAAGCTCTGTTAACACGCATCAATTAGTTGCAATTCCCTCAATACCCTCAGACTATGCAATAGCCGTGTCAGAGCTACGATATCACAATGAGCTGTTTATGCCGAGAGAGTTCATTAATTATGGATTTATTTTAATCTGTTTATAATTCAATTTAGTTTCTACCGAATTAATATTTCCATCAGATAGTGATATACAAATTATTAACTGGTTGTGATCGGCATTCTCTACGTGGTATTATGCGGGATGTACAAGAGGAGCGACACGGTGGGGTGGAAAAACAAAATATCGTTCAAAAATCGCTGTAGATCTCAGAATTTATTGGAGCAACTTATTTTTTTTTTAATGTTTGTTTTTAAATTCTTCGTCAAGCTCTCGAGCCAGATTTTTGATTTTTAACTATATTTTTTTATATTTTTTTTTTTACTAAAATATATCGTTATAAACAGATAATAGATCTGCCAAAATATAACTTGACAGCTGTCAAAATAGCTGTCAAATTTCAAAATTGAAAACTAGGTCCTTTATTATTTTGATAATAATGTGATTTTTTTTTAAAGAAGAGTATGAAGTATTTAAAATTTTTCTATTTTTATAATTGAAATTAAAATTACGTTTTCACTTTTGACGGCTGTCAAATTTTCTGTCAACTGAATAAAAAGGCCATTTAATAATTATTTCCACAAATTCCACTTTAGTACTTAAAAAGACGTTTTTCTATAGGTTTTGGAGGTGCTGAATAGGAAATTAATTTCATAAGTTCTTTGGTAGCTGTCAAAATTGCTGTCAAATTTAAAACTATGCAAGTTTGTATTCCATGATTTTATAAACAATGTGAATTTTCCCTAGCAGGGAAATCAAGTGTTTTTAAAATTTGCTAGTCCCATAATTGTTATTAAAATACAGTTTTTACTTTTGACAGCTGTCAAAATTTTTGGCAACTTAATGAAAATGACATTTAATATTTATTTCATCAAATTCAAGTACTGGGAACAACTGAATACGAAATTGTTGTAAAAAAATATATTTGTTGATAGCTGCCAAAACTGCTGTCAACTTTAAAAAAAAATGCTAGTGTGCCTTTCGTAATTTTGAAAATAACGTGATTCCCATGGAAGAAGTGCTATTATGTGTTTTGAAATTTGCTAGTTCCATAATATATAATAAAACAAAGTTTTCACTTTTGACAGCTGTCAAAATTTTTTCAATTTAATGAAAATGACAATTTATAATTATATAAACAAATAAACGCATTTAAGAAACATTTTCTACTAAGTTCTGGAGGCACTGAATACGAAACTGATGACAAACAAAATATTAGGTTGGTTGGCAGATGTCAAAATTGCTGTCAAATTTAAAAAGTTACAAGCATATCATTCGTAATTTTGAAAATAAGGTTGCTTTTTATAGAAAAAGATACATAAGATGTTTTGAAACTTTCTAGCACAGTAATTGATATTAAAATAAAATTGTAATATTTGACAGCTGTCAAAATTTTTATCACTTTTAATTTAGTAGTAGTTTTGGCAGCTACCTAATATTTTTTTACACCAATTTCGTATTTACTACCTGCAAAACCTATAGAAAAATTGTCTGTTCGGTATTTCAATTTGTTGAAATAATTATTAAATGGCATTTTCATTAGATTGGCGGAAATGTTGACAGCTGTTAAAAGTCAAAAATGTATTTAGCAAATAAAAAAAAACATTTATATCCTTTCTTTAATGAAAATTCACATTGTTCCTACAATTAATTAAGATAAACTTGCTATTTTTAAATTTGACAGCAATTTTGGCAGTCATCTACAAAATATAATATTTTTCTAAAACTAATTTCGTATTCAGTACGTCCGGAACCTACAGAAAAATGTCTACTTAGTACTTTCATGTGTTCAAATAATTGTTAGATGATATTTTCATTAAGTTGACAGAAAATTTGACATCTGCCAAAAGCGAAAACATTATTTTAATTTTAATTTTAATTATAAAACTAGAAAGATTTAGATTTAAAAATATTTATATCTCTTTTCTATAGAAACTCACATTGTAGAATATTAAATTTGGCCCCGATTTTGGCAACTGTCAAGAATAAAAAAAATTGAAAATTCTATTTCGGCAAATCTGAAAAAAAAATAAGATGATCCAATAAATTCTGAGGTCTACAGAGATTTTTGAACGATATATTGTTTTTCCACCCCACTGTGCATTAGAGGGTGGACCAAATGCATCATTTGGAAAGATTCTGGAAACATTAGGTGAAAATAGCGCTGGGGTTGTACAATTAGACATATTTTCCAATATTTGGGGACTGCTATTATTGAAGGCTCAGAAATTTTTATCCTAAATAACGCCCTTACCAACAATGCTGGTTTAAGGAAAAGCCAGGAAGGTTTCACTTGATTTCTATGTCAAGAATTAAAAAAAATAAAAATTCTATTTCGGCAAATCTGAAAAAAATAAGATGATCCAATAAATTCTGAGGTCTAAAGCGATTTTTGAACGATATTTTGTTTTTCCACCCTATTGTGCGTTAGAGGGTGGACCAAATGCTTTACCTTAAACCAATAATGTTGGTTTAAGGTTAAGGTAAAGCCAGGACGGTTTCACTTAATTCCTTTGATAAACATAAACACACCACAGAAATTGGACAATATTTTCTGTTACTAACGCAAACTAGGACTTGTACATTTCACACTTTTAATGGATACGCTATAAAGCAACACAATGGAGACGAAAGAATTTTATTCATCTTATCTCGGTGGAACACCTTGTACAATTTGATAATCCGCAACAAAGAGAGCTAGTTTGTTGGCGGAGCATAAAACAAAGCCCGGGGTCTTGGAACGGACGTAATATTTAAACCATCTGAGCCGGCAATAGTTGTGTGATGTAGGCGTAAACCGCTAGAGCGTATGAAAAACGCATCAGCGCAAGTTTTCACAGTAAGAGGATGATATTTGAAACAGTCAGGCAAATGTGAGTTGTGTTGTCTGTAGCCAGGGTGAATTATATTCCTACGACTTCGGGGTAATGTATTTAGCGAGAAGTATGCTCATGTAGGCAAGGTGGGATAGGAGTTAGATAGACAGCGGGCTGCAATAAACAAGGAAGAGACTGGGATAAGGCAGGGAGCAGTGCGGTTAGCGGAGCGCTCAAACAGACTCGACGGCGTACCCGCTCGTAAATTCGGTCTTTCTTACGGCCCTTGCGACCTCTAATTCCTCCCATGTGACGCACGACGTGTGCTTTATGTGTTTGCGTGAGTGCTCGACCCGCTATGTGTCCGCAATTGATTCACCCTCTGCCCTGCCGTTGACCCCCACCCACTCACTACTCCTTACTTTCTCATCACTATAAAATCTTGCACACTTAGTGGAATTCTATTAACGACTCCAACGGCCGGCTCCGCCAACTTATTTACAATTCAGAATGTACAACGTACAAGGAAATGAACCGAGGTAAAAAGGCTGAGCAAGATATTTTATTGCTGATGCGAAACTGATGACCGTAACTTGAGTGGATAGAATGAGGTGTTAGAGTTAGTTGTGTTTTTGGGGTTGTCGAGGCAAGGTTCCCCCTCAGGCCTACCCAAGTGAAGTGCATATCTCCGGCCCAGGTTACTGTGACCCCCGTTCTTCGTTTTTTTATTTTAATAAATTTGCTAGAAAAATTAATATGGCTTATGTGTGTTTAAGTCGCAAAAACTACTCCATGTGTCCTGGAACTGTGAGTGAGTGTATGAAATTGCTGGTTTTCAAAGTTTTTGACCATTTCAGGAATAGCAGGAACGCGATTGCTAATCTCCTCATACTTAAATTATCATCAACAATAATTCGAAACTGGCACTACTTAAGTTCATTTCGCCTCATCATCCATAAAGACAAAAATAATATTCATATTTCCCGGAGCATAAGTGTCAAGGTGCAAAGCCATCTTAACGGCTGTATAATTCCGCCATTGTGGATGATACTAAAGACTTGTCTCGGACGACTTGATGCTGCGGCTGTAGAAATAGCTGTAACCATAAGTCGACGGCATGGTCTCAAGGATACTGGAACAAACTGCATGAATTGGAGGACATTTCTATGTAAATGAGTGTCAGGATGCGTCACAGCCGCATACTGCCATCAAACCACTCATAAAGCCGCAACAAATACGTTGGTGTCGGCATGTTGGGTGCATTGCTTATTTCGGCATTCTCAATAATCATTGACTCTAATCTAATCCAGTTATTGGTGCGTTTTATTTCTTTATACCTAGCTGGAAGGTAACCATTATTGATTCATCCTCAGAAATGAAATGAAGCACTTTAAAAAATATAGTTTAATTTTTAAACAAATCACTGCAAAATAGCTCAGTTGTGCTTGTGGACACAATAATTTTTTCTAACGCAAGATTTAGGATTGAATGTCTTAGGTTACTCTTTTTAGGGTTATATTTTAGCAAACTGATTTAAAAAAACAGGCGTTAAGTAAGTTTTAGTTTTTACATTATCTTAGTTATTGTGATGCATCTATACAAACAATTCTATATTGACGGAGCTCGACAAAATTTAATCCTTCATCCTTTATCCCAAGACTATTAATAAAACATCTCTTATATAACCCCGATATTCCTCTTCGAACAGACAATAACGTATTTGAAAGCATGCCAAGAGAAATATATAATGTAAACGGATTGTCTATGACTATTAAGTTTTTTGACCCGAGACAGAATGAATAATCAACTTTTGCATATACAGGGCAGTCCTATGATTTTTAAGCTAAAATGTAGGCTGTTACTTTACCTATCAAATCTATAATTCATTGAGAATAAATCAGCCTTTTGGTTTTAGTCTAAAATCGAAGAAAAACCACCAAATATAATTTTTTTTACCAATTTTGTCGATTAGATTTTAGGAATTTAGAATCCAGTAAGTCCAAGACCAAGGAAACACACATTAAATAATTTTTTTATATTCAGGTCAGTCTAGAGACTGCTGTCAGCTGTGCATCTGTCGATTTATGTAAAATTAAGTGTGTTACCACGTGTAATTTTATGAGTATTAGGCAGCGATTGTCTACAGATATATTTAGAATCAGAATTTAGAATGTTTAGACTGAACGAGAAACCCTGAACACCCAGGTCAATTTTGAAACTGCTGTCATCTGTGCATCTGTCGATTAATCTATAATTAAGCGTTAAAAGTTTACTCGCCACACTGAGAATGTCAACGAACAAAATGAAATTGTTAAGTAAAATTATTACTCCCGGTGTTAGCGAACTTAATTATGTGGCAGTAAATACAAATTCCTGCCAACTTTACCACAAAAAGTTCCGGCGTGGTAAAATCTTTTCAGTAATAAATGTATATGGGAAGTATTAAATGAATCTTTAATAAGAAATTGGGGAAACATCCTCATACAGAACTAAATTGTTCCGAACTAAAGTTATTGGAGGATTGGCAAATTAGCGTCGGATTGGTCGGCTTCCCGCAAACTTTGCGAATTTGTGAGGCTGGTCGGGCTCCACTGAGATCCCGTTGGCACTTACTACGCTCCATTCTCGAATAACTATCCGACACTTATATTATCTATGGTCTTGGTATGCTTTTATATGTGGAACTACTTCAACAGGGATTGCTCGGCGAACTAAAGCGCTTGAAATACACAATTTCTTTTCATAACTTCCAGGATGTTTTATATGGACGAAGAATAGAGAAAAGAAAATTGACATCTGATTTGTAGAGTTTAGAATGTCTGTCCTAAAATGTACAGAGGGAGATATTCAGAGCCCTTTCATTTTCTTCTTGAGAAAAATTCCTGTAAAGAATTTAAAGGACTTATAAAGGCTTGTAAAAGCATATAGTGGGCTTATAAGGAGTTATCTTGTAATAAGTTTGTAAAGACTCATAAAGAGCTTATAAAGGCTTGTAAAGCATGTAGTGGGTTTATAAGGGGTTATCTTCTTATAAGCTCGTAAAGACTTATAAAGGCTTGTAAAAGCATATAATGGGTTATCTTGTAATAATAAACTTGTAAAGACTCATAAAGAGTTTATAAAGGCTTGTAACAGCATGTAGTGGGCTTATAAGGAGTTATATTGTAATATGCTTGTAAAGACTTAAAAGAGCTTATAAAAGCTTGTAAAGTATGTAGCGGGTTTATATGGGGTTATCTTGTTATAAGCCTGTAAAGACTTATAAAGGCTTGTAAAAGCATATAATGAGTTATCTTGTAATAATAAGCTTGTAAAGACTTCTAAAGAGCTTATAAAGGCTTGTAAAAGCATGTAGTGGGCTTATAAGGAGTTATCTTGTAATAGGCTTGTAAAGACTTATAAAGAGCTTATAAAGGCTTGCAAAAGCATGTAGTGGACTTGCAATATAATTTTGATTTCTAGGTACGTTGTAGGGTTTGCGATTTTAATGCACATTCCAGGTGTGCCATTATTATGTAATAGCAGGGTAGTTTCATTTAATTTTTGTGAAGAGCTTATAAAGTTGACAGAGTTGGCTTGTCAGACACTTATTTGAGCTTGCACAGAATAGTTTTAGTTTGCTTGTAAACCTTTAATAAAGAGTTTATAAAGGACTTGTAGAATCATGCAGTGGACTTGTAAGCTTCTTGTAGTCTTACAAAGGCTGTTAAAGAGTTAGCTTGTAGTTTTGATTTCTTGGTATGTTTAGCGTTTGCAATTCTAGTGAAGATTTTGGGTTTACCGTTTCTGTATAATCCAGTAGGGGGTAGTCTTAATTAACTTGTAAGTTGTAAAGGGTTAGCTAGCCTGTAAAGTGCATATAAAGGGCTTATAATGGGTTGTAAATGCTTAAATGGATAGCTTATAAAGTTTGTAATGGATAAACTTGTAGTTTTGATTTTTGGGTGTGGTCGAAGGTCTGCGGGCTTATAAAGGCTTGTCAAGGCATGGGCTTGCAATGTAGGTTTGATTTTTGGGAAGGTTTTAGGGTTTGTCATTTTTACATTATAGCAGGACAGTGCTAGCTTCAAAAGAGCTTATAAAGGACTTGTAAGGTACTTATAAAGGCTTGTAAAGAGTTAAAGAGTTAGCTAGAATTGAATATGTTTTAGGGTCTAATGAAAATTCCAGGTTTTCCATTATTATATAATTAAGTAGCAGAATAATTTTAGCTGGCTTGTAAGAAGCTTGCTAATGACAATAATAATAATATCCTTACGATTTATAAAAAAAATCAATAACCTCCAAATTTTCTAAAAATCGTTACTGATTTTCTTCGTCATTTAATATTTGTTCTCAGACTTCTTCACGAATGCAAAATAATTCAAGAATGTGCTTCGTCGATCAAGTAGGCATTATCAGGGATGACAGACTTTATTTTTACTTAAGTAATTTGATGCGATTTCTTTAAAGGATTATGTAAGAGGTTAAAAGCTGCAGCGTTTCCTGTGGAATGTGAAACAATTATATAAGAATGTGGAGAGTGTAAGCTTAAGAAAACTTAAATTAACTATTCTGTTTTGCTACATTAGATTCCGCAGAGCTATATGAAGGAAACAAGCCATAAAAATGTAATATTAAGATATTTTACTGCATTTATTTACGATGTGGAATAAAAAAGTTTCTGTTAGGGTCATGTTTTTTTCATGGCGGCTGTATTCAGACGTCACATAATAGCGTCGTAAAAATAAAGGTGATATCAATTTGGTAATTCTTACTACGCCGTTGCAACCGCTGGAATTATAAGAAAAGTTGTTTGGCTTACATGACCCATTCGTATTCATTTATTTCTTGGTCTTGGATATCAAACTGGGTTTATTTGTTGGTAGATATTTTATTACGCTTTGATGTTGTGGTTCGCTTTTGCCGTGGGTATCCTATCATTTTAGTGCTGCTATAATGCATCTTTCCGTCTCAGTCACCGGTTTTATTCATCAATAAAATATCTATAACGTCGCCCTGGAACTTTATCGAATCACCTTAATATTGTTAATTACTACACGTCGCGGAGAGCTAGCACATCAGTTATTGCGAGAGAAAAGGAAATAGAGTTGATCGATAAAGAAATTAACTTATGTTTACATATTTGGCCAAAACCTCATATTTTGGTCCAAATAATCTACAGCCAAAATCTGGCGAGGTTAAGTTTTTAAATTGTGCAAAATACCTCTACCGGTATAAATAAAATATTATGCCAACGAGTTTCAATTTAAAATAATTTGCTAACTAAGTTAGTAGATATATTTTTTATATTTCGTGGCAAACATGAGCGTTACCCTCACACTTTCGGATTAACAAGTCGCGAAAATACAGGATTTTTTCACGATTTTTCAGCGTTGTTACAAAACCGTACATACGCCAAAATTGTTTCCATGTCCAACATGCCCTTTTTATTTTACATAGCATGATTAACGAGAACACGAACAAGACATGTACTCGCATATGCGCCCGAAATCGTTAAAATAAAATAGAGCGGAGCGCCAACGTACGTGGTTCACGTGAGAATATGCATTTCGCGTGGCTAGTGCAAGTTTTGGGAGGCAGCAACTGCAATGCCTGTTTTGCTAGCGTTTGTGCATTTTAATCAAACATAAATTTAATTGCCTGCTAACTACGAGTTTAGCATTTCTTCTGGTATTTTTTTCCTTGATTGAACACCATTGAGAATAAAAATTGCAAGCAAAACATTTATAACTAATAACATTTGTTTCATCCCTTTAAGGTTTTTCCCTTTAATGGTTTTTTAGGGCTTGAATATGGATATTAAATTTTTTGAGATGGCTCAACTCGCTAAGGCGCCTAATTATAAAACGTCGTCTAAACATCTGAGAAGTATGTACTGTGGAAGCAAATTTCGTTGAAATATTTACATTATGAAATGAGCCCTTTCGGAGTTATTGTTAAGTTAACTTGGCACAACGACGACCGAACCGCATGCAAGAGATAAAGCAGGACGTATCTACTTTTAAACTTTGCTCGACTTCCAACCGTAAAAATTTAACTATGCAATTTTAGTTTCTTATTTCACCAACTGCACTGCAAATTAAAGTTTGGGAATTTCGTAGGTATTCTTGCGGGGTTCGCTCAAATAATTCAAAACAATTGCGAAATTAAAGTCAGTCTGGCCTGCTACAGTGAATTTGTAAAATGTAAAGGATATCATCAAAAAATAATCTAAACAGTTCAATTTGCGAAGGCGATCCCCTTCGCAAACTACCCTCGTCAATTGCGAGCGCACGATAGGGTTGCAATGAATCATGGCTTCGTAGTATTTTGGTGAATCATGGATAATGACAAATAATTGAGGCTTTGGACAAATTATGTAATTAATGTTATCTGTATAGAAAAGTTTGTTTGAGTTTCAGCTTGAGCATCATGAACTGACTTTAATTAAGTAAAACATAATTATTTTTGCAGGAAAAGTTGTATTAAATGAGTAGGCAGAGCTGCGTGGCATTTCCTTATGTGAATATTTTATACAGGGTGTTTTACGTTTTATACAAACATATTAATAAAAAAAATATATTTGATATATTTATACTAATGCTCCACTTCTGAACATACCAATATAAATTTTGTTGACCACAAAAATCATTGAAACCACTTCGGATCGGTATTATTATTGAATATCCCAAAAACAACTACTCTTTATAACTACATGTTATAAAAAGTTGTATTAAAGTACAGAATTCACAGCGTCCAAAGCAAAAATATTATTGAAATCAAAAAAATATTCATTAACATAACCTAGTTTTAATTTGACTTTGACATTGACGTCAAAACATAACCTACTTTTTGAATTTGACTCTGATATTGAGGTCAAAAGTTACTACAACCCAGATTTTTAAGTTGACTTTAACTTTGACGTCAAAAATCAAAATAACCAAGTTTAACTTGACTTTGATATTAACATCAAAAATTAACATAACTTAGTTTTTTTATTTGACTTTGCCATTGACGTCAAAATTAACTTAGTTTTTTAAGTTGACTCTGACATTGACGTCAAAAATTTTACTTTTGTCAAAATTGAGATAACTTAGTTTTTAAATTGACTGTGCTGTCAAAAATTACCATAAACTAGTTTATGAGTTTGACATTGACGTCAAATATAAAATAACCTAGTTTAACTTGACTTTCACTTGAAAAATTACCATAACCTAGTCTTTTAATTGGGCTCTGTCTGACATTGACGTAGAAAATTAACTGACTTTGACATTGACGTCAAAAATCAAAATAGACTAGTCTAACTTGACTTTGACATTGACGTAAAAAATTAACATAACCTAGTTTTTTAAATTGACATTGACATCAAAAATTAAAATAACTTGACTTTGATAGAGTATAGTTTTTTAAGTTGACTTTGACATTGAAGTCAAAAATCAAAATAACCTAGTTTAACTTGACTTTGACATTGACTTCAAGTCTTTTAATTTGGCTTTGACATTGACATCTAAAATTAACATACCTAGATTTTTAAATTGGCTTTGACATTGACGTCAAAAATTAACTTAACTTAGTGTTTTAAGTTGACTTTGACGTCAAAAAGAAAAATAGTCTAATTTAATTTGACTTTGACATCGACTTAAAAAATTAACATAATCTAGACTTTTAATTTGGATTTAACATTGACGTCGAAAAGTAACTTAACTTAGTTTTTTAAATTGACTTTGATGTCAAAAATTTACATAACCCAGTTTTGAATATGACTTTGGCATTGTCGTCAAAAATTAACTTTACTTAGTTTTTTAAGTTGACTTTGACATTGGGGTCAAAAATCAAAATAACCTAGTTTAACTTGACTTTGACATTGACTTCAAGTCTTTTAATTTGGCGTTGACATTGACATCTAAAATTAACATAACCTAGATTTTTAAATTGGCTCTGACATTGACGTCAAAAATTAACTTAACTTAGTGTTTTAAGTTGACTTTGACGTCAAAAAGAAAAATAGTCTAATTTAATTTGACTTTGACATCGACTTAAAAAATTAACATAATCTAGACTTTTAATTTGGATTTAACAGTGACGTCGAAAAGTAACTTAATTTAGTTTTTTAAATTGATTTTGATGTCAAAAATTAACATAACCCAGTTTTGAATATGACTTTGGCATTGTCGTCAAAAATTAACTTTACTTAGTTTTTTTAAGTTAACTTTGACATTGGCGTCAAAAATCAATATAACCTAGTTTGACATGACTTTGACATTGACTTCAAGTCTGTTAATTTGGCTTTGACATTGACATCTAAAATTAACATAATCTAGATTTTTAAATTGGCTTTGACATTGACGTCAAAAATTAACTTAACTTATGGCCGTTTCCACCGCAGCGTTTAACGGAAGATTAATATTAAACTTGGTGTAAATATTAGAATTTCTTTGCACCGTTCTTTAATCTTTGATTAAATTGGCTTAAGCTACCATTAACTTAAACCCCCAAAATTGACCGCTTAAAGTACGTTTAAAGTTTCTGCGCATGCATCGTTGCTGTACCTATACCTAACCTAATTTTACCTCAGTTTGCGACTATTTTGTAGTAAAATATCAACTTTATTAACAAATAGTTTTGGTGACTCCAAACACTAGGAGATGGATTTCGACTCGGACAATGATATTTTCGATGACGACTTAGATATAATTGAGATAATAGATTTCGGATTCCCCAGAAGAATACTCCAAAGAAATGATCATTTTCATAATTTGGACAATCTGACCTTCTTTAGAAGGTTTAGGTTAATGAAGGATACTGTCTTACATCTGCTTACCCTCATTGAAAATGATCTGGAATATCCTAGCGACATGTAAGTATGATTTGGTATAGAGGAAACACCAGCAAAATGTACACTTTTTCTTTTATAGAAATAACAGCGTGTCTCCTATTCAGCAGTTGTTGACCATATTAAGGTTTTATGCCAGTGCTGGACATTGAAGCCAGCATCGCTGACGGATATATCAACAGTGTCGAGAATAATAGTTAGTTTCTACAGCAATTGCAAGGATTTATCCAAGATATGTGAAGTTGCCAGATAACAGAAGTTATTAATTGGCAAAATGAATTTTATAGGGTTGCATCTTTTCCTAGAGTATTAGGCGTCGTTGATGGCACTCATGTCAAAATTCAATCACCAGGTAAAAATATTAATGGTGAGCTGCGGGTGTAAATTTATGTTTTTTTTTTTTCAGGGGAAGAGGATGAAGAGGTATTTAGAAATATAAAGTCATACTTTTCGATTAATGTCCAAGCTATTTGAAACGCGAAATTAAGATTACTATAGTTAAACTTTTTTGTATATACCGGTTGGAACCTCTAACCGGTAAATACAAACTGACTTTATTTACAACTATTTTCTGAATATAAAGCATAATTTATAAATACAAATAAAAACAGCCAACTTGGTAACAACTTGTTAAGACGGGATACTTGATTCATTATTTGGTGATACGTTTTAATTCCTCCTTTTTCAATTCTAGTTCCAATTCTAACAACTTAACTTTAAATTTATGTTCTATTTCTATCACGTTAATTTCACTCTGTAATTTTTTTTTTTGGAAATCTGCAATTTCCAATCTTGCATTTAAGAGTTTATCATACTTTTCTGCTACATTTGATGAGGTTAATGCCTTAACAGTCGTTGCAGGGCGCCGTCTAGATGAATCCTTTTTCTCAAGACTTTTTCTTTTTTGTTTCGGTGTCTCGGAATTATTAGTCTGAAAAAAAGTGCTACTAAAGTTGTGAAAAAAAAATTTTGTCTCTTTACCACACTTTTAGATGAATTTTGGGTTTCTTCGGTGCTAATAGCACTAGTTGCATGAATGATGACCTTGGTCGTAGAAGGTTCACTACTGTAGGGCTTGTTGATCAGACAGCTACTTACTGGTGCACGTAGGTCGGTAGGCTTGTATTTTTTCCATGTATTATGATTTATTGAGGTCTGAAAAAATGTGTATAGACCTATAGCTTTTTCCTTTCATTTAGAAAAGTCAACAAAATCTAAAACTTTTTTGTCAAATCAATAGCAAATTTTACTTACTTCAGACAGTTCGAAATCATTTTCCCTATAAGTCAATGGAAGAGAGGATGTAATACTTTGCACAGGACTAATCGTTCTTGACCTCTAATAAGACAAACATATTGTATAATTATAATAGTTACCTATATAAAAAATTTACCTTATGCTGGTCTATAGTCACTTTTTGAATCAAATCAGTATTGTTAAAATTGAAATCATTTTCATCCGTATACTCCAATATTACATCGTTGGAGTGAGAAGGAGAATATGTTGAGCAAATACCATCACTATCAAAAGGGTTTTCTAAACCGTGCACAGTCTTTTCATTAAGAATGGATAATAGTAAGTCATGACACGGATCTTTTAAAACCTTTACTTTTGGCCCGCCACCCGTAAGAATTATTTCCTTTTTTTCTTCTGCGGCAACCTTTCGTACCTTTTTCTTTTCATTATCATAAAATCGTTTTAGACACTCCACAGACCTGTAACATCCATTCAGAGCAATGGAATTAACTTGCTCTGCTATTTTTATCCAAACTTTTGCCTTTTCTTGGGATGTTACATTATCTGTTTTCTTGTTTTCTAAAACATGTTTATATTTTGCAGCTGTATTTATTAGTAGTAGTTTTTCATCTAGGGAAAAATTAGCAGATCTTGCTCTTTTTTTATCGTTTTCACTATGGTTTTCCATATTAAAAAAGGGATTTGAATTTGAACAAAATTATACACACCAAATACGTGCAGAAAGTTCGGTTAGGAATGTTGGTTAACTTGATTGTTGGGATTTATGACAGTGTTTTATTTATGACAAGCATAGATAACTATGACAAGTTAGCAAATCAGCAACCTAAATTTATCACCACTGGAGAAAACAAAAAGATGGAAATTGATTTTGAGGATGATCATGATATATTTGACGACGATTTAGATATACTGGAAATAATAGAATATGGATTTCCTCGCAAAATATACAGTAGAAGTGATCACTTCCATGATATGGACAATTTGACATTTTTTAGAAGATACCGGCTCTATAAGGAGACGGTATTACACGTTTTAACTTTAATTGAACAAGATCTGGAATTTCCCAGTGATATGTAAGTTCTTATAAATACATTTAGGTGTTGAATTGATATTTCCATTTTAAATGATTGTTTTAATTTTCAGTAATAATTCTGTGTCGCCCATAAATCAGTTATTGTGCTGCCTAAAGTTTTACTCTAGTGCAGGGCACCTCAGTGCTGTTGCTGATAATTGTGGAATAACAATATCCACAGCCTCGAGAATTATAAAGAGGGTGTCCGAAAGTATCGCAAGACTGCATAATAATTTTATTAAAATGCCAACACAAGAAGAATTAATTAGGCAGCACAACAAATTTTACGAGATAGCCTCATTTCCGAAAGTGGCAGGATTGATAGACTGCACACACGTAAGAATTCAGTCTCCAGGTATATTTTTGTGGTTTATTCGTTTATCGTTTAAACTTACTAATTTTATTATTTTTTAGGTGGAGAAGATGGCGAAATTTTTAGAAATAGGAAGTCATATTTTTCAATAAATGTCCAGACAGTATGCAATGCTGATAGAAAAGTAACAGATTTGGTTGCTCGCTGGCCAGGGTCTTCCCATGATGCAACCATTTTTAATAACAGTAACATTAACAGACGTTTTGAACTTGGGGAATTTAACAATGCATTTTTAATAGGTAAAGTATGAAGTACAATTTCTTTTTAAATATCTTGCATTAATCTGTTATTTTAAAAGTACATGTACCTTTTCAGGAGACAGTGGTTACCCATTAAAAGAGTATTTGTTAACTCCACTGGCTAACCCAGCTACTCGTGCAGAGCAGCGTTATAATGAATCTCACATAAGAACAAGGAATAGGGTGGAAACATTGTTTGGGATATGGAAGAGAAGATTTCCAGTAATAGCTTATGGAATGCGAGTGAAGCTTGAGACTGTGTTAACAATAATAACAGCAACAGCTGTTTTACATAACTTGGCAATTCAGATGAATGAACCTGAACCTCCACCCCCTGAACAGATTAATATAGACGAGTTAAATTATCTAATCGATATGGCACAAATTCCTGATGTACCTGTGGCTGGAAATAATTTGCACCCTTTTAATGTTAGAACTAACTTAATCAACAATTATTTTGCCAATTTATAAAGTTACAGTTGTTATTTTGTTACAAACATTAAAATCTCTTAGGCCGTCCGCACATTAAGCTACTAAAAAGAAACTAAACTAATTAGAAACATAAATCACAAATTAGTTACAAAGTATGAATCGCACACGACGCTACTGAAATTTCTTCTACTAGTCTAAATTCAATGATTGTTCTGCCATTTTCGCCGTTTTGCGTAGTTGTTTACAGAAGAAACTAGAAATTAACCGCCAAGCGACTCTGCATGTCGGGTTGAGACTGACTGATTACCGACGCGTTACAAACCGGTTACCAACTAGTAGCGTTGTGTGCGGATGCTCATTGAAATATATGGGCAGTGACTAATAAGTAACTGCTAGGCGATTTAAGTTTGTAACTTGTTTCATTTTAGTAGCTTAATGTGCAGAGGGCCTTAGTGACATTTTTAAATGTTTACAAAACCCGTTTTATTTTTGTTTAACAGCTGTTTCAATTCCATGTTTAAGTTGTTAATAATTCAAGATGTAGGCGATGAGATTTTCATTTAACACTTTCAAAATCATTTAATATATCTACGTTCTTGTTTGTGTTGTATTCAGGAAATAAAACATAGATAAATATAAACATTTTTATTATATATTACATACTATCAAACCGGCTAATAAATAAATATATTTTTCAAACTTATATAAGAACTCTTATTTATTTAATGTTCCCTTCTTGGGAACGACAGTAATAAACTTAATCTACTAAAGAAAGAAAATCTTCTAAGAGGAGGTTCTACCCTACTTGGTCAAAAACTAAGATTATGCATTGAAAAATATAATAGTAAGCCAAACGTCCAAATTATCCGTAAACTTTTTAATGTTATACATTTGATTGCATGATTTGATTATCTAATTGGTAAAGTTTACTGTTAATTCGAATATTTGGCAGCCTACATTATTTTTAATTTGAAACATCTGAATTTTTTTCCATCAAATTAGTTGTTTATACAGAGTGTTTCATTAATAATTGTACAAAAAGAAATCACATATTCCCGAGGTCAAAATAAATCGATTGGACCAAACTTACCTCTATACCAAAATGCTTCCTAAGGGAGCTACAGGCCCCTGAAGACGGTTTTTATTTATTATCTCCGAAACTGTTCAAGTTAAAATAATGAAATTTTGCACATCCACTAAACTTTCTAAGCCTAACAAAATGAGGTAAATATCATCTCAAAATTTTTACCAAGGGTGGGTCAAGCTGTAGGGGTGGGGGGGTAAAAATTACCGCAACTTTTTTATTGGTAAATTTTTTTGAGTTTTGACTTCAAATTATGAATTGTCAGAGTTTTTCACAAAGAAAATGCCCTCTTGTGCAACTTCGATCGGAGGCATCGTTTTCGAGATAAATTCATTTTAATATTCAAATGCATGCTCTAAAATGATTAGGGAAGTGGACTAATTTTTTGCTTTTCGCGTCGAAACAAAATTTAAGCATTTTGAGCAGTTGTTAAAATAAATAAGAAAATCTTGGTTTGATCTGGCTCTTAAATTTTGTTTTGACGAGAAAAGGAAAAAATTAGTCCACTTACTCCATTTATCTGTTAGCTTGGAATGTTTAGTGGATGTGCAAAATTTCATTACTTTAACTTGAACAGTTTCGGAGATAATAAATAAAAACCGTCCTCAGGGGCCCGTAGCTCCCTTAGGAAGCATTTTGGTATAGAGGTAAGTTTGGTCCAATCGATTTATTTTGACCTCGGGAATATGTGATTTCTTTTTGTACAATTATTAATGAAACACCCTGTATATTTGAAAAAGGCGCTTTACCTGCAAAGAAATTGATCAAATTTATCTAAAATTTTGTGTAACTTTCTAATTCTGAACATTTAACAAAAAAATTTTCGTATTGTAAAGTATTAGAACCGTTTACTCTTGTCAATTTTTAAGTATCTGTTTATAAAATACCTTGTATAGCAGCATGTTGACTTATCTCATAATATACCTTAGTTTTAGATCAACGATATAATTTCAAAACAACAAAATTTTTGTTAGATTACACTTGTAACCTCCATATAGGGAGATCTGTATAAGAAATAGTAGCCACTACAAAAAAATTTAAATAGTTACAAGTTTACTTTTTAATTAACTTCAGTTCTTCTTCTTTTAATTCCAGCTCCTTCTTAAGAAGCTTAATTTTTACATCATGTTCTTCTTTTTGATTGTCGATATCGGCTTCCATCTTTTTTGTCTGAAATTCTACAATTGATAGCCTTTTATCAATTAAAGTAGTATATTTTTCGGCTAAATGGGAAGAAGTTAGTGCTTTTACAGTTGTCGCTGAACGTCTTCCATTCACAGAATTTTTTCCTCGTGTGTTTTCTTGACTCTAAAATAAAAAGAATGTTTATAGTTTCTTTGGGATGAAAACTAACAGTTTATAGTATAGTTAGTAGGGATACTGTCAATTCCAAAAGGATAAAAAATCTCACAACGATGAATTAATTTGCTCCCGTTATGTTTCTAAGCAAATTGAATAGTTAGCCTTACTAGTAGTGCTACAACTTCATTTTTGAGTTTGTGTTATCCCCATCAGAAGTCTATACAGATTGCGAAAGTTCCCATCTTGACATAGGCAACCTCAAAATATATGCGACGTGAAGTGCCACTGCCTAGAAACAGGTGCTTTACTGCTCGTACAATGTCCATCCTTGGTCGCCGTATGCTCGTCTCGAACTGTTTACACATTAGAGCCGCGATACTAAACAAAACTAAGCGGCAAATTTAGGTCCTGTCAAGATGAGTACTTTCGCAATCTGTATATATATAGAAGGTATCACATAGAATTTCTTCCGTAATACTTTCAGAAAAATTTTTTATTTTAATACTGTTGAAATTACTGTTCATATACTCTGAAATGTTATATGAAAAATAATACATACATACCAATAACTTTTCGTTTCGATATCTTTTAAGAGGGTTGCTGACTGATGCCTGCAGATCTGCAGGTTTATATTTTTTCCAACTGTTCTTTTTGTTACCATCTGTATCACTAATCTAGAAATAACAAATCTAATAATATACATTATCTCGATAATTTTAAAAATATAAAAACCTCAAAATATTCAATGTTTTCTTGGGCTACATGAAAATCCTCGTGAAAATCCAAATCAGTTTCATTCTAAAAATAAAGCAGCATTTAGAAAGGCAATACTTTTTGAAACAAGTTATTTTTCAAAAACAAATCAGTATATAGGTGCTTAACTCTTTTGGACTTGATACTTACATTATCTATAGAAACAAATGATGACTCGTAACTTAATCCTTCATTACCGTTATTGCCAATATTAGGAGAATTTTCATTATTTAATTCCAATACTATTGCTTCATTATCAATGCTGTCGCTATCAAATGGGTAATGTAGCCCATACACTGATTTCTTATTCATAACAGATAATACTAGATCATGGCTTGCATCTTTTGTAAATTTAGGTATCGTACCACCTCCCGTGAGGTTTATCTCTTTTTTTCACAGGCAGCAATCTTTCGGACTTCTTTTTTTTTGTTGTCAAAAAACTTTTTCAGAGATTCTGGTGTTCTGTGTATGTTGTTGGGAGATGCAGAGTTAAATTCACCTGCAATCATGTTCCAAGCATCTGATTTTTCTTGCAAAGAGACAATATCTGTTTTTTATTCTCCACAATATTTTTATACTTTGATACTATATTTATTGCTAGTATTTTTTCTTCATTGGTAAAATTGGCCTGTATTATAAAATATGTGCGGCCACAGAACAATACACGACACCAACACATCAACAATCAACTTTTTTAGGACATTCAAGAAGAGAGGCAATACATAAAGGTTTTGAGGTTATGAGAAATGGGCATGAAGTAAACAACAAGTGCAAAATACCTAAATGTATGAATATTGACTTTTTTAACTATACTTTACAAACTAAACTTAACATTTGAGCGGTGGAAATGTTACTCTTTTAAACCAGGCTTAAAATTTTAAGCGCTCTTTAGTTAAACCTACTTTAAAGTCAATGCGGTGGGAATGGCCATTAGTGTTTTAAGTTGACTTTGACTTCAAAAATAAAAATAGTCTAATTTAATTTGACTTTGACATTGACTTAAAAAATTAACATCATCTAGACTTTTAATTTGGATTTCACATTGACGTCGAAAAGTAACTTAACTTAGTTTTCTAAGTTGACTTTGACGTCAAAAATCAAAATAACCTAGTTTAACTTGCCTTTGACAATGACGTCAAAAATTTACATAACCTAGTTTTTGAATATGACTTTTTGTCGTCAAAAATTAACTTAACTTAGTTTTTTAAGTTGCCTTTGACGTCAAAAATAACCTAATTTAACTTGACTTTGACATATGATTTAAAAAATTATTTAGTAACAAAACATATCGTTTATTTTTACATTAAGGCCTATTCCCTCGTGTTTTTTTACAATTTCAGTTTCGATTCAGCTTGGCTTTCGCTATCATCACAGTTCACAGTAGAGCTAATGTTTTACTTAATCTATTTAGCTGATAATGATGTTATTCAAAATATTAATTCTGTCTTCGTACCTATTTAAATTTGTCCTTAACAATGGCAGTATTCCCATTTATTTTTAAAAATTTCTGTTATATTTTTAACTCCAGATAAAAAGCATTCTCTAACATTCTTTAAAAAATGTATTATTATTTAGTAAAATAATTATTTAAAAAGAGCTCTTTGAATATTATAATTTTTCTTATGTTTCAAACTTGGAAAGAATGCAATGACTTTATAGTTGTCCGCAAATTCTAGTGTAAGTTATATGCACGCCTAAATGTGTAAAAAAAAGTAGTAAAGTAAAAAAAAAATCGCCGTGGAAGAAAACCAACTCATTTTGAAGCTATCGGTGTATCGTGGAACATCCTTTGCATTGCTTTGACAGAGATTTTATCTTCACCATAACTCCTTAAGTGATCCTGGACTTGTATCTTGGGTTTTCCTACTTTTGATTCAGATCATAATCCGTTTTGTCGAGTGTTGTTTACGCATCGGCAACATTGGGAGATAATCAACGTCTGATTATTCAAAACAATAGTGAAGATAACTCGGATATGCAGTATCTTATGGAAATATCGCAACCGGTATTCCCGTATTAAAAAACTGGATATGTCTACATCATGCATATTTAATGTGAAAACTCTATAATTGGCCATGGATTTTCGATCCAACGTTCATTGAGTATGTATTATTAAAATGCACAGTACTAGGAAAATTATTGCGTGCCACCTTTGGATATTTTCCAAATGGGAGGAGACGAATCAAACAAGTGGGCGGTCTTCTCCTCTGCAGTAAAATCTTTATTTTTATACGGACTGATGGCTCGTCAATAATTTCGTTCGCAATTATTTTATTCGTAAATCACCTTATCATAGAAATACACGCGTTTTCCTTGCCCAACGACGAGACTGTTCAATTTTCATGAAATATCTTATGCAACACTGGTTGCATGCCCTTTTGCTGCATGGGACAAATATCGAATATATTTTTATTCGACTCGAGGGATTTTAACAATCGATCCTCGCATTTGAGACATGCCAGTTTATAGCCTGGCATGTACTTTACAAAAACTATATTTCAACGTTCACGTGTGTTAGTTAGAATATGCATCATATGCAGAATTAAATTGGCCGCTTTAAGTTCCATATTTTAGGAATAGAGTTGCATTGCTATCAAAACTGATGCAGTGGAGAAATTCTACATCATATAGGAATTTCTGGGTGCAGATATTTTAATTTGCTTCTGGCCTAAAGATTTCTTCCACATTAAAAATTGTATGCAAAAAAACAGTTGGATTTTATAACACCTTAAGTATATGTAAAATTCTACTTTTTTGCTAAGATTCGATGCCCAAAATTGATATACATATATTTTTTTATTTTCCCTAATTCTAATGTAAAAAATAGTAGTTGCCCATTTTCTATTCAATTTCATAAGTAATTTTACTTCTGCCTACAAGAAAATGTAAGCGAGAAAAATATTTGCTAATCTCGAGTATTAATATAATCTAAACTAAATGCAGGTGTATGCTCGAGAAACGCAACCGATAAATCAACATTTTTTATTTATTTATTCAGAGATAACTTTCCTATAATACTAAGAAGTTAATCAGTATTAATCTTTTAAGACGCTTAATTATTACTTTACTCATAGAAAATTGAAAATATTTAGGTTAAGCTCTAAGTCCTTGAGATAATTATCGGAGATGTTGTTGTAACAATCTCATTTTTATGCATGTACCTGATTAAATAAATAAATTATAAGTCTTTGGATATAGGGAGTCCTTGTATAAAGAAAAACATCATTAAGATGCCGATATAAATTGGGGCAGATTATGTCGAAAATATTGTTAACAATTAGCTAACTTCTGTTGTACTGCGATAGTATCCAATTTGCTCTGAAAAACAACTGATTTGCAAGAGATTACTCTCAAAAGTGTAAATTCCATTCAATAAATAACACTTTGATTTTGTTTATTCAAGAAAGCGGAAGACGCTGCTCGAAGTTTCATCTAAATGTTATTAGATTAGATCTATTGGGGATTTACTACTTAAGATCGTCAATCATCTTCAAACATTATCGAACGAAACTCAATTGATTTATTTATAATCGCTATTAGAATTTTTATTAGGAATATTGTTTCTAAAATTAATACGTCTAGTTGAATCAATCAAAGTCAAAGATAAGTAGTTTAAAAATTGGCTAAAACAATACACTTGTTTCAAAATCAGCTCCATAAATAAAGAGGTATAAGTTCTCACCTTTCACCGTCCCTGATTTGATTTAATTAATTTATTTATTGTATATCTAGAAGTTTCGTCATTTTTTTAATTTTAATTTCTACTTAAAAATCTATTGTAACGAAAAATGTTGGCCCTCTCATTATTTTTCTCGTTCCAATCAAACTGACATGACGTTAAATTCTCAGAACATTCAAATTATTGACGTGCATACCTATCGAGTGTATATCTACAATCTTCAAATACTTATATTTAATCTTTAATTATACATTCACGAGTGTCCATTCATTGAAAATTATCTCTCGATTGAAATACATACAAAAAATTGCGCATCATGTCCTGTCACGTCTGTGTACGAACGAAAAACAAAGAGATAGTAATTTGGTAGATAATTATGGTTTTGTTTCTGTATTCTATTCGTTTCTATCATTAGACTTTGGACAACGCATAGATAAATGTCTAATCATGAGGAGAAATAATCGTGACCTTCTAAGCGATGAATGGACGCTTAAACCAGCTTACAACCAGATCAGTGCTTGTGGATATAGATTATTTTTCCCATGAGCTCATTTGTTCAATTTAGTCCTTGCACAAATTTTATATTTCAAATAACGAACCACAACCTTTTTGCACCTCTAAGGTCGAAGGTGGTTACTTCAAGGTATCTTCTCCAGCTCTTCACTCCCAAGAAAAATTAAAAACTAGTGGAAGAAATTTTTTTGCAAAACTCTTAAGTTTATTTATTGATTTCAAAGCTCCAATATTTCATTTTTTCTCTTATTCATTTAAAGCACTCGAAGGAAAAAAATTACTCTCTAATACCAAAAATGTTAGTGAACGAACCAGATACAAATGGAGAGAAAACAATATTTAATAGGGCAACAAACAAACCCAGAATGTGAGCCCAGAACGTATTATTTAGCAATAAAAATAAAGCGGAATGTTTTCAAAAAACTTTCCTAGATCAATCCTGAACGGGATTAAAACATCACTCATGCGTTGACAAGTCCTTCTATTTATTATTCCCCCTTATCTCCTGATTCTAAAAAAACTATTTATTATCAATCGTATATAAACTAAGCAAAAACTATCTCCCCAAACTTACGATAACGGTGTTCACAATGAAAACTGTGGCGCTTTTAGTGATTCTAGTGTCCCTTACCCATGTTGCACTGGCTCTGCCAGCAGTCGAGCTGTACGAAAAAGGTGTCCGAGCGGAAGAATGTAGTGATAACGTTTGCAAGGCAGAAAATGGCTGCCGGTGCGCTTCTGCAGTGTCGCCATTGACTTCTGGTGAGGAATCTCCACAAGTAAGTGAATGGCAATGTCCATAACGTGTCAGCGTATTTTGACAAAAATATTTTTGTAGTTAGTCAGCTTAACATTCGACGAAGCAGTTACCGAGGACATTTACAAAAATTACTGGGAACCTCTCCTCTTCAGCCGTGTGAACCCAGACCAACAACCGATCGGGGCAACTTTCTTCGTACCCCACGAATACACAGATTACCAGAGAGTGAACGACCTGTACAATTACGGGTTCGAAATAGGCGTGCACTCTATTACGTAAGTATTCTATGAACTCAACTTGGTCCAGTTTTTCCACTATTTCCTTGCAGAAAGCACAGCGAGCAGCAATATTGGCGAAGCGCAACTGAGGAACTCCTCGAGCAAGAATTCGGAGGACAAAAACATATCATAAGTAAATTTGCCAACATTCCTGCCGAAGATATTTATGGTGTAAGGACCCCTCAATTGCAGCTGGCCGCAAACGCTACTATCGAATCATACGTAAACTCTGGACTTTCTTACGACAGCTCGTGGCCCACCCTACCCGGACTACCGTTATATCCATACACTCTGGACTATTTGAGTTCCCAACAGTGCAACTTGGGAAGCACCTGCCCGAATGAGGCCTTCAAAGGATTTTGGGTCCTGCCTATTATCGACCTTAACGGAGCAGAAGGACAGTGCAACACTCTCGCCTCATGCAATGTTACGTAAGTAAACATCTAATGTTGCTAGGTTAAAATTTTATAGTAAAATAACCTAAGCGATGACGTTAACATTTTTGTAAGATCTATTAGGTCGGACGAGAACTTAAACGGTGACCAAACCTATCTTGCAAGGTCTATTAGGTCGGACCGTAACCTAAACGATGACGTCAGCCTTTATGTACGATCTATTTGGACAAGAAATTAAACGGCAAGGTCTATTAGGTCGGACCGTAACCAAAACGGTGACGCCAGCTATTTTCTACCTAACCAATTATTGGTTAGGTTTTTTATTGTTTTAATTATCGGTAAAAAATTATTTTCCTATTTCAGTGGATCTGCTGACGAAATCGCCGACTGGTTGACGGGCGAACTCAACAACGTTCGCAACGGCACCAGGGCCCCACTCACGCTGCTGGTAAACTCGTACTGGTTCGATTTCACCGAGAATAGTTTGGAGGGATTTATCAAGTTTCTAGACAACCTCACTCAGTACAAAGACGTTTTCCTTGTGACACAGAAACAGGTTATGGATTGGATTAAAAATCCGGTTCCCCTGTCCGAATTTCAAACCGAATTTCCGGCAAGGAATGCTAACTGTAACGCAAATAATTGCACACTAGAATTGGACAGTAAAGAGAGGAATATGAAAAGCTGCATTCCATGTCCAGCAGCCTACCCTTGGTTGGGAAACCCCGATGGTAACAGAATGTAACGTACCCAAATCGATGTGATGTAATTATTATTGATGTACTAGTAATAAACATGGCCCATTTATCTATATTTGTTTTATTTATTACTGCATGTTTATTTTGCGAAATATATGCGTTGGGGTGTCGACGAAAATACTTTGTGTTTTTAAATGGATTGAGGCAATAAAAGTTTGTGTCGCAAGATCTAAATAATATTGATTGAAAGTATGATTTGTCACGTTTTTATTGATTAAGGAAAACTGATGTAGATTTCTGTATAGTAACCTTAAGAACTAAAAATCAATTACTTTAGACACAACGTAAATGAAAACCATACAAAAATGCCTCTGGAATATCTAAACCTATCGCATGAATTCATTCGGGGAAAGCCCAAACTCAGAAGAAATGAAGCAGTTGCATATTTGAGTGATTAAGAAGACCAAAGACTCATCAAATGTGTGCAACTGAGAACCAAGAGGAAAAAAACACCGGACCAGTAAATGACTAATTGTCGGATCAAACTTTTTTATCTGTATGTATCTTTCGACAAGTACCGTTTCAATACTTTTTATCTAGCAGTCTAATCTAGATCGTTCTTCATCGAGGATATATAAGCTGGGAAGGAAAAAAATTCGGCAGTACTCACTGGTGTTCACAATGAAATTTCTCGTGCTCCTAGGTTTCTTTGTTGGTGCAGCATTGGCTGTGCCAGTCGATGTTTACGAAAATGGTGTTGTTGCTGATAACTGTTCCCCCTCGGTTTGTCTCAAGGAGAATGGTTGCCGATGCGCCTCCGCAACCTCTCCTTTGGATGATGCAACTCAAGGCCCACAAGTAAGTAATTAATCATTTTGGTGTTGCAAACTCAAGTAGATGAGTTCAATGCGTGGAAATCTGATGATATTCTTGCGTACACAGAAATTGTCGATTAATTCACTTGTAGTCGATTTATTTAGTTATTTTATCGCTTTAGTTTGCTTCTGGTGTGAGGATAAATGCAATTAAACATTTCGGATTAAAACATGACCTCAACTTCAAAATTAACAGTTTATTGCAAAAAAATTTTTTCCCATTTAAACCATTCTCTATGCATTTGTTAGTTTCATTCACTTTATAAGATATAATTTTAAAACATGTTTCCATCAAGGAAAAATATACTTGTTGAAAATCTGGGGCATTATGACCTTGTCAATTATCTCCTCAATATGTCGCTAACAGTTAAAATCCAATTAAAAACTTTGTTGCTACGGAATAAATTTATTCAAGTATCCAAAAGATCTTCAATCATCGTTATATTTAGACTCATTTACTTATCAGGAAGTACCTAATAACAATAACGGATAGAAAGTTTGCTCATAAGTTTTAAACCAGTTATGAGCGTATTTATTTGCGGATAAATCTACAGTGATATGCAAAACAGGAGGTTATTGAAAATTTAGAATTTGAATGCGAAATCGTCCAAATTTGTTACTAAAAGAGGACTGTAGCAATTTCATTTGATTTTAAAATTGGTATCCTGCTTCTTTCATTTATTTCTATATTTTTGAAGAAAACCCAAGAGCGAAACGCTGAATTTTTAAGAAGACCCTGTATTACTATTGTCGTTATTAAAGTAAATTAGTCAAAAACACTCGAGACGTATTTAACAATAGATAAAATAAGTGATAAAATCAGCTAAATCACTTCACATTTCTAGAAGAATGCGAAGATAAAACAATCAAAATCATTTAAATAAAATTTAAAACGTAGAAACTAGTATCACGTTATTACTAAGTGACTCATTTCTTAGGATGACTGCTGGATAATTATTATTATTATTATTATTATGTTGCTCATGTGCTTTTCTTTTTAGCTTATAAGTTTAACCTTTGACGAAGCCGTGACTCAAGACCTGTATTCCGACTATTGGGAGCCTCTCCTCTTCAGCCGTGTGAACCCAGACCAACAACCGATCGGGGCAACTTTCTTCGTACCCCACGAATACACAGATTACCAAAGGGTGAACGACCTCTACAATTACGGATTCGAAATTGGAGTGCACTCAATCACGTAAGTGTAAATTGATACAATCCAAATAACTCTTTGATTTCTTAACATAAAACTAAGGAAGATCTATATCTGAATCCTTACCTTCCAGCAAGGACAACCTGCAATCATATTGGCGTAGCGCATCTGAGGAACTCCTCGAGGAGGAATTCGGAGGGCAGAAACAAATCATAACCAAATTCGCCAACATCCCCGCCGAAGATATCATTGGTGTGAGAACGCCACAGCTACAATTGGCAGGAAACCTTTCAATTGAAGCTTACGTCGCCTCCGGCCTGAAATACGACAGTTCATGGCCAACCCTACCTAAGATCCCATTATTCCCGTACACTCTTGATTATTTGACTACTCAGGAATGTAACTTGGGAAGCAAATGCCCCAATGAGGCTTTCAACGGATTCTGGGTTCTCCCTATTAATGACTTTAATGGAGATGAGAAGGAGTGCAATACCCTCGCCTCATGTAATATAACGTAAGTCAGATTCTTTAAGTAATAAATTAGTGTATGTTCAACTTGATATTTTTGGTTCTAGCGGAACTGCTAATGAGATTGCCGACTGGTTGATCGCGGAAGTTGACAGGGTCCGTACCACCACTAGAGTGCCTCTTACATTGCTGGTCAATTCCTACTGGTTTGACTTCACCGACAACAGCTTGGAAGGTTTCACCTTGTTCCTTGATAGACTTGGTACGTACAGTGACGTTTTCATGGTAACACAAAAACAGGTCTTCGACTGGATACAGAACCCAGTTCCTTTGTCCGAGTTCCAAACCGAGTTCCCAGAGAGGAATGCCAACTGCAATCCCTACAGTTGCAAGCTGACGACCAAAGATGATGAAGACAGATACATGAACACTTGTGTCCCTTGTCCAGATGCATATCCATGGCTGGACAACCCCAATGGAGATCGTGTTTAAATAACATCATCAATTTAACTGTCGATGAAATTAATGCTTTATTTCTATTAAAGATTATTTATTGGTGATCCATTTCTTATTTACCTACCTAGTTAAATACTTTGTAAATCTGGCATACGGTACCCACCAGAAAAGTCTGACAGTTATACAAATATTTATATATTTAAAAAAATTTAATTGTAATAAGTTAGGGATTCGCTTTAGAAAATATTTCGATCTCAACCGCGATGTTTTATTTTTACAAATTATAAATCTTATCAAGACACTGTTTTTAAAAGAAAAACAAATAATGTTGTCAGATAATTGATAAGTAATGTAGATTGTTATCTGAGATAAAAAATATCAAGGGTATTTGCATATCTATAAAAATTAGATACAGGATGGGCAATTAAAATCTGATTCATATGAGTTCTCGGATACTTCAAATTATTATTATTTTTTTTAAATATTAAACATGAACCAATAAAAATATGACAAATAAACAGGTGAGCCCAGAAAGGTTACTTTTGTTGTGGAAAATAAACAAATTATATAATATATAATTATGACATAATATCAGCACTGAATACAAATTTATTTTTATGAGTAATAAAAAATATAGAACAAAAACCATATTAAATTCATACATACGAATTTATCATTTTAGCAAATTTTAAGTCCGTTATTCCACTAGCTCGTCCAACCCAAAGCCGCAAATCGCCGTTATACTGCCCATGTTAATGACTGAAAAACTGAAAGGGGGGGGGGGGGGGGGGGGTCGTCGAAAATATGGTGTGCCTCAAGGATCGGTTTTGTGGTCCAAAAATAAAAATGACCAGAATGAAGATCAAAAACTCTTTAAAAAACTCGGTAGGTCGATTCTATACAACAAGAACAATAAAGGTCTCAGTACTGACCCTTGTGGTATGCCAGTTTTGATTTTCAATTTTGTCGACCTTTTACCATTGACTTCTACTACTAGAAATCTATTTATATAACCACCCACAAGTTACCTATTTTTGTAATTTTTAAACTTGCAAAATTTTTTTGCAAAAATATTTTGTAAATAAACTTATTATTATTATTATAAATTTATTATTATTTGTAATGTATAACGTCAACTAATTATTTGTTTTACTTCTGAGACTGTATTTCGCTAACTTTCTCATTTTTTTTTGTATCCTTGATAGCTGGCAAAATCACGCCAAATTTAAAAATTGAAGTATGTCTTTCGTAATTTTGAAACAGCGAATTCCATTTTTCTAATTCAAAATAAAATAACGTTTTCACTTTTGACAGCTGTTCAATTTTCTGTCAATTGAATAAAAACGCATAAAAGTGCATTTTTGATGCATTTCGAGTGCTTCGCTACACTGTTTTTTGAATATCTTCGGCTCTAATAGTCGTAGAAAAATTTAAAAAAACTGTAATACTCGTAAATGACTAGCCTAACAAACTGTTGAGGTATAGTTACATTAAAAGTGCATCCTAACCTCAAAAAATCCAAGTTCTCAGTTTATTTTCTTTTTTACTAATAATGCAATAGGTGGGGTAAAAATCTTCTGATCTTTACGAAAATTGGAGAAAATGTGTATTATCATATTGTAAATACGTAAATAAATTAAAAGCACAAGTATTTTGGCTGTTTAAAGATAATAATCTTGTCGGTTCATTTATTAACATAAGTATCTAAATTATAAGTATGCAGTATCTCACATAATTCACTTTTGCTAACACAGGTAGTGATAATCAATATCTAGATCACCACAGATTATTACATCACATTTATTTACAGTTACGTTTAAAATCTTATCTAGAGTTGTTATCAATTCATTTATATTTGCCTGAAGTGATCTATATATTGCTAAAAGCTAAATAATATATATTTTTAAGAAATTTTATTTCAACACCAGTAAACTCAATTGATTTTTCGATACAAGAATCAAGTATATATAAGAGTTCTCTTATCTTAAATTGTTTATTGTTCTTGCAAAAGATTACTACATATGCCTTTACAGAAAATAGATGTTCTTTTAAACCCAACTATATTTATTGTTTCTACTTCAGAGTTTTGAGCCTGTACATACATTGTCAATATCTTGTAGATCTAAATAGGGTTCTAGCTCCTCAACTTAATTTTTTATACATTGAATATTACATACGTATACGGTTCTGTTCAAGGACGAAACAGTTTAAGTTGGCAACAAAAATGTTTAACTAGATAATATTTTTGATAACAAAAATTCATTTGTTTGCTAATTTTTTTTCTAGTTTTTTATCCATGATGTAGAACTATAATTTGCGACAATTGAAACCAAATATAAAATGTAATTGACAGTGAATAGGCAAAAAATCCACCGAAATATAATAAAGCATCTTTAGGATGACACTCTCTTATCTCCGTGCGCATTTTGTCAAGTACCTTTTCAATATTTTTATCTAGCTATTCAATTCGGAGCGCCTCTTATCCAAGATATTATATAAGGTTGGGAAGAATAGCAACAGTGCTGACTTAGGTGTTCACAATGAAAACTCTGGTGCTTCTAGTTGTCATTATTGGTGCGGCACTGGCCGTGCCAGTCGAAGTTTACGAAACTGGTATTCCAGCTGAGAGTTGTATTTCCTCGACTTGTCTCCAGGCAGATGGGTGCCGATGCGCATCTCCTCGCTCACCCTTGGCTGATGCAAGTCAAGGTCCACAAGTAAGTTTTTGATAATTTATGTTATATCGAGATGTGATCATTGTGAGGATAATAATTAAATTAATATTTTATTTTACATAATTCGAAATTTAAAAGTGTTGAGAATGAGATTTCTGCACGAATATTAAGGATTTGAACTCCCTCAACTTTTATTTACGTTGCAGTTGTCTATGTGTTTCCTTATAGATTGTCGATTGTTGTTTCATTAAAGTGTTTCTCTTGCAGCTTATAAGTTTAACCTTTGACGAAGCTGTGACTGAGGACTTGTATGATAGTTATTGGGAACCACTCCTCTTCAACCGTCTGAACCCGGACGGTCAACCAATCGGAGCAACTTTCTTTGTATCCCACGAATACACGGATTACTCGAAAGTAAATTCTCTGTACAATCATGGATTTGAAATTGGTGTGCACTCAATCACGTAAGTGGAAACTACGAATTCTTAGAAATTTCAACATTGGCTATGGCTATATTAACATCTAGTTTATCTTTTCAATCAGTACACAAATATGTCTGTTTACTTTCCAGTAACAGCGTTATGCAAGATTATTGGCGGAATGCGTCTGAACAACTCCTTGAGAAAGAATTTGGAGGACAGAAACAAATCTTGAACAAATTCGCCAACATTCCTCTTGAAGATATCATTGGTGTAAGAACTCCACAGCTACAATTTGCGGGAAATTATTCAATCGAAGCTTATGTGGCCTCCGGCCTTAAATATGATAGTTCCTGGCCAACCCAACCTAGATTGCCACTATTCCCATACACTCTTGATTATAGGTCAATTCAGGAATGTGATTTGGGAACTGTATGCCCCAATGAGGCTTTTAAGGGATTCTGGGTTCTCCCTATTAATGATATTTATGACCCTGACTCCAACGTGTGCAACGTCCTTGCCACATGTACTATTAAGTAAGTCAGATTTCTTTAATAAAATTATGCGTAAGTCACTTTTATAAACTGCAGAACGTCAAAATAATTGTTAAAATTTCTGGTTTTAGAGGAACTGCTGAAGAGATTTCCGACTGGTTGCTTGGAGAAGTTAATAGGATCCGTACCGGTACGAGAGTGCCGCTTACATTACTGGTTAGTTCGATCTGGTTTTACATCGTAGATAACAGCTTGGAAGCTTTCTCCTTGTTCCTTGATAAACTTGCTGAATACGATGACATTTACCTAGTAACACAAAAGCAGGTCTACAATTGGATACAAAATCCTGTTCCCACGTCCCAGTTCCAAACCGAGGTGGCAGTGAGGAACGCCGAGTGCAATTCGTTCTACAATTGCGCACTGAGCAACTTAGATAATCAAACTAGGTACATGATTAGTTGCATCAGTTGCCCAAAGACATACCCATGGCTGGACAACCCCAATGGAGAGTAGTATAACTAATTAGCGTTTAATTTAAAATGATCACGACCATCTTCATTTCAGCTGTAGACGTTTTGTCAGTATTAAAGATTATTTATTGATACCGCCTCTTTTCATTTACCTATTCAAATGAAATAAAATGTGTTATTTCACAGCAGATTTACAAGTAAAAGTATTAGTATGCGTAACCTCCCGATGGTACCTGCTTGGTTGGCGGAACGCAAGTGCACAGAGTCAGACTGTGTAACAGCGCTTAATTAGATAAAAAAAAACACGAATTATTTACAATTAAGCAGAATAAATTGGCTCTCTCGCCATACGACGATAAGCGTGTAATAAATTGTATAAACACTGATACATTGCCTTGGGGCTTCCGACAAGCTTAAACCTGCCATATTATGACGTCATAATTTTATGAAATTAATATCTTTGTAGTGGGGGGGTCCGGCATCGGTGTATCCGATGGTCTTGTTGAGACGTTCATTCAGCCTACAGCATTCTTTCGAGATGGATCAGTTAAAAAGAGAATTGAAACACTCAGTTGTATTAAAACGCCGTCAAATTTACGAAAAATATCTTATGAATGCTATTGCTGAAAATAATCATCACTTGGTGCAATATATTTTAGACAAAATTGTAATAACAGATAAGGCTATTTATTGGGCCGCCTTAAAAGGACCGGTGTGAACTTGGCAGGCTAAACCTAGCAGGCGATTTGACGGAAATACCCGAACACCCATAGACGTGCAGGTAAGTGAGAAACGGGCAATAAAATATGTGTAAAGTTTCATATTGACCTTCAACTTGATCAAGTTTTCAAAAAAAAAACCTCCCCTATTATCATAAAAAAATCGAAAGCGGGAGAAGAAAACGGCGGCTCAAAATGAAACTTTGTGGAAAAATGTGTCTTATAGTGGTGAAACTTATGCCAGAAGCACAATGACTTGCAGGCCGTCCAAGGGGTTGAAAACCTCCCTTATTATCTTAAAAAAATCGAAAGCGGGAGAAGAAAACGGAGGCTCAAAATGAAACTTTGTGGAAAAATGTGTCTTATAGTGGTGAAACTTATGCCAAAAGCGCAATGACTTGCAGGCCGTCCAAGGGGTTGAAAACTTCCCTTATTATCTTAAAAAAATCTAAAGCGGGAGAAGAAAACGGAGGCTCAAAATGAAACTTTGTGGAAAAATGTGTCTTATAGTGGTGAAACTTATGCCAAAAGCGCAATGACTTGCAGGCCGTCCAAGGGGTTGAAAACCTCCCTTATTATCTTAAAAAAATCGAAAGCGGGAGATGAAAACGGAGGCTCAAAATGAAACTTTGTGGAAAAATGTGTCTTATAGTGGTGAACCTTATGCCAAAAGCACAATGACTTGCAGGCCGTCCAAGGGGTTGAAAACCTCCCCTATTATCATAAAAAAATCGAAAGCGGGAGAAGAAAACGGCGGCTCAAAATGAAACTTTGTGGAAAAATGTGTCTTATAGTGGTGAAACTTATGCCAAAAGCACAATGACTTGCAGGCCGTCCAAGGGGTTGAAAACCTCCCTTATTATCCTAAAAAAATCGAAAGCGGGAGAAGAAAACGGAGGCTCAAAATGAAACTTTGTGGAAAAATGTGTCTTATAGTGGTGAACCTTATGCCAAAAGCACAATGACTTGCAGGCCGTCCAAGGGGTTGAAAACCTCCCCTATTATCATAAAAAAATCGAAAGCGGGAGAAGAAAACGGAGGCTCAAAATGAAACTTTGTGGAAAAATGTGTCTTATAGTGGTGAAACTTATGCCAAAAGCGCAATGACTTGCAGGCCGTCCAAGGGGTTGAAAACCTCCCTTATTATCTTAAAAAAATCGAAAGCGGGAGAAGAAAACGGAGGCTCAAAATGAAACTTTGTGGAAAAATGTGTCTTATAGTGGTGAAACTTATGCCAAAAGCACAATGACTTGCAGGCCGTCCAAGGGGTTGAAAACCTCCCTTATTATCTTAAAAAAATCGAAAGCGGGAGAAGAAAACGGCGGCTCAAAATGAAACTTTGTGGAAAAATGTGTCTTATAGTGGTGAAACTTATGCCAGAAGCAAAATGACTTGCAGGCTGTCCAAGGGGTTGAAAACCTCCCCTATTATCATAAAAAAATCGAAAGCGGGAGAAGAAAACGGAGGCTCAAAATGAAACTTTGTGGAAAAATGTGTCTTATAGTGGTGAAACTTATGCCAAAAGCGCAATGACTTGCAGGCCGTCCAAGGGGTTGAAAACCTCCCTTATTATCTTAAAAAAATCGAAAGCGGGAGAAGAAAACGGCGGCTCAAAATGAAACTTTGTGGAAAAATGTGTCTTATAGTGGTGAAACTTATGCCAGAAGCAAAATGACTTGCAGGCTGTCCAAGGGGTTGAAAACCTCCCCTATTATCATAAAAAAATCGAAAGCGGGAGAAGAAAACGGAGGCTCAAAATGAAACTTTGTGGAAAAATGTGTCTTATAGTGGTGAAACTTATGCCAAAAGCGCAATGACTTGCAGGCCGTCCAAGGGGTTGAAAACCTCCCTTATTATCTTCAAAAAATCGAAAGCGAGAGAGCAGACTAAATTAACTGATCAATTAATTAAATTTTAATTAAAACTCCGTACATTTAAAACAATTATCTGCATTCATAATCACTTTTAGAGAATCTTCTCTTCAAGGCATTATAGAGGGTGACAAAAGGGAGTTATTTTAATATCTCGGGGGAGGTTCCAACTCCTGACGGCCTGCAAATAATTGATGTGCTTTTGGCATACGTCTCGCCACTTTCATAGACATTTTTCCACAAAGTTTCGTTTTGAGCTGTGGTTTCCTTCTACAAGTTTCAGTAATTCTAATCGATCAGGGGAGGTTTCAACCCCTTGGACGGCTTGCAAGTCCATGTGCTTATAAGTTTCACCACTATAAGACACATTTTTCCACAAAGTTTCATTTTGAGCCGCCGTTTTCTTCTCCCGCTTTCGATTTTTTTAAGATAATAAGGGAGGTTTTCAACCCCTTGGACGGCCTGCAAGTCATTGTGCTTTTGGCATAAGTTTCACCACTATAAGACACATTTTTCCACAAAGTTTCATTTTGAGCCGCCGTTTTCTTCTCCCGCTTTCGATTTTTTTATGATAATAGGGGAGGTTTTCAACCCCTTGGACGGCCTGCAAGTCATTGTGCTTTTGGCATAAGTTTCACCACTATAAGACACATTTTTCCACAAAGTTTCATTTTGAGCCTCCGTTTTCATCTCCCGCTTTCGATTTTTTTAAGATAATAAGGGAGGTTTTCAACCCCTTGGACGGCCTGCAAGTCATTGCGCTTTTGGCATAAGTTTCACCACTATAAGACACATTTTTCCACAAAGTTTCATTTTGAGCCTCCCTTTTCTTCTCCCGCTTTCGATTTTTTTAAGATAATAAGGGAGGTTTTCAACCCCTTGGACGGCCTGCAAGTCATTGCGCTTTTGGCATAAGGTTCACCACTATAAGACACATTTTTCCACAAAGTTTCATTTTGAGCCTCCGTTTTCTTCTCCCGCTTTCGATTTTTTTAGGATAATAAGGGAGGTTTTCAACCCCTTGGACGGCCTGCAAGTCATTGTGCTTTTGGCATAAGTTTCACCACTATAAGACACATTTTTCCACAAAGTTTCATTTTGAGCCTCCGTTTTCTTCTCCCGCTTTCGATTTTTTTAAGATAATAAGGGAGGTTTTCAACCCCTTGGACGGCCTGCAAGTCATTGCGCTTTTGGCATAAGTTTCACCACTATAAGACACATTTTTCCACAAAGTTTCATTTTGAGCCTCCGTTTTCTTCTCCCGCTTTCGATTTTTTTAAGATAATAAGGGAGGTTTTCAACCCCTTGGACGGCCTGCAAGTCATTGCGCTTTTGGCATAAGTTTCACCACTATAAGACACATTTTTCCACAAAGTTTCATTTTGAGCCTCCGTTTTCTTCTCCCGCTTTCGATTTTTTTAAGATAATAAGGGAGGTTTTCAACCCCTTGGACGGCCTGCAAGTCATTGCGCTTTTGGCATAAGTTTCACCACTATAAGACACATTTTTCCACAAAGTTTCATTTTGAGCCTCCGTTTTCTTCTCCCGCTTTCGATTTTTTTAAGATAATAAGGGAGGTTTTCAACCCCTTGGACGGCCTGCAAGTCATTGTGCTTCTGGCATAAGTTTCACCACTATAAGACACATTTTTCCACAAAGTTTCATTTTGAGCCGCCGTTTTCTTCTCCCGCTTTCGATTTTTTTATGATAATAGGGGAGGTTTTTTTTTTGAAAACTTGATCAAGTTGAAGGTCAATATGAAACTTTACACATATTTTATTGCCCGTTTCTCACTTACCTGCACGTCTATGGGTGTTCGGGTATTTCCGTCAAATCGCCTGCTAGGTTTAGCCTGCCAAGTTCACACCGGTCTTAAAAGGAGGGTTACAGAAGTTTGAATTATTAAAATTGCTATTCGTAGCAAACAGCCAAATCGATAAATTTATCGAACGATTAGAATAAATTTTCCAAAACGCGAATGTATTACCCACACTAGTATTGACTTATTATTGGAAACAACAACAACAATTTTCTTTTAACAACAACATCACCACACCACATGTAATTACGACCTCCTTTATCCCTGAAGGCTCTAGCCTTGTGCGGGAGGGGGCTACACATTTAAAGACAAGGGACACACATCCAATATCCGTGTATAATGAAAAAATTCCTCTCACAGTGTTTTTCATTGCCACGACCGGGAATAGAACCCGGGACTTTTGGGTGAGAGGCAGATGCGCTACCATCTCGACCATCAGTCATATATATGTCTTCCTTTAATTTTAGTAAATTACATAAAAAATCAAATAGCCTCCTCTTCTTCTTCTTTTTAGACAATATTAACACCATTATTATTATTATTATTGTTCATTACGATTCAATGAACTCTAGATTAGTTGTTGTACCGGCAGGGCCTTTATTCACCAAGTATACGTCTTTCTGTTTTAGGACACCTTGTAATATTTAGATATCCTCATTCGAGACCTGTTCATGTAAAGAAACCTTGCAATTTTCCAAAATTTCTATAATTTGGATACCGAATTGTGATTGTATTTTGCAGATATCCATAATTTTATGTGGTACACCTTGTTCAAGTTCGTAGACTTTAATAAATAGTTTAACTTGTTCTTAGAAATTAATTTTGGCGAAAGACATTATTCTTTTTTCGTATGCTTGTTTTTAAAGTATAATATAATAACGAATTAAATCTGAACTCGTTACTTTTATATCGTTCCCCTCTCTCTGGAAAAAAGTTATTAGTTGCATCATTTTGTTTATACATTATGAGATTCTGCGAAATGATGCTGTTATAGCTTGATGAATTACAGACTATTGCACCATATGTTTGATGCTTTAGTCATTAATAGAAATTCTTGTCCAAATTGCTTGTGATTATTCACCTTAGTATACCAGTTAGTGGACGTTATTTAAATTACCTATATCATATTATATATCTGAATGCGTATTTTGTCAAGTAGGTACCTGTTCCAACATTTTATCTAGTTGCCTCATTCGGAGCTTCCCTTGTCGAGGATATAATATAAGGTTGGAATGAACAGTAACAGTACTGACTTTGGTGTTCACAATGAAAACACTTGTGCTTTTAGGTGTCCTTATTGGTGCGGCACTGGCCGTGCCAGTCGAAGTTTACGATACTGGTGTTCCAGCTGAGAGTTGTAATTCCTCGATTTGTCTCCAGGCAGATGGGTGCCGATGCGCATCTCCTCGCTCACCCTTGGCTGATCCAAAACAAGGCCCACAAGTAAGTAATTGTCCGTTTATGTGAAATCGATCTGTAATCATTGTGAGGATAAACTGGTACCGCATTTATAATAAACCACTCACTTGTTACAATGAAATTAATACAATTTTTAAACATGGTGGGTGTGTATTTTATAATATAATTCGAAATTTAAGGTCAAGGTGTTGAGAAATAGATTTCTGCACGAATATTCACGATTTGAACTCCCTCAACTTTTATTTACGTTGCAATTGTTTTTCTATTTCCTTGTAGATTGTCGATTTTGGTTTTATTAGTGTTTCTCTTGCAGCTTATCAGTTTGACCTTTGACGAAGCTGTGACTGAGGACTTGTACGATAATTATTGGGAACCACTCCTCTTCAACCGTCTGAACCCGGACGATCAACCAATCGGAGCAACTTTCTTTGTATCCCACGAATACACGGATTACTCGAAAGTAAATTATCTGTACAATCATGGATTTGAAATTGGTGTGCATTCAATCACGTAAGTCTAAAATACGAATTCTTAGAATTCTCAACCTTGGCACTACATTAACAACTAGTTTCTCTTTTCAATCAATAGTATCCATGCAAAAATATGTCTAATATCTGAATGTTAACTTTCCAGTAACAGCGTTTTGCAAGATTACTGGCGGAATGCGCCTGAACAACTCCTTGAGAAAGAATTTGGAGGACAGAAACAAATCATAAGCAAATTCGCCAACATTCCTGCTGAAGATATCATTGGGGTAAGAACTCCACAGCTACAATTTGCAGGAAATTATTCAATTGAAGCTTATGTGGCTTCCGGCCTCAAATATGACAGTTCCTGGCCAACCCAACCTAGATTGCCACTATTCCCATACACTCTGGATTATAAGACAATTCAGGAATGTAATTTGGGAACTCTATGTCCCAATGAAGCTTTTAAGGGATTCTGGGTTCTCCCTATTAATGATATTTATGACCCTGACTACAACGTGTGCAACGTCCTTGCCACATGCATTATTAAGTAAGTCAGATTTCTTTAATAAAATTATGTGTAAGTTGTTTTTATAATCTGAAGAACGTCAAAATAATTGCTAAAATTTCCGGTTTTAGAGGAACTTCTGAGGAGATTGCCGACTGGTTACTTGGAGAAGTTAATAGGATCCGTACCGATACGAGAGTGCCCCTTACATTACTGGTTAGTTCGATCTGGTTTTACATCGTAGAGAACAGTTTGGAAGCTTTCAGCTTGTTCCTTGATAAACTTGCTGAATACGACGACGTTTTCCTAGTAACACAAAAGCAGGTCTACGACTGGATACAAAATCCTGTTCCTTTGTCCGAGTTCCAAACCGAAGTGCCAGTGAGGAAAGCCGAGTGCATTCAATTCAATTGCGCACTGAACAACGTAGACAATCAAACTAGATACATGAACACTTGCATCAGGTGCCCAAAGGTATACCCATGGCTGGACAACCCCAATGGAGAGTAGTATAACTAATGAGCGTTTAATATAAAATGATCACGATCAACTCCAATTTAACTATTGACTTAATTAATGCATTGTCAGTAATAAAGATTATTTATTGATATCGCCTCTCTTCATTTACCCATTTAAATTAAATAATAATAATAATATTTTTGTTCTTGAGTGATTGTACTTGTAGAGTCCAATACCCAATACAATAATAATATTCCATTAAATGATCCTCAGGAAATATTAAATGCGTACGCTCATTTTTTTCAGTCTTCTATTTCTTCAAATAAATTTAATGAAGCAGATGTAAAGTCGATATCTAACTCACCACCTTTAATAATTCCATATATTGCAGAAGATGATGTAATGAAGGCATTAAAAAGAATTTAATCCGAAACTAACAACAGGGGCCCGATGGTATTCCAGCTTTCCTATTAAAGGATTGCGCTACCTTATTAGCAAAACATCTTGCCATTATTTTCAATATGGCACTTCAAACAAACATATTTCCGCTAATTTGGAAAAGGTCTAAGATTTGTCCTATATTTAAAAAGAAAGATAAAACTGCTATTGAAAATTATAGACCAATTGTTTGAAATAATTTTATATGAAATATTATTTTGTTATGTTAAAGGTCAAATTGGCTCTAATCGGCATGGGTTCATTTCTGGCAGATCTATCACTATTAAACATGTCAAATTCATTACTCTTGATTACACGGCCAACTTTTGGAAAAAATTATTTGTCAAATATCTTTTAATTGACATTTCAATATTTTTGAGAAAATTAAATTTTTGGCCATTTTGAAATGAAATGTCATTGTGACATATCAATCAATGTATTGAAAATTTTACAACGAATAAGATCATAGCCCCCTAGAAGTATGAAATCTGACAACGCAGCAGGTAGTGCTGGTCGTGTTGTTTACCAGCCCTGGTGTTTGTTTAGTAATTACACTTTAGACTTTGTACTTTTCTACTGTGTTAATAAAAATTATTATTAATAATTCATTAACTTCGTTTATTTCAAGTTTTTAAACTGGGCAAAGGTAAGAAAGTATTATTATTTTCATTTAGTGAAAACGTCATCTGACAGATAATGGATGCAAACAATATTTGAAGTTAGGAAAAGTGATAATAATTTAATTAAATAAAAATATTTAAGCACTAAAAAGGTATGTGTATGATTGACTTTCCAGTATTTTATAAACTGTTATAATATAACATAATATAATCAGTCGATGTTATAAATTCATTGTTTGCATCTAATTCTTTGACATTCATTTCATGACTGATGACGCGCGTCATCACATTCAATTTAGAGTGGATTTTACCCTAATATTCTAGGATTATATATTTGTAAATTATTCATTTTGGTGAAATAAATTTATAGCACAAGTTTTGGGATCTTTATACTTTATTTCTTAAACAAAATCCTTAAATCAGTGCATGAAAGTAAGGGATGGCTGAATTACAAACAGGACTACCATTGACAGGAAATGCGATGTTGCCATTGTTACTTCATGGCTTGTAACTGTAGAGGGCTATGGTTTTGGAGGTACTGAATAAGAAATAAATTTCATAAAATTATTATGTTTGTTGGTAGTTGCCAAAATTGTTGTAAAATTTAAAATTAGGCAAGTCTGTCTTCAATAAATTTATAAACAATGTGAATGTCCATAAAGGGATATCAAGTGTTTCTTTAAATTTGCTGGTTCCATAATTGTAGTGGAGGGAAATTAGAATTTTAAAGTGATGTACTCGGGAGGTTGATTTTTTTAACATTGGAAATTTTTATAAACATCTAACAGAGGCAATGAAAAAAATCCACAAGAGTAGATAAAAGAAAATTAACGGCTCTTACAACCTATGACAACCCTTTTTGTGCCAACAGCAGAATCAATATTGCAGCTTATCTCCTGCAACCGCAACAGAAAAGCAGGTTTAAGATGCTCACAAATTTACTGATATTGTCAGGGAGTAGGTACAATGTCTAAATTCATACATGGATAAAATTATCGAGGATCTAAACGACGCAGAAGATTTAGATGCTATCGACTCCGATCTTCTTTAGTTAGAAAGTGTGTTTAATTCAATATAATATAAAATTTTAGACTACTCGAAAATCTGCACTTATTCAATGATTATGTACTTTTCCATTTTGCAGAATACACTCACAGATAAAGCAGAAAATAAAGGAAACAAACGTAAAATTGGTAAAAATAATTTAATAAAAAAGTAAAAAATTAATATTTCTCTATAAATGAAAGTATAATAAGTCATTCTTATTATTTTAAAATTTCTCATGGTTCAATTGACAATTTTTATTCATCCCACGGTTTTTCAAGTAGGCGGCTCCGACGCACCCCTTACGGTTCGTGACTCTTCAGTTTCTTGAAATATATGTATTTTTAAACGTATATGTCAAGTTTCAACGAATTCGCTATGTTTTTGTTTAGTTTGCACACTTTGTACTAGCTGCGTTTAATAGTTTGTGATTAATCGATATCGGTTTTTGTAATTGTTAGGAATCACTTTTCATCATAATGAAATTATTTTAGTTTTAACATTAATGTTTGTTAGTGAAAAAAAAATTGTATAATACCGTTTTAGTTTTAATTGTGAAAATGTTTTTGTGGGTGGGTGGGATTAATAAAATAACTTTTTATTTTAATTTCCAAATAAAAATACTGATAATACGATTTTACTTTTTGAAAATGTCTTGTGTTAATGAAATAACTATTTCCTACTTTGCAACAAATTTTCATTTTTATCACAGCCGAAATTTCACAAGATTTTCGTTTTACTTCGTCATTTCCAATGTCTACTCCGGTTGCATCTTTGCGAAGGACTGTGCATTTTTTGTTTTATACACGCAAATGAGTCGAAAACCGAAAAAATCGGGCTGGGGCTTCGCGAGAAAAGCGCATAAAAGTGCATTTATGATGCATTTTAAAAATTTTTAAAAAAACTTAAATACTCGTAAATGAATATCCTATCAAACTGTTGGGGTATAGTTACATTAAAAGTGCATCCTAACCTCAAAAAATCCAAGTTCTCAGTTTATTTTCTTTTTTACTAATAATGCAATAAGTGGGGTAAATATCTTCTGATCTCCACGAAAATTGGAGAAAATGTGTATTATCATACTGTAAATACGTGAATAAATTAAAAGCACAAGCACAAAATTATTTTGGCTGTTCAAAGATAATAATCTTGTCGGTTCATTTATTAACATATCTAAATTATAAGTATGCAGTAACTCACATAATTCACTTTTGCTAGCAGATGTAGTGATAATCAATGATCACCACAGATTATTACATAACATTTATTTACAGTTACGTTTAAAATCTTAGCTAGAGTTGTTATCAATTCATTTATATTTGCCTGAAGTTATCTATATATTGCTAAAAGCTAAATAATAAATATTTTTAAGAAATTTCATTTCAACACCAGTAAACTCAATTGATTTTTTGATACAAAAATCAAGTATATATGAGAGTTCTCTTATATATTATATTGTTTATTGTTCTTGCAAAAGATTACTACATATGCCTTTACAGAAAATAGATGTTCTTTTAAACCCAACTATATTTATTGTTTCTACTTCAGAGTTTTGAGCCTGTACATATATTGTCAATATATCGTGTAAATCTAAATAGGGTTCTATCTCCTCAACTTAATTTTTTATACATCGAATATTACATACGTATACAGTTCTGTTCAATGAAGAAAAAGTTTAAGTTTAACTTGGCAATAAAAATGTTTAACTAGATAATATTTTTGATAAAAAAAATTAATTTGTTTGCAAAAATCTAGTTTTTTATCCATTATGTAAAATTATGATTTCTGACAATTGAAACCAAATATAAAATGTAATTGACAATGAATAGGCAAAAAATACACCGAAATATAATAAAGCATCTTTAGCATGACATTCTCTTATCTCCGTGCGCATTTTGTCAAGTACCTTTTCAATATTTTTATCTAGCTATTCAATTCGGAGCGCCTCTTATCCAAGATATTATATAAGGTTGGGAAGAATAGCAACAGTGCTGATTTTGGTGTTCACAATGAAAACTCTGGTGCTTCTAGGTGTCTTTATCGGTGCAGCACTGGCCGTACCAGTCGAAGTTTACGAAACTGGTATTCCAGCTGAGAGATGTATTTCCTCGACATGTCTCCAGGCAGATGGGTGCCGATGCGCATCTCCTCGCTCACCCTTGGCTGATGCAAGTCAAGGTCCACAAGTAAGTTATTGATAATTTATGTTATATCGAGATGTAATCATTGTGAGGATAATAATTAAATTAATATTTTATTTTACATAATTCGAAATTTAAAAGTGTTGAGAATTAGATTTTTGCACGAATATTAAGGATTTGAACTCCCTCAACTTTTATTTACGTTGCAGTTGTCTATGTGTTTCCTTATAGATTGTCGATTGTTGTTTCATTAAAGTGTTTCTCTTGCAGCTTATAAGTTTAACCTTTGACGAAGCTGTGACTGAGGACTTGTACAATAATTATTGGGAGCCTCTCCTCTTTCAACGTGTAAACCCGGACGGTCAACCAATCGGAGCAACTTTCTTTGTATCCCACGAATACACGGATTACACGAAAGTAAATTATCTGTACAATCATGGATTTGAAATTGGTGTGCACTCAATCACGTAAGTGGAAAATACGAATTCTTAGAAATTTCAACATTGGCTATGGCTATATATTAACAACTAAGTAGTTTATCTTTTCAATCAGTACAAAAATATGTCTGTTTACTTTCCAGTAACAGCGTTATGCAAGATTACTGGCGGAATGCGTCTGAACAACTCCTTGAGAAAGAATTTGGAGGACAGAAACAAATCATAAGCAAATTCGCCAGCATTCCTCTTGAAGATATCATTGGTGTAAGAACTCCACAGCTACAATTTGCAGGAAATTATTCAATTGAAGCTTATGTGGCCTCCGGTCTCAAATATGACAGTTCCTGGCCAACCCAACCTAGATTGCCACTATTCCCATACACTCTTGATTATAGGACAATTCAGGAATGTAATTTGGGAACTGTATGCCCCAATGAGGCTTTTAAGGGATTCTGGGTTCTCCCTATTAATGATATTTATGACCCTGACAACAACGTGTGCAACGTCCTTGCCACATGTACTATTAAGTAAGTCAGATTTTTTTAATAAAATTATGCGTAAGTCACCTTTATAAACTGCAGAACGTCAAAATAATTGTTAAAATTTCTGGTTTTAGAGGAACTGCTGAAGAGATTTCCGACTGGTTGCTTGGAGAAGTTAATAGGATCCGTACCGGTACGAGAGTGCCGCTTACATTACTGGTTAGTTCGATCTGGTTTTACATCGTAGAGAACAGCTTGGAAGCTTTCTCCTTGTTCCTTGATAAACTTGCTGAATACGACGACATTTACCTAGTAACACAAAAGCAGGTCTACAATTGGATACAAAATCCTGTTCCCACGTCCCAGTTCCAAACCGAGGTGCCAGAGAGGGACGAATATTGCTATTATTACAATTGCGCACTGAGCAACGTAGATAATCAAACTAGGTACATGGTCAGTTGCATCAGTTGCCCAAAGACATACCCATGGCTGGACAACCCCAATGGAGAGTAGTATAACTAATTAGCGTTTAATTTAAAATGATCACGACCATCTTCATTTCAGCTGTAGACGTTTTGTCAGTATTAAAGATTATTTATTGATACCGCCTCTTTTCATTTACCCATTCAAATGAAATAAAATGTGTTATTTCACAGCAGATTTACAAGTAAAAGTATTAGTATGCGTAACCTCCCGATGGTACCTGCTTGGTTGACGGAACGCAAGTATACAGAGTCAGACTGTATAACAGCGCTTAATTAGATAAAAAAACAAATAATTATTAAGCAGATTAAATTGACTCTCTCACCATAATAATAATAATAATAATAATAATAATAATAATAATCTTTATTCACCACGTAAGATACATGTAGTATATATGGTAAGTCAATAGAATGGTAGTAAATTAAAATAATGGAAAAACTTAAGCAGATAATAAAACATATTAAGTACCTATAGTAGTACATGTCAGCAAGTATAGAAAATATTAAAAACAAATAAATAAATAAACAAATAATAACAAATATGTGTAGATAACAGTAAACAGTAAAATAAGTTAATAGAAATAACGAACAAACAATACGTACAATTAAACATCAGAAATACAAATAAATAAATAAGTAGAAAACATGAAATAAAGTCAAAGAACATAATTGTTATTGGCAAATTTACTGGTGACTAATAACACATAGGCACAAACAGATTTTAAAACCTATCATTAAAATACTCATTTATGGAGTAATAGCATTTGCTTCTAAGTAAACTTTTCATTTCTATTTTAAATCTTTTTTCATTAAGACATTTGTACGAGTTGGGTAGCTTCTTGTATACTTTTATAGCTAAATATTTTGGACTATTTTCAAATAATCTTAGTCTGTGATACGGAATTTCTAGCATCTGTGTATTTCGTGTATTATATAAGTGATTGGAAGCTAGAGTACAAGAGTTTAGTTGCGATTTAGCGTACAATAACAAACTAAGAAGAAATAAGCAAGGAAGAGTAAGTATTCCCATATCTTTAAAAATTTCTCTACAACTAGTACGCCTAGTTACGCCTGCTATAATACGTACAGCTTCTTCTGCAATTTAAAAACCCTCATCATATTAGGTGAAGAACCCCAGGCAATTATGGCATAATTGATTATTGAGTGAAAATGTCCATAATAGTAAGTAACTAAGATTGACTTATCAACCACCCGTCGCAGCTGATTGATACAGTAGCATATTGGAGCTATTTTTTTGCAAATTTCATTAATATGCATTGTCCAAGAGCAGTCTTCGGTAATATGTAAACCTAAAAATTTTGTTGATGTAACTTGATGAATTGAACCTTCGTTTGATTTTATTAAGAGGCTATGATCAGTATTTACCTTACCAATGTTAAAATTAATGAAGTGGATTTATTATTATTTAAAATTAATTTATTCTCAGTAATATACGACGATAAGCATGTAATAAATTGTATAAACACTGACACATTGCCTTGGGGCTTCCAATAAGCTCAAACCTGCCACATTATGACGTCATATTTTTATGAAATTAATATCTTTGTAGTGGGGGGGGTGTATCGATGGTCTTGTTGAGACATTCATTCAGCCTACCGCATTCATTCGAGATGGATCAGTTAAAATGAGAATTGAAACAGTCACTTGTATTAAAAAGCCGTTAAATTTACGAAAAATATTTTATGAATGCTACTGCTGAAAATAATCATCACTTGGTGCAATATATTTTAGACAAAATTGTAATACCAAATAAGGCTATTTATTGGGCCGCCTTAAAAGGAGGGTTACAGAACTTTGAATTATTAAAATTGATATTCGTAGCAAAAATGTATTACCCACACTAGTATTGACTTGTTATTGGAAACAACAACAACAATTTTTTTTTAACAACATCACCACACCACATGTAATTACGACCCCCTTTATCCCAGAAGGCTCTAGCCTTGTGCGGGATGGGGCTACACATTTAAAGACAAGGGACACCCATCCAATATCCGTGTATAATGAAAAAATTTCTCTCACAGTATTTTCCAATGCCACGACCGGGAATCGAACCCGGGACTTTTGGGTGAGAGGCAGGTGCGCTACCATCTCGACCATCAGTCATATATATGTCTTCCTTTAATTTCTTCTTTTTAGACAATATTAACACCATTATTATTATTATTATTGTTCATTACGATTCAATGAACTCTAGATTAGATGTTGTACCGGCAGGGCCTTTATTCACCAAGTACACGTCTTTCTGTTTTAGGACACCTTGTAATATTTAGATATCCTCATTCGAGACCAGTTTGTTATATCTTTCAGGTAGAGAAACCTTGCAATTTTCCAAAATTAATAGAATTTGGATACCGAATTGTGATTGTATTTTTCAGATATCCATAATTTTATGTGGTACACCTTGTTCAAGCTCGTAGACTTTAACAAATAATTTAACTTGTCCTTAGAAATTAATTTTGGCGAAAGACATTATTCTTTTTTCGTATGCTTGTTTTATAAGTATAATATTATAACGAATTAAATCTGAACTCGTTACTTTTATATCGTTCCCCTCTCTCTGGAAAAAAGTTATTAGTTGCATCATTTTGTTTATACATTATGAGATTCTGCGAAATTGATGCTGTTATAGCTTGATGAATTACAGACTATTGCACCATATGTTTGATGCTTTAGTCATTAATAGAAATTCTTGTCCAAATTGCTTGTGATTATTCACCTTAGTATACCAGTTAGTGGACGTTATTTAAATTACCTATATCATATCATATATCTGAATGCGTATTTTGTCAAGTAGGTACCTGTTCCAACATTTTATCTAGTTACCTCATTCGGAGCTTCCCTTGTCGAGGATATAATATAAGGTTGGAATGAACAGCAACAGTACTGACTTTGGTGTTCACAATGAAAACTCTGATGCTTTTAGGTGTCTTTATCGGTGCGGCACTGGCCGTGCCAGTCGACCTTTACGAAACTGGTGTTCCAGCTGAGCGTTGTGATTCCTCGGTTTGTCTCCTGGAAGAAGGGTGTCAACGTGGAAACTTTTCTATCAATCATCAGCTTCGCGGAAGCCTTCAAATTTAACAATACTACTCCTTCTTGGAAATCGATTAACTATACATTTTGCATAATACTTATACCACATCCTGTTCACCTAGACTCAAAAACAATCAATTAGTAATTATATATATGAGTGGCTTAAGACAGTCAATAGGCAAAGATAGAATCGGACGTAAAAAAAACATCCGTTCTATTATCTCAATGTGCATTTTGTCAAGTACCTGTTCCAACATTTTATCTAGCTGCCTAATTCAGAGCTCCCTTGCCGAGTATATAACATAAGGTTGGAATGATCAGCAACAGTACTGACTTTGGTGTTCGCAATGAAAACTCTGGTGCTTTTAGGTGTCTTTACCGGTGCGGCACTGGCCGTGCCAGTCGAAGTTTACGAAACTGGTGTTCCAGCTGAGACTTGTTATTCCAGGTTCTGTCTTCTGGAAGAAGGGTGCCGATGCGCCTCCCCTCTTTCACCCTTGGCTGATGCAAAACAAGGCCCACAAGTAAGTAATTGCCCACTTATGTTATATCGATCTGCAATATTGTGAGGATCAAATAGTACCGCGTTTGTAATAAACCACTCATTTATTAGAGACAATGAAATTAATGAACTCCCTCAACTTTTATTTACGTTGCAATTGTTTTTGTATTTCTTTGTAGATTGTCGATTTTTGTTTTATTAATGTTTTTCTTGCAGCTTATAAGTTTGACCTTTGACGAAGCTGTGACTGAGGACTTGTACGATAATTATTGGGAACCACTGCTCTTCAACCGTCTTAACCCGGACGGTCAACCAATCGGAGCAACCTTCTTTGTATCCCACGAATATACGGATTACACGAAAGTAAATTATTTGTACAATCATGGATTTGAAATTGGTGTGCATTCAATCAGGTAAGTGTAAAATACGAATTCTTAGAAGAGTCAACCTTGGCACATCAACAACTAGTTTCTCTTTTCAATCAATAGTATACATGCAAAAATATGTCTAATATCTGAATGTTAACTTTCCAGTAACAACGTTTTGCAAGATTACTGGCGGTCTGCGTCTGCAGAACTCCTTGAGAAAGAATTTGGAGGACAAAAACAAATCTTAAACAAATTCGCCAACATTCCTCTTGAAGATATCATTGGTGCAAGAACTCCACAGCTACAGATTGCAGGAAATCTTTCCATTGAAGCTTATGTGGCCTCCGGCCTTAAATATGATAGTTCCTGGCCAACCAATCCTAGATTGCCACTATTCCCATACACTCTTGATTATAAGTCAATTCAGGAATGTATTTTGGGAACTGTATGTCCCAATGAAGCTTTTAAAGGATTCTGGGTTCTTCCTATTAATGATATTTTTGACCCTGACAACAACGTGTGCAACGTCCTTGCCACATGTACTATTAAGTAAGTCAGATTTCTTTAATAAAATTATGAGCAACTTGCTTTTATAAACTGCAGAACGTCAAAATAATTGTTAAAATTTCTGGTTTTTTAGAGGAACTTCTGAGGAGATTGCCGACTGGTTAATTGGAGAAGTTAATAGGATCCGTACCTTTAGGAGAGTGCCCCTTACATTACTGGTTAGTTCGATCTGGTTTTACATCGTAGAGAACAGCTTGGAAGCTTTCTCCTTGTTTCTTGATAAACTTGCTGAATACGACGACGTCTTCCTAGTAACACAAAAGCAGGTCTACGACTGGACACAAAATCCTGTTCCCACGTCCCAGTTCCGAACCGAGGTGCCAGTGAGGAACGCCGACTGCTATCCATACCATTGCACACTGGCACACGTAAATAATCAACTCAGGTACATGATGAGTTGCATCACTTGCCCAAGGGTATACCCATGGCTGGACAACCTCTATGGAGAGTAGTATAACTATTTAGGATTTAGTATAAAATGATCACCACCATCTTCAATTTAAATGTTGACGTAATTAACGCTCTGTCAGTATTAAAGATTATTGATTGATTATTGATACCGCCTCGTTTCATTTACCCATTTAAATTAAATAAAATGTGTTATTTCACAGCAGATTCACAAGTGAAATTATTGGAATGCGTAACCTCCCGATGGTACCAGCTTGGTTGGCCGCAAGTGTACAGGGTGTACTGTTTCTTTATTTGTAAAAGTTACTCCATTATTAGTGTAGCTTAAGAGGCTGTAAATCTCTTCGGAGCTATTTTTTTATTGTTATGTTATTTAATTTTTTCATTTATCGATTTTAGATCGGATTTTCCGGTCGTGAGTTATTGTACGTGCAGAGTCCAATATTTAATACAATAATGTAGAAATGTCTGTTCTATGACTGATATTTGAAATTCTATTTGCCGACTCACCAGCCAAGAATACAATAATACCTTCAATTAAATTATACTATCTTGCGAAAACCAAATAGGATTTGTAAAAGTGATTTTGAAACGAGTGGGTATAAGAGTGTCATATCTGTGTGATATTCCAAAGGAATACGAAGGAGCAAAATACCAAACCGCGCATTTTCTTGCAAAAGAAAACACAGACGTTTCGTTTTATACTTGGTGTAAACTATTTTATTTCTTTTAAACTTTAATCTGCGACGACAGCTAAAGGTCGCATCGAGTTAGAAGAACAATGACGGCTGAATGAGAATTATGTACAAACTCTTGAACAACATTGTAACGTGTGGTTTACTTGATTACATTGTTTTCTTGAATTGGCTGCCACATGTTTTCCTAAATACGCCTTGTTCAAAAAATAATCCGATTGATTTTTAGTTATAGGTATAAATATAGAATGCTTTGGCAAACAAATTTTGAATTGAAATGGTGATAATAGCACACAGCATAAAAGAATAGTTGTATTCAGTAATAAATGCATCTGTTTGTTAAACTTCCTGGATATTAAAATTTTTGTCCCTGCTGCAAAATTATGACCTCTTAATTTGGGCCCTTGTTCCAGTAATTGTTAATATAAGAGTAACTAATGAATCAAATACCAAATATAATTGACAGTCAATAAGCAAATAAAATGCCCTAACGTAATAAATCATCTGTAGGATGAGCAAATAAGGAAATTTGGGTTTCCAGGTGTAATCCAATGCAAGTCGGGGCTTTTGCCCGTTGAGTAGTTGTTACTTGGATTTCTATTTATTATTTAGACTGTAATAGGTCTATAATTTTCTAGAGAATTGGGATCACTCTTCTTAAAGACAGGGACAACCTTGCCAGTCTTTAATTTGGCAGGAAATATTCCTGTTTCAAAGGATAAATTAACAAGATATGTGAGAGGTTCAATAAGATAATTAAGGACTTTTTTAATTATAAACATGGGAACGTCATCGCCACCGGATGATTTTTTGTTCTTTAACTTTTTTGTCAATAAATCCAACAATATTGCCGCAGCAGCTTCCCCACCATTGATCTCAGTGTACACCGACTTTAAGAGTGAAAACATTGCATCATTCGTGCTTTTGTTTGTTTGGTGTTCACTAAATTACATGATGACAAAAATTCGACGACCTTTTTTTTTACTAGTTTTTCTATAATTTTTGCTGATGTATTTATAACCGATATGGGATGAAAATTGGATGGGTCATCTAAATTCCCACTTTTAAAGAGCGGAATTACTAGAGCTACCGGGGATATAAATAGTCTCATTCTCGAAAGAAATATACGTCCTAAAAATTAACAATTCACTTCACACCCATCTCTATTTTATCAGTAGAAGCTTTTCTTACCACTGCAGTTTACAATCTAGATGGTTAAAGCTATATAGTTTTCATCAACAATAAATAAATATCAATTTTAAATCTTGGCTCCCTTTACTTTATCGTACTGATATATAGATACTTATAAAGCGATTAATTTCAAGAATAAAACTGACTATCAAAACTAGTGGTTCCCAATCTATCCTGACTTTTCATCGAAACCTTTTACTTTAACCATTGATTTGGCCTTCTACAGTAGAATGCTTGATTTCATTTAGAACAACAGCTTTACTATCGAGAAAGGAGTCATAGATAATATACAATCTTGTAAACACTTTCACCCTGAATTATTTAGAAGTGAAATGAAAATAATCAACGTGGAAACTCAGCTTCGCGGAAGCCTTCAAATTAAATAATACTACTACTTCTTGGAAGTCGATAAAAAATACATTTTACGTAATGCTTATATCACATCGTGTTCACCCAAACTCCAAAATAATGAAGTAGTAATTATATATATGAGTGGCTAAAGACAGTCAATAGGCAAAGATACAATCGTAACATCCGTTCTATTATCTGAATGCGCATTTTGTCAAGTACCTCTTCAACATTTTATCTAGTTGCCTAATTCGGAGCTTCCCTTGTTGAGTATATAATATAAGGTAGGAACGAACAGCAACAGTACTGACTTTGATGTTTACAATGAAAACTTTGGTGCTTCTATGTATGTTTCTCGGTGCGGCACTGGCCGTACCAGTCGAAGTTTACGAAACTGGTGTTCCAGCTGAGACTTGCTATTCTTCGGTTTGTCTTCTGGAAGAAGGGTGCCGATGCGCCTCTCCTCGTTCACCCTTGGCTGATCCAAAACAAGGCCCACAAGTAAGTAATTGTCCGTTTATGTTAAATCGATCTGTAATAATGTGATAAAATAGTACCGCGTTTGTAATAAACCACTCATTTGTTAGAGACAATGAATTTAATACAGTTTTTAAACATGGTGGTTGGTGTATATTTTATAATATAAATCAAATTTAAGGTGAAGGTGTTGAGAAAGAGATTTCTGCACGAATATATTGCAATTCTTTTTGTATTGTCTTACAGATTGTCGATTTTTGTTTTATTAGTGTTTCTCTTGCAGCTTATTAGTTTAACCTTTGACGAAGCTGTGACTAAGGACTTGTACGATAATTATTGGGAACCACTCCTCGTCAACCGTCTGAACCCAGACGCTCAACCAATCGGAGCAACTTTCTTTGTATCCCACGAATATACGGATTACTCGAAAGTAAATTATCTGTACAATCATGGATTTGAAATTGGTGTGCACTCAATCACGTAAGTGTAAAATACGAATTATTAGAAGTCTCAACCTTGGCAGTACATCAACAACTAGTTTCTCTTTCCAATCAATAGTATACATGCAAAAATATGTCTAATATCTGAATGTTACCTTTCCAGTAACGACGTTATGCAAGATTACTGGCGGAATGCGTCTGAACAACTCCTTGAGAAAGAATTTGTAGGACAGAAACAAATCTTAAACAAATTCGCCAACATTCCTCTTGAAGATATCATTGGTGTAAGAACTCCACAGCTACAGATTGCAGGAAATCTTTCCTTTGAAGCTTATGTGGCCTCCGGCCTCAAATATGATAGTTCCTGGCCAACCAATCCTAGAATACCACTATTCCCATATACTCTTGATTATAAGTCATTTCAGGAATGTACTTTGGGAAATGTGTGTCCCAATGAAGCTTTTAAGAGATTCTGGATCCTCCCTATTAATGATTTGTATGGGCCTGACAACAAAGTGTGCAACGTCCTTGCCACATGCACTATTAAGTAAGTCAGATTTCTTTAATAAAATTATGTGTAAGTTGCTTTTATAAACTGAAGAACGTCAAAATAATTGTTAAAATTTCTGTTTTTTTAGAGGAACTTCTGAGGAGATTGCCGACTGGTTACTTGGCGAAGTTAATAGGATCCGTACCGATACGAGAGTGCCCCTTACATTACTGGTTAGTTCCATCTGGTTTTACATCGTAGAGAACAGCTTGGAAGCTTTCAGCTTGTTCCTTGATAAACTTGCTGAATACGACGACGTTTACCTAGTATCACAAAAGCAGGTCTACGAGTGGATACAAAATCCGGTTCCTTTGTCCCAGTTCCAAACCGAGGTGACAGTGAGGAACGCCGAGTGCAGTCCGTACAATTGCGCACTGTACAACGTATATAATCAAATTAGGTACATGACCAGTTGCATCAAGTGCCCAATGGTATACCCATGGCTGGACAACCCCAATGGAGAGTAGTATAACTAATTACCGTTTAATTTAAAATGATCACGACCATCTTCATTTTAGCTGTAGACGTTTTGTCAGTATTAAAGATTATTTGTTGATACCGCCTCTTTTCATTTACCCATTCAAATGAAATAAAATGTGTTATTTCACAGCAGATTTACAAGTAAGAGTATGAGTATGCGTAACCTCCCGATGGTACCTGCTTGGTTGGCGGAACGCAAGTGTACAGAGTGTCCTGTTTCTTTATTTGTAAAAGCTACTTCAGAATTAATGTAGCATGAGGCGTTGTAAATCTCTTCGGGATTATTTTTTCATTTGTTTATCGGTTTTAGATCGGATTTTTTGTTCTTGAGTTATTGTACTTGCAGACTCCAATATCCAATACAATAATGTAGAAATGCTGTTCTATGACTGACATTTGAAATTCTATTTGCCGACTCACCAGCCAAGGAAGGAATAATACCTTCAATTAAATTATACTATCTTGCGAAAACCAAATAGGATTTGTAAAAGTGCGATATGTAAAGGGGTTACCAGACATTATATTCAAAATCTACCCTAGGCAAACTAATTTATGTTCTAAATAATTGTTAGATTTCAAGGTTTTATAATCACTTTGTGTAATTACTATGGTCCGTAAATAAACCTTATAATATTATTTTTTCTTATATCAGACTTTTATTGTTCTCAAAAAGGATTTGTTTCAGAAAGAATGAAGCATGTTGTTTGTCAAAGTTTGGCGATTTGTGCCTTCAAAAGGTGCTTATCTACAAGGTTTGACTAAATTTCTGAGAGTTACTTTTTGTTACTAGACCTGCCAATTAAAAAGGACAAACTGCAGAATATTTTTCAACTTGTAAAATAACTTGATAGTTTGAGTTCAAGTGTGTAATAAAAATGTTTAAATAAATAGTATTTCATTTATTCAGTAATAAATTCATTTGTTTGTTAACCTTCCTGGATATTCAGTTCTTTGTCCATGCTGTAATTATTGGGCCCTTGTTCCAGTCACCGATTCAACTATATGACTAAAGAAACCATATATGTCAGCCAATAAGCCAAAAAATGCCCATACGCAATAAATCTATAGGATGCCACTCTCTTATCTGTATGCGCATTTTTTCAAGTACCCTTTCATTAGCTTATCTAGCTGTCTAATCCGGAGCTTCCCTTATCGATGATATAATATAAGGCTGGGAAGACCAGCACCAGTACTGACTTTGATGTTCGCAATGAGAACTTTGGTGCTTCTATGTATGTTTCTTGGTGCGGCACTGGCCGTTCCAGCCGAAATTTACGCACAAGGTGTTCCAGCTGAGAGTTGCACTGTCTCGGCTTGTCTCCAAGAAAATGGATGCCGATGCGCCTCTCCTCGTTCTCCCTTTGCTGATCCCACTCAAGGACCACAAGTAAGTTACTGATCATTTATGTTACATCATTGTGAGGATAAACTAGTATCGCGTTTGTTATAAATGATGATTTGCTGGAAACAATGAAAATTTTGATTTGAACTTCCTAAACTTTTATTTACGTTGCAATTATTGATTTCTGTTTCCTTATAGATAGATTGTTTTATTAAAGTCTTTCTCTTGCAGCTTATAAGTTTAACCTTTGACGAAGCTTTGACTGAGGATTTGTACAAAAATTTTTGGGACCCTCTTCTCTTCTACCGCCTGAACCCAGATGTTCAACCAATTGGAGCAACTTTCTTTGTATCCCACGAATACACGGATTACTCGAGAGTAAATTATCTGTACAATTTGGGATTTGAAATTGGTGTGCACTCAATAACGTAAGCGTAAAATACGATTTTTTTATATCTAGAAATTAGCAGCTCTAAGGCTCTTAACTATACTGCAAATAATCAATAGAAAAATATGTATAACATCGAAATGTCATTTTTCCAGTAACAGCGGTATGCAGGATTACTGGCGTACTGCGTCTGAAGAAGTCCTCGAGAAAGAGTTTGGAGGACAGAAACAAATCATTAGCAAATTCGCCAACATTCCTGCCGAAGATATCATTGGCGTGAGAAGTCCACAGCTACAATTTGCAGGAAATTATTCAATTGAAGCTTATGTTGCCTCCGGCCTCAAATATGATAGTTCCTGGCCAACCCAACCTAGATTGCCACTATTCCCATACACTCTTGATTATAAGTCGATTCAGGAATGTAATTTGGGAAGTGTATGTCCTAATGAAGCTTTCAATGGATTCTGGATTCTCCCCATTAATGATATTTATGGACCTGACAACAACGTGTGCAACGTCCTTACTACTTGCATGATTAAGTACGTCAAAATTCTTTTACTTTTATAGACTGTCACAATAATTGTTAAAATTTCTGATTTTAGAGGAACTGCTGAAGAGATTGCCGACTGGTTGATGGCAGAAGTTAATAAGATCCGTACGGGCACTAGAGTGCCTCTTACACTAATGGTCAATTCGAACTGGTTTTACATCGCAGAAAACAGCTTGGAAGGTTTAACCTTGTTCCTTGATAGGCTTGCTGAATACGACGACGTTTTCCTAGTAACACAGAAGCAGGTCCTCGACTGGATACAAAATCCTGTTCCCACGTCAGAGTTCCGAACCGAGATGCCAGTAAGGGACGCCGAGTGCAATCCCTACAATTGCTTACTGAGAAACGTAGACAATCAAGTCAGGTACATGACCAGTTGCATCAAGTGCCCAATGGTATACCCATGGCTGGACAATCCCTATGGAGATATAGTATAACTAATTAGAGTTTAACTTAAAATGATTACGACCATCTTCAATTTAACTGCAGATGTAATTAACGCTTTATCAGTATTAAAGATTATTTATTGATACCGCCTCTTTTCATTTACCCATTTAAATTAAAGTAAATGTGTTATTTCACAGCAGATTTACAAGTAAAATTATTGGAATGCGTAACCTCCCGATGGTATCCATTTGGTTTCATTTTCTAATCGATTTTAGATCGGATATTTCGGTCTAGAGTTACGGTATTTGCAAAATCAAATATTTAACACAATGATGAAAGACATTTGAAATTTTATCCGCTGGCGAAGGACGCAATAATACATTTTCTACTAAATGAAACCTTCTTGCGAATACCAAATAAGATTCGTAAAAGTGCGATATGTAAAGGGGTCGGCATTAAAATAAAGCATGATTTTAAAACGAGTGGGTATAAGAGTGTCATATCTGTGTGATATTCCAAAGGAATACGAAGGAGCAAAATAGCAAACCGTGCACGTCCTTGCAGGATTTACTTTTATAGAACAACTAACAGGCCCAGCTACGAACCTGGCACCCTTGTCGAATACTGAACACTTCCTTTAATGGAAATATACATGAGGATATAAAAAGTCGAGCAGAGGTCGCATCAATTTACAAATCACTTCGGGTCAAATTAGATCCTTCAGACATTTTCCAACTTTCTCGTCTCTAATAAAAGAAAACACAGACGTTTCGTTTTATACTTGGTGTAAACTATTTTATTTCTTTTAAACTTTATATCTGCGACGACAACTAAAGGTCGCATCGAGTTAGATGGACAATGTCGGGTGAATAAGAATTAAGTACAAACTCTTCAACACAACAACATTGTAATGTATGGTTTATTTGATTATTTATCCTATTATGGTGCTATTCAAAATATGCATACATTTATTTATTATAATTCCCTCAAAGACTTATTTGGGTGAGTTGGAAAAACAATATAATTTTTCATTAGAGTTTATCACCTCGAAGGACAAATTTGCAACACGGAACTTAATAATAAATGGAATTGCAGTTTACGCCATTCGATTAGCCTAATTTTTCCACACTTGCCTGAATTTTTGGAGATAGTTCTTTCCCGTTACGAATTTTTATTTTAAAGACATTTTGAGCTCCCTGTATACAGTTTATAAATTACTTTGTTTAGGATTTATACAAGCATAATAATAACCAACATATCCAAATTGATATACTCATATTTGTTTCATCTCTAAACATGCTATTATTAAATTCATTGGACTTTCTTTAATACATTATGAATATTGGATTAAAAATTATAAAATTCAAAACGTCTAAAAACATATTATTAAAAATTTATCCACAAGAAGATGTACATATTCTTTCGCAGTGTGCAATCGAGATCACATTATTTCGTCAAGTGCTGGCTTGATGTGCACCTAAGAGGGCGGACGTTTTCAAATTTCAAATTCCGCACGGTGCTCTCCGTAAGATAATTTAAATCCACTGAATTTTATTTACAAAGGACATAAGAAAGAAGATCGAACTGTCAAAGACAACGTTCTCTCGATAGTCGCACGAATGGATTTTCAATCATTCTTTAATCATGTGTGTATAATCTAAATTACACAAATCACTGTTCTGTTCCCATACAATCAATTCGCAGGACAAATGTTTGTATGCAAATATGTGGACTGGTTCGAAAAGAGGCACATATGAATGTATTTCGGTAAATTTAATTAATTCATTCATCTTCATGTTTAAAGATCAATAGCATGTTTTCTATTTACGTACTTGCTAATTATTTACGTTCTTGAATCACCGCATAAAAAACTTTTTAAAGAGTATGACGAATAGTACTGGCCCATACTGCTTGATTGATGTACAATAATTTAAAAGATTGTATCAAAAATTCCACGAATAAAATAAGATACCTGCAAAAACTTGTTGTATCAGTGCAGATATTGCATCTGATTATCTTTATTATCAAAGTAAACAACTTACTTAAAAGTAACAAGAAGATTACTGAAAGAATTCCAGATTATCATTGATTGATTTGACAAGGTTAAATTTATTTTGTCATTCCTGAAGATGGTTTTGGTTTTTTTTAAAAAGGCGAACTTACCCACTTATTGAGATAATTATAAAGTACTCTGTCAAGTTTGACCATGGAATTTGATTTCACTGGTTGGCATTAGATGTGCAGAAAATCTCTAAGCTTAAGGTAAATTTGGTTAAACCCGCATTGTCATTTGTAGCATTATACAGTGTAATGGTAAATGGATATAACCGCTGGCTGGCAATATAGCAAACTAATAAATGGGTGGTTTGGTACAATCAGCCGGAGCGGTCCCATGGTTGAGCAGTCCTGGCGTTATCCCTCATCCATTATTGCTTTATTAGAATGTCAAACTCCTAATGTTGCGGTTCCACTTCACCTGCAGTTATTATTTATGCAGATATACTAGCTGCACGACAATTTCCATTCGAAATGCATTGCAAGTTCTGCCGGCGCACCAACGCAACGTTTAATTTATTTGCTTTCAATATCAGGGCGTAAGGCACATGGCGGATTATAAATAGTATCAGTTGTGCTTCTAGCTAATTTATTAAGTCTATTGTGTCTCTGAACATGTACGTACATCTCCGAGGATAATCAGTGAGGAGCTATAATAACGTTAGCAATTAGCTATGTGCCTCAATTCTCCAATTACGGAATATTGTTTATATTTGTTACGCGATATAGCTATAACGCAAGGTTTCCATAAGTGTGGCGCAAACTGCTGTTCGAACCTCAATCCGCTGTGAAGGAAAAACTTTAACTTTTCAATTTGTGGATTAAAATTCCTCTAATAGTTGTACAATAAAAATTGTAACGAAAAAGAACTCTGAAAAAATTCAAGGAGTTATAGAAAATGTTACAAATCGAATGGCGCATCACGTAGTTCGATATCTCATTTCGTTGTGAAATCTACGAATTAATAAATTCCGGTACATCGTTACATATAAAAATTGTAACGGAAAAGAACTATTTTCAAAAATTCTGAAGAAATTCAACCAGATATAGAAAAATAAGACAATGACATAACACACAGTTCGATACCTCATTTAATAGTGAAGATAGAGCCTTTTAAATCTACGGATTAATAAATTCCTATACATTGTAACACATAAAAATTGTAACGTGAAAAAACTATCTCCAAAAATTCTCTAAAAATTCAAACAGATATAGAAAAATAAGACACAGTTGGATATCTCATTTCACTGTGAAGATAGAGCCCTTTAAATCAACAGTTTAATGAATTCCTACACATCGTAACACGTAAAAATTGTAACGGCAGAAAAATTATTTTCAAGAATTCTCAAAAAATTCAAGCAGATATAGGAAAATAAGGCAAATCAAAGGAATAGGATTAATAAATTCCGGAGTATCGTAGCACATAAAAATTGTAACAGGAAATAACTATATCTTCAAGAAATCTGAAAAAATTCAAATGGATATTGAAAAATAAGACAATGGCGTAACACACAGTTCGATATCTCATTTCACCGTGAAGATAGACCCTTTTAAATCTACGGATTAATAAATTCCTATACATCGTAACACGTAAAGATTGTAACGGGAAAAAACCATCTTCAAGAATTCTCAAAAAATTCAAACAGATAAGAAAAATAAGACAAATCAAACGGCGCAAACTTCAGTTTGATACTTCAATTGTTGTAAAGAATTCAATTTATGAATTATTAAATTCCTGTAACAGTAACAAAAAAAATTGTAACGGAAAAGAACTCGCTTCAAAAACCCTAAAAAAATTCAAGGGGGTATCGAAAAATGTGACTAATCGAATGGCTCAACACGTAGTTCGATATGTCAAATCATTGTTAAGATAAAGTCTTTTAAATCTACGTATTAATAAATTCCGGTATACCGTAGCACATAAAAAATGTAACGGAAAAAACTGTCTTCAAAAATTCTGAAGAAATTCAAATTGATATAGAAAAATAAGACAAAGGCGTAACACACAGTTCGATATCTCATTTCACTGTGAAGATAGAGCCTTTAATTCAACGGATTCATGAATTCCTACACATCGTAACACGTAAAAATTGTAACGGGAAAAATCTATTTTCAAGAATTCTCAAAAAGTTCAAGCAGATATTTTAAAATAAGGCAAATCAAAGGATTAATAAGTTCCGGTATATCGTAGCACATAAAAATTGTAACAGGAAAGAACTATCTTCAAGAAATTGTAACGGAGAAATAACTATTTTCAAGAATTCTCAAAAAATTCAAGCAGATATAGAAAAATAAAACAAAACAAAGAATAAGGATTAAAAAATTCCGGTATACCGTAGCACATAAAAAATGTAACGGAAAAAACTGTCTTAAAAAATTCTGAAGAATCAAATTGATATAGAAAAATAAGACAAAGGCGTAACACCCAGTTCGATATCTCATTTCGTTGTGAAGATAGAGCCTTTTAAATCTACGGATTAGTAAATTCCTATACATCGTAACACGTAAAAATTGTAACGGTAAAAACTATTTTCAAAAATTCTCAAAAAATTTAAACATACATAGAGGAATGAGGCAAGCCGAGTAGCGTAAAGCGCTGTTTGATATCTCATTTCGTTGGGGACTCAAAGTATCATTGGTGAGAGTACTGCTTAGTGCTGATGAACAACAATAGCCAGAAACCGGTTCACGGCACTTTTCTTTCCAGACTTGAGCAGTTGGGAATAAATTTGTCATTATTTTAATTATTTCATTCAACTGGTTATCTGGCGGTCTGGAGTACTTGCCCGATTGTCATTTGACTGCTGAATGGAAAGTTAATGGAAAGATTAAATAAAGCTAGCTGTGAAAATATGTTTCGTGAATAGAAAATTCATGTTTATTGAGTGTCGGAAGCGATCAGTAGTTCGCCCACGTGCCATGTCGCGTCGCCACCTCCCGTCTGTTACCATGCACCACTCTCGTCTTTATTGAGAACTTTTCTCATTTTTTGCCGGCAGTTAAACATTTTTCACATTTTTCATAGCGCCCAACGTATTACGTATTCAGCGGAAAAGATATAGCGAAATTGGCTTTAGTTGTGTTGTGTTCTTATTTTTTAACGTGCTTGAACTTCGAAATCAACTTCAAGTTACTATCAAATAACGAACACACATCGAAAGGACAACGAAATAAGCGAGTGCCTACTTACCACGCAGCGTATGAAACTCGGAGAAATGTATTCGACGATTCTTTTCTATATGCACGAGTTCAAGCAAATCCGAGGCGGACACAGCTCGGCTGATACAATGACCACTAAGGCTGAATGAACACAAAAAACATGCGCTCAACGTTTTAGCATAATATGAGAACAGGATAAAGTTAGAGTTTTGAAATTTTGTATACCAGCATTGCCTCTTGAAATCGCATCGACTCCAATATGATTTATGAATTTATCGTCTCAATTTAACAAAAATTTGCCCCTGCCCACTGCCCTTAACATTTCTTCTAAACTGCTCTTACTACCAAAAGACGTTTTTAATAAAAACCGAGTCACCTCAAGAATATAAAGTTTTATTTGCCTTACCCTTGGTACATGTCTTACATGCCACAGGTGTAAGAATTTCCACATATCGGCGTTAACCATCCAAATGGCTGTTAATTACTTTTCTGGGGAAGCAGCATTTATTTCCTTTTTTCAAATAACGTGTAGTTAATACCGAGAGCGCCATCGACGCTGTAAGAGCGCATCACGTACGTTCCCCGTTTCCAAAGGCGTCACCTCTTGAACTTTAAGTGCACGTACATCTTTATTTAAACCGAGAACATGCCTTGGGGGTATCAGGATAAAATATATTTCAGTTTCGCCAATTTAATTTTTGCCTTCTGTTCTTCCCCAATTTGTTTTCATTACGGAATTGGTTAAATCGAGTTTGAAATAAGGGAACAGTCCCAGAAAATATCCGAGACGAAAATTGCTGTTCAACTCCGTTAGAGGAATGATTTGATTTTTATATCTTTGTTTGCTTTAGACGCCTCACTTAAGTCTAAGTTACCGCAGTTAACCGTCCTAAACTGTACAGGAATATTTGCATGAAACCTATAGGGTAAGCCTGGTAACCGGATGGCCCTTATTTCTGGAAATATTGACTAATTTATATATTAATTATAATGAAAAGCTTGCATACTAAGATTCACTCTTCAAATTGGGGAATCCCCATGGGAATTTTCAGAGCTTGTGATCAAAAATTTAGGTTTGCTCTATTGATTGCCGCAAAGCTCGTAAGAATTATTCATCGCACACAAAAAATTTCTACATCGCGAACCTTTGGCCGATTTTATTTAAATATAGTAAAGTGCCGATGGAAGCTAATAAAATGCCTTTTAGAGATAGGTGTACGTGTTCATAATTTTATTATCACATTATCACAAACTTTTGTACCATAATCAATCACACTGTGTGACAAATGTAAAGACACACCTTACTTCTATTTCACTCGTACATTGTTTCGTTATTATCAGTTTATCGTGTTAATTGCATCACCTAAAATAAATATTTTTAAAAATAAAATTTAAAGTATGCAGGATTTGTGTCTTTGTTGACGATCCGATTTATCATCAAAGAAGAGCTCCAGGCCCGATTTTCCTTTCAAACGATATCCTTTGAGACATTCTTTGCTGCAGAAGATATTATTTTAAAATGCATGGAACTGTAATGTACGTTTAGTTAAACGGCATTTACGTAAAATGTGAAGTAAGCACAGTTTTAGTTTTGCAAACGTGTTTATTGCGCGATGACTATGTTGCGGATTTAAAATAGTGCCAAGAAACGTAATGGATGACCCAGTTTTAATACTACCATATTCTTATACATAGTGATTTATGTTCCCGGTGGCACTTTTCTAAATAAAAAAATATGTGAATCGAAATGCTTCCTTTTAATTTACTTATTACTTAGCAGTTGCCTTTGGTTTATATTATTGAAAAGTTAATGTGAAAAATTGAGATGGATTTGTAAACTTTATAAATTGACCCAATATATTATTATAGTTTAAGTAATATCTCGAAAAGAAAGTTCGTCATAAGATAAATAATATATTACGTTTATTTGTCAAATGAGAAAATGCAACGATCTCTTAAAAATTACAGGCATAAAATTAAATGGTTTTTAGTTTTCTGATGTGTCAATAAGAAAATGAAAATTCAAGAAAAAACTAAAATTAATTATAAGAGAAAGGAATGCGTATTTTTGTTGTGCTTGATTTTTCTGAAGTGTTTGATACAATTAATCAGAGTATTTTATTATTTATTCTAAAAGGAGTGAGAAACCTAAGTGAGCGGAAATGAAACATATTTAATCTGGTAAAAAAACAAGAGGGCAGAAGTAAAATATTTATTCTAAAAGGACCAGTGAGAAACCTAAAGGACCATGAGTTAAATATACTTATTCTAAAAGATATAAGAAACCTAAAGGAGCAGAAGTTAATTAAGGAGTGAGAAACCCAAGGAAGCAGAATTTAATTATTTATTCCAAAAGGAGTGAGAAACCCAAGAAAGTTAAATATTATGGCTTTCTGAAGCGTTTGTTACAATTAATCACAGTCTTTTATTATTTATTCTAAAAGGAGAGAGACACCCATGGAAACAGAAGTTAATTATTTATTCTAAAAAGAGTAAGAAAACCAAGGAATCAGACGTTAAATATTTATTCTAAAAGGAGTGAGAAACCCAAGAAAGTTTAATATTATGGCTTTCTGAAGCATTTGATACAATTAATCACAGTCTTTTATTATTTATTCTAAAAGGAGTGAGAAACCCATGGAAACAGAAGTTAATTATTTATTCTAAAAAGAGTGAGAAACCCAAGGAATCAGACGTTAAATATTTATTCTAAAAGGAGTGAGACCCCCAAGAAAGTTCAATATTATGGCTTTCTGAAGCGTTTGATACAATTAATCACAGTTTTTTATTATTTATTCTAAAAGGAGTGAGAAACCCATGGAAACGGAAGTTAATTATTTATTCTAAAAAGAGTGAGAAACCCAAGGAATCAGACGTTAAATATTTATTCTAAAAGGAGTGAGAAACCCAAGAAAGTTTAATATTATGGCTTTCTGAAGCTTTTGATACAATTAATCACAGGCTTTTATTATTTATTCTAAAAGGAGTGAGAAACCCATGGAAACAGAAGTTAATTATTTATTCTAAAAAGAGTGAGAAACCCAAGGAATCAAACGTTAAATATTTATTCTAAAAGGAGTGAGACCCCCAAGAAAGTTTAATATTATGGCTTTCTGAAGCGTTTGATACAATTAATCACAGGCTTTTATTATTTATTCTAAAAGGAGTGAGAAACCCATGGAAACAGAAGTTAATTATTTATTCTAAAAAGAGTGAGAAACCCAAGGAATCAAACGTTAAATATTTATTCTAAAAGGAGTGAGAAACCCAAGAAAGTTTAATATTATGGCTTTCTGAAGCGTTTGATACAATTAATCACAGGCTTTTATCATTTATTCTAAAAGGAGTGAGAAACCCATGGAAACAGAAGTTAATTATTTGTTTTAAAAAGAGTGAGAAACCCAAGGAATTAGACGTTAAATATTTATTCTAAAAGGAGTGAGAAACCCAAGAAAGTTTAATATTATGGCTTTCTGAAGCGTTTGTTACAATTAATTACAGTCTTTTATTATTTATTCTAAAAGGAGAGAGAAACCCATGGAAACAGAAGTTAATTATTTATTCTAAAAAGAGTGAGAAACCCAAGGAATCAGACGTTAAATATTTATTCTAAAAGGAGTGAGAAACCCAAGAAAGTTTAATATTATGGCTTTCTGAAGCGTTTGTTACAATTAATCACAGTCTTTTATTATTTATTCTAAAAGGAGAGAGAAACCCATGGAAACAGAAGTTAATTATTTATTCTAAAAAGAGTGAGAAACCCAAGGAATCAGACGTTAAATATTTATTCTAAAAGGAGTGAGAAACCCAAGAAAGTTTAATATTATGGCTTTCTGAAGCGTTTGATACAATTAATCACAGGCTTTTATTATTTATTCTAAAAGGAGTGAGAAACCCATGGAAACAGAAGTTAATTATTTATTCTAAAAAGAGTGAGAAACCCAAGGAATCAGACGTTAATTATTTATTCTAAAAGGAGTGAGAAACCCAAGAAAGTTTAATATTACGCCTTTCAAAATCCTTGTGTAAATTTCCTAATTTCGCATTTAAATAATGGATTTCAAACACTGTTATAATAAATAATTCATTTTCTTCGAAATTAGAAGTATTACCAGGAGTACCTCAGGGTTCCGTTTTGGGTCATCTATCGTTCAAAGTGTTATGTTCAAGTCGCTATTTGTTGAATGCTTATTATACGTGAATTATTAATTTTATCGCAATTCAATACTGTAATTTCATTTATGGATCATGTATAGATTGGGTTGATGTGCACGATTTCAGAGTTATTCGATAATGAAATTTGATATATAAATACTAATGACCTCCCTCGTATACTTTTGCAATAAAAATGGAATCTAAAAAGTGCCAAATTAATGCTATCGTCTTATTTACACCCACATATCCAACAAAATTAATGACTCGAATCGGCTTACCATGGGAAACAGAATAAAACATAAATTCGATTATTATTATTAATAATTACTGTAATTCTTGCAACACTTTATTTCACCATCTAATCGAATCCATCATTTACATAATTAAACACTAGCAACTGCTACAGGCTTTATCTCGTTATCGTCACTGATAGCATTTTCTTTTATACTCAGACAGCGTCAGCTCTCACTCGGAGGTTCCTTTGAATTTCGGCTGCAACGACCAAGTAGATTACGCTTTTCGCTGTCAACACAATTACCGTCAAGTACGTGACATTTCGTCCCTGCACCAGCTGTGCACAAGCAACTCTCAAATGCTTTGGCGCTATGTAGCTGAAAAATGTCACATTGCGAGGAAGAGACATACTCTTTATTTATGTTCGAAGTGTTGCAAGATATTTTGTTAGTAGCATTTGCGATAAGTTCAGAAAAGGTGCTACAGACAAGCCCAGATACTTTCACTAATTATTACAAAAAATGTAAATGTTTTCACCTATTGTGCCTTTATATAATTCTTAATAAATAAGACACAAAATCAAACTGTAAGCAACAGCTATTCTCTGGGCAATGTGCCCCGCCGGGCGCTGAAGTGCACCTCCTCTTTGCTTTATTTAATAATTGAAAACCAAGTATATTAGTTCGTGTTTTTATTAAAAAAATAATAAAAGTCAGAACATTATTATACACTTAACAACACGCCGGTGCAGGTGCGCAACCACCACCTAGAGCTAGCGGGTTTAGAGCCAAAGGATTCAACGCCAGAGGGTTCAAGGCACCGCAACATAATTTGGCGCACATCTTAGCCTTGAGTTTTCCAATTAAACCCAAGGTGGGGGAAATCGATAGAGAAGGCTGTGCACATGGTGCAGGTGCTGGTGGTGCACATCCGCATCCTGGAAGTGCAGATGGGAGGAATTGCCCTGCTAGCGGTGACCCGTATCCTAATGCGGAGGGGTATCCTAAGGCTGGGGCTCCCCAAGCTGGTCGTGAATACATCGAGGGCACGAAGCAGGTAGTCTAAAATATGTTATTATTGTTACAAAATATACATATATAGATAAGAACAAATGATGATGTTTCTATTTATATAAAATTCAATATTAAAGAGTTGGGAGGATAAAATACAATTGATATTAACGATTTTTGGGGATGATAGAAAAATATGTTATTAATAATTTGTGTAGTAGAGTTAAGGATTAGGATAGAAGAGCTTATAATTCAATATTAAAAAAATTATTGGAGTTGACTACTAGAATATAATGGGGGCAGGAAAAAGGACCTAGAATTTTTAAAGTCTTAGGAAATTGGCTAAATTTTTATAACCGAATTAAATTTTGGGTCAGAATTTCTTGCTAAGGACTAAAAATTAGGGATATAGGGTTTATAAAGGCAATATTAAATACCAGAACAGGAAAAGGGATCTAGAATATCTAAAGATCTATATATTGAGGTATGTATAGTGACTATTATGAGACCATTAATTTATATTATTTTTTTACTTACAGCCAAAGCTATCAATGCAGCGAAACCTAAAATCCTTACGAACATATTAGACTGTTACACCAGGACTTATTATTGCTACTATATATAAAATAAGAAAATGTCTTTTATATCAAGAAATATTTACGGAATTATCGGAAACGTGCGCATTTCCCCAACAAGGAAGAGATGCATTCATGACGTTACGTGACTCGGACTTGAACTTGAACTAAATATTTATTGTTAGGGTTCATTGACTCCAGCTCAAAAAATAATATTGGTTTGTTTGGAGTCGCATTTTTGTAATAAAGCGAATACTTTTCTGATGGATATATTTATTGTTAAACTGGTGTTGGTTCAAAACGTAATTTTAAAAACCAACATAAATAAGATTAACGCCATCTGACACATTCATCGGCAGGAGAAAAACAAATATTCAATTTTCGACGTGCTAATTAAACAAATATAAAACACAGTCGTGTGTTCGCATGAGATCGTCCGATAGTGGAGGATAAAAACCATGTACAAAAAGACAACTGCAGATAAAGAGCCCATGAAAGGCAATTCTTCAATTGCATGCATAAATGCAGTAGCAGAGGTCCGTGCAATAGCGTGCATGTTGCCTGGTAATAAAGTAATACAACTGCAGTCGCCCTCCTGGCGACACATGGTTCCGATTATGTCAATGGACTGAAAAATTTACAATGCAGCATTAATGAAGAACCAAAAACAAAAATTTGTTAATTTTAGTAATTACTTTAAGAAGAAGAATTTAAAAATGAGGAGAAAGGAGGTGCGGCAGTAAAGGAACCACAATAAACTTGAAATTGAGGTTTTGCTATTCAAGAACCTCATCTTATGATATTTAAAGTCCCAGAACATTGGAGAATGGGAAGAATTTGGGTTTGTTTGAATTGAATGTTGATGTATGATTTTTGGTATCGAAATGAATGTTAAGTCAGAATTGATTAATGGGGACTGAGAATTAAGGGGAGAGAACTTGTAAACTTCATATTAAAAAGGTGAGAAGATAAAGAAGCCCCAATAAACTAACTGGCTTTCATCTATTACTTACTTTAAATATATGCAGCGAGACAAAAATGGATCTAGAATGTTTAAAGATCATTGATTTGAATTTAACTATTGATTTAACTCTTTCGAATTAACGAATAAATTTGAATCAATTTTAATTGATTACTTGAATTCAATCAATTTTAATCAATTTTAATCGATTTGAATTTAACTATTGGTTTAACTCTCGAATTAACTTGAATAAATTTGATTCAATTTGAATTGATTACTGGAATTAATTTAACTTGAATTGATTTGAATCAATTTAAATTGATATAAATCAATTTTAATCGATTTGTATTTAACTATTGACTTCACTGTTGAATTAACTTGAATAATTTATATCAATTTGAAATGATTACTTGAATTAATTCAACTTGAATTGATTTGAAACAATTTAAATTAATATGAATCAATTTTAACCGTTTTGAATTTAATTATTGGCTCAACTCTTTAATTAACTTGAATAAATTTAATTCGATTTGAATTGATTGCTTGAATTAAATCAATTTTAATCAATTTGAATGTGAGTATTGATTTCACTGTTGAATTAACTTGAATACATTTGAATTGATTACTTGAATTAATTTAACTTGAATTGATTTGAATCAATTTAAATTGATATAAATCAATTTTAATCGATTTGAATTTAACTATTGATTTAACTCCTGAATCAACTTGAATAGATTTAAATCAATTTGAATTGATTATTTGAATTAATTTCACTTGAATTGATTTCAATCTATTTAAATTAATATGAATCGATTTGAATCTAAGTATTAGTTTAACTCTTGAATTAACTTGAATAAATTTGATTCAATTTGAATTGATTACTTGAATTGATTTGAGTCAATTTAAATTGATATAAATCAACTTTAATCGATTTGTATTTAACTATTGATTTAACCCTTGAATTAACCCTGAATAGATTTAAATCAATTTGAATTAATTGCTGGAATTAAATCAATTTTAATTTATTTGAATGTAACTATTGATTTCACTGTTGAATTAACTTGAATACATTTGAATTGATTACTTAAATTAATTTAACTTGAATTGATTTGAAACCCTTTAAATTAATATGAATCAATTTTAACCGTTTTGAGTTTAATTGTTGGCTCAACTCTTGAATTAACTTGAATAAATTTAATTCGATTTGAATTGATTGCTTGAATTAAATCAATTTTAATCGATTTGAATATAATAATTATTGATTTCACTGTTGAATATGAATGAGTTTTAATCAATTTAAATTTAACTAGATTTAACTCTTGAATTAACTTGAGTAGATTTAAAACAATTAGGATTGATTACTTGAATTAAATCAATTTTAATCGATTTGAATTTAACCATTGATTTAACTCTTGAATTAACTTGAATGGATTTTATATCAATTTGATTTTATTACTTGAATTAAATCAATTTTAATCGAATTGAATTTAACTATTGTTTTAACTCTTGAATTTAATAAATTTGATTCAATTTGAATTGATAACTTGAATAAATTTAAGTTGAATTGATTTGAATCAATTTAAATTGATATGATTCAATATTAATCAATTTAAATTTAACTATTGATTTAACTCTTGAATTAACTTGAGTAGATTTAAAACAATTTGAATTGATTACTTGAATTAAATAAATTTTAATAAATTTTAATCGATTTGAATTTAACTATTGATTTAACTCTTGAATTAACTTGAATAGATTTATATCAATTTGAATTGATTACTTGAATGAATTTAACTTGAATTGTATAGAATCAATTTCAATTGAAAAGAACTTAGAATGTTTAAAGTACCAATAAATTGAAAAATGACAAAAATTTGAATTTGTTTGAATTGAAAATGTCAACTTGCCTAATTTTTTAATTCAAACTGCTCTCACGATTTCAAATGCGTATGAACTAAATAAGAGTGGGCCAATAATGGACCCTTGAGAAACTCTTGCAGTAAAATTTATTGATCTGTTATGGCTACAAGGCAACTGTTCATCATTGAGAAATCGAATTAAAAAAAAATTCATACAAAATTTATGTTGCTAGCAGCTTCCAGTGCACACACTACTACACCCACTATATTTTTAACACATTTAAAATGGAATCGTTTAAAATGGATGGAAAAACAGTCGATTCTATGTGTCTTATTTTGTATTTGCACGACAAGCAAAAGCGGGCTTAAATAAAGTGTAGTCTCTGGAGAACGCAAGTGCCGGGCGATTCTTGTTCCTGTAGAGACAGCGATATTCATGGCACTGAAAGTAACCCTACAATGTAACCCATAGAGACGCGTCCTCATTCGATTGAATTCCCACTAGACGACACCACGGCCTTTTTGCAACCTATTACTCCATGTAAATACTGATAGCTTGATTTTACTATCACCTTATTGCCAAAAAACGCATTATTTCGTTTTCAATTTCGCTCTGGTCCCGCACAACAAAGTTAAAAAAAAGTAAAACCAGTAAAAATCGTGCAGAAAAATGAAAACACCGAATATTTTTTTAACGCTGTTCAAAATTACAAAATATATTCGTTTATTTAAAATTAAATGTAAGGTTATTAAAATAAGTGTTAACTTCGTCGCATAAAACCCCCAACATAATGAATCTATTAATATTCTTGCATCTAAATTGCATGCCAGCCCCTAATTTCGAATTTGTGTGCCATCGAGAAAAGTTAACTTTTAAAAACGGAACGCCAACTTCGACGCAAGGGCTTCTCGAACATGTTTGATACTTCAGGCAGAAAATCGAGAGGCCTGTAGCTATTAATGACTTTTTAGAGCCCTTTGCAAACACTCGAACTACTTAAGTATTCTTAACGGCATCATGTTTCCCGTTATAAGTGTTATAACAGCCTTAATAACATTAATAAGAATTTTCCAACGTTAACTCACATCCTGAAACAATTTTGCAAACTTTCTGCGACTTTATTGGCCATAAAAGAGTGCAAATCCTTAAATATACCGACGAGGTAGTTAATGAAGTAAATCGCCAAAATATAAAATCGATTAATTGTATTATCGATGAGTGAGATTGTGCCTTATACGAATTTAACAATTATATAAATTATCGTAATCGCAGAGAAACGAGAAAAAAATATATTCTTACGGTTTCATATATTTTATGGGGAGAAAAGGAGAGGAATGGAAAGGAGAACACAGGAAGGTATACGATAGGATAAGATAAAGAAGGGGTAAAATATAATAATAAGGGATAGGATAAGAGTAGAACATTGAGGAATAGGATATAATAGGATAGAACTGTATTGAATTCAATTTGTATTGATTTGAATTATTTTAAGTCGATTTTAATTGATTTGAATTAATTTGAACCGATTTGAATTAATTAATAGAATTGATTTAATTATTGATGTAAATTGATTAAATTGATTTGAATCAATTTAAAATAATTTTTATTGATTGCTTGAATTGATCGAACGTGAATTGACTTGAGTCAATTTGAATTGATATGAATCAATTTTTATCTATTTGAATTTAACTATTAATTTAACTCTTGGATTAGCTTAAATAGATTTGATCAATTTGAATTGGTATAAATCAATTTGAGTTGACTTGAATCAATCTGGATCGATTTAAACTGGTTGAATTAACTATTGAATTAACTTGAATTGAGTTGAATTAATTTGAAATGATTTATTGAATTGATTTAACTTGAATTATCAATTTAAATGGATATGAATAAATTTTAAACCATTTTAATCTATTTGAATTTAACTATTAATTCAACTCTAGAATTAGCTTGAATAGATTTGAATCAATTTGAATTGGTATAAATCAATTTGAGTTGACTTAAATCAATCTGAATCGATTTAAACTGATTGATATAACTATTGAATTAACTTGAACTAATTTGAATTAATTTGAAATGATTTATTGAATTGATTTAACTTGAATTATCAATTTAAATGGATATGAATCAATTTTAAACCATTTTAATCGATTTCAATTTAACTATTAATTCAACTCTTGAATTAACTTGAAATTATTTCACTAGATTTAAATTGATCTGAGTCGACTTGAATTTATTTAAATTGATTTAACATGAATTGTCAATTTAAATTTATATGAATCAATATTAATCAATTTTAATTGATTTGAATATAAATGTTAATGTAACTCTTGAATTAGCTTGAGTAGATTTGAATCAATTTGAATTGAGTTAATTTTGAATTGATTACTTGAATTAATTTATCTAAAATTGATATGAATCAACTTTATTTATTTTAATCGATTTGAATTTAACTATTGATTGAACTCTTGAATTAGCTTGAATAGATTTTAATTAATTTGAATTGATATGAACCAACTTGAGTTGGCTTAAATCCATTGGAGTCGATTTGACATGATTATTTGAATTGACTTAACTACTGAATGAACCTAAATTGATTTGAATACATTTAAATCGATTTGAATTAATTTGAGCCGATTTGAATTGATTTAACTATTGATATAACTTGAATTGACTTAAATTGATCTAAATTGTTTTGAATCAATTTGATTTGAATTAATTTAGCTTGAATTAATTTGAATTGATTGCTTGAATTCATTTGAGTCGATATGAATCAAATTTAATTGATCTGAATATAACTATTGATTTAACTATTAATATAATTTGAATTGACTTAAATTGATTTAAATAAATTTGAATTCAGTTCATTTAACTTGAACTGATTTGAATTAATTTAAATTGATTGCTAGAAATGATTTAACATGAATTGATTTGAGTCAATTTGAATTGATATGAATCAATTTCAATCAGTTTTAACCGATTTTAATTTAACTATTGATTTAACTCTTGAATTAGCTTCGATAGATTTAAATTAGTTTAAATTAATATGAATCAATTTGAGCCGACTTGAATCAATTTGAATCGATTTGAATTGATTACTTGAAATGAGTTAACTATTGAACTGACTGGATTTGTTGGAATTAACTTGAATTGATTTGAATTAATTTAAATTGGTATGAACCAATTTGAGTAGACTTAAATCAATTGAAATCGATTTAACTTGATTATTTGAAACAATTTAACTATTGAATTAACTTAAATTGATTTGAATAGATTTAAATTTATTTGAATTATTTTTAATTCTTTTGAATAGATATGAATTAATTTGAACCGATTTGAATTAACTATTTGAATTGATTTAACTATTAGTATAATTTGAACTGACTTAAATTGATTCAAGTTAATTTATCATGAACTGATTTGAATTAATTTGAATTGATTGCTAGAAATGATTTAACTTAAATTGATTTGAGTCAATTTAAATTGATATGAATCAAATTTAATCGATTTGAATTTAACCATTGATTGAACCCTTGAATTAGCTTTAATATATTTGAGTCAATTTGAATTGATTTAACTATTGAATTAACTGGAATTGATTTGAATTAATTTATATTGACTACTATAATTTATTTGAGTCAATTTGAATTCATATGGAGCAATTTTAATCAATTTTAACCGATTTGAATTTAACTATTGATTTAACTCTTGAATTAGCTCAATAGATTTGAATTAATTTGAATTAATATGAATTAATTAGAGCCGACTTGAATCAATTTGAATTGATTTAACTATTGAACTGACTTGATTTGATTTCTTGAATTGATTTAACTTAAATTGTCAATTTGATTCAATTTTAATCGATTTGATTTTAACTATTAATTAACTCTTGAATTCGCTTAAATAGATTTGAATCAATTTAAATTGATATGAATCAATTTGAGCTGACTTGAATCAATTTGAATCGATTTAAATTGATTATTCGAATTAACTTTAACTATTGAATTAACTTAAATTGATTTTAATTAATTTTTTGAATTGATTTAACTTGAATTCTCAATTTTAATCAATTTGAATTTAACTATAGATTTAACTCTTGAATTAACTTGAATACTGTATCAATTTGAACTGTCTTGAATTAATTTGAATTGATTTAACTATTGAATTAACTTGAATTGAGTTGAATAGATTTAAATTGATTTGAATCAATATGAATCAGTTTAAATTGATTTGAATTGAATCTAAGCGGTTTTAGAAATGATAGAGTAAAGCAGGATATGAACGAAGAGTACCAAATAGATCATGCAAGGTTGTTATAGAACTAAGCTGTTACGAATTGATTTTAATTGGTTTGAAATGAATTAAATTAATTTGAATTAAACTGATTTGACAAATTTGGAGGGTATGAGAAGAGAGTATACGATAGAATAAGATAGAATAGACCGGAGTTGGTAAAATAGAATAGAATTTAATTGAATTAATTTGATTTAAACTGACTTAAATACATAGATATGTAGATAGATAGAAGTGGAGTGGAGTAGAGAGTCTATTCACATTGTCTTAAAATTTAGATAAATAAGGGATTAATTACTTGTGATCAATTTAAGGTTTGATTAGTTAATTTTGCGTTAAAAACTAAACAAATAAAATTAGTACATTAATACGCGTATATTAGCCGAAAACTGAAAGAATGAGTCACGGTCACAGTTTAATGCATTTAATTTTCCGGCGACCTTTAAATTTCCCAGTCGGGCAAGCACAAAGAATAGTACGGAGTCAGTGTGAATGCGAGTCGGAGGGACGCCCGCCGTCGGGGCGCCGTGCCAAGCCGTCGCCTACTTGCGTGAGCTAATGTCACTCATTTGCAGTCTCCATGGCATGGTTTTTGATGCAGGTATTGCGGCTCTATGCAGTCGCGGTGCTCTAAAAACCCCCATTAGGCGTATTCCAATTTCTAATCTACAGAAAGTTTTAATAAAAAATTACGTGCGGCCCATGCAGGGGAGTTGTAATGGCCAATGGAGGCGTTATTTGTGACGTGTCCGGCAATTGGAAAACTCGCACGAGACAAATTGTTTTCCTCCACTCTAATGAAGAATATACGGACATAATTATTGGTTGTAACGTTGTTTTTAGTTGCTTATATTAAGTATTTATGTACCTATAGACGGTCAGGATGTGAAAATGAACTTATAGTAAGAAAAATACATAGAAGCCTTATATTTTCTTTATGAAAAAAAAACACGATATATAACTTAGTTTTAGTTTCTAAGTCAGCTACAGGAAGTTAATTAATAAAATATATATATTTTTAATTTACAAAAAAAATTTCTCTGTAGAACTGTTAAAAATGCCATTATGCGGAATGACAATGATACGAAGCAAGCAGGTAGAGTTAAAATTTGTTTTTAAGCTATTTGTAGGTATAATACGCTGTTTCATTTTTAATCCCCTCCTTCCTGTAATTAATAAATTTCCAATCAAGGTTGCAAACTCTATGTATTCCATATATCAGCCAGACAACGGTAATTTAAAAAACCTGGAAACTTATTTAGTCAAATCCACGTCAAATATCAATTTTGGCTGAGCAACAAAAACGTATGAGTTATAAGACTGCGGCGCATGATAAAACTTTTATTGTCTGCTGGATTTTAGTCGGAGTATAGTAATAAAACGGTATTCACATAGTAACTTTTTTCATTTCGTTGGAAGGTAGTAAGCAAACAATTCAGTTATTTCTTTTTTTTTCCTCTCAACGCACGTAATAGTAAACAAAGATATGTCGGCTCTAACCCACGAAAACATGGAAAATCGTTTAGTTGAACTAAGTTGGGCATATCGTTTGTATAAAAGTCATTTGTACGTACATGCTTGCCGAATATTTACGCAGAGTGGCGTAAATAGCAGAGAGAAAATAAATCGTTATGGTAGTTGCCAAATTACGTGCGAATTTTATTAATTCAATTAATTAAAGGGCAATGCTAAAATTATGGTAACACTGAAATATAGGGCTTCCAAAGATTTTTTCTTTCCAAGATGGCCAAAATTTTGCCTCTGCGATCGAAATTTAAGCGTTAATTCACGTTGCATTAACAGTTGCGATTTTATTGAAATATTGTGTACCTCGCGTCAAAGTTTAAATTTATGGGATGGAGGTTTTGCAACACGACACTTAAAAAGGCTTCCAAACCAAGACTTATTACAGCCAAGAAAGTACGAAGTGAAATAACTGCATTATAAATACTCATAAATTATCCAGATCAGAGAACGAAACGTATAAGGAAGAGTTATTTCAGCTTTTTAAGTTTGGTAGAAAGGGCATAATGGAAAAGAGGCGCGAATGTAAGAGACATTTGCGTTATGTATACTGATGATTGAGGCTGGAGAGCCACTGTATGCATACTAACTAGTTGAACTGAAGACGACGAACAGCCGGAATGACTTTTCGAACCGTGAGAGGTATTAGTTATATCGCAGACAGCAGACATTCATCTTAGATCCACTCTTTTCTTAAATGATCTCCTCGAAGACCTCGTGTCACTCCATATGTAATATCAGCACTAATCTATTACCTAGCGGATGTGACTGATATAAATTTGTTTGAAACATTATATCATCTGATGATAAAATATGTCTTCCGCCCTCACATGTAAATCCAATTTCTGTGAAATGACGCTATCGATCAGATCCGTCTTCACTACTAATTGGCACTAAATTGACACACTCTATTTATTTATTAGTATCGAAGCAGAGGTGTAACGCATGATTGTTATCGTGTTTCATCTTACGACCTTGTCAAATTGTTATGTATATAAAATGGTAGTAAAAACTACTTATAAGCTTAATATTAGTACAATATTTTTTTATGTTGAGAAAAAATAAAGAAAGGCAACATTGTTCATCGAGAAACCAATTTAATAACGGGAAGTAAAAATTTACTTATGTCAGCTGGAACTGAATATTTGTCATAGATAAACAATCCTAATTGGATATTTTTCACTAAAGATAAGTAAAATTTGTTGCTAGGGTCATTAAACCACATTTTAGTTGCTCCTATATTATTGATCCTTAATTGGTTTTATTAAACATATCTCTATTTAAGCATATAAGTATTGGTGACTATTAACTTATTTTAATTAACGGCAAATACACAATTCACTTCTTCTTTATTAACGACATTAACGTATTCATTTGGGGCAAAAAGAAAAATTAACTCTTACTCAGGAATTATTGACCTATTTATTAAACAAGCCTCAAGTTAAGTATTCATTTGTGACTATTAAAGTGCATTAATTAGTAGCAATTACAGAGTTTGTTTATCTTTATTAACGTATTTGTTTGAGGCAAGTACAAACATTAGCTCTTACTAACAAAAAGTTCCCATTGATCTATTTAATTGACTTTATTAACGGTGTCTCAAGTTAAAGATTCATTTGTGGCTATCAAAATATATTAATTAGTGACATGTTCGTAGTTTACTTCCCTTTATTAACGTATTTATTTGGAGCAAGTAGAAAATCAGCTCTTACTTAGGAATTATTCACCTATTCTTCCGGTTGATACATTCAGTTAATTTTATTAAACATATCACAAGTTAAGTATTCATTTGTGGCTATTAAAGAATTTTAATTAACAGTAAATACATAATTCGCTTATACTTGTTAATGTATTCATTTGCGACAAGCAGAAAAATGTTTTTACTAACAAAATGTTGCTGATCTATTTAATTGATTTTATTTAACATGTCTCAAGCTGTGGCTATCAAAATAACTAAATTAGTGGCAAATTTGTAACTTACTTCCCTTTATTAAGGTATTTATTTGGGGCAAGTAGAAAATTATTGATCTATTCAATTGATTTTATTAAACATATCACAAGTTAAATTTTAATATGTAATTATTGAAGTACTTTAATTAACAGCAAATACCTAATTCGCTTATTATTATTAACGTATTCATTTGAGGCAAATAGAAAAATTAATTCTTACCTCGGCTCTTACTAACAAAATGTTGCTGATCTATTTAATTGATTTTATTAAACATGTCTCAAGCTGTGGCTATTAAAAGAATTAAATTAGTGGCAAATTCGTAATTTACTTCTCTTTATTAACCTATTTAGTTGGGGCAAGTAGAAAAATTAGCTCTTACTAACAAAATGTTGATCTATCTAATCGACATTATTACCCTTGTCTCAAGTTAAAGATTCATTTATGGCTATCAAAATATATTAATTAGTGACAAATTCGTAGTTTATTTCCCTTTATTAACGCGTTTATTTGGGGCAAGTGGAGAAATTACTTCGTATTAACAAAATGTTAACCTATTCTCAATGATCTATTTAATTGATTTTGTTAATCTTGTTTCATGTTAAACATTTATTTGTGGCAAATTCGAAGTTTACTTCCCTTTATTAAAGTATTTATTTGGAGCAAGTAGAAAATTAGCTCTTACTCAGGAATTATTGACCTATTCTTCCTATTTATCCATTCAATTGATTTTATTAAATATATCACAAGTTAAGTATTAATTTGTGAGTATTGAAGTACTTTAATTAACAGCAAATACACAGTTCACTTATCTTTATTAAGGTATTTATTTGGGGCAAGTAGCAAAATTAGCTTTTATTAACAAACTGTTGCTGATCTATTTAATTGATTTTATTAAATATGTCTCACGTTAAATATTCATTTGTGACTATCAAAATACTTAAATTAGCGGGAAATTCGTAGTTTACTTCCTTTTATTAACGTATTCATTTGGGGCAAGTAGAAATATTAGTTCTTACTAACAAAATGTTGACTTATTCTCATTAATTTGTTTAATTGACTTTAATAAACATATCTCAGGCTAAATGTTAAACACTTTTAAATCACTGGCAAATTCGTAGTTTACTTCCCTTTATTAACGTATTCATTTGGGGCAAATATAAAACTTTTCTTCCCTTTAATTGATTTTATTAAGCACGTTTCAATTTAAATATTCATTTGCAACCAATAAAATTTTTTAATTAATGATAAACACATAGTTTGTTTACATTTACTAACGCATTTATTTGGGACAAGTAGAGTAATTATCTATTGCTCATTGACTTATTTTTATTGATCTGTTTAATTGATATTATTAAGCATATTTTAAGTCAAGTTCACTTGGGGCTTCATAAATTAATCTGCTTAGTTTTGTACAATTCATTTTCGTATATTAGAATGTTTTCATTAAAAGTTTGCTTAATTTTAATTACTTTTCAACAAATTAAAGAACTTGAGAAGAAAAAATTACTCATTTGGCACAAGTTTACAAATTATTACCTGTTTGTCAGGTAACAATGGATATCTTGCGTGCTCGTATATTCACTGATCAGCATCGACAACGTTAAAGCAAAATAGGACCGCATCACCTAATTTATTCTATTAGAAGCTGAAGATGTTGTACAATAATGAAAAAAGAAATTAGGTTTCTTAAAAATAATCATGAAAAATAATGAAATTATCGTACACCGCCGGACTAACGTCCCAACGCAATTATTTTATATCCCAAGTCAATATCCTCCTTGAATTTTATTTACTTTTCATTTATTATTCTCACTACGACGCAGCCAGACACTTATTTAATTCGGTTTGGAAGTAAATTGGGCGTGGAGTCTTATGAAGTTTAGCAAATCTTAGCAAATCATATTTTGTTGTAAAGTTCATTAATTGGAGATAAACTGCAGAGCAGAATTTAAGGACCAACTGAATTATTCTTTATTTGACCGATTTAGACGCGGTTCAGAGCGTTTGGACGAAAAATCCATTGAAAATTTGTGCAGTGGTTTTTACATCTTTTAAGATAATTGTGAATTTTTTTATTAAGGCTTATTATTTTTGGTCGTTTTTTCTGGAGATAATTTTTGGGATCTTTCAGGATACAAACTGCGTTTCAATCATCGCCCACTGTATAAATTTTCACTGAATTTTTTGCCAAGAAGTTGCCACCAATTAATTAACCGTAATCAGCGAGAAATTCCACGGGAACGGAATATAAATATACCACTCGGAGACGATGAAAACCATTTTACCGAAAATATAAATAGATAAGAACAATATATAACCCTATCGAGCCTTTTTAAAGGAAACGTCTCCCGGTAATGGGGTAGATTATCGACAGTGATAAATGTATCTGGTGGTGAAGTTAACCGACTGTGGCTGGAAATCAGATTTTCATTGAAAATGAATAAGGTAAGAAAGTGGGGCGGGAAGATGGTTGAAACACAAATGAAAAGGAGAGTGACAAAGCTTGAATATCAACCAGAAGTAAGAAAAACAGGCCAGGTCACACCTTTGGAATCGACCCGTAATGGAAACACAGCCAGTAGAGATTCATTTCGTTCAGTCTATCCACCGCAAAACCAAATCCCGAATACAGATGGGAAAAAGGTCACTTCATTTAAATATATCACTTTCTTATCCGAACATATTCCTTTTGATATCGCTTAATTTTATATATTTGATTCGGATCTCAAGGAGCTCTCAATCTATTTGTTTCCGAGTCTCCCTTCGAATTAAGTTATATGGCAAACACAAAAAATATATATCTCTGCAATATTGTGGTTTTCGTTTGGCTCGGTCTGAGTATTATCACTTTCGCACTTTATCGATTCCAGACGCTGTTGTTTGCTTTAGATTTGATCAGCTGTGTGTAAGTGGTTTCTATTCATATGTACCTTGATAAAAACGTTGAACACTTGAAAAAAACGAGCTCTTTGTGCCGCATTCTACGAATAAAACAATTGCAAGTAATATTAAACAAACATGTTTTTAAAGAGATAAAATTATAGACTGAAGCTGTGCGAAATAATAATATGCACTTTGTCACTTATCTTGGCAATGGAAATCCAAATAAATTTTTACAAAAATCAGAAATGCACGCAAGAAGTTCGAAGTTCGAGGAAGAAGTTCGAGGAAGTCTGGGGAAGCAACCCCCAACACAATTGACCATTGGGAGGTAAGTCGAAGAACCTATTTCATTTTGTTCCATCGAAGTATCGCTGAAAAATAATATAACTTCCAAAATTTCTCTTTTTTCGCAATTTTCAAGAATAAGGGTGGTTTAAAACGAGGGAAAACATTTGTGCTCGATTTCTCTCTCGATGCCAGATCCAACGAGATGTCACATGGTGGGCCTGCTGCAGCGTTAAAAAGTCACCCCCAACAACCCCCAACATAATTGAACATTGAGAGGCAAGTCGAATAAACTATTTCATTTGGTTCCATCGAAATATGGCTGAAAAATTATATAATTTACAACATTTTTCTTATTTCGCATTTTTTTAGAATAGGGGTGATTTAAAACGAGGCAAAATACTTGTGCTCGATTCCTCTCTCGATGCCAGATCCAACGAGATGTCACATGGTGGGTCTGTTGCAGCGTTAAAAAACTCACCCCCTACAACCCCAAGACCAACGTTCGACTTTAGCCGATAGTAGTCGATGGGAAACTAAAAACGTTTTCAATGTCTAATCTTAACAATATTGACTGGCATGGTGGGACAATATTAACTTATATTTTAAATGAATCTGAATGTCTCGATTTTATCCCTAGAAGAACGAACAGCATTTGAACATTTAAAAGGTTTTCGTACGAATATCGAATATTTTATGCACCAACTGACAAATAAGCGCCTTATTCAAACCCCATGCACACACGTCTCCGGAAAAAGCTGCATGTTTGTTTTCGAACCCATAAAACATCCTGACAAATTTATTACGAATTATATCCCAACGTCTACTTCGACAGAAACATAAACCATACATGTAAGATACTTACTTGAAAAAGCTTTTAAATTTATCGCCTTACTCCAATATCAGTTATTGGCTGATGTAGCGTTAGGACCGATTGGAAATATTTTCTTAATACCTGTGCTCTAGTCATTTAGCACGAAGCGATCGAGTTTCCGGGGGTTCAACCATCAAAGAGGCCTAACACCAGAGCACGATGATCCAGGTCAGCGGTAAGCAGGCACGTCCAGTTTTTCACTGCAGGTTTGATGGAAGACGCCGATATTAAATGAGCCAACTCCTTGTTACAGCTATATTACTAAACGTGTGCTGTCGGCTCGAGCACGCTTTTCAGCTGGAAATGTATCGCGCTTTTCGCAAGATGTTTATTCTTTGTATGGAAAGAGTGTGTTACGTTAATGTCCTGAATTGGAGGAGACACCCTTTCAGACCCTACCTTGGCTAATTGAGGGAACGTGGAAATTGGCTTCTTGAGCTTTTTGAAGAGATGAAGATCCAGTAGCTTTTTGAGCTTTTTGACCAGATAAAGATCCATTGGCTTTTTTGACCAGATGATCCATTGGCTTTTTTGACCAGATGAAGATCCATTGGCTTCTTGAAGAAGATGAAGATCCATTGACTTTTTTTGACCAGATGAAGATCCATTGGCATTTTTGACCAGATGAAGATCCACTGGCTTTTTGAAGATGAAGATCCATCGGCTTTTTGAGCTTTTTGACCAGATGAAGAGCTTTTTGACGAGATGAAGATCGATTGGCTTTTTTTGATCAGATGAAGATTCATTGGCTTTTTGACCAGATGGAGATCTATTGGCTTTTTGACCAGATGGAGATTTATTGGCTTTTTGAAGAAGATGAAGATCCATTGACTTTTATTGACCAGATAAAGATCCATTGGCATTTTTGACCATATGAAGATCCACTGGCTTTTTGAAGATGAAGATCCATCGGCTTTTTGACCAGATGAAGAGCTTTTTGACGAGATGAAGATCCATTGGCTTTTTGAGCCAATGGAATCAGTTTTGGAAGAGCTCCTGCTGCTGGTCTGAGCTCCAATCCAAGACTCGTTGGTAAAAAGCCATACAGTCATATGAACTGATGCAACTACAGACACAGTAGAATGGCTAGTGCCTTAGAGATAGACTACGGATCATTGCAATCTGCTAACAAAATTACCTCCACAGCTTTCAGAGACTTTAGCTATTATTATTATATTATATTATTATTATTATTAATCTAGGAAACACACTTTTGACGCCTATTTTTTATTTTACGAATTGTGATGTTGTTTCTCTTGGGAAACCCTGCACGAGCCCACCTAACGTGTTGGTCTGGCGAAGGAGAAAACGTCTCCTCTAATTTAATTTACAAGTAATGAAAATTTTTTGTCAACGCACGTCACCCTCGCGGACTCAATAAAACAGATTCCATGTGGATGACTGCTTCACATTTATAGTGTTCAGGTGTCGTAAACATGCCTTATTATCCGCTTTACGACCGACGTCTTCGTTTCCACCGTGCGAACTCACCGTCGTTTCTTTTGTACTTATTTGGACACCAATAAACTCACGCTGAAGCTCTTTGCCGGAGAATTACGGGCTCGGTCTCCGGATGAAATTATATAATTCAAAGGGCTACCGAAGTCCAGTTAACTCCAATTATGTTTGACGCAGTTCGATGTTTTTGTACCTACTAAGTAAAATAAAATAACCGGCAAAACAGGAGATTCTATCGCTTTGTTGCTTTAGGTAATTTGGAATGATGAATTAGTAAGTAACTACTGCAAAACAATCTCCGTTAAAATACCGAAAAAATGGGCTGAGATTATCGAGCTTGAACAGGAGCGTGGGTTCGAATCCCACACCTGACATTTTTTCTTATTCCATAACTAGACATCTATTTCGGAATCATCTAATTCCCCTTCGCTACAATAACAACCCCTTGCGCCTATTTTTGCGCTAAAACCGACAAACACGAATAAGAGAATTGAACGTATTTCCTCGAGAGAAACGCATTTACTTGAATTCGAAAGTTCGGAATGGCGCGGCGCTATGAGGGATCGCACACAAAATGCACAGCTAATAAAGTTCAAGGTACATTTTTTATAACAATAAGCCCTTCCCAAAGTAATAAAAGTGTCTCGAAAAAATAAAAACAGTTTATGCCCGAACACGTGCTCACTTTATTGCTCAGGGCAAGGCCTGTTTAAAATTTCAGGACAAGGCAAACGTCGTTGGTCGTCTAAGAACACAGCAACAGGAAAGAAAGGAAACCGGCTCACGATCCTTTAATTTTATTTTCTCCTTCTCAATTGCTTAATGCGTTTAATACTATTCTTTTTTTTGTAAATAATTAACTACTCGAGGGAAATTTTTGCAAAATGGTTTCTGGACCGCAGCCCCAGTAATTTCCACCCATACACCCCTAAATTAATAAAACAATAAATAAAATATGTAGACGTAAATAATTTACAACGAAATTTGTATTTGTTCACATTAACCTTCTTACGACAAACTTACTGTAACAACAACAGAATAAGAATTTAAAAATCACAAGAATATGCACTTTCCATCGGTAAAATGCCCTTTACGACAAAATTTTGCTGTATACGACACAGATAAACACGTCGCTAGATAAAAAATATATTACTTGTCAAAAAAGAACTTTGTCAGCGACAGATAAGTCGTTTGATTACTTAATATTTTTCACTTTAGTTTTTCTACATCTGCATATTTTATTTGTTGTTTATATCTTGTCGTAGTTGATACAATTTTGTCGTAAATATATTTGTAGATTATTTGGCGCGTTTATGCTCGGTTTACGCTGTCTCTAAATAAATAAATTCTCTTGTCGTAGAATGTTTTTTAGTGTCGTTTAGTGTCGTTCTACATTGTGGCAAGATCCAAAGATCCAAACATTTAAATGTGCTTTTAGCACAAATTATCAGGGCCGTAATTTTGCCATTTTAGGTATTTGGGGCCGCCAAAACCATCGCTACGGCCCTGCCCATTATATTAAAATTACGAGCCCCGATTCACCCTTGCAAACGTTATTCATACATTCTGATGCATACCGGCAGACACTTCCGTCTGGCGCAGAAAAGGTAATTATGAGAGCCTACATCAGCAAAAAATTGTAATTCAGCGCGTGGAACTCTTGCGGCGTAAACATATTTATAAGTGTTTCAAATATGTAGCGGGACGTGTGAATTAAGGAAGCTACGTATAATAATGTGTAGCATGTAAGTGCGTGCGACGCATTCTTCATGACTCCGCCGGTGTTCATGCAAAGTGTATGTGGATGGAGTAGAAGAGCCGTCAATCCTGAGTAAAAAGTTGACTTTGGAGCAAGTTAGCAGGGCAGAACACGTGTCACAAAGGCGGCCGACTCATACCGGCGGTGGATCCTTCGCTAGATATTGCAGAAAACGTGCCCGGACTGGCAACTAGCGCGAGACGTTATATTGCAAATCTCATTTGTGACAATAATTTATATGTAAATATATCCATGTTGTACGTGTTGCATCCCAAAAATTCAAACTCTAATATGTTTACATTTTTTCCTTATTCTGCCGAGACTCCGTCGGCTGTTATCTGCAAGTGTTAAATTATAAATCACCTAGAATAACTTAATAAGATTTTTTTATATATATTTCCGGGACGCGACGAAAATATCGATGCAGCAACGAAAAGAAACAAGAGAATTCGTTCTGAATATCCGTTGCCAGGCATGTATATGAAAAATCCAATCTGTATCCGAATTATGTTCGGATATGCTTCTTCGAGCTATTTGCAACACCGGACTAAGATTTGTTATACTAGCTAAATTGTAATAATAATAATAATAATACTTTTATTGCCCAACAGGTAATGGAAATAGCGTGAACCTGAACAGTTTTATAAAATATTTAAAATTTTCAAAACAGAAGGGAATTTTCTCTTCCTTTTCTTTTTTTGGGATTTATTGCCACATTTCTTGATATTCCTATCCAAAAATTGATTAACAAATCGATTCCGCGACACCAAATTGCAAAAATATCGTCAACATATCTCCACCAACAATTTTATCGTTATATTTAGAATTAAAATACAAAATATTTTGTGAAATCAAACATACCTACAAGTTAGATATTTTGTGATAAATCCAAAAAAAACTTACATTGGAGAATGTCGGGCATTTCATTACACCTCATGGACTATTTTCTTACGCAGCTCCAAATTAATAAGTCATCAAACAATACGGGTTTGTGCAAATGTGTTGGAACACCGGATTTTTGGCTAAAACAAAAGTGGGATTAAAAAAATTATCTATTAAAAAGGACAAAGTCGTCTTATCTCACCTTTCTCTATCCTCAATACTCCTTAAATAGGATTTTTCAAGTTGTCAAAAAATACGGTTACTCGGTATATTACTGAGATATACACATCTGCGGCCATAAACATCAATCAGAGGGTGCGTTTACATTCAATACAGAAATAATAATAATATAATACTTCCCTGTGGTAACTATTTAGAAACTATATTTGTCCACCAAGTATACACAGCACGTTAAATTCACATATATTTACTCAGCACATTTATTTTTCTTTTTATTTATTATCACGTTGCACAGGAACAAATCAATACCGCGTCAGTCTTCACTCTTTAGTGATGCTATTGCCGATTATTAGAACATGATAGATAAACTTACCACTTAATCATATTCCATCTCGTTCCGAACCCACCTACAAAATAAAAATAAATAATAACGCTCCAAAGAGATTAACCACATCTACCTACCATCTAAGCAAGTGCCAAAACATAAATTATTTCCTTTTAATGTTTTGAAAGAATCCCATAGAATAACTGGCATTTGTCGTTTAGTGACATTATTAACTCCTCTTCTTGTTTCACATTTCAAACACTGTCGCTCTCCAAGGCTCGCCATAAAACAAAGGAGAAAATAGTTAGTTTTCTTACGATAAAACTGTAAAATGGGACTTACCGTCCAAGCTAGTGCTAACGGACGCATACGTTGGTTGGTATATCTTTGTTGACGAGGGCTCTCCTGCGGATAAATAAGCAATATCAATACTTATATAAATTGATAATAGGTGACAATGTGGTGGTTAAGACATACCATTTTTCAAATGTTTTTCATTTGAAGCCCCTATCCCTTTTACGATACTTTCTTTGGTGGCACAATATAAACCCTATCACTCACCCTGAAACAAAAGAAAAAATAGTTAAGACATTTAATAATAATACTTAAATGACGACTAATACTTTTATGAAAAAACCAATACTGGTCCTACCGTACAAGCTAGTACTAAAGAATATTTTGTTAACTTATTTTGATTTAAACTCAACAAACGGTTTTTTTATTGAACAATATGCTTTTCGCTCAGCAAGTAAATCTTTTACTAGATAATCTGGTGTATTAATTACTGAGCTACAACAAGAAAAACTTTTGATCACTGTTAACCTTAGTCGATTTGATGAAGGAACGGTATTAAATAAACCTACACTATTAGAGCGTATTTTGATCTGAGAAAGACGACTGACGTTTTGACCAAATCAAAATTGCGAATATTTTGCATCTGTAAGATTAATAAATACAGATTTTTCTTATTTTGCCAGAAGATATATATGCAAATTGTGGTCCTTCTCATGATCAAAATAAATCGGATATAAAAAGTGGTTATGTATATTTACCTTACGATGTTTTCACCATGTCCTATCTCGTTCGGAACCTACCTACATATAGAAAAATACAAATTAGTAAGAATAATAATTCAATAATATACTAATACATGCCTTTATCTCCTTTCCCTAAAGCGGTTCGTCTCCATAGTACCATCACTCGCACGCGAAAACCAGAGCCTACTAACTGCCTTCTGGGCTCCGAAGCCCCCAGAAAATTCCCGAATACAGTTACAAGCCTTAACACTTGATATATCCAAGCTATTTTACAACAGAAATAACACAGATATGCTCAAGATACTCGTCGAGATCTCGGCTCTGGTTTAACGAAACCGACCTATCCCTCCATGGGCGCCGGAAGGGTCAAATATATTAAAAAAAAATATAAAGAGTAAAATATATTAAAAATTTTACATTTTTATTATTAAAAAAACGTATATACGAATATACAGCTATAGCAAAGTAAATTCCAGGCAAGTGCCATGCTTTGACCTCCCCTTCCGGCGCCCATGTGTCTCTTTACGGTAGAGTGAACTATGAACGATACCCAATCCTAGCCGCTTTCCCCGCCACTGGAACTTGTTGGATATATAAATCTTCGACCTGACTGAAGTCTTCTTTTATTCGTTTGATAAAGGAAACTGTGGCATATAAGGCTGAGGAAGCCGTTGGTGAGGACATTTACACATGTGAAGCGCAAATCACGACGCCTCGAAATAATTAGTGTGCAGGGTACTAACTTTTTAGGGCCACGTTTCCCCCGCCAATAACCTTCAAAAACGCCCATCATATTACCCACATAAAGATGTTCCGATCCCCACCAACTATTCTTGCCGTTTGTCGTTTAACTCAATAACTAATTCTGTTTGGTTTTGCTATAATAGCTATTCATCTGATGTGGAATCTCTTCTAGGTCTGTGAAGTGGACACACTCCCCCAGCTTCCCACCGGCTGTCAGCTAGGCAATAGAAAAACTATTGTTATTATTCACGATAGAAAAACTATTGCCTTCCGGATGGTAGGCCGACGGATATATTGCTGACATTGTATAATTCGATTCCAGTTTTAAGGAAAGTTCATGCACTAGCGATTTGCGATTTGCGATATGCGATTCTATAATGAAAAATAATGTTCGTTCATGCACAAACGCGAAATCTAGTTACTTTTGAATTTCAAACATACTTGTCTTGTCAGATTTGCTGTTGTTGCTGTTAACCAAAAAATTATACATACAACAAAAAACGAAAAAACTACTTGATAACAAGTAAATACCATAAATAATACTGATGTGTTGAGGCTTCTACAACGTAGAAGAATAATTATAACTTAGTATTTAATCAGAAAAAGAAAAAAAATACAGAGATATTGTGCAGTGAGAGATATTTTTATGAAAAGAAAAGATTGGGGCTGCAATGCAAAAAAATATAGTTCATCGGTATCTCTATGAAGAAAAGCCCACGCGCGAAAAATAGAAACAATTTCAATTTTCCCGCCCCCCAAATTTAAATTTTGCTATTCTCGCAATAAATTGATTTACAAATAATTGTGTCTAACATTTTTGAAACTAGCCAATCAAATTAAATCCTGAAAATCGCAAATCGCGAGTGCATGAACTTACCTTTAACTAAAAATGGTATCCAATTGAATACGCCACATAATAAAGTGTCGATGAGGCTCCTCTTCTGCATGATGACTTTCTAAGCCTACCGGTTGGTTAGAAAGTTTTTGCGATGTGCTCATAATTTTATTCTACCGTTAATTGCATTTGGTGATCAAAGTAATTAGTAACTGTGAGAGATAAGTACATCCCTCTGGTGGTCAGTTGCTACTACCAGTCAAGACATCGAAGATGTCTAGTGACCGATAGCGGCTTGCCAAGCAAGCACCAAGAGCGGCGACCTCTAGCCCTGATGGACTAAAACATGCTTAATAAATAGGATTATAGGAAACAACTACTGGACGGGCAAAGGCCCCGACTCCCATTGAATTATACCTATAAATCCAAAATTGGTAGCCAAATTTGTTATTTGTCTTTTCTCCACCAGACCGGTCTGTGTCTGGTGGAGAAAAGACAAATAACAAATTTGGCTACCAATTTTGGATTTATAGGTATAATTCAATGGGAGTCGGGGCCTTTGCCCGTCCAGTAGTTGTTTCCTATAATCCTATTTATTAATCAAAGTAATTGACAATGGAATCCAATTTTGGGCCGCAAATTACGACGTTATTTATATACCAACAAGCACCAGCAACAAGAAGGAGCAGAAAGATTTAGATATGTTCAGCTAAACAAAAATATATCTGCTTCTTTCCATAATAGTTCGTCCATTGGCTTAACCTGAAAAAAGATTACAGTGTGAGAAGCTTTTATCCAAAATATAACTTACGAGCTAGTAATAGCTAATCTTCTACTATAATTTAGTTGCCAAATGACAGAGATTTTGTCAAATAATTAATAGCAAAAAATAAGTTAAATCCTATCGTTATCTTTGATGAAAGATAATTTTAATATTCGACAATTTACGAGTGTTGCGAATTATACTATAGCAAGGCTAGCACTTTGTGCAGGTAGAAAAGGAAGGGACTATTGGAAATGATATTATTTTAAATGTAATTAATTTTTGTGCTTTTTTTAAGACACATTTAAGAAAATTTTATGCCATTTCCTGCTTCCAGTTTCCAAATTTCGTCGCATCTAAAGCAATTCGAATTAACTTTTTACCAATACACATTTAATTAAATCGGCGTCCTGCACGCTGAATAACGAGGTGCAAACTTTTTTCACTTGAAAACACAGGCACGTTGACGATTCCATTAACCTAAATTATGAATGTTTGCGGGGGTCGCAGAAATTAAAAGCATTTTTCATCGAAAATAAGGTCCTGAATATAAAATGATCCGGTAACACTACTTTTAGTTAAAAAAATCCAATTCTTTATTTCAAACAACTTCAATTAAAATTGAAAAGGGGTCTATGGTTGTGAATAAAAGAGCGAGTTTCGTGGTGGCGTAAAGTGGGATCGGAATTGTCATGCCCTCAAAATATGCAAGCCACTTCGGAAAAAACCGTCAAGAACATCCATTACTGAATGCTAATTTCTCATCAATTTACGCCCTTTCATTTTCGCTTGCCTTTTTAATATGGGAGGGGTTTATGCTATTTTGAATACTAATGACACTTTTCGATGCGATTATCGATATCATTACATTCAATACTTTGAACCTAACAAGTCGAGTGTCGCCGGCGTTACAAAATATAATAATACCAATTCCGGCCAGCAAACAACTCCCGCATGTTGCGAGTTAATTCTGTCACATGCGTCAAACTGTAGCTACTTTGGAGTTTGACTGCTAATTAATCATTTGTAGTCACCAAGTGTCATTTATTTTAGCGTGTTTAGACTGATTTTCCAATTAATCAGTACAAGCAGCCATAAATAAATCCAGTTTGGGATGTTTCTCCATATATTTCAACCCGGAACTTAGAGCTCCAGACAAGAGACTCAAGTTGGAACCACATTTTTTCGAAATTGTTTTACTTAAGTGATTTTTTTAATTAATTTTTAATGTTTCACTCGAGTTTGTTTGTAGACATTTAAGATAACCGTTGATTAAGAAACAATTAAGTGTTAAGTAAACTTTATCGCGATGTAAATTTCGTCAACTTTAAAGAAACAATTAATGATTAAATAGAAATATAAATTTATGTAATGTAATAGTGACGCGACAACCGGTCAGGGTTAATAATTTAATACGAGAGTTAATGAGAGAATACCTCGGGGTTGTTAACAGAGCCATAAAATACAAATAATTCCTTGGAAGGATTTTCAAACCGTAAACTTATAATCCCTTTAGCGAGGCTTTGATGTGCCTGTAGCAGACTGTACTTTAATCCTCCATTTCGTTGATGTAAAAATAACATAAAAACACAAGTTTTCTAACGCCTGTAACGATTCTTAGATTTATTTTGGTTTCGCACACACAAGAAGTAACTAAGGTGGCTTGAAAACAATGAAATATTTAGCTTGTCAAACATTTGTTGATTTTCTGTTTCTATTGTCTTTAAAAATTGCTTAAAATTCTTGCTAATTTTGATTAGAACTAAGAGAAGATAAGAAAATACAATTTTGTTCCAATTATAAGGCAAGAAATAACTAAGGTGGCTTTTAAGAGAATGAATTATTTAGCCTTTCAAACATTTGTTGATTTTCTGTTTCTATTGACTTTAAAAATTGTTTAAAGTTCTTGCTAATTTTGATTAGAGCTAACAGAAGATAAGAAAATACAATTTGGTCCAATTATAAGGCAAGAAATAACTAAGGTGTGGCTTTTAAAACAATGAATTATTTAGCCTTTCAAACATTTGTTGATTTTCTGTTTCTATTGTCTTTAAAAATTGTTTAAAATTCTTGTTAATTTTGATTAGAGCTGAGAGAAAATAAGAAAATACAATTTTGTTTCAACTATTAGGCAAGAAGTAACTAAGGTGGCTTTTAAAACAATGAATTATTTGGCTTGTCAAACATTTGTTGATTTTCTGTGCCTATTGTCTTTAAAAATTGTTTAAAATTCTTGCTAATTTTGATTAGAACTAGGAGAAGATAAAGAAAATACAATTTTGTTCCAATTATAAGGCAAGAAATAACTAAGGTGGCTTTTAAAACAATGAATTATTTATCTTGTCAAACATTTGTTGATTTTCTGTTCCTATTGTCTTTGAAAATTGTTTAAAATTCTTGCTAATCTTGATTAGAACTAAGAGAAGATAAGAAAATACAATTTTGTTCCAATTGTAAGGCAAGAAATAACTAAGGTGGCTTTTAAAACAATGAATTATTTATCTTGTCAAATATTTGTTGATTTTCTGTTCCTATTGTCTTTAAAAATTGTTTAAAATTCTTGTTAATTTTTATTACAGCTGAGAGAAATAAGAAAATACAATTTTGTTTTAATTATAAGGCAAGAAATAACTAAGATGGCTTTTAAAACAATGAATTATTTAGCTTGTCAAACACTTGTTGATTTTCTGTTTCTATTGTCTTTAAAAATTGTTTAAAATTCTTGCTAATATTGATAAGAACTAAGAGAAGATAAGAAAATACAATTTTGTTCCAATTATAAGGCAAGAAATAACTAAGGTGGCTTTTAAAACAATGAATTTTTTAGCTTGTCAAACATTTGTTGATTTTCTGTTCCTATTATCTTTAAAAATTGTTTAAAATTGTTGCTAATTTTGATTACAATTGAGAGAAAATAAGAAAATACAATTTTGTTTCAATTATAAGGTAAGAAGTAACTAAGGTGGCTTGAAAACAATGAAATATTTAGCTTATCAAACAATTGTTGATTTTCTGTTCCTATTGTCTTTAAAAATTGTTTAAAATTCTTGCTAATTTTGATTAGAACTAAGAGAAGATAAGAAAATACAATTTTGTTCCAATTATAAGGCAAAAAATAACTAAGGTGGCTTAAAATAATGAATTTTTTAGCTTGTCAAACATTTGTTGATTTTCTGTTCCTATTATCTTTAAAAATTGTTTAAAACTCTTGCTAATTTTTATTACAACTGAGATAAAATAAGAAAATACAATTTTGTTCCAATTATAAGGCAAGAAATAACTAAGGTGGCTTTTAAAACAATGAATTATTTAGCTTGTCAAACATTTGTTGATTTTCTGTTCCTACTGTCTTTAACAATAAAATTGTTTAAAATTCTTGCTAATTTTAATTAGAACTGAGAGAACATAAGAAAATACAATTTTGTTCCAATTGTAAGGCAAGAAATAACTAAGGTGGCTTTTAAAACAATGAATTATTTAGCTTGTCAAACATTTGTTGATTTTCTGTTCCTATTGTCTTTGAAAATTGTTTAAAATTCTTGCTAATCTTGATTAGAACTAAGAGAAGATAAGAAAATACAATTTTGTTCCAATTGTAAGGCAAGAAATAACTAAGGTGGCTTTTAAAACAATGAATTATTTATCTTGTCAAACATTTGTTGATTTTCTGTTTCTATTGTCTTTAAAAATTGTTTAAAATTCTTGTTAATTTTGATTAGAGCTGAGAGAAAATAAGAAAATACAATTTTGTTTCAACTATTAGGCAAGAAGTAACTAAGGTGGCTTTTAAAACAATGAATTATTTGGCTTGTCAAACATTTGTTGATTTTCTGTGCCTATTGTCTTTAAAAATTGTTTAAAATTCTTGCTAATTTTGATTAGAACTAGGAGAAGATAAAGAAAATACAATTTTGTTCCAATTATAAGGCAAGAAATAACTAAGGTGGCTTTTAAAACAATGAATTATTTAGCTTGTCAAACATTTGTTGATTTTCTGTTTCTATTGTCTATAAACATTGTTTAAAATACTTGCTAATTTTGATTAGAACTAAGAGAAGATAAGAAATTACAATTTTGTTCCAATTATAAGGCAAGAAATAATTAAGGTGGCTTTTAAAACAATGAATTATTTAGCTTGTCAGACATTTGTTGATTTTCTGTTCCTATTGTCTTTAAAAATTGTTTAAAATTCTTGCTAATTTTGATTAGAACTAACAGAAGATAAGAAAATGCAATTTTGTTCCAATTATAAGGCAAGAAATAACTAAGGTGGCTGGAAAACAATTAAATATTTAGATTGTCAAACATTTGTTGATTTTCTGTTTCTATTGTCTTTAAAGATTGTTTAAAATTATTGCTAAAAGCTTATGTAAATACAATGTTGCATTGCAAACGTTGCCATTATAAGAATTATTATAAAATTTGAAAATTTGTGTCCTAATCTAGGCCGAGAATTTGATGTCACCAAAAATTGCTGTCCAATAAAAATAAAGATGCGAAGCTAGCAGGGACCGAAACCGTCCGCACTGTTTACCTAAAACAAATTGCGTGTCCTCCATTGATAAAATGTAAATTTTACATTCTTCTGCTGGTACTTTTAGTATGAAAAGCATGTAGCCGAGTTGTACTATTTACATGACAGAGGGACTTTTTGACAAGTACAAATTGTTATTCCTTTAAAAACATAAGTAACTTAGAAGTTTTCACATGATATAGAAATTGGATTCGTATTAGAGAAGGGGATCGGACGGGCTTGTAGTGAGTAGTGCAGCTTTTTCAAGTCACGTTCCAATAATGCGATAAAGTCGCACGAGGGCAGCACCGAATGATGCATAGCGACTGACAATGAAGATACAATCATTAGTTTCAATCAACATATTAATCGGATTTGGCGATCGAATGTTCTGTTACACCCTCCATTACTTCTGGATTACTTTTCAGGCTGGATGTAAATGGAGGCTGCCGGCTAATTTCAGGCAGTTAAGAAATAATGCGTTTTATATTCACAAAATGTTTTACCTATTTGTCGTTTGACAGCCCATTACTCGAACTAAGAGAAATGTCAAAAAATTATAATAAATAGTTTTACTTTTTCCGAGACTTTTTCGTTGTTTTCGAAAGCAAATCCCTCGACAAATCCATTCATTTATTTTTTGTCGGAAGATATACAGGGAGTCCCACCTATAGTGCTCACCAAGGATATACAGGGTGGAACAAAAGAATCAAATAATTGCTTTAACTTTGTTATTTGCAAAGTTACAAAAAAATGAAAGTTGTTTGGTTTTTTACTATGCATATTTTGATGTTTTTAGTTTGTTGATATCTTCTTCTGGTTTGTTCCTATGGCAACCAACTTTTACTTTTTAAATGGCACCCATAATTTTTTTTTGTTAATTTGAAACAAGCATATTTTTCTCTATTCAGTCACAAAATGTTGCAATTTTTCGAAAAATAATAAGCGAGAAAAAACATTTATTACGACTCACTCGTCGCCTCTTAATAAAGGTTGCCATGGAAAAAGTCATGTAGTTATAAAACACAAGCATTAGTTTCGGTAAAGAATGCCATGGAAGTTTGACAATTAAATTTTTACAAACAAACAACTAAATTTTAGTGTTGTGATGTTGTGAAATTAATTAATTTAGTTCCGATTGAGTCGTAATAAATATTTTTTTTCACGCTTATTTTTTTACTAAAAATTGCAAAATTTTATGACTGAATAGAGAAAAATATGCTTGTTTCAAATTGACAAAAAAAAATCATAGGTGCCGTTTAAAAAGAAAAAGTTGGTTGCCATAGGAACAAACCAGAAGAAGATATCAACAAACTAAAAAACTCAAAACATGCACGGTAAAGAACCAAACAACTTTTATAGTGAACATTTTTTTGTAACTTTGCAAATAACAAAGTTAAAGCCATTATTTGATACTTTTGTTCCACCCTGTATAAGAGATACAAGGTAGGTTAAATAACACCAAATGTGGAGTTTAGCAAGGCTTACTATTATGTGCAAAAATATTTTAGTAAAATCAACTCGTTTTTGTTTCATAAGCAAAAAACTGATTTTTGTCATTTTTATTTTTGTTTATAATTAATGGAGTTATCGCCATTATTTGATTTTTTATTTTCCTTCCTAATTTTTATGGAATAAAACAAAAAACACGCAAAACAAATTTTGAATTATTGATTAAAAACTTTTTAGATGCCTACGTATCATTCAAATAATTGGGATTTAAAAAAAAAAGAAATTAAAAATTCTATTAATTTTCGAGTCCATGTAAAAAATATACTATTTAAATCACTAATACTACAAAATGCTATAACTGATCATTACTCGATTTTTCTAAATATAAAAATCCCTGAAAATAATAAGGATAATTATAAAAATGAGAATGAATTAATTTAAAAAAAAATTGATTATGGCAGACTCATTGCAGCTTTAAAGGAAGAAAACTGGAATGAGGTTATTAACAAACCAGATTTAGGAGTACAACAAATTACAAATAACTTTATGAATATACTAAATAAATATATAAGCCAGTCAACAGTAAATATAAAAATAAATAATATAAATAGAAAATTGAAACCTTGGGTGACTTTGGGATTGATTAATTCAATTAAGCAAGGGATAAACTAAAAAAAAATGGCTTAGTACAAAATTGGACACAGACATGCTACAATTCAAATTTTATAGAAATAAATTAAACACACTAATAAAAATAACAAAAAATAATTATTATAAAAATAAAATTATAAAAGCTGGTAATAATTATAAAAAAATTAGGGAAACATTAAACAGCAATAAACCATTTGACCTCGATTAACCGGAAAACTATCAAAAATAGCGAAAATTTACTAGAGACATTTTATGTTCAGAAAATATCGGAGAATAAAAAAATCATATCCATTTTTTGAGACGACCATAGGCGTAGAAGTTCTTTTTTAAAAAGGGATCCGTGGTCCCCATATCCACGCCTGCGGGGACGATATTTTCAAATTTTTCAGATCATTTGATAAACTTTAATCTAACATAAACAAAACCCAAATTTTATAAAAATCGGTCTAACCACTTTAAAGTTATTCGTCGAAAACTAAAAAAAAAAAAGAAGTTCAACGTCCTGTATCTCGAAAACCAAGTCCCATATGAAAAATGTTTATAGGACAAACTACACTTATTTTTCAATAAAGAATCGATTCTCGAAGTTTCCCCATTTAAAGTGAACTCACCCTGTATACACAATACAACATCCTAAACTTACAAAGCTTAGCTATTCTGAATATTATTATTTACGTACATAAGAATCATGCAATAAAAAACATCTTTCAGGATTATACTACGCGCACAAAAACTCAAAATATAATTAAACTACCAAAGAGAAACAAAACCGTCACACAGAGATGTATTGAATATGTAGGTATAAAAATATATAAAGTAATTCCAACAGAAATTAAAGAAATAAAAAATTATTTGAAATTTAAGAGAAAACTGAAAAAATATATCGTAGAAGATTATGAAAATTTGAACATACTTCTGTATTAATATATCATTATAACGCTAAAAATTGGAAAAAAATATCTAAAGATTGTACTTGATTTGTTCTATATGATATGATATTCATATAAATTTTTAAATCCTATGTAGCTAAATTTATTACACACTATCTCAACCATGATAAATTTAAATTAGCACTGACACAATACAGGCTGCCCTAGGCCTAGGTGTCTTATATAAAATTGTAAACATTATGTATGTATGGTGGTAAATAAAGGCGATTTGATTTGTTGATTTGTGTGGTTGTGGACTCTTTGTTAAAACTGTTTTATTTTTTATCCAAACCACTAAGATAAATTATTACAACAAAAACTAAACTTAAGCCATGAGTGCAATAAAAAGACTTTTTACACGTGTGTCTTACAACGTTTTATCTTCGATCGCGCCAATTATCGTAAAAAAGGGACCATTTTTATGAATATTTGCAAAACTTAGGTACCTACATTCTCTTGTAAAAACCGCATTAAAATGTTTTTATAAATAAAGGAATTATAAAAGGAAAAATTAAAATGTTCAGTTTTTTGCTTAAGAAACAAAAAGTTGATTTAACTAAAATATTTTTGCACATGATAGTCAGCCTTGATAAGCTCTACATTTTTGGTGTCATTTAACCTATATTTTACCGTTTCCAAGATACCCATGGTGAGCACGATAAGTGGGACACCCTGTATACATCCACATTTTGCTATTTAAAAAATTACCAATTTTAATACACCGGTTGAGACCGGCGTACTACCGATGAATAATGAACAATGCCCTAATTACAGAAATAAATGCGCATGCGCAGATTGGTTTCCTTAGAAGCTTCCAAACTTCCTGGAAATTTCCTCAGACTTTGCAAAATTTGTAATAATTGTTTTTAAATAGTTATAGGCACATACAGTCACATGATTATTGTCTATAGGTATTAATTAATCACTTACCACTGTAGAGGTATATCACTGGGCATTGTACTGAATTATCCAACTTGGCATAAACAATATATTAAATCCGACGAAAGCGACACTTCGTTTAAATAAGCAACACCACTCTTTTGAAAACACTAGGCCCGAACCCGCTACGTAGAAATAAATAAATCTGGATTTATTAAATAATTTGCCACGCACTGATGAGAAATTACCACGCCATGTACACAGACTAGTTAAAAACTCGTGCGGAGACGCGGAGTGCACCCGTGAAACAAAAACAAAGGCATCGACCTACTTGATGTTTTTACTGCATTCTTTAGTTCAGCGCTCCTCCGCTAATTCCGCGAATTGCCCCAACGCGATATCTGCGTGTGGCGGCCATTATTATTTTAGCCGTTGTTTTGTTTTTGTCATTGTTGTGCGGGACGCGTTAGAATTAGCTGTGCTGAAGGCAGCCGGCGTTTATAAACATTAATTAATATATTATATTGTGTAATTTAAATTAAATATTCGGGTTCAGTGTGTGTAGGTAGTGTGGTGGATACTGGATAACATAAATAAATAACTTGACTAAATTCGACAGTAATATTTTTGTGTATAAGAACATTATGGGTTTTATGTGTATGATACGAAAGTGGTAAGTAAATTAGCTGTTTTCTTGTTATTAATCTCATATTGTCGCTCGTATACCTAGGTATAATGTGGAATATTATAGAGCCATCGTCTAGCTCTAGCCAATACTCGGTAAAGTTTCTCCTAATACAAAAAATCGAGTATAAAACAAGGGCGTTATAAAACTAGTGATGAGCATTATAAATTGATTTCGATAATCGAATAGTCGGTATTCGAATGATTCTAGTAATGGGATGATCGTGTTCTTTCGAATTATTTCATTTCGTTTCACGTTACGAGTTAAAATAATTCTTAAATATTTGTAATGTGTAGGTACAAGGTCATAGTTTTATTTTTTGTACCATTTAATTAAACCTTTCCCACTGAAATTGGCTTTCCTCGAATTCTTCTTTAGTTGTAAGTAGTTGAATTTTACGCCACCACAGATTATTTGGACAAAAATAATACAACTTTTATAGTGATATGTCATATTTAATTTTGGCACGTAGTTTTTCGTATAGGTACATAAAGTTTAAATTTTGAAAATTATTTTTATTAAGTAATAACGAGAGTAATAATTTTGTTATTTTTTTACCTGAAATTTTGCACAGACTTTTACCTTATGCAGATACACTTTTTGTGTAATTTTGGTAAAAAAGTGAGAGCGCAACGGCGAAAAGCTAAAGTAAAAATTCAAATTACTACAGAAATATGAATAATATTTATAATTTAATAACAATAATTCAGATATATATAAAAATACCCAAGGGTTGTCAAAGGAACATTGTTTAAAAAAATTGTCAATATTTTTTCATACAAAATTTTATTATTAACAATTTACATATATTTTTTCATACAAAATTTTATTATTAAAAATTTACATATTGACAATTTTTTTAAACAATGTTCCTTTGACAACCCTTGGGTATTTTTATAGAAATGTAAGTATATTATTTCTACAGGGCGTTAAGAAAAAGTAGGTCATGCCTTTAACCACAGATTCTTTGGGCGAAAATAATGGGACTTTTATAATGTGATTTTTTATTTTGGAGCGTAGTTTTTTTTATACAGGGTGTTAAAGTTTACATTTTGAAAATTATTTTTATTAATAATTATGTTACTGTTTAAGATTTTTACCCGAATTCTTGCACAAACTTTTATCTTATACAGATACACTTTTTGTGTAATTTTGGTCAAAAAAGTCAAAGCGCAAACGGGAAAAAGGGGGGTTGTGTTACCCATTAACCCCCCAACTTTTTCATGCGTACGCCTATGGTCTCTAGATATTTATTTTTAGATTAATCACTTATTTCCCCAATTTTTTTTACTCCTACAAAATTTTGATTTAGGACTTGATTAACGAGATATTCCAGTAAATTCAGAATCATTTTCAATATTTCAGTTTCGGAATTTATTGTTTTTACTATTGTAGTAATCCTGGGTTTTCTTTAAATCGACTACTTTTAGACAAAAAATGCTAGAGACTTTTTTGTTGTGCATAGTCAGAAAAGTTCAATAAAATAAAAATCTTAAAAAAAACAAAACTTGTAAGTGTACCTACCCGTAGTAAAATACCCCTCGTATTAATATCACACACCTGAAGTTATTAAAATATCTCGCTAATCAAGTCCTAAATCAAAATTTTGTAGGGGTAAGAAAAATTGGGGAAATAAGTGTTTAATCTAAAAATAAATACCTAGAGACCATAGGCGTACGCATGAAAAAGTTGGAGGGGTTAATGGGTAACACAACCCCCCTTTTTCCCGTTTGAGCTTTGACTTTTTTTGACCAAAATTACACAAAAAGTGTATCTGTATAAGATGAAAGTCTGTGCAAAAATTCGGGTAAAAATCTTAAACAGTAACAGAATTATTAATAAAAATAATTCTCAAAATGTAAACTATAACACCTACTTTTTCTTAACGCCCTGTATATCTGAATTATTGTTATTAAATTTTAAATATTATTCATATTTCTGTAGTTGTTGAATGTTTACTTTAGTAGTTATTAACTACTGTCAAACTTTTTTTATGTTCAAATTCCTTCCTTTTTTATCTATAAAAAAATTGTTGATGCCTTCATAATAAATTAACATTTTTATAATTCAATTTACACTTCTTAATTCTAGACTACATTATTCTTATTTTTATATTTTTTATATGACATGTATTATTTGGATTTAGGTACATAAGGTTTTTACAATAATTAGATTTTTCTATTTGTAGTCTTGTAGCCTGATGATGTGATGCAACACGAAACCGGTTGCACAATAAAAGAATTTTATAGGAACTAGACCTTTTTTTGTGTTTTCTTTAAGATAAATAAAAACTTTGTATACTTTAGTCATAATAAAAGTTTTTGGCTTGTAAAAAGTTTTTCACACAAAAATAGTGGCGTAGTTCTGTCCATATTTGAACCCCTTAAACTTCTATGCCAATAATCAGAAATTATATTTTTATACAAATTTTAAAACTTTGTATTTCCTATTAAAAAAAAATGCTCCTGGTAAAATTCGCTAGAAGAATTTCCTTTTGAGATATTTAGATTTTTTTCAATTATTGGTGTAGAAGTTTAGGGCGTTCAAATACAGACAGAACTACGCCACTGCTTTTTTGTTAGTCAAAAATTTGACCTTTTATTTTGACTAAGGTGCACAAACTTTGCACAAAAATCTTTATGTATTTCTTTAGAAGATAATAAAAAAATAATAATAATTTTAAAAAGTTTGACGCCCTGTATCTTGAAAACAAAATGTTAAAAAAAATGTTATAGACAAGGCACTTATTATTTTTATATTTATATTTTATATCGTTTACAAAAGTTATGAACGAGAATAAGGAAACACCCTGTATAAATATTTTGTTTAATAATTGTTTCACAACTGACTTTATTGTCTAGGTTAAAAATCAATCATAGCAATTTCTTCTGGGAAACAAAGTACGAATATATCCAAAGATAGGTATGAAGGGGCTAGGAAATTTATTAAATTTACAAAAACTATTTCCTTCCGATTTAAAATTAGCTTGTTTCTTTGTGGTATCACCATATTCACCATGTTGACTATGATTTGGTAAATCGTTAATATATCTCAAGAAATAATAGTGGCCCTAAAGTTGAGCCTTGAGGAACACCCAGTCATTGACATCTGTGCGAATTTCGTTGCACTTTACAATGAGGCTTTGATTTTCTATATGTATATAGGAATTGTTGCAATTTATAATAATAATAATAATAAAAAATAGGTAGTTGATTGATGATGAGGTTAATTTGTGAAAATTCATTTCTAATAGAAATTTTCGTAATAAAAATTTTTTTTTGCAAAACTTTTATCGAGACTTTTATAAAATATAATAATAATAACTAGATAAACGAGTCTTTAACCGGAAAATATTTTTGAATATACACAGGATGAGCCAAGACAGTTTGACAGGGACACGTGCTTTTTTTAATGGAATGTCATGATCGTGATCGTGATTCTACTTTTTAAACGTACCCTTTTATTTTACTTCAAAATACTTATAGCTGGAAAAAAAAATAAAAAACAGATTTGTAGTACCTACCTATATTTTACCAAATTTTTTAATATTGTATGAGACTGTATCTATCATAATGAATATACAGGGAGGGCCACTTAGTCACATTTTTTAAACGAAACGCCTTGTATATTTTTAGTTATTTGGATAGCTCCTTTTATCCCCTTTATAAATCTACAGGGTGGATCAAAAGTATCAAATTTTTATTATCTATTATTATCATACGCTATTTAAATAAACATTTTGATACATTTACTAAATTCTTCCTTCTAGGGAAGGTAGTTTTACAGTTATTATACATTTGTTTAATTTGCTTTTTTTAAATTATGTTAATTTTTACTTTCTATTTTTTTGTAAAATTTGCATACCTTAGGCTAGACTTCGCCTATTATAATGTCTTGTAAAATTATATTTACAATTCAATAAAGCCGATTTATTATTATTATTATTATTATAAATAATGGCTCTAACTTTGTTATTTGCAAAGTTACAAAAAAATATTCAATATAAAAGTTGTTTGGTTCCTTACCATGCTTGCTTCGAGTTTTTTAATTTGTTGATATCTTCTTCTGGTTTGTTCCTACGGCAACCAACTTTTTCTTTTTAAATTGCACCCATAATTTTTTTAGTCAGTTTAAAACAAGCTTATTTTTCTCTATTCAGTCATTAAATTTTGCAATTTAAAAAAAAAAATAAGCGAGAAAAAAAAATATTTGTTACGACTCAATCACAACTAAATTAATTAATTTCACAATACCTACTAAAATTTAGAAAAAATTAAATATTTGAAGAGTAACAAAGGTAGACTATAATAACAAAAAAAACAGCAATACTAAACTGAGCTCCGGTGACCGTCATGCAATGACCTAATCAATATTTAAATTTGACTGTAGGAGCTCTGTGTAATTTTTTTTTCAAGCTTATATTTTTTCCAAAAATTGCAAAATTTTATGTCTGAATAGAGAAAAATATGCTTGTTTCAAATTGACAAAAAAAAATATGGGTGCCGTTTAAAAAGAAAAAGTTGGTTACCATAGGAACAACCCAGAAGATCAACAAACTAAAAAACTCAAAACATGCATGGTAAAGAACCAAACAACTTTTATATTGAACATTTTTTTCTAACTTTGCAAATAACAAAGTTAAAGCCATTATTTGATACTTTTGTTCCACCCTGTATATAATTGTTATATATTCCATCCTCAAATACCTGAGTTAATCAAATAAATACACCTAAATGCAAGAAAAGCAAGTTTACATTTTAAACAGTTTTTTTTATAAAAATAACAACATACAAAATAAGTAAAAATTATACCTAGCATGTTTTCAAAAATTCCACCATTATTTTCTAAACAAAGGTTTAATTTTTAAATGTAATTTTGCCTAAAAAATAATTTAGTTTTATCCCAAACTTGTAAGAATAATATTTATTTGAATAACTAAGTTATTTGAAGATGAAATATACAGGGCGTTTCAGTTTTTTCGTTAATATCAAGAGTACTTTTTTATGGTAAATACATCAAAGTTTTACAATTTGTATAAAAAATAATTCCTGATCATTGGCGTAGAAGTTCATGGGGTTTAAATACGGACGGAACCCCATAACTACGCCACTGCTTTTGTAAGAAAAACTTTTGGAACGTCAAAAAATTGGTCTTTTATTATGACTAAAGTGTACAAAATTTGAATAAATAATCTTTATTTGTTTAGGAGATAATGAATAAATAGTAATAATTTTTTAAAAGTTTAACACCCTGTATCTTGAAAACAAATAAAGATATTTTATTCAAATTTTGTACACTTTAGTCATAATAAAAGACCAATTTTTTGACGTTCCAAAAGATTCTCTTACAAAAGCAGTGGCGTAGTTATGGGGTTCTGTCCGTATTTAAATCCCCTGAACTTCTACGCCAATGATCAGGAATTATATTTTTATACAAATTGTAAAACTTTGATGTATTTCCCATAAAAAAGTACTCTTGATAAAAGTCGCTAGGAGGCTTTCTATTCAAGATATTTATCATTTATCATTTGCTGTCCGTTCTGGAAATGTTATGCAAAACAGTACCGCATAGAACATAGGTTGCCATGAAAAAAAAAAAAGAAAATATTTCTGTTAATCTCTATTTCTGTTAATTACTGACCGTTTACTTTCTGATGTTCCTTTGTTTTATTTCTTATCGCCAAAATCTATTTCACATCAAAATTTACTTTTGTTTTTAAGCTTTTTCAAATTTTTATAAATAAATTCTATAAGTAGGTGTCAAAATTGACGAATGGCAAATAAAATTATTTTTTTCCACGTCTGAACAACCCATTTTAATACATTTGGTTTCTTGCATAAAAATCGGTTGGTAAACTGTCAGAAATTGTCAGAAATATTTTGTCAGTTTTTTTTTTCATGGCAACCCTAGCAAATGCCAACATTTTGAAATCGGCTAAAAATTATCTTTCAAAATATGGAAAAATATATAGGGTGTTCCATTTAAAAAAGCATAAATAGCATCTCTCTCTACCTTCCGATGCCATTTTCTATATTTTTTCGGCAAAAAATATTTGACACCAAAATCTACAACTTTGTCTCTACATTTTTTAATTTTGCTACCTGAACGTGCGTTTCAAAGCCACTGTAGTGTCTTAATTATGAATATTATGAAAGAACTTGTTATTATTAGTTAGGAAATAGCTGTGTGGTGTTTGTGAATCATGTTTACTTCTTCAAAGTATACAGGGTGGCCAAAAATTATTTTTAAATTTACAACTTTTTAAATTGAATTTTCTTAATCTTATCAAATGGAACACCTGGTTTATTTTTCGACAATGTCGTAAGCAAAATGGGCAAGGAACTACTTGTATCTATTTGGTAGAATCTACAAGACATCTCACTGAAGTTTTCCGCTATTTCGATTTTAATGGATTTTTTGCTCTTGACCATTGATCACAATTATTCTGTTTTCTGGGGTTTCTCTGTTTTCTTAGTTAAAAGAGATAAATAAACCGAAACGTCAGAAGATTTGATTTTGGTTAATTACATAATCAAGAATCCTAGAAACACATCAAAAAAAGCTATTTTGTACAAGAGGTCTACATTAATTTAATTACCTTTTCATATTTTCCTCAAACAGGTCGATCGATAAAGGAAAAGTGAAGGAATGCCTCAAAATTCGATACCCACCTCTATCTGACGTCGTCGCGAAAGACACCCCACGCAAATAAGTCGAGGGGCAGCCCTGCGACAATGGAGCCTAACCCTTGTATCCGAATAAACTTACTACAACTACTTTCGCAAGTTTGCAATCTTCTAGTTGCCGTTTAATAAGTTCCAACCGAGGTTTCAACGTATTCGTCTTTAATCTGGGTTGTTTGACTTCTGCCTCCCACTAAATACTTACCTACTTTATTAAAATCATTGCGCCAGGGTGTACGCGTACATATTACTGGCGCAAATCAGTTTCTGAAGTACAGTAAAACTGAAAGGTGGTTAATGAATTTTTGTTAGGTTCCTAGAGGAGTTCGTTACACCTCCCCCTTTTTTGTTTTCATTGTTTTTTATTAAATATTTGCACCTCTTTGACTTATAAAATAATTAACCTGCGCCCCATTCGTATAGAAAATGGGGGAAACGCGTTTTGGTGAATAATAAAAAAAATATAAAACTAGTCATAATATTGAAAAAGAAAGGTGGAGGACAATCGGAGCCTCCAAAAGATGTAAGGTAAGTTCAGTTGAACTTGTAAAACATTTCGCTTCGTGGCAGTTCCATCCCGGATAGTGCTTTTTGTTTTCCTTCTCAGTTGGAGTTGGTATATAACATTTTCCGTTAAATAACTTATTAGAGCGAGCCGAGCAGAGGGGAATTTATATGCTTGTTGGGGATCAAGGTAATATTTGCCCTGTTTATTACAAAGTAATAAAAAGTGTTTAATTTTTCACCCTTCAATTTGTGAGTTCGACGTCGATGTAAGTTCTCCTTTTAGCTCTCGGGTAATATGTATTTTTATTGACTGTAAATAAGTTTTCCCATGTTTAAGTTCATAGACGTAGCTAAGCCATCTTGGGGTCGGCCGTTATGTCACGTGTGTTCTGTAATAAATAACTCATGTCGGTTTATAGCTGGGAAAGGAGCTTTAGACGGGGCAAATAAAAATAATGCAATAGCCATGTCAGGAGTTAAACGTACAGTCGCGCCTATTACACACTCTCGGACGTGCTCCTTATGTTCTTTTTATGTTTTCTGCTCTCTAGTAAAATTCACTTATAATAGCTCTGTCAACAAATTACTCTGGAAAGAAATAACCCCACGTTTCAGCCACTCAGGGGATTTTCCTACGCCTAAGGAGGATTAGCCAACCGTCGGAAATGCCCGCAGTAAAAAATAAAATTAAATGTATATATTCCTATCTCCTACTTTCCAAGGCATTCATATGATAATAGTAATGCTGTTCTCGTATTAGTCGTAATGCTTCTCCAGAAACTTCTGATGATGGCAACCAAAGAGAAAATCTTGCAGAATAAGCTCAAGAAATTTAACAATTGGAACATTTAAAAAATGGCAACCTTGTCGACCGGCCAGGCGTAAGTGCACCGAAAGTTTGTCCAGAGGCGCCGGAATTACATTTAAACTAATCTACCCATAAAAATATGACCCCCACTTGAAACAGTTTTGCATCCTGTATACAGGGTGAATACCAACAACTCATTTTAATTTTAAGGGATGGTAGGTCCCTTAATGGTAAGGCCATATACCAAAAATAAAAAATATATACCTTGTAGTTTTCGAGATAGAAAATAAATTAAAATACGTCAACATTTTCAGAACTTCGTAACTTACCTATCTCAACAGAAAATAAATCAGGATAGGTCTTTGCCTCTGGCATTCACCTTGTTTTTTGCAATCATAAATTCACTAGTTTTTGCTGTCACTGTCAATTAACTTGTCTCCGATCGCAAATATTTAACATTAGAGCAGTGTCGGCCTGTGTTGCATTTATGATTTTTTCCCTGTGTAATGTTGCAGGTGGTCGAATATGAAAGACCGTCGAACGGCGGCTTAAGTTTATTAGACGTGTTTTGCCGCGTTTTTTACGTTAGAACTTGGAATCTGTTACTTAGATTCACCCCATAAGTGGGTCAGTAGAGCGACTAAGCGGTACCCAAAAGTTTACCAGAATTTTACGTAGGGTAGGTCAGTTTTTCAACTTTCTTTTTTATATTTTTTTATTGGTAATTTGTGTTATAAATATCAACAGAAATTAAAATGAGTTATTGGTATTCACAGTGTATAGCTGATATTTTTTTTGCTTATTGAAATATTTACTGAGAACAAGGATCAGGTTAAATTCCATAAAAAATGGACCATGCGTCGCGTCAGCTTTTGAATATCGAATTCACAAAGCCAGATTAAATACCTACAAGAAGTGGTATTGTCTGTAGAATAGCGTCTTGTGAACTACAGCTACTTACGTGAGAGGAACATATTGAATTGGTAATTAGTTATCAGGATCCGGCAAACCGATTAGAGGAAAGGATAGTTATACTTTACATACATAGGGTGACAATGTTATGAATAATTTAGAGAACGTCGTTGTAGACTTCAAACAACTTGAAGCTCAACAGACGAATATGCAAATTAATAAATCTTGCGTCTTACTTTGAGATGTCTCGAATCAGAATGTGGCTGGATCTGCATATAAATAGGAGTTGGACACTTGAGACTTCCTTATTGCTCGAGATCTTTATACAAAAAACACATGAGCCCTTCAATTCCATATTTTGATTTGTTGCCTGGCTTTTCTTTCAAGTAGGACCGATTCCATTTATTTTTTTTTTCGGTGCACGTGACGCTTTCGCCTTATAGAAAAATAAATAATAATTTATATATCCTCGCAGCGCGTCTATTTTTGGCTTAATAAACCCCCATGAAAGTATATGGAAACTTAATCTTGAGATACGCGTCACGGTAAATTTATAGCCGAACATTTACTAAACAAAGGGGCCTCGGACGGGAATCTATCGGTATTGTTTTTCTGCAATATCGGAATATAATGAATTATGTGTTTGGCTTCGGGCCATTTGTAGCAGTTAGCTAATTCCCGGGGTTGAAAAGTCTATTAAATATTTATAAAAAATGTTATGACATAATTTGAACGGTTGCATTTTGCCATATCAACAAACATTCATTAAATTTACATGGTGTAATTTAAGATGGAAAATATTGTGATTTCTCTTATAAAGCTCTTATAGCGCTTAAATGGCATCACTATTTAGTAATCTTAGACGGAGATCAAAATACTGGTAACTTACCTTTTTATACAGGGTGATTCACGAGGAAAGGGCCAAAATGTTATGGTAGATAGAGTTCACTTAGGTGAATTAGAAATGACTATTGAAAAAAGCCTGAGCCTTTTTTTTATTGAACTACAGGGTGATTTATGAATTTTGCCCAATATTTCTTAAGGCCATATCTTTTACGCTAATCACTAGAATCAGCTCGTATTGTGGGTATATAGTATACTATTAATTGTCAATTTACATGCATAATCAAAGACAGAAAATTCCAGGGCCGGCTCAACTAATTTTTATTTTTAGGGCTCCTATGAAAAAATCACCCTGTGTACGTGATTTTTAAATTCTAATACTGAATTATGAAACTACATACAAAAATGATCGAAAATATGTATTTTGTTGTTTTGCCACACTTTGGGCTAATTTTAAATAAACGATCAATTTTCGCCAAAATCGAAAGTCTGCACAAAATAAATTTATAAAATTACATTTTCCTCTCTTATTTAAACTAAAATATTTGTTATACAAAATGTTGTGATTTCATGGTTGATTAATATGAAATAAATAATCGAAAATAAATAATTTCAACATCAGATTAAGTAATTTTTATTTCTGAGGTTTCTGTGAAAAATCAGTCTGTATACATTTTTCTCAAATTCTAATAATTGATTGAATTTTTTCATAGGAGCCCTAAAAATAAAAATTAATTGAGCCGGCCCTGGTATTTTCAGTCTTTGATTATGCATGTAAATTGACAATTAATAGTATACTATATACCCTCAATACGAGCTGATTCTAGTGATTAGTTTAAAAGATATGACCTTAGGAAGTATTGGGCAAAACTCATAAATCACCCTGTAGTTCAATAACAAAAAGGCTCAGGCTTTTTTTAATAGTCATTTCTAATTCACCTAAGTGAATTCTATCTACCATAACGTTTTGTCCCTTTCCTCGTGAATCACCCTGTATAACCATTTGTTTGAAAATTTTGTGAAAATTTTTTTGGAATTTTTTAAAAATTTAATTTTTTTTTTTATTTATTTTATGCCCCACTTTTTTAGCGAATCAAAAGTTTGTCTTTGGTTTCGTTACCATGGCAACCCAAAAAATTTCCGGAAAATTTTCATCCTCCAAGGTACCCTGAGCGAAATTAATAAGTGGAAATTGTCTGTCAATTTATTGACATATGATCATATTTAACGTTTGCTGTCACATAAATAAATAAACTGTTGTGAAGTTTGAAGATATAAAAAAAAAAACATTATTCCGTCCATTTTAGTGAAGAAAACATAATATAAAACATTAAGCACTACAGATAAATTTCTATAACCATTCGTTGTTGTTTAATACTCAAATATGTTTAACTATACTAAAAACTAAAAAAAATAACTTTCAATTTAACATCATTGAAAAAAAATAAATGATCTGCATAAATTCGTTGTAATTGTTTTAACAATATAAATACTTTCTACTCAAAATCTTCCTGATTTCATATACTTAGTATATTATAAGAAAAAGTCTCGGAAAAAGTTAAAAAAAAAATTATTTAAATCTCCTGAGGGATTCTGAAGCCAAAATCTTCATTCACTCCACTATCATTTAAATTACTGGAAGGAATGAACTGCCGAAAAATATGGCCAAAAATTGTTTACGATAAATGATATAACTTTAAGCTGGTAACTTCACATAAAAATTAAATACAAACGAAAAGAAGAAATTATTTTCGTGCACATCCTCGAGGACATTGTTAAAATGGACGGCACGTGCTCTGATACATTTCAAAAATCAAAATAACTGCAGGTGGTTTATGATATATTACAAAATCAATTTTGTACATAATTATATAGATTTATTCTATCATTACAAATTGCGTGTGTCTAGTGGTCAGCATCGGCATAAGTTGATATATCGTAGTCGTTATACAAACCAAAGACAAATAGCTATAATGACATCGTCTGACACTAACAACTAGGTATATAAAAGTTGTATTACTAAATATTGCTCAACTAATTGCGCCACGTATATAAAACATGTTATACTTTTGGATTTCTCTGCATCACATAATCCGTATCCTAATGGGGACTAATTAATTTGATTATTTAATACCTTACACGAATTATCTTCTCTGGTTTTCTTGACTAGAATATTTTGAGTTACAGAGAGTGTTGAATCGAACACTCGAATTAGTATTAGAATTATCATATTTTAATTCCTCCATATATTTAATTAAAGATACTTGACTGTCTGATACATCATCGGGCTCGTCTACTTCTTCGCGCTTATCTGCTCGAATGGGCTCTGTCTCGTCTGAATAATCACCTTTTAAATTTTGAATCTCCAAATCCTCGTCAACGTACTTTTCGTTCAACAGCAAGTGTTCAAATATCTTACAAGCACCGTTTAATACTTTAGATGATAAACCGTTCTTGTGGCCGTTTGTAACACCGTTACCTGTTGTTATGCCGTTTTTATACCCATTTGCTGTGTTGCACGGCTCGTTGTTCTTGTGGTAACCGTTCTTCTCACAAATCTCCAAGAGCGACTTGAAGTTGTCCTCTTTCTCCTTAAAACTTATCGACTGCTTTACACTACTCCTATTCAGGGAATTATCTCGTGATCTTATGGCGAAGCTTTTGATGATTTGCAGGTTGTTCTTCGAAATAGTTTGCGTTTCAAATTTGTCCGAGCTCTCAATTTCCTCCAATCGGTGCTCCAACTCTTCGTTTCGTTTTTCTATTTCCTTGCGCTTCTGGATTTCCTCCATCAGTTTTGTGTTTAATTCCAAAACTTTTTCTGTGTCGATACTGTTTTTGCTGACGATTTTTCCGCTCTTCCTCTGAATATTATCGACAGTTTTGGATTTTCTGATAGTTTGTTCGTTTATAAAATTGCTGCCTTTAGATATATTTTTCATAGGCGCCGACTTTGTTTTGTGAATAGTGCTGCTTGCCGCAACAGAGAATTTTGAGGCGGAATCACGCACCGAGTTCCACGTTAAAGTTAGGGCGGTGTTGCACCACTGGTATTCCGGCTGATACCCGAACTGCTGCTTGTCTCTTAACAGTTGTAGCACTCTCTCTATTGTTGCAATATTTAGCATTTCGTTTTGTCTCAAGTCGATGATTTCCAAGGACCTATTGTATTCAACTATGTCTATTATTTTGCTCCCTATGTTTTCGGTTATTCCACATCTTTGCAAATCGACCGCCTTTATCCACAAGTCGTCCTCCAGTTCGTCTAAGATGTAGCTCAAACCCTCGTCGCCGAAATTGGGATTGCAGTTTATTGTAATTCTTTTTATTCCACGCATTGCGCCCGATACCGGGCTTTCATATCGTAAGGAATTATGCCAGCTCTCGCAGTATCTATTGATTTGCTGGTATTTTATTAGTTTGCCTAGTTGGTTTCCACTTTCTGCTGACAGCCCGCAAGCAGACAGGTTTATTGTTTCAATATTTGGTGTAAAACGTAAATATGTACATACCAATTGGCAACCAACGTCATTGACGGTACAGTTAGCAAAGGATAACGATTTAATGGTTTTGTTTTTCTTCAGGGCTTGAAGTAGAGGTTCCAAATAGTCACTGAACATCGGCAACCCGTCTAGTTCTAGGCAAGTTAGTACCTCGGTGTTTCTTACGGTGGTGGATAGGGACTTCAGGAGTTGCCTTAGAATATAAGACGTCCAAAGTGAACCGAAACGCCTCTTCATATGCTTAGCTTTATCCTCGGTGTCGACTTCGTGCAAGAACTGACAGTTGCTTATCCTACTTTTGATGTTGATCACATGGAGACTCGTATCGTGACGGAGGGCGTTTATGATCGGGTTCCACTCCTCCACCTTCAGGCGATCAGCAACAAATTCTAAAATAGTTTGGCATTTGGGTTTGGCAGGCTTGACGACAGGAGCCGGAGTGCAGTTAATACGACGACACAGTTCCGTGTACCATACATAAAATACATTTATGGGTTTCAGATTGGTCCTGACCGACGATTTGGATGTATCCATATTTCAAGTGATAATTTTGGCGGATTGTACTTACTTATTAATTAAAAACAAACAGCATTTTACAGATATTGACAAACATAAAAATAATTATTTTGACGTTTATGACACCACCTGAATAACAATGACAGATTGATGGCGAAAATAAATGAAAGATGCTTATAATCCCCGCGGTCATTAAGAGATTGACTGTTACTATTTTTTTGCAATTTTGTGCCAATTGTTAAAATGGCAAATTAAGTATAATCGCGTAAAGTTTTTAATAGTTTCGATAATGGACAGCTAGGGTGAAGCAACGTTGCACCCCATTACCTATAAGAAACAAATTCCCAAACCTTACTATCAGAAATATTAATGCGAAAAGTACTTGTCCTTATAAACAGATCCTTTTTTGGTAATAATTTAGAAATTGCAGATTTTATTCTGTTTTTTACTCCAAGTTTTGTACAGATTTTTTGAGTCTTTAACATACGTTGTAGGTTTGTTTAGTGCCATTAGTATAGTAAATGGCTTGCAAAATCGAACTTACCATATAAATACAAGAGTTTTTTCTCTCTGGAACTTTTTGGTACGGTGGGCGGATTGGGGGGAGGTGGCATTTTTTTTTAAATCGAATTATTACCGATATTTTTCCGCATAGACTGAAAACAAAATTTTATTTTTCAATCTCCATTTGCAAGAAGCTAAAAGGTAGGCTGTGCTCCCCTATTTTCATTGTCAATAACTAAGTCCATATTGACAGATAAAACGTGAACACTCTGTAAGAATAATACATTGCAATATGCAAAAATTAACAAAAAATATTTCACTTGCCAAAGCACTAGGGTTTCAAAATTTTTTCTGGTCTATTAATTATTTGAGAAAATCTGTGTCATTTGGCAACTAAATTATTATAGTAGAAGATTAGCTATTACTAGCTCATAAGTTATATTTTGGATAAAAGCTTCTCACACTGCAATCTTTTTTCAGGTTAAGCCAATGGACGAACTATTATGGAAAGAAGCAGATTTAGCTGAACATATCCAAATCTTTCTGCTCCTTCTTGTTGCTGGTGCTTGTTGGTATATAAATAACGTCGTAATTTGCGGCCCAAAATTGGATTCCATTGTCAATTACTTTGATCGCCAAATGCAATTAACGGTGGAATAAAATTATGAGCACATCGCAAAAACTTTCTACCCAACCGGTAGGTACATAGAATCAACCGGAAGGCTTAGAAAGTCATCATGATATGCAGAAGAGGAGCCTCATCGACACTTTATTACGTGGCGTATTCAATTGGATACCATTTTTAGTTAAAGGTAAAAGTTCATGCACTCGCGATTTGCGATTTGCGATTTTCAGGATTTAATTTGATTGGCTAGTTTCAAAAATGTAAGGCACAACTATTTGTAATTAAATTTATTGCGAGAATAGCAAAATTTAAATTTGGGGGGCGGGAGAATTGAAATTGTTTCTATTTTTCGCGATTATCGCGAAATTTTTTTGAACTGCGCATGGGATTTTCTTCATAGAAATACCGATGAACTATATTTTTTTTGCATTGAAGCCCCAATCTTTTCTTTTCATAAAAATATCTCTCACTGCACAATATCTCTGTATTTTCTTTTCTTTTTCTGATTAAATACTAAGTTATAATTATTCTTCTACGTTGTAAAAGCCTCAACACATCAGTATTATTTATGGTATTTACTTGTTATCAAGTAGTTTTTTCGTTTTTTGTTGTATGTATAATTTTTTGGTTAACAGCAACAACAGCAAATCTGACAAGACAAGTATGTTTGAAATTCAAAAGTAACTAGTTTTCGCGTTTGTGCATGAACGAACATTATTTTTCATTATAGAATCGCATATCGTAAATCGTAAATCGCTAGTGCATGAACTTACCTTAAAACTGGAATCGAATTATACAATGTCAGCAATATATCCGTCGGCCTACCATCCGGAAGGCAATAGTTTTTCTATCGTGAATAATAACAATAGTTTTCCTATTGCCTAGCTGACAGCCGGTGGGAAGCTGGGGGAGTGTGTCCACTTCACAGACCTAGAAGAGATCCCACATCAGATGAATAGCTATTATAGCAAAACCAAACAGAATTAGTTATTGAGTTAAACGACAAACGGCAAGAATAGTTGGTGGGGATCGGAACATCTTTATGTGGGTAATATGATGGGCGTTATTGAAGGTTATTGGCGGGGGAAACGTGGCCCTAAAAAGTTAGTACCCTGCACACTAATTATTTCGAGGCGTCGTGATTTGCGCTTCACATGTGTAAATGTCCTCACCAACGGCTTCCTCAGCCTTATATGCCACAGTTTCCTTTATCAAACGAATAAAAGAAGACTTCAGTCAGGTCGAAGATTTATATATCCAACAAGTTCCAGTGGCGGGGAAAGCGGCTAGGATTGGGTATCGTTCATAGTTCACTCTACCGTAAAGAGACACATGGGCGCCGGAAGGGGAGGTCAAAGCATGGCACTTGCCTGGAATTTACTTTGCTATAGCTGTATATTCGTATATACGTTTTTTTTAATAATAAAAATGTAAAATTTTTAATATATTTTACTATTTGACCCTTCCGGCTCCCATGGAGGGATAGGTCGGTTTCGTTAAACCAGAGCCGAGATCTCGACGAGTATCTTGAGAATATCTGCGTTATTTCTGTTATAAAATAGCTTGGATATATCAAGTGTTAAGGCTTGTAACTGTATTCGGGAATTTTCTGGGGGCTTCGGAGCCCAGAAGGCAGTTAGTAGGCTCTGGTTTTCGCGTGCGAGTGATGGTACTATGGAGACGAACCGCTTTAGGGAAAGGAGATAAAGGCATGTATTAGTATATTATTGAATTATTATTCTTACTAATTTATATTTTTCTATATGTAGGTAGGTTCCGAACGAGATAGGACATGGTGAAAACATCGTAAGGTAAATATACATAACCACTTTTTATATCCGATTTATTTTGATCATGAGAAGGACCACAATTTGCATATATATCTTCTGGCAAAATAAGAAAAATCTGTATTTATTAATCTTACAGATGCAAAATATTCGCAATTTTGATTTGGTCAAAACGTCATGTCGTCTTTCTCAGATCAAAATACGCTCTAATAGTGTAGGTTTATTTATCACCGTTCCTTCATCAAATCGGCTAAGGTTAATAGTGATCAAAAGTTTTTCTTGTTGTAGCTCAGTAATTAACCCACCAGATTATCTAGTAAAAGATTTACTTGCTGAGCGAAAAGCATATTGTTCAATAAAAAAACCGTTTGTTGAGTTTAAATCAAAATCAGTTAACAAAATATTCTTTAGTACTAGCTTGTACGGTAGGACCAGTATTGGTTTCTTTCATAAAAGTATTAGTCGTCATTTAAGTATTTTTATTAAATGTCTAACTATTTTTTCTTTTGTTTCAGGGTGAGTGATAGGGTTTATATTGTGCCACCAAAGAAAGTATCGTAAAAGGGAAAGGGGCTTCAAATGAAAAACATTTGAAAAATGGTATGTCTTAACCACCACATTGTCACCTATTATCAATTTATATAAGTATTGATATTGCTTATTTGTCCACAGGAGAGCCCTCGTCAACAAAGATATACCAACGTATGCGTCCGTTAGCACTAGCTTGGACGGTAAGTCCCATTTTGCAGTTTTATCGCAAGAAAACTAACTATTTTCTCCTTTGTTTTATGGCGAGCCTTGGAAAGCGACAGTGTTTGAAATGTGAAACAAGAAGAGGAGTTCATAATGTCACTAAACGACAAATGCCAGTTATTCTAAATGGCTTTCTTTCAAAACTTTAAAAGGAAATAATTTATGTTTTGGCACTTGCTTAGATGGTAGGTAGATATGGTTAACCTCTTTGGAGCGTTATTATTTATTTTTATTTTGTAGATAGGTTCAGAACGAGATGGAATATGATTAAGTGGTAAGTTTATATATCATGATCTAATAATCGGCAATAGCATCACTAAAGAGTGAAGACTGACGCGGTATTGATTTGTTCCTGTGCAACGTGATAATGAATAAAAATAAATATAAAAGTGCAATGTAAGTGTCGACTGTGGTGAGTAAATATATGTGAATTTAACGTGTGGTGTATAGTTACCACAGGGAAGTATTTAATTATTATTATTTCTGTATTAAATATAGAAGCACCCTCTGATTATGCCGAGGAGGTGTATCTCTCAGTAATAGTTACTAAGTAACCATATTTTTTAGATTTATTGAGAACGTGAAAAATCCTATGATGGAGTATTGAGGAAAGGACTCTCACACTAAAATAATAAATAAGCAAATGATTGTACTAAAATAAATATTTTGTGGTGTGGTAAGATAATGACTGTCATTTTTAAAAGATAATTTCTTTAATCCCATCTGTATTTTAGCCAGAAATCCAGTGTTCCAACACTTTTGCACAACCCCGTATAGTTTAATGGCTGTTATTAATTTGGAGCTGCAATAATGGCGTAAGAAGGTAGATCGTGAGGTGTTCGCTTGAAACTCCACCACACACAGGTGAGTAAGTTTTGATCCCATAATTGGCAGCGATTTTTTTTATAAAATAATCCATTTCGGAAATATTTCATTATTTGCTTCTAATGTGCCAGTTCTTTAAACAATAATTGTTATATAAGGAAGCAAATGTTAAAGAAGATGCGATACTAGAGGGAAAGTTATGTTTATGCTACAGGTACACTTTTTCAAAAAAATGTACTCTTAATTAACTTTATGCTTAAAAATTTCAGAATGTTCTTAAACTTAACTCTGCCGACATCTATCGATACTCGAGTGAAATTATCTATCATATTTTATACCACTTGATCACCAAATAAAGCTGTTTTGCGGCTTGATCGTCATAAATACTTTTTATGACTTGGATAAAAGGTAACTAATAATAATATTAGTCCTGTTGGGTCAAATCTGTTTGTATTCGACATAAACTCATCCATTTTCATCAGAATTCTGCACCTTCTATAACCTTCCCTTATATCAAGCACCCAGGAGAACTGAAAGTTTAAGCTATTGACCACCAGATGGCAATAATCATGCTGATCGTTACACAGTCTTGTATATTACAGTGTGTTACAAAATATTTTCGCATTGACAAAAATTTGTCCTTATTTTACGAAATCTGGTGAAGTATCTGAAAACACCAAACAAAAGAAATAAAACACCAATTTTTAAAAATCATTTTATTTTAGCGAGCCTGCATATCATCTAAAAATAGAAAATTTTAATAAAACAAATGGGCAGATACAGGGTGTTTCAGATCATAGTGACAGCCTAATGGGAGTTAGGGTACACTTAACTGGAGTCAAAATTTACGCTTAAATGTTTTTTGCTATAACTAAAACTGTATCCGCCATATTTTTGGAGCAGCTGTACATATTTGGGGAAAAAATTGATACAAATGTTTAGTTCAATCAGAATCTTAACTAAAAAAATGGAAAGGTAATGTTATGGATGACAACGCGTGCGAAAAGTAAGGTTATGGTTTTTTGACAGCTCGATGGTGGCCACGAAAGTAAGGTTATGTTGGAGTTGGGAAGGGTACGAGAATTACTAAATGCAAGATTCTGATTGGCTGGGGGCGGAGCTAAGCTAGAATAGGCGAAAGGGAGATATTCCATTTAAAACAAAAAAATTGGTGTCATTTCTGATTAGAACGAAATCAGTATTGTCAGATTCTAGCTTTAGTAACGGTTCAAGTTTCAGAAATTTATCTTTTATGACCAAGTTATTTCGTACGCCACCAGGTGTGTACCAAATTTGATCTCAGTACGTACTGACGTTCCAAAAATATGTCGAACTACAGTTTTGGTCAAAAGTTATAAATTATCCAGGGTGTCAGAATCATCCATGGAAAAGTTTGGAGGTGTGTTGAACTCAGCTAAGCACCCTCCCATTGCACTTCGTTACTTTAAACCTGAAACATGAATTTGGAACTTACCTTTGGCGCTGAGTAACTGTTGCCAGAGGCATTTTCGCAACGCCTCCCTCCAAGATTTCTGTATCTCTTCCGTTTTTGCTTTTAGCTTAAATTCAATCTCGTTCCCAGTCAGTTTGCTGTTCACGAAGTCTTTCAGGAGTATTTTAGTTGACTTGGCGTCAGGCGGGGCCAGGCTTAAGTTGCTTATTCTTATGCTACCAAAATAGTAACATGCGTCTTCATTTTTCTGACACTACAAACAAAGATGGCAATAATACCTACAGATGAAGATAGTTCATATGCGAAAATCTCCGTCACTAACTGATTAAACCAAACCAGCCAAACCCATAATTTAGCCCTTTCAAAAATTTCGAGCAGGATCGCCCATCTACAACGGTCTAACAAAAAATACATTTACTGAGAAACTTTTCCCTGGCGCAAGTAAACAAATCAAAATATCGATACTTACTGTCGTGAAGACAATAATTTTCTCGAACAGGAACGCCGTCACTTTCTTTCTCTTGGGCCTCTTTAATTTGAACACGTCCTTCATTATTAAATTCCCATATCCAGTAACATCAAAGGGGCATGCCTGTATGGATACATGAGCAAGTGATGCATTCTCTGTGTCAACCTCTCTCCTTTCAAAGTTGATGGGAGCTGAAATATAATTTTCCTGCGATTGCGAGTCTTCATTACTCTGATAGTACGACACGAACGTTTTTCGCTTTGATTTCCTTAAAGACTGTCTTAATTGCTTCCAGAGTCGGCCATTGTTTAAGTTCCCTGTTGTACTTGACACTTCATCTTCCATTATAGCAGCCGAGTAAATAGACTCACGGAACGTAATAAGTTGCTATCTGTACTTATTTGTTTAGCAAAATTAGACCGCAATGTTATCTTATCGCGATCCGCTATGATGCCATAATTATAAATCGTATGCGTTATGATTATATCCGATAAAAATAATTTACTGCGTCTGTAGGAAGTCTCCACTAAAAGCATTTTGCTTTATGCAGTTATTCTTTCGAAGGACAATGTGCTGGCAAGGATTTTAGGCCGCGTTTTGCAGAGGAATAAAATCCATAGACTTGAGGGACAAAAATAAAAACACAATAATAATATAATAACAGCCTTTATATTTGCTACATGTCTTAGAACATATCAAAAATAAATAAAATAACATTGGTATAGTATCACTAAAATTACTAAAAATATAGTGTAGGTACATAAAAATTTCATAAACTGTAAATTAGTCTCTCATAACGTCACATAAAATGTTGAAGCACCTGCAATATTATTACAATATTTAGGAACAATTTATCTGGGGTCCAGCACACTCACTAATTTTGTTTTTTTTTACCTGTGGATTTTATGCGATTTCTACGTTGGGAGCTTCCCTCTTTCTGTCGCTTTTGGTACAGCTTCAGGGTGTTCTCTAAGAAAAGTAAAATGGCTGTTAGTACGGCTAGTTATACTTTAAGAATTTATTGATTTTTATAGTTAGGCGCAGCCCAACGCCAGTCCTGACTCTTGCTTTCCTTACCTTTTACATTGAGAAGTTGTTGCCACAGCATATCCTCGATCGCTTTTCTCCACGTAGCTCTGATTTTTTCTGTTTTCGCCTCTAACACATATGTATACTTGTCGTTCCTCGTTTTTTTGCACTTGGTGAAATCCGTTAAGTGCATGGTTAGATCCTCAAAGGTCGCTATCCTCAGATCGTTCATTTTTATACTGTCCCAGTAGTGGTACCTTTCCATGTTATTCTGTAAAGCGAGGTATTTAGTTTGATGTTTAATTGTTAAATCGGAGGACTCTAAATAAGGTAGGTCTTAAAAGCCTGGTCAGTCTGTTGTCAACTGTTCACCTGTCGATTTTTTTATTACTAATTGTGTTACCTCGTATAATGATGTGATGATTTCTTGCAGTTTTTTTTTTGCTAAATATTGCTTTGGTTGTGTGGTATTATATGTCGGTTGTTTATAGCGCAACACGCTATTGAATAGCTGGAGGTAATGCGATGTCAACTGTTCACCTGTCGGTTTATTTATTGCTAAGTGTGTTATCGCTCGTAATATTGTGGTAAATGCTTTTTTACACCAAATATTTAAGAACTTTAGTGTCAGCTGTTCATCCGTCGGTTTATTTTTTCGTAAGTGTGTTGTTTCGAATAATTTTGTGTAACGTCAATTATTTTAAACATGAGCCTGGAAACACCCCACTTATTTCGATTCTGTTTCTGTATGTGTACCGTTTAAAAAAATTTGCTACAAACAAGTACTTACTTGGTTATTTAAGGTTAACACAATAATGTTGTCAAATAAAAATACCATCGACTCCAATCTCCTCGGCTTGAGGATATTGAATTTTTCCCTCATTTTAAAAGAGCCGTAGTCCAACTTCGAAATGGGACTGTTTTCTATAGACTCTATCGCCACAAAATCGTTCCCCTTCGACATTTCTCTCTTGATTATCTCCAGAGCGATGGTTGCGTTTCCTGTCGGCAATTCCAATTTCGTTAGTTGTTTTTCTATGCTTTCCAAAAATAATTTGTATTTTCCCAGTCTTTGTAGGGGCGTTAGGAGGTATGCTGATAGGTCCAATCGTTCTTTGAATCTCTCCTGGGCTTTCTAAGGCAAGAAAATAAGTCACACATTAGAAGTAAAAGCCGCTACGAACTATGAAGTCGACTGGGTTTAGATCTGTGCTATTAAGTGGTCACTCCAACTGACCAAATTACCCAATAAGTAATTGAAAAATGAAAGGCCAAAAAGGACAATTTGTAGCGCCTGTTTTTGGAAGTTCAAGGGCATAATTTTTCTGCCGTCCAAGGGTTTGTTATTTACGAAATAATTATTTACCTTTACAACAGGGGTAAAATCTCTCAATACAGCATCGGCTTTGGGTTTGTTCTTAAAATAATTCGGGTATAGTTCGAACAAGCGTTCCTAAAACATAGTTTAGTTTAGTCGTATGGTAAGTGCATATGTGATATTGTTTTACAAAATTTATGAAGGTCTTCACAACGTCTTGTATTTCGTCACCACAATTCTCCAGCGCTTCTAAAAATCGTCTCTGGTGTTCCAATAACTTTGGTAGGTTGCCAAATATGTAGCAAGTGGTGCCTATTAAGTATGGTGGGGTGTGTCTTTCTATGTAAGGCATATATTTCTAAAATAGAAGGAGCTTGTTAGGACAAATATCAGTTTTTCGTAAATTTGTCTTACGTTTACTGCTTTGTGCAGATCCTCTACGTACTTCTTTTCCGTTGCTTTAATCTCGTCGATAATATAGGATAATCTAAAATACAATGAGGTCATAAATCGCTTGCATACCTTTTTTTTAATATAAATATAAAAATATATGAAATTAATAAGTTGAGATATATCATGAGTTCATGACTCAGCTAGTATTACTCTTAATTCTATTCAACAACATAAACTTTGTTGGATACCTGTCGGCAAAATATCGTCGCTATTTAAATTACGATGCATGATAAGATTGGGCCATGAAAATTATTGACATATCGCCGCTCGATAACGTTTATAGCTTCTTGTTATCATTTTAAACAAAATACACATTTAATAATTGCCATTTACTTTCACATTTAAATCAAGTATTACTAGGAACGGTTTACGATAATTTTGCGAATGACGACACAGCAGTTGCCAATATTACTTACAAAATTAATAACTGATAAAGAAATTACAAGCTAAAGTTCCTTTCAATAAGATTGATTTGTAACTTATATTAATAAAATATGTAACCAAGGACAAGGAGGTGTAGAACGTACATTTCGAAAAACAAATATTTTTTCTCTTATTACGGAAGCTATTAATGAAATCAACGATTAAGCAGGTGCGTAGATCGTCAGTCAGTGTGTCTGAAGAAGCGGAAGTAAGTTTCCTGATTAACAGACAGATTTCGATAAGCAAAGTTGATTCAAAGATCAATAACTGCAGAAGAAACAGACGACAATAAAAGAGTTCAAACAAGGTGTCAGAAGCAATTGAAGGATTGATTACTGATGTCATTAAACTTACTGTCCCTTTTGTGTAAACGAGTTGTTTCGGCTAACTGGAGACTGTGGTTCCATCCCGTCCTCCAGCGTGGGACTGTTGACCGTTTCCGGGTACCCGATTCTTTCTATCCGTACAATGCCTTGGTGGTCGCAAAACGTTTCTCTCCTCACGTTGTTGTAAACGTCATCGGTGCCGTTTCTTTGCTCCACGCTAATGCCTTCGTCGTCGGTGTCGAATATGTCGCTGTCTCTGGAGGTGTTTGAGTATAACGTTGATCTATTGGAATGCGGTCCGTAGGACACTAGCTCTGAGTTTTCGTGGATGAACTCCGTGGGGTCGTTTATTACGTTGAGCGTCTTGTCCTTGTTTTGTTGGAAGACCATGTCGGCGTTCTTAAACGAATTTTGTATGCTCTCCAACGAGTAGGGTTTGTCTAAACTTACGGTCCTTCGCTCGATTGAAATTTCCACTATGACCAACTCTCTACCTTCGTCGTTGTAGGCTTCCACAAAGAACGATCCGTTTTCTAGGTCGTCTCCAAGGCTTTCGCAAAATTCGTCGTCCAAGTTGCTTTCCCGTTTCTGTATGCTAGAATTACCACATGCTAGTTCATTATTTGAGGCGGTACCAAGGTCTGGCTCGTCCTTGTTTGATTCTGTTTCTAATGGAGCTAAATTCTCTACGCATTTTTGACAATCAGTGAGGTCTTCCTTGGAGAAGTAGGGACTTTGCTGCGATTCATACTCGTTTTGGAACATCTCAAATTCATGAGACATGCCCTCAAACAACTGCTTATATCTATCTATCTTCTTGTAGTGATGCACTTCTTCTACTTGCGGGTGTATATCTAGCGTAGCATCACTATTAACTTCATCGTCATCTATGAAGCCGTCTAACTTCATTTTAGCTAATTCTAGGTCCATTTCAAGCACAAGGCTTTTTCTGTACGTTTCAGTTTCACCTTCATATTCCGCTTCGATAAAACTTTTAATATCCCTGGTCCTTTTGGTAATGATTTCTTTAGACGATTTGGTACGGCCTCCTGAGGGAGATGGTGTAAAACTATCGCTGCTGTAAAACTGCGCCGTGGTTTTAGTAGGTTTGTCATTTTTGGTAAATTTATTTTCTAAAATGTTATCAGCGGAACCTCTTCTAGGCTCGTGTTTGTCATTTACCTTGTCTTGTACCTTAAGAGTTTTTGCGCTATCTCTCTTCATTGTTGTTTTACCCAAATCTACTGGTGCATTAGTCTTCTCAATATCTTTTGGTTTAGGTTCAATGTTTGGTCGGTAGTTTGATTTCTTTTGTTTATTTATGCTCCTGATACTAGCACGAGAGCTGCTGTTCCTTTGAAACGTGGTATCTTTATTGGTCTTGATTTTTTCTTCAAAGCAGCTCAGGGTTCTGGAGAAACTTGGAGTACTTTTGCTCTCCGCCAAAGTAGAATTGGGTGACTTATTCGGCCTTGATATTTCAAATATATTTCTTATCTTATTAAAATTGTCATCCTTAACCCTACCTTCCGCCGTATCCTGAGTGGCACACTTTTTATTAAGTCTTTTCGTGGCACATCGATTCATTATATGTATTCACTATTGTTTCACAATTGTCCTATTTATACCTAGTTTGATCTAGGCAGGTGCTGAGTGTCAAAAATGCATATTATTTTAAGCTTTCAATTTCTGTTACATTCACTACACTTTGTACCTAGCTGGAAACTGCTCCGCTAAAATATATCTTATCTAATCTATTTTTATCAACAGAAAAAACATTGTATTTCGTTCTCCGTTAGGTAGATACCATTGTTAGAATTTCTAAATGGCATTATTTTTATTATTACACTCATCCACTTTAATCTTTGTTGAGATATTGAGATAGCAAGTATCGACGATATTGATTTGTACGAAATCATCTTGATCGAATGTATTCTTGGTTGCATACCTTACAAGGTAAACTACAGACGCTCTGACCTCAGAAATTGATATATTTTTTTTTTACAGTAACTATTTTAAGCATTGACTAAACACTAAAAATGTTTTTCCATGACATTTGTCAAACGTGATTAATTATGTTAGGAATTTATGTGATAAGCATAAGCACGCATTCTTATTTCGATAGTCTCATAGCTTTCCTTAGCACTTGCATAAAATCGACCAAGTTGTACATCGACATAAATATTTCGATTTTCAAAATCTCAAACATAAAATACGATTTTTTCAAAACAAGACAGCAATAAGCATGACTAATTTTTTAAATTTATATTTGATGTTTACATATTACCTGTATTTGATTGTCGTCTAGTTAAAGGATAAGATAAAAATGTTAGACTGTGATAATATTGTCTTATTATTGAAACGCAAACGCCGGTAAGTAGATAGTGAAACATTATGTTTACAAGAATTTTGAAAACTATCAATCGATGAAATGGAGCAGAAGAATTTATTTAAAAAAAAATAATAATATTGTATATACCAGTTACACAAAGCTGCATGTTTTTAAATAATAAACCAAAAATACAACAATTTTACATTTTATTTTAATACTAAGAATAATATTTACATAACTGAAATCACTAAAATTACAGCTTAAATTAATCTCCAATAATTACAATTCAGACTTAAAACACATATTTTATACTTATACGAAGCTCAATTTATTAATATCTATATCACAATACTGAAAAAATATGAGGTAGTGTTATGAAACCAGTCCTACCCTATTTTCTATCTGTTTATACTACAATCTCTGTCTATCTACCAAATCAACATTCAAATTTAATGGAAACCATACTAAAATACCTTAAATTATTATATACAAACAACTCTATATGCTACGAATCTCATTTCTTTAAAATATTTTTTTAAATTGATTCCCTACTTAAACTATTTAAGGATCCAGTTTTTGTAATCACACATCAACGGCACAATATTCTACAAGTACTTATAATACTACTAATTCGATTTTCTCTTTCAATAACTGAAGATGCAGCAACATAAATTAAGTAACAAAATATAAAAGTAAAAAGTAAAACAAACGTCTCAGAAATCCTCAAATAATTTGAGGTCAGACTCATCCAATGGTACAGCCGACTTCCAGTCGCTCTCTGGATATTCATGGAAGTTGCTAGAATCACCTTCGTACAGCACGTTGGGAATGATGGGAGGCTGAAACAAAACTCACATGAACGACGTCCCAAATTATTGTCTTGTAGTTCTCCAAGGCTCGATACTAAGGCCCTTGATTATTTTGCTGTTTATAAATGACTTACTAGAAGGATAATTTATTTGGCAGTTGCATACTTACAATCAATTTTCTCAATACAACGTCCTGCCAGTCAATTTCCTTAAACCACCGGTGCCTTTTCACATCCTCCGTACCATTCTGAGTGAGAGAAAAATCTTTAGAATATTAAATCTGACTTAAGGCAGAATATTGTCACTATTTAACATTCTTACCTCCAGGTTTCCGAGCCTTTCTATTCGATCGTGCACTAACAGCTTGCTAATGAAATCTTGAGCGACAGAATCCAAGAAATCGGGCCAATCTACGTCTCCAATTATGATTTTCTCGTATATTGCAAATGGATCCGTATCGAAGAAAGGCGGGTATCCAACTAGCATTTCATACAGTAACACCCCTGCAAATAGAGATAGAAAATAGTGTCCCGTTGAACAATTTGTAATTATTTTGAAAAACCTGCTTATTTGTACAAGAGATAAGTGGATATAATATCAAGATGGCGTTACAGAGTTGCAGTTGATATGCTGGCAATTGGTACTCCAGTCTATAGCAGTTCATGAGCGGCTCATGAGCAGTCATGAGCAGGTCATGAGAAGGGCATAAGCAGGTCATGAGAAGGGCATGAGCAGGTCATGAGCAGTTCATGAACAGGTCATGTCCAGTTCATGAGCAGGTCATGGGCAGTTCATGAGCATTTCAAATCAGATGTATACTTAGTAAAGCCAACTTGAATCTGTAGCCTCCAGTACTTCAATCAAACTTATACGACTAATTTTTTCGAGAAAATACGCCTCGTTATATGGAGAGAAAATACTGTATTGGAAATGAAATCGTGACATATTTTGGATCATGTGTTAAAGTCAAAGATTTTGGTTATCCGAGCTTAAAATGATTCGACATTAAACTCTTGAACCCTCTTTGCCTCTTAGAACTAACACCTCTTCCTCTTGGTACCTAGGTGTTCAGAATTTCGAACCACCAGAAGAAGTCCAAAAATTATAATCTAGAACCTTTTCCACTATATTAGATTATTGCTCTCAAGTCACCTTAAATAGTCTTGGGTAGAAGTAATTCCTACTTCACCAATATCATATCTAAGATATTGAGGAAATGATTAGGTTTTAAATTATTAAAAGAATTGGACCAGCAACACTGATGATTTAGCCTTGCCGTCTTCTTGAATTCAAGATCGGTATCATATCCATCATCCACAAAACCCAGCATCCAATTTATGTAACAATTGCAACAACTGAAGAGTGAAGAAGGCTTGATTCTAAACAAGTCCATGGGCGTCACAGCCTCCAGTAAATAGGCTCACACGACACTAGAGTAACGTTGAGGCTGACACTAGTGATTAGTGATTGCACCAAATAAATCAACTTGAGTATTGGAATCGAAAGCACTATTCAAACTAAAGCTAAGGGAGACCATTGTAAGATCCTATCTGCTCAAAATGCGACAAGAATGAGGAAACTTTCCAATTTTTTTTATCAATATGAGTTATTGAAGTGTCTGAGAGTTCAGACTCATCTGAGGAGGTTTAAACTGGAAGCAGGCAATGAAATTAGTTGCGGGGTTGACAGAGAAAGCAAACAGTTCCTACAACTTATTTACCAGAAACTAGGGTCTTCTCGTTCTTTATTCCTCTTTGTCAGAAAGTTACAAGCTTTACATCTATGAGTTCCTTTCGCCTATGCCCTTAACCGAGAAATGTCTTCCATGTAATAAATCTTTGTGGAGAAGAAAAAGGTCTGAATTAACGCAGCTTTTCAATTATTCTCCTACGTTTAGTGTTAGTGAAAAGTTCTGTTCTTATATTTAGGCATGCTTTTAGGACATCGAGGACTGTACGTTGCAGAATTACGTACCGGCTGCTATATTATTAAAAACGATTCTTACTGTTTCAGATTTTATTTTAATACTTAAATAAAAATTATGTACATTATTACTATTAATATTTCTCTTAAAATAGCTCATTCAACTGATCAACAACACAAACGGAACCTTAACTACGTCTTCCTATCCTCTAAAATAGTTCGAATAATAATTACTAGGGTCCGCCATAAATAACAATTCACATTTAAATAACAGCAGTATGTACAAATATTCTATAAAAATCCTATTCTATTAAAATCAAGCTTATCTCAATAATATTTATATCACAATATTGTAGAAAATATACGAAGTAGCACCGTTAGTATATGCTAAATTATTTCTCGTACGGTTAGTAGACATTAAATCAATCATCATTCAGTATCTTGCGACATTTCTACGCGGCGACGGTTCTGCGATTCGATCAGTTTTGGTACAACAAAAAAATTAAATCTAGCCTTGATACAAGTGCGGATAATCAGGAGTCTTGTCTTCGTCTTTGCTGATCGTATCGCAGTCATGTCTACTCGATTTCCGATTTTGAACCTGGTTGATAAAATTGCGAAGGACTGTCAAATCGTTATTTATCTTTTTATTAAGCTTAGCAGCATGTTAAAAATGCAAAATGCTCCGAAAAATTATAAGTAACTGAAAAAGCTCAACCCACAATACAAATTCCTACCTTGGGTCCAACACAATGAGGCTCCAAAACTGTTAAAATATACATTTACTTCACAAGTCTAATATAATACAATTACAATTTAAAATAGCAAAAAATGGTTCATTTGAAAAATAATTGTTTGACTACCCTCGTATATAAATAGCTTTTGAACGCCCCTCGTATATTTGCAATTATTTTTTTTTAATTTTGCTCGTTTTATTATATTTACCAGCATTTTTCTACAACCCTAACATCAGCTGTAAATAAAATGTTTTTAGGCCATTAATCGGTAAATCCCGATTGGTTTTTTGAGAAAAATCAAAAAGTAAATAAATGTTAGAGGCTCTTTTAACTATAAAATCCCTCTACATGAACTGTGTTAGTGGTTTCTTATAAAGGTTTTAATTAGCTTTAATTTATGTTATTACATCATGAACAAATCTTTGTTTGGTTTTACCCCCGAAATTTTGCAATTTCCTATTTAGTTTTAAAAAAGCTTGTTTTTAAAAATATTTTTATTTTTTTTTGTTGCTGTTTTATTTTAAGTTTTTATTTATGATACGTCTTTTACAAATAAAGCATAAAATCATTATTTACAATCTTTTCAAATTTATTTTAAAAGAATTCAGTTTGGAATCGAAGTGTTTTTAATTTTTTCTCTAAAATCAAAAAAAAAATCGACCATGACGTAATAAATAACAAATTAAAGCTAATTAAAATTTTTATAAGAAAACATTAACAAAGTTCATATACAGGGCGAAGCAAAAACATGTGCAAGGAAATTAAATTTCCTTTTGTAATAATAAAATTTTTCCCAAATTTAATCACAATTTCAGGCATCAAATCGTTAATTATACTAATGTTTGCTTTTACAAATACATGACGGCAATCGTGGCGTAACAACGCATCGATTAATGTCTGCTAACCATACATACACAGTAGCTACAAAAGTAGAAAAATATAAAAGTCATCAAAAATCTTCAAACAACTTTAATTCTGAATCTTCTAAGGTCCTCGACGATTTCCAGTCACTTTCCGGATAATCATCAAAGTTACTTGAATCACCCTCGTACAGTATTTTGGGAACGACGGGAGGCTGAAACAAACATACCACATTAAGCAGGACTCATAAGGACTTTTTGAAATTATTATTTTCCTATGCGCTTATTTTTGCTTGTTCAATACAGATTTTATGACAGGTGAGGTAAAATCTCATAAAGAAAAAAAAAATAGCTTACGTTTAATTTCCTCAAGGCAACATCTTGCCAGTCGATTCCTTTAAACCATCGATGCCTTTTAACATCCTCGGCACCGCTCTGAAAAAAAAAAACTCTTATGTTAAATCATGGTCACCAGAGTATATGGAAAAAATTAAACAAACACCTTTGAATTTTTTCCCATTTATTTGGTTTCTCCAATAATGTCCTTACCTTCATATTTCCCAGCCTCTTCGTCCTGTCTTGTACCAGCAGCTTCTTTATTATGTCTTTGGCGACTGGGTCCAAATGCTTCGGCCACTCTATTTTTCCGCTTAAAATTTTCTCGTATATCCCAAACGGATTGTCATCATAGAATGGCGGGTAGCCGGCTAACATCTCGTATACTAACACACCTACAAAAAAACTAATTGGAGCAATTCCTTGTTAACACCTACTACATTTAATACAGTAAATAGTTATCTAACATAATCCTGGTTATTAAAAAAAAATTCTCGATATAAAATCATTCAACAAACTAATCAAAGCTGACAATGCTGATTTTTTGTTTATGCTGCTGGAATTGTCTCATACAAACTTGATACCAACATAATGCCTTTCTTGTTATGCTATAGGTAACGTTATCTTATTGCTCAGACTAAATTGTTAGTATGTGTAATTTGATATTAGCTAAATGACTGCTATCAAGCTGACTGAATACTTGCTTGCCAATTCAACACAATTATTAGCCTTTGTTGCTTCTTATGTCACATTCGGGAGCCTCAATTGGTAATTTCGCTACCGATCTAATACCCAGATGCTCTGACAGTGCACTAGTTGTAAAAACAGAACATAATTTAGTAGTCCTTTAGCTTGCATTTCCGTATTAGTCACAGCGTTTCCTGCACCGCAATTATCTTGTTACGATTTTACATTTTTTCGCTAATTATTTTAATAGAGACGCTATTAGCGTTTCTGTGAAAAACGGGATATACCGTCCTAGTTTTAATTGCAGCTGATTGCGACAATTAGGACAACGAATTAACGTGCTTACGCTCGTATAGTTTAATTGGCTCAAGATTTCTATAATTCATATGGATAAGTACATTATTATTCGTAATGATTTTTGAATTTTTTAAATGATGAGCAACGTTCGAAATATAAGATTATATAGGTACAGTACGAAACAGGAAACCAATTAATGCATGCCCGTTAAAAAATTATTACCATGCGCGGATTGTAACAGCCCGCCGCACAGTGGAGTGGGGAAAAATTTCCGATTTTTGTTTTTTTTCTTAAATGTTCGTTTTTAAATTCTTTATCGATTTCTCGAGTCGAATTTTTTATTTTAGGTTATAATTTTTTATAATTCATATCCAAAATTAATTTTTATTAAATCACATCCTTTTTTTCAATTAAATCAATCTACAGGTCACAAATATATAAAGATTCGCCCAATTTAGCTTTAAATCTATACTTTAAAAATAAATCTGCCAAAATATAATTTTCATTTCTTTTCTTTATTCTTGACAGCTGTTAAAATTAGAGTCAAATTTAAAATCTTACAAGTATGTTTTATGTAATTTTGAAAACTATGTGAGTTTTAATAGAAACAGAGATAAAATTCTTTAAATCTAAATTTTTCTATTTTTGTAATTAAAATTAAACTAGTGTTTTCGCTTTTGACAGCTGTCAAATTAATGAAAATGTCATTTAATAATTATTTCGACAAATTGAAGTAACGAGCAGCCAATTTTCTTAGGCTTTGAAGGTACTAAATACGAAATTGTAGTCAAAAAATTTATTTTTTTGTTTTTTGGTAGCTGCCAAAACTGCTGCTATGCTCAAAAATATACAAGTATATCTTTTCGTATCACTTTCGTATTCAGTACCTTCACAACCTATAAGAAAATGTTTGTTAAGTACTTTAATTTGTTGAAATAATAATAAAATGGCGTTCTTATTAAGTTGACTGAAATTTTGACAGCTGTCAAAGCTGTCACTTTATTTTAATATAAATTACTCCCTGGAAAGTTTTAAAACATTTTATACCTATATCTTCTTCTACGGAAATTAACATTATTTTCAAAATTACTAAAGATACTTGTAATTTCTTAAATTTTACAGTAATTTCGGCATATGCCAACCTACATAATAATTTTGACATCTATTTCGTATTCAGTACCTTCAAAACTTCTAAAAGATGTTGGTTAAGTACGTTTATTGTTTATATAATTATCAAATGTCATTTTCATTAAGTTGAAAAATTTTGACAGCTGTCAAAAACGAAAACATTGTTTTATTATATCTATTATGGAACTAACAAATTTCAAAACACTTAATAGCACTTCTTCTATAGGAATTCACGTTATTTTCAAAATTATGAAAGGCACACTTGCATTTTTTAAAATTTTACAGCAGTTTTGGCAGCTACTAACAAACAATATTTTTTTGCAACAATTTCGTATTCAGTTCCTCCAAAGACTATAGAGAAATGTCTGTTTGATACTTTAATTTGTTGAAATAATTATTAAATGGCATTTTCATTAAGTTGCCAGAAATTTTGACAGCTGTCAAAAGTAAAAACTGTATTTTAATATCAATTATTGAACTAGCAAACTAAAAAAAAAACACTTGATTTCCCTTCTATGGAAATTCACATTGTTTATAAAATTATGGACGACAAACTTGCATAGTTTTAAATTTGACAGCAATTTTGGCAGCTACCAACAAACATAATTTTTAAGAATTTAATATTCAGTACCTCCGAAACCTATAGAAAAATGTCTTTTTAAGAGCTAAAGTCAGTTGTAGAAATAATAATTATTAAATGACATTTTTATTCAGTTGACAGAAAATTTGACAGCTGTCAAAAGTGAAAACGTAATTTTAATTTCAATTATAAATATAGAATAGTTTAAAATACTTTATAGCTCATCTTTTGTGAAAAACATTGTTTCCAAAATTACGAAAGGCATACTTTTCAATTTTTAAATTTGACAGTGATTTTGACAGCTATCAAAGATAAAAAATAGAAATGAAAATTCTATTTTGGCAGATCTATTATCTATTTTGTAAAGGAAATATTCAATACTAAATGGAACTGAATGGATAAAATAGTAATAATAATAATAATAAATAAACTGGCACTACTGGCATTTTTTCTTAAACAGAACACCCAAAAATTTTTTGTGAATCGAATGCGGCGTTGCCTATGATTTTTTGGAGAAATTTTTGGTAATAAATATACTTTTTTAAATCTGTTATCTAGATGACCTACTCCGATGAAATATCATTTTTTTTATTAAAAAAAATTGTTCAGAATTTGAAATTACAACCAATAAGGGGTGGAAACTCTAACCAGATTTGATTTTTTGGATTTATTTTTAAACTGAATACCACCGGTCTTGTTGCTATCTATAAAATCTCAAACTGGGACAAACGCGGTTCGTAATAAAAGCTTATTACACCAGAGGTTATTAACATTTAATTGAACGAGTTATTAATTTGCATATAAATGCATATTCTAACAGGCATTATCAATTCGCAATGCCAAATAAGCGTGTAATATAGATTAATAAAACCACTGTTACAACACGGTTTTATTTAATCCAGTAATATAATATTAAATAGGTAATAAACGCTATATTGATTTTAACTAGTAAGAATTTGCATAGGTATATAAATTTTCATTTAAATTCAAACAGAAATGTCACTAAACTTCGTGACATACAGGATGGTGTCGAGTTATTTATTTTTAACATATAGAACTGAAAAAAATTAGAAAACCACATCTAGTTAGACAATTAAAGAACTAGGTAAAGTGTCAAACGTCAAAAATTTGTCGTCGAGGTCCGGACGGGGTAAATCGTCTTTTTATGTTAATTACATCAACAGCTAAAGGGAAAACCTTCACCAAGAATTTTGTTAGTCACTTCACTTACAGACTAATCTAATATTAATTATTTAAAAGTGCATAAAATATTGTTATTTACGACATATAATTAGACATAAATCGTACAGTGTAACTGTAACACCTGTACCAACTCGATTTGCCAATAACCTCAATAATCGATAAACAAACATGATTTACCTAACGCCCACCAATCCACGGCCTTGTTGTGCCCTTTACTTTGTATAATCTCAGGTGCTAAATATTCCGGCGTGCCGCACAACGTCCATGTCCTGTCAGTGAGTTTCTTTGCGAAACCGAAATCGGTTATTTTTAAGTGTCCTTCCTTGTCCAAGAGCAGGTTTTCGGGCTTCAGGTCCCGGTACACTATGCTTTTCGAATGCAGGTATTCCAGAGCCGATACTATTTCTGCACTGTAGAAGTTCCCCGTCGCCGTTGTGAATCGGCCGGCGTTCCTCAGATACGAGAAGAGCTCCCCGCCGCACACGTACTCGAAGAGCATGTAGATGCAGATCTCGTCCCTGTCGCTCCACAACCTGGAAAAAATGGGGTAATCAGTAATAGTTATTTTCCTAACAAGTGCGGAAAGTTTTCCGCACGCGACTGCCGTCGAGTGCAGAAAAGACAGTTTCCGCATGTGTTAGGAACAATATTTTTCGTAGGAGCGTGATCACATTTTCAAAATGTAATTATAAGTTACCCAAAAATGCAAATAAAAATATAATTACTTTTCCGCACGCATGTTAGTTTCGAAAGTTGCACTTTTCCGCACTAGTGCTGAAAAATGTACTTTTCCGCACTAGTGTGAAACTAAAATGCGTGCGGAAAAGTGGTATTTTCCGCACGTTCGTAGGAAAAGATAATAATGTGGTTTCCAGTTATAGCTAAAATTGGTTTCTGATTGTTCAACCATCATCAGAGGTTACAAATATATACAATACAATTTTTTTTTATTTGCAAAATTTGCTAAATTTTTTTACTGGTCTTGTTCAATTCGTTGTTTATATAATAAAGTCAGAGCATCACGTTTAGCGTCACGTTACTCAAAAAATCAACAAAAAAATATTTCGAAGGCCTTGAATTTATTATTAAGACAAAATCTGTCGTCGGTAAATCGATTGTCGTCTTGCTGGTATGCAAGTGACTTGCCAAGACAGCAGCTTCTTGGAAAACCGATATCAATTTGGATTTTAGCAAATACATATATTATGATACGCGTAATGCGGATTTTTGTGTTAAGTATTTATTAATTAAATGTAATCTGATTGCTTTAAAAATAGAGTGTGCGCTGATCCTCGCTTCAAGTGGATCACGCAAAATGTGGCAGAAGTGCAGTGATATCTTTTGAAGTATTTAATTTTAGATTATATGGAAAGAAACAAAAGAGGATGTAAAACTAGAAAAAGGCAGAATTCGTTTAAATTTCCTTGAAAACCATAAAAATTCTGAAAAACTATAGACAGAAAAAAATAAATATTGACAAAATCATTAGCCTAAAAAACTAACAATATTTTTATTGAATACCATATACCTCGGATATTTCTAATCTGCGGTAGAAGATTCGAAAGCTAATGATTTCCTGAATCCATTCGTAAAAGAGCAATTATTTTTGAAAATTTTTTTTTGGGGGGTGCAAAAATCGAAAATAAAAATTATTATCAAACTTTTTTTCGACCCTCTTGTAAAAAAAATTCGGGCCGCTCGCTTAAACATTTTTTGGACCCCTGTGGAAAAAAATTTTGATGCCGTTCCAATTTTTCGGGGCAATATACGAGAAAATTTGAAATACTTGGGGACTTTTCCCGGCTTTTTAATTATTTCGGGGGGCCCGAGAAAGCCAAACACTCGGTATTAGGGTCGAGAGAGGTGCTCGGAGACATCCTCTACCGATCCCCCATCGAAAACCGCGAGAAAATCGAAGTAAATATTTGTAAATTTTTAAATTTGACAATTCTGGCATCTGCCAACAAACATATTTTTTTTGACATCAATTTCGTATTCTGTACCTCCAAAAAATATGTTTGTTAAGTACGTTTATTTGTTCAAGTAATTATAAAATTTGAAAATGTCATTTTTATTGAGTTGATAGAAATTTTGACAGCTGTCAAAGCTGTCACTTTATTTTAATATAAATTACTGCACTAGAAAGTTTTAAAACATTTTATACCTATATCTTCTATGGAAATTAACATTATTTCCAAAGTTACAAAAGATTCTCGTAAATTCTTAAGTTTGACAGCAATTTTGGCATCTGCCAACCTACATAATAATTTTTGACATCTATTTCGTATTCAGTACCTCCAAAACTTCTAAAAAATGTTTGTTAAGTACGTTTATTGTTTATATAATTATCAAATGTCATTTTCATGAAGTTGAAAAATTTTGACAGCTGTCAAAAATTAAAACTTTGTTTTATTATATCTATTATGGAACTAACAAATTTCAAAACACTTAATAGCACTTCTTTTATGGGAATTTACGTAATTTTCAAAATTACGAAAGGCACATTTACATTTTTTTAATTTGACTGCAGTTTTGACGGCTACCAACAGATATAATATTTTTTTATAACAATTTCGTATTCAGTTCCTCCAAAGCCTATAGAGAAATGTCTGCTTGGTACTTTCATTTGTTTAAATAATTATTAAATGGCATTTTCTATAAGTTGCAAAAAATTTTGACAGCTGATAAAAGTAAAAACTGTATTAATGTCAATTAAGTATAAAACTAGCAAATTAAAAAAAAAACACGTTATTTCCCTTCTATGGAAATTCACATTGTTTATAAAATTATTGAATGATTGATTGAACTTGCATAGTTTTAAATTTGACAGCAATTTTGACAGTTACCAATAAACATAATAGTTTTGTGAAATTAATTTCGTATTCAGTACCTCTAAAACCTATAGAAAAATGTCTATTTAAGTACTAAAGTTATTTGTGGAAATAATTAATGAATAGCACTTTTATTAAATTGACAGAAAATTTGACAGCTGTCAAAAGTGAAAATTTCCATTATAAAAATAGAAAAATTAAAAATATCTCTTCATTTGTGAAAAATCACATTGTTTTCAAAATTATGGAAGACATACTTTTAAATTTTTAAATTTGACAGTGGTTTTGACAGCTATCAAGGATAAAAAAAAAGAAATGAAAATTCGATCTTCGCAGATCTATTATCTATTTGTAAAGTAAATATTTATTTATAAACTAAATTGGCCGAATCTTTATGTATTTGTGACCTTTAAACTAATTTTTTTGAAAATAATGATACGTTTTAGAAAAATATCAATTTTAGATATGTTATAAAAAAATATCGCTAAAAATTAAAAATCTGGCTCGAGAGATGATGAAGAATAGATATGAAAAAGAACATTTAAAAAAATTAAGATGATCTAATAAAGGGATTCTGAGTTCTACAGCGATTTTTGAACAGTATATTTTCTCTCTAGTGGGGTGTAATTCCTTCACGAAGCGTATTTTTTTGTGAAATAATTTCCAATATACTGAACTTTGCTATAAATTGTAAAGCTCTTTTTCTTTCACTGAAAATTTAGAACTAGAATCTTCGTTCAAGGTTTTATATTGAAATACATAATTACTTATTTAAAAGAAGCAAAAAATTTTTCCCAGGCTTCAATAAATAAGTATAATAATAGGCTGTGGCGATTACTGTAATTTCCTAGCTAACTTACAGACTAGTGACGAAACTATAATTATTATAAAATGTTTCTCATGGCAAAGACAGCGATGTTATCATTAATAATTCGTGATTAAATTACAAGCAAATTGTGTTTCTATTAGCTTACGTTTATTACAGCAGTTAGTTTTTATACAGCTGAAATATGCTAATTCATCGTGCTCTGGTAACAACGTAATTTTTGGTGCTTCAAGACCTTCAAGATTCTCAGTTGTTTCGTAGAGGAGTTTTCGGGTTCTCTTTCGTGTCGAATATATTGATTCCGCGACGTTTCGCGACCGTCTTGTGGTCTTCTTTTGCTCCAGAAGAAGACCAATATTTCCTACAAATCACCAGATCCACGAAAGACTTGAATCAAGATTCTCAGACAGACGCTTTTTGAAATATGATTTTGCATTAAATCATTGAGTAAAAAATAATAAAGAGTTGCAACTGTCAAGGTTTCGAGATTTTAGTATTGTATTTCTTTGCCAATAACTTCATGATTGTCATCAATTTTTAGTGCTACGGGAAGGTATTTGTAATGTGGCTGTATAGCCCTTAAAATTGAAGACAATCATGAAGCTATTGGTAAAAAAATACAACACTAAAATCTCGAAACCTTGACAGTTGCGCCTCTTTATTATTTTTACTCAATGATTAAATTCAGAAAAGTTGGTAACACCCATAATTGACACATCAATATTATTTAACTCGTAATGCATAATTTCCAAATTGGCCTTATAATGGAGTAACCTCGCGAGAACTGCAGCCAGAAATGGAACGTGACAAAAAAAATGCAGCACAAGAACATTGACCGAAATTAACTTTCATTTACCATTGATTTATGATTATGACATTTCGAACAAATGGCCTCAGTGCATATTAGATAAAACTTAAGGAACCCATCTGTTACTTGAAAAGTTAAATCTCAAGTGTATTTAAATTAACACACTTCATAAGCGTTTCTGTGTAAGAATATAATTAACCAACCAAACACCTTATGGATGCAGTAATGGACTCGCCTAAATGACCTCCAGTTGAAATTTGTTTTTCTGCGCTGCAAATATAATCTTCAATGTTAAATAAACTAGTGGACGACAAATCAGCAAATTGAATGAATGAATGAAACGTTTATTCGGTTCAAATCCGGAGAACGGGGTGGCCACAGAATATCGCCTCGTGGCAATTAATTAAAAATGTTATTACCCATAACCAGTGATTTGTGTATGTTTTCCATTATCCCACGGCTAATCAAAAACAAGTATCAAAGGAAACTTTTAGAATATTTACAAATATTTATTCAAATATTATTAAGCCCGAGGAAAATTATTATGGTACGATAACGCGCGCACGTAAATAAACAAATTTAGATCACTTGAACTCTAACGCGATACGGATGCAGATGATGTGCATTATTACGCCGGTAAAGTTCCTACTTCGTATGAGATTTGTTTTATACTGTTTATTATTACACATTCCCATTAGATAACGCTTAAATCATTTCCTGTCTTTATACACGCACGTCGCGCAGCCAAGCTGTAATTTAAATCCAGTGTGGACGCTTGATGTGGTTATTTCACCATCTGGAGTTGCCACATGAGGAAAAAGTAAAAAAGTAAGAACTAATCGAGATATACACGAAGATGGGACCAGTACTTTGTTGAGCCCTCCTTAAAATTTGCGTACGGTGTCCTAAGACCATATTTAATCAAATATACACCTTGATACGTTGTTGAGCCCAAACTCGGGCTCAACAGCGTCATTTTGGGCTTCACAATGACCGTTTATATATTAAACGGACTCAACAATGTACAATTTAGTATTCATTCATTCAGACTAGGTTATCGTTTGGTGACATGGATTTTCATAATCAGCACTGTCTCCTGAACTGGTTCCTGAAAAAATCTAATTCAAAACTAGTTCGAAACGAATTCGCCCATACAGCTTGGTCTATAACGCGCCTTTATTATTATTTTCAACTCGGTTGGTCAATAAAAAAATTTGCCAATAAAAATGGCTGATACAGAGCCACGCTTTTACTTTCATACGATAATTAAAATCAATTGCACAAAAATAATACATATATATGAGTTCTCTTATTCAGGTTACTCTAAGAAAAAATACCTTTCAATAAATAAACCTATTGCGACATCTAATAGACGTTTCCTTTCTCCAAAACGTTCACTTGCTGATCTACATACCTACAAATACGCCTTTTATTCAATTTGCAATACACATACTGGGTGTCCCAAACTAACAAAGATAGAAGCAACATAAATAAGGTGAAAAATTTCTTTAAAAAAAACTGCACCTCTGCTCTTTTTTAATGAATTCTGGATAGCAGCCAAGCACGCGAATTATTAGCTGAGGAAAAATGTCAACAAGAACTACAATAATACAGTTACTCCAAGGTGACAAAATTAACGATTTAAAGAAAACACCATATTGTCTCAATAGGAATTTTCGTTGCGATGATGAAACGAAGTGAAATAAAAGTATATTCGCGTGCAATTAAAATTATATCACGGGGATTATTTTTGTACACCGAAGTGGAAACTCATCAACATTTATTCGCGCTGATGTTTGGCTCCCGATATTTATCTTGTTGATATTTACGTTAAATTGAGAACTATATTAATAGCTGTCAAAGGCGTCGCTTAAAATAAAAGGTTGTGCGTTTTCTCGTAAAATCTGATATTGAAAAATAGGAGTTAAATATATAAAAGTTGCTTACTAGATATTTCATGAAGTTAAAATGGAATAGGAACGCACAAAATAACTATTCGAAATTATTTCTCATTCGCCCAGAAGCCTTAAAATTAACTCGAAAATAAATTACAAATAAATTAGACTATCTGAAATTTGAAGCAATCCACTGAAGCTTCGAAATTGGGTCGTTATTCATGAGCTGTGAACATAATGCTTTCGCATCGATTGCTTAACGATTTCGGTCGATCTGTGTGTACATTTGATGATTTATGCATATCGGTAAACCGTTACGTTACTTTCTTCGCTTTCGGTTGCTTCACTCCGCACCAGACTGAAAGTGACAAACCCAAAAAGAAAAAACTCGCCTCAAGCGTGAGCTACTAGAGAAGAAAGTGCTTGCAGAGGAATCACTGACCCTGCTGAAGTAAACGTTCTCGGTAAGAACTGGTTTTGATATTTACCTTTTTACTATACCGGCGTTTACGCTAAATCATTTATTTTAAACTCTACTCGCATCTGCTTCCTTTTACAGGGTCTATAAATAAATAAATACAGATTATAGGTGTACAAGCATAGAGGCCAATATCCAATTAATATCAGTTTAGTCAAAATTTTGTTAAAATCGCTTCTTTTCGTTCGCATCTCCTGCTCTGAAAATCGCAGCTGGACCACGCAATACCCGATGTAGCCTTAAGTCGGACCCTCTACCTTGGATATCGTGCCAGAACGGCGTCCCGGCGGCAGTTTTTCGTTTGGAAATAGCGTTTGAAGTTTTCGCGTTTTCGCAATTTTTTTAATTTTTCAAACTTCTCCAAACACGCGTCCGGTCAGAGCTTAATAACTCGCGGCTCCATCCAGATTGACCGACGGGACATTTTTTTTTGAAAACTACATGAAATTTAGAAAATTGACGGTCTAAATCGTTTTTCTCGATTTTGCTTCCCAAGAAAGTTACGAATTTTTGAAAAGAGGCGATTTGTTTCAGCGAATTTCCTGACACGTACCCTTTAGAAACGCGCTATACCCTTTCCCATTAGTTCTAGAGGATCGGGACTTGGACGGCGAGCAAGGGGAAGGACAAATGAAGAACTTTTTTTTTATGTTTTCCTCCATCTTCGATATTATCCGAGATACGAATTTTTTAAAAAGCTCGATTTTGCTGAAAAAACTGTACTTTTCCCAACGCTGTAACTCCTTTTACCGGAGTATTTTTTTGACCGGATTTTAACGGAAGGTAGCCTCATCATTTCTGTCGGATCTCACCAAATTTCAACCCTTAATATCCTAACGCGTACGGACAATTAATTTTTTAGCGAACCGAGATTTGTTGATATTTCTCAAATATTTATCTTGAAATTTATAGTCCATGCGACAGATTGAAGCTTATAGTCGATCCGACGAACTTTAATTTTTTTTTATTTTGGTAGTTTTGGGTAGAAACGATATCAGTTTCGGAATCCGGACGACCTCAGGACCCCAAAACCATTTTCTGTTCCTCGATAGGACCCCTCCTTCTCTTTGACGTTTAAACGTCATTTTGACAGTTTTTTGAAAAATCAACTAAAAACGCACTATTTAACCACAGGCGGCCCCGAAGGGGCCGTACCCATTCCCGACCGTCACTTTGACATTTTTTTGACATTAATTAACGAAAAAAACGTACTTTCCAAACGCAGACAGGCTGTACCCTAATAATGTTTTTAATTTTTCTTTTCAATTTCTCGATTCACTTAACTAACCGGATTATGCCTCCAATGTTCCAGTTATACTAGATAAAACCGAATATTGAAAATATGTGGCATCCAAGATTCCCGGAATATTTCTGGCCGAATCTAAAATCGAGCTATGTGAGTAATATTGTCTTGGTGATAATGTATACCAAACATTCGAGATATTTTTCCAATCTTCTTAGAAGTTTGCAACAGATGACAGATATACCAAACATACGGTCGATTCCATAATAAATAATGTCCAATCTGTTCGAGGTTTACGTGTGGAAGAATCCTTTAAAATTTGTAACACATCACTCGAGACTACTATATTGAGCTACAGAAGTGGCAGTTCGTCGTATACTTGATATAAATTTCTGCTAGGTTTTGATAGCATTACTTAGCCGAAAACGTATTTAATTTGACCGTGACCTACGATGATATAAAAATTATTTGGCAAGAACCTAAGTCCAGACTCGAGTCCAGATAAGGTTTCCCTTAACTTAATTGAGTTGGTATCAGAAGCCGTTTCGAGGCAAAGCTTTTGATCTTGTTTTATACACCTTAGGGTAATTACAAATTACAGTTTTAGATTAAATTATTGAGTAAAAGGTTACGTACAGAGACGCGAAGCTTATGTTAAAACACGTGTCTCTATTACTGCTTCAAATCTTCCTCTACTGATTTAGAGCTGGCAAAAATCTCACGACTATCATGGGCCACGCTCTAGACAATGAGGTTGCTGCTCCTTGAATTTTTCCACTCAACGATTTGGTGTTTTACTCGTATTACTTGTTACCTACATAAGTAAAAGTCAAATTCGGTGATTTAAGGTTCGATTGCATTTTGAAGCAAATTAAAATTTGTTTGTGATTTGAATAGGACTTAAATAGAAGAGGGAACTGCCAATGCTCCAGATGTGGCTCGAATTCCACAATAAACTGTAGGGTTTCGTCTTCCTTTCTAACACAAAATTTTTGATTTTTCAGAGATTAAGAAATGTCTTTAGCTTATCCTAATCCCATTCTATTATTGGTAAATAGCATCTAAACGCCTGTAACCTCTGGCCCTGCCTATTGTATCCTAATCCGGCAACATATAATTAAATTTCACGCGGTTTTGTGCGTAAGTGTTAATTTATTGAAGACTTTACACCTCACGCTAGTTCGGTGCGTGTGTGTTAATTTATTGAAGACATTATATTTCTCTGTGGAACTAGTAACCTGAATACAAAAATAAAAAACTTAGGTAACTGAGTCATCCGAGTAAATATACGTAGGACGTAGGTCTCACGGATATTCCCGTAAAGCTATTTCAAACCAATCAATCGGCTTCTTAATTAAGTGCAGCTAAATTGGGGTACGTGGCACTAAAAATATGGAAAGGTATTTTTGGAGGCCAAGCAAGTACTCGGTTTATTACACACGTTTGTCATTTGCACAGTGCAAAAAGTGTAGTCGAAAAAATAATTTATTTCAAAAATGTTTTTCAGTAAATGCATCATTAACAAATAACATCCTGCATTTTTAGGAAAACAATTAATAAATCGCGAGATATGGCAGTCAAAAAATGTTTGTAAATTGACCAAAAAAAAAAAACAGGAAAAAAATCATAACTTGGCAACGCTGCATTCGATTGGCGCCAAAAAATACAGGGTGTTCCATTTAAAAAAAAAAATTACTTTTTTGTGTAACTCGTTTTTGTGACACCTTGTATAATTCAAAATAATTATACGTTGTAGTAGAGATGAAACATTGAAAGTATTGTCAAGAATTTTTTTTTATAAACACTAACTGGACATCCTGTATATTCAGCAAATCAACAAGGAAAAATAACTGAACCATTTCGAGTTATTTTTAGCATTGTAATAAAAAATTGTTTACTTATAGCTGTTAATTTTCCATTCAGTGATTTTGCAAGTAAAGAAAAATTCAATCATTTTTTTTCCAGCAAGGTCTTAAGTCTTAACCTTGATTTGCACAGTTGATTAAATGTATTTTACTCAATTATTTTTTAATTATTTAAATACAATATTATTTACATCCACATTCGGATGTTTTAATTTAATTCACATCTGGAGACATTTTTGTTCAGCTTAATTTGAACCTAACCTAACCTAACCTCATTTTTTTTACCAATAAATTGATTGAATTAATCGTGTATATATCAACCAGTATTTTTCAGGTATCTAATTGCAAATTAAGAAAGTGACTTAAAAAATCATACATCATCGTAGTAATTTTAGTTTACGTAAAAAATATATTTAAAAATATGGTGTCGTAAACTTGTCAAAATAAATCATAAATATATTCACGAGCTACTGAGGTGTTTAAACAGTGGTAAAATTAAATTTGAAAAATTTCTGATTTTTTAATACCCAGTTTATAATTTTCTCAAATATTTGTATCTCTTCAAAGCAGGACAGTAACCTGCAAATGGATTTATCACTTCTCTATTTGTATGAAAGGTTTAAAATGAACATTGATTATAATTAATCAAGAAGAGATTTATGACTTCGATATTTTTTTATTAATTATAATCAATGGTCTGTACACTTTAAACTTCAATCTTTCCGTTCGACTAAGTACTTGTACGTCCAAAAAAGCTTATTAGTTGTGCTTGTGGACACCAAATTTTTTTTGTAATCGTGCACTATACAGACTTTCTCCACTAATTTTCATGTTCCGGTCGCCAAAATATTAAGTCGTTCGCTGATATCACGGTAAAAGAATCCGCGCGTACGTTTATTATCTTTTCTGTCTATCGTTATACGCGTAAAGGCAAAGTTTACTTCATTTCATAACAAAATAAATTAAGAATTCGACAGGTGGTTGAAAAAAGTTTAATTTTAGAGCCGATGATTGAAGATAATTTTTTGGCAAATATTCCTCTCAACAAAGTTTATTGTTTGTGATGTTTATTTCAGGTTTTTGTATTTTGAGTAAGGAATTAATATAAGTGCTGCGTAAAATTGGAAGTAACAAAAAAATAGTGATAAAGCTATTAAATTGATTAGAATAAGTATTAAAATTGGAGTGCCGCAAGGCACGGTGCTGGGACTCATTTTTCGTATTATTTATACCGTAAGCTTCCCAGTGTGCTTGCTGGTACCTATATTTGTGGTCGAGAAGGTTGTTTCGTTTTCTTCGCTGTTTATCTTGTAGAGAAAAAAAATTTACAAAGATACTTACAAATTAACTATAAACGGGTGTCTGATTTCTTGTAGAATATTCTTCTCGTTCTTCACATGTTCCACTTGTTTCAGTCTTATCACGTCGGATAGGCAAAGTATTTTCATTGCGCCATATTCATCTGATTCCTTATTTTTACACAGCAGAACTCTGCCGAACGTACCAGTGCCTGAAACAGATAAATTTTTCAAAATTCTGTTTGTTCTCTCTTCTCTTGCATTAACTGAACAGTTCATTTAATTTCAGTAAATATTGGGCAAATAAACGCGCTGGTGTACATATATTTATTTCTATTTATTAGTTTTGGCGCCCAGCCAGGGACATAATTTTTCATAGCATAGGGTGAAAGTATAAATTAATTTTGGACAATAAAATTTTGAGCATGGAAAAAATGCTCCAGCAGCAAACCAATTGGCTTGGGATCTTTAGTCATTTGGAAATCGCTACGGGAGTACTGAGGCATTGGTTGTTTATCGTCAGCCATATTACAAACTAACCCAGTTATTTATTAAATGCACCTTTAGCACATGTTAAAAATTATGTAACTGCCAGTTTGTTTTCGTTGGGTAACTAACTGGTCCCACATGTGGCTTATATATTTCTGACAATGATTTGATAACTAACAGATATTCCTGTCGAAATTTACACTTCTGGCATATTATTTACGTAAAGCCACACCGAGCGAAGTTTAGTGAAATATTTCAAAAACAGTATATTTAGCCATCCGAATCCATGTATTCAGACTGCTCGTCGCAAAATTATTACACATCTAAATATATTCCTATTTATTTTTCTTCGTCCTACACCTTTTTTATAGCAAATTATGTGTCTGAATACAAATCAAATTAAACCAAAATATTTGCAATGACATTGACATTTAAATATAAACTCGGATTTTTCAACAAAATAAAACATTCGTACGCACGTGGTTATTCGCAATTATATTTAGAGAAGACAGGGAACAATATATCGTTGGAATACTAAGGCAATACTGGGGTTTTCGCCAATTAAATTTTCATAAACAGCGTTATTTTCCAGATGAATTTAACCAAACAACTAAGCGTTCAATTTTCCATCACAATCGATATAATAATCTGGTAAGTTATATGTATTTAACATAAAAACATGAACAGATGATGAGGGGCTAAAGATTAGTTCCTGTGAAACCACGCGTCGTTCCATTTACAAAATGGAGGAATTTGGAGGATTTCAGGCTTGTACTCTGCGCATATGTGAACAGATCTTTATTGTGCCTCTAATCTATCTATAGGAAGACATCCATAGGAAATCATCCATGGGAAAACATCCATGGGAAGACATCTATAGGAAGAAATCCATTAAAAGCATAAGCCTCTACTAGGGAGACATCCATTAATGCCTCTAATAGGAAACCATCCATAAGAAGACATCCATTAAAGCGCCTAATAGGAAACCGTCCATAGGAAGACATCCTCTAATAGGAAAACATCAATTAAAAGCATAAGCCTCTAATAGGAAGACATCCATAGGAAACCATCTATAAGAAGTCATCCATTAAAGCATAAGCCTCTAATAGGAAAACATCCATTAAAAGCATAAGCCTCTAATAGGGAAACATTCATTAATCCCTCTAATAGGAAGCCATCTATAGGAAAATATCCATAGGAAACCATCTATAGGAAGGCATTATTAAAGCCTCTAATAGGAAGCCATCCATAGGAAGACATCCATGGGAAGGTATCCATAGGAAAACATCTGTAGAGACAAATCCATTAAAAGCATAAGCCTTTAATAGGAAGACATTAATTAAAGCCTCTAACAGGAAGCCAACCATAAGAAGACATCCATAGGAAGACATCTATAGGAAGAAATCCATTAAAGCCTCTAATGGAAAGCTATCCATAAGAAGACATCCATAGGAAACCATCTATAGGAAGACATCCATAGGAAACCATCTATAGGAAAACATCATTAAAGCCTCTAATAGGCAGACATCCATGGGAAGACATCTATAGGAAGAAATCCATTAAAAGCATAAGTTCTAATAGGGAAATTAATGCCTCTAATAGGAAACCATCCATAAGAAGACATCCATTAAAGCCTCTAATAGGAAGCCATCCATAGGAAACCATCTATAACAAGTCATCCTTTAAAGCATAAGCCTAATAGGAAGACATCCATTAAAAGCATAGGCCTCTAATAGGGAGACATCTATTAATGCCTCTGATAGGAAACCATCTATAGGAAGATATCCATAGGAAACCATCTATAGGAAGACATTATTAAAGCCTCTAATAGGAAGCCATCCATAGGAAGACATTCATTGAGGCCTCTAATAGGAAGTCATCCATAGGAAGCCATTCATTGGAAGACTCCATAGGAAGACATCTATAGGAAGAAATCCATTAAAGCCTCTAATAGGAAGCCATCCATAAGAAGACATCCGTAGGAAACCATCTATAGGAAGGCATCCATAGGAAACCATCTATAGGAAAACATCATTAAAGCCTCTAATAGGAAGCCATCCATAAGAAGACATCATTAAAGACATTTATAGGAAACCGTCTATAGGAAGAAATTCCTTAAAGCCTGTAATAGGAAGCATCTAATAAGAAACCTTCCATGGAAACATCCATAGGAAAAACGCTAATTAATGAACCACCTAGGAAGGAAACAACTGCAGATCATCGCCAAACTAATCATTCGTGAAATCCCCTCATCGAATTTAGTTTCTAATTATAAATATTATGATAGCTATCCTCGCAATATATTTTATTGAGTAATAAAAATAAAATTACCCAGTTACTGATCCGAAAAATTCTAGGTATTTGCAGACTGGACATGACTAACCAACTGAAATCATACCACGCTTGGGCTCCACTGCATGACCAAAACGACAATTGAATACCCTATTAATCAGCGGCTTAATTCATTTTATGGGGTATGAGCATTTACAGTAAGATACATTTATTACCGTCGTCCTTCACGAAACATTGGTCGGGATCGGTAATGCGGAAAGATATTTCCGCCTTTAAAAGATTTTCAATAATCTTCAATCGCTTGCATCTGAAAATAACACCAATAAACCTTGTTGTTGCACTAAAATTTATTCGCGCGCGGAAAAGCTACCGCGTACGTCAATATTAACAGCACAATGGGCGGGGGAGGGGGGTTTCGTAATTTTCTTCCAATGATTCGACTTGTAATTTAGTCGATCACATTCTGGATAAAAATATGACTAATAAATATATATTTTTCTGCAGTTTTAGGGTCGTTGCCGGCGGTGCGCCCTGCTGCTATTGACGGCGGTGTATTTTTTTTATGACGTGCATCTATATTTATTATTTTCTTTCAAAAATATACTGTTTTTATGCTACTTAGCGCATTGACTGTAAGTAGAGCGTCACGAGGGGACATTTATTTGTGTGATGCACCAACAACAGGAAGCTTAAAACTGGGACAACTTATACTATTTTAAAGTTTCTTGCATTTTCAGCTCTGCATGTGCCAACAGATTATTACATAAAAATTACCTAACGCAATGGCCAGCTTAAACGTATTTTATATCGCGTCTAAGTTTAGAACGGAGTGAGATCTGAATTAAAAAAAAAACATAAGGCGGTGATAATTCTTCCGAATAAAAAATATGTGCAAGCCAGTGTGAGAGGAGCCAATAAATTGTTTTTGTTTTTTAATAAATGATTTTTGAAAGTATAAATTAAAAAAAAATTTCAAACCAATAAATAATTATTAGAACATTGGGTAATAAATAGGGTCACTCTTGGAGGATCTAATATTCCTGCCTTCAAAAGCAAATCCTGCGGTTTTACAGAAAATAAAATCAGTTTTCATTACTATTACAATATTTAATATATCCAGGAGATGATAACATATTACACTTGATTTTTTTTGTTTTTTTTTTGGCATTAGGACATAATCCACACAGCCAGTTTTTTTTGCTAATTCGGTTGTTTTCAACAGTGCAAAATAGTTCCGTACCGTGCAAATACAATCATTTGGCGTAGGCGCAGTTTATTATATCATTTATTAATAAGGTAAATAAAAGAGGTCCCAATGCAGATCCCTGAGGCACCTCAGAAGTAACAAGAAATTAACCAGATACGAAAATGTGGATCAATCAAAAAACTCATCAGATGCTAAATTGGGATACCCGATTCTAGATAGAAGACCAATTACCAAAATTTAGGCGTTGATATTGGATAATATCGGCGTGGGTGTGAGTTACCTGCGTCGATCATTTATAAATTACTTTCGACTGAACAAAATTAAAATCGTACGCACATAGGACACCGTTTAATATTGTCACCCAGAACACGGCGTACACATTTCTTTGGCACTAGACGCCGACGAGTTTACGTTAATAAATTTTTCAATTTTTCGGACTGGCGACTCGCCAATAAATTGATTGGATTTCAATATGAGCCGCCAAAACAAAACATAGCTCAAAAAATTCACGTTTTTTGTTACCTGTCGGCGTCAAGTGTCAAATATTAAAATAATTGAATACACAAGTACCTCGAGTGTAGTCACTACAATTATGTTTTAGATTACTCTAATAACTTGTAGCATATAGCAATGTGTAGATACGGTATTTGGCGACAAGTTCAAAAGTAAGCAATTATTTTCGGAGGCAATATTAATTAGGAACATGTGGCATCTGTCTGCTGTTTCATCAATAGGATTTATTTTCGAAAAATCGTGCGGCTACCTACGTCAGAGCAAGTCGAAAATAAAATAGGTGGATAATAACCTCTAATAACTATTTAACAAAGCTTGATAGATTTGGGATTTATTTTTCCTCTTAGGGACCCGCGCCATGAAAGATACGCGATTTTATTGAATAAACAGGCAGGACTAAAAATGTTGACATGAGCAGGAGGAACTAAATGGACAGTTGAAGACCTGCTGTTTGGAACAAGGCGTAGCCCATGAATTTTATATATTTGTGCAAATATTTTTCAAAAATAATTATTTTATTTTGTAAAAATAAATATTATTTGTTTCAGAATATTTATGGTAAAAAAAACGTAAAAAACCAATGGCTGTGAATTGGGCACTATAAGTAGCAAAACAAAAAACTGGCAATTGGGTGATGGAGACCGAAGGAAAAGGGTAAGCAACTATATTTGTTTTTCGCCTGACACCTCCCTTCATTTTAAAATGGCAAGTATTTACTTAAGCTCATAAAATACAGTGTAATGTTTCACGTAAACATTTTATTCGGTACTTACGCAATTACTAGTCATTTTCTTAAAACGTGGCCGGTTTCAAAGTTTGTCAGAATAACATTTTTTACATTTTTATTGCATCTGGAGCTGTCTACAGAGGTGACCTGTCCTACATGCACCTATTTATAAAGCACTAATGACTTTATTTTTAGAGAAAAAGCCGGTTAAATTAAATATGTATTTTTTTTCGAGTAGGTACTTTTCGTTGTACAGGGTGATCATTTTAAGTGCCTCACTCGATTTTCCTGCTTTATTCTTCACCTAGGAAAAAAATTCAAAAACCTTACTTATGTATTTTTTTCCAAGGAATCCGATTCCGAAAAGATAAAAACAGTTGAATGTCAATGAAAAAAGTTATGGCCGAAAAACTGAAAAAGAAAAAAATATACACCCTGTATATTAATGCGGAAATGGATATGTGACATTTCACTGATTGTAAATGTGTATCAGATTCATATTTTTCACTTCCGGTTTGACCGGAAATTGCTTTAATTTTTTTATTTTAGGTGATACACCCTGTATATTGAGCTCAGTTTAAAGAACTTTTCTTTCTGAATTCAGCAATATATAACATATTATCATTATCTTTCATATTTAATAAGATATTGGGGTTCAAATTTAAAATAACACAAATATATGTTATGAAATAAAATCATCCATGAAAACAAACAAAAGCATTTACATTATTTTTTATTTATTTCAAAAACTAAAGAATACAAGTTATTATGCTATATCTTTTTTTGTTTTTGAAATAAATAAATAATTTAAATGCTTTTGTTTGTTTTCATGGATGACTTTATTTCATAACATATATTTGTGTTATTTTTAATTAAAACCCCAATATCTTATTAAATATGAAAGACAATGATGATATGTTATATATTGCTGAATTGAGAAAGAAAAGTTCTTTAAACTGAGCCCAATATACAGGGTGAACCACCTAAATTAAAAAAATTAAAGCAATTTCCGGTCAAACCGGAAGTGAAAAATATGTATCTGATACACATTTACAATCAGTGAAATGTCAAATATCCATTTCCGCATTAATATACAGGGTTTATATTTTTTCTTTTTCAGTTCTTCGGCCATAACTTTTTTCTTTGACATTCAATTGTTTTTATCTTTTCGGAATCGGATTCCTCGGAAAAAGTACATTAGTGTGGTTTTTGAATTTTTTTCCTAGGTGAAGAATAAAGCAGGAAAATCGAGTGAGGCACTTAAAATGATCACCCTGTACAGGGTGAGTCAACGGTGCGATAAAGTCCAACATTTCCTTTATTAGTTCGAAATCTACGGGGTGATTCATGAAAGTGGGGCGCTACAGATGTCATTTTTTTTTAAATGGAACAGCCTCTATATTTTAAAAAATTTGAATTCTCCATGAAATTCTCGATATTTCTATATGAGGATATCATAGTCTAAAACTTATAGTTCTCTAGATATTTAAGAAAATTAAGAAAAAAATGAAATTCTATAGCGCCCCACTTTCATGAATCACCCCGTAGATTTCGAACTAATTTTAAAATGTAGCCATTTTGGTCTCCTACAACTTCTATATAAAATTTTTGTTTTTATTATCGATAATAAAGAAAGTGTTGGGCACTTCGAAGAACATAATAATTGTGTATGTGCGTCGGCTATCGCAATGATGGTGGGACGAATTGGATTTTCCGCGGTATCGTTGACGTTGATTGGACCGTATCGAGGGAAGTGCGCCAGGCGTCGGTCCGCGACAGCAGCTCCTCACAACGGAGTTTAATTATGGCCAACTTTAACCTATTTCGAACCAAGTTATTTATAATATTCACAATTCACAAATTCATTTAAAACATTGCCTGTAACGTTGAGTTAGAATAATCTGATCTCAATCCTGAGTATGCCCTAGAGGCTTGGACCAAGTACAAAATGAATAGGTGTTAAATCTGGTAACAGTGCTGGACGTACTACATATTTATTCTATCTAATCATTTCTTTGGAATCAGATTGGTATATCTGCTCGTTCGCAATGATTTATTCTGGCAACACCACAAATAATTGCCTGAAATTCAATAAAATCGACATTCAACTAATGTTGTCTATGCGTCTACTGTTACAAAACAAATAATGCATTGACCTTATCCTTCAACGCTCATAACTACATGCCGCCAACGCACCATATGTGTTCAATCCGTATGACTTCATTAGCTCATCAACTAGCTATTTAAATGGGTGTTGTGTTAAAACAGACTTGATGAATGACCGCTGAAAATACAGATGCAAATTGAAAATTCTACGTAACCGGATGTCCACCGGTTTCAACAGCACGCCGACATATATTCACAGGACAGCAGGTCCATAATTGATTTGTGCTTCTCGTCTCTGAATCATCGCTATGCAAAACAGATAGGTAGGAAGAACTTAATTTACATGGATTTTGGATATTTAAGGAACCACTTCGGTGCTACTCAGGGCTCTACGTTAGGGCTAGTTGTATTCCGTAGCGTCATCAATTTTTCCTTTTAATAATTGAAAGAAATTGTATTAAAATGTTACTATTTGATTATTGGGGAACGACTTGGTCACTTTGTTCTAACCAGTTGACAAGTTTGAATGCCATACCAATATAAAAGTTTCAAAGTGTGGTAGCATAAAAATAAATGTTATGTCCGTTAATGAGGTGCAAATGGATTAAGCACGCGATATATTTGAAAATATGATGAATATGTGTACACAGAATTAAATTTTATTATGTATTTATTATCGGATAAACAAACATTGTAAAACTCCAAGGTGCGAGGAAAGAGTGTAATTTTTAAACATAATCATAAAGTTTAGTACACTTGAAACTACAATAACATATACATTTAAACTCGCTGTTTTTTTAAGGGATTCCGTTTTATTTTCGTATATTTTTATTTAAATAGTGTTTATTGTACTTACACTAGGTTATATAATTATATTATTTTTAGTACTATTTTGATGTTTACTAAATCTTGTGACTCAAACGGACTAAAAATTCAAATTATATTTATTATTAATATTACTTGATTCCCCTCTTAGTTTCACTTTACTTGAAGTCCAAAACCAGATCTGTGATTATGAATGGAACCAAAAATTCACCTGACATATAAACCATTTAGAGCAAACAACTTTGTTTTTATATTATAATATTTATTTAAGTACACCTATATTTTTATCACTTGATCCCTAAATAAATTAATTAAAAACATACTGGCATATTAAGCATAGCCTTATTATTTCATGCCCTGGTTCGAATTGATATTTATCGAAATATATTTAGTTCAAGTAAATAGATTGTGAAAGTAATGTGGAATAAATACTTTATTGTGGGCAATTGCATATACCTATCTTCCCGAGATATAAGTTGCTTATCTGGGGAAAATCAACTTATTTATGTTTATGCTTCAATTAGGATTGGCAATAATTAACAGGGAGGTATTTATCGCAAGTAACTGCTAACCAATTTAAATAAAAACAGATAATATTGACGGAAAATCTACTCGAAAAATTAAAGGCAAGAGTTCCCGTGGCACTGAAACCCCAAAAATAATGGAGTTACAGGGTCTCAAAATTTATTTTTTTTAATAAATTTTTTCTAATAATTCTGTTGACAATTTGATAATTTTCTAAAAAAATGCTTTTCAAATTAAATTTTAGATTTGCTTCCTAAAATATCTTAAATACTTTTTCTAATATCTTAAGACCTTCCGATATGGTTTTTGAAGGGTTAAGTATATCGTCCAGATACGAAAAGACTTTAGTATGTCTTAAACCACCCAGAACACGATCAATCAGCCTGGAAAATGCGGCAGGGGCATTGTGCACCCAAATGGCATCCTAAGATATTCATATTGACCCTCTGGCATTACATTATATTGTTTATAATTCAAACAAATTTAGTTTTTTAAAACCCAACTCTTGTTCACGTTTAAAGGGCTAAAAAGCAAATGAACTGAAACAACTATTTAATTTTTTGTGAAAGCTTTAAAAACAAATTTTATTTTATTTTAATCAATTAAAAATAAGAATTTGCAAAATTTGGAGTCATTACAATTCTACTAATGTGTGAATCTGTCAACGTTGACTATTTATGGCATTGGAACTGGGTAAGTGCAAATTGCGCCTAATTAAGTTCCAAATATTGAAATCAATAAATCAAATTTCTGTCACAGATAACCTTTATATGAATGGATGACCTCACATTAAATATTTAATTAAAATATCGTTACATTGCATTGTCAAGTTTATTTATTATTACTTTTTATCGAGTTTTTGTTGTATTTTTAACAATGCTTCATTGCTACGCCACGAATACCGTTTTATCTGTCCTATCTTCTTGAAGGATACAGTTAAGAGCTATACTAGGTAAATACATTTTTTTCAATTTATCATCGTCGTTGTTATTGTATGATAAAAACTGATTAATGAGCGTCTAATGATATGTAGGAATTTTTATCGATAAGATATTTATTAATGATTTTAAGAATTCTCGTTTAAATAAACAAAATATTGGAGTAATGAAAAATGCATTGTGTTCCGTATATTCATATTTATTGTGATAATAAGTGATAATACATAGATTGAATACACTAAAAAGTAAAGCAAATAAAACAAAAAAAAAAAATTATGGCAAATTTCTAAATTATTCGTTCATTTTGACGCACTTATGTAATTTTCTAATGAAAAACGAGGGATTTTACCACACATTTAGAACCTCAATGACAAACGCATTCTGTTAACGCGCCAATTCAAAATATAATGTTTACGCAGAGTATTTATATAATATTTTATCAGAAAAGAAAACAATGTCTCGTCTCCTCTTTGTTCGTAATAAGTAATAATAGACCGGGTTTTATATTTTTTAATCTGAGAGAAAATTCAACCAGCAGTTCTGACACCTACACGGCAAAAGTAATATAAACAACTGAATTAATGGTCTGACAAAAAATATAGTCCGATGTCAAGTACAAAGTCAAAAACGACGCTCATGTTGATCTTTTTAAAATGTATGTTAATAATATAATACAGAGATTTCGTACAATGCCAAAAAATATATAGGCAACGCAGAATCTAGCGCAATTTGCACTTACCCAGTTCCAATGTCAAAAATATCAAACGTTGACAGATCTACTTTATACACGTATTAGCAGAATTGTCGACTTGAAATTTTATAAATGCTTATTTTTAATTTATTAAAATAAAGTTTTTTAAAAAATTGTTGGAATGCTCTTTAAATTATATAGAGTTATAAACAGCCATTGTTGAGCCCGTACAATATATAAACGGTCATTGTGAAGCCCAAAATGACACTGTTTCGGGCTCAACAACGTATTGAGGTTGTATATCATCACCATTTGGTTAAATATAGTCTTAGGATACGAATTGGGCTCGACAACGTACCATTCCCGTCTTCGTGTATATATCGGTTAGTTCTTTCACGTACGCTGCAACTAGCAGACAAAATTTTGCGAGTTAAAAGTAAAGTTCCGCTTTCGAGAACACCTTGTATGCTATAGTATCCTTTATTAGTATAAATTAGTTAGTTGCTCTAAAAAAAAAAAAATTTTTATTTTTTTATTCTAAGATACTTATTTTGGAATTTAAAAATTATATCGTATCACACAAATTTTCTATTGTAAGTTCTGGACTCATGTCAACTTTCAGCAGCTGGATTTTCCCTTTCTGTTAAATTTATCTGCAGTAGCATCACAATGGATCCTGGCTTAATTTATGGGCGGAATGAATCCGAAATATTTCGCATGTAACATTTCGAAGCCAGCTGACATGACGCTTGTAACAATTTCATTGAAATTCTAAAAAAGTTGCTGTATATTTTTAAATCGAATGTTTTAAATGTTAAGTTGGGATGAAAACAAAATATAATATTTTTCGCAATCCCAAGGATGAATCTTGACATGGCAGACGTCACGTCTGGGAGTTCCGCCAACAGCTCGGGCCCAACTGTGCGAAGTTTGATGCGAAAATGAAACGGCACGTCAATGCTATTATAGGCCGGCACTAAAGTGTGAAGAGCAACGCTCTAAAAAAATATTTTCGCGCAAGCCGGAATTACGTTGCGGACCAAAACTGGCAGAAGGTAGATAATATAATCGATCATTACTTGCGATATAGCTTTGTCACAATTTATACTGTTTTCACATGTTTGAATTTTTAAGAAAACTACTCGAAATCATCTTTTGCTTCCGATTCAAACCAACTCATGAAGAGGTCATTGAAGGAAAACAAAGAGTTACCCATGTTGGAATTGTTTTCATACAAGTTTCCTTCCAATTTTCCAATTCCAGAAATACTTTACAATTTGATTTATCTGTATTAAGTAAAATTATTGATTCTTTGATTTTTTTTTGCTATCTGCTTCTTTGGTCAAAATTTTTGCTGAATACCATTTTGTCCTGCGATTGTCAAAAAGAAAAGGAAGAGAAAAATTTAAGCAATACTGCCTTCGGCCTTCCTGGTTTATGATTCTTTGGTAGGCAATACAATTTAGGTCCATGTAATTTATTTTTTACAGATGGAAATGATTTTGCTGTACTATTTGAACACATTCCTACTAGTTTCTCTATTTTTCTGTTATTGTTTTACAAAAAATCATGATTTGTTTGTTTTCAACGTATTTTGTCTAAAACTGCTTGTTAAGCAAGTACGATCGATACTGCTTTATCATCTAAAATAGAGACATAAAGTTTCCAAACTAGCCCATAAAATGTATTGACCTTCTTGACGCCAATTGTAAAAATAAGCGTGACGAAAAGTTGTGTACATTTCGTAATGGAAAATATAATCCCAAGCGAATAGGAACAGAACTTTGTGTTTTGATAATCCAAAACAGACATAAAAACAGATAAAAATACTTTTACTTCCGCCACTTAAATAGGTTTTCAGTAAAAACTAGGACAATATTGACTTATTTTTAGGTGTTTTACTCAAGGAACATTTATAGTTTACTATAAATCAACTCTTTGCGGTGTACCAAGAAGTGGCCAGGAACTCACTCCTGCTCTTGGAGGAGGCCTCAGGTAGCAAAAAATAGCAAATGAAACTAAATATCAAATTATGCTTGCCTAAAGGTGGAATCTGGCGCAGCGGTTGCCTCAAGAATATCTGCATCCCTATTTAAACAAATTCCTTTATGCTCAGGAATTTTTCCTTTAAACGCTGACAAGAACTTTGTATAGGTAACACGTCGGGGTGTTCCCCATAAAACTTTGGGTTTATCCACAAACCTTCTGGGGTCAGCTTGGCCAGGGATTTCTTGAGACCTGCCTGGCAGATTGGTAGATAATTTAAGGTCAGAGACCAAGCTTAATAATAGCAGTAATCATTTAAAATGAATATTTCCATTAGACGTAACCACTGGAATGTTTCTATTCTTGTTTATCTACGTTGCGATAACTAAGACGGGATTATAGGAAAACTACTTCATGAGCAACTACAGTAGTAACGTAAATGCGACCTGATTTAAATTAATTATCTCACAGTTTAGTGAAAATTATTTCTATTTATAATCAATTTGGGATAAAATAGGTGTAATTGGTGTCAAAAAGTATCCAATTTCTATAGCGGCTTGGAAATTTTTTTTGCAGATTCTTAAACTTTAGGGTATCAACTTCAAATATTAAAAAGGAATGGATGTGCTTTTAACCCCTATAAGAGGGTGAACACCACCCCTAAAGCTATACAATTAATATAAGGGAAGTGTTAGGAATTTCTTAAAGAAACTAATATTATTTATTTTTTTGGGGTTGCTCATGACTACGAATTTGGATAATTAAAAATATTGTGAGATTTTACTTTCAAGTATCATTTTACCATTTTCCAAGCAATTTTTTCCAATATACTGTTGCCATTTAAATATTTTTAAACGTATCAAAAATTAAACCATAAAAATTGGAATATTTAAACACTGGCGTATAAATCGCAATCTTATTATGCATAATATAATTAGATGAGTCAGAAGTCTTTGACATTGAAATGCGATTAATACTTTCTTAAACAGATAAATTTTGCAACAATATTTATGTGTATATTAAGGCGCTACGATATCAAGACATATTTTATGTAAATAATCCCAAGTGGAAATAACATCTGTAAAATAATTAATCTAACATAATTATCAGCGAAGATAAAGCGAATTTGTGTTGCCAAGTGTGTTAAAATTACACACACTTATAAAAAAAACAACAATCCTGCATAAGGACTAATTCAGATTAAGCTATTTATAATATAATAGCTGTGATTACTGCAAAATGAGATAATTTCGAATTGTAGAAATTCTAGTACATTTAACCTAAATTGTTTACAATATATCGGACGATATAACAAACAATGTTTTGTTATACGTTTTTAATCGGTAGACTCATTTAACGACAGCAGTGAATGCCGGCCAGGATTTCATGAATTTCTCGTTAATTAGGTATTCTGCTGGTTAGTTGATCAAATCAATTTTAATGGTTAAAATATCTTAATGAGACAGTTCAGGAGAAAAACTGTTCAACAACAATCATAGTCCAAAATAAAAAAAAAGATGGAATTAATGTTGATGAAATTTTCACCAACATAATATCGACATCCAGGGGAAGATTTTAGGCATATGCATCTCAATTGGAGTCGATTTTCCATTTTGCTATCATCTTCAATCTAATTTTTGGCACACTTCAGATTAGCCCTAACCTACAATTGGCCCTCCAAGTCTTGACATTGAAACAATACGTTGACATTATCGCGATTGCGTCATTAATAATTCCGACGTTATTTAGAGAAAACAATTTGGTCATCGTCGCTTGTACTTATCAATAAGTATAAGTATGGCACGATAGATAACTCTTGCTGTAATGGCACATTACAATCTTTATTGCGCTTAATTATAACGCATACTTATAAAATTAGTGTAATTATTGTGTAGCCACATAATTTGATTTACAAATTAGTATCAATGGATGACATAATTACGCGGAGAATAGTCCAATTAAAGCGAATTATCTTTTAATGTTGTAATCGTTCAATTATTTAACTTTGTGAGTTTGCGGGGCGATTAGTTGCCTTTTTCCCACGGGTTTCAACCTGAATAAGTCGCTAATTAAGGTATCTCTGTGGATATTTGAAATAATTCATAAAATTGGATTTAAAAAATTTTGCATGGTCAGGACTTCATCTAAAAAACTGTTGAATAGTGGGTAAAATTACTTATCTTAGGCTATAGATGATACGAAAAATGAGTCTTAAAATGGTACCTTGCGGCACTCTAATTTTAATATTTTCTGTGGGGGTATTTTGTCACTACTTTTTAATTTACTTATATGCATCATTATTAATTCCTTACGTAATGTACGAGTTACGAAAAGCTAACCGACTGGCTAAAAGAAACACCACCAACAATAAACTTTGTTGAGTGGAATATTTGCCAAAAAAATTATCCTCACTCGTCGGCTTCAAAAACTTTTTTCAACCACCTGTCGATTTCTTAATTTACTTTGTTATGAAATAAAATAAACTTTGCCGCTACGCGTATAACGATAGACAGAAGAGATAATAAACTTACACGCAGAATTTTTGCCACGATATCAGCGAATGGCTTTAGATTTTAACGACCTGACATAGCGCAAAGCCGGCGCTTTCCCTAAAATATATGAGGAATTTTGTACTCTCGATAGTGAACATTTTAGTCCGGTCTTTTAGGGGTTCAACCTGAAATAAGGCGCCAATTAAGTTTGAAAGAAAAGTTTACAAGGGCACTGCTTTGTCTTAAAAATTGCCAAATAATGGAATAATCGCTAAATAATGGGATAATCGCTAAATAATGGAATAATTCATAATTATAATGAGATAATAATTGCTTAATATGGAATAATTGAAGTTGCTAAATAATAGTATATAATTGGAATAATGAGATAATTGGAATTGTTGAAGAATTGGAATTGCTAAATAATTGAAATCTCTAAATAATGGGATTATTGGTTAGTAGCTAAATAATGGAATAGTTGCTAGTTGCTACATAATAGGATCATTGTTAAATAACGGGATATCGCTAAATAATGGGATAATTGCTAAATAATGAGATATTGTTAAATAATGGAATAATTGCTAAATAAGGTGATAATTGTTAAATAATGGGATAATTGCAATTGCCAAATAATAGGACAATTGGAATTGCTAAATAAAGGGATAATTGCATAATTCATAAGTAATAGAATAATGGGTTATTTGCTAAATAATGGGATACTTGCTAAATAATAGGATAATTGAGGATGATGGAATAATTGCTAAATAATGGGATAATTGTTAAATAATTGGATAATTGCTAAATAATGGGATAATTGCTACATAATGGGATAACTGCTAAATAATGGGATAATTAGATAATTGCTAAATAATGGAATAATTGTAATTGCTAAATAACGGGATAATTCATATTGCTAAATAATGGGATAATTGGAAGTGAAATAATGGGGTAATAGCTAAATAATGGGATATTGCTAAATAATGGGATAATTGAGAATGATGGAATAATAGCTAAATAATGGGATTATTGCCAGATAATGCTAAATAATGGGATAATTGCTAAATAATTGAATAATTGCTGGATATTGGGATAATTGCTACATAATGGGATAATTCCTAAATAATGGGATATTGCTAAATAATGAGATACCTGTGAAATAATGGGATGATTGCTAAATACATAATAGGATAATTTAAAATGATGGAATAATTGCTAAATAATGGGATTATTGCCAGATAATGCTAAATAGTGGGATAATTGCTAAATAAAGGAGTAAAAACATAAAACATAAAACATAAAACACACCACAGAAATTAGAGAACCCCAAATTCAAAGCCAAAGGCTGTCCGGAAGGGGGCTACACATTTGAAAAAACGCAGACAAACATCCATACCCACCGACATTGCCACTCGACTCGATAGGCAGTGTAGCCAGAGCCATGTCTGTCACTCACGCTTTAGCCCACTACGCCACCGAGTCGGTAAGTAAGTAATTGCTGGATAAAGAGATAATTGCTACATAATGGGATAATAGCTAAATAATGGGATACTTAATTGGAATTGCTAAATAACGGGATAATTGAGACTGCTAAATAAAGGGTTAATTAAATAATTCATAAGTAATGGATAATGGGTTATTTGCTAAATAATGGGATACTTGCTAAATAATAAGATAATTGAGGATGATAGAATAATTGCTAAATAATGGGATAATTGTTAAATAATTGGATAATTGCTAAATAATGGGATAATTGCTACATAATGGGATAACTGCTAAATAATGGGACAATTAGGTAATTGCTAAATAATGGGATAATTGGAATTACTAAACAACGGGATAATTCAAATTGCTAAATAATGGGATAATTGGAATTGGAATAATGGGGTAATTGAAATAAGTAATTGGATAAATGGATTTGCTACGTAATTGGAATTTCTGAATAATTAAAATGGCTGAATAATGGGATAATTTGTAATTGCTAAATATTGGGATTACTGCTAAATAATGGAATACTTGTGAAATAATGGGATGATTGCTAAATAATGGGATAATTTAAAACGACGGAATAATTGCTAAATAATGGGATTATTGCCAGATAATGCTAAATAATGGTATAATTGCTAAATAATTGAATAATTGCGGGATATTGGGATAATTGCTACATAATAGGATAATTCTTAAATAATGGGATATTGCTAAATAATGAAATACTTGTGAAATAATGGGATTATTGCCAGATAATGCTAAATAATGGGATAATTGCTAAACAATGGGATAATTGCTAAATAATCGGATAGTTGCTAAATAATGAAGTAATTGCTGGATAATGGGATAATTGCTGGATAATGGGGATAATTGCTACATAATGGGATAATTGCTAAATAATGGAATACTTAATTGGAATTGCTAAATAACGGGATAATTGAAATTGCTGAATAATGGGGTAATTGTAATTGCTGAATAATGGAATATTGTTAAATAATGGGATAATTGTAATTTCTAAACAATGGGATAATTGCTGAATAATGGGATAATTGAGAATGATGGAATAATTGCTAAATAATGAGATTATTGCTGGATAATACTAAATAATGGGATAATTGCCAAATAGTCGAATAATTGCTGGATAATGGGTTAATTGTTTTGACTTAAAAATCACTAAATAATGATTAATGTTTTAACTTAAAAAAATGCGTAAAAAAAGTAAAGGTTGAAGTACAATTCTTCTGATGCACTATTTTAAATTGTTGAAAAATCTAAATTTTATCGGAAAATGCATTGAAGCGCGTGATTGATAAAAATAAAAGAAATTTTTCATATGGTTCGTAAAATTCGAGTAAATAATTTAAATCCTTATAACTGAGAAAATAATAAATGCAATGTTCAATATAAGTGTCTTGAACCTGATTCTTTCGGCATAAAATAAATTATCTCTTAATAGGAGAGATGATGTTCAATCCCTGCCGCTTGTGGCGCTACAGGCGTCACATATGTTTGTCATTGTTACACAAAGGAAATGAAAATGATGAGGGCTTCTCTCAAGAAGAAAATACTGAGAAAATTATAGAAGCAACGATGACGATGAAAAATGTAATGATTAATAATGCTTGATTATTATGACACTAATTAATTGAAAACATAAAAATAATTATATTAGGTTTAATTAATTTTATTTTTTGGAAAATATACAATAGTTTCTTATCAGGACTGCTGTTTGAAAAAAATTACTACACGTTTCGCCTTTCAAGTTGGCATCACTAGGAGATGTTTAAAACTAAACATAACCTAGCAATGCAACCTAATTTGTACATAAACTATACTAATGAACAGATCGGAATATTTGAAAGTCCTATGCCACTATTCATAGTAAGCTTTCAAAATCATCTAGTTGTTTATTGCTTGCTACATTTCTAATTAACTTTACGTTATTAATGGTTATTTTAAAAGAGTGTTAAGCAACTTTCTGCTCTTTCACACATGAGATGAGTCAGATACTAAATCTAGTTAGAACTGACAGATTTGTTTGTTTAATATAGTAGAAATCACAATTTTTACAATTTCGCAAAGCTCCGATCTTTCAATTATTTTAATTTTATCATTTGTTTTATTTTCCGAAAAATAGCTGTTATACCGATGATGTTTCGAAAAGAGCTTTAAAAAAGCACATCAAATTCTGACTTATTTTTATATAAAATACAATAAAATAAAAATCATAAAATTACAACAGTTACGACCATAAATCTGCTGCATTAATACTACATACGCACCAAAATAGTATATACATACAGCTAACAGTTACAAATAATTGTTATGTATTTACACAATAGTACATGTCAGTTTGATTTACTTCATTTTCATTATTTATTTGTTTGGTTAGTCTGCGGAATATTTTAACAGCGGCGTTGTGCATCTGTAGCATATACAACACCCACTATGTTAGTCATACGCGATAAACCTGCAACTTTTATGGACAACGTGTTAAATTATTGATTTACGTAGATGGGAGGCTTTACTCTATTTGTACGTGCATCGCTTAAATTCGAGCCGTATCCGAGAGATGCCTAAAATTACGTAACCAAATTTCTTAGTTACCAACAGTGTATTTCTAACATCGTACCATTCGTCGCTATTGATCCTCATTAGCACGACATTTAACAACGATGCTTTGAGTTCCCTTATAGCAGATGTAAGCTGGAAATTTATTATTGCAATACAAAGTTGGATAGAAGCCAAGCAAATATCGAAATAGAAACATTGTAGGTGGTAGTACGTGCGCATTACTTGCTTTAAGCTAATGAACATCAACAGCCAGAAACCGGTCCACGGATGGAATTTCTACCTCGCCTCACTTGGGTAGTTCCGTAAAATAAAAGTAAATTGAATGGTAACTGTTTCATGTAGCCTCAATTTTTTGGGTTTTTCTAATTAATTAACGAACTGTTATTAAAATATTTCCTCTTCCTGTTTCTCGTGGCACATTTTCCTCCAAAGTTTGTTTTTCTACGAAGACCTAGTTTATTCTTGCAGGCAAGATTTCGACATATTAAAGTAGAAACTTAAAAATATATACGGATATTTACAATTTAGATCTAGTTGTAGGTGAATAAACCGAGGCCAGGTGGTACGTTTGCAAAAGAAAAACCAGAGAACAAATATAGATATTATGTTCGTATACACCTGTAATCGTATTATCTTGCTTATCTCTTGCACACAATCGGTGCCGTCGTTTGCTTATCCAAGTGTAATTGCTTAAATAATTGTAGAAAGCACTTTTAGAGAAATCACTATATCGATCTGTGGACGCACCTGATAGACAACTTGCGTAACAATCCTACTTATCAAAATTATTAACTTTAACTTTCTTCACAGCTGTGGCAACAAATGAAAATTATTGGTATACGTCTTTGCCTTTATGAAACATACAAGCATGAATAACAATAAATGACAGTAACAATTCTGTTCTGTTTCGAACTAATTTCGAATAAAATTTTTTTGCTGGAATCAGTTCAGGAGAGAGTAGGACTGATTATGAAAATTCATGTTCCCAAACGGTAACCTGGTCTGACGTTGTTTAAAACAACTTTGTTTAGAACTAAGAGAAAAATGACATTATCTCAATCAAAGAATTTTTTATATTGATACTTTCAATGTTAATAATTTTTAAAAATTAGAAAAACGCCAGTTTCTTGGTGCTATAAAAATATAATAAAAAAATGTTTTTTTCTACGAGCGTGCGGAAAATACCACTTTTCCACACGCATTTTAGTTTCGAAAGTTGCACTTTTCCGCACTAGTGCGGAAAAGTGCTACTTTCGAATAAATATATAATTACTTTTCCGCGCGCATTTTAGTTTCGAAAGTTGCACTTTTCCGCACTAGTGCGGAAAATGTATTTTTCCGCACTAGTGCAGAAAAGTGCAACTTTCGGAACTAAAATGCGTGCGGAAAAGTAATTATATTTTTATTTGCATTTTTGGATAAGTTATAATTACATTTTGAAAATGTGATCACGCTCCTAGGAAAAATATTGTTCCTAACACATGCGGAAACTGTCTCTTCCGCACTCGACTGATTGACCAGTCGCGTGCGGAAAAGTACCACTTTCCGCACTTGTTAGGAAAATAACTAATTTTACAACACATACTTTTTTCTAATATATTTAAACTTTTCAAAAAAAAAAAGAATTGACGATATTTAATTTTTTATATAATATGTAAAATTGTATACAGAGGCGGACCCTGTATACGGGTGTGCCACTTAAAACTCCCCAGACATGTAACTTTCTTATTTTTTAAGTGACAATGGGCATTAAATTGTAGATATTTTTAAGGCCTTTAAACATGCGTAGGTACAGTGATTTCAAAAAAAATTTTTGAAAAAATTGTTACAATAGGAACCTTAATTACCTAGTATATTTTTTCCTCACACTGTACTGTACAGGGTTATCCAACGAAAAGGCCCACCCTTATATTTTCTTTATTTTTCGAGTTAGGAAAAAATTTTTCAAATAAAAGTTGTAGTGAATCAAATTAACTCTTTTAAAACCCCTGCAAAGAATATACAGGGTGTTCCATAAAAGAGAGACAAACCTAACTTACATTTTTTTAAATGGAACACCCTATATTTTTTTACATTTTTCAAATCTGTGTTTTTTTGTGATTTCAAAAATATATATATGTTGTATCTTATCTTTTACTGTTTTTTATTTATTGCAAATTTCGTGAACAATATTATTTATACCATCAGCATCTGCATGCGTATCAATCAGCTTAGTCATGGATGAAAAGTTTGTTTTTTTAATTTATTCAATTATTCTGTAAGGCATAAGTGTCAAATTAATTGTTTTTCATTCATGGCTACCCTGATTGATAATCATGCAGATTGCAGATGCTGCTGGTATAAATAATATTGTTCACGAAATTTGCAATAAATAAAAAAACAGTAAAAGATAAGATACAACATACATATATATTTGTAATCACAAAAAAACAGATTTGAAAAATGTAAAAAAATATAGGGTGTTCCATTTAAAAAAATGTAAGTTAGGTTTGTCCCGCTTTTATGGAACACCCTGTATATTTTTTGCAGGGGTTTTAAATGAGTTCATTTGATTCACTACAACTTTTATTTGAAAAATTTTTTCGTAACTCGAAAAATAAAGAAAATATGAGGGTGGGCCTTTTCGTTGGATAACCCTGTACATGAACCATGTTAATGTTTTCTCATAAAAGTTTTAATTAGCTTCAATTTATGTTATGACGTCATGTTCAAATTTTTTTTTTGGCTTTAGAGAAAACATATAAAACACTCCAATTCCAAACTGAATTCTTTTAAAATAAATATGAAAGATTGTAAATAATAATTTTATGCTTTATTTGTGAGGGACATATCATTACCAATACTTAAAATAGCAAAACAGCAACAAAAACAAAAGGAAAAAATATTTTTAAAAACAAACTTTTATTGTAAAAAATTGCAAAATCTCGGAGGGTAAAATCAAAAAAAAAATTCAAAGATGACGTAATAACATAAATTGTAGTTAATTAAAACCTTTATAAGAAAACATTAATACAGTTCATGAGCAAGGTGAGGCAAAACAATATACATACAAGTAATTAAAATTTTTTACCAAATATATTTTTTACAATTTTTTTAAATACGATCCTGTTTTCTTTTATAAAATTTTAAAAGAGCGCTCTTTTCTAAATTCAACAAAGTATGTACTACACGTTATGGTTAAATTACATTTTAGGCCTTCTCTAACAATCATTAATAAATGTACAACATACGGACCTGTATTTCCAATAATTTTGCAAAAATAAGTTCATAAAACGAACATCCAAACAATTCAAAAGATATTAAATTTACAGAAGGTGTTCAAAGACATTGTAATGTAAGCATAAATAACATGTTCCAACTGTAGAATCTAATATATTATTATTATAACGTATTTAATGCCCTAGGACACAGGCCCGTATTTTAAAATTTTTTGATAATGGACAAAGAAGGCTCGAAACATAATTAGGCCATAATGTGCATTCATTTGTGAATTTAAAATAAAAAGAGCGTCTAAAATTTGATGTCAGAAAATCAGGACCGTATTTAAAAAAAGTTAATGATAGTTGCAAAAGGACGAAACGTCGAATAAAAAAAATTTGGTAACTTAATCTTTAAAGTATTTAAGAATTGCTACGAAGAAGTTTTGTCAGTTTTGGTCTAACTTTGCCATTAACGCCAAAAAATAGGATTAAAAATCCAAAAATATGGTTTTTTCAAAATAACTTAAAAATTAAAAATCATATCAAAGATTTCTGTATGTAATTTTGATAGTCCTTTAATTACGCAACTTTTTTTCATATTAATCAAATTTAATATGTCTTATTCAAGGTTCCAATACTGTCCTTCCATATGTTATTGACAGAAATTAATCTCAAAGGAGAATCTAGGGATCTAAGGAACTAGAAAATACAGCAATGACGTTCCAACTGACTGACGAATCAGTTTAAAGCCACAGTGACGTAGTTGCTTCTTGTTTATTAGAATCAGCTACGTGCTTATTGAAATGTCAACGTTGTTTGTTTTGGTGCTAAAAATAATTCTAAAATGTACTCCACTATACCGAATCCTTTAGTGCCATTATTTTCGAATTCCTGCAATATATTTTTCTGATCAACCTATTATTCTAGGATATCATACAGTAAAAACTGTAAACATCACACAAAATAATACTATCGTCAAAATGTTATTGTCCACACAGCTTCACTGAAATATTTCAAAACTTGATAAATCAGGTGAAATCTGATTAAGTTCCTCCTCTGCCACCGCCTTATTTACTAACAATATTTGCACGATTACAGAATCAGTCTAAAATAGATCACGATATATGTGCTACATTATATCGGAATTTCTCCAAGATCTGTATATAACTGACAAACAAACCGACAATAATTGTGACATAATATGTACCGGGTGGGCCAAAAAATTTGGCATTTTTTACGTTTGTTTGTTAACCGATTTTAATGAGTTAGGTGCCGTTGCTTACAGAAAACAATGGACTATCGATGGAAAATTTAAAAATTGCCGATTTTTTAAATGCAAGATGGCGGCTGGGCTAATTCTTTTTAAAGAAAAAATGTCGAAAAATACATCCAATACAAAAGAGGAATAAAATGGACCTTTCTCTCCAATTTTAAGACCACGATGAGAAAAATCGGTCCATTGGGAGCGGAGCTATACGTAATCATACAAAGCATCATTTCGTCATTCTTAAGCTGTAACAATTTTTAGTTTTTATTTCCAAACGAATAAAACAATAACATGTATGGTGAAAATAGTATTTGAACTACGAAAGTTCATTGGCTGATAACTAATTATTGCAATTAAAATCACGTTTAATTCTATATTTATTATTATATTATGTATATTCTTGTGTCTGATGTTAAAATTTTGTTACAAAATTCATAATATTAACAGTTGTACAGCCTTTTATCAAAACATGTTATGCACCATTGCAAATAAAAATAATGTCGCAACAATTTTGGATCTCCTCAGTAGTGTTTTAAGTTCAATCTTTTATTTTTTAAATGTGGCATTTTAGAAATTATATATTTATAATTTTATTCAAAACAAATTGCTCTGCAATTCCTTTCTCAGACTTTTGCCCCGTTTATCCTATATAACTTCAAATTCGAAATGTGCTTAGAGCCTTTTCTCCGTAGAGTTTCCTCTTTCATTTGGTCACATACATACCGGGTGGCCACGAAAGTATTACGAAAAATTTCAGAAATTTGGAAAACTTTTTTATATCCCATTCATATACCAATCTACAAAAATTTCCTAGTTCACCTTTCAGGAAAACTCACGAAAAATGGCAAATTGACAAACCCCCTTAAATTTAAAATCCGGCCTCACAAAAGCTATAAAAAGATGAAAGCTAAAGGAACGTATGCTGCCGATATCGTAAAACAATTATTTAATTGCACGTGAAAATGGCAACCGGGCTATTCAATTGAATAATTGGCAATTTCAAACAGGATACATAAAAGGTCTGTACGTAGGCAGCAACTGAATGGTAGTAATGGCGACGTTTCCATAAAATCGAATTTCAAATCAGTGCATTACATTTTAAAACTGAATCATATATCTCGCTGATTAAATGGGATTTTTATCTTTCAAACATGATATAAATCTCGCGAGCGCAGAGCGTTTTGGCTGTATCCGACTCAAATCTAAACATTTTAATGTTTATTTCTTTAATTGCATATAGACTACAGATGTGATAGTTTCTAAGTAAGAAGTGCCTATAAAAAGGCGAGAGAAGACGACCTACAAACCTGAACATATTTATTTATTACTCCTTATGGTGTTTTTTGCTATTTAACTTTCCTTCTAATTAACTTGATGCTAAAATACACCGCACACGCTACAGTATCGGATTGATTATTTTGCAGCAATCCTCTGATCAGAAATTTTTGGTATCAGTATTTGCTAAGGCCGAAGGTTACATTAATCTTAGAATTCGTGTGTCTATTACTGTTTATTGAAGAATCGAAGATTGGAAGCATCGCATATAAATAGGTATATTTATATAATATAATAATATTGATGTCCCATATCTAGGCTGTTTGTTTTATGTCGCCCAAATTTCCCAAAATAAATCGTTTTTAATATTAATGAAATCAAATTTTGTAAAGCCTTGTGGTTTTTTAAATGAATTGAAAAGATATTTTCACTATAATAATAATAATTGATAAAATGCTTCCAACTGGAGTAGTAGAAAGTAATAACAAAATTTGTTTTCTTGAATATACATTTCCACCATCTCGTGGTATCTGAAGTGAAGGAAACCACGAAAAGATGGACGCAACGTATAAATTCAAAATATGCAACGCAGAAAAGAACCCAAAAGCACTTCTACAATTTTTCTAATCCTTTTACATTTTAAAAATCCATTAATTATTTTCTTACTTATGTTAAAACGTGACTTTGAAAATGTTTCTTCAAATATAGCAATTCTTAACCAAATCTAAGTTAAAAAACTACTTGGCACGGAAAAAATTAACTCAACGGTGCCAGTATTTTTGTATTTTGAGAAATCCAACTTTGTTCTAATTTTTCTTACTGTCTAACAATAACAAAGGCGATTGTATTCATTTGCGTATTTTCATACGCGAAACTGGATCATTTTCAACTGATTATTATTCCTCGACGTAAAATAAATCCGATCAGTACTGCATCCAGTCAAATCCAAACAAACTAGGTTTAATTTTTCGCGTTGGTTTATTTCGAAACTGGGGCGCGCGAAAACTGATTTGGCAAGGACTGTGCCTTACGTTGCTCCCTATTAAGTACCTACTTCAACAGCTGAAATTTCGATTTTTCAATATGTTTATTATTAGAGGAGTCGAATCTGTAGTTGGGCCCGATTTAGTAGCCGCCTGTGCGATTTAGCGAATCAAAGTTTACACAACTTGAGTGGGTTACGGTTTTATGATCGACTGGAACATAAAATGCAGATAGCGCTGCAACCCCCTCATAGCAATCCGTAAAAAAATAATAAATATATCAGCGCGTTTTTATGAAATACCTACATGTTTTTTAATCTGATCGTGAACTCTTCAGGCATGTTTCGAAAGGCCAAATAATTCCGATTTATTGCCAGTATTTTTAATGGGTTTCAAGTTAATCATAAAAGTCTCCGAAAATCAATAAAATAGTAAATAATATTTTATCGACTGATGGTTGAAGTGGAATTTTCCATATTTTCTGGCGATCGGTCTGCAATCGATAAAGAACGTTTTTAATAGAAATTTCGTGCATCCTCACGTAAAATTACGTGTATAATTGGCAGCGGAGATGTAATAAATCTACAGGACGTATTATTAGAAGCACTGCACGAACAAATAATTATAAATTACGCACGGCAGATGCTTTTATTGGCTTAGTATACATAGTGCGCCTTATTAATAATTTTTTGTCATGTTACCGTGGAAAATGTAAAACAAAATTAGATTAGATCCGTTTATAGAAGTGGCAGGACGGTTTTAAGTACAAATTTATGCGACTAGCCGTGACTCGTAGCAATTATTTTTTTCATAACTCTCTAGTTATTGTAGATAGACAAAAGTCTTGAAAACAAAAGCTGTGCAGTAATCAACACCGCATAATTTAAAAAGGCATTCGTAAATATTCATAATGCCCCTGTTCGACGTTGAATGCTGTTTTTTCGATGGAATTTTGATTCATATCAATTTGCTTCTCTGGGACTATCCAAATTGGACTTGACCATGGTCTTTGACCGCTCAATTATACCGTCGCCTTACACTTTGTTTATTTGTTTATTTACATCTTCTTTGTGACAGAAAGGAAATCGATATTTATTTTGTTTTTGTTTTGTTGCTATGATATTTTAGAAGAAATACGCACTACGTTGACACCCTGTATAAACCATTTTTGTAAATATTCCTCCAACTCCTTCCTTTTTGATCAAATCGACCTTCCAGAGCTTTTGCCCGATACCTCTCGGGACCCCCATCAGGTGACACAACATACATCAATTTTCTAAATGACTATTATTTTATATCCTGCTCTGCGTTAGCGTGTTATCCATTTGTGTTATTTTTATAATGCTGTAAGTGATTCAGAGAACCTACATGATATTTTTATATATATATATAAGCAACATACTAATCAAATTATTCATCACGTTATAATTTTTAAAATTGCCTCAATTGTGTAACGGTTCTCTTCATTATTAGCATAATTACTTTTGTGTACATTAATAGTCATTACACTCATTTAATTTACACAAACGTATGTATAGTGATAGTCAGAACCGTAGCAATAATTTTGGTACTTGTAGAATTTCCTCTTGAATTCCCTCAATTTCATTTTCTTGCGCTAGCAGCGCGACAAACAGCAGATATCGGAGTCGGAGGAGGCAAACGAGCGATAAAATTTTCAGTAGTTGCCCAATTAAAAAAATATTGTTTTAGACATCAAGCAGATTTGTTGGTATAAATTTGAGATAGGCGCCGTAATAAGACCGAGATACGAAATGGAAGCGTACTTAAGCACTTTTTATCAGTTTTGGCGACGTTGAGGCACGTTAGTTGAACACAACAAATAACTTGATGCTATATTTTTTATCAGTAAGCGAGATAACCTGTTGGACCACCCTAGGGAATTTTGTAAACTGTTTCTTTAAGTAACTATTTACATAATTATTTCGCAAAGAAGTGCTGCACGTGGTGGCAATTTAGCTGCGTGGTTTAAGCCCCCAAATAAAACAAAAATTGCCGGATTAAAATATTACCCGTAGGTTGTGACATGTTTATTTCACTTGCATTAGTTTAAGTACCAGCTACAACATTTGTGATAAATAGCGTAAGCCCATGTTTTGGCAAAGGCAATAAATACATTAAAACAGACGTAGAAGGTGAAAAAACACGTTGAAAGTGAAAATCACAGTAGTCTAAGTATATTTGTCAAAGGAAATAATAAGAAAATAGTCTTTTTTTTAACTCTCAAAATTTTTATTAAAAGCAACTAGTTTCGTGGCTCTTTCATTGAAGCTGTGACTAATGGAAAAGTTACAAAACTAGTTGCTTTTAATAAAGTTTTTGAGTAATAAAAACTATTTTTTTTATTTTCTATATTTGTCTCAAACATGCGATAAATATTTATGAATGCTGAATTTATAGGTTAAGGCACGAGAACTTTGTGCGTTTTGGTTATATCCTTGCTTTTTTTCATTGTTCTTAATCAATTCTACCAATTCAGTCTTAAATCTTTACTTTAAAAATAAATAGATCTGCCAAAGTAGAATATTCATTTATTTTTTTTAATTCTTGACAGCTGTCAAAATCAGTGTCAATTTTAAAATTTTACAAGTATCTTTCCTGTAATTTTGAAAACAATGTGATATTTTATAGAAAAAGAGATTCTTTAAATCTCAAATTTTCTATTTTTAACATTAAAATCAAAAGAATGTTTTCGCTTTTGGCAGCTGTCAAATTTTCTGTCAACCTAATAAAAATGCCATTTAATAATTACTTCAACAAATTGAAGTACCGAGTAGACAATTTTCTATTGGTTTTGCAACTACTAAATACGAATTTGATGTCAAATGGCATTTTTATTAAGTTGACAAAAATTTTGACAGCTGTCAAATGTTACAACTTTATTTTAATATCAGTTACTAAACTAGAAAGATTTAAAACATTTTATGTATCTTCTTCTATGGAAATCAACATTATTTTCAAAATTACGGAAGATATACTTGTAAATTTTTAAATTTGACAGCAATTTTGGCATCTGCCAACCAACATAATATTTTTTTGACATCAATTTCGTATTCAGTACCTCCAAAACTTAAAAAAGTGTTTGTTAAGTACGTATATTTGTTTAAATGATTATAAAATGTCGTTTTCATTAAGTTGAAAAATTTTGACAGCTGTCAAAAGTGAAAACTTTATTTGATTATCTATTATGGGACTAGCAAATTTCAAAACACTTAATAGCACTTCTTCTATGGGAATTCACGTTATTTATTTTAAAAATTACGAACGCACACTTGCATTTTTTTAAATTTGACAGCGCTTTTGGCAGCTACCAACAAACAATATTTTTTTTGCAACAATTTTCAATTTGACAGACATCTTGGCAGCTACCAACAAATACTCGGTACTGTATTTTTAGTTTTAGTTGAAATAATTATTAAATGGCATTTTCATTAATTTGTCAGAAATTTTGACAGCTGCCAAAAGTAGAAACTGTATTTTAATATCAATTATGAAACTAGCAAATTTAAAAAAAAACACGTGATTTCCCTTCTATGGAAATTCACATCGTTTATAAAATTACGGAAGACAAACTAGCATAGTTTTAAATTTGACAGCAATTTTGGCAGCTACCAACAAACAATAATTTTATAAAATTAATTTCATATTCAGTACCTCCAAAACCTAAAGAAAAATGTCATTTTAAGTACTAAAGTCATTTGTAGAAGTAATTATTCAATAGCATTTCTATTCAGTTAACAGAAAATTTGACAGCTGTCTAAAGTCACTTTTGACAGCTGTCAAATTTTCACTGTAAGTGAAAACGCTATTTTAATTTCAATTATAAAAATAGAGAAAATTTAAATACTTCTTTTATGAAAAATCACATTGTTTTCAAAATTACGAAAGTACTTTTCAATTTTTAAATTTGACAGTGATTTTGACAGCTATCAAGGATAAAAAAATCTGACTCGAGAGATTGGTGGATAATTTCAAAGAAAATTTTTTGACAGTTCTAACAACCAATTAAATTTCGTTATTTCTTGTCATGTGACACAAATCACCCAATTATGTTAAGATTACACTGATAAACCATCCAGGGAAATTTTCAATCACTATGACAACAAAATTGCTTAACTTTGACAACTTCATAAAAACTGCCAAATAAATATCAAAATGTCACGTTTTCGCAATGTCAATTCTCAATCTATAAACTTTTAATAAATAAATAATTGTTTTGTTGTGTTGCGACATTTTGATTTTATTTTTTCAAAAAATTTTCTGACCGAATATCCCTCAGACATTGACAAATGCCTCATAATTTTATGACAACCTCAAGCAAGTTGCTTGGTAATAGCCCTCCGCCTTCGGCGTCGGGCTATTTCCAAGCAACGTGCTTTCGATTGTCATAAAATTATCTCGTACATTATCAATGTCTTAGGGATATTATAGCTGAGAATATTTAGAAGAAAAATAAGATGATACAATAAATTATGAGATCTACAGCGATTTTTTAGCGGTATTCTTTTCCCCCGCCCCACTGCGTTCCACCGTTCCAAGTACACTAAAATCGATCCATTACTTTATCAAAGATATATATTATATAAACCTGGGCCTTTTTGTTGTTTATAAACATCGAATAAGGATGCAGAAAATGTTTTTAAAATAGGAATGTTATTTTACAAATAACAAACACTGGTTTGTTAGTTGGGCTGTCATTTCACAATTAAAAAAAGGGTTAAGATTATTATTTGTGCAAAACATTAAGTGGTCGACTTTTCAAGAGTGTCCTATTTCTGGCGGAAATGAACCGATCTCAATACGGTTTCCACCTTCATTCTCCTTTATAAATTAAATTCATAAGGCATTCTGCTAAATCGTTGAAGAATATTATAAACAATAACGGACCTAAAACACTACCCTGTGGTATGCCCAATTCTGACGAACCTATTATTGTATAACTTTAACTGACTTCCAGTAAAAATGACCTCAACCATATCCTTGCTGGACTACCGATAACCACATCATTAGGTACGATTCAAAATTGTAATTTGTGGAGTCAAAGACCCGTGACAGTTAATTTAGTTTTTTTATCAGAATTGTGTAGGATATTTTTCATAAAAGGATTGAACACCATCTTGAGTTGATTTATTCTTGCGAAATCCATATCGCCTTAGGGTTAACAGGTTGGGTTTACTTAATGAATCATATTTCAGATTAATTTTCAAAATTTTCGGGAAGTGCATACAAATTTACAACCGCGCAAACGAAATTAATGTGAGGTATATTAGCATACTAATAAATTAAATACTAACGTCCTTAATTAAACAATAAGGCACCTCATTTGGGCCTGATGATTTTTTCGTAAACATAACTTATAATATTGGAAATCTTAGCGTTTAAAGCAAAAACGTCAATATTAGTTTTTGTTTGAAGCAATAATTTAAAAAATCCTAAAAATTTCTATTAATTTTTAAGAGCACTTCCTCCAGCACTCTTCAAATCTGAGCCGCCAAATTATGAAATTTTTAATAAGTTTACATACAACAAATTTTTCTGTCGCTTCAGTAACGCATTTGATGAGCGACACTGTTTTTAAGATCAATATGAAGATGGGTAAAATATTTTGGTTCCTACCAATTGTCTTCATGATGTTAAAATCGTCGATGTCATATCCGTCCTTCTCTTCATCTGAATATTCTTCGGTGGTGAGAGCTGAGGAGGAGTCCAAGCTGTCGGTGCTCTCCTGGCGGCTCCGGATGCTGTTGTAATCTGCCATTGCGTGAAAGCAGCAATTAACAAAACTATCAAATATCGAAGATCAACATAACACGTGAGAAAAGCTATAGAGAGCGGTCTGTGACCGTTCAGTTACCCGGCGATGTCAGACGTTGACTGGAGGTATTCGAAACCCGCGGGCGTCGCAACGCTTTCAATCCCACTCCGTGCAGTCCCACGCGTTCAGCCAGTTTTTACGCATGCCCGACTTTATTTTTTGATTTTTTTTGAACGGTACATGCTTTTACACTAAACAGTAGTGAGTGTGCTTTTAATAAATATTATGTCTCCAGTTTATTTGGATACATTGCAATGAGCGCACCGACAGGTGTCACCGTTTTAATTAGACCTGGCAATGCACGGTCCATGTTGTAGCGTAGCAAATTCTATTAAATCAACCAAACAGATTATTTCGTATATTCTGATGATATCACCGAATTTGCGTATAAATATATTAGTTTTAACTTGATAAATAAATTACGCCGGCTGTTACGTTTTCTCAAAAAATCTGAGCAAAGTAGGTACTACAGAAGCTTTCTCATGTTGTCAAACTAATAATAATAATAATAATAAGTTTATAACTATACCAAGTTGTATCTCTTTGGATTAGATATTTGAAGATATTTAAAAAAATTTGCTGACAAAGCTCCATCTTTAAAGGGGTGTAGCTCCGTTAGGAAGCACGTTAAGATTTACGTCAAACGTCAAATCGCTATAGAGACGCGCAATCAGAATAATTGGAAAACAATGCACTAACTCATGTAATAAATTGTATAATAAATCATAAAGTTTGTGAAAAAGTCGAAGTGTCTATTGGGCGTTATCCAACAATAGGTTTTACTTATAATTGCAAGGTGGCACCAGTTATCAATAATAAAATTCTCGTTGGCAAGGATATTGGGATAAAAAAAAACCCGCTTGATCAATTTTAATTTTTTCTTTCACTGATTTTTGTAGTAAAGACCATAGAATTGCGCTACAAAAAGATTTATTTATTTAAATTGCATACCAAGCCGTTATATTATTATTATTCTTCGTTAAATAGAGTGATTTCTGAAGGATTTTCCGGAGAATTTTCTACTTTTTAAGTAACAAAATTAAGAAAACGGCTTTGCTGCGGAATGTGAAATTATGTTTTCTTCAATTATATGTAACATTTTTTATCATAAGATAAATATTTAAATTACAACATCGAAACTTCTAATAGGGTATTAATAACACTTATTTATACCCTTAAAAGTTAGGGTAAGTAATACCTATTGTTGGGTAACGCCCACTGGACATTTCGATTCTTTCAAACTTTATAATTTGCGTGTGTATTTACTACTTAAGTTGGTGCATTGTTTTTCAATTTTCCGATTACGTGTCTTTATAGCTCGTATGCACGCGTGACGGACCCTTAAGTTGATGATTTTGATTTGATTTGAGTTTTCATTTGCATAGCTAACTTGACTTTGTAATTAGCACCCCTCTCTCTCTCTCTCTCTCTAGTGTCGCATATTTTCTTTTTTAATCGATTATAATACTGTTACATATGCAACACACCTTACGCCAGTGTTATGCACTTATTGATTGCACTTATGTCGGTTTGAAATCCGAGCTCGTAGAGCGAGAATTTTAAGACATCTAAGGCTATTGTGATTCATAACATCCGTGATTTGTTCAATAGTTTATCGGTTTCAGAAAATAATGACATTATTAATAGATATTATAAGAAGCAGGAGCAGTAGCGATACATTTCAGTATTTAATTATTATTGTTTGGAGTTTTCTGTCAGTTTGTATAATAAATAGCCCTATAGTTTCATTATTTATTATTTTATCTGTTGACAGCACAAGCTGTTAACATGGCAATAAATATTACTGTACAACTTTAGTTATGACTTACTTACCAGCCTATTTTTGTATATTACAAAGGATTAATATCCTGAAACCGATAAAACGTTTTTACTTGGGTGGGCAAGAAAAAACATGCATTTAACTCTTATCCTAAAACACAAAATGGGAAAATGTAAAGAAATCGCCAACTGTAACTACTACGTATGCAACTCACCATACAGCTAGGTGTATAGATATAAACGTTACAACAGATATTGCAGAGATAATACTGAGAAACCGTAATTTCCTTTAAAATTTAAAAGTCAACTGGCTTTTGCTATGCTTTCTATCGTTTTAACTGATGTCTTGTTTATAGTTGTTGGCATCACAATAGTCATCACTCATAGAACTGACGTGATTTTTTATTAAAATCCTGGATGAATTCGATTGAAAAATTGCGATATTGCATACATCTCTATAGTCGGTCATTCCTTTGAGCAATGAGTGTTGCGGCAAAAAATTATTCATGTATAAAGAGAAAAACCCAGATAAATGTAACAACCATAATTTGCCAGCCCTAATGATGAGTGATCCTATAATTCTGTAGATAATACAAAAATGCAATAATGTAAGTATAGAATACTCCTTCTATTTTTGCCAGAAAAGGTAAAAACTGCATTAAAAAATCCATTTTACTTTTAATAAATTTTATTACACACTGTAAACTACATTATAATTACAGAATCTCTATATTTAATCTTAAAATACCTTGTCATAGCTGTATAAATAATAACCATCACAGATTATAACAAGCTATGAACAAAATTTAACAGTATAGATTTGCAGCAAAATTTACTTGCTACACGTCATATGTATATCAATAAAATTTAATATCCATTCACTATGAAACAATTTACATTTTTAAAATGTTACTCACTAATAAAAATCATAACAAGTAACACAATACTGTCTTTTATAAATTACTTAAACAACTATTTAACAAAAAAATGTAGATAACACACCAGTTACAATAAACAATAAAGATTACTCCTACAATTATGCGTTGTTCAATTTGGGTTATGAAAATATTTTCTATTTTTGAAAATCATCAAAACTTTGTTTCTTTTTAACTATCCCCTAAGATATAAATGGAAGCGCAAAGCTTACACGAAACAATTTTGGATCTCAATGTAGGTACCGTTAAAAAATTATAAAAGCTATGATTATTATTAAGCTCATTAGGATTGTATAAATTTTTATTTATTCTCTTTACTCTGGCTAATAGATATGCATGTAGACCACGTTACAAATCTCAAATTTATGCAATGAACGCTTCCCTTTTACACACAAGTACAAAAGACTTTGGTTACCAAAAATATTCTAAATATAAGGCCAATACAATAAATTACGACAAACTATGTGTGTCGATGTTTTAGCGGTGCATTTAAAGAGGCCGACAGAACATGTTAATTGCAATAAAATTCTTACATGTAAAAAATATTGAAGAATTCATAAATAGTCAACGCTGAACGCTATTAACATTCATTTATAAAAAAAATACGTATTCGATTAGTAATTTAAAATAAAAATTTGGTTTTAAATTTTTGCAACTTTTGGTGAAGATATCTTCAGAGGAAATATTTCCACGGACCCTGTGGGTTTATTAGGAAGACAGGTTTTATATAAATAAAGACTTTTATTGTCTAATCTCAACAAGACCTGAGCTATGGTCTGTTTATTTTATCATATAGTACTTGGATAGAAATATAATTTTCAACTCTTAAACGAACTACTAGACCACCTGTCCCATTGTGTCTGTACGAGTTATATTAATTTTCAAAATATACAGCACTAATATTATTGGCAACCAATTCTTTGAAACGACAATCATACGATTTGACAACCATTTTAAAATTTCGTATTTGCTCAAAAGCCGAACAAAATTTTCAATATGATAAGCGCAAAGTCAATATTTAATGCTGTAATTATGTAAAGTCAATACTTCTAATGATGATAATAAAAACTTATACACTATTGTAGAGTACTTAGGTCCCTATAATTGTCTTTACATCACAAATATCAATTATAAAAACAGTAATTTATTATAAGAATACATTAAAATAGTATACAATTAATACGACTAATATTTTTCTTTTTCTTTTGTACAAAAATATGTCTGTATAAATTTAAATCCAATATATTTATATTTATTCACTAATACGTGTTTACATTTTTTATTAATATATTGTTACAATAACTTACTGTCGCCGAAAACAAACATTCAATTTCATTTATTTATATCATAGTTACAGACAACTTCTTAAAGTAAAACAATGTAATAGGTAGTGTCTTTTGAAAAATAATCCTAATTTTGCATAAGCACTGACGTAATATCTCGTTAAATCTTAACCGCTATGGAATTAAATCCCATGGATGAAAGGAATGAAATTAAAGTAAAACAAAATATTTGCCTTAATGTTATTTGTGGCATTCTTAAATATTTCTCTTTCTTTGGTGAAGGGCCCAAAGAAGAGAGGGAAAAAATATATTGTGAATCACATAATGGATGGACAAATCATAAAACAGAAAATATCACAAAAACATAAAATGTCTTTTTCCTCATAATACGACGTAGATCTAATTTGTAATGTTATCGTCAGCCAGTTTAAATGCATTATATTATATCAAGTGTTGGCAAAACTCGTGCCACCCTATTTTATCTAGGTTCGAACATGGGTATTAGTTTGCGCGATTTACTTGTGCCCGTTGTAGGCAAGCGGACACAGTGGTGGGAATCGTGGATCTCCGCGCTGTAGCCGATGGCTCTCGCGTCTACTGCTCCTTGTTTGGATTCTTTTATAATAATTTTTATTACACCTGCAACACTCGAGGTGCAGCGACAATTAATTTTATGTTGTAGAATCACATTTTTGTTGCGAAAAAACAAACAATGGAAATATTTAAATGTGTTTTGAGATTTTTTAAAAATTACAATAATTAATCCTATAACTAGGATGAATTATTGAAGTTAGAAAAATTTCGAAACGTTGGTCTAGAATACGTAAATCAAATTTCTTTCAGACATGAGTTCTACATCCCAACACGGTTAATGAGATACTAACAACAGTCTGCTCTGCTGACTGCTAAGAGTGCTGAGCCTGAGCAGTGAGTGGCCACAGCGCACTGCCGCGCCATTCTCCTAATATACAAATTTCGAACTGAGGCGAGTTGTCGGCCACTCGTATATTCGTCTCAATCCCTGTAGTGTTCGAAGCATTCTGGACTTTGTATATTCTTTAATAATAATATTAATATATATTTATATATATTTATTTATTCATTTTTCGCGTCTTGTCTCTAAAAAATATTAAGTATTAAATACTGCATTCGTAGAATGTATAAAATTTTGCCTACTATTTAAAAAATAAGGAATATATTTATTAACTATTAACATCACAAATGATATAATTATACTGCATTCTCAGTTCGAAGTTTGTATTCGAAATTTCTGTAATTTGAAACAGAGAGGAATTTTGGGCTCCTTAAATTTAAGTCTTCGTCAGATGTACGTCAAACATTTCAAATTAGCCTACGCGATATTAATAATTAAAATACTGAAAATAACATGGGATAAAATAAATCGGTAAATAATATATATTTATATATCTAATTCACTCCTAATTTGTCAAACAATCCGGAGTCAGTGCTTAATTATAACGTAATAACTAACGATGGAAGCGAGGGTCCGAGAAGCTGATATGAAAAGTGGATATATTTTGAGATTAAATCTGCAAATTATGTCACAACACACATTCAAGGCACAATATGTATTCCAGTACTTTATTGATGGGGAAATGAAGATCTGCTCTTAAAAGGTGAGCAGCAAAATCATGGCACTCACTGTAATTACAGTTAAGGTATTTACTTGATTTTAACGTTACATAGAAAAATACATGATTGAATTTTTCACTTTACACTAAAGACTGACCCTAAAATTATTCATAGCACTGAAATACCTATGAAAGTAACTATTCAAATCAAGAGGATAATGAATTTACACGAAATTTCAAATTTAACAAAAATAATGTTTTTGGACCCTGCCTTTTTGTGGGAATTACCACATTCAATAATTCTAAGAGCATGGAAAGACAGAGTGGATAAGAGATGCCTTAATATTAAGGTAAAATATAAAGACTGTTCTGTAGTCATCACTCAGATATGTCGGGATCCACCCAGTCGACTCGCGCCCATTCGGGAAGCTCGGTCTCGAATTCCCAGCCTGGGCCCTGAAACAAAAATTAAATATTATTTATATTTAGATATATATTGTGATATATGAAATTTTATTGATTCAATAATTACGCAGTCAACAAGTATAAATCAAAAATTAAAATAAATATAGAAACATGCATATTAAATATATATAATACATCACGAATTTAAAAACGCTGGATTATAAGCAAGATAACTACTTTTCATCCTTCATATTTTACATTTAAAATTATAATTTTGTTCATATCGCGTGAAAAGTATTACGAGCAAGTCTCTAGTGACGAATATAAGGCTTTCATTGCAGCTGAAATTTTAAAAGCTCTGCAGTTTAATTTCCACAGAGATCTCTCTATAATAATATCTAAATAAATGTATCCATAAAACAGGAAAATGTACCTTGAAAATAAGTATAATAAATTATCAATGCCCGCAATAATAGGTAAAAGGAGACTCAGGGTCGATTTTGAATATGAAAAATATTAGATAAGTATGAGATTTGAAAAATAAACGCAACAAATTCTCCTGAACGTCCGATTACCTTCGCTCTTTTTATTATAAAAAGAGTTTTAAAATAGTCGCTTTCTGCCAACTGCTTATTCTTCGGAGCGATGGTGAATAGTAGAGAGCGCCGGGTTACAGGTGTAAATAAAACTCTGTTGATTTATTTATTTTTTGCTGCCCACAATGTCCTTGGATGATGGCTAAGAAAGGGAAATGTGACGATCTACTATTCACGCAAGTATATTTCTTAAAGTCATAAATAATAATTTCACTGAAACACTGAATTTTAAATACGTTTATTTTTTGTAAAGTTTCTTATCACTGATACATTTAAATTTGATTTGATCTTTTTCGTACCGCTTATTAAGTGGGTACTAGGTTTTTTACAATGTCTTTAGTTTATGCACTGAATTTATACTTTGGGAATTAAATTAAGTCTCGATGCAGTGATCTCTTATGCATTTGTTGCCTGTGTATAAGTGAATCCCGGTCGGTCCGTAGACTGAGCGGTGGCTGAAAGGCCCCTTGCTTGTGTTTTACTCCCGGAGTATATGATCGTATGTAATTAACTACACATGTCCGGTGTGACGCGATCTAAGTCGGAATAATCATTTATTTTTATAAAATAACGATGTTTCACGGAATATAAAATGATTTGCGATGATTTTGATTGCTTGAACTTATTATAGAATTATTCACTTCTTCAGCAAATTTAAAAGTTTTTTTCAAAAATATTCACTATGAATTGTTTCTAAAACTTTATATCAAACTACATGCACGTCAATGTTCGATAACACACGTTTTGTTTTCTACGTGGCATGTTTGAATTCCTCTGATAGATACAAATTTTTATTATGCAACCGTATAGAGAAGTGAGTGCTCCAGAGAATTGTAAAGGCTTCAGAACACATACTTCGGTAAATATATTTATGTACGCCTTTAAGTGAAGCTGAAGGCTTGATTTAATATTCTCACATATTTCTCCTTTAAAAATACCCGGCTTATTAATTTACATACTTCTCGTAAATATTCTTACAGTTTTTTTTTTAATTTTTGCTGGAAAACGTTCCTAAAATTCTTCACATTACCGACAGTTATGAAATTAATGCAAAAATCGATGCGAAATGTTGCCCGTTAACAGGAATTTTTGGTGTAGACTTTGAAACGAAATTATCTCGCTATATTTTTATGTTATACAATCATTTGAAACTTTACAGACGGCGCAGAAGTTCTTCGATCATATCGAGAGGAATTTGTATTTACCCACTTTGTAGACAAAACTCATGCCACCCTGTTTTATCTATATATTCTTTAATATATAAATTTACAAATGCAATTCCCAGCAAATATGTTAGGAATCACCTGGGTCATAAATCTTTGAAAAGTTGAGGGTGCGTTAACTAAACCAAAAGGCATTCTCGTATATTCGTAATGTCCATCCGGTGCACTCAAAGCTGAATTTGGTGAATTTTGATAGCATGAACGACAAGTTTACTTTTTTCTCTTTTCTATTTGCTATTCATCGGATATTATATTTAGTTTTAACTAGTGTAATGCCATTCTCCTTTACATTTCCATCTTTTACACATTTTTAATCCCTTACTCGGGATAACAAAGACAGCAAATTTAGTCGGGTTTTGAATAATGGAACTACGTAGACAAGCAGCACTAAAAAAAATACCGTTTTTCATTAAAACGCCGCGGTTTCTTGACAATGGAAAATCTTTAAACCTCCATATTTTATGCACTCATCTCGAACAACATTGCAGTTTTATTATTCTGTCAACGTGAGAAATGATCGTACATCACAGAATACAAATTTCTTACAAGTGAATCGCATACGTATATCGTGGTGCTATATATCCTTAACAAAACACCCCGGCGCTGAAAATAAATAAAATGTACAAAGGGAGCGGAATATTCTTACAAGTTCTCTCTACCTCTCTTTCCGTAACGTTTTAAGCCTTTAACGTAATCGATCTTTTTCCACGACCATTATTGAAAATAGACGCTTTTCGTGAGCGCAAAGCGAGGATAACACTAACGTGACTAACTTAGGGATTGAAATTAAATGAGCACACACACACAATATGTCCTACATTTTCTGTAGTATTCACGATTTAGATATAATAGCCGTTATTTTCTTTTTGCGGAGTTGCACGATTTTTCTAAGGGTAGACACAAAGAAAACAGGTTACCTGCTTTCCAACAACAACGGAGACTAGAGGCTTAAAGTCTTTGTAGTTTTCAAATAATTTAAGCCGCTAGTCGGCGCTGTGTGACGGGAAACCCTCTGTGTTTAAATAAAAACGAAATCGACAGAATGTGAAACTTTTTGTGCCCATCAATCTAGGACTGACTTCTTCTCGTATTTTAAGTAAGTGTCGTCAGAAGGCGAGTGTGTTTTTTGTATGGTGGTGCGAAGAGATTTAACGATTGTGAAACCGCGTAAAGAAAGGCATAAGGTTTACTAATCAATATTGTTATCTGCCTCTAATCGCGTTATATTAAAACTGACACCATCAGATATAATTTTATAGTCTCCTATAGATTGAACCCTTCGGCCAAATTCCATTATATGTCTGTAATGTCAAAATATCCTGATAGGATACGATCTATTGCCTTATTTTCTAGATATATTATTGGATACGTTTGCCTTTCTACTAGATTAGATACCCGATGACCTTTTACGATCTGATATTAAGGGATCCGACAAATCGGAAAACAGTACAACTATATTAACGTCCGACTGAAAAACGGTCATTTATTGATACCATCGCCGCTCCGTGGACAATACACCCGTGAAACGTATGACAAAGGTAGAAATATTTGGTCCTAATATTTATATATCATTGGAAATGTTTATTCGGATAAGGACCTAATAAGTCTAAATGTATATGCAATGAGTTCCATCAAATAGAAATGGCCCATGAGGACTCATAGGAAGCCCATTCTTTGAAAATATACCTTACAGCCTATTAAGAAGTCGGACGGTATCAAGAGAACGGACATTATGAGTACGCAAGAATGCCATTCCGTCTTAAGAATGCCCTACTTTTCAACGTACATTCTTCATGATGATTTCACTCTTTAATCCAAATGGTTCAGAAAAAATTAAACATCAAACTCATGGGCGGTTTTTAAATTATGCGTTAACTTTGACAAGGAGCGTATTTTAAAAAATACACATAAAACTGTAACATTTTAATAAAATCGCCATAAGACTAAAAGTCCCGACGCTATCGATGACAAATCATTTTTTATGCATGCAGCAATCTCACGGGACGCAGCAACAATCCGTTTGATTAATGGTTTTTCTGTGTTTTGTCTGCAGATGATTGATTATCCGAATGAAAATTTTCAACTTCGGCCAAATAAAATAACAAATTCAGAAACTTACCCTGTATTTCCAAGCGTGTAAGTACATAACTAAGTCTTGTGGTTTGGGGTCCCTATAACGGACCTTGCATTCGTAACAGTGCTTGTCCACTGTCATTTTGTCTGGGTTAAAACTAAAGTCGGGCGCTTCGTGACCCGTCTGCGTCGCCACTGTTACTTTTGCGTCGACGTTGCTACGAGAGTTCAGTGAAGACAACGCTAATGGATTGGTGGAAGATTCGCAGGCTATCGAAGACGTATTGTCGCAGGTGTCCTCGCACGGCGACGGCTCTCTGGATACCGGATCCGCGTCGTCGTCGCCCAACACACGGTCTGCAAAAAACAAGATCAATGATTTCAAAATTGTTTTCCGCACGCATGTTAGTTTTGAAAGTTGCACTTTTCCGCACTAGTGCGGAAAAGTGCAATTTTCGAAACTAACATGCGTGCGGAAATGTAATTATATTTTTATTTGCATTTTTGGGTAAGTTATAATTACATTTTGAAAATGTGATCACGCTCCTAGGAAAAATATTGTTCCTAACACATGCGGAAACTGTCTTTTGCGCACTCGACTGCTTTACCGAACTCCGCTTCGCGTCGTTCGGTCAACGGCAGTCGCGTGCGGAAAAGTACCACTTTCCGCACTTGTTAGGAAAATAACTATTTTCTTAATAAAAATAAGTTTTGGATCGAAACGTAAATGTTTCGACTTGAACGCATCGTCGCCTATATTTTGAGCTAATTCAAACTAAAGGTATATCCGAACCCAATTACAAGGCATAACAAGTTCCAGTTTTCGCTTCTGATTATCCTGAACCTTAACACAAAGCCGCGTTGCTGATAATTATCAAATATTTCCCCCCTGCGGTGTTCCCAATGGTCCAATTTAACTTGGTCGAATGACAAATGTCACTAGGGTGAAAGGGCTACTTCCTTATCACAGCAAATATGTAGCCACTAACTTCTGGTATATTAACACGGATAAATATTTAACGCTTTCTAACAATCTAATTAGGCAACCATATATACACTCAATGGTATTAAATATGCAGAAATGTATAACTAGTTGCCTAATTTTGATCAAGTGGTTTACGATCATTTATGAAAGCTCGACTATCGCTGGATGAGTCCTAGAAACGGGGATCATCAATCTTCATACATGAAGATGAATCGCAACAGACGAAGACCACGAGGTCGCACTCTCTCTCACCTTTAGGCACAAGAGGTCCAACTAAAGAATCATCTAAATCATTCTTCCTCGTATTGAACATGGAAAGTTCACTGTCTCCGTCCATCCCAAGCCAATTTTCAGCGTTGTGAATATGGATCAAATCCCTTACGAGCTCCTCGTCGGTCTTCCCACCTAAATCGCCCCTTTTGCCTTTCAAAGGTCCGAATACTTCGTGGTTGTACAGAGGATCGTTGACTACCGGATAACCTGAGGAAAATGGTACGTTAAATACATCACATGGAAGGTCATCACTCGACTATTACCTAAGTATTGTAGATGCACTCTGATCTGGTGCATTCTCCCTGTTTTTGGTTTACATAATACGATACTAGTTTTACCATTATAACCTAATTTTTGGAAGAAAGTCACGCAATCCTTGCCCTTTGGTGAAACCTTGCACACTCCAATTTTGTAACTGACCACCTCGATGGGCTCCTTGCATTCAATCATTTCACTGAAAGAGAAAAATAATCAACAAACCATAAGGTACTGACATAATAAAAACATTTAGATAAGAGGCCCCAAAACTGATCCTCGGGGAACTCCATGTGCAATTTGTACTTACTCGGGGAATTCCCCTTCCACTCTACACACGTACTCCTTCGAGACTAGACGGTTCCTGATCTGGTGCTCCATCTGCCTCGCCTTCTTGGGGGACCTCCCGAACAACAGCAATCCGCTGGTGAGCCGGTCCAGCCGGTGGATGGTCCTTAAATTCTTTAGGTTGTACTCTTTGGCAAGGATAAATACTACGGTGTTGTGCCTGTACCTTCCGCACGGATGTACCTATAAACGGACGCAAATGAGCATATGCAGAGGGCTTTGACGACATATTTAATTTACATGTACGTAACACAAACCTACCTTAACGACATGGCATAGCAAAAGAAAATATGGTGGAGAATATGTAAAGAGGCTTCAAAGAAACACAAGCAATGAAGTAAGGAACGTCAAAGGTCATGCAAATTTTCCGTGTTATCTTTGTGAAATGTTACATTAGCAAATGATATATGCATACCAAATATGAAATTAATCTAACTAATGTGTTCTGAGTTTCACAAAGGTATTATTTTAGTACACGTAGGGTTGCGGAGAAATTCACTTATGCAGGCGGGGTTGGTGCACGGTTGTGGCGCAGATTCACATTTAAACCTTACAGGGTGTGCAATTTCTTGTGTGAAAAATGCGTTATTGTTAAATGAAAAGTTGCTTGTACCATCATTGCCTCGCCGATGGGCGGGCAATAAATTATATGTGACACGAGTTTAGAAAATCTAGTTAGATAAGAGCAAAGGAATGAGAGAGGGTCGGCGCATGAGATGGGATAAGAGTGACGGCGTAGGGAGAGATATGTCGCCTGAACACAACCAAAAAGTCTGTGAAATGTCTTTCATGTCTCGTGGCCTGATAAAATGTTGCAAATTATTCGTTTCAGCAGGAAAATGATTATAATAGATTTTTCAGCGGGGCATAATGTGAAGGAAAACAAATTATAACGTAGGGTGGACGTATACTGTGCCCAAGGGAGTAATAGAGAAACTACAAGGATTTAAAAAAAACTAAAACCAAAAGTGTTTGACTAAATTACCTTTCAGGCACGACCATTTGGGTTTGGAAAGGGTACCGCAAGGATCGTTACTAGGCCTTCTTAATACTAACTTGAATTGAAGTCAAGTTGAACGTTGGATGTTCAAAGAAAACCTCTTCACGTAGGTATACGAGGGAGTTGCAAAAGTACGATTTTAGTTTAAGATTTAAATTTCCACCATTATTTCAGATAATACTGGAAAAAATTAAAAGCTATATTTTTATGAAATCCGAGATGAAATCACAGCCATCTATGACTAATTTTAATATTTCAACTTTAATTTTAAATGAAGTTTCGAGCAGTCAATTAGTCAGTTCATTTCATTCAAAAATATGGCGTGAATTAAAACAGATCTTTAAAAAAATTGATAAAAATAGAAATAGTTAGAAGTAGGTACTTAATTTTTTCTAAAATGTTAAAAACAGAGGAGGTACACTCTTACACCGAATTCCCACTTTTGCACCTCCTCATATAATACGATAAGTTTTTAAAAAAATTTGCTTGGTGCATTTTTGGTTTACATTTTTCTCAGAAACGGATAATAAAGTTTCTCATACGATTATTGTGGTCACACTGTATACACATGTATACGTGGGACTGTAGCAAACCAAATTAATATTCATGTTATTCAATTAAAATTATCTTCTTAAAATGGTAAAGTACCAATAAAATTAATTTCTTCAGAGTTAGTTTTGTAAATTTATTTTAGAACAGTTCTTCAAGGATCATGGATTTTAAATGGCTGGATTCATTTGAAATTACATATTTTTGTCGAAATTAGGCTCGAACACAAAATGTCAAGGATATCTATATGTCAACAGTCGGTCAGAGCAGCTTCTTTATTTCTTATGGGTTTCCAAACACTTGTTGAATATAGATCGCATGGTTTTGGTTGGAGATAATTCACTTCGTCTAATATTTTTCCGCAGATTGTAAAACATAATTCCATACTTTAATACCATTAGCACAAACTCGACATAGATATGCAGGTGTGTAGGGGAGACCCGGTACAAAAGTAACTGTTTTCAGATTTTAAATAATGAAGAGGCCGAATATGAGCTACAGGGACAAAAGGGAATCGAGGATTTGTACGACCAAAATATAATGTAATTAACTCAACAGGGGCGGTAAGAGCTGTTGCATACCTCGAGGCCTCTAAATGTGTGACTGGAAAACTGGTTTTGTATTCGTATAATGAAATTATACAAGGTATCTCTAATAGATGAAATAAATAAAAAATTAAAAAAAATGGCTAACCGGAAGTGGAATCAATATTCTTATTTTAATTGGAGCACCCTGTATATTTTTGCATTTTCTCGTCATGAAATTCTGATTTCAGCGATATGTCACAAGTTGGCATTTGTTTAAAAAATGGCGTCAAAAATGTAAAAAATAGGCGTTGGATTTGCAGATTTTGCATTTTTTTAAATTCATGGAGAACGAAAATTTTGTGAACGAATTTTAAATGAAAGATCATAAAATCTAATTCTTCCCATAGATAAAACAACATGGAGATTGTATTAAATATATTGCATTATTTTTAATTAAAATAAAATGTGAAAGTATGCCTTCCTTATGATGCCAAAAAATTTTGTTTCCATTTAAAATTCGTTCACAAAGCACACTTCCTTAATTAAAAAACCTTAGCGTACATAAAGTGACAGAAAACAAGCCCATGTGCCAAATCCAACGCCTGCTTTCTGTAAGATTCAAAAATATAATCTTGCAGTGGCCTACTTATGTTTTTTCACATTTTCTACGCCATTTTGAAAACAAATTCCAACTTCCGAACAACAAAATGCAAAAATATACAAGATGTTCCACTTAAAACAAGAAAGTTGGTGTCACTTCCGGTTAGACCGGAAGTAGTACATCCTGCGCAATTATGTCAGATTCTGAATTTAGTGATCTAATATCCACGATCCAAATATCAAAATTCAGATATTCCGTAGGCAATAGGGTATATTTTGGAGCGAATGGAAAAAATAGTGTTTCTTAAAAATCATCTGTCGATATTTGTATTTATGTATTTTTTAAATATTCTGATGAAAATTGATCAGGACAAAAAAAAATTTCAGCGATTTTATAAATTTTGCAACTTACCAACTCCAGAAAACATGTCCTTTTTAACAATATCTCTCCGTTTGTCTGTCTGTCTGTCCGCTTCGAGCGCTTTCGATCAAATTTTAGGACGCATTCGACTTTGACGTTTGCGATAAAATGCGTCAAAACCTGCCATCCAGATCTGTAATAAAATCGTCTCTTTCTCCCGTGCTACTTTTGTACGTCGCCTCCTGTAAAAATGTCACATAAAAGAAAACTACCGTGCACATTCGGGTTAGAGTTAGAACCAACGATTATCTGGACATGGACAAAAACTGACAACACAAAGTCAAATGGGCCAGCACCGATTGGCTTTCGACAAAGTCGTGGGGGTTGTAGTGGGACCGGATCACACGGTACTCACCGGTAATGAGCACGGTTTATCCAAAACTATTAAATCCTCGTCAACATATATTAACTTGATTGGGTTTGCTAACACAGGGGTCTCATGTCTGTAATGAACCGATAGAAACATCAGACATGTTCAGCTCGCACACCAACACCTGAGTGTCTTATCATCGCTTATTGTCTCTATCTAATTGTGGTTTTACACAAAACATCTAATCTACAAATGAGTCTCTAGTTTAAAAAAGAGACGTCAGCATTGTGTCGCCACATTATTATGCCAGCACCTGGTTATGTCACCTCATACTTTATTATTGTTAGTAACTATTGTTAGATACGGAATGACAGGTGTACCTTTCTACAGGCCTAAAATAATGTTATTCAAATAAGACACGATACACACAGCTTGTGTGTTTATTCTAGGGGGGTCACTAATGCATAGCAATATTTTACTGGGTGTGATCTACCAGTATTTTTGTCTCCAAGAAAAATTCGGCATTCGTTAGTACTCGTATGGTGCCGTTCTTACGTAAACCATTTAGATTTCCGTTATAGAAACTGTAATTCCTGACAATCGTTACCACAAAATTACCACGGTCTTGGTCTTGGTCAAATACCAATGACAATAATTAGTAGGTATTGTTAAGTAATTTGTACTACAACTACACATTTTCCTACTACTAACATAAAAAGCGTTAATTGCGGGAGGAATTAACAACGATACAAGCCATGCATGCATAGACAATAAGGGCTGATGCAAAATGTGAGATATGATACACATATACGTAATATGATGGCAGTCGTAAGGCCACTTACAGGGATAGAGGCAGGTTTGTTGACCACCACAACGTCCTCATCCATGTGCACAATGGTGATCGGTTGGCTAGTGACGGGTACTTCATGTCTGCAACATTATACGCTCAGTACGTCGGAGGTACGGCAACAAAAACACAACAGAATGGTATAAAAAATCAAAACGACAAACTAGGTTTACTACATTATATTAGTTTGGCACAAACTTAGACAATAATTGAAGTATATGGAATTGTAACTTGGCAAAACGTAATATATCCTGATCCTTTCTCGTTGCTCTTATGGTCGCATTCAATAAGTAGTAGTCAATTTTCCAATTTTTAAAAGCATTTTCTACATCCCTATACATATTTATAGCACCAATTCTATTTTCTCCCTTCCCGTTTCAATTTTGCGTCAAACTTAGGTGTGAAATCTTCTAAATTTTGCAAAAAAAATTGCGTGGAAGCAAACGGTAGATACCTTTCCAGACCCTAATTTGGATTTTCGTAAAAAATTAATCGATACTTTATTTAGATAGGTAGCTGGAAATTTCAATGAAACCACCCTACAATATCCGTTTTCCGTTTTTTATGGAAATTGGTAGATTAGACGGTTAACTCAAAGAGGGCTGCTTGTGACAAAAGCATTAGCTAAAACGATTCTGCTGTCGTTCTATAATTTTAATATTTAATCAACAAATCCAATTCCTTTTTAATTAAATTATCGGCTTTTTCGAAAACGAATTCGCAAACTGACTGAAAATAAGCTCCCCCTCCACTGTAATTGCCTTATTTCGTACAGCGAATTAATAATAATTAGCTACGCACAACGACGTTCCAAGGAATCGGAGGGTCTTCGTCAGGAACTAATAGAATCTTGTGACTTACGTTTTCTGCTGTCAGCACAAGTGACGACCGAAACGGGTTCTGCATAATGTGATTAATTAACAAAAGTGCACGAAAATAATGTTTTTTTGGAAACTGAAGACATAAGGCTTATGGTAAATGGGGATTAGCAAAAACATTTATTGTTCGAAAATTTGTTCAAACACTCATCGAGGCGACCTCAAAATTGACTGTAAGAGTTTACTGATTGATAGTAAGAGATACATTAGTTTTGCCAGGTGTTCTTGGTGTGCTAGATAAGACCTATTCCTGCTTCACTCAAAAATATTTCTAGCTCTAATAAAGCAGCGAATACTATTAATTAATTTAATATCGCCAGTCATATTTTTTGGACAAAGAAGTTGAACTGTCTCAAAGATCCCATCGTATATTTTACGCGCATCTGGCCAGTCAAGAGCTTCAAAAGTCTTTTTCTCCACAAGAACCACAAATTAATCGAAAACAAGTGAAGAAATATTTTTGTTTGATGCAGAAATAAGAAAATAATTGGGAACAGGGGGAAACAGTTATTTCTTGCGTTTGATGTAATATATCCCCCTTGTTAATGTTCTAGATATATTTTCATGTTGTTGCCATTCCCATATACAGGGTGTCCACGTAGTGCGTATTTCTTCCATAACTCCTTAGCTATTGTAGACTAACCAAATATAGAAGATATTGTAGTAGGTATTGTGTAGTGATTTTTTTATATTTTTGAATTCTATTTTTGATTTATTATTACAAGGTAAGTTTTTTTTAAATTTAAGATTTTCTTTATTATATTCAATATTTTATATTTGCACGTTTAGATATTTAAGTTTTATATTCCCATATATTATTATGCATGCACTAGTAATTAAGTTGTTTAGTTTTTGAATTTTAAATTAATTTTTCTCAAGTATTTGTCTATAGTTTTCTGAATTATCGACTTTATAACATACGATCAGCCCGCCACTGGGCTGGATTTTCCAACAGATTAAACAATAAGCGACAGTGCGTATGATTTTAAGATAATTAAACGTGAAACTTACTATAGGTTTGCTATAATTACTCTTTTACCTTTCAGGGCCTAAGGGGGTTCCCTTCTGCTATCGAAGAAATGTCTTACCTGTTAATCAGCTGCTGTACACCTTCTGAATAAAGATTATTTAAATTTTGGGCTGGTTCTATTTTTTATTGGATTTGTAATGATCTTGAAATGCTTGAGATTTTTATCAGAATGAATATAATTTTGTCATTAGACAGCTAGATGTCTCTGCTCTGCTGTAGTATAGATATCCAGCTGCGATGGATTTGTATGCTTTAGTTGTATTAATTAAACATAGATGGAACAACAAGTCGTATTTATTACACATATGAGACAATTTAAAGTGAAACGTTCCTTAAACTATGTCCCTGCTCTAACTTAAATTAACTAAATCTACAACAAATATTGGACAGTGTCCTTGTGAATAGTGACAAATTTAATAAAGTTAAAGTTTCGAATTTTAGTTCAAATTACTCCCGGCACACTAAAGTTACCGTGTCTCGATATTTACTTTAAATTGGCAGACCTGTTTTTAAGTTTTGACACTTGTGGTTTGTGGTCCAGATATGGAAGCTGGCAGTTCTACGATTTAGTGCCCTATTTACTGGATCTACATAAACTAAATAGGCCTTGGATGCCCAAACGGATTTCGACCAATCAGTTGGCTGCTTATTATTTAGGATAAATTTTACCTTTATTGCTGGTAAGTTGATGTTGTTTTTCTGGTACCTTATTGTATTTGGCCTTGAACCAATATTCAAATGTACTGGAAATATAAATCTCCGTTTTTCATTTCGTATTTCTTTATGTATTTCAGGAGCGATCTGGACGTGGGGTTGCTTCTTTTACGACCCAATAACAACTCTCTTTTTTGTTTCGTTCCTAAGGACAAGCAGAAAATTTGCCAAACCATGGATTTCTAGATTTTCAACTGTCATGAAGGTTGGTATTTTCGCCTTTTTCCACTTTATTATGTATTTTTACTATGAAATTGTGGTATTTTTAGCTTCCTTATTTGAAGATGAATCCTTGGATACCCATGTGTCGATATTACGTGAGATAAATTTTAGATCTGCCGTTGGCTCGTACGAGGGATTACAGAACCGTATCGAATATCACTGCACTCATTCTTAGGAACTAATTTACATTGTGTCTGGTCATTTGACTAGACTGGAGGTTTTACAGGTTTGTTTTAAATTAATTAATCACAAATTTTAATCTAATTCACATAAATAAAGACCATCTTTGTTTAACTGTAGTTGACAATCGTTCAACCTCTGTTTAAAACATGCATCTGGCAGCAGTTAAGTCATTGGTTATTTTAAAGAAACATTGCACGATGTATTTATTTCATTTACGCCTTTAATTTGTTTATTTTTGGTTTGTTCTAGAGTAGCTGACCCTTTGTTTACCTAAGGCTTGTTGACCTCGCTTGCCTCAACAGGTGTCTCACAGCTGATTTAACAAATGGTTTTAAGATATTATATCCTTTTTTGAACTTGTATTTATCTCATGAATATACTATACGTAAGTTTCTCGTTCTAGTTTTATCAGAAGGAATTTTCATAATACCCTGATTTGAATTGAATTTATTTTTTTATTAATTTTATTAATTTATTAGTGGGGTTTAGGCTTAAAATACATGACAATATCCTTGATAAACTAGATAAATGTAACTATTTTCCTACTCTTTTAGCCAGTGGACTTCTTCAAATTGATATTAAGCAGTACTCCATCGAAAAATCGGCATTCAACGTCGAACACGGGGCATTATGAATATTTACGAATGCCTTTTTGAATGCAGTGTTGATTACTGAACAACTTTTGTTTTCAATATTTTTGTAAGCTAAGGAGTTATGTTAGAAATATGTACTGCAGGGGCACTCTCTATAGGGCGTTGTATAAATGTAAGATTGATGACCGATTTTGAGACAAGAAACTCTTAAAAACATGCTTCTTTATTTGTATTCAAATGAAATTGAGAAATTTTACCACATTTGTGTGTTAACGTGACGAAAAGGTTGGAATTTTTCAACACCCTGTATCTTGTTAAGAAAAAATTAACCTCTGTTATTCCAATGTCAGGACAGCAAAACACCATCCGTGGACCGGTTTCTGGCTATTGGCCTTCATCAGCACAGACTAAGTAGATGAAGGCCAAAGCTCGAAGCTATGAAGATTTGTAGCGTTTAACAAATCCGTTTAGCTTTTTAATTAATTAATCTACAAAGGTTGAGGCAACAGCAAGAAACGATACAGATTATTGTCCAAAAGAAATACTTCAATTCTACAGCCCTAGCTATAAATAGTTATTTACTATACTTTTTATTCGGTTAACACTGGCCAGTGAAACAACAAAATAAAAAAAATAAAAAAATCCCACCTACCTATGAACTATGTTGGCAAGTAGGTCGTTATGTTTCAGTTTGTAATCTGTGGGAACCTTCTCGTAGTTTACAGTGAGGGTCCCTGCTTGTATGCACCTTTCGTACTCCTCGGCTGGATGTGCCCGGAATTCCCTTGCAAATACGTCCAGGATACGCTCCCCGACCCATCGTCCTTTCGTAAACGTTGTAAATGTAAAGTAGTACGGATATACCTTCCTTAATCCTTAAATTGAAAACAAATAACTCAGGTGCGATATAAATACAGATTTCGGATTGGATGTTCGAAATAAATCTTTGACTTTCGTCGCGTCGGGGTGAAAAGGATTCAGTTTCGGGAGTTATGTCGGCGGCCGAAACTAGTCAACAACCGCACTCGGATTAGATTAAATTAAATTGTCAATTTACATTCCTTAATTAAATTACAATGTAATCAAAGAAACAAGCGATAATTACGCCGGGTAAATCCTTTAGCTGAGGAGTTGATATCCGTAAGGATTAAAAATTTATTATTTTACGTAAGTAATAATATAGTTAAAAATCTGATAATTTTACACTTACGTAATTTTTGTCATTGAACAATTAATTAAAAAATTTTGCTTTTATTTGCAGGGCCTCCGATTTTCGATGTCAACTTTTAAACGAAATTTTTTTAATTCTTTTAAGTATATTTTTGCCTTTATGAAGCAGAATTCAACTCTCTTTCGAGTAATATACCTAAATCTAACCGTTTTCAAAATCAGATTTTTAACTGTAATATTAATGACGTCACAGACTAAATCGCCACCCAGTTTCTAATACTGCTTATAAACGGCCGCATTTTAAACCAGTTTCGCGCAAATTTCGGTGCAACTTTTATCTGCAATCTTTAAAACTGAATTATAAACTATGCAATGCACAATTCAACTTTTGAACGTTCTGCTGGAAGTTTAGAACAACTGTTTACGTTAGAGCTTAGTGGCACATTGTTCCGGGCTAATATTAAAGTTCATGTCTAACTCGAAAATTAATTATAGTCTAGGGTATTAACAAATTTATTTACTTTACCAGAAATTAAAGAGGCAATCTATGTGATTGCCTCTGTTTTGGAAAATTAATATAAGCCCAATTTAGCATAAATTTGCTTAAAATTTAAACTTCAACGGGAATGTCGAGAGTGGCATGAAGCAACAAGAGATTGAAAATGTGCTAAATATAACGCGATTACTCCCTAGCGAATTCCTTGTGTATCATGTTTTGTCGGAAACATTGACAGAATTCCATTGTAATTAAATTTTAATCGTTTAATATTCAACCAGTAACTATTTTGTAAGAGCTCCGCGAATGCGCGGTGAAAATGGCCGAATCACTGAATTGCCAAGAGATCGTGTGTTTTGACCTTTAACTTGTTATACTGCGTAAACGAGGCTATGTGGAGAAAAACTGCTCGGGACTTTTCTGTAGAGAATTAAGTTTGCTACAAAAGTCCGCGACAGCACACCAGTATCGTTCACGGTTTAGGCGTGAGCCACGCACAAAGCTTTTAAGGTTTATCTACGGGTCGAAACGTCAAAATATTCTACGCGGAAGAGAACCTGAAACTTTTTATCTTAGAATATAATAAATCTGGGCCAACAATCCCAAAATTAGCGTTCGCAGCTTTACTCAAGAGCCCACCTAACAAATTGGATTTTTCAACCGCACGAGAGACACGAAAATAAAGTTCGGCGCTGGAACATCAAGCATACGAATCACGAATTTCAAATCAGCATCTATTTTCATGGGACATAAATACTTACCGTTTTCTATATAGTAAGACGTTTCGTTGTAGCGATCATCTGTGAAGCCGGGCCGTTTCGCTTTCAAAGCCTTAGTCTCCAGCTTCGCCTGGAAGGAAATGAACTGTGTTAGTGAAAAAGTCATCTTGCGGTATCGTAAAATATATCATAATGCGCCAGGAGAGAAAGTCGGGGTAACTGATACGAATAAAATTACATGTGTGCTGCCTTGCCAAGAGATTTGCGACAAAGCTCCGATCGCAGCATTTTGTTGTAATTTCTATGTTAATTATTTTCTGTTTTTAAGCGAAGATGATAGAAAAGTTACTTATAATTCGTCGATGCTAATCGCTCGTTACAGTTTGCTGATAAGTGGGATGATCAAAGCCTCTATTACCGATTTATAATGGCAAAACCCTTTGGGGCCTTACAAAGCAATCCCATCGGAAATTTTCGATTTACCCAAAGGGTTTCGGTTCGCAAATGCCAGCCACATCATTCAAAACGTATCCAATAATGCCCAAATAATGTTAATTAATTTCCAAGTAAATACCAATATAATATTTCACGATGTACGAATATTATTAATTATGTAAACTTTATTTAAGTTAGGGTTTAATTACTATTAAGGGTTTTAATTAATACTAAGGGTATGGTAAGGTTAATATACTCCAATTTTTTAACGCAGGGATCCACTCAATTTTGCAAAGGAGAAATAGGGTAGCTAGTAATTAATATACGATCTCTCTGATTGTGATATTTCTTTGGTGGGCGGTAGTAATGGTTAATTTTAAACTAATGGAAATCACTAAAGTTACTTAATTCGAAGACATTAAAATGCGGAAAACATTTATTCGTATTCATAATTACTAGATTCTTTCCTGTGGACTTCAAGGACTTAATAATTTGCATTATTAAAAATTTATATAATTACAGTCATTTACGTTTTTATAATAACAACGCGCAACATCCTAGACCCAACCAAATAGGAAATATAGGTCTGAAAATATATTTTATCTTATTCAACTATAAACGTGAACATTTATTTATGCTGTAATGTTATTTTATAAATATTCCACGTGAGTAAAAAAAACGTTCAACTTAAAACAAACAAACATGGACAATAATTATTGCATAAAAGTTAACCTTGACATATTAGAAAGCTGTCAAGGCTAACATACTTTTAACCTGTCTTCGTTAGTAATTAACATTTTTTAAGCCGAAGGAATTTTAATTTTTTTTAAAACAACACATCGCATAGTTCTTTTCATACAAAACCCAACGAATTTAGTAGAATAAAAATTGTCGTAGCAAATCTTAAACCTGAAAGAGAAAAATCTGAAAATTTAAGGTTTTACTTAGGAAAAAATGTGACGGCGCCTTACAGTTTATTACTGGAGTCCGAACCACATCTGGAGCATCAACATCGATTTTCTGTCATATTAAACTTTTCGTTGCCTCTTAAACTCCCTGGGGGGCGTAGTTCTATTAAAAAGACTCATACATAATTCCAACTGCATAATTATCACTTCTGTCTAAACATATGCTTATGCACATCTTAGATGCTATGTAGAATGCAAATGGACGCAAATAAGCGGCCCACTGGCGGTCTGGAACACAGCCCGCAATGCAGTTGTCTCACCTAACGCCATGTCAGACCGTTCAATCGAATTTGCAAACTTGTAATCTCCCTCTTGCATCCAATTTGAACGCCCGAGCCCTTACGTCAAACAAGTCAGATCAGGAACTACGTTACGTCTCAGAATTTCGAATGCCATGGCATCTGCGTTACATCTGCAGCCGGTGCATCAATAAATCTACAGAACAGGCCTTTCAGTCGTGTAAATTCCCCACCTCCCATGATGGGATTAAATATGTATAGACGACTCCTGTTTGAAGGGACGGACAGTATATCACGTTAGCTTCTACCACATAAAAATTATTTTCTTATGCAATAAACACTGTTTCTATACTTGTTGCAATATGCGCCCGAATCCGGTATGGCACGGAGGAAATTTCCCCCTGACGACTGCACATTGTAATGTATGCAAATATGCCTTACACCAAAGTCCAGTGTCCACGACTTCGGAAGATTTAAAGGTTTCCAACCTCGTACGTAAGACGCTGCATCATATTTAAATCTGCGTCATCCTGATAGAAAGTTATGGGGTTAGATATCGTTTGAACCACTCCACCTTGTATAACGCTCCTATGCCTTAGATGGCACGGAAAAAAATAAGTGTCGAATGGGGAAATCTTTTAGATGCAGTTTCCTAGCAACACGCATCACGTCGGCTTTGTTCCTCAGATAATGTAAGATTTCTGAGAATCCCCTCAAACGGGGTGTCAATTTTTATTTAAGCTGATCCTGCAACTTTCATCACCAGTAATAAAATTAAGCTGTACCGAGGAAAGTAAATTGATTCATTCTCAACGTGAGATATTTTGTGGTATTTGGCCCGGCTCGGAGATGTCCGACTCATATGGACCATGTGTAAACAAATAGGTTTCTGTCGAGAGCGCGCCATCCTCCGAATTAAATTAGTCAGCCCGATTTATTTCACCGAGATCCGGACTGGATCTGGATTTCTTGAGCACGTGGAACGCAAGCCAAGTATTTTTGTATACCTACCGCATCTGGAAATTTGGTCACGTAATAATTTTAAACGTTAACACATTTGCCGGAATTGAGTGCTGAAACATGCATTAAATTTTTAGCTGCATATCCACTCGGGCGGATTAATACTTGGGCGAGTCGGATGGATTTTTCAAAGAAAATCGTTCCTCTTCATCAAAATAAATACGTAAATGGATAAGATTACATGAGGCGCCACAAGGATAGGTTCGAGTGCCCACTTGGTTTCTTCCTCTCCATCAACGACTTACACTTTGCAATATCCAATGTTGAATATAATTTCCCAGATGAGACTCTGCAGAAGTGTCACCTTCCTGCTGAAGCTATCGAAATTTTTTTGGATTTTTTTTTTTTATTTCTGGCGAAAAGTTCAACAAAGTTTCGGGGTAGAGAGAGATAAAGAAAAATTAGGATTTCTATTTTAAAATTGAAAAAAAAAACTAAAAATTTATTGCAGATTAAGATTTTGTATTTAAAATTGGAAAACAAATTAAAAATCTATTGCAGCCCCAGTGGGGCTGTTCTTTTTTCAAAAAATTTTAGGTAAAGAAAAATTAGGATTTCTTTAAAATTGGAAAAAAAATTAAAAATCTATTGCAGCCCCAGTGGGGCCGTTCTTTTTTCAAAAAAATTTTAGGTAAAGAAGAATTAGGATTTCTTCTTTAAAATTGGAAAAAAAAATAAAAATTTATTGCAGATTAGGATTTTGTATTTAAAATTGGAAAACAAATTAAAAATTTATTGCAGCCCCAGTGGGGCTGTTCTTTTTTCAAAAAAATTTTAGGTAAAGAAAAATTAGGATTTCTTTAAAATTGGAAAAAAAATTAAAAATCTATTGCAGCCCCAGTGGGGCCGTTCTTTTTTCAAAAAAATTTTAGGTAAAGAAGAATTAGGATTTCTTCTTTAAAATTGGAAAAAAAAATACAAATTTATTGCAGATTAGGATTTTGTATTTAAAATTGGAAAACAAATTAAAAATTTATTGCAGCCCCAGTGGGGCTGTTCTTTTTTCAAAAAAATTTTAGGTAAAGAAAAATTAGGATTTCTTTAAAATTGGAAAAAAAATTAAAAATCTATTGCAGCCCCAGTGGGGCCGTTCTTTTTTCAAAAAAATTTTAAAGAAGAATTAGGATTTCTTCTTTAAAATTGGAAAAAAAATAAAAATTTATTGCAGATTAGGATTTTGTATTTAAAATTGGAAAAAAAATTAAAAATTCATTGCAGTCCCAGCGGGGCTGTTTTTATTGCAAAAAATTTTCCGGGTACAGCCCTGTCGGGGCTGTTTGTGGTTGAAAGTTATATTTTCTTTGTTAACAGCCGCGGGGCTGTTTTTAAAGAGACGCCTCTATATGAGCCAGCCCCTGCGGAGCTGTTTTTTTGAAAAAAAATTAATTTTTTGTAAAATTTGGGGAAGAGAGAGAAAGAAAATATTAAGGAGGGGCTGCGGTTTAGTTTTGGATTAATATGGATTAAGTGATTCGGGTTATTTAGTTGGATTTAGTCTCGGGGAAGGTGTAAAGCCCGACAAAGATGTCACTTGAATAGAAAGGTCAGTGATGAAGGCTCTCGGGTATTTTGATATAGGTAAAAATGAAAAAAAAAATATCAAAATGATTTTTTTGAGGGTGCAAAAACCGAAATAAAAATTGTTACCAAAGTATAAAAAAATAAATAACTGGGACTTTCTTTGTAGATGATTTCCCTTCGACAGGATTTAAGGCAAACAAATGGATCGCTAATGGCGTCGCGCTAATTATCGATACACCTTTTCATAAATTCCAACTATTCAGTAAGCCGTTATTCATAAGCTACATTATTATTGGAAACCATCCTAATATAATTACATTTCCTGGTAGGGTGAATATTTACGAGTCGAGATCATTATTACAACCCCATTTAGAAAGTTAACGTTACTTTTATGGAACGGTAGAATAATGACTATTGCTTTTCTGTAGATTTTATTTCAATCCACAAGCCAGGCACGGCGCACAGAAACTTTATTTTTAGATGTGTTTTCAAAGGGAACTTTGTATTCATTTTGTCAATATCCGAACATCTGCATTCTCATCGACGACTTGTGAATGTTTCTTTTATGTGGTGGTAATACTGATTTATACTGATGTGACACTGTAGAAACAATATTTCAAGAGGCGTTCGCGCACATTTCAAATTACTTTTAAGAAGTGCAATAAACACCAGACGATATATCTGTAAAAGAAGCTTCAGTTAAAGTGAAACAAAATTAATAATCTCGTCACCACCCTCAGTGAAAATCAAAGGCTTATGTAAAATCAAGCAATTACTCCCCCGGTGGAATTAAAATTAGGATAGAAAACTCTGAAGTGAGCACGCAATTGCGACGTTCGAGGGGAGCGTTCCTCAGAAGTTGAAATTGTCAATTATACGGAATGAGCTTCCCAGGTCTTAGACAAATTACAAATTTACTGAGCTATGAATATTATACTCGCGGATGATGAACTTACCACACACTCCCTCGTCGGCATTCAATTACCCGCTTATGCGAGGGACAAAAAAATAACTGGATGTTGAGGGCAGTGGCTGTCACAAAAATTAATAAATTCGTATTATTAGCAGTAAAAGACTATTGTCTAGGTAAGCGTTTTATTCAACTTAAAAATTGTATACAAAAATTAAAAAAAGTTTTCTACTTAGTACGTAACGAGGATTCTTCAGGCTTGCCAGATTCAAGGTCTTCCAAGCAAGATATAAACTTGCAATATACCACGAAGCAACAACAGAACATTCCGAATATAAACAAAAGAAAGAATACATAAACAAAGGAAATATAAATTAAGGCCAACATATAAGTGGTTCTATTACAGTATAAGTCACCATCGAGAGGATTATAGCTTGGTTCAAACGCCTTATAAACCCATACAGATCCTGAAATTAGATTTAAGGTTATAGCACAGTTAATATAGAACTTCTTGGTTTGCATTACCACATATAAAGAACACAGTTTCTACCAGGCTAGCAATGCTCAATATGGGCGACACTTTAATAAAACGGAGCAGGTATTCCCGTAGTAAAGTTAAGACCCTTGAAATTATTCCAATGGAACCTAAAACAGAGAAAAGTTAGTACAATTTGGTTTTGATTAGTTGCATAAGTGGTCAGCCGAAAGCGATGCTTAAAAATGTTTGCAAAAAAGGCAAAGAAAATTTTTTTATCGTCATTGGACTTGGCATTCCATTTTCAATAAGATACCAAAAATTTGTTGTATATTTCTGCCAGAATCTAGGCGCCAAGTAAATATTAAAAATGCCTTGATATTCGTAACTTCCAAATACAGACCACAAGGACAGCTACTAATGTCGACATTGACTTTAAAGATTTTAATGATAAATATATGTATATGTAATGTGCTACGTTAAAGAGCAATTAACAATACTAAGCAGAAACCCAACGAAATTCGAGCGTTCATCTTGAATTAAAAAAATTAATAATTCATTAAAATATATATTACGTAACCGTGTGCTATTTATGTATATTTTTACTTAATGTGCTTAAATTAATTTCTGCCTAATAATCAAATACCGATTTAATTACTAATTTATGTTAATCAATTTAGAATTCTTATTTAAAAAATTGTACAGGCAGAGAAGTAGAAAAATGTTATTTAAAAATTTAAGTTTATACAAATGTCAGAATTAAGAAAAAATTGTGTGCTCCTTGGCGCCTCTCTAATATTTGCTGGTATGAAGAGAATGGTTTAATTTTCCAAAGAAATAACTACAGATTTATTGACCAGTCTAACCATAACAAAACAGGTGGCGATCTATGCTAATTTATGAAACATTTAGCGCCAAAGGATATGCAACCAACTGTGCTACACTGCGCCGTCTCGAACTAACCTCAAATAAATTGACAGATTTATGTTTACTTCGGACTTCTTTCGAACAGATAATAATATACTTACAATTAGCAACAACTGATTTTAAATAAACGTTAATACCTCTAATTTACGCAAATTTTCCTGTTCAGAATCTTAAGATATACGAGGTCAATCGAACAGTATACTTGATTCAATATTAAATAATAAATTCTCTTATTATTTTCTCAGTTAAAACGCACCTGTTTCTAGAATTTAATTATTGGAGGATAAATCAAATTTTTATTTTGAGTAACAAAATGCTATTAAAAAATCTATCAGTCTGTTCAAAATGTGCCCTTTTTCGAAAATACCCTTTAAGCCCCTAATATACAGGGTGTTTCGGGAAGAAAGAAAACTATTTAAAGGACGGATTCTTGAGGTCAAAATAAGAAAAAAATTCCTATAAGTCCGAAAATGCTTCCTTTTCCAGATACAGTGTGTCAAAAAAATAATTAGAAATCCTTTATTCACCAGTGCTTTCTTTCAAAACAGGTATTGGTTTCTTAATATATTTGTTTTCGATTTCAAACCGTTTGTAAAATAATTGATTTTTGTGTTTCTTTTATCTACAGGGTGATTATCCAGGCTCTTATATTTATGTTAAATTTCATCGTTCTTCAGTATCCACTTCAATTGCGCTCCAGTTCAGTTATTTTTAATTTTTTTGTAACACCTTGTATTTCAAAAAGGAAACATTTTCGAACTCTCATTTTTAGGAACTTTGACTGGAAGACTAGAGCTCATTTGGCGAAAAAAAAAGAACAAAATTTTTTTGTAAAAAGTTCCTTACCTGTAACTATTAAGAATACTGGAATATTAGGTTCCACTGGACATTTGTGAACATTTATTGCCCCAATAACTATCTTTATAAGGTGCAATATGAGTGCAATTACCAGACATGGGTTTATAGATCCTGGAACATAAAAAAAAAATATTCAACAAAGCCTTTTGTAACTCTTCCGCATTTCAAATTTATGAAGAGGCCTCCTAGAGGGACATCGTGTTTACAAATCTTAATTCCAGTTATCTAATCGGTTATAAATAACGCTAGTATTTAAAAACGATTACAAATTCATGATTAAAAACCTGAATTTATATTATTTATTTATGTGGAGGTTATTAGAACTTGCTTTGGAAAGTTCATCAAATACCAAGTTGTTTAATTACAAGCTATAAAGTAGCTCTCCAAGTATTATTAACATAGAAAAAACATTGAATGAAGAAGTTAACCAATCAAAATATAATACAGTGTTTTACATTTATTTTTTGATTTGATTTAAAAAAAAAACAACAAAAAATGTATTTTTTTTTTGTAATAAAAATAATTCACTTCAGTCCTCAATTTTTCAAAATTTATTAATGACAAGCAGGTAAAACTTTAAATCATTGAATTTTTATACTTAAAGAACTTTCAATTTATACAAGGTGTCCCATTAAAGAAACGACTTAGCTTTATCAAATATAGCATAAAAATATGAAAAAGTGACAAATCAAATTAGCCAAAAAAAAAAAAATTAAACTAGAGGCAAAAATAAACAATAACAAAAACGCCTATCCAAGTACCTTTAAATTTTTCCAATAGGGCCTTCCATCTTCCCTTGTACCTCCTGTTGACGTTCGTCCTCCTCGTACCATTTTCTTCTGCCATATGATCGGAGTAAACACACGTTTTCCCGCAACGGCAACCTCACAATCACTAAATTAAAATAGATACAACGTAGTTCTTATTGTGGCGCAACGTATCTTGTGAATATATAAAAAAAAAGTTGATTTCAGGCGATACCAAGGAAGATTTATTGACCAGGTCGCACATTAAAGACTTGTAAGGTCGACTGGTACGTCTTCAATACATAATATTATAGATACAAACATCGCAGTGGCCTAGGCGTATTACGGCTGGTTGCGGTTTCACAAAAATTTCCAAAATGGGATAAATATTAGGGATGCTCTGCACTGAATGTTATACAGGGTGGAGCAATAGCAATAATAGTGCTCGAGTTCTATGATAGCATTGATTAAGGAATGAAGAAGATACGCAACGTAAAGGGTAAAGTGCGAGGCCAATTCTGGCGGCGAGATTATCAGTAAGTTGATGGCATTCCTGTGATTCACGTAGTATGCTTGTCGCATAACTCTGTCGTGTCTGGTTTTATATCATTTACAATCTAGTGGTGATAAAAATTTAATGTTCAGATTAATTTTGTATTTTTTTTACTGCTACTTTATGTGGTGTTTTATTTTTGAGAAGACAATAATTTTAGTTAATTCTTTAGGCTATTGCGCTGTGTGTATTAATAGCCTTGACAGGCTACTTCCTTAAAATATTTAAATAGCATCCCATCATATACATAAAAATTATGTGGCGTTACAAGCTTCTTAATTAAGGCGTAACGTTTGCGCTGATGATGCACCGTTTGTGTTTGTAAACAAAGTAAAAATCAGTAGAGAAAATTGACCTATTTTTGCGTCACCTGCCATTACGGTCAATTAAGCGCGCTGGCTCAGATTTAAATATATGAGGTACAGTTTAACAATTTTTTTAATTTTTTTTTTATTTCAATGTTTAGTCTGGCCGCTTACAGCATTAAATAATATGAACTATACCAACGCAGTGCCCTACGAGATTCTAATTACTCAACACTGTTCATTTAGTCGGGGAATGTTAAACGATGCATATTTAACTAGGTCAAATAACAAAAAGCACGCTTGCGTTAGCTAACACAAAAACTGTAGGGCTATTCATATATGCCCTATTAATTTCCTTCCCAGCGCCAGCGCCAACATGGATTTGAGCGATGAATGAAAATACGAGATACGATTAATATAGTTTGTGCCCAAGTAGGACGCGAACATTTGACAATTTTTTTTTATTTAGTACAATTAGTACGGCTAGAAATTATTAAGAGGTTACAGGTACAAGTGCAGTAAAATCTGGTTTTATCGAACCGCAAAGATATACATATAAAAAATGGTTCGTTATAAAAGGTAAAAATCGGTCGTACTTATTTGTTTTTTTTTAATTTTACGTATGAACATAGAAAATTACGATACGAAGCTCTGGAAGGGACACCTAAAATAAAATTTTAAAATTCCGAGTTATAATTCGAAATTTTTCTACAAAATTCCAAGTCGAAATTTCAAAATTACTAGTTATAACTCAAAATTTTATTTCAAAATTCCGTGTTATAACTCGGAATTTTGAAATAAAATTTCAAGTTATAACTCGGAATTTCAAAATTTCGACTTATAACTCGGAATTTTTAAATAGAATTTCGATTATAACTGGGAATTCCGAGTTATAACTCGTAATTTTGAAATATCGACTTATAACTCGGAACTTGGTAATATAATTTTGACTTATAACTCGGAATTTTGAAATAAAATTTCGAGATAAACGAATTTTAAAATTCTGAGTTATAACTCAAAATTTTATTTAAAAATTCCGAGTTTTAACTCGGAATTTTTGAATTTTATTTAAAAAATTCCGAGTTATAACTCGAATTTTATTTCAAAATATATAACTCGGAATTTCAAAATTTCGACTTGTAACTCGGGTGTCCCTTCGATACGCAGATATAAATATATACTTGGTAAAATCAGTTATCTTTGCTTGTACGGTGTTATCATTTTGTTTGGTACAGTTTAATCAGAATTTGCGAGTTTATCGTAGAAATTAAAAAAAAATGTTTTATACAAAAGTTGCAGGGTTTTTACTAAATTTTTATTTGGTAGTAATAAAAAAACAATCGAATGTTGATTTTGGCAGATATGGACATAACCTATGTTTTTATCCAGTTAGATTTGTTTTTTTTTCTTATTACACTAGCATACTCAAGTCTTGATAGTTGTATTCAGGATGTTTTGAATTATTAATCAAAAACAAAAATATTGTAGGTAAGTATTTCTACTAGAGTTTAAACTTTGCGTTAGCAAAGAGGGCCGTGGATGAAAAGAATCTTAGCATTCAAAAAAGAAACAGATCGAATTTCCGAAACGTCTGCGAGATATCACGATTTTTATTTTATGTCAAAAAAAAACAACCTTTAATTGTCTCTTTGGCGTAAAGTCACAGGCTAGAGGTAATTTTTCTAAAAATCCCGATTTTTTAGGTTATCTGGGACTATATTCAATAATAAATACCAAATAAGAAGAAAAGAAAAGTTGTTCAGGCCTCGCACGAGATATTTCACTCTTTCAGCTTATGAGAAACATAAGTAGCATTGTCCAGTTTTTAGGCAACCAAACATACACTGAACGCAGCTTTGAACTTCGCGCACCACAACTCCCATAGCGAATAAAATGAAATTGGGCACAAAACAGACCTTTGTAGAACACCAAATAAATGCCTTTCTGACAAAAATACAGAAAACTTGGATATATTACAAATAAAAAATTTGTATCTAGTTTTTCTCTCAATAATACTACTGATTACTAATTAAGAGTAGGTGATTTTTACATTTGCTGGAATAACTTTAAGGGATCATTAATAAGAAGAATTTTACCCCTTGGTAGACAATTTTTTTCTAGTGTTATATTTTTGGTATCAACAAAACTACAGCTATTTATCTACGGTTGGCGCTATTGTTGGTAACAAAACACAAAACGAATCGCCGAGGTTATTCCACACACAACACACTATAACGGTTAATCCACGACCACACCGTTGGGCTAAAAATAACTGGTGAGTCAGCCACGACAACTACGAGATTTTATTGCCGATAGGATAGTATACTTCAAAATGTATACTACTCGCTCGTATTCATTCGGTGAAGTGTGTTAGAAAGCATGGTGGATCCAGATACGAATGGCCAGAGGCGACCTCTAAATAACGCTGAAGATGGCACCAGACCCAGGAGCCTGGTGGCTAAAATGAAACATAAGTACAAACGTAAGTACCTACTTAATCACTTAATTGGCAGATAAAACGATAGAGGCGATAGTAGGGGAATACTAGAAATACATAAATATAAATAGGGCTGGCGCCTGGCTAGTTTCAGCTTTTATAGGAGTACTTTGCGCAGAATAAAGAAACCAAATACTAGTAGACTTAATTTTATTTTAATATAAAAAGTAAGCAGGTTAGTTTAAAAAAAGATATTTATGTTTTTTTAAGAGAAATGTGAGCCACTACCAATTAGGCATAAGCATCCGTTTTGGGGTTTCTTCAAGACCAAAGTAAACAATGTGCCAAAAAATATACAAACGAAAATTTAATAATTGTTGTATATTCCATATTCTGTAGGATATTTTTAGGTGTTTTTGCAAATAATCTAAATGTTTAAAAAAATGTGGTGAAGAGGACCATAGATTTTTTTTTAAATCAAATTATCAATTTAGGCCAGTTAGCTGGTGCAATTAATATTATTTCGATTAAATACTTTTCAAAAACTCCAACCCTATTATTGACTGAAAAGTAAGAATATAAAAGCGAGACTACCTCGACTTCCCAGGGCATATTCTCCAGTGTAACATTAACAAATCAAACGGTTCTTTGGCAAATTTACTACCTGACGACACTACTTGCATAAGAAAGTACGTGGAACTTTCCCCGCTTGGGAAATGGAGGAAAACTAAAGAATACGGTTTTCAATTACCGTTTCCAACGATCGAAAAGAACAACTAAATTTTTTATAAAATACAGACGAACGCATTTAAAATTAAGCGTTTCATATACATTTCACATTGCATCTTGAAAATATCTAATAGTCGAGGATAAAGTAGAGTATTCTACTCGCATATAATGGTTATTATTCACTCGAGTGATTTACGACGCTCGCCTTCGGCTCGCGTTGCAAACTTTCGCCCTCGTGAATAAAACAGGCCATTATAAGCTTGTGGAATAAACTACTATTATAATTAATAAGCTAATATATTTTTTATTTTTTTTTAGCTGGAATACGAATAACTTTGATACTATCAATAATTATACACTTAATAATGCTAGGAATTGGAGCATATGGGGTGAACAAATGCCCGGTTAATGAATACATACCATTATTTTTAATAGCAACAGGTAAGGAGAGTTATCAGTGAGGATGGTGAGTGATATTTAAATGTGTGCATATCCCAGCGATTGTGGTTACAGGACAATTATTCCTTATTGAAAACTTTATATAAAACATCAACAAATGATAGATAGGAACAACAAATTGAAATAGAAAATGAAACTTTCAACAAGGTATATCGCTAATGCAGGTCAATAATCAGAAATCGGCTCAATTATGATATTTGTGTTATTACCGCATTTAAGAGCTAGAAGAGACGACTACGAGTAGTTTCTATTGCTATTTGAAATATTTTATATTTTAACTTCTGTTTTGGATTTTTTATGTAAAAATATATTTATTTAATCTATTAATTTATATGCTGCACATCCAAAGCTTTTTTCTAATTCAGTATCGAATCGTTTTTTTTTAAATTTTTTCCTACTGGTGAAAAGTGAAACAAATGAAAATCGTAAATATATATAAAATTTATAAAGAAATACTTTTGGGACACCAAATTATTTGGGAAGGGAGAAATTTGACGCTCATCATCCTTTACTCGCTTTGCAGAAACTTATGATAACTTTGGTTTAGGTACGTATTAGGTAACTCAACAGCACAACTACTTACAGTAGTTTTGGTTTGGATGACACGTTCGCAGCATTACATGACCGCAGCAGCGAAAATTAGGCATTGCTTGATATTTCATGGAAATTATTCTATATTAAATTCGTATACAGGAAACCACAAGTGTTCCTTAATTAATTTCTGGTGTATTGTTATTGCTAATGCGTTTTTCTTTTATAAATTAATAATCTCTATTCGCATTTCAGGTGGTGTTGGTCTCGTGTCAAAATGTATAACTATCATAAGGGAGAAGCTTGGGCCTCATCTCGATGTGAAATACATCGAAACTTCACTGTATTCCGTAGAAATAGTATTTTTCATATTAGGTAAGGAAATGAGCTCACTTTCCTATATACGGTGGCATAAGGCGTCCGTATACGGACGCCCTACGCACCCGGACGCTCTAGTAAACGCAAAATGTGACATTACTTTATACAATGCATTCTTCTTCGCTTCAGGTTCATACTGGGTCTACAAAGAATACCAACCAAACTTCGACAAATCGTCGGGGAACAAATATTGCGAAAAGACTGTCTACCAAATTGCGTTTATATACGTCACCGCTTTATATGCCGTTTTGGTTGCCATACTGTCAGGATTTGTGTGTTTCTTGATATGCATCGTGTTTATAAAAACTATGGATGTCGATGAAGACGCCGTGGACGCCGAGGCCCAAACCGAACAGCCAGAAAGTGACCGGAACAGGCCGTAAACTGCACAGCATTTAATTTTTTATATTAATGTTTTGTAAATATTTATATACACGTTTATACATTGCTGTTTTTATTAATTTTTTATATTCTATTTATTGTGTGTTTTATTTGAGTCGATAGAACTGAACGTAAACGTTGGGTCAATATACTCTGTATTGAACTTGTACCAAATGCTTTTTGAGTTTATTTCATTAATTTTAATAAATAAATGTCTGGGATTACTATGTATCAATTTTTGCCAAAATATCTGGAAAAGTACCATTTTACCTTACCTGCTGTCTTTTTAAATTAAAAAAAAATTGCTACCAAATTTCAGTTATTGCTAAGACGCCATTTTTCAAATATGGCGGCGATCTGGCACGCTAATGAGATGCCCAAATCGTCGCGTCGTCCAGCTTTATTTTCGAATTCATTTCAGTTTTAAGCGTCCTGAAAAAGATCGCACTTTTGACTATTGCCGCATTCGGCGTTCAATACCCCCGGACATACGCGTTCCGTTTTGTCATTCATCAAGTCCCGATTCGCGCATTACCCAATCAAAACGTAGTGTTTCATATCCACTGGACGCGAGTTAATTAATAGACACTCAATTAACTGACCTCCGCCTTTGCCACCAGGCTCAATATTGCGTCCTAAAAATAAATGGTAAGCTGGCCAGGCGAGCAAAAAATATAAATAGTATTTCAGTAGCGAATCGCGTATTGTTCTGGTACCACACACGTAATCGGCGCATGCCTTGAAGATTCAAAATAAACCAGTTGCGATCAAAAGATGTCGGAACAAAAAAGTCCGGCGACTTCATCGTCCACGGCGGACATTGAAAAACAGGACGAGGGAAAAAATCTTGAGTCCGAGAACAATGAGCCGCTAGAAAAAGCCAAGGAAAAACGACCGCGTGAGTATTGATTGTGGCTCTGCTTGGTTCGCGTGCATTTAGCTCATATTTGTGTCTAACCCATCTTTATCGTGTTGTTTTTATTCGACATGTTTTATGGCGTGTCCTGTTTGGTATTTTACATTTTGCTCTTGTTTAGGCTATTGAATGTCAAATTTTTGCCAAGATATGATAAGGTTTGCTGTCAATTTAATGCTGTCATAAAAAACTTAACTAAATACGTATTTTTTTTTAAATTAATATATCTAATTGAATTAGATCTATTAGGTTGCAACAGAGAAGCGTGAGTTGTGACGTATGAAGGTCTTTGTATTAATAATAATAATAATTAACTTTGTAAACATGCGAAGGTTTTCTATTATAACAATACGATGTTAATAAGCTTGCAGCATCTTCGCCATATTGGAGAATTTCCAAGCGTTAAAAGAATGGAACCGAAATAGAAGCGGATGTACAATAACTCGTGTATTTCCATCACTAATGCCGGAAAACTAGTATTTGATATTATCAAATGTCATTGCCGTTTGGTACCATATCTCATGGATTTTAACTTGCCACAAGTCGTTAACCCAATTAACTACACAACAATTTGTAAAATAACATTTCTATTTTAAAAACATTTTTGACATCCTTTCTGATCCTATCAATGAATCTCATTTAATTTATGGGGGACTCCAAATAGTCCAAATAGTATAAAATCTTTTTTTTCAGCTGGCATCAACGCATCCTTGGTACTATTGTACGCAGTGTTCTTCTCCATGTTCACAACTGGCGTCGTGAACATCATGAACTGCCCCGTCTGTATATTTATTCCAATCTACTTGATAGTAGCAGGTACGACCTTGACGCTGTCCAAAGCACTTGTGACTGAACGTTTCTTTTCAGGCTCCGTTGGCGCCCTAGCAAAATTTCTGAGCAAATCGAGGAACAAGTATATATTCAACATTGCTGTGATATTGGTGGTCTTTGACGTCATTTGGCATGGAATGGGTAAGTTTACCTCTCTAAATCTCACTTTGAGAGTGCTTTAGCTGATTAGAACTTACGAAGTTGTATCAAAATTGGTGTTTTTTGAAGGAAATCTGAAGCATGATAGCAGTGAGCTAGTAAATTGGTTGAGTGAGTTTTTAATGCTTGGATCGACCACTTAATGGTACTTAATGAGTAGATCAATAAATTTTAGTGTGCAGGAGTGAATGTAAGGAGTATAGGAGGTGTTTCGAAAATTGATTAAATCCTTTGTGTACTAATTTTTTAGAGTGAAATAAAAAATTGTGTGTATGAAAGAGCGTACCTGGTGTTCCTCAAATTATCTGACCAACTCTCTTTATTGACTTACAATATTGTCATGTTCCTCATGACCTTGTAATGGTTTGGTTTACTTATGTCATGGTATGGTTTACACCTCTACCATGTTATGTTAGGGGTTGATTTTAATGAGACAAATATTAAGACACTCTAAGTTATTTTACTAAATAGTTGACTCGCTTGGCATAAACCGTTAATTTCCCCCTTTTTTATGCAAAGGTGGCACTAAAATTATTTTAGATAGAAATTACGTAGTTCTTGAAAATCCGATAAATTATCCATTAAATTAAATGGCCATAGTAATTTCAGGCTTACTAATCCAGGGGATAAAACGTCTCATGATTTCTGGTCCTCGTGTGGGACAGAGCGCTCGAAAATAATAATTGAATTGCCAGAAATAAAATGTGTTGCCATAAAAGCAATATAATGACAGAATTTGCATACCGCGGCGCAGTATTTCCAAATAAAAATTTGCCTTTACTGGCACGAACCGTAATATATTTTATTTCAACCGGTGAAGAATTGTGCGATAAATTAGTAATTAAAACGGAACAAAATCGAAATTCATTGAAAAAGAAACACTGCTCCTAGCTTCAACAGGTCCTGTTCATTTTGCTCAAGAAGAATCGAATTAAGAATTGCTGGTCCTGATTTATTTAAAATAAAATTACATCCATATCCAACTTAATTTCGGGTCGTTTGTTTCCACAAGGGAGCAGGAATAATGAGGGCCTAAACGGTAAATTTTGCACGAAAGCAAACCCAGGGCTGACATCCACGTTATTTTAGTAATTATATTAGAACATGTTTTTTTATAATATTTCTTTCTTACAAGCACCTTTTCAGATATTAAACATTTTCTAAAAGATAAAATTATTTAAAACCTAAAATAATTAGCTAACCAAATTATTTTCGTTCTCAAACTGTTTTTTGTATGTACCGGCATTTTTTGCAAATACCAAAAATTGACTATTAGCACAAATATATTTCTCGAAATAAAATTAGTCTGCACAAAATTACGTTGAGTTACTATTCTTAGTTTTATTGCACAGTAAAATACAGAATGTCATAAATATTTATATTCACGTTGATGTTGGATTAAAAATTGACTGTTTTTTATATTTATTACTAATGTTTCTCTAATTAATTAGTGGCAAATTTAACATAACAAAATAATTAAATTACCTCTCAGGAATATTATAATATTATCCCGCTCGCTATTTTTTTTTCCCATACGCGAAACCAGAGACAATATAGACATTTTTAAGCGCAATATCAGCCCCGGCATTATATTTTTCTGTGTGTGTATACAAAGGCTTTGTGGAGAAATTCAATCAAAACGCTAGGTGTATAAGAAACATAATACTGTATCCGCTGCTGAAATTATATCGCATTTTTATTTTTTAGGTAGCTACTTCGTTTATAGCAACTACCGACCGAAATTCGATTCAAGTAGTGGCGCAAATTATTGCAACAGGATTACATTCCTCCTTGCCTTTTGGATTATCACTTTTAAGTACACGTTAATAGTATTTTTCATATTCCTATCCGCATTGTACATGCTAATGCGAGGCGAAATCACTTTCGATATTTAACCCGAACAGTATTGTGCGAAACGTACCTAAAACATTTCACAGTGGAGGGTGGAGAAACATTGAGAGTGAGTACCAGGGCGGATTAATGCCGTAACGAATATTTTAAGACCCTTTTAATGAGTCTTCCCACACACAAACGTTTTCTACTCGACAAACCTATAAGGAATAGGAGTACACGTGCTAGGAAAGACATTAAAGTTATCTGAAGGAAAGACTAAAAGACGAAATTGAATAAAATAAAGAGGAAGAGAGAAAAATATGATTGGATGTTGATGCGACTCTCAAAATTGGAATGTAAGGAGCGTGAGTATTACAAGGATTTAATATGACATCCGTGTTTGAAGGAGCGAAAGATGTGCAAAAGGTAGCGAAATTTGGATGTGACTGAAAACTTGTAATAATTAATAGGCGCTCGCGAATTTGTTCTTGCTTGAATAATAACCAATAAATTGCAAGTTTAATTGGTCGTTAGAAACAAAGAATACCCGATGCTATAGGGCTTTATGTTAAAGAAGTGTTCAATTACGCATATTTGAAAATTCAACTTCTTTGCTTCAGTTTTCCAAAATTTTAGAACCTTACTGCGAAACCATTAATTTTTAGAAACATCTTGTGTCTTAAAAACAGCTCATTTTAGGGCAGAACTTATATAAACTGTCCAACTGAATTTTATTTGAGGAACGTATTCTAACTGCCAAATTTTTTGGGATGCCTTGTATGCATGTACAGGGTGATCATTTTAAGTGCCTCACTCGATTTTCCTGCTTTATTCTTCACCTAGGAAAAAATTCAAAAACCATACTTGTGTACTTTTTTCCGAGGAATCCGATTCCGAAAAGATAAAAACAATTGAATGTCAAAGAAAAAAGTTATGACCGAAAAACTAAAAAAGAAAAAAATATACACCCTGTATATTAATGAAGAAATGGATATGTGACATTTCACTGATTGTAAATGTGTATCAGATACATATTTTTCACTTCCGGTTTGACCGGAAATTGCTTTAATTTTTTTATTTTAGGTGATACACCCTGTATATTGAGCTCAGTTTAAAGAACTTTTCTTTCTGAATTCAGCAATATATAACATATCATCATTATCTTTCATCTTTAATAAGATATTGGGGTTTAAATTTAAAATAACACAAATGTTATGAAATAAAGTCATCCATGAAAACAAACAAAAGCATTTAAATTATTTATTTATTTCAAAAACAAAAGAAGATATAGCATAATAACTTGTATTCTTTAGTTTTGAAATAAATAAAAAATAATTTAAATGCTTTTGTTTGTTTTCATGGATGATTTTATTTCATAACATATATTTGTGTTATTTTAAATTTAAACCCCAATATCTTATTAAAGATGAAAGATAATGATGATATGTTATATATTGCTGAATTCAGAAAGAAATGTTCTTTAAACTGAGCTCAATATACAGGGTGTATCACCTAAAATAAAAAAATTAAAGCAATTTCCGGTCAAACCGGAAGTGAAAAATATGTATCTGATACACATTTACAATCAGTGAAATGTGACATATCCATTTCTTCATTAATATACAGGGTGTATATTTTTTTCTTTTTCAGTTTTTCGGCCATAACTTTTTTCTTTGACATTCAATTGTTTTTATCTTTTCGGAATCGGATTCCTCGGAAAAAAGTACACAAGTATGGTTTTGAATTTTTTTCCTAGATGAAGAATAAAGCAGGAAAATCGAGTGAGGCACTTAAAATGATCACCCTGTACTTGTGTAAACAAATGGTACAAAAAATATGCGTTGCACAGACTTCCGGGCAAAGTTAATCGATAGTGGTCGGAAAAAACAAGATCAACCTGGCCTCTCTTATTTTCTTTTCGATTGAGATAGGTCAGATGTTAAGTCCTCAAAATGTTGACGTATTTAATTTTTTTTTTGTCGAAAACTGCCGCGTGTATTTCTCTCATTTTTTAGTATGTATTTACAATAAGTACAATAAATAAGTTAGGGTTGACCCTGTATAACTCAAAGCTTGCTATAATATAAACTAACCACAACATTAGTATTGCCATCTTACAAACACGCTTTTTACTTGTAGGTAGCTACTTCGTTTATAAGAACTACCAGCCCAATTACGAGCCGACCAGCGGCGAGGATTACTGCAACAGGACCACTTACTTACTCGCCTTCTGGACCCTCACCTTTCAGTACACCTTATTGGGATTTTTTATATTATTATCTGCGTGTTACATGTTAATGCGGGGAGACTTTAAGAAAAAATAGTTTTTTTTACTAGTAAGTTAGTTTATTTATTTTTATACTGAAATATTGTTATTAAACGTTTAATAAATGTGCTGTGGAAGTTATTAAATCTGCCAATAGATTACTAAGCTATAAATCAGGCCTGTATGTTCTCCATATGTGAGACGCGCGTGGGGTGGGGATCGATGAATTTGAATTTGCCGCGCCTGCAGGGGGCGAGGCCTAAGGGTGGAGGAGTGGGGGTAGTCGCAACCGCCATGCCTACTGGACTAATTTAGGATTTACGAACAAGCCACTGTTTAAATGGCATAAGCAAAAATATTTTTTCCTACGAGCGTTTTAGTTTCGAAAATTGCACTTTTCCGCACTAGTGCGGAAAAGTAGATTTTTCCGCACTAGTGCGGGAAAGTGTACTTTTCCGCACGCTCGTAAAAAAAAATCAAACGATATTATAGCCATGACTGCCTGATTTTGACGTTTCTCAGTCACATAGCTACTAACAAACGTCACGTCAAACAGTAGCATCTTTTTAAAGTAGAGTCTAGTTTCTTAATTAAGTAAAAAATGTATTCATCACGCTCCTAGGAAAAATATTGTTCCTAACACATGCGGAAACTGTATTTTCGCACTTGTTAGGAAAATAACTATTACAAAATTGTTTAAATATCGAAGCAATTATTATGCACTACCGTTTTTTCTCATAGTTTATGGTTTAAATGTACGGGTATATAAAAGTATAACGTATTTATTAGGCCTTCGCAGCCCTTAAATATTTTATTTTAAAATTATGTGCGTGTCTTCTGGCCAAATCGAGGCCATTACAAAATCTCCCGCGAACCACAAAATGAATGTGGAACGGCGAAACATGCGAGAAAAAACTTTTCCAAAGCATGCACCTATGTAATATTAAAATGCGATGCGGATGAGTAAAATAAGAAGGTTGGTAATATCAGAAAAACACAAGGCTCCAGATAAATTCGACAAATGTTCCCAACATTTATTTTGTACATGTTCAGTTCAAATTGAAGAGGAAAAAAAGCTCTAGGCTAAACAATATTACAAGTTGTATTAGTCTCGTAGCAATTTGTCATCGATTATAGCCGATATGTCCAGAGGTTCTAAAAATGTTGGTCAGATATTCAATTTTATATTAGTGGTGAGAAAACCTATCTCACATCCTTATACACACACCACAGTGACCTAAAGATATTTATTTTCTACATAGTAGATAGTTTATGGATGAAGTGTTAAGGGACAAGGGCATGTTGGATAATGGCGCAAACTTTGATATAAAAGTAAAATACAATTTTAATAAACGTTTTTATAAAAGTTGGAAGCAGGAAAATTTAAAGTTCTTCATTTTGACGATAAATCAGAAACCGAACTCATATAAAGTTTCTATTAGTTGGAGCTCGGGCACAAATCATACCATTATCAATACGACATCTAAATTGTTCGTTAAAAAACGCCATTGTGGTGAAGTGCTCGCCATAAATTTGACTTGAAATCGACCTCCTGCAAAAACGTAATACTTTATGATTCGTTTCATCAATAACAGTTAAATTTGTCAACGATTTATAACCTCGTCAATAAGGCTTTTTATGGCCACACTGCTGGTGTGCAACTTTTTAACAATATTTATCGCCGATTCGGTCCTAGGATTATCCGATCCTGTGACATTTAATATTGCATTTTGGATTGGAGGCGTGACGATGTAAATTTCATTTTACCAGTTTCGATGTTGTCTAGCACAATTTATCGCGCTTTTAATGAGGTCTGCACAGAGGACAGATTAATGTCGTCATAACAAACAGATATTTAAACTCTAATTTATATCCTAAGGTTAATGGTGAGTCAAACGTCGATGAGCGTATCAGCTCTTGTGTAAGCATTGGCGCCCAACCCGGAAATTTCGCCTAAACTATTTTTTTGCAAAAGCAACATCCTGTATGTGCTAGATATTTTCCTGCACCTATCGAATTATAATGATAAATTAAGTCTGTTCAACCACAACAACGTTCGGTTGGCTTTGAAGTTATTAATATGTAAATTCAGTTTGGCCCGTCAATATGCAGTTTCAAAGGAATAATGTTTATACATCAATTACTAATTCGATAACAATTTCAAACGATTAATTTGCTGTTATCATTACCGACGTGGATATTATTTTTGGAGTAAATGTTAACATTAATTTCTCAGATTTCTTTGAACTGCAATTTCGCGTTATTTCCAGCTGAGAATCAATTTAAAAATAGTTGTAAACATAGACAAATAACAAAAAATGAGCAACTCAGTAATCAGGACCGGTAATATCTGTTCATCATAGCGTGCCAACTAAGAAGCAAGAAAAGTGAAAAAACTAAAAATCAAAATTAGTTAAAACTCGTTAAAAAAATAAAAAATGTGGAGTACGGTCCTGTCTGATTTCTGTTCTCTTGTATATCGAACAACAGGACCGTACTAAAAAATTTAAATATAGAGATTGGCCCCAAATTAGATATTTTCCTTTTAACGAGAGGCAATATAGCTAGAAATAAAGAATATTTTACTCTTGCAAATAATTTTCTTTTATCTTGGATTATTACACACATTCGTCACGATTTAATTGATGAAATCAAGCGTGCATATATAAATTGTCATCCTGAGAGTTGCACGTTCTGTAGGCTGTCGACACATTACGAATTTATTCTGATGCCGTTTCAAAAATTATTCATCGAAATTGGGTAGAGATTACGGAGGGCCGGAGGTGTTTTTATTGGTGATTTCACGGCATCGGATTGAGGGTTATTCCTATTCTATATTTTCAAAGTTCATCCCACAATGGATTTGAAAACGGTTGAAAGAAACATTTCTGTGCTTAAGAATCAACGAACTGCATAATGGTGTCAGAGCCAGAAGGATCTTATTCAAAACCAGGAAAACATCGAGAGAAGATCGAACGCCCGAGGCACAGGGAATAAAGCATTCGCCGACATGTGATGTACATTCACAAGATCCACACCACATACACGTTTGAATTCTGTTCGGTTCACAGCTGCAGTTCTGGTTTGGCCTCCGGGCGATGTAGGAAAGATTATTTAGAGACAAAAAATACGGCCGTATATACACGGCGGCAAAAATTAAACCTTTCTCAAGAAAACTAGACCTCAGAAAATACCTTGAGGGAATTTAATGACTGAATATCGAGTTATTTGGTCCCACAAAAAAATATTACCCTGTACAAAATTACTTCTACCTCAAAAAACTTGCAGCAATATAAAACTAACAGGTATCAAGTACAAGAGGATATGATACGTGGCACGTAACGTATCTTTTATACACTTTTCAAAGGGCATACTTGGATTGTTCAACAAGTGCCCGGGCTTCCGACGCAATTCTTTCAATTACTGCCTGAAAGCCCTACTCTAAATTGCTCAGTTGGATTCTAACCCCTTAAATTAGAGTGAATTTTATCTACACAGGGTAGAATGTCAGGCTCCGGGACAGGATCAAATCGAATTTCCCCCAATTTATGTTACCATGTCAAAAAATCAAATTCCAAGCCAATATTACCATAAATAATTGATAACTGAAAGGAAATACTACGTATTATTGCATGCTCAATTTTCTCCAGACTTATAATACTTTTAAAAGTAGTATCAGCACATAGAAAAAATTAAGTCCCACACGGATACATTTTGAGGCCCATAGTATTTGTTTATACATAATGACTTACTTATAGTTACACATACAAACTTTGCCTAGATCTGTTCCTCCCCAAAAGGCGAGTTATCTTTTCCGATGTCACAAAAGGTCCTCCTAAGTACACAAACCTTAAAGTCCTTAAGGTAAGATATAGAGACTATAGAGAGGAATTTTTCGCCTTGGCGGCCATCTCGTCGGATGTTTTCTGAATTATCGGTTTTATACCACACGATCAGTCCGCCACTGGGCTGGATTTTCTAACAGTTTAAACAATAAGCGACAGTGCGTATGATTTTAAGATAATTAAACGTGAAACTTACTATAGGTTTGCTATAATTACTCTTTTACCTTTCAGGGCCTAAGGGGGTTCCCTTCTGCTATCGAAGAAATGTCTTACCTCTTAATCAGCTGCTATACATCTTCTGAATAAAGATTATTTAAAATTTTGGCTGGTTTTGTTTTGTATTTGATTATTAATGATCTTGAAATGCTAGACACCTTTATCAGAATGAATATAATTTTGTCATTAGACAGCTAGATGTCTCTGCTTTTGCTGTAGTATAGATATCCAGCTGAGATGGATTTGTATGCTTTAGTTGTATCAATTAAACATAGATGGAACAACAAGTCGTATTTATTACACATATGAGACAATTTAAAGTGAAACGTTCCTTAAACTATGTCCCTGCTCTAACTTAAACTAACTTAATCTACAACAAATATTGGACAGTGTCCTTGCGAATAGTGACAAATTTAATAAAGTTAAAGTTTCGAATTTTAGTTCAAATTACTCCCGGCACACTAAAATTACCGTGTCTCGCCATTTACTTTAAATTGGCAGACCTGTTTTTAAGTTTTGACACTTGTGGTTTGTGGTCCAGGTATGGAAGCTGGCAGTTCTACGATTTAGTGCCCTATTTACTGGATCTGCATAAACTAAATAGGCCTTGGATGCCCAAACGGATTTCGCCCAATCAGGTGGCTGCTTATTATTTAGGATAAATTTTACCTTTATTGCTGGTAAGTTGATGTTGTTCTAGTTTTATTAGGAGGAATTTTCATTTTACCCTGGTTTGAATTGAATTTATTTATTTTTTTATTTAAAATACATGACAACATCGAGTGGTTGATTCTTCTTCCTTGAAATGGGAAGAGTTGTTGAGCAATTGGTACCACAACCCAACTTTTAGTCTTCACATTTCTGCAGGTTCAAAAATTCCAGACTATGAGCTGGTCTCCTTGTTTTTGCTTAGATGAGTTTTAACATACCAAATTCATAATTCATGAATCTTGATTATGATTTATGAAATGAAGCAGTACACAATCTGATAAGGAAGCATCAAATCACTATTTAATATTGGTGTCAAGATCTTAGGATGGAAGCTCTATCCAATTGCTCTCGATCTACTCAGAAGGTGATTTTTGGACTCAATACAGAACAAATAAAAAGCTCTGCTCCACGCACGCATCTCAGGAAGCAATTTCTGCAGGTTCAATTTTAGAACACACAGCCTCTACAAAGACCGTTCGTGTTCCTTGAGATTTCTCACGTTCCTAACGTCCAATAACTGAGTGCGGTTGATTTCTGAATCCTCATGCGTACTCCTAATAATAACACACATCTAACTTGCTTTACTTTGGACCCATGTGTCGTTTGGTATATTCTATAAACCGGAAAATTGTATTCATAACAAGGAAATACAATTTCTGGCATTTCCTTTGTTTTGTCCTTCCTATCCCGGCTCAGTTCATCTTTCTATTTATTTAGGGGCCGCGCTATCGATACACTGGCTCTTTTGATGTTAGTAGCGCATTTTGATCTCCAACCGTTTCACTTTATAAAATTCAATAAATGACCGCTGAATAAATTACCATGAATATCTGCTTTCGCAGAAGACCGGCCTGAAGAAGTCACCCGGTCAGAAATAAAATATCCGGCTGGAATAAAATATATTTTATATCTCCTCAACTTTGACGGAGGCATTTTCTATACCAGTAATTTTGTGTATTAAGGAGATAAAGTCCGCGGGTTCCAGTTGCTCATCCCCATGCGCATTAGGGGGTTAAACACGTCCGCATAAAAATGAATTACTGGCGCACTCATAACCGATGTATAAAATCTAATCATATCTTTTATGGCGCTTTAACTATATTATGCTCTAAACATATCTGATGTAAACTTTGGCTTAAATGCACCCATAAAGAGATCTAGTTTAAGATAATATTCATCTCCTCCTGGGAAATTGCCCGATATAAAAACTAATTTGACATAGTATATATGAGCATAACTCATCTATTATTAAATAAACGTGTACACTAGCCGGCGTTCCTCGGCCATAGGAGTTTGTAGACAGCAAATAAATTAAAGCACAATATGGTATCATCAATAAAGCTGTCTGTTCCCAATAATCACTTGCTAACTTCAGCGCGATCGGAATCCTTCTCGGGATAATCGATAGATGGACATGTTAGTAATAGATTCTCGAAATATGCCACAAGATAAATAGCGCTTTGTCGGAATATATAAGGAAAGTATTTTTTATTGGGCGTCCGGGTATGAATAAATTCCTGCAAATATTTTACTTTGTCCAGAGATATTAGCTGTTAGAGCTATCATCTTATTTTTGCGCCGCGCCGTCGAAATCTTAAAACAACAATTACGTATTATTGAACTCCCATATAAAAACAATGCACCGGCTCGTGTAACTGAAACAAACTTTTTGCCAAGGTGGAAATAGTTCGAGAAGTTGAACAAGCTTCCACCGCAGACTTTCCCAAGTGAACAAAAAAGTGGAGATTTCCAAAGCCTTAGATGAAACGGATCGATTGGCGGATAATAAAGTGCTGTGGCCAGTGCATTTCATAACTATCAGGATTTCCACTTCTACTGCTGATATGTCTTTGATAAAGTAAGTATTAATGTGTTTCATTCATAACTGCCTGGCTTCCCCATTTTTCATTATGTTATTTCGTCTTTCAGAGTAATTAAGGGAAAATCATCGGACATTATGGTGGATCCTCACTTAAATAAATTAATTGCTTCAACGAAGATTGGCCGCGGCGCTTCCTATAGAATTTAGAGTACTTCAAAGTTAATTTTTCCCCGGATTCTTTACAAAATATGCCTTGATAAAATTAACCTTTACAAAGTAAAACGTTCGGGAAATATTTTTTAGTTCCCTGCGGCTGTAAGTACTGTGTTGTTTTACACCGGATTTTATGTACATATATTAAAATCACGGGCTCAAAAGGGATAATGCAAATTGGCTAAACATTTCATGTAAAAGTGATTTACATAAAAAGTGAATCCTCTTCGCCCTTTTATATCAACACTCCGATATCTACGCATTCAAAGTAAGTTATAATTGAAGCAAAAATTTCAATACACATACCGCAGCGGTCTCAAAATAAAAAGGACCCTTCATACAAATTTTTTCGGATTTTAGCGCATTTTCGGACACGTACCCTTTATAAATGTTCCGGAGCCTTTCCATTTTGATCTGGAGGATCCAGAGCCTGACGGCGACCAAGAACAAGAATAAATGAAGAACAATTTTCTTTTTCATTTTGGTCCATTTTGGAGATTACCCGAATTTTTTAAAAAGGTTTTTTTTTTCGACCAGACTTATAAGAGAGATCTAGATTCGTCACTCCTTCCAAATTTTAAGGTTTAATACCCTAACGCGTCCGGACAATTAATTGAACCAAGATTTGTTGAAATTTCGCAAATTTTTATCTTGATATGTATAGTCCATCCGACAAATTGCAGCTTATAGTCGATCCGGCGAACTTTTTTTTTTTGTTTTGATCCTAGAGTAGGAATTATGTCAATTTTGGAATCCGGACGATTTCAGGACCCCGAAACCATTTTCAATTCGTCGATAGGACCCCTTTGACGTTTAAACGTCATTTTTGACAGTTTTTTTGGAAAATCAACGAAAGACGTGCTATTCATCCTTACCTGTTCACAAACGACTTTTTTGCCATTAAACGAAAAAAACATTCTTCTCAACCGCAGACAGCCCCAAAGGGACTGTTCCCAAAAAATTTTTTTTTTATTTCTCCTCGATTTTGGACAGACTTCGGAGCAGACGGCAGAATTACGGTTTTAAAATTAACTACTATAATAAACGCTTCTCGACTACTAATGTTTAATTATTTCTGAAACATTGTGTTTCCAGGAATTGCGTTAACGATGGGCGATCTACTTAAATGAAATGAACATATAATGCATGTTTTAGGTACATTCTTTTTACGAAAAAGGCATGGTGCGCATATATCGACGGTAAATTAAAACCAGACGATATAATAACGGAAGCGACTCGAGAGAGTGCATTAAAATGTGTAATAAGTGAATTTGAGCTCGCAGAGGCCTCGGATTAGAGTTTACAAAAACGAATAAAAACATAGAGGAGGCGGACTAAACTAATGGATTCGGGTTCATTGTCAAGAGATTGTTACTTAATTGAAAGCTTTTATCACTTAGTTCAGCCTTTTTGCTGATGCTGATGTTAACCTGTCTACATGGAGATATCTTCAATTGGTTTCCTTTAACCTCCATGTCCCACGTTTTTTTTTATCGGTGGCAGATATCCACGACGCCCCGTCGCACAGGGCAAGATTCATGAAGAGGCTGGGGTGGATCAACGATAACTTACCTGGAAAAAAAAACGGAAAAAATTAAAATAATATCGATAACGTTGAAATATAAGCAAAAAGAATGCGGACAATAGGCAGGCGGAATTTTTATCAGAAGTTATTCATTTCCAGATTTTTCACAATGCATTATAAAAGATGATAAACAAATTAATTCAATTCAGCACCTACGTACAGGGAAATGAACCCTGGTGAAAGGGCGAGCAAGATATTTTGTTGCTGATGCAAAACGTAAGTGAGGTGATAAGACGAGGTGTTCGAGTTAGTTGTGTTTTTGGGGTTGTCGAGACAAGGTGTCTCAGGGGTTGCAGGTTACTCTGTTTCTTTTGTTCCTTCGTACAATACAACAAAATAGTAAGTTCATTATTTACTTAATTGACAGCTTTAAATCTGCATAACCTTAAACTTTATAAAAATTCCCCTAAATATGATTTTTCACATTGGAATTTTCTAAAACTCGCATAAATTGGTTTCACTTTTGTCTTACTGTTATCTAATTATAATCCGAAGATTGTTACGATTAGATTCACAATAATATACGCAAGATTGAAAGTCAAGGTTGCGCCAGAACCCGCATTTTCCACTACTTATTATCGACGTCAAGCAGTAACAGTATTAGACACCCTTTTGAGATCGCAAGACAATGCACGTCTATAAAAAAATAAAATGGATTAATTTCAAATATATGGACATTCGCGACGAAAATTTATCAATGTCAAATTATAAAATCTCGAATTCAGAGCGTAAAGAAAACATCCATCAAGCCTAAAAATAAAAATGAGTTATCGGGAATAACAAAATATTGGGTCCATTATTTACTTGATCCGACAGCTTTGAATCTATACTCTTAAATATTATAAACACTCCAATGATTTTCTTAAAATTTGCATAAATTCGCCTCGCTGCTGTCTTGCCTAAATGACGATTATTACACCTAAGTTACGGTTGTGCCAGAACTCGCATATTACACTACTACGAGTACTACTTAAAAAACGATGACGAAAAACAATACTTCGTTAAAACTACAATGCCCGGAGCGTGCTCTAGAATCAGCTGAAAATTCTACGAGTGAAACCTTCTGATTGATCGAAATGCCTAGAATCGCTTAATAAGTATGCAAACTCGGGCGTAAACGAATTGTTGCCGGTTCACTTATTTTTACAACATTATAAACGCAGTGCTGGATGGCTGTGTAGAGTTGTTTTTACTTCCGATAATTCCGACTCACTGACGCATCAGTAATTTGTTATCTGCCCTTATTTGCATCCCGAAATGTCACTCGCATAATTGAGGGCGTATAAAATTACGATTCGTATCCAGGATGTTTATCTATTACGGTACATTACCAGTCAAAATGTTATTGGGACTTTTCACAACAAATAATTTGATATATAAAAAAAAAATACTTAAAAGTCAGTTGGTAATTTAATACGGAGAGAACACGAGAAATAATGTGTTCAACGCCAAATTGGAAGTGAATAATAAATGACGCCTATTTTCTTAATGGAGGTAACATTTCCCCGTACACAATAGATTCCAGCGTGGAATTAATAATGGGTTTAAAATTTTTTCTATAGCATAAACGAAACAAAATTTGGGGGCTTAAACGACAGGGTATTGTAAACATAGACGCCGTTTGTAAATTGTTGCGGAACCGCATAAAATTTCACGTAAATAAGTAAGTTTGTATGCAGATTACGCCCTCTGCTGTACAATTACATTCAATGTTACGGCGCCATTCCCCATTTCAATGGCAATACTGAATTTTCTTTAAGCACTTAATACAAAACTCGCAGGGAACCTCAACTCCCAGCAGCTATTAGGCCCGGAGAGGCGCGTGAGACGGAACGACCGAAGTTTTCAGGTATTTCTAAAAATAAATCGAGATCGATTATGTTCCTTGACATGATTCTGCACTAGTTGTATGGCGATGTACTTGCCAAGAAGGGCTAAAGGCAATAGAACTTCGTTACATACTATTGTTGATTATTACCAATTATTCCTATTTCGTACCTTTTGGGCTCTTGTTAGTGTTTATTATTATATCTCGAAGTTCTTCCGGTTGGTATGTAATTAGGGGTAAATATGTCTTGCTCTATTGGTCGTAGTAAAATAAAAAAAATAAAATAAAAAAGCTAAAATACTCGTACTATAGACTATCGAACGGTTGGGGTATGGGTATAGTTACATTAAAAGTAAGTACATCCTAACCTCAAAAAAAATCAATATTTCTCAATTTATTTTTTTACGTGATTAAATTTTAAAAAATTTTTTTTAATATTTTTGAATCTTCCCGATTACATCACTATTGAATTCTAATTTCCCTCCACTAATATATCTTACTGTCAAACACTTCCTGAAAGAAAAGTGAGCTCTTTATGACGATTAGGATACAGTACAGTATGTCGGACTTTGTTCTATTATATGTATCGAACTGCTGCCTACTGCGAAATATAATTAATTCAATAACGACGGTATGAATAAATCTCATATATTATAAAACATAATAAAACAATACCAGATTCAATGTGTTGACTTTAGAGCCGGCATTTAAATCAATTAATTAAAATAAAGCGGAAGTTCTATAAATTTAAATTGCAATTTATAATTGCTAGAACCGAACAAACTTGATCAATATGCACCAAAATCAATTATTTGTGCTAGACTTTAATTTAAAACAGCCGACACATGCTTCTAAAACCCCTGTACACACAATGACAACTTTTACTAATATTACATTAATACATGTTGAGTGTGAATAAGTATTTTTCCCCGATGTGCTTTGAAGCACACATTAAGTATAAAACTTTCTTGAGGCTTCCTGCAAACCGTCCAAAATACTTGGATGTTTTGATGTGACAAAGGACACGGAGTAAGAATGCCTGCGGTAAATGCGGGCCGAAATAAGGGTAGAAAGCAACAGTTGTTGACAGTGATTCTTTAGGGGTAATATAGTGATTGATGATTACACAGATGATACATCACTGTCTTCGGAAGCGGTGCTTGCCTACATTTTACATTGCGACTCTATTTTTTCGCTGAGCTGCAATTCGTGTAATATTTTACTAACATCGGGTATAAATAACTTACAGACGTTGCTTTGTTAGCGGAAGATGCTTGTCTTGTTTTATTTTCGGGAAAAAAACGGACATTTTATTTCGTTCTATTTAAGAGCTCTCGCGTGTTCCATCCAAGATACTTTGTTCCACCCACAGTTATATATTTATATAAAATGCTGCTGGCAACACAACAACTTGTTTAAAGATGGCGCAATTTCGGAAAACTAATTAAAAATGGTTAGTAGTGAGTGCTGTCAGGACAATCGTCTTTTTGGCATTTTTGCTAGAATTTAAATTTTTGGAATTTTACTAGGATTTAAATTTTGATGATCTCATATCAAAGGTCAAATTTTACTAGAATTAAAATTGATGACGTCAGAGGGCAATTCTAGCAAAAATGCCAAAATTTAAAATTTTAGTAAACATGCCAAAAATTTAAATTTTAGTAAATATGCAATATAATTAAATTCTAATAAAAATGCCAAAAATTTAAATTTCAGCAAAAATGCCAAATATACAATTGTCATGAAAGCACTCTTGACTTTTGACCTATGACGTCATCAAAATTTAAATTCTAGTAAGTGTCGAAAATTTAAATTCTAGTAAAAATCACTAAAGATGTCAAAAATTTAAATTCCTGTAAAAACCAGTAAAAATGCCAAAAATTTAAATTCTAGCAAAATGTCAAAAAGGCGATTGTCCTGAAAGCACTCTTGACCTTTCACCTATGACATGAAAATTTAAATTCTAGTAAAAATCAGTAAAAATGCCAAAAATTTAAATTCCAGTAATAACCAGTAAAAATGCCAAGAATTTAAATTTTAGCAAAAATGCCAAAAGACGATGAAAGCACTCCTGCCCTTTAACATCAAAATTTGATTTTTAGTAAAAATGTTGAAAATTTAAATTCTAGTAAAAATCAGTAAATAGTTATGCCAAAAATTTAAATTCTAGCAAAAATCCCAGAAAGACGATTGTCCTGAAAGCACTCTTGACCTATAACGTCATCAAAATTTAAATTTTAGTAGAAATGCCAAAAATTTAAAATTTAGTAAAAATGTCGAAAATTCAAATTCTAGTAAAATGCCAAAAATTTGAATTACCAGTAAAAACCTCGGTAAAAACCAATAAAAATGGCAAAAATTTAAATTCTAGCAAAACGCCAAAAAGACAATTGTCCTAAAAGCACTCTTGACCTTTGACCTATGACGTCATCAAAATTTAAATTCTAGTAAAAATGCCAAAAATTTTAATTTTTGTAAAAATGCCAAAAAGACGATTATCCTGAAAGCACTCTTGCCCTTTAACCTATGACGTCATCAAAATTTAAATTCTAGCAAAAATGCCAACAGGACGATTTAAATTCTAGTAAAAATGTCGAAAATTTAAATTCTAATAAAAATCAGTAAAAATGGCAAAAATTTAAATTCTAGCAAAATGCTAAAAAGACAATTGTCCTGAAAGACTCTTGACCTTTGACCTATAACGTCATCAAAATTAAAATTTTAGTAGAAATGCCAAAAATTTAAAATTTGGTAAAAATGCAAAAAGACGATGGTCCTGAAAGCACTCACTACTACGATTTTGTTTATTTCTTCGATTTTAAAGGACCCCACACACACATGGATTACGTATTTATGCGACAAAATTACGTAATACACTTGTAACATCAGGCATCGCTACAAAACACTAGTTAATATCAGCGGAGCGAAAGGGCTCGCACGCCCTTTGAAGGAAGGCCCATACATTGTACGTCAATCACAAGTGACCGTTGTCCAAGTATTTCAATAGCCTTCCGAGTAACAGAGGACCCTGCAGGAATGCGACCCGACATTCATTCCATTGTAGCCACTGGATGTGATAACTTAAACAAATAACTATACGTCTATAACAGCTAAAGTTTCTTACTAAATTGATAATATAGTCGGATAATGCGATCAAACGAAATTCCCTGCGTTTGTGTACGTGGGAAGATCGATAAGTAAGGCAGTCATCAGCTATCCTGGTGGATTTATGCGTCAGTGTCGGCATTATGGTTGTTGTTTGTTTTCTCCAATTTTTGTAAACACCTGAAGATGTTTACCCCACTTATTGCATTATTAGTAAAAAAAAAATTAATTGAGAAATTTGGATTTTTTTGAGGTTAGGATGTACTTTTAAAGTAACTATACTGTCTGGCATGAGCGAAATAAATACATTACATTTCAGCACGGGATTTTGAAAGGAAACTCCTGAAACTTACGTTGCGTTTCTATTTTAATACAAACTGCTTCTCGTAAAGAGATATAAACAAAAAGCCCAGCCTTGAATAGAAACTTTGGCGAGCGTCTCAAAGAATAGTACTTAGGGCTGCATCGCAAGAAACTTGCAGACACCAAAAGTTACTCTAACTCTCAAGTTAAAAATAAAGCATGTACGCACCCTGCATAAAATTAATTTTTGTTTACTTGTTGGAAAGTGCAGTAAAAAAACACGTCAAGATCGATATTTCCATTTTTTAAACGAGCCTGTAGGGCCCTACGTATATAATTATCTGGAGATTTGTACAAGCAAGAATCAGCCTCAAAACTAATGCACCCTTCAACCTCTTCTATTAGTTGCCTTGAAAATGTGTGAAAGCACAAGTTCGGGGCAAAATGAAAAGAAACCACTTGTTAACTTTCCAGCATCTCATTATTCCGTGCACAAAAACAAATCCAATTTACCTCGATTAATAAAATAAGGCAGACAATTCTATTTGAATACAATCATGTAGAAATTTCATTTCTAAATTTAGTCCTCGTAAATCCCTATTGAACATTGACGCAGAATCATTAATTCACAAATTGAAAAAGTTTCTTTTTACTTATGGAAGTTTTAAAATTATCAAGATGATTTTCCAGTTTGTAAGCGCTGTGAATGGGGAGTGCTTTGCCTCTTAAACTGATTAAAGCGTTTTCTAATTGATTTTATCTTTTTACAGGGCACAACGACCTTCATTTTTATATTACGGCCTTTCGTAATAGGACAGAAAAACAAGTTACAGATATAAATATATTTATTTAAAAATAAAAAACGTTGGACTTATGTTGCTTAAATTTTATCATGTAGTGTTGACTGCAACATGAGAAGTACGAGCGGATGGCCGCTGTTCTTCATTTATGGCCATTGTACATACTTTAATGACCAAAGAAAGCGCTGCAATTAGAGCCAAACCGATCAGCACATACATCACACACGCGTACACAAATGCGAACTTGTAGGTATGTCTGTTACAGTATTCGTTTTCCTTCTCTTCATCGTAGCTTGGTTCGTACACGCAGAAAACCAAGTAGGAATCTGGAATGATACAATACTGATTACGAAAAGGCAGATGTATGAAGCAGCCTCACCTGCAATAAACAATCCAAATTCTGCGACTCCAAGCACCCCCAATATGGTAGCTACGGTTACAAAATGATTTATCAAATCTCGACCCAGAACGACAATTTTGAATACCATGCCAATAATACCTGAAAACAGTCAGTGCAATTAGGTCTCTTATTTGAAGGTGGTTGAAACCTCTGGCAACAAATTTGGCACCATCGGAAGCTGAATAAAATTTTATTTTCGGAAGGTTGTACCAATCATAAATGTATGTGTATTCTTACCTGTAAGCATCAGGACTATTGGAATCATGGGTTGTACAGGGCAACTATAAATATTTAACGATCCAATAACTACCATGGCCATATTTATGAGGAGAAGAACAGCTGTAATTGCATTTATTACACCTGTAACACCACAATGGTTTAAAAACGTCTTATTTTGTTATACAAATCAGTTATCCAGGAAACCAGTTAGCTCACTATTTGATATTTGATGGCATTAAGAAACATTTTTACTAAACTATTGATACGAAGCAAGAAAACTTTGGTAATAAATGCATTAAATAGTCTCAAGCTTGAGAAAAAAATATCTTTGAGGAATATTTAAAAAACTTGTTTGATCATGGAGTACCTTGAAGCAGCAGATTTAACTCCCCCATTTGCCTTATGGACTACTATTAAAAATGATTCTTTCGTTTATACTTCTCTAGGCCATATTTTCATCGGATAACTAACATTCTATTTGCGGCGAAAGACGAACGCTATTCAAACTGACATTGTCAAAAGCAGAACAGATGGCAAGAAACGAGCTCGGCCTCATTCCGAAATCAGCTGTCAGTACTGACAGTGCAGTTCGAAATCAACTTGTCAGCAATCCTTGCGTGCATGATGAAATGGCGGTGTGAGGTCAACAAATGGGAGAGGTTACCCGTCTATTTAGACAGGCGACAGACTCGTCTTTGTAGTCACCAAATGGCTGGTAGATGACAGCACGAACCAATCCTGGTATTATTTCTAGTGTTTAGTCTTGATGGCTGTCAACTCAGTGCCGCGGACTCATTTTGATAAATTGTGGAAAGTGAGGTTATACGTCACTCATCAGCAATCTAGTGAGTCCTGCCAACATTAAATTTTAAATCGATGTCAATTACCAACTGAAATCTGGTATTTAACCTTGCTGAATCTATCGGTTTCTTGAGTGCGAAAGCCTCGATTTAGTTGATGATTAATCGAATAAAAGCATTTTTTAGACTTAGACTAAAAATCCGGAATCAACTATGTACGAATTTACAAGAGATCCTAAATAATAGGAAGCATAACGATTTATCAACTTAGTGCAACCCACTGTATTACATTGCGTTGTCTTTAACCAACCTCAAATAAAATGACAGATTGACATGAAGACATCTTTGAAAAATTAGCAACAACTGACACACGCATTGAATCAAAGAGCAAAATATTTACTCTTTGCATTGAATTCATACTTAATATTTTAAATATATGGCACTAATTCCTGTTTTTATCATGAGTACTGTAAATTATCGGCGCCTTCGCCATTTTATAGAATACCAGTCACATAATTGCTAACATTTAGCGACTTTATAACTTGATAAAGTTCTGAACAAATTTATAATCAGTTAGAATGAGACTGAAAATATTGTCTCGAAACAACTTTTGCGAAAATTCTGCATTTGCAATACAGAGAATACACACCAGAGTAGAAGTGGGTGGTATATTCAGGACAATCGTCTTTGCAGGGCATTTTTACTGGAATTTAAATTTGTTAAATGTTAAAAATTCTAGTAAAAATATAAATTTAAATTCTGGTAAAAATGTAAAAAATTTAAATTCTAGTAAAAGTACGTGACCTGGATCTTTGACCTATGACGTCATCATTAAAATGCTAGTAAAAATTGACATTTGATCCCTATGATATCAATTCTATTAAAAATGCAAAAATTAAAATTCTACAATTTCCAAGAACTTAAATTCTAGTAAAAATGTTAAAAATTTAAATTGTAATAAAAACACGTGACCTTGACCTTTGACCTACGCCACCTTGACCTATGACGTCATCAAAATCAAAGTTCTAGTTAAAATTGACCTATGATCCCTATTCTAGTAATAATGTCAAAAAATTTATATTTTTATAATAATTCTTGTAAAAATGTAAAACATTTAAATTCTTGTAAAAATGATAAAAAATTAAAATTTTAGTAAAAATAAGTGACCTTGACATTTGACCTATGACGTCATCAAAATTAAAATACTAGTAACAGTTGACATTCGATCCCTATGATACAAATTCAAGTAAAAATGCAAAAAATTAAATTCTAGTAAAAATGCCAGAAATTTTAATTCTAATGAAAATGTTAAAAAATTTTAATTGTAGTAAAAATACGCCTTTGACCTACGTGACCTTGACCATTGACCTATAACGTCATCAAAATTAAAACTCTAGTAAGAATTTGACCTTTGATCCCTATGATGTAAATTCTAAATAGTAAAAATGCTAAAAATTTAAATTCTAGTAAAGTTGCCAAAAATTTTAATTCTAGTAAAAATTTTCAAAATTTAAATCCAGTAAAAAATGTTAAATATTTAAATTCTAGTAAAAATACGTGACCTTGACCTTTGACCTATGACGTGATCAAAACTAAAATTCTAGTAAAAATTGGCATTTGATCCCTATGACGTACATACATTCTAGTAAACATGACAAAAATTTAAATTCTAGTGCCAAACATTTAAATTCTAGTATATATGTTTAAAATTCTAGGAAAAATGTTAAAAATGTATATTCTAGTGAAAATACGTGACCTTGACCTTTGACCTATGACATGATCAAAATTAAAATTCTAGTAAAAATTTGACCTTTGATCCCTATGACATAAATTCTAAATAGTAAAAATGCTAAAAGGTTATGTTCTAGTAAAGTTGCCAAAAATTTTAATTCTAGTGAAAATGTTAAACATTTATATTCTAGTAAAAATACGTGACCTTGACCTTTGACCTATGTGACCTTGACCTTTGACCTATGACGTGATCGAAATTAAAATTCTAGTAAAAATTTACCTTTGATCCCTATGACGTACATTCTAGTAAACATGACAAAAATTTAAATTATAGTAAAAATGCCAAAAATTAAATTCCAGTAAAAATGCCAAAAATTTAAATTCTAGCAAAAACGCCCTGAAAGACGATTGTCCTGAACGTGCTCCACTCACCAGCTGCATTACATTACATCCTCCATCATTTGCATTTGCGCTGCGACGCTTCCAGCTTAAACGCCCACCACGTCACATTATTAATATAATCAGATAAATATCCTTTTAAGTAACGCATTCATTTAATACATCCTTCGCAAAGCCCCGCTAAATATTCCGCCATTAGGCAGACAATAAGCAAATTCCAAGACCCTTTAAATATCGCATTGTACGACCGTTCTGTTTCGTATCCGGGATTACCATCTCCACAACTAACTCCCAAGATCTTCCTGTAATAACAATTGTTTTATGCTCATCATCCACGATTTAATGTCTCTGTGTAGGCACCCAAGTAGATGCTGCCTCTTCGCAATATCTCACCCGTTATGCATTATTAATTGAGGATGGTTAAGGAGGAGCGCGGTCTTGGAACAAGGATTATTCTTAGTAAGTTGCAAGGATAGGACAACGCAGCTATGTAGAAAGTAACCAGTAGAATCGGTGTTATGTCGTATACCTAATATCTGGAGACGTAATAAATTCGAGATCGAAACAAAAGGAAAATTGAGATGAATGTGGGATTGGAGAATTCGGGAAATGTATCAAAAACATTCATATTTCATGTCTCGGAAGCATATTCCTTCACTTACGATAGTTTATATTTGTGGCGTTCTTAGTGTCTGTAGAAGTTTGCAAATATCCTATCTGAATGCATGTATGCTGATGTTGCCGTTTTTTATTTAGCAATGTCAGATACAGGAGTATTATTTAGAGCCCCCAGAGAACTGAGCATTTCGGTTTGCTGTAAGAGCGGCGCTGATAATCGCAGAATCAATCCGCGTCCCACAAAAATATGAAAACAGGAAGGAGCATAATATACATATTTTTCACCGGATTAATTGTTAGGTTTTTTATGGAAACTCATTTCGACGAGAGGAAAATAGTTTTTTCCTTCAATTTGAAAAATTTCAATTACACCATACAAAAAGTAATTAATGAAAAATATCACTAAAAGAGCATCACAACAGCATAAATAAATAATTACTGATAATTCAACATGTTAAGTTAACATGTGGGTTGGTTTGCTGGTTTCGTTGGCAAAGTTAGTTTGGAATCTTAAAAGTATCGCTAGGAAAATCATCCGGCCGTACAGTTACAGCTTCGCCCTAAGCACCAGCTATTTCTTAATCCAACGTCCCCGAATTAGGGTACCCACGCACTTCTTGACATATTTTACGATCGTGGCACTTACAGCCGCAATATATTTGTCCCCACGTTGCCATATTCGGCTGTAATTTCGCGCGCTCACCTTACCCCTGAAACGTTATTGCATTGCGGTCAAATGAGAACGAGAAAATGAAGGGGGTGTAAAAGTTGATGACTTGAAAGGCCGGTAATGCGCACACGCCCCTTCATTTGGGCATTTTTCATCTATGTACGTATGTGTGTGTGCGTGGGAAAACGACAGCGTACGCAGGTATACTTTTTTATTAATGCGGCTGCTATAAAGGCATTAATTTTTGTAATTTTAATTTCGCGTTTTTAATTCCCTTGACACGAAATGTATGTCATTTCGCGAATGTGTCTACCTACAGAAATATGCCAAAAGCAATTTATTCCATGTTCTATGTTGAAGATCCACTTCGCTTTCCTGCTGGAAAATATTTTTAACGGCTAATTTGTGCAGCAGAATAAGAAGAAGAAGAAGAAAACAATATCAAAATTCTTGGAAAATATAAGAAAAAGGAAAGAAATTTTTAACAATTTATTTCAAAAATATTCTTTTCGCTTCCTAACAAGTATCGAAAGCTTTCAGCGTCCAGTCCTGTACGTAGAATTTGTGGCAATAAACTGGCGAGCGCCTTCCTGAGGCCGTTTCTTTAAACTGCGACGCGATTATACTCATTATGGCCCAAGAAAGGTTCAAAACATACCAATTTGATCAGGAAAATGCGAAAAATAACTGGTCGCGTGCCGCAGGAACATTAGCGGTAAAGCTTACGTACGTTTCTCATGATAGTCGGCGTTACCAAAGTATATCTGAGAGAGTATTAAATTACTTACGTGATTTACATTTAAAAAATGCAAAATACTTTGGCACAATTGTGATTTTTTTTATCTCTGCGGAGTCGGTAATAAAAGCGACTAACAAAAGTTTTTCGATTTGGGCTATTTCGAATGTGCACGCGAACGTCTAGTCACGCATGACAACCTAATATCCGTCGTGAGAATGACTTTAATGTGTAATGACTCGGACAAAATTTATAAAATGGCTTTTACTACATTCAATTTCTGGCTGTGCTATACGGGCGTTGGTGGTGCCAGGAGGCTTGATAATTACAGGGGAACTGTTTCACCGCGTTTCCCGTGTAGCTCGGTTCGCGGGTAATAAAATATAGTGGGGGTTCGGAAATTAACAGCTAAGCAAAGTGCAGAACTCAAAAATTCAAATATGTTTGTACGTCGGCGTTGTGGCCACTGATTGCTCAGCACTCTTAGCAGTCAGCAGACTGTTGTTAGTATCTCATTAACCGTGTTGGGATGTAGAACTCATGTCTGAAAGGAACGAGGAACAGTAGACGCAAGAGCCATCGGCTACACGATTCCCACCACTGTATCCGCTCGTCTACAACGGGCACAAGTAAATCGCGCAAACTAATACCCATGTTCGAACCTTCTCGGTCTTTACTGTATTTCAAACTAAAATCACGTAAAATTTTGAGGTTAATTCAACACGAATTAGCACAAAAATGAGAGAAATTGTCTCTTTGCAGAGTAATTCCGTTTAATGTACAAAATATTTCTTATTGAAGAAAATATTAAGTTAAAGCCATATTTTTTCGATTGTAAGCATCCTCTAGTTATAGATTGTATACGTCAGACTCTCATTAACTCAATTGGAGAGATTAATTCAATGAGAAAATTAAAAAACAGCCCCTTCTCATGTTAATTATGTTAAAGACAGATTTTCACGATTGTAAACAGCTTGTTGCTATAGATTGTATATATCAAACCAAAATCATTTAAATTTTAGAGGTTAATTCAACACAAATCAGCACGAAAATGAGAGAAATTGTCTCTTTGCAAAGTAATTCCGTTTATTGGGCCAAATATTTTTATTAAAGAAGATACTATGTTAAAGACATGTTTTTTAGGTTGTAAGCATCCTCAAGTTATAGATTGTATATGCCAGACTCTCATTAAATCAATTAGAGAGATTAATTCAATGAGAAAATTAAGAAACAGCCCCTTCTCATGTTAATTATGTTAAAGACATATTTTCATGGTTGTAAACAGCTTGTTGCTATAGTCTGTATATAACAAACCAAAATCATGTAAAATTTAGAGGTTAATTCAACACAAATCAGCACGAAAATGAGAGAAAGCGTCTCTTTGCAAAGTAATTCCGTTTATTGAGCCAAATATTTTTTATTAAAGAAGATACTACGTTAAAGACATATTTTTTAGATTGTAAGCATCCTCTAGTTATAGACTGTATATGCCAGACTCTCATTAAATCAATTAGAGAGATTAATTCAATGAGAAAATTAAGAAAGAGCCCCTTCTCATATTAATTATGTTAAAGACATATTTTCACGATTGTAAACAGCTTGTTGCTATAGATTGTATATATCAAAACAAAATGATTTAAATTTTAGAGGTTAGTTCAACACAAATCAGCACGAAAATGAGAGAAATTGTCTCTTTGCAAAGTAATTCCGTTTATTGAGCCAAATATTTTTATTAAAGAAGATACTACGTTAAAGATATATTTTTTCGATTGTAAGCATCCTCTAGTTATAGATTGTATACGTCAGACTCTCACTAACTCAATTAGAGAGATTAATTCAATGAGCAATTTAAAAAACAGCCCCTTCTCATATTAATTATGTTAAAGACATATTTTCACGATTGTAAGTAGCTTGTTGCTATAGTTTGTTTACATCAAACCAAAATTACGCAGAATTTAGAGGTTAATTCATCACAAATCAGCACGAAAATGAGAAAAACTGTCTCTTTTCAGAGCAGTCCCGTTTAATGTGCTAAACATTTCTTGTTAAAGAAAGTACTACAATAAAGACAGATTTTCTCCATTGTAAGTACCTTGTAGGTTCAGAAATATTATTTAATTCGAAATATTAATTCAATGCGAGTTTTCAAGAAGTTGAAAGAATTGGGGGTTGGATGTGTTGCTTTAAATGGAACGAACCTCCCATTATTTTGTAGTATTCGAGCATTATTTTCGACTTAATAAACTTACTTTATTTACATTTATCATGTTAAATCCTCTTAACGACTGCAGAGTTACGGAAATGAAACAACAAACTATAGCATTAAATCAAATTGACATTAAAAGCATCTTATTAAATTTACTTACTTAATACCTTTTTTATTACAAACGGCGCACAGTCACGAAAACTATCCTAATGCAGTGCAATTAATAACGTTACAGTTATAACTGGTTTTTGTAATATTACAATTTATTTTCACAAACTTCAAGCAACTACGGCATCGAAAGTCCGCTCTCCCCATTTATATTAATTAACGACGAAAAGTTGGAAGAAAATCGCAAATAATTGCCAAAATTCTCGGCCTTACGTAATTAAAAGTGATTATTAGAACTTTGCCGGGTAGTTAAACAAACTACCGCCGGTTTAATACAAAGTTTTTGTATGAATAGAATCCTTTCAGCATCAACAAGTGAAATTTTATATTAAAATTTTACGCGAAATTTATGGACGTCCTTTGTAACAAATCTTAATCTTCATCCATTATTACCTGACGCAAACAGAACTTTGCCTCTCGTGCCTTCTAAAATCGTTACAATATTTAGGACGCCGTGTATCAGCATTACAGCAACGAAATGATAATAATTTATAACGATTTTGACCTTTAAAAAGTGCAATTATTTCGACAAGTGCCCCGAAAATTTCAGTGAAGACAATTCTAGTTGTTTTCATAAGAACATCCTTCAGAGGAATAAAGAAATTAATTTTATTTCCTATACCGAAAAAAAGTCGCCTGTGGAATGACCATCTGAAATTACAATGCAACATTGGTTTTGTAAAAAATTTTCTCTCGATACACGAAACATGAAATTAATTATTTCTGGGCAATCTCAAAGACAATAATGCAATATTTCATCACTATCAACGTACCCATAAATCAATTTTGTTTAAATATTTACTATTTGGAAAAGAATAGGAGGACACGATAAAGAATGATATCCTTATTTATTACCACATAAATAAACCGAGGAAGAAAACAAAAATAATTAATTTTCTGCTACAGTGACACAAGGAAATGTAAATTTATGTAATAAATTTCTCTAGATGCATACAGCCCCGTTCTTATACTGTATATTAAAATTATATCAAAGAAACGCACAAAAACTGACTTAGACGTCCAAAAGAGTGCGAATTAAAAAATGTTCGTCCATGTCGGATTGAATCTAAGATTTTCAGTAAATTCAATTATTGTAATGCGTGAAATAAGATCTCTAGAAAATCAGATGCAGCTGGCTTCGCTATATTGGTAATAGATAAAGACGGCAACTAATAAAAATTATAATTAAGAACAAACCAATCCAGTTTTTAATTTCCGTTAACAAAACAAACATTTTAAGTGTGTCTAAACACATCGCAAACGCAAATAAACCATCCCAAAGCACATAAACTAAAACTTTCCGCTATTCGTGATATTACAGCACTATTGGCGTAAATCCCCTTATTGCGAACCACCGTCCAAAAATACGTGTGTCGGCTGTTAATTCAGAAGTGATTGGCAGTGTTTAAACTTCCTCGATGAGGAGTCTGGCAGATTCGTTACTGGTTGATTGTGATTCAACCTACGAAACTAGCTGATGCTTCCAACCGGACATGTGCATTCTGCAAATAACACGCTGATTATACAAGCGACCGACTACTTAGTTGAAATGGATTTGTGTTACTGTAAACCGGTAATTAAGGCTGATTACGTACACTGCGCATCGAAGCCAATTTAAGACAATCTAAATTAATAATTCTAACTCATTTTCGTGGTGATTTGTGTTGAATTAACCTCTAAATTTTACATGATATTGGTTTGATATATACAGACTATAGCAACAAGCAATTTACAACCATGAAAATATGTCTTTAACATAATTAACATGAGAAGGGGTTGTTTCTTAATTTTCTCATTGAATTAATCTCTCTAATTGAGTTAATGAGAGTCTGACGTATAGAATCTATAACTCGAGGATGCTTACAATCGAAAAAATATGTCTTTAACGTAGTATCTCTTCTTTAATAAAAAATGTTTGGCTCAATAAACGGAAATACTTTGCAAAGAGACAATTTCTCTCATTTTCGTGCTGATTTGTGTTGAATTAACCTCTAAATTTTACATGATTTTGGTTTAATATATACAAACTATAGCAACAAGCTGTTTACAACCGTGAAAATCTGTCTTTAACATAATTAACATGAGAAGGGGCTGTTTCTTAATTTTCTCATTGAATTAATCTCTCTAATTGAGTTAATGAGAGTCTGATGTATACAATCTATAACTAGAGGATGCTTACAATCGAAAAAATATGTCTTCAAGGTAGTATCTTCTTTAATAAAAAATATTTGGCTCAATAAACGGAATTACTTTGCAAAGAGACAATTTCTCTCATTTTCGTGCTGATTTGTGTTGAATTAACCTCTAAATTTTACATGATTTTGATTTGATATATACAGACTATAGCAACAAGCAGTTTACAACCATGAAAATATGTCTTTAACATAATTAACATGAGAAGGGGTTGTTTCTTAATTTTCTCATTGAATTAATCTCTCTAATTGATTTAATGAGAGTCTGACATATACAATCTATAACTAAATAATGCTTACAATCGAATAAATCTGTCTTTAACGTTATTTTTGCTTTAATAAGAAATATTTGTCAGGTTAAAGGGAATTGATTTGCAAAGAGGCAATTTCTCTCATTTTCACGCTGATTTGTGTTGAATTAACCTCTAAATTGTACATGATTTTGGTTTGATATATTCAATCTATAGTGACAAACTGCTTACAACCGTTAAAACTGTCTTTATCATGATTATAATGAGAAGAGGCTGTTTTTTAATTTTGTCATTGAATTAATCTCTCCAATTAATTTAATGAGAGTCTGATATATACAATCTATAACTAGAGAATGCCTACAATCGAAACGATATGTATTTAACGTAGTATTTTCTTCAATAAGAAATACTTGGGGCACATTAAACGGAATTACTCTGCAAAGAGACAGTTTCTCACATTTTCTTGCTGATTTGTGTTGAATTAACCTCTAAACTTTACATAATGTTGGTCTGATATTTATTAATCACTTGAATTTACATACTTAACAAGGGTGTGACATACAATCTATAACTAACTATACACTATTTACAGTCACGTATCATTTTCTTCGAGGAGAAATAACTTTTGCATTGAAGAGACTATTTATTTCATTTTCGTGATACCGCGCCGTTGAATTAACCTCTACGAATTCGATTAAGTCATTTTCCACATGTATTGCGTGCACTATTTTTCCTACAACAAGAATACGTATGTTGACTGACAGTTCAATTTATTTATATCATTCATTGACTGTGTTCTACAGTTCGATAAAGTATTACGTCCCACAGGGAAATGAGAAAATTTTACTTTATTCAACGGTCGGTCGTAGGAAAACAAGTATTATATGCAAAATTTGTAGACTAATGCCAAACAAGCAGGGTCGGTGAGATCAAATAAAGACTAAAAAAACTTACATTAATTAATTAATTTCTAAAAAAAAACTATGCAATTATGCAACAAAATAGATGGTTGTCTTTCTCGTCACAGACACGGTGCGTATGTTCCGAAATAAAACCAGACAAACCAAGCAGGAAATCTTTTGAAGTGCATGGCATGCAGTCAGTCTGAAAGCTCTATTAATACCGCTCGTGGTACCTGCGTTGCCAAATAATTGTTATGCACGTTCACAGTCTAATTATTTTGACCAACGGCTTATTGTCTTATTTTGACCACATCATTTGTTAGAATTAAATCTTGTTTATTTTTATCGAACGCGCATTGAAGCGACACGGTTTCCCACAATCAAAGCCGTGCTCGCAAGCAATTGCATGTCGGTCTTGACCTATAAATAGGTAAATGCATTTGTCGTCACGGAAAATCATATTTAGGCGCGATTTGTCCTGAAATTAATGCGCACCAGATAACTTTAAAGTTTCATAACGGTTATATATTTTTCTTCTCCAAATTGCCCATTATGATTGTAATTTCAACGTGATCGTGAAACTTTTCATATTTTTCCTGGCGTGGGCGCGGTTTGGCAACCCGTTACGTCAATTAAGTGGGAAAAACTCACTACAAATGAGTTGGGCTGATTGGAAATTATTGACATAACGATGATGGAACGGATAAATACTTGGAGGTATTTGATTTAATGAGAAATGCCTGGTGTAATTTAAACGGCCGACGTACACCGACCGGGCTGGTAGACTGTCACGTCGCAGCGCGAGGAGTCGCGTTAATAATCATTAATATCGTCGTGATGGATAGAAGTCAAACTGTGAGCTATAAGCGTATTAATGTAAAGGGTTGCTGATTTTAAATTTATTTGCAGAAGTGATAGCCCTCAATGTTGTTGCCGGTGCAAATTCAAGATTAAAGCAGATCGGATTATCCGAGGAACTTTGGAGGAAATTATAATTATAAGCAGTGAAACACCTAATATCCTCCATTTTAAGGTACCGCCCCGAAGTTTCTGTTCCTAGCTGAAATCCCCTGGCTTTAAAGTTATATAATCCCACATCTCTTAATATTTTTATCTCATTGGCCGAAACGGACTGGGTTTAAGATAAAGACATGTTTTTTAAAGGGGCTTTAAAGCGGTTCAAACATACTTTTCCAGTTCCTCGAAAGCCGTAGAGATCAAGCAGATACGTGACCTTTAAAATACCCGGAAAAACAAATATTTCGATCCGCACGTTCACATTTATATCCCAATCCGATTACCATCAAAACGGTAAATAGTTTTGATGGAGAACGTAAACCTCCAAGTGCGGTTGATAATATCACGGGCATAATTAACTGTACATGAAATATTCATTATCGAATTCACGTATTCCGCGGAATTTTGCTGAATAATTACAGCGGCGCAATTAAACAGGTTAATCTCTTTAGCGCCGATCGTAAATTTTGATGTCCGCGATCTCGTTTTTATAAAAATACAAACGAAATGCCACATAAAATTTCAGACTGATGCGAATTTCATACTGACGCGACTCGCGAAGATTTACATCACAAGAACAGTTTCCACCATATTTAAAATAGGTGTGGGACGGAGATGGACGTCACAGAACCCTCATGCGGAAAATCTGTATGTTAGTAAGTGAGTTGTACGATGTATCTACTTCAATTCGTCGTACATGCATTATTGTTCTACACACAAGTCATACACTGAGATCAAATTCTATCTCCCAAACAAGAGGGCTAGAATTTCATCGGTGTATATTAAATATATTAATTCGCAAATGCTGGATACCAGGACCAAATTTCTAATACAGATCGATGCTAATTTATCTCAGCCACAAGGATTTAATATAAGAATCTGTTTTCCTCAAATAACCCGATACGACGTAATGTAGAGGTAAATCGCTTGGAAATGTCCGTTCAACCTACTCGCTATGTTGTGTTGGGACTGATGTTAAAAGAGTACAGTTTCTGGATCGTTTAGTTACTCGCTGCAAGTCGAGTTGAAGTATCGGATAAGAGAATAAAACGGCGATCCGAGCCATTTATTTAAATTAAAATCGGTAACAAGTAGCTTGAAACGCCAACAAATCCAAGAGAAACCAAAAACGTTTTCTAAGAGAAACAAACACACCGGGACGAAAGTCAAACAAACAAATCATCCAATAAATTTGCTGCGGCTGTTTACCGACTTCGGTGCACAGTTGCACTGACATCTCTGTTGGTCAGGATATATCGACAAATCAGTCACGTGAGTATTAGCTGCAATATTTTTTCTAAAATAAATTTTTGTAGCAGTTCCACCTTAAGGGTAGGTATCTGGGTAATTATTATTTAATAATTTTCAACACTCTAGTTGACTAAAAAGGTTTGTAGAACCAGCGTTGGGTTGGAAGCAATTCAATAATTAAAATTAATTTGTCTTTCCAACTAGTAATATCAAAAATGTCGATTTTTGAAATTTTTAAAAATAGTCATATGCTTGCCCGCTATGTGCAATGTTAAAAAATAGTCATATGCTTGCCCGCTATGTGCAATGTTATCACATCTATTCCTGTATAAAACAACAGTCTTTTAGATGTTACTTATTCCAATCGATGTATTGATATTTATGCGTCATAAACAAGGCTAGATGCACTCCATTTAATAAATATAGAGTGTATAGGAAAGCTCTGGCTAAATATTATGAACTCCAAAAATATAAAACAAACATTAAATCGAGAGCACTTTAAAGGATTTCACTTGAAATTCAAATATATCCCTCCTAAGAGCTATAAAGATAAATGCTTGTAGAATTTTAATGGCATAAATTGAATAAATAAGATAAGAGCGGTTCATTATATTTTAATGAGGGTTCGTTTTGCAAGCGATACATTTTTATACCGAACAATATAAGCACTGAATTTTCGTTTATTTATTATTATTTTTGCGCAAACTTACTATCAGATCGGTCTTATAATGACCAACTACTGGGCATTTTATTTACGTAAATCAGTCAAAATCGGCAGGTCGCACAACGATCCGATACGGAAATTTATTTCGATTTCAGTCCACCTAAATAAAGAGACATTAAAAAATTTCATTTGGAGAATTCCCTCCCAATATTTTTAATAACATCAAATTATTATCAAGGCACATATATGCTATCAGTCAGAACTGTCAGAACCCAGAATCAACTTTTTTTAATCTTTTATTTTTAGAATCAACAATCAGAACAAATCCGGAATTTTTTTTTTTTTAATTATAATGTGGAAAAAACAATATTTTCGAAAGCAAAGCTACCTCAACACCAAACTTAAATAATAATTAAAAGACAATGACTTGTTTCAATGCAGATAAGGTGCACCACTTTCGCTCGTTATCTTACCTACTGAGCTACCTATAGGGGCAAATTCTCCAGAGTCGGTTGCGATCTGATATTCCCTTTATTTCGGGAATACTTCCTCGTACCTACACCTGCCTATTGTCTTATGCATAATTAAGAGATAAAAATGTTTTGTGTAAGTTGGGGCAAAAGCAAGCGTTTAGTTAATACGACTCTGCTTGTTAGTCGTGAAACAAATGCGGGTGCATTATCAAAATGCTCACCTTTTTAAGATCCTTGTTAGGCTCGCCATCATCTGCTTTCCGCTTTTCTGTTCCCGCCAATTTACCTTTGTCCTTTTCACCTCCGCCTATCTGCAAAACCAAGAAATCTAATTAAGAACATTTAATTGAAGCGAATGCGTATTTAAAGTTCAAAAGAACGCAGTGCGTTTGTATCGAAATTAATGGATTATTAATAAAAATCTCATACAAAGTATTATTCGTTTATGCCAGTTCGATTACATCGAATAGGGCTCGGCGGCTGTTTGTTTTGGGAAACGCTTCAAAGCGAGGATATTAATTTTTGATAAATAAAATACGGCACGACTGATTGAGTGACCGTAATTTATTTATTGATTTTGAATGGCAAACAAAATGCAATGTTTGTAGCACGTGCGCGAAAAATTGTTATTGGTGGCGCAGATGTTGATAATTAAAGGCTCAGTTAAGTTGCCCCTCTCCTAGTTATTTTTTTCCTTATAATTACCGCATAAATTTTGCACCTAAGATGTGGTACGTATAAAATATGTGAGCAAGATATCGAGGAGAAAAAATAACTAAGGGGGCAAGTTGGCTGTATGACATTCATAGCCACTCGACAAGAAATAAAAATAATTTCTTTATAGGCAGTTTTCAGAGGGCCAGCACAGAGACTATTGCCAAAAATTTCAAATTATATAATAACCTACCTAATCCCATCAAAAACTGTCAAAATTTAAATAGCTTTTTGAAAATGTCGAGTAATTATTATATTGTAAAAAGATAATATAAGTAATTTAAATGCTAAACAGCATTAATTAAGCTAAATAAAGCTATTATTAGAAAGGAACAAAATGAGACAAAAAATTGTTTTTCTGAAAAATTTTTGAATTTTCTTTAACTACATGTTTTTATTTAATATCTTTTTATTATGCGATAGTTGGTACTTTTGCAGTAGTTTATAGAATTTATGCACAGCTCTTTATGGAAGAAATTATTGCTAGTTTATAGAATTTATGCGTTTAATCGACAACGCAGACCTTTATGGAAATAGAAATTTATACAGCTCATCTGGAACATAGTTCTTTATGGAAAAACATATAACCAGTTCGCAGAATTTATGCGCTTTATTACACAGCTCTTTATGGAAAAAATGTAACAAGTTTATAAAATTTTTGCGATTTTTTACGCATCTCTTTATGGAAGAAATTGTAGCTAGTATATGTATTTTTATGCGCAGTCCTTTATGGAAATACTGTAGCCAATGAATTGAATTTCTACGTCTCATATGGAACTATGGAACGCATTTTTTATGGGGGAAAACATAACTAGTACCATATAGAATTTACGCGATTTTTTACGCAGCTCTTTAATAGAACTTGTGCGTCTCATCTGGGGCGCAATTCCTTATGGAAAAACATGTAATTAGTTCATAGAATTTAAGCGCTTTTTGCGCAGCTCTCTATGGACAATATTGTAGCTCGTTTATAGAATTTAGATGATTTTTACGCAGCTCTTTATGGAAGAAACTGTAGCTAGTATATGCATTTCTTTACGCAGTCCTTTATGGAAATATTGTAGCTATTGAATTGTCTCATCTGAAATGCAGTTTTTTATGAGGAACAAATATAACTAGTACCATACAGAATTTACGCGAATTTTTACGCAGCTCTTCATAGAAGAAATTGTAGCTATTTTATGGAATTTATGCATCTAATCTACAACGCAGTGCTTTATGGAAATATTGTAGCTACTTAAAAGGATTTATGCGTCTCATCTGGAACGCAGTTCTTTATGGAAAGACATGTAACTAGTTCATAGAATTTATGCGCTTTTTACGCAGCTCTTGATGGAAGAAATTGTAGCTAGTTTATAGAATTTATGCGTCTCATCTGGAATGCTGTACATTATGGAAAAACATGTAACCAATTCAAGGAATTTACGCAGTTCTTTATGGAAAAAAGCTAGTTTATAAGAGTTTATGCGAATTTTTATGCAGCTCTATGGAAGAAATTGTAGCTATTTTATGGAATTTATGCGTCTAATCTACAACGCAGTGCTTTATGGAAATATTGTAGCTATTTAATAGAATTTATGCGTCTCATCTGGAATGCTGTACATTATGGAAAAACATGTAACCAATTCATGGAATTTACGCAGCTCTGTACGGAAAAAGCTAGTTTATAGAATTTATGCGATTTTTTATGCAGCTCTATGGAAGAAATTGTAGCTATTTTATGGAATTTATGCGTCTAATCTATAACGCAGTGCTTTATGGAAATATTGTAGCTATTTAATAAAATGTATGCGTCTCATCTGGAACGCTGTACATTATAGAAAAACATGTAACCAATTCATGGAATTTACGCAGTTCTTTATGGAAAAAAGCTAGTTTATAAGAGTTTATGCGAATTTTTATGCAGCTCTATGGAAGAAATTGTAGCTATTTTATGGAATTTATGCGTCTAATCTACAACGCAGTGCTTTATGGAAATATTGTAGCTATTTAATAGAATTTATGCGTCTCATCTGGAATGCTGTACATTATGGAAAAACATGTAACCAATTCATGGAATTTACGCAGCTCTGTACGGAAAAAGCTAGTTTATAGAATTTATGCGATTTTTTATGCAGCTCTATGGAAGAAATTGTAGCTATTTTATGGAATTTATGCTGTGCTTTATGGAAATATTGTAGATATTTAATAGAATTTATGCGTCTCATCTGGAACGCTATACATTATGGAAAAAATGTAACCAGTTCATGGAATTTATGCGCTTTTTACGCAGTTCTCTATGGAAGAAAATCTAGCTGGTTTATAGAATTTATGCGTTTAATCTGCAACGCAAACTTTATAGATAGAATTTATGCGTCTTATCTGGAACGCAGCTCTTTACGGAAAAATGAATATATATTATGTACATGACATTATTATTAACAAGTTACCACTACATCGAGCAATTTTCCATTAAAACTTGAGTAGTAACTTATCTCAACACGTGTTGTCAGATTTTAATTACGTTTATTTGCCAAAGTAATCCACTTAATTATCTCGCCGTAATCGCTTAAGAGCACACAAACAAATGTCTTTCGTAGTAATTTCTCTTTCCGGCAACTTCTTGTTTAATTCCGGATAGCTTATCTACTACCTACAACAACGCGGGAGCGACGAAATCTACTATTTATTTTAGCAACACATATTTTGCCAGAGACTTCAGAATACAGAAATTAGAGAGAGTCGGTACCGAAGTTTATGAATCGCGAGTGCTCTTCCTACGACATCCGATTATATTAATTCAATCTTCATTTTAAGGCGCTGTTTTACGGCACAGCGATTTCGCACAAGACTTGGAACAGTTGTTAACAATTTACCAGAAAATTCAGATACCACAACGGTGGCTCGTATACATGCAAAAAAATGCGAGAACAGTAAATTAATTTTATGTACTACGATGTGCGTGTAAATTAAGGGTTTAAACATATGTTGTAGGCAAATCGTAAGGAATAAACAGGCTCTTTCTTTGAGCGAAGTGTGCTGAAAATAATTTACGACTACCGCTATTCCTCTAACCCAACGCTGGCGACTGGCGCCTTCTCCATGGGAAACGTTTCAGGGCGATAAAATAACACGAAAATCAAGAGTAAGTATCTGTCAGCTACACGTCATTATCCATTAGAAGGGTTCGGTGTTTTTTGCGATACATACGGGGAAGCCAAAGTAAGTAATCAAGCAAATTAGGATTTTATTTTTTAAATGAAATAATTGGTTTTTGTCTTTTGGTGCTTTTTGGAAGTCGTTAACTCCAAAATTTATAATAATAATAATATATTTATTGGAAGATAATCCGACAATAAATTACGCAGAAGTCAGAGTGTTCTTAGGCATCGGTGTACCTTTGAAAGGGGACCGAATTTTATTAACACATTTTCGGCATTTTACGAGAAGCACTCCGGAAGAATTGCCCAATATTTTGTTGGAACGTTCAACGCACGGATCGAATTAAGTGGACAGTAAAGACTGAAAACGGTTTGACGACTGTTCCAAAGTGAACGTATCGATTTCCAGATTTAATCCACGCACATTGATCTGCAATTCTATTTACGTACCCCCGGCGATAGTCGGTTTGTTTGAGTCTGCGACGTTTTCTCTCAAGCTAACGCACAAATTATCGACAGCAAACTCATCCATGTAAACGGACATTGTAAAGGCGCTCATGTCGAAAATGAGCCATACATAATAAGTTCCTTGTCTGATTTGAATTTATGGCAAATATAAAGGTCGGACGGTTTTGTACGATACCTACAAGACTTGCTTGCTAAAAACTGAAAAGGGATTATACGTGAGTTATCGAATAGCTTATTACACTATCTGGATGCAAATGAATTCCTTAAATATGTCGTTCGCGAATTATCAACTCGCATTTGTACCTAATTCTAAAAACGCCCTGTATATCAAACAAAAATCACATTTGGTTTCACATTACGCTGCCATGTGTCACGTGATATGAACGATGCATGCAATGTACCATGGCTCGGTTGCAATTCTATCGGATGACGTGCAGGCCAGGTGGTGCCCCGGTCATCGGCGGCCTACTTTATCATGCATATTGTTATGTATGGCAAATAAATGAACTGCCAAACCAGATTCACAATGTATCCGACTGTAAACTGTAACGCGTTGTAGCATATTGTCAGCAAATGTGGGAATAACACGCGTTCCGCCTGATAACTAATAATTTTATACCGACAAGTCGCAATAATGTTACGATAACATTTGCTACCGACTAATTGGTTTTCATAGGTGACGTATTGTTATGTGGTTTAGTCGATTACGGACGGTTTAATCACCCCACATTTTAACCCATCGACGCGGAATTGTGCAATATCTCGTGGTCTCATATTGAATATCCGGGCAATGCCTTTCGCCGTGGCATCTGCTTGATCCACAAATTGATTTTTGAATACGACTCATTTGTCTTTTATTGAAATGAAATCGAGCTGAATTTATTATTACTCTTTTAAATATTGAACATTTATTTGTAATAAACCAATTATGTATTTCCAAATTTATTTAGTATACCTCAGAGCCCCTTTTCGATGCATTTTTTTATTATTCGGTAAACCACAAAGCAAAACATAGTAGGAAATATTTCTCACATAAATAAACAACTATCAACGCTATTTTCTGCTGGGCAATTAAACATATAATGTAAGGCTTTAAAATTTCCGGCACGAAATCATATAAGAAGACACCTCTGAAATAAATCACTGCGGCAATAAAGTTCATTACGGAGGAGATAAAACCAGCGTTAGAGCTATATTAAAACACCGGAATAGTTTGTTACAACGATATGCGGAGAGAATTGTCCACGCTCTAAAATCTAGCAATCAAGTGTTCCAGGGATAATATACCTACTCAGCGGTTGAGAGGAAATTTTAAAATAAACTGCGAAAGGGGTAAAAAGCACCGCGCACATGTTTATTTCGCAGGGAAACCTATCTCTGGAACGTTAACACGGATTAAATGGCTCGGAAAGTTATGCAAAGAACTTTTCGATGTACGATATTGGGTTACCATTATTTGTACCAAAAGCTTGACTTTTGCGCTGTGGTGCAACATATTTCACTCATAAACTTATAATGCTAAGTGGTGTTCCCATAGGGGGGAGTAGTTGTTTTTTACGTCGTCCCTTGTAATATTGGCTCAAGAGTAGGCCTGGTTTCTTACATAGGTCTCTCCCAACAAAAATTAATATAAAATCACCGGGGAGTTTTAGAGTAGTACAAAGCAATAAATGTTGAAGGACTCACGCCAGAGATTTAAAAAATCATAAAACTCCCAACAGACTCCTAAAACTGGCACAATTATACATTATTCAGTTAGTTGTATAAAACACGAAATATTTCTTATAAAACTATTTGGATCGTTATAAAACCATTATAAAACCAAGGCCATATGTATATAATAACTACTGCGGATTATTTCATTTACTTATCTCGTCGTATTGGTATATAGCCATTCGGCGGCTTCGTAAAAAATTATCGGTTATTTTTACTAATAATAAGTAGCTTTTACAGAACCAGAAGTTTTATAAGGGCTGTTGCAAACCTGTATTGTCTACGTAGAGGTTGATGCATATATTATTCAGCTAGTTGTATAAAACCTGTAACATATTTTTTATAGAACTATTTGGATTGTTATAAAACCATTATATAGTACAAGCTAATGTGTATAATAACCCCTGCGATTATTTTGCAAAATAATTTAACTCGTAATATTGTTTTATAGATGCAAACAGTTTTAGATATAGAAAGACTACCAAGATTTCTCCTATAGAACAACTGGGTAGTTAAATAACCAATCAACTGTTGTGACTCATATACCTTATGATAGCTCTATAAAACCAAACGTAACATTCGAGGACTTCCTAAGAAATTGTCGGTTATATTCACTTGTAAGTAAATAGCTTTTACAAAACCATTGGTTTTATAACGGTTGTTGCAAAGCTGCTTGTGCAGGGATTGTTGTGAAGTATTTGGAAGAATATTTCAAATCTTTTACATACATTATTCAATTAGTTGTATTAAGCCTGTAACATATTTTTTATAAAACTATTTGGCTGGTTATAAAACCATTATATAGCGACTAAGTTTACGTATGTATATCAACTACTGCAGATTATTTTAGAACAACTTAACTCGCCGTTACTTGTAATAAAACAGCTTTTACAGAACCATTGGTTTTATAAGAGCTGTTGCACAGCTCTATTATTTGCGTAGGGATTATTGTGAAGTGTAGAGAACATTTCAATTTTGTTGCATACACTATTCAGTTAGTTGTATAAAATCTGTAATATATTTTTATAAAACTATTTGGATTGTTATAAAACCACTAATAGTGACCAAGATTATGTGTATGTAATAATCCCTGCAGATTATTTTGTAGAACAATTTAACTCGTGATATTATAGTATAGCTTATCACTTATAATTATACAGCTTTTACAGAACCATTAGTTTTATAAAAGCCCCTTGCGTAGGGATTATTGTCAAGTGTTTTGAAGAATATCTCAGTTCTGTTGCGTTCATTATTCAGTTAGTTGTATAAAGCTTGTAAGCTCTTTTTTATAAAACTATTCGGCTCGTTATCAAACCATTATATAACGACTAAATTCATGTATGTATAATAACAGCTGTGGATTGTTTCATAGAATAATTTAGCTCGCAAATCGAATATAGTTTACATGCACTTTTAGCTACATAAAAACTATTACGAAGTTTCTGATCAGCTGATGTATTTTTCTTTTATCACAAGAAAATAAATTTTTTTTCTCCAATAACTTTATAAATATAAATATATTGTACTGTGTTACTTATCCTGTAACTGGGTTTCTTGACCCGTTGGATATTTTATCTAAATAAATAAAAATAAATAAATAAAATGCAACCACTGCATAAATGTAACTACAACAGAACTACTGGTTCTATAAAACACCTTCGCATCTTAATAAAGTATGTATAACAGTTTTTATCATCTACATAGGCATAACTGCAGGATAATTTGTTATAGTGCAACATTTAAAGAACAACCGACAAGTTTTATAATAGTTCTATAACCAACATTTATGTTAGAGAATAATGATCGCCGTACAATTAATTCCTTGAAGCTCTGATATCTTGGGACTTATTCAAAGGGAATAATAAAACTTTTATAAAACGGTGCTATAAATAGTTTGTAAGGACGTTCTTAGGTTACATCGCCAAATTGTTTCAGCGAATACTTTAAAAAAATATGAACGATGTTTCCATTACTAAAAAACACTCGTTGTATCTATATACAGGTACCTCACTTTGCATTGGAACGTCCTGTATATTTAATAATTTTTAAGAAATTATTCAGATTTTTTTTTAAATAGTAATCTAGACTTATTTTGGTAAATGTTAAATGTGTGCTCGTGTTTCCACTATGACGAGTAGAATCGTCAATTAGAACGATATCTATGACACGAAATAAAGTTCAATATAAAGTGTGTTGAAATGCTGAAGCGGTGCAATCTTCCATTTACGCGAATTCAGACAACTCGGAGAATAAGAATCCAGACCATATCATCAATTACCGGCGAAACTATTTCCTATTTTTAAAGGCCCTCCTCAGAACTGATAGGAAATTGTATAGACGTGACTGAATCCTGCATCTACTTACGTGTTGTTACAACTGAAGTGAATTTAACCGTTTAAAAGTCGCCTTCTTTGTTAACTTCCACGATGGTATATAGAAAAGAACTGCGATATAAATCGCTTACAATCATACTATTTCTTTTGTGTACGTATTTAAACAAGGACAGCGACATCGACCAGGGACTATATTAAAATTTGTTTATTATATATTATTTACTTAAGTCAAGGATACCGCGTGTTCGAATTCCTTTGATAGATACAGAATTTTATTACATAGCTACAAGGCTCTTTATGCAAACATACAGCCAAAAACACCCCAGAGAATGCAGAAACCACAATACATGGAACAAGCATGTACGGTTTCCAAACGAAAGGCTTGAAATATTTTCAGCGTTACAATTTGTTTTCGGTTTCAATCTTATATGTTTGAAATATTCTTGCGACGTACCGCAACATTTTAAAAACAAAAATGCGAGACAAAAACGTGCGTAAATTCACGTACATGTAGGTACTTAACGTTATTTCAACAATCTTTTATTTTACGTATGTAACACGAGAGCAGACTTTTAAGAAATGAAGGAAGCTAAATAGCAACCAAATAAATGTAAAGACGAGTGATATTGTTCGTCTACACTTTTATAACTGGCAACATTTTATATTTCCCTAATGTTGCTAGGGTTCTTTCAAATGTAAATATACATAATAACGGGAGAAAAACGAGTTTCGTAGGGACGAAATGCGACTTTTGTACTCTCTCCCTTCTTATAAATTCCTTAAAACAACAGGTTACTCTTCTGATTTATACTCATGTAATGTGGGAGCCATTTTTCCCTCAAGCCTCGTTGTGTACAATGACATAACGGTTTGATAAGTATTGCAATAGTATTAAACGAAATACTAACGAAGCTGCAAATTGCACATTTAAGAGAAGTTGTTCTATTTATTGAACTTTTAGTAAACCAGCAAAATTTTCATAGCTTTTGGAATGTTACAATAATTGATGAGCAAATGAGTCAGATACTTTATAATTGATGCATCAGTAGCTTGAAGAGTGCATAAATGATTGGCTAAGAGTGCCCAGGAGCAGCGTGCATATGCGAAGAAATTATTTATTCTGATTTACTCCTATTTATCCCTATTTTATCCTTATTTATCCTGATTTACCCCTATTTATCCATATTTATCTTGACTTACCCCTATTTATCCTTATTTATCCTGATTTACCCCTATATCCAAATTTATCCTGACTTACCCCTATTTATCCTTACTTATCTTGATTTACCCCTATTTATCCTTATTTTATTCTTATTTATTCTGATTTACCCCTATTTATCCTTATTTATCCTGATTTACCCCTATCTATCCATATTTATCCTGACTTACCCCTATTTATCCTTATTTATCCTGATTTACCCCTATATCCATATTTATCCTGACTTACCCCTATTTATCCTTATTTATCTTGATTTACCCCTATTTATCCTTATTTTATTCTTATTTATTCTGATTTACCCCTATTTATCCTTATTTTATCCTTATTTATCCTGATTTACCCCTATCTATCCATATTTATCCTGACTTACCCCTATTTATCCTTATTTATCCTGATTTACCCCTATATCCATATTTATCCTGACTTACCCCTATTTATCCTTATTTATCTTGATTTACCCCTATTTATCCTTATTTTATTCTTATTTATTCTGATTTACCCCTATTTATCCTTATTTATCCTGATTTACCCCTATCTATCCATATTTATCCTGACTTACCCCTATTTATCCTTATTTATCCTGATTTACCCCTATATCCATATTTATCCTGACTTACCCCTATTTATCCTTATTTATCTTGATTTACCCCTATTTATCCTTATTTTATTCTTATTTATTCTGATTTACCCCTATTTATCCTTATTTTATCCTTATTTATCCTGATTTACCCCTATCTATCCATATTTATCCTGACTTACCCCTATTTATCCTTATTTATCCTGATTTACCCCTATATCCATATTTATCCTGACTTACCCCTATTTATCCTTATTTATCTTGATTTGCCCCTGTTTATCCTTATTTTATTCTTATTTATTCTGATTTACCCCTATTTATCCTTATTTTATCCTTATTTATCCTGATTTACCCCTATTTATCCATATTTATCCTGACTTACCCCTATTTATCCTGATTTACCCCTATTTATCCTGATTTACCCCTATTTTATCCTTATTTTATCCTTATTTATCCTGATTTATCATTATTTTATCCTTATTTATCCTGATTTACCCCTATTTATCCTGATTTACCCCTATTTATCTTGATTTACCCCTATTTATCCTTATTTATCCTGATTTACCCCTATTTATCCATATTTATTCTGACTTACCCGTATTAATCCTTATTATATCCTTATTTATTCTGATTTACTCCTACTTATTCTTATTTTATCCTTATTTATCCTGATTTACCCCTATTTATCCTGATTTACCCCTATTTTATCCTTATTTTATCCTTATTTATCCTGATTTATCATTATTTTATCCTTATTTATCCTGATTTACCCCTATTTATCCTGATTTACCCCTATTTATCTTGATTTACCCCTATTTATCCTTATTTATCCTGATTTACCCCTATTTATCCATATTTATTCTGACTTACCCGTATTAATCCTTATTATATCCTTATTTATTCTGATTTACTCCTACTTATTCTTATTTTATCATTATTTATCCTGATTTACCCCTATTTATCCTGATTTACCCCTATTTTATCCTTATTTTATCCTTATTTATCCTGATTTATCATTATTTTATCCTTATTTATCCTGATTTACCCCTATTTATCCTGATTTACCCCTATTTATCTTGATTTACCCCTATTTATCCTTATTTATCCTGATTTACCCCTATTTATCCATATTTATTCTGACTTACCCGTATTAATCCTTATTATATCCTTATTTATTCTGATTTACTACTACTTATTCTTATTTTATCATTATTTATCCTGATTTACCCCTAATTACCCTTATTTATCCTGATTCACCCCTATTTATCCTGATTTACCCCTATTTATCCTGATTCACCCCTATTTATCCTTATTTGCCCCTATTTATCCTTATTTATCTCGATTTACCCCTATTTATCCTTATTTATTCCTATTTATCCTTATTGTATCATCATTTATCCTGATTTACCCCTATTTATCCTTATTTTATCCTTGTTTATCCTGATTTATCCTTTTAACCGTCGCGCATGCGATTCCTACCAACGAACGAAAATCAAGTACACTAACAACATTTCTGTCCCTGTTTAAATAGATCGATCTGATAACTGAGAAATGTTTTTCAGAGTTTCTAATATAATCAATGTTTTACAAGTAGATGCTAGCTGGGGGTGTCTTGGGAGGGGGAATATTTATAATTTTTCAAATCTCTGCTCGGGAGCGTGGACGTCCTCTAAACAAGATATTTATTACCTTAAGCTACAAGTTAAAAATAACAGCAAAATTCCTACGATGCCTCCCCGATGATATTAGTTTCTCTTAGGAAAGGCCTACGTAAGAATCCGGCCCTACTTGAGCCTCACTCAACAATATCCAATATTACAAAAGACGACGGGAAAAACAGCTACTCCCCCATATGGGAACGCCACTTAACATCGTGAGTTTATGAGTAAAATGTTTTCCGCGGCGTAAAATGCAAGCCTTTTATAAAATATGAAAAAGTCGAGTTTCGCGCACTAATAATGGCAACATTGGCAACCCAATATCGTACATCGAAAAGTTCTTTGCATAACTTTCCGTATCATTTAATCCGTGTTAACGTTCCGGAGGTGGGTTTCCCTGCGAAACAAACATATGCCTGGTGCTTTTTTAACCCTTTCGCCAATTTATTTTAAAATTTTCTTTAAACCGGCGAATATTACATTATCCTCTACTACGTGGATAATTCTCCACATATCGTTTTAACGAACTATTCCAGCGGCATAATGTAGATTTAATAGTGGTTTTATCTCCTCCGTAATGAACTCTATTGCTACAAGTGATTTATTTCAGGGAAGCTCTCTTAATGGTCTCTTTATATGATTTCGTGTTGGAAATTTTCAAACCTTACATTTGATATTTAATTTCCCAGCAAAAAATATTGCTGATGGTTTATTTTCGTTAGAAATACTTTACTAATTAAAAAATGCATTGGAAAAAGGAAAAAATTATGGTTAAGAAAAAATGTTCAGGTATTATTGATTTAAATATTTCACATATTTTACAAGAGTATAAAATTTTTAATCATGGAGCACGTAAATAAACGAGTTATATCCTACGTCAGACCAGTACCAGCATAATTAGTAATCCAGACAGGTCCGCTTCAGTGTGCCTTTCAATTTAGAACTGCAATCATGAAGTATTAGTAGCGGAACAACCTTTCATTAGAAGCAGCAGGAGCACACGTGTATGACTTGACAAAATTCCTGCAACTAGTAAGATAAGCCCGACGAGGCGGAGAAATCTTCGGCGGGGTGGGAGGCGCGAGGACGATATAACGAAATCAGCTATTTCATATAATTGAAATTCGATGAATGTTCATTTTATATGCGGAGAGCATAGTCAAGATCCACTTCCAATTTGGGGAAAGTCAATGAGTTTAAATTTATTTAAGTGCTGCGACCTAAGTTAGAATTACCTTTCCTCCAGGTCAGGCTCGAATAGGGGAGGCGGCGGGGAAGCCCCGAATAATTCGGTGGGAAAGTGCATAGCTTGAAATTTAAGTGGCTGAAAATCTTATCTAGATGTATTAAATAAGGCAAAGCTTGGGAGAATTTATCGAGGCGGCTGGAAAGCTTTTGAATAATTTCTTCGATTAACTTTTTCGATACAGTAATTCCAACAAATTAATGCGCAGCAAAAGAACTAGTTTTAATTTACACCGATGTGACAAGTAGGGTGGGGTCGAGCACAACTTACTTCAGGATCAGGATAAATGTTGATAAAATAAGAATAAATAGTGGCAAATCAGGATAAATAAAGATAAAATGAGGATGAATAGGGGTAAATCAGGATAAATAGGAATAAATCAGGATAAATAAGGACAAAATAAGGATAAATAGGGGTAAATCAGGATAAATAAGGATAAATCAACGATAAATAGGGGTAAATCAGGATAAAATAAGGATAAATAAGGGAAAATCAGGATAATTGAGGATAAAATAAGGATACATATGGGTGAATCAGGATGACTAAGGATAAATAGGGGTAAATCAGGAAAAAAGTTGATAAAATAAGGATAAATAGTGGCAAATCAGGTTAAATAAAGATAAAATAAGGATAAATAGGGGTAAATCAGGATAAATAAAGACAAAATAAGGATAAATATGGGTAAATCAGGATAAATAATGATAAAATAAGGATAAATCGGGGTAAATCAGGAGAAAATAAGGATAAATAAGGGAAAATCAGGATAAATGAGGATAAAATAAGGATAAAAAGTGGCAAATCAGGATAAATAAAGATAAAATAAGGACAAATAGGGGTAAATCAGGATAAATAGGGGTAAATCAGGATAAATAAGGACAATATAAGGATAAATAGGGGTGAATCAGAATAAATAAGGATAAAATAAGGATAAATAGTGGCAGATCAGGATAAAAAATGATAAAATAAGGATAAATAGGGGTAAATCAGGATAAATAAGGACAAAATAAGCATAAATAGTGGCAAATCAGGATAAAATAAGGATAAATAAGGGAAAATCAGGATAATTAAGGATAAAATAAGAATAAATAGTGGCAAGATAAATACAGATAAAATAAGGATAAATAGTGGTAAATCAGGATAAATAAGTGAAAATCAGGATAAATAAGGATAAATAGGAGTGAATCAGGATGAATAAGGATAAATAGGGGTAAATCAGGATAAATGAGGATAAAATAAGAATAAATAGTGGCAAATCAGGATAAATATATCTAAAATAAGGATAAATAGGGGTAAATCAGGATAAATAGGGGTAAATCAGGATAAATAAGGTTAAATAGGGGTAAATCAGGATAAATAGGGACAAAATAAGGATAAATAGGGATACAGCTTAAGGATAACTAAGGGTATAGTCAGATACAGCTTAATGATACATACGGATAAATGCGGTATTGCTTAAGAATAAGACAGTGTTCCTGGGCACTTTTAGCCAATCAGTTATGCACTCTTCTAGCTACTGATGCATCAGTTATAAAGTATCTGTAGTTCTACTTATATCAACGTATGTACTCGTATTAAAATAGCAATGGAAATGTCAAAGTGCCAGGCCTTCGTACTTGGCAGCTTTGTAAATGTTTGCTAACCGGAAAATGCAAATATCCAGCAATATCAAGGCAGAAAACGAATGAATAAAAATATGTACAAATAACATTCAAATGAGAAAATAATTGCAACTGTCTGCTAGTGTTTGACGACATGAATTAGCCAGAGCATGACGAGTTAAAAATGGTTTTAATATAAAATATTTCCTGCTTCGTCGACATCAAATACAACTAGAAATATAGACTAACACTAATCTACAATTTAATTAAAATATATCACAAATAATTTAATGCGATTTAGTGTTCACATCAAACAGATTTTAAAAATCTAGTTGGCACAGAAAATACTTTTATTGAAACTGGCGTATATGAAATAATTGTTTTGAAATAAATTAAACAGTTTTGTTCTGTTTTTACACATTATTCTCCTCTTCTTGCTTGATACGTATTGTTTACAACTTTATATAGGTTTTATAAGCGCATAATACGTAAAAATAATTAAAATCACTTTAAAATGCAATTATTGTTCAATTTGTTGAAACAATATATAAAACATTGAATTAAAAGAATTTATAGCAATCAAAGCAAAAAAAATATTGAAACTACTTTATTACAATTATTGTCGAATCAATTTAAAACAACTACTTTTCATAACTACCCGTTACCCCCGAATATATTACAAAACTGAAACAGCTTGGCAGCTTCCAGTTAAAGTTGAACGTACCAGACGCATCAGGGAAGCAGTGCGAACAATAGCGCGGACATTCGTTCGAGAATTGCTTCCAATTTAACTATACCTACATTCCGCAACTGAACCACCTTTCGGTCTGCTTCATTAGCCTAATATTGGATGTAAATTAGCGGCATGTCAATGCAATATTGATGATAAAGTACGAATAATCGATGACGCCACTGAAAGCTTTTTCCGTTCGGTACAGGAGCGGGAGCTTTAATCAGCAAAAATTCAATTTTTCACTTTAAAGTGTAGCTATTAAACAAAGGGCCGTACCCCCAAACGAGCACAATAAAATACTATTGATCGAAAACGAAACATTTTATAATAAGGCAGAGAGACATGGCGAAAATTGTAATTCGTGCCGTATGCGAGAATATGGCGGAGGATCCGGTGAAAATGATTTAATGTTAAACTTACTCTTGCAGATGAACGGAAACCTTGATTAACATAAAATATTGGCAGTAATCAGATCCAAAACATCACATAATATCTGTTTAGATTTAAAATAATTACACCCCAGGCGAGTATCGTGTATTGAACCGACGCGACGCCACGACTATAAATTGAATGCGTGATTTAACTCATACTAATTTCATACACAACACACCACGCGAAGAAATATTTTAATTAAATCTATTGTGTAGGCTTGGAATATTATTTACCAAAATATCATAATGTTATTCTGCCCTGGAATATTACAGGGAGGCAACCCGCCACCATGTTCGATACGTTGTTTTTGGAATATGCCCAGCCCACGCAGTAACATCGATAAATATGTTTGGAAATGCGAGCCGATATAAGAGTATATTATGGGCCTAGATGTACGCAAAACGTTTTACTTGAATGTGTAGGCGGCGCAAAGTTTGACGGCCAAATGCCTCGCTTAATCTCAATATCGTTTCGCAATATCCCACGTCAATTTTGCAAAAGTTATTATTTGTGTTGGACGGATATTAGATTTAATTTAACATAAAAAAAGAACTTAAGCCCAACGGGCAAAATGGATCTAATACTTGCTAAATACTTTTTATTGATGGAAAAGTCGTCCTTTATATTTTATTAAAGAACCAGTTTGAACTGGTAGGTTTTGCGACCATTTGGTTCTATAAAAGTTTCATTATTCGCTTTTAAAGATTCCCCATATTACATTACAGAGCTGCAAGTAATTATGCGAACAAGATTACATAACTGTTGATTATAAAACTATTATAAAACTTGTAATATAAAATTGTGTTACTTGATATAATAGGACGCTCTTAGAACTAATTATAAAGCAGTCAAGCCTACGCAACCAAATAGTTACTGATAAGATCTGTTTTACGGGCACTTTTTTTATAGAACCCTGTGAACGTGAAGGTTCTATTCAGGTTATTTAAATAAAAATACGTGGAAGAAAATCAAGCGTAGTGAAAATGTTTTCAGGAATATTATTCTTACAAGCCAAGGAAATGTCACGATTTTATATTGGTTTTGTAATGGTTTTGTAATGGTTTTGTAAGAGTTCTATAAAATAATATGCTACAATAGTTTTAGAACAAATTATGGTATAAAAACGTGATTTTTTCAGAAATGACTATACTACTCAACAGTTTCAAATTTAATTGTTGAAACAGGTGAAGCACAATAATTAGGCATCTTATATCGCAATTTCCAATAATTTGGTTCACTAGGCGCCATTAAAGAACGCAGGATTATTCCCAATTTACATATTTCACTGCTAACGCAATTTACAACAGTTCGCAGTATTATACAGTTTATGGGCGAATCTCTGAAACAAAGGACCTTGGGAGAAACCGCCCAACAAAACCATGAATATCTTTACTTCTTTATGTTATTCATTTATCATTTCATAAATCCTCTAGCTCAGAATAGCGAGTTTCCCGAGCAGCGTTCAATGATAGATAGAAACCTAGATGTAAGAAGTAAATGATGCTTTCAATTTATATGAAGTCATCAATCCACGTGGTGTATTTCCAAGGCATTTTCATAAAAATAAAAATATTTCAACATCTAGCCCGGTCCGAGGCTTTTCCGTTGCCGGCATGCGACTCAAAAAAAAATTCGAAACCAATCTGATTTCTCTAGGGACTTTACAAAATAAAAAATCGTGATATGACTTTTTGTAAATGTGAGAATAAATTATAATAGGAAAATCGATTAGGCTCTCGAAAAGGAAATACTCATATTTTAATATTTTTCAAATCTTAAATTCGGTCCTGTTCCTACCGCGAACTTCATCATATTCAGTTTTTTAATTGCACGTTTTCCCTTACAAATTACTCGAACTCAAAGCTATAGTTTATTGTATCCCATAGTCTCATTGTTCCAAAATTTAAAATGGCCACTTTTTTAAGGAGTCCGACCGCTAACAAATTACCGATTGCGAAACATAAATTTAATCATCACTTAATGCTTAAAGCCTGCAATAAGAGCCAAGTGCATCGAGCCTAACGGCGCGGGCCATTAATTTTGACCGGGCTATCGCAACATCCCCCAAAATGGCAAGATATATCTCGGCGATTTAAAATAAAGGGAAGTGAAAATCTTCCTTGCTGGAGGCTGTGTAGTTTAGACAAAGGGAGGAGGCGATCACACACACGCATCCATTGTTAACTACTGCCATTCCGCTTGGCCGCAGATGATCTGTGTCTATTGTTCGTCAGCAAACGTCCCTCTAGGTGCTATTTGTTCCTCTAATCACTAGCATTTAAGCGACCACATCAATGATCGCAAATTCCCTTTCATGTTTTTACTTCCCACTTGAATACCACCACTGTCAAATCACCTTCGGTGGCTTTATTATATCGGCTTTAATTAATTCACGTTTTTTTTCATGGCTTCTGGCCACAAAAGGCCTTTCCTCGGCGAACTTTATTCCTTTTTTTTTGTTTCACGAACTGTCTCGGCGGTGCTGTAAGTCCCAATGAAAGATTATGTGGTACATTAGTCAGTTGTTAACTCCGAAGTCTGTAAAAAGCTCTTCTAACCTACTTCGCTGACTTGTCATACTGACTAGGATAAAATACGAAGTTAACCATTGAATATAAATTCAGTTGCCGAAAAAGTTCCCAGTCGAAATGAATAAAAGACAGCAATTTTAATTGTAAATAACTCTCGCTACGTCTCTTTTTTTACAAAAAAAGGCAGCGCAGGAAATGTAGAGGGCCGCAAAACATCGCATTAATTAGGCAGGAAGTAAATCCTAAAAACTAAGAATGATAGCGCAAAATTATACAGATTATTATACAACACACAATTATCTACATTAATTACAGAACTATACTTAGTTTACCCATACAGATGGCTACAAAATCTTCAGTAAATATTGAACACGATTTAAGTTGGGTCATGTTATTAATATATTTACGTCCATACTATCCCAGTGAGTAACTAATTTTGTATCTATTCTATTGTCAACGTTCTCCATTGTCTTGCCAAATACTGCGTTATTCAGTTATTTATACTGATTTGTTTCAAATGTATTCTTTAGCCTTATTTCTCATATCAGTATTTAGGCCTCTTCAATCCTCTTATTTGGTATCAGTTTTGCCAATTTCGATTTCGATTTTGGTGAAATAATATTGGAACAGTATAAATCCATATTAAACCTCCATCCGCTTTTATATGTTAAATGGGGGTTGCATACCTAAGTAAGTAAGAATAATAATTAGCTTTGCTCCTCGCTACTTAGGCAACTCATCTGGACTCAGGGTGTATATCTGGTTATCTACTCTTAGGTTAGGTAATTTAGGAGGGTGTTGGCAGCTTTGTTTCTATTGGTCGATACGTCTACGAACAGATGGATAAAATGGCCTCTTGACGTTTTGAGACCTGAAGAACGCAATTAACCTTTGTGCCTTTTTATTATTATTTTACCTGGTGTTTCGTTTTAACTCTAGGGTGGCAGACAAACCACAGAGTGCGATACAACTAATCGGCCAAGTATTTGGTTTATCACGCAGTTAATTTGTTTATAAAGGAGTTAAACGTTCGTTTATAAAGTAGTTAAACGTTTGGACACCCTCTCATATTATCTGGGGAGCCTGTCAGCGAGGTTGCTAACAGTTGATGGCGCCCTTATATATAGATGGTAGTATAATTTGAAACCTTCATCTCTGTTCGAAACATGCAGCGATAGCTTTAGCAAAAATGGTGTGCGTCCTAAGCAAAAGCCAAAATCAGCATCCCAGTCACCCCTGACATTTGTCATCTTTGGAGTTTGCCAAAATGCGCATTACCACTTTTTGCCTACACATAAACCACGTGTTTATCGTCCCACTAAAATTGTTAACAATGAACTCCCATCTGATGGACATAACCCTCAGAAACAATGTGACCTGTTTAACGCTCCTTTGTGACAAAAAAGGATTAGATTACAAAGTGGATCGGACAGAAACGGCAAGGAAAACGCATGAGAGTCGGCTTATTTGTCACGGTTGAGTTGGATATTTCTTCATAACAGCGACAGCGAATCCAGCGCATTATATAAAGCTAACAAAGTGACATTATTTTGGCGTTCTAAAACAAGAGTAAACTGACCCAGTATTCGCGCCATGAAAATTTTCAAAGTTGCAACATTGTGCGCTACCGAAATAAATTGGGTAACTAGTGCGATGGGATGATTTATATACGAGGATTAATATGCGTTTCACAGCGGCAATTATTAGTGCCGGTGAGCCAAAAAGTACAAATAACCATTCCTCTGGACCAGACGGCAAAACTTTCTTATAATCGAATTATAGAACCGTAAGCTACAAAACTTTTACATTAGGCAATGACGCCAGCAGTATAGGCTTAGGTGCTGTATTATCCTCAAGGCAAATTATAGCCTTCCACAATTGAACCCTTAATTCCGTTGAGAAGAGAAAGATCTCTTACGCTAAATGATGGCAACTACTTATAAGAGTCTTATAAAACAATTTTATTATTATTCGTTTTTCCAAAGTCGGATTCGATGTATTTTCGTTAAATCAAACGTTCACTCGCACTTTTCCATTAGCCAACTCGTCTGGCGCGGCATTTTAAAGTTGTTTCGAAGCATGAAAATAATTATTATTCCAAACTCTTTTGCCAAGTGTCTGACAGGGCTTCGCCGTTTTAGATATAGGTTGATACGACGACACACGCTGCTCTGGCGCCCCTCTTATAAAAACACTACTACGCCCAACAAGTTTCCACGTTTTACTCCCACTGTGAACGGAGTCTCGAGGAAATGCTTTTACACAATATTATTGAACTATGCACGTAACCATTATAGGCAAAGGCGGAATTGTCGACGTTTGCGTCTCGGGAAAAGTGTGCAAAACTGGCTGAAGATAATAATATGCGAATAATGAATTACGTACTAAAACGTGAACATGATTAATTATACGAAAGTAACTGCTGGCCACATGCCATGCAGGGAAGCACGTGTTTGGTTTCCGCGGCGGCGTTACGTTAACCACTTAAAAATATCAAAGAGCTCTCCAGAAATGTTTCCGCGTTTCTTTATATTGTTATTATAATATATAAACTTGCTCGGGCTTTGGCTGTTGCGTGCCTTATCGAAAAGGTATCTTAATTCACGACTCGGTAAACCTGTGACACTTCGTCTCATCTCAATATTTGTTTCCTTAATCATAACTAAAGCACAGAGAGTGTCACTGCATTCACTGCAGTCGTCGAATTTAAAACAACGTATATTCAGACCGCTGCAAGTCTAATTCACCTTTATTTACCCTTAGAACGAGGTATGTGTTCACTTTCGCCAGACAAGGTGACGCCAGCGTCTCAGAGATCCTCCGAAAGAATTAGACAGAGGGAATTAGCTAAAACTGATATAATAGGATTAAGCCCCGAAAGAGCACAATGTCTCCAGATATTTACGAGACACATTGTGAAAATTATTTGTGTTCCACAGAGGATTACTGCGGAGCATTGTGGAAATAAGATGTGCGTACACGCTCCGAGCTTGATAGCTTTTGAATTATGAAATGCCACAAGCCCAGAAGCAAATATTTGGCGGCATTGTGCGGGAGGCTTGAACGTTCTCAGACGTGCAACTACAATTTACACCGCCGAATTAACGCGGGGATCCTGTGCCGCCATTAAACACACAACAATTGCGTCGGGCGCGAATCTGGAGAGGGCGACCGAGAAATAATCTACGCAAGGTTCAAAATTAGAGAATACAATAATTGCACGTAAAATTTCGATACAAAATAGAATCGATGGCAATAAGTTTTCTAGTACCACAAGGATAAGTTCCGGGTCAAACGGTTGAATAACGCAGTATTTGGTAAGGCAATGGAAAACGTTGACAATAGAATAAATATAAAACGGCATTCAAACCCAGTTTTATATTCGCGGATTATAACCGGATTATCAGATTTCATGAATTTTAGCAATTACGCCCCATGGATTTCGGAATCGTAATATAACCGGGGAGCTAACTTTTACGCGAGTTTAGTAGTTTTTAAAGCGCCCATCCCGATGCCAACGAGCCGCTTAATGATTTATCGATCTAACGGAATGTTCTGTTCATTTATTATTCTCATATCTCGTTAATAACTGGCGTCCATTTGTTTTATTTCTCGCAGTTAGCGCACACGAATCCGTATCAAGGGATTACAACTACAACTACAGTCATGCAATATTGATTCAAATTCTCTTTCGATTCCGAACACAGATACGATTCCCAATGTGACAATACGCTAAAAATTATTGTTTTTGTACACATCGGGGACTGCTTACAATGCATTTGCTTTTGTGTTGAACGCGAAAAAGTTTAAAACTCTTTTAATCGTCCGCATCGCATGTCAAATGCCATGAACATAATACAAATATTGTTTCTTTTTATATTTTTTAACAAACGCAATATTTGCGTTTGCACCTTGCCCGACATGGCTAGTTCCCTATTCCCGACGATTTGAACGGAAAAACGTTATACCCTTAAGTAGAGCAGAGGAAACGACTCGACTAAACCAGCTAAAATTCGATCGCCGATTTCAAATCGACCTTGATTCGCTTCTAAATCTTCCATTCCGCCCGAATAGTTGAGGTCTAATTTTGCACAAGACGCATGAAATTTAAAATGATCCAATAACGCCTCACTAAATTAACCACGAAAGGCAAATGAAACTCTGTCTGCTATTTGGGCGAGCTCAGGCTCGCACTAACTATTTAATGTTGTGTAAATTTTTATCGAGACCCCACAAAGACAACTGACAGTTGCCGAGGACGCTGACTCACTCGGGGACCTACCTTATTAGTAATTTCTCTTTACGTATTCTTCCGCTCGGTTTTGCTCCCAGGAGTTAAGACCCTGCGTCATTGTAATGGAAAAAAATCTGATTACGAGACAATACGATTTATTTTTAATCATTTGTCGCTACGCCAACGGGGTAATGGGGGGATATGTGACGGACCGGGGCATGTACAAGGCGGCAGAAGGTTCCTATTTGAAATCGAATTGAGACAAAGCGAATTTGGCTGATACACAGGTGGAGGATGAAATTCTGAGAGCTCCGGCGATTGTCACTAAAAATCCACTCGCATTTTGAAAAAGACTGATGTAACCGGTGCACCGGTACTTGCAGTAAGGGAAAAATCCACTTTCTTGCTATTTAAAATGTTTATATTTTTTTATATATTTAGGTGTTTGGTTCTGCTACTCCTTAAAGCTTACCGCAACGATAGGAAAACTTAGTAGAAGATGAACTAAGGCATTAAGGCCACTATATAAATACGTGTAAGTTATTGTGACCATTACTAAAATTGGAAGTTATCTATTGTTTCCAGTTCCAGTTCGTTTTACTGAAATGAAACGACTATTTAAGTGAGAGACAAAGTTGGCTATATCTACAAAATGCCATCTATACATATTGCTATGTTATTTTATATTGGAATTTTATTGTTAATTTTTCGGAATTTACTTTTATTTTTTTAATATATTGAATTTTTATTATTAGTCTTTAGTTTCTATGTACATAGCAAATAATATATAATATTTCACTTACTTTACTCTTTTCTCAGGCTCTTCTGGGTTCCTTGAATATATTGAAATTTGATTTACTTGATATTGTCTAAACGGATTTTATTTAATTTGTATTTTGTGTTGCCTAACTTACTGCATAAATTTTGTTAACTGTTAAATGTATACTATGTTGCATATACTTCAGTATGGACAAATAAATAAAGATCACTGCCTTATCTACCTTTAATTTATCCTTGAAATAAATTGCAGTTTTAAATATTCTCAAATCGAAAACGTTAGTGATCGTTGAGTTTTGTGTACAACTAATATTATCCCTGCTAACTTAAAATGAAGAATACGAGTGGCTATTTAAGAATTCTAGCATAATAATTGATTAAGTCCTGGGATTAAACAAGTAAGGCTGAATTCTGATAATTTTTTTTCCCCATTACGTTTCAAATATGTCCCTCATCTGGTTAAAAATATTATATTTAATACAGAGGCAGAGGCTGTATAATGGTATAAATTATTTTTATGGAGATTCATTATGAGCTCGTTGTTCGAAATAGGTGCTTATGAAACGAACAAATGAGTATATATTGTAATGAGCCGTGGCTAAACAAAATTTGGCATGCATCGTAATTTAAAAATAGTTTTGCGGAGCTTTTCGTGGCATAATTTATACTGATAAAATAATAAAAACTCAAGACAAACATCAGACTGCAACAAATGCCTCTTGCACTGTTCAAATAACAAATTTATACTTTTAATGATACAAAGAACTATAAACCGAATACACTTAATTAAAACGTCAAAGAATTCGTTTGTGCAAGGATTTATTATGTTCGTTTGTATCTGCATCGATATTGAAAACTCTGATTAAAATTGTAATTATGTGAATGGAATTTGATAATAAACGAACTCCCTTCTTGTTTACCCGCAACGTTAATTCTGAACTTTTATCAGAAAGCAAATGGATGCAGATAAAATTATTATTGGCAATGTTCGAAGCAGAGTTATTATTGTTCTCCTAATCTATAGACGTTTCAGTTAATACACTGGCTAAAGGAGTATTTATCCTGGAATGCAAGGGGAATTTGAATATAGCGCCGTTTCTCAAGGCGCTCTCTGATTGGTCAGAAGCGGAGGGGCGGAGGAGTGGGGAGTCAAACTGCAGAATGAGCCTTCGCATAAGAAATAACATATACTCAAACAAAAGCCAAGATGAAAACTAAAATCACAAGTAGTGCTACTCGAAGAAGAGTTTGTAGAATTAAATGATAGAATCAATCCAAATTACGACTGTTTAAACGTGATTAGTAAAATATACTTGGCTAGATAGCAAATTCTGTGCTAACATTTTAATTCCTCTGTCTTATTACGGCACACCTGCTGCGAAAGTTTCATTAAAATCTCCCATCAAATCCCGCGTTCCATATTTTATGGAAGTTAGTACAACTGCGTTTAATGAAAACGAAACAATCAATTCGGAACTTTATCGGATTAAGCGGTACAAAGTTTGGCGAAATATTCACTAAACATATGTAGCTGTGACAAGTTCATCGGATTGCTGTCAAGCTAAAATGATTGTCGTCCGCATGAATGAAATGGAGGCGCATGTGTTAAAAAACGCTTAGGATTAATTTACGGTTTAATGGACTCTTTATATTCCTATGTAAAGGACGATCAGCTATGAGTGGAATTATTTGGATTTCTTCGCGCGAGGTTTGATATATGGTGCTCCATTGTACGGTGCATAAAATCATTTTACGCGATTTTCGCTGTTATTAAGTCATATTTGTTAAATTCCTAGTCCAGAATTTTTTTATTACTCAATAAATTGTAAGAAGAATCTTGTTAGTGATGAATGAATGTAATCGCTCAGTTCGCATCCAGGTGGGTACTTAACATTAAACCAGACGTTTGAACTTTGGAAAAATATCAGTAAGTTCGCAGCATCTTCCTATAAAAAAAATGAGTTATGATTTGTTGACACGCCGTCACTTGAGCAAAAGTTATCTCATATTGTACACGAATTTCCCTTGCCCCTTACCCCGAGGCGTCAGCCAAGAGTGAGGTCTTCTAAAATTTCTATAAGATTCGCTGACAGACATATGTCTCAGGGAAACTTTTATAAGTGTAAAGAAGCTTTCGAACATCGGCGTTAGGAATATTTTTATTTATTCAATACACACGGATTTTAGTAAGCGAAACATCCCCGGGGCTTTAGTAAAACAACAGTATTACAATTATTTCGACGATACGAATGAAACAAATATGCTGAAATTTTTTTAATAAAAATTGAGGATCTAACGTTGCAATTTGTAAAATTCCGAATACTTTCGGAAAAAACCGAAATTTCATAAATTCTTTCGTATTTTTTTCTGACGTTATTTGAAACCAAATTTTAAAACGAATAACACTTCGCCATCGCCATTTTTGATCCTCCTACGGGGCTGGCTATCGAATGAATGGGTTCCAGGCGATCCAGCCCCTACGGGGCTGGCTATCGGATTAGTTAGGCGAAATCGGCAAGAAAAATTTTGAATTTTGAAAAATTTTGACTTTTTTTGAAGAAATTGTTTTTTTGACTTTTGGGTGACAGCTGTAAAAGTGATGTTTTCTCGAAAAAAAAATTTGACAGCTGTCAAAGGGACGTTTTCTCGAAAATAATTTTTTTGACAGCTGTCAAAGTGACGATTCCATGTTCGTTAGTCAAAATTAGTAATGTAATACCGAGATTTACTAGATCGTGTTATCTCTTACCTTATTCAACTCTTAAGTTAAACTCTTGTTTTGGAGGAATCTTACCTGAAACAAAAATTTTGTGTTAAATTGATTCACAAATTACTAGGATTCTTAGTCATATAATTAAATATAAATTTCCATGAGTGTTTTACGTGGTATTTTGTTTTTCCTGTACGTATTTGATAAAAATTGGGAGAGATTATTTGGGACTCTCTATATTGCTAACAATTTTCTTTGTGAAGCTTTGGTAGGATGAAAGGGGCGTGATCATTGTGGCTAATGAGCTTATTTTGTTGTTGTTCTGTAATTAGATTTTTTAAAGCCATGATTTAACGAGGTTATTAATTTAATTATGAATTTTATTTAAGTTTCTGCTTTGTATGTGGTTCTGTCATTAAGCATATTATTAATGTTTCTTTCAAAGGCAGTTTTATACATAATTACTGTTTTAAATTTTTTCGTCAATTTCGTAAATTTTCAATTCATATAACGAATTTTTTGTAATTACTGTTTTGTTAAGACGAAGCTCTACTCCTACTACTAAATTTTTATGCTTGCCCTGCTTTATGTACGAACTACTGCACGTATCCACGAAGATCATTTAGTAAGCGATTTATTTCAGGTTGAAATCCATGGAAAATGAAAACAAGCGTACACAAATGAATGTACATTTTAAAAACTCATCTACCTACGCAAAGTTAATACATTAATGATGTAAAAGCAACATACTTTTTTTTGCCGATGTGGGTATCTTCAATATTATAATACCCCTCTGCTTTTATCTTGCTCTCGTGATGATAAAGTAAAGATACATATTACATATTTACATATTTATTCGCATCATTTTTATATGAGATAAAATATGAAAGCGAGCTTCCAAATTTACATAAAAATATTAAAATATAATAAAATCAGCCTCTCAAATGTATCGGAGATATAGGAAAATAACGGAAATACTTAAAATATAGGTCGAAAATACTCATTAATAAATATAAGTTAATGCAATATAACGACTACACACCTCTCTTGTTTTTTTTTTTTTTTTGGCCTATAGAAATATCTTACTATCATTACTATGCACTCATTTAACTAAAATTAGTTTAAGTATTTGCCTTATCAAATTTAAAAAGTTATCCTATGATTCCTCCTTTTACTTGGGGCACACGATTCTGGAATCTACAAGCACTTTAGGAATAGTTGCAGATAATTCGCTATAGCGAGGTTCGGACGCCACGGAAAACTGATTACATCACGGCTTTTTGTGGCCATAACTTAGTTTCCGCAGCTTGCGTTTAAAAGCGGCGTACATTGCACTCAAATTATGTTTTCTGTAATATATATCTCGAGAGTCGGAAAGTGTAAGATACAGGCAAACACAGTACATAATTAATTTTAAACGACTCCTTTGATCCAACACTTAAGGTTTTGCTTCGTTAACATACCTCATTTGGTGTTCCTGTATAGAACAAACAGAGGAGAAAATGTCAGCGGCTTTGTGGATTTTTGAATACGAATTTTATATAATATTCAACGGGGGCAAAGTGTCTTTGAGCAATTAAAAACTTCTTTTATTGTGAATTTCAAGTGCGTCGTTCGCTAATATCCACTTTTGGCTTTGCCTAACTAAACTTTCTCGCTGTTTAACGTTTTATAAAATTTTATAAGTATTTGACTTTTATCTAGTTAGACTTTCAGTGGAGTTTTCCTTATTATTTTGATTATAATTTCGAAGCGATTAAGTCAGGTTTATTCACAAAAAAAGTCTGTTCAGTTAATTTTTAGAGGTTCGTATTTGCATAAAGTCCATTTGAAAAGGAACGAGTAAAATGCTAATTCAGTGGACATGCAAATTTTTACAATGCAAATTTGCACTTCACTCATTTAAAATGACAAGAACTTTAAAGCTGCCATTTACAATCACACGGGCCACCGCCGCGGAGAAAATTTCTGTTTATCATCACTTGTTTTTATGGACCTTAATTTGCCATTTTTTTGCTTTGCAAATTAAATGATCGCCTACATAACGCTTTTCGTCAACAAAAGCTAAAAATTAATTACACCTTTTACAACCATCCGTTATGCTCAGCTCTCGGGAAAACAAAACAAAAACTACATAAAACTTTCGGATCTGCGTAGGTGCGAACTTCTCTAAATGATTTCCATTCATTCACAAAGCATAAATTAATTTTGAACCAGGCGCAGCTCTAAAAAATCCAACGAGTAAGGATAAACCCTATTAATTAACAAAAGAAAACGATGCAAAAATAACATTTTGAATGGTGTAATACATCTTCCAATTATCACTACAAATTTTTGTACGACCCATTAGGTCGGACGGTAGCTTAAACGCTGACGTCAGCTTCGCTGGAAGATTATTTAGTCGGACTGCAGCCTAAACGCTGGCATCAGCCTTGTCTCTTATCAGTCATTTTCTTTTGTTTTTGATTATCCAAGCTTTTAGGTAACAGAGCTTTAAGCCGAAAATGGATCATATGGATTTTTAGCAGTGTTTTCTTGTTTCTTAATGTAGATAACATAGCCTTTATATTTTTTATCGATTATTATGTTTGGGAACGAGTTAAAGATACAGCTTTTTTGTAAGACCCATTAGGTCGGACGAGAACCTAAACGCTAACGTCATATTTGTTATAAAATCTATTTGGTCGGACCAGAACCTAAACGACGACGTCAGTTATTTTCTACTTGACCAAATATTGGTCTGGATGGACTTATCAGCCATTTTCATTTGATTTTAATTATTTATACTTTTACGTAACAGATTTGAGCATCTTTTAGATGAAAAATTATTTAATTCGGTGGAAATTATCGAACTGAAAGTCAGTAATATACAAAGAATCCTGTTTAATTTACGTAGCAATTTTATTTAGCAGTTACAATATAAATGCCCTTTGAAATTTAACGAACTAAAATACTGCGAGATAAATTTATTCATAGGGATTCTAAGGAGTGTTTTCCTGTTTTTTAATGTACTTATATCGCAGGCTAGAGATTGCCTGAGCTATGTCCAGAGTGTCCTTTATATTTTTTATCGACTATTATGTTCTGGAACGAGCTAAAGATAAAGCATTATGCATGGTAATGTCCTTATTTAAAAGTCATTTAGGTAATGCATTTATTCACAGCCCACTAACCGTTCAGAAAGGCGTTAAGTTCTCATATATATTGTCTAAGAAAATGTTCCTGCAATAAAACTTTTGTGGGAGCGCTACTTTGTACCTTTTTAAGCGAGGTTTATACCTAAAATAATCCCTTGTGTTTATTTTTTTTTAATAAAATCGTATTTACCGAATACCTGGCTTTATGAAAAAGGGCGACAAAAAAAATTGTTAAAATCTAATTAAACAAAGCTAGTGTTTATTAAACCACAAATTGGGGCAAATATACAATAGTAAACCGACCTATGCTAATATAGTTCAAAACTTGCGGTTGGCTGAGCGGAAAATAAAATTGTTGATAGGTGATCCTGAAAGGCACTGATCTGAATCCGCAAAACCGAATCTTATTTGCGTAGGGTAATCATGTGCACGGAAGTGTAGGAAAATATCCGGAATATCTACGGTCGAAGGTGAAAAGAGCCTGTGTCTGTTTCTGTGAAAAATCGTATCGCCAGGCTCGAGGATATAAAACAACATACTGTTTATAATCCGGATTATCAGCAGATAAAATAACAAATTTAAACCGGCAATGTGAACAAATACTACAAACACGATGGATGTGTATTTTAATACGTATATACGCGCGATTGAATGCAAAAAAATCCGGTCCTACAAACTGCGATGTTAATTAAAATAAAAAGCTAAATATAAATTGCACAAAATCAGTTATTCAAAACTCAATAACGGATATTTTCCGCACAATAAAGGGAAATTTGCGTAAACAGGTCAATAAAGTAGACGATAAACATTCATTATGCTCATCAGGTTCTACACTTCCATCCCGAAAGAGTACACACCACAGAAATCAGAGGTTGCACCAGAGCCCCCTACCGAATCGGTGTTGTTGATATAAATCTATTAGGTCGTCTATTTTCCTATAAAACATATTTGGTCGGACGGGAACCTGAACGAGCCGTTTGCTCTGTTGTAAGATTTATTTGGTCGGACGAGAACCTAAACGGTGACGTCACCTTTTGTACGACATATTGGTCGGACGAGAACCTAAACGGTGACATCAGTTCGACTGAATTGACCACTTATCAGCCTTTCTCTTAATTTTCTGGCTTTTAGGTAACACGGACGAGCTGAGCTTTGTTAAAGCCAAAAATGACAACGATCTAGAAATAGTACATTATATTATAAAATATACCTAGCAAAATTAACTCTATTAAGTTATTTAACAGTTAATAGAATTGTCCTGTAGCCAGGCACTGTATCTACATTTTCCCCTACAAATAACTGCGTTAACGAACTAAAATAATGAAATAAATTTATTCATAGATATTCTTAGTGTTTTATATTTGGTCTCGATTGTTCTGTTTACGAACGAGCCAAAGAAAGCTTTGTTGTAAGATCTGTTTGGTCGGACGAGAACCTAAACGCTGACGTTATCTTCTCTATAAGATTTGCTTGGTCGGACGGTAACCTAAACGATGACGTCAACTATTATTTATTATTTAGGCGGACGGGATCCTAAACGGTAACATCAGCTTTTAAAGAATCTGCTTAGTCGGACGGTAACTTAAACGGTGACGTCAGCTATTTTACTCCGATTAGAAATCATTAAATTAAATTCATATTATTATCAATGCAAAAGATCTGTGTCAGCCTTTGTCGATGTCGTAGTAATAAATTAATCCGAAACCTATGTTTACAGTAAAACGCGCATTAAAAAAAGCGGTTTTTGTGCTCCTTCTGGCGCGTCCCCTGGGCCTGGGAAAAAATAATAATGTAGTACGGCGTTCACGTGTGGACAAATTGTGAAAAAGTTCGTGTTGGGGGACAATAAAGTTAATGTTTTGAATGGGTTTTGATCGATGAACCTTCTGCCGACATTGACAAATTGAGATTGTGTTGCGATAAATGTACAGCAGGTTAAAACGCTGAGTGGTTATCAAAGTTAGGTCGCTGACGACGAATACATTTTTCCGACTTGACATTTCAAATAAGTTATATATAAACCACCATCGCCGCCATAATAAACGAACAATGTAGTCTTGTCACAAAGGAAAATCGCAGTCAATTTGTGTGGGACCCTATCAAGCCGCGATCATTTGGTTCGTTTTCATTAACTAAAAGCCTTATAATTATGTCCCTTTTTAGATCATTAAGTACATTTTTACTTGTACACGGAAAGCCATTACGCGCCGTGTTATTGATGGAATCGTATTTATTTTTAAATTAGCATCATTTTCTCAGGTTTAATCTCTGCATGGACTGATGAACACTGTCGGCTCTTATCGAATATACCACGACATTATTCGGTTTGATTTTCGCAGTTTTTTGCGCTCTGGGATCCAACAACCAATGTAAATGCACTTTCTTCCCCAATTGACCAAATCACCTATTTTCTACTATTTGCACAGAAAAACCTGACAACCAATATTGAGCTATGTTTAAAATATTTAAATTTTATGCTAACCTAAATTAATTCCCTAATAGAAGCCTCGTATTTTATCGCTTTTGCATGAGTTTTTTGCGGGGGCTGCTCCATAGTTTCGCCTCTAATGTTGCGGAAAGCCACATCCTTCATCACCACATGCATCACCTAATATCCGGCCCCAGCCACAAATTTTATATAGATGTAAAAGCTCTGTTATACGACGTAAAATTAACTACCCGACCAAGTGGTTGTTGACAATTTTCTTTCCGCCTCGAAATAGATTTGATAAAGCCAGAACGTTTCCTTAATGACAAAAGGAAAAGTTTTCCAATGAAGAGAAATAGGCGCCGGCACACTTACTGCCACGATAGCTCAAAAGATATGATATTTGCTTCCAAAAAAATTATAATTTACGACGCCCACGCAATTGGTACGTTGTTACAGAACCTTAATTTCCAGAAGACTGAGCAAGTCAATACATCACAAGCGTAGGCTAGCCAATTATGTTTTTTGGGGAAATTTACATTTATTATTACTCCCGGTTGCTCTGTTTTTAGTTGGATACAATACTAGCTGGTGGGCGACCCACTTCGATTTGTACTAGTTTCAACGTAATTAACAATTACTTTGATTGCCAAAAAAAAACCTGAAATACGCACAAAAGCGAGCTTTCAAATTAACTAAATTCTCGTGTACTTCATGTGTTTACACCCGCGTTGATTTTTAGTTTTACCGAAGCAGGCAAGAAATAAGTAACTGAAATAATGGCGCATTTTAAGACGCGAACGTAGTTGTTCTGTAGTTTATTGCCTAATATGGATCCTCAAAGGACACGTAAGAATTTTGTGGGGCATATAAAAAGCCACTAAAATTGATGTACGCCGCGCCGTTCGGAATTGAATTTACTCCTTGTATTTGGCTGTAAAAAATATGCACCGATGTTATATTGAAATGTTTTCTGGTGCACCTTGCACAGGTGTAAGTTTCGTGAATTTTACTTACAGAACTTCATCATCCTGCTGCCCTACATTCTTATATGTTACGCGGCTTACTAGCAATTACGTCCGGGCTTTATTATATTAGTCCTAAGGTTCCCAGCAAATTCAGCGTTTCCTAATCTAATCTCTCGACTGTTCAATTCTGGTGACGAATTATTTATTTTCCCAGTCCCAAGTCCGGAAATTACATAGTCATAGCAAACTGTGCCGATTCTAAAATCCCAAGCTCGTTATCATCACAGTATATTAGCAGCGAAAAAATATTCTTTTACATATCTCATGTGGCCCACATATACTAAAAATCAAATCCTAACCGGTCGCAATTCTTATTGTTTATTCAAATTAGAATGGCGGCCGTTTGGTTACAGGTTTAATGTTTAATTCTATTCTCATCCTAAATTTCTTGTCTTGTAATGTCTAAAACTCAGCCCCAGCATAGAGTTTCATTTAACAACCGAGTACGATACTAACAGAGAATTTCGACCTTTAATAGTAAGACTTTTTATCCGCGCTTAATCGGACCAACCTTTTTCTTTGGCGGATAAAACGCGACCGCCGGCGCCGGCTTCGCAGCAACGTACAGCACCATGTTTTATTCAGCCCTTTTGTACGCTGGAAATGATGGACGGGAGTAGGGTGTGGACCAATTTGAAATTTTCTGCTGAACGTGATACTCATTAAACACCTGTGTTATGGCTGTACGTGCAGTATCATTCGGTCTCCCCTAGTTTCCATGAAAGACGACAAGGGAGAGAAAGAGAAATTTGCTAAACCCTCGTTAAAAACTTAGAAGAACATCGTTATGAGATTTCCCTTTTATGTGAAAAAAGCACTCTCACCGTGAGTAACTAGCGACATCCGGAAAACACTAGCGCTCAAACTTTTTGAGTTATGCACTGGGAAATGGTTTTCTTTCCGGTGACGCGGACCCGCTTAATCGCGTACAATAATTGTGTTCGTTTCTCGAGTGTACCTGGTGGTGTGGAAAACGCGCACTTTTTCGTTCCCTAGTTTTACTAAATAACGACAGCAATGGAAGCAAAAATTATTTGGATAGTGGAAAAACATACTAATATTAATGCTCATAATTAACTTCATCGAGTAATCCAATACAAAAAAAATGTCAAAAAAAAAACGTTAAAGTGACGTGGGGGAATTAGTACGGCCCCTTCGGGCCGCCTGCGCTTGAGTTTCACGATTTTTCGTTGATTTTCCAAAAAACTGTCAAAAGTGACGTTTACATGTCAAAGTGAAGGAAGGGTCCTATCGAGAAACCGAAAATGGTTCCGGCCCACCTGCGTTTGAATTTTACGATTTTTCGTTGATTTTCCAAAAAACTGTCAAAAGTGACGTTTACATGTCAAAGTGAAGGAAGGGTCCTATCGAGAAACCGAAAATGGTTCCGGCCCACCTGCGTTTGAATTTTACGATTTTTCGTTGATTTTCCAAAAAACTGTCAAAAGTGACGTTTAAATGTCAAAGTGAAGGAAGGGTCGTATCGAGAAACAGAAAATGGTTCCGGGATCCTGAAGTGGTCCGGATTCCGAAAATGTATTTGGTTCTGTCCTAGGACCGTCATAAAAAAAATTAAAGTTCGCCGAATCGACTATAAGCTGTAATATAATCTATCAGACGGACTATAAATTTCAAGAGATGAAACATCAATATAAGTATATCAATTTGGATATGTTTGTTATTATTATGCTTGTATAAAGCCTAAACAAAGTCATTTATATTCAAGATAGAAATTTGGCGAAATTTCCACAAATCTTACTTCGCTAAAAAATTTATTGACCCGACGCGTTTGGATATTAGGGGTTAAAATTTGGAGGGACCCGAGAGGAAGGGTGGTTCTAGCTCTCCTGAAAGTCCGGTCGAAAAAATCCTCCGGGGAAAGGAGCAAGGGCCCCCGGAAAAGTACCATTTTTCGGCAAAATCGACCTTTTTAAAAAATTTGTATCTCGACTAATATCGGAGATGGGCAAAAGAAAGCTCTTCATTTTTTCTTCTTCTTGCCTGTCGTCCAAGTCCCGATCTTCTAGATCCAAAGGGAAATGCCGTGGCGCGTTTCTACAGGGAATTCTCTAAAATTGGACAAAATCGCCATTTTTTCAAAAAATCATAACTGTCTTGAGATTTTCTAAATTTCATCTAGTTTTCAGAAAAAATTGTCCCTTTCGGTCCATCTCGATTCGCCGCGATTTTGGAAATTTTGATAAATTTCTCTAGATAAATACTGAAAAATATTGATCATATTATATAAGTTGAGACGAGAAACGAAACTCGTATATTTCGTAACTTTTAACTCAACCTCGGCGCCAAGAGATTTAAACGGTAAACATAACTTTATCTGCCAAATTATAAAAATCTCGTTATTTTGCAGTTCACTAACTTCATCAATCAATCGGCGATTATGTTAAGTTCCGCCCAAAGCACATCCGAGTATTAGCTGTTGACTAAAGGAATAAAGCAGTAAATGCTGACTTTTTCATTTCGTTTTGTTCACACGTGTAGGATTAAAATATTTAAAATATTCAGAAATAAAACTTTTTAGGTTTTATTGACAACTAAACACAAATCTTGCTTCTTTTCGGAAACGTAATTAAGTGATCAATTTTTTATATCACGGAAATAACGAGTTATCTAAAAATCACTCGCTGCTATCGATGACAATGTGTTAAAACTGTTTAATTATGACAACTTATTTGATCGACAAAAATGTATATTTCGTTTTTTTTTTTGTAAAAAATCATTATATATTTGTCCATTAATTGGCTGGTAGTATTACAGTCACGTCATTTGACTCGCAACGGAATTGAAAGATAACTTAATAAATTAGGATAAATCGGGCTGTTTCGGCTTATTGAATGTCCTGCTGAATTTATGTTCGGCATCGGTAGGGACCTCGACTTTTTTATTCAACCAAAAAGATAACATAATTTATGAAGATTAACGGCCACTTGTTAATCTTATACACACAACAATTTCATTGTTTTAGTAGTTCTCCCCCAAAAGTGCTGCTGCTGCGAAGGAGATAAGGACACGATAATCATAATTTGGGCCCTAGGGGATCATCGGTATTTATTTGCGTTTCGTTCGACCTATTATAATGTTATTTATGTTAGAAAATATATTTCTGTCCATACACATATACATAATACATAAAATCATGCTTTCGTCCTTAATCAGAGCGGCGTTCCATCGTAAAAATCACCCGGAAATGTGATTCCATATGACACTTCAATTTCAACATTTGCATGAGCTCCACACATCCCGAAACCAAACAAAGCTAAAGGAGTTAAACATAAATATTTCCATATCTGATAATAACATTCAACAAGTAGTTTCAAACACATTTCAAATTTTATTTTTCTAGATCCTGTAAATATTATTGTGGAACTAAATAAATAACCAATTCAAAAATTTAGAAATCAAATAAAAGCATAACATCATAAAGATGTTTCTTTAATGTCTGCTACCACAAGAAGCTGAACTAGTCATTTCTAACAACCCGAACAAGGCCATTTTGTTCTGTTCCAAGCCGGCGTTTAATTCGTCTTCACAATAATCCGAAACGCCTGAATATAACAATAAAGCAAATCCATTCTTCACGAAGTCCCCACCAATTTGTTTCCAGTTCGAGTTATTAAGTAATTAAGACAATTGACAAAAAGGAGGGCGAAATACATTTTGTAGCGTTTTATCGAAGAATATATCAGACGGTATTTGACGGACTAAAACAAAGTTAAACAAAGCGTGTCGAAGTAAATTTATAGCAAGGATTTGTTCATGTCAGAGTTCGTTTGTTCGACAATGAACCGAAATACCAAAGTGGATCTTTCATTAATTATTAGACTAAGTAAATAAAACTGAACAGCCCGGGGCTGAAACGGCCCCCGATTAATATGTCTAGCTCCGTTGCAAAGACAACAAAAAGTTGTGAATTTCAAAGTGTATCTTAATTGTCCGCCTCGTGTATAAATTTTAATGAGAAAGTTTCCAACAAAAAGAGTTTGGGAAAAACGCCCTCTGGCGTCTTGGACCGAGTCATGTTTGCTTTATCTGCCCACATCCATCGTAATGAGGTGTTGCCCAGCTGAATGTTCACTCACACACCATAAAAATATACTACAAGATAACACACTTAATTCTAAAGATGGCAACAGGTGAACAACAGGCGGACCTAAACGCATATAGATAGTACGCAACAAAAATAATGAGGGTCGGATTTAATGCGAATAACAATTATAATTCACTCTGTATATATGAGAATTAATAAAACGAAACTAAATGAAACTCACTTCTCGACTTTTGTGTCGAGGAAATTGGCATATAAAAAAGTTATTACATTTTTAATTAAATTATGGATGTAAACTCAAGAGCGTTAATGAATCCAGATTAAATTACGAAATATCAAAATGCTTTTATATAAAAGCCATTGTTAAAATGTTTTCATTATTTGCATACACTAGGGTTATTAAATTACGAAGCGATAATGACAATGAGGTGGTAATTATAATCGATTAGTTTAATTATTATATTAGCAATTTGTTACTGCAGATCCATGAATTGGCGGTTATCGAATTCTAGTCACGAAATGGCGAATGCGCCGGAAACAATTTGAAATAATATGTTACTTTTGCTAGATTTTATTTTTAACTTACTCCTCTGGCTAATACGAAGAAATATTGTGCTGTGGGAATAAATATTGGACTCTCCAACCCTCCTGAAACCTTTAGCCATGATGCAACTAAATAATTTTTACGATTCTATCTCGTTGCTTTAAATTTGCCTCAAATTGTTTTTCTTTTCAACTCACGTCTAATTGAAATTTTACAAATCTCCCGAAAACTGTCACATTAATCAACTTATCAATGAATTATCTTCAGCAAAACAAACGAAATTAAATAAAAAAATATACCTCGAATTCCGTTTCAATTTTAATGATTAATTTACATAAGCAGTGTTATCGGCATATTTAGATATAGCTTCTTCCATAATTGATCCCCTCTTATAATAAATCAATTTCAATCTTAAGGTAAAAACGCTTGAAACACAATGAAATCGAATTCGTTTCCCCGGAAATGCTGACGTAATACTTATTATGTAACTTCTAGTTACTTATTCCGGTATACAAAGAGGAATCTTAATTAATTGTTTTGTTAAAAGATGGTAAATGGCTGCCGCGTAGAACTTGACTAGTTATTTTAGTTCTATTTAATTAAGGATTAAAAATGTCTTAATTTGACAGGGTATTTTGGCATAAGCATATTTAGTTACCACTGTTTTCTTACACTAAAATTTGTAGGACCAAAGGCATTTTTGTAAAATTTAATTTCTCATATTTCATTATACAATAAGACTTCCGTTTTAGCCGGAAATGACCTACAAATGCGGTATTATTGAGCTGCCATATATTTTAAGGAGGCTCGACATTTATAATTCATCATAAATGCAAGGCACGCTTTAAAAAATTAACATCCGGTTTAACAGGAACTGCGCTCAGATTATGTTATTTTTGAAATTTTATGGTTTATTTACCTATAAAAATATGAGCAAAAGGATCAAATTTTGTAAAATTTAACTTCACACATTTCATTATAGGTACAATATGAGGCTTCCGTTTTAGCCGGAAATTACCTAAAATGCGTTATTATTGGGTTACCATATATTTTAAAGAGGTTCGACATTTATAATTCGTCATAAATGCAAGGCACGCTTTAAAAAATTAACATCCGGTTTAACAGGAACTGCGCTCAAATTTTGTTTTTTTTTGAAATTTTACGGTTTATTTAGATACCTTTAAAAATATGAGCAAAAACATGAAATTTTGTAAAATTTAACTTCACACTTCATTATAGGTACAATATGAGGCTTCCGTTTTAGCCGGAAATGACCTAAAATGCGTTATTATTGGGTTACCATATATTTTAAAGAGGTTCGACATTTATAATTCGTCATAAAAGCAAGGCACGCTTTAAAAAATTAACATCCGGTTTAACAGGAAATGCGCTCAGATTTTGTCTTTTTTGAAATTTTACGGTTTATTTAGATACCTTTAAAAATATGAGCAAAAACATGAAATTTTGTAAAATTTAACTTCACACACTTCATTATAGGTACAATATGAGGCTTCCGTTTTAGCCGGAAATGAACTAAAATGCGTTATTATTGGGTTACCATATATTTTAAAGAGGTTCGACATTTATAATTCGTCATAAATGCAAGGCACGCTTTAAAAAATTAACATCCGGTTTAACAGGAAATGCGCTCAGATTTTGTCTTTTTTGAAATTTTACGGTTTATTTAGATACCTTTAAAAATATGAGCAAAAACATGAAATTTTGTAAAATTTAACTTCACACACTTCATTATAGGTACAATATGAGGCTTCCGTTTTAGCCGGAAATGACCTAAAATGCGTTATTATTGGGTTTAGTCCTTGGCGTAAAGTAATAAAATTGAGGTTCGTGTGCTCCTTGATGAAGGAGTATAGGGAATGATACCATCCGTTTGAGAAAAATATGTAGATTATGAATCGCGATGGTTGCCATCTCATAGCCGCGACCGATTTTTTTTTTAGGGGGTCTTGTACAATATAAATAGAAAAATTCGACTTGATTCGATTATTTACTGATTTTTATTTTTTTTTTACGTGTGTACACATAATAATAGTATATTAAAGTATAAGTGGATTTTAAGATTTAAAACACGCGCGATTTTTCGAGCACGACGGCGGCGCAGCAAAATAGAGCAAGTATTTTAAAGACCAGTTATCCACGAATACTTTACGCTATTTTTTTTATTGGTACACTTTGAAATCATAAATAATTACTAAAAAAATGTAAATAAGAACTAATAATGTAAAATACCTTTAGTTGTCATCGAAATGAGAAAAACAAAAATTAATTTGCAATCTGTCATATAAGATTGATTGTTGTCATCACAGTTAAAGTTTTTAAAACATTTGTCAGTAATATTTTATTTGACGTTACAAGGTACTTCTGTCAGATCAATAATAAAAAAGTTGACATTTACACTTCACGTTTCTCGGATTATTGAAGTTGCCATGGTAACTTTAAAACACCCGCGTTTTTTGTAGTTGAATTTTGCTAGAAAAAGCACACAATATTTGTATTTATACAAAAGTAAAAAAACTCTTCTAAAATTAAATTAAACAAAATAAACAAATTTTGAATAAAAACAATTAATACATAACACATCTAAAATCTTATGGGGAAAAATAATACAAAACAAACTAGAACAAATTTTCAAATTTCCACCACCAACCTCAACACATTTTTTTGCATGTAACTGTAAATTATTTATACCATCTATCATAAGTTACTTCAGTGGACTCCTCTTCTATGCGTTTCTTTTAATTCTTCTCTGGTTGCAACTTCGGTAGCATACACTTTTTGTTTTAAATAGGAGTTAGATCTGGGAACCTTGCAGGCCAGCACGATGGTACATCTCCTCACAACCTAAGAGAGAGAGGGTGCAGCATTTAAATGATCATTACCCCAATAGGCGAATTAGTCGTAATGGCCCAATTTCCTGGCCTGCAAGGTCCCCAGATTTGACTTCAGTAGACTATTTTTTATAGGGCTATTTAAAGGTAAAAAGTGTATATATGCTACCTATAACCGAAGTTGCAACCAGAGAAGAATTAAGAATGCATAGAAGAGGATGCACTGAACTGAAGAATAATTCACGATCAGAGATGCTATAAAAAAAATTTATGTGCCAGAAAATGTATTGAGGTTGGTGGTGAACGTTTGAAAATTTGTTGTAGTTTGTTTTGTATTATTTTTGTCCATTGGATTTTAGATGTGTTATTGTAATTTGTATTAATTGTATTTATTTAAAACTTGTTATGTGTTTAATTTAATTTTAGATGCGTTATTTTACTCTTGTATAATTACTAATATTGTGTATTTATTCTAACAAAATTCATTTGTGGTTTTTAATCTTTTTTGTTTGTAAATATAAAAAATACTACATAAATTTAACAAAAAGATCCGACCCTAATATTTAATGAATTATAGTATTTTAAGTTAAATTCTAACAATAGGCAGTAAAATAAAATATTTTCACACACTATTAAAGTCGCCCATATACAGGGTGTCCCGAAATAACGTGAAACCCCTTAAGGGTAGATTCCTCATCAAAAAATAAGTATAGTCTTTTATATACAGTAAGGTCGAAAACGGCCTCCTTAAGCCGCTAGACCTCCTCAAAGGGGGGCAGCAAAAAGTGATTTTTTGGCAGATTTGATTCATGACATTATGGTAACAGTGACACATGCCTACTTATTCTTTTTGTATCAAACTCCGTTTTCAATTTAACAGAAACGGCTATTATGTAAGGGGTCAGAAAATATTTTTTTATTTGAAATTGATGAGATTCACGATAAATTTTCAAGAGTTGAAAGTAGTAGAATACATGTGGCTTTCTGAAAAAAATTTAATTTGAAAAAAAAATTCATCTGTTTAAAAGTTCTGACTAAAAATTCAATAGGGGTTGTTTATTTAACTTAATTAAAAAGTAAGTAGAAAAATAAAAATGCATTGAAAAGAAGACCTTCCATAAGTACAAAGTCGTACCCAAATTTCATTCCGCCAACTTTAGTCACTTTCGAGAAAAAAAAAATAAAATCACTTTTTGGTGCCCCCCTTTGAGGAGGTCTAGCGGCTCAAGGAGGCCGTTTTCGACCTTACTGTACATAAAAGACTATACTTATTTTTTGACGAGAAATCTACCTTTAAGAGGACATTATTTCGGGACACCCTGTATATTGCTTATGTTTTTGTTGCAGGAGGACACGTAAATATTTCTAAAATGGACTTATCGTGAAACCTACCTGTTAATTCTTGAACCATTAAATATGTGCCAAAAAAACTAAATACGTGGTTTATGTACACTATTAGTGTACTTTAAAAGTTACCATTGAAAACTGCCAAAATCCATACAAAGGGTGATGTTTTTAGGTAACTTCCCCTACTAAAAATATTTGCCCTCGGCACTGTTAACTTTTTCTTTTGTTCACTGAATGATATAAACATCCATTAGTGAAACACATCTGCCAGATTTGGTTCAATTCCGTGAAGCCATTAAAAAAATATGGCCGATTGAAATTTTTCCAAAAAATAGAAAACATGCTATATATCAGAAACGAGGGGCATTAGGGGATGAAATAAGGGTCATTCTGAAACCGCCTTGGACTTCTCTACTTCCCACTATCGTATGACCAGTCACTCAGGAAACACCCTGTATTTATATCACAATGAAATCTTTTTATTATTATCATATTACCATATTCTGAATTACATCCCAACATGAAACGTCTGATAAAATTGCAGAAAATCAGTATTACATTTTAACTCAGAATATCATTATATGACTGATGGTCGAAATGGTAGCGTATCTGCCTCTCACCCAAAAGTCCCGGGTTCGATTCCCGGTCGTGGCAATGGGAAATACTGTGAGAGGGATTTTTCCATTATACACGGATATTGGATGTGTGTCCCTTGTCTTTAAATTGTAGCCCCTTCCCGCACAAGGCTCCTAGAGCCTTCTGGGATAAAGGGGGTCGTAATTACATGTGGTGTATTTATTTATTTATTTATTTATTTATCATTGGCTGTGTATGGCCATTAACTAGAGTTAGTAGTAATGCATCACAACAAAAATATGACAGATGAAAGTGTTAATTATTTTTTTAAATTTTTTTAACACAAAACCCCCTAAAAAAAAATCCGGTCGCGCCTATGAGGTAGCAACCATCATAATTCGTAATCTATAAATTTTTCTGAAAACAACGGTACCACCCACTATACTCCTTCATCAAAGAACACACGAGATTACTTTACGCCAAGCACTAGGTTACCATATATTTTAAAGAGGTTCGACATTTATAATTCGTCATAAATGCAAGGCACGCTTTAAAAAATTAACATCCGGTTTAACAGGAAATGCGCTCAGATTTTGTCTTTTTTGAAATTTTACGGTTTATTTAGATACCTTTAAAAATATGAGCAAAAACATGAAATTTTGTAAAATTTAACTTCACACACTTCATTATAGGTACAATATGAGGCTTCCGTTTTAGCCGGAAATGACCTAAATTGCGTCATTATTGGGTTACCATATATTTTAAAGAGGTTCGACATTTATAATTCGTCATAAATGCAAGGCACGCTTTAAAAAATTAACATCCGGTTTAACAGGATATGCGCTCAAATTTTGTCCTTTTTGAAATTTAACGGTTTATTTACCATACAAGTTAAGTCGAATATAACACATTTCTCGGCCATTTCCGGTTAAACCGGACGTGACGCGTGCAATACACACCTTTTGCTTTGACTTAGGCATTCTGGGCTTATTCTCGATTATTTGAAGCAAAAAATTTCCACCCTTTGTATATTAAACAATTTTTCGCATTTTCAGCATGACCCATAAATCACGAAACAAAACCGTTTATTTGCATTTACGATTGCTCTATGCGTCCTTCGTGCGAGCCGTATAAAACTATACGGCGGATAAATTATTTTGTGGTTGGATAATGACGTACACGACCGAAATAACCGTGCTGCAAGATCATTTAATGGTGGGGTTTTTATTAGGTCTATATGCCTGCATCAAATAACGTTAAATTGAAATCCTTCGCCGGCGCGGTAATTAACTTTAAATTTTTTATCGCGCAAGACCACACCGGCAACAGCTAAGTTTATTTCAGCGGTTGCCAATTTTCATTGCACTTTAATTTAATGCCATTAAAAATTTTATGGCGTACTAAACTCCCGTCATCAGCTCACTAATAACATAATTTCAAAGGACGTCGGATTAATACGGTGACACTAAAGCAACAATTAAACCTTTGGGTAATTCAGGCGATAATCAATCTTCCTGACGGCTTACTGCTTATCTCTATTTGCCTAGAAAATGATTATTTACACCCTCGTGCAAACTTTGACGTAACAGTTACAAATGTCAAATTAATTTAAACAAACACCTGCTAGGGACTATAAAGGGGCTGATTGCAGCCGGAATTACGCTCAACTTTGCGAATGGAGTGTACGCGAGCCTACGCAACTTACCTCCGCACCGTCCTCTGTAATTACTAAGATATTTCGAAAATTGGTTGTCGCTTTTTTTGGTATATTTAAAAAATAACAGCAAACTAATCAGAAATATTCGTACATAATTTTTAAGAAAATTATTTGTATAAACTACATATATATTGTAATGTAAAGTAGGTTTGATATTTAATTTAATTATTTTAATTACTTGGGTTAGCTATAAACCATTATTTTTCTTCTTTCAGGGCGTTCCAGGGATCTCACTAATGAAGAAACTTACCTTTCTCAAATTCCTATTTGATTTGTAATATTAATAGAGATTTATTTAAATTAACCTGAGTTTATTGGTTCTATTCAAGAGTACTTCTGGGTCATACTAAGATATAGTGACCTGTATTTGATTCACTTAGACAATCTCTTAGTTTTTGTTGATGTTTCCAAGACATTGCCAAGTAAATTCCACTTGTTACAGCATAAGATGGAAATATCTCATTTTTGGTAAGTAATTTCTCAATTATCTACTTTATTTTAAGTTATTTTGCAGAATTAATCTTCCTCCCTCCCTTCCTTGTCAGATTACCTTTTTGTGGATGCCCATTATGCTATATTACGTTGAAACTAATCTTCCACTCTACGTTAAATTCGAAGAGTGCACATTGTGTTTTAAGATTCACTACACTGTCACTACTTATAGTCTTAAATTTTAATACAGGTGTATCAACGTTTTGTTGTTATACCTGAGTAAAAATGTTAATTAGACACGTTTTTTGATTTGGTGACATTACAATTTTTACATGCCTCTATCTTGTTTCTGCCTCATAAAACTTCATCGTATAAGTGTGCGGTTCCAACTCAAACCGCCTACATTTTAACGTGTTGAACGTCGCTTTATGGGAAAAACGTTTCCATTTATCACCAGACACACAATTCAATTAAACTTGAATTTAAAACTTGCGGCCTGCTGCAACTGGGACTGTCCTTTAATTAAAATTTAGTTTGGGAACGATAAAATTTATCGTTTTGAAATAGTTACAAAGCGATCGCGAGTTTCAGTTAAAATCCCCGACAATTTTAATAAATTGTTTTAAATTATACTCGATATTGTAGCGTGCGCGCCTCGGCCGGCCGGGTTTATTTGTCAAATTGTCGAACCCAGTTTACTAATTTGAATCATGACTGCGGCATCAGCCAGAAAGGCGGCCAGCCTTTCGTACGGAACCTTTTGTTTCATTGCTCTCCAGATCCTGCGGGAACAGTTACACTCGCTGACTCCTCCATAATAAATTCCTGTCTACGAGGCCTGAATATAAAAGTGACGAGATTTATCAGGATTTGCTGATTTATCGCCAACGGATACCTACATTATTATATTTATTATATTTGCAGAGACAAGGAAATTAGCTAAATAATTGGATATTCTATGTATACTGTTCCCTAATCTACGGTCCTCATACGGAAGCTGATTTATTCGTTTTATATCAAAGTAAACACCGCCAATTCGACGTGCCACTGTAACAGTGTTGGTTCGATGCAAGTAAAACATTTCGATATTTAAACGAGCTTTCATAATGTAGTCGTAAATATGTCAGCAAAAACAAATTTTATTTTATTTATTTATTAAAAAGGAAAATAAAGTTTATTATTATTATTATTATTATTATTATTATTATTATTTTATTTATGTTATTTATCTTATTAATCTTATTTCTTATTTATATATTTTATTTATTTTATTTGTTTTATTTATTTTATTTATTTCATTTATTTCATTTATTTTATTTATTTTATTTATTTTATTTATTTTATTTATTTTATTTATTTTATTTATTTTATTTATTTTATTTATTTTATTTATTTTATTTTATTTATTTTATTTATTTTATTTATTTTATTTATTTTATTTATTTTATTTATTTTATTTATTTTATTTATTTTATTTATTTTATTTATTTTATTTATTTTATTTATTTTATTTATTTTATTTATTTTATTTATTTTATTTATTTTATTTATTTTATTTATTTTATTTATTTTATTTATTTTATTTATTTTATTTATTTTATTTATTTTATTTATTTTATTTATTTTATTTATTTTATTTATTTTATTTATTTTATTTATTTTATTTATTTTATTTATTTTAATTATTTTATTTATTTTATTTATTTTATTTATTTCATTTATTTCATTTATTTCATTTATTTCATTTATTTCATTTATTACATTTGCTTTATTTATGTTATTTATCATATTTATCTTATTCATTTTAATAATTTTATTTATTTTATAATAAAATTATTTCATTTATTTCATTTAATTTATTTTGTACACTAAAAAGAAATCCACCTTAATATTTTCAACGGTCTCCATGTACCTACTTTTAAATGTTATACCGCCACATTTTCCTGTAAAATAAGCGATCAGCTGAAAAAATATCGGCCTCTAACATCCGAAATCGCCGGGGCGTTTCATTAGCAAACTAATTACATTTTAAAATAGACGTTAACATTGCTGAAAATCCTAAACGGTACATCGCATATGTCTAAGTATTTTTAGAATGACTGACATATAGGTTGTGGGCTCAACATTTCAATTACATAGTTGCATCACCGTTTCAGTACGTGAATACTTGACGCCGATATTAAAATTAATTGAATACAGTCGGCTAACAAGTTTACCTCTACTGGGGATATTTCCATTACGTATTTATCGGTGGTAGATGCTTGTTCGATGTCTGACAGATTTTGGCTTGTCCCAGAGCTTAATTCAGGCTCTCTCGGCAAGGCGCTGAAAAAAATTCGATTTGCTGTAAATATGTCATATAATTGGGCTGATCATATCAGATATTCATTAAGATTAATTCAAGGTTTCTTCCCCCTCATTATAAAAACTCTATTCATGCACGGGTTTCTAAAGCGGGTGTAATATTCGAACAATAATGGAACCGGGGTATTGCGCCGATATAAAATAAGATAAATGCGAAGAGATAACATCGAAAAAATCTACTTGAGTATAACAGATGGTGGCCCATTATCTGAACGCCTCTTACATTTGGGTTTACAAATTATCTGCCTGTCCTGATACTTCCTGATTTTATTCTAAGGTATTCTTTGGACACTTCACTAAATTGCGTTTTATTACTTTCTATATGAGGAATCTATTATACGCTGCTACCAGCGTTAAAAAAATTAAATTTGTTGCAAGTTGTTACAATAATTATAATAGTAATAATAACAATAAGGGACAGTCCATGTTCAGACGGTCTATTATCTTAATAACACTCTGAATACTGCAGCACAATCGTCTTTTGCACCATTTTTACTCGAATTTTTGTTTTTTTACTAGAATTTAAATTTTTTACATTTTTACTAGAATTTAAATTTTTGACATTTTTACTGGAATTTAAATTTTGTAAACGTCATAGTTCAAAGGTCATTATGACGTGATCATTTTCGCTAGAATTTAAGTATTTTACATTTTCCTAAAATTAAAATTTTTTACATTTTTGCTAAATTTTAATTTTTTTACATTTTACTAAAATTTAAATTTTGATGACGTCATAGTTCAAAGGTCAAGATCACGTGATCATTTTTACTAGAATATAAATGTTTCACGTTTTAGCTAGAATTTAAATTTTTTACATTTGTGCTAAAATTTAAATTTTTTACATTTTACTAGAATTTAAATTTTTGACATTTTACTAGAATTTAAATTTTGATGACGTCATAGGTCAAAGGTCAAGGTCAAGTGATCATTTTGGCTAAAATTTAAATTTTTACATTTTTGCTAAAATTTAAATTTTTTACATTTTTGCTAAAATTTAATTTTCTTACATTTTACTAGAATTTAAATTTTGATGACGTCATAGTTCAAAGGTCAAGATCACGTGATCATTTTTACCAGAATCTAAATGTTTCGCATTTTTGCTACAATTAAATTTTTTACAAAAAGTTAAATTTTTTACATTTTACTAGAATTTAAATTTTTGACATTTTACTAGAATTTATATTTTGTAAACGTCATAGTTGAAAGGTCAAGATCACGTGATCATTTTTACCAGAATCTAAATGTTTCGCATTTTTGCTACAATTTAAATTTTTTACAAAAAGTAAAATTTTTTACATTTTACTAGAATTTAAATTTTTGACATTTTACTAGAATTTAAATTTTGATGACGTCATAGGTCAAAGGTCAAGGTCGCGTGATAATTTTTACTAGAATTAAAATGTTTATATTTTTACTAGAATTTAAACTTTCACATTTTTACTAGAATTTAAGTTTTTTATATTTTTACTAGAATTTAAATTTATGCCTTTTCTACTAAAATTTACATTTTGATGACGTCATAGGTCAAAGGTCAAGGTCACAAGTAATATCAGTTTCCATATAAGTAAATTTATCACCTTCTACATACATTTCATTTATTAAATTGCAATGAATATTTATTGTTTCAATAGCCTTGACCTTTGACCTATGACGTCATCAAAATTTAAATTCTAGATAGTAAAAATGTCAAAAATTTAAATTCTAGTAAAAATGTTAAAAATTTAAATTGTAGTAAAAATGCCAAAGAGACGATTGTGCTAAACATACCTCGTATTACTATCAGGAGATTGAGCCAGTCAACAAAGGCAGCTTTTTCTACAAAATAAATGTTTCTGTCTTCCAATTCAGTATTTAGGTGTTGGTGTTTTCATATTATGCTCGTGAAATAATTTCAACTATAAGGCATATTTTACGTAAAACTCAGCTACATTCAAGAAAACAATAAGACCCCAAGATTACAGGCTATCAGCTTGGATGTATTAAGCAATCGATAAACTTTCGTAATCCGTGGAAACAACTTTAATCCAAGATAAATTTAGTTTAATGGCTGAAGGAAGCAAAGTCCTGGACGTATTACTGGAAGGGTGCGCGACTGGAGACCGGCATAATAGCCGTGCCCATTTAGCAGGACTGGTCGGTGGTGGTAGTGGTAGTCACCTTGCCTACCTTTAGCTGAAGTTGAAAGCTACAAAGCCCGCTTAATGCTACCGAATACGCACAGAAAATGCTTCATTAACTTTTATTGGCAGTTACCCGCCTCAAATATCACAGACACATTATACGAAAGGCGCATATTAAACCTGGAAACCGAACAATAACTCGCCGCTACATGATTTTACAATTGGAACTACTTGTAAAAGAAGCCCAATAAAAGTGTTTACCGAAAATGGTAATATTAATTTAATTACCCCGTCTCAATGGAATTACATTATACTTATTTTATCGACAGGTTTTAACGGCGGCAATAATGTTGAGTGAAGTTTGTATAACGACCTGCGAGCTGGAGTTACGGCCGTCGGTAATTTTAAATTGGTACAAATTTGATAGATTTTTTTATTGCTCTTCTTTTTGCCATTTATAAAAGGCGTTATATGACTGATATAAAAATATGCTCGAAAAAGTTAAGGCACTTCATTATAACACCCTAATTTGGATATGAAGGAAATCATTTCATTTAAAATGTCTACTTCCTCTTCTATTGATACAATTGTGTGCACCAAGATGATTAATTCAAGCATAGGTATCGAAGAGCTCCTAAACATGACTTTGCCCAACACGGTTATGTTTCACCCATGCTTGTCAGAATTCTCCCTTTTCGATCCGTTAAAGTTAACAAAACCGTTTTGGTCCATTCAATAATGATATTTAGCACTGAATGAAGCTAATTGGTCACTGGAAGTGTAAGAATCAGCCACGCTAACTGTTCTCTGAAAGGACGAGCTTACGTCGAGTAACTACCAACAGCAAAACAGTGCAAAAAATTGATTATTGCAAGAAGCGAGTCGTTGATGTAAATGAGAAATAGAATGGGCCAGAGACAGATCCTTGTGGGACACCAGAGCTGGTAGATGACAAGAAATGGACAGGCAGAAGAAAAACTACCCCGTACACATCTCCACCAAGTCAAACGCGTTATTATGTCAAAGCAAAATTAAATTGATTTATTGCACCACTTATACACACTATTGTTAAAACTGGCTGGGAGAGATTTTAGGCGCGATAAAATACAGGAGAATTAGGGGGGCTTAAAAAAAGGCCATTCCGTAAACCTATGTTAATACCTCGCTGCATTAAAAGCTCATTTCGGGGGATTTCCAGGCCGCAACGCCTGATTGCAGATAGCTTTATTATACTGGGAAATTAAAATGTAAAATACAAGCATCTTTTCCTCCATATTAATGTTTGATTTTAGTGCTGCTACAGAAAAAATGGAGGGCGATCTTGTTCCCTCAGTCGCAGAGATTTGGGTTAGCTCCCCTTTTAGTTGACCAATTCAATATCTTTACTGCTAAAAAGATGCAATAAAACACTGTAACTCAAGCATGAATACGCCCCTTGTGGGGTAGTTTGAAAGTGAACCTAGGCTCTACTTTTATTTTATGATGTCAGCATAACCCCGCTGGGCTCTATTCGCTACACATCGTTTAACTCCAGGTGCACACGCTGGGACCGGAATAAATCCATCCTGCGAAAGCAGCATTCTAGTATTTTGTTGGGTATTTTAAAATCGACAACATAATTGTGGATTTTTTACATGACCGAGACGACGTCACCAAACATGCACAGCCTTATTAAATACTTATGCCTAGTGTCGCTTTTTGACATTGACATTTTCACATTTTTTGACATTTTGACATTTTTAGACATTTTGACATTTTTTGACATTTTGACATTTTTTTGACATTTTGACATTTTTTGACATTTAAAACACGGTCTAACTTATCGTAAAACACGGTCTAATCTAACGTTAAACACGGTCTAACCTAACGTAAAACACGGTCTAATCTACTCTACTCCACTCTGCTCTACTCTGACATTTTCTTTTGACATTTTGACATTTTTTGACAATTTGACATGTTTTTGTCATTTTGACATTTTTACATTTTTTTTGACATTTACACATTTTTTTACATTTTTTGACATTTAAAACACGGTCTAATCTAACGTAAAACACGATGTACTCTACTCTACTCTACTCTGACATTTTTTTACATTTTTTTTGACATTTTGACATTCGTATTATGAAACGGTGCCCCAAATTAATTATTTTTTATTTTCGATCCCAGGGGGGGAACCGATCACATTTTCGGACGCGGGGCGACTTCAGTAGATTTTCGATCGGACTTTTCCTTCTGAAATCGATTTTGACAGTTAAAAAATGGACCAATTAGAAACTCTTCGCTAAAATGGCACTTTTAGAAGCGGTTTTCTCGCGGTTTTCGTTGGGGGATCGGTAGAAGGCGTCCGGTTCCCCGTTTCAAAACAAAATTTTTCCCGAGTTTTGCCCCCTACCCCCAAAAAATAATTTAGTGAAAAAAAGTGTTTTTCCGAATTTACCCCTAGTTAACTAATCCGGTCCGCCTGCCCTGCAGCTTAATAAAGCTTTGATTTCTTCAGTTTTTAGAAACCCTAAATGTTATTTCTTTCTCTCTACCCTGAAACTTTGTTGGACTTTCTGCCCGATATCTAGAAAAATTTCATAAAAAATTACAATAGCAAAATATAACTTACACAGAGTCTGTGGTTGGCCTCTCAGAGCTAATTTAACCAAACCTTAAAATATGTATATAATTTTTTAACATCTTATTATCATTTTTTAAATATAACTTATTATAAAAAATTCTGTCAGCTTCTTTATTTTTATTTTTTTAATTTTAATGTAGGAACCATAATTTTTTTCACTCTACCCCGACACCCTGTTTGATTCTAGACTAGACTAGATATATAATTTTTTTTGGATAGGAATTTGCAGAAGTGTGGCAATAAATCCCTAAAAAGAAAAAAAAAGAAAAGCAAAAATAATTACCTCAACGCTTAGAATTATTTGTGAACTTTATAGACCAAAATTTGCAATTTTCTATATTAATCCCTTACAGAGAATGTTTTCGTTTTTATAAACATAAGTGTTTGTTTTTCTGCAAAGGTCGTCCACTTACTCAATTTCAGTTACTAAACAAACCTTTTGTAGGAAGCAAGTTGTTATTCGAGCGCCCTTTAGAGCTTTGGCATCATTAAAACTGCCCCAGAAATACAACATATAACTCTCAAAGATGACCATACTAAATTATTCAGAGAAATAATAATAATAATAATCATTTAGTATTTTAATCGCAACAGGTAGATTATTGATCTTTTCGACACTACAAACTTCTCTGTACTGATGTATCCATAAAAAAAATGTCTCATTAAAATATATAAGTGCTTTTGCTGTTTAAAACACAAACTGACTTTGTGTTTTTCAATTTTTGTATGCAGAAAATAACGAGCTAGTTTAATATCACGTACCTCGATCTAAATGGACATTTATTTTATTAATTAATGGATTATTATTTTATTTTATTTATTAACATTTCGCACAAATAAAATATAAAATGAAGGTAATTCTGCCACTTTCAAAGATGTCTAGACCTGTATTACGTTGGGAAATATCCACTTCATTGATATAAAAATCTCATGATATGACCACGCGAGCAAAATGTTTGGCACCGTCACTTACATCCTCGTTACTACGTCCTTGGCACCGTCACTTACATCCTCGTTACTACGTCCTTGACGGATACTGTCAAACACTTTAGGCGACACCTCTATAAATATTTCCAAATCCTAGCACGTGCAAAAATTCGATCGTCAGACTGGATTTAAGAAGCCATGTACTTTTGATTTTTTGACTATTAGAATTGCAACTTAGTGGATTGGAGCTTAAAAAAAAATGCTTTACACCCTACCAATAAAAGGGACCAATATTGGTAAAAACATGTTTACTTCGCAATTCCGTTAAACGAGTTGTTATGATCCGAAGGCAATTCGGTTTAATAAAAGATTTATTGGCCCTGCTACTGCAGGAGCAGGAAATTACATCTATTTTTATCTGGCAAAGAAGCCAATAATTATAATGGACCGTTCAGTTTAGCATGCAATTTTAATACAATGTGGGACAGCGTTCCATTACGTACATATAATGGGACGCACATGTAACAACAGTAAATGCGGGGATTAATAGCGGATTTTAGCGAAAGTGTAATTATGGGATGAAAACTGATCTGACTAGTTATTCCATCGATTTGCCCATTAATATTGACATTAACAAATGAATACGTAATGAGGAATTCGTTACTGTGGAATATTGACAGAAAATTACGGTACGGTATGCTTACGTTAAATTAACGTGAAATTGTGGCAATTTTTTTTATTTTTGCCACACGAATAACCTTATAAAAATCCATAATATTAATGGACACGTTAATTACGTTCGTTCTCCTGCTGGAGAAAAATATCCGCACACGATCGACTTCACCAAGTGGCTCACTTGTGACGCAAAAACATACTTTTCAGCTCCCTCGTTCCGACCTGTTTAACGCTACAGAAATGGAAAATTTCACATAACTTTTCGCGTAACATTCGACTTTTAAAGTTAGTTCAATCATCCTGTCCGACGGAAGTGCGCTGAAAAAGGACTTCCAGACAGCAAAACCCTATTTCAGGAATCATATTCGAGATGTGCGATTTTACAAATGGGCACGGTTATATCTTGCGTTATCCGAAATTAAAATCTTAATAGTAGCGCCTAGTTTATTCCGCAACTATTTTCCGCAGATTTTACATCAAGATCTTGCTCCCTTTATTTTAAAGCGTCTATTAATCGGTTCCAGAGATCTTATTTCCTACATTAGATTTCATAGTGTATCGTTACTCTAAATTACCGCCCATGTTGAAAGTAAATCTGCAACAGCTTTCAAATGCAGCCATGCGCATACCGATGGTTGTCAACACAATAAAATTGATTGCAATAAGCCAGCAGCGAAGAATCTACTTACCCTGTATATAAACGGCGGTCATGATTTGTCAATGTCGATGCATAATTTAGGTCGCTACACCCATTTATTACGTCGGTAAGATGACGAAAAAATAGTGTCAAAAGTTTATTCCTCATAAAATCTTCTGGGATCAACTAAATCATCAGAATTTCATAACCCACATAAAGTACAAAGCTCGCTTTGTGATAAGGCCGTATAAATCAATATTATATGATTGTGTGTAAAATGTTATGGCTTATGGACGTGAAATAACTCCTAATACGGCATCGTATACAAAGGTCGCAAGAATTAAATTCAGTCGGAGTAAACACTTAGAAGCTCCACGGCAATGTTTGTTTCTAGGATCAGCACGTCTCGTACCGATCCTGGTCGGGTGAAATTTATACAACTCTTTTTAGCGGAAAAAAAAAACGATGCTACGTTTTGACACAAGTCAGTCTTTATTATTTATCCGAAACGAAATCCAAACTGCATTAAAAAGAGTTGGATTATGACAGACTTAGGATCGAATAACCAATTTTCAGGACTAATAATGAAAACAAAATATGAATTTTAAAGAATTTTGTATATTCATATTCTGTACAAGATATAATTGACATTTCGATTTAAGTCACTAATTAGCAGGTACAAAATTATAAAATAAGGTTGTCATACGAATGGCATTTATACGTGGCTGGCCTTGACTTTTGGGGACCACGACCACGACCAAGGACAAGGCAGGGCTAGTGTTGGTTTTGATTTATGGACACTTGAAATTCGGCGTTTTAAAAGTCTCTTTCGAATTCGTATTTAATTTTTTTTTCTTGGTCTAGACGAACTATTAACCGGTTGGCAACCCAAAACAATTACAAGCTTTAGCAGAGCACTCACTGAATAGAAATAAAAAATTCTGAAAGTGAGTTCATAATTAATAATAAATTCTTTGACTACTCATATTGAATACACAAAAGAATCTGAATGGTATATTTAGAATACTTGCAAAAAACGAATATACTGACTTTAAATCACCAGCAAATGCACGAAATTAACTTTTACAATTTTCGACTGATACGCATCTTAAGAGTAGGAATAAGAAGAAGCAGATAAGTAATTAATTATTATCTTCTTATTACCATAAAGGTTTGTAGTGCTAGTAAATGTGACGAAATAAGTTTCTACAATTTTTTGCGAATTTACACTGTAAGAAGAAGAGGAAGAAGACGCAGAGGAAGAGGAAGATGAAAAGGAAGAGGAAGACGAAGACGAAGAGGAAGACGAAGACGAAGAAGAAGAAGAAGACGAAGAAGAAGAAGAAGAAGAAGAAGAAGAAAAATAAGAAGAAGGAGAAGAAGAAGAAGAAGAAGAAATAAGTAGCAGCTCATTAATTTTTGTATAACTTATTTCGGATTATCATAAATATTTGTATTGATTTGTAAATGTTTCTACAATTTTCCTCAGATTACCCCGAAGAAGTGATATTATTAAAGGTTTGTGGGCGCGAAAATACATTATAATACTTAACAGTTTCTGATTGATTTTCATTTCAAGAGAAGTAAGAGGATAAAGAAGAGCACTATGAAGACGAAGAAGAAAAGATAGAAACAAATCATTCAGTTTTATATAACTTCGTATTAAATGCCATAAAAATTTGTAGGGCTACCAAATATCCGTGTTTAATAATTTCGTATAATTTCGTATATTATGATAAAGGTTTTTAGGCTCCGAAATGCATTATAATAACAATTTCTGACTGATTTTCACTTTAAGAAGGGTTAAAAGAAGAAGGAGAACACTAAGAAGAAGAAGAAGGAAGAGGAGGAGGAGGAGGAGGAGAAGGAGAATAGCAAAAAGAAGAAGATGAAGAATAAGAAGAAGAATGCTAAGAAGAAGAAGCACGTTAAGAAGAAGAAGAAAAATATGAAGCACATAATTAATTTCTGTATAACTTTGTATTATCATCATGCATGAAGTGGAAATCTGTGATTTATAATTTCATTTAATTTCTTAGTTTTTATGATAAAGGTTTCAAGACTATTACTTCTTACTGATAAAAGTTTGTAGGAGAAGAGCATTAGAAAGAAGAAGAGGAGACATTATTTTTGTATAACTTGGTATCATCATAAAAATTTGTAGGGCTAGTTAATAATGTTACAGTTTTTCATGGATTTCCATGAAGAAGCAGAAATCCGTGATTATTAATTTCCTATAACTTCTTATTTATTATGAGAAATATTTTTAGGACCAGAAATGCATTATAATAATGTCTGGCTGATTTTCACTTTGAGAAGGGTCAAAGGAAGAACGCTAAGAAGAAGAAGGAGAAGAATCGTAGAAGAAGAAGAAAAAGAAGAAGAAGAAAAAGAACAACAAGAAGCATAAATGTTACTACAATTTTTGACACATTTCCACATGAGGAAAATTATTAACTACTGTATAATTTATTTCTTATTATAACGGTTTATAGATCCAAAAATTCAATAACAGTTTTCGATTGATTTCCTCTTTGAAAACAGTACCTAAGAGGAAGAAGAGGAACACTAAAAATAAGAATAAAAAAGTAAAAGCAGGTCATTAATTTCTGCTTAACTTCATATTATTGTAGAGATAAGTGCTATGAAATGTTTCTTCAATTTTTCACGGATTTTCACAGTATGAAAAAAACGAAGAAACTGAAGAAGATTATTAATTTCTGTAGGTTTTAATTATCATAAAAGTTTGTAGGCCCAGAAATGTATGAAAATGACTTACAATTTCCGACGGAACTCCATCCTATGAAAAGAAGAAGAAGAAGAAGAAAAAGAAGAAGAAGAATACCAACTCTGAATATCTGGCTACTTATCCTTATTAGATATTATTTTGTCCTTTTTTTAATTTAAATTTAGAATTTCAATTAACCTTTGCAGCATTTGCCTAATACGTTTCCTTACTTTCTGGTGCTGATTTGTGCGCCCTGTATATAAATACCGAGCGATGAGAATAATATGTAATTTTGAAGCGTAAATCTGGTACCTATTACGGTATTAATTAATATTGGCACTTTACAACGTCCGAGCGCAACTTTTGCTAGTTGAATCATATTTTCCTATAACAATGGATATGTTTCATTTTGATAAATGGATATATCTATCAGACTTCGGCCTGTCATATGAAACACATGACAATATGTATCTGTATTGTAGCCGATATTCTCTAAACAATGATTAATATATATACATACATTTAAGCTTTTCTGTGTTTTCTGTTCAATGATGCAAAACTTCAAGGGCCTAGATTTCAACTATGGCGTATCAGATAAAAAGTTCGATGCTTGAAAGTATCCAAAGGGTTCTTAGATGCTCTGGGAGCTCTATATAATACTCTTAAATCTAAAAGATTACCCGTCGCTAAGCACGTTCTTGGATCTTATTGTAAAACTTTTTTTGAACCCAACTTACTTCTCACCGATGTTTCGGGGATTTCCAAGAGATTTATTGAAGACACTGTTTCTCTAATATGCAGCTCAGAGAATTCATATATACTTTTTATCGGATTTTTCAGGCGAACTTTCTCCCTTGGCGTTATCATTAATTCTGCGAATTTATTTACCCTAAGGACTTTAATGTGTGTTATTTCTGGATCCTCTCGCTTCGACCATGTGCCAGAAGTTTAAACCTGAATTACCTACGCCGAAAGTAGCCGACAAAAAGTAACAGGAGAGCGATAATCCTAGCTTATTTTTTTACATAAAATTACAAAATGAACAAAATTTGGAAATTAATTATGAGTTACCAATTACTTATTACAAAACATAATTTTCTACAGTATATGGCGTAAAAACTTGGTAGTTAATGCATATTTTCCTCGTTTATATTTCATTTGCACTTCCATGGTATCTCGTAAATTATACCCTACATTAAAGTTTAATTTCGCAAAATGCTTCTCGGTTTGTATATCAGAAATGCGATTCGATAAATTAAACTTACCGTTTAATTTACGGTTAGTCCAAAGACGCAATTTTATCGCAATATTTGCCAGGAAAATAGTTGCATTGGAAGTTGTTCATAGTTTCAATAATAAAATGCGTCAGAAAACTGAGCGGTACGCCATTTTTAACCGGTTTTATTGGCGGCGCATCTCGGAAATCCTTATCAGATCAAATTTAAAAAAAGTATGCACCTATTGATGTACACATCACGTCTCGGCCGGGTTACGTAATAGGTTTTATGGCCAGTTACTGTTGTTATTAAACTAAAAAAAATAAACGTTCCATTTGGTATGAGCTAAATGAACCCTGTACACATAAAAACATGTAACTAGTGCATTACGCCGGGAAATAATCTCGTGTACAAAGTTTAAAGTCCGGGCATTACAGACGAAAACTACCCTTAATCCATGGCAATTCATATTTTCATACGACGTTTTAGTAAAACATAGCGATAGCTCCCTATACACACACACAATAATTTGTGTTGTAAATTAGCTTATGTCGTGTAGAGAATTTAACTTTTCTATCCATTATCCAAATCTATGTTTCGGCTGCTATTACAATAATTATTACGTCACGTTATATTTGCTGCCAATAATAACAGGCTAGCGTTTCCACCAAATATCGTTTAAGGATATTAATAGCAAGCCTACGAAATTTTATTCACATAACAACCAGTCCCTTCGTTAATTAATTATGGCGACTTAGAAGGCTCCGATCAGCTGCGCCAAATAAATTAATATAATGGGGTACTGGTGTAACTAGCTCGAAAATTTTTGTTTTAGACTGAAACCGAACGAATTGTATGTTAATGAAGTGAAAATATGCGTTTTGCTTCATCCTTGCCGTACTAAAACCACGACTTGTCCATTAAAATAAAATCTCGAATTTATGCAATTACAGGAATTTATATGTGTATATTGCTGGGTTCATGCTAATAAAGATAACATCTTTGCGAGTCTCTCACCACCGCTGCGAAAAATTAATATGTGATGATGTCATATCGAGTTAAAATTTCTTTGGAATGATATTACTATTTTTTGCACAGCACTGCCGCATGTTAATGTTTCAAGGATGTGTAATTAATGATCTCTCTTAAAACTATATATAAACAATATATTATATGTGATCGTGAAATGTTTACTAGTGGTTCTTGTAAACGCAGTAATCTTTATAATTAGTCATGATTTTAAAAATATGTAATTAGTAGATGCAGTAGATAAAAATAAAAAAATTAACCGGTAAGAGATATTTACATCTGTACTGTTTGTTTATCATATTTATAAATAAAGAATACAGTTACAAGTCGATTTTTTCCAATTTTTTAATTTTTAAGGTTAAGGTTTCCGTTTCAATGAACTAAGCAGCTTGTAAACTACCACTAGAAACTATAGGTCATGATTTTTACAGTGCGCAAAAATAATATCAATTTATCTTACCAAAAGCTCAAAAGTGTGTAGAATAGAGTCTCTTACCTGTAACAAACAAAAATATATTAGTAGTTAATTCACACATTATTAAGATTACGGTTTATTCTTTAAAATTGAAAAAATAAAAAGAAATAAAGCTTGACAGCCCCTGCGGGGCTGTCTGCTCCGATTAGTTAAGTAAATCGACGAGAAATCGAAAATTATTTAAAAAAAATTTTTTTGGGTACAGCCCCTTTGGGGCTGTCTGTGGCTGAAAAGTATGTTTCTTTCGTTAAATGTCAAAAACATGTCAAAGTGAAGTTTGAGAATGGGTACCGAAGCGGTCTTTGGGTGAATAGCACGTTTTTTCGTTGATTTTCCAGAAAACTGTCAAAAATTACGTTTAAACGTCAAAGGGAAGGAGGGGTCCTAGCGAGGAACCGAAAATGGTTTCGGGGTCCTGAAGTCGCCCGGATTACGAAACTGATATCGTTTTTACCCTAGGATCAAAACAAAAAAAAAATTAAAGTTCGCCAGATCGACTATAAGCTGCAATATGTCGGACGGACTATGCATTCCAAAATAAAAATTTGCGAAATTTTAACAAACTTTGAAAAGTTATAAAAAAATTCGTATCTCGAATAATATCCAAAATGGACCTAAAAAAAACGACCAACTTTAATGAAAATGAAGCTTTTTATTGGGAAGATTCCATCCATTTGTACGTATCAACTGGTCAACATAAATAAAACGCAAATATTAAATAGCAAACGGAACATAATAGTATTATATTAACCTCTGGAGATATAAAAGAAGCTATAAAATCGAGAAGTGGCGAATATTTCAAACTTAGACATGCAAATTGGCCATAACTGATTAAATTTGCAAAGGGTCGTGGGCAGTTTGGTTGCAGGCGAAGCCTCTCCCCTTTCCTATTTTCGTTCTCGCAGGATCCCGCTTTGTAATTTTTGAATGTCTTCTCCTTTCTATCGATTTCCAGCTTTGAAGGGGCTCGTACAGGCATTCGAATAAAACGTATTCGAGCCACAAAAGTCACTATCGGATTTTACATTTGTTTTTCTGTTCGAATCATCTTAAAACCGTCTTGTTTGCTAACCAAATAAGGCCGTATCTCGCAGATGTTTTATCCAAATTGACTTCTTTATTCTAACGAATGTATCAAGGCCCTAAATGAAGGGACGACGTTTCGCCCTCAAAGGTTTTATTTCAGTCTACCGACGACGCAAAATAATTACATAATTCTCGACGAAATTATTGTCAAAAATACAATACATTTTTAATATTTAAGAAACGTTTAGTCAAAACAAAAAATTACTTTCAAGGCTCCTTTTCGTTCTGAAATTTGGGTGGGAGTTTTTAGGCGAACTAACTATCCGTTTCGGATCGTAAACTATTTCAAAGAAAAACATAAATAGAACATAAACTGCATATCTTTCAAAATTCCTGCATTAATGATTTTCAAAACGACATGTCTTTCCGCGTCAATATTAATCGAAAATTTAACATGAACATAAAGAATATAACATAATAAATAATATTTAGAGTAAATTTTTTGCTACAGTTCTATTTCGACGTTGCTGAAAATATGAATTTATTCTGGTTAAAAAATATTTCTTACAGCTACAACTTCTAGATTTATGAATGCAGAAAAACATATTATGATAACGATAGAATACAGTTTATATATGGCATATTCCATTTACTAGAATATGATTAAAAATTGGAACTTCTTCGGTTTTACTATAGATTTCAGATTTGCCATCATCATTTGTTTTTTGATGTTTTTTACCTCGAAACATGGGACTAGGTTGAACCACCCTGTACACTAATCAGTTCTATTTTATGTGTTTTTGCGTCAGTGGATAATTATAGACGCGGCGGAATATTTACCGCATACTAAAAAATTAAGATTGATTTGTCGGTAAAGCAAGACAATTAAAAATAAACCCTGTTTATTATAAATATATAGCTTGTTGGTGTGCGTGATACCATCAATGAATATTTTGCGATAACGTCGCGCATAATATGACAAAGCCGCCACAACTCACGATTTTTGAATAAAAGATAAATCCTGCCTCGATAAATAAACAGAAATATTTTATCGCCTTTCACATTTTACGAGTTGGATTTGTTTATTGCAGGCGTTTCCTTTGTTTACTTAATGGTATAATTAACTGTCGATTAGCAGTAAATTAAGTAGCTCTATTTCAGCCGCACAAAATAAACTCCTGCTAAATACAATCTATTGTCAGGAGAATTTGAAGATAGATCATTGCTACACCACTATTATTATGCGATATTAGATCCAAAACCTGCATAAAGAAGGAACAAACGTTCAAGATTAATGAAGTTAAAATACAAAGGGGGAATGTGACTATGGCAAGAAATTTAATTTCCGTTCGAAAAGAAAATATGATACAAAGTGATGGCAGTAATACTTTGAATAGGAAAGAGAAAAACTTCGCAATTATTATTCTTTTTAGACTGATGCGCGCTGCGCCGCCAGAATTGTTAAATATCTAAAATTCGCAAGTTATTGTGACACCGAACGAACAAAAGTAGTTTTTCCAGGAGGAGGTTACACATTTGGAAACTCGCAAACACGCGTATGTACTGTTTTGCCAACAATGTCTTGAAAAAACAGCCGAGTAAGTTGACACTGGAACATTCATTGTCAAGGGTAGTAAAAAGTCTAATATAATGAATTTGATATCACGAGTTTGTTATAAGTTTGATATTACGAGTTTCATTTAATGAGTTTGATATCAAAAGCTTCATACAATGAGTTTGATATAATAAGTTTGGTATCACATCACAACCTTCATATAATGAGTTTATAATAAGAAGTTTGATATAGGAAACTTCAATTAACGAGTTTGATATAATTAGTTTGATATCATAAGCTTCGTCTAATGAATTTGATATAATCAGTTTGATTTCACGAGCCTCATATAATGAATTTGATATCACGAGCATCATATAAGGAATTTAATATCACGAGCTTGTTACAAATTTGATATTACAAGTTTCATTCAATGAGTTTGATATAATAAGTTTGATATAAGTTTGAAATAATAAGTTTAATATCACGAGCTTCATTTAATGATTTTAATATAAGTTTGATTTCAAAAGCTTCATATAATGAGTTTGATGCAATAAGTTTTACATCACAAACTTCATTTGATGAGTTTGATATCACAAACTTCAAATAATGAGTTTAGAATAACAAGTTTGATATAGGAAACTTCATTTAATGAGTTTGATATAATTAGTTTGATATCAAAAGCTTCATCTAATGAATCCGATATAATTAGTTTGATATAACAAATTTCGTATAATGAATTTGATAAAACTAATATGATTTCATGAGCCTCATATAATGAATTTGTTGTAAGTTTGATATTACGAGTTTCTTTTAATGAGTGATATAATAAGTTTGATATCAAAAGCATCATACAATGAGTTTGATGTAACAGGTTTTACCACAAGCTTCATTTGATTTAGTTTGATATAATAAGTTTGATAACACAAGCTTTATATATTTAATGAGTTTGACGTCACAAATTTGTTATAATAGGTTTAATATCTCATTTAATGGGTTTGATATAATTAGTTTGATATTACAAACTTCATATAATGAATTTGATATAACTAGTTTGATTTCACGAGCCTCATATAATGAATTTGATATCACGAGCATCATATAAGGAATTATATATCACGAGCTTGTTACAAATTTGATATTACGAGTTTCATTTAATGAGTTTGATATAATAAGTTTGATGTGAGTTTAAAATAATAGGTTTAATATCACGAGCTTCATTTAATGATTTTAATATAAGTTTGATTTCAAAAGCTTCATATAATGAGTTTGATTCAATAAGTTTTATATCACAAACTTCATTTGATGAGTTTGATATAATAAGTTTTATATCACTAGCTTCAAATACTGAGTTTAGAATAACAAGTTTGATATAGGAAACTTCATTTAATGAGTTTAATATAATTAGTGTGATATCACAAGCTTCATCCAATGAATATGATATAATTAGTTTGATATTACAAACTTCATATATTGAATTTGATTGAACTAGTTTGATTTCACGAGCCTCATAATGAATTTGATATCACCAATTTATTATATGTTTGATATTACGAATTTTATTTAATTAGTTTGATATCAAAAGCTTCATGCAACAAGTTTGATGTAATAAGTTTTATCACAAGCTTCATTTGATCAGTATGATATAATAAGTTTGATATCACAAGCTTTATATACTTAATGAGTTTGATATCACAAATTTGTTAAAATAGGTTTGATATCACGAGTCTCATTTAATGAGTTTGATATAAAAATAATAAATTTGATATCATAAGCTTCCTATAATGAGTTTAAAATAATAAGTTTGATATCGCAAGCTTCAATTAACAAGTTTGATATAATAAGTTTAGCATTATGAGTTTGATATAGTTAGTTTGATATCACAAGCCTCATATAAAAACTTTGATATTACGAGTTTGTTATAATAAATTGATATCACAGACTTCATGTGAATTTGAAATATTAAGTTTCATATTACGAGCTTCATATAATGAATTTGATATAGTTAGTTTGATATCATGAGCCCCATATAATGAATTTGATATTGCGAGTTTTTTTACAAGTTTGATATTACGAGTCTCATTTAATGAGTTTGATATAATAAGTTCGATATCACAAGCTTTATGTAATAAGTTTGATATCACGAGCTTCATTTAATAAGGTTGATATAATAATAAGTTTGATTAATGATTTTGATATAAATTTGATATCACAAGCTTCAGTTAATGAGTTTGAAATCAAGAGTTTGTTATAATAAGTTTCACAAGTCTCGTCTATTAAGTTCGATATAATAAATTTGATATCACAAGCTTCATATAATGAGTATGAAATAATAAGTTTGATATCGCAAGCTTCACTTAATGTAATTTTAATTATGATATAAGTTTAAAATGAGTTAAAAATAATAAATTTGATGTCAACAAGCTTCCTATATAAATAATGAGCTTAAAATAATAAGTTTGACATCACAAGCTTCATAATATGAGTTTGATATAGTTAGTTTGATATCACGAGCCTCATATAAAAACTCTGATATTACGAGTTTGTTATAATAAATTAATATCACAGGCTTCATGTGAATTTGAAATATTAAGTTTGATATCACGAGCTTCATATAATGAATTTGATATAATTAGTTTGATATCATGAGCCCCATATAATGAATTTGATATTGCGAGTTTTTTTAGAAGTTTGATATTACGAGTCTCATTTAATGAGTTTGATATAAGTTCGATATCACAAGCTTTATGTAATAAGTTTGAAATAATAAGTTTGATGTCACGAACTTCGTTTAATGATTTTGATATAAATTTGAGCTTCATATAATGAGTATGAAATAATAAGTTTGATATCGCAAGCTTCACTTAATAAGTTTGATATAAGTTTAATATGAGTTTAAAATAATAAATTTGATATCACAAGCTTCCTATAGTGAGTTTGATTTAATAAGTTTGATATCACAATATGAGTTTGATATAGTTAGTTTGATATCACGAGCCTCATATAGACTTTGATATTACGAGTTTGTTATAATAAGTTGATACCACAAGCTTCATATGAGTTTAAAATATTAAGTTTGATAACGAAAGCTTCAATTAATGAGTTTGATATAATAAATTTAATATCTTGAGTTTAAAATAATAAGTTTGATATCACGAGCTTCATATAATGAGTTTGAAATAATAAGTTTGATATCGCAAGCTTAATTTAACGAGTTTGACATAATAAGTTTGATATCACGAACTTCATATAATGAGTTTGATATCATGAGTCTATTAATAATAATATTACTGTTATTGTTATTCGGCTGTCTCTATTTATCGTCGAAAAATTTATGACACAAAAAAAAGTATATTTCGTGCATCAGAACCATAAACTAAACCAGCAAACACAAATTATTAGCGCAATACTTTTTTGAAACTGAATTTCAACGTAATCCCGTCTGTCACGTAGGCAAAATACTCGTTGGTACATACATATACCTGATTAAGTATGATATACTCAAATATATGCACCTTCTACATCTATTTTGGAAATATTCGTATTCAAAGCCGCGCTCAAATCACCAAAACGTGTAAAATATACTTCATATCGTCGCCGCATGCAGCGCAAATGTATTGTTATGTTGTTTTTGTATCTTCGGCAGGCTGCAATAAATGGTTATGCTAGTCAGTTGTATTGATGTTAGAACTGCAATTGTATGCATGAAACTATAAATTCAGAATCCATTTACTGAGTGCTGAAAATTTTTTCAGGGTAGCTAAAAATTTACGTATCGCGTTTGGAATATTTTTGTGAAGGTGATTTAATCAAAGCGTCTTTCAGTTAGGTTATCATTTATGAGACAACGAATAATAGTTTGTAGACGTTTTTGAAATTAAGCCAAAAATTAGTCAAAATCAAAGCAACGTTGTTGTCAAGTTATGAAGAATTATTCAACGGAATATTCAAAACAATTGTTGAAATATATTTTATTACCCAAAATTAAAAAATGTAGACTGGCTGTTTTCCATTCACGCCAACTTAACAAAAAGATAAAAAATGAAAACGCTTCCTGTCAGCACAAAAGAAATATTGATGCCAAGTGTTTTAAAAATTCCCGCACCAGCCTATTACAACATAAACGCTAAATTTGAAGATTAATGATATAATTAGCTATATTATTAACACCCTTTAATCAACACCAGCGCTCAAGTGCCCCGGCCGAAAAATACGCAAAATACAATTCCGTTAAAACTGTAATTTCCAGCTTGCTCAATGGCCAAACGTCTAAATATAAAAAAAGTCAATTAAGCAGAGTGAGTTTTATCTTCATTTCCATTCACGCAATTTTTGTATTACCTCATTGTACGTATTTCCCAGACTTACGTTTCGCAGATTGATATTTAAAGATTAAGAATAATTAATGGGCCCTTACTTCGATAACACATTACAAACAAAACACTTTGCGACCGAGAAACAAAAAACGATCACACGCTGGAAATGGCGCATTTAAATTAATTTCCTAAATATTCTTGTTTGAACATTTTTCGTCACTAACGCGATTTCTCGATGCGATTATGCGAAATTTTCCACATCCACGCCTACCAACAATGTATTAGCTAGGGATCGAACCCAGTCCATGATAGACAATTTGACCAAACGCTCGCCTCGCCAAACTACAGCTATTGCCTGAATTTTATCAATACAATGCTTTCGATTTCTGGAGCAGTAGATGATAGAGTTCATTTAAAACGATGTTAGGATCCTAAGTTCATAACTCTTAGACAGGCGAGCGTTTATTCTAGACGAACGGCTTGAAAGGAGCCACGGACCGTTCCATACAATTTGCGTTATATGGGCCACTGCAAATTTCAAGGGTCGTTTAATAAACATGGAGTGGCGGCCGGCAATGGGAAAGGAGGAGTTGTTTGATCAGGGACGCCCGACTTGGAATACGTGTGATCAGCTCTACACTAACTTTAATCATTAAACCTAGTGCCGACCAAAACCTGAGACAAGGGCCAGTCGACACTAACAATATCTATTGTACATGGTCATTAATGCACCATTTGGTCGTAATGCGTCCTTACAACAGGAAGCTCCTATCAGACTGAGTTGATGAATATCCAGCTTTGAGGAGCCAGACGTTAAATACAGGGTAATCTGAAGTATCTTAGTAGCAAAATAGTATATTAAAAGTCTTCACTAAAAATTTTGCTTTTAATATTGTCTTTTGTTAAGGGTAAGTACGCGAAAGTATTTTTGTTCCTCCAATAACGTCGAGTAATAAATAAAGTCCTCACTGGATAAAACTAAACACGACAAACGATAATGAATTCAAAGAGCTCGCAATAAAGGCGATATCCAAAATTCCTCATACAGCTGAATATATGAATACAGAAAAGCTCTCCAGGATTCGATAACGTATCTTGGTTACAAAATAAAAGGCAATGTAATTAAATATGGTTAATATGCTCTCGACATGTATCTGCAAATATTCCACGTTCCCCCAGCTATCTTTATTATACAGATAGAAGTTAATAAAACACAGCTACACATACAAGATTTGGTGAGAGGGTGGACCAAAAAAAACTACAACCTCAAATTTTCGCTGGTAATTTTTTTGTTTATATATTCGAAGTCTTTTGTCTTTAATTATTTAAACAACGAGTTATTAATTTATCTACTAGTTTCAAGTTCTCTTAGGAAAAATAAATTTTTCGACAACACAGGCCTGCGTGGACGGGAAATTAACGAAAAATGCCCCCGGGCGGCCGACCGAAGTAGCGTCGCGCCAAAACGATTTTTATCTGCGATTTATTCACCGTTGATTAGACTCGTAAGGGGCGCTCTGGGAGAAATATCGCAATAAAGTTGACGGATTTTCCAGACGAATTTCTCACTGCTGTTGACACGCATAAGCCCTTGAGGCACTTCAGTAGTGCGCGTATATATTATTCCGCCGAGATTATAATGATGTAAGCTGAAATTTGGATTCTGCGTGACAAGGAACTGATGAGGATGGGAGTATTTTTAGATATCCTCCGATCTAGAAGTTGACTTAATCCAATTTGTAGAGATAATAGGAGCGTGGGGCAGATCCTCGTAATTGGTTTTCTTAAATTTATATAGCCATGGTATTATCCCTCAGTCCAGTCGCCAAAGAGATTAATCGAATATACATAGTATACGGCCAATTGAAACACATCAGTCTGAAGCGTTGCCAGGCGCCTCGGCACCAATAACAAGCAAAAGCAAATCATAGTCAGCCTCTGACGATCAAAACCAATGAATATATGAATCTCCACCTGTTGGAGCTGCTTCAGTTTCGGTTTCAAGTTTCGTGGTGCAATTTTAATTGATGAAGATGAATATTTTGTAAAATCGGAAACATTTTCTATATCCGTATCGGGATCAAATGAATTGAATCGAAATCAAATTACAAGCAAGATTACAACTGAGGCAATAAAGTTTCGTTGTCCCCTCCACGAGTCAATAAGTTATTTCTGTGACTCTAATAAGGTTTAATACGACCACTTTGCGTCGTCTCTTTTAATTTACTTCTTTAATCAATTATGGTGTAGATTCCCTTCAATCAGACTCTTGTGGGGGTTCAGTTGTGTACAAGAGTAGCCAATTAATTAACGTTAGGGAATGATACTGAGAAGCCTTTGTGATTCAATATTACACACTTGTTCATAAAACTAACCTTTGTAAAGAAATCCTCGCTATACTACGTATTATACCCGGTATACCTCTATAATAGAAAAACGTATATTGGTTTTTATTTAAGCTCTCAATTTCGCAAAACCGCAGACATCGGCAGAAACAGACCTGGCCGGCATTAGATATCATCTCGAAGTCATTTGTTCCCGATTTAATTCCTCGGTGAACCTTGCCACTAATCCATATTTAACCGTCTTTATTTATGATCAATGAAAACCCCGGCTCGGTTCAGTCGGTAGCTTAATTTATTTCGAACATGACGATAAGCTTAAACGGTGTTCCAAACAATAAGCCAATGTGTATCGCTGCCTGTTGACACGTTTACCTAATCAGGACGCGAACTAACAAGGATTTTAACTAGTTTCAGCTGCAACAACCTCCGCAAGTGTGGCTGTATTAAGCGCGGGGGAATGTTACACGCACCTGTCGCGTCGGTCGGTTTGTTTAACAAGTCGCTGATAAGAAATTTAACGTGTACGTTCAAGTAATCTTTTTTTTTTAATCTTTTATCGGCAGGATTTTTTATAGATTTGTCACAAAATGCATATTTGAGCAGACATTTTAGTTGTCAAATATAAAGCGAGAAATATATTTTTCCTACGAGCGTGCGGAAAATACCACTTTTCCGCACGCATTTTAGTTTCGAAAGTTGCACTTTTCCGCACTAGTGTGGAAAAGTACATTTTTCCGCACTAGTGCGGAAAAGTACAGCTTTCAAAACTTAAATGGGTGCGGAAAAGTAATTATATTTTTATTTGCATTTTTGGGTAAGTTATAATTACATTTTGAAAATGTGATCACGCTCCTAGGAAAAATATTGTTCTTAACACATGCGGAAACTGTCTTTTCCGCACTCGACTGCTTGACCGAACTCCGCTTCGCGTCGTTCGGTCAACGGCAGTCACGTGCGGAAAAGTACCACTTTCCGCACTTGTTAGGAAAACAACTATATTATTTTCCTCATTTTGACAAAAACTGCTTATATTATAGTAATAACTTTACTACTAAATTTATCTTTAGTTTATTTATTGAGAAAAATATTTGCTTCTTTTACTACTTTGAGAGCATATTTTTTGTTTTTATTTTGTTTTTAAAGGTCTCTCTTCGCTTTTGTTATCTGCCCAATAGAAAACTTGCACATTCAACATAATTGAAGTCCTTCCAGACAATGCGAAAGGGGCTAGGAAAACCGATCCCTATTATATTTTTGCGTTTCAGCTGAAAACTTTCAGAAGTACGGCTGAAAAGTTGCAAATTGGTATTTTTAATTGATATCCACGTTAATTTAATGCCGCCCGCGGACGTGAACTTCAAAATAATTTTCTCATTTAAAAATTTCCAGATTACCTTCATTAAATGGAAAGGATATCATGTTGCAACTGACAAGTTCTTTTTCAGATGATAATTGCTTTGTTTTAATAAAATTTACGTACGACTCCGGGGGAAGCAACTTTCTAAGCACAACACGTGTTGGGTAATTTTAATTGTCCTTACAACTGCGGCGACCACTTATTTACCAACCTATTCTAGTGTTTTAGGACTCATACTCGCCCATTACAAAAACACAGCCAACCAACTACTTAATTTGTCGGGCTGGATCTACTTATTTTATTGTAACAAATGTACAACTCGTTACAAGTACGCGGGATGGAGATAACACTCAGTATGAGGGGTCTTTCATTTTAAGCTGTAATTAGCATTAAAGAAATAGCAGTTCTTTTGCTTTTCCCACTTTAGCCATAATTCGAACATTTTTGTAAAAGTTAACAAGAGGGTCATTCTTTAAATAATGAATAAGTCAACTACAAGTGTTATTGCTTCCTTTAAAAACTTATAAATCAGAAACAAATTCGAAACCCTCTGTACAGATTGATTTATAACGTGCACTAAACATTGTCAATACGATATTTTAGAAACCCTTACTTAGGTCAGTTAAATTGCAAACACATGTTGGTTACATTGCGAGTATCTGAAAGCCCATTAATTAATTCATGAAACACTCCATTATCGACAATGTAAATAATATTAAGTTAGGTAGAGTCTATATACACCTGAGCTAGGTTTTGTCCCAATAGTAGTAAATGAATCTTAAGAATGGGTTTCCCTCAGCTCGAGTTGCGAATGCAGGTGCTATATAGAAATAGTTTATATGAGTTGTATTCGCATGATTAGGTTAATTAATTAATATTAGGCGTATGGAAACTTATTTAACGGGGACAAGGCACTTGTCCTAGGATAGTAATTTTCCATCACGTCGGCTTGGCAGAGCACATAGGTTCAACCCTAGTCTAAGTAAGATAGTCAGAGGCGGGGCGGGTTTCAATTGGTCAATTCTTTTTCACTTAGCTTACCCCCGCAAGTCAACAGCCCCTCAGGATAGTTCGAACCTGATGTGCTAAATCCTGAAACTTTTAGAATAAAGCCTAAATAAAGTCATTTATAAACAATGTATATCAAGCAAAGAGAATTGTAAAAAATTTTAGAAATCACTTTTCGTTTAATCGTTGTGCTGTGAACATCTTTCTTTTTGTGTGTCATTGGTAAGAAATAATAATAAACTAAGTGTTTATTCGGTAACTTCTAATTTGTTTTGTGTTAAGTCTAGACCGTTTTCATATTGCCAGTAGAGTCAGTTATTCGTTCTTTATTATTTTTGTAAATTAGACTAGTGTAAGTAAAGATTTTTGGATAAAAGTATAAAATGTAACTCGGTCAGTAAAAACTGTTATATTATCATTACCCTGGAGAACACGTCCTCGTTTCTAATGCACGTTCAAACTTAGTTGCAGGTTGCAGTGTTTATCTTTCGCTACGCCCCACGACAATGTGGCGGATTAAACAATCTTGCATGCACAACGTACTTGGAAAACTGTAATTTTGAAATATTCAAATCTGCCATGTAATAAATATATACTTGTTACATAAGACTTCCTTCAAATAGACATGAGTATATCAACGGGTCGTAAAATGCAACACATGAGTGCGGAAATGGGACACTTTGAAGTTCTTATATACTGCACAATAAAAGTCATGTCGAACGAATTTGTAGCACAAAGTATGTTGTTTTTCATCTTGCAGTGTTAGAGCACAGATGTAAGTATGCCTCGAGCCAATATGTTTGTTATTATTTTAATTCTGGAAAACTTGCCTAATACGCTTAATTTTTATCACGATAGTATAAATCGATACCGAATTAATAAACTATTTTAATAATAGACAGCTCCAGTTGGTAAACCACGTGACCACAGTTTTGAGGGCTGTAACAAAGTGATTTTTAGACAGTTAAGACAGCCCCCTCGAAACTATACTTTTAATATAAGTTGAATATGGTGACCTGCTGGTTTGACGTGTGTATTGCAAATTAAGAAAGTAATTGTTTAACGAATATTTGAATTACACTAATAGAAGAATTACAACGAGCAATGCGAAGAGAGCTTCCTAATATATCCGTGGCGGCGCGTAAACTCCTGCCACTCCCCAATTTTCATCGCATGTTCAAACAACGCTTATTTCCGGTGAGCTTTTCTGACTGCTTGTTGAATGACTTATCTCGCAATATCTTATTATGAATAAATGGGAATTAATTCCCAGAAATCGCTGGTACATAATTTCTCCTTATCACCCCAGTCGACATCGCACACTTAACATACATTTTTTCGTCTGATAACAACGACACGCACTCCGTTTACCCTAAGTGGGCGAGTTGTATTTGTTGTAATTTGCAAATTTACGACGCAGTTCCCTTTGCGTGACAATAATTATTAGACGCTGAATAATAAACGATTTCAACAAATAGTTGTTATTCTTTTGTGCTGAATCACCGCAGGTACATCTTAATCGAATACGACATTTATTATACAGACTATTTCACTCACCTTAAAATTATCACATAATCTGAACAATCACAAACCAAAGACAGCTTGTTTTACAGCGAAAACACCGACTGTCTTTCAATTCTAATTGGTCTATCAGCGTGGTGTTTTCAACGACGTAACCATGGATACGGATGGCCGTAACCATGGATACGGATGGCAAAGCAAAGTTTGACATTTGACATTAATTATAGAGACGGACGTCAAAATGACGGTGCTACTTCAAGTGAAGTTATCAACCAAAATATTTGTTCGTGAAATAGTCTAATGAAATACCACTCGTGATTGAATTTATCATATAAGTCTGTCTTTTGTTTCTAAACTCAACTGAGTTGCTTAAAAACACCACTCGTCCTGCGGACTCGTGGTGTTTCCAAGCAACTCAGTTTCGTTAGAAATAAATTGACAGACTTATCGCGAAAATTCAACCTCTTGTGGTATTACTACTGAAAAGACCGATGAGGTTCGAACATGGGTATTAATTTGCGCGATTTACTTGTGCCTGTTGTAGGCAAGCGGACACAGTGGTGGGAATCGTGGACCTCCGCGCTGAAGCCGATGGCTCTCGCGTCTACTGTTCCTTGCTTGGATTCTTTTATAATAATTTTTATTACACCTGCAACACTCGAGGTGCAGCGACAATTAATTTTACGTCGTAGAATCACATTTTTGTTGCGAAAAAACAAAAATGGAAATATTTAAATGTGTTTTAAGATTTTTTTTAAATTACAATAATTAATCCTATCTAGGATGAATTATTGAAGTTGAAAAAATTTCGAAACGTTGGTCCAGAATACGTAAATCAAATTTCTTTCAGACATGAGTTCTACATCCCAACACGGTTAATGAGATACTAACAGTCTGCTCCTGACTGCTGAGCTGAGCAGTGAGTAGTGGCCACAGCGCACTGCCGCACCCTTCTCCTAATGTCGTCTCTTTTCTATTTTTGTTGGACTAGGCTCATCGACAATAGATACATTAGAACTACAATTACTTAACAAGCATTTCCAAGTACATTTTTGACTCTCAGTTAAATTACGTTAAGGGCTGCAATACCTGCAACACGTAGGATGTAATTTAAAACGAACCTTGACACATTTGCTGGGTGTTATTGAACACGCTCCACATAATCCACCGTTAATTACAAGCTATGCATTTCAGCTTTTGGTATACACAGAACGTTTTCAATCTGCATTCGAGAAATTAGAACGTAGCTGATGAGCAATTAACAACCCACATATTCAAAACAATTGTTAGGGATATGGAAAAATATATTTTGATACAGTATTTCGTCACAAATCAACCAATGATTATTTTTATATGCGTAAGTTGGCAACAGCCCCTCAGGCGATAGTTCGAGCCTGATGTGCTAAATCCTGAAACTTTTAGAAATCATTTTTCGTTTAATCATTGTGCTGTGAACATCTTTCTTTTTGTGTGTCAGTAAGAAGTAATAATAATCTTAACTAAGTGTTTATTCGGTAACTTCTGATTTGTTTTGTGTTAAGTCTACATGACCGTTTTCATATTCCCAGTAGAGTCAGTTATGTAGGTGATTCCTCCACTCCGAAGTAATGATAAGATGCGAGAGACCGGCACATATAAATACGACAGAAAAAGCGAGGATGCATTATTAACGTCTTTAGCCTTTCTCACGTGCTAAGATGGGACAAACACAAAATTCTCACGGCGAGCCAATCGATCACCATAAACAGAACGTTACAGCAAGTCAACAGTAGTTTTTGCCTGTTGTCGGATATTTACGGCGACTGTCAATTCTTCCATCTCTATATGAGGCAAAATCTAGATAAAGACACAATCCGATTAATTGCTATGACTGACTCTGTAGAATCATCTAATGTGGGCTTTAAATAAACTCAAGTACGAGGGAAATAATTAAAAAAAAACGACGTCTATACGTTATAACACCCCCGGGCATGATGCCACACAGGCGACACATTCTCCAGTTTTTTCCCTTAGAAATCCGAACAATCACTGTTCTCAAGCAGCCGTCAGTTTCCAACAAAATAAATAATTACAACAGACACCAATAGAGCGAACCTGACGTGGTTGCGATGTTCAGCGAAAATAAATTCTAATTTAATATTTGCCTTTTCAGGAAACAAACCCCAGAATACAACGACGGTAACTTTTAATTTGTACAACCCAATTTAATATGTATCTAGACGTCTTCCAATGTTTTCTAACCGAACAAAGTAATTTAACTTTCTCGAAGTTAAGGCAATTTTGCTTTAATGAGTTACTTCTACATACCTGCCGAGGTAGAGGCACACCCACGCCGAGAGTTCCCTAGTCGCTTAAAAACAGCTATAAACAGATTATCCTATTGGCGGAATTCTATTTGGTTTTAAGTGACAAAGGAATTCTTGTGTTGACCACGAACATTCAAATAATCAACGAACAGGCAAAACCGGATACTATTCTACAAATCATCAGCTCCCCAAGAGCCCTAGAATCGATCCAAATTAGAACCTAGGAAGGCATCGAAATAGCCTATTCCGTGACAGGTGAGACGGATGTCGCTGCCCAATTCTCTTTCGAATTGAAAACTCCTCCGATTACCCCGTTTTGCGCTCACCCATTTACAGAAAATTATATAGGGCCTTAAGTGTAAACGCTATATTTGTACGACAATGAAAGGCGGCATGCATGGCGATCCGGGTTATATGGTCAGGGGCGGGTCAGAGCCGATGCAAAGATGGCCCTAATAGATAAAGGGTATTACGTGCGGTCGATCTAAGACAAAGGATCGATCGTAGTTGAATAATCATCAGCCTGTGTTTGTGGACTCCTGCCTGCACCCCCCGCCAGTGTTATATCGAATTTCGCTCATACACAGGGATTGTGGTTTGTTTGTCGACGCATTACATTGCCTTTTGTGTGGTGTTTTTTGGCCAACAAAGCACACCCAGCGGCGAACTCGTACTTTGAAATTGAATACAGACACTTTTATGTCAGTAAAGGACTAATCATCAGATGTGACTTAGTTGTTAATACGAGAAAAAAATAGACAGAGACGAATATATATATGAATTTTATTGCTGGTTATAGTAAGTAAAGGAAGCAATTAAAATCAAACGAATTTCTCATTTAATTAGAAAAAACAATTTTGAACAAATTGAAAACAATTTTTTCCCAAAGTGTCAAAACTATTGGTTGACGTAAAGAAGGCTTGACTGACCGGTTTCGCTGTAATGTTCTTATTACGCATAAGCAAATTTTAAAACTCTGGAACAAATGAAAACCAATTAAACACCAAATCCTTCCCAAAATATCAAAAAGATCGGTTCGCATGGTTGGGAAGCTTTGACCTAGCGGAGTCTTCGCTATAAGTTTCTTACTTGACTAGAATCAACTCTAAAACTCTAGAACAAATTAATAACAAATTTTTCCCAAAGGAGGCTTGACCAAACGGTTTTCTCTATCCTCTGATTGTGGTACTTAGCAAGAAAAAATTCTAAAACTCTGGAACAAATAAAAATCATCTGATACCAAATTTTCCCTAAATTATCAAAAAAACCAGTCGAAATGGTTTGCAGGAGTAAAGGAAGCTTTACCAAATGGTTTTTGCTGTAATTTTCTTAGCTGATTAGGATATATTTTGGAACTTCGGAGCTAAATGAAGCAAATAGATAACTCTTTTTATCCAGAGGTTCAAATTGATCTGTTGCAACAGTTATAATTATTGAATGTGGTTGACCAAACGGTTTTCCCTGTAACTTTCTCATTTCGCAGGAACAAAACTTTAAAACTTTTGAAAAATTAAGAAGAAATAGAAAACAATTTTCCAAAGGAGGCTTAAAGAAATGGTTTTCGCTATACCTTCCTTATCTGACTGTGGTGCTCAGCAGGAACAAATTCTAACACTCTGGAACAAATGAGAACCAAATGATATCAAATTTTTCCCAAAATATCAAAAAAACCAGTCGAAATGGTTAGCAGGAGTAAGGGAAGCTTTACTAAACGGTTTTTGCTGTAATTTTCTTAGCTGACCAGGATAAATTTTGGAACTTCGGAGCAAATTGGAACAAATAGATCTTTTTATCCAGAGTTGATCGGTTGTATCAGTTATAAATGTTGAACGTAGTTAACCAAACGGTTTTCCCTGTAACTTTCTCATTTCGCAGGAACAGAACTTTAAAACTTTGGAAAAATTGAGAAAAAATTGAAAACAATTTTTCAAAGGAGGCTTATCGAAATGGTTTTTCGCTATACCTTTCTTATCTCACTGTGGTACTTGCAGGAACAAATCCTAACACTCTGGAACAAATGAGAAACAAATGATATCAAATTTTTCCCAAATTATCAAAAAGATCAGTCGAAATGGTTGGCAGGAGTAAAGGAGGATTTACCAAATGGTTTTCGCTGTAATTTTCTTAGCTGACCAGAACGAATTTTGAAACTTCGGAGCAAACTGGAACAAATTGATAACTCTTTCTATCCAGAGTTTCAAATTGATCGGTTGTAACAGTTAAAAATGTTGATGTGGTTGACCAAACGGTTTTCGCTGTAAATTTCTCATTTCGCAGGAACAAAAATTTAAAAACTCTGGAACAAATGAAAACCAATTAAACACTAAATCCTTCCCAAAATATCAAAACGATCGGTTCACATAGTTGGAAAGCTTTGACCTAGCGGAGTCTTCGCTAGCAGTTTCTTGTTTGATTAAAATCAACTCTAAAACTCTAGAACAATTTAGAACAAATTGCTCTCAACGTATCAAAGGGAACAAAACTTTAAAACTCTGGAAAAATTTAAACTTAAACAAATTAAAAACAAATTTTTCCCAATGTAGGCTTGACCAAACGGTTTTCGCTATACCTTCCTTATCTGACTATGGTACTTAGCAGGAACAAATTCTAAAAATGAGAACCAATACCAAATTTTTCCCAAAATATAAAAAAAATCAGTCGAAATGGTTAGCAGGAGTAAAGCTGACTTTACCAAACGGTTTTTGTTTTAATTTTCTGACCAGGATAAATTTTGGAACTTCGGAGAAAATTAGAACAAATAGATAACTCTTTTTATCCAAAGTTTCAAATTGATCGGTTGTCATGGTTACAAAGGTGAGTGTGGCTTGGCCTAACGGTTTTTGCTGTAACTTTCTTATTTCTCAGGAACAAATTTTAAAAATGTAGAGCGAACGAAAACCAATCAAAAACAAATTTTTTCCCAACATATCAAAAAGATCTATTGACATGGTTGGAAAGTTAGTTGGTTTTCGCTATACCTTCTTTATCCGACTGTGGCCGCTGTTACTTTCTCATTTCGCAGGAACAAAACTTTAAATCTCTTTAAATTTAGAACAAATTAAAAACAAATTTTTCCCCAAAGGAGGCTTGCTCAAACGGTTTTCGCTATTCCTTCCTTATCTGACTGTGGTACTTAGCAGGAACAAATTCTAAAGCTGGAACAAATGAGAACCAAGTGACATCAAATTTTTCCCAAATAATCACGAAAATCAGTCGAAATTGTTAGCAAGAGTAAAGGAAGCTTTGCCAAATGCTTTTCGTTGTAATTCTTTTAGCTGACCACAAATTTTGGAACTTCGGAGCCAATTGGACCAAACTATGTTTATCCAGAGTTTCAAATTGATCGGCTGGAACAGTTTTAAGTTAAATGTGGTTAACCAAACGGTTTTCGCTGTAACTTTCAGCAGGAACAACACTTAAAAAAATCTGGAAAAAATTTAGCAAATTGAAAACAAATTTTTCCCAAAGGAGGATTAGGAAATTTGAAAGTGATCTGACTCAAGGGAGTTTTTGCTATCATTTTTTTATTCAACTAGAGCAAATTCTAAAACTCCGGAACCATTTAGAACGACTGAAGATCAATTCCCTCCAAAGTATAAAAAAATTGGTAGACATCAACGAGCTTTAAGGAAGCTTGACCAAACGGTTTTCGCTACAACTTTCTTAGCTGACTGGAACAAATTGAAACAAACAGGTAACTCTTTTTAGTTTTTATCCCGAGTTTCCAACTGATTGGTTGTCATGGACATGGTTAAAAAGGCTGAATGTTGGCTTGGTCGAACGGTTTTGGCTGCAACTTTACTATTTCGCAAGAGAAAATTTTAAAAGTGTAGAACGAACGGGAACCAATCAAACACAATTTTTTTTCAACAAGTCGAAAACGAAAAATTTTGCGTTTGATGTTAGGTATAATTATGAATTATTTTTGGAAAAAGGCTTTGAAGTAAAATATAAAATTATTATCTGGAAGGATCTTTCGTATTTTGATTTGCAACTCATGCCTTACTTTTCATTTCACTTCCGTACTAATTTTAAAATTTTCGAAATATGTATTAACAATCACGATAAATTTTTACGCAAAACATTTTTAAGACGCATAATATCAAAGAGATAAACGTCAGTGAATTCTTCGACTCCAGGCAATAATTCCATGAAACGGGAAAAAACGCACATAACTCCGAGCGTGAAATTACGGAATTTCAGTCCACCTGTCCTGCGACCAAAGTGGAATTTCTCCAAAACATAAATTTTTCTACTTTATTGCTCCTACTCTCGCCCTCCTTGTTTCTAATGGATAACCGTCTTCTGGCTAGATTTAATACAATTGTGAGAGTAAAAAAAGATCGGGAAAACCGTATATCAAAGAGGATTCGGGCACAAAGTGTAACAAGGAAATTTGAGAGTGCGAAAATTTACCAGAATTTATTTGGAAAGTGCAACGCTAATAACAAAATAATTAATTAAAAATTCTACTGCCTGTCAGAAAGTGATATTTTTTTCAGTTGTTTAGAAATCATTGTTCCTCATCAGCAACAAAAACAAAATTAAGCAAAAAACATCTGTTTGATCTCATTACATTCGATCGTTAATAAGTGAAAAAGCTTTACTCGTGAATTAAAAACTATATCCCACACATTCCTATTTGAGGCCACATTGGCAGATCGCGGTAAGGATAAAGAACACAGTGGACGACGGGGGTACGAGATCTCTTCCAACCTTATAAGGCGAGCTATACACAACGCAGTTCTAACAAGAATCTCATAAATATGTAAAGTACTAAATGCACAAGTAAAGTGTTTTATGTGCCGTGCGTTTGTTTTAGATTAATCGAAGTATATGGTCTAGAAGACAGGTGGCATGAAGTATAATTTGCTTTGTAAGTCGACCACGAATTTAGAGAGCATCCTTTTAAAATATAGTCCACGAAGTGTTCGAGAAGCAAAAAAATAAGAAATATATCAAACTAGTTAACTGAGTCTTGTGGGACACAAACTGCAACACGTCCAGGTGCCCAGATTTATTGCCTGCGGGAGAGGAAATAATATCTCCGACTCACCTGGAGCAGAGAAAGATATATAAGTGCAAAAAGTCTATTAAGGGACATGAAGACTTTAAACAACTGTCATAAACATAAATTCAAATAACAAAAAAAAGAGAGTTAAAGAGAATTCTGATCAACGTGGCTCCAATTTGGGACAACCAGTACTTTCTGCAGAGATGAACCACCAGTTGTTCAACGGATTCACTCAAATCCTATTACAGACGATTGTGCGATACGCAAGATGTAAATATGGATAAAAGGCATGAGAAAAACGTGTTAACGCGGAGCTCAAATTTGCTTTTTTATTCAAGTTCAATTGAATTTGTGCCCAATTGGCTCACTAAACATTGCTCGTATTGTGTTAACAAGAAAAATGCGCCTGGCACGGCGACAAGACATAAATAAAATCTGAACGTTGTATTAAACCGGCTCCAATAATCATAAAAGGGAATTGTGTCGAAAAAAATATAAAATCGTGGAGATAAATGTGGATTGTTCGACGAATGAGAATTACATACATTCATTTGCTAAGAAAGACAAATGAAGGATCTGGGTTTTTTATTGGTTTGAGTTGGCACGAAAGTTTAGTTTCTAAAGCTTTTTCCGAAAAATATTATTATATAACGTGGACGGTCCGCGGTTTGGGTGAGTGCATAATTATTTAATTATCTTTCATGAATTTGAAATTTATCTTTATTTCAAAATTTTTGCAGCAAATAAAATTATATTCCTAGTTCAAAGCTGGGGGGTCGCTTTTAATCCAAAATTAATTATTACTGTGCGGCGCGACGTATTTAATGCCCTCATTTACATTTAGTGCACACAGCATATCGCAATATGATAATTTATATTTGGGCTGCGACAAAGTATGTATCAGGTGAGTATTTGACCATGTCGACATGCAGACGCACAAAAACAGTAGAGATAATTCAAACAGAGATGAGCCATACGTGACTCGCACGCCAATAAAATGAACCTCGCAAACAAGGGATGGGGATAACATTTTGACGCAGGTGGCTAAAGGTGAGTTTTATCTATCCATTGGATATCCTCCGGTCTCTCTTACTTTGTATATAAAACACAATCGCTTCGCTTTTTAAAACGGTGGTAGTAGCCAAAAAAAATATATATATGAAATGTGCAGTCAATATATATATACCTGCATGTGCATAAACTGAAAATAACTGTTGAATTAGTAATACTGCGGTCCATCTCTAACCTTGGAGATAATAATAATACTTAAAACAGGAATATGTCCAACTGTGGTTTTTAATAATCCGAACGAACCGCGAATCGAGATACACGGCATAATTAAGTATTATCTTTATGCACTTCATTTAAATAAACATGAAAATTGCTTGGGTATTATTTAAATACGAATCGCGTGGAAGAGAGGGCAGAATAAATACGATTATTTGTTCAAGGATTGTTTCCTTGTGGATCAGTTTTCCAAACACATCGAGATTTATGTCGGCAAATTATAATGTATAAGGTGCATTATTCATCCCATTTATATTCGATTTTTTATTCTAAGTTAACAAATTGGTGCAGTCGATGGAATACGAAATCTGATAAATTTATTTTTACAAAAAAGCCAGATGCAATTTTCAAAAAGCAATTCCTACTTAATACTAAATTTTCCCTTTAAAATTCTTCTTGCGTCTGGAAATGCACTGCAGCATAAACACGACTGAAACTAAACATGAATTTTATATGTGACCAGCGAACCGTATTTTTATTGAAATAAAATAGACATTGAAGGACGGCATTTCAATTTACTCGCGGCAGCATGAAAGCAGATCGACAAAGTATTTTATCATAGATTTAGTTCGATTATTTTTTCAACGCAAGAAGTGCCAATGGGTTTCGTTTAAAACGCTAATGTAATAACAAGTGCCTACTTCCATTTCTCATTTAAATCAAAACATATCGAAGGCCTTCCAATATGATTCGGGACGGGCCATTATCGGCAGAGATAATTAATGGAAAAGTGACAAGTCTGCGGATTGTGTTTGGGAAAAACGTTCGTTCTCTGCTGCTTACCAAGTAGATAAATATTCAGCTGGCGTTAATTTATAGTAGTCGAAAAATATTGCGAAACCATTAGGCTATCAGCTGTTTTTAGATCCAGGCCGGGAAAAACTTCTTGGTGGTAATAATTTTTAAAATTCTAGTTTCATCTTGCGAAAATCCAAATACAAGTTTTTGTATATAACACAAGGAACCATCATAAACCTTGAATTTTCCCTTTTTTTTCACAAATTGTGAGAGCGGTTCCTTGCATGAGGATCGTTGGAAAAATATTAACAGAAGCTCCACATGTTTCAGATATACATTTTATATTTAAGATATTGAATTCATAGTTTGGATTGGTGTCTGTACATAGGATCTACACAGTGTAATCGGGTTAAAATATAAAATCAGAGATGACCCTAATGGAAGGCTTAAACCACAAAATTGGCCAGGCGCCATTGTTTCAAAACTGAGGTATATTTAGAAGTTAATTAATTTGTGAAACAGATGTAAAGTAACACAATATCAATTGTTACACTCAGGAATTAATTAGATAAGTATAAGTAGAACTATGTGACGGTGCCGTGGTAGTATTTTATCAAAAAAGCCTCGCTGACAGGCTCCCCAGATACTATGAGAGGGTGTCCAAACGCTTAACTCCTTTATAAACAAATTAACTACTCGATAAACCAATACTTGACCGATTAGTTGTATCGCACGCTGTGCAAAAAATGCCTCGCCTGTTGTAGAAAAATTAAAACCGTTTTTAATGACTGCATTTCCATCCTGGCCTAGTAATCGCCTGGTTTATAGGCCCATAAACCTAGGCCACTTAATCCGAAACACATCAGCTACGCTGTTGCTGAAATCGTCATTGTTTATCGGGGCTCAAGTCATTCACAATTGCGATCTAGTGCCCCGATATACTAGCTCATAACTCGACTGCGAAATGTATCGTGCGGAAATGATACAACTTATATGTGCGGTAATATCCGCCAATGGTGGAACGATGAACGAGGAGTACTAGCTGTATCGATAAATTGAAATGAATTGACCCTGTACGTTCCAATTCGATGCCGGCTGAATATTACCTTTGGATACTGACAGCTCTGTGGGGAGCAGTTAATATCCGTAAATACGTTTCTGTTTGATTTAATTTCTAATAGCGCCAGGCACGAAGGTTTACTTCCTTCTTGAAATATTAACACCGCAATAACGGTCTGTTACTTCGCGCCGATTGTGTGATTTTGCAGAACCATATTGATTAGGTTAACACGTCTGAAAATTTCCTTTCGCTCGTATGACAAATGCCCCTCATCAGAAACACACCAACTTGACATTTTTAACTAAACACTTGAAAACATAAGTTAGTAGTAAGCCCCTCGATATGCAAATTGAATAGAGGGTTTATTTCTTTCTTGGCCAAAGTTGGGAAATCTTATTAGTTTATTTTTAGTACGTAATTTAAATAAACCAGTTATGGCGTAGTATGCGTTCGCCCTTTGTAGATTTATGAAAGATTAGGAAAATCTGCTTAAAAAAAGTTTCTGATGTAATAGGGTCAGAGTTTTACCTTTTTTACGTTTGGCAAGTCCTCTTAATAGAGTATAAAAAATTCTCTGATGAATTATAAACCAGTTTCTCAGAAATGGGGCATTTATCTTGCCTTAAAAGGTTTTATAAATGTTGTACTATTTCTCACTTTTATAAACTCCATAAATCAGCAGTATGGGCACGGATATGCATTTGAATATTCCTCGTCGCTCTTAATTTAATAAGAAAAATATTGTTATGATAGGTGACTTTTGGGGAAACACAATTATTTTTTATTTATTATTACAAGGTAAGTTTTTTTAGAAATTTAAGATTTTCTTTATTATATTTAATATTTTATATTTGCACGTTTAGATATTTAAGTTTTATATTCTCATATATAATTATGCATGCACTAGTAATTAAGTTGTTTAGTTTTTGAATTTTAAATTTAGTTTTCTAAAGTAGTTGTATATAGTTTTCTGAATTATCGACTTTATAACATATGATCAGTCCGCCACTGGGCTGGATTTTCCAACAGTTTAAACAATAAGCGACAGTGCGTATGATTTTAAGATGATTAAACGTGAAACTTACTATAGGTTTGCTATAATTACTCTTTTACCTTTCAGGGCCTCAGGGGGGTCCCTTCTGCTATCGAAAAAATGTCTTACCTGTGAATCAGTTGCTGTACACCTTCTGAATAAAGATTATTTAAATTTTGGGCTGGTTTTATTTTTTATTGTATTAGTAATGATCTTGAAATGCCAGAGATCTTTATCATAATGAATATAATTTTGTCATTAGACAGCTAGATGTCTCTGCTTTTGCTGTAGTATAGATATCCAGCTGAGATGGATTTGTATGCTTTAGTTGTATCATTTAAACATGGAACAACAAGTCGTATTTATTACACATATGGGACAATTCAAAGTGAAACGTTCCTTAAACTATGTCCCTGCTCTAACGTAACTAACTTAATCTACAACAAATATTGGACAGTGTCCTTGTGAGTAGTGATAAATTTAATAAAGTTAAGGTTTCGAATTTTAGTTCAAAGTACTACCGGCACACTAAAGTTACCGCGTCACGTTATTTACTTTAAATTGGCAGACCTGTTTTTAAGTTTTGACACTTGTGGTTTGTGGTCCAGATATGGTAGCTGGCAGTTTTACAATTTAGTGCCCTATTTACTGGATCTGCATAAACTAAATAGGCCTTGGATGCCCAAACGATTTCTACCAATTAGGTGGCAGCTTATTATTTAGGATTAATTTTACCTTTATTGCTGGTAAGTTGATGTTGTTTTTCTGGTACCTTATTGTATTTGGCCTTGAACTATTATTCAAATGTACTGGAATTATAAATCTTCGTTTTTAATTTCGTATTTCTTTATGTATTTCAGGAGCGATCTGGACGTGGGATTGCTTCTTTTACGACCCAATCACAACTCTCTTTTTTGTTTCGTTCCTAAGGACAAGCAGAAAATTTGCCAAACCATGGATTTCTAGATTTTCAACTGTCTTGAAGGTTGGTATTTTCGCCTTTTTCCACTTTAGTATGTATTTTTACTATGAAATTATGGTATTTTTAGCTTCCTTATTTAAAAATGAATCCTTGGATACCCATGTGTCGATATTACGTGAGATAAATTTTAGATCTGCCGTTGGCTCGTACGAGTAATTACATGACCGTGTCGAATATCACTGCACTCACTTCTTAGGAACTAATTTACATTGTGTCTGGTCATTTGACTAGACTGGAGGTTTTACAGGCTTGTTTTAAATTAATTGATTACAAATTTTAATCTAATTCACATAAAGTCCATCTTTGTTTAACTGTAGTTGACAATCGTTCAACCTCTGGTTAAAACATGCATCTGGCAGCTGTTAAGTCATTGATTATTTTGAAGAAACATTGCACGATGTTTTTATTTCATTTACGCCTTTAATTTATTTATTTTTGGTTTGTTTTAGCGTAGCTGACCATTTGTTTACCTAAGGCTCGTTGACCTCGCTTGCCACAACAGGTGTCTCACAGCTGATTTAACAAATGGTTTTAAGATATTATGTCCTTTTTTGAACTTGTATTTATTTCATGAGTATATTATACGTAAGTTTCTCTTTCTAGTTTTATTAGGAGGAATTTTTATTTTATTAATTTATTTGTGGGGTTTTAGTTTAAAATACATGACAATATCTATGAATACAGAAGAGTTCAAGTTACAGATCATGTGGCAAATCTAATTCAACCAGAGTAGCAGATAAAATATTGCGACAACTAGTGAAAACACGAGGATAAAAAAATATTCAAAAAAAATATTATCATTTTGTAGTAACGCAACGTTTAAAATATTCCCCAGCTTGTATATAAAAATAGCTGTCAGTATAACGCATCATAGTAATGGTTTCACATTTTTTTTTTCGGTGACTAAATTAACGCCAGTTCGAATATTTATCTACTCGGTGAGCAGAAGCGACCGAATGTTTTTTCCCAAACATAATCCATAGACTTGCCACTTTTCCATTAATTATCTTCGCCAATAACCGTCCCTGAATCAAATTGGAAAGCTTTCGACATGTTTTAATTTAAATGAGAAACTGAAGTACTTGTAATTACATTAGCGTTTTCATTTTGATTGTAGCGGGGTCGTCCGAAGTGGTAATTAATAAAACAAATGAGCCCGTAAAACCTATTGGCACTTCTTGCGTTGAAAAAATAACGGAACTGAATCTATAATAAAATACTTTGTCAATCTGCTTTCATGCTGCCGCTAGTGAATTGAAATGCCGTCCTTCTACGTCCATTTTATTTCAATAAAAATACGGTTCGCTGGCCACATATAAAATTCATGTTTAGTTTCAGCTGTATTTACGCTGCAGTGCATTTCCAGACGCAAGAGGAATTTTAAAGGGAAAATTCCGTATCAAGTAGGAATTGCTTTTTGAAAATTGCATCTAGCTTTTTTACGAAAATAAAATCTCTAGCGCGGCGGTTAACTTTTAGGATCCCAACGACTGCGCCAATTTATCGTACATAAATAGGATGAATAATAACAAAACGTTTAATATTAAAATCTGAAGAAAAAAACACGTGAGTGGAGGAGATAATACGAAATAAATTATTTTCTTAAATAATAACTCATATTTTTTGGGCTACTACCACCGTTTTACCAGTAAATTTATCATTTACTGATTAAATCCAAGATACACTGTCCAAAACGACGCGTTAAATAAATAAGGCGTTCATTCGGCATTGTCGCTTCCCATGCCAAAAAATATTCAGTTGTCACTGGCTCTACTTATATCTACCTAATTTATTTCTTTGTGTAACAATTGATATTATATTATTACTTAAACATCTGCTCCACATTGTTCATATTAATTAATTTCTAAATATACCTCAGCTTTGAAAATTGGCCGGGCGCCATTGATTCAAAGCCAAAAGAGTCAAAAATTCGTCGAGAATAAAAGTAAAGGTTTGTGTCTAGTAAATATAAATATATACAACTATTAATATTATATACTGGTTGACTGGCTTCGACTTCTGGCAGTCATCTGGAATTTCTAAAAATATCATCGCCATAATCTGATGGGCATTCTAAATGAATTCGCATTGTATATATGTATTATTATAATACGTAACAGACAACTGATAATTTATTTTATTTAATTATTTGAAGCAACGAAACAAATTAAGCTTTATTAAAAACTTACTTGTGATTTTATAGACAGCAATGGGCTATTCAGAGGAGTATTCAATAGATTTACTTTTTCTTTATTTACAATGCCTATAGTAAATCTGCGAAGCGCCAAAGTAATTACTAATAGAATCCTTTTAAGCAGTCATTATAATTACTTTCAGCCGAATTAATTAAGAAACACCATTAATCGATTGTGTAATTTTTTTTTGTCCAAAACTCGTTTTGCGTTAAACAAAGTATCGTTCAGTTCAGCCAGTGTAACTTTCGTCCTGAAAACCTACACGGCAGCAAGTGTTAAATAATGTATGCGAAACGAATAATGTATTCCGTACATCATGGCTGGTTAAAATTGCGCGCCGGCTACCGAAGATCACAGTGGTTTACGATTTATGTGTATCGATACAATACAACTTCGAGCACACGCCACCATGAATAAAGGATTATTTCCGAAATTCAATATGTCTCTTCAACGTTCTGTATTACAGATAATAAAAGTTGCGGCGGCGCGACGTACCCAGAAAACGAATCGTAATATTGACAAAATACGACAGAGAGTTTAAATATCCATCCTGTGTAAAATAAAATTAATTGTCTTCATTAATAAATTTAAAACAGTTACCAGTGCATGTAGAAAAAGATAAACGTTCGATATAACGCTACAGAGGCTGATTCGTGTGAAAATAATTCCTGTCGAAAATATGGCGGATGCGAGGGGTAAAATAAAGGGTTTAATGGAATTTCCTTGCGTCTTTGCGAGTTAAATTCTGACGGAACCTACGCAACGCCTCAAACGATAATCGCGTCATTTCGGTGCCCAAAGATGACAAAGGCTGATTCATAAAATTCAGCTAATCACCGCTCGGCGCCCCTTCAAAGGGTACAATGGCCGAACGTATTTTTAATCGTCTGCAGATTAAAATTGTATTTGCCTTTGAAAGAACAAAACGTCGGAGTGTCATAGCTTCAAACATTCCAGAGAATTAATTTTAAATATCTGAAACAAGCAGTAAGGACAATTGGTAAGCGGCTTAACGGGGCGATGTGGTCGGTAAAGTTAGCATCCGTCGAGGCTCTAAAGACGTGGACGGAGGTTTTGTGGGTTTTACCCGACGAGTATCTTGGGCATGCAAATGGCGAAACTGAACGGATTACTACCCTTTTTATAAGACGCTGGGCGCCCGAAGTTCGAGGTTAAGTCCAGGTTATATGGCCAAAACGTTGTTTTAACTACGGCGATTTAAACTAACGTTGTAGTTGCAAAAACGCCATTCTATGACTTAAAGTTTCACTTTAATCTGATTATGGTGGTTTGTGAACAAAGCTGCGGGGAATATTTATATTTGCAAGACCGGTAAGAGGATCTAAAATCTGAAAAGAAATTCGTTACTAAAAGAGACCTCTAGTGTAGTGAGAAATAAACCATGTACTTAATTAAATTAAAAAAACATCGGCTTCTGGCTATTCGGTATCATTAGCACCACCAAACGTTTACACAAATAGCACAGTTATGGAATTGAGTATAATTTAAAAATATTGTTTATTAACGAACGAAAAAGCCAATGAGATTACCGATTGTTTCCACGTCGCCATCGTCCATTTTATTTTCAAATAAATTCACGTCATTTTCGTAAATCGCGCTATTAATAATTTAAGACAATAAAACGCCGCTCACCTATAAAAACTTTCATTCTCGTGATGTTCTAATAATATCTCGGTCATATTATATAACTGCCCCGCAAAATATGCACAGCTTTCTCCTGCGTCATTATTCATTAATGCTTTAATCGACGCTCGTTGTTTACATTTTACAAACTCGGGTTTCACCAGGAAAATTTAATAGATGACGCACGTCCCACTACCTTCATTCAATGCAAATAACGGACGATATGCAAGGCCTTATCGGTGTGCCAAATTTAATAAAGTCATATTTGTTGACAACGCTCGACATGTCGGAATTAAAACCGAATTGTTTGTCTTCGTTAAGCAAATATATACTTTTGAATTATAAAAAAAAATGTTATTTAATCAGGATGACATTAAATAAAGTTAACCTTTCAAGTAGGTGTTTTAATATGTAAATTTTGTTTGTCTCTTCATTAAAATATATGTTCGTAATTATGCAAGATCACTCGACATTATTTGATGTTGACAATGTACAGTTGTGGCCAAGGGAAGGTTTTCAAATGTAGAAATTAAATTATTTAGATTCGTCGTCAAATAAATTACGTAGTTACCCATCCTCCATATATCTTCGTCGGCATATTTCTTGTCCTTGTCCCCATGTACCTTAGTATTATCTCTATGTACCTTAGTACTGTCCCCATGTACATCAGTACTGTCCCCATGTACATCGGTACTGTCCTATGTACTTTCATATAATTTCGTCCTGATGTCCTTTATCTCCTAGTACCATTCCACGCCAAAAATAGGTGTCCTCATCTCATGTACTTTTGTACCATTGCGATGTAATTTCTTGTCTATGATCTTTATGTAATTCTCTCACAAATTGTCAAAATTCGGAGGTATTTATCCCTTGTACCTTAGTTCTGTCCCCATGTACCTTAGTACTGTCCCTATGTTCCTTCGCCTTCTTTTCCTTCCATCCCTTGTACCTTAGTTCTGTCCCCATGTACCTTAATTCTGTCCCCGTGTACCTTAATTCTGTCCCCATGCACCTTAGTACTGTCCCTATGTTCCTTCGTCTTCTTTTACTTCCATCCCTTGTACCTTAGTTCTGCCCCATGTACCTTAGTACTGTCCCTATGTTTCTTCGTCTTCTTTTACTTCCATCCCTTGTACCTTAGTTCTGTCCCCATGTACCATAATTCTGTCCCCATGCACCTTCGTACTGTCCCTATGTTCCTTCGTGTTCTTTCACTTCCATTCCTTGTACCTTAGTTCGGTCCCCATGTACCTTAGTACTGTCCGCATATTCCTTCGTCTTCTTTTACTTCCATCCCTTGTACCTTAGTTATGTCCCCATGTACCATAATTCTGTCCCCATGCACCTCAGTACTGTCCCTATGTTCCTTCGTCTTATTTTACTTCCATCCCCAAGTACTTGCTCTTTATATACCTTCGTCCCCATGTACTGTTCCTAATTAACTCGTTCAAATGGGGATCATGCAACTCATGTACTGTTGTACCACTTCTACGTACGTACTTTTTTGTCTATGGACTATGCGTTGTTTCCAGGTAACCCTGTCAGAAATCGAGGCATGTACCTTTGTAATAGTATAGTCCATATGTACCTTTGTCATATGTACCACGTCCCTATGTACCTTCGTCTCCACCTGTCCCCATGTACAATTTGTACAATATTATATTTTACTGACTTTTACTGTTTTTAAAATGATTTCAACTTGTTCGTACTTCGTGTAGGTATCGTTCCGGCAGGTACTAGACGTACTAGATGTACAGTAGTAATTATTTGGACTATAACTGTGCTAACGAAGGTGAGTAGCAGCATTTATTATTTAATTAACATGCTGGCAAGGACGAAAAATATCAATTAAAACTGTTATTCGCGTTATAAAATAAAAAAACCTTAATAGTCAACGGACAATTAAATTAATTTGATGATCAAATATAATTGTTCGGCAATAAATGAAATTGCGTAAAATGGTCTATGGTAATTGCTTATTGGGCTGATTGAATTTAATTTGTGTTTCATTTTATTAATGATCCAATATTTTCGATATAATCGATGTATTGTTGCTGGTTTCATTTTGGGACACCAACAATACAAACGAATGTTCAAATAATAGGGGAAATGAAAAACAAATTATTAGAATAATTTCCAATTTCTTAAATATTTATATAGAACAACGTACTTCGTCCTGCAGTGAAGAATATAACATCGAGTATATTTCGATTAATAAAAATGCATAACGTTTTCCTAATAAAAAATGAGATAAAATGCTAAAACAAGACACTTAATTAAGAGCGGCATGATTTATGCGAACAATAGTTAAACTAATAACGATGCCTGTATAAATTTATGCATTCGAGAGTACACGAACCGAACTCCGCCTATTCTGTTCCATGTATTCATTAAAAATACATTATTTACATATCAAATTCCAACATCGTTACAACTTTTCTCTAGGAGCGCTTGAAACCCAAAACTACAGGAAAACTTCGTTTAGAGTTCTCATATTCAATTTCATTGCCAATTTCTAGTGTTTGCGAAGAAAGTTGTTGCAAACGGCAAAAAATAAACTTTTTACCTCTTCGGTTTTAAACAGAAAAGATGTGGGGTCGTAGAAAAAACCACCGGCCATCAAGGAATTTCAATCAATTGGGTCTAGTCAAGTAAGGTACGTGCTTATAATTTTTTTTTCATTTTTAGGCTTATGGGTATTTGGGCAAACGAGAAAATCATTTAAAATGAATATAAAAGAATTTTATATTGTTTACCATGCAGGTTAACGGCATAATTATTTGAAAATTTGTTCAAAAAAGGCTAATCCTTAAGTAATGCAAATCAGAGTTATCACCCTGTACAATATTGTTTCCATAAAATAAGAAACAAGGTCCATAATCCTTGGAAATTTACCATGTCAAATAGTATTTTCACCCCAGCTTGAAACACTTTAGACAATGGCGAATTTTTCTCTTCGAATTTGGACGTTTGTGCCCCATGTGCGTATCAGAAAATTTCCGATTCGCGGAAGTAATTTGCAATTCTTGCGTTATCAGACGTACGTATCAAATCCCCGTCAGACGCTGAGAAATAAACCAACCCTTACTCGAAAATAACGACCCTCCTTCTATTTCAAACGAATTTCGCTAACAGGTTTGATATAATAGACTCCAGTACGTCAAGCGTACCATCGTCCGAGATGAGGAAAAGCGACAACAACCTAGAATATACTACAAGCTTTGAACTCCTTAATGGACTCATTAGCGAAATATGTAAACTTTGTTTTCGCCTACTTTGTTAATATTTGACGGGCAGGATTTGTCAGCTCGGCAAAAGCAAGATAAATTAGCGACAGAAAATGTGGTGGATAACATAAAAATGTAGAAATTATCAGGACTGACAAATTCAATTTATTTGCCGACAGCAGAAACACACTAAATATCCAAGAAAATACACTAGGCAACTTTAGGCGAGAGTTGTGTAGTTGATATGCCATCCAATGGAAGGGACGTAAAGCAGTCGATCTAGATGTTAGCAAGTAAAAATTCCTACTCGTCGACAGAGGAGCAAAATTTCTAGGTTGACGATAGCTAGAAGATTTTCAACATGTTCCGGAAGTGAAGGGGAATATGACGATATTATCCATGTATACTAGACGGATATGCCCTTGAAGGTCTTTGGCTCTCTGAAATGTGGATGGTGCGTTCTTTAAGCCAAACGGCATCCTCAGATATTCATAATGTCCATGTTCTATTCAGACGTCCTTTTACTAGACATTCTTTTTGCCACGAACAACAGCAACAGGTATTTAAAATCAGAGTGAATCCTCCCGCACTCAAGCAGTGTTCTTTCACTTTAAATTACATTCGCGTCACGGAAATGCATTTTATTTATATTTACGAATTCAAATTTGTTCCCTTCCCATACATTCGGGTGTACGTTATTAAACAACGAAGACATTACTAATTTCTCTTAGCGACACTAACTAATACGACATCACTTATAGGTAGCTTTGGCAGATGAACTAAAAGCCTAAATGCCAATGAGTGAGATTAAGCTGTGGGATTAAAGTGACAATAACTATTTAGTGCTTCTCAGAGATAGTCGTAAATAAGCCGAGTTTGAAATATCTACAGTTAATTCAGCACAGCTGAGTCCAGAAAGGGCAAAACATCATAACGAAGAAAAATGTATTACAAAGTTCTGTATATTATGCTGCATTATTATGATAATTATCAACAAATATATAGTGACATTAAAGAATTCAACATCGATTAGTATTCGTATTCTTTTATAGCATCTATCAAGTCGGACGGTAACCTGATGACGTAGGATTCTTTGTAAGACCAAATAGGTCGGACGAGAACCTAAACGCTGATGTCAGCTTGGTTGTAAGAGATTTGGTCGGACGAGAACCTGAACGGTAGTCAGCTATTTTCTATTGAGAGTCCAAAATTTTATAAAAATCGGTTCAACCACATTAGTTATTCGTCGAAAGCATAAAAAGAAAAATGTCTCTCAAAAATCAAGGCCCATAAGAAAAAACTACATTTACTTTTGCATAAGGAATCGATTGTCGAAGTTTCCTCATTTAAGGCGAACCCGCCCTGTAGCACCTTCATAATTATTTCTCCGATTCTGCATTTACAAAGATATTCAATTTAGAGCGTTTAAAATCCAATAATCCTCTTTCAGCTGCTTGCCTTCTGCAGAAAGCTCCCACAATTAAAATAAGCCTATATAATGTATTATATCCGGGTGTCAAATATTTAAATTAAGGTAATTTCGGCTTACCTTTAGTCGTCTCTGCGATTTGCACCCCTCATAAATATGCTCAAAGTTGCCAACTTAAATGACAAAAAATCCACCTGCAAAAACCGTTCGAAAGCTTTCCCGCACAGGAGTCGCTGTCAGTGACACTTTTGCATAATTGGGAAGTTCGAAAAAAGTTACTTTAAAATTGAACACGAGTAGCAATGTGGCAATACCTTGTGTTTTATTTATTAATGAGTTTTTTTAAGTATTAAGCCCACAGTAGTTTTTTTATGTACTGGTGGAATAACATTCCCACTTTAGATACATGATCTTATTCCATTGTTCCGCAGCCGACATTCAGTTCTAAGACGGCAGCTCTCAAAACGGCAATATTGAGTTAAACTCCTATTACAAGTTTTGCAAGTAATTAGCTGTTCTTTTAAGGAAACGCGTCGGATAAATTAGGATCCTGTGATCATGGATACAGAAGCAGCTTTGCACATGTACGTAAACTTGACTAATTAATACATACATTAATGTGGTCTACTTTACGGGGTGAGCGTACTCATACTCGATACGAAAGATTAAACCGGAATCGTGGCTACCATTTCAAAGGATGACCTGGCGACCTCTGGCGGCTTGTGTGAGCAGAAGCTAGGCAACTTTAGGCGAGAATTGTGTAGTTGGTATGCCATTCCTTGGAAGGTATGTAAAGCAGTCGATAGGAGCAAAATTTCTAGGTTGAGGATAGCTCGCAAACGGCATCCAGAATGGGCAAAACACCATAACGAAAAAAAGTTTATTAGAAAGTTCTGAATATTATGCTGCATTATTATGATAATTATCAACAAACATATAACATTAAAGAATTCAACAACGATTAGTATACGTATTCTTTTATATCTCTATTAAATCGGACGGTAACCTGAACGATGACGTAGTATTCTTTGTAAGATCAAATAGGTCGGACGAGAACCTAAACGCTGACGTCAGATAGTGTCTATGTTCTACGCTAAACGTAAATTAATGAATATATGTAATATTCCTGCACGAGTTTGTACATAAAATAAAATTTGGCGAATCATCCTCATTGACTTTGCGAAAGTTTATGCAAAATCAGGGTTTGCCATCTTTCTTTAGGACTATTACCACTGGTTAGTACGGACTACTAGACGGTTCAATGACACCATTGTGCAACATTTCATCTATCTCCTTATTTATTATACCCTGCATCTTTAGGTTCTCTGGTCGAATTGTTTCGTGACCATTGCATCCTTGGTCTAGTGGGCCGTCTTGTTTCGTGCCCATTGCACTCTTGGTCTAGTGGGCCTGGTTTATGTTTGGCTGCTGAGTTGAGGCTTATTAATAAGGTAACATTAGTCTTGAGAGGGCCATTTTTTTCGTGCCCGTTGCACTCTCGGACTAGTGGGCCTGGTTGAATCTTATTATTATTTATTAAGGTCAGTAGTTGGTTTAATTAAAATATCTTTTATCAGTATTGCATTGCAAAAACTGAAAAATAAATCTAAGCAAATGTGAAACACGTAAAATAATACCAGAACGGAATGAAGTTCGATCAATGCTTATTAGTTACTGTAAATATTTTGTGTTTGCCATCACTCTATATTTGTACTTGTCATTGAATGCACATAGATATCCGCTGGTATCGAAACACATCTAAACGTGCAATTAGCTGAGGTATAAAAATAAACTCGTTTTATCTAAACATCAAATAAATAAGAAAATACAGAGTAATTAATTATTGTAAACAGCACTAGTTTGGCGAGTGTTGAATGCAATGAGTCTGCAGTTAAAAATTTAATTTGAGGAGCAAAACACCATTCGAGGACCGGTTTTTAGCTCAAGTCAAATATTTATAAGTGAATTCCTGTATTGGAAGCAACAGCGTATTTATCCCGTTATGATTAAACTTAAACACACCATTACCAGCAGGAATCGCACCAGCCAAGTTGCACTATATCACGAAGTTGGAAAACAATAGAATATAAAAATACGCCTCAGTAAACTTTATGTATGTTTTCACCATTCATATTTGTTGAATCGCTGAAGCTCGAATACATCGGCACACTTCTATAAAAACAATTTGTGCAAACGACATGTTTTTCCCTGCAAATATAAAGAGTCCACATCTACAATAACAACAACGTATCAATCGTGCCCCTTTGTCTTAGATATCCAGCCTGGTATGATTGACAGCAAAACGCAGAATATTGCGAATTAGATTTTTAGGGTGCGTTCCACAATCCAAACGGCATCCTCAGATATTCGTAATGTCGATGTTCTACGTAAATTATTGAATGTATGTAATTTTCCTGCAAGAGTTGGTACATAAAACGTAAAATACTATCACGCATTTCTTTCGCCAACCAAGTTAGCATCATCTGGTGGCAATTGTACAATTTGTAGAAATAATGCCAAATTCCTGCGGAACTATAAGATATTCATTTTAAATGCTTTGTTTGTTTACTCTCAAAGCACCATGTATGTTACTGTATGGGTTTTAATAAATTGCTTATTAGTTAAGAATGCTAAGGTTCAGCATTATGATTTTGATCTCGAAGATACTACGTTTTTTACAATGCCGTTCTTAACATATAATAATATACTTGATATTTTAATGCCTTTTGACAGCGCCAATCTCCTATAGTAACTGGTTACGTAAGGAAACGCTTTTAATAAAAATATCCAAGAAAGGCAGATCGTTATTATTTTCTACTTTTATGGCAAATTTTATTAAGAAGTCGGGTATGTTAACGTTTAAAAATGTTAATTACAATAAGGCCTATTTGACGCAATAAAAAAAAATTAAATTGTATATAGATTAATTTTGTAATCCAATTTGGCATTAAATATGTTAATTGGGATGTGTGGAATGGTTTGAGGCTTTTTGCTATGGTCTTCATAACCGACACTGATTTTTTAAATACTCTTAATCAATCAGTCCGTACCGGCAATTATTACCATCAAAAACCCAGTCAGGGGCACAAATACCATATAAGGACCGGTTCATTTCGAGCTTTCCAAAACTGAAACGTAGACAAATGAAATACTGATACTTAATGCCAAATGATATTCCTAACAGATCGTATGTAATAGAAACTAGAAAGGAACATCTTGCAATGGCAAAGGACTCATCAATCTCTGCTACATTTTACGTAACATACTTCCAGATCGGCCGGCAAAAAAAGAATCCATCATTATCATTAAGCAGTTCGCCTGCTTGTCCACAAAAATAAAACAGTTAAAACAAAAACGAACTCCATTTAGCGAGCTGGAATAAGGAGCAGGTATGACGAGTGACAAATTTAGCAACCGATCGACCTTGGGATTTTTAATTTTAAAGGCTAAAGGCTCCTGACCATAAACGGCAGAAAATACGTGAGACATCCAAACTTGTTCTCGGTGAAAGTCAATTTGCACACATGCAGAAAAAATGCTTCGGTTGCCGGCGCGCTCAACAGCTGATTTTGCTTTTAGATTATTTATACGTACAGTCATTACGCTCGCTGCACGTTACGTAACGAGAAAATAACTCATTATGTCAGAGAAATTGAAGCAGAAGTTGCGAAAATATGCGATCTTGTGGTTTCTTAATCTTCGTAGGTGAAAATTTCAGATGGATCACCAAACCAAACATTCAAAACATTTTCCATTATGAAACTTTCCATTGCAGTACAAAAATCGCATAACTCCAAAGTGCACCGTTTTAAATTGCAGTGGGTTGTAATAAGTTGTTTAATTTATTTCTTGGCAGATCGAACCACTGCCGTTTTAAATTTAACGAACTGCTGTCTCGAAGCACCAAATTAAATTAAAAAATTGCACCGCAAACATGAAGAAAAGTGCTTAATAAATAACCCGGTAAAATTGGAACCAGCAGTAACAAAGGCAATCGTAGTAAATTGTTGCAGTAAAAAGTGAAACACAGATAAATAACACTTTAATGTACAACCCCTTTAACAAATGTGATTTTCGAATATGTCCAACGCACATAAATTCCACTAGACCCAGCCGACAACTCTCCGGTTTTGTATAATACACTACATTAGGTATTATTGACTCAATTTTGATACGGATAAAATTTTATATATCTTCGATCTGCGGGGGCGACTTTCATACAATTTCAAATATCACCGCAGGAAGTAATCGCCTGCCTCAGATCAAGATTCGCGGCTTTATATATTTTCTGTGACACAATCAAAAAATCGTTATTTAAAAACCCATTCAACAAACGCAATATATCCCGGAGAAGCAGTAGCCTAGAAAAAATATAATTGCTGGAAAATTCCTGCCAACCAATTTCAGGTGTGGAGTTAAATAAAATCATAAGAATAAGAGTTTTGGGGTGCTCTTCCAATTTAAATATTTTGAATGTTTGACGTTTCGACCATCTTGTCGTGGTTTTTTTTTGCATCGAAGCATCACCTCAAAATATGACGTCAAGAAATCAAAAAAATATTATAAACTAAAAATTAAAATTAATATGTATTTTTTTTGGGCATTATTAAATTTAAGGACATTTTCTATGGTATCTTATATTTTTAATTCACGTGCCCTATTAATGATGGGAGGAAGATCCCCAAGCAATTTAGACGGTAAAATTGATTTATTACAATACACAAATTCAAAATTTACGGCCATTAATAAATTTAACTCTTCAATTTTTTTGTGAATCTTCCTCCTATATATTATAATAAATAATTACGTATTTACGCATTTATTGCAGTTTACATTTTTAACATGCATTATGATCGATTACACTGCCATTTTTATTGTATAGCAAACTGTTACATCTATTAAGTCGGACGGTAACCTGAACGATGACGTAGGATTCGTTGCAAGATCAAATAGGTCGGACGAGAACCTAAACGCTGACGTCAGCTTTGTTGTAAGATTTATTTAGTCGGACCAGAACCTGAACGGTGGTCAGCTATTTTCTATTAGTTCTGATGATCGTCTACCAGTTTTTTCTATTTTGCTTCAATTATTCATGCTTTTAGCTTCCTTTAAGCCGAAAATAATCGAATTTTTTTATTTTTAGAAAATAAAAGAGAATTAAAAAATCGTATGAACTTTTTAAAACCATCATAGGCGTAGAAATTCTTAATAAGAAAAGAGCCCAAATGTGTCGAAAGCATAAAAAGAAAAAAATGAAGATTCCCTACAAGCAATTCGGACGGTAAAATTGATTTATTACAATACACAAATTCAAAATTTACTGCCATTAATAAATTTAACTCTTCAATTTTTTTGTAAATCTTCCTCCCATATATTATAACAAATAATTACGTATTCACGCATTTATTGCAGTTTATATTATTAACACGCATTTTGATCGATTACAGTGCCATTTTATTGTATAAAAAATTATTACCATTATTACGTTGCAGGAAATTTTCCTGCTGCGCATTTTCAAAATACAAAAAAAAATACGTTTTATTTTTACGACCTTCGCATCCCTAATCGTCCATTCAAAATATTACATCAAATCTGATGATATCTTGCGGAAGCGGCGTGGGTTGATTCAATTATTAAATATAATAGTCTCCCAAGGGCAGTACAAGAGAAATATTTTCTCCCGAAACTGGTTCGTTCTATCCCCAGTTACGCGGAGGTTATACACTTTTCATAATATGTTAAGGCAGCACACGAAGCTATTACACTTTTCGCTCGTAGACACATAAAATATTTTTCCTGCAACAAAACTGAAGCTTTCTTACAGAAACAATACCAGTACATTCGATATTGGGTTGTTGCTAAAATCTGTTCCCACCCTCCGCCCAAGCTTCCTCCGTGAGGAGTCGTATAGCCTGCGGCGTTTTAAAGCAGCAGGATTAATTTAGAATGTTATTATTACCAAGTATTCTCCGGGAGTTGTGTATATAAATGATTTATAAACAAAAAGAATTAATGCAAATGAACATCCTGTAACTCCATTTATCAACAAAGACACCTCAATATTAATGATTGATGTAGGTGGCGAACTAATACGTAATTCACGTCCTGCGGCTAGGGTTTGCAAATTCGAGGTTGAACGTTGCGAATTCGCAGGCTAACCCTACCAGTAGCTCAGAATGCTATTACTCATATTTAATGTTTGAATGACATTATACCGAACCGGCTTTTTTTCATCGTCTCCACCTTCGTGCTAGTTGCGACGCATCGATTTTATTGGGGCTTTTTTGCAAGTTTATTTGGATAACTCGTTTACGAGCTAATCAAACATTGGTGGCATGTCCTTAATCCGACGCGAGGATAATTCATCGCATATAAAGCAAAACAGTTGGAAAAAGGATTTATTTGTATCAACTGTGACGGCCTACCATTTTTTCATATTTATAGGTTAAAAACAATCGAAAAGTAGATTTTTTGAAAATATGGCAAAATGCATTCAGTTACCCTGTACAATAATTTAAAATATTTATTTAGGTCAGGGTACTTATTTAGTAAAGAATTTATTCAGTAAAACCTCTTCAGGTAATAACCTCTAATTATGAATACGATGCATACAATTTTTAATTAAAAGATGAACTAGAAGTTGATTTAAAAACAACTCTACGTACCTCTTATAACTTTTACAGCTCACGTAATCTCAGCGTACACCGCGAACTGACTAACTAGTATTTTCTTTAGAAACTTAAGGATTTTACAGTAATTTGGAGGAAAATAAATTTACTCATGCAAACAAATTTACGTTAAAATTACTGGGATATTGCAACGTTAAAATTTGTGTTGATGCCAAGATGAAGGCAAACCACCTAAAACATGAAAGTAGTTCCATAAAACCCAAATTAATCAGTCGAAGAAATTTGTTGTATTATACGAACATTTTTCTTGTTATTATTTTACTCCCGTAATTAAGTAGTTATCCTCAAAATCATTTACAACAGAAGTAATTACATAAAGCCTCTATTAAATCCGCTGTGGTTGCTTACGAGCGCTATCAACTCCTGCGGAGGAACACAATGGAAGACCTTCAAAGGAATTTGCAAAATACCAGGAACAAAGAGCATTATTTTACACGTTGATATTTACTATTCCTAATTTAAATACTTCAACGGAGCATCTAATTATAACCTCAAATATAATCCCAGAAACTCGGCAGCGGTGAGAGGCACCACACAATAAATTTATAGTGTACACAAAGTACAATATTTACAATACGAGCGATTAGTAAATATTTTTCCAATAAAAATACACCCGGTCGTTATCTTTGAAATTAACAAGTTATGATCCCTTTTATTTATTTTAATTATGTGTATATTTACACAGACTTAATATTATGCCGATATTTATTGGTCACTGATTTAAATCTGTATATATAATAATTTGTAAACAATCTTGTATCCGCGCAAAATTAGTATGTCGCAAGGTTCCTTGTACAAGGTGTTAATGGGAATTCCAAAAAGTTATTAAGCGTTAAAATGAAGTTGGAACCAAGGCAAGTTGCAAGGTGTACCGCAAGAGCCTGTGTTGGGGCCCCTCTGCATAGCATTATGGTTTTTGAAGCACTGAATTTGAATTTGTTGTCTATGTTGCATAGTCTTAATCTACTTAAACACGAAATACAGTGAAGCGGCCAAATAGTCTACTTTTCACCAAATTGTTGTAGTAATTAAAAGTGTATTGTTAGTAACAAACTCACTGCGATTGATGGATATTTAGGTATCTCGATTTTTTCAGCTTTCTTACCTGTAACAAAAACAAATATTAGTTTCGAATATTTACTGAATTTATGTTTCGTTTAATATTTAAATTGAAGCGACCAAATAATTTATGAAATATCTAGCCGGCGGCTTTAAGCGCAAAATACAAATTTTGTTTTATTAAATGATTTTCCAGGGGTCTTGCTGTAGTGAGTGAGAGTGTTCATGTTTGGAGAGAAGAGTGATCGAAAGTCTGCCAATCAAAATACTCTTCATTATGTACATACATAATTAATGTTTCGAAAAGATGGATTTCCACAACGTCGACCTCTGGATTTATTGTGTACAGTAATAATAATATTTGTTCACCTTCCATTCGGAGTGAATTCACAATTCGGTTAAGAGAAACGAATAAATCCACTTGTTATCTCATAGATCGCAACATAGTACGGCATATTGTGATTCTGCGAGGCAAGAACAGGAGGAAATTGCAAGTCCTGAGGCGCACACTAGTTTTGATAAAGCTAGGCTAATTGAGTATAGATTATAAAAAAATCTAAAATAGATTTGTAGTTTTGACAGCCCCACACAGGGGCAATCAAGAAATGAAGATTTAAAAAAAATATATGTCGCCCTGGGTAGAGTGATATTTACACAAAAAGAGACGTTTTTTTATAAAAATATAACTTTCTTTTTTCAAATCAATCTGCAGGTCTTAATACTTAAGCAATCGAAAAGTTTTTTTTGGAATCTTCGTTTTTTAATTTCCTATCAATCTGTCAAGGTAGATTTTCGATTTTTGTTAATTTTGAAAAATTTTCCAAAGAAGTTTGAATTTTCATAAGAATTTTTGAAAAATTAGTGGCATAAATCGAAAATTTAGTTTGACAGATCGATAGGCAATCAAAAAACGAATATTTCAAAGAAAATTTGTTGTAAGAAATACGGCCTGTAAAGTGATATTTACACAAAAAAGAGATGTTTTTTTTTGACGAAAATACAACTTTCTTTTTTCAAATCACTGCAGGTCTTAATACTTAAGCAATCGGAAAGTTTTTTGTTTAAAATCTTCGTTTTTTAATTGCCTATCAATCTGTTGAGGTAGATTTTCGGTTTTTGCTAATTTTTAAAATTTTCCAAAAAATTTGAATTTTCATGAAAATTTTTGGCAAAATTCGAAAATAGAAAATTAAAAAAAAAAGTCGCTTTTGTCCCACTGTGCGCCGCCCTAGTTTATGTAATAAATGCAGCAAATTTCCTGCGCTAACGTCTCGTCGTCGTTTCCTCCTAACCCGTTATATTACAATGTTTATACTTAATGAAGCCATTTAAATAGCTGATGCACATCGTCTATTTCATTACATTCTGCCTGCCCTCTATCGAGGATATATTGTTTCGCTCATTAAGGAAAATAACAACAAAAATAAATTAGAAACTCGATATTGACTTCGCTCCCTTGTATCCTTAATTTTCCCTCTATATTGAACCTTAAATTCCTAATTAACACAAATTCCTAGCCGTCGGTATTTTTAATTTGTAATTAACGCATTTTTGTACCTAATTAAGAAGCACGAGGCTCCATATGCAAAGCAGAGCTATTTAAATAGCGTTTACGTTGTTAATTAAACAATTCAATTAAACCTCGCAGCCAGTGGAAAGCCATCTTGTTTATGTTTTCGTTTAAAACAAGATCACGAAAGTCGTTGAATTTTGAATGGTTTGCTCGATGAACCGAACAAAATAAGATCAAAAACACACTCTATCTTTATACCTCTATATACGCTTTCGAAATGTTAAAAGCGATTACTTAAATCAAGCTCCTTTCAGCGCCAGCGGTCTAAAGGACTCCGGTATACCTTTACGACTTTTTTCACCAAAATCTCATTTCACATCTTCAAGTGCTATTTGCATTCGCTGAAACAAATTATTTTAACGAAATTACTTTGTCTGGGTCACTTGTACAGGAGGCTTCATATTTATCGCAAAACAAGCCTCAGAGCGTCTAAATTGTACCGTTATCACCCTGTAGATTGTCGATGAATCGCTTTCAAACAAATTGTTTTCCAACAAAGAAACTTTACTTCGCCTGAGAGAAAAAAATAAATTTGCATGAAACAGATTTTGCCTCAATTCAGACACTTGAAACGTTTCTCTGTATGTTAAATCAAATCCGTCTTACTTATACAATGAGTACAAAAAAACTGCTTATAAACGTTTCTAAGCATACAAAAAAAATGGAATACGAAGAACAGAATAATCACAAGGTTTGATTTGTAAACACATTTTTTTCTTGCTTGGATCTTCCCAATCAACTTTTAATACACAATTAGTTCCATACTTAACATCTGTAAAGCGTCTGATTGAAACGCAATAGTTTGGTAACAATTTTTAATGAAAAAAATTCAAGGTTGTGTTCTGTATCATCTTCAAAATACGTAATCATTAACATCACGATTGTTAAGACGAACAATTCTATTATTCTTAGATAGATATTATAATGGAGGTTTTTTTTTAAATAAGACAAGTTGAAAATATCATATTTTAATGCAGTTTTTTCTTTCTTGGAGCACTTTTTGATGCAGATTTTGAAAAATTATATTTTTACTAACGCTTTTAAATTAACACCAAATTTCATTTTTCAAAAACAAGTTGGGCTATGGTTTAATTAAAACCCAATTTTAATTCTTTTTAAATTAATGTATTACAACAATGGTTTATTTTAAAAAATAATGGAGTTATCGCCATTATTTGATTTTTTTATTTGTCTCTCCATTTTTTATGAAATAAAACAAAAAACACAAAACATATTCCGATATATTGATTAAAATCTTATTAGGTGCGAAGTAGGCCATGTAAAAAATTGTTTCAAATAGATATCTGTCAATGTTTTGTTTTCTTGTAATAATTTATCTCGTGTGGCTGTGGACGCTTTGGAAATCGATTTAGATATTTGTTTGCTGAATTTCCTGAATTGCGTAAATTTATGTAGTAGGCGATCGTATCATATCTGTCTTCGTTATTAAAACTTTTAATATTTTACACAAATGTACAGAATTAACTACAAAGATAAATTAATACAATAAAAACAAAACTTCGACAGATATCTAGATTAGAAACAATTTCTTACATAGCCTACTTGAAGGTTAAAAACCGCCTGCGGTTGAATTTTACGATTTTTCGTCGATTTTTCAAAAAACTGTCAAAAGTGACGTTTAAATGTCAAAAGTGAAGGAAGGGTCCTATCGAGAAACCGAAAACGGTTTCGGGGTTCTGAAGTCGCCCCGAGTCCGAAAATGTAATCGATTCCCTCTTGGGATCGAAATTTTAGGCCACATAACGCAGCGTAAACCGCGGTTGGATCGGTAGTGTAAACCGCGGTAGGACGGGGTTTAGATTTACGGAGACGTCGTCGCGTCTCGGTCTTTTGAAAATTTCACGGCCGCGGATGAATATTAAGAAACGAAATTTTCAGGGATTCGAGAGGAAGATTGGTTCTAGCTCTCCTGAAAGTTTGGTCGAAAAAATCTTCCTGGGAAAGGAGCAAGGGCCCCCGGAAAAGTGATATTTTTCTGCAAAATCGACCTTTTTAAAAAATTCGTATCTCGGATAATATCGGAGTTGGACGAAAATAAGAAGAAAAACATTCTTCGTTTTTCCTCCTTCTTGCCCGCCGTCCCAGTGCTGATCGTCCAAGTCCAAAGGGAGGAGGCTGTGGCGCGTTTCTAAAGGGTGCATGTCGGGAAAATCGCTAAAATCCGACAAAATCGCCCTTTTTCAAAAAATCATAATTTTTTTAGTAAGCAAAATCGAGAAAACGATTATGCCCTGGGATTTTTTAAATTTCATCTAGTTTTCAGAAAAAAATACCCCGCCGATCCATCTCGAAGGAGGCGCGAGTTATTAAGCTTGAACCGGACGCGTGTTTGGGGAGACTTGAAAAATTGAAAAAATTTGCGAAAACACGAAAACCACAAACGCTATTTTCAAACGAAAAATCGCCGTTAAGCCGCCGTTCTGGCAAGAAATCCAAGATAAAAAGTCCAACTCAGAACCAAATCGTGCATCGCACGGTCGCGCTGTATATATGCTAATGCTGCTACGTTTCATATATTGCCGGAGAAATCCAATACAATGTATTTAAATTAAATGGAAAAAATTTGTCTGAATTTTATTGTACTATTGGGAGCAAAAAATGTTATGTGAACATGTTATTATACCAAATAAAACCTAATATCTCAGACCGAGATTTAACCATTGCACTTCACATAATGGATTCTTTCTGTCATCGCGTTAACCAATATTTATACAAGCATTTTATGTAACAGAACAGAAGAGTAATAAAAGGAAAGTTTTGATATTACATAACTGTGCAATAATAATAATAATAAATACGTGCCCACGGTTTATAGAGTTCTGTCAAAACCAGTGGATAAAATATGATTTTTTTGAATCGTTAACTAACGAAAAAGTGTTGATAAACAATTTGTAAAGTAATATATTGCTTTGTTAATGGTTTTATTAAAATCGTAACTTGAGTTTTCCCAAATTGTTTTTCATATCTAAAATTTCCAGTACTCAACATCCCTTATTTTCCTCACTAGTTGGGTCCTACAGAACTCACCCTATATACTTGGATTATAACACATGTAACCTTGGGTAATCCTATACAACCAAACCGGCGTTGCTGCGAAAATAAACGACCCAACATTAATACTAAACCTACAAAGACACTATATTTCAAAAACATGTCGCAAGATTAATTAAACCCTCTTCCCACCCCAGCACACATCCACTAACTCATACTTCCAAAATAACTTTCACATAATCATTTCCGCGTTCAATAAAGGAAATTACTTTCCAGCCAGCTACATTTTTTCGAACACTCTATTAGAAGTAGTGGCAACACATTACCTCAACTCAATCCAACTTCACCGGGCCAAAGATCCATTAAATGATAGAACTACCACTGTTCTACTAGCAAAGACCTCGGCGGTTTGCTAAGAAAGTGAAATTAGAGCCGTTAACAAGTTCATGATTGGATTACCTCGCGCTCGGGAATTCAGTTGTAAATTTTATTCGAATTTAAATGTCGCAGCCGACGACCATGCATAAATGGTTAGCAAATGGGCACATACATTATGCTCGATTGGAGTCGACAGTACGAGGTTTAAATTATCGCAAAAAGTTGATTTCTCACAGCGAGCTGTTTGACATTATTCTGCGGCTGCGGCGCGAATGGGAAATTGTGTGTGCGGATCATGATTGAAAGAAGAAGGCGCCTGGTTTTAATGGCGTGTGTACCGGGGATCAAGAGCACTTATTGGGTGTTACTAATGTGAATTCTTTGGTAGGTACGTCAGGTTTTTTTTCTCCAGGGCATGTTTGTGGAAATTTGAAGGACTATTGCAGCCCCCAACAGAATTGGTCTTATGGTACCTGCCAAGCAATGTTAAAGGATCTGACATTTGGTTCACTCGCACTACATATACATAAAAAAATTTCTCATCTACTATTTGCTCAGTAATAAATTTCAACTGGAACTAAAACAGTGCCTTAATACGTTGTTATTACGGCCACTTTATCCGCAAATTACTAGTTATGTTTAATTATGTTGTGCGTATCGTACACAAAAAGGTGATTTATAGCTTAGTTAAAGGCGCGTTAAAAATTTCATATTAAACTTCAGGAAGCAAGCAAGTTAAACCCTGGGGAGGTTAAGTAAAATAAATAAGGTTTTTTAAGCAATAGTCCAATAATGTATTGCTACGCAAATAATAAAATAACCAAAACGGCTACTACTGTTTTTTGGTTTAATATACCTCTTACATAGTAAAATTTTGAAATAGCAGTAATAAAATGATGAAATGGAAAGGTTGGTCCGCGATGCCAGACAGAGTTCCCCAATAAATTCCTAAAGGGCGCATTCTTCGAGGAGCCAAAATCAATAAATCCACAGGTCCCGACGGCACTCCATCTGCTGCATTTAAGACTTGTATTCTAATACTGACTCCGGGTCCTTTGTTGGCTCATTATTATGTCATAAAAAATATTTCGCTAAAGCATCAAATCAATTCAAATGCGTTACGCCATTTTGATCTTGAATACTGGATGCATCATGATCCAATTTGCAATTTAATAATTTTGTGTTGGCGCCATCCTTGAATTTTCAAAAACTAATACATCATCAAGAGACGGCTCAGTCAATATAATTCAACTTCAATTTCGTCCAATCTTAGGACACGCTACGCAAAACAAACAAAAATTACAAAACACTTGACCAAACATTAAATTAATACAAGATTTATTTTGCAGGATGTGCCATTCCAAATTAGTCCCGGTCTCAGTCACTCAAATATTCCGCTCCTCCGACCAGAACAGTCCAAAGCCCAGAATTACAACGACTGCTGCGAGACTTGAACCCTGAAGGATTAACTGGGCCAGGTATCGAGAGGACGGGTCTGTCAGTTCTCGACAGCAGGAGAGAGGCTTTAAAAACCCCTATATCTGCACGGCCAGCTAATGGTCTTAAATTATATATTAGCAACTTCAATCTATGATTAGACAAAGAGATTTGGATGAGAAAACGGTCTATCATAATGATTTGCCAACGACTTGTGTCGTAACAGTTGGTAATTATTGAAAATATATCCCTGTCAAATGTGCGCAGAAATGATAGGTTAGCCTCGGCCCACAGTTTGGGTCGGCTAGGAATTTTATACTCTAATCCGATTGATCAAGTTTAAATACAGTGCAAGTCTTTTCGGCCTTCTACACACTGGAATATTCTAATTAGAATCTACTATTTCGTCTTCCTAGAAGAAAATAATTAACGTAATTAATTTGGTTTGGGTCTATTAGCATAAAAAATATAGCCTAACGACGAGACTACCTAAATTATAATCTCGATTTTATCTGATTTTAATCGCCGGGATGACCAAACTGGTTTCGTAGCTATGCTTTTTTCTTCAAATTCGACACTTAAGTTAATGTTTCCTCTCTCGATAATTCCAGGATATCGACTTATTAACATACGAAGTAGTTGTGACTGTTCATCAACAAAAATAAGCTGTTCCTTAATTGCAGGCGTCGATAAAGACATCTCTCTGGGCGTCTACAGGGTGCGACATGAAATTCGTAAGACATTTTCCTTAAAAATATACGTGGCAACAGCGCCGAACGCGACAAATTTTGGATCCGCCTCAGCCTTGAATCTGAAACACCCTGTATATTTGCACATATTGATACCAAGTGCTGACGTTTCTATTGGGAAAAAACACTCATAAATAATCGAAGACTCCTCCAGTAAGAGTAAAAGTTTCCTTAGCCTCTTCAACTTCGCCGGCTTGACATGTAGGTCAATGTTAGGCGGTAGACTGTTTGCTCGCGCGATTACGAAATGTAGATTATGGCGATACGAGTGATGTAATTTCGCTGTGTAGTAATTAAATTACCTTATAATAGCGTTGTTTTTTATCTTCTAGGCTATCTGGCGTACAAGAGAGTTAATAAGTCGAAAGAAGAAATTTCAAATGCATCGCAACGTGGAAATAATTAGCTGCGCCAAGGAAGGATGAAGGCTGCTATATCCGGCGTGTCGGCAGCCAGGGTCAGAAATGTTTGATTAGAGTAGAATTAAGTTTGTTCATGCACTCACTACTTCGATCCCTGAGTTGAGGCTAAATTATTTTTGGCCCCTGACAAACGTCCAAATTAACTCTAAAGATTTTAGCATTGTCCTCACATGTGGTTCTAGATATATTTATTTCGGCTGACTTATAGGTGCAGTTTAGCGGTACTTTATACGAAAAAATCTTGCGCTCTAGACTAAACACAAAAGCCTTTGTCGTGTTACTATAAATCGTCAGGATGTTTTAAAAAACAATGTCTCAGTTTACAGAACTTGCCAAGTTTATCCTTTTTTTAATTTACAGTAATTATATCGCATTTAAACGATTATTTCTTTGGCTCGTCAGGCGTAATATATATACGAGTATATAAATACTCATAAACGGTACATTGTTGAGCCCGATATATCAACAGGTCGCTGTTGATCCCGTCCTTTAGAACCAAGATAGATGAGTAAATCTTATCACATGCTGCAGCGAACAACAGAGCACTAGTAGAGATATACACGAAGATGGGAATAGTACGTTGTTGAGCCCGGGCTCAACAGCGTCATTTTGGGCTTCACAACGACCGTTTATATATGTTACGGGCCCAACAATGCCTGTTTATAACTCTATACTGCTATGTTATTTTATATTGGAATTTTATTGTTAATTTTTCGGAATTTACTTTTATTTTTTGTTATATTGAATTTATATAATATTTCACTTACTTTACTCTTTTCTCAGGCTTTTCTGGGTTCCTTGAATATATTGAAATTTGATTTAATTTTATTTAATTTGTATTTTGTGTTGCCTAACTTACTGCATAAATTTTGTTAACTATTAAATGTATACTATGTTGCATATACTTCAGTATGGACAAATAAATAAAAGATCACTGCCTGATCTTTTCAACTATACCTTTAATTTATCCTTGAAATAAATTTCAGTTTTAAACATTCACAAATCGAAAACGTTAGTGATCGTTGAGTTTTGTGTACAACTAATATTATCCCTGCTAACTTATAATGAAGAATACGAGTGGCTATTTAAGAATTCTAGCATAATAATTGATTAAGTGCTCATAAATAGTTCACGTCTGGCTTTGAATTTTTAAATTGCCTGCTGCTTAATATTTAAGGTTATGTCTATACTTATTAACTACAATACAACACACTTAATAGTGCTTCCTTGCAATGAAAGTTCTTTTTGAATATTTTACGATTAATTAGGAATGTTTATGGTTCTCGATTAGCAATTGAACTGTTTCCTTTTTGAGTAACGAAAATTGGGAAAAAAACGTTTCGAGCTGAATATTTTGAAAACTGTCATTATTTTCATTTGACTATTGACGGTAATTTTAACGCACGCTGTATAATCCCGAACAACAACTTTAATGGCGAGGAGTAGTGAAGGACGAAAGTTGATTCTCTGAGGATGTTCAAGTTCATGCTTAAATGATAGGCCGGAAATTATTACGTAACCCTTACGCAACCTGTCAAGTTTGCCTCGTTTCTGGAAAAAAACGCCTACTACGTAGAAGCAACTCGGGATGGTTTTGAAACAGAGTCTCAGCCAAAGCCTTTTAACCCTAAAAGCCAAATTGCTCATAAGACTAAATAGTTAATTTAGGTAAGTTTGCGATGGAGATAATGTGTTTCGGTGGTTTTTTTATCCAAGGATCCCCCGACAAATCTGACTTCCTTTACGGAATTAACTAATTATTCAGAGTTTCCTGTTGTTTATATTTTTACTAAAAAAAACGAATTAATTAAGAATCGCATTTCCTTTAATGCAGATTAAACAGCGAAGTGGTGCACCTTCCAATTTCTACTAGAATACCCTGTACATAAAATCCATCCATCCAAGAAAATTTAAACATACATTTACTGACAGCATTTGATTTATAACAATACGAGAGGTTACCACGCGTTACAACAGCCAGAAACTTTGTTAGTTAAACAAGATGCTTACTTAAAATAATTATTAGTATCTAATGGCCTAATCACTTGTTATATATGGTAATTATACCCCTGACCACCCATCGATGGTTTAATAATCAAGCAGCCTTTGTCCGATCCGACAAAAAAAAATCCAAATTCCTCTATATATGTTTTGTCAAGGTTGATTCCGTATTTGGATTTACAAAAACCAAAACACATTTGACTCAAGGCTACGCTTTGTGGTGGAATGCCTAATTTAATTATCGGTTTTGTTTCGCAGGTATTTTCGAGGAACTTCGATTCTTCTCTCCAGACAACAAGACCTAACCGTATATCATTCTATGCTAAAAATGGAGCCAATTAACTCCGGATTTGTATGGACGGAATAAATTGTCGAAGTTATCAGTATATAGCAAAATTTGTATTGCATGTTCGGCTTGCTGGATAATACACGGTGGCTTACCACCACAGCTGAATCAAGAAGTAGGTACTGTTGAAAGAAACTGGTTTTAAAATCAAAAAGCCGTTTGTGAATGCTTAAAACAACGAAACTGTTATTGAAGCAATGTACGAAGCTCTGGAAGGGACACCTAAAACAAAATTTTAAAATTTTGTTACAAAATTCCGAGGTATAAGTCGAAATTTCAAAATTCCGAGCTATAACTCGAAATTTTATTTCAAAATTCCGAGTTATGTCGAAATTTTAAAATTCCGAGTTATAGCTCAAAATTTTATTCCGAGTTATAACTCGGCATTTTATAAAATTCCGAAAACTCAAACTTTTATTTCAAAATTCCGAGTTATAACTGAAAATTTTACTTCAAAATTCCGAGTTATAACTCGTAATTATATTTCAAAATTCCGAGTTATAACTCGGAATTTTGAAATGAAATTTTGAGTTATAACTCGGAATTTTGAAATTTCAACTTATAACTCGGAATTTTGAAATAAAATTTTTAGTTATAACTCAGAATTTTGAAATTTCGACTTATAACACGGAATTTTAAAATGTTGACTTATAACTCGGAGTTTTGAAATAAAATTCCGAGTTATAACTCGGAATTTTTAAATAAAATTTCTGGTTATAACTCGGAATTTTGAAATTTCGACTTATAACTCTCGGAATTTTGAAATAAAATTTTGAGCTATAACTCGGAATTTTAAAGTTTCGCCTTATAACTCAGAATTTTTAAATAAAATTTCGAGTTATAACTCGGAATTTTTATATTTCGACTTATAACTCGGAATTTTGTAATAAAATTTCGACTTATAACTCGGAATTTAAAATTTTTATAATATTAGGTGTCCCTTCCAGAGCTTCGTAGCAATGAGCCCCACACCCAGCGCCACCAACAATGAAATATTTTATAGATATCTGTGGCTTTGCCTCAATTATAGATTTAGTCGGTTGAAAACAATTTTATAATATTTAATAAGTAGGGTTTACACTCTAAATAGTAAGTTACTCAACCCCACAATAGAAATTAAATTTGAGAAGTGTTTTCCTAACAAACTAAATAACGAAGGTTTATTTTATTCCATTATAACGGACCTGAGCAGAATTGAATTATTCTCGCCGCAATTAATTTATAGAAGTATACTTTATTTTCGTCTACGATGGCCTTCTCGAAGCGAAAGTGAAGATACATTATATACACATTATATACTGCGTCATTATTGCACCTATTATATAAGAAAATTAAACACAAACGTTTATTTATTCCAATTAATTTTTCTGAACAATGCTGGTATTCCAGCTTTATTTTCACGTTGGACGTACTTTTGCTGAAGGCCTCTGAAGAGTAATTAATTTTTCACACTTGTTGCGTATAAATAAATTTTCCATCAATAATTATTACAAAAATATATTAAACATTCGCCTAACTTGATCCCAAATATCTATAATTAATGAAATTATTGAAAGACTCACATAAATCACACACATCATTAATTTTAGTTGTTGCAATGTCAGATGGTGTGTATAAAAATTTAAAAAATAAACACGAAACGTGATTATTAACAGACTGATTACGAAAATAAATTTCTGTAGCTAATCACGAACCAAAGAGAAATTTTTTGGCAGTCGACTTCTAAAGCCCAATTCTTCTTTGCATCAACTTTTGTTAGCAGTCACAACTTAGAAAAATACTCTCCCACTCTTTTGCTCCACGTAAGCCTAAAATAATGTATCTTCACCATTGCGGGTGAAACTAAGGACATTTATAAATTATTCGTCCATAATTTTTTATTAATACTGAAGTAAGTACGTACTATACTTTAATGCTACACCGAAGTAAAAATATAATGCAGTAATAAATAACGCCAATACGACGGCACAGGAGTAATAAACATTTTGTGATACAAATTGGGTTAAACCCCAATTGTATCGTAATGGCATCCGAGTTAATAAAGAATGTGTAACATACCGTCATTGTAATGTTAGTGGCTATTTCTGTCGGCTATATCTATCAATCGGACACATGTTTGTTATACATCAGTGGAATAAAGAGAAATAATTTAAAATAAATAGCGACATTAGAATTTATAGGTACTTACATTTTTTTAGTTTGTTGAAAATATTAATAAATTATGTAGTTTCTGGAAAATAATATTCCTATATATAGGGTGCTCTTCAGAATAATAGAAAAAAATTAGAGTAAAATCATACTTTTATTTTTTAAGGAACAATTTATAAGCCAAATCGTATCTATAAATTTAAAAAAATATCATCACAAATATATGCAGATTTCGGACTGCAAAATCATGACGTCAGTTATCGCAGGTTACTGAAGGTCGCTAAAAGCATAGCGAACAACCGCAATACCCGTTTTTTCGTTGAAAGTTGAGTCCAAAGACACCATCCATTTTAAAGTACATTGACATGGCCAGTTTTTATGAAAACACACACAAGTGGATTTAACAGTCATCTGGCTATAAATATCGTGCCATAGATGGTTTATTGGTCAGTTTATGGAAGTTATCAGTCAAGTTCTCGAAGTGATTCTCGGTAGAAATTCTACAGGGAACGACATTTTTTAAATCCATTAAAATTGTATCATCCATAGATTTATGACAAACTGTAGGAAGAGTCCTTCGATTAAAAAATGCCCACAATAACATAATTATTCTAAAATTCCACCTCTTCATAGCAAAGTCAACTTGTCAACCTAAATCTCTTAGGAAGCCTAATTTATTGAAATAGGGCTACGAGCGTGCGAAAAATACCACTTTTCCGCACGCATTTTAGTTTCGAAAGTTGCACTTTTCCGCACTAGCGCGGAAAAGTACATTTTTCCGCACTAGTGCGGAAAAGTGCAACTTTCGAAACTAACATGCGTGCGGAAAAGTAATTATTTGCATTTTTGGGTAAGTTATAGTTACATTTTGAAAATGTGATCACGCTCCTAGGAAAAATATTGTTCCTAACAAGTGCGGAAAGTGGTACTTTTCCGCACGCGACTGCCGTTGACCGAACGACGCGAAGCGGAGTTCGGTCAAATAACTATTGTAGCAAAAAGGGTTGAAACAACGAAAAACTTTCATTTAACATCAGCGTTTCAAATAATTAATTGACAAATAATTTGAGGTGAAGTGTGTCAAGTGCAAATTAATCATAAGTCTTGTACGTTTAAGTGGATGGTGATATCCTAGAGGTTTTACAAATAATTGCTCAAGGCAGCGATTTAAAAAGGATCTTCCTCATTAAAACTGTAATTAAGAAATGTTTAATAATGGTACTTTATGGGTAATTGTACAACAAATCGCATTGCAACATCGCATCGCTCGGTACCTGTGCATAAATGTTACATCAGTGACTAAATACTAAAACGTTCACTTTAATAATCGTTTACAATGATGGGACGTAGCATTTATTCCAGTTTTGAAATATGCCTGCAATTTCTTTCGCTTTTCGTAATGTCAATGCGTTAGTAAATATATTGATGCAAATATTAATAGTACTAGTACGTTTTAAGAAATCCTTACCATGCCAAGGAGAAATTATCAATATATTGAAGTAAAGGTTATTTTTGAATATATCAACGAGAACAAATCACGCAATATATTTTACATTCACTCGTGGGAACACTAGTATATCTTTTAAAATGTAGGCCTGTAGGTTTACAGACTTGTAGTCAAACAGACTTGTACATTCACAGATTTGTACACAGACTTGCACTTTTGAAAACCTTTTATTTTATAGTCTGCAATTTCTGGAGAACTACTTTTGCAGACCTGTACTTAACCAGACTTGTACTTTTAGTGATCTGTAATTGTACAGACCTATATTTTACAAGTTTATTTTGCTACAGACATGTATTTTTGCAGACCTGTTCTTTTACAGGCCAATGCTTTTAAGGATCTGTAGTTTTAGAGACCTCTATTTTAACATAATTTTAGAACTTGTAAAATACAGACCTATATTTTATAGCCTGCACTTATCAGTGCTTTCTGAGACTTGCACTGTTACAGATCTGAGTTTAAACGGAACGGACCTGTATTTTTGTAGACCTGTACTTTGACAGATCTGTACACAACTAGATCTGTACTTATTTTTTTACAGCCTGTAATTAGATAGATCTGTTCTTGTACTTTTAGCTATCTGTAATTAACAGACCTATATTTTACATGCCTATACTTTTACAAATATGTGCTTTTGCAGCTCTACTGTTTTACTGTTAAAAGTGCGTAGGTCCGCACTTTTAACAGTCATACTTCTAGAAACTTGTAAAATACAGACCCATATTTTTTTCTTTTCTAGTCTGTAATTTAACAGATCGGTACTTTTGAAGAATTGTACTTTTACAAATCTGTATTTAACCAAATCTCTAATTTTAGATATCTGTAATTGTACAGATCTATATTTTACAAGCTTATACTTGTGAACTTGTATTTTTGCAAACGGTCTCTTAAATACTTATGCTTTTGGAGATCCGACATCTGTACATTTAGAGACTTGTATTTTAACAGACTTGTACTGTTAGAAACTTGTATTTATCTGTACTTTTAGATACCTATACTGTTACAAATCTAAGTTTAAATGGACCTGAACTTTTAAAAACTTATTCTTTTATAGTCTGTAATTTAACAAATCTGTGCTTTTGGAGAATTGTACTTTTACAAATCTGTATTTAACCAAATCTCTAATTTTAGATATCTGTAATTGTACAGATCTATATTTTACAAGCTTATACTTGTGAACTTGTATTTTTGCAAACGGTCTCTTAAATACTTATGCTTTTGGAGATCCGACATCTGTACGTTTAGAGACTTGTATTTTAACAGACTTGTACTGTTAGAAACTTGTATTTATCTGTACTTTTAGATACCTATACTGTTACAAATCTAAGTTTAAATGGACCTGAACTTTTAAAAACTTATTCTTTTATAGTCTGTAATTTAACAAATCTGTGCTTTTGGAGAATTGTACTTTTATAAATCTGTATTTAACCAAATCTCTAATTTTAGATATCTGTAATTGTACAGATCTATATTTTACAAGCTTATACTTGTGAACTTGTATTTTTGCATACGGTCTCTTAAATACTTATGCTTTTGGAGATCCGACATCCGTACTTTTAGAGACTTGTATTTTAACAGACTTGTACTGTTAGAAACTTGTATTTATCTGTACTTTTAGATACCTATACTGTTACAAATCTAAGTTTAAATGGACCTGAACTTTTAAAAACTTATTCTTTTATAGTCTGTAATTTAACAGATCTGTACTTTTGAAGAATTGTACTTTTACAAATCTGTATTTAACCAAATCTCTAATTTTAGATATCTGTAATGGTACAGACCTATATTTTACAAGCTTATACATGTGAAATTGTATTTTTGCATACGGTCTCTTAAATACTTATGCTTTTGGAGATCCGACATCCGTACTTTTAGAGACTTGTATTTTAACAGACTTGTACTGTTAGAAACTTGTAAATATCTGTACTTTTAGATACCTATACTGTTACAAATCTAAGTTTAAATGGACCTGAACTTTTAAAAACTTATTCTTTTATAGTCTGTAATTTAACAGATTTGTGCTTTTGGAGAATTGTACTTTTACAAATCTGTATTTAACCAAATCTCTAATTTTAGATATCTGTAATTGTACAGATCTATATTTTACAAGCTTATACTTGTGAACTTGTATTTTTGCAAACGGTCTCTTAAATACTTATGCTTTTGGAGATCCGACATCCGTACTTTTAGAGACTTGTATTTTAACAGACTTGTACTGTTAGAAACTTGTATTTATCTGTACTTTTAGATACCTAGGTATACTGTTACAAATCTAAGTTTAAATGGACCTGAACTTTTAAAAACTTATTCTTTTATAGTCTGTAATTTAACAGATCTGTGCTTTTGAAGAATTGTACTTTTACAAATCTGTATTTAACCAAATCTCTAATTTTAGATATCTGTAATTGTACAGATCTATATTTTACAAGCTTATACTTGTGAACTTGTATTTTTGCAAACGGTCTCTTAAATACTTATGCTTTTGGAGATCTGACATCCGTACTTTGAGAGACTTGTATTTTAACAGACTTGTACTGTTAGAAACTTGTATTTATCTGTACTTTTAGATACCTATACTGTTACAAATCTAAGTTTAAATGGACCTGAACTTTTAAAAAGTTATTCTTTTATAGTCTGTAATTTAACAGATCTGTGCTTTTGGAGAATTGTACTTTTACAAATCTGTATTTAACCAAATCTCTAATTTTAGATATCTGTAATTGTACAGATCTATATTTTACAAGCTTATACTTGTGAACTTGTATTTTTGCAAACGGTCTCTTAAATACTTATGCTTTTGGAGATCTGACATCCGTACTTTGAGAGACTTGTATTTTAACAGACTTGTACTGTTAGAAACTTGTATTTATCTGTACTTTTAGATACCTATACTGTTACAAATCTAAGTTTAAATGGACCTGAACTTTTAAAAACTTATTCTTTTATAGTCTGTAATTTAACAGATCTGTGTTTTTGGAGAATTGTACTTTTACAAATCTGTATTTAACCAAATCTCTAATTTTAGATATCTGTAATTGTACAGATCTATATTTTACAAGTTTATACTTGTGAACTTGTATTTTTGCAAACGGTGTCTTAAATACTTATGCTTTTGGAGATCCGACATCCGTACTTTTAGAGACTTGTATTTTAACAGACTTGTACTGTTAGAAACTTGTAATTATCTGTACTTTTAGATACCTATACTGTTACAAATCTAAGTTTAAATGGACCGAAACTTTTAAAAACTTATTCTTTTATAGTCTACAATTTAACAGATCTATACTTTTAGAGAATTGTACTTTTACGAATCTGTATTTAACCAAATCTCTAATTTTAGATATCTGTAATTGTACAGACCTATATTTTTACAAGCTTATACTTCTAGAGAATTGTACTTTTACGAATCTGTATTTAACCAAATCTCTAATTTTAGATATCTGTAATTGTACAGACCTATATTTTTACAAGCTTATACTTCTACAGACTTGTATTTTTGCAAACTCGTCCCTCAAATACTTATGCCTTTAGGGATCCGTACTATTAGAGACTTGTATTTTGACATACTTGTATTTTTAGAAACTTGTAAAATACAGGTCAATACGTTCATTTATCCGTACTTTTAGACACCTGTACTGTTTAATAAAAATATGTTTTTCTATAGTCTGTAATTTAACAAATATGTACTTTTGGGGAATTGTACTTTTACAAATCTGTATTTAACCAAATATCTAATTTTAGATATCTGTAATTCAGACCTATAAGCTTATACTTTTACAGACTTGTATTTTTGCAAACTTGTTCTTCTACAAACTTATACTTTTACAAATCCGTACTTTAGAGACTTGTATTTTAACAGACTTGTACTTTTAGAAACTTGTTAAATACAGACCTATTCTCTCATACAAATTATATGTACTTTTAATGATATGTACTGGGGCGCATCTGTGCTTTTGAAGATCTGTACTTACAGACTAGTATGCTTGAAAACTTGCACTTTACAGACCAATTTCTTAAGTTACCATAATAAGCAGAGAGATTAATTTGGATTTAGATTCGTTCGATCTCGTACTATTCATAAAATAAAAAACTTTACGCCCTTGTTTCTTGTCGCCCTCCATCCCCAAAATTACAACTTCAGCATCGAGTAATTTATGTCTTAATACGATGCCTTTACATTCATAAATTCCCAACCGGAATGTCGCAATAATTAATGAGGACATGCCTAAATAACAAACAAACGGATCTCATTAAATGCCTAAACCTCTCTCTTAAATCCTCGCGCCAGGATTTAAATGACCAAAACTCATTCCGCGGCCGCTAGTGTCCCCAACAATAAGCGGTTATCCAATTGCAAGTGACCTTTCGATTAATAAATCTCGATTGGGGTTCATTATGGCCACCAATTACTTTTCGAAATCGATGTAATGGTTTATTAATCCTGGATTTCCAGTATCGCGTGGTTCGTTGATATTTGACAACATGATATCTACAGGGAAACCCCGGTTTAACCCACGTAACTTTAGGAACACACAAACATACAAGGTGGTATATTTTATAGTAAACTGACAGGTCTCGATGGGTTCAATTCTGAAATATTACTTTCAAAATACCCTGTATATTACGTATGTTTACATGCATTTGGCATATAAAATATTTATTTTAATTTATAAAATAACTGTTACACACATATACAATCATTCACTATTTATTTACATTCTCGTAAAATTGCCGTAGGTTTGTTTTATCGATATTGTGCTTATTTAATAACCCATAAATATATTAACTGGTGTAATAATGTTACAAACGTATAATTTGTTCAATAATATCGCTTTGTTATATCGCCATTACAACAAACGATAGCGTAAATTATGAGTAGAATATCACTCGGCCAATTGTAAATCAAGTTTTATTAAATAAATTGTTGGAAACGTTAACAGCCAATAGTTTATTTTACAGTTGTGGAGGAGCGCATCCTCGTAAATCGCTCAACGTTTCGTAAATATTTCGTTGCCACCTTCAGAAAAGCCACACAAAACCACTTTGTAGTTGTATTAGGGCAACTTATAAAAGCTGCATTTGTTGGAAGCCTAATTCTATCAAGGCCGCCGTTTCTGTTGGGACCAGATTTATTACACCCATGCACCAAATTTTAATATTGCACTATAAAACAGGTTGATTTACAACCTCCATTTTAAAACAAAACATTTCACGAAAGTCCAAGGTTGTATATTTTTAAAATTTACGATTAGAATTTATGATAGTCGAATTATATTACTAGTCGACTTTATACTTGACAACATACTTTGTAGGTGCGACAGGGTAAGGTATCGATTGTGTTGGGAACTGATAATCATGGAGGTTCGTATTTTTTTCTGGAGAAAATCTACCTGTACTTAATAAATCATTTCAATTTTTTTTCGTTCATAGTCGCACCCCAATCAAGTTGATTTATTCAGTATGCTACCCCTATTGCCATTAAAAAATAACCTTGACCCCATATATGTCGTCAGGTCCATACGCTGTATAAAGAGGGATGTTTGATTTCATATAAAATTCTATGAAACGAATTTTATCACAGTAGTTTATTTACTCGCCAAAATTCCAACTTTTGAGGTTTTAGGTCCTGAAATATGATAGCGATATACAGTTTTCCCTGTATAACTAGAGAAAAATTTAGTGTCATGAAAAAATATACATGATTTTGCAGGATATTCTAATTCAAATGTACAGGGTGTTTTCGATTGTTGAAAAGGCTGGTATTTACGATTTAAAAATCGTTTACAGAACTCACAAAATATTTTCCATGAATTTTTAAAAATGTAAAACTTTTTCAAAAGTCCTGTAGGGACCTACATCTGTTTTTTGTCTTTTTACATTTTCGACGCCATTTTTTAAACAAATGTCGACTTGTTGAAATCAAAATGTCCTGAAGATCAAGAAAATGAATAAATATACAGGGTGTTCCATTCAAAATTAGAAAGTTAGTGTCACTTCCGGTTAAACCGGATGTAGTATTTTGCGCACAATTATGTCAGATTCTGACTTTAGTGACCTATAATATACATATTTTCATGGCCTCCCCGTGTAATGTGATCACGCTGGAATCCGCGCACTTCCGGTATGGACTTCCGGTCGGTCAAAATACATGTTGGGTATCAAATGAATCGTCTCGAAGCCTAGAAAACTAATATAACTAAATTTTTGTTCTAGGAGTGAAAATGACACTTAAACACTGATATATTTCAAATAATTTATGTCAAAAATACCCTGTATACGCAAACTCCGCTTCTCTTACACCTGAGCTGCAATTTAACTCATTACTTAAAAATATACATACTCAACACGCCACATAACTAACAAATGAATCAAATAGATATGCAAGGCTGGGAGTTTATAGAGTATATTCCGTATATATTTACAGAACATTTAGTTCTCGGTTTACAAATTAAACAAAATCAAATAAATCTCACATATAAATGAGACAAGCGAATTTTCACGCTGCTGCACAACGATTCTATTTTTGCAGCTGAGATCCGAGTAGTTAAATGCCAATAATGCTGACTTATTTCGAAATCGGTCCGTTGCAAAACTATTCGGGCCACTTGCTAAGACAAATGATGAACGTTGTTGGGTTGAGCAGATTGATTGTACAACGGGCGCAGTTTTATTCTCTTGTTTACGTAAAGCAAAAAACACGGAAATCAGTGAGAGGGTGTCTACTAACGGAAAGAGATCGCCGGCATTGGTAGCTTATTTCTTATAATTTCTTATTAGATGATTCCGTTGCCAGTAAAAATTATGCGATACTAAAAAGATAATTTTTATGCCTGATATATTTTCTGCGAGGAATTCCCCCTGTATATAATCAGAGATTTGCGCTGCGCCGACAGGTTTGAGGAGATCCAACATCACCTATGATGTATTAGAATCCTGAATAATTCAGCACTGAATTTATTACACGACAATTAATTGACGTTGAACGGATTAACTTTCAAATTGAATAGTTCGGATGCATGAAGGCATTTCCAATAAATATTTATGGCGTACGTATTTATTGAAGTAGTATATAACAAGTGAAACAGCTAAATTATAAGTACTAATATTTCATGCGTGTCATGTTGGTATATTCCACATAATCGCCGGCATCAACGTTCTTTTAATAATGGCTTAGAAGCTCGACATTTATTTTTATAATGTTCTGCAATATTTTTCTTCAATTATTAGATTTTAGTTGCAAACATATTATTTACTTTTTATAGCTTTGGCAATAATAAGTTATATCCAGCATGAGAAACAAAAATCAAAATGGATTAATTCTTCATAATTTATTTATTTATTTATATATTTATTTATTCATTTATTCGTTTATTCGTTTATTCATTTATTCATTTATTATTTGAACCAAAATCAACAGGGCTCTTCCAGCGCCGTCCAGAAGACAACTGGATAACCCACAATATCATCAATAAATTGGTAATAAAATAATTTTTTTGGTAGGCGCGGTCTTCTTCATTTTGCAAAACAGAAACGTCGTGTCAGGTCGTGCGCCTCAAACCAGCCCGACGATGTTCATTCATTAATTATATTTTTTGCTGGCCCATTCGGTATAAGACTTATAAAGATGTTAATTACGATTTCGTAATTACGTAATGCGCGTCATAATAATTCCAGTGTTAATTACTCGCGCTGCCAATTAATATTAAAACAGTTTGCTATAAATAAAACCTTGACCGGAACGAGATTTTAATAACATAACCTGTAATATAAATATAGGAATTATACAATTTTAAATAATTAGGGAAATTAATTTAATAGACATATTTACACGCACGTATGCCTTCCACCTGTCGTACATGTAAAATGTTGGTTTATAATTTCGTAAATAAGGCGCAGGAAGTTTGAGTCACTGCAACAGACTACTTTTTTCTTCCAAAAAATAAGGAAAATATATTTCTTGGTGAATTTTTTTCCATTTCGATTTACAGTAAAAATTTTGATTTCCAGAAAAAATACTGCTCAAAAAATTATTAAATAAAAAGAAATTAAAACTCTTTGGTCCTTATTGGATTAAAAGACACCGAGACTAGCTATCCACTACTTGCAACAACTGTAATTGCTGCAGATGCAATATTTAACTGATAATGGATCATTAACGTCCGTTAAATAGATCAAATTATTGTGCTGATGCAACGAATTGCTGAATTATGCAGAGCTAGTTAACAAATTCATTAATTTGCTCACAACAAGCGGATTATCCTGTAGCCCGTAACTATCGTATTAATAATAATACTACTACTTAAGATGCAAGTTTCGCAAAGCACCTATTGTGTAAATATATGTGCAAGCAATCTCAAGCCGCTAAGTAGGCGAGGTAACGTGTTTCTTGAACAGAATTGGTTCTTTGATAAGACATGTACCTAGACCACTTTCAATTTGTAACTTTTTATAACTAGCATTCTTATATTATATGACTTATCAAACAAATGCAGTGGTTTAGTTCAAGTTTCTAGTTTTAAAAGACGTCTTGGAAATTTTTTTTCGTGCTGGGATTACAGAACCGAAAATAGGGAAAGAAGTGACGTCACAGTTCAGGTTCCCGTCCGACCAAATTTGTCTTGCAAGGCTGATGTCGGCGTTTAGTCTACCGTCCGACCAAATAATCTTCAATAAAAGCTGACGTCAGCGTTTAAGTTACCGTCGGACCTAACAGAACTTACAAAAATTTGTGGTAACAATAGGAAGATGTAAGCCAAAAGAATGAGCATACTATTCAAAATGCATAAGTTCCAGAAGCTGGTTAGTTCTTTAAGTTACAAAGAGGTTTCCGAAAAAGTTTGCTGGAAACTAAGTTGAAACTAAAACCACCAGAATTGGTGATTTATTGAGGTTATAGTAATTAAGAATATCCGTATAATTATTGTTATTTAATTTTTAACGTTTTAATTTCACCAAAGCCATTTAGAATTCTTATTTAAAGTTAAATAAGCGTGATTTTCAACTGTTTGGGCAACTTTTGCTCCTCTGAGGAACAAAAATTACATTTTGAAATCCTAATCTGCCATTTACGTAAGTGTGAGATCCAGCCTAAAATGCCTCAGATTAATTATTTCTTAGCTTTTACGATTATCCAGGCACCATAACGTAACCACAACAGCATCTATACATTAGTAATCGCTACAAGGACTGATACCAGAGGCATTTGGCACTAGAGCTAATGCTGCTAATAATGAAATGCATCCGTATAACATCCGACTACAACCGCATCTTCTCAATGTATTTTATACCATAATATTATTAGTAGATCAAAATGTTTTCTTGTAGCAGTTTCAATTAAATTATGACATGGAAATTGTTCGCCCAAAGTTCCTCCCTCAGAAGTTGCTAGATAAAATTATATAAACTTGTGCTTTTTGCTTTTCAACCTTCATGATGTTGTATAAACCGACCGAAATAAAATTTTATTAGAAGGAAACGTACCACGTTATCAAAATTATACAGAAGCACAGAAAAAAAATTATACATTTGAGCAAGGCTCAAGGTGAATATGTTTTAACATTAGAAATATTTAAGCGAAATAAAAGCAGTTGTCATTGATAATAAAAATAAAAGTACATTAAAGAAACCGTAGCTATATATTTGAACAATTTAATTGCGCTATTTGTGAACGTTTTAATGTGGCCATTAATTTAATAATTGTTAATTTAGTGTAATAAATTTGTTTCAATTTTGAACTAACCAAACGCCACCCTATTTTTCGATTAAACTCAAACGTTACAATTTTTCGCGTTCTATTATGCAAAGTGTCTATATACAATTGCCACAATCAGAATGGTAATAACGACTTTTAGGTGACTTGCAAATTTTTTTGCAAACCTCGATTTACTTTCTAAGCACTTTAGGCTTAGTCGTATTAATCAGCATTGATAAATAGATTACAGCCAGAACAAATTAAACAATGGCATCCGAAACATTCATTGGACAGGCATAAACGATATATCCGCCCAAATAATTTTGACGATGATTTTCAATTCGACAACAATTAGTTTATGTGATGCCATATCCTGCTTCGCGTATTTGTTCAATTGCTTCCATGGCAAGGCCGCGAACAAGGGTAATTACACAGCAAGGATCCTCCAAAAAACATGTCACGGATTCCACCAAACCAATGACATATTTTTTTTTTGTTTTTCGTTATTTTTTGGACACAACGCAGCCCCGTATATAAAATCCTAACGATTCAAGCTGTGCTGTTTCGTCTTTCCGAACTGGGCGTCTGAAACGAATTATTTTAATTATATCATCCTTCCAAATATCTCCGTTGAAACAGACAGGAGAGGATGAGAACAGGCTATTTTGATTTTGGCAGCATTATTCGTTTCGTTTGTTGGCCCAACTGTCGAAATCGCATTCGTTTATACTGGTTTTTCTTGGTACGTTTCTGTAATTCGGTGAAATCGTACCAGTTCAAGGTTCTGTCGAAACCGTTATTTTAGGATATTCTTTAAATAGATTATTGAATAGTCTCCATCGAATTACATTCTTTTTTTTATTTTTAAACTCTTCTATACCTACGAGCGACGCCGACGTGTGTGTTGGAATTATGGCGAAATAGCAATAGCAGGGTGCCTGCAAGCAGCAGAGCTTTAGGAATGGAGGACCGACTTGAAATATAATAACTAGACACTAGAAATTTTTTGTTACGTGAGAAAAGATTTATAAAAGCTTGTCATTCAATCTCCATGAGTATTTTAAAATTATATGCCTAAAATATTACATAATTTTAATTCATTTCATTAATTTATTTCAATAATTTATTTTTATTTCTTTAATTTCGTTTATTTATTTTATTTCGTTTCTTTCGTTCCACTTGTTTCTTTTATTAATTTATTTCTTTTATTTCATTTCATTTATTTTCTTTATATTATTTCATTTATTTAATTTTATTTATTTCTCTCATTTATTTCATTTGCCTTTTAATTTTATTTATTTATTTCATTTCTTGTGTTTTCTTTATTTAGTTTCTTTATTTCCTTTATTTCGTTGATTTCATTTATTTCCTTCTTTTCATTTTCTTTATTCCCTCTATTTCATTTTATTTATTTCATATATTTAATTTTACTTATTTCTGTCATTTACTTCATTTATTTTCTTTGTTTTTTATTTTATTTCGCTTATTTCGTTTGTTTCTTTTGTTTCATTTGTTTTATGTACTTCATTTATAAATGAAATAAATGAAAGAATTCGTTTATTTCGTAACATTTATTTATTTTTCATTTCATTTTTTTTGTTCTAAATCTAGTTATAAGTCTATTCTTTTTTACCTCTGACTATTCCTACACAATTCTCATGTTAATCGTCTTAAAGGAAATTAAGGATTCTATTCTATTATTTTCATTTCTTTAGTTTCGTTTAGTCATTTTATTTAATTTACTTCGTTATTTCGTTCCATTTGTTTCTTTTATTACGTTTATTTCCCTTATTTCCTTTAATTTATTTCATTTATTTCCTTTATTTCATTTCATTTATTTTATTTATTTCTTTTATTTTATTTATTTCTTTTATTTTATTTATTTTGTTTTTTCGTTTCTTTTGTTTATTTTGTTTCATTTATTTCCTTTATTTAATTTTATCTATTTCTTTCATGTCTTGTATTTTCTTTATTTCGTATATTTCCTTTATTTCGTTCATTTCATTTATTTCGTTTTCTTCGTTCCATTTGTTTCTTTTACAACGTTTATTTTCCTATTTCCTTTATTTTATTTCATTTACTTCCTTTATTTCTTTCATTTATTTAATTTATTTTATTTCCTTTTTTTTATTTCACTTATTTCGTTTGCTTCATTTATTTCTTTTATTTCATTTGTTTCATTTACTTCATTTATAAATGAAATAAATGAAAGAAACGAATTCTTTCATTTATTTCATTTATTCATTTTTATTTCTTTATTATTTTCAATTCTTTCATTCCGTTTCTTTATTTTATTTATTCATTTCATTTATTTCCTTTATTTCATTTCATTTATTCCATTTATTCAATTTTATTTATTTCACTCTATTTTATTTGCTTTCTTTATTTTATTTCTTTCTTTCCTTTATTTTGTTTATTTCATTTATTCGTGTGTTTTGTTTGTTTCGATTGTTTCGTTTGTTTCTTTTGTTTCATTTATTTCATTAATTTATTTTTATTTCTTTAATTTGGTTTATTTCTTTTATTATGCTTATTTCCTTTATTTTATTTTATTTCATTCATTTCCTTTATTTCCTTTGCTTTTTAATTTTATTTACTTCTTTCATTTCTTGTATTTTCTTTATTTCGATTTTTCATGTTTCTTTTATTTCATTTAGAAATGAAATAAATGAAAGAAACGAATTATTTCATTTATTTATTTTTATTTCTTTAATTTCGTTATTTATTTTATTTAAATTATTTCGTTTCTTTCGTTCCGTTTGTTTCTTTTATTACGTTTATTTCCCTTATTTTCTTTAATTCATTTCACTTATTTCCATTATTTCTTTTCATTTATTTTATTTATTTAATTTTATTTACTTCTTGCATTACTAATTGTATTTTCTTTATTTCGATTTTCGTTTGTTTCTTTTATTTCTTTTAGAATTGAAAAAAATTAAAGAAACGAATTAATTCATTTATTTCCTTTATTTATTTTTAATTCTTTTATTTCGTTATTTATTTAATTTAATTTATTTCGTTTCTTTCGTCCCGTTTGTTTCTTTTATTACGTTTATTACCCTTATTTTCTTTAATTCATTTCATTCATTTCCGTTATATCATTTATTTCCTTTATTTCTTTTCATTTACTTTATTTATTTCTTTCATTTCTTGTATTTTCTTTATTTCCTTTATTTCGTTCATTTCATTTATTTATTTTTATTTCCTTAATTTCGTTTATTTATTTTATTTCATTTTATTTTTGCTTCTTTAAATTTTATCTATTTCTTTTATTTTGTTTATTTCGTGGATTCGTTTGTTTTGTTTGTTTCGACTGTTTAGTTTGTTTCATTTATTTCATTTATATATTTTTATTTCTTTAATTTGGTTTATTTGTTTAATTTCATTTATTTCGTTTCTTTCGTTTAGTTTGTTTCTCTATTAGGCTTATTTCCTTTATTTCATTTCATTCATTTCCTTTATTTCATTTGCTTTTTAAATTTATTTATTTCTTTCATTTCTTGTATTTTCTTAATTTCGTTTATTTCGATTTTTCGTTTGTTTCGTTTCTTTCATTTGTTTCATTTATTTCATTTAGAAATGAAATAATTGAAAGAAACGAATTTTTTCATTTATTTATTTTACTTAATTTATTTTATTTCTTTTATTACGTTTATTTCCCTTATTTTCTTTAACTCATTTGCTTTTCAATTTTATTTATTTCTTTCATTTCTTGTATTTCGTTTATTTCGTTTTTTCGTTTGTTTCGATTGTTTCGTTTGTTTCATTTGTTTCATTTATTTATTTTTATTTCTTTAATTGGGTTATTTCTTTTATTTTATTTATTTCGTTTCCTTCGTTTCGTTTGTCTCTCTTATTACGTTTATTTCTTTTATTTCATTTATTTCGTTTCATTTGTATTACGTTTATTTCCTTTAGTTCCTTTATTTCTTTTAATTTATTTAACTTATTTAATTTATGTTATCGATTTTGTCTATTTTATTTATTTAATTTATTGTATGTCTTTTATCCATTTTATTTTATCTATTTTATTTAAGTATTTTATTTCTTTTATTTATTCCATTTATCTTACTTATTTTATTTACTTCACTTATTTTATTTTATTTCCGATAATTTTTCACTTTTTTCTAAATCTAAATCTTCTTCTACAGTTGCACACCTGTTGTGCACTGATGACTTATCCAGACGGTAAACACACAGTCCCTAAATGTGCATTCCCATTTCTGCAAATTAGACCAATCGTTAATTAAATAACACACATGTTTGAAGGTTACAAAAAATAAATTCTAACAGCATCAACTATTACATCAATATAAACGTTTCATTTGACGCACATTTCATTCACGACCAGTATGCTATTTCAAAACACGAGGAATTTGTGGGCTGTTAAAAACTGGAAAGATTACAATTTATCATAACGTCTTACATCAATAAAAACAAAACATAACTTATTAAATTATTATTTGCAATAAAATAAATACTCTACTAGCTTTATGCTTTTTATCTGGACCGCGGCCAAGATTCGATCGTGAACTTATTCTCAAAAATTACCTTGTACAACATTTATTGGACGTTGATTTTTTTAGCGGTTTATTTTATTTGGTTGTAAATATGATGGGATTTACGCTGGGTCGCGGAATATGTTTATTTTTCAAACAGATGCCACTGCCAAGCATGTGTTAAACAGCCAGAGTAATGGACATTTACGTACATTAAATTTGAAATGATTAAATATTGCTCGGCGGCTTAATTCCTCGACAATGCAACCGTTACAAAAATTATAAAAAAAAAATTAATAACAAATACTAGTCATGTATTCCTCTTTTCTACAACACTAAAGGGCATGGCATGCAAGTGTATGCAAAATAATCATTGAATGCGGCTACAAGAATTTGATTGGCAGAAAGACAATGTATTTAGGAGACCCCAACACCCAAGGGGCATCGTTCTAAAAGGGGCGGTCAGGTATTAGGTTTAACATTTTTAATGTAGATAAAAGCACTGCCAAGTAAATTAGGGCTTGATTAATGTCATCAATTAGATTTTACTCTGGGAAAATGAGGAGAGCGAGGTTAATACGTACTCGGATATTCCAGCAAATATTATCACCTCGGGTGATATAATGCAAACGTGTACGAGTTTGCAGCGTGATCTACGTGGATTAGGATAATGTTGCATTTAGACTGCACCGATGATTGCACATAAATATATTCGAGAATTCCTGGGGACGGAAATAGAACGACTCAAAGTCATCTATTCTAATATTTAGGATGCAAATCTCAGATTAGTAATTGATTTGCAACTGCGTTTTATATAGGGCGCGGCATCAATGTGTTCAGAAATGCAACCCTTTCCAATTTGAGAAAAAGTATCGCGAAGTACACATGGAAGTTTATCAAAATATTTTGAGAAAGATATGTTTTAAGTGGGTCTGACACAAACTGTCGATGCCTATTCAATTTTATTTTAACATTTATTTTAAGTCTATGAAAACTGTAACTTAGTAAAAATACTATTCTTGGCGAATTTCTTGGCACCTCTTGTGATATTTTTTCTCGACATTTAGCCACAAAACTGGCCAGGTCGTTACAACCGCTAATTTATAATTTCCCCTCGCAGACTTTTTCATCGGTAATTAGATATTTTTTACATCAAAAGAAAATTATCTCGTAATTAAACTTTCTTCTTTATTTTCGTCAGAAAATTCGTAATTAACGTTTGAGATTAGCTGCCTTGAAGTCTTTGTAAAACCGATAAAATATATCCAGTTAGAAAATGTATAACAATACATCTTGAAGCTGTGACTGCAATTGATTTTCTGTTCCACAAGCACGTGATATTTGTTGAAATAAATACTGCAAAAATAAAACAAATTCAATTGGGGTACATTGCGAGCGTCCGAAAGACCATTAGTCTTGGAGCTTCTGCTAAATGTTAACGAAAGTTATCTCTGTTTATGCATACATAGTAACGGCCGGACAGGTAGTTATCACGCGAGCAGATTATTCAATAGGGTAGGGCAGTTGCTCAATTAAACGAGCATACCTGAAGGTATATCTCTATCTACGCAGTAAATTGAGTAACATAACTGGGGTAATTAATTCATGAAACATTCCATTATCGACAATGTAAATAATATTAATTTAGGTAGACTCTATATACACCTGAGCTACGTTTTGTCCCGATAGTAGTAAATGAATCTTAAGAATGGGTTTCCCTCAGCCGAATTGCGAATGCAGGTGCTATATATAAATAGTTTATATGAGTTGTTTTCATGATTAGGTTAATTAATTAATAGGAGGCGTATGGAAACTTATTGTAACGGGGCCAAGGCACTTGCCCTAGGATAGTAAGTTTCCACCACGTCAGCTTGGCAGAGCAAACAGGTTCAACCCCTAAGTAGGATACTCAGAGGCGGGGCTGGTCTCAATTGGTCAAGTCTTTTAACTTAGCTAACCCCCGCAAGTCAAAAGCCCCTCAGACGATAGTTCGAACCTGATGTGCTAAATCCTGAAACTTTTAGAAATCACTTTTCGTTTAGTTTTTCGACTGACAACATCGTTTCGCGAGTAAGAAAGAAATAAAGTAAAGATAGTGTAGTGATTGTTCTGTGTTTTCTGATTTGTTTGGCTATAGTATAATCATTGCAGTCAGTCATTCATTTTTGTTTTGTTTTGTTGATTGAATTAGTGGACGTTTGTCTATTCGAGGATTTCAGAACGTTTGTCTATTTTCTGGAAATCCTAGTGATAATAAATAGCTTAACCGTGGTTTGCGGGATATTTTTTGAACTCATGTAAATGTTGTCCATGCGTTAAGCTAGATATCTACTTTTGCCACTGCCAACTAGCATTTTAAGTTAGAACAAATTTGCGTATTGTTTATTTTAATAGTTCATTTTGTACTGGGACTTATTCCCCGTATCCTTGATACAAAGCCCTTTTAGGCGACTTGTTTCAGTTTGGAACCAATGAAAAAAAAACTGTCGCGTTCGATATTTCGATCATGTTTTATAACAACATTGCGTCCTATTTTACTTTACACGTGATTTTTTTGTAACAAGGATATTGCGAGCTAAATAAACAACTCCTGATGTTCCATTTTTGTATTTTCTTCTACGTCAACAGAAAGGCGAGTTTTCACCTTATGTAATAAGGAGGATAATACATATTATATGAAAACATTCCAGTTATTACACTCTTGTTCCTACACTCACTGTTGATATAATTTTTATAAAAGAATCATTTTGACAAATCAGTTTCAGTAAATATTAGCTGATTTTATCGACTTAAATACTGAAGCAAAAACACACCAAAGTAAAGATAACATCAAATAATTCCAATAATTTTCTTTAAATAAACATTTGTCACATTGTCAATAAGTTGACTTATCCATCCAAACATTCTGCCCAGTAATTTAAAGATCTAGCAAGTTGGATAAAGCTCAACAATTTTTGTCCTTATTTCGACTCCTATTTTTAGTTGCAGAGATGCTGATCATGATCATTTTATGCAAAAAAATATACAGGACGAACTGTGAACTTCCTTCACCTCGACCAAAGAAACTTTCAATCTTGTTAACATAAAAAACAAGTATTGATGATGTCATCAGGTATTTTACTAAAAGTGTTTGCACTTCAGTTATGAAGATTTAATGTAGTCCGCTTTGACCCGCAGGGTATAACGATATAAGTCAACAATGGACGTTTACTTGTCCGCAAAGTCAATTAATCCTAGTTAGACACACGATACTTGTTTGCGCCATTAGCCAAAATAATTATAAAACTACGAGACTGTCTTCCGCATTTCACAAACGGATTAACCTTTACTAGATATTAAACTCGATGATGCCACGATGCATCAATAATAATTTGGCAATCACACACACATTCCAGCGCCTGACCCACATAACTTTCAACAAATGTACAAAAGTCAGTAATTACCTTTCTTTGCGGCTGCCTCATGGTAGGTTGTGTCACGAAGGTGCGGAGGGTTGCGAGAGGGGTGGGCAGCCCCGCTAGCATGGGTTGAACGTGCATGGCCGGGGGCTGCAGGTGCAAATGGCCCGCAGGATGAATCGGCACGGCGACCATCTTCTGCAGGGGAACACCCCAAGGAAGGTACCAGGACCCTGGGTGGTGCTGCATCGCAAGTGTTTGATCAATAAGTTTAAGTATTCACTTTACACCCTCTACTGCGTCCAACTCTGCCTGTGTTTGTGATCACTTACGCGAGCTGAGGGTTTCTTCTACACACCACCGAACAACATCGAAGCGGAAATTCCTGCGTTATTATAAGATGCACTGATAAAAAAATTAACACATATGTTGATGTCCATCAACTCAGCACCGGTTTCATTATTCTGCAGCTGTTTTTTGATGTCTCGAACTAATTACACGTGTACGCGGTTTGCGCTGGATTCTGAAAATAACATTAGTGTTAACAACAAATCATGATAGCCCAGGAATTTACATTCGGACATCGTGGCGTTGATAACGGCACGAAAATAAACGCCATTGTGGAGATGTAACGCTACAGAAATAGACGTCTGTTCCAAGCGGAAATACACGTTCAAAGACACCTAACGTCAACCGATATTATTTATTTCGCTCCGGCTAATGAATTATGGAGTTACTTTAAAATTATTGACGTATAAATAAAGCAGCGGGTTGAAAGGGGTCTCGCAAAGGCGCATGTCGCTACTTTGTAGAGGTGACTTAAAAAGTAAACACTACAAAGTCAGGCCAGTAAATTAGGAAAAACTACAGCTAGTATTTTGTAAATTTATAGTAAATTTATCAACCGCAGTCTTCAGTTTTTATGAAAATGTTAAAACTGACAGATTAATAATTCATATGATCAAGGGCACTATCAGTTTTCGTACACTTTACTACTGCAATTCTCCTGATATATTTGCTAGAAATTTGAATTATCTCCATAAAAAACGGAGTTAAGCCAAAAATGGCAAAACAGTTTCGGGGCATTAGTCCAAGGATTAAAAATAAGTAGTTAAAAAATTTTGAAGGAATTGGTAGGTTGCTAATTTTTTTTAAAATGAGGTCTGAAAATCGCCCTGTACATCTTAGGATACAAATGGCATAACAATCGCTAACCCCTGTATAAATTTCGTTAACTATACAACTATGTCATATAAAATTAAATCACATAATAGACCATTATAATAGCCTAAGGCATAAAATTTAAAAAAAAATTAAAAAAATTATATACCCCAAAATAGGAGTACATATTATAAATAGGGGAATTAATCAGACCTTTGGCATATCATTATAAAATGTGATGTTTTCCCTTGAAGTCTGCCTAGGTACTAGAAAATCTAGTTTGTTATTATGCAGTAAGAAAACAAAATTACGTAAACGATTATCTCGTGGTGACCCTGGTATTAATCCTCTGGATGAAGCGTGTCGTGAACACGATATTGCCTATAGTAAAAATTCAAACTTATTAGACCGACATAAAGCAGATTACATACTTGAACAAGGACCTTAGGAACGCGTTAAATCTATAGACGCTAAATTAGGTGAATAAGCTGCAGTTTGGGCTGTTACTAATGCTACGAAGGTTAAACGTAAATTAGGCATGGGTGTAGGAGGCTATAATAATAAAAAATTAATTCAGAGTCATTTATAAAAAGTAAAAATAAAAGCGGCCCCAAATATGACCCTTGTGGAACACCTGAAGTGGCAATAGAATACGAGGAATTAAAATCATTGTAAAAAAAGTTATCTTCTTTCACAGTTTTCTATCAACCAGTTACAAAAATTATAATTTTATTTACTTGATAATTTGAGATATATTAGTTTTGTCCCTCAGAATATGCATTTAAACGTTATTCTTCTGCATGTCTTGAATTTCTACTGCTGTTAATGGAACGTGGAATCGTGTCGTACTTTTCACTATTATTAATCATTATCTAAACCTTCTCTAGTTTTAACTTAAATCAGTAATCTATTGGAATGCTCAACCGATTTAAATTTAATTTGATATTTATAACTAACTTTTGTTTTCGAAGCATATTCTATGTTTTTTTGTAAATAGATAATATTTACATGAGCTCTTTTCATAATTTAAGAATTGTTTTTTAAAAACAAATATTTCAAGGCAATCTAGACAAATCAATAAGTATGTTTTACATAAATAGTGTTTATGTCTTCGTTATCATCAAATATAATTATTGTAAATTATATATTTACGAAAACTTAAAAAAATAACTACTTTTAGATCAAAACCAACTATAAAAAAGTGAAATTTGGTACATTGAGCAAAATCTACGACTCGTAGAAAATTATCTCTACAGAATTTTAATCCGCGTAAAAAATGCGTTTATAAAGTTTTTACCGTTTGCAAAAATATGTTTAAATAAAAAATTTCTAGTAATTCTTATCAAGCTAGTCAAAATTATTTGCTGATGTTGACGATAATTCCAAATAATCTTTGTGACAAATTAATTTTTGTTGGTACTTTTAGACAGCTGTAATAAAAAAATTGGGAAAATGGCCATTTTCGCAGCGATTTTCTACAGCGAGATATTGTGTACAAATTTTCTGGTATTCTTGAATGCTGCACAGCAGTTTATTACAGAAATCAATTTTGACAGCTGTAATAAAAAAATTGGAAAAATGGCCATTTTCGAAGCGATTTTATCGCGGTTTTCGCTAAGGGATCAGTAGAGGGCCTCTCCAATCAGCTCTCTCAACGAGTGTTCGGCTTCCAAAATGCTTCCAAAATGCCGAAAGAAGCTCCCAAACAACTCAAATTTTCGCGAAAAAATGGAACGGCGTCAATTTTTTTTTCCAAATGGTCTAAATAAAAAGATTTAAGTGAGCTGTCCGAAAATTTCTTTACAAAGGGGCCGAAACAAAAGTTTAAAAAATTTATTTGTTTCGATTTTTGCCCCCCTCCGGTCCCTCCCAAAAAAAGCCCTGCAGGAGGGCTGTCATTTGCATGGGCAACTTGACGTCGCTTTTTAAGGCTATTTTCATTTGGACCAATGATTTCATTTGTTAATTTCGCATGATACACAGTTATTTTAAGCAATATTAACTTAAATGAAAAATATCAAATACACTACGAACATCTAGATGGGGATTATTAATTATAAAAATCTAAATTTCTGTCACGTCTCACCGTTACGGCCATCAAACGCTTTCAAAGCAAAATAAAACGAAATTCAATAAGTAGATAAGAAGTTAGGTAATTAGTTCTTGATTATTCGCAAGTAAAAATTAACCAAAATCTGGATATTTAAGAAATTTGGCTACAAATAAAAATAATAATAATAATAATAATCCGCTTCCCTTCGAGAGGTTCCCAGCATCGGTTTATCCGAAAAAACAATAAATTCGAGTACACTAGGGTTAATTTCCTCATTCGAAAAAATCCCATTGCCACAACCGAGAATGGAACCCAGCACTTCTGGGTGAAGGCCAGAGATGCGCAACTCCCTTAAAACCCATACAAAGTGTCCGCATTAGTCGCGAAAAAATCTGTTGAAAAAGAAAATCGTTGACTCGGTTCACCAAGGTCAGATTTACGATTACGCTATGTCGGGCTTTAAATATTTGGTTTTAATTAAATATGAATGTTTACCGTCCGCTCGACGTTCACGTTCCAAATCACAAGGCACCAACCTTAATTTATGTGAAGAAACATAATATTTCTGTATAAAATTAATTTTGAGCCAGGCCAAGAACCCATATTAATGAATAATTTAAATGTTCAAGGTCAACGATATAATAATTTAATGCATTCTATCACCAAAAGCAACGAAGCCGACTGTTCAACTCGGCCGGTTATTTCTGTCGGCTAAATTTACTACTAAACGTGGATTAATAAAACATAAATACTGTTTTTATTCGCCTTTAATTCGCGTAGGAAAATATCACAGTAAAAGTGAATTGGTATGCAAATTGAACTTTGGGATAGTCGCTGTTGCATCATTTATTTACACGTTCACCGAACAGCATGGATTTAACTTTTACACATTCATTTCGCTTGTTTTTTGGGATATGTAAACAATAATAATTATTAAGCCGATGATGATAGAGTGCGTTATTAGAAAAGTAAAAACTTTCCCTATATCCTTATTTACACATAATATTGACTAAAATTATATACCTACATAAAAATTGTTATTTTACTTTATTACTTTATTATATGTAGAAAAATTTGAACGCAAAAAAATTTATTGGAATTATGCCCTGAAGAGGGATTAAAAAAATATATCCTTCAGCAGAGTTGTCTCAATTCTAGGCATGTATTTGAAAAATTAAGATTATTTAAAAAACTACAAAGAGTATCCTGCAGAAATCGGAATTGAACCACAAATATATTTTCAAATGAAATAAGACTTCCATGTTTTCTGCTACTCTATATAATAACGAACTTACAACTGCAGTTTCGACTTCGACATATTGATTTGATTTGGAATTGACGATTGCTTGAAAATAAAATAAAACCTAAATTGAGCCGTTGTAGTTTGATGTCATAAGACAAAACTGCAGTAGTAATTTTGTTATGACAATGGTTTCGAGTAACTCGCTTATTGTGTACGACAACTGCAAGATGTACGTTAGACGTGCCCATAAAATTATGAAACTGCATTAATAAATTAAAAATTATAAATATTTGGTTTTACACAAGCATATTTTCTAATTTATTTCAACACACTTATCTACACACATATTTGAAATTTCGTCAAAAGTTCTATGCTGACAATGAGTAAAAAAATTAGTTAAAATATTTTAAGAGTAAAACTTCATAGGACGTTTTTGGCAAGCGGGATAAAACGAGTTTAAAGCACCGAGACAATATATTTTATCGTGGAATTTTTTTTACTTTTTACATTATTACAACATGCGCTTAAATAAAAGTACCAACAGAAATTTGTTGTCACAAAGATGATTTAGAATTATCATTAAAATCAGCAAATAATTTTGACTAGCTTGATAAGAAATACCTTGAGAAATAAACGTTAAAAACTTTATAAACCTACTTTTTTACGTGGATTAAAATTCTAAAATTCTGTAGAGATAATTTTTCTACGAGTCATAGATTTTGCTCAATGTACCAAAGAAACTATAGTTGGTTTGATCCAAAAGTACTTATTTTTTAGAGTTTTCGTAAATATATAATTTACAATAATTATATTTGATGATAACGAAGACATAAGCACTATTTATGTAAAACATACTACTTATTGATTTGTCTAGATTGCCTTGAAATATTTGTTTTTAAAAACCAATTCTTAAATTATGAAAAGAGCTCATGTAAATATTATCTATTTACAAAAAAACATAGAATGCTTCGAAAACAAAAGTTAGTTATAAATATCAAATTAAATTTAAATCGATTGTGCATTCCAATAGATTACTGATTTAAGTTAAAACTAGAGAAGGTTTAGATAATGTTTAATAATAGTGAAATGTACGACACGATTCCACGTCCCATTAACAGCAGTAGAAATTCAAGACATGCAGAAGAATAACGTTTAAATGCATATTCTGAGAGACAAAACTAATAAATCTCAAATTATCAAGTAAATTATAAATTTTGTAACTGGTTGATAGAAAACTGTGAAAGAAGAAAACTTTTATTACAATGATTTTAATTCCTCGTATTCTATTGCCACTTCAGGTGTTCCACAAGGGTCATATTTAGGGCCGCTTTTATTTTTACTTTTTATAAATGACTCTGAATTAATTTTTTATTATTATAGCCTCCTACATCCATGCCTAATTTACGTTTAACCTTTATAGCATTAGTAACAGCCCAAGCTGCAGCTTTTTCACCTAATTTAGCGTCCATAGATTTAACGCTTTCCTAAGGTCTTTGTTCAAGTATGTAATCTGCTTTATGTCGGTCTTCTAAGTTTGAATTTTTACTATAGGCAATATCGTGTTCACGACACGCTTCATCCAGAGGATTAATACCAGGGTCACCACGAGATAATCGTTTACGTAACTTTGTTTTTTTTTTACTGCATAATAACAAACTGGATTTTCTAGTACGTAGGCAGATTTCAAGGGAAAACATCACATATTATAATGATATGCCAAAGGTCTGATTAATTCCCCTATTTATAATATGTACTCCTATTTTGGGGTATATAATTTTTTTAATTTCTTTTTAAATTTTATGCCTTAGGCTATAATGGTCTATTATGTGATTTAATTTTATATGACATAGTTGTATAGTTAACGATATATATTACAATAAATTTTTTTTAAATGCTCGTATTTAATAATTTTTTAAATAACGTAAATTCCAAATTTTGGAGAAATTATTACGCATTTTTCATGATTTGAGGACTCAATAAGTAAAGTTCTCTTTTTAGTGCAGGAAAGCCCACTGACGTCAGTTAAAGTAATTTTATTGCTTATTTTTAATTTTTCTCAAAGCCACTGGATTTACGCTGTTGGTTTTTTAGTTTTAAAATTACGACCAGCATTGAAAACATTTATAGAACCTAAAAAATGCGTAAAAATAATACGAAAAATTTAGCGTAATTATTCTACCAACTTCAAAAAAATTCTAAAATTAACCTCAATAACTGATAATAAAAAATCACCAGACAGTACACATACTCGGGAGGATGGCTTTATTCCAAAATGCTCTAAAAATTATCCACGACACCGTTATGCATACGAGTATTACAATAATAAAATTGCCAATATATTTATTGGCTAGTAGTAAACTAGCTTCGATATATTTATAACTATGTAGTATTTTAACTATAGAACATTGTAAAATTCCGCTTAGGCGTGCGTAAAACAGTTGTTATCCAACAAAAATTTTGTCTCCACAAAACGTGCGACTATTCGCCTTCAGAGTCCTTGCAAGGATCGCCGCAGAATAAGAAAACATTTTTCAAAAAAAAAAAAAATTCACACGACGTCCCAATGTAAATCTCATGCTAAGTAAGTATGGAAAAGTCTTAGGTATAAAAAATTTACCGGTAACAAAGTAGGCGTTAACACCACTCGAAAACAAATCACTGTTTTGCTGCTAGATAAGAGTTTATCCTTTCCGCAGCAGGGACTGATATCTGCCGTATAAAATTCAAATAAAAGCACTTGAGAATCGCACAAAAGCTATCGGTTCCGATATGATTCCGGCGAGAATCCAGTGTTTACTTTGAGACAGGTGAGCGAGCGCGTGTTTCTGTACAAGAGCCGTGCGCGCGACCGATTCCTGCTGATAATGTGTAGCGACTGACTAAGTGGATGCCAGGAGCTGGCGTACGATGCAGGATCCGGGGAAGATATACGTCTACTGTAGACCAATGCGTGACGGGAACTTTGTTGCCTGCAGGATTCTGTATTTATATTGGATATGCGCCCCGAAGTTGTCCTGCCGCGCACAATAGCCTTACACTTTATTGTTTGTTTGTCTCCTCGGACAATGGAGATGTCCTTATTACGCCAAATCTCACCGATGTACCACACTGGACCTGTCAATGTGGTCCTGAACACTCCGCGGGTGGAGTTCAATCTGGATAAAGGATTAGTGTTGTCCTGAGACAGATGCAGCATATGGGGGGTCGTTAAAAGTTTGGAGGTCAACGTGGACTGGAAAAATTTATAGGATGGTTCTGGGGATTGCAAAGCTGGAATATATTATTAATATTTTTACGTATAGGCTCCCCCGTTCCTTATGTGAGGTTCAGGATGAAAGTAAAGGATATGTTTTAAATTGTAGCCATGGGGCGAAATTTTTTAAACATAAGAGAATTTTGGCCTGAAACAAAATTACGAATGTGTAAACTGGTATAAGGAGGCAACTTGTTGGCAGGGGGCTTTGCCTTTAATATAAACAAGCACCTGGTATATACGCTAATATATTCGATTTTTAAATATACTGTATTCATGTCTACGCTATGCAGGAAAATGTGATTCACTGCGGGCACAATTTTCAACAGAAATAGAAGCTCATTGAATCCGTATTAGCCGCCATAGTAACTGGCAGATTATGTAAAATTTTGTGTCTTATTAGAATTAAATCCACGTGTATTTTGCAGTTAACATTTATGAACATAGTAAATATTAAAATTACCCATTAACATTAATTGAATGTTGCTAATTATATACACAGTGTGACAGAAAAATTTGTTATTTTTGTCAAATGAAACTGGAAAATAGTTTAAAAATATTGTGTATAAACTTTTACTAAAACGATTTTTTTTCTTAAGCCTTAAATGTCCTAAAATATTGAGGATAATAAAAGTGCATAAGAAAAGTTTTTTTTTTTTTAATTTTTGTCGTGAATTTTTTTGGAAAATTTATATTTTACATTTTGCGCTACTTAGACATTTCCATGAAAGTTCATGCTGTGTTCTTTTTTTTAATTTTTAAGGCTTAATATTTAAATATATTTTTCTCAAAAATCATTGGAGAATAAAAACATTTCTTCATAATACGATGAATTATACACATTGATGTACATGTGTGGCAGTCTCGACCAGTGTCTTTGCTATTACAAAAATGTAGGTATTTTTGGAAAAATCGTTAAAATTAAAATCGTCAGATAAAAATTACAAATGCTTACATTTATAATTTCGACTTATAATTCGGAATTTTTTAAATAAAACTCCGAGTTATAACTCGGAATTTTGAAATAAAATTTTGGGTTATAACTCGGAATTTCTAAATTTCGAGTTATAACTCAAAGTTTTATTTCGAAATTCCGAGTGATAAGTCGGAATTTTGAAATTCCGAGTTATAACTTAAAATTTTATTTCAAAATTCCGAGTTATAACTTGGAAATTTAATTAAAAAATTCCGAGTTATAACTCGGAATTTTGAAGAGTGCATAACTCGGAATTTTGAAATAAAATTTTAAGTTATAACTCGGAATTTCAAAATTTCGACTTATAACTTAAAATTTTATTTCAAAATTCCGAGTTATAAACTCGAAATTTTGAAATAAAATGTCGAGTTATAACTCGGAATTTTGAAATTTCGACTAACTCGGAAATTTTTAAATAAATTTCAAAATTCCGAGTTATGACTCAAAATTGTATTTCGAAATTCCGAGTTATAAGTCGGAATTTTGAAATTCCGAAGTATAACTCAAAATTTTATTTCAAAATTCCGAGTTATAACTCGGAATTTATTTAAAAAATTCCGAGTTATAAGTCGAAATTTCAAAAATCCGAGTTATAACTCGAAATTTTATTTAAAAATTCCGAGTTATAACTCCACCCCATTGTGCATCAGCCACGTAAAAATTGGACGATTAATAAAAAAGGTTACAAAACGTTCAATTTTTTTTTCTTGGTCCAAAATTAACCAAAAATGTTAAGAGAACATTTGTTAATGGCGTTATTTTGAGAAGGCATACGAGATAATCCACAAGAACACGCTACATAAATAAAGTTAAAGACACTGCGCTAAAAATAGTAGGAAACGCTTTTAAAACTGCCGTTTTAATTAAGAAATATAAGAATAAATCACGATTATAACGAATAATAAAGGAAGCCAACTATTTTTATTGTTGTATCTAAAATAGCACAAAAGAAACTAATTCTTGTATCGCACACCTGTTTAAACAGTTATATAGAGAGATGCCATTTAATATAATAAATAAAATCCTAAAAGCAGAATTCTAATTTTTACTAAATATACCGAGGGTACAATCCCCGAAAATATACCTAAATATTTATTTAAACAGAATAATATTTCAACATTTGCTTCCCACAGGATTGTCAATGCCAAAGAAATAATACTAAAAAAATAATACTAATTAGTAACTACTTATGCGTTATACTCGTGTTAATTATATTTTTCCCAACTATAAACGGCATCCCATTTGATTCTCCCACTCACACATCGCGGTCACTATTTGCTCTTACATCCTCCCTATTTCAGTTCTGTAGTATATATTAATTATCGGCGGTGGTTTCGTGCTGAAGGGTTGACTTTGCCCTTGTACGAAACAACAAACTTCCTGTCTGTAGTAGATAAAGAGAAACTAGTGAAAGGAGGTCGGTCATGCCTCTGTGTAAACCACCTCTACGTAGCTTCTCCCCCCCGGGGACTGGGCGGCTGCGGATAAAACCCTCTCCACTCTGACTCAAGAAATCTGGTTTATTAAATGAAGAAATAATAATAACGGATATGTGATTGGCAACAGGGATGATAAATCGGTTTTGAAAAGGTCAAAAGCAGATATTAGATTACAATCCGAATGAGGGAGAGTATTAGTCTCGATTGGCCATAAACTCGGTCGATCCCACGCTGGCTGTAAGCGGTAATTTTGACACTACTAATGTAGTATAGTGGATCTAAAAGATTTGTTTAAATGATTTTAAGGTCGGACGGTAACTTGAACGATAATGTCGGTTTTTGGTCGGACGAGAGCCTGAACGGTGATGTCAGCTGTTTTCCACTTAATGGTCGTCTATCGGTGCCAGCGATTTTATTTTGTTGTCTACTTATAAGTATTTGTAAAAATGGACTATTTTTTCAAAATTGAAATTTCAGTAAAAAATTTAATTTTTTTTTTATTTTAAAAATCCAAAAATATTCAGAGATAAAATTTCAAAAATAAAATCATGATTTCTTTCTTATTGAATACCAGCATCTTCCTACTGTAATTCTATAAAAAGTTGATGATCAACATATTTATTACTGAATACGGATGTAAACAGATACATTAATATATTATAGTAACTCATCACTAACTACGATTAATGCGGTTGTAACATTCTAGAAACGGTGTTAGCGTGTTCTATCCTTTAATCTGTTTAAATGTTGTCCAAAGTTGCTCCGACGATCTTGAAGTACTCCAAACTAGTTTCGTATGTAACACCATTAGTATTAATTAAAAACAAAAGGCAATCAATTATCAGTTTCAAACCATACCGTCATGACAGTTAAATATTACCTTAAAATCACGAGGATTACGTAACGCAATAAAGCTATAGGTTTATTTATAGTAAAAGAATATACGCGTTTATACTGTGGTCAAATTGCCTTATAAACTCATAACGAAAACGCTCACCATTTTTTGTCCAAATTTAACAAAAGTATTGCATACAGAATAATTCGGTTATTATAAGAAATACAGATTTCTGAAATCACTAATGTCAGAACTGACATAATTGTGCACAAAATATTATTTGCGGAATACCTCAAGGTTCGATATTAGGACCACTTCTTTTATTATTCTATACTGCTGATTTTAAAAACGATTCGATGTATTGTCACTCACATTATTATGCAGACGATACGCAACTATACTCAAAATTTGCTTCGGGATGCCTTAAAATTGACCAAGATTCATAACGCTGTAAAACTGTCAAAAATGTATGGACTTATGCCGGGTTTTTAGCGTTTCGAGGGAAACTTAATTGACTTCCATCTTGCCTATTTAACTTTAAGATAAAGTTCTCAAAAATGCTTACACAGGGTGTTAAACATATGCCTGTTTTTCAGTCAATTTTTATCTTGTGCACTGCCTTAACCAAACACCCTGTATATTAGATTTTTATAAAATGTGTGCTTTAAAACACATTTTTTTGAATTTTGCTCCTATTTTTTTTGCAGAAAAAGATACAAAGGATTTAGGAAAATGTTACATGTTCACATACACAATTTTTATTATTATTATTATTATTACTTTCTAGATTTTTTCAGTTTTTTGACATTTCCGGCGCCATTTTTTTAACAAATGCCCACTTGTGACATATCGTGGAAATCAGAATTTCATAACGAACAAGAAAATAACATCAAAGCAATATTTCTAATCCCAAAATCGAAAATTTCTTACAACTAATAGTAAATTATAAAATGCAGTAAAAATTATTTCATATTCAGGCACTTAACAAATTATGGTATCACTTAATATCCACTAATATCTAGCCATTAGAGAAGGCCAGATGGCGACGTTGAAACCGCATTTTTCAGGGATATTAAACAAGCTCATAGGTTCTGTGATGTTTTAGTACCTTCGATAAACCACCGCATCCGCCAAAAATGCAAAATATTAAAAATGGTGTATTATTTAGCAGAAAAATGGTAAATGCAGTTACGCAACAATAAAAAACAAACACATGAATAAAATTATTTCTAAACTGCACGTAACGTCTTTTGTGAACGCAGATTGGCCATTTTTTTTTTCCTTAAATATTTGTCGGTGCCGAGAGCAAATTTCGTCTTTAATAAAAGAGCTCCTGACGCGGGGGATGATCCCTGAGACGCCACCCGGCAGGTGTGGGAGTTCAGTAGCATGTGAAATTAGCAACACGCAGGCGTTGCCACCCAATCGACGCTTCATAATGTCGCGACGAATACATTTTGAATGAGCCTCATCCGTAAATTCTGTAAGCTGACTTACTCTATTTTTATGTTTTACTCCCGGTTTTACGATATTACAACGACTAATGTGAGAAGGCGAGGCGCGCATTAAACTGCACCGGAAAAGCCGTAACGGAATAGGGTTTTGCGCTCTAATGAAACAGGTGGCGCCGATATCTATAGACCATTCAGGATGATTTAACTGAGAAAATAATAAGATATTTGTATGGTTTAAACAATACTTATATTCCCTAACTAACCAGGTAGGTATATTTATGAACCCCGACCCATCTCCACTGCACCACTGTCATCGTACAACAGAACTGACTGCTGTTCCAAATAATAAGGCGTAGTACGATTAGAGAAAAATACCTATAATTTCTTTTATTAGGTACAATCATGGCCAAATAAGGGGTTTCAACACCTTATATATAACCTTTCATTTAGTCGAATCCGACGTGTGTTAAAATACACACATACAGACACGTGTTAAATAAAACATCACAAAATATTCCTTACTATTAAAGCACTTATATTTATAAATGTGTAGGATGGAAATAGACTCGAATTATTTTTAGATTTTTCGTGGCGTCCCCATTCGCAGCAAAACTAGTCCGATTGTATTCTGGCCTCTTATTGTTAAAATATAACATTTTATCGACTTCCAATAAACGTTAATGTGAAGTGTGCAAGATTTCACCTACGTTTTTTCACATCCTGTCTCGATAATCGGAATTAACTTTACTTTTTTAGCCGGCTAATTATTATTACGTTAGTAAAGTATTCCACGTCCCTTTAAAAACATAAGTGATGCAATTTTTGTGTAATCGTGTCAAGGTTTTGAGACAAAGACAGAATAGAATTAATTTTGTGTTTTGTGTGTTTTGTATTTTAATTACATATATACTTACAAAAAATTATTTTCAATTGCCCTAAAGATGACAAGCTATCTCGAAACATCAATTACTAAGAAATCGCGATATACCTACTTGCAAGGTTTTATGTATTATGCACCCACGTGAGTCTCAATCCGAAAATCAGGTTGAAACGGCGAGTGTGTTACATAAATATTATTCCTACTAATCCAAGAGGAAGCAATCAAAGTGATCGTTTAGTCTGAAGTAGTCAATATATGTTACACGCCAACTCTAACGCACAATTAATGAGACACTAATGTTACCATAATGCCGTAAAAACTTATAATATACGGTCTGCTTTCTGTTGCTCTCGGAAGTGTCAAATACCTAGGCTGTTGCTTTATTTTTTTAAATCTCTAAAAAATTATTGTTTATTCGTAAAAGTTTCTTTGGTTGGTAACGAAATTTACTGTTTGAACTGGAAATTTAACAAACTTTATAGTTAAACTTCGAATTCAATTAAATTCACTATTTGAACTGGGAACTTAAGTTTAATTAATTTAGTTTAAACTGGAAATTTAACAAAATTTGCAGTATAAACTGGGAATTTATTTAAATATATTATAGAAGTAAGAATTTAACAAAATTTACAGTATAAACTAAATTTATTAAATATATAATTTGACTGGGAATTTAACTAAATGTATAATCTGAACCGTAACTGTAATAAAATTTAACAAAATGTACAGAATAAACTGGGAATTTAATAATTAAAATTACAGTTGGAGTAAGAACTTAACAAAATGTAGTAATTATAACAAAATTTACATTCCCAATTTGAATTCCAATTTAACAAAATTTGCAATTTAAGCTTGCAATTCAATTAAATTTGTTTGAGCTCAGAATTTACGGTTTACCTGGTAATTTACCAAGGTTAATAGTTAATTTAAACCGTGGATATAGCAAAATTTACCAATAAAATTTGACATTGAATCACAATTTGAACTGTGAATTTAACAAAATTTATGGTTTAAATTTAGAATTTAATGAAATTTACTATTTGAACTGAGAACTTAAATGATATTAATTACATTCAATTTTATAGTATAAACTGGGAATTTCGTTAAATATATTTAAAGAACTGGAAATTTAACGAAATTTACCGTTTGAACTGGAAATTTAACAAAATTTATAATCTGAACTGTAACAAAATTTACAATTTGTATTGACGATCAATTAATTTCACAAGTTGAACTGTGAATTCAGCAGAATTTACAGTTAAAACTTGGAATTCAGTTTAAATTTCATATGAAAGTAAAAGACTGTTTCTTTAAAATATGTTGATATATGAATTTACCAAAAATTGCAGGATTAACTTGGAATTTAATTAAATTACCTTTTTGAAATGAGAACTTAAAGGGCGTTTAATTAAATTTAATTTAAATTGGAAAATGAACAAAATTTTCAGTATAAACTGGGAATTTATTTAAATATACAGTTTGAACTTGGAATTTAACGAAATCTACGGTTTGATCTGGGAATTTAACAAAATTTATAATCTGAACCGTAGTTAAAACAAAATTAAAACTCAAATTGGCGGTTGAATTAAATTCACAATTTCAACTATGAATTTCCAAGTTTAAACTTGGAATTCAATTAAATTTACAATTTTAGCTGGAAATTTAACAATCTTTGAGGTTTAACTGAAAATTTAACAAGATTTATAATTTGAGCAGCGAATATAAAAAAAATTACCATTTAAACTTGCCATTTTATCGTAATTTGAACTGTGAATTTAACGGAATTTACTTGGAATTTGATTAATTTACTTTTTTAATTGGGAATTTAGAGGGCATTTAATTAAATTTAATTTAAACCGGAAAATTAATAAAATTTACAGTACAAACTGGGAATTTAATTAAATATACAGTTTCAACTGGGAATTCCACGAAATTTACAATTTACACTGATAATTTAACAAAATTTATAATTTGAACCGCGAATATAAAAAATTCCCATTTATATTACCATACAATTCAAATTTTTAATTCAACAAAAGTTACAATGTAAATTTGGAATTTTATTAAATTTACTATGTGAACTGGAAAATTAAAAACCATTTAATTATATTAAATTTAAACTTGAAATTTAACAAATTTTATAGTATAAACTGGGAATTTCGTTAAATGTATTTAAAGAACTGTAAATTTAACGAAATTTACCGTTTGAACTGGAAATTTAACAAACTTTATAATCTGAACCGTGACTGTAACAAAATTTACAATTTGAATTGACGATTCAATAAAGTTCACAACTTGAACTGAATTGAGCAAAATTTACAGTTTAAACTTGGGATTCAGTTAAATTTACTTACTTATTTGAATTAAGATCTTAAAGGGCATATTATATTGAATGTAATTTTATAAGAAAGTAAAAAACAGTTTCTTTGAATATATTAAACTATGAATTTACCAAAAATTGCAGTATTAGCTTGGAATTTAATTAAATTACCTATTTGAACTGGGAATTTAAAGAAATCTGCCGTTTGAACTGGGAATTTAACAAAACTTATAGCCTGAACTGTAAATATAACAAAATTTACAACTGAAATTGGTGAATGAATTAAATTCACAATTTGAACTATGAATTTAAAAAGTTTTAACTTGAAATTCAATTAAAGTTACAGTCAGACTTGAAAATTCAACAAACTTTGCGGAAGTGAAAATTTAAGAAGATTTATAATTTAAACTGCGATTTAAAAAAATTATCATTTAAACTTGTCATTCTATCGTAATTTGAACTGTGAATTTTACACAATTTACGGTTTATTTGAACTGGAAAATTAAAAACGTTTAAATATATTTCGTTTAAACTTGAAACTTATAGTATAAACTGGGAATATGATTAAATATACAGTTTGAACTGAGAATTTAACGAAATTTACTATTTGAATTGGGAATTCAACAAAATTTGTAATCTGAACTGTGATTTTACAATTTAAATTAGCAATTCAGTTAAATTCACAACTTGAACTGTGAATTCAACAATTTAATAGCGAATCAATTAAACTCACAACTTGAACTGTGAATTCAACAATTTAAATTAGCGATTCAATTAAATTCACAACTTGAACTGTGAATTCAACAATTTAATAGCGAATCAATTAAACTCACAACTTGAACTGTGAATTCAACAATTTAAATTAGCGATTCAATTAAACTCACAACTTGAACTGTGAATTCAACAATTTATATTAGCGAATCAATTAAACTCACAACTTGAACTGTGAATTCAACAATTTAAATTAGCGATTCAATTAAATTCACAACTTGAACTGTGAATTCAGCAAAACTTACAGTTTAAACTGGGAATTCAGTTTAATTTACTAAATTGAATTAAGATCCTAAAAGGGCGTATTATATTCAATGTAATTTTATAAGAAAGTAAAAGACAGTTTCTTTAAATATGTTGAACTATGAATTTACCAAAAATTGCTGGTTTAACTTGGAATTTAATTATATTACCAATTTGAAATAAGAAAGGAAAATGAACAAAATTTTAAGTACAAACTGGGAATATAGCTCGGAATATAATTAAATATACAGTTTGAACTGGGAATTTAACAAAATCTGCGGTTTGAATTAGGAGTTTAACAAAATGGCCTCAAACATAAATATAACAAAATTTACAACTGAAATTGACCATTAAATTAAATTCACAATTTGAACTATGAATTTAACAAGTTTTAACTTGAAATTCAATTTACAGTCTGAGCTGAGAATTCAACAATCTTTGCGGTTTAACTGAAAATTTCAGAAGATTTAGTTTAAACTGCGAATATAAAAAAAATATCGCAATTTAAACTGTGAATTTAACACAATTTTTTTTAAATATTTATTTTTAAAACAATTCGATAAAATTTGATTGACAAACTGAATGTTAAAACGGACTGCTTTCGAAATATATTCATTAGAAACACCTATCGGTCAATCTGACTGACTCTTGGTGCCCTTGATTTGATCACAATATTTGGGAAAAACCTCTACATAACATATTTATTCCAGAAGCATTTTAATATTTGATTTATCGATCTTACTGAATCCAAATATCTGTCTGTCTGTCCATCAGATTTCTTCCAACCTTACCATGCTGAATATGGCAATTATTTCATTACCCTCTTTTGTGCAATAATTACAATCAGTGTAAATAACTAATACAACTTTGCAACAATACCTAAAATTTCTATAATTGTATAACAGAGCCGGCCAATACACTATTTGCGGGGAAAGAATCGTCTAGAAGTATTCACCGGTCCGTCGCCCCGTTGGGCGGCCGCTTCATTCTCCAGCTCCTCAATGAACCGTTCCTGCTTTTCCCTGAACGCTGCGATAGGATCCGGATATTTTCTGTAGTGCTTCAACACATCCCTCACGTCGTCGATGTCGTTATCTGCGATCGTCTTGAGGAACGTCGCCAAGTCCAACAGCGACGTGTCGTCATCGTTGCCATCCCACCGTCTAATTTTAAACAAATTTTCCGGGTTATCCTTTACACTGCTGTAGTTCCAATCCACACATATCACCTTGCGCAAATCCCTGTTGAGATTATTCAGTCTCTTTACGTGGTATATACCAGTGAAGTGGGTGGTACCTCGAACCAACTTAAAGGCGATGATATTCTTCGGATCCATTGCATCCATCAGTGGGAAAACAATCCGGCCGTGCTCAGCTGTGTAAATGACAATCTCATAGGAGTCCTTCAGCGTCTCAAGGAAAAAATCGAAGAGCGGGCGCTTCTTGAACCTCCAACCCTCGCGTGGCGACCACTCCGCGTGTACTAGGACATCCGTTAACTCCAAAACTAACGTGTACTTGGGTTGCATATAGGGGAAGGCCAGGTGATCAGGCAGCAGCTTTTCCGTTAGGGGTCCTGTGAGGAGGTATGCGTAGTAAACGAACTCTCTGAACGCCCTCAGTATGTATTGCCTTATTATAGGTTTATCGGACAGATCGTCTTCTATGGGAGTTCCATCTATGTCCGTCTCCGGTTTTCCGAAAAACGAAATTAGAAACAGTCCCAGGAACGTGGCTGAGGCGCCGATGAAGCTCAATGCTTGCTTCAGCCTCCGTGCAGTCCGTGACTTCTGAAGCTTGTTCTTCTCTGCATCTTCAATATTTTTTTCGCCTTCAGTGGAATAGCTGAACTTGTGGAGCGCGCTTCGGATTATCCTTCTGTTTGAGGACACCCGGGGCCTTTGATTCAGCGCCTTATTTAAAATGATGAGAATCCTGGGTGATGCCTTAATCATTTCATTTCGGTTCACATTTTACCTTTGCGCAACATGGGACTTTTCTTATCTCTAGTCAAGAGAAATGCAAGGTTAGAAGTTTGCTTTCAGTTATACATGATATTTTAACGGTGAATTTTTTTGCTAAAATGACAGATGTATTGACATGCTCGGATATAATTGTCAAATTGACGCAGCAAAGAAAGGACATCTAGGATATATTTTTGTACTAGGATAAGGGTGAGCAAAGCAGATTCCATGATTCTCTTTCCTCCTCTACCAATTCCGTTTCTCAAAAAATCGGTTGTAGCATAAAATTAGCATTAAACGCATAATTTAATTGCTAAGGTATTACTTGCTACTTCGTTCTACTTGTTGTTTGATAATTCAAAAATATACAGGGTGTTTCTAATTAGTTATCGCCTTATATTATAATGAAATTCAGGTTTCAATCTAAATGTTTTTAAAGCATGTCTCGTTACTCCATGCTAAGATCTGTGTGTGAATCAAGTGTTACGCAATTATCTAATAAAACAGAGGAAAAATTATTGTGTTGGAATACAATGCCAAAATCTATATATAGGAACCGCGGCCAGTGGAGCAATATTGATAGGGTTTGATATTAATAAATGCTATCTAAATGTAACTGATTTATTTATTGGCCCGTACACTAGCTTATTCCGTAATTATTATTAATTCGCCTGCAGTTTCCGTGAAAATAGAATTTGCTAGTGTATTATTAGAAAATTGCACTGGGAAAACTACGTCTCTATGTTGTCTCCTAGGCAATTGTGATTAAACAAACTGGATTTACTTACTGTAAATCAGTGGCGTAGCCAGACTTGACCTGAGTCGGTAAATCAACTTAGAATTTTTATATTCTTTTCGATAGCAAAAATACCAAATTTTCAAACTGACGAAAAGTTAGTCAAAAAGTTCTGGCGAATTTTTTCATTTAATAGCGGTTGGTGCAAAAACGCCACTGTCCTCGCGTATAAATATTCAAGCAATAAATTTTACCGAGGCAGATTATTCCGCGGTTTGGCTTGTTCTGCTATTACCTCGTTGTTCTGTAAGCTAAGGGAAATTTAAAACTCTGCCAAATCCATGTTATTTTTATCGACACAATACAGTAGAGATCCTGCAACTTATTTTCAATGTAGAAATATTTTATCAAGGTCGCGTTGAAGTTGTTTGAACTCGTACGATTACATATAAAGTTGCACGCGTGTATTCGTACTGTTCGGAATTTTCAACGTATGCCGATACACAGTTCACTAACTTGTAATAACTTATTCACTTGTGGCAAATAAAAAAACTATTATACTAATGAATTATTAACCTGTTGTCATTCGCTTGTGTAACAGCTCTTATTAAAATATACCTTCCTCAAATTAAGTATTCACTTGCGACTACTGAAATAGTTTAGTTATTAGATAGATAACAAATACGTAATTATCCTGCCTTTATGAACTTATTCACCTGTAGTAAGTAAAATAATCAGCCTAGCACAGTTCACTAACTTATAATAATTTATTTATTTGTAGCAAATAGGAAAACCAGCTTACCAATGAGTCATTAATCTCTTGGGACAAGCAGAACTTATTGGCAAATACTCAGTTCACTAACTTATGTCAACTCATTCACTTGTAGTAAATAGAAAACCAGCTTACTAATAAATTATTAACCTCATTCATTTGTTTCACAGCTCTTATTAAAATGTACACTCGTCTCAAGTTAGGTATTCACTTGCGACTATCAAAGAACCTTAATTAGTAAATAGACGGCAAATATATAGTTCACTTGTCTTTATTAACTTATTCACTTGGGACTTATAGAATAGTCAGCTTACCAAGGAATTATCAACTCGTTGGCAAATACACAGTTTACTAACTTATAATAACTTATTCGTTTGTGGCAAATACAGAAACCAGTGTACTAATATTTACCTGTTAGCAGCTCTTAATAAAATCTTTCTCAAATATTAAGTATTCACTTGCGACTATTGAAGTAGTTTAATTATTAGATAGATAGCAAATACATAATTCTCTTGTCTTTATTAAGTTATTCACTTGGGGCAAGTAAAAGAACTAGCCTAGTAAGGAATTATCAACTTATCGACAAATACACAGTTCATTAATTTATAATAGTTTATTTGTTTGCAGTAAATACAAAAACCAGCTTACTAATGAATTATTAATCTGCTCGCATTCATTTGTTTAACAGCTCTTATTAAAATATACATCTGTCTTTAGTTAGGTATTCACTTGCGACTATCAACGTACATACACCTTTAAATAATAAAAACTATGAAAGTAGGTACCTTTAGATAGATAGATAACAAATACTCTTATCTTTATTAACTTAATCACTTGGGGCAAGTAGAAATTATTGGCAAATACACGCTTTACTAACTTATATTAACTTATTCACTTGTAGCAAATAGAAAGACTAGCTTACTAATTAATTATCCACTTCATTCATTTATTTGCAGATTTTATTAAAATGTACATCTGTCTCAAGTCTTATATTCACTTGCGATTATCAAAGTACCTTAATTAGTAAATTGACGGCAAATACATAGTTCAACTTATTCATTTGGGACTATAATACTATAAGCAGTTTACCAAGGAATTATCAACTTATTAGCAAATACACTGTTCACCAACTTGTAATAACTTATTCACTTGGGGCAAGTAAAATAACCAGCCTAGTAAGGAATTGTCAACTTATTGACAAATACACAGTTCGCTAACTTATAAAAGTTCATTTATTTGTAGCAAATAGAAAAACCAGCTTACTAATGAATCATTAACCTTTTTTCGTTAATCACTTGGGACAAGTAGAACTTAATGGCAAATACTACTAACTTACATTAACTTATTCACTCGTAGCAAATAGAAAATCCAGCTTACTGAATTATTAACCGGTTCTCATCATATGTTTAACAACTTTTATTAAAATGTACATCTGTCTCAACTTCAGTATTCACTTGCTACTACCAAAGTACCTTAAACAGATGGCAAATACATAGTTCTCTCGTCTTTATTAACTTATTCGCTTGGAGCAAGTAAAATGCTAAAAAATGCCCAACTTATTAGCAAATACACAGTTGAGTTCAGTGCTTATGATGATTTGATAATCGAGTCAAGGACTAGGTGTTTCACTTGAGTGGAAACTGCGTCAGTATCATTACGAAAGTCTTTTTGCGATTGTGGACACAATTCGCTTAAGGGTTAGTAAACTAAAATTTACCTTTGAGTTTGTAGCGTTTACCTTGCCGGCTACAGCGCCGTGGAAGTGTAATATTTAGTCTGTCTCTCTCGGCACACATGTGAGTGCGTCGTGAAATATAATTTTCGAGCAAATTTACCTGATTTAATTAATGTGTAAAACGTGCCGGAGCATATTATGTGAAGTTTCAGCGGTAGGAAGACCTCAGAATACAAATACACCACTGCAGGAAATCTCTTGACTGAGGCGTTAAGGACTGTCTCACGTTCAGTGAATTGTCACTTTTACTTGTTGCGGATTGTTTCGCCTGAATTATTTACTTCATTTCAGTTCCAACGTTTGTTTTAATGTCACGTCGAGCCGGCAAATACACCTTGATGCGGCAACTCGCATAGAATGCGAAACGTTATTGGGTCATACAGAGTGTCCCGGCGGAGGCGGGGAATCTCTGCGGGGATGTAAAGCACGTGAAAATAACCCCATCAGATCGTGTATAATTTCCTCTTACGGCGCACCCCTGCCAAGATATCCATTATTAAAGTTAAGGGGTGCAAATAGTTTTAATATTTAATATTATTGTGTCGCTTATACACTTTGAATGCAAAAAATTTAATAGTAAACTAATTATTCTACTTGCGACAAATGAATAAGTTAATAAAGACAAGAGAGCTACGAATTTGCCTTCTATCTACTAATAAGTACTTCGATAGTCACAAGCGAATACCTAACTCGGGAGAAATGTATACTACAATAAGAGTATTAACGAGAACCGGTTAATAATTTACTAGTAGGCTGGATTTTTATTTGTTACAAGTGAATAAGGTAATATAAGTTAGTGAACTGTGTATCTGCTAATAGGTTGCTAATTCCTTAGTAAGTTGATAATTTTACTTGTACCAAGTGAATAAGTTAATAAAGACAAAGGTGCTATCCATTGCCATCTACCTATTAATTATAGTCATTCGGTTGTCACAAGTAAATACTTAACTTGGGACAGACGTACATTTTATTAAAGACAACTACAGAGATTAGTAAAAACACGTTAATAATTCATTAGGAAGCTGGTTACTTTATTTTACTTTATTTGCTAGGTATAAGGGAAAAGTTAATATAGGTTAGTGAAATGTGGATTCGCCATTAATAAAAACAAGGAACTATGTATTTGTCATTTACCTATAATATAGTACTTCGATAGTAACAAATGTAACAATTTGCTAGTAACAGATGCTCGGCTCACTTATCCCTAGTGGAATTATTTGAATTAATGAATCAATATTTTTTAGTGTGGTTTTATCAATTTTAGTGGATATAAAATAAAGGAAGTTGTCACAGAGCATCGGCACTCGACGAGAAAAACTGATCAAGCCCTCTAATAAATCTGCCAATAAGTCTGTAATCTACTTATAAAAGTCACTATACGATATTTCTTTAGACTCCAGATAATACGACCAAATGCACTCCAATGCCTGCCGCGTCAAAAACTTCCCTATATAACAGTAATTGAAAAGACATTCCCACGTATTCCTTGGGGACATGAAACTTTCGCAACAGCAGAGAAAAAAAATATTTCTGTTCTATTTTTATATTATATGGATCGACGGTGAGGGCACAGATCAGTCATTGCGGTGGTAACAAAAAAGGCCGTTATCATTTTTCTTTACTTCTGTAAATAACTACTTAGTATGAAAGATTACCCGTAACAAAAGCTCATCGTTGATGGAACGAACGAAAGCGTACTTTAAGATACGTATGAACTATAAAATTGGTGTATGGGCGTCGGCGTCGTCTCGAAGGACGTCAGTTCTTATTTGTATTCCCATAAGGGCCAAGCGTATCAAGTTGCCACAATGCTTATATTCTACAGAATACCTATATATTCACGAATGATATATTGATAAAACAAAACATTTCGTATCAGTCTGCATTTCGTGTAAGTTCAATACAAGCAAGCCACAATTAAAAAATTAACAACGCCATTTGTAAAAAAAGAAGAAAGAAATAAGATTTTACAAAAATATATTTTTAAACCCAGTAAGGAATAAAATCATAGAATAATTCAACTAAACAGTACCGACTGCGTCTCTACTAGTTCAGTGTTGCTAGACGAAGTCTGGCTACCGATTCTTCAAAAAGAAGTACGTGACGGAAATATCAAAATAAATTAGAATTCTTCCTCTAGTGATCTATGCATTAATTACTAATCAGTGTCAAAGTGATCTTTTTTGAACAAATCATTTTTTGTAATCACAGTTGAAAAAGGACCTAGACTTTGGTTCGAAACGTTCTGTTAAGATAAGTTATTGTTTTATAATTGTTTTTTACATATCACATAAATATATATTATATAATATATATTTTGTTATTATATTTTCTAGTGTAAAATACTAGAAAACCACTGATACGAATTTTAGATAACAATATTGTATTTATATTCATTTAGAACTATATACAGTGGTTTTCTGGGGCAAACTGTTGAGGTTTGCCTTTGATACTACACTTGATTATCTTGACATATTTTGGCAATTTTCTTATTTCTATTTATTTTTTAGAATTTGGCGTGATTCCCAGAATTAAGTTCAATGAATATTTTTTACTATTTTGCTGGTTTTGCAATAGTCTCGATTTAAACACCCTGTGTACGTGCGGTGTTAAAGAAAGGGCGGAAACCCTCGCGGCGGAAGACCAGGAAATGTGTGGAACGCTGAAATTAAAAAAGGCTGATGAATGTGCAAAGCAACAGGAGGATTGGGGTTCATGACATCCTTTTCATATTGATTGTGGGGCGTTGTTTGCATATCGTAAAAAAATTATGCTCCACGAAGCTCAAATATTTAAACCTACCCAAATGGTTTCCAGGATGTTGATTGTCTAGACGTATTTTAGTGGGAAAGTGAGAAATTAACCCTCAACGACATTTGGAGTGAGGGGTAGTACGAAGCTGCCAGGCAGTTACTTTTATGTTTTCAGCTAGTGTTTTGTGTATGTAATGGAATTGAAAAAGTTTGTAGGGGTAACGTACTGGCTTCGACCTGAAAATGGTCATAAAAATCGTCAAAGAGGCATTTGTTGTAAATAACTTTAGAAATGATGCACTTTGCAGAAAATTTTGCACAAATTATTAAAGACAATAAAAATTGTAGTTAGTAGTTAGTGTTTTCTAAATAATAAAATAGGATGGTTAAAATAATATATTGTTTTCTTTAGATTTACGTGGAGTTGAGATCAATAATCAAAACAAAGAACTGTTTTTTAATAAAGTTGACGTTTCGAAATAATTTATTTTCCCTTTAGGACAAACCAAAAAATTGTTTTTTTATGTTTTCCATTATTTTATAACGCTTCCAGGCTGTGATTTTTAAGAAATTGATTTTATGGAATTCTCGAAAAATTGCTCACTTTGAGAGGTCGCAATATTTTTTATTTCCGAATTTTTAAACCGCCTGTCAACTGAAGAACAGAGGAAGGAGTAATAAGAGAGCGCTTTCAGGACACTTTTACCAGAATTTAAATTTTTGACATTTTTACAAAATTTCAAATTTTTAACATTTTTACTAGAATTTACGTCATAGGTTACATTTTTACTAGAATTTAAATTTTGAAGATCACATGAGGTCAAAGGTCAAGGTCATGTTTACTAGAATTGTCACGTGATCATTTTTACTAGAATTTTGATGACGTCATCATTTTTACTAAAATGACCTTGAAAATTCTAGTAAAAATGTAAACAATTTAAATTCTAGTAAAAATGTCAAAAATTGTTGTAAAAATGGTGACCTTGATTTTTGACCTATGACGCAAATTCTAGTAAAAATGTTAGAAATTTAAAATTTTTCGAGCTATTTTCTCCTAGAAATTAAAGTATGTAGAGCAATTTATACGCGCCGTTAAATAACACCGCCGCGCCGGCCCACGTGATTGATTGATCACAGCAATTGTCAAACTAGCACCCTTCCACAATAATAAATTATCCAGCTATAACCAGATTCCAGTCGCAATTCCACAAGGCATGGCCACCGCAAACATCAACGGCCGCAGCGCAAACAGTCGCCGTGCATCCAGGAGTAGGCGACTGTCCAATTGCTTGTTTAATTTAACAGCGGCTACCGCGTTTTTTTTTTTTTTTTTTTTGTAAAGTCGGATGTGCGTCACTGGCCGAAGGAAGTGCGGAGACTCCCTGTTGCTTCGATGTACAGACGCGATACCGTCAATATGGAGCCATGAATCTCTTGCCACGGCTTGTGGGTCACCTTCGTACATGAAGGCAGGGGAAATATATGGGGCTTACACGCGCGGATGGGAGTGTGTGAGGTTAAGGGTGTAATAGTGTGCTCGAAATTCCTGGCTCGTGCTAGCACTACTTTATTGCCGAAATCAAGACTAATCTGTCAATTATTATTGTCTGTTTTATTTGGGAGCCCTGTTTGCATATATGACTGATTTGTTTGGTTTTTAATCCACACTGTTTTTCCAAATTATACTTAGACCAACAAACTATGATAATACTTGAGTAATTCATATAAAACACACTCTTTATCCTTTCGATCGCAAAATCTCGACATAAATTGTCTAATTGAATAAATTTAACATTGCCTATTGCTTCTAGCACTGATTTGTTTGGTTCTTAATCCACATTGCTTTTCCAAATTATACTTCAAGCCGGCAAACTACGATAATACTTAAGTAATTCATATAAAACATATTCTGTACCGTTTCGATTGCTAAATCTCGACATAGATTCACTAGTTACACAAGTTTAACGTTGCCCACTGTTTCTCCTCCTGGTTTGTTAATTGTTAAACCATACTGTTTCTCCAAATTATACCTCAGGATCCCTATTCTCGAAACAAGGGGAATTTATTCTCATGAGAAAATGACGTCAGTTTCTCTCTATAACAGTAACTCAACCAATAGTAAATGTTAACTTACGTCATATTGACGTCATTCTCTCATAGGAACACATTCCCTTGTTTCGAGAATAGGGACCCAGGCCGGCAATCTACGATAATACTTAAGTAATTCATATAAAACGCCTTTTTTATCATTTCGATTGCAAAATCTCGACAAAATTGGCTAGTTAAATATAACCCATTGTTTTTGTTTCTACCACTGGTTTGTTTGCTTTTAAATCCACCCAGTTTTCCAAATTATACTTCAGGCCAGCAAACTACGATAATACTTAAGTAATTCATATATAACGCATTCATTATCCTTTCGATTGCAAAATCTCGACATAGATTCACTAGTTAACTAAGTTTAACGTTGCCCACTGTTTGTTCCACTAGTTTGTTAGGTTTTCAAACAACACTAATTTCCCAAATTATACTTCAGACCGGCAAATTACGATAATACTTCAGTAATTCATATAAAACGTATTATCTATGCTTTCATCTAGACATAAATTCACTAGTTAAACAAATTCAACGTTGCCCATTCGCCATTGTTTGTTTGGTTTATAATCAACAGTGTTTCCAAATTAATATTCAGGCCGGCAAACTACGATAATACTTAAGTAATTCATATAAAATATAATTTATCATTTCGGTTGCAAACTCTCGACATAAATTGACTAGTTAAATATGGCCCATTGTTTCTACCACTGGTTTGTTTGCTTTTAAATCCACCCTGTTTTCCAAATTATACTTCAGTCAGCAAACTACGATAATACTTAAGTAATTCATATAAAACGTATTCATTATCTTTTCGATTGCAAAATCTCGACATAGATTCACTAGTTAAACAAATTTAACGTTGCCCACTGTTTCTCCAACTGGTTTGTTAATTATTAAACCACACTGTTTCTCCAAATTATACTTCAGGCCAGCAGTCTACGATAATACTTCAGTAATTCATATAAAACGCCTTTTTTACCATTTCGATTGCAAAATCTAGACAAAATTGGCTAGTTAAATATAACTCATTGTTTTTGTTTGTACCACTGGTATGTTTGCTTTTAAATCCACCCAATTTTCCAAATTATACTTCAGGGCAGCAAACTACGATAATACTTAAGTAATTCATATAAAATGCATTATTTATCCCTTCATCTAAACATAAATCTAGACATGATTTTACTAGTTGTATAAATTTAAAGTTGCCCATTGTTTGTTTGGTTTATAATCAACAGTTTTTCCAAATTATACTTCAGGGCAGCAAACTACGATAATACTTAAGTAATTCATATAAAACGCATTCATTATCCTTTCCATTGCAAAATCTCGACATAGATACACTAGTTAACCAAGTTTAACTTGCCCACTGTTTCTTCCACTAGTTTGTTAGGTTTTTAAACCACACTGATTCCCCAAATTATACTTCAGACCGGCAAATTACGATAATACTTAAGTAATTCATATAAAACGTATTCTCCATCTTTTCATCTAGACATAAATTCACTAGTTGAACAAATTTAACGTTGCCCATTGTTTGTTTGGTTTATAGTCAACAGTTTTTCCAAATTATACTTCAGGCCGGCAAACTACGATAATACTCAAGTAATTCATATAAAACACATTCTTTACCGATTCGAATGCTAAATCTGGACATAGATTCACTAGGTTAAGCAAGTTTAACGTTGCCCATTGTTTCTACCACTGGTTGGTTTGGTTTTTAATCCACACTGTTTATCCAAATAATACTTCAAGCCGGCAAACTACGATAATACTTAAGTAATTCATATAAAACACTTTCTTTACCGCGTCAATTGCTAAATCTCGACATAGATTCACTAGTTAAACAAATTTAACATTGCCTATTGTTCCACCACTGGTTTACTTGGTTTTTAATTCACACTTCTTTTCCAAATTATACTTCAGACCAACAAACTACGATAATACTTAAGTAATTCATATAAAACGCACTCTTTATCCTTTCGATCGCAAAATCTCGACATAAATTCACTAGCTAAACAAACTTAACGTTGCCTATTGCTTCTAGCACTGGTTTTTTTGGTTTTTAATCCACACTGTTTTTCCCAATTATACTTCTAGTCGGCAAACTACGATAATACTTAAGTAATTCATATAAAACGCATGTTCTATATTGATACATATTTAAGGGTTCTGCGGCGGCTCACATTATATTAATAATGGATGCAATAATAAAAGTAGTGAGTTACGGCATAATAAAATTTAACTGTATCGAGGCATTTAGTCTGATATTTTTATGTTATTCGACGAACTTATTTTACACCGTAATTTGATATTTACGATGTCAGAAAATATGTCGCAGGCATAACTCTTCGTACATACTGCATCATTATGTCTAATACGAGGCTAGGCGACTAGAAAAGAAAACAAGTTCACTAGCTTATTGTCATAAGAATCAAAATTTATACCATATTTATCTAGGTACAGGAATACGATTTTCGTTAAAGCTGCGTCTGTTGCTCCATATTAAAAATCAGTACCTAATGAGGAATTAAAACCTCTTATGTAATTAATTAATTACCAACTGAGTCAACCGCCTATTCCAAAGTTCGAATAGCAAATTGGGCCACAATAAAGGTCGCGGCGTAAGTGGCTCTGCTTGTTCATTATAATTACGCAATTTGTTCTTTACACATCACAGAAGCTCATAGACGAGTGCAACAGCTTGGTTCTATATGCATGGCAATTTTGCTTCTGCTATCAATTTGCATAATGCAGTCCTCTCGGTATTAATTATGCCTCATATATGAGTGTACGCGAGGTGCAGGTGACATTAACAAAAGATGATGCATTATACGTGTATTGCTGGGTCCCCAAAGAACGTGCAAGTGGAATAGGATTTAGATGTAGTGTTTTTTGTAGGTGAAATATTCTAATCTTTGGACCATTATTGGAAATGGAATGGAAACTTAAAATTACTGTCAATTGGAGTAAATTGTTCAATTGAAGCATTAAGCAGTATCGATCCCTAGGAGTGTAGCAAACAACATTAGAGGTCTTAATAGAGTGGAAAAGAACCGAGGCAAGGAATAGAATAAATATAAGTGATACAAGTAATTTGCTACTAACTGCTGATGTAACGTTCAATCTCAATTAGGTTTTAATTTTTAAACACATGGATAAGATACTATTAAAAAATTTATAGATGAAGCAGGTAGGTATAAAGATAGCCTATTGTCCATATCTAAATACAAGAGTTAGTTTTGAAAATGGAAGTTAATAAAAGCATCTGTATGGGCGACGTTCGGTTAAAAATAGTTGGGCATCGGCGTTTCTGCTATTAAAATACAAATTTATGGAAACTCTAAACAATCTGAAAGAATTCGAGGAGATACGTAGTAATAAATTTTTCCTTAAGAAAACGTGTGGGCTGAATTGTGTTCCACTTTAATTAATTACGTGATGAATTTGCACAGAGATTCTCTTTTCATTCCTCTAATAAAGTAAATTTTAAATTTCAGTAAACTCCTCAATTAATATAACGTAAATAATCGTACTTCAAATGTGTTTTTTTAATTAGTTAGCACCTTATGATTTTAGTACAGCGGTGATAGGATAATTGTGAGGAACTCCAGCACTTAAAAATCGTCACGTCCAATCTTCATGTGACATTCGCTATTATAATAGAAGCGTGGTGTATAATTGAGCATTTATTCTGATTGACTCCTCAATTTATTCTGGTTGACTTCTCACTTTATTACTGGATAAACTGAATGTATAAAATATTTTTACTTTTTCTTGTATTGGATATTGGAAAATCTTACCTTGGATTCACGCAATTAGCATTCAACGACTGCATATGAAGAATGTCTCACTCACCTGGAAATAATAAAAAACGTTAACGTACAAAGGCAACATATCCTGACAATTTGTTCGCAAATTGCAGTGAGTAACGACTTAAGTATGATTTTTGAAAAAATTATTTATTACCTTCATTATGTGAAATTATATTGTAAACACTGAGATCATTCGGCATCCACAATGTTAAGGTGGACGTTTATATGTAAAAGATAAAACATAGCCTTCATCACCGATGATGTTATCAGCGATTTCCAAAAAAAAAAATGCAATTACAAAAGGGTTAGATGAAATCATACACATCATTAATTTGTCATTCTTTGCCTGACGCACGCAAACAAAGTAATAAATAAATAAGCAGTTTTTTCTATTTAATTGATACTATTGTTTATCTCTTGTAATAAACAATAAACAATTGATGCCACCTCAACGGCCTTGGAGTCATACAGTGTAATTGCTCAAATCATCACTTTTAATTGCATAAAATATTCATTAATGCATGTCAAAACAATGTTTCTGTGTGAATTTACTACAAGTACAAATTTGTACAGCATATAAGTGGAAATTCAATTGAAAAGGAAACGTAATAAAATATTTATTTGTTTAACAAGATAAAGAAGTACTTAGCACGTTTACTGGTGTAGTTTGCCATCGTCTCGGCTATGAATTCAAGAAAGCAATTACTATTTGATGCAGTAAAGTGGAATTTTAAACATCGCTTCATTATTAAACTACTTTTACTGCCTAGGTAGTTAAAGTGACAATTTAGAATCTATCGATTTAAATTCAACTTTCAACATCAAAATTAAAAAATCTCAATGGTAGGGCACAGGCACAAAAACCGTTGCACGTGAAAACTCAGATTATTACATGCCCAAGACTACTAAAGGTAAAATCAACGAGCTTATTCAAAGCTTACAGGAAAATAGTTAAATCCACTTCATAATAGTTGGAATAGCAGCATTGGCAAAAACATGCGGATTAACTTAAGCTATTCAATCTAGGCAGAATACGTACAAAGCAACTTGTAATTCATATCCTAAATTTCAACCGGCAGGAATAATTACTCGCCTGCATTGCATGTTGAAAAAATGCATTTTAATTTTCGTCTATTCTGTACAACTGCAGCAGGCTATGCATAATGAAAAGAAACTGCAGGTATGCGGTAAGGTAGCAAAAACGAATGTTAATTTTGATAATAATAGTATGAGCTATTACAAAAATGTTTAGGAAGTTTTTCGATACAAAATGTATCCCCCTTAAGTTCGTCACATTTGAAGAAACTCGCGATACAAAGCGATGCCTGCGACCCCTTTTTCCGATGCATATAATTCCTCTACGACTCGAGAACATCATTATTCAAAAGTTGTCGACCTTTTTATAGTATAGTAGTGGAATGGAAAACACATGAGGAGAACGCAGTTCATTTCCGACAAAAACGGATACCAGGAACAAGCGAATAATGGGGCTGCCAATCAGGAAATTCAGAATGATTTTCATACTCTATCGGCAAATATTTTTCAATAAGCAAAGTAGGCTGTTTGTATATAAATAATAAATTCAGGGGATCTGAAAGCACCGATATTTGTTGATCGTCAGTACATAAATAAATAATATAACAAAATGGTTTAGTTTCCAAGTCCCAGAGGCAAAATGGCCAAATAATGGGACAATTTAATTATTCATCCGAAGGCTTTCAAATATATTAAACAATTATTAATGATAATTGGGAGGCTATTTATTGCACATGGGCACAAGTTAAAAGCCTTTAATCGCATTAACATTTCTTACAATTACATTTAGGAAATAAAATTTGGGATCAAAGCGCTTAAGAGTAAGGCAGGTACGTTTATTTGAATGCTTTTTTGGAGATTTGATTGAAACGGACAACAGAGACTAAAAACTTTGATGTTTTCAATTCAACTTCTTTGTCGGACTGCCAACGTATAACAAAGAGTTTTTTTATTGGATTACTTTATCCCTCTTTAGTGGATTTCGGTTGTATTCCTTTTGCGAAGCTGCAATTTACTCTAATTACTTTAAACCTTGCAAATTATCGTTCCGGGCCGTGAAGAAAAAACAAATACAAATAATAGGAAACCACCGAGAATTGTTTTCTGGAGCTTTACGGCTACGGGGTGTATTCGCTCAGTCGAGTCGGGCTAATGAAATTTCCAAATTTATTACCTTGGTACACCTAATAAAATTTATATTAAGCAATCCTAAACCGAGATGCAAATTTACTTAAAATAAGATGGCCGTTCCAGGCAGCGATTTATATTCAAAGCCTTTTAGTGGCGCCCAACGTGGGGCACTTTTTTGCGCCCTCAACATACATTGCAAATATATTACTAAATTATTTTCCTACGAGCGTGCGGAAAAGTATACTTTTCCGCACGCATTTTAGTTTCGAAAGTTGAACTTTTCCGCACTAGTGCGGAAAAGTAGAGTTTTGCGCACTAGTGCGGAAAAGTAGAGTTTTCCGCACTAGTGTGGAAAAGTGTACTTTTCCATCAAACAATATTGTAGCCATAACTGTCTGATTTTGACGTTTCTCAGTCACTTAGCTACTAACAAACGTCACGTCAAACAGTAGCATCTTTTTAAAGTAGAGTCTAGTTTCTTAATTAAGTAAAAAATGTATTCATCACGCTCCTAGGAAAAATATTGTTTCTAACACATGCGGAAACTATCTTTTCCGCACTCGACTGCTTGACCGAACTCCGCTTCGCGACGTTCGGTCAACGGCAGTCGCGTGCGGAAAAGTACCACTTTCCGCACTTGTTAGGAAAATAACTATTCCGCTTCTTGAACCTCATATAAAATTTTCTAACCCCAAAATCGACCAACAATTATAGATTTGGCTTAATATTTACAAATTCTAACCCTAAAGTTTTCTTAATTTAACTCACAGGACTGCAAAAAATTATGGGCATAATAAAACCAGTACTTATATAATATATTTTATTCTTAGATAATATAGTCAAGTATACTCAGAACAATGGTACCATTTATTCATGTGTGGCTGAGGGGCCCGAGCCGGCATTGGCTGTACTTGGTGGAATGTTGGTCAAAAGCGCTGGAATGCTCAAAGGGGAAAAGGACGCAGCGAACGGAATCGAGGACGTCGGAAACTGCAGTTGAGTGATTATCGACAAGATGCTCATCTTGGCCTGAGCAATCAGAGGCGGTGGCAGTTTCTTTATTGTCATCGCCATGCTCTTCATGAATATATCCACCTCGTCCTCTTCGGGCTGCTTGCTTGGTGGCTTATCCATCGCGTTGGTTCTGCAGCTAGCAGTTTCTCTCATATCTTTGAAGCAAAATGGTTTGTGTTTCCTTTTCCTGGAACTACCTACTGACGAAACTGGACTTACGGAGCGCGACTGGTCTTGCGCTTCAGGTGATTCTGGCGCCTGATGTGATTCTACTCGAGGACAGGTAATGCGTAAAATTTCTACGTCGGACACTTCGGACTGACCCTCTTCGCTCTCCGGACGATTATTATGTGACCTGAAAGTGAAACAATTGTTTTATTTGATGCTGAAGTGTTGAAAATTGTTTTGTTACTTTTACACTTCATTACATTACATGTCAATATCATGCACAACATACATAAGAAGACCATGACAAAATTGTAGGAATGTCAAGAATTTAAAATAATTAACGCGAAAAATTAGGAACGCAGGAGATGCATCACATGGCTCAATTATGCGGCCTGCTCGTTTGCCAGATTTGACACATATTGAATCCCTTCCAGACATGTTTTTGCCTTCTGGTCATTCTCCCAAAGCATTTATATCCCGTTACCAATCTTTCCTTCCAAATAATGGTCTAATTTTTTGTATCTCAAATGGTTTGATTTAATATAGAAGAAATTTTAATTAAACTCTGATTTGATGAACCTAATCAGAATGTTGTCTTGATATTGCGGCTTTAAGCCACCTGCAAAATAATTTTCCCGCACATTACAACCCAAGTAGATCATTTATGAAAGTCGATGAGGGTACAGGTCCGAGCACTGTACCTTGAGGAATACCAAATACTAGAATTGAACGATTTTATGGTTTCGCGTATGTTTTTCCTGTATCACCTCATAGCAATCATACAAAGCATTCATACTGTATCGTAAAAATTATAATTGACTAAGTACCTTCTTTCTTGTTTGACAGTCTGTAAAAATGAGAGAAGCTCAAAGAGGGGCCACTTAGGATTCTTCCATTTGGCAGCCGAGCCATTTTTGTTTTTTCTTTCGATTTTGAAATAGTTGTCTCTTATGTCCTTCCATCTCTTCTTACACCTTGTGACTAAAACAAAAGAATATATATGGAAACAGAAACTACAGCACGTATCGCTCTAGACAAAACCTTAACGCAGCGGTTTCTATTAATCAGTAGAGTAACTTTTTACTCAACCTGTACATGTAACACTAACGCATAGATTTCTACAATCCACTTACCGTCTCTTCCAACTGTCGAAGCAACAATTTTCCACATTCCGTCCTTAATCTGGCCATTCTTGAAGTCGTTGTGGCTATGGTCATACAACGCCGGATAATTCCTGATGGTTTCAATTAGCTGTTCGTCCTCCACATCAGAAAACCGGCGCGGCATTGTATTGATTTATGTTTAGGAATAACGGACGCACACAATCACAAAAACCATAAACACGCTGCTCCACGGTCGCGGCCCGAGTGCTCGTGAGCAGTCGGACCGCGCCGGCTCGCGGTCGGCGGTGTGCAGTACACTCCGAGACCCAAGCGATCCGTGCTCGCATCCCGGATTTTGTATCGAACAAAATCGGTTAGTTGCACCTCTGCGCTGGAGCACGGAGCATATGCCGACTGCTGACTGCTCAGGGCGGCCGCGGCGGTGATGGAGCCAAGAAAGAATTAGCTTCACACAACTAGCTGGTTCAGAATTGACTCAAAATAGACGGTTTCCTTGAGATCTTAGGATTTTGTCGATACCAGCGCATCTCTAGATATGAGTTGCAAAAAATTACCACTCTTTGCAACATGTAGAACAATAGAAGCGATAGAAATAGTATTGTTGGCGCCTAAGGTGGGGCAGTGTCTTTAACCAAAATCTATGTTAAATCAACCTTTGGCCCCAAGAACCCCTAATACTTTTTCCTCTACCATAATTTAGGCTACAAAGTAAATTAAGAGTTCATTTGATTTCCACAAAAATCCCAATCTTGTCTATTTTTACAGCCATTATAACCACTTTATTCGATAATAAAACGGCAGCCATTCAACTTTCCTCTATTACTAAAGTTTGCAAACCGATTTTTACGTGGATGGAATACACAGAAGGCTAATATTTCGTAAAATCCTATTTGAAGGCAATATTAAAACATCCACTTAACTTCTCCACTTTGGAAGAATGGTTTGCTACTTCGAAGTTTTAAATGCATTATGTAATGCAGAGCAAAATGATTTTCACAGCGCGGCAAGTAAATTGGGAAATTGATGTAGATTTTCCACCTGTGTGTACAGGGCGTTTTAAACTCAACACCTTGACCCAAATCCAAGACAATTGATACAGCTTTCCATATTGTTGTATTTTTGTGTTGAAATCATCTTCACCTTCATCATTCTGGAAATAGCAAAATAAAAATGTACTTTTAAAGCATGCCCTACAAGTCCATTAAACTTTAACTGTGCTTTGGTCGTGAGACTGGAACAATTGAAATTGCAAGCAAAATATGCAGATCCCACGCCCGAGCAATTCATTTAAAGCTGCCTTCAATTCAACCCTTCAAATAATTTACAGCTTCGGACAATAAATAAGGAAATGTACAGCTAAACTTTATAGTCGAGGCCTTAATAAAACACGCAGGCAGGACTATCGAAAAATAAGGACCGGTTTAAGTGTATTGCTTCTGGAACGATACCATCCCAAAAATGTGATCCTTTGTCAATTCAAAATTGCAGTCATGATATCTTTGGGCACAGAAAATAATACGCTCAAACATTATCTTTTGCCTGTCTGCTAACGAAGAGGGATTGCTCGTCGCCGATACTCAAGACCCCAAGCGAGTTTAAATTATTAACATTCCCTGAGTTGGCACCTCTGTGTTTATAGATTTTTACCATGCATGGCTCAATAATAACCGTGTTGCAGCCTGATGCTTCTTATTCCCTAGTTACTACAGAGCTATAACACTTTAAGTGTTATTTCTTTTTATTTGCCCTGCTCTTGCGAACTTAATCACTATTAAAATCGTGTACCCTTCGTTTTGGCTGCAAATCCGGCCAGAAGATTGAAAATAATAAATATGCCTCATGAAAAACATATTAAAGTTTCAACAAACTTGAGACAATTATTAGCAAACGGGAAAAGTTGTAATGCTCACATAAAACATGTAAAGATATCAAACTATTTGAAACTTTAAAATTTTAGTAAAGATTCTAAATGTACGTGAAATATTTATATTGCATTTCGAAAGTTCGTTAAAAGTTTGCCTGGGAGCAGGCAGATTCTAGCGTTACTTTTATTGTGATTACCTAAGGGATTTCTCGGCGAATTTAAAAGAAAATTAAGCAGCCTAGTTGGATCTTTCAGATTGATTGACAGACGTTTGCACAGTATTAATTTAAATCGCAAAATCTAGCAAGTGTGTTATTTAGTTTTAAATATTTTTCCTACGAGCGTGCGTAAAATACGACTTTTCCGCACGCATTTCGCACTAGTGCGGAAAATGTACTTTTCCGCACTAGTGCAGAAAAGTGCAACTTTCGAAACTAAAATGCGTGCGGAAAAGTAATTATATATTTTTATTTGCATTATTACATTCTGAAAATATGATCACGCTCCTAGGAAAAATATTGTTCCTAACACATACAGAAACTGTCTTTTCCGCACTCGACTGCTTGACCGAACGACCGGCAGTCGCGTGCGGAAAAGTACCACTTTCCGCATTTGTTAGGAAAATAACTATACTTCACAAATAGATAATAGATCTGCCAAAATAGAAGTTTCATTTCATTTTTATCCTTGACAGCTGTCAAAATCACTGTCAAATTTAAAAATCGAAAATTATGTCTTTTGTAATTTTGAAAACAATGTTATTTTTCATAAGAAAGGGGATAGAAGGTATTTTAAATTTTCCATTTTTATAATTGAAATTAAATACACACTTTCATTTTTGACAGCTGTCAAATTTTCTGTCAACTGAATAAAAATGCCATGTAATAATTATTTCCACTCTAGTACTTAAAAAGACATTTTTCTATAGGTTTTGGAGGTACTGAATACAAAATTAATTTCATAAAATTATTATGACTGTTGGTAACTGTCAAAATTGCTGTCAAATTTAAAATTAAGTAAGTTTGTCTTCCGTAAGTTTATAAACAATATGTTTTCCCTAGAAATCAAGTGTTTTTTTTAATTTGCTCGTTCCATAATTGATATGATATTAAAATAGAGTTTTTACTTTTGGCAGCTGTCAAAATTTGTGGCAACTTAATGAAAATGCAATTTGATAATTATTTCAACAAATTAAAGTAGGTACCAAGCAGACAGTTCTTTATAGACTCTAGACGAACTGAATACAAAATTCTTGTATGAAAAATATTATGTGTTGGTAGCTGTCAAAACTGCTGTCAAATTTTAAAAAATGCAAGTGTGGCGTACGTAATTTTGAAATTAACGTGAATTCCCATAGAAGAAGTGCTATTAAGTGTTTTTAAATTTGCTAGTTCCATAGTAGATAATAAAATTAAGTTCTTACTTCTGACAGCTGTCAAAATATTTAATGAAAATGACATTTTATAATTATTTAACCAAATAAATGTATTTAACAAACATTTTTTATTAGTCTTAGGTACTGAATGTGAAATTGATGTCAAGAAAATATTATGTTGGTTGACAGATGAAATAATTGCTGTCAAATTACAAAAAATTACAAAAATTTACAAGTTTACCTGTCGTAATTTTGAAAATAATGTTGGTTCCATAGAAGAAGATACATAAAATGTTTTAAAACTTTCTAGTTCAGTAATGAATGTTAAAATAAAACTTTTGACAGCTGTCAAAATTTCTGTCAACTTAATAAAGAATTAATTTTATTATTATTTCAACAAATTATTAAAGTACTTAGCAAACATTTTTCTATAGGTTTTAGAGGTACTAAATACAAAAGTAATACTAAAAAAATATACTTGCATATTTTTTAATTTAGCAACAGTTTTGGCAGCTGCCAAAGAACAATATTTTTTGACATTTGACATATTTCGCATTTAGTACCTGCAAAACCTATACAAAATTGTCTGCTCGGTACCTCAATTGTTGAAATAATCATTAAATGGCATTTTTATTAGGTTGGCAGAAATGTTGACAGCTGTCAAAAGTAAAAAATGTATTTTAATATCAATTATGGAACGAGAAAATTTTAAAAAACACTTAAAATCCTTTCCTCAATGGAAATTCAAATTGTTTCCAAAATTAAGGAAGACAAACTTGCATATTTTTAAATTTGACAGCAATTTTGACAGTCACCAACAAATATAATATTTTATTAAACTAATTTCGTATACAATACCTCTATGGAAACTATGGAAAAATGTCTGCTTACTTTCATTTGTTCAAATAATTATTAGATGGCATTTCAATTAAGTTGACAGAAAATTTGACAGCTGCCAAAAAATTTTGATTATAAAAAAAGAAAGATTTAAATTTAAAGAATTTTATATCTCTTTTCTATAAAAACTCAGATTGTTTTCAAAATTACAAAAAACATACTTGTAAAATGTTAAATTTGACACTGAAAAATAAATTAAAATACATCAACATTTTGAGAACTTAACTGACCTATATCAATCAAAAAGAAAATAAGATAGGTCAGGTTGATCTTTTTTCATTGGTTCACTACCGCACCACTTTCAATTAACTTTGATTAGAAGTCTGTGGAACGCATATTTTTTATACCATTTGTTTACACAAACCATCAAACGGGAAGTTTTCTTGGATAATTTATCGTTTGAAGCATGCACATAAAAAATATAAGAGCACAAATGTAGCGCCAAGACAACTTTGTCGGTGATTTTATGGTGTTTTTCAACTGTATTCTTTATATTTTTTTACTCGTAATTCGTGTTACAAATATCAACAAAGAACCCCTTTACGGCCATTTCTCATAATATCCCCAGACAAACATTTTAATTCGTGAAACAAAAGATGAGCCCAACTTCAGTTTTAAATCACAATTAACTCTAGCAAAGAGGAAATAAATTAATACAACTTCTGCAGCTAATATTAAATTAAAAGCCTATTAAAAACAACATTAATTTAACTACTCCACTTAAGTTTACATCAGGTTATTTTCGGTTAATTTACAGCAAAACTTTTGTACGTAGGTTCAAATAACTCGCATTATTCAGAATAGTTTTCTCTGAACGTTTTAATTGTTGTGTTTATATGAAAGGTAAACTTGTTCGCGCTAATTTAGTTCCACGTCGGAATATCTGCTGCTAGTCAAATTTTATTACGATAATCCCACCGGTGCACTCATCGAGATCTAATGGAGTTTCTATGTTTCCCATGTAATCTCAAGCTAGAAGTGACCAAGAACCGAAGGGATTCGTTTGCACATTACAAATCAAGATCTGCAAGTTTTTCGCAACAATTTCCTGCAAAATATTTCTACGCATTGATGCTGATTGCGACATTTCCAAACTATCACGTCTGGCCCTTTCGGAGGCGGACGGATTTATAGATAAACATAAACCCGTCCCACACGTAACACCAATTACCTCCGATAGACTTACTTCAGTCCACAGATTTTCATTAATGACATTCATTCGATTATCCGTTCCTCCACACGTTAATGTTTCTTTCGGTTGAACGTCTAAATTCTGGGCAACTTTTACATTACGTTTATTTTCTTTGTTTCAAGTTCGCTCGTTCGCCCAAGATGCCACTGGCCAGAGAGATGAGTGAACTTACAGAAATTGCTTGAAAATTGAAGTTATAAATATCAGCTGTTCACCTGTCGATTTATTTTTAATTAGGTGTGTTATTTTATTTAAAACCAATTATTTACGCAATTCACTCGATTTCGCAAGGCACATCCTCAATCAACGGTACATTAGTACCAAAACAACTCGATACAATTTTATTTTAATTAGAGATTTGTTTCTAAAAAAATTGGAGTCGTTACAATTCTGCTAATGTGTCAATAAAGAGATCTGTCAACGCTGGATTGCGCTCGATTGTCCACGATCGAAGAACTTCTGCGTTGTCTGTACAACTTTATTATGCCGAGATGTAATAAATTAAGGGAAACATTGGACGGGCACATTCGAACGGCCAGTGTCGGTGGGGCTCGATGCAAGATTAAATTTTCAGTACTCTCAGATGGCGGTCCACCGCTCCTCGACGTGGAAATGCACGATTACATCACGTCCTCCGTAAGGGAACCATCCACTATGTACACTATTGCCGACACCTGCGACACGAGCTCTAAAAAAACCGAAACATATCAGGGAAACCTGGACTGGGAAAGTTTTACTATATTGGCGTGCAAGAAACTACACTTTTATAAGGTTCGTATATGAAATACATAAAAAGTTTATTAATATCGGAGGTAAGTCTCCAATCATGTTTAGTTCGTCGCTTCTTCGCTCATACAAAATTTAAAATTGAATTTGCGCCAACTGCAACTCTGTGCAACATTGGATTTAAAGTTTTTTTTTGGGATGTATTCTAAAAACGATGAAGGTTTGTTATCTTAACTAAAGTTAAATCTTTAATGCGTTTAGCGAAATTCGAAATAGCTTGCGCTTGGCAGTTACAAATCTGCCACAATTGCAGTACACGTGCACGCCTCTATGAAACTCTAATTGCATTAACATAAGTCAGTATCGAAATTTGTCATTTAGCACTATTAATATACCTGCATTTAACTACGCAGTATTTCCGCATAGCTATTTGACACTGATTGATAGTGACGGATCACTTAATGAATGACCCCCATAATTAATCATGCAGAAGTGGGGGACTGTACACTATTTATTACATTATACCTACGATACAGCCTGGATTTGTAGTGGCAAAGACAATCCAGCGAACCGCAAATATGTTTTCAGGGACCACTAGCGTCTTGATGGATAAACTTGTAAGGAAAAAAATTATTTCCTACGAGCGTGCGAAAAGTATCACTTTTCACGCATTTTAGTTTCGAAAGTTGTACTTTTCCGCACTAGTGCGGAAAAGTAGATTTTTCCGCACTAGTGCGGAAAAGCGTACTTTTCCGCATGCTCGTAAAAAAAAATCAAACGATATTGTAGCCATGACTGTCTGATTTTGACGTTTCTCAGTCACATAGCTATTAACAAACGTCACGTAAAACAGTAGCATCTTTTTAAAGTAGAGTCTAGTTTCTTAATTAAATAAAAAATGTGTTCATCACGCCCCTAGGAAAAATATTGTTCCTAACACATGCGGAAACTGTATTTTCCGCACTCGCGTCGTTCGGTTCGTCTTCAACGGCAGTCGCGTGCGGAAAAGTACCACTTTCCGCACTTGTTACGAAAATAACTATTACACAATTTTTTCATGTTTTGTAAATTTTATCACAACCTGGTATAAACCCCTTATAACAGAGGGCCTAATAATACCCCTGTGGCGAACAATACAAGCAAGGGCAGTTGAGCACCGTGACTGAAGGCGACCAGTCGAAGCGCTACAAGTATAAATCTAGTACGACTGTACACACACAATTAAATTTAATGACAGTACAGCGGTTAATTTTATGAATACATTTAATTAGCGCAGATTTAATTGAATTTGAAAATACGACCTTTCTTGCATCTGCGATCGCCGCCTTTTCGATTCGCTCAATCAGAACGACTAATAATAATTCGCCTTTTGAGACTTCAAACACAGAAAATATACACACCCACGAGCACCTAAAGGTAATTTCCAGAAACATTTTCAATTCTATTTATATATTAGATACGGCATAAAAGGAACGTTTCTCTTGCAAAGACAATATTAACACTCTTTGATTGACGTCGATATCATAAAATATATTGGATTTCTTGCCCAGTAAAGCCCAAGCACCGCGCAAATGCCATTACGTGTATGTACTCAGATCCGTATTATTTTTACTGTCTTAAGAACGTAATAAAAATATTAAATTAGAATTTTAACTAGCGATTATACAGGGTGGCGAAGTAGCGCGAGATCGGCCTATAACTCCAATAATATTAAATTTAGAAAGTGAGTACATTCAGGTCAATCGTCTTTGAGGACATTCAGGACAATCTTGATATTTTGATTAGATTTTAACTTTTTATCACTTTTACTAGCATTTTAAATTTCAAGGTCAAGGTCATCATTTTCACAAGACTTTTAATTTTGGTCACGTGATCATTTTTACTAGAATTTTGATGACGTCAAAGGTCATATAGTTTTCTCCATTATTTTCAGCGTTTTTACAATATTTTAACTTTTTCTCTATTTTTTCAATATTTTAAGATTTTTAATATTTTACAGTATTTCTAAATTTTCAATCACGAATTATAATTCTTTATCTTTCGTTTCCCCATTTTCGCCAATTTGCTTATTTTTATTAAATTGACAGCTGTCAACTGTCAAAAGTCATTTTTAATATCAAATTCTTGTTCGGCGACCACAAAAGCCGGAAGACGCAAGTTTTCAAATTAAAACAATAGAAATTAAAAAAAGTTCAAATTTTTGACGATTGACAGCTGTCAGTTTGTGACATTTAAGATTTTTCGAATAAAATTCTATTCTCTTCTTCTATTCTTTTTAAGGTAGCTGAATAAAAAATTGATGTTATATAACCTCAAAAAAACTTTTGCAATTCGAAGGATTTATAAGGAAAATGCTTATTTCTATGAAATTGACAGTTTTAATGACATATGCTAACTAATAAGAGTCCCTTTTGATGTCAAATTTGTATTCAGTGACCTTAAAAACAAACAGACTGTAAGAATATTATTCGAAAATTCTTAAATTATTCAAACTAAGTCTTACTGACAGCTGTCAAAACTGTCAAAAACTTCATTCGATTTTAAATTCGTGATAAAATCCGTTAAAATGATAAAAATTCCGTCTAAATTGCTTATTTTTAATAAATTGACAGATGTCAACTGTCAAATGTCGTTTTTGACATCAAATTCTTGTTCAGCGACCACAAAAGCCGGAAGACGCAAGTTTTCAAATTAAAACAATAGAAATTAAAAAATGTTAACATTTCTGACAATTGACAGCTGTCAGTTTGTGATGTTTAAGATTTTTCGAATAAAATTCTATTCTATTCTTCTAAGTACTTTTTAAGGTCGCTGAAAAAAAAATTGATGTTATATAACCGCAAAAATCTTTGCAATTCGAAGGAATTATAAGGAAAATGCTTATTTCTATGAAATTGACAGTTTTAATGACATATGCTAACTAATAAGAGTCCCTTTTGATGTCAAATTTGTATTCAGCGACCTTAAAGACAAACAGACTAAGAATATTATTCGAAATATCTTAAATTATTCAAACTAATTCTTACTGACAGCTGTCAAAACTGTCGAAAACTTCATTCGATTTTAAATTCGTGATAAAATCCGTTAAAATGATAAAAATTCCGTCTAAATTGCTTATTTTTAATAAATTGACAGATGTCAACTGTCAAAAGTCACTTTTGACATCAAATTCTTGTTCGGCGACCACAAAAGCCGCAATATGCAAGTTTTCAAATTAGAACAACAGAAATTAATAAGAGTTAACATTTTTGACAATTGACAGCTGTCAGTTTGTGACATTTAAGATTTTTCGAATAAGATTCAATTCCATTCTTCTATTCTTTTTAAGGTAGCTGAATAAAAAATTGATGTTATATAACCTCAAAAAAACTTTTGCAATTCGAAGGATTTATAAGGAAAATGCTTATTTCTATGAAATGGACAGTTTTAATGACATATGCTAACTAATAAGAGTCCCTTTTGATGTCAAATTTGTATTCAGCGACCTTAAAGACAAACAGACTGTAAGAATATTATTCGAAAATTCTTAAATTATTCAAACTAATTCTTACTGACAGCTGTCAAAACTGTCAAAAACTTCATTCGATTTTAAATTCGTGATAAAATCCGTTAAAATGATAAAAATTCCATCTAAATTGCTTATTTTTAATAAATTGACAGATGTCAACTGTCAAAAGTCGCTTTTGACATCAAATTCTTGTTCGGCGACCACAAAAGCCGCAATATGCAAGTTTTCAAATTAGAACAACAGAAATTAATAAGAGTTAATATTTTTGACAATTGACAGCTGTCAGTTTGTGACATTTCAGATTTTTCGAATAAAATTTTATTCCATTCTTCTATTCTTTTTAAGGTAGCTGAATAAAAAATTGATGTTATATAACCTTAAAAAAACTTTTACAATTCGAAGGATTTATAAGGAAAATGCTTATTTCTATGAAATTGACAGTTTTAATGACATATGCTAACTAATAAGAGTCCCTTTTGATGTCAAATTTGTATTCAGTGACCTTAAAAACAAACAGACTGTAAGAATATTATTCGAAAATTCTTAAATTATTCAAACTAATTCTTACTGACAGCTGTCAAAACTGTCAAAAACTTCATTCGATTTTAAATTCGTGATAAAATCCATTAAAATGATAAAAATTCCGTCTAAATTGCTTATTTTTAATAAATTGACAGATGTCATCTGTCAAAAGTCATTTTTAACATCAAATTCCTGTTCAGTGACCACGAAAGCCGGAAGACGCAAGTTTTCAGATTAAAACAATAGAAATTAAAAAAAGTTAACATTTTTGACAATTGACAGCTGTCAGTTTGTGACATTTAAGATTTTTCGAATAAGATTCAATCCCATTCTTCTATTCTTTTTAAGGTAGCTGAATAAAAAATTGATGTTATATAACCTCAAAAAAACTTTTGCAATTCGAAGGATTTATAAGGAAAATGCTTATTTCTATGAAATGGACAGTTTTAATGACATATGCTAACTAATAAGAGTCCCTTTTGATGTCAAATTTGTATTCAGCGACCTTAAAAACAAACAGACTGTAAGAATATTATTCGAAAATTCTTAAATTATTCAAACTAATTCTTACTGACAGCTGTCAAAACTGTCAAAAACTTCATTCGATTTTAAATTCGTGATAAAATCCGTTAAAATGATAAAAATTCCATCTAAATTGCTTATTTTTAATAAATTGACAGATGTCAACTGTCAAAAGTCGCTTTTGACATCAAATTCTTGTTCGGCGACCACAAAAGCCGCAATATGCAAGTTTTCAAATTAGAACAACAGAAATTAATAAGAGTTAATATTTTTGACAATTGACAGCTGTCAGTTTGTGACATTTCAGATTTTTCGAATAAAATTTTATTCCATTCTTCTATTCTTTTTAAGGTAGCTGAATAAAAAATTGATGTTATATAACCTTAAAAAAACTTTTACAATTCGAAGGATTTATAAGGAAAATGCTTATTTCTATGAAATGGACAGTTTTAATGACATATGCTAACTAATAAGAGTCCCTTTTGATGTCAAATTTGTATTCAGCGACCTTAAAAACAAACAGACTGTAAGAATATTATTCGAAAATTCTTAAATTATTCAAACTAATTCTTACTGACAGCTGCCAAAACTGTCAAAAACTTCATTCGATTTTAAATTCGTGATAAAATCCGTTAAAATGATAAAAATTCCATCTAAATTGCTTATTTTTAATAAATTGACAGATGTCAACTGTCAAAAGTCGCTTTTGACATCAAATTCTTGTTCGGCGACCACAAAAGCCGCAATATGCAAGTTTTCAAATTAGAACAACAGAAATTAATAAGAGTTAATATTTTTGACAATTGACAGCTGTCAGTTTGTGACATTTCAGATTTTTCGAATAAAATTTTATTCCATTCTTCTATTCTTTTTAAGGTCGCTGAATAAAAAATTGATGTTATATAACCTCAAAAAAACTTTTGCAATTCGAAGGATTTATAAGGAAAATGCTTATTTCTATGAAATTGACAGTTTTAATGACATATGCTAACTAATAAGAGTCCCTTTTGATGTCAAATTTGTATTCAGTGACCTTAAAGACAAACAGACTGTAAGAATATTATTCGAAATATCTTAAATTATTCAAACTAAGTCTTACTGACAGCTGTCAAAACTGTCAAAAACTTCATTCGATTTTAAATTCGTAATAAAATCCTTTAAAATTATAAAAATTTCGTCTAAATTGCTTACTTTTATTAAATTGACAGCTGTCAACTGTCAAAAGTCGTTTTTGACATCAAATGCTTGTTCGGCGACCACAAAAGCCGGAAGACGCAAGTTTTCAAATTAAAACAACAGAAAAATTAATAAGAGTTAAGATTTTTGACAATTGACAGCTGTCAGTTTGATACATTTAAGAATTTTCGAATAAAATTCTATCGATCTATTTGTCAGGTCGCTGAATACAAATTTCATGTCAAAGAGGACTTTTCTCAGTTAACAGTTAAAATTGTCAGATTTATAGAAATAAACATTTACATATAATTATTCTTGGGAATTATATAACCCTAAAAACCTTTGTAATTTCCTAGAATTATAAAGAAAAAGCTTATTTCTATAAAAATGACATTTGCTAACTGATAAAAGTGTAAGAATTTTATTCGAAAATTCTTAAATTAATCAAAATGAGTCTAGTGACAGCTGTCAACTGTCAAAAATTTTGTGGATTTCAAATTCGTGATTAGTGATGACAAAATCCATTAAAATGATAAAAAATTCCGTCTCAATTACTTATTTTCATCCAATTGACAGCTACAATGACAGCTGTCAACTGTCAGAGGTCATTTTTGACATCAAATTCTTATTACGCGACCAGAAAAGCCGTCAGACGCAAGTTTTCAAGTTAAAATAATAGAAGTTAGAAAAATTATGCTTTCAGTTCTTTAAGTTCTCTAGAAACGCAAAATAAAAATGTTCGGCACACGCACATACGGACAGATACACAGCCAACTCTGGCATTCGTTTGCTTTGATTATTTAACACTTTTATTCTGTTTATAACAAAAGATTCCATCAATTCGAGAGAATATGTCGAAACATTTTTAGATTATTTTTCAAAAAAAAAAAAAATGCGTATCAATTTTCAATAGCAGTGCCTCGTGTGCAAAATACTTTCGATCCAAAATTAAAATTCCAGTAAAAATTATCACGTGACCTAGAAAATTAAAACTCTAGTAAAAATAATGGCCTTGACCTTTGACCTCGTTCGACCTTGACCTTTGACCTTGAAATAGAAATTCTAGTAAAAATGTTGACCTTGGCCTTTGATCTCATGCGACCTTGGAAAATTAAAATTCTAGTAAGAATGGTGACCTTAACCTTTCACCTCATGCGATCTTGACCGTTCACCTTGAAAATTAAAATTCTTGTAAAAATGATGCGAAGAAAAATGTAAACATTCGAGGTTTTTTGGGTCCCGCCCGGTATATCCACAAACGATTTTTACTCCTAACTCATTCTGATTCACAGACATTGCTGACGTAACGCACGTGTCTAAGTCGTATGACGTCTGCTGGATATGTGGGTTTCTTTCCATTATCTATGAAAATAAATTTTACTTCGGTAGCATCGGTGAACTTTCAATAAATCACAGCGGTTAAACACAGCGTGCCAATAGTTACTAATGAACCCATAATCGTATAATGTTGCGTGTGTGCATCAATATTTAGACTGCACCGATTGGGCGGCCTTAGAATCACGATAGAACATAAAAAAATTAGTAAAAAGCGAAATTCAATTAACTTCTATTTTCCACATTAATTCCACAAACCTCAGCTGGAGATAGAGTTACATGCAAGTACAGAAAACAATTAAAAAAAAACACACTGTTTGATGAAACTTCTCGACTGTTCTCAGTTTTCAGTATTACTCTCTAAACGTTCTTTATTCTCAAAGCTAAGGTATCACGGTTGCTGTATAAAGCACTTTAATGACGTTAAGTGCAGCTCAGTGTTTCTTATTATCTTCAACAATGGTGAACATGTACGACGACAGTATCGATTAAAATGTGAAGTTAAAGCATTCCGATTACTTGAAGTACCTATAAAGTCTGAGCTTAATTTTAATATTCTAAAGCCAACGCGAGCTGGCACGCTGAATTATTAAAATTATATTCCACCATGTCCCAAGGTCAAAAATTCCAAGGTTAAATGTCCAAGGTCATATATAAAGGTAGGTTCTCGAAGCCAAGAGTGGGAGCAGCAAAACCACATCATTCAATCGAGTCAAGGCAAAGACCAAGTTATAAGTCCTCCTGAATTCAAGATCAAGGTTAAACAGTCTTGGTCATGTTTCAAAATTATATGTCATGGTCAAGGTTATTCCTCGAGACATGGGTGTTGGTCCAAAATCTTCCAATCAACTTGGGGAAGCAAAACAAGGCCAGTCATCCAATTCTGGTGATGAAATTAGTAACATAAAAGCATCAACAGTCGTTACAGGCCCTACTGAATTCAAGGTTATATATTACGATCAAGATTAATCATCCACGGTTATGTTTTAAGATAAATATTACTCCTCGAAGTAATGAGTAAGAGTTGTTGGACCACAATCAACTTGAGGAGCCTGCTGATGAAATTACCAACATTAGACGTCAAGTTACAAGCCCTCCTGATCAAAGTCACATATTAACGTCAAGATCAAGGTCATATTCCAAGATAAATCATGTTTAAGATTACTCCTCGAGGCCAAAAGTGGAGAGGTGTTAATCCACAATTTTACAATCAACTTGGAGAAGCAAAACAAGGCCATTCATCCAATTCTGATGAAGAAATTAGTAGCATAAGAGGAACAACAGTGAATTTGCAGGTCATCCTGAATTCCGTTCCGTTAAGGTCAAGGATAAACGTCTACGACCATATTTCATGGTCAAGACTTCTCGAGCTAGGAGCTGGTCCATAATCTCACAATCGACTTGGGGATGAAACAAAAAGACCAATCAATTCCGTTATGAAATTCCATTATGTTTCAAGGTCAAGATTACTCCTTGGGGCTAAAAATGGGGGTATGCAACTTTACAAGTAATTTGGGGAAGCAAACATGAAGGCAACACAATCATTGCTGATGAAATTAGTAATGTAAGAGCAACAGTCAAGTTATAAACCCCTCTTGAATTCAAGGTCACGTGAGCCAAGATTACACGTCCACAGTAGGTCAAATTCAATCTTTGAAGCTAGGAATGACTTGATCCACAATCTTGGAGACAAAATAAGAGTGCTATCCATATAGAAAGAGACTGGTGAAGAAATTACCAAAATAAGAGCAAAAGCCAAGTTTACAGGCGCTCGTGGACCACACTGGCTGTTAAGTGGACTCACTATCAAGAACCTCCTCTACAATACCTAATGATTTCATAATTTGGGTACAGCTGAGCACCGAAACTCAAAGCCATTCGCAAACATTTCATCACTGGAGTGAATAATTACTCCAGTTCCGCGAGGATTTATTTCCTTTACCAAGATCTGCGTCGCCATTCGCTACAAACTTCGAGCTCTGCGTCACAATTACAATCTGATATCTCAAGTTGTTGCAAGTTTTGGTAATCGACTTTTAAAAAATCCCATTTTCAACTTCCAGACGCGGCTATTTACAGGTCGAGTAATAATGATCGAACTGAAGTAGATAAAAAGTTTACGGATAGAAGTAAACATTCGTGATGTAATGGAATAAATCCCGCAGATTCGACAACTTATATCGTTAATGGAGTCGCTGAGAATGAGCCAAACTTTCCTATTTTCACCGTTTCGGCAAAGTTTTTAATCGACTGCTACTCCTTGAATACTGCAAACAAATGATATGACCCTGACGGCAGGATAATTCTGTTAAAGAAAAGACAGTTCAAGGACAACATATTGAAAAAATTAATGTCTTGAGAATGATATTCATTTGTAGGTAAATACGTAGTTGCACATTAAGCGGGTCGCTCTATATGTCAAGGTGGAAATCTTAGCAGGTAGCCTGTTTGATTGTATCAAACGCAAATTGCACAATAAATTACAGCCAGTACAACTGAAGACGCCACGCGTCTCGGACCGCTGACGCACTCCTGGAAGCGCGCGACCCGGGCACCAGACAACTCGTGACGTCACCGAGACTAATTGCAAGAGGAGCCCACATTAATACCTGTCTGCAATATTTACCCGATGAGAAAGTCGGTAATCCCGTCCTATGAAATGTCCAACTCGTTTTACTTTACCTCCGTGGAGTGCTAGGAGTCGAACAAAAACGCCTTCGAGCAGGCTACACACGGAGGTGGCAAGCTTCCTGATTACACGTAAACGAGGGTTAAACGTTAAAGTTACTCGTTTATTCTCCGAGGGAGTCTATCTTATGCCGTGGCTAGCCTGGATGTGATTTACATTTCAATTTGTTTGAGAACGGGTAGTTTTTGTCCACATCCCTCAACATCCCAATTTTCTGACAGTTAATTATGCAAAAGTAAGGAAAGTCGAGAGAAATAAGTTTTAGTTTTATACAATTATTGGGGTCCATGTGCGTTGGCCACGTTCTGCTAATGATGGACAAATAGTCAGAAACTGATACCCCGCCCGAGATGAATAGTTTCCTAAAATTAAAACTAAATCCTTCACTAGTAGCTTAATCAATGATTGCATCTTGTTGCAAGAAGAATCAACCTTCCATTAATACCCTTATTAACCCTAAAGTATTATTAGGGTCCACCTCTGAAGGACCATAGCAGCCTTAGGAGGCATAGGAGGCATTTGGGAACTATAGGCATTTTCTTTCTCACGTTGGCAAATGGAATCAGTCTTCCAATACCCCTTATTTGTACCGAATTTTTATTGGGGGTCTTCCCAAAGCGCTATTAGGAAGCATTTGCCAACCCACATCTAATGCAACTTTCTTTAAAAATTTCATACCTTTGCAAGAAGAAGCAACATTTGATCAATAACCCTTATCGGTACTAAATAATTATTAGGGGCCTCCTTCAACGGACCATGGTGCCCTTAAGAAGTATTCGCAGCAACTCTTTCACAAGTGTGTAAATAGAATTAGCTTTCAATCAGTGACCCTTATTTATACTAAACTGTTATTAGGGGCCATCTTCGAAGAACTGAAGCGTCATTAGGAAGCATTCAAGGGCCCATATTTAAAGCAGCTTTCTTTCCTACGTGTGCAAGAAGAATCAACCTTCGATCAATAACCTTTATCTGTAATGAATTTTTATTGGGGGCCACCTTCGAGGGATCATGGAGCCCTTGGAAAGCATTTGCGTACACATGTTTAAAGCAACTATCATTGAAAGTTTCATACGTTTGCAAAAAGAATCAACTTTTGACCAATAACCCTTACTGACACTAAATTATTATTAGGGGCCTCCTTCAAAAGACAATAGCGCTCTTAAGAAATATTCGCAAACCCATACGTAAAGCAGCATGTTTCACAAGTTAGCAAATACAATCAGTTTTCGATCAATAACCCTCATTTATATTAAACTGTTATTAGGGGCCATATGGGACCGAAGTGTCATTAGGAAGCATTCGTAAACCCATATTTAAAGCAATTTTTCTTACGTTTGCAAGAATCAACCTTTGATCAATGATCTTTACTGACAAATTATTATTAGGGGCCTTCTATAAAGGACCATAGCGCCCTTAAGAAGTATTCGCAGTAAAGCAACTTCTTTCACAAGTGAGCAAATATAATTAGCCTTCGATCAATATTTGTAGATTTTTTATTGGGGACCATCTTCGAAGGATCATGGGGTCCTTGGAAAGCGTTTGCGGACACATGTTTAAAGCAACTTTCTTTCATACGTTTGCAAATAGAATCAGTCCTCCAATAACCCTTATTTGTACCGAATTGTTATTAGGGGCTTTCTTCGAAGGACCGAAGCGCTATTAGAAAGCATTTACCAACCCATATTTAAAGCAATTTTCTCTGAAAGTTTCATACGTTTGCAAAAAGAATCAACTTTTGGCCAATAACCCTTACTGACACTAAATTATTATTAGGGACCTCCTTTAAAAGACAATAGCGTCCTTAAGAAGTATTCGCAAACCCATACGTAAAGCAACTTGTTTCACAAGTTTGCAACTACAATCAGTTTTCGATCAATATCCCTCATTTATATTAAACTGTTATTAGGGGCTATATGGGACCGAAGTGTCATTAGGAAGCATTCGTAAACTCATATTTAAAGCAACTTTCTTTTTTACGTTTGCAAGAATCAACCTTTGATCAAAGATCCTTACTGACAATAAATTATTATTAGGGGCCTTCTTTAAAGGACCATAGCGCCCTTAAGAAGTATTCGCAGTAAAGCAACTTCTTTCACAAGTGTGCAAATATAATCAGCCTTCGATCAATAACTTACTTATTCATATTAAACTGTTATTGGGGGCCATTTTCGAAGGAATGAAGCGTCAATAGAAAATATTCGATATTTAAAGCAACTTTTTTATATACGTTTCCAAGAAGAATCAACATATTATGATCAATAACCCTTATTGACACTAAATTATTAGGGGCCTTAAAATAGCGCCGTTAAAATGTAGTCGTAGTAAAACACCTCCTTTCACAAGTGTGCAAAAATAATCAGCCCTCAACCAATGACACTTATTCACATTAAACTTTTATTGGGGGCCACCTTTGAAGGACCGAAGCGTCATTTGAAAGCATTCGAGGATTCATATTTAAAGCAGCTTTCTTTCCTACGTTTGCAAGAAGAATCAACGTTCGATCAAAAACCATTATTTGTACTGATTTTTTATTGGGGGCCACCTTCGAGGAATCATTGCGCCTACGGAAAGCATTTACAGACACATGTTTAAAGCAACTTCCTTTCATAAGTTTGTAAGTAAAATCACGTTTCCATAAATAACCCTTGTTTGTACTGAATAATTATTGGGGGCCCCTTTTGAAGAACCATAGCGCCCTAACGAAGCATTTCCAGATTCATGTTTCCTGTATACTTTTGTAAGTAGAATCACCTTTTGTGCAATAACAATTATTTGTAATAAATTGTTATTGGGGGGCCACCTTCTAAGGTCCATAGCATCTTTAGGAAGCATTTGCGAATCATAGGTTTAAAGGATCTTTCTTTCGCATATTTGAAAATAGATTCAGCTTTCGATCAATAACCCTTATTTGTATTGAATTTTTATTAGGGGCTTACCTTCGAAGGACCGAAGCTCCTTAAGCCAAGCGGACCCATGTTTACAGAAACTTTCTTTCGTTTGTAAGTAAGATCAGCAATCGTGTATCCATTAAAGAAATTTCAGTATTTATTAGTTCTTAGAAAAAAATGTTAATTTGTCTCTTGATCGCCCTGTACCCCGAAAACGGGGCAAAATCGAACCCATCTTCATGGCAACTTGTTTCATTTAATAACGTAACAATACGCATAATATATATATAAAAAATTTGCAAACTGTTTCGTTTGGCAGTGCTCCCATAAGAACGAAATTAGATAAGTAAAAAAAGGATTCTGCGAAATCAATGAAGTAATCATCGCTGTATTCTCTGGGCCGTAGCAATTTATTTACCAATTTCAATGGAACAATATATTTTTGATTGGCAAATTGAATGTATGTTTCTTTTCAGTATTATTCGATTTTGACACAGCCCAAGATAAACCTGGGTTATTAAGAGATGAGGGAAATTTTGAGGTCAATCATTATATTTTATATGTAAAGTATAAATTGCTGGGAAAATGATGAATTTTTTTAAATGTAATTTTACGTAAGAAGACGAATTTATATAATTCTATAATAAATTATCTGCCAAAAGAAAAATAAGCAGTAACATTGCTCTAATTCCGTTCAGTTCTGTACTTGTTGAATGAAAAATGGACCGACAGGGATGCCTTTGTGCGGAAATTGGAAATGCATTTATCGTTGCTTCGGAGGAGACTGTAATAGCCAAATAAATGGCAGGCCCCGGTGTTATTAATGTATTCGATATAGTACGATATAAACGTATTGTCAAAAATAATAACACAAACCTTACGTATTTTTAAAAATCTCCAATATGGGAGTGGACCAATTTCTGACTATCGACCTTCTTCAGCACGAGGTAATTTTTATCCAATAAATTTCAGCAATTTTTTCTCTCGCGTTTTTTACTGTTTACTACTATTGTTTTCTTTTCTCCCATATTTTAATTGGTATGTAAATAATGTCGGATGGTGTATTGTAATTAATAATGTTCTGTTTAAAATCGCGTTGGATACTCACATCTAGCACGAGAATCCAGGCGATCCTCAACTCCATCGTGCACCGGATTAAATTGAATCACACGGCCGGCCTTCAACTACAAGCAAATGTTAATTCCACATCCGCGCTAATCCAGATTTATCTAAATTGGAAGCAATAACACAGCTTAAATCTAAATTCAGTGCAAAAGTTTGATTTCATTTCACCGTCGTCATTTAGGCGGCTCATTAATGTACTTTGACAGTTAATAAAACGGGATTTTCCCAATTACCAACAAATTATTCGCTTTTAAGTGACATCCAGCAAATCCCCTACATCCCCGGTTTCCTTATTGGTTGCGAGGAGATACGCGGCTCTAATTGAGTTTCGGTTTGCCCTCGCAAAATTTCTCTGCAACACAGGACGGCGAAATTCAAGTAAAAACTGGAGGAAAACACCCACACAACAAGCAAAAATATAGAATATTTAAAACACACACGTGTCACTCCACTCCTTTTAGAACTATTTTGGGATAAAACAAATTATCAAAATAATCAAGAAATAAATCCGTCCCTGCTAGCTTACTGCATTCAACGATATAAATATTTCCCATATTTACCTTATAATTTTTTAATTTCCACGCCACTTAAACCTAATGAAGTGATTATTATTATTCCGTCGTTATTTGAAAATGTATCCTCTTTCATAAGTCTTTGTTTAGAGATATCCCCAAGTATTTTTGCATCCTGCGAAGTTTAGATAGGACTAAATAATTAATCAAATGAACTGTCACAAATTTGCAAGCTAAACGACTGGCTTGGGAATAAAAGTTGTTGTCTGCGTTTACAAAAATGGTTTTAGGTTTGTTACTCCATCTTACTTAGTTTTGGAGATTTTGAAAAAAAAGACGCGTTTTCTGTTTAATATATTTCAACACATAATATGACCGGCCCGTTAAGCCTGTGACGCATTCAAATTTGAGAGGCGCCAGAAGACGTCTAGTCATTATTTTTCAGGAAAGTATTGCTGTTTCCAATTAAATCGCCGAATTTCAAGCGGAGTTCTCTACAAATTACAATATCAGCTTCGTTTGTAAGGGGACTAGAAGTGTAGATTTTGCTGTGCACGCCGTTTTGAACATGTATTTCATAAAATTGTGGCGGAATAACAGGGGCCGTAAAACGTGTCCTTTGAGTAAACAGAAGGATCAGACATTTTATAGACCTGGGCCAGAGTCACAGATTTCGCAAGTGGCATGAAAATTTGACGCTAATCCACGTAATTATTATTTCAAAAGCTATATGTAATTATTAGCAACTGTTCCATTGTAGCAAGTCGGTCGCAATTCTAGTTTTAATTTTATTTTGGGTAACCCTGGATTCCTGTTTACGATCAAAATACTCTCCAACTGGCCAGTACGATATTATTTCGCCATCAATATTCAACAAATTAACGCCAATTTTGGATTTTACCAAGTTTTTAGTCACCCTGTATCCTTACTGCCCATTAAAATTATTTCCAACTGGCCAGTACGATATTGTTTTGTCAATTTCAAACAAATTAACGACTAGTATAAATTCTACTTAATTTTGGGCAACCCTGTATCCTTGCTGACGATTAAAATAATTTACAACTGGCCAGTACAATATTATTTTGTCAATTTCCAACTAAATAACTTTAGATTTCACTTAATTTTGCATAACCCTGTACTTTTACTGACAATTAAAATAATGTCTAACTGGCCAATAGGACTTGTATCCTTACTGCCCATTAAAATAATTTTCGACTGGCCAGTACGATATTGTTTGGCAAATTTCCAACGAACTAACGCCAATTCTAATTTTTTTCTTAATTTTGGGTAACCCTGTATTCTAACCTATGATTAAAATAATTTACAACTGGCCAGTACAATATTATTGTCAATTTCCAACTAAATTACGGCAATTCTAGATTTCCCTTAATTCTGCACAACCCTGGATTCTTACTGACTATTACAATAATTTGAAACTGGCCAGTAGGACATTATTTTGCCAATTTCTAATAAAAAAAAGTAATTATAACTTTTAATTAGTTTTGAATGGCTTCCTATTGATGAATAAATAGTTTCCAACTGGCAGTAGGAAATTTTTTTGCCAATACTCAAAAAATAAGGACAATTCTAGATTTTACCTAATTTTTGGTAACCCTGTAGCCTACTGCCCTTAAAATAATTTCCAACTGGCCAGTACGATATTGTTTTGCCAATTTCTAATAAATTAACGACTATTCTAAATTCCACTTAATTTTGGGTAACCCTGTATTCTTACTGACAACTAAAATAATTTCCAACTGGCCAGTACAATATTATTTTGTCAATTTCCAACTAAATAACTCTAGATTTCACTTAATTTTGCATAACCCTGTATTCTTACTGACAATTAGAATAATTTCCAACTGGCCAGTAGGACATTACGTTGCCAATTTCTTATAAAATAACAGTAATTTTAGCTTTTGTTTATTTTGAATAAATCTGCATTCCTACTGTTGAATAAAACAGTTTCTAACTGGCCAGTGGGACATTATTTTGCCAATACTCAAAAGAATAAAGGCAATTCTAGATTTTACCTAATTTTTGGTAACCCTGTATCCTTACTGCCCATTAAAATAATTTCCCACTGGCCAGTACGATACTGTTTGGTAAATTTCCAACGAACTAACGCCAATTCTAAATTTTCTTAATTTTGGGTAACCCTGTATTCTAACCGACGATTAAAATAATTTACAACTGGCCAGTACAATATTATTGTCAATTTCCAACTAAATTACGGCAATTCTAGATTTCCCTTAATTTTGCACAACCCTGGATTCTTACTGACTATTACAATAATTTGAAACTGGCCAGTAGGACATTATTTTGCCAATTTCTAATAAAAAAAAGTAATTCTAACTTTTAATTAGTTTTGAATGGTTTCCTATTGATGAATAAATAGTTTCCAACTGGCAGTAGGACATTTTTTTGCCAATGCTCAAAAAATAAGGACAATTCTAGATTTTACCTAATTTTTGGTAACCCTGTATCCTTCCTGCCATTAAAATAATTTCCAACTGGCCAGTACGATATTGTTTTGCCAATTTCTAATAAATTAACGACTATTCTAAATTCCACTTAATTTTGGGTAACCCTGTATTCTTACTGACAACTAAAATAATTTCCAACTGGCCAGTACAATATTATTTTGTCAATTTTCAACTAAATAACTCTAGAATTCGCTTAATTTTGCATAACCCTGTACACTTACTGACAATTAGAATAATTTCCAACTGGCCAATAGGACATTACTTTGCCAATTTCTAATAAAATAACAGTAATTCTAGCTTTTATTTAATTTTGAACAGATCTGCATTCCTTCTGATAAATAAAATAATTTCTAACTGGCCAGTAGTACATTAGTTTCCCAATACTCAAAAGAATAAAGGCAGTTCTAGATTTTACCCAATTTTTGATAACACTGTATCCTTACTGTTCATTAAAATAATTTCCAATTGGCCAGTACGATATTGTTTTGCCAATTTCTAACAAATTAACGACTATTCCAAATTCTACTTAATTTTGGGTAACCCAATATTCTTACTGACAACTAAAATAATTTCCAACTGGCCAGTACAATATTATTTTGTCGATTTCCAACTAAATAAGTCCAGATTTCACTTAATTTTGCATAACTCTGTACTCTTACTGACAATTAAAATAATTTCCAACTGGCCAGTAGGACATTATTTTGCCAATCCTCAAAAAAATAAAGGCAATTCTAGATATTACTAAATTTTTTGGTAACCCTGTATCCTTACTGTCCATTAAAATAATTTTCAACTGGCCAGTACGACATTGTTTTGCCATTTTCTAACAAAATAACGGTTATTTTAAATTCCACATAATTTTGAGTAACCCTGTACTCTTACTGATGACTAAAATAATTTCCAACTAGCCAGTACAATATTATTTTGTCAATTTCCAACTAAACTACACCATTTGTAGATTTCACTTAATTTTGCACAACCCTGGATTCTTACTGACGATTAAAATAGCTTCCAACTGGCCAGTAGAACATTATTTTGCCAACAAAATAAGGCAATTCTAGAGTATACTTAATTTTTGTTAACTCTGTCCATTAAAATAATTTTCAACTGGCCAGTACGACATTGTTTTGCCATTTTCTAACATAATAACGGTTATTTTAAATTCCACTTAATTTTGAGTAACCCTGTACTCTTACTGATGACTAAAATAATTTCCAACTGGCCAGTACAATATTATTTTGTCAATTTCCAACTAAACTACTACACCATTTGTAGATTTCACTTAATTTTGCACAACCCTGGATTCTTACTGACGATTAAAATAGCTTCCAACTGGCCAGTAGAACATTATTTTGCCAAAAAAATAAGGCAATTCTAGAGTATACTTAATTTTTGTTAACTCTGTCCATTAAAATAATTTTCAACTGGCCAGTACGACATTGTTTTGCCATTTTCTAACAAAATAACGGTTATTTTAAATTCCACATAATTTTGAGTAACCCTGTACTCTTACTGATGACTAAAATAATTTCCAACTGGCCAGTACAATATTATTTTGTCAATTTCCAACTAAACTACACCATTTGTAGATTTCACTTAATTTTGCACAACCCTGGATTCTTACTGACGATTAAAATAGCTTCCAACTGGCCAGTAGAACATTATTTTGCCAACAAAATAAGGCAATTCTAGAGTATACTTAATTTTTGTTAACTCTGTATGCTAACTGTCCATTAAAATAATTTTCAACTGGCCAGTACGACATTGTTTTGCCAATATTCAACAAAATAACAGTTATTCTAGATTTTACCTAACCTTACTGCCCATTAAAAGAATTTCCAACTGGCCAGTACGATATTGTTTTGCCAATTTCTGACAAATTAACGACTATTTCAAATTTTACTCAATTTTGGACAACCCTGTATTCTTACTGAAGACTAAAATAATTTCGAACTGGCCAGTACAATATTGCTTTTCCAACCAAATAAATAATTCAAAATTTTATTTTATTTTAGGTACCTATACCTAATCATGTATTCTTACTGACGATTAAAGTAATTTACAGCAGGCCGGTACGACGCTCCAGCCACGTCATTAGTCACGACACGTTTTGGCAATGTAGCAAAACTAAAATCATTCATTTATCTGCTAGGAAAAAAAATCGGGATGCCGAAACCACGCTTGCCGCACATGTTTCTTACGCGCATGCCATCCGTACGTGATAATTTTTTTAGACTGCCAGGCCAGCGTAAGGCCCCCGAATAGGTACGTCATTGTTCTATTTTCTGTAATAAATTATCCAATTTTCCGCCGGCGTATTTATAGCCGGCGGTCATTAAATGCTCCGAATTGATTATGCAACTTATGCACAGGAGATAAAAATAGCAAAATAAATAAATACGACATGGACGCATAAAATACAAATAGTGCACGGCTAAGTGCTTGGATATAACCTAACCAGATGGTAATAAAAATTACTAGTGAGAGTTGAAACTAATCATATGCATGCTGTTTAAACAGTGCCACAAAGTAAGCAAAATAAAATCATTAATTACAATAAAGGACATTTTTAATTACAAGGAACTGCCCATGTGTACCAGTTTCAGGTTATTTGTCTTCATCAGTACACTTACAATTTGGGCTGGTAACTTTTAAAACTTTTAGCGGATCCATCCATTGGTACTAAAACTAACAATGCCTCTATTAATTAAATGGCACTGGCGCCTTCGCCATAATCTAAAACGTGTTGCTTAACTGCGGAGCGTCTCCTATAACGCCAGTTTTTTGTACACCTCGCATGTCAACCACATTTTAAGAACTTTCTTAAACAAAAAATTATCCTGGAGTTTTGTGACATAACGTACACGTATTTAATTCACCCTGGGACATCGTGACCGATATCGACAACGTAACTTCACAAATTTAATAAAAAAGTACGTACAACTCCTACACAGACAGCAATCAAGGCATTGTTTAAAGCCAAATTCATCACTACGGTACACGGCTGAAAAGCTTAAATGTATATATATATCAATCACTGTTTAGATAATATCGGCTACAATACAGATACATATTGTCACGTGTTTCCTATGACAGGCCGAGGTCTGATAGGTATATTCATTTTATGAAAATGGAACATATCGGAGCGAAAATTTGAGTCAATATTAATTAGTACCGTACAGTACATACAGTACACATAGAAATACGTTTCAAAATTACACATAATTCTCATTGCGTGATATTTATATACAGGCCCCACGAATAAGCACTATAAAGTAGGACAATTTAGTGCTCATTAGAGTGCTGCAAAGATTTTATTTGTTTTTTAAAATACAGTAATATCTAAAAGTAGCAAGTGGTGCAGAAATCCTCCTTCTTCTTTCTTCTTCTTCTTCTTATTCGTCTTCTTCTTCTTCTTTTTCCTTTTCTTTTTCTTTTCCTTCTTTTTCTTTTTCTTCTTTTTCTTTTTCTTCTTCTTCGTATTCTTCTTCTTCTGTTTCTTCGTCTTCTTCTATGTCGTCTTCTTCTTCTTCTCTTCTCTTAGAATGAAAGACAGTCAAAAATTCTTATTTTCAATTTTTCATACCTACAAACTTTTATGATGATAAGAACGTCTGCAAAACTTAAAAATCTCTTCTTTTTCTTCTTACGATAGAAATCCTTGAAAAATTGGAGAAACATTTGCTAGCTTTAGAAAACGTTATAATAAGGTGAAGTTAGGCAAAGATTAGTGATCTTCTTCTCTTCTTCTTATTATTCTTCTTCTTCCTTTTACCTACAGACTTTTATGATAAGTAATACGTTACATATAAATTAATCTTCTTCCTCTACTTCTTCTTCTACTACTACTTCTTCCACTTCTTCTTCTTCTTCTTCTTTTTTTTTCTTCTTCTTCTACATCTTTTTCTCCGGCTTCCTCTTATGAAGGAATGCAGTCGGAAATTGTTATTATAATATACTGAGCCTTTATGGTAATACGTAGAAAGTTATCGGTACATAAATTAATCTTCTTAATCTTCTACTTCTTCTTCGTTCTCCTCTTCTCAGGATGGGAATTAACCCAAAATTGGTTATCATAATGCATTTCTGCCACCAAAAATATTTATGATAATACGAAGTTATACCGAAATTAATGATCTGCTTCTTCTTTTGCTTCTTCCTCGTATTCTTCTTCTTCTGTTTCTTCGTCTTCTTCTTTGTCGTCTTCTTCTTCTTCTCTTAGAATGAAAGACAGTCAAAAATTGTTATTTCCAATTTTTCATACCCACAAACTTTTATGATGATAAGAACTTTTGCAAAAATTAAAAATCTCTTCTTTTTCTTCTTACGATAGAAATCCTTGAAAAATTGGAGAAACATTTGCTAGCTTTAGAAAACGTTATAATAAGGTGAAGTTAGGCAGAGATTAGTGATCTCCTTCTTCCCTTCTTCTTGTTGTTCTTCTTCTTCCTTTTACCTACAGACTTTTATGATAAGTAATACGTTACATATAAATTAATCTTCTTCTACTTCTTCTTCTTTTCTTCTACTACTACTTCTTCTACTACGTCTTCTTCTTCTTCTTCTTCTTCTTCTTCTTCTTCTTCTTCTTCTTCTTCTTCTACATCTTCTTTTTCTTCGGCTTCCTCTTCTTATGATGGAATGCAGTCGCAAATTGTTATTATATTGTACTGAGCCTTATGGTAATACGTTGAAAGTTATCGGTACATAAATTAATCTTCTTAATCTTCTACTTCTTCTCAGTTCTCCTCTTCTCAGGATGGGAATTAGTCCAAAAATTGTCATCATAATGCATTTCTGCCACCACAAATATTTATGATAATACGAAGTTATACAGAAATTAATGATCTGCTTCTTCTTTTGCTTCTTCTTCTTCCTCTTCCTCCTCCTCTTCTTAGGACCAAAATTAGTCGTAAAATCATTTCCGCGCATTTATTGTGAAAAAGTAAGAAGATTGGCGTGCCAAAACTTCTCGCTAAAAATAATTGCGAGAGAATAATTGCGTTTCTCTTGGTTTTCCACGAATTACTTCTTTGATTGACAGAAGTATCTAAATATTAAAACTGCATGATCCTTTGGCAACTCGCCGCTCCAAAAAATAAACAGGAACTCTCCCGACGTTAACGCGTTTCTATAAATATGTGGTTGTATAACATTTGAAAAGTTTCCGAATCTCTTATTGAAACTTAATCCCTAAGAGGGACCGCACAAACGGGGAAATGTGTTAAAATTATGAACCGAAGGATTGTCGCGGATCTAGGGTTTAGTCTAATGCATCGCCTACTTTATCATAGTTAAAGCGAGATTCGTTACATTTTAAAGCATCTGCAGCGGAAAATCGCACTGCAGGGTGCATTCGTTTTGACAGAATAAACTCTTTAATATATTTAAATCAGAGCCGCGTGTAGTGGGTCGGGGATATGCTGGGAATTTAATAACGCCACCGCATTCTTGCTCACTGTTACATCAAACTGCGACACAAAACTAGAGAAATCTAATATTCATTTAATAAAAAATTTTCAAGAACTCAACAAAAAAATTATTAGTTTGTTAAAAATCTGCCTCCCAAAGAGGGTCAGAAAGGCCTTGTTAGAAAGATATGCTTCTAGAGGGACATATTCCAAAAATAATTTTAGTTTTACATAAATTCAATCGAGACATTTTAGAAATAAAATATTTTAAAATATTTAATATAGAAACTATGATACATATTAAATTATTATGTTTTTCTAAGCGTGTGCTTCCCAAAACGTTCTTATAATAACTCAACTGAATTATGATAATCCACTTTCATTTAATAATAACAGATAAAAGAGTTGGCTTCATATATTAGCACCATTAGTATAAACTGACATTTTTATTTTAAATTCGTAAGTACGAAATAATTTTTTTTATGAAAGTGTGTTTTGTATTTTTAAAATAAAACCTCATAACTTTCGACTTATTTTACTGATATTTTGGGAACTTCGCCGGGGGGGGCCGAGGGGGAATTTAAGAATTATAAATAGAGGTGACCTTCAAATTGGGATATCGTGTTCCTTATTAAATCAAATTGTGTACAATCTAGAGCAAGGCACTACACAAATCAAATTTATATACGAACTGAGCACAAACGTTAACAAGCTACTTATTGAAAATATCGGATTTCAGCAGTATTTTTAAGAAATTAAAGGTTTTAAAACTACACTTGCAAAATTGAAATTGTCTGCACACTACAATATCACTGCCCGTTTATGGACATGAGGATTATGAGGAAACAAGGAATGTGGACCGGCAAAATCGCCATTGGTCCACCAAGCCCCTCCTCCCAACGGAAAAAAACTAATCTAATTTTAAGCGAGCTCCGCCTATGGCCCCGAATTTTTTTTTACGACTGCTTTAAATAATTTTTTCTCCAAAATAACGAGACGCAAGACACAAAAAAGGTAGGGGCAAAATTCGAGAACAAAGAAATTAGGTTACACGTGCCGCATGTCGGGTAAGCATATCTTCTTCTAACAGTATTTTCACTATGTATGTTTAAATTGTAAGTAAAGAAGCAACATTTTCCATTGTTAAAAATTTGCTCCAAACATGCCAGGTAATGACGTTTAAACCAAGTTAACACAGCAACGGATACACAACTGAAAAGCTATGTACAAGTTTCCCTAAATAAGTTAAGATAAAATCATTGCATCATATTTGGCTCAAACAATGATCCCCTCTCGTTAGATATTTTTAAAAATAATTCGAAACCAGATTAAAATAAATTGTACGTAATACGAACATTGAAATGCCTACACACTTATCAAAGTAAAACAATGTAACGCGTATAAACTTAAAATCGCGCTTATATACAGCGTGTTCGCGATTTTAGTGACTATTACGCCAACAAACTTGCAACTCGATAAATTCACAGAAAGTTTGTCCTCAGTAATTTCATAAATAATTTAGTAAAACACTATTTTTCGCGCCTGTTGCATAGCATAAAAGAGTAAAGTAAAATCACAATCAAGAAGTTAGCTTTTCGCTCAAAGATAAACTCACGCGTGACGAGTGCGTAAAACATTCACTATTCGCGCCTGTTGCATAAATTGTTATATCATTGTGTAGAGCTAACTTTTCGATTGTCATTGTAGTTTCGTACAATGACAATCGAAAAGTTAGCTGTTCACACAAGAAGACAGTTATTATTAATACAAGTTCGAACAGTGAACAATTTGCGCACGAGTGCGTGTAAAACATTTACCGCATATGTCGTCTTTAAGATTTTTCTACAAACGTTAAAAGACTGTCCAGTCGATTTGTCAAAAAGGCAAATCTTTATAACAAACAGAGATACTAAAACAATTGTTTCTAATTATTTTTAAACATTAGTGCTCAATAGCGCCTTGCTTTTACGCATTAGTGCATACGAGAATATCAGTTCGAAACTAAAATGGTAATCGAAAAGTTAGCTTTTCACGCAAGGAAATAATTTATGGAACAAGCTCGAAAAGTGAAACGTTTTGCGCACGAGTGCGTAAAACACACTTATCGCAATTGTTGCCGTCTACGACCGTTAAAAGCACTAAATACGTTTTAAAAAAAATGTATGTGGAGTGTGTTCAAATGGCGTCTCTGATTATAATTTTAACGGTCGTTGAAAAATCTTGGCGGCAACATATACGATAAGCGTGTTTTACGCACTCGCGCGCAAAACGATCACTTTTCGGGCTTGTTTTATAAATTATTATTTCCCTGCGTAAACAGTTTTTTTCGATTATCATTTTAGTTTCGAGATTATTCTTTTATGCACTAATGCGTAAAAGTGATAAGCTATTAAACGCTAGTGTTTAAAAGTAATTAGAAACAATTGTTTTAGTATCTCTGTTAGTTGTAAAGATTTACCTACTAATCATTTTATAAATAAGTCGTCAGTCGTCACTTTTACTAATCTATTTAGCAGTTTTTTTACGCTTGTAGAAAAATCTTAAAGACGAAACATGCGATAAGTGTTTTCACGCACTCGTGCGCAAAACGTTTAACTTTTCGGGCGTATTTATAATAATTGTTTTATTGTGTGAACAGCTAACTTTTCGATTGTCATTGTAGTTAGGAAATAACAATAACAACAGTAATATATTTATACACTAATATGTAAAAGTAACGAACTTTTAAATATTAGTAGGTACTTAAAAATAATTAGAGGCGCCATTTAAATGCACTTCCTACATACATTTTTTTTAAATTTATAAAAACGTCTCTTTTTGGCAAATTTATTTAGTGCTTTAACGATCGCAGAAAAATCTTGACGGCAACATATGCGACAAGCGTGTTTTACGCACTCGTGCGCAAAACGTTCTAAAACGTTCTTGTTTCATAAATTATTGTTTCCTTGCGTGAACAGCTATCTTTGCGATTATGATTTTAGTTTCGAATTAATAATCCTTTATGCACTAATGCGTAAAACTAACGAGCACTAGTGCTTACAAATAATTAAAAACTGTCATTTGAACACTATTTGTTTGCTACAAAATATTTGCTCCTTAAAAATTAAATGGATAAATTATAAAAAACTTTTTGACAAATCTATTTAGTGGATTTTAACTGTTCTAGAAAAATCTTGAAGATAACACATACGATCAGTTTGTTTTACGCACTCGTGCGCAAAATATTCACCTTTTGTCTATGTTCCATAAAAAGCCATTTTCTTATGTGAAAAGCGTACTTTTATTGTCGTTTTGGTTTTGATATTATATTTTTGTATGCATTAGTGATCGTTTAAAAACTAATACTAAATATAAAAACAATTATAATAATAGTAAACAACAGCTTGAACACATTTTATTTGTTGTACATTTTTGGTTGTAAAATTTTACGCATTCGTATTTCACTTCTCGTGCGTAAAAATTCACTTTTATACTTTTGTCGATTGTTGTAATTGCCTTATAATTAACATGGAATCTTTTGTGAATGTTTCTTTTTCTGCAATAATACGCAAAACTACTCTCATTTCGAAATGGACTTTAGTCCTTATGCAGTATCCAATAAAAACCATAGAAACAGAACCCTAGGTATAAACTTCTATTTATACGTCCATATATATTGTTAATAAAATAATCCCGCCTCTAAATTATCTCGCCAATATTGTGGGAGTTCAAAAAACTATTATGTGTTAAACTTGGATCGCATCCATACTACAGCATACACAAAAAACGTTCGTCTAGATATAACCGGTTTGAAAAAATTTCTATTTTTACTGATTTAAATTGTAGCACATACCAGCGCCTATGACATTTTTATAACAAATTGTTTTCGAGTGGCAAGAAAACCCGACGAACGATTTACGGATTGATAAAATTCCGTGCCATCGATGCGTAGGGACTTTTTAAGATGGCCCAAAGTGTGGCAGGGATAGCAGAAATTCGGTGACCCAGTCCTTCTTCCACGTATATTATTTTTTTAAGTTAAAATTTCTTGTTTTATTAGTATGAAATAGCAAATGAACAGTAAATTTAGGACTCTCTAGTGGATTGGACCTGTCAAATCCGCTAAATATTGTTACAGTTCCTAGTTCCCGTAGCTTAAACCAATTAGAAGGGACACACACAGCTCGGCGGAGCACAGGAAAATTACAAGAAATATCATATTAATAATATTAGTGACGTGACAAGATAGCAAACTTGCGACGCTGCGCCCCAGGGAAACGGTCGGTGCATGCTGTAGGTCCTGCGGGAGCGGACACAGTCGCCGGGAAAAAACCCTTGAAATTGATTGAGGTCGGAACGCCGACTACATCATAATTTATTCATGGCGAATGCAGTAAAAATAATAAACTATACATTAAAGATGAGGACGCCATATAAAAAAGGTACAGTTTGTCAGATTAAGTAATTTTTGTAAATTCCCAAAACGATGAAACATGCGGAATTGATCGCTGACCAACGCCGAGGTCCTAACAATTACGTTTTTCGATGAAAAATGGACAAGCATTTACGCCTTTCTTTGTGAATGTATAATTTCCAAAAATTACCGCCGGAGTAAAATAATTGATTAATGTTAAAACACAAAAGGAAATAAATCTCATTTACACCTAAATTACTTTCGGACTGGGAATGAATTATTGTTTTATAATGGAAGATGTTGAATTAAAAACATTACAGTATCACCGAAATCACGCCTTTACAAATTAAACCTGCCTGCGCTATAAATATAACAAGTAGTCAGTCTTATGTTCTTGATTCCTTTTTAATTATCCTCGCAATAATGTTGCTCCTTGCGGTATTCACAACCGGGAAACCGCACTTAATTATGATTATTTCATTATAGCTGTGTTTTAATCGTAGATCTTTTGCAATTGTTTCCTGTTTTTTCGACATTTTTTAAACCAGCGGATCATTTTACGTATAATAGTGCCCGGTATAAGAAATAAAATACCAATAAAAAAATGTACCCTTTCCGCCATTTTGGATCCGCCATTTTTTATTTTATTTTACTTTTAATGCCAAATTCGTAATCAGCGACCCTAAAAACCCCCATATATCTAATATAATAAAAAAGAAAATAGAAAATTAGGCATTCGACGCCATTTTGTTTTTAGACCGATTTTGAGGTCAGATTCGTAATCTGTGACCCCAAAAACATTATATAATCAAATTTCAGGCAATTGTTTAAATAAAAGAGTTATAAATATATTGTATAGTAATTTTCGTAATTCGTAATCGTCAATTTATTTAAATTTTATATCCTCGCGCCTTCAAGTAGCGTTTTCTCTACTACTACTATTCAAATTTATAAAGAGTCTTGGTAGATCTAGCAGAAAACAAATTTCGAAAGAAAATCCTAGAAGTAATAAAATCGGATCGGATTTTTATCTTCCAAATCCTCAATTTATTTAAATTTTGCATTCTGGCGCCTTCAAGTAGCGTTTTCTTCACTACTATTCGAAATTTTAAAGAGTCTTGGGAAGTAGGTATGGCAGAAAGCACATTTCAAAAGAAAATCCTATAGGGAATAAAATCGGATCAGATTAAATCCTCAATTTATTTCAATTTTACATCCTCACGCCTTCAAGAAGCGTTTTCTCTACTACTACTATTGAAAATTATAAAGAGTCTTGGTAGATCTAGCAGAAAACAAATTTCGAAAGAAAATCCTAGAAGTAATAAAATCGGATCGGATTTTTATCTTCCAAATCATTAATTTATTTAATACCCTTTTAATCAATACATAGCATTCTACGTATCTAATATTTCATTTAGTTTTAAAAAGTACGACTGGTTTTCATCTTTATACTTAAGATAATATTTTTGTTAATCATCCAGATTCTTTCAAACCCCATCAATAAGTAATCATGGAAGGGAACCTGAAACGCTTTAATATAGATGAATAGCCATTTTGAATCAGTTGAAGTTTATTAGAACTAATTAAAAATTCAAATGAACAGATGAGTTTCAGCCATACTGAAATCCGTGTTGAGAATTTCATGAGCAATTCACGTCAGTTAATCGTTTTTAATTATACATTGAACAGCCGATTTCGCCTCGGATTGTCTGAGATAGTTGGGCGATATTTAATAATTCGAGCCGGCTCCGCCTCGGGAGCTGCAAGCCAGCTGTTCAGTTGCGGACCGTAGAATTCGAGATCATCTACGGATTATATTTGTTTAAATGGCGGTATTTGCGTAATGGAATACTCGAGCTACTTATTTGCAGCACGAATTTCAGTCGGTGCAGGTACAGTTTTGAGGAATGTCGTTTTATCAGAGATTTTTAATAATCTTCAGTGCAGTACACTTTAAGGGCACATTTATATAATGTTCCTATTGAATGGCCTGCTAGTTCGCCAGATTTGGCACCTTCAGATTTCTTCTGGGGTTGCTTCAAATTCAAAGTGTTCACTATTTAACGGACAGTTCTTTGGATTTGGGGCAGGGAACGGCGACGAATGTGTATTTGTCATCGGGGTAACGTTCCATAATGTGCACCATGAAATTTACAATAGAATGAAGAACTTACGAGGACGAGGAGAGTACTGCCATTAGCAAAACTTTGCCAGGGGTTGGACGTTGCAGGGAACAAGTCGTTAATGTGAAGACGAAACAAAGTGGGTACTAAGACAGAACCTTGTGGAACTTGGTATTATAAAAATTCGTGGCATTATCTTCTTCAAATATAATAACAGAATAGGTGCTGTTAAAAATAATAAAATAACTGTTCCTGTAAGGACTCTTCTTAGTCCTTATTACCACCCTTACATTTTTCCGCTTTTAGTAAAAATGGGTGCGAGGCGAAATGAGTTTCCTGAAGTACACAACGAAATGGCGCGCAAAATAAGCAGAACATTAAATGTACGTATGCAAACGGCACGCGGTCGTGTTTAATTAAGTTGTAACAGATTGTCTGTTAAGTTCGTAGACGATATAGAAAATTTCATTTCGTTATTAGGATCCCGACCGGCGCGGCGTCGTCCTACCTCCTGGTTTATTAGAACTCATTTAGTATCATGTCCTCTAATTCAGTTGTACGTACAATAGTCATAGGGAACGTTTATTGCGTAAACAGCTGCAGGCCTCCCGCATTAAGGGTTGGTTACTCCAGCGGACGCAACTGGTTTGACAGAGCAATCAAAGAAGCACCGGGAACTGCTCCCTTCAGACTGGGACGTGACTGGCATGTTCGTCCTTTTATGACGTCTCACTTTTTACAGGCGTCTCGGGTTCTCTGCTAGCGTTTTATTTGTTTGCTCAACAACTCTCTTGTACGTTTATTGCTGGATTTGTGAGGAACCATGGGAATTGGCCACATCTATGCGACACTTAAATTGCAGCGCCCAGTATGACACAGATAATTGAAGGATAGCCTTTTTTTTCTATATTCATCCTTTAATCCTTTGAAAAACCTCAAAGAAGCATGCACCAGAAAACTGTAGATCCTTCATTGTATTTTTTTGAGCAATTCTTAATTTTTGTAAATATTTCCAGATTTTAAACAAAAATAGGTTTAAATTATTTTAAAAACATATCACCAGTCTGTTATGTCGCGTAGTGTATTTTAAAGGATCAGCCACTATTCAGGATGATGGTCCTCACGTCCTGGTTAAGTAAACATTTCCGGCGGTTTCAGGACAACGCGATGACTCACTCGAATCGGAGAAAGTGGAAAGGCCACTTTTTCATATACTGTATAATAATTCGGTCAGTAACCTATGTGGCGGATTTATTTATGGCCATTGGCGTATGTGGAAGCTTCAAGGAGCGATAAAAGGAAAGAAAGCAAAAAGTTGGTATTTTTTTTTGCGAAAGTTATCCTTCCCAGTCTGTCAACACGGCTAAGTATTATCAATGTTCTTGTTTACCGTCCTGCAAAAGAAAATAAGCTAATAAACTACATCAGTATTTGAAAGAATGTAATAAGTATATTTTTTTCGTCCCCTCATAGTCATATTAAGAATATTTTGGATGAACTAAATACGTTTTTCGACAATATTTCGGTACACCCGTAAAGCTTGTTGCGTTCCGCTGAAAAAAACTAACGCAAAGAAACCCGAATATCGTTGCCAAGTTCCCCGATACGGATCTAACACCCTCGCTGGTTATTCATAATGCAGTTTCGAATAGTTTTTCGCTTGACATGTCCCATAAAAACTGCAGACTGTTACGTCCACGTTAAGGGACGCTATATAAATTCCCAAAGCAACAAAAACACTTGTAGGCTCTGTTTCAAGTGGCAGCATTTCCAAAATGAAGCCCGCAGGTCGTTACTATTCATGTCTTGTGCTTGCACAGCGATGGAGTTAGTTAGGTTTTAGTAAGAAAAAGTATTTCGCATTTTCTGTTAACTCTGGGTAATTTAAAATCCTAAGTAGATTACTCGGTGGGGCGTTATTACTGCTTTAAATAAAAGATTAGGTGCTGAGAACGCGACGGCATATGTATATAAATACCTTAAGAATTCATTTCACCAATAAAATAAAATTAGTATCTCCAATACTACTTGTGGATATCAAATTTTCAATCATCTCTCGTCTCTTCTGCGCCTTTGTAGTAAATTTAAATTATTTACACACGAAAGTAAGGGAATATACACATTTTTTTAAATTTAGCTTCTACCTTCACACACATTAAAATATAATCTTAAATCATCAATTTTAATGAAAACATTTCCAAAGCCCCTCTCTCTTGGAACCCACTAAGCAACTTACGTTTCCTTCCTAAATTAAACGTGAAATATATAATTAAAAGAAGACCATCCTGTGTCAGCTCAGGGGGTTTAATTAAATATGTGCTTTCTAAGCCGGGGATGTGCTCCTTGGTTTGATTTTCTTAACAGGAATTTTATAATGAAATATGAGCGTCAAATATCTAATTTTAGTCTAAAATGTTTAAGCAGTAATGTGATGAACCGCTCTGCCTGAACAATATAAGCGACGCGGCGACCTGAGTTTAAATAAATTATTTATTCAAAAAGGGCGAAGGCGCCGGTGAGATATAAATATCTGTTTGTATTTACATATCTATCGATAACATTTTTATATTTTCCTTTCAATTGGTTGCCATTTGCCTCCACCTGTATTTGCTGTGCAATTTATCGACTCGGTTGCAGGACTGTACCAGAGGAAGCAACGAGAAAATACATATTACACGTCCCTAAATAACTCGCCTGGACACTCCGAATGTGCAGACCCGCAAAATGAAGACTGGTGGCGAACAGTCACGATTCGTCCATTAACTTGATTAGTATTGATAGGTTAAAACTATTTACATTAACATTTCTCACGGAGAGCAGTGGTAAGGCTTCGAGAGAAGAAATATGCTATTTGGACCGCCCAGCAATTTAATCCAGTATGCATGCATTTAGCGCCAGCTTAGTCTGATGCATAAATAAAATGATTTGATTTGGTACCTACGTTCGCTAATAACTTGGCGTAAATATAGCTGTGGGTTAAATAAAATTTTAGTACCCAACGTTATGTTGGTCAATAAAATATATTTCATTTGCGTTAAGCGACTTGTAAATGAAATTACCTTCGGTAAGTTAGTTTGCATTTATTTATAACAAAATCTGATGTAAAACAAAAACCTACTATCTTGTACAAATGTTAACTTAAGAGCGAGGAAATAATGAGTAACTTCATTCAAACACTTCAGAAAAACGTGTTTGCACAATATAAAATGTCTCAGGTTCTACCGACTGCGCCTATTTGTTCGGTTCACTTTAACTAAATTTCCTAAACTGTTTTATTATTTAATATTTATGTAAGAATAATACAATTTAATTTCTTGCAAATTTCTTTACAAATAATTTGTAAAGCTTCTTACCTTAAAGTTCATAAGTATATGTTTCAATTTTAATTTCATAACGTATAAGGCTGCAGGAATCAAATTAAGCGACTAATGAGTACCTAAATTTTTTAATTCGACTTCGCAGTGTATCAATTTCCCCTTTTCCCCACGTGCTGCCATCCAAATAGTTAATTAAGATCCGACGCAACGACGACGTAGCGTCGCCTTAGATCATTTGTGCAACAGTCTGATTGCCCCTGCCCCATACATTTACAAATAATGGAGTTTATATTTAGCGCAACACTGTATGTGAATTACTAATAGAAAGAGGATGAGTATAAGTTCGATAAGAGTAATAAACAGTAGGAGTATGTAGTGTTATGATATTTTATTTTGCCAGTCACGGTTGATGGGCCTATATCATAAGGATTTTATTTGATTTTCTACTTCGAATATTTCGGTTGTGGGTTTTAAAAAAAATTATTTTATTTTATTTTAGAATGCTTTGTTTCAATTTTATTATTGCACGTTTTTTATTTGCATGTTTGCTCATATTCTCAGGTGGGATCGCCTATTTATTTATGCTTTTTATGAAATGTAAATAGTTTTTTTTTATTCAGAATATTTTATTATTTAATTATTTTTGGAAAATTCTTTTATTTTACTTACCACACTTTGATCTACTTATACTGCAAATCTTTCAGACACCTTATAGCACTTTATAATACTAATTAATTGATTTTAATTACAAATACCATGTGTTTTTTATATTTTACAAGAATGCTTACTTGGGTTCTTGGTTTTAAACCCTGTTTCTCTTTTTTAGTACTCTAGATGAAGTTCGACCAGGAAAAACTTACCTCCCTTGGCTTTTCTAGTGATTTATTTTATATTTGAATTATAATTTTATTATTAAAACTTTGTCAAATTGTAAATATATGATTTTAAGAAATTTATGTCTTATTAGTTGTCTACTCACATATCTTTTAGGCTGTACTTAGGGTTGCGGCCTTTAAAGGATTTTATAGTCAGATTCTTTGAATTATGCTACTTTAGTTCTCATTAGATATAACAGATGTCGGCACAATATTGGATTTATTATAACAAACACAGTTTACAATATTTGACTTACTGTCTCTCAAACAATTCTTAAATTAATAATTAAACTTGATAGTCAAAACTTTTAATATAAACAGTATGAATTATTTACTAAATCTATTCTTAAATTTAAAAAAAGTTCGTTAACGTTTGGTTTAATACCGAAATTCCCCGTGGGATTCGCAATGTCCTTTTAAATTTGACAGTACATGAAATTTGGTCGTTGACCTCAGTGCTGTTTTATGTTTATGCACTTAAATTGCTGGTAGTTGGCTGTGAAAATTTCCAGCTTCTAATTTAAGATAGCTTATGGTAAGTACCTGGGTTTTTACGTATTTTTCTTATTTCATGCCTCTCCTGTGGCTTGGTCTCTGTGATATTCTGTGTAACTTAACCTCTGCACACTTCTGAATATTATTGTTCTCAATATTTCAGCGATTTTCTGGTAATTTTTCTAATATTTTTCAGGAGCTAAAACTGGCGTGAGGATGCCTCAAATTATCGAATCAACAACTCGCCTGCTTTTGTTCGTTGCTAGGTAAGTTAAATTTTCTTGTAAATTTGCAATATTTATGTCAAATCATAGCCAACTGTCATTTTCTGTATTGTATTTTTCAGTTTATTTTTGAAATTTCCCTTTTATCTTGATTCTTTTTCAGGTTTCTTGCTTGTTTTGTCGTTCTTTAATTTATTTGCTACGTTTGGATGTCCATTTCATAGTATTACGTTGGGATGAATTTTGATCTACCGTTCTACCGTCACACTTTTTTAATTTATTTTTCTTTCACTTATGCACTTTATTTTAGGAACTGAATTTTCACTATATCAAGTCTATTTTAGTTACTTATTATCTATTTACACAGTTATCTTACTAATATTTCCTTAAACTTTAATTACACATGTGACAAGTCATATTTTTACAAGTTTTTTGTGCTTTTGTTGACATATTGTACATTTTTTTCGTCTAAACTAGCATATTTCATGTTTATCTTATAGTTTTCTATCCTTTGTTTGTTTTATGTGATAATACTTTGTAAATTTTACTGATAGTTTACTTTTTTAGGATCTACAACGTTCCAGCGTTGGAGGTTTTTGCTGCGTTGAGTCCATGATGAGTTTATTTTGTGGTGGCTAACTTTCTCCTGTTCGAGGATGATCTAGAGTTATTTTATAATATCCTTTTTGACTTTACTGTAAGTATTCTTGTACAGGGTGGTAATATTTTTATTTATTTATGTTTTAAGAATTTAATTTTCATTTTAATTTTGATTTTTACATGGTATTTCTAATTAGGTCATTTTACATGGTACGTTAGTGAATAACATTGCAGTAGTAAAAGAAAAAAGAAAGAGTAAAGTAGCTCGGGAAAAGGATTATTAAAAATATTATACGAGTGACAGTAATAATACGAGCAAAAATATGAGAAAAAATTCGAGTATGAGTACGAGTAAGAATATGAGTACAGGAGTAAGGAGGAAATAAAATCGGTAAGAGATTTAATAACTATACTGAGTAATAACACATAATACCACCTAAGAAAAGTAAGAGTAAAGAGAAAATGGATGAAGAGTAGAAAATGAATAGAGTAAGTTAAGTAAGAGTACGAGAAAAAGTACGAAGAAAAGTACTAGTATGGGTTAGAGTAAGAGTAATAATAAACAGAGAGAGCCCTAATAAGAGTAGCAATAAACAGAAAAAGTAGAGGCAAAAGCAAAAGAGAGTAACGTAGAGTAAAGTAAAGTGACAATAATAAGATTAAGAGTATGGATAAGAGTACGAGTAAACCTACGAGGAAAATTTTGAGTAACAGCATGAATATAGTAAGAGTAAAGGGAAAGTAAAAGTGAATAAGAGTTTAAGTTTATTAAATTGTAATTTAATAGCTGTACCGAGTACACACATAGTCGTTATAATACCACCTAAAAAAAGTAAGAGTAGGTACATAAAAAAATCGACAAAGAGTAGAATGAGAGTAGAGCAAGTGGAGAATAAGAGTAAGTGAAAGAGTACGAGCAAGAGGGCGAGTATAAGTTCGATAAGAGTAATAATAGACAGTAAGAGTTTGCGTAAGAGTAATAATAAACAGTAGGAGTAGTGAAAGAAAAAAGAGAGAGTAAAGTAGCGCGGTAAAAGGATTATTAAAAATATTAGTAAGAGTGACAGTAATAATAAGAGTAAAAGTGCTTATAAGAGTACGAGCAAATATATGAGAAAAAATTCGAGTATGAGTACGGGTAAGAGCATGAGTACAGTAAGAGTAAGGGGGAAATTAAATGAGTAAGAGTTGACGCTTATTAAATTGCAATTTAATAATTGTACTGAGTAATCACATATAATACCACCTAAGAAAAGTAAGAGTAAAGAGAAAATGGATGAAGAGCAGAAAATGAATAAAGTAAGTTATAAGTAAGAGTACGAAAAAGAGTACGAAGAAAAGTACTAGTATGGGTTGGAGTAAGAGTAATAATAAACAGAGAAAGCTCTAATAAGATAAAATAAACAGTAAACGTATAGGGACAAAAGAGGGAGTAGAGTAAGGTTAGAGTAGAATACGAAGCTCGGTAAAATGATTAATACAAATATTAGTAAGAGTGACAATAACAATAAGAGTAAGACTACGGATAAGAGTACGAGTAAACAAACGAGAAACATTTTGAGTATGAGTAGGAGCATGCATACAGCAGTAGACAGAGAGTAAAATAAGTAAGAGTTTAACTTTACTAAATTGTAATTTAATTGAGTAAGAAAAGTAAGCGTCGTATGAAAAATTGGTCGTGGTGAAAAAGAGTTCCAGTGTAAGTGCGAATAAGAACATGAATATAGTAAGAGTAAAGGGAAAATAAACGTGAATAAGAATTTAAGTTTACAGAATTGTAATTTAATAGCTGTACCGCGTAAAAACACATGGTCGTTATAATATCATCTAAGAAAAGTAAGAGTACACAAAAAATCGATGAAGAGTAGAAAAAGAGACAAAAGAGTAGAGGAGTAGGAGAATACGAGTACGTACGAGAAAAAGGACGAGTATAAGTCCGGTAAGAGTAAAAATAAACAGTTAAAGTTCGAGTAAGAGTAATAATAAACAGTAGGAGTACTGAAAGAAAAAAGAGAGTAAAATAGTTCGTTAAAGGGATTATTAAGAATATTAGTAAGGGTGACAGTAATAATAAGAGTAAGAGTGCGGATAAGAGTATGAGCAAAAATATGAGAAATAATTTGAGTAAGAGTAAGGTGGGAATAAAATGAGTAAGAGTTGAAGTGTACTAAACTTGCAATTTAATAACTGTACTGAGTAATCACACATAATACCACCTAAGAAAAGTAAGAGTAGAAAGAAAATTGATGAAAAGTAGAAAATGAGTAGAGCAAGTGTAAAGTAAGAGTACGAATTGGAGTAAGAGTAATAATAAATAAACAGAGAGAGCTCGAATAAGAGTAGCCATAAACAGTAAAAGTAGAAGAAGAAAGGGTAGAGTAGGGCAAGGTTAGAGTAGAATACAAGCTCGGTAAAAGGATTATTAGAAATATTTGTAAGAGCGGCAGTAATAATAAGAGTAAGAGTACTGATAAGAGTACGAGTAAACATATGAGAAAAATTTCGAGTATGAGTGCGAGTAAGAGTATGAATGCTGTAAGAGTAGGAGAGTAAGAGTTTAATTTTATTAAATTGTAATTTAATTTAGTAAGAAAAGTAAGCGTCATATGAAAAATTGGTCGTGGTGAAAAAGAGTTCCAGTGTAAGTGCGAATAAGAACAAGAATATAGTAAGATAACAGGAAAATAAAAAGCGAATAAGAGTTTAAGTTTACAGAATTGTAATTTAATAGCTGTAACGCGTAAAAACACATGGTCGTTATATCATCCACGAAAAGTAAGAGTATACAAAAAATCGATGAAGAGTAGAAAAAGAGACAAAAGAGTAGAGGAAGAGAATAAGAGTACGTGAAAGAGTACAAGTATAAGTTCGATAAGAGTAAAAATAAACAGTAAGAGTTCGAGTAAGAGTAATAATAAACAGTAAACAGTAGGAGTAGTGAAAGAAAAAATAAAGAGTAAAGTAGCTAGATAAAAGGATTATTAAAAATATTATAAGAGTGACTGTAATAATAAGGGTAAGAGTAAAAGTGCGGATAAGAGTACGAGCAAATATGTGTGAAAAAATTCGAGTATGAGTACAGTAAGAGTAAGGGGGAAATAAAACGAGTAAGAATTAAAGTTTATTAAATTGCAATATAATAACTGTACTGAGTAATAACACTAATAACACATAATCCACATCCACCTATGAAAAGCAAGAGTAGAGAGAAAGTGGATGAAGAGTAGAACATGAGTTGAGTAAATGTAAAGTAAGAGTACGAGAAAAAGTCCGAGGAGAAGCACTAATATGGATAGAAGTAAGAGTAATAATAAACAGAGAGAGCTCAAATAAGAGTAGCAATAAACAGTAAAAGTAGAGGAACAAAAGAGAGAGTAGAGTAAGGTTAGAGTAGAATAGAAGCTCGGTAAAAGGACTATTAAAAATATTAGTAGGTGCAACAATAATAAGAGTAAGAGTACGGATAAGAGTACGAGTAAACATACGAGAAAAATTTCGAGTATGAGTGCGAGTAAGAGCATGAATACAGTAAGAGTAAAAGGAGAGTAAAATGAGTAAGAGTTTAACTTTATTAAATTGTAATTTAATTGAGTAAGAAAAGTAAGCGTCGTATGAAAAATTGGCCGTGGTGTAAGCTCTCAAATATACAATAGTCGTTACCTAAGGTTTATTGACTACGACCCCAATTTTATAGGGATCCCTGTTTTAACGACCTCTGTATGTTTGGTTTAGCAGCGGTTCATTATTCAGCCAGTACGAAATTATAAAATTGGCACTTTATTATCAAATTAGGCGTTTTATTACGAGGTAAACATAGGCGCGGAACAGGCCGTGAACATTTTTATGTACAGACGAGATAAATAAGAGACGGGAGGATGCAGCGATATAAAGAAAATTAGGAGCAGGTCGATTTGAATTGGAGTTGAGTTTCACGGGATGGGCTCCGTTGCGCAAATTCAATATAACCTGCGAGAAGGCAAAGACCATTCACTTTCAGGGACATGATTAAAATAAACAAAACTTGTAAATATACCGTGCTGTTCAATAGGACCATTGCTTTGTACTGCCACCGATTTAACTACACATGAAATATTTAATCACTCGACAAAAAGTACGTCAGTGTCAACATGTCCCAACCATACTCAATGGGACTGAAATCTGGATAGGAAGTGACCCCTTTCCTATCCAGATTCCAGTCCCATCGACTACGGTTGGAACATGTTGGCATCATTCATCAAGTGAACGATTTAATTACAGTTACAATTATCCCCTTTCAAAATTTCGCTAACAAATGGCCTGACCAACAACGTATCCCAGCGGAACGCCATGTACATTCAATTAAACAGAAGCTAAATTTGTATATTAAAAATTCAATTATTCATGAAGATCCCTTTGTCAACATCTCCTAATACAGAAAGACATGAATCACTGAACAAAAGTTAAATTAAACGACTCGTTGCTCAAATTTAGGCAAACATTAAGAGGCCTTAGGAATCACTGGGGGTCGTTATATTCAAACCTCCCCGAGATATGTCTTTTACATTGTAAATTAAGCAACGGAGGATCGTTCTATAAGGGAATTTACGAGGATTACGGCAGCTTTTTAATACTCTGAATATGCGGATTTCTTTGGAGAAAGATAAAATATCCGATAAACCGACAGAATTGCTCTTTAAGAATAAATTGCGTTAATTGAGGATTGATCTTAAATCTGAATTTATGTATTGACTAGAGACTGGCTTTAAACTAGTAGGAAGTTCGAAACTAGACAATACTTATATCAGGTATTTTTCAACAGATAGATTGGTAGATTGGCCTACTAAGTTCCCGATTCAAAGCCCCTTGAGTATTTTTTATGGGCGCATTTCACAACAAATTTGGAAGCATTCGAAAAAGAAACTTAAAATTTATAGCTTCTGCGCATGCGCACATGTCTAGAAAATGAGCTAAGCAAAGATCATATTTTTGACGAGAAAAAGTTACGATTTGTAGAATATTGTCTGATAGACGTTTAAATGCCACAAGAATTAATCAATTAAGGCTTCCATAACGAATCACTGCTTACGTTCCAGAATGAAAGAAAATAAAACCCGCTGAATTGCATACGATTCAAGAACGAGCAAAAAAGAGATTTTAAATGAAAAACAAACAGACGTTATTCGCGTAAGTGTTTACACACTCCCTTTTCGCATTTCGAGTGGTTTATTTTGCAAAAGACAGTTAATGACATTACAGCCGTAATTATTAACGTATGTCATGCATTATCCAGTCGAATTTCGACTGTATTCAAGCGCCCTTATTACAAGGTGCTTCCCTGCAGCTCCAGCTCTAGCTCAGAATTGTTTCGTTTCAATTAAATTTGAAGTTGTTTAGTCAGTGCAAATAATTAAACTATACCAAACCTAATTTCGTCACAGCGTAGTTAGATCCTCGTTTAGTGCCGACAAAAGGAACACAAGTTGACAGGGCACATAATCTGACACGTACCCCTTCCACGTCGGCATCCGCAGAAAGAGTGGTGGAGCGGAAAATATGGTTAAAATTACAAAGGTGTGCAGATCGTTTGTTAGGAGCTTTCAGCTCGAACGGGCAAGGAAACTTTTATTCCTAAGAAACTAAAGCCCGCGCTGAGAATGTGATAATGCAGTGGATACTTCGTACATATGTTCATTAAACGTAGATAACACGTTGCAGTAGTGGTTATAAAACGGACGTTTGTTTTACGTTATAATAACGTTAATTGCACTACGACCACTATTACATTAATCCAACGTTTTTACGAAACGTTAAAGCTTTACTTTACACAGTAATTTGGTTCAATGTAATTGACGCAGTGTTATGACGATAATAAAAGCACTTAAGTTGTATGTTACCCAAAACAAGGAACTTCTATTTCCATGAAACCGGAGCTAGCATTTAATGTTTCACAGATGTTTATTAAAGGTAAATAACATGTCATAACCATAGATATAACGTTAGTGGTTTGTATATTTTACATGTATTACTGGTTACAAAGTGGACATTCGTTTTAACATCACTATAACGTTAATTTAACTACTAGCGTTACTGTAACATTTTCTCGATCTATTTATGAAACGTTTGAATTCCCTTTAAAAGCGACGTTCGGATTCCCACAAATTAGTCACGTTGCACACCTGCTTTGATACATACTTAAATTAGTTCCGTTAAATAAACGTAATGTTATATTAACAATATCAGGAAAGTCAACAATACAAGAAAAGACTTTATGTGCGTGAAGCTGAACTTTGGTAACGCAATACTATACACTTGTACGTTTATTAAACGTAGATAATACGTCAGAACCGCAGATATAACATTATCGATTGAAAAATTTTAGTTCGTATATTACTGTAACGTTAATTTAGCTACTAACGCTACTGCAACATTTATTCAACGTATTTATGAAACGTTAAAGCTTTCTCTAAAAGCGACGTCTATATTCCCACATTTTAGCGACGTTTAACAACTACTTTAATACATACCAATTTAGGTCCGTTTAATAAACGTAATATTATTTTAATAATAGCACTAAAGTGGACAATAATACAAGGAAAGATTTTTACTTCTATGAAACTGACGCTAGCGCTGAGCTTTGGTAACGCAATACGTACACTTGTACGTTTATTAAATGTAGATAATACGTCAGAACCGTAGATATAACGTTATTGATTGAAACATTTAGTTCTTACATTACTATAATGTTAATTTAACTACTATTACCGTTATTGTAACATTATCTCGATTTATTTATGATTGTTTATTCCCACAAATAAACGTAATGTTATTTTAATAATAGTACTAAATTGGTTAATACAAGGAATGGTTTCACTTGTGTAAAACTGACGCTAGCTTTGAACTTTGTGTAATGCAATATTATACACTTTATTAAACGTAGATAATACATCAGAATCATGGATATAACGTTAGTGGTAGAGAAATTATAGGTGTATTATTGGTTATAAACTGGACATTAGTTATTACATTACTGTAACGTTAATTTACTAACGTGGTTGCGACATTGATGCAACGTATTTATGAAATGTTAACTCGAGATTTCTAAATGATGTTGAAATTCCCACATTAGTAGTCACAATTTATTAAGATAATAAAAGCACTAAAATTAATGTGGATGAAACAATAACATGGTCGTTAATGTAACGTTAATACAACATAATATTCAACTTTTAGTTGAACATTGACAATGCCACATTCCACGTTTCTCAGCCAACTATGTATTGAACAAACGCAATATTAAGAAGTTAAATTGGCAATAAAAACAAGGTAAGTTATATTCATCGACATTTTTATATTCGCATGCCTTGCTGCAAATGTCGCTGTTTACAACATCAACCTCCGTAAACATGCTAATCAACAGAGCGACTTAAGAACTCCGGCTTTAAATATTTCCTTTTTAATTCTGTATCACTTCCCATTTCGACGAAAACTTTTATTAGCTCATCTCGGAAACCGAGTTAGGTTTGTAAGGGAAAAAGTTGAGGAATTAGGCAACCTAATTGACTTCCTTAACATGGGATAACAAAATTCGACGACTAGGGAATATTCATAAAAAGTTGTTCGCATTACGCTGATGCCAGAGTTATCCAGACCATGGAACTTACAAACTAGCGTAAGAGGATACACATCACCATAAAATATCTATCGTAAATAATATTTGATTCAAAAATTTATTTAAAAAATATATATATGAAGTAACCTCTCGGAACACCTGATACAACGTCTCTTGATTTTTATTATGAATAAATTTAAACCTTAAATTTTATAATAATGAAGAAAATCATTTGATTGTCGTCCGAAAACAAACTTTAGGAATTTATTTCAAAAGATTAGTTTCAATTCCAGTAAATCCAACCTGTTAGCGGTCCGCATTGTAGATGTACGGTGCGGTGTGGCGAAGAATACGTTATTTCACAGCTTGACCCGGTCGGTTATTGTGGAGCCGCGCATAATCCATTGTCGCCGGAGCGGATTTCCTTGGCATTTACTTAGTAAGAAGAGACGGTAGCGATTGCAATGTAGAGCTGGCCCTGGTGGTTAATTACCCCGATTCCTCGGTTAGACCGACTATCTAACAGAACCATATCTGATTTTAATTAGCATTGTAAATTTCACCCCAACAAAGCTTTGTGAATACGCAATGCACAACGTACGGTATGCCATGAAAACCATCCTCGCAGGAGCGAAAAAATAATACAATAATAATAATAATAATAATAAATACCACCGGGAATACGACCACTTTTATATTTGAAAGCTTTATTGTTTTGATTCTACTTTCGCGGAGCTGATGATTTGTAGAAGAATTTCCTCCACGTTGATGAGTTTGAATGCTTGATGTTTCTCTCGTGGTCTTCTCTTGAAGCAAAGCGAAGACAAGTCTTCATCCTTCATAACTTACAAAACTTGGAAGAGGACCAGGTCAAGATGGGTGAAATATCAGGCATTCAAAATGATCGCAGACCAGAACCCAAGAACTCTTCTACAAATGTGGTGCAAGTATTTCACGCCTCCTGCCAAACTGTACCCTTCCCCTGCACTTTTCCCTCATCATTTACATAAACCAAAACTAGAATCATCGTTGAAGAAAATGGTCCAATCAGCCTTGACCTTTACTGCAGCGTTTCAATTTGGACCTTTGTAGTGCTGATAAATGAGATGTTGCTCTGGATAGTATAAATGAAATCCAAATACTACTAATATTTTGATTTTATGACTTTCTGGGTTCTCTTCCGTGTTGGTCATGCTGAACTGTTAACATTCCGACACCGTTCGTGGGTCTTCCACCAAAAAGGATTATCCTGCCAAAAATGGCTTATTATTATTATTAGCAAAAGCCTTCCGCTGCTTGCTTCGCAGCATAAAACAACCTACAAATACATTTTGTCAGATATTCCTCTTTAATTAATTAGAACTTTGCGTTCAATTACAGTCTAAATTGCAGCGGAGTTACTTAATAACTCAATTTCAAAAGTTTCGCGAGAACATAATGCCTTGCCGCATCTAAAATGCAACACAATTCAGACAACCGCACCGCATATCACAATTAATGTTCCTGTTGTCACTCCGTATTAAACCTGCACCGCATCGCATCTGCTATATCGGTGAATCGGGATTCGCAAGAACTTGCACATTCCTCTGTTCCCGAGTTGGAAACAATAACATCGAGCGGAAAAGTTTCCGGCGTTGTACAACTTCAAGTAAATGGGAATTAGCCACTGAGGCAATGAACGCCAAAGACACCCACATTGGCAGCATATTACGGCGCTGGGGCTTCCAAAATTCGTTGCTTATTTAAGCAGAGAGTTGCCCTATGACGCAGCTTGAGGAGTTCGACGAACAATGAATAACAAAGATGGTATCTCTTGTTGTTTTCCACAGCAAAGTTATGCAAATTGATTCAATGTACACAAACCGGAGTGGTCTGGGGATATTTGTTACAGTAGGTTGCCGTTGCTCCTTACTGTACTGAACATACTATATGGAACCCCCCTGCGTTGGAGTTGGGTAGAGGAACACCAAAGTTCTGTTGACGCGCAATGGGATCAGTTTTGTTTATTGATGAAACACGATATGCGATATGCTGCTACCTTTAGTAATAAGTGAATCGTAAGCATGGGTTTCCCTACGCTCGTAGTTGCGAATGCAGGTGCTATATAGAAATAGTTTAATATGAATTGAATTTGTATCATAATTAGGATAAATAAGTAAGATTATAATAGCATGGTAAATTATTAACATAGCCAAGGCGTGTGCCATAAGAATAATTTTCCATCGTAACTGGCAGATAGCGCTACAGGTCGGGTCGAACTTAAGTACCGTCGGGGATGAGTCGAAGTGCAATTGGGTAAATCGCCTAACGACTTACCTAACCCCTCAAGTGTAACCGCCCCTCAGGCAATCGACAACCTGGTGTGCTAAATCTTTAAGCTTTTCAAAATCACTTTTCGTTTAGTTTTTCGACTAGCAACATCGTCTCTAATTTCGCGAGTAAGGAATAAAGAAGTAAAGATAGTGTAGTGATTTTTCTGTGTTTTCTGATTTTGTTTGGCTATGTTTATCAATTGAATTAGTGGACATCTGTTCATTTTTCACTAGTTGAGGATTCCAGAACGTTTGTCTATTTTCTGGAAATCCTAGTGATAATAGCTTAACCGGGGTTTGCGGGATATCTTTGAACCCATGTAAATGTTGTCCACGCGTTAAGTTAGATATCCACTTTTGCCACTGCCAACTAGCATTTTTATAAATAGTAAAAACAGCTCGGCAAGACTGTTATAATATAATTGCCTAAAGCGAGTGTTTTAAAATTAGTGCAAAAGATATGTACTAGTTAGAAATATAACAAACAAATAACACAACCAATAACTCGACCCCTCGAATTATCAATTATAATTCGTCCTGGTTCCCACTCAGTTTTCACAACCCTAAGCCATGCGCTAACGAAATTAGTATTGTTTTTAATGAACTTTATGACGGTGACTACCTTCGCGCTGGGAACACAAAATCTCCCCTTTTCAAATTTCAATTGTTTCAACAAACATAATTAAACTAATCCGAAGCGGATCAAATGCGGCAAACATTTTTACATGTCAGTCGACATATTTGATAGCGGCTTAACAGACTCACGTTCTTCTATGTACTCGTAACAGTCGTAACCATTGATTTTAAAACTGGTCCCCGATTGGGACGCCTTTCATTACGTAACGTAAAATTCAGCTTTGACGTAAACCTGTGCGTCGCTTTTACCATCCTACACCGTAAATATTTTATCAGCGAGGCTCTGACTTAAGACGCAAAGCTTAACCCTCTCCTATTCAATTAAGGCTCGTGTTCTTAGCGAAATCCCTCTCAGACGGAAGAAGAGAAGTAATGGACAATAATTATTCAATTTATACCAAATGTATATCATGGATAAATACTGGCTTCCGAGCCCTAATTCCTCGACAATATTAGAGGCCTGCGAAACGCTCAGTCGAACCTGTAAATTTAACAAGGAGCAAAACGCCTTGGGTAGTCATACAGTGTGTCCACGGACTGATGCAACAATGGGTGTAACAAACCAAATAATCTGAGTTGGATTTTCATATTTGGGGATTAAGTCCTGCACTTTCTAGCACATTTTTTTTTAATCAAGCACTCTTGTGCCAACTATTGTAACGCGCACACTCTCTGACTCCGCGGCTCGGACCAACTGTGTCTATCTCTCCGCGCTCCAACTTAGTGGTTCCACGGTACCCCGCGGTTAACCGCTGACTTCAGCCCTTTTGTACCTCCGGTCTCTCCCAATATACGTTCAGGCGAGTCCACTCACAATTTCGCGTAGCCAGCAGTTCCTTGGGAACCGATTCGTATAGTCCTTTCCCATCGAAATTTTAAACTCCCCGTGATAAGATAAAGTTATCTAAATATGATTTTCCGCCGCCGCAGTCATGACAAAAACTCAACCAATTACTTCTTATATACCCCGTGGCACAAATTGAAATTAATTCCATGGCCATCTTCGACCAAGATAATTTTTGATATCGCTGTAGAAAAATAACGAGTTTCTGTATCAACTATTTTTCTCCGTCGATTTGTTTGTTTTGTTCGTTTGCATTCGGCCGTTACAATTGAGCGATTGCCCCCTCGCGACGGTCTCGTTATTTATCTTCATTTTCCACCCGACGAAATTCGAGTCGAATGAAAATATTTATCTATGTGAACCCGGTCTAAGACAATACACTGCAAAGGCAACGTCTTATTTATTTAGCTGATAAATGGACTAGATAGAAAACCAGGAATGCAAGTGTTTTAAGTTCTGCTTACGCCTCAGCCGAGGTAATAAGATCACGTTAGCCTCGCGAAACAGACGTTATGGTACCTCGTGAAATGCACACAGCAAATAAACCCGTCTAATGTTGCTCCTTCGCGGACATAAATCTAACTGGATTCGGCTACCTACCCCAAAACTGTACTATAACTTTGCATTTATATTATACGAGATCATTTAGATTTTGTGTAGGAGTGTAATGGATGTCGTCTGGGAATAAGAAACGTTATTAGTTTTACGAGTTTGACCATCTGGTTGGTGGCCCGGAGGCAAAGATTCTTGGTTAAAAAACAATTGATATATTTTTTTAATTAAATCATGATTTAAATCAGCTTTTTTCGGTTCCTAAACGATTATTGAGCTTAGAAATATTGTCCATTACTCTTTGAAAAGTAGATGGGGCGTTTTTCAAACCAAAAGGCATACGTACAAATTCGTAATGACCCTTCTCAGCAGTTTTTTAAATATTTTCAGGGCTTATTTCGATCTGGTGGATGCCTGATGCCAAAATTAAAGTGGTATAGTACTGACATTTACCAAGTTGATAAGGGATTTATTTATACACTTCTCGTAGCGGTGTCAAAATATTTGCATTTGGTTTGAAGCAATTTCAGTTTCTAGCAAAATCATTAAACATTATCATCCTCCCTGTTGAGAAGCCGTTTAAATAAAATATATCACAAGGAAACAAATTCGTTTCGTTCGTTGCTAAGCTGTGTACCCGCTATTCATATCCGCGAATTAAATTTTAAAATAAAAACAGGAGGAACAACCGTCGCAATATATTTTGCACGACAGGAGCGACTACCGGAGTAATATATAAAAAATGTAAAGATTCGACTTATCCAATATGTAAGTTACGACGGTTTACTGCTCAGGTACAGAAATAATATATAAAAGCGGTAAATCGTCGGGTGACAGTGAGAGGAAAAATATATTATTTCGGGGTTTGCATGCAGTTAAATCAATGAAAACATCTCATAACGCCTCTGGTGAAACGAATAAATTCAGAAAACTGTTGCTTATGACATTTTTTAGTCAGTAATTTATGGCACTCTCGAATCTCGGTTTAAAGTCCTGCTGTCAAATATGTATTTTGATATACGGGGGGTGTACGGCGATACGTCATTTCTAAAGGTGCTATAAAAACATTGCAGAGGGGTTGTTAAATTTAAATTCAAATCCTATATCGCACATTTTCAGCGCAAACTTACGGCAGATTGAAAAACTGTAAATGCAAAAAATACAAAGCGTTACACAAGATAGATATTTTTGTAATAGATGTTGGATTACACCCACTTTATCGATAAGAAATGATTGAAAATATTGTTAAGTACGGAGGATTTTAGGGATACAATAATTGTTTATTTAATTTTGATTTATTATCACAAGGTAAGTTTTTTTTTTAAATTTAAGATTTCTTTATTACATTCAATATTTTATATTAGCGTTTAGATATTTATGTTTTATATTCCCATATATTATTATGCATGAACTAGTAATTAAGTTGTTTAGTTTTTGAACTTTAAATTTATTTTTCTTAAGTATTTGTATATAGTTTTCTGAATTATCGACTATATAACATACGATCAGTCCGCCACTGGGCTGGATTTTCGAACAGTTTGAACAATAAGCGACAGTGCGTATGATTGTAAGATAATTAAACGTGAAACTTACTATAGGTTTGCCATAATTACTATTTTACCTTTCAGGGCCTAAGGGGGTTCCCTTCTGCTATCGAAGAAATGTCTTACCTGTGAATCAGTTGCTGTACACCTTCTGAATAAAGATTATTTAAATTTTGGGCTGGTTTTATTTTTTATTGTATTAGTAATGATTTTGAAATGCTAGAGATCTTTATCTGAATGAATATAATTTTGTCATTAGACAGCTAGATGTCTCTGCTTTTGCTGTAGTACAGATATCCAGCTGAGATGGATGTGTATGATTTAGTTGCATCAATTAAACATAGATGGAACAACAAGTCGTATTTATTACACATATGAGACAATTCAAAGTGAAACGTTCCTTAAACTATGTCCCTGCTCTAACTTAAACTAACTTAATCTATAACAAATATTTGGACAGTGTCCTTATGAATAGTGACAAATTTAATAAGGTCAAAGTTTCGAATTTTAGTTCAAAGTACTCCCGGCACATTAAAGTTACCGTGTCGCGATATTTACTTTAAATTGGCTGATATGGTAGCTGGCAGATTTACACTTTAGTGCCCTATTAACTGGATCTGCATAAACTAAATAGGCTTTGGATGCCCAAACGGATTTCGACCAATCAGGTGGCTGCTTATTATTCAGGATAAATTATACCTTTATGGTAAGTTGATGTTGAATTGAATTTATTTTTTTTAATTTTATTAATTTATTAGTGGGGTTTTGGCTTAAAATACATGACAATATATCCTTTAAATACGTTCTATTAGAGTAAAATTTGTATCAAAATTTATACTTTTATCATTTCCAAAGAGAAAAACCTAATTTTACTCTTAATTTTTTAAGGTATAACACCATGTTTATAGTTATTATTTTTGTGGAAGTTAAACTGTTGCGGTATCGCTGGTACACAATCCCGTACATATCTCTGAGCGCTTTAAGTTGCAAATGCAGTGTTAATATGCTTTAGCCAAGAAGGTTTACTCGGTGAATTATGGAGAAGTTGCCTCGGAAGTAGCGCCAACTCTCATACTGGTGCAATTCAAACAGCGGCGCATACTTTGCATCATACAAAGTTCCATTTTAAACCAACAAATAAAACTTTAGATGAAGTTCATTAATAGAAAGCTTCGACCATCAAGTTTATGACTGAAATTAATTCATCTGATGAATGCGAAACACTGCTTGAAACATTACGAAGCTTATGCAGAAATTATAAGTTTCAGGACTTGTATGTGCGGGGATGTACGCTGTCTGAATTTGCAAATGGAACAACTCGATTAATTAAATTTCATAATACTGATTTATGCCAAGCAGATACAGATAAATACATAATTTTAAGACGAAACAAACAACCCAACTAACTCCTTAAAATGCATCACGTACTAAGTTAAGGGAAAAACTTTAACAGATAAAAACTCTTTATTAGTGATAATTCACAGAGATATCCTCATTTCATTTCTTTAAATAAAATCACAATAAAATGTTTGATAGTCACTGGAAACAGTTGTACCCCATTTTAAGTGTATGTGTCGAGGTGTGTGTTATGGATGACAACGAAGAAAGTCATGGCCGTCGTCATGTTTATTCGAATTCTGAAATTATCGACATGATACTAATTCATGGCGACGTTAAACAGAATTTGTTGGCAGCTAGTGGTTCTCAAACAATAATTATTCGGATTTTTAACTACCTCTTTTTTCCTCAGATATTCAATCAATTTATGCTGCACTTGTTTTAAAACGTCAAAAATAACATGCAGGCAAATTTTTCTCCTTAAGTTCAATAACACCCTGTAGATAGAGGTAGGTACTTAAGTGAAATTATGATTTTCTTTAGTTTGCGATTTTTTTACGCAAGAAGGCGTTGTGGAACAAATAAATCTATGCTAATTTGCTGATTATTTTTTTTTGTGTAAGCCTCCCCATGGACAAAATTAAAAACGCCGCACCACTTATTGGCAGAATCTGAAAGCTATTTTCGAGGTGCTCACAACTTCCCGATCGTAACTTTTCAAATGGCAGAATAAATCATACTCCGGTCCCCTATCTCAAAAGCAACGTTTTGCAAAGATGAAATATCAGTTCGGGCGGAATTCATTAGTAGAGAGTAGCGACCAACATTACACTTTATAGTTGAAATTAATTTATCTACTGAATGCAAATAAAACTTGGGAAGCTGTACAGGAGGCTTATTTAGATATTAATATAAGTTTCAAAATATATTTAATGTCTCCAACTTTGCAACTTGAAACTGCTATATTTGCTTTCAATTCAATTTAGTATCTACCTACTATTTACCTCTTCCTTGATTATACGGACAGAAGTGATACACGACAGTTTAATTGCAATAGTATTTGTTTGTGTGTAAAAACTCCGCCTATGGCACTCCAGTAAAGGCGAAGGATTTCTGCCTTCGCTGAAAATTAAATGAGCTTCCAAAAAAAAATTATATCCCTGTCCTGTACACAATTATTTCGTTACGAATACCAAGATCCTTTATATATATACTAAGGATTATTTAAAAATTACCTCGTTACAGGGAAGGAATGGAGTCATTTTATAATAAAAATGTTAAATTATTTGGGTGGTTTCATTTTATCATAACGGGGCTGGTTAGGGCTTTCTAAGCTCTTTCATGGCTTCTCTTTTATTAACCGTTATAAATAATAACAGTCCTAATTTATTCTTAGTTTAGAGTTCCGTTTTAGCAATTTTTTTTTATTTGTTTTTGGGTGGACATTTTACAAATACTTAATGTTTTCTTACCTCAGTTTCATCCATGACTTCCCCTTCCGCCGCCTCATCCTCCGAACCAAAATCTGCAATAGGCGAATGACTTCTCACAGTAACAACGATACTTTCCTCGGTAGTCAAAAAATTTCCACACTGCGAAGCCACCGATTTAAATTGTCCACCTTCTGGAACACTCATTGATATTTTATATTTACGGGCTAGTTCGTCCGACTTCTTCGCCGTGTCCGAGTCGGGCGATAAAGCACTGTCAGACATGTTTCTTAAAACACGGTGTATCGCGTTATAATTAACACCGGCACTGTGTTCTGTGGCGATTGCAAATCTGGTGACCTGAAACAAACAATAATATTGCAGGTGTTTGTACTGTAAAAATACCCAAATAATAATAACCGCAATCTAGACACCATAAAATAACTTATTCAGATTTGTGCCTGCTGTCACATTTACCTAATTGCGGTCCTGGCCACTTTCCGGCCGGTCTGATGTCATCTAGTGTGTTAAAAAATAAAATAAGCAAAATTTCACCTCTGTTTTACTTAAGGCAGTTTCTTTATTATATTTATTATATTTTTGTTTAAAAAAACAAATTCTATTAAAAAGATTTACATTTATTCTTAGAAATGTCTTACTTTTCTAGTTATTGAATCATAAAATGAGGTAATAATAAATTTAAATTTTGCTAGGGATCTACACATATCACTAAGAGACTATTTGAAATAGTAAGTTTTAATTTAATACCTCATTATTGCAAATCGAATCCTATAAGAACGATTTTTATAAACATTTTAAAACGCATGAATGAGGTTATGTAGCAATGGTTGCTCTGGATTTTCTCGAAGAAAACAGATTATATTAAACATAGCACCATAATTTAATAGAATGAATCAAACATGCATTACTCTAATTAGTAAAGGGATATATTAACTTTACCGCTCTCGAAAAAAGCATCACCTCTAAACAAACCCATCAAAACACACGTGTTATTGACGGAATTCTTCTGTCAGCGACATCTAGTTTGGAGAAGTTGAAGCAACTTTCAAAAGACGATCAACCCAGGGGTCACGTTCAGATATCACGAGCAAGGTATGATGGCTATAATTGCATTAACTGTTATTATTAAAATGTACCGATAATAATGTACCTACTTATGTTAAAAGTTGTTGCATATTTATGTTTTTATATTTATATTCGCGAAAGTCACGTTTCACGAGATGGCGCTGAAAATTTAGTGTATGTATATAAACTAGTACAAGTAGTGAACAACAAACCTTTGACGGGTCTGTCAGTGTTTTGACATTTACGATGAATTTAGAGGTTAATTTTAGTAACACTTCTTTTTTATTAAAGTATCGTGTCAACCGTTTTATTAATTGATTGCATTGCTATATTGTTTATAAACTAGTTAAATATAATAACAACACTTTTAATTTAAAGAATCACAAGATAAATTTAAGAAACCCGCCAACTGACAGTGACAATAGTGACGGCGGTTTGTTGCTCACTATTGAGATAACGCCAAAAATATAGATGTCGCCCACTCCGTGATTTTCGCGCAACAATAATTTATGTGCTTATATTCTTAAATTCAACATTTTGACGTGCAATGAACCAATCAACATGCAAAATTTTCAAACCAACCAATCAGAATGTAATGAATCTAAAAATATTATGCACTATGATTCGCTTACCGTTTCCAAGCGCCATGTTTATTTAAGATTTTGATATTACCAGGGCTGCTTCCCAGTAAATCCAAAGATAAATCTATTTATTCTCTGTATGAAATTTAAACGATAAGCGTTAACCTTGACCAACATTAAGTTAATTCGTAACTTGTTGTTTTTGCACTAACACGAACTGAGGTAAAAGTCAAGAACCTACTCTTTTCGTATGACAGTTTAACGCAAGAACGGTTCTTCGCCTGCCTTTATGTTCTGTGGTAGTACGCATGACACAACGAAAATCAATTCTTATTGGGTAATTCAAATTTGACATATCGAATGAAAGCACTCATATGTTTTATCTTTGGTTAAAATGCAAGGCATCATAAATATTTAACCGAAGCCTGCAGAATTTGTATAATACCATAATCAAGTGAAAACTAAATTTAAATGTTTGTGTTCATCAAAGTTTAAGCCACAGAATATCTAAGTTCGACCAAGAGGGAAATGCTCGGTGAAATGTTTACTTAACGTTTAAAAATATCCTGTATTCTTGAATTCCCATTTTCCATGCAATTCAGTCAATAGAAGTGAACCACCTTCTGTAGGTAAGTGTTTTACATTATCCGGTATCCGATCTTTATATGTATAACAGTATAATGAGCAATTCCACATAAGGCTATAATTTGTTTTGTGTGCAAATCTTCTATTCACTCTTTGTGAAACCTGTCAAGAGTACTTCGTTGTTATTATAGTATGTTCGCCACCAATATACATGTTTGGCGAAACATTATAACCTATCTTACCGCTCGATTCATATCCCTATAACATACCCAGGCAATTTACTTAACAAAATATGTCAACTAATAAAATCATTTATTTTAAAATAATTCCATAAAAAAATACAATAAAGTAGCAAATATTCACATAAAAACAATCTCTTAAAAACAGATCTTCCCTGAACACTTGGACGGTCTAAAAATATAACATTAAGCTCATACGTATAACAAAGAAAAAGTAAAAATATAGTTTTATGTTTAAAAAGAATTACAACTAACTAAATACGATTAACATATATAAGTAATTCCTAAGAATCTAAAATATAACTTATCAGGTAGACAGTGTGAATAAAATATTCACAAGCTACCGTTTACTTTCTTAGTACGGGGGACTCTTTCATTTGCATCCTGCAATTATATATACACCTTATTAATAACTATATATATTACTTAATAATAATAAGGCTACAATAATACTATCATGAGAATTCTTCGATGTTAAAAATTATATTTTGTACCATACATTCATGAGATATCCGACGAATAAAACCCTTCCAAGTTAAAAGCAAAATATACAAATAATAAAACAATCCTGAAAACATGGCGGAAAGAATTTCACAATGATTATTATTCAGAAAGAAAAGTGCGTGTATTTAGCACCCACACCAAAGTTTCATGCGTGAGATGAGCAGGTTTACTTTTAGCTCATTTCTGTTACTTCAAAACTGAATTCATCCAACCAGTTCGGAGCAAAATAGGGAATGCGGATTTGGAACACTTAGTTATACGTTTAATTTGGAAAAATTTACAAATAAAACCCAAATCGACAAATTTCACGAATTAACGGTAAAATATATTAAAATAATAGGTTTTAAATACTTAATTAAGAAAAATACAGGACACTCTATTCATGATCATAGATACAATGGAATTCGTTACATCGTTCACCGTTGTAGAGCCATTATCTTATCGTTTTATTAACACTAAAAAATCCTAAATACTGTATTTTATAATGCATCGATTTAATATTTCATATTGTATGCAAAAATATTTGAAATTCTAGCTTTTTATACAACAAAGATTCAACATATTATATTTCTTGAGCTTATTAGTACCATGCTAATTTCGCTCCAGTTTGGCAACCTACTGAATTGCAATAAGCTTACAGCCTTATCAAATAAACTTTCTATATAAATGTATCTTTACAACTTGCGACTATACTAGGGAATTTTTTATATATATAAAAAAAGTGATATATACCTATAGTTTTCCATATTTCGACACCCACATATGTAGTTTATTTCAACAGATACAAACAAAGCACATAACTCATTAAACACTTTATAAAAATGCCCTTACACAAACGGTATAAAAAATTTAAAATTTCTCACGCACATTTTTTTTTAAAATCTGTTAAAATAAACCCTATATGTAGAGGTCAAAATATGCAAGAAAACCTTATATATTTTCTATAACTAAATTCTTCATAACTGATTAATGCAGTTTATCCACATACTCATCTAACTTCTTGTCCTGGAATAGGTTTCGAGACACCAAATTTATTGGTTATTATTAGCCTAAAATCAACAAGTACAAAAACTTATGTATGGCAGTAATGAACGTTAGTATATCCAGTTAACCGGCACCCACTGATGTTCAGTCGTCAGAGATTCCAGGGCTTCAATGATTTGCCGGAAAGTTATATCGAAATCGTTATTTGTGATGACCTGATCAATGTACTTGTCATACGTTCTCTGCATACTTGCACTATCCTCTAGGGCTCGCTTCAGATCTTCTTCCTGCGCAAAATAAATTTACATAGAAATCTACTTAATTTGAATCGAAATTAGATGGCGTTACATTAATAGGATAATAAATAAAATATATTTGCTTTATAGTTTTTTTCTTTTTAACGAAAAAAATAAATCGGGATTGTTAGGTGACTCAGTGTTCGTCCTGAATTAGGAAAAATCCTGACTGAAGTTTTAATGTATTTTTCATAAAAAGAAAACATCCAGTTTCCTGGAAAATGATTTTGACGCAAAGTTCATTAGGAAATTTATGAAATCGTCTGTTTTCTTCATTTTTGTGAGGATGATCACTTTTACGCGTATTCAAAAAGGTGTACTTACCTCATATAGGGAGGCCAAGGATTCTAGAGTTCTTGCCCTTCTTGAACTGTAGCGAATAGAACTTTGGCGATCAAACTAACATGCAAATACAAGAACGATAGTTAAACACCAACATTCCAACAGAAAAAAAAACAGTAAAATACATATACAAATAACTCACAAGCACATTCAACTGAATTAACATTTAATTGGGCGCCAAAAGTACTTATAAAAATTAATTGAGTTTAAGTAAGAAACTGATGTTTTTCAGTATAAATTATGGGAAGAAGATTTATAGGTACTTTTAGCAATTCGTTGCAATAATACTCTGTCAAATGTTCTTTTATTTTCATAATTCTAAGAAACATGACAAAAATTACTAAAATTGACAAGCAAATTATTTATCGTATAATCAAATAGAGCGGTCATTGCGTTTTTAGTACACGTTAAAATCTGATCGTTCAAACGAGACTAAAACATACACAGCCTAGTTAGACAATTCACTAACATCAAATCAAACGATATACCCAAAAGTTTCTATGGTACTCTAACTTACAAACATTTAATTATTTGTCGCACCGGAAACTGGTTATTATTAAAGTAAGATAGAAACTTTTGAGTCCGTTCAAATTTATATTTTAGAGGTTTTCTTACCGTTAAATTTCTACTGGAATATCGCATGTTGGAATTACTTTTTCCAATATCGTACAAGTTTTTCAACTGTTCCATTCCTGGGGAAGCGATGAAAATAACGTACGGCAAAAATTCTGAACTGTTGTGCAGAATTTTCAAAGACATCGGACTACAGTCCAATATGCACATTTTCCCCTAAAAATAAATAACAATTAGAGAAATAGTAAATACTTTCTGTGTCATCCGATATTTAATTATCAACTCATCATCATTAAGGCTTCTTTTTGGAAATGAAACCTCGAAGACTATCATTTTAACACCAATCAAAAGTACCTTGTTGGCACCAAACGACTTACTTGTTTAATAATATCTCTTATGGAATCTAAATGGGTACCATACAAATGGCCGTTGTATTCACCATATTCTAAGAACTTGTGATGTTTAATGTCATCTTCCATCGATTCTCTGTCTGTAAACCAATAGCTCTGACCGTTCTCCTCCAGAACCCTTTGGGGCCTAGTTGTGTCTAAAATAAAGCGGGTCAAAAATGCAATTTATTTGTTTAAATTCAACAAAAAGTACAATAAACAATGGAGTACCCAACAACATATCACTTACATGGGACGACGCCACCGAATTTCTCCGGGTCGCTGTTAATCAATCTGTTCTTCAAAGTCCTCCTCCCCACCCCTTGCGTTCCTATCAATACCAAAGTTTTCCGTTTGAACGGAGGCATCCGGGTGACTTCCTCATAGAGCAACAGCTCAGCCTTATCAAAATCACAGCTGCTTTTAGACTGATAGTTGATTTTCTTTTTCTTCTTCGATATCCTCGCCCCGCATATACTAATTTTATGTACAAAATCTGCTTCCGGCGCTACGAAAGCTTTCCTTCTTTCTTCCAGCTCCAAAGACGGTATCAGTCCGGTTGCTCCATCTCCATCGAATTTTTTTGCTTGCCACCAGTTCGGGTCCCGCTGATCGACGATTTGTAGAATATCCCCCCTCTCGAAGGCTAATCCAATCTCCTTACATGGGAGGAGGGTGTCTTCTTGTGGATTGTACTCATACAAGGCTCTCATATAACACTAAAATATAGACTTTATTACTACAAAAAAAAAAACCTACAATGGGCACTTGCTAAAAAAATAATTTTGTTCAAAAAAATTTATTTTTTTATACATATATAAATTGTACGAACAAAAAAAGATTTGTTGGAGATTTTCCATTAATACTAGTTTAATAAATAGGTACTTGACAAAGTATTTTCTACTCACGGTCAATTTCTTTGTCACCCCATTAGTGCCGTTTGCGACCACAATGTTAGAATGTGTTTCAATGTGTTGTGTGTTGCCTACTTTAAGGGTCACATGGTCTTTCGTTTTGGCAATTTCAATCTGCAGATCTTCTGGCGTCGCAACTGGTGTTCCGTTTACCTCTAGAATTGCATCCCCCACATGGAGAAGGCCTTGTTTTTCGATCATGCCTCCCTCTAATATCCTGGCGATCACCAAGTTTTCGTTGTCATCGACTTGCACCTACAAATTGCAAGTAGTATCAAGTATTTTTTGGATTTGCCAGTTGGGGCAAAAAATACGGTTCTATTAATTTTTGTATCGTTGGATGCTTACCGTCAATCCAAGGGGTTCCCCGGGCTTCTTCCGTACCCCCACCATCCGTATCGCGTCGCCCGTCATGCCGTTGGGAAATAATTTCGGGGAGTCAGTCTTGTCTGGCTTGGGATTTTCGGTAATTTGAGCTATTTCGTCGTGGGAATCAATAAGTGCTTTTAAGTGTGGCCTATCTAATAAGTTTGAGAGTTCTCTAGCTTCCCTGTTCCAGGACCGGCTGCAGCGTATTTGCAAATCCTTCAAGAGCCCCCTACCTTCCGAGGATACTGGCTTCGGAAGAGTCGGTGGATCTTCCAGACGATCTTGAACCTGAAGGAAATGATAAATAATTATTATAGTGATAACCTTAACGACTATAATAAAATGCGTATAAATCAGTAAATATTTTTGTACAAGATCATATGATTTTAGGACAATTAAGGGTAAGGTAATTAAGTAGGTATTTGGGGAATAATTGCAACAAGTGGCGGGAGCGTTTTTTTATTTTTAATTGTAGGTCGCCATTTTGGAAAAAAGTGCCCGGAACGATTTTTCATTGCCCTACAACCAATGATTTTGAAGTGGCGAAGCGTCACGAGAAGTTGGCAATAATTGTCTTAACAATCTGCGCTCACATCGTTGATCGTTGATATGATATATTGATGACCATTTAAATTAAAAATCAGATGTATGTACCTATTTGCATATTTGTTTGGAAAGTGTGTCCAAACTCGGCACCGGTTGTTTATATAAATTATAAACATAACACTTGAAATTAGCAATGGTCACGTAATCACACCCAAGGCAAGGATTTAGTAAAAACATGTTGTTTCATTATTTTTCTTATTATTAAAAAGGTGAAAATATCAAATCTAAAAATAATTAATTATAAGTCGATAAAAACAAAATATTAGTTAGGCAAACATAGAGTTAATAAATACGTAGCCCAAGGTTAAATGCCCAAAAGTGATAGTATAGTAGTACTTAGTAGTTTTTGGCTAGTCTTTATTATATCTATTTGCTAATCGTGCAAAAAATTGATTTATGATTTAATGTCAGTTTCATGAATAGCTAACTAATTTTTTCACTAAAAAAATACCAATACGTGAAACAGTTCAGATCACATAAAATAATGATATTCAGAAACATAATAATATGACAGTTATGTTATAATCAGGATCAGGAAATAAATTACCCAGATATAGCACAAACATATCCCTAAAATATTTTTAGAATATTTCTGCAGAATATTCTATTATTCTTAAATCAACCTATAAATAAGAATATTCTTTTTAGAATATTCTTAGATTACCCCAATGGGATCCGTTTTTTTCTCTTGAGTATAATATCCTAAGAATAATTTTCAAATTATTGTCAGGATATGTTTGGTTGATTTAAAATTAACCACAGAATATATCTTTGTGCTTATTTTAAGAATAATCTTTAAATTATTGCCAGAATATTTTGGATTGTTTCAAAGTTAGCCATAGAATATACTTTTGAGCTTTTTTGGAATATTCATAAAATAATATTCTTAAATGTGCTGCATTAAACTTTTTTTTATAGTGTAGTATTTATGTCTCGTATAAACGAAAATAAAAATAATCAATATAAAATAGTTTCAAATATTTTTACCATATTTTTTATGAATAATAATAAAAAAATATAAAATTATAATATATTTAAAACATATTCCATACGTATGTATCATAAAAATATATTTATTATATTCTTTATGAAGTATTTTCAAAATAATAATCCAAAGATAATGTACGAAATTATTCAGAAAATATATTTGAAATATCTTCCATACATATGTTTCTCAATTATTCTAATATACATATGTATTATTTATTGGATAATATTCTAAAAATATTAATAAAATATTTGGTCATTTTCATTTCAAAAACATAATAATATGACAGTTATGTTATAATCAGGAAATACAGATAGCACAAACATATCCCTAAAATATTTTTAGAATATATTTTTAGTTGATTTAAAATTAACCACAGAATATATCTTTGCGCTTATTTTAAAAATTATTTTTAAATTATTGTCGGAATATTTTGGTTTGTTTTAAAATTAACCATAGAATATACCTTTATGCTTTTTTTGGAATATTCATAATAGAATATTCTTAAATGTGCTGTATTGAACTTGTTTTTTTTATATTGTAGTATTTACATCTCGTATAAACGAAAATAAAAATAACCAGTAATAGTTTTAAATATTTTTTCAATTAATCAAATGATATTCTTTAAGAAGATTTTCGGATTATTCTGAGAATATCTTGTGCTATCTTGGACATGATGGGTCGGGGGAGTAATTTAAAGCATAGACAAACAAGGCGTTTCATCCAACCTACTTTAAAGAGCACTAAATATGAATTTTTCCAAAAAGTTTAAAATTTAGGAAGTTTAATTAATTGGCATTCATTTTTTAATTAAAATTTGTATTATTCTGCAACTTCTGTCACATTTTTTTGCAACAGCGAGAATAAATCATTATTTACAACTTTATTTAGTTACACTGTTTTGTAACATACAGGGTGAATACCAATAACTCATTTTAATTTTAAGATTTATAACACAAATTATCAATAAAAAAATATAAAAAAGAAAGTTGAAAAACTGACCTACCCTACGTAATATTCTGGTAAACTTTTGAGTACCACTTCGTCGCTCTACTTACCCACTCCAAGTTCTAACGTAAAAAACGTGACAAAAAACGTCTAATAAAGTTAAGCCGCCGTTTATAAATTTGCGGTCGGAGACAAGTTAAATGACAGTGACAGCAAACACTAGAGAATTTATGATTGCAAAAAACAAGGTGAATGCCAGAGGCAAAGACCTATCCTGATTTATTTTCTGTTGAGATAGGTAAGTTACGAAGTTCTGAAAATGTTGACGTATTTTAATTTATTTTCTTTCTCAAAAACTACAGGGTATATATTTTTTATTTTTGGTATATGGCCTTACCATTAAGGGACCCACCATCCCTTAAAATTAAAATGAGTTATTGGTGTCAATATTTTTTGCTTTGGCTGCTATAAATTTTATTCAATGTTTTATAATATGTAGTTATGAAGAGTAGTTGTTTTAGTAGGTTCGGTAATAATTGCAGATTTATACGTCCAACATATTTTATATTTGTATGTTCAGAAGTAAATAAATCGAATTGGATATTTTTATTATTATTATGCTTGTAGAAAACCCAAATAAAGTTGTAAACAATACGCACCAAGCGAAGAAAGTAGAAAAATTGTTAAAAATAAAACTCATTATCTTATTTACAATATAAAATTATTCAAAATTATTGACAGCAAATGTTTTTCAAAACGTTATATAATATTAGAAATCATCGTCGGTTTTCCTATTTATATCGATTTTAGTCATTCTTTTCTGCTTAAGTAATCATGAAATTACATAGCGTTAGTATTTTATATTTTATATCTCAGTGGTGGCTGGTGAATTTTCGATTTTCGAAATTTCAATTTAGAGACATGGGAAAAATATTGAAAAACGACAAAAATTTTCGATAATCGCCTGTCCGACCCTGGAAAGCCCTGGAATTTTATATATTTGATTTTTTTTAATATCAAAATAACTTTTGAGACAATCTAGGACACCATTTTATTGCATTTGAAAAAATATTAATTTTTGGAGAAGTTACCAGCATTTGAAATTTTTAATCGCTTGAATCTTAGTTTCCAAAAATTTCAAATGCTCTGAAAATTTTTCCAAAAATTAATATTTTTTTTTAAGCAAAAAAATGCCCTAGATTGTATCGAAGATTATTTTGATGTTTTAAAAAAAAATTCAAATATTTAAAATTCCAGGGTCGGCCAGACGATTTTCGAACATTTTTTTCGCAAATTGTTTAAAATTTTTTTTTCCACCAATATTCTCATTTTGAACCCAAATGAAACTTTTAATAATTTGGCATAGGTCCCATGTCAAATTGAAATATTGACCATCGAAAATTCACCAGCCGCCACTGTCTATTATAGAATATAAACGTACTGCAAACATCTGATAATACCTACCTACTCACAATTAGTAGTTTCAAACGCACCACAGCCTTTAATACAGTTTTAAAATTTAATCAGCTACGCCTCATTTAATAGAATGAATAATTGTTTATTAGCTAATAAACCCCTCAACTTAAAGTGGTGTAGGCGTTTGTGCATCTTTGTCGACCCATTTGTTAACATTTCAACCTTCATAGAATCATCACTTACTATTATACCAAACGTTAAATCAAGTACTTGTAAAAATTTCATGAAATCAATAAATTGAGTACGGCCCTGCCTGCGCATTGATACACCGATAATCCCACGGAATTTTCTACCTGACTTTTAATTCAACCTGCACATTGCGTAACATCTTGACTTAAAAGTCTAGCCCGGCTCTATGGCCAATTGACGACAGGTAAAAAAAGGGGAGGAAAGAGGAAGTCAGGTATTAAGGGGTTCCTTTGTTTGCGGAATACACCATTACGTACTATTACGACCCTCTTGTCAGAAATATACAACAAACAGATATCTTTGTCTGCGCGTTCCACCTGCTGTTATATTTACAGTTAATTTGGCACTCTTCCCAATAACGGATCTCTATTGATCTAGTCGCTGAACAAGTACCACCAGAAAATTGTTGGGCTTTACGTTACGCCTGTTGTGGGTCGTTTGTTTTATATATTTATTCGTCTGTTGCGAAACAGTCTGATTTATTACGTGGCCTCCTGAAAAGGGTAGGTAGCTCTAATAAATATGGTCGAGACTTGATAAATGTATTTTTATAGGTGGCAGTTATTAACCCCTACAAAAAAATATTCGGTGGTGGGTAGCAAAAATTCCCCCGTAATGTTTTAAAGGTTTAAATCCGCGACATTTCGCCCATATGTGCTCGTTTTCGTGGTCTGAAGTTAACTGAGCTCTGTTGGCCCTAGCGCCCATATTTATCCAGTTGGCAAAAGGCGTGGCTTCGTTTTGGGAGCTGCGTGGTGGGTCATGCGCGCTGCTCAACTAACACTAGAGTGTTTATAATAGTTAGAACAACTACTACATAACAATTTCTATATTCTTAATAAAAAAACAAATATGTTGAGCGAAGGTACTGCTTAAAATTTTAAATAAGTATAATGTGCATCAAAAAGAATGAAAAACCCGCATTAAAATATTTTGCCTATTTTTATGGCCACGTGGTTCGCGGTCATTTATGAAGATCCTTTATATGTGCAGCAGGCTTTAAAACACCAATACGAAGTTCATTATTAAACCTACACGAGCGTAGGCGTATAACATTCTCCATAAAACAAAATACTGCGATTTAAACTTTTTTTATTCTGCCTGCTTGCGTCAGTGCAATTAACGTACGTGATAAATTGTATTATCTATACCACCGTTAAACTACCTATTAATCTAAATGCAGTTAATGAGCCGAGCTTCCAAAAAAAATAAACCAAGTAATTTTACATAGGTAGGTAATTGCCTTGTTATTTATTTAAGGAGAGTTTTCCAACTTAATTTTTGACCTATCGCAACTTGAGGTGTGATAAATTTAATTACACACAAATGTTTATTACAAGTGATTTATTTACAAACAGCAAATTGCGGTTAGTAAAACAAAAATAAAACTACATAGGCACACAATGTTTTGTAATTAGGTAATAGCTGAGGCATCACAACATCACCTTGAATTTTAAGAAAATTACTTGCTCTAATTACACAAAGCGAAGAATATACAGGAATGAGTAACCTAGGCGATGAGTAACAACTAAACGTGCAGCTTATTATTATTACAATAATATCTAGTTATTAATTTGACATTCATGCACACCACAATGTGGTCAAATTCAGCAAATAATAAATGTAGGTGATTTTAATTAAATGGGAAACGTGACAAACCGGTGTGGAATGCAACTGCAGGTAGATAGGCAATCGCAATCAGTGTTTCTTTTATCATTGGGTATTACAACAAATTTGCTACACCTACGTCTGTATAAACATCAAATTATTATCGAAAATTTTTAACATTTTTGAATAAACAGATTTAGTAATTCTAAGTGCGCTTTATTCAATTTTATAGATATTATCGCCATTTTGAATCCGCCATCTTGAATTTGTAAAAACTAATTCTATATTCGTAGTCATCATCTAATATCGATCTTAGCAAAGCCGATCTATATTTGAAAAAGTTGTCCGCCATCTTGAAGCCGCCTTTTTGAGCGTTTCAGAGTTCAGATGTTTTCTTCCATTGCCGCCAAGAATACACAAGCTTGCAAAATGTCAAAACAATCGGGCATCGGCATTGGATTACCAGATTTGATCTTAACAATTAAAGTTAAATTTCGTTGTTTTTTTAACCTATAAATTATTTTGTAATTTTTTCTCATTTTGTACATTTAACCTAACCTAACTTAACCCTATTTTTAATTTAAAAAAATCTGCTGTGAAAAAACACTGCACTTTCTTTTGAGAACTATTATTAAAAAAAATTAGGAGGTATGCCAAAACTGCTAAAATATCCTACAGAACTTCCAGAAATTAAATAAAAGCTGCAATCAATAAATTGACCACTTTGGACAAGCATCAACCGAAATTGAAAAATGTCATTAAATAAAATAACGAATCCGAATATCTATATAGTGCCCCAAAGCGAATTTTTATTCGCTGAGTCATATCAAAATGGATTAATCTCGTTACGCATTACATCAATCAGTGCCCGGAATCATTTCTAATGGCTTTTAAACAATGGCAGACGTACATAATTTTTATCTAATTTACAAAATGGGTACATCAATTAAGAAACAATTCGTTAGTAAATAATCTGGTTATAGTTATACTATGTAATAATGAGCCATCTAATGGTGCAGCAATTTATGCGCAGTCACGCAAATTTACCTCGAGGATGTATTTACTTTTGCGTATTTTCATATTTTTCCTTTTCGAGATCTAGCGATCGGTATAAAGTGCACTATCAGCTGTGCCACTTTTTTGTTAGATTTAGTTTTCAAAAAATCGTATTATTTTGTTGCTACCATTCTTAATAATGGCAACTTTTATATGCTTGATCAATCAAATCCTATGAAAACAAAACGTATTACTGCTTCCATCACTATACTTACACTTTTCTGCGCTTACCTGCAATCTTATCTCGTAAACGTGACTGAATTCCTTAATGCGTTAAGGGCGACATTAAAATAAATTAGCTATAACAAAACAGCTATTAACCTGAATACCGCAAGGCTCTTAGGATATCCCATTTCATGCATGATTTTACATCTTACAATGCTGCTGTAACTGTAGAAACAATCGGCGTTGAGATTTTAACCAAAATGTCTTTGTTTTAACAATGAACTTCGTCGGTTTGTCTATCATGATGAGTTTACCTCCTGAAATTACGAGTCAAATGTATTTTCATCAAGATGGGCGCCCCACCTCACAACGCAGGAATAGTAAGAAATTATACAGAGCAGCTCTTTTGTCTAAAAGGAAAGCCCATATTTAGTTCACTCTATCGTAGAGAGAACGACCGGTTTCGTCAAGATCTCGACGAGTATCTTGTCAATATCTTTGTTATTTCTAAAATAGCTTGGATATTACAAGTGTTAAGGCTTGTAACTGTAATCGGGTATTTTCTGGGGGCGTCAGAGCCCACAAGAGCAGTAAGTGGGCTCTGGTTTTCGCGTGCTAGTGATGGATGCCCAAGGATTGGGCATCGCCCTCGTATGATATTTGCACTACGCTAAGTGGCGAGTAATATAATTATTCACCTAATAGGTACAATCTTTAAAATGTATCGGAGAAGAGCTCATAGTGGCCACTAGAATCACCTGATCTCACATCATGTAATTATTCTTATAGCCATGTTTGAAAAACAAAGTGTACTCCAGACATTAGAAACCAGAATTAGACAAAATTTCCAATAAATTACACTTGAGATGCGGGGCAATGTGAAGAAGGAAATATCTCGTTTTAATTTTTTTCGAAAATGTGAAGAACTTTGCGTACAAAAAACACGCCCATGCATTAAATCCAACGCCTAATTTGTATAAGGTTCAAAAATGAATTCCAGCAGGGGTCTACTTTTTTGTTTTTTCACATTTTCGGCGCCATTTTCTACACAAATGCCAACTTGTGACATATGGCTGAAATCAGAATTTCATGACGAAGAAGAAAATGCAAAAATATACAGGACGTTTCGCGTAAAATAAGAAAGTTGGTGTCTCTTCCGGTAAGACCGGAAACAGTATTTTGTGCACAGTTGTGTCAGATTCTGGCTTTAGTGGTCTATTATCCGCGTTCCAAATATCAAAAGTATATCTTTTATAATAACCGAGTTATTCCATAGATTATGGTCACTCGGTATAGTAATAATAATAATAATATCGTGGTGAACTGAATCCGACCCTGTTAACTGCGGAGCGTTTGAGACTCAAGTTATTTACGTTATTGCATTGATCTGAAAAATTTAATCTTAACTAAAAGTGTCATAATGTTGCAAACGAAAAATTGCTATTTGCTGGACCAAAATTCGTATTACTAGTTGATCCTTTTGCACTCGTATAGGTTTACATACCGTAGCAGATGACGAACAGGAAGGGCGGTGGCAACCGAAATCAAAGATATGGTGGATGCTTCAAACTAACGCTGGTGAAGATCCCTATCCCCCAGCTCCAACTTTGAAATTAACTTTTTCACTTTTTAAAGAGCCAACGATCAATATTTAAATTTCTTCTGTTAGAAACTCTCAATAAACGTACAAAGCCATCAGAATCTTAGCCACCCCATTGATTGCAAAATTTTTGCTATAGTTGGAGGAAGCAACAAAAATATTACATACAAAAATTAAACGTAGTATAAGGATGTAGTTTAAAAAACCGAAAAGAGATACCTACGTTAGAATATTAAACAAACACCTATGCCACAGGTATTTATTTACCAAACAGGTATGTGATTGCAGTGTTGCCACTCCAGCGCCGTTGAGACGCTGATGGCCGCTAACTCTTTCACAGGTGTGGCATGCAAGCAAAAGCCCAAGAGTGATTCATACAATACATAAAAACGCACATATCTCTTACACAAAAGTGTAAATAAATGTACAAAAGATATATACGCGTATATACATCTAGAATATTTACCTTCCAAACAGTCCGCAGATAAAATAAATAAACACAATGACGTCAACAACAACAATAAAAATGTCACACACGCACAGGTAAGGCAGTAGAAAGTCGGCCGTTTTATGAATAAAACCACCGAGGATCACGACGTCTAACACAAATATCACGGGGGACGACACAGAACATTTAATTCGATGGTTTTTTTGTACAGGTGCGGCCGCAAGGGCCAACAAAACGCAGGTGCTTTTTAACTTACGTGTAAAATACGCGACCCGCGAAGTGGGCTTGAACGGTCTCCCTAGCATAGAGAAAACGACGGCGGACCCGTTGGATTGAGTGGGGGCACCAGTCACGGCGATGAGGTAGCTTCTCAGCTTGGCCTCCGCGTCTGCCACGAGTTAATTGCGTTGGCCTGTTAAGTGTCATTACCTCTAATGGTTGGCGAAGACAATTTGAATTGTCGGCTATTTAAAAATACTCGCCAAAGTACACACATATTTCAGCTGGCGAAATCATCTTGACGACGCGTCCATGCTAACAACGCTCATTCTTGCTTTCGCGTTAATGAAATAAGTTGTTTTAGCAGAAATTCACGTTTTTTAAATACATAGATGCCTCTAGGCTGCTTCATGCTTGGCCAAATCGGAGGCCTATCACATTGTCATATCACCACAATGCAAAAATCCGTTATTTATGTAAAAAGCCTACACCTACTTACAGCCTTTTTTTAAGATATGAAAAACGTGTGAAAATAAAAATTGTAGATTTTATTGTGAACTAAAGAAAGAAAGTAGAGAAAAAGGCACAACTTTATGTTTTTTTAAACAGACCACCCTGTACATTTTTGCATATTTTGATAGATCTTTTTTCTCTGAATCCAAAAATATGCAATGCTGTCATTTGCTGTATCCGTTGTGGAAATATTGTGCAAAACAGTACATACTGCGTGGAACATAGGTTGCCATGAAATAAAAAATTACAAAATATTTCTCTGGACGATTATCGACGAATTATGACGATCCTTCTGAATCATCAGAAGCAACAAGGGAGGCTGCGCTCCCCTATTTTCATCGTCAATAACTAAGTCCATGTTGACAGAAAAAACGTGAACACTCCGTAAGAATAATACATTACAAAATGCGAAAATTCACAAAAAACATTTCACTTACCAAAGAATTAGGGTCTCGAAATTTTTTCTGGTCTATTACTATTAATATCTTTGTCAATTGACAACTAAATTATAGTGGAAGATTAGCTCATAAGTTATAATTTGTATAAAAGCTTTTGACGCTGCAATCTTTTTTCAGATTAAGCCAAGGGACGAACTATTAGAGATAGAAACAGATATTCAAGCGACAATGTGCACCTGGAGACGGAGTATAACTACCTATATATAACAGACACTAGTTACATTTATTTGGACATATCTAGTTCACTCTATCGTAGAGAGAACGACCGGTTTCGTCAAACCAGAGCCGAGATCTCGACGAGTATCTTGTCAATATCTTTGTTATTTCTAAAATAGCTTGGATATTGCAAGTGTTAAGGCTTGTAACTGTATTCGGGGATTTTCTGGAGGCATTAGAGCCCAGAAGAGCAATTAGTAGGCTCTGGTTTTCGCGTGCTAGTGATGGATGCCCAAGGATTGGACGTCGCCCTCATATGATGTTTGCACTACGCTAAGTGGTGAGTAATATTATAATTATTATTCACCTAATAGGTACAATAATTAGTCTCAAATAGCTGTAGGTATTTATTAACTTAAGTATTTTCTGATTCTTTCAAGACTTTTATTAAACGAATCCCAACAAGCCATATACGTATCTTCTTCATTCTTGTTTGTTGGGCCCTACGGGGCTGGCTACCGGATTAGTTAGGCGAAGTCGAGGAAAAAAAATTTGGCATTTTTTTAACCAAAATTTTTTTAGACTTTACGGTGACAGCTGTCAAGGTGACATTTCCTCGAAAAAAAAATTTTTGTGACAGCTGTCAAAGTGACGTTTTCTCGAAGAAAAAAAATTTGACAGCTGTCAAAAAACTGTCAAAGTGACGTTTAAATGAATTTAATTGACGAAAAACGCATCGATTATTAAATATTTGGTGTTTGGTGTCCCAGTAGGAATTACTTTAGAAGGTCTTTGCAATAGCCTACAAATTTCGTTAAATTTTCTAAATGTGACAACCTCCTTAATCATTCACCTATGTTACCCAACTATGTCCAATTTCTGCATGCAAATATTTAAGGAAAGCAACGTCTAGATTATTGGGTCATGGTTGTAAGTATTGTATTTTAGTTCACATCGTTCACGGCCAACCTGCTGTACCTAATTTAAATACTATGAATATAGAATATAGTATAATTAAAACAAAAAGAAATAGCAAATAATTGCCCATTATTTTGTGTAGGTAACCAACGATGGCGCTGTTTGTTAGAGTTAGCTCCAGTGCCTAGCTGATGATGAAATTAGTTGAGAGTGGGCTTTCAACTTGTAAATTTAGTTTTATCTGATGTGACAAGGCGCGTATAAGTAAATAAATATTTGAAAAATAATTCTTCTTGAAATAAATCCGAAGAGAATGGCATAGGTAAGTCGGCACTGTCGGCAGCCGATGCCGATGCCGATCGAAGGTGAATGCATCTGTTTAATAAATCTCTATAACATTCTTTCCACGTTTATTTGTATAAATATCGGAAAATACGTGAAATCCAATGACGCACTTACATTTTTAAATACAATAAATTTTCATTAGGAACCTTTGAGAGCATCCTTCGTCTAAATGATAAAGTAGCTTACTTAGTTGTTAATATCGTTAGATAATGCCGGTAAAACAAGAGATATGAGATACTGACAGTCAATTTGGTATGTAATAGAAAGAAGCTCCATAAGAAAAATTCTCAACAGCTTGTCAAGTTTGTTTACTTGACTTAGTTAATAATTTCAAATGTACAGACCACTGTGTTAGTCCTCAGTTAAATTTAGAGATTATTTAGCTTTATTCAAATCAACTTTACAACGTATTTAATTAAAGCGAGTGATAGTAGAAATTAGTATAAAGCCTTACGACTTTAAAATTCCTATTGCCGAGTAGGAGTAGTCACGTGCTATAAGGGCAATTTCAAAAATTATATTAATCCAGTAAAAATCCCTTTATTTCCCAATAAATTAAATTAATTAAAAACTCGTGTAATTAGCTACCCAAATAAATTTTCTTTGTAGGAGCAAAAGAACTTCAAACAGCTTTGGAAATACCAATTGAATGAATTTTTTGGTTTGCCTGTGGAAATAAAATAAAAATATTTGACGTAGGTAACTTATAGTGTTGTTTCCAAGGATTTCGAAAATTTCAACAAAAAAAAACAATTGAAAGTCAAATAAAAGTAGGAAGAACAAAGCGATTTTTTTAATGGAACGCCCTGTATATTTTTACAATTTTGAAGAGGTTAAAATTCTCTTTACAAAAATATAACACAACATATATTTACCTTTTGATTTGATTTGATTTGATTTGATTTGATTTGATTTGATTTGATTTGATTTGATTTGATTTGATTTGATTTGATTTGATTTGATTTGATTTGATTTGATTTGATTTGATTTGATTTGATTTGATTTGATTTGATTTGATTTGATTTGATTTGATTTGATTTGATTTGATTTGATTTGATTTGATTTGATTTGATTTGATTTGATTTGATTTGATTTGATTTGATTTGATTTGATTTGATTTGATTTGATTTGATTTGATTTGATTTGATTTGATGGATTTGATTTGATTTGATTTGATTGATTTGATTGATTTGATTGATTTGATTGATTTGATTGATTTGATTGATTTGATTGATTTGATTGATTTGATTGATTTGATTGATTTGATTGATTTGATTGATTTGATTGATTTGATTGATTTGATTGATTTGATTGATTTGATTGATTTGATTGATTTGATTGATTTGATTGATTTGATTGATTTGATTGATTTGATTGATTTGATTGATTTGATTGATTTGATTGATTTGATTGATTTGATTGATTTGATTGATTTGATTGATTTGATTGATTTGATTGATTTGATTGATTTGATTGATTTGATTGATTTGATTGATTTGATTGATTTGATTGATTTGATTGATTTGATTGATTTGATTGATTTGATTGATTTGATTGATTTGATTGATTTGATTGATTTGATTGATTTGATTGATTTGATTGATTTGATTGATTTGATTGATTTGATTGATTTGATTGATTTGATTGATTTGATTGATTTGATTGATTTGATTGATTTGATTGATTTGATTGATTTGATTGATTTGATTGATTTGATTGATTTGATTGATTTGATTGATTTGATTGATTTGATTGATTTGATTGATTTGATTGATTTGATTGATTTGATTGATTTGATTGATTTGATTGATTTGATTGATTTGATTGATTTGATTGATTTGATTGATTTGATTGATTTGATTGATTTGATTGATTTGATTGATTTGATTGATTTGATTGATTTGATTGATTTGATCCGGTTGATCCGGTTGATGTGATTCGATTCGATTCGATTCGATTCGATTCGATTCGATTCGATTCGATTCGATTTGATTACACACTGAACAAAATTATTGTTATTTATTTGTGACATTTAGAAAATAGAATCGATTTCTTTAGACATTTTCCCTCAAAGAGCCTGTCCACGATATAATTATTGTATCCCATAGTTTATAAGCCTGCTCTGTAATATGCGTTGAATTTATCACGCTTAGTTTGTAAGAAATACGTGTCATCCAGCTCACACGCACAGTTTCATTATGTCTGTCATCTGTGGCGAAAAATAATCCTTTGTAGCTGGAAATGCGTCCATTTGTACACTGGGCACGAACAAAGTTCCTGAACCTAAGAAAGTATTAAAAAAGTTTCTGTAGAAAAGTCCCATATAAATCAAGATATATGAGGGAACTGTGCTGCACGGTAGTATAATTTCAGTATACAAATACAGTGATTAAAAAAGAAAATACTGGGCGACGACTTTCAATTTTTGAATCAAATTAAATCTCATAATTTGTTAAATCCGGTCCTGATTTAATTTATTTGATTAGGATTGTTTAAGCATTGTTTTATTTTTCTATGTAATCTGGCATTGAGTGAACGTACAAGAGAAAGTTAAATGCCACGGTGTTCAAATTTAAAATCTCTTTTCACCAGAGATAATTATTTAGTCATGGTAAATCTACTCGATGCGATACTGCCGAAGAAAGTAGTTTCGGAAGGTCAAAAACACGTCGGAAAGATTTCGCAAATATTCCCCAGACCAAGAGTTAACTAAATATGGAGGATATATGATCCGTATCCTCATTCAGTTTCAGTAATACTGACCGATGGAGGATTATCTGATTTCTGAATTAATGATTTTCTTTTTGGTATGTACCACCAAAAATGTATCGTTTTTTTGGCATTTTTGACAATTCTGGGTACGCTTTTTTCACATTGTGCAAATCTCTAAAACTCCTACTTGAAACTTTGACATCACCAATAATCCACCCCTTATTATTATTATTCTTAAAATGTTTGCCTAAGGGGTAGTACATGTTAAAGTTATATAAAAAAAATATTACTAACGAAATTCTTACACTGTAAAAACTTACAATTCGTTTTTGATCTTGCTGCTTCTATACATCTACTCTCCATAAAATCCCAAACCCAAACCTCAATTCTGACACTGAATACTTATGTTAATTATTTCCAGTACTCTGAAGGAAGTGATAACTGATACATGTCAAGAGGTTGCCTAAGACTTCAAAATTAATTAAATTAGCGCCGTATTGATTTATTTCGTAAACAACTTCCAATTTGAGACTAAGTGGCAAAATTACTCAACCAAAAATTTCATAACATACCCATCTGTTTGTTATTAATACAAAATTCTTACCCATCGTTAAAACCGGCCTTGCATTAGGGGAAACAAATCCATCCCCATTGTGAATCACGAGATAAATAAAGCATGACATGGATCGATATCAAAACACCACACTTGCACTTGTTTGTATTCACCAGTTATTTACACAACACTAGCAGATAACACTATTAACGCTTTAGCTGGACAAGTAGGTAGAGGTTGGTAATAGTTGCTATTTATTTACGTTCGTACACAAGATAACGCACATTAGATTGTAAAGTGTTTCGTGCCACCGCTGAAGATTGCTAGTTCCAGTGTCTAGACGATAACATAGGGGTTTCTAACCCCAAACATACCTTCTCAACAAAAATACAATTTTATATCGACATGCGCGTGGTGGTGAGTCAGAGCTGCGAACAAGGGATGGAATGGAAAATTATTTTTAGACGACACTTGATTTTCAAGTTTGCTAGTGAAGAAAATTGTCATGTTTTTATAGTGAAATGAATGATTTCATCGTAGAATCTCTCCTCGGAAAAGGCAAGAGAAAATATAATGATAATACAGTTAAAGTCATTTTCTGACATTTTGGCACCTGTACGCACCAATATACGCAAGAAATTTGATTTAAAAACTAAATAAACGTAAACAAGATTCTATAGGGCCAAACGCTTTTTTAATGGAATGCCATGTGTACAGTAAACTTTGTGCAGCCTCTTTGTAAACGTCCTCCCCTCCCTATATTATTATTATCACAAAGAAATACACAAAATTATCCACAATGTCTTTGCGCATTTTTTGCATTACGGCTTCATAAACCCGAACAAAATAACATTAATGGAATGTATTCGGATGAGGGAGTGTTCGATCCATATATTTTTCAAGGCATTCTTAGACTAATAACAAATAATAAATTTGACGAAGGAGCAGGGACTATATGCACCTATATGTATGCAGCCCTATTAACAATGCGTATTTTCTGGTTGCATATCGCAACATCTCTCCAGGGTTTCCTAGTTTTTAGCGTTGTACTAAGTTAAAAATTTTATATCATTTTCATACAATATGTCATACGGGACTATATTTTTTAGGTTGCCCCACTCTAAAATAAGACAAATGAGATAAATAAGATAAATAAAATAGATAAAATAGGTCAATAATTTCAAATACATAAAATAAATAAAATGAAAGAAATGAAATAAAATAAAGAAAATGAATAAAATGGATAAATAAATAAAATGAATGAAATGAATGGAATGGATAAAATAATAATAAATCGCCTTTATTTTATTTCTGTCTTGGCGGAGTTTAGCCTATTTGCTCAGCCACCCAACCAAGAAAATTTGTGATAGTACATAATGATTTATACATATAGGTACCAAAATAAATAAAAAATATGAAAATGAATAATATAGTAAATAGTAAAAAAAATAATGTCAATACAAGGTCATTCTTTTTCTAGATACCACTTCTTTACATTATATTTAAACGACATCAAAGTGACTTGAATTCTTACGGTAAAGGATTGTAGGGAAATGTATAAAATAAATAAAATGGAATAAAATAAAATACAAAATATACAAAATGAATAAAACTAATAAAATGACCTATAATAAATAGAATGAAATAAAATAAATACAATAAATAGAGTAAAATAAAATAGAAAATTAATAAAATGAATAAAACGAGTAAAAAGAATAGAATGAAATAGAATGAAATACAATAAAATAGAAGAAAATAGAATGAAGTTGAATAAAATTAAATTAATGAATTAAGTAAATAAAAGCAAAACAATTTATAAAAAATAAAAAATTGAATAATATATATTAAATAGTAAAAAAAAATATCAATACTAGGTCATCGTTTTTCTAGATACCACTTCTTTACATTGTATTTAAAAGATATCAAAGAAAGTGACTTGAATTCTTCCGGTAAAGGATTGTAGGGAAACGGATAAAATAAATACAGTAAATAGTATGGAGTAAAATAAATACAATAAGTGGAATAAAATAAAATAGAACATGAATAAAACGAATAGAATGAATACAATAAATAGAATAAAATAAAATAAATGCAATAAATAGAATGAAATAAAATAAAATTGAAAATGAATAGAACGAATAAAATAGAATAAAATAGAATGAAATTGAATAAAATAGATTGAAATTGAATGAAATTAAATGAAACGAATGAAATGAATGAAATAAGAAAATGAAAGCAAAAAAATAAATAAAAAATAGGGAATTGAATAATATAGTAAATAGTAAAAAAGTAGTATCAATACTAGGTCATTGTTTTCCTAGATACCACTTCTTTCCATTATATTTAAGATATCCAAGAAAGTGACTTGATTCTTCCGGTAAAGTATTGTAGGGAAATGGATAAAATAAATACAATAAATAGATTGAAATAAAATAAAATGGAAAATGAATAAAACGAATAAAATGAATACAATAAATAGAATGAAATAAAATAAAGACAATAAGTAAATAGAATGAAATAAAATAAAATAGAAGACGAATAAAATGAATAGAATGAAATAAAATAAAATAGAATGAAATAGAATAAAATAGAATGAAATTGAACAAAATTAAATTAAACGAATGAAATGAATGAAATAAGTAAGTAAAAGCAAAAAAATAAATAAAAAATAGGAAATTGAATATAGTAAATAGTAAAAAAAATAGTATCAATACTAGGTCATTGTTTTTCTAGATACCACTTCTTTACATTATATTTAAAAGATATGAAAGAAAGTGACTTGAATTATTCTGGTAAAGGATTGTAGGGAAGAGAATAAAACGAATAAAATGAATAGAATTAAATAGCTAAAATATAATGAAATAGAATAAAATAGAATGAAATAGAATGAAGTTGAATGAAATTAAATGAAACGAATGAAATAAGTAAATAAAAGCAAAAAATAAATAAAAAATAGGAAATTGAATAATATACCTAGTAAATGGTAAAAATAAATACTATCAATACTAGGTCATTTAATATATTTAAACGATATCAAAGAAAGTTACTTAAATTATTCAGGTAAAGGATTGTAGGGAAGTCGATAAAATAAATACAATAAATAGAATGGAATAAAATAAATAAACTAAATAGAATGAACTAAAATAAAATAGAAGATGAATAAAACGAATACAACACATAAAATGAATACAATAAATAGAATGAAATTAAATAAAATAGAACGTGAATGAAACGAATAAAAGGAATTAAATACAATGAAATAGAATGAAATTGAATAAAATAGAATGGAATTAAATGAAATTAAATGAAACGAATGGAATAAGTAAATGAAAGAAAAAATATAAATAAAAAATAGGAAATTGAATAATATGTACAGTAAATAGTAAAAAAAAATAATATCAATACTAGGTCATTGTTTTTCCAGATACCACTTCTTTACATTATACTTAAAAGATATCAAAGTAAGTGACTTGAATTCTTCCGGTAAAGGATTGTATTGAAATGGATAAAATAAATAAAATAAATATAATAGAATAAAATAAAATAAAATAGAAAATTAATAAAACTTATAAAATGAATACAAGAAATTGAATGAAATAAAATACAATAAACAGAATGAAATAAAATAGAAAACGAATAAAATGAATAGAATAGAATGAAATAGAATGAAATTGAATAAATAGAATAACATTGAATGAAATTGAATGAAATAGAATAAAATAGAATGAAACTGAATGAAATTAAATGAAACGAATAAAGTAAATAAAAGCAAAAAAATGAATAAAAAATAGGAAATTGAATATAGTATATTGTAAAAAAAAAATAGTATTAATACTGGGTCATTGTTTTTCTAGATACCAATTCTTTACATTGTTAAAAAATATCAAAGAAAGTGACTTAAATTCTTCTGGTAAAGGATTGTAGGGAAATGAATAAAACGAATAAAATCAATAGAATGAAATAGAATTGAGGGTATAATAGAGGAAGAGGGGAGGAACAGAGATGAAAATAATCGAGACTTGTTGAAACTATGAGAGACTCCTTAGATGTGGTTCGGATCCCATTGTAAACTGTAGGACCTCGTCTCCCTCTCCTAACAGAAAATCCTAGGATTTTCCGATGTTTTTAGAAAAAATTTTACTCTCAATCACGGACTAAATATCAAACCGTGTTCTTTAAATTTTATAATAAATCACACTTTTATTCCTCACTTTGGCATATATTTACCAAACTCCCTTCAAAATCACGGCCTTAATTCAAACAAAACGGGCTAAGAAATCCAACAAATTAAGATAATGATAATTATATACATTCCCTCCCTGTTTGATTTTTATTCTAAAACAGGACAACGTTGCTTGGAATGGTATGAATAGAGTTATTCATTCTATCATGTATGTAGTTATGAAGTTATGTTATTAATCATAAACACATATAATTAATAAAACCAGTACCAAATGGGATCAATGATCAAACTCAGATGCGGGCTCTAATTTTCTTGTAGCTTAGCTCGGACGATTGTCTCGGATTCGCCCACGCAAAAAACTCATTAAGCGTAATAACAGGCCTTTCCGCCATATGCTGCAAGAAAGGTATCGTCGAGTATTATACGGGGTGGCTGTGGTAGGTGGGCCACTTCAAATATCGGCATTTTGATGGATCATCTCATGGCTAACACAAAAATCCTGAATAACTGAATTCATATAAAGTTGGTAACACTTTGACCTCTTTTATAAGTTGTTTTTTGTGTTAGATTTCTGTTTTTTCTTCCTCGAGCTGTAACTACGCCACTGTCTGACAGCCTGAACGCGAAGAAAGCACAATTGGCCAACATTCATTAACAATGGAAAGCAGTTCTCTAGAGTGATGTATATTACAGTTATTCCGAATGATATAAGTGTGCTACTTAAGGAATTGTTGCCTGTTTCTTGCAGATTATGAAAATTTATTGTTTACTCATGGGTAATAAGCACAGCATTCCCAAACGACAAATATAACTGTCTCCCTTTCCACCGACTGAGGATTATATCAATATCGCAATTAATTTATTGGTAAATAAATAAAATAAAGTCACTCACCTTAACTAAATTTGTCATTACGGGACTGTCCATAAGTCCTTTTAGGAATATTAAATCAGTCTCATTAATTCCGTTTTTACCATCTAAGTCGTCGATGTTTTCTCGTACATGTTGGAATGCAGCTGGAAAAAAATACAATAGACTGAGAGAAAGAGAAGAGAAACACAGAAAATATATTAAGCTGGCGTTCATTCGCAACATTGAGATACAAATATGAAAGTAAATTCGCTTGTTTTGTGCTGAGGAATTATTTTAGATAGACATGTAAGACGCAACATCTATGCAGAAAGTACAGGGTGAGTCAAATTCGATAAGAATATCTTAAAATAAAATATTTTGTATAGAACGTTTCGCCAGACCGGGGCCACACTCAACTTTGTTTTTTCAAATACGGACCTGACATTTTTTTCTAAATTCATTAGTATTTTTCATCCTGATTCCAACGATATATGACACTCGTTGATTGGAACAATATTTTCGGTTCTAAAAGTTAAATTAAATAAAAAAACAGGGCCGTAATGAATATATTTAATCACTTTAAAATTTAATTTCAGTTTTGGAACTGAAAACATTGTTGACACTACACAGTTCCATCTTTACATAAAATATATTATTTTCTCCGTAGAGACAAAATACATATATGAAAAAAAAATAATTTATATCAATTCGACTATACGTGCGTTTGGCGAAATTATTTGATATGCCCCAATAATTTATAAATGTACGTTTTTATGGCCTATAAAATGTCAGTAAAACCGACACACTTATAAATATATATGAGATACCGTCAATATACTTTAGTGCTAATACTAAAACTACTACTAAAATAGAAGGCCTGGTTGTTTAAGTAAGTTTTGACTATATTTTGCAAATTGATACCCTCAATAATTATTTTATTAACTATTTGCATTTAGTAAGCTCCCGATGAGAGGTTTATTTTTAATTTAGGGAACAAATACCAACCGTGAGCCGGTTTCTAGCCATTTGGTCCTCATCAGAACGCCAAATAGCGAGATAAATATTTCTAAAGGTTTCTAAGCGACTAATTTCTATTATTTTTTAAAGTGATCCACCGCATTTGAACCATTTTAATTATAGTACAAAGAAATAGCTATATTTTTTAAAAAAATTTACAATTTTAGAAATAAACTAATTAAAAATATCTGCCGGTACGAATTTTTCTTAGTCTCTGCGAAATTGCTTTGGCCTATAAATGATAAGCCGGGCTTCGTAATTTATCAGGATAGAAACGAAAATCGTGCTTTCTGGAAATATTAATCATTTCATTAGAGGATTTATTGATTGAATCTCGTTGAAGGAGCGCTTCGAACCTGACAATACGATGATAGATATTAATGTTGAACGTACAGCGGAGGTATAATACAATAATGACAACGACCGCATACTTGTTTCTATGATTCGCATGAATAACGAGCCGGCAAGCTACGGGTGATCCCTCCCCATTAGTAGACAGTGAAAAAACGCAAAAACTAATTGCCAATCACGATTTTTATATGTGTAAGACATATTTGTATGCATCACAACGTGCAGTCATCAGGGGGAGATTCCTCCGTATTACACCGGATTCGGCTAGTACCATGCTACGCTTCGGCGGAGGGTTGCACAATGAAATAAATACAACGTGCCAAGTTTTCGACAAATACAGATTGTTGACGAGAAGGGAAAAAATTAGAAATCAACTATCGACGGAAACTGTTCCACAACCCCTGTGACATTTGATATTTGTGCGCAGCCCTCAAATGAATATCCATTTCCTGGCCAATTAAATTTTTAAGGCGCAGGGTTGTATAGTGTGGGTGGGGATTTAAATGTTTTAATTCAATTTGTAACGAAAATATTGATACAAACGAAATTAGTAAATTCAATAAAACTTTCTTCCAGACAAGCCACCCCCGCTCCTTTTCCTTCTTTTATAACGGCAACGAGCTTGTGACGCCGTCGTACATAAAAATCGTCGCCGCCATATCTGAAGAACGTTATGTAAACAGTATAGCGTTGGAAGCCTTGGAAGTTGCCGGAATGTGAAAAATTAGGATTTGTATAGTTTTAAAAGTCGCAGTAATCTAATCAATATATAGAATAATCGTTAAATTTTGGGCAAATAACATATTTAGGACAATCTGTAGAGAACTTGAGCGCGACGAAAGCTAAAAATTAAATTTAGACTTTCAGATTAACGTGATAATGATAAATCTGCACAGGAATGCCAGCAACTGACTGATAATCTCGCAGCCAGAATTGGTCTCGCATTTTACCATTTGCATTGCGCATCTTCTTCATTCCTTAATCAATGTCCAGAGTCAGTTCAGAAAAAAAAATTGTTTTCTTTCATTTTTTTCGCTTAGAAATGATTTAAGCGCCATTTTTCCAAAATAACAAAAATATAAACTCCCGACATATTGAAGTGATTTCGAGGTGGCACCGAATTAATTTCCATTGAACATCAAAGCACCAAGTTCTCACGTACCACGTACCACTTTTCAGTTTTATTGAAATTTTCTCGTCGATTTTGCTTCTTTTGCAAACTGGAAAAGTAGTTAACTAACTTAGACCAAATTCAATAAAATAACATACCCTGTATAGTTCCTATGTAACACTCTCGTCCAAAAAGATCTGTGACCTATTTCACCACAGACTAAAGAACTAGTTTGTGACTTTACTATTTGCTTTGTAGGGGTCGATACAGATGACAATGCAGTGCACATACTCAATGAACTTTGGCATATGGGGTTGCTATTGCTACGGTACCGGCTCCAGATTTGACGCTGAAATTTCGTTGAGACTAAGAGATATTAAGGTGAATATTTTTTTTAGGAAAATGCCTCGGAAAATGCCATTTTAACTTTTACTTCTCTTTAGTTATACAGGAATCAAATAATCGTATCCAGGCATTATCCTATATAGCGATTAGGAGATGATGAATAGTTGTATTGGAGAGAGGGTGGAAGAAACCAGTCATATTATATATATAGCAACCTAAAGAATGATAGTTATGAAATGGTGAGACATGTGAAATGAGAGAATAGAAAATGGAACACGGAAAATGTATTTTAAGGGCTTTTCCGGGTGACGTAGCATGAGTTGTATTATAAGGCTGAAAGGCCAACTCACTTACTTGTTTAATATAGTGGCAGATCCACTTTAAAAATACATGAGGGCGTGTTAGTACAGTCACTTCACCCTATAATAATTTCGGAAAGAGTTTTTTTGCTTTATAAGAGAAAAGGAAATATCGAGTTTTGACCGCCATTTTTCCAAGATGGCGGCCGTAGGAACAATATTTTTGAGGAGAACATGAATTAATAAAAATATCTATAAAATAAAATTAAAAAAATTTTACCCGGATTTATTATTAGGTATTATTTTCGCTCTACTGTTGGTTGAGCAGTCGTTCCAGAGATGGCGCCAATGATATGCAAACGCATTAGGAGACTAGATAATTGTGGAATGATCTAGATGTGCATCTGGATTATGCTAGAAGGTATATCTGCAGGTGTATAAATGTCGAGAGGGTCCGCTACAGGCAGTGGAATATTGGAAAGTGTACTGAACACAACAGAAAAAAAACAATTAGTATTGAATAATAACAATATCAATTCAATTTCACTATATTATTATTATTATTATTATTACATAAATACATTTAAATACAAAATAAAAACTTAATAGCGTACTTATTGACCGAAACCTTACAAAAGTTTTTTTTTCTTTATTATTATTATGTCTATTTCACTGTATTAGTTATTTTAATTAAAACACGCGTGGATGAGCTGCGTTTACTTTATCCTCAAGAAATTAAGGTTTCATTTATTTTATTCCGTTATTTAATTACACATAAAATCAAAGAAACCACAAACATTTCTAATTTATTCGAAAATAAGTGGATTTACAACTATTGCTATTTAAGTTCCAGCGCCGAAAGGAATCATTGTAATTCGTTATTCTCAACAATTTTCAAAGTGATTTTTACTATACATATTCTTTTAAATATGTGGTAACTGTTTGTTTTTCTAAATCGCTCTTAAAGAATTTCATTCTGAGAAAATCATTACAACAAATTTATTTTTCTGACCTTTTAAAACGATAAGTGAAACATAAATATATTGAAAAACAGTCAGTGGCTATTTAAAGATTTATTTATACAGGGTGACGCAAAAAAATCTCTTGGCTCATTCCGTTAAAGAACACTTGATGCTAAAGTCGGCTTATTATTTTTATCATCCCTTTAGTTTGAAGCTCTATAGCTGCTGATAAGCTTCCCCAATATGTTTACTATCTCGAACAACAAAGTTATGGAATTTCTTATCCGGTCATGTTTTCTCTTACCCCTCAAAAAAAAAAGTATGTAGTGTCAAAATTTTTTGCGACACCCTATATACCCAATAATTCGGGGTACTTATTTCGAAAGTGTTTGTAGAACCATCAAACAATTTGTTATGTTTAGATTATCTAATACTGGAAGACAAATAAACTCATTAGCGGCAATGGCTAACTTTAAACTAACTGTCAAATACAAACTTACATTGTAGCAGTTTTAAAAGCGATAAAACAGTCCGATTGTGTTTATTTTTGCTAATCAAAATCACGCGCGTGATTATTACCGATAACAAAAAAACTGGCTTTTTCCCTTTGCCCTTATATTTTTTAAACGTATACATCTCGAGAAAATTCATGAAAGAGGGTGAATTGAAAAAAATTTAATTCCGGATGGCTACCTGCGGAATAAGTCGATTATTAAGGAAGATAGACTTTTGAAATTTGGAACTTGCGTAATACGTCACTAAAGCCAGAATCTGACACAATTGTGCGTTAAATACTACTTCCGGTTTAAGCGGAAATGGCAGCAACTTTCTTATTTTACGCGGAGCACCCTGTATATTTTTGCATTTTCTTGTTCGTCGTAAAATTCTGATTTCAGCGATGCGTCACAAGTTGGCATTGGTTTAAAAAATGGCGTCGAAAATGTGAAAAAACTGAAGAACGCAGGCCACTGCGGAATTTTATTTTTGAATCTTATAGAAAGTAGGCGCATGGGCGTGTTTTTGTCACTGTACGTACACGAGATTTTTCTTGATTAAAAAAACGTGTTTGGCGCGCAAATTTTGCATTTAAAAAAAAGGAAAACAATTAAATTTTTTTGGACGAATTTTAAAATCGCCTGGCACTTCGCCAGGTTCTAAAGGGTTTGGTTTGGATCTAGGGGGGGGGGCCGTTTCATATTACTTTAGGCAAAACACGTGGTGCTAAAACCTTAAACTTTAAAGCATACAATTGCTTATTTGTTTGCTGCGCTACGAAGGCACTTCATCTCGAATTGGTATCTGTTTATCCACCGACTGTTTTATGTTTTAAAGGGACCTCTATCTGAATGTAAATTATTAATAATTTTGTTTAGTACCGCCTGGGAAATAATTTAGTAGTAATAAACCTAAAATTTAAGTTTGCCTCGAGAAACGAACTCCCCAAATGAAGAACAAATATTTACCACCAAGATCAATAGACTTGGTAATACGAGCGCACACATTCCCACAATAAATATTTCCACCTCGTTAAGTATGCTGGAACGAGCATCTACAACAGATATTAAATTTATTAATTAACCGATAACAGTTTTAGATACTCCATAGCTTTCAAATTATATAAACAGATAGGAAATTGCTCGCCTTTATCGCAGCAATGAAATTATAAAGTAGGTGTCCTATTTCAAAAAGCAATAATTTTCATGTTTTATTGAAAGTAAATTATTTGGGCATTGTGAGGTTATGGGATAAAAATAAGTAATGACTTTAGTAGAATAGTATCCATATAGGATTTCTGCTTTAAAATTGAACAAATTTAAAATAATAAAGCGGCCCCTGCGGGGCCGAATGCAGCCCCTATGGGGTTGTATTTTTTGTAGTCAAATTTTTTTAACAACTGGGATTTATTTATAGCTACATCAGATGTCTTATAAAAAATGTTTTTTCAAATAACTCAAAAGAAAAAATTATAAGAAGTGCTCCACATGCACAAAGTGGTATTTTGCTATCATATTTTTTTGAAATTTTTTTTTTTTAAATCGGGCGGAAAATCCGACAAAGTTTCGTGGTAGTGAGAGATAAAGAAAATTTATTGTTTCTTCGTTAAAATTGCGACGCACTATATCCCCATCCTGTATAATAATTATCTGTCAATTCTGGTGATGATCCGTACGATCTGATCCGTGAAAATTTGCCACCATTCGAAAAGTAAAATGGATGACAATTCGTCCAATTGCGTCCCAAGCCTGTTTTCTATGACACGAAATGCTTCAGTATTTTTCTATTTTATTTGCTCTATCTTCAACATTTTGACAAAAGCTAAAATCCCACCAGTTAGTTTCCGCACTCTACAAGCCCACGTTTACAAACACTTCACTTTGTTTATAGCCTTTATGCATATTTCTACTAGCCTGGCGCATAAACAATTTACCAAAAAAAAAAAAAATACTGGTTACAAAGAAAACCGCGTCCTTTACATCCGTTTATCTGTTATTTTAACAGTAGGTAGCTGTACTTACTCTGAGGATTTTATCACTGGATGATGTACACGGGAACGCGGTACACTTCTAGGCCATTGTGTTTGTTAATGTTACAATAATAGATAAAAACAGCTTTCGTAAATATTGTTGTTAAGTGGCAATATTTTAAAGCCTAATTATAGTCCTTGTTAATATACAAAACATTTGTCCTAGACTTTTTTGCTTCAAACAGCAACACTAAACTATTTAAATATAGAAATAACAAACCTACTAGAAGCTTAAATTCAGTCTTGTACGTCACAACGGTTTATTTATTTTTCCTGCAGAAGAGTCTCATTGTTACTGATATGTGCTCGATTAAAGTTCAAACACGCAGATAATAGCCCACTGAATAATTTGTTTTCCAGGAATCCTGAGCGTACGTGTATTTGTTAATACCTAACAATATGTCTTTTTCGTAAATATTTATACTCGAGCCGGCATAAACAAATCGTTACTAGACTAGATGCAGATATGAGAAATACTGGCGCACCCGCCAAATCTGAAACGCGTAAGTATTGTTTTAAGAGTATATTAATGTGCTGATTGAGATGGATGCGAGCTGTTCGTGATTAATGATGATCGCTTTCACTTGTAAACGCAAACACTTTTCTTTGGGCAACTATTTCAGCTTGGCTACGGGCCACCATTTTTAATAAGATTCCTGCAACACTAAAAATACATAATTGTGCACCAAATTCTACTTCCGGTCTAACCAGGAGTGACACCAACTTTCTTATTTTAAATTGAGCACCCTGTATATTTTTGCATATTCTTGTTCGTCGTGAAATTCTGTTTTCAGCGATATGTCACAAGTGGGCATTTAAAAAATGGCGTCGAAAAAGTGAAAAAACTGAAGAACACATCTAGGCCCCTGCGGAATTTTGTTTTTTAATCTTATAAAAAGTATGCGCTGGATTTGACACACCACCATAAGAGAGTGTATACTGTCAGCTTTCATTAGATATAAATTAAGTCTAGTTTTGTTAAGCCTGGCTCTTTAAAGATATCCTATGCGACTGAGCATATCGTTAATATATACCAGAAACAATGTTGGCCCCAAGGCAGAGCCTTGTGGTAAAATAATATCAATTTCAGTGCTTTATAGGAGCTTGCTTGATGATTCGAAAATTAGCGCTCACATTTTAAAATTAAACAGTTTACAATGGTGTCTCATTAAGTAAACGGCCTTGTTAATTTATCTCCGTGTATAATAAGATTTACCTAAGGAAACCGTTAGCGAAATGTCATAACTTCTATTTTCGCCATTTAAATATACCTCCGAATGTAAAACAGTATTGGAATGGTTATTTTTATATTGTGGAAAGTTTATAAATAAAACCGTCTCTGATTATTTAATCGGTATGAACGGCTACAACCAAAGTAAAAATAATTGCGGTCAAAGGTATTTTTTTATAGAATGAGAACCGTGCCGATTATTTTGCTATTTTTAATGAGTCAAGTTTTATTATGGGAAAATAAAACATAATTTTATTGATAGTAAACTTAATATTTAACTATATTTTTGTTGTGGTTTAGTTCCTACTTCGGCACAGAGCCGGATTAACCTAACCGCTAAACAGTAAAATATTTATATCAGTTTAAAAAAAACAAACAATTTCAATAATCACTCTTTTAGAGATTTTTTTGTCGATCCACCAGTCAATAAATAAATAAATACTAGTAATAATAATTCACGAATCCAATTATTTTACACCGGCCGGCCTTATTATTGCGAATTTCTATCACTGTTGCTAAAACCGCCCTCTCTAGTGTCACATCTTTAATATTTGATTTAGGTTGTAATTTTCTTTTTAATTTCTTATTTTATTTCCCGCTTTTATACAAATAAAAACAATTATTTTCTGTTAGCTTTGATATTTTAAAGGGCCTTAAAATGTTCTTGATCCTACCCTGCTTCGTTGGAAACTGTTTTTTAGTCTTGTTTACACGATACAATAAAGGGAAATGTGGGACTTGTAATATAAAAAAATCGGCTCCTAGAAGGGTAAAAGTAATTTCATCTCAACTGAAATTTTTTTTTCCAGAATTGAGAAATAATGAAAAAGTCAATTTTAGCGTCCATCTTTGGAGGGGCGTAACTCTTAATTCTGAGTGAGGGATGATTAAAAATATCCTAATTTAGAAACATTCTCCTATTAGTAGAAAATCTCCAACGAAATTATTTTTTTCCAGATTTGAAAAAAAATTAAAAAGTCAATTTAAGCCTCCATCTTTGAAGGGACGTAACTCTTAATCTTCAGTAAGAGATGATTAAATATATCCTAATTTAGAAGCATTCCTATTAGTAGAAAATCTCAATCGAAATTATTTCTTTTTCCAGATTTGAGAAAAAATTAATATGTAACTCAATTATAGCCTCCATCTTTGGAGGGGCGTAACTCTTAATCCTGAATGAGGGATGATTAAAAATATCCTAATTTAGAAGCTTTCCTATTAGTAGAAAATCTCAATCGAAATTATTTTTTTCCTGATTTGAGAAAAAATTAAAAAGTCGATTTAAGCCTCCATCTTTGAAGGGGCGTGACTCTTAATCTTCAGTAAGGGATGATTAAATATATCCTAATTTAGAAGCATTCCTATTAGTAGAAAATCTCAATTGAAATAATTTTTTCCAGATTTGAGAAAAAATTAAAAGGCACTTTAAGCCTCCATCTTTGAAGGGGCGTAACTCTTAATCTTCAGTAAGGGATGATTAAATAAATCCTAATTTAGAAGCATTCCTATTAGTAGAAAATCTCAATCGAAATTTTTTTTTTTCCAGTTTTGAGAAACAATTAATATGTAACTCAATTATAGCCTCCATCTTTGGAGGGGCGTAACTCCTTAATCCTGAATGAGGGATGATTAAAAATATCCTAATTTAGAAGCATTCCTATTAGTAGAAAATCTCAATTGAAATTATTTTTTTCCAGATTTGAGAAAAAATTAAAAAGTCAATTTAAGCCTCCATCTTTGAAGGGGCGTAACTCTTAATCTTCAGTAAGGGATGATTAAATATATCCTAATTTAGAAGCATTCCTATTAGTAGAAAATCTCAATCAAAATTTTTTTTTTCCAGATTTGAGAAAAAATTAATATGTAACTCAATTATAGCCTTCATCTTTGGAGGGGCGTAACTCTTAATCCTAAATGAGGGATGATTAAAAATATCCTAATTTAGAAGCATTCCTATTAGTAGAAAATCTCAATTGAAATTATTTTTTTCCTGATTTGAGAAAAAATTAAAAAGTCAATTTAAGCCTCCATCTTTGAAGGGGCGTAACTCTTAATCTTCAGTAAGGGATGATTAAATATATCCTAATTTAGAAGCATTCCTATTAGTAGAAAATCTCAATCAAAATTTTTTTTTTCCAGATTTGAGAAAAAATTAATATGTAACTCAATTATAGCCTTCATCTTTGGAGGGGCGTAACTCTTAATCCTAAATGAGGGATGATTAAAAATATCCTAATTTAGAAGCATTCCTATTAGTAGAAAATCTCAATTGAAATTATTTTTTTCCTGATTTGAGAAAAAATTAAAAAGTCAATTTAAGCCTCCATCTTTGAAGGGGCGTAACTCTTAATCTTCAGTAAGGGATGATTAAATATATCCTAATTTAGAAGCATTCCTATTAGTAGAAAATCTCAATCAAAATTTTTTTTTTTCCAGATTTGAGAAAAAATTAATATGTAACTCAATTATAGCCTTCATCTTTGGAGGGGCGTAACTCTTAATCCTAAATGAGGGATGATTAAAAATATCCTAATTTAGAAGCATTCCTATTAGTAGAAAATCTCAATTGAAATTATTTTTTTCCTGATTTGAGAAAAAATTAAAAAGTCAATTTAAGCCTCCATCTTTGAAGGGGCGTAACTCTTAATCTTCAGTAAGGGATGATTAAATATATCCTAATTTAGAAGCATTCCTATTAGTAGAAAATCTCAATCGAAATTTTTTTTTTCCAGATATGAGAAAAAATTAATATGTAACTCAATTATAGCCTCCATCTTTGGAGGGGCGTAACTCTTAATCCTGAATGAGGGATAATTAAAAATATCCTAATTTAGAAGCATTCCTATTAGTAGAAAATCTCAATTGAAATTATTTTTTTTCAGATTTGAGAAAAAATTAAAAAGTCGATTTAAGCCTCCATCTTTGAAAGGGCGTAACTCTTAATCTTCAGTAAGGGATGATTAAATATATCCTAACTTAGAAGCATTCCCATTAGTAGAAAATCTCAATCGAAATTATTTTTTTTTTCCAGATTTGAGAAAAAATTAATATGTAACTAAATTATAGCCTCCATCTTTGGAGGGGCGTAACTCTTAATCCTGAATGAGGGATGATTAAAAATATCCTAACTTAGAAGCATTCCTATTAGTAGAAAATCTCAATTGAAATTATTTTTTTCCAGATTTGAGAAAAAATTAAAAAGTCAATTTAAGCCTCCATCTTTGAAGGGGCGTAACTCTTAATCTTCAGTAAGGGATGATTAAATAAATCCTAATTTAGAAGCATTCCTATTAGTAGAAAATCTCAATCGAAATTTTTTTTTTTTTCCAGTTTTGAGAAACAATTAATATGTAACTCAATTATAGCCTCCATCTTTGGAGGGGCGTAACTCCTTAATCCTGAATGAGGGATGATTAAAAATATCCTAATTTAGAAGCATTCCTATTAGTAGAAAATCTCAATTGAAATTATTTTTTTCCAGATTTGAGAAAAAATTAAAAAGTCAATTTAAGCCTCCATCTTTGAAGGGGCGTAACTCTTAATCTTCAGTAAGGGATGATTAAATATATCCTAACTTAGAAGCATTCCCATTAGTAGAAAATCTCAATCGAAATTATTTTTTTTTTCCAGATTTGAGAAAAAATTAATATGTAACTAAATTATAGCCTCCATCTTTGGAGGGGCGTAACTCTTAATCCTGAATGAGGGATGATTAAATAAATCCTAATTTAGAAGCATTCCTATTAGTAGAAAATCTCAATTGAAATAATTTTTTCCAGATTTGAGAAAAAATTAAAAGGCACTTTAAGCCTCCATCTTTGAAGGGGCGTAACTCTTAATCTTCAGTAAGGGATGATTAAATAAATCCTAATTTAGAAGCATTCCTATTAGTAGAAAATCTCAATCGAAATTTTTTTTTTTTTCCAGTTTTGAGAAACAATTAATATGTAACTCAATTATAGCCTCCATCTTTGGAGGGGCGTAACTCCTTAATCCTGAATGAGGGATGATTAAAAATATCCTAATTTAGAAGCATTCCTATTAGTAGAAAATCTCAATTGAAATTATTTTTTTTCAGATTTGAGAAAAAATTAAAAAGTCGATTTAAGCCTCCATCTTTGAAAGGGCGTAACTCTTAATCTTCAGTAAGGGATGATTAAATATATCCTAACTTAGAAGCATTCCCATTAGTAGAAAATCTCAATCGAAATTATTTTTTTTTTTCCAGATTTGAGAAAAAATTAATATGTAACTAAATTATAGCCTCCATCTTTGGAGGGGCGTAACTCTTAATCCTGAATGAGGGATGATTAAAAATATCCTAACTTAGAAGCATTCCTATTAGTAGAAAATCTCAATTGAAATTATTTTTTTCCAGATTTGAGAAAAAATTAAAAAGTCAATTTAAGCCTCCATCTTTGAAGGGGCGTGACTCTTAATCTTCAGTAAGGGATGATTAAATATATCCTAATTTAGAAGCATTCCTATTAGTAGAAAATCTCAATCGAAATTATTTTTTTTTCCAGATTTGAGAAAAAATTAATATGTAACTCAATTATAGCCTCCATCTTTGGAGGGGCGTAACTCTTAATCCTGAATGAGGGATGATTAAAAATATCCTAATATAGAAGCATTCCTATTAGTAGAAAATCTCAATTGAAATAATTTTTTCCAGATTTGAGAAAAAATTAAAAGGCACTTTAAGCCTCCATCTTTGAAGGGGCGTAACTCTTAATCTTCAGTAAGGGATGATTAAATAAATCCTAATTTAGAAGCATTCCTATTAGTAGAAAATCTCAATCGGAATAATTTTTTTTTCCAGATTTGAGAAAAAATTAATATGTGACTCAATTATAGCCTCCATCTTTGGAGGGGCGTAACTCTTAATCCTAAATGAGGGATGATTAAAAATATCCTAATTTAGAAGCATTCCTATTAGTAGAAAATTGCAATTGAAATTATTTTTTTCCAGATTTGAGAAAAAATTAAAAAGTTAATTTAAGCCTCCATCTTTGAAGGGGCGTAACTCTTAATCTTCAGTAAGGGATGATTAAATATGTCCTAATTTAGAAGCATTCCTATTAGTAGAAAATCTCAATTGAAATTATTTTTTCCAGATTTGAGAAAAAATTAAAAAGTCGATTTAAGCCTCCATCTTTGAAGGGGCGTAACTCTTAATCTTCAGTAAGGGATGATTAAATATATCCTAAATTAGAAGCATTCCTATTAGTAGAAAATCTCAATAGAAATTATTTTTTTTTCCAGATTTGAGAAAAAATTAATATGTAACTCACTTATAGCCTCCATCTTTGGAGGGGCGTAACTCTTAATCCTGAATGAGGGATGATTAAAAATATCCTAATTTAGAAGCTTTCCTATTAGTAGAAAATCTCAATCGAAATTATTTTTTTCCCAGATCCCAGATTTGAGAAAAAATTAAAAACAATTTAGCCTTCATCTATGGAGGGGCGTAACTCTTAATCCTGAACCATATTTATATTATTTCAGCTCGAAAGGAAAAAAGGTGAAATGTTACTTTTTTCCATTTTACAAAATATAATTAAGAGAATGCACCTCCACCCCTTCAGGTCCTACCCGAGTAAAAATACACTTAATGCTTCTTTAATTCCATATACAAGTTTTGATTTCTCTACAGAAACGAAAATTAAAATAACGTAACTTAATCGCAAAACTTACTGGAATTTCCTTCTCTTAACTTCCTAGCTTAATCATACCCAAGGGCTTAATTTTCTCTAGTCCAGTACTTGTGGTGGCCTTGCACTTATATAGCAAAATTATAAAATTGCTGCAAGATTTATTTACTTTTATTTTATAAAAAATAGAAAAATTGATTAAAAAATGATGAGATCACAAATGAGTTACTTTAAAATCATTGTCTTTTGAGTCCTTAGTAAGAAGCACTTTAGTTGCTCTGTCAAACCCAGAAACCGGACACGCCAGTAAATTTTGAACAACAATTTATTGATACACCCATATTGTGGGCATCTCCTGACACGTTTACTTTTTCAAACTTATACCGATCCCATCAGCATCTTATGTCATTATTTGCTTTAGTACACACCCTGGCGCAATTCCCTTACGTAATTTTCTTTATTTGGTTCGGTTTGGCTTCCTATTTTTTTGTTTATGCAAATTCGCGCATAAATCAAGAGGAATTGGTGCTCAGCCTAACCCAAACCCGCCCACGCAAAAGGATAATATCAAAACAATGATAAAGCCTACATCGACAAATCTTGGTACATAACTCACCGTTATCAATTTGTTTATTATTATCCAAACTAATTTCTTTCATACTTGCTAATAATTCGCGCCGTTCTTGTTCTTCCATTTTTCCAAATCGAACCATTTCTTTCTAACAAGAATTAGCCGTCAACAGCGATCGAGAGAATGTTTATTAATATAGCGCGTACGTTCGCACGGCGTGTTCATTGTCGTGTTGGTAACGTAACTGACTGCCGTAAAAGAATCTCTTTTAATCTTTCACCTGTCTGGCAGTTCCAACCTGCAACATGACCGCGGCTAAACCTAATGGTCCATCGCATCTACTACACGATCTCATCTTACTAGCGCTGCGACGCCCGCAGACGGCGGTCCGTTGCTATAGATACACGGGGGCTGGTGCAGGGCCGGAATCGAACGAGCCCACGTTCAAAAAACACCAGAAAAAACTGTCTTACATCTACCCGAATCCAAAAATCATATGCATAAGGAGTTCATTATCTTGTTGTGGATTTTTAATCATCGATGAGTATATAAAAGTGGTGATCGAAAATGATTGTCTGTGCGTTCACTGTTTTTGTTCTATTTCGTTTTGTTTCATTCTGCTTCGTTCTATTTCGTTTTGTTTCGTTCTGTTTTGCTCTGTTTTGTTTGGTTCTATTTTGTTCTGTTTTCTTCTGTTTCTTTCTGTTTTGTTGGTTCACTCAGTAGATACTATATAACTATAAAAATATAACATAAATCGTTCCTACTGTAAATGTATAGTATTGCACCTATTTTTCTATCATTCTGTACACAAATTTAAAATTTGCTTGCGCATTGATCCTGACATTAATTTTGATAGTGTCATTTGCAGGAGTGTCAGGCAGGAGGCAGTGGCGGTAATTAAAATATTGATTTCAAATATAACACACCCAAAAAAACCCAAGGACGTCTTTACCTATCCTTAATATAAATGAGGCGTTGTTGAAAATTGATTATACTCACGTTATTTTATTGAATTGTTTCGCATAAAAAAATATTAATTTTTTCTATTTGCTCTGTAACAAGGATCTTCGTCCGTTTTCTAAGAGTTCTAAAGTGGACTGAATTTTGTATTTTCAATGCAAAGTAATAAAAGTACCTATAAACATTTTTATTATTATTTCGAATATTTAAATATTCAGAAATTACACAAATTTAATAATAATACTGATATAAATCTTTAATCCCCACGAATGGCGAACACACCCTGTATATTATTACCAAGCCAAATTTAGATCAAATCCAAAACTACCCTTTATAATTATTGTTCCATATATTTGAATAATTTTCAATTATAGTAATTGAGAACAATATTTTATATTTTCAAAAAATTTTTTTGACAATATTAGAGAATATTTTGTAATACATGTTAAATTTAAAAGCCTGTTAAAATTCGTTACCATAGAAATGACCAATCACGAGTGTACATTTTAAATTTTAACGACTGTTTAATTTTCATAGGAAGAGTCGATTTCAATTTCAAGGTCCTCCAAACACCGTATAATTCAGAATAAAAAATCACAAGGATTTATAATTTTTTTTTTTTTTTTTTGTTTAAAATGTAACTAAAACTCCATACTTTAAGCTCAACTACTTTCAATATTTACCCATCGCTGTGTTGCTTGTTTTTGAGGAGCCTTCATTTTTAAGAGATAGTTTGCCTGGTCTCGATATCTTTGAGGGTGTCTTGCAACCCCATTTTATTCCATAACACGTACGCACCATTCTGCGGGATTTATGAAACACTTACGTGCACTATATATTTACATTCGATTTAATACAGCTGTTGTCCGATGTCCGAGAGTAATCAATACAGTTTTATGTTATTAATATTGATACTGGCCACATAAGTGATTGACAATAGCTGTAGGTAGGTGCACATTTTTGCATGTTAAAGTTTCACCGTTCATAATATGACTAAAAATAAGAAGCTCGGGAACAGAGATTGCTCACGCAAGGATAGCATTTCTCCGGTGAAATTATCGATAAAACAGATGGATATGAACTACATTTTCACACGAAGAGCTCCAAAGGAGGTATTCGATCCCGTACCTGCTACAGAACGGTAGAACGCTAAGGAAGATTTCACAGATTTCCCCCTGCGCTGTGAAAGGCAGTATAATTTGAGTTGGGGATTCACAAACTTAAATAGGAATTTTAGTCATGGAAATATACCGGGTAGTTTAAAAACAAAATCAGTTTGAAAATCAACCGAATTCTACGTAATCCATTATTAATGGGCGTGTATACTGGGTGTTTAAAAAAAATGGAGGTGACAATATCGATTTTTGTAAGAAAAAAAGCCTATATGCATATGTCTGAACATGCTTCCTAAGGGAGCTACGAGCCCTTAAAAAACCCAAACTGATTCTTTATTTAGATTTAGATACCACATAGAATTAATGTATGTGCTACACTAACTAGGGACTTGGATATTTTAGAACAATTTAAATTAGTTGCCTGTGGCTAAATTATATTCTAATTTAATTCTACACAGTTCTTTCCTTTATCTTCGAATTTAGATTGTGCTCCAAGATGTCATATATTCTACGTCAGAATTGAATGTCCATTATACACATTGTTCATTAACAAATAAATTAAGTTAATAAAAATATGCGGGCATATGTCACATTATGGTATTATATTTTTTAAAATAGCTTTTTAGCAATAAAACTGCTTGACGTTACAGATTTAAATTATTTTCCGGACCAGCAAAAATCATGCTACCAGAAGTCATACCACTCTACCAACCGTGTTGTGAAAATTTGCCTAATCAGTTAAAATCAGAGAAGAAGAAGAAGAAACAATCATTTAACTGCATTTAAAATTTAACCTCACTTTCACATCTTTAAAGTTTTATCTGTCGTTTGTAAACTTTACATTGGCGCCGGTTTGTATTTCTTTGTTACTTTCGGTGTTATTTTACACATTTAGTAAAAAAATAACGACCAAGTGTTATTGGCTCGCAGATTTAACCTCATCTCTGCAAAATGTCCGATTTTTCGGAGCTTCTCCAGGAAGCTGAGAAGTTAACCAGTGACTTGGAAGGAACCACTGAGCTGCCGAAGGTTGAAAGATCCTTAAAGCAAGTTTTAGAAGCCTCAAATGACTTATACACAAGGGTTGCGCAAACAGGCGCAAAGGATATCCAAGCGTAAGGTCCCCAGAAACAGGTTTACAGTACGATGCCTAATTTTTTTAATTAATTTACAGGAATTTATTGTTGGGTTCGAAGGGAATAGATCTGCCTAAAATCGTTCAAAAGTTAGAGTCCATTAGCACGAAACGTACGTTTGAACCCATACAACCTATTGAGGATTTGGATATTTCCAACAAATTAGAAAACGAAATCCGCAACAGAATTTTAGCGGCTTTTGATACAGGTTATAATGAGGTAAGTACTTTTTGTTGCTACTTAACTAAACGTTAATCAACGAAGGACAACTACGAATTAATACGTTACAGATGTTGGAATCTGTGTATGAGAACTCTTGGGAGCACCAGGAAGCAGAGTGGAAGCAAAAGAAACGTAAAATCCTAAGCGCAATGGGGGGTGCATCAGGAACATGTTTAGAAATTGGAAAACACTTAAGTATTATGCTAGAAAAACCGTCTCCCGCTTTAGCTAACTTGGGCCCCATTGAAACTATGTATGTTTCAAAAATAATAGAATACAATAATAACGTTGGAAGGGGCTCACAAAAACTGAATCTGGTTAACGTGTTTTCTAACATACTAAATGAATTCAAGGATACCGTAAGTAATACTTCGACGTAAAAGAACATTCTCTAAGTACTAAAATCCCTTCTAGAAAATTAAAGATATGTGGGAAATTATTAAGTATATGGTACAGTTACCGCCATTTCCACAGTCTGAGGATACAATTAAAACGAGGACGACAAAGAACTTTGTAGAGGCACTGGTCCGGCAGGGAAAGAGATATCTTGAAGATAGGTTAGCGCATAAAAACGTATATTCGATTATTATGATTTTGTTTACCTAAAATTTGTTATTTTTATCTTATAAATTTTTTTTAGATATAAAACGTACATGAATAATATTATAAACGAAAATCTATCACAAGCTGTACGTGGCGGTATTCCCGGTACCTACCCTTTGGTACGCAGTTTTGTCGGCTTAAGGCTACAAGGCGAGTACTTGGGGTTACAGGACGGGATGATAGACGAGCGCCCCTTATGGCCTATGGTCTATTATTGCCTTCGATCAGGTGATTTATCTGCCGCCATCTACTGCCTCAAGAAAAGTTGTCTTCCAGAATTTCAAGAAGTTATTTCCATACTCGAAGTTAAATTAAATAATCCAAATAGCCCCGAAATTGCCAAGTTGGAGGACAATATACGATTTTCATACAGAAGAGTGGTCAGGAATGACACGGATCCTTTTAAAAGAATTATTTGGGCCGTCTTAGGGTGCTGTGATGTATCTGACGAACATTCCGAGGTTGCTCGGACAGCCGATGATTATCTTTGGTTGAAATTAAGTCTTGTTCGGGTCGATTACAACAAAGATGACTATATAAAATATGAAGACTTGCAGGTAAAAGCTAGACTAGTTTACATATATTTTCTAAACTTTGGCGTCACCAGTACAATAAACGATGTATGGGTTAGGTAGTGACTTAATTAAATAATAATTGCGTAATTTCAGTATATAATACTAGAAGAATATGGAGAGACGCACTATGATGCATTTAATCAGCCACATTTGTACTTCCAAGTATTAGCATTAACGGGGCAATTTGAGGCAGCAATCGAATTTCTATCTAGGACGGAACGATTTCGAGTGCATGGTGTCCATATGGCAATAGCTCTTAATGAGCTCTACATGTTGGCTGGTCCACAGGATAACAGTTGTCCACTTAGTAAGTACCAATCAAAGATTAATTCATATTAATTTTCACACTATCAATAGCATTAATTAGTCTCATTATTTGTTCAGTGTATTAGGTGCAACCCAAATATTTATTTTAGTGTTTTATACTTTTCTTTTTAGTTTGTATCGACCCGTTGGACCCTAAACCTGCCCGCCGTTTGAATTTGGCCCGACTCATAATGCTCTACGTGCGTAAATTTGAGCTGACCTGCATCAACGAGGCCCTGCATTACTTCTTTTTATTGAGGAATTACACCAATGGGGAAGGCCAAAACTTATTTAAAATCTGTGTGTCCGATTTGGCTATAGAAACGAAAGAATACGAGAGAATTCTAGGAAAAGTTCAGACAAACGGTGTCAGGACGAAAGGTCTAATCGATCAATTCACGACTTCCAGCATTACTGCTGAAGGTATAGCCCAGATGATTGCAGAGAATCTCGTGAAAAAAGGGCAATGTGAGGAGGCCATTGATTTATATGACATCGCAAATGTAATCGACTGTTTTGCCGAATTTTTGTCAAAAACTAACGCTCATTTTTGTAGGTTCAAGATGAAGTGATTACTCTTATGTGTGGGATGTTATCACGAGTAGCACACTTGGAAAATGAACCAGGTTCGCTCAGAGATCGCCTTCAGGAAAGAGCGCTTCTCTTTGGAGAACGTTTTTCCAGAGAGGGTTACAAATCATCTTCAAGCATGGTCAATTCGTTTATTAAACTAAGGGATATACTGACATTTTTTGATCAGTATCATACCAAACAATATCCTCAAGCAATGAAGGTATATTTCGAACCATTTAATATAGCGACAGATACACTTCTATTATATTTTTAGACGCTGAATGATTTGCAAATTGTTCCGTTAAGATCAGACGAGCTAGATGAAAGGGTGAAAAATTTCAGAAATTTAAACGCCGATCTTTGTAAAGTTATGCCCGACGTTTTATTGGCAACGATGAATATGTTGTTCGCGCAATACCAGAAAATTAAGGGCAACAATGAATATATTCCAAGGTATCAAGATGGATCAATGGAAAAGGTAATTTTGCTCAAGGAATTTACTAGTATAAGAAAATTGTGCCAAAAATTAATTTTGCGGCTATGACCCCCAAAATAGAATTTTCTAGGTTTTCTGTAAGAGAAATAATTGCCCCTTTTATTGAGTTATGTTTTAATTAATGAAAACTTGATACAGTAAATTTGCTTATATCTTGTTGATTTATTTTATTTTGTTTCTAATCCAATACTAAACATTGCTTTTTGGTTTTTAGCAACTTAAACACTTAAGAGAGCAAGCGAAGTGTATAACTAATTTTACTGGAATGTTGCCCTACAGAATGCCAGGAGATACAAATAGCAGATTGGTTCAAATGGAAATATTAATGCATTAATCTTAGCTACAAATCTTTGTATAAACGTTCATTTATAATAAAAATCTAAATATCTATGCAGTATTTTGAAATAAACACATCTTGAGAAAAGTCAACTGTTCTTCCTTCTTTCATCTGAAAAACACACAGTTTATAATATGGAATTTATTGTAAAAATATTATCCTACCGCTTTGTAGTCCAAAAACATAGTTTTGAAAGCTTTAAAGTCGGAAAATGTAGACAACATTTCGAATATTTCTCCGTCAAGCTCATTTGGTCTTTTTCTGCAAAACAAATAGCTTACAATTTCAGAATATTATTAAAATAAAACAAACTCACTCCAACTCTCTTGCAAAAATTTCCATGTTGAAGTTTTCAATAGATTTCACTAGGTTCTCTTCTATATATTTTTCTATTACGTCTACGTACTTCTTAAATATTTCCATATAAACGAGCTTGTTCTCTTCTTCCTGATCAAACACATTCCAATGCTCTTCCATAAATTTGTACTGCAAATTTGTAAAGTTTTCGTCTACAATGATGTCTTCTATTCGACCAATCACATTAGCAAAATATATATCGGATTCATCTGTACATACGTTGGAAATGTATAGCTCCTCATTTATCGAACCATCTGAAAATAATGAATAATATCTGTTCAAATATCCTGTTTGTTCCTCGAAATTTATACCTTCCAGTTCAATCATAATAAATTATAATAATGATCGTTATGGGGTTCTGAGATACTGAAATGCTACAATAGAAATAGATAGAAATCAAAACTTAGTACACAAACACATTTCTCTATGGATGGTTTATGGTTTCCATGGTAACAAATTGACAGATTTTCTGTCGTGCAAATCTTTTACAGTATTCTGTAATTCCAACTTAGTACTTGGTTCTAACTTGAATCGAATTGGTTTATTGTTTGAAAATGATCTGATACGATACGAATGATACGATTAGAACCAAAGAACATTATGACGTAGGCGAGTGACCTTAAACATTAAAATCTCGAAGCCTTGACAGTTGCGCCTCTTTATTATTTTTTACTCTGTCAACGATCTACTATTAGTTTGTGGGTTCTTCCCCTTAGCTCTTTGGCGTTGGGATCTTAAATTTGGATATGTATATGTAAATATTCCTGAACGCAGTTTAGGTTCTATGTTCTATTGATGATGAACGAAACAACGAACAGATCTTGACCTTGAGATAAACAATATTTATATCAAATCATCCATAATTCATTTGTGGATTGTGGAATGATAAACACAATTTTCTAATATTGTGCAATTCCAGGGAAGGGAAAATATCAAATAGTGCAAGTGATATTTATTGTAGAGTGACGACGCGCCCAAAAAGAACTAAATTTTCAATTTCTTGATAAGTACATACATATTGCGAGTACATCCACAATAGCGGCTATTTTTATCAAGTATGTTGGAGCCTGGGGTACGAGTTGTCAGGGGTCCTAACTGGTCATGGGAAAATCAAGGTAAATACATGTTTCAATTATTGTTGTTCATTGTATGTACGTTTTACAATGTTCTTTTAGATGGTGGCGAAGGATACGTAGGAACGGTATCTCAGATAGGCACCTCTGAGTCAGATAAAACAGTTGTAGTACAATGGGATAATGGAAATAGGATTATTTGTAGAGCTGGTTATTTGGATAAATATGATCTCCGAGTCATAGACAATGCACAAATTGGTAACGTTCAATCATTATTAATACATCTTATTTGGCTCATTAGTTGGTATTTAACTGGACTGTAGTAGATATTTATTTTATGCGTCTAATATGTTTGTTATAAGCAAGATTGTTTTCTTGAGATTAGATAAATGTGTCATGTTTATGATAGTCAGCTAGATCGTAGTAGCACTGATAAGTCTGTCGAAAAATTATAGTTCTAGAAACTGCCACACCTGCGTTAATGTTAATATAGGGTAACTATGTTGTTTTATTTGTTTACTTATTAATTAGTTTGACAGCTAATGTCAGATTCAAGATTCAAGGCTGAAAAGTGATGGATGAGTAACTGAGGAATCGTATTTGATTCAAATCTAAAATACCGATTGACACATGTTTATATTTTGGTACCTAAATGTGTACATTTACGAGCAGCCAATTTTGTGTTTCATGTTTTCTTATAAAACAAGGTGTAAACGGAGGCAATATTATTGCAATGATTTGTTCTAGGCGTTTCGCATCACAGATTTTCCTGCGATGGTTGTAATACTACTAATATATGTGGTATGAGATACAAATGTACCTATTGTTATGATTATGACTTGTGCTACGTCTGTTATCATGGAGGCAAGCATGACCTAACGCATAGTTTCAAGAGATTCGAATCGAGCAAGTCGCAGGGGTAAGTACCTACTTAAAGAAATAAATTAATTAGTAATAAAACAATGACGTTAATAGTATAATTAAATAATTATTAATTTTAAAATTTGTTAGGTAAATCGTGACACGTCACGTCCCGCCTATACTTAAGTTGCAGACTCTAGCAATGATCTTCTGTGCCTTTTATCCATTTTTTGACTTGTTTATTTATTCAGTAGCACAAGAGATTACAATTTGGATTTATATATTATAATATTTTTAATACTCCAAAAATAATGTAGACTTTTGTATTACAGAGTTGTTTTACCACCACGATTAAACGCGAGAAAATGTGAATTGATGGGAATTTTTGGAGGCGCCACAGTTATCCGTGGTTTCGATTGGGAATGGAATAACCAAGATGGTGGAGAAGGTAATCTTCTATTTGAATTGGTTTTGTTCGCAGTCTTGCTTATGTAACTGATTTTCGTATTAAAATTCCTGCAACGATGTTTATTATTTTAGGCAAATGTGGTCTTGTCTTGGATATTAGAGGTTGGGGACGAAAAAGCTGCAGATCAACGGCATTTGTGAGATGGTTTGATGCCAATACTGAGATTTACAGAATAGGTCATAAGGGATGTTGCGATATACAGTTCATTGAAGCAGCATCAGGTGGTTATTTTTATCCAGAGCATCTTCCAGTATTAGGTAAGATCTTGTTTGTATTAGAATTGCGGAGACGAGTTATATTTAGGTAATGTTTTTCCTCTAAAATGTAAATTAGCTGCCTGCGAACATTTTTTATCCGTGCAAGATATTTTCAGGTCAAAACGAGGAACAGATGGAGTTTACTCACATTATTGAAGCTATAGAACTACAGCAGGTTATTGATTTGGAAAGTAGCGAAATAAATTCACCGAAAGTAGAAGATCATATGGTAGAAGAAAACGTAGTAAGTAGGAATCAAGTTTTTTTTTACATTTCTTTATTATTCGAAAATATTTATTCTCTACTTCTAGCCAAAATTATTAAGTAAAGCATAAATAAAGAGACATTTCACATGACAAGCAAAAAAAACAAAAATAAACTATCGGTTTTCAATATTTTCTTTGTAGCGCTACTTCAAATTTAGGGAACTTTTAGTATATTCAATAAGGCGAATGTAATATCCATGCTAGGTTGATTAGGTACCACAATAAAAAGAAAAAACTTGGAAATACATTTATTTGTTTCTAGGTTGAAGAACCAGAAACACCTGAACCAACAAATTCAGCTTCCGTTCACTTAGGCCCAATTGCATCTGCTTATGCCACAGAACTATTACGTTATAAACTTGTCGACTCGTTCGAGCAAGAGCTATATCTTATTGATGTGTTTTCCGGATTGACGGATCAGCTTGGAGATAAAGTGAGTAATAAAACAAGTAGGATTTGTTTTGTCATAATGATTGTCCCTTTACAGACACTTAAAGAAATGTGGGAGATTTTAAAGTATATGACGGAACTACTGCCACAGCCTAATATTATTGACAGAAGGCCTAACTACGATTTTATTAAAAAATCTGTTAAACTAGGAATGAGCTATCTCGAGGACAGGTAAACTAAATATCCGCCCTCATTGATGGGTTACAATTTACGTGCATTTTTTTATTTTTAGATTTAGAGCCTTTATGAGAGAAGTAACAAATGAAAGTACTATCGGATCTGCCAGCAATATGCATCCCATCACTTATTTAGTGCATAAGTTTGTTGGGGTGCGGTTGCAGGGAGAATATTTAGGTTTAGTAAATGAGACGCTAGGCGGTCGTCCACTGTGGCCGATGATTTATTATTGTCTTCGAGCAGGCCATGTAGGTGGAGCTATCATCTGCTTGGAGGGAATACATTTACCAGAACTCGAGGATATTTCTTATCTCCTTAAGTCTAAAATCATCGGTCTACCTGACCCAGAAGCAGATATCCGAATGGAAAATATGAAATACGAGTATAGAACAGTTGTCAGAAATAGCACGGACCCATTTAAGAGAATTGTTTGGGCAGTTCTGGCTGGCATTGATGAAATGTCTGAGGCAGCCAGGACTGTAGACGATTATCTTTGGTTTAAATTAAGCCAAACTTGCACAGATCATCGCCCCGACGTAACCAAATACGAAGATTTGCAGGTACGTGGAAATCAAAGTTTTATGTTCATTTTACTAATTCTGAAAGTTTCAGTACGCAATATTGGAAAAAGGAGAATTACATTACGATTCCACTCTCGTGTACTTTAAACTTTTGGCATTGACCCGACAGTTTGAGGCAGCCATTGACTTCTTATATAGAACGGATACGTTCAGAGTGCACGCTGTTCATATGGGAATAGCTCTCCATGAGCTGAATATGCTAGCTTGCATTGATTACAGTACCTCACCACTTCGTAAGTAACCCATATTTATCACCCTTACCAATAGTATGTAGATATGTATATATTTTTAGTATGAAAGCAACTGCATGTTTTATTTTTCAGTCTCCGTTAACCCATCAGATTGCAAACTAGAACGACTGAATTTCGCACTACTAATAAATAGTTACGTTAGTAAATTTGGGGCTGATTGCCTGAATGAAACGCTGCATTACTTGTCTTTCTTGAAGGGGCATAAGAACTCAGAAGGGCGAGATTTATTTGAAATCGGCGTTGCTGATTTGGTTATTGGGACGAAGGAATATAAAAAAATTTTAGGACATGTTCGGAGGGACGGCAATAGAAGCCCTGGGTTGCTAGATCAATTCACAAATGCCGGAACTTTCACCGAAAATTTAGGTCAAAGTCTGATCGGTAAGGACCATTGGGAAGAAGCGCTTGAATTATATAATAGTGTAAACGTAAGCGAGTCCTTGCTTTCGTCATGCAAGAAAAAGTAAACTCTTTTTTTGTAGTTGCACGATGGTGTACTAATGGTTATGTGCAAAATGCTGGCAAAAGTTGCGCATCTGGAGAGTCAACCAGGTTCACTTAGGAATAAAATACAAGACAGGGCAATGATCTTTGATGAATTATTTTCTAACGATTGTTGCAATACTGACGTAAATATTCGTGATTCTTTCATTAAGTTGAGAGGTCTTCTTTCGTTCTTCGATTTGTATCGTGACAGACAATACCCAGAAGCGTTAAAGGTAAGCTAATAATAATAATAATAAAGCGTTCTTGTCGGTATCGCCTTTAATTTCGCTTAGAAATTAATAAGATTTCTTTCTATACAAAAATACCAAATTTCGTCCAACACGTCACTTTCCGAAAGAATCCATCAATTTAATTTTCCTTTTTAAGGCACTGAATGATCTGAAAATTGTACCGTTAAGATTGGAGGAAGTTGAGGAAAGACTTAGAAATTTTAAGAATTTTGTGGAGGACCTTGGCAAAGTTATGCCATACGTTTTGTTGGCAACAATGACTATTTTAGGAGTACAGTGTGATAAAATTAAATGCACTGACGGACCGATGGACCAGGTATCGCATTTTTAAAATATTTATCAAACTCATTGCAATATAAAATATGAAAGAATGAATGAATATTTTACAATTTTTTACAGCATCTCCAGTGTGTATGGGAGCAAGCGAATTGCATTACTAACTTCGCCGAAAGGTTGTCTAATGTAATCACCGAGGATACAACGAACAGATTGTTTCAAATGGAAATATTAATGCATTAGTGAAGATGTGCCAGTTAAATAAGTTTTATCTATATATATTTTATTATTTTATCATTTAAACGCTTAGTTGTATTTGTTTACTGTTTCAGACAGTAAATTGCATGTTTTATAATAATTGATAAGGGTATACAATTTTGATTTATGTTTAATCCAATTTTTTAGGAGTTAACAATAATTAGTTAGTGGTATTTTTAAAGAGAATGGCTGTGAAACAAACAGTCTTGTAGATATAAACAAATTGTTTGTAGCTTTATAAAGGAAATATTTCATAGTGGTGAAAAAATAACAGTTGTAAAAATAATGTCGCATGAATTATTCAACAGACAAAAAACAAAAAACTGATTAATTTCTTACAGTCCATACTTTAAAATTTCACAAGTTAATTTTTTTTTTTTAATTACGCAGGTTCATTTTTTTTTCGATTAATCAATTAACGTTAACGTCAGTTATTTATTCTAGGTGTAACATTTATAATTTGTTGACAATACATACAACTAAATGATTTTTTTTTCATCTAACGTTTCTTTTAAGATTAGATATTTTGTATTTACAGAATCGTGCCTAAAGGCAAGTTAAGTAAACACCAATTTATTGTTTATCACTACAAAATTTTCATAATAAATTAAGTTGTTCGAGTAACTCAATTTTGTGCAAACCAAAATTTAATATTCCAAAAAGAAAAGTATGCAGTTTCGTTTTTAATTATGGACATCAAATAAAAATATCTAATTTATAAGGAAACTAACTATTATTTATCTGCTAATATTTTATATTCTTTTGATATAAAAAAATATAGAAGTTATTATATTCTTATATAAATATGTTATGTGTTATTTTTATAATAAAATTTAAATAAAAATACCTTATTTTTACAAATTCCTAATCCTAATAATATATCTTATTTGAAAACAAACAGTGGGAATAAAGTTAATTATTGAAATAGTTGTGTGTCCACGTTTGTTCCATTGTGATTGCCTTCTGCGCGTGCTCTAAGTACTTGGATTTGTGATGTGTTTACTTTCCACAGTCACTAATATCAGTGACTATAAATTTGTCCCATTATAACTGTCCAATAAGTGTTGATTCAACCACCATTAGATACTGTCCTAAAATTGCAAAAATCCCTTATGTCCCTTACCATTCAATTATATGATCTGATCAGTTGCCGTCCTCTGTGATCTTGCCAGTCATTAATGGAATGCGCGTATATTTTAAAGTCCTCTGACTGACTCCTCTATAACAGGGCAAAATGAAGGCATTGATTGTTGACCACCGTTCTTGTATATATTATACAATTTGCTTGCCTTAACGCCTTTAATACTCAAATATTGTTAGATAATGTTTTTGCAGTGGTAACGCGTTACACTACAGATAGTGATACAAATAAATAATTATAAATATTCAAAAACTATATTAAAATACACAAAACTAAAGCGTAAAGTGATTATTTTGCACTAATATTCAGTATAATTGCGATAAACGATAATTTTGTAAAAATAGACGTCAGTACGAATTTCAGTTCCCCAACGATGTGGTGGATATGCTATGGCCTGTTATGGAGGACGAAAAATGACTCATGGCTGATTTCCTTTTTATAGTTTTTATTTCCTGATCCGCTCAGTTCTGAAGTTCTGCGTCTTGTGATGTCTCTGACGTCAGTGACACCGTAGTGAATTTGATGTACTTCTACTGTCAAAATGACAATAATAAACAACTTTCTCAATAAATTATAGATATTTGAAACGAAAATAATATGGTTAATTAAACGTCGCCTCAAGGTTAATCACGAAATTCGCCAAGGAGAAATTAATTTAATAAATGCTTTGTATATCTAATCCATTGATTGTACACCCCTTTTAATTTGCATAATATACAAAGGCAATATCAGCAGGATATATTGTCAAGTAAAGTAGGTATGCTAACTCCTGGAGTAAGGATTGTAAGAGGCCCCGACTGGTCGTGGGGGAATCAAGGTAAGTGCAGTTTTTCATTGTTCTGTGGTTTTTAAGAAAAAATTTGTTGCTAGATGGAGGCGAAGGCCATGTAGGAACGGTATGTGAAATAGGAAAGTCTGGCACCGTTGGATCTCCAGATAAAACTGTGGTGGTACAATGGGACAACGGGACTCGGACCAACTATAGGGTTGGATACTTGGGGAAGTATGATCTCCGTGTTATAGATAATGCACAAATTGGTAAGAATACTACTCTTGATTGTCACTTTGGTATATAAGCATAGACATACACTACATAAGTTGTTATTTTGTTTCTTATCGATAGCGTGTGTGGAGCTGAATTCCTTAAAATTTTTTGCCAATGCTCGTATACCGTTACAGCGCACCAGGAGTTTATTGTTTTTAAATAGTTTTTGATTTCAAAACTTCCAAATAAACCCCGTGTGCAACATTATTTTTTTAGATATATGTCTAACAGGCTTTATATGTGATGAACTTGGTCAGTAGGTCTTCGGGCATAATAGACTCTTTCGTCAATCTTCCATAAATTATAAATTGTATAATTCATGAACAAGTACTGGCAATTATTATTCATGATAATTTAAGCGATGACTAATATTTTAATAATTTGGCGAATTGTAAGTCACAAGATTTTCAAATTTAGATAAGGACAGTTAAGATTGTTTAATGAATAATACGAACAGTGGGCATTTAAGATAACAATGATGTACATATCATGCTATATTAAACTGAGGGGTAGTTTAAAATCAATAAATTATACAGGAAGAATTATGATGTAATTAGAAGTATTTGTTTTATGTTATCTGCTTACTGTCTGATAATGAGTTGGTAGGTAAATAATACCTGCTTTGGACATCATTTGGAAGATTTTAAGTTGTTAGTTGTTTAGATATGTTTGAAGCGAATTTGTGTAAGTTTATTTGCAATATATCGTAATCTTTTATGTTACGAGAAAATCTGATCCGAACAACCATCTTGTATAAGATTTCCTTTAAATATACACTGCGATCAGTTGATGCCTGGTTGAAAAATGTCACTTGGATAGATTATTTAATTAAATATGAAATCACATAATCATAATCACGTATGGTTAAATTATTATTTTTTTATCCATCTTTGGCTTACTTTTGATATTGAATCGTTCTTAGTTCAGTTAGATGTTGGGTCTCATATTTTGTCTATATTATAATTCGATTGCGTAAATATAAAGTATTTGTTAACCATAACAATAAATGTTACCCAATTGTTTAATTAAAACATTTCGTTATTTCCTTACATCCCTTATATTGTCTTTAAGGTCATGAATTAAATACAGTGTTTAATAAGAATGTCATGGGCAAATCATGTATTAAAAATATTATCTTTTTACCCAACCTTGAATCAAAACAATTATTTAGTTTCATACAGTTAATTATTATGTTTTAATGTGTGAAATTGTAAATAAAAGTTGTTGCAATCTCAACAGTGTAATGCCTCATGTTATAGGTGTCAAGCATCCAAATATTGTTTGTGACGGATGCGATAGCCAGGGCATAAGTGGGATGCGTTACAAATGCACTATTTGCTACGATTACGATTTGTGTTACATGTGCTACCATGGGGATAAACATGACTTAAGTCATAACTTCAAGAGATTCGACTCTGCCACTTCCTTAGGGTGAGTAAAGTTGTTTTTCATAAGTACTTTAATTGTGATTTTTTTCTATTCTCGCAACAGTAATAATTATGATTAATTTTGAGTTGAATGTTTAAAAAAGTATTTGTTGGCTATTGGGACGAGAACAGTGAGTTTACTTTAAAATCATCATGTTTGTTAGTATGTAAGTATGAGTCAGTCGAAATTGAGACGTAATATTGTGTGGCAATGTAACGAGTCATCTTTATTATTAATTTGTTGTTTCGACTGGGGCGTGTATCTGTCAAAAAAATCTAGTTGTTTACTTTGTACCTCGGATTTTTTATTTAAAAAAAAAATAAGGATTAGGAACGCTCCGAAATGCAATACTTAAAAATAATATTATTGTATTAATGAATTTTTTTGATCGTCTACTTAGATATATATTATCTAAATATAGACATAAACTAGATTTTATCAGTAAAAATAATAAACTTATCAGGTAAATCTTGCATGCTTTGCCTAAATTATTCTACTTGATAAAGAACACTTAAAAAAATGAGGGAAGTATATTCAGGAACTTAACACAAACCAACGACTATAATAGCGGTCACCATTCTGAATGGTCTATTTTAAATTTCACATTCTGACAGTCACCCCGTATAAAAGGTGTCCATTATGATTAAAACTTTTTTAATTATCGATTACGTTAAATAAAAAAGCTCTTTGTTTTTAATCTGCATTTGGCCTTGAACACTTTGTAAATTAAATAGTCTTTGGAATTTTAAAAATTTTATAATGCACTTAACTCATATCTACGATTTAATTAGACTAAAATAATAATAATAATAATAATAAAAATTGTCCTCGTTCTTGATTAGAAACTTGTGTTCAGTTTTGTATTTTTTGTAAAAAAAACTTGCTCTAATATTACAGAATCGATGTTCCCCCACGTCTAAATGGCAGAAAGTGTGAATTAAAAGGTATTTATGTTGGAGCCAAAGTTGTACGAGGATTTAATTGGGAGTGGGGAAACCAAGACGGAGGAGAAGGTAATATAGCAAAAATATTATAAATAATTTGTTTAATGGTTAATTTGTTTTAAGACATCAATAATTGGCCCAAAAATATACAATCTTGGATAATAATTTCCTTTACTTTTTTAAGGAAAAATTGGTCGTGTTTTGGACATTAGAGGATGGGACAATGAGAGTAGTCGCTCCGTAGCAAACGTGCAGTGGTTTTCGGGAAATACGAATGTATATAGGTTAGGACATAAGGGAAATTGTGATATAAAATTTTTGGAATCAGCCTCAGGCGGTCATTACTATCCAGAACATCTTCCAGTGTTAGGTAAGTTATATTTTATATCTTATCGAAGCTTCTGATTCACCAACAATAATTCAAAGAGGGAGTTACTAATTTATACGAAATCTTTCAGGCCAAAACATAGAACAAACGATAGTGCGCCCAATTAGGTCAGGACCGCCACCGTTCGGGGTCGGCGATAAAGTTCAGGTTACTGTCTCTGTCGACCAACTCAAAGCTATGCAACAGGGACACGGCGGGTGGAATCCTAGAATGGCTGAGGTACATTATCACATAACAAAATACATATCATTAAATTTTATGCTTACAAGTAAATTGTTTCTGCTTTTTTTATCTAGTACATTGGGAAAGTAGGATCTGTTCATCGTGTAACAGATAAAGGCGACATTAGAGTCCAGTACGAGGGTTGCAACAACCGCTGGACGTTCAACCCTGTCGCCCTACACAAAGTCAACAGTTTCGCTGTCGGGGACATCGTTAGTCTAATCACGGATGTGGAAAAAGTTAAAGAGCTGCAAAAGGGACACGGGGAATGGATAGAAATTATGAGAAACGTAAGGACAATTTCTATTAAAATCTGACAGGCTGTTTAACGACTTTTTTTTGTAGTCGCTCGGAAAGTTGGGAAAAGTGTTAAAGGTGTACTCAGATGGTGATTTGAGGGTGCAATTGGATGGGCACGCTTGGACTTTGCATCCGCAATGCGTAAAGATTATACCAGGAAGCGCGGCTGAACTGGCAAATACCATGCACGCAACGCAAAATCAAAGACAGGAACCTTCAAGTAAGTCACAAAAATGTTTATTTTTATTAATATTATAACTCATCGAATCGAGCGCTTATTATTTGATATTATAGTTCAGTGGTCTCCTGCAAATCAAGCGGACGTACAAACCAACGGCGTGGCAGATCAGCTAGTGAGAGCAGCAGCTCAAGGCCATCTAGAAACTGTACAAAGATTACTAGAAGGCGTGCCCCGTAACATGGTGGATATGCGCAGTAGTGGCAAAACTGCATTGCAAGTGGCAGCGCATCAGGGCCACTCTCCAGTCGTTAAACTGCTGCTGCACGCCGGAGCCTCCGTAAACGCCAGTGACAACGACGGAGATACTTGTTTGCATTATGCGGCGTTTGGCAATCAACCTGAGGTGAGGCATTTTGTATTTGTTGCGTCCATCACCTCGTACATTAAACTCTTAATTGCAGGTGTTAGATTTACTCATTAAGTCTGGTGTCGAGTTAAACGTTGCCAACCGAAGCGGTTGCACTGCTTTACATATAGCGGCCCACAAGCAACCGGCTAGATGTATCCAAATACTGCTAGCAGCAGGCGCCAATCCCAATTGCACCGATCTATATGGCGACACAGCCCTGCACGATGCCATCGGCAAGGACAGCTATCAAGTGATTGAATTACTTTGTATGGCGCAAGGTAAAACTGATTGTTAATATAAAAGTATTGACTGTATCAGACTAACTTTTTAGGAACTGATTTTACTCTACGCAACAAACGGGGCTTTAACGTGTTACACCACGCGGCTCTGAAAGGAAAGAATTTTGCAACTAGGAAACTATTAAGCGTTGCAAGACAGTTGGTGGACGTCAAGAAGGACGATGGATTTTCGGCTTTGCACCTTGCCGCATTGAACGGACATAAGGATGTTGTGGAAACGTTGGTCAGGGCGGGCCAGGCTGATATTGATTTACGAAATAACAGGAACCAGACTGCTCTTTTGCTCGCTGTGAGCCAAGGTAGGAAATTGGTAATATTAAGTGAAAGTATCATTGTTGGAAAATATTGTCTGACACTCTTTGCATAAAGAAACAAATTTTTGACATCAAAAATTTTTTCATTTTCGTCAGGCCTTTCTAGTATAAATTAATTATCAATATTATCACATTATCTAACATAAAAAAAATATTGCCGTTAAGAGTGAGATTTTAAAATTTGTTGCAGGTCACAGTGGCGTGATCGAATTACTTGTGAAACTAAAAGCCAACATAAATGCCAAAGACGAGGATGAGGACACTGCCCTGCACATCGTCCTTATTAAAAGAACCCACTTGAACGGCGAAGTTAACCAAGAAGACAGTCCAGCGATTCATTCAATTTACGAGAGTATTAGCCATGTTACCGAAAACAGGCTGGCAATCGCCATTGCTTGCCACCTTATTCAGATGGGGATTGACTTGGACGCATTAAATAGCAAAAGCCAGTCAGCGCTTAACCTTTTGCAAGATTCCAATTTGCAAGAGTTATTGAAAAGTTACAAGCCAACAATTGACAACAATCAAACGCAACAAAATACTCAAGAAACGTACAATCTCGAAACTCTTACGTTAAACGAGCCTAGAGAGGGATATAATTTGACAGACAATACGCCGAAAAGCAGTCCAGCTAGAAATCTAGTAAACGAGGATCAGAAGAACACTAGGCGGAGCCGGCAAAAAAATGACAAGGCATTGGATATAGGGAGTACGTCACAAGAGAACTCCCCTAATCACAAGAACCACTACTATCAAAACGAAATTGTCGCAAGTAAACCGGTGGAGTGTTTAGTGTGTTCCGAATTATCCGAAGAAAACGTGAAGTTGGAACCATGCAACCACAAACCTGCTTGCGAAGACTGTTCTTCCAGAATGAAGAAATGTTTGCAGTGTGGCGTGCTCGTCCAGAAACGAGTAACTAAAGATGGCAGGATTATTCCCGCGAAAAGTAGACAGCCCAGCGCTGAACGTATGCGGTATTTGGAATGCAAAATAGCCGAAATAGAAGAAAGTCATGCTTGTAGTATCTGCATGGAAAGGAAGCGTAATGTAGTATTTCTTTGCGGGCATGGTACTTGCTCTAAATGTGCGGATACCCTGAAAACCTGTCACATGTGTAGGAAAACGATTACAAAGAAAATTCCTATTTATTAGTATTTATTTTTGTCATTTAGGCATTAATCATTTTACTTTATAAGATAACTTAAAATTAAGTTGTAAGATAACTGTGATTCATGTATATTTTTTTGATTTAATTAATAATCAAATGTCATTCCTAACAAGAAGTTATATATTTGACTGAAATAAAATCATATTATTAGGCTTACTGTTTTATTCGGCTGTCTCTCAAGTCTCGATTAAAGACTAAAGAGACATTTTCTAAAGAGGAAAATTAGAACATTTTTTGCTGTTGAGTTGGCAACACTTGATTTAATATCTTTCGATTTAGATCGAAAATAGTGATGGGCATAATCGAGTATTCGAGTGATTCTAATAATTCGGTTGACAGTCATTCGAATGATGTGGTGAGCTCTCCAGATATCTCGAGTTACATACATGAATAATCGAATGAACGATTATTTTTCAATCGAACGCGCCCATCTGGATCACAAATGCGGTTCCGTGCCAACTAAACTTCGTAGAAGATGAAGAAGAAGAAAGTTTGTTAAACGTGAAAAAGTGACAGATCACTGCCCGTTAATCGTTAATGATCAAAACATTTCATTATTTCAATTCACGTTCATTATTTGGAGGCAGTCAACGTAAATTTCGCACATAAAATGGGTAAGTTATAATTATTTACTATTAAAAAATGCACAACGCGTGTTTTTTCAGCTTTCAAACTGAGTTATAGTTTCGAAGGAAACCCCAAAAACAGACCAGAGCAAAATTTGTCTGGTGCAAGCAAAAAGTTAACTAGAGACGTGCTTCTTCAAAAGACCCACGAAGAAAGGCGAAAACGACAAGTAAGAATGTAATGTCTCTCAAAGACAGGTTTTTATTAGATATGCATTTCCGTAGGAACAAAGGCTTAAACTACAAAGTGCGGAATTACTACAATCACATATTCGAAGTTATCTTGTGAGGACACACGTAAAGGAAGAAGAAAGACGTCTATTTGATAGCCAAGAAACCACCGCTCCTTTGCAGATATTGCTCTCAAAGCTGCTATTTTTCTACAATTCTAAAGATGATAAATTAAGACTGGTATGCTTTTTTGCAATATATTTTTATGTATACAGGCCAGAAGCCTATGGTGTTTATGGGGAATATAATGAGATCGTAGAGACAAACGTATATATTTCACGCATATAGTTAAGTGACGGAAACTTTAAAATTCATAGTGTATCGCGTGTAACGGAAACTCTGTGTTGGTCATTATATTCGCCAATAAGTGTGTAAGCTGTTTGTGAATGTCTAAGTAATACCGTAATGCTTTTAGTTTAAAATATCAGATCGTCTTGTCAGTCAACACAAGGATGTGTTAAGATATATGGATGCGGACTCATCGTTTTGTTGGTTAATTAAACGATTTCTTGTTTTATGTTTAAAAACTCTGTACGACACCGATATGGTTAGAGTTTTGATGAAGTCGCTATATATTTTTACTAATAATGCTCAAACTTTGGAATATTTAATTAGGAAAGGTAACGATAAAGCGTGACAGGAATATCGGTTAAAATTTTACTTTACTGTTTTGCTTATAGGTTATTATGGGTATTTACGTAGTTTCTTAGAGAGCAACGATAAGGAACTCTTAGGCCAAGCAATGGTTCTTATCCATAGGCCATTTAAGTACCTGTACGAAATGCAACATTCACGGGATATCGCTCTGTCGGAATTTTGTTCCGGCTTCTTGAAGCCACCCTTAACTAACAATATAAAAAATCTTCTTATCCCATATCTCAAGAGTAAGAAGGACTTGCCATTTGACATGATAATTTGCTACCTTAACAGTGGTTTCCATTTCGAAAGTACGAATAGTTTATTCTATTGCATCCTCGCTTTGGAACCGGACGAGTATGGTAAGGCATCTTTTTCATAATAGCGTTAATAAATTGCAAATTGTATAAATTTCCATTTCAGAGCCTAATTGTGATAGCATACAAGTTTTGTCAAAACTGAGTTTAAATATTCATAAACTGAAACCTTCCTGTGATTTAACGACTGAAGATAGTGATGATGAAGATGACATAGAAATATCTGACGAGCAGTTGTTGCTTTCCGAATATTTGAATATAATGAACAAGCCTGAGAAAGTTAGGAAGTGGTTACATTTCTTTGAGCTCAATAGCGACAACGAGCAAGTTTTAACATCATTCACTCAGTTGTGTCATAATCTTTTGTTAGTTTATAAAGATTCTATAAGGAAGTACTTGTAAGTAAAACATTCTTTAGTCATATAGTAGCATTAACGCCCTTAATACATAAATGATGGTAAACCATGTGACTACAGAATTAGGCAACCAGATATACACCTATGGTATTATACATATATTTTTGACTTTTCAACAAAACTGAGATGTTTGCCAATAACATCAAATTTCCCAAAACCTACACAGTTCAAAAATATGTTCATAATTCTCTCGCTTCTAATGGTTAATAGAACGTTTAAAAGAACTGTGACATCAGTAGCTTAGGGCTCTATATTTTTTCTCTTTTAGACTGTTGTACAAGCTTGGTTTAAATAGTACGTTTTTAAATAAACTGTGGTTGGTTATAAATAAGAATCAACATGGGGATTTGCAAATGAGAGGGTCCTGCTTCATTTCTTGGAAAGAATGTCACACTACATTATCCGTGTTTTGTGATATGTTCACGTTTTACACAGAAACTTTAACAGACAGAGGTTAGTATAAAATACAATAATTATAACCTGAATTCTTTAATTGATTTTTCTCTACAGAAAACTCCGATACTAGCGAAACGTTCTCCAAAAATGATTTGCATTACATGTCCAAGTTGTTGAAAACTGTTGCTACAGACTTAATAGAGGTGGCGTTTCCGATGTGCAGATCTAGTGCGGTAAGTATTACGCGTTAGCGGCATAAAATGCAGTTTTATTCTTCTGTTGAATTTTTAGATTCCTGCGACACCAGAAATACTCCATTTATATAGATCGTGTTTAAATTGCGTGAAAATGCTGTACATGTTGGACATGAGAAAACAATTTTGTCCGCCTGGGTTTTGGACAGCCAAAAAAATACATATTTCTCAAGATTTATCGCGGAAGAATTATTTATCCAAGTCGATCGTGTCATTCCATGGAGTAGTTACTGACAGAGATGGTAAGTACAGCGATTGTCGTTTGTTACATGAATTATATATCATTATCAATAAATATTATGAAATACATAAATAACAACCGATTGTCTTCATTTCAAATTATATAAATAATAATAATGTTTGCTAACAGAAGAAGAACATCTGCCTCCGCTATCTACGATTGAGCAGCGTTCTCTGGCCATTCTCGAGGAATTACCTTTCCTGATTGCCTTCAATACGAGAGTTTTGCTGTTGAGAGACTTATGTAGATACAGCCTGGGAGAAAATGATTATCAACGCATGCACCACGAGCTACTGAACGACAGTACCATCGTTATACGAAGGACACACCTTTATGAGGATGCCTTTGATAAGATTTCAACTAAAAGCGGTAAGCTATTGAATTCGTGCATCTGGTTCACGACGTAAAAATAAATTCTATTTTAGAGTCTGATTTGAAACACAAGGTGAGAATTCAGTTCATCAACAATGTTGGGTTGGAGGAAGCCGGTATTGATGGAGGAGGGATATTTAAAGAATTTATTAATGAGGTGCTGAAAACTGCTTTTGATCCCAACCGGGGCTTCTTCTTATTAACTGCTGATAATACGTTGTATCCAAACCCAAATGTGCATCTTATAGTGGAAAATTTTACCGATCATTATCATTTCATTGGACGGTTGGTCGGAAAGGTAAGGCAGATCTATTCTTATATTTCTTTAGCTCACGCAGTAACTTGTTTATTTTAGGCAATTTTTGAAAATATCTTGGTTGATTTACCCCTAGCCGAATTCTTTTTGGCAAAATTGTTGGTGGATAGAGCTAGCGCACATTACTTAAAATCGCTAGATCCTGTGTTGTATAGAAATCTGTTGTATCTAAGGGACTACTCTGGAGACGTCAGCGATTTGGGACTGGATTTCACTACAGTCAACAATGATTTAGGAGAAACGAGGGTATGTTCGTCATTTCTGTCTGATATTTATAAAACTACTATTTTTGATGGTAGGTAATGGACCTGAAGCCAAATGGCAGAAACATTCCTGTAACAAATGAAAATCGTCTAGAGTATATCCAGAGGTTAGCGGATCTGAAATTGAACACGCAGCTGAAGAAACAGTGCGCTGCCTTTCGGGACGGGCTTAACAGTGTCGTGCCGCTTATGTGGCTACGATTGTTTAACCACAACGAATTGCAAGTTATTATTGGCGGGGACACACAGGAAATCGATCTTAGCGATTTAAGGGCGCACACCGTATATGGAGGTAAGATAACTAACATGTACAAGGTTTATTTTAGTCAATAAGAAAAAAAAAAGTATTTGTTTTTTTGTTTTTCCTGAACTGTTGGAATTTATTACAAAAAAACGAGCAAAAAATAATAAATGGGCATCAGAAACAACTTTTTTTAAAAAACTGTAACCAAGTGTCGCAGCGTTTTAAAAATACTCCGACGTGATCCATTTATAGAAAACGAAAGTTTTTAAATAAAGAAATTTCACGTATCTGATACTCATTTTCTTTTGTTCCTGATAAAAGTTCAGCGATAAAATCGAAGCAAAATAATATATTGTTTTTCAGGTGAATTTAGCGTAGATCACCCAACTATCCTACTATTCTGGAAAATTCTACATAAATTTACAGACATCCAAAGAAAACAGTTGCTCAAATTTGTAACAAGTTGCTCTAGACCACCACTACTTGGATTTAAGGTAAGTTTTTATATCTATAATAAGTTCCATGCAACTCTTTGTAATGGGAGACGTTCCTTGTATAATCTGTTTATTGCATATTGGTACACTTCCATGTTGTCATTATAAATGTGCGCCAGTTTTGCTAACTAAACAGTTACATTTAAAATAACAATTTGAATCAAAACAGCTGAAACTGGCTTCAAAATTTGACAAACTTTCAAATAAATATTTTTTTAAACAAACACTTCAATATAATGCGTGATGCGCACGTGACATGACGACTAACCTCAAAAATATGCGTTTTCTAAAGTTTTCGAATGTCAATTTTATCAAAATTTTTGCCTGGTTCCTGTACTATCAAATAAAATATTGTTCAGAGTATTATTAATAAAATTTAAATCGCCCTAGTCCTAATCTAATAAAATAAGATGTTTTTTATAGGTTGGAATTCCAACCTACAATAATTATTATCAGTCTATTTTTAGAAATCCAACAATATTGAAACTTTATAAATCTACTGTCTGAGAGAGTTTTTAAATGTTACAATGAATCCAAGCCAAAACTACAAAAATTTATATTAAAATTGAAAATAAATTTGTAAAAACTAAAAATTTAAGGTTATGTTAGTCATATGATGCATAGGATCAATAGGTGCTATCCAGTGTGAAAAATGTCCCTCTTTTGTGACCTCCCTTTCCTAGAATGAATTCCATATTCACCACTCTACCACTGGCACTTTTTTAATTTATGCCACATCTTTTCTACTTGGTCAATGTTATAGGAATTGAACCCCCAATTTTGCATACAATCCTCTGGTACAGAAAACCGAATGCCGACAGCAAGCACTTGCTTAAATTTATTGAAAATCCCTATTATAAGAGATGAAGACACGCTCAGGACCAAATTACTAGCAGCAATCGAACAACAGGCAGGTTTCGAATTGTCTTAAGAATTTTATAATCACAAAATCTTACTTATCTTCTTTTTGTAAAAAATATATTTATTAAAATGTACATAAATGAAATAAAATGTTGTACCATTTGAACATCAGGTTTTATCATTGAATCCAAAGACCACTGAAAATTACGACCTGTCCCTTTATAGTTAATTCGCCCAACGTTTTTAAAAATAATACAATTTGTTTGTTTTTATTTGTGTATTTTCATATGAGTATTTAAAGTACTAGTTTGAGCAAAATTTTTGCAGCAAATGTTGCATTCGTACGGCCGCTCGCCGGTGTGAACTCTTAAGTGAATTCTCAGAGTAGAATTTGCACTAAATGCCTTTCCGCAATCCCCACAAATAAAAGTTTTTTCCCCCGTGTGGGTCTTTATATGGCATTCCAAGGTACTTCTGGTTATAAAACTCTTATCGCATAACTGGCAGGGGAAAGGACGTTCACCTGCAACAATTAGAATTTTAAAAACTGAACTATTTGAATATAAATTACTAACCTGTGTGTTGTGACTTGACGTGGATTTTCAGGTGTGTCGTAGTTATGCACTTTTTTCCACAAAATGAACATTCATGCTTTGGTTCTTTTTTTTCTCCTGTATGTGTCCTTAAGTGCTCCTCGAGGGAATGTTTCGCTGTGAACGCTCGAGCACACACGTTGCATATAAAATCTTTTTGTTTTGTGTGTTTATATTTGATATGCGATTTCAGTTGACCTTGCAAAGCAAAGGTTTTTTGGCATTCTGAGCATTGGTAAGGTTTCTCACCTAAAATATAACTATAAAGCTATGTGGTAACTATATAATCAACGTGGAAACAGGAGAGAAACTAACCGGTATGTGTCCTCGTATGTATTTTTAATTGATAGCTATCAACAAATGACTTTTCACATATTTCACATATAAATTTCTTTTCATTGGTATGTGTCTGAAACAAAAAAAGCAAAGCAATTGTCAGATAACGGGCTATGTGTAATAAATCGAAGGAAATTAAATATTATATTGTATAGACAATCGTAGCTTCGAAAAAATGTATAAATACCTTTTTAATATGATTCCTTAAAAGTAGGGCCCTAGTAAATGATCTAGGACAAAGTTCGCACTTGAATGGTCTCTCGCCTGTGTGCATCCTCATATGCTCGACTACGTTAAATTGTTTATAAAATGTTTTTCCGCAAACACTACACGCAAAATTTCTAGAATTGTAATGCCTTTTCATATGGTCAGTCAAAGTTTGAGACCTCTTGAACTGTTTACTGCATTTTACACACTCGTATGGTTTTTGTTCGTGATTCTTGTCATCAGCGATTGATTGCTCTGATAAAAGTTTTACATAACATCGTTCATAATCAATATCCTCAGTATCTTTAATATTTTCTGCGTTACTATCGAGACCACTTTCTGACATTATACATGGTGTAGGATCTTCAACGTGTTCAAGACTTTCTTGGCAAGTATTTTCGTCGTTAGATATAATATCCGATTCGTTTATATACTCGGTAATAACGTTAGAAAAGAGATTTGGAATACATGTTTGATCTTTATCGTCTTCCAGATTACTAGTGAGGAAACACATTTCCTGTTCAACATTGTACGTCCTTTTTTCAATTTCAAGTTTTTGCTGTATTAACCAGTGACCGATTTTGAAAGACTCAACTATTCGTCGATTAAAGTTATACCATTCATTTAGTTTTTCTAGACAATCGATACACAAAAAGTGAGATTTATCCTCTTCCAATAACTACAAAGAATGTAATATACATTTTGGAAAGAGGCATACTAAAAATGTTACCTGTATTGACGCACAATTCAGCACATTTTCTATTCCTGATTCACTTATCATTACCATCTCATTTTTTATCGTCAAACAAATTCGGCAAATCTCATCAATCTTATAATGCTCATATTGCTTTAAATTGTCCATTAATTCTAATTTCGTAATTTGTAAATGAATCACAGAAATAAAATAGATTCAGAGGTTAAATAAATGACATGACAAAAGACCTGTTACGTTTGAACTACGAGTCACTGAGTCAGTCGAACTACGTTTCCACAGATTTTCCAAAGCCAACCATTGAACCATTAATTAGTGTATATAGGGTTGCCTAATTCAATAGTCATAATGGTTTTCAATCACTCATGAACTCATACTTTACTCTTATTGAAATACTCAAAAAATTAAAAACCATTGCAACTTCTATTGTATAGAACATCAATTTTATTAACAAAATTTTGGTACAAAATTATTACATATATGTTTTAATTTTTCTCCTGTGTTATATACGATCTGATTATTAATATATTAGGTATATCACAACACATTTTTTTATTTATCGCCTTAGATGAAAGTCGCCTCTTTATACAGTAAAATGAAATTAATATTAATTTACATTATTGTGAGTCCTCATATGTTGCTTAAGTCCAGCGCTTTGGATAAATGTACTATTACAAATGCTGCAAATAAATGGTCTTTCTCCCGTATGAATCCTTTTGTGTATACTAAAGGTAGAACTGGATCTAAAGGCTTTTCCACAAGTTGTGCAGACATATGGTTTTTCCCCAGTGTGATTTCTCATATGCGCCGTTAAATGTTGCTTTCGAACAAATCTGAAACAACACAATAAATACACTTCATGAAAAATATCAACGTTAGCAGTAAAGAATAATTTTATCGTTTAATATTATTTTACCTTTTCTGGCAAATTTCGCAGGCAAATGGTTTTTCTCCGGTGTGAGTTGCTCTGATATGGTATTTCAGCGTCGAGGTACTTTCACATTTTTTGCCACACGTGGGGCATTCATGTCTAGGAGGCTTTTTCTCTCCTGTGAGAAAACAAATATACAAAAACCACACCGTCTTATTAAAGATTTAAAAATAACGTACCAGTATGTGTCCTTATATGATCATCTAGGGTGTGCTTTGCAGTAAAAGCCTTGGCGCATATACTGCATATAAAATTCTTTTCGAAAGTGTGTTTGTAACGAATATGCGATTGAAGGCTGGAAGATACTGCAAAAGCCATCTCGCAGTGCGGACATTTATGTGGTTTCTCGCCAGTGTGAGTCCTCATATGTATTTTTAGTTGCCATCCGTCAATAAAACCTTTTCCACACGTTTGGCAAATGTACTTTTTATCATTTGTATGCCTCTAAAAATAATGGAAAATTTTATTTCTCTACATGAAATATATATGGCGATAAAATGTCTTAATAAAAAATAAAAGGAAGTTTGGTTGAACCATTGAGTGTAAGAATTATAAAGTGGCGCTGCCTCACCACAGCCCAACTATTAACCAACAAACAATACAATATGTTACAACTTGTAAAAATACATCATTCTTTTCTAGAATAATTGAACAATATTAAGAAGCCCAATGTAGAAAGTATTTATTTCCTATTTAATTTCGGGACAATGTCATTACCTGTTTTATGTGATTTCTTAACAGCAAAGGTCTAGTAAAAGCCTTGTCGCATTCCTTACATTGATAAGGTTTCTCCCCAGTATGCATCCTCAAATGCAAAGTCACATTATACTGTTTGTAAAACCTCTTGCCGCAATAATCACACACGTATTTCTTTAAGTCGTAGTGCCTTTTCATATGGTCAGCAAGCGTCTGTGATTGTTTAAATGCTTTTCCACATTTGCTGCAAATATAGTCCTTTGTCTCTTTATGAACTTTCTTGTGTCTTACCAAAGCATTATTTGTGGGGCAGGATCTTTGACAAATATCACAAGTTAGACTGATTGTTCTGGAATATGGGACGTTATCAAGTCTATCGTCTTCAGACAGAGATTCTTCGTTATAGCTGCGATTTGATTTTCTGAGCCTAGTGGTCCTCCCAGTGGGTTCTAAGTGACTAGCTTCTAAATTTTCACAATCTACAGTTGTCTTTTCAACTGTGTAAGACACACTTGGTTCTGTGTTGTTGGTATGATTTGAGACAGGACTCGTTACTTGGCAGGAAAAGGAATTTCCATACAGGAGGTCCCGTTTTAAATTTTTCTGTTGAATCAGCCACCTTCCTATTTCAAAAGACTGAATTAATTGTTGCTTAAAAATATACCATCGGCTTACTTCATTGGCACATCCGTTGCACACCAAATGTGAGATGTCTTCATCTGAGACCTTTGCAATTTAAAAAAAATACATATTAAGAGGATGTTAAACCCTTCGATAACATAAAAAGACTTTCTTAAATCACCTGTATTGCAGCGCATTCGAATAATAAATCTGTTAAGCCAGCTTCTGATATAAAAGACATTTGGTCTTGTTTGGAGAGACATAATCGACAAACTTCCTCAATATTGATATTCTCATATTGCAACAAGGAATCCATGATGTAATTTCTGTTATGAAAAATAAATACCAATTATATCATAACCACAATACAACTGTAAATAAACAAGTGCAAAACAGATAACTAGCATGAAGTTAGGAAGTTTAACAAACCATGACCTTTGTCCATATTTTAAAGCTTGTCCCTACTGAAATGACCTCTAAACTGTGACCTTTTTCATCGCGAAAAGCAGTGGCGTAGGTCGCGGGTAAAAGTAGTGTAATTTTTTAACGTAACGACCGAAGAAAAACTTGATGGGATTTGAGTGTAGTTCGAAAAAAACATCAAATGATGCATGTCGTTTGTATCAATGTTGTTTCGAAATCATAATGGGCCTTGCACATTTGACGTAAATGTTAAGGCACACTCTAATTTAGCAATGTAAATCTGGCTGTGTCAAATTTAACATTAATCTGTCACAGTGGTCACAGTGGTAACATAACCGTGGAACTGGATAGGTTGCAATTCTGACGTCTGCGATCTAATTATTAACCTACAAAGCTCTTAAATGACAGTTTGTATCAGTCACGCTCAGAAAGATCACCTTACACAACTAAAAAACTCAGATTTTCGGTTTACAACTAACTGTTGTACACATTTATATACCGCGCAGTGTACACCGTTGAAAGAAATAACAAAGTGAACGTGAACGTGTAATCAACGAAGAAAAACACCTACTAATCATCCAGACTTCACTCGCTTAGTGACCAATCAAAATTTCTTAAAAAAATTAAGAAATCTAGATGCACGCTAATGGAAATTTTACTTATGAAATCTTGTTCAATCGAGGAAGAAGAAGAAGAATTTAGGTTTATTATTTTACAATTGGGTCCGGTGTTGCGATTACGTTGTGTTTGTCAATTTCGCGACTATAAAATTGTGAAACTTAATAAGGCAATATCTACGCGGTAAAGTAGTACGTAGTACCTGTTATTTACGTTAGCTTACCAATAAAGACGGAATTTATTTCACATTCAAGGTAAATATTAATCATTTGATATTTGTACCCATTTTCAACTTGTTATTTTAGTGAATAAGATAGAAGTTCCCAATGGAGGGTGAGGGACCGCAAATTGCTGTAACTGTCCCACTTTTCCTAAAGAAACTGTGGAAAATGGTCAACGACAAAGACGCAGAGGATATAATAGGATGGAACTCGACAGGAGACGGTTTTGTGATATACGACCAGTTACAGTTTGTAACGAAATTGCTGCCCCAGTATTTTAAACATAACAACTTGGCAAGTTTCATACGTCAACTGAATTTTTACGACTTTCATAAAGTTGCTGGTCTCGACAAAGACGAGATACATTTCTCACATAACTATTTCGTAAAGGATCTGCCTGAAACTCTTGCCTTTATAAAACGAAAATGCACCTCGGTAAAATCTAAATTGGCTGACAATGTAAAGGAAGAAGAGTTAACTGACCTATTTAATGATGTTAAAGAAATAAAAACTAAGCATGTTATAGTTGATAACGAGCTAAAATTATTAAAGCAAGAAAATGCTGCTCTATGGAGTGAAATCAATAATTTACGTGTTAAACACTCAAAACAAACCAAAATTATTAATAAAATAATTCATTTTCTCATTTCATACATGCATTCACATCAGACTTCTTTGTCAAAACGACACGGGACAGTTGTTAGGAAGAATATCCAAAAAAACCTAAAAGCTGCTCCTAGTATTTTACAAATTGGTTATCATAACAACTACACTGATCCACCAAAAGAACCTAAACAAAACTCTTATACTGTTACAGAACCAGAGCAAAATGGTGCTGTTACCTATAATGTAGACGCTCAAGATATGGCTGAAGTGCAGCCTGTTGTAGAAAGCACTTTAGACGAGATGTTAAATACTGTACCAGTTGTTAATCAAATATCGTCTACTAATTCCGGAAATGGAGGTTCTTTAGAAACGTTAAAATTCGTTGATAAATCGAAGGCTAATTTGTCAGATAATCTAAGATTAGAAGAGGCAAGAGCAGATACATTAATGAACTTATTAAATGAACCAACGGAGAACGTCATAGATAATACTTTAGGAGATCCAAAAACTGATACCTTGGGAAATCCGTTAATTAACATATTGGATGATTCTAGCCAGAATCTGATAGATAATACATTAGTAGATCCGAGAACTGGCATGTTAACAAATCCAATACTGGGCAATCCAAATGAGCACCTGATAGTTAAGACAGAAAATTCAAATGCTGGTATATCGGGATATCCAACTCTTTACACAGTGAATGATCCTAAGGAAAGCCTCGGTTTATGCACCCCCATCGCCCAAAAGCCGGCAGTGCCTTTTAAGAAACCGCTAAACTATAATATATTAGAGAATCCGAAAGAAAACCTTGGTTTCTATCTTGACGATACCCAGGCAGAATTGTTAAATTTACAAGACATGCTAAATAATTTAAGCTCAAGTGAATTGTCTGATTTTTTAAACTTAATGGAAGGCTCTGAACCCAATGACCTCAGGGAAAGTATTACCGTAGATCCTGCGAAAGGTCAGCGGGCAACCGAGATGGCAGATTTTTGTGAAGGCATACAGAAGGAGGATATGGATAATCAAGTAGCTTATAGTAATAAGGATGCAAATGAGAAAACGGTTCCGAATAATTATGCGGATTTATTAATGGAATCTAATTGTTTAGACGAAACAGCTAATCCGGATGATCAGTATAAAAATTACAATTTCAATCCAGAAAATACTGTGTCCCCTGAAGCTCTAGTGGATGAGTATTTTAACACCGAGTTTTAAACTTTTGTTGTTGTTATTTGTCGTTTTTTTATACATAAATGTACACAGTAAAACCATCGAGGTGTAAACATGGAACGAATTGAGGATAATTAACACTAGGAAATTACTACGCTTAAAGACATGTCATATGTAGAGCGCAGGCATCCTCTTCACTTAGACAAAGGGCGAAAATAAATTCGTCTAGATAAATTCCATGTTCGCACCTCCATGGTTTTTCTGTATATAAATATGGAGTACCTATAGTGCTTTAATAGGTTAAAATTTGCAGCTGTATATCCAAACAAACATATTTGGACAATTAATTTGATACTATTTACCATTTATTCGAGACTTATATTTACAAATTTAGAAATGGCAAGGGATTTAATTTTCAGTAAACTTTCCTATTTGTTAATGGACGTAGTAAACAAGTTACTAGGTCTCGATGGTTAAAACATGCTATAACACACCTATAGTATATATTTTTCAATGTTATACAAATATTTTTACCCGAGTACTATTCAAATAATTAACAAGTTAGATTATCGTAGCCAAGTACTAAAACCAAAATTCTCAGTGGTGATAGAGGAGTTATGACTCCTGTATTTATTGTAATTTTAATCGAATGGAATATAATGCGTGTTTATCTTCAGGTATGTTAATATGCATTATGAAGAAGTAATATTTTTACAAATATTGTTGATAGTCCTGTGGCACCACTCCCGGTATTCGTATCTAAATGGAAAAATCAGATAAATAAAATAATAATGGCACATCAAACATCTTTTTTATCTTTAAAATTAGAGATTTGTCATCAAGTCTAATTTAAGCATGACATTTAAATTTTTCTCATTGGATATGAATTTATCAAAAAATGCATCACCCAATATTCACTCTCGTTCCTGTATCTTAAATATTAAACATTTTTTAAATTGTAAAATGGTACATTTTCATATGAAAATACTAGTTTCTATGATAACGTTGCTGAATTATTGGTTTTATAAAAACCTGCCTTGCATTTTAAATATAACTTACCATAGTCTATTTTTTTATTAGGTGGAGTAAATACGAAAATCACGTTCACACCATAAAACACGGAACACTGAAACTCCGAAATATATACCAAAAACTTTTAGCAGTATTTTATATTTTGATGTCTCCAGTTGCATTTACATGTTAATTGTAATGTATTTATATTTAGTTATATTATCAGTAATGTTTGATGTAGTTATTTGATAAGCTAAAAAGTTCAAAGCGTATGCAACTTTAGCGTTGTGTAAAATTGGCGGCATTCTAGTTAATCACGAGTAATATTTTAGCACAGTAAATTTTGAAATGCTCCACCTAATTGAAAAATAGCAGGCTATAGTATTAAACCAAGTAATGTGATTTTGAAATAGTAGGTAATATTGAAAATATGCATTTATGCAAACAGTCATTATAATTTTGATTATTTTGGTATTATTTTAAATCACATTTTTGTGAATCTAATAAATTTACAGTTCATCACTTATAATCACAATCAAACATACTCATTTAAAAAAATTCTTACATATTATTTTGTTAAGTTTTGAAACTAATTTCAATACGTATCCAAAATATCTGGTATAAAACTTAATTTTTTATTATAATTACTTTCAGTACTAGTACTGTGAAATAACAAAATTAGAAATTGTAATGTGTGGAATGAATAGAAATCATTAAAAACCTAATTGAATATAATTAATACTTGCAAATTATAAATAACTATTCTTGAGTATTATTTAGGAATGTTTCGTCAAATTGTTAAACAACCAAAATGTATTTTTTATTTCATTAATAATAGTCAATATTTAATTACCTACTTATATTAGGCTACAATAAATGTGCCCTAATAAAAAAAAAACTCAATAATTGGGCTGTAATCTCAATAGCACCAGATATCTAGCTATAGCAATATCGTTACATTTATTTTTTTATTTTCCTTACAGTTTAAATTTTGTAAAAATGCACGGTGTTTATTGTTTAAAAATATGTACAAAATAAAGTTTAAAATAACTATTATATAGTGTTTTTTTAAACCTATTAATAGGTAATAAATACTTCAAGTCGCATGAATAAACTACATATTTTTTGTCATTGAATTAAATTATAAAAGATTAAATAATAATAAATATTTTTGTTTATTTAATGAGTTCTCAAGTAAATATCTTGAAGTTTAAAAATATGTTGATGTCTATTTATTAAATAAATAAATTTGTTGAATATTACTCAGGACCGGCTTATCTGTTTCAAATTAAGGAACAGCGATAATGTTTATCAGTATTTCTGTGGTGTGTTTATTGTTAAAAAGTGTTTATCGTGCAAAGGATGATATTTATCTAAACAGATAAATATATAATATACTTTATTATTTTGCTAGAGGTGGTTCTTTATTTTGAAAAATAATGTATTGCATGATTTGTTACTGCCTTTAAACAGTTAAGCGATGTATATAAGACTTGTATACATCGTTTAAAGATTGTAGCAAATCGTGTTTAAATTAAGAGCTTGAGACGTCACCACTGCACCACTGGCTAAACGTGTGATGCTTGTTTGCTAAAGAATTAAATCAAATTCAGTACCCAAGACAGCTATAGAAGGATAAAGTATGTATTTTTGTTCAGCACCACATAACAAAATACTAAAAGCACAGAACAAATAACAGTGCTAAAAGTTAAAAGTGTAATTATAGAAGCGAAAGAATGAGTTGACGTATAAAGTGTAATTAGTGGAACTGAAAGGAAAACACCTACCAGTGATAACACCTACAATTTATTATTCCTATCTGACAGATACTGGACATTAGAACTACGCCACGGAACTACAGTTGAGAGTCATAAAAACGAATGAATTTATTAGTAGCGATGTATTTATTGTTTCTGTAGTAATTTCAATTGATTTTTATAAAATCCTTGACTCCCTGAGGATTTAGGTTAGGATTTTGAATATAAATTAATCGATCATCGTACATAGTTGGTGCCCCTAGTTTTGGAGTTTTGATCTTTTTTAAGTTGGCAATGATGGCATGTTGGCGACAATGCCTTTCTGTATTCTGTTTTCTGTGAAATGAAGATTGGGTTGCAGTTTTCTGTCAGTGTTGTGTTTATTTACAAGTTTTATATTCGGATAGTTCACAAACATATTTTGTGATGTCCAAGCTCAACGAAAATGACTTATATGGCACTAATTTCTCAATTGAATCAATGAAAGTAATCGCTGAAAGTATCGGCATAGCAAATTTAGCTGACGATGCTGCCAAGGAATTAGCTGAAGACATATCTTTTCGACTGAAACATGTTATTCAAGACGCTGCAAAATTCATGAACCACGCCAAACGAATTAAACTAATGCAGACTGACGTCGATGCGGCTTTAAAATCGAAGAACATAGAAGTATATGTTTTTAAAATAAACTTCCTAACCTCACTAACATATCATTTTGTAGCCCCAGTACGGATTTCAGTCATTAGAACCCCTTCCGTTTCGTTTTGCCTCTGGAGGTGGTAGGGAATTACATTTTATTGAAGAAAAGGAAGTTGATTTGAATGATCTATTACAAAATTTGAACCCCAAAGCTCCGCTGGAATGTACGCTTCGTTCCCATTGGCTGTGCATAGATGGAGTTCAACCAACTATTCCTGAAAATCCGCCTCCTGTTGCCAAAAATGTGCAAAAGGTTAGCATTGAATATTACGGGATATATCTCAAATGAGTTGTATATTTACTTTTAGTTAGAATCCGTTGACCCCATTAATAAGAAACCAGCAAAAGAAACATCGGGGAAGCCTACGACTGGGAAACAAAAACTTAGGAACGTGGAAACTGTTCAGATTAAGCAGTTAGCTACACATGAATTGTCTGTTGAGCAACAACTTTATTATAAGGAAATTACGGAAGCGTGTGTTGGATCGGATGAAGCAAAACGAGCGGTAAGTTTTTATTTATTATAAAATGCTGGGCTAGGAATTTTATATAGAGTAATTATTTTTGCAGGAAGCATTGCAGAGTCTATCGTCTGATCCCGGCCTCCATGAAATGCTTCCCAGAATGTGCACATTTATAATTGAAGGCGTTAGGGTCAATGTGGTTCAGAATAATTTGGCCCTTTTAATTTATCTAATGCGAATGGTAAAAGCTTTATTAGACAATCAGTCTCTATATTTGGAAAAATATGTAAGTATATTTTAAACTTTGTATTTAAAATTTTCCTTAGACATGTCGTATTATCGTATATATAAACTTAAAACTGTAGAACCATAACGCTAATAAAATTAATGAACTGAATATTACTCGTGAAATAATTGAACTAAGACTCTTGATTGTAGCCTAATGAGGGTACTGCAGTACTTCGTAATACTATTGTTTTATTTAAATTATCCAGTTCGTTCAAAACTGATTATTGTATTTTATTAGTTTATTTTTTTGATGACGATGCAAAATGTTTGGTATTAATAATGGTGTATTAAAAAAGTTGCTTTTCAGTTACACGAGTTAATACCATCCGTAACAACATGTATAGTGTCAAAACAATTATGCGTGCGACCGGATGTGGACAATCATTGGGCACTGAGAGATTTCGCCTCGAGGTTAATGTCACAAATATGTAAAAATTTTAATACTAGCACAAATAATATTCAGACACGGATAACGAGAATGTTTACCAATGCCCTACAACAAGTAGAAAAAGTTCCTCTTTCTTCTTTGTATGGAGCGCTTCAAGGTCTGTCGGAATTGGGCACAGAAGTTGTAAGAATATTTGTTCTTCCCAAAATTAAATATATAGGTAAGTAACTTGCTGTCATATTATGGATTGTGAATAATTTGGTTAAACATGTACAAAAACATAAAAATATTTGTAGGGGCCCGAATAGAAACACATTTGGAAGGATCTCTTAGTTCGAATATTGATAAAATTGCTTCTGGCCATATAAAGCAATTGCTGGTGAAAGTCCTAGCTCCTGTGATAAAGAACATTCAAAACACTCCGGATAACATCGAGGAATATAAACAGGAATATGGATATTTAGGCATGGCTTTGTATAATGCCGTGATCAAAGCACGAACACAACCGAATCCAGTAACCACAGTGCCATCTAATATGACTAACAGTCCTATTACTTGTAGTTCATCGATCACAAGAACTGTAACTACGCCTAGCGGGATAATTCAACAGGTATGATTTGTTTATATTAGTATTAGGTATTAGTGAATAAAAATTTAAATCAAATTTATTATTTTAGAATACTAACCAGGGAAGAACGATAGTAATGAATCCGAGAGTACCAACACAACAAGGAAATCAAAAGTTTGTTTTTGTGACACAGCGACCTCAGACACCCGTTATAGGTACTGCGCATCAAAGCCAAACAATTACGTCGACACCTCAAAATACCGTTGTTAAATTTGTGTCCAACAACAGCACCCAACAGCCTCAACAGAAACTGACAACTCAGCAGAAGTTGGTGGTTATGTCCAATCAAATCAACCAAAACAGTTTTACGACACAAAGTTCTGGTATGCTAAGTCCAGGCATCCAGCCAACTGCGTCGTTGATTTCCAAACCGAATTTCACGATACAACAGCAGCAGCATCTCCACCAGCAGCAACAGCACCAACTACAACAGCAGCAACAGATTCAGCCACCATCGGTGGATGATCTTTCGCATTTAGCGTAAATAGTTTGTTAAGATTAAAATTGTATTTTCTACTTTTATCCCATGGTCTTCACTATGCAATAAATCGTATTTTCAAGTCACTTTGGTAGTGTTGATGTTACTAATACTGAATGTTTAGGAAGGAAATATTCAAGGTTCCTATGTAAAACAAATCACTTCTGAATAGGAACGTGCCTTTTTGCGTGTAATTCAACAACGTGCATTTTTTTAATCTGTCTTCACCAACGAAATCAAACGAAAAAGAATCTGTAATAAAAATTTTATATTTATTTATTTATGTTCACATATAAATTATTTTACAATGTATTTCATCTGGTAGTTAAACCTTTTTTGTACGTTTAAATTTGTTACATTACCTCTTATCGTGTCTTATATAATATATACATAGACAGTGTAAGTATTGACGGCTTTGACTGTTTTAAGTCACCACACTATATTCAATGTATGTACAAATATTCTACAAACTAATTACAATTTTTATCTTAAACCTAAAATATGGCATTTTTAAATACAAAATTAAATAAATATTTACACAAAATATTTACATTACATTGGCAGTGTTTTATAATACAATATGGTATAATACTTTTGTTTATGTCGAATCCGTTGCCATTAGATTCTCCATCCACTTTTGGTTTATTTCTTTCAGTTAGCATCATTTCTATTTAAGGAATGAGAGTGTAATTGGTGGTTTCCAAATCAACATACTTCTTGCTTTTAATTTGTACAGGACATGAATTCAACAGAACGTTACTTAGGTCTTTCATGTCTGACCAGTCCATTAATTTGTCTTCGATCTTCAGTTTTCTTATGCATCCTTTGAAGTTTTCCCGTGACTTGAGAGTTCCTATCGGTGCATTATCTAGAATTAATATTCAGTATTATCATATTTAAACTAGGCCCAAGTATAGTATTCTATATTATGTATGAATTTTATTAGTTTTTTTGTTTGTAAATATATTATAAATAAATATATTGACTTGGAGATCTATTCACCTATAAAACATACACTTTGCAATTTGAGCCTAATTAGAAATTTTCCTTAGCTAAATACTAAACAACTACCTGGCAATCCTCCAACGTACAAGGGAGCGTCGATCTCGTCCATTACCGAATTGTTGTTAACCCAGCTTTTTCGAATACCATCCACATTAACGGTTAGTTCCGAACTAGAATACATCGCTCTAATTTTATGCCACATATTGTTGCATAAGGCAATGTCAGAATCCAGATTGTTCGTCACATTAGATACCACTCCGTTACCCATATCCACTGCCATTACGATGGCTCCGTTTTGTAGTTCTACTGAAAGGGCGGGGCTATTTCTAAAGCTGGAAATACTCAGCAGTATCCCGTTCTGTTCTGATGTTCTAAATTCGAAGCCGAACTCCAGGATTTTGTTGACTCGAAAATTTTCTTCTAAATAAAATAAAGACGACGTAAAAAATGTAAGATTGGCATCATTAAAAATACTTACTGTATACTGCATATGCATCGCCTCCAAAATATGCACCTTCTTCTATATTTCGAAAACATTGCCTAATATTGGAATGGATCACGTCCTTATTATTCTTCAACAAAAATTTGTGTTCGTCGTTAATAATTAAAGACTTCATGCAGCCCCTGAATGGATGTAATCTATCCTTCTGAAAATGAAATTACACACATTAAAACTAGTAAATTATTGTATTATCGCTTTTTCTTACCAGTTCTTTGACGTTCAAATAATTTGAATTTAAAGGAACGCCGCCTAGATACACCTCATCTTTGACTACGTTTTTAGGAATCCGATACGGCTTCCTCTGTTCGCCATCTAGAATAATCGTCAGTTTTCGCTTCTTCTTAAAAATCTGGACATTATGCCACTGGCCATCGTTCACTTTATTATTGAAAATAATCGGGGCACTTTTTCTTCTTCCTTTGAAACTCAAATGTATTTTACCCTCTCGTAATTCGAGGAAATTATAATGTTGCTGTTTATGGCTAGCCTAGAATATAATTACGTTAATACTGATTTATTTTTTACTTAACTTACTTGTCTAAATAAAAAAACATACCACAGATATAAAAATTACTCCATTTGGGTAGAATGTTCGAAATTCGAAACTGATTTTGTAATCCTGTTTCCAAAAGTTGGACTTAATGTAAGTGTAACTATTCGGTTTGTCCCCAAATTTAACTGCATCAGGATCGGTAACGTAGTTTGCAAACGTTGCGCAACCCTCAGTATTTTGCATAGAATTTGTTATATTCGAAGACAGGCTCTTTGTGTTCACGTTGAACTTGGGGGCTAGGGGAAGCTCTCGGCCGATTTCCACATTAGAAAACTCCACGACAGTGTTTGGATTTAGCGATAATTCCCTAAAACGTGAACTGTGTTAAACGTTATCAAGGAAGGGACAATTTTCTTAAATGTCCTAACGTCATATATTGTAGGTAAACTTACTTGTTGTTTATCAATATCGTACTTAACCCTCCAGTAAAACTGCCATTTGCGTCCCCTATTTTAACAATAAAGTCTTGAATATTTATTCTGTCGGTAAACGGCACCATTTCTTCTTTCTCATTGATTGTCAAAGTGCCCTGCTTTATTGACAGCTGTATGACGTTATAATCGTTTTCACCCAATTTAGTATCAGATGTGTGGTTGCTCTTCGGCCCAACTATGTGTAGTTTGTAATTGTTTAGATATATCACGTACTGAGTAAGGTTCATCACTAAACCGTTTGGTACGATTGGCCTTAAAATGAAACTAATGCTGTTCATGTGTTCCTTGGCCAGTTTTATTTTTAGGTAGCCGTTCTTATTGATCCAGGCCTGGTAAAACTCTAGGAGCTAAAAATTTCATAAGCTTAAATTAAACGTTATCGTAAAGCTATATAGTTTGGTCCCCAGAGCCAAATAATGAATGTCGATAGAACTAATTTTCAGTTAGCTTACCTCTTTACTCGTTGAGGATACTCCATACGCAAGACTTTCATTTGTTAATTGGGAAGTTAGCTGTAGGAAGCCCAAAAACGAGGTAATTTTAACTGGAACACATGTTTTATTAAATGTTGGAGGAACGCCGCCAATGTAATGTGTGGCTTCTTTAATTTTAAAAATGTCCTTTTTCTCTAATGTGTTACTGGACTGCTTTTCGTCTTGACTGGTATCAGAGAGTTTATATTGCTGCACTTTAGTTTTCCTATTGTACTCCATTGTGATTTCGGCTCGATATTTCCTGCCGTTATTGTATTTATTGTCCAGCGTTAATGTACTAGTTACACCATTAGAATGTTGCACGTTTAATTTCAAATAGCCGTTCTCCAAGAACAGTATTATATGTGCACAGTTATCCTAGAAATATTAAAATACCGTAAGACGGTGCTTTCACCAATACGAAACGATAAATTACAAAAGAACTTATATTTATGTACTTATAAAAACGCACAAAATGTGACATCAGCTTTAAAATATGTGGGCGGTCCTTTCAGACATAGACTCTTTAATTTATTGCAAAACTAGCCATACTAAAAAAAACCTACCTCTTGAGCGAGATAAATCAAACTATTTTCGTCGAACGTGCTAAATCTAAATGAAAGCGTCAGTCCGGACGGATTCAGCTTTTTATTTTTGCCGTATATGTGATATCCTCGACCATTAAAGTATTTGTTAACATCCGATTGTATTTCAGTGGGTTCCCTAAAAAAACTTGTAATGAAAATTATTTCACAACCAATAACTTAGCCTGGTACCTTTTTTGTCCTGTACAATATCCTTCCGTTTGACTGAATTTCCATAAACCAAAGTTTTTCTCGTTAAGCATAACCTTGTATATGTACGAATTTTCTTTAATGGGAATTGCCATGCTTCCAATTTTGATGTCGTCGTCAGAATCTATAACGTAGTAGTAGGAGCCGATTTTCTGACTTTTTTCTACATTTTCAACTTGCATTTTTATTACAGACCCGAACCTAAAAATTCATATTTATTCGCTGCGCCTAAATATTTGTAGCCTACTTACTTTTGAATGTTGACAGTCCTTTCTTTGTTTTCTGTATTATCTATAATAATTTTTTTGTCTTCCACTGTCAGCACTGGTTTTAAATTTTCAATTTTCAAAGACAGAGACTGCCCACGTTTGTTGGACCAATCGAATAAATAACAATTTTTACACTTGAATGTTACTGACAAACTTTGGAATATCTCTGACTGTGGCAATTTATACGACATAACACAGTTGGTCAGATTCATAGCCACACTTATCTAAAATTGCATATAAAACGTAATCAGTCGGATTATATCTTTAATATTCACTTACTGTATCGGCGGCTTGTTTGGCATAATATATCCTGTTTCGTAATCCCTCAATCTTCTCTTGAATAGTCTTCAAGTTTTTGTTTCCGCTATTAAACTTTTTAATATTGTCAAGGTATGTAGGACTAATATACACGGATTCTAGTTTTTCTTTAGTGTGGTTTAATTTCGATTTTAATTTATTGATTTCTAAAAAGAAACGTTGATATAAGTACAGAAAGGCTAATTTGAGAAACCCATGCCATGAAATCAGTTCTTGAGCACGATTCTATAACTACATAAAATATTTTGTATAAAAGACCTAAACACAATCAGCTCAATTCGTCTTATCATTAATAACCTTATTTAATTTGAATATTTAGGAATGTTGTTCACTGAAGAATTTAAATTTAATGTTTTAGTAATTTATTTGTATATTGGGGATTTTCTTGTTGGATAGGGTTAGGTTGGCAACGTCATTATATAGGGATTTTAGATTTTATTGTAGTGTGATTGGCAGCAAGAAAAGGAACAGTTGAACAGTTTGATAGATTGAAGTTTGATTTTGATTTTTGAATATAGACTGTATAGAAGTTTATGTATGTGACTAGTAACAGAAAAACATTTTAGAAAAGTTTTATAGAGTCAGTGATTTGTGTACATTGGCAGTGTGCCTTGCTAGATCTAGCAGAAGCCAATAGACCAGACTGGAAAGATTAAGAAAATGGTAAGTCATATAGGATATGAGACTTCTGTGCATTATACAATTCCTGTTTAAGTAACGGCCCTAAACAAATATATAGAACAAGTTTTCCTTACCGATTAAGTGTTGGACACATTTTTTATATAGCGGCAAATATTTGAGAAAAATCCTGGTGAGATTATAAAGTAAATTTTTATTTTAAAAGTTCGTTCTTAGATTAATAAGACGATTCTTTCAATCTACCTAGGTACGAACCTTCTTCAGACGTTAAATTTAGATACTTGTGGAACTTTTTAAAAAAGTCATATTGGCTTGTGAGTTTCATGTCGGACACTTTTTTCTCTATTTGCTGCATGTCGTTAGATATACTCGTGCTGTTCCCTATCACATCTTCTAACTTGGAAACCCTGTCCGACTGGGAAGTTATATCTTCCTCCATTTTGTGTAGGATTTGGTTTAAGTTGTTATTTGCTTTACCGCCCTCCAGTATGCTGTATTTGAATGCATCCAGTTTGTTTTTTATCGAATTGAGACCTAAAAAACGATAATATTATTAGCGGTTTTATTATTCGCCTATGTCAAAGCCATGTCTTACTTTTTGATAAATCTTTTAAATTATTTATCCTCTGCTTGAGCCTATCTGAGTAAGCTTGAGCTATGTTTGCTCGGTCTATAATGTTATCTGAATCTTTGGGGTCCAGAATTTTAAACGCTTTTTCTAGAATATCGCGTGACAATTCAACGTTCTTTTTTGCTTCTTCTATTCCACTTATTAGTGCATCATATGCCCCACTGGCATTTATTTTCTCCATCTCATCTTTGGTAAAATTGAAGATGCTAGAAATGAGAAACGCTATTTTTGAAATAATTTAATCCTAGATAAAGTAGCTCAGAATTTAAGCCAAATAAGTTTATAAAACTGTCACAATTTTTAATTTCTTGTTTAAGAAAAAAATCTTAACTACCAAACGAACCTTTGATAAGCGTTAATTTTGCTCTTTAGTTCTTGAACGTGGTCTAACGCCCTAAGGAAGATGTCATCAATTTCCTGGCTGTCCTCCATTTGCCGCTTAATACGGTTTTCCAGTTGTTTGTACTCTTTGAACTCCGATATATTCTTCAAGTCTTTATACACAGTCTCCAGCTGGTGGATTACATCATTTGTGGCATTTATTTTCTTCATTATATCCTCCACGGTACTCTCAACTACTTCCTTGCCGTTTTTAAGGTTTTCTATTTTTTCTTTAACTTTTGTGATTCGGTTTGCATTATCGAGATTCTTTTCTTCGGCTAAGTCGCATAAATTCTCAATAGCCGCCGTGATGTTAATAATATCATTTAGTTTCTTCTTTAGATCTTCCAGTAATTGCTTTGGCATATTTAAAGGGGGCTTATAAATGCTGTTAACTCTCGCTGTTATATTTGAACAATAATAAAGAGTTTCTCGGTCCTTGTCCTCGTCAAATCTCTCTGAGATTTGTTCGGTTTCCTTCAGAATTGTCCGGGCTCGTTCCAACGCATCTTTTAGATTTACATGCTTCGTGCCAAAATTTTCTAAATTTACAATAATCTTTCTCAGCTGTTTACCCAATTTGCCGACTTCTTCTATTAAATCGTTGGAAGCAATGTTCAGAGAATCAGTACTGAGAGCATTTTCATTGGCTCTCTGGTTTTCTTTCTTCAATTTATCCTCCAATGTATGTATCTTTGCGGCGCACTGATCCAGGTTGGCATTATGTAAGAGATGCTCAGCCTCCTTTTTTTTCTTTTTGAATTTCTCCGACAGCATATCATGCATGTCCATGGTGTCAGTCAATACCTTCCAAGGCGGGGTTAGGCCGTTATCGAATAAGCTGAGGGTATCGTCAACGGCAAGTGTGAGGTTATCAATTGTGGAAAAGAGTAGTTGCGTACATTCATCACAAGCTGGAAGTAATGAATAATGTAATGTAATGACAGGGAATAATAAAACAGTACTTACGGGTACAAACTCCATTTTTGATGGATTCCCTATCGTTAATACATTCGTTACATTTCTTTCCTTTGAATCCGTCTTTACACTGGCAGATTCCAAACTCGTTACATAATCCTAGGTCACCGTTAATGGCGCCGAATGGATTGCAACCGCAAGGTTCGCATGTCATGGAATTTGGGGACGGATCTTCATCGAAGTAGCCCTCGTCGCAACTGTCGCAGAATTGCCCCCTGTAACCTAAAATATGTGACTTTAAAACAATGCTATGTTGAAAGTAAATTCTTTCGGTAATTTTTGGAAACGTGTAAAATTCGTAGGCTTACCTTTTTTACATTTACAAATGAAACTATCGCCCTCCGGTGAACAACTTTCTGCATTATTGTGCCTTTCAGTGGGACAGCGACACGCCGAACAATTTCCATATCTGTCCTTGTAGTACCCCACATCGCATAAGTGGCAATGGGCGCCGGTAGTATGCTCAGTACAGTTCTAAAACAATTGAAATTACTCGGTTACAATTTTCTATACCTATAATTCGATACGTACTGTGCACTGGCCCGTGTTTGGGTGGCAATGTTTTGATCGGCCGTTGCATTCGCAGGGTTTTGCTGTTCCGATTACTTGATCTATCCACTTGTCTTTGGGGTTTTTGGAATAATATCTGAAGTACCCTTCGTTAGGGTCTTGGCAGGAGGAACCGGCATATTCCTTAGGACATGCACATTTCTCAACCGAATGGCTCGATGGGTATGCGGGAATATCAAATTTTGCTTTATCGAGTAGTACCTCGTGTATCCTGAAATAACACAAATAGACAGGCGTTAGAGATTTTAATATGGTATCGTGAAAGCTCAAAGCAATCTTGGTAAGGTTTTTTTATAGGGTAATAAAAGCTTTTCCAATTATACACTTATACCTGATCTATATCAGAGGAATTTTACCTGTCGTTGGCCTCAACCAGAAATGAGGTGACGTTTTGCAGCACCGCCATGAAGCAAGCTCTGGTCAAGTCGCTGTGACAGTTGTGCGGGAAACGCGGATTTTTCGAGATAACGATCCAGTTAGTTTCAATGAATTGAAGATCAGTGTGACTTGACGATTGCAGCTTCCCACCGTTTCCTTCTAGTGTTGCCTGGAAGTAACCTCCTGGCACGTTTACGCTTAAGTATCCCCCGTAGGACGTGGTCAAATCTCCCATAAATTTCTCAGGCAGTTTCCAATAATCAACTTCGACAACCTTTAATCAAACCAAAATTATGTTGCCGCTATGGTAGCATTGGTAGTACTTACGGCTATTTCATCGTTAGATATCTTTTCCGTCGTTATTTTATCCCAGTTGAATTCGCCATCGACACATTTGTTGCTTCTGCCAAAACAGAAGCACGGGGTACATCCTTTGGGATTTTCTTTCGTCAAACCAAATGTTTTATTCTTGCAGGTGTTGCAGTTCTTCCCACGCACGTTGTCCTAGATAAAGGGTTTTAAATGATTGTGATCCCAGAACTAGGCAACCAAATATACACTAAAACATATTGCACAGACCAGAGTGTATATCTGGTTGCCTATTTTAAGTCACTTGGTCTATGATAAAGTCTCTGTATTAAATATTGCCAGGGAAAAAATTGTCTAATGCCTACCTTACACCTACAATTTCCGTTACCGTCACATCTGCAGTCGCCCTGTTGGCAATCTTCCTCCAGAGTACCCGCTTCTAAACAATTGCACCTTTTGCAGTCTGGATACCCGAAATAACCGAAGGCACATCTATCACACTTTTCTCCCTCGAATCCAGGTTTACAAGAGCATTCTCCTCGTGTCTGGTTGCACTGCAGACTTGAGCTACCGGTTTGTGAACAGTTGCATGCCTAAAGACAAAAAATATTCATAAACATATAATTTAGAAAATACCCTAATATTGACTTTATCAAGTTTTTTAATTAAATATTGATTTGAAAGGTGATATCTTTAAATAAGCGATAAATAAAGTAAGTGCATGTTTTAGCTTCTCTTTCGAGAAATTAAAGTGAAGTAGTTTGTCGACAACAACAAAAAACAAGTAAGATTATTCATAGATATCTTTCGATTCCAACGCCAATGAGCATATAAATAACCTCTGCTTGGCAGCTCTGCCAGCAGGTATATAAAAGTAGACTTTTGGTTTCTTAATTCGTTTCCTGCCTCAGAATGACTCCGTGCAAATAGAGAACGGATTTTACCTTGCAGCCTATTCCAGGTTCATATCCCCATGCGTTCCGTGTACAGTTTTGACATTCATCTCCTTTCGTTAGTGGCGGACAGACGCATTTTCCATTCTGCGGATCGCAAATGTGCCCCTTCCGAGCACAAGGATCGCACTCTGTAAACAACAAGCAAGTAATGGGGGCGATACACGGAGAAGTTATAAAACGTATTATTTTACATAAAATCAAATCTGGCTCGAAGGACCAATACGAGTACAATCAAGAATATTGTGTATACCTTTGCATCCGGTTTGGATGGTCCCGTAATGATGAGGCAAGCAGGCATCGCAGTCGTCTCCTGCTACTCCGGGTTTACAATAACACCTTCCGCTTTCCTTATCACAGTATGTGCCTTCCAGCGAGCCATATCCGTTGCAGTTACATTTAACGCAATCCTTGTTTTGGTTTTTCCAGTGCCCGTCCTGAGGAAAATTCAACAATAAAATTGTATTCGGTTGTTTCAAAGTAGGTAGTGAGAAAACCGTTTACGTACCTCGCATGTGTTACAGGTGTTTCCAGTGTAGTGGGGTTTGCAAACGCATGTTCCGGTACTGTTGCAGGTTGGGAACTTCGATCCGTCCTCGTCACATTTGCAAGCTGAAAAGATATCGATATGTAACATGTAACATGGTTGGTAAATGGTTATTACTAATGGATCATGTGCATCACATGACTGACATAACCTTAAATTGTTAGTTTTTGCGAATTTATTTTCAATTTAATTTTTGTAGTTTTAGCTTGGATCCATTATAACATTTAGAGACTCGCTCAGACAGTAGATATATAAAGTTTCAATGTTGTAGATTATTAATAATGGACTGCTAATTTTAGGTTGGAATTCTAACCTACAAAAAGCATCTTATTTTATTAGATTAAGGCAATTAAAACTTTATTAATAATGCACTGAACAAGATTTTAGTTGGTAGTACAGGAACCAAGCAGAAATTTTGATAAAATCGACGGTATATTCGAAAATTTTAGAAAATGTGTATTTTTGAGGTTAGATGACGTCACACGAGCGGCGTTAAATATTGAAACAAATGAAAAAGTTGAATATTTTTAGGCTAAAATATCACTTCCAAGTCATTTTTTAATGGGGTAAACAGAGGCGTATTCTGATTCAAATTCTTCCGTCTCATCTTTGGAGAATTGTCCGAAAACTAAAATCCTGCGATGACTAGTTAAAGTAGATCGATTCCGGGGAGCAATCACGATTCCATTAAATTACATCGGACTATAAAGTTAATTTGAGTTAATGGTCGCAAGCGGTGCATACCTGAAACAAGTGCATAGCGTTAAGGGGCGGGGCCGGAGAAATCTGTAGATGAATCGGTAATTCAGTTGGCTTCATCGTACTGATCAAGCCATGTGATACCCGTAACGGGGTCAGGATATGGGCATAAAGTAAGCTTTCTGTTTATCCGGCATTCGGTACCGCCAGGACGGTCGCCTCTTGCGTAAGAACGTCATTCATGATTTTTATCGAGTCACACTATAACAAATCATCTGAGTCTAAACTCTTGTAATCCTTTTAAATTGTGGTTTACCACCCGCCGGCCGGTCCCATTCGATATTTAATGCGTTCCGTATGAAAAGAGATTGAAATTTTAAAGTGCCTTTTACTTAGCCAAGTTTGGGCTATTATTGAAAATGTTGAAATTTCTTGGTCTTGTATTAAGATCAGGTTTCTGCCAACTTACTCGAAGGAATTTCGTGAGAATAGTGTAGATATACAGGGTGAGACATGCAGTCGACGTCCTTTACCTTTTAAAGCCAGTAGATGGTATCTGACTTAAACGCCTGTTCACCTGTCGATTTATTTATAATTAACTGTGTTATCGCGTGTAATTTTGTTAATGCTATTCGGTGGTGATTATTTCTTACAATTTTGCATTCAAGGGAAAAGTTCTTACATTATTATACAGGGTGCTTTATCAAACTCAAAGAATAGGTAACGATTAATGATCAATATATTATTCATGTGTGCGGTAATGTGGCTGAAGACAGACACAAACTCAGATTCGAGAAACGAATTTTTACAGCGGACCAGTTCGTTAATGCAAATAAACAGAATTAGTTTGAAAAAAGTAATTTATTTGAAATTGAGATGTGACTGTGCACTAAATGAGTAGTGTACATTACTAAGTGGGTCCTATTAAGAAACTAGGATTGTTTAAAATGATTTAAATTGTTAACACATAAGGTAGGTATATGAAAGAACATTATTGAGACAAAAAAATATTAACACTTTACAATTGATTGGCAGTGTCTCATTGAGGACCTCCAATAAAGTATCTAATCCCGTGGATATGGAAAAATTAGGAGTCTACGAGGGTGAAACGATTTTTTCTATATCAAATATAAAAAAATTCACACCACGTGCAAATATAATTGTCACGGATTTTCCTTAATAATGATGATTTGTAGGTGTATAAATATTTAGAAAACACGATAGAATCGGACAAATTCAGGGTGTACGAGGGTGAAATGATTTTTTCTATCTAAACTATTAAAAAATTCACACCATATTCAAATATAATTGTCACGGATTTTCCTCAATAATGGTTATTTGTAGGTGTCTAAATATCTAAAAAACACGATAGAATCGGAAAAGTTCAGGGTCTACGAGGGTGAAATGATTTTTTCTATCTCAAATATTAAAAAATTCACACCATATTCAAATATAATTGTCACGGATTTTCCTCAATAATGGTGATTTGTAGGTGTCTAAAGATCTAGAAAACATGATAGACTCGGAAAAATTTAGGGTCTACGAGGGTGAAATTCACAGCACGTGCAAATATAATTGTCACGGATTTTCCATAATAAAGATGATTTGTAGGTGTATAAAGATCTAGAAAACACGATAGATTCGGAAAAATTCAGGGTCTACGAGGGTGAAATGATTTTTTCTATCTCAAATATTAAAAAATTCACACCATATGCAAATATAATTGTCACGGATTTTCCTTAATAATGGTGATTTGTAGGTGTATAAAGATCTAGAAAACACGATAGATTCGGAAAAATTTAGGGTCTACGAGGGTGAAATGATTTTTTCTATCTAAAATATTAAAAAATTCAGCAGCACGTGCAAATATAATTGTCACGGATTTTCCTTAATAATGATGATTTGTAGGTGTCTAAAGATCTAGAAAACACGATAGAATCGGAAAAATTCAGGGTCTACGAGGGTGAAATGATTTTTTCTATCTCAAATATTAAAAAATTCACACCATATGCAAATATAATTGTCACGGATTTTCCTTAATAATGATGATTTGTAGGTGTATAATGATCTAGAAAACATGAGAGAAACGGAAAAATTCAGGGTCTACGAGGGTGAAATGATTTTTTCTATCTCAAATATTAAAAAATTCACACCATATTCAAATATAATAGTCACGGATTTTCCTCAATAATGGTTATTTGTAGGTGTCTAAAGATCTAGAAAACACGATAGAATCGGAAAAATTCAGGGTCTATGAGGGTGAAATGATTTTTTCTATCTAAAATATTAAAAAATTCACACAATATGCAAATATAATTGTCACGGATTTTCCTTAATAATGATGATTTGTAGGTGCATAAAGATCTAGAAAACACGATAGATTCGGAAAAATTCAGGGTCTACGAGGGTGAAATGATTTTTTCTATCTCAAATATTAAAAAATTCACACCATATTCAAATATAATTGTCACGGATTTTCCTTAATAATGGTGATTTGTAGGTGTATAAAGATCTAGAAAACACGATAGATTCGGAAAAATTTAGGGTCTACGAGGGTGAAATGATTTTTTCTATCTAAAATATTAAAAAATTCAGCAGCACGTGCAAATATAATTGTCACGGATTTTCCTTAATAATGATGATTTGTAGGTGTCTAAAGATCTAGAAAACACGATAGAATCGGAAAAATTCAGGGTCTATGAGGGTGAAATGATTTTTTCTATCTAAAATATTAAAAAATTCACACAATATGCAAATATAATTGTCACGGATTTTCCTTAATAATGATGATTTGTAGGTATTTAAAGATCTAGAAAACACGATAGATTCGAAAAAATTCAGGGTCTACGAGGGTGAAATGATTTTTTCTATCTCAAATATTAAAAAATTCACACCATATGCAAATATAATTGTCACGGATTTTCCTTAATAATGATGATTTGTAGGTGTATAATGATCTAGAAAACATGAGAGAAACGGAAAAATTCAGGGTCTACGAGGGTGAAATGATTTTTTCTATCTCAAATATTAAAAAATTCACACCATATTCAAATATAATTGTCACGGATTTTCCTTAATAATGGTGATTTGTAGGTGTATAAAGATCTAGAAAACACGATAGATTCGGAAAAATTTAGGGTCTACGAGGGTGAAATGATTTTTTCTATCTAAAATATTAAAAAATTCACAGCACGTGCAAATATAATTGTCACGGATTTTCCTTAATAATGATGATTTGTATGTGTCTAAAGATCTAGAAAACACGATAGAATCGGAAAAATTTAGGGTCTACGAGGGTGAAATGATTTTTTCTATCTAAAATATTAAAAAATTCACAGCACGTGTAAATATAATTGTCACGGATTTTCCTTAATAATGATGATTTGTAGGTATTTAAAGATCTAGAAAACACGATAGATTCGGAAAAATTCAGGGTCTACGAGGGTGAAATGATTTTTTCTATCTCAAATATTAAAAAATTCACACCATATTCAAATATAATTGTCACGGATTTTCCTCAATAATGGTGATTTGTAGGTGTCTAAAGATCTAGAAAACACGATTGATTCGGAAAAATTTAGGGTCTACGAGGGTGAAATGATTTTTTCTATCTAAAATATTAAAAAATTCACAGCACGTGCAAATATAATTGTCACGGATTTTCCTTAATAATGATGATTTGTATGTGTCTAAAGATCTAGAAAACACGATAGAATCGGAAAAATTTAGGGTCTACGAGGGTGAAATGATTTTTTCTATCTAAAATATTAAAAAATTCACAGCACGTGTAAATATAATTGTCACGGATTTTCCTTAATAATGATGATTTGTAGGTATTTAAAGATCTAGAAAACACGATAGATTCGGAAAAATTCAGGGTCTACGAGGGTGAAATGATTTTTTCTATCTCAAATATTAAAAAATTCACACCATATTCAAATATAATTGTCACGGATTTTCCTCAATAATGGTTATTTGTAGGTGTCTAAAGATCTAGAAAACACGATAGAATCGGAAAAATTCAGGGTCTATGAGGGTGAAATGATTTTTTCTATCTAAAATATTAAAAAATTCACAGCACGTGTAAATATAATTGTCACGGATTTTCCTTAATAATGATGATTTGTAGGTGTATAAAGATCTAGAAAACACGATAGATTCGGAAAAATTCGGGGTGTACGAGGGTGAAATGATTTTTTTATCTCAACTATTAAAAAATTCACACCATATGCAAATATAATTGTCACGGATTTTCCTTAATATTGGTGATTTGTAGGGGTCTAAAGATCTAGAAAACACGATAGAATCGGAAAAATTCAGGGTCTACGAGGGTGATATGATTTTTTCTATCTCAAATATTAAAAAATTCACACCATATGCAAATATAATTGTCACGGATTTTCCTTAATAATGGTGATTTGTAGGGGTCTAAAGATCTAGAAAACACGATAGAATACGTCAAATAACTGCTAAATTTGCATTATTTCGACCGATTTGCCATTTTCTGTCGCTTCCGGTTTCACCGGAAATGATGATTACTTTGGATTTTTAAATGGAACACCCTGTATATTTTTACATTTTTTAATTCAGAAGACCAAAGGTACCTACTTGATATAAATCCACTGTTAAATATTATTCATTTACGCTTACTTATCGTTTAACAAACAAAAAGAAATAATTATTATTGAACAAGCCTTTTACTAATTTTGATAAAATATTCGTTCGTTGTTTTACGCGAGAAATTGTTTCTATTCCTCGCGTTGCCTTTGCTTTTAAAACATGCAATTAAGGCTTTCGATTAACTTACCGAGTAATAGCTTGGTTAACCGAGCGGCAAATTAGGAGGAACGTTAAGTTGGCGCGCCAATTTGAGCACGAATGTTGATATTGTGTAAAAGACTAGCGCTTTTATCGCGCCTTTGTTTAGTGTGTTACCTCCTCGCAAATCATAATTCATCGTCTCGCAGGGGAGATTGAGCAGTTTATGGAGATCACCTATCTCAACCAAAAAGAAGGAACTCTGTGGAACGCATATTTTTTATACCATTTGTTTACACAAGCATATCAAACTCGCTATGTTTATTAGCCGCTTTTTTGTGAAGTTTTTTGGATAATCTATTGTTCGAAGTACATAAGAAATATAACAGCACAACTTGTAGTCCCCAGACAACTTTGTCGGTGATTTTATGGAAAGCAAACTTTGCTGTTTGGCAACTGCATCGGTAAATGTGGCTGTCATCCAGAGTGACCCCTCTCAAAAAATTTAAAAAGTACTAAGTATTTAAAAAATAATCACTAGGAATCTAAATATATTGTAATTTTATTTATTTACCGTAGTTCTAATCTCTTTGGACTTTTGGACAAATTTCACGACTTTTTGATGAAGATGGAGATGAAACAACTACTCTTTGGAGTGGCACGAACCATAACGATTCATTTGGAATGTGTTTAAATCTTAAGTGGAAGCTATCATAGTATATTTAGAAGCAGCGAACAGGCGCCCATTTTAGATTAAAGCCGAGACAACTCCTTAAATATGATATATTTATCCTAATCTGATATATGATTGCGTGGGCCTTATTGAGATGACCAATACAAGGTCGAGGTTTTTTTCCGAGTCGAGACGAGAGGCCGACAATCGCTTGCCCATTTTGGTCATGCATAAAATTTATTTCTCAGAATGGCGTTTTAAAAGATAAACAAAACCAGCTTTCAACGTGCTGAAACGCCTGTCTTCAGCGTAATGCACAGCACAAGTTTATTTTTAAGTGGGCTCGATATGATTCTTTACACACAGCCGTTGTGGCCACCGCGTGTTGTTACCACGTTACATAATGGGACCGCGGATACCGGGTGGCAAGACAATCCTGGGTTAAGTTGTGTAAAACCAATTAGACCCGTATGGGAAATTGTCCAGGCCGCTAAAAACGACAATCATCCCCCAGACCCCTGTATACTTCCGTTTCTTCACTGCAAGCTACCCTCGCCTGACTTGAATACCGCCAAAAAAGTGCTGTTTCTTGCATTCTAAAATAAGGAACTATTTTTATTAACATTTTTTATGGTATTAATCATTAACTTGCTATCTGAAAATTTTGAAAATAATTCATTTAGGGAGTTTAGGGCTTTTAAAGTTGTGTGGTTTGATCTGAGTGAAACAATGAAATATTATCTCCAACATATTATTAATTTAGTTTATTGCTTGCCGTATTTATACATTGTAAAGTGTTATGAAAACATGAATGTGTTTTAGACACGTTTTATTTTGTTATCATGCCGTAAAAATTTTACGTTTATACCGAACTTGGCGAAATGTGTGGCATTTACGTCATGGACGCACACAAATGGACGTCGTAATATTATGTTACTAAAACTCACTGCCTGCGATATTAAATATTTGGACTAAATAGTAAAGGAAAACGTGTTCGACTGCGTCTATAAGTAATGAAAGTTTAGACGTAACTCTACGCTTGCCAAATCAGGGTATTTTTCGAAAGTAGTGCATTTATTGAGGAGGCTGATAGAGCACATAATTTTAAACAAAAAACTCTTATAATTTTATACTGTAGCCGTCCTAATACCTAATTTGCAGCAAATGGTACGGTGTCACATGGGCCAGTCCGCCCCGTGTGGATTTTTCAGTTTCAGTTTCACTGACAATAAATATCCTAGTAATATTCAGTGACGTAATTTTGGATAGAATAACGGTTTTTGGAATTTTTCTAACTGGCCAGGTTTAAAAAAATCTCGTGTGCAGTTAAAATTAAACGTTGCAAATAAACGACTGCGCGGGTTCATTTACAGCTCTAAATTATCGTTATTATAATCTAATACATAACCGATTATGCTGCAAAGTAAACTAAAAACAATTTAATGCTAAATTTAATATGCGCGACCAATAGATACACAAATAAATTAAGCAATTATCAAAGAATTTCAATTTGTAATTGCCACTTTGTAATTACCGATTTGCATAGTTTACATTTGAGATCAAAACCTATGTTTACGCAAATTAACTGCTGCCTATCTGGATATGGGCAAAATATTGTTTATTTTTGTCTCATTTAAATGAATGCATATATTATTGTTATTAGTGCGTTGCGCCGCGAGAAATATTTTGCATTGGATCGAAAGTATTTTGCACACAACGAGGCACTGCTGTAGAAAATTGATACGCAATTTTTTTTTTTTTGAAAAATAATCTAAACATGTTTCGACAGAATAAAAGTGTTAAATAATCAAAGCAAACGAGTGCCAGAAGTTGGCTGTGTATCTGTCCGTATGTGCGTGTGCCGAACATTTTTATTTTGCATTTCTAGAGAACTTAAAGAACTGAAAGCATAATTTTTTTAACTTGAAAACTTGCGTCTGACGGCTTTTCTGGTCGCTTAATAAGAATTTGATGTCAAAAATGACCTCTGACAGTTGACAGCTGTCATTGTAGCTGTCAATTGGATGAAAATAAGCATTGAGATGGAATTTCTTATCATTTTAATGGATTTTGTCATCACTAATTACGATCGATGAAATTTTTGACAGTTGACAGCTGTCACTAGTCTCAATTTGATATGATATGATGATAAAATTCTTACACTTTTATCAGTTAGCAAATGTCATTAAAACTGTCATTTTTATAGAAATAGGCTTTTTCTTTATAATTCTTGGGAATTACAAAGGTTTTTAGGGTTGTATAATTCCCAAGAATATATGTAAATGTTTATTTCTATAAATCTGAAAATTTTAACTGTTAACTGATAAAAGTCCTTAAAAAGAAATTGATCCATAGAATTTTATTTGAAAATTCTTAAATGTATCAAACTGACAGCTGTCAATTGTCAAAACTCTTAACTCATATTAATTTCTGTTTTAATTTGAAAACTTGCATATTCCGGCTTTTGTGGTCGCCGAACAAGAATTTGATGTCAAAAACGACTTTTGACAGTTGACAGCTGTCAATTTAATAAAAATAAGCAATTTAGACGGAATTTTTATCATTTTAATGGATTTTATTACGAATTTGAAATAGAATGATATTTTTGACAGTTTTGACAGCTGTCATTAAGACTTAATTTGATTAGTTTAGAAATTTTCGAATACAATTCTTACAGTCCGTTTAAGGTCGTTGAATACAAATTTGATATCAAAAAGGACTTTTATCAGTTAACAAATGTCATTTTAAACTGTCAATTTTATAGAAGTAAGCATTTTCCTTATAAAGGCATTCCCAACAATAATTACATATATGAAAATTGTTTTAATTTGAAAATTTGCATCTTCCGGTTTTTATAGTCACTGAACAAGAATTTGATGTCAAAAACGACTTTTGACAGTTGACAGCTGTCAATTTAATAAAAATAAGCAATTTAGACGGAATTTTTATCGTTTTTAAGGATTTTATTACGAATTTGAAATAGAATAACATTTTTGACAGTTTTGACAGCTGTCATTAAGACTTAATTTGATTAGTTTAGGAATTTTCGAATACAATTCTTACAGTCCGTTCGTTTTAAGGTCGTTGAATACAAATTTGATATCAAAAAGGACTTTTATCTGTTAACAAATGTCATTTTAAACTGTCAATTTTATAGAAGTAAGCATTTTCCTTATAATTCTTGGGAATTACAAAGGTTATAATTCCCAACAATAATTATATGAAAATTGTTTTAATTTGAAAATTTGCATCTTCCGGGTTTTGTGGTCACTGAACAAGAATTTGATGTCAAAAACGACTTTTGACAGTTGACAGCTGTCAATTTAATAAAAATAAGCAATTTATATGGAATTTTTATCGTTTTTAAGAATTTTATTACGAATTTGAAATAGAATAACAATTTTGACAGTTTTGACAGCTGTCATTAAGACTTAATTTGATTAGTTTAGGAATTTTCGAATACAATTCTTATAGTCCGTTCGATTAAAGGTCGTTGAATACAAATTTGATATCAAAAAGGACTTTTATCAGTTAACAAATGTCATTTTAAACTGTCAATTTTATAGAAGTAAGCATTTTCCTTATAATTCTTGGGAATTACAAAGGCATTCCCAACAATAATTATATGAAAATTGTTTTAATTTGAAAATTTGCATCCACCGGTTTTTGTGGTCACTGAACAAGAATTTGATGTCAAAAACGACTTTTGACAGTTGACAGCTGTCAATTTAATGAAAATAAGCAATTTAGACGGATTTTTTATCATTTTAATGAATTTTATCACGAATTTGAAATCGAATGAAATTTTTGACAGTTGACAGCTGTCATTCAGGCTTAATTTAGATAATTTAAGAATTTTCGAATAATATTCTTAGTCTGTTTGTTTTTAAGGTCGCTGAATACAAATTTGACATCAAACGGGACTCTTATCAGTTAGCATATGTCATTAAAACTGTCAATTTCATAGAAATAAGCATTTCTTATAATTCCTTCGATTTGCAAAGATTTTTAAGGTTATAAAATTCCCAAGAATAATTATATGAAAATGTCTATTTCTATAAAACTGACAATTTTAACTGTTAACTGATAAAAGTCCTTTATGACATCAAATTTGTATTAAGCGAAGATAAAAAGATATACATTGATAGAATTTTATTCGAAAATTCTTAAATGTATCAAACTGATAGCTGTCAATTGTCAAAAATGTTAATTTCCATTGTTTTAATTTGAAAACTTGCATCTTCCGGCTTTTGTGGTCACCGAACAAGAATTTGTTGTCAAAAACGAGTTTTGACAGTTGACAGCTGTCAATTTATTAAAAATAAACAATTTAGACGGAAATGTTATCATTTTTATGGGATGTAAGGGATTTTATCACGAATTTTAAATCGAATGAAAAGTTTGACAGTTGACAGCTGTCATTAAGACTTAATTTAGGAATTTTCTAATAAAATTCTTACAGCCTGTCTTTAAAGTCGCAGTAAGAGGGTTACAAACAAAACAGAACAAACAAAATTGAAATCTTTAAGAACTTAGAGACAAGCGTTGGAGGGATAATTTTTCTGCACGTAGCATTATTATTTTAATTCCTCCAGTTCACTGAATATTGAACGAAGGCAGATCATCAAAAAGGTGCAGTTTGAAATGCACTCGACGAAAGATATTCACCGAATCAAGACGTGTAACATCCTGATTGCTGAGTAAATATTGATAGGCCTCTTCACTGGCCATTCGATAACATTGTGTTTTTTCCTACTGTGTTTGAATAACGTGTTAACGTTTAACATGGGCGGCAACCGTCGCACCGTTGCAGTGTCCAAATGTAATGTGGGTTTAAGAGATAATACACGACTTCTGATTGCTATTGTATCTGAGAGTGCTTGGAAAACAATAAAAATCATATTGTGTCGACTTAAAAGTAGGTATTCATCTCGGCTTGCCACGTGAGGCGCAAAGTATTAAACCTGATCCGGCCCTATACAAATTTATCTGGACAATAAAATCAGACAAGTTATATTCAGCTGGATAATAGAAGGAAGTTAAAAATATTGACAGCTATTATTCTCCTATCTCATGAACTAGTCTTCTCGTTGCTGTCAAACATGAACTAATAGCGGACAACTTCGGTAAACTTTCTACTCGTACTAGAAGTTCATTGATGTTACGAGACCTATTCAGTATTATGTCTACAAACTTTGCTCTATACAAGGTAATAGCTATCTACAACAATACGGATCGATGGAACGAGCCAGATACGTTTTATAAATGTTATATTAATTCGACAATGTATCTATAAAATCTAAAAATAGAAATCGGGGCGCGGAATCCACGATAAAAGAAAAACAGTCTTAAAAGCAACAAAACGATGTACCAATGTTTCCTTATCAGGAAACTATTTGGATTTAGTAATGTCGATATTAACATACTGTTCCGTTAGAATATTTACTGTAGATGTCACCGTTTCTGTATTTATATATGTATTTTTTTAATAATTCTGTTCTCTGATAATAGGAGTTGTTTACAAAGTATTACTGATATGGATTCGGAAGGCGCGGATTCTAACTTGGTTCGATAGTATTTAATTTTATGCTTTAAAATCAGATATCGAACCGTGAGTGCAATTTTTCACTATTAGAGCATTAAATTGGTCTTCCAGGCATCGAGACGATTCATTTGATACCCAACATCGTGTTTTGACGACCGGAAGTGGAGACCGGAAGTTGTCATTTTATCGCTGATATAAACGTGTTTCGTATCAGGGAACGTGGTGCTGTACATTAAATCCAAATTTAAAACTCCAAGAGCCAACTTTCACTCCTAGAACGTCTAATTAACATTCTAGACACCTAGACATTATTTGATACCCATCATCGTATATTTTGACGACCGAAAGTTGTCATTTTATCGTTAATTCTAACCTCCTTAGAACCAAAGAACATGGTGTTGGACTTTAAATTCATATATAAAACTCCAAGTGCCATTTTTCACTTCTAGAACTTTAAATTGGTCTTCCAGGCACCGAGACGATTCATTTGATACCCAACATCGTATTTTGGCGACCGGAAGTGGAGACCGGAAGTTGTCATTTTATCGCTGATTTTAACGCGTTTCGTATCAGGGAACATGGCGCTGTACTGTAAACCCAAATTTAAAACTCCAAGCGCCATCTTTTACTCCTAGAACGTCTAATTAACATTCTAGACATCTAGACATTTTTTGATACCCATCATCGTATATTTTGACAACCGAAATTTTTTTTTTTTTTTAATCACTTATTTAACGTCGGCCTATTTCCGCTACCGAGGCCAATCACCGACGCCAGGAGACGAGCAACCCCCAACCTGGAAATTTTGCCGAACCTCTTATCTTACTAAGAGTAGGGATTTTTTACTTGCCTAACATTTAATAGACAAGGGACCGACTGCTTTACATCCTCTCCGAAGGATGGTATATCCTCAATACACCTCTCGTCTACAGTTGTATTGCTTCTGCGATATAGCTGATATACAAGCCGCTAGAAGTGGGGAAGCGAGACCGCGTCTTTCCGTGGGTAGTCACCATCCAAGTACTAAACGCGGTAGCTGTTGCTTAACTTTCATATCGCTATGAAGTGAGTCAAGTCAGTCCTCCGCTCGCTGCCCAGACCGAAAGTTGTCATTTTATCGTTAATTCTAACGTGTTTAGAACCAAAGAACATGGTGTTGGACTTTAAATCCATATATAAAATCCTAAGTGCCATTTTTTACTCCTAGAACTTTAAATTGGTCTTCCAGGCACCGAGACGATTCATTTGATACCCAACATCGTATTTTGGCGACCGGAAGTGGAGACCGGAAGTTGTCATTTTCTCGCTGATTTAAACGCGTTTCGAATCAGGGATCACGGTACTGTACTTTAAACCCAAAATAATCTCGAAAGCGTCGTTTTTCAGTTTTGGGAATTCCAAAAGGTGTTTTTTTGACAATTGTTGGCGCCCTGGACGGCCAAACATGGGTTAGAATGCATGGTTCACTTTATCTTCTATGAATGTATTCATAATAGTAGTATTATTAATTGAATTTAATACATTTCATGGTCCTTCGAGCCGGATTTATTAATCGATTCATTCAATGTTTTAATATCACTTAAGAGAAACAAACAGTTTGCAACATGCTGGTTTTATTAAATATGAGCGTCGGCCACCATTAAAGCTGAGGACGTACTGGGGTAGACAACAAGTTGGAGTTAATAAAAACACAGGGCCATAAATCACCCGGTTCGATTAAGAAAATAAGGTGGTGACACGAGCGCAATAAATTACATACAAAGTGGCTTGCAATCACTTCCTTCTTGTAGTTTGTGGTTTATCTTACGCCCTTTCCTGGTTACCGAACGTCCTGGCAATATCTCCGCAAGATAATCCTAGGTCTATAACTCGGCAATTGAAACCAATTATAGCAATTACAGTGCAATTTTATTTGGTGCAATAAAAACTTGTCAATGAAATAATTATTGCATGTGTAGAATTGAAACAGTTAAATTTTATTGCCGTTCAGATAACTTCATCACAGCAATCAACGTCCATTATTGTTTTAATTAATTCGCTGGTGGACAAAAACATGTCTCATTCAAAAATAAACATTTTCCGCTGGAATTAAAGTATTACCTCACCAGGTATAGCTATTTCTTCACACGTGGCCTCGGTTTTACGGTTTAAGTGCCGCATTTTTGAACGTTCGATGGATTAGAGGCTACGAACACATTTTATACGTAAATGGCTAATACCGGTAATTACACCTAATAGAAATTTTGGGATTAGTACTCGATGAGAAATCAAGTTGATTTTAATCGTCAGCTATAAAACTGTAAGGAATTAAAATTTAATCGGTCGTTGAGCAGTTTTACCTCTGAATTCTCAGAACGTGTCATTTTTGGAGGCTATAAGAGATATGTTTAATGTGATGGCTGGGATTCTAAGAAATTAGATCAATAAAACTAGAAATTAATTTATTGGTCGTTTTTTACTTATCTTTTTAAATATTGCAACAAAAGTTTGAATTGCGCCCTATAGAGAAGTAAAAATGTTGGAGGAGGATATTTAAGTTATGTAACACCTTGTATGAATTCGTGACATGTTAACCTCGCAGTTTTTCACCCGGAATACAAAATTTTGGCTACGTACCAATGCTGTGGAGTGGATCGTGTAATGCGGCGATACGTTGTAAAAACATAAGAAGGTCAGCGCCTCATAAAATATTAGTAATTAAGTTTAGGAAGTTTATAAATGTATAATCATTAAATCCCAGAGCGCATGTGGCTAGAAAGGTTAAAATAGCCGATAGATTCCAAATGGGGTCACAAGCTTTAGAAAAAAAAAAAAAATACAATATAATAAAGTAGGTAGGTACGACTTGTTTTTGTTTTTTGAAAAGCATGGCAAGAACGTTTAAGAAAAGTTTATTTGCGTATTTTAAAAATATTTTATTTTGTTCTCTTACTTTTTTTAATATTATTTTTTTTTATAAAACAAAAGACTTCTGCTATTCAACAACATTTTAGCCCAGCGATGTGGAAGTGCTAGATAGGGCCCTGTGCCTAGTTATTCAAAAAAATGTGAACAATTTGGTCTGGACACGGTTAAACAAACGAATTTAAATTGGCGCCTGTGTTAGATATTTTGTATAATAAAATCAATCTATGATGGTTGTGTCAATTAAGTACAGCTTCTATAGCTACAAAATATCTTTTATTAATTAATTATATGTATAGCGAATTAATTTGTTCAACCTTGTCCTGATAAAAATTATCACATTCCTTCGGATAACTCGGCAACATCAGAAAAATTATAAAGTGCCAAAGGTTTTTGAAAACAAACTTTTTAAGCAAACTCTGCCGCAGTGATCCATCCTGTATATTTCAAATTAATTTTTAAAAATGTAATATTTGTCACTACACCTAAATTGGTGCAGTTTGTACTGACGTACCCTTTTCTACACCAAGTAAACCTACAGAGACTTTATAGGGACAGTGACGACATAATAGAGCCAAAGTCACGCCCATCCGCCATTATGAGGCTAAATTTACCAGAACTAACATAACCTTAAATTATTAGTCTTGCAAATTTAATTTCAATTTTCATTTTAATTTTTGTAATTTTAGCTTGGATCCATTGTAACATTTGAAAACTTTCAGCCAGTGGATTTGTTAAGTTTCAAAATTGTAGATTATTTAAAATAGACTAATTTATAGGTTAGAATTCCAACCAACAAAAAACATTTTGGATTGGTTTTCTTTAGTTGACTATTGAAACACTCATCGTTATGATACTATAATTATTAGTGTAATTAATGAAAGTCAAGAATATTTTAGTTACGCAAAAATGTATGTACTTCTTAAAAATATAAAAATATGTAAAATTAGTTCAAATGTTTTCGGCAAAAAAAAAAAATTAAATTTCACGCTAGCAATGAATGAATGAATTTATATTTTCTACAATTTTTGAAACAGCTTTTTCCTAGACTTTAGTTAAATAATAAATGAGTAAACAGCCGAATGGCCAACCAGGAGGCATGATGAGAAATAAACTAAATCAACACTTATGAATACCTACAAATCCAATAGAAAATTATTAAATAAGAATAGTTTTTTTCACAAAAGTCACAATAAATTGTTAAAGATGCACAAGCATACACAGTATAATATGACATCTTAAATAATTTTAGCATTTTTAGCCTCAAATACCACGTGCATCCAACTACCAATCAAAATGCTGACAACCCTTTGTCGCCACTGTTCCTGTAAAGTATCTGTAACTGTAAGTAAACCTAGTAGGTAAAAAAAACTAAAAATTGTATGTTCTATGGATACCAACATATGTGCCTTCCGCATTCATATAGTTACGTTTTGCTTTCTATGCAAGTGCGCCATGTAATACTGAATTTCCAGTTGGAACTGCTCTTTAATTTTAAATATATTTAAATCCTTCAACATTAACCACTTAAAACGAAAACTTAAAAAAATAATATGCATATTTTGACTAAAACTTACTAAAGAAAGTAGGCGAGTGTTGTTATGTTGGCAATGTTGGCAACGTTGGCACCGCTGCCGCTGCGGAAACAAAACATAACCAGTTGACAGTTCATTATTAGGTGTTTGTGTAGTTGCCTTTTTGTCTTGCAGTTTGGTTAAATAAATTATCGTGTTTCAGTGCGTGGAATGTGTAAAAATGGAAGCAAATAATGTAATTAAACCGATATTGGCGATGGGAGATTAAAACCTGAACTTTGTGGATGTATAGGAGCAGAACTAGTGAAAGCCGAATAGCAGGTTGTGCAGAACCACAGAAGGGGCAACAGTTGAAAGGTATTGGATTTATAGGACAAAAAGTATTTATTATTGTTGACCTATAGTATAGTAATATAAAATTGCTTTAAACTTTAATTGCTCGAGAGGTTTAAATGATAAAGTACACTCCCAAATTTTCAAACATTTTGAGGTTGGATCTTTCATATAAATATTTTTGGTGATGGAATATCTCAGTCATAATGATCAAGCCAGAATTTCTTAGTGGAAATGCTCTTTTTTATATTTATCCCTTTAACAGTAATCACTTAAAATAAAATCATAGAAAAAGTATTATAAAATATAAATTTGTTCTTGTCTACCAAAAGTTACTAAAGAAAGTAGGCGAGTGTTCTGTTGACAGCGCCTAGTGGAAACAAAACACAATCGTTAGTTCGCTTTTTGTCTTGCAAGTATTTCCTTAAATTATTGTGTAACGTTTTTCAGTGCGTGGATAATATGCAAATAAATATTGAAATAAAAGTATTGGTGATGGAAGAATAAAGTGAACTTTGTGGATATAATATTGGCATAGGAGCAGAACTTAAAGAAACCTGAAGTGCAAGTTGCGCGAATTACAGAAAAGGCTGCAGTTGAAAGGTATAGTTTTTATTCTTACAAAAAGTTTTTAATATTGTGTAATAGGTAGCTAGTACCACAGAAAACATTGCTCTAGTATCTATAGTAATATTATAAAGTTGTTTTAATTGTTCGAGTGGCTTGAATGATAAAATAATTTTCAGGCATATTTTTGAGGTTATCTTGGGATTGGGTAGTCTTTTCTACAGAGACTTTCTAGGGACAGTGGCGACAAAGGGTTGTCAGGGTTTTGATTGGTAGTTGGGTTCACGTGGTATGTACCGCCATTAAGGAGCTAGAATTATACTGTGTGTACTTATAAAACGTATACAAATTATTTGTGATTAATGTGTTTCTCGTCATGCCTCGTTGGCCATTCGACTGTTTACTCATTTATTATTTAACTGAACAAGTATTATTGGCTAGTTTGAAATTTAATTTTTTTTTTGCTAAAAACATTTTAATGAAATTTACAACTTTACCTAATCTCACACGTGCACACATATTTTTATATTTTTAAGAAGTACATACATTTTTGCATAATACAATAACTAAAATATTCTAGACTTTCATTAAATTACACTAAAAATTATAGTATCATAGTACGAATGTTTCAATAGTCAACTAAAGAAAACAAAACCTAAATGCTTGTTGTTGGTTTGAATTCTAACCTATAATTAGCAGTCTATTTTAAATAATCTACAATATTGAAACTACTGTCTTAAAGAGTTTTTAAATGTTGAAAATAGATGTGCAAAACTAAAAATTTAAGATTTTGTTAGTTCTGATAACTTTGGCCTCATAATGGCGGGTGGACGTGACTTTAGCTTTGCTGTCGTCACTGTCCCTATAAATCACTGTAGTCTTTTCTTTGTTACAAATGTCACTCGGTTATAATCTGAATGTTTGTGACACTAGTGTTAATCTAGGGCATCACGTGATTTACATAACCTAACATTTTTAGGTTTTGTAAGGTCATTCTCAATTTTAATTTCAATTTTTTTATTTTTAGATTGTATTCAATTTAAGAACTTCAGTAATAATGCATTGAACAAGACTGACAAGACGGAAACCAAGCAGAAATTTTGATACAAACGATAATAATTTGAAATTGGAAGAAGTACATGTATACACATTTTTGAGGTAAGTTCTAACATTATTTTTTATAGGAAGCTTAGATTGCTCTTACATAAGGAAGTTTGAATAGGTACTGTAGGCGTATAGCGTATACAGGGTGTCCCACTGATTGTGCTCACCACGTGTATCTTGAAAACGGTAAATACAATGCGAGATACAATGACACTAAATGTAGAGCTTATCAAGGCTTACTATTATGTGCAAAAGAAATCAACTCGTTTTTGTTTCATAAGAAAAAAACTGATTTTTGTCATTTTCATTTTTCCATTATAATTTCTTTATTTATGAAAATATTTAACGCGGTTTTTTCTTGGAGCACTTTTTCATGCAGTTTTAGAAAAAATGTATTATTTGGTATTTTATTTTCCATCCTAAATTTTATGAAATAAAACAAAAAACACTCAAAACATATTTTATACTTCAGTATATATTTTGCATATGCATAACTATAAAAAAATAGAACAGACACACAGACATTTAAAACAAAAGTAGCCGAGCCGAGAAGACATACTTACTGATTTCAGTGAGTTATAAGTGTATAGAATCTGTATTTATGGATGCTTAACTGTGTTGTTACTGGCTATTCTGACTAGTTTGTAAACTGTATACCACATAATATAATTCAAAAAGTCGACTCCGCGAGAACGTTCGGTGCTATATTTAATCTCGAGTTTCCGTGTTCTGTTAATATAATATGATATAAACACTGCGAAATATAGAAACGTTTCTAGTTGCTAGTAATTTAGAGGATAGCAAGTTTCTCGTTGCTGCGGAGCCGTAAATTATGGGAATAAAAGTAATTTGAATACGCTTATAGCTGGTCAAATCCAACGGTTATTATCGGTTTTCATTAAGTCGCCCACCTGAGAGGTCAACAGTATTTGTAATTAATTGTTTTAGCATAAATTATACGCGAACTTGAGTGTCTTAATTTTATCGATTTTATAATTTAAGACTCTCGGCATTGATGTTATTAGCACGTAATGGAATGGTTGGTTCTGTTTTGACAGACATTTGGCACTTTTAGTAAACCGGTATTGCTGATGGATTGCTCCAATGCCAAATCCTTAAATCCGCATAGTGGAAATTTAATACGGCTCTAAATATTTTGAATAGAAGTTCGCACCGCAGAAAATAAAGATCTTCCACGTACAGGGTGATCCAAAATTTTAGGTGTTTGGGTAAATAGGTCTACAAAATAGTTTTATTTTAAACGCTTTTTCCGTTATTATAATCTTACTTTGTATTACATTGTATAAGGAAGTAAAATATTAATATCGGTTCAAACTAATCAACAAACATGCTCCGGTCGGCTGATAAAAACACAAATTATTATTAACCCATTACGTAAGTGTAAAGATTAGGTGCCCCAATGTTAATATCTTTGAATGAGTTCATCATCAGTATAGTTAGAACACAGTGCCAATAACTGTAAAGGTTAAAGCTTCCGAACGATTGATGTGTACACATAAATGTTTATTCTATCGACCTCGATATTGTAAAAGTCAAAACAAGCGAGTTTAGTTTACTCTAGTGGTTTTAATTAGTTATGAAACAATGTTAGAGATATTTCATAAATTTCGGAGGTCAACCTCCTAGGACTTCATTGATGGATATCATGCTCTGACGACATTGATTAGGTTTTTACTAGTGTTTACAGTCATAGGGAATCAAATATTGGACATAAGTAGGGTATCACTCTGTATCTCAGTAATTAAGCGCAACAGACAAATTTCTATACCCATTTCTATACACAGTTCGTCATGAAACACCCTGTATACAGGATGAATACCAATAACTCATTTTAATTTTAAGAGATGGTAGGCCCCTTAATGGTAAGGCCATATACCAAAAATAAAAAATATATACCCTGTAGTTTTCGAGATAGAAAATAAAATAAAATACGTCAACATTTTCAGAACTTCGTAACTTACCTATCTCAACAGAACATAAATCAGGATAGGTCTTTGCCTCTGGCATTCACCTTGTTTTTTGCAATCGTAAATTCACTAGTTTTTGCTGTCACTGTCAATTAACTTGTCTCCCACCGCAAATTTATAACATTAGAACAGTGTCGGCCTGTGTTGCATTTATGATTTTTTTCCCTGTGTAATGTTGCAGGCGGTCGAATATGAAAGACCGTCGAACGGCGGCTTAACTTTATTAGGCGTTTTTTGACACGTTTTTTACGTTAGAACTTGGAGTCTCTGACTTGGATAGAAGGCATGTTGTTCACCCCATAAGTGGGTCAGTAGAGCGACGAAGCTGTACTCAAAAGTTTACCAGAATTTTACGTAGGGTAGGTCAGTTTTTCAACTTTCTTTTTTATATTTTTTTATTGGTAATTTGTGTTATAAATATCAACAGAAACCCCCTCTTAAAATTAAAATGAGTTATTGGTATTCACGTTGTATAAATAAGTTAGAAGAAAGACAGGAGGAAGCGGTCGTCTGTTCTGATTTCTAACGTTTCTATCTGCGTTGGCACAAAGAACACAAAAAAGCACTTAATCCCTAGACTATAATATCATGCCAGTTACATATGCCTTTAACGTAACGTTATTATTATAAAGATGAAACGGCGATTTGTAAACATTATTTGATGTATTGTGCCAATTCTTCCTGATCCGCTTCAGAGCACATTCCTACGTATTCAAGAAATCGGGTGGGTGGCTCGAGCGTGGATATTATCTAACCTGGAATTGTTTCCAGCCATGTGATAATTCATTCTAAGTTATTAAGTTTCAATGGGGGTATCAAATTATGCGATAAATATCTCGAAGAAAGCCTTAATAAAAAATAAACCGTTGCATTCGAGCAATAAATCCAATCGATGCCCCCTTTCGTTTGGCCAGTGTAAACAATTTTAACGTTTTATGGATCTCTATTCATCATTGTCTTTCATAAATAATAATTGACAAGTTAAGCGATTGGCGGAGGTTCTTCGATGGCTACTTCATAACATGACACGTACGTTGGTTGCATTGAGGAAAAAAGTTGATTGAACTATATGAATACACGGGTAGAATCTTTAAAAATTGATCTTGAATTTTTAATGCTCGATCCATCATTTAAACCATTTACCGGGCACGTACCCAGCAAGATATAATACACACAGCAAATTTCATAATTACGCTGCTTAATCAACAGCCAAGACAATTTAAACGGAAGGTTATTTAATACTCGGTCGGTGATATTACCTTCAGAGATTGCTGTACACGAATACATTAGAGAACGAGAAGAAATATGTTTTTAATTTGATTATTAGACAACTTTATTTACCACACCGATATTTCTACATTACGAAACCGTGGTTACTTAAACAATTCATTAGTATTCATCGGGAATCGTATATAACAAAATTATTTAAATCTGTATTTGGTACGGCATTCTCTGCGAGAAAGGGCAGGTCGACAGAGTTCAATTTCGTCAAAGAAGTAATAAATTTACAAAACTCGATTAAAGCGCGATCTATTAGAGAGGCAATTTCATCTGAAGTTCTCCAAATACATTTGTTGGGGCCCCTCTTTTGTACGCCTTCCATAAACGACACCTCTTATTATAATAGAGTGCTTTTTAATTGTCATTAACCAACTTCTAATCAACTCTGACGTTCAGGAATTAATAGGAATAATAATAATAAAAATCGTGTGTCGTCAAGAATATGAATTCGATTTTTTTGTAAGTTGCAAAATGGCCGAGTTATGAATTTTTATTTTAATTCGTGGTTTAAATGTATTTCCGGCGCGCCACTGGGCAAGCTTTCGGTGCATTTACGTCTGACCGGTTGACAGTGTTGCCATTTTAATTAAAGCTTAGATTATGTAAAATCTGCACTTTTCATTAACAATCCAGTGATACTGTTCTGTGCTGTAATAATAATGCATTCTTCAGTAAATACCCACAATTCGGTGCATCCTATCTTTGTTTATTCAACGAGGAACGCCTAATATTGTTTAATTAAAAAACAAAGAACGAGATTGTTGTCACAGGCCTTAACGACTGTAATGGTACATTTGAGTCAGTTTCTCAGGAATGCTAGAAATGCATATAAAAAATAACCGGTGACAAACATTACGCAAGCTTGTCTTCTTGGTCGTTGTAGCAACAAAGCCTTCACTTGGACGCGATCGCATGTAAAGGCGTAATAATAATCATCCAATGCGTAAGTTGACGCTGTGACATACACAATGATCCACGCGTGTTATAGGTGTTAACATAGCGATTAGTCGCTAATTTAAGAAGTCAAATTAGACGTAGAAGTTTATTATAATCGTTAATATTTAGACGAATAATTATGCCCGAAGGTAGCCTCAATCCCTTTTAAGCCACAGCTAATTGGAGAACGTTCTTTTATTTACGTTATTCTTGTCCCACAACAGTTCATCAAAACTCTTTGCGGCACACGGTTCAGGAATCGTACAAGACACGCACGGTCGCCTCAGTTATTAGTCATTACTCTCATTAGCGCCTTACACTAGCGGGGCACCCAAATTAAAATAAAAAGGGTTTAAACAATTTTCATTAAAAAAAAAATTAAGGCAAAACTTAAGCTTTTCAAAATGTTCATGGGAAATGAATAAAATGAAGCAAAGACTACGACTATTCAGTAATTAGAAAAATCCTTGCAAACACACAAATAAAAAGAACACTTGCAATAATATGATAATCTAGTGTAAAACAACACTATACTTCCTCGTTAGAATTTGTCATCAATATGGATGCGGCCAGCACAGCTTCTCTTACAAAATTGCGCGATATTTCGCTTAAATGCCAACACGAGTAAAAGAATATACTCAATGTCTGGACTTGGAAAATATTAAAATCTTCCAGAATTGCTAAAACACGTTTACATTTTTATTGATAAATACTGTGACGTATTTACACCGCTTTACAGGGGTCTGTAGAGCTCTAAATGGGTGGTGGTTCAGCAGTCGTCCAATAGATGGCGTCAGAGGTACGGAAACAAAAATTCTTTTTTATGAGCACTACCGACTGCGCCAACCGTTACCTCGCTCATATCCAAGAGCGTTTGTTCTGTCATAACTTTAATCGATGAAATTACGTAAGATCAGGAGATTTCAGACGGTTAAAAATGCCTTCAAAAACTGAATAAACAACTAAACGATAGATTATCAGTGCTTGTACCAAACGAATCCGTTGGGTCTTAAGAATCCTCTTGCAGCTTCTAACGACCTGCTGGTGAAACTTCCACAGGTATGAAGTATGAAATATAGTGGTATACTCCGCGAACAATCGGACAGCTAATTTATAAACTATTCTAATAAATAACGTACTGCGATATAACGACAAAACGTCCGAGGAATGTATGAACATTTGAATCGTTACTGCTATAACACGGCATTTCCGCGATAATTAGATATAACTAAGTTGGTGTGTACATATCCACATACTAGATACGGCCGTGCCGTAAAAGTCCATATACCTGAGTGGCAAAGTGGAACACACATGTTTGCATATTTTGCGAAAAGCAATTTGTTAGCTCGCATGGTGGCTTGCTCCTTAAAATATATGGAATTTTATTGGAACAAATGTCTCAAACGTACGCCTATACCTATACCCGAGGGGGTAACGTAACAACTTCAATTTCTTTTGTACACCTGATTACAGAGTAATGGCTGAATAAGCGTGAATACCAATAAGTTTATATATTAATATTTGAGAAAATCTCTGTCAATTGTCAACTAAATTATAGTGGAAGATTCTATTACTAGCTCATAAGTTATAATTTGGATAAAAGCTTTTGACACTCCAATCTTGTTTCAGATTAAGCCAAGGGACGAACTATTAGGGAAAGAAACAGATATTCAAGCTTGTAGTAGTTTTGACATCCAAACCATGGACGACAAAGTGCACCGGGAGTATAATTACCTATATATAACATTTATTTGGACATATCTAGTTCACTCTATCGTAGAGAGAACGACCGGTTTCGTTAAACCAGAGCCGAGATCTCGACGAGTATCTTGAGAATATCTGTGTTATTTCTAAAATAGCTTGGATATATCAAGTGTTAAGGCTTGTAACTGTATTCGGGGATTTTTTGGGGGCTTCGGCGTCCAGAAAAGCAGTTAGTAGGCTCTGGTTTTCGCGTGCGAGTGATGGATATCCAAGGATTGGTCGTCGCCCTCATATGATCTTTGCACTACGCAAAATGGTGAGTAATATTACAATTATTCAATACACATAGGTACAATAATTAGTTATTAACTTAAGTATTTTCTGATCCTTTCAAGACTTTTATTAAACGAATCCCAACAAGCTTCTTCATTCTTGTTTGTTGGGCCTTGATGTTACGAAATTACGAAAATATAAATTATGATTCTGTAACCTCCATTGGACACCAAACACCTTAACACTTGATGCGTTTCAAGCTGGCATTATTGAAAATTGATTGAAAAAGTTGAAACAGCTTCCAATTATGCCAATTTGATTAACGAAACGCGCAAGGATTATTAAATATTTGGTGTTTGGTGTTCCAGTAGGAATTATTTATAAGCAGTACCACATTAAAGGTTCCAACCTTCTTTGGGATAAATTATTATTATTTTAATCACGTTGTTTGTTCTTTCCCATAAATAATCCATAGTACCAATATAATATTTTTGACGAACCTCGCAGTTTGTGAATCTATACATATTTTAACTTCAATATTAATTAATATTATAATGAACTTATTCTGGAACATATAGTTTGTCATTTGTCTAATTATTTCTATCAATTGTTTCAGGGTGTGTATGAGGGGTTTAAGTTTAAATGGTATCTACTATAATGGGGACGAGCCGCTTTAGGGAAAGGAGATAAAGGTATGTATTATTATATTGAATTATTATTTTCACTAATTGTATTTTTCTGTATGTAGGTAGGTTCCGAACGAGATAGGACATGGTGAAGACATCGTAAGGTAAATATACATAACCACTGTTTATATCCGATTTATTTTGATCGTGAGAAGGACCACTATTTGCATAGATATCTTATGGTAAAATAAGAGGAGTCTGTTTTTGCGAATCTTACAAATGCAAAATACTCGCAATGTGATTTGGTCAAAACGTCATGTTGTCCTTCCCAGATCAAAATACGCTCTAATAGTGTAGGTTTATTTATTACCGTTCCTTCATCAAATCGACTGAGGTTAACAGTGATCAAAAGTTTTTCTTGTTGTAGCTCAGTAATTAACCCACCAGATTATCTAGTAAAAGATTTACTTGCTGAGTGAAAAGCATATTGTTCAATAAAAAAACCGTTTGTTGAGTTTAAATCAAAATCAGTTAACAAAATATTCTTTAGTACTAGCTTGTACGGTAGGACCAGTATTGGTTTTTTCATAAAAGTATTAGTCGTCATTTAAGTATTATTATTAAATGTCTAACTATTTTTTCTTTTGTTTCAGGGTGAGTGATAGGGTTTATATTGTGCCACCAAAGAAAGTATCGTAAAAGGGAAAGGGGCTTCAAATGAAAAACATTTGAAAAATGGTATGTCTTAACCACCACATTGTCACCTATTATCAATTTATATAAGTATTGATATTGCTTATTTATCCACAGGAGAGCCCTCGTCAACAAAGATATACCAACGCAACGTGTGCGTCCTTTAACACTAGATTGGACGGTAAGTCCCATTTTGCAGTTTTATCGTAAGAAAACTAACTATTTTCTCCTTTGTTTTATGGCGAGCCTTGGAAAGCGACAGTGTTTGAAATGTGAAACAAGAAGAGGAGTTAATAATGTCACCGAACGACAAAAAATGATTCTATGGATTCTTTTAAAACATCAAAACGAAATAATTTATTTGGGCACTAGATGGTAGATATGGTTAACCCCTTTGAAGCGTTATTATTATACTAACGAGATGGAATATGGTCAAGTGGTAAGATTATCTATAATATCTATCATGATCGGTAATAGCATAACTAAATCGTTAAGACTGACGGACGCGGTATTGATTTGTTCCTGTGCAACGTGATAATAATTGAAAAGAAAAATAAATGTGCAATATGAGTGTCGACTGTTGTAGTAAGTATTTGTGAATTTAACATTATGTATACTTGACGGACAAGTGTGGTGAAATAGTTTCTAAATAATTACCACAGGGAAGTATTCTATTATTATTATTATTATAATTTTGTATTAAATTTAATAGCACCCTCTGACTGTTGATTATGGCCGCAAATGTGTATCTCTCAGTAATATATACTGAGTAACCGTATTTTTTAGATTTATGGAGATTTTCAAGGGGATGAAAATGATCATAATTTTTAACGTTCGATATAGTAAATAAGTACTTCGAAATAAATTACGTGAACATAAAATGTAATTAATATTTAATAAAGGATAAAAATAAAATACAAAACTGTTTTTGCATAACTACCTACTATCATAGTCTTACTCTGGCAACTGTAGGTAATTTTTACTTATTGCTTTTAATTCAGTTTTAAGTTTTCAGTCAGAATGTTTGTGTCCAAATCTTGCATTGACGATCGAATTAACAATATTTATCGAATCGGCCTCGTATACCGCCTTGACTAGCGGATCACTTAATTATTCATTCAAGATTTGGAATGCCTAGCGTTTTCTTAAAAATCCGACGTTTCCCGATAATGTTGATAAATTTAACCGTTTCTACTAATTAGTTGAGGCCTGACAACTAAAAATAAAAGGCCCCATCCATCACGAGATATCCGCATACATAATTTGACTGACAATTTTAAATGATTATCTATTATCGACTAATTATTCGTATATGAATAAATAAACCGCATATCCAACTGAAGGAAAAATTAAATAAACAAATACGTTCATTGTCGATGATGATGAATTACTAACTGACCCGTGCTCGTTCCGACAACAATGAGCGTGTTTTGCGAAGATAAATTACAATAATTAAAAGAATTCCAGATAAAGAAAGCTCATTGTAAAACGAGAACAGGAAGGAAGGAGATAAACCTTGTGCACGATTTACAAGTAGTTGGAGAATAAAGAGGTGGAGAAGTTCATTCAATACATTCATTCATACTTTACCGGTTGTCATTTACTCCTGTCTACACATGTATCGGAATAGTAATAAATTAAGCGAGTTCATTTATTATCTCCGAGCAGAAAACTAAGGTGGGTTACCGTCGTCCTATTATATGGCGAACTTTCCTGCATAATGCATACAACTTTCAGTGGCGGTGGGAACGTGGTCGTACAGTGGCGGCCTGGGAAATTTAGGTTAACCGGAATTTTAGAAAGAAATTAAAAAAATATATACATATCCCTAAAAAATTATCACTACAAAATTTTTCTTATTTCAAACGGGAATCATGGGTGGCTGACTGTGCCATTGCCCTCTACTGCCTCGGTTCGTTTTTCCGTGTAAGATCAAGGACAGGTGCTGTTTTGGAGACACCCTGTGATTATACATATTCGTCTTTTATTAACGAGCACTAAAAGTATAAAAATAGACGAAACAGTTATTTCTCGTTGTAATATTTCATTCATGATAGATGACTACAAGAGTCGCAACGTGAAGTTGTATAACAATGAGCTAGCTGCCTAGTCACCTAATATTATTGCTGGATTTCTTGGAATTTATTATATGAAGTAATAAAAAATACGTTGGGACAGTGTTTTAAAATTGTATTGCATAGCACGAATATGCTTATGAATGTTGTTTTCTTATTCAGATTTAAACATAAACACAATAATGGCAATTTCTATAAATTACATTTCTAGAGAAGTTGGTAATCGAGTTCAATATTGACAGCTCACTGAGTTGTGACGTCATCGGTTTAATGGGCAGCGTGCACTACTCGATTCATATCTACTTATTATTTCACTTATGATAGACAATCTATCCCCATAAATGTGAATAACTCGCATAAAGAGCGATATACATATCACAAGTACAGATAGATTACTTGTAAGTACACCAACAGACGGTAGTTATAGGCATAAGCGGAGTCTTGTTTGAAGGATTTCTGTACAGTTCTCTTCCTACACGTTCAAAATTAAAATTTCAGGTTTTATTACTCCGCTGGGTTATATTAAAATATAATAAATATGTATCTTCCAGTTTAGGAATAATTTAATTTTAAACACCGTTAGATGATTACGCTGAACGGGCCTTAACTACTTGTACTTAACTATATTAGTTATTATATCTAAAAAAGAGATTTAAGTAGAGGTACATTTATGGAGAAATCAGGATCAAAGGTGGCTAGAAGCGAAATTTCTCATTAAATACACGTGTGTTTATACACAAGCTTTATTTATGAATTTGTTTTTTAACGGTAGGCTATTAACAGATATTGAAGGCCACGCATTGGCCGGGTATGAACCACATTGACTTTTCTTCCCAGCAAAGCTCTGGTGTCAGAATCAGAACTTTAGGGTCAAAAAGTATAAAACACGCTGTATGTCTGTTATAATAGTTGTTTTAATATGAATCTCGTGAGTACGATAATTTTACAAGATGGAAGCGTAAGCATTCTGAGAAAATGACGCTGCCTCATTATGTTGCGTTAATTACATCAGAATTTTACACCGGTTCAAGCTGAGTTTCTTGTACTCGATGTACCTTCACAATTCTTTCCCAAAATGCTATAGGAGCAATAAGGCTATTATTAATTCTTGTTAAAAAAGCTTCTTCTTCCTATTATGAATGACTGCAATATATTGAATTATTCTTGCCTAGATGTTTCCAATAATTATATATAAAAGTAACAAACCAGGTATTGCAGATTAATATTCATTTTAAAAAAATATAAATTATAAAATTGAAGATATTTATAAATATTCTTATCTGCTTATCTGTCTTTGTACACAAAGTATCTCTCATCACCACCTTATCTCCGGAAAAACTATATTTTCGATTTAATCGTCTCGTCAAATCTGAGATTTATTAATAATCTTTCATTACCTAAATTTTGCGCTGCTCGATTTCACAGATCCATTACAGTCTGTAATAAATTCATAAAAAATATTTCGTTATTTCCAAACTTTATTTTCGGCCCCTTGTAAAAAATTTTGACGCCGTTCCATTTTTTTCGGGGCCTCCGTTGCGATATAAGCGAAAACTTTGTGTTTGGGGACTTTTTCCGGCTTTTTACTTATTGCGGGGGGGTCCGGAGAAGCCGAACACTCGGTATAAGGGTCGAAAGAGCCGCCCTCTACCGATCCCCCATCGAAAACCGCGAGAAAATCGCTTGGAAAATGGCCATTTTAGCGAAAAGCTTCTGATAGGTCCAATTTTTAACTGTCAAAATCGATTTCAGAAGGAAAGGTCCGATGGAAAATCTAAAAACAGTTTCGGAATCCTGAAATCGTCCCGAGTCCGAAAATGTAATCGGTTCCCCCCTGAGATCGAAAATAAAAAATAATAAATTTAGGGCACATAACGGCAGCGTAAACCGCGGTTGGATCGGCAGGGGAAACCGCGGTAGGACGGCGTTTAGGCTAAAATTTCGGTGACGTCGTCGCGCCTCGGTCGTTTGAAAAATTCACAGCTTGGCCGCGGGTGGGTATTAAGCAACGAAATTTTCAGGGATTCGAGAGGAAGGTTGGTTCTAGCTCTCCTGAAAGTCCTGTCGAAAAAATCCTCCGGGGAAGGGAGCAAGGCCCTCCGGAAAAGTACCATTTTTCGACAAAATCGACCTGTTTAAAAAATTCGTATCTCGGCTAATATCGGAGATGGGCGAAAAAATAAAAAAGGAATTCTTCAGCTTTCATTCTTTCTGCCCGTCGTCCGGGTGCGAATCCTCCAAATCCAAAAGGAAAGGCTGTGGCGCGTTTCCAAAGGGTGCAATGTGGGGAAAATCGCCGAAATCCGAAAAAATCGCCCCTTTTCAAAAAATTATAACTTTCTTAGGAAGCAAAATCGAGAAAAACAATTGAGCAACGGGATTTTCTAAATTTCATCTAGTTTTCAGAAAAAAATACGCCGTCGGCCTATCTCGAAGGAGACGCGAGTTATTAAGCTGGGAAGGGAGACGTGTTTGAAAAATTTCGACCAAATTGAAAAAAACTGCGAAAACACGAAAACTACAAATACTATTTCCAAACTAAAAAACGCCGCCGAGCCGCCGTGCTGGCAATAAATCCAAGCCCGAGGGTTCAACTTAAAACTACATCTTGAATTGCACGGTCACGTTGCGATTTTCGGGGCAGCAGGAGCGAATCAAAAAGTGTCATTTTGACGTTTGCCGAAACGCGAAAGTTGGGTTAAAATTTAGAAATTTCTGCGCGCGCACATTGTTCTCGTATCTCTTTTTAACAAATTTAAATTAATTTTGGGGAGTGACCCCCAATTTGAAACACCCTGTACGTACGAAATTATATATTTAAACAACCCAAATAAAATATTAAAAATAAGTAAATTTCCAATACCGTTTACATAACACTTAATATATGTATTGCCAACCAAGTTGGCATCATCAGGAGCAGAGTTAAAGCAGTACTCGATACACGTTACGTAAACGCCAAATGATTAATACTGATTAACGAAATTTATTCGGTGTTGTGGTATCCAGTGTCCAATAAAAACTACTTTAGAGTTTATGGAATGTTAGCAATAAATGTTCAACATCATTATATGCGTAGATTTCAAGGTTATTATCGTAAATAATCAAAATTTTGAATATATGCATAATTTAAACGTAACGAGTGGCATGAATCCTTTCGTAAATAGTAAAATAATAAAAAAAGATAACACCAATGTATAGTTAATTCACGTTTACTTATTTATATAACAATGATGTAATAATATTTCCCAATCTAATTTTTATCAGCTGTGTATGATAACCGGGGCATTATCTAAATTCAGTGTAAATCAACTATTGTTATCTTGTTCTCCTTGTAACTAGAGGTTTTTGGCACGAGCAAAGTTAAAATATATGAGATAAACGATAGACGATAAATTGGTAAAAGTTGCACTCGGAACTTGCCGACAATGGATCCCAATTTAATTAGGTTGTTTGTGGTGAGCATGCCTGGTCACGTTTCCATCGTGGTCTGGGTTCGATCCCCAGCTCCACCACTGACAACGTAATTTTTCCAAAAATTTTTCCCTTCTTACCGAACAGCTGTCGCTTTGGTGCTGACTAAATTACATGGCGCGTTTTTTATCTAAATCTAAACCTAGTACTTTGTCGTGGAACTTACTCGTAGGCGGCGAGGTTTTGAGTATAATTTTTGCTGTGGTCCTTGTAGAACTCATTCTTGTAGAGGAAGTTGGGATATAACTAGTGCCAGGGCTGGGGCATCTTCTTCGGCAGCTAGCCGTTGGGCAGGAGACACAGTAACTCCTGCAATTTGGCGGCGAGTACGCCGGTATATACTGCGGTGGTATGTACTTCGGCGGCAAATAACTCGGACGCGTATAACCCCTGTTGTAATTCGGCACATAAACCGGGACGTGTTGATATGGTTTATAATACTGCTGGGCGTACCTCCGACACCTCCTCTTCCTTTTATCGAGCCGCTCCAGCGATACCTTCGAACGGTTATGTCTGGTTTTATGATAGGTGCTGTTCTTTAAACCTGCGTCACTGTACGTTGGTCTCTTATCTGCGATAAAGCCTCTTTCACTAAATAATTCGTACGCAGGATAAAATTCCTCGGCGCCTCGTTTTCTACGAGACCTTGGGAAATGTTTATCGCCAGCCTCGTCGTGCAATAACTCTGACACATATCTGGACTTGTAAGCCAACAAGCTGGAATTGTACTCGGTTTGTGGACTGGTCCCGTCACCTACCACGAGGAAAATTGTAAGAGCGCTCACTAGCAAAGTAATTTTTTTCCTCATATTTCCCTTCACGTTATGTAAGAGTCCTCACACAAATACATATCTGCGAGCACTGTTCCCAACTGGATGTAAGAACAAGGAGTTATTTGGCGGAATTAGTAGTAAGCTACAATTTGGGTGTCTTTACTTTTTGATTCTATTTCCTTAAAGTAACCGCCTGGAAAGGTGGTAATCCTGAAATATTTAATATTTCTTTTAAATTAAATATTAAGACGCAGTTGCAGAAGAGCGAGGTGAATAATAGGAATATGAAGAAGAAGGTAAAGTAGAAGACGAAACAGAAGAAGAATCCTTTACCTTTGCTTTCTATTTCTTAAATTCCTCTAAAATAACTGCCTGGAAAGGTGGTAATTCTGAGATATTTAATATTTTAATTATATTTCAAAACAAAGATGCAGAAATATTTAATATTTCAATTATATTTCAAAACAAAGATGCAGAAGGAGGAGCCGAATGAGAGGAAGAAGATTAGGAAAAAGAAACAGAAGATTAAGAAGAAGAAATATAAGAAAATCAAGAAGAAGAAACAAAAGAAGATTGATAAGAAGAAACAAAAGAAGAATAAGAAGAGGGGAATGAGGAAGAATAAGAAGAAGACGAGGAAGCTGAAGAAGAAGCCGAAGACGAAACAGAAATATAAGGATAAGAAATGCAAGGGGAATACTCAGAATAGCACTGTTTATAGAGTGAGGGTTGTGTGCGAGAAGAATCATACAACACTATCACGATCAAAATTTATCGAAGGTTGACTTAACACTATTGAATAATTCCCCTTTAGGTATACTTAAAACGAAGTTGCAAAATGACGAGGCGAATAAGAGGAATACGAAGAAGAAGATGAAGAAGAAGACAAAACATGAGAAGAATCCGTTACCTTTACTTTTTATTTCTTATATTCCTCTAAAATAATCGTCTGGAAAGGTGGTAATTCTGAGATATTTAATATTTCAATTATATTTCAAATCAAAGATGCAGAAGGAGGAGGCGAATAAGAGGAATACGAAGAAGATTAGGAAAAGAAACAGAAGAAGATTAAGAAGAATTATAATAAGAAGAAGAAACAGAAGAAGAGGGGGAGGAGGAGGCATAAGAGGAATACGAAGAAGATTGGGAAAAAGAAACAGAAGAAGAATTATAATAAGAAGAAGAAACAGAAGAAGAGGGGGAGGAAGAGGAATACGAAGAAGATTAGGAAAGATAAACAGAAGAAGATTAAGAAGAATTATAATAAGAAGAAGTAACAGACGAAGAGGGGGAGGAAGAGGAATACGAAGAAGATTAGGAAAAAAAACAGACGAAGATTAAGAAGAATTATAATAAGAAGAAGAAACAGAAGAAGAGGGGGGGGGAGGAATAAGAGGAATACGAAGAAGATTAGGAAAGATAAACAGAAGATTAAGAAGAATTATAATAAGAAGAAGTAACAGACGAAGAGGGGGAGGAAGAGGAATACGAAGAAGATTAGGAAAAAAAACAGACGAAGATTAAGAAGAATTATAATAAGAAGAAGAAACAGAAGAAGAGGGGGGGGGAGGAATAAGAGGAATACGAAGAAGATTAGGAAAAAGAAACAAGAAGAAGAATTATAATAAGAAGAAGAAACAGAAGAAGAGGGGGAGGAAGAGGAATACGAAGAAGATTAGGAAAAAGAAACAGACGAAGATTAAGAAGAATTATAATAATAAGAAGAAACAGAAGAAGAGGGGGAGGAGGAGGAATAAGAAGAAGAGGAAGACGAAGAAGGAGAAGAAAAATAAATATATGGATAAGAAATATAAGAGGTATACTCAGAATGCCGCTGTTTATAGAGCGAGGGTTGTGTGCGAGGAAAATCATACAACATCATCATAAACAAAATTTTTCAAATGTTGATTTATCTCTATTGAATAATTCCCCTTTAAGTATCCTTAAATATGGAGTTGCAGAATGACGAGGCGAATAAGAGGGATACGAAGAAGAAACAGAAGAAGATTAAGAAGAAATATAAGAAGATTAAGAAGAAGAGATAGAAGAAGATTAAGACGAAGGAACAGAAGAAGAAAAATAAGAAGAAGAAGACGAATAAGAAGAAGAATAAGACGAAGAAGAAGAAGAAGATGAACACGAAGAGAAAGAAATATAAGAGCAATTTTTCGAACTTTTTCGAACGTCGTTTAACTCTATTGAATAATTCCCTTGGTTAGTTTGACAAAAGATTTAAAAAAAATTCAATTAACCATAAAACCGATAAATATCGCAAAACTACATTTTTTACTTGAACAATAATTGTAAACTATGCCTTTAAAATGGTTGAATTTCTATTTTTATTACATACATACTTCAAGCCTATTTAAAAGTGTGATATCGTATCATGTGATAATATAATTCAGAATTCAGGATGTTTGCTTTATGGCAAAATTATTGTAATATACAAATTAATAAAAAAGTTGCGAACAGTAGAAGTGATGACACCAGCCACTCGTTAGTTTTCGTTATTTGCCAAAATTAATTCAACCATTTTGCCACCGAGATTTACATCATCCCTATTTTGCTCCAGTAAATAAATCAAAACGCGTATCCTTTCCAGGCTTTTAGGGATGATTTTGAGGAGAATTGCAACCCGAAACAAATACACAAAATTCCTCTTCTACAGTATTAATTAACCTCCTTTGATGAAGTGGATATAAGTATAGGACGGATATTGGCAAGAAAAGAGCCCAAGCAACACAATTCAGCGTGAGAAAATACCGTAAAAATATTTTACCCAAATTTTAGCTCGTTCCTAACCCTCCCAGCATCCCGCCAAATAACGAAATAATTGCCTATTTTAACACAGCCCGGTACTTAAAACAATTACGGATCAGTTGCGGAGTTCACATATTTTCACTCGGTCGCACATCCCAACGAAAAAACCTCGTCGCACAATTTTTAAATCACCTGTTTAAGCCGGCAATTTCACACGATCTGTCACACGTGTTTCCACACAGTATTTATGAAATAAAGGAATGCATCTTGCCGGCACTGCTCGCGAGATTGAACTGAAGCAGCTCTCGCGTGTGTCGCGGGCAAGTCGCGGGTCCTTATCTCCTTCAAAAGCGAAGATCTTCAGGTACTGTTCTTATATGGTACTGAATATTACTTGCAAATTTCGTGATGTTGACGATCCGGTAATGAAACGCAAGCCAATTGCGACACGTACCTTTAAAACGTTTCTAAATTTTATTCGAAATAAATTTTGAAATGTCTGTTTTCGCAATAGATATTCGAACGTAGGTATGTAATTAATAAGTAAATAGTTTCGAGATAAAATGAGAGGCGAGGGCGCTTAACAATTAAACAAACAAATGATTTTGAATTGGCCTTGGATCCGCGTTGTTAGGCAGATATGGATCGCATACATTGGGGCGCCAGTAAAACTATTTAGATAAGATTTTTTCTCTACAGCAGTTCGCAACTAGCAGCAATATTCAACTAAATTGTAGAAAAGCACTTTTTAGTTGTGGAAAGTTAGTTATTTTGCATAAACGTAGGTTATAGAACTATTATAAAACTTTTTAGTTGCCCCTTTACTGTTATACTACCAGGTGGTATTTCTTCTTGCAGTTAATTATAAGTTTCCTAAGCAATAAACGGTTCTTAATAATAGCTGTTATACAGACAGTTTATTTGGGTGTTTTAAGAAGAAAAAAATGAAGGCATAAGATGTTCTTTATAGAGCTGAAAGGTTCCTGTAGCAACGTTTCAAGTCGGTCAATATGAAAGAAGATCAACGTAGCCATAAAGTGAAATTGTTTATAGAACCGTTATAAAACTTTTCCTTTAATGTCGTATTATCAAGCGTTATAAGCGGTTTTTAAACTAATTATAAAGCAGTTCGGCTTGTATCATAAAAGATAAAGAAGAAATTTGACGAAACAAATTCCTATACAATGTATTTTGTCTATGCGGTATCTAATTAAGCAACCGTATCAGTTTTAAAAATAGCCAAATCGACCCCCAAGTACCCACTTATAAATATATCTGATATCTTCTCTGAACATGTTTCGACCTTAACCCGAATGTAACCAATCTCCTTTTGGCGGAAGTTGTCATAGACCTAATTAATAACTCGGTGATAATAATAGAGCTTACACAACGCATCTTCCATATTTATTTCAAACTCACCTAATCCGGCATGCTTTTCTAAATCGGACGCATTAGCTGTTAATTACAGTTCTTTAAAATTCACTTAGCTTAATCACCCGAACGTATGCATTCGTGTGTTAATCGTAGAAAATACATTTGCCGACAAAGCAAACGCACGGCCACACATTCCCACGAACCAACTAGATTTTAGTTATTTTACGCAAATAAAAGCAAACTAGCGTTAGTTGAGGTCGTAAAGCCTGGAAGGAACTAAAATTAGGCGGGTATGGAATTAAAGTGAATGTTTGGTTTACGGTAAAACTTGAAATGCTGAGATAACCAGTAAAAACAAGTACAGTTTTTAATGAGCTTTCTGTAATATATAATTTAAGGCAAATTCTTCACGCCGGTGCCATGACATTTGTCCTTTGTAAACCCCGTGCAAATACCAAACGCTGAACCAATAATGTGACGATGTTTGTCTAAGCATTAATTCGACAGATTCCCGATATATCCATTTTTATTTTATATCGTTTACATCAATGTTAGTTATAGAACTAATATAGAACTTATCGGTTACTTCTTTAACGTTGTATGAGGGTTTTATTATTATCTTTAAAGGATTCCTGATACATTAATTATATTTTATAATGGATTAGATAAATGTTGGTTATAGAACTATTATAAAACTTAACAGTAGCCCCTATACCATTGCATTACCAGTGTTATGTGCGCTTTCACTAATGCAGCTAACAGTTTTTATAAGAGCTGGTATACTATATGATGACTGTAACAATCTAAAATGTTTTATAAAACATATTACGAAATGTAGCATGTAACAGACGAAAGTTAATATTTAAGACAGTTCATATACAACTGGAACATTATTGTAACAGCTCTTATGAGACATTCTTGCCACATAATTATAGAACCATTTTGTAAGGGTTTCATTATTACTTTATAAGAAATCTCGATATATGTATTTTATATTATAATTATTACATAAATCTTGGTTATAGAACTATTATAAAACGTATCGGTTGCCCCTCTAACGTTGTATTAGTAGGTATTATAAACGCTTTTACAACTAACTCTAAAACAGTTAGATTTATGCAGTTAAAAGTACTTGATAAGTGTTGGAATGCTTTATGATGACTATAACAAGCTAAATTGATTTATAAAGCACCTATTAGAGGCTTTATACTACTAAATGTATGTTTTACGTAACAGACGTGAATTTTTCTTTAACATACTTAGCTAAAGTTACTTTCTTATAGAACAGTTTTATAAAGGCTTCATTGTCAGCGTTTATGTTTTTTATTTCCGATATATCTATTTTTATATTGATTATAGAAATGTCGGTGTTAGAGCTGTTATAAAACTTATCGGTTGCTGTATGGTGTATGTAACGGACAGTAATTATTTTCTTTAAAACACCTGGCAATATTTTAAGAAATTTTGTAAAACTAATACTTTATAACTTTTTGACATAATTATAGAACCGTCTTGCAAAGATGGCTGATATATCAATTTTTATTTCTTGACCATTACATAAACGTTGGTTATAGTCGTTTTAGAGCTATTATAAAACTTATCGGTTGCCCCCTTGTCTTACAACTGTTTCTAAAGCAGTTAGATTTATGCAGTTAAAAGTTTTTGGTAGGAGTTCGTACGCTATATAATAATTATAACTAAATAGTTTTATAAAACACCTATTACAGTCTTCATATATGACTAAATGTATGATGGATGTCAAAGGCGAAAATCATAATTATAGGATTGTTTTATAAGAGTTTTATTATTGGCTTTAAAGTTTCTCTACATATTATTTTTATTTCATTATTATTACATAAATATTGGTTATAGAGCTATTATAAAACTTATCGGTTATAAGCAATAATAGACAGATATATTTATGCAGTTAACAGTTCTTGATTGGAGTTGGTATGATATGTGATGACTAGCTAAATAGTTCTATAAAAGATCTCTTACAGTTTTTATATGGCTGAATGTATGATGTAAGTAAGAGACGAGTATTATTCTTTAAAACATTCACAACAGTCCCTGTGCAAGAGGAGCAATATTGTAACAGCTCTTATGAAACAAACAGTTTATACGTTTTTACAACATAATTATAGCACCGTTTTATAAAAGTTCTATTATTGAATTTTAAAGATTTTTGACATATTAACAGTATACGTTTTTACAACATAATTATAGCACCGTTTTATAAAGTATTTATTATTAAATTTTAAAGGTTTTTAATATATTAACTTTATTTTATAATGAATAGATACTTGTTTGTTATAGAACTAGTATAAAACTTCTCGGTTGCCCCTTTAACCTTGAAATTTTAAAGATTTTTACATAGTAATTTTATTTTATAATGAATACATACATGTTTGCTATAGAACTATTATAGAACTTCTCGGTTGTCCCTTTGGCGTTGCATTATCAGGTGTTATAACCGCTCTTGCAACGAATTTCAAAGCAGTATTTATGTAGTCACATTTCTTGATAAAAGTTGATATACCATATATGATGGCTATAAAAAGCTAAACAGTTTTGTAAACTGTGTTATAGTCTTTATACGACTAAAAGTATGATGTGTGTAACAGATGAGAATTATTCTGCTTCATTAAAACACTTCATAACTGTCCCTATGCAACTGGAAAAATATTATAACAACTCGTTTGGTAGTTTAATTATAGAACCGTTTTATAAGGGTTCTATTATTACCTCTTCGAGATTCTCGATATATTAATTTTATTTTATAATGATTACATAAATGTTGGTTATAGAACCACTATAAAACTTGTAGGTTGCCAGCTGTTATATACGCTCTTACATATTATTAAAAAGCACTTAGATTTGAGACTTCTACTTCTACGAAAGCTTGTGGTTGCATAAGTAGATATATAACGAGCTAAATTGTTCTATAGGAAAAACTGCGTAGGCAATATTTATACAGCTAAAATAACTTGCAGCTATATAGAAACTGTATTACGAGCCAAATTGTAATCCGTAGTTTTATAAAGAGCTTATGGCTATGTAATGGTTTTATAAGGAGATAAATAATTCAATGAAATATATGTGAAAGTCTTTATACAACTAAATTATTCTTCAAAAATAGGTCACAAAATTATACGACTATAGCAGCATTGTAACAGCCGTTATAAAACAAATAGTTTTGTAACCTTTGAAGTCGATTTTCTCGAAAACGGTTCAGTTTATCAACTTTAGCCAAGTTGCCTTTTTTGTGTAGAATTTATTAGTGCATCATAATTTCTAGTGAAAGTTTGTTTGACAATTTAGAATAATTCTGTTTAATATTTTGATATGTATTATGTAACATAAATTAAACACATAAATGTTCATTTACAACTAGCTACGAGTATAACCTCGCTCTATTTGTTTTTGGATTGAATTACGTACCTATTGTGTTTGCTTCGAGATTAAATTTTTTTAAAAATTAATTAATATACTAAACGAATAAGGACACACTTAGTTTACTGATAACGATAAAAATAGCAGGAATAATTCATATACAGAGTGTTACAAGTTATCTGTGCACTATTACTAATATACGGTTGAATTGAAACTACAATTTTTTTTATGGTGGAAGAAAGTACTTAGATAATACATGTGCGGTCGTTGTCTTTAAATATACTGTTCGTACAATATTACATCGCCTCGATATAAAAAATATTTAAAGTTTAAATTCGCGGCGTATATAAAAGCGTATTATTCTAAGCTCGTGCATGAGACACGATACACTGCATACGCAAAATTATTATAATTACAAAAAGTTTACGGCACTTTTCAAAACCATGTTGCATGTGCGTTAAGCAGGGGTTTTGCTAATTCTTAATTTAAATGGCGAGGTACTATGTAGAAAACGGTGTATAATAAAGAGTGTAAAGGTAATTATTTCATACATTTCCTCACGTTCTGGTGTACGCGGCACTTCGCAGGCTTTTTGCCGTTCGCCCCTTTTTTAACCGCAAGGTTTTAGCTAATCTCGTTGCTCCGGGGTTGAGGATTTGCCTGGGTGGTCCATGCATCACAGAATACGTTGTTCTTGCGTACGCCAGAGCTCGCCTTGCGGGCATAATCCATGCAAAAATGAATTAGTTTGTGGCTGACAGCGTTATACGGTAGTTACAAATTAACCTTTGTGCGATACAGCAAGAAAGTTACATACAAGTCCCGAACGTGCTGGTTGTGATATAGACCATTTTCACTTCCTTATACATACAGTATAATAAGACTGCAACCTGCACGCTTGATCGAAATGGTTCGATCTTTCAAGGAGGTATCACGTGACCCATGTTGATATTTAGAAAACCGGCTGTCTTAGATTAATTCTGTAGTTTTGGTCAATAAGTAAGGGGGCGGCGGAGATGGGAGAACAAGTGAAAATCAATCAATTACAATTAAATCTCACGTCCATGCTCCACGCAGATGATGGTGAATGAAGCCAGGAACCGGTCCACGATTGGAGTTTATAGCTTGTCCAACATGTAGTTATAGTTCCATATAATTAAAAATAGATGCTTCACTGCCAGCTTACTGTATTCAATGATGCACATTGCACGTGCCTGTTTTTGAAAAGCAACTTGCCTTGCCTTGATAAACATCATCACAAGAGCTCTTCTGTTTAAATATTAACTGAATGAATTATAAAACTATTTAGCTTGTTATAGTCGTTATATTATACCAGTTCCTATTAAGAACTTCTAAGTCTCAAATCTATTGCTTTATAATAACATGTAAGAGCGTATATAACACCTGGTAATACAACGCGAAAGGGACAACCAAGCAGTTCTATAATAGTTCTATAAGAAAAAAGAAGTTTTGTAATAGTTCTATAACCAACATTTAAGTAATCATTATAAAATACAATTAATGCATCGAGAATCCCTAAGAGGTAATAGATAATAGAACCCTTTTAAAACGGTTCTATAATTATGTAATATGAACGTATAAACTATCATACGAGCTGTTATAATATTGTTCCAGTAGCATAGGGACAGTTGTGAAGTGTTTTAAAGAAGAAGAATAGTTCTCATCAAACGAATGATTTTAGGTATAGGGTGTAATATATAGAAAAGTTTAGAATTTTACAAGGAATTCAAAATTGCAAAAAATAGTATTTTGAGCTATTTAAATATCTCGTGACATAATCCTAATTTTCCCTCTGATTTTTCAGAAACTGGTGTCTTAATAATATGTTTAAAAATCAAACGTACTGTTATTTTAATCGATTTCCCATGTGACCCACCGCTAACGTTGCTCGTGGCAAAAAATGTATGAAAAATAATTGCGGTGAAATAAATCGATGCTTTATCAGAACACAAACAAACGTATTGTCTATTTAACAATGTTGATCTATTATCTATTAATAAGGTATTGCCAGATAGTTTCGAGGAGTATTAAAAATGATCCGTCACTGGCGTAGCCCACAATCATCATTTACGAATTAAACGAGTGAAAGCACGAGAATATTATTTATGAAAATAATGAAGTTACAGTTATTGTTCGATGTTCGAGCAACGTTTATGTAATATATTGTGTTTATGGTTATGTATAACTAGCAATAAGTCGTTTTTAAAGCTCCGGCATTGCGGGAATATGCTTGCTTGACGTGGGCTCGACAGTCTATCAATTTGCTTGAAAAATATGGGCAACGATATTCATATTCCTGTACGCAGACTTTCACAAACTTCTTTACAACTTTGTTTAGGTATTATACATACAAAAATGTCCAATTTAATAAATTTATATTGATATTCTGTTAAAACAACTACTTTTCATAACTATGTTATAAAACATTGAATTACATAACAATTTTCACAGTGTCCAAAGCAAAAATATATTGAAATTAAAAAATATTTCATGTGTCCATGCACTCGCCTTAAGTATCGGTAAGAACCAATATGTGAGTTCAAATTTTCTTGGTGCGACACTGAACTTAAATTATACGTTTCAAGAAAAAAAAATGGACGTACGCAATCGGCATTAATACGATTATGTATTTACATACAATCGATGAAACAGTTCTGGAAATAATAGAGGCGTGAATAATTTTTTAATTGGTTTTTCCAATACGGTGCTTATACCAATTACAATCGCCTCAATTTAAATTCTGACCGTATATGAAATAATGATCCGGTATAATCGGGTAATGGAATGGTAGGTGTATGTAGCAAGCCCTGATCTAGGATGTTGATATTTTTTAGTTGGTACGATTTTCCAAAAAAGCGGCTTCTCAAAAAAGACAAATTTTTTTGGGAATGGACTTCATTGCCTTTTTTGGTATTCGATTATATTATTGTCGAATTTATATGGATTTACAATTTATATACTATTTCGCATTAAACAAATATTTAAAAATGAAATAATTAATAAGTGCAATAAATTATAGGATACGTAAACAAATTTATTGGTTAATTACTATTAAAAATAGTAAATGTTTATAAACATGCCAAAATGTAAACGTTTTGATGTACAATTAAATTAGCGTTAATAGAATTATGTTTTGGGGGAACCATAATTTATATCAGAAGTAAATTTATTGCCCGTTCTAACAGAAACGAATTTATATGAGATGCATTTATTAGAACATATGGTATCAATCTTTGGTTATTTTTACTTAATAGTATTTTATGCTTGTTATTTTTTTTAAGCAATATAGTTTAAATTAGAACTATTACATTGAATTTAAATCCTATTTTAAATTTTTATATACAGATTACAGTTTCCCACTCCCACAATGATGGGAATTAAGAGGTTCTATTCATTCGTGTATTAGGTAGGGATTAAATTTAATTTATAAAGAGCAGCTTAATAATTCGAAATATTTATTTTATTTTAGTTTTATCCTTTATTCTTTTTGTCCTTTGTCTTTTGTCCTTTGTCCTTTGTCCTTTGTCCTTTGTCCTTTGTCATTTGTCCTCTGTCCTCTGTCCTCTGTCCTCTGTCCTCTGTCATTTGTCTTTTCTCCTTTCTCCTTTGTCCTTTGTCCTTTATATTTTATCCTTTATCATTTATTAACTTTCACCATTATCTTTCATCCATTTTCCATTCTCCTTTAGTCCTTTATCCTTTAAGTAGGTATCCATTATATTGACTACATTTTTATTCTCCTTTCTGCTTCCTCCTTTCTCCTTTATTTTTTTAATTACTTATCCTTTATCCTTTGTCCTTCATCCTTCGTTGTTTGTCCTTTATCTTTTCTCCATTCTCTTTTCTACTTTCTCCTTTAAATTTCAGCGTTTTATTGTTCATTTTCATCCTTAATCCTTTATCCCTGATCCGTCACTCTTGATCTTTTAGCCTTTACCCTTTTTTATAATTTTTGCTTTTGTCTTTTCCATTTTTCTTTTTTCTTTTTCGTTTTTATTATTCCTTTATTGTTCATCTTTATCCTTAATCCTTTATCCCTGATCTATTATACTCTTGATCTTTTATACTTTATCCTTTTTATCCATTTTCCTTTTTTCTTTTCTTATTTTTCTCTTTCCTTTTCCCTTGATCTTTGATCTTTTATCTTTTATCCGCTACACATTACATGTTATCCTCTATCTTTTCTCCATTGTCCTTTCTACTTTCTCCTTTAACTTTTATCTTTTTTATTGTTAATTCTTACTTCTTTGTCCCTAATCCTTGACTCTTGATCTTTTATCCTTTATTCTTTTAATCCTTTTTATCCTCACCCTTTTTATCTTTTATATCCTTTTTTCTCTTCTTTTTCTATTTTCCTTTTTTCTGTTTCGTCTTCCTTTTTCTTTCTTCTTTTTCCTTGATCCTGATCCTTTATCTTTTATCCTTTACACATCCCATGTAAAGATGAGAAACTGAGTACATTTGCTCTAAACGTTGACAGATAGAATAGAGGAATGTTAATCCTTTGTCCCTGATCCTTGAATATTGATCTATTATCCTTTACATATTACATGTAAAGATGAGAAACTGAATACATTTGCTGTAAATGTTGACAGACAGAATAGTGCAACGTTAATCCTTTATCCTCTATCTTTTCTCCATTCTCCTTCCTACTTTATCCTTTAACTTTTATCTTTTTTATTGTTAAACTTTATCCTTAATCCTTTATCCGTGATCTACTATACTCTCGATCTTTTATCCTTTATCCTTTTTATCCATTTTCCATTTTTTTATTTTTCTTTTTCCTTTTCCCTTGACCCTTTATCTTTTATCCTTTACATATTACATGTAAAGATAAGAAACTGAATACAATTGTTTTAAATGTTGACAAACATATAGAGAAATGTTAATCCTTTTATCTCTGATCCTTGACCCTTGATCTTTTATCCTCTTTTCTCCATTGTCCTTTCTACTTTCTCCTTTAACTTTTATCTTTTTTAATGTTAAGCTTTATCCCTGATCCGTGACTCTTGATCTTTTATTTTTTTATTCTTTTTATCCTTAACCTTTTTATCCTTTTTTCTCTTTTCTTTTTCCATTTTCCTTTTTTCTATTTCGTCTTCCTTTTTCTTTTTCCTTCTTCCAAGATCCTTGATCCTTTATCTTTTATCCTTTACACATTACATGTAAAGATGAGAAACTAAATATATTTGCTCTAAATGTTAACAGACAGAATAGAATAGAATCTTTTATCCTCTTATCTTTTCTCCATTCTCCTTCCTACTTTCTCCTTTAACGTTTGTCTTTTTTATTGTTAAACTTTATCCTCAATCCTTTATCCGTGATCTATTTTACTCTTGATCTTTTATCCTTTAACCTTTTTATACTTTTAGCCTTTTTTCTTTTTTTGTTTTCCTTTTTTCTTCATCCTTTTCTTTTTCCTTTTCCCTTGATCCTTTATCTTTTATCCTTTACACATTACATATAATGAAGGGAAACTGAATACATTTGCTTTAAATGTTGACAGACAGAATAGAGAAATATTAATCCTTTTATCTCTGATCCTTTATTGATCCTTGAGCTATTATCTTTTATACTCTATCTTTTCTCTGTTGCCTTTTCAACTTTCTCCTTTATCTTTTATCTTTTTTATTGTTAATTTTTTCCTTACTTCTTTATCCCTGATCCCTGTCTCTTGATCTTTTTTCCTTTATTCTTATTATCCTTATCCTTTTTATCCTCGTCCTTTTTATCCTTTTTATACTTTTATCCTTTTTTCTTTTTTGTTTTCCTTTTTCTTCTTCCTTTTTCTTTTTGCCCTTGGTCCTCGATCCTTTATCTTGTATCCTTTACACATTACATGTAAAGATGGGAAACTGAATACATTTGCTTTAAATGTTGACAGACAGAATAGAGAAATATTAATCCTTTTATCTCTGATCCTTTATTGATCCTTGATCTATTATCTTTTATCCTCTATCTTTTCTCCATTGTCCTTTCCTCTATCTTTTCTCTATTGTCCTTTCTACTTTCTCCTTTAACTTTTATCTTTTTTATTGTTAATCTTTTCCTTACTTCTTTATCCCTGATTCTTGACTCTTGATCTTTTTTCCTTTTTTCTTTTTATCCTTATCCTTTTTGTCCTTTTTATCCTCGTCCTTTTTATCCTTTTTATCTTTTTTATCATTTTTTATCATTTTTTCTCTTTTCCATTTCCTTTTTTCTGTCTCTTCTTTCTTTTTCTTTTTCCTTTTTCCTTTTTCCTTTTTCCTTTTTCCTTTTTCCTTTATCCTTTTTCCTTTTTCCTTTTTCCTTGATCCTTTATCCTTTATCTTTTATCCTTTACACATTACATGTAAAGATGAGAAACAAATGGATGAAACTGGTCAATCCCCACTAATTGGGGACACCCTGTGCAATTAAAATCAGTTTGGCAATACATTTTCAAATCCTCTATAATATTCACTGAAATCACTTCCTTTAAAAACAAACATTTATGACGAGATCCATTACCCACGGCTCCAAAGTTCATTAGTTCCTTAAGATTATTTTTATTACCTTACTTACTTTATCGCTGATGTTTTAATCAATTTGAATGAACATATTAAGTTTTTAGTAATTCGATACATCTATATTTGCCTCGCATTCCCAACACGTGCTATTAGTTTACATCCTTAAGTGCTCTTTCATAAATAAAAATAATTAATCTTCGGAAATGGAGAAAAAACGTATAAACTGAGTATTGACCTAATTAAATCTTATAAACACACACACACGGAAAAATGTGTTAAAAGAAGATGCGTGTTTCCTACAAGATGCTTCGAGTTATTGACCTAATGAGTGGAATATAAATTATGCTATCAAATATATCTCGAAGGTATAAGGCTAAACCGCATCGGAGGAGATAAGGTTCGCCTTAACATGATCCTTTGGCGTTTTATCGAAAATATTTTGATAGAATCCTTGGGCTCTCAGTGGCTTACGTATACAGTATGGAAATTAACTGGAATACATTCCGTAACTTGGATGCACGGCGTGTTTCAAAATTTTGTACAACTGTATATCCAAGTTACAGAATTAATTCCGGTTAGTTTCCACATTGATTTAATGCTCGCAACGTCTTATCGATGGCTCCCATATTAATTAATAGCAGAATGACTGCCGCCCATATTTGCTAATAAATAAACAAAATACAGTAACGTGTATATTTTTTATACAAACCGTATAATGACTAGATATTTTCACACCACCCACATTGTCTAGGGAATTGGAAATGATTGCAGAACACACATCGAGTTCACCCACATCTATGCCCGGTTTGATTGGGAATATTTATAATTATAATTATGTAAATGACAATGTGTCCGCAATCTATCCGACGACTAATTACAATAATTATGGCGACCCCCATTTTTATAGTTTGAGGTTACGTCTTTCTTATGTAGGTAATGCCTAAATAATATTGCCTTGTATTATCTCAGATTATACGTTGCGGCATATTAAATCTGTACCACTGCTAGTTATATTAATTTTATTAAATTTAAATTAAGTCGAGATTTAGCCGTTCGGCGTGACCTCACTGTTGAGTGAAAAAATACAGAGAGCCGCAACTGCTATTGTCTTAAGCGTGGCCTCAGCTAATTAAATAATAAATAAAAGAGATAGAGATAGAGATAATAATAAGGACACATGTTTGGACAATAACATTGCGTCTCTGTATTTTTCACTCAACGATCTTAAGATCTAATACAGCACTGTTGCTTTGTTTTACGCACGTTATATTCGATTCTTGCCCTCCTACAATGTAATGCAGTAATAGTTAATAATAAAAATTAATTAATTATCTGTGTTACCAATTCCAAATTAATTAAGCAGTATTTTTTTATTTATTACTGCTGGAAGCACTTTATTTATTAACGATGTTTCATTAAACATTAATTACTCGGAGACTATTATTTGTTAATTAGCTAATAATTAATCATGGGCTAAGCCGTTAATTGTATTTATTGTCAGATTTTAGTATTAGCTCGTTACATGTTGCTGTGCATGTTTCATGTATGTAGATTTTATCTGATATTTTTGACAACTTATTTAATAATAATTTTGATTGGCTAAAATTCCCCTTGGATAGTGTTGATATGTTGAGGCAAAAAATGTATTTAAGGTTAATAAGAAAAGTAATTAGAAAACAAATTAAGTAACAGGCTCGTGGACATGGTTTTTAAATGTGGAGCGTGGCGATATTCTGTTAGTGCAACATTACCAACTATTGTTTCCTAATATATAATAATATGTAGTAACATCTGTCAAAAAAATTAAAATTGGGACGGGAATGAACATACAACAGAAATGGGTATAGAAAAATGCATTAAAAGTGAAAAAAATTTAAAAAAGAAAAAAATAAAAAAAATCTTACTTCATAATATTTTGGTTTTATATCATCTAAGCTTTAATTAAAATGGCAACACTGTCGACCAGTCGGACATAAGTGCACCGAGAGCTTACCCAGTGGCGCCGGAATTACATTTGAACCGCGAATTAAAAAAAACCTCATAACTCGGCCATTTTACAACTTACAGAAAAACAAATTCGGATTGATATCCCTGGCGACCAATACTATTACCCATAAAAATATGACCCCCACTTAAAGATTCACCCTGTATACGAACTTGGCGTCCTAAAAATCTACCGCTTTAGGAAATAAAAACGCTCTGACGAATTATTGCCTAAAGTATTATGCGAAATGAGACGTCCAGTATACTGCCGGGAACAATACAAATTAGGAGCCGATTAACATGTCAAAACGCACAGGGAAGATTAAGGCCGTGGCCGAGAACGATTAGTCAAATTTGCATTTGAAACATCGATGTTTGTATTCGGTGAAACTAAGTAGTAGTTTATCTTAAGCTAATCGCTACAAACACACAACATATTTAACCGGGACCCGTTTGGGAGCTGGCTGGGAATTGATTATTGGTTTTAAAAGCAGATTGCTCGCGGTTGGCTTAAAAACCGAGCTTCTGTGCTGTCACTTACTCTAAAAATATATGTCGACAAACCAACGTCTGACAGATAACAGACCGGATGAAAAAGCAGTCAGCACGCGCTCCCGCCGCCTAATCCGTAGAAATCCCCATGAACATGAATTAACTAATCAAACAGTTTACCATTTCTTTTAATTCTGTTAATCTCGGGATTAGGAATAATATTTATTAAGTTTATTTTTAAACAAAGTCCGTGGAAGCTGAACCAATAATGCCTGCATAAGCAGTGGCTGGTTTTACAAAATTTATTGTTCCCTTTGAAATAAGCGTAAATATTTTCTAACGCGCGTCACTTAGGCATCCTTCGGCTCGCCTTTGTACAAATAATAAGAGTTTTGAAATATCTTGGGCTAAAAGACAACTGGAGATCTAGACATTAAAATAGACCGTTTGAGTCAAATATGCCTTGGCAAAGTGTTACTCTTTAGAGAGACACAGGGTGAATTTTTTTTAATTTCTTTTTTATTCAAAATTATATCATAATATCGGGTCAAAACGTATTACAGAACCTGGAGTCTGTAACCAGCGCCCTCTAGGACGGACCTTAAAACCATTAACAAATTCTGTGTTCTCTTAATCAAAAACTTATTCTGCCAGTTTTGGACCGTTTTCAAATTATTGCTATGTATTTAAAAAAAAAAACACCTTAAACACCCTGTATCTATCTAAAGAGTAACATCCAACATGGAACAAATTTGCATAAAAACCAGACGACTATGTGCTTTCATAAGGACATTTGCACAATATTTAAATAATTTCTCTTAATGAGCATATTTATTGTATTTATTATAAGTGGTAACAACAACTGCTTTATAAATAATCCTTATAATTTCTTCGCCAGCACTCTTACAGCAACTATGTATGTATAACTTTACATTTGCATTAGACTAAGTAAACATTGTAGAGTCGCTTTAAGTGTCAAAAAATCCTGGATCGCGTTAATTAAAGGTAGCAGAACGAAATAAGCGTATAAAACCTGAATTTATAGCGTGCAAATTTTCTAACATCTGCAGAAAAAGGAAATTTAAATAGCAGATATAATTATTTATACGATTTCTACTGCTGATTATATCAAACAGCTTTGCGGTTAATAATATCGCGCAGGGACGTCAACTGGCGATTAAATTAGGATCATAAACTACCGCTGGCTGTGGCGAAAACTGCAACTTTATTATCTTTGGCTGAAAAATTATTTTTATCGCCCCGTTCGGATGGGATGAAGCATATTAATGTTTTGCTCCGTCTGAACTCATACGTTCAAAAAATTTGTATATTTGTAGAACAGATTCGGGGGTTTATTATTAGTGCGTTGTTGAGCCCTCCTTAAAATTTGCGTACGGTGTCCTAAGTATTTAACCAAATGGTGATGGTATACACCTCGATACATTATTGAACCCGTTCAATATATAGACGGTCATTGTGGAGCCCAAAATCCGGGCTCAACAACGTATCGGGATGTATACCATCACCATTTGGTTAAATATGGTCTTAGGATACCGTACACAAATTTTAAGGAGGGCTCAACAACGTACTATTGCCATCTTCGTGTATATCCCGATTAGTTCTCTTACGTACGCTGCAACTAGCAGGCAAAATTTAATTTTATACACCAACGATATAGCAACAAGGTTGGGCTCAGTAACGGTGGCTATAAATGCCTTGAGTACTGTTTAAAAAATATCAAAAATGTGATAAAATTTACTCATCTATCCTGGTTCTAAAAGGCGGGATCAACAGCGACCTGTTGATATATCGGGCTCAACAATGTACCGTTTATAATGTATATATAAACGTTTAAAGAAAGAAATAATAATAAATGACGTCAACTTATACATATTTCTACGATGGCTCTGAAGGGCCACAGTAAAAATTAAAAAAACTTGAAATCTCTACTTTGAAAACTAGAAATTTCTACATTGAAACTAGAAATTTCTACTTTGAAACTAGAAATTTCTACTTTAAAACTACACATTTCGACTTTGAAACTAGAAATTTCTACTTTAAATAATTAAAACTAGAAATTTTTACTTTAAAACTACAAATTTCTACTTTAAAACTACAAATTTCTACTTTGAAACTAGAAATTTCTGCTTTAAAATAAATTAATACTAGAAATTTCTACTTTGAAACTAGAAATTTCTACTTTAAAACTACAAATTTCGACTTTGAAACTAAAAATTTCTACTTTAAAAAAAATTAAAACTAGAAATTTCTACTTTAAAACTAGAAATTTCTACATTGAAACTAAAAATTTCTGCTTTAAAATAAATTAAGACTAGAAATTTCTATTTTGCAACTAGAAATTTCTACTTTAAAACTACAAATTTCGACTTTGAAACTAAAAATTTCTACTTAAAAAAAATTAAAACTAGAAATTTCTACTTTAAAACTTGAAATTTCAACTTTAAAACTAGAAATTTCTACTTTGAAACGAGAAGTTTCTACTTTAAAACTACAAATTTCGACTTTGAAACTAAAAATTTCTACTTTAAAAAAAAATTAAAACTAGAAATTTCTACTTTGAAAATTAGAAATTTTTACGTGTATAGTGTCTATCCGTTGAATTGGTCGAAATTTCTATATCGACTAATAGTCAGTTTACATCTAATAAATTTATGTGTAAGGTATTTTAGGTATGGCCGAATTGAACACTATAAATTTTTTCAATATAAATTGCCTAATAGTCAATATCGAAATTTCGACCAATTCAACGGATAGACACACATTATACACGTTTTAAACTAGAAATTCTAGTTTTAAAGTAGAAATTTCTACTTTCAAAGTAGAAACAAAGTAGAAATTTCTAGTTTTAAAGTAGAAATTTATAGTTCTAAAGTAGAAATTTCTTGTCTTAAAGTAGAAATTTCTAGTTTTAAAGTAGAAATTTCTAGTTTTAAAGTAGAAACAAAGTAGAAATTTCTAGTTTTAAAGTAGAAATTTATAGTTCTAAAGTAGAAATTTCTTGTCTTAAAGTAGAAATTTCTAGTTTTAAAGTAGAAATTTCTAGTTTTAAAGTAGAAATTTCTAGTTTTTTAAATTTTTGCTGTGGCCCTTCAGAGTCATCTTATATTTGCTCCGATTGGGTATTATTATTATTATTATTTTTTTTTTGATGAGTTGCTACATTAATAGAATAATATTTTTGCATTTATCAGTTCTACGCTGCTCATTGCCGGTATGAGGGCCGGTAAACAAAAACGATCTGAGGCAATAAAGGCGCAAAAATAAATAAAGTCCACCTCCCACGCGTTTTAAATGCGATTTGTGAGGCGAGTGGGCCGTCTGTGCGAGCCAGTGAATGAAATCACGTGACTGTTGCCAATAAATAACGAACGCAAGTGTTTTTTTCTGCACCGACACGTTGCACTTTTGTGTGTAACATGTGACCACGAGTGCGTGTTTTCTTGTTGTGGCTTGTACGGAATTGAATAATGTGGGACGATGGTGTCCCAACCGGCCGAGCAAACTAGAATGTTTGCATGCTAATCATCCGCAGATACGATTTTAATTCCAACTGGAATATCATCAACCCAACAAAACGGCTAATGGGAATAAAGACGCTTTCATTTATTAACGGCCGCCATATTATAAGGTACTTAAATGCACCGCTGGTTACAGTCCTTGTTTATCGGCGTAATAAACTAGCGCAGAACGTGCGTAATGAGCATTTGTATGTATCTATTATGTTGGATTTCTGTAAAAATTATCGTTTATTTGTTGGCAAGATCGTTGGACGGCTTGCGCTCCTCCATTAGGTTTTATTTCGCTCGGGAAGCACCCAATTAACACGGTTTACATTTTCCATTACAAGCAATCAATGGAATCATGCATGAGAGAAAAATAATAAACTGACTTCATCAGATGAGGAGGTTAAATTAACATGAGGTAAATAGGTAATTTAGATGATAGATTAGGAGATTTGGTTTTTTTGAAGAAAATTTATATATTTTTAAATTCCGACCAGGGTTTGAAGGAGCTTCCAGGATCTCTTGTTTCTGAAACTAGAAATTTCTACTTTGAAACTAGAAATTTCTACTTTGAAACTAGAAATTCCAACTTTAAAACTAGAAATTTCTACTTTGAAACTACAAATTTCTACTTTAAAACTACAAATTTCGACTTTCAAACTAAAAATTTCTACTTAAAAAAAAATTAAAACTAGAAATTTCTACTTTGAAACTAGAAATTTCTACTTTAAAACTAGAAATTTCAACTTTAAAACTAGAAATTTCTACTTTAAAACTAGAAATTTTTACTTTGAAACTAGAAATTTCTACTTTAAAACTACAAATTTCGACTTTAAGTCTAAAAATTTACTTTAAAAAAATTAAAACTAAAAATTTCTACTTTGAAACTAGAAATTTCAACTTTAAAACTAGAACTTTCTACTTTGAAACTTGAAATTTCTACTTTGAAACTAGAAATTTCTACTTTAAAATTAGGGAATTTCTACATTGAAACTAGAAATTTCAACTTCAAAACTAGAAATTTCTACTTTGAAACTAGAAATTTCTATTTAAATTTCGACTTTCAAACTAAAAATTTCTACTTTAAAAAGAATTAAAACTAGAAATTTCTGCTTTAAAACTAGAAATTTCAACTTTAAAATTAGAAATTTCTACGTTGAAACTAGAAATTTCTACTTTAAAACTACAAATTTCGACTTTGAAACTATAAATTTCTACTGTAAAAAATTAAAACTAGAAATTTTTACTTTAAAACTAGAAATTTCTACTTTGAAAACTAGAAATTTCTACTTTAAAACTAGAAATTTCTACTTTAAAACTAATATGAGGTAAATAGGTAATTTAGATGATAGATTAGGAGATTTGGTTTTTTGAAGAAAATTTGTATATTTTTAAATTCCTACACAGGGTTTGAAGGAGCTTCCAGGATCTCTTGTTTCTGAGGCGAAGGCTAATAAAACAGTTCAAAGAGTGACATATTTTAATCCAATTTCAACACCACCACTAAATGGACCAAAGCCCATCACGTGGTTGCAAATATTTGAAGCTTTGTGGTTGGAGATGTATCAGTTACATTATTTTATCATTACGATCCGGCACATCCCGTACGATTCTCACGCCTGTTTATCCGTGAGAGATATATTAAGCCATATAACATTCGAAACGGATCGGGCCTAATATCTAATCTTGTAACTCCTGCCTGTTATTCAAACTAACATTATTGTTTAAATGTGATTGATTATTTATTTTAGAAGCAACCACACTACAAGTGACCGGCCGACGTTGTAGACAAAAGATTAATAGAAGATATGCGTACGTAAGGTCGAAGACCAAATTTGGGAATACGACTTTTAGAATTTAAATTGGGAAAAAGCATCGCCCATCAAGTACTCTCGTCTTTGTTGCGATGGCTATGGGAATAACTACACAGACAATGGAGGTATTGAAGAATTCAATCATTAACATCTTCTAACCGCATTAGGATTAATTCCATCAATTAGTCCTTGCTCCTTCCAGGAGCTATACATTTTTTTATTATTATTATTAGTTTTTCTCTTAAGTGAAACGTTAAGAAGAAGAAGAAGAAGAAGAAGAAGAAGAAGAACAAGAAAAGAAGAACAAAAAAGAAGGGGGTGGTGGAGGAGGAGGAGGAGGAGAAGTTTAAAATATTGTCAATCTATTTTATCTATCTAATAAAAATGGTCGATTACCATTATGAGTGGATATTTCAAGGCGTCTCATAAATTATGAGACTCTTGAAATATCCTCCAACCTCGAAACAATGGCTTTTTGTACAAGTGAGGTAGGAGAAGGAAGAAAATAAGAAGAAGAAGGAGAATAAATCGAAGAAGAAGAAGACGAACGCGAAGAAGAAGAATAAGGCGAAGAAGAAGAAGCCGACCCGAAGAAGACGAAGGAAAAGACGAAGAAGAGCACTTACTTTATCGAAATGGATGCGGGAAGTATTAGTTTTCGACACCAAATTTATTTTCTTATCGATTTGAATGCTCGCGTCGTTTCAAGAGATTCAACGCCTCCGCGTTGTAAAGAATTAAATGCGTGTAATCTTGGTTGCGTCGTCGTCTTAATAATGACTATAGAAATGGCGCGCCTAAACCGTCACATATTCAGTAAATCACAATCGGGTTTTATTATTTCAATATATTCTAGAATTGATGTCGTTCCAAGTTGGCTGTTGGCTGTGTCTCCCGATTTAATCTCGTACGCTTACGATCACCCACTTTACATTCAAACTGACATTTATGATAAATTTGCATATATTTAGTTGGGAGAACGGCATATATTTCCACTTAATACCTTTTGTATTGTGTACATTTATTACCAGCAGCCATTTTACACGGCAAAAATGTTAACTTAAGCGGATCTGAATGTCTATATTATCGTTCGCGTGTCTTTTTGTAAAGTGGAAATGGTTCATTGTTTTCTGAAATTGTAGGTTGGTAATCACCTGGAAGCCATGTATAGAATACGGAGCGCGCTCGCTCTACAACAATGAACTACTTTTTTTCCGTTGTTCGATGTTTATTGTTGAAGGAGGATCAAAATAAAACTAAACAGATAACTTTAGGATCGAAGCTTGCACGACTAGAAACACCTTGATTTTAGATATGCCACCAAAGAGTTTAAGCGTTTTTTAGAGCAGCCTCTCTGGACGGTTAGGAAAATGCTTGGAACCATTTTTAAAAAAATTTTAATTTTTTATTTGGCGAAATAAAATTGATATATATTTTTTTTACTGAGATATTATATAATCCGCCCGGTTTGAGAGATATCGAGAATGGAACAGGGCTGGCCTCAGTTGTTACTAAATATTGACGATTAATTTTGGACCAAGTTCAATAATTCATTATATGCAAAACAACAAATCATAAATTATATTATAAATAACATTAAGTAAACAAATCACAAGTATGAACCCCTACACTAAATAATGACAATAATCAGTTCGTGGTTTATCCGTTTTGACGATGGCATATTAAACTAAAGTTTAAACCGTATGTAATGCTACTTTTGGCAAATCCAATGAATTTAATTTTAAATCAACACAGAATATTTATTGCCCCATGTTGTATGTAACAACAGTGAATGCTAACCTGACGACCCAAGATGCCAGCACCGGAGACCTGCCTGTAGCGTATGCAACACCATATGCTCGACTGCATTGGGTGTTGCATACACATCAGGCGGCAAAATAAAAATAAACCGACTTTTTTAAATAAAATATCGGCAATTAACTGTGCCATCTTTCTAAATATTTCTACATTTTTTTTTGTTCATAAAAGTGTCAGTTTGATCTAATTTATATTTTTTTCTTGTCTCTTTTTGCCACCATATTTTTTTAAACTCTCTAAAATTCCTACTACGCACATGTTTTAGAGTTGTTGCTCCTCATCAGCGCAGCATAACTTAACGGATTCTTGTGAGAGAAGATTTGTAATACTTGCGCACTGAGTAATTTTTGCTACTTACGTTTGCAGCCGTCCTCCGAGAACCCATAGTGCAAATTTTGGCAGGCGTCGCAGTGAAAACCGTCGACCCCCGGTTGGCAGTCGCACGTGCCGGAGTGCGTGTCGCAAACCTCCGATTTGGATCCGATCGGATGACACGTACAGGGTGTGCAGAATGCCGTGACGTTCCCATATCCAGTCTAAAATTGGAAAAACTATAAATCGCGACGTATCGGACGGAACTCTTTTTGTTACCTCACACCGGTCGCATGTTCGACCCGTAAATCTGTCGTTGCACAAACATTGACCGGTCTCGTTGTCGCACTGCTTGGATATGGCACCGATGGGGTCGCAGTCGCACGCTTTGCAGTTTAACAGGGAGGGCTCGCCGTAGTGCTCCGGCTTGCATCGGTCACATTTCCACCCTAAAATATAAGAAGTTAGAAACTGAAAAAATGTAACTTTAACCCACGTATTGCTTACCTTCAGTATTTCCCCTGCAGCTAAGACATTGCCCTGTTACTCTGTCACATGGGCCGCCGTTGCAATCACACTTTTGACAACTATTCCCTATCTCCATGGGGTTTCCATAATATCCATCGTCACAACTGAAATAATTAAAACATTTCATATGGTTTTTCTCGAAGACCTGTCTTAAAATTAAAAAGTATCAGCAACTGGCTTCATGATCGTCGTTTGTCTCTAATTAGGCCCCTATGAGAAATTGTCCAGCCCGCTAAAATCGACAATCATCCCCCAGACCCCTGTATACCTCCGTTTCTTCACTGCGGACTACCCTCGCCTGTCTTAGAAACCGCCAAGAAAGAAAGTGCTGTTTCTTGCGCTCTAAAATAAGGAACTAGCGCCCGAGATTCCGTTTTAAAAATTACTTACAAAGGTGGAAGGTACTGTTCGTTCAAAAGGACACATTCACTTACATTTCGCAATGATCTCCAGTATATCCCTTGGGACACTGCGTGCAAACATAATTCCCTTCATCCTCGACGTCCTGAACGAAGTAATCGAGCTGACAACTGGGGCTGAAGTTATTCTCCTCGTTCTCTAGTGGACATGCACATTTTTTACAGTCTCCCGGAGTTCCTCGCAAAGGATATCCGTAGAAGCCGGGCGCGCATCGCTCGCATTTTTCCCCGATGCTGTTGTGCTGACAGAAGCATTCTCCGGTGTTCGGATTACAGGTCTCGGAATGGCCGTTGCAGTCGCACTTGCCGCAGAATCCTTGCTCCTCGCTGTTCGAGGTGTTAGCGTAGATCCTCACGTAGCCGAAGGAGCAGCTTTCGCAGGACAGGCCGGTGTAACCTAGAAAGCAAGGAAATATACTACCATTCAAATGTCAAAAGTCTACCTTTCATAATAACCGATTTATTCCGTTGGCATTACTTTAGTGGCCATCCGGTATATTATTAAAAAGTTTACTTCATATTAAATGATTCAATTACGGAAACAACAAGACGATTGTGTAATTAGTAATTTTACAAATATTTTCGCGACCTGCTGCGCCAAATTTGCAAAAGAGCCTGTCTAGGTAATGCATTTATTGAAGAGATCTTTTTTATTGGAAACCCCACCTGAAGGACACGAACACTTCTCCACGCTGCTATAAATATCGGTGTCATCTCCCATGTTAAGCGTGGCCTCCTCGAGCATCGCCTCGATCTGGTCCGTATGGAAGGTGGATCTGAGCAAAATGTGCTTGAGATCGGTTAGGACGCTTAAAAATTCACGCCTGGTGACTGGCTTCAGGTGGTATTGCGACGCCTGCAGGCCCGTGATGTCCTTCACGTCGTTCGGCATAACATACCAGTCGATTTCGTTGAGCTTGATTTGAAAAGTCATTTGAGCTGAGGTGAAGACGTCCTCGCCATAAGCTATCTTTACGCCGTTCCTGCCTTCCAGTATTATGTTTGGCCCTGCGGTCGGCTCTCCGCTGGTATCTCCCCGCATTACCACCCACTCAACTTTAAACAGAAAGTTTGAGTTGTAAGCTTCGAGTTTGTTTCCTAAATATTCTTCAGGTGCCAGCCAGTAGAGGGATTTAACCCCCGGAAACTCGTAGTTCCCCAGCGAAAATACGCTTTGTCCGTTCCAGTTCGGTTTTACAAGTCTGGTTACTTTTAAGTCGGTAATAAGCCAGTTCTGCAGGGATTGGACCTGAAATTAAATTCACGTTTAATTTTAGGTGCAAAGTTATAGGAATTATTAAGTTAAAGTTATGCGGTTATGGTTAATACTGCGTTAATTATTGTGAATACATCCATATGGCCTTGAGCTTCTGAAGCGGAGTGAGCTCCGTGGGCACGGGCTCCTCTATTTATGCATCTGGCGAGGGGCGTGGCTTCACTTCAGTGTCGATGCGCGGGGATGATGCGTACTGTCGATATCTAGGTCATTGGTACGCCCCCTTTAAAATGTATAAATAGAGGAGCTCGGACTAACAGAGCTCACTTCGCTTCAGAAGAGCACGGCAACATTTCGAAATATTCAATGCTGAGTCAATTCGAAAGTGCATCTACAAATTCTTTACGTTTTATTTTATTGGCTAACCAAATGTTATATATATTTTTTTTTGAGCCACGGTGTAGATGCACGAATCAAGCAAGCTTCCGGTTTGATATTCTTGCCTAAGAAACGATGAATAAGATTCTTCATATAAGGGAAAATATACTTACTTTTTGTGGTTTTATGATGGCGGATTCACATAATGTGGTTACGCCGAAGCAATAACACGGGATGCAACCTTCGGCGTAGTCGTTTCTTAAGCCGAAATAACCTGGTTTACAGCGGTCACAGTATCTTCCTTCCACGTTGGCCTTCAATAAAAAGTTTAAAAGATTAGTTTATTAACGTTGTAAACGCCAGCACGAGTAATATTGAACGTTTGCATAAGTTTTGCGACTAATAAAATGAAAACAAGTATTTTTCATGGCTTATAATGATTTTTTGTGTAGTAAGATATTATGACAGAAGCAGCTTTAATAGGCTGTGTGTAAAAATTAAAAGTTATTCGGGAAATCGTAAAAGTCAAAATTACTATAACACGTACTATTTTATTTTTCTCGCTGCATATAAAGAACGTTAAAACGTTGTTTGGTTGGGATGATTAAAAATAATTTAATTTTCATTTGCTCCCGCTGCTCACATAACACAGTCGTATGAATTAAGTTACCTGGCATAGCTCCAGTAGTTATTAGTTTCAAATGGTAACAAACAATCTCTCAAGCCGGATTTTTGATTTAAAGTTACAATTTAGATCCAAATTTGATTTTTTATTAAAAGATAATGGTTTTTTTTTTTCGATTAAAATCAGTCTGCAAGTCACAAGTATATAAAAAATCGCCCAATTTAGTTTTAAATCTTTACTTTAAAAATAGATAACAGATTTGCCGAAATAGAATTTTCTTTTCTTTTTTTTGACAGCTGCAAAAGTCAGTGTCAAATTTAAAATTTTACAAGTATGTTTCCTGTGATTTTGACAACAATGAGTTTTCATACAAAAAGAGATATAAAATTCTTTAAATCTAAATCTTTCTATTTTTACAATTAAAATTAAAATGTTGTCGCTTTTGACAGCTGTCAAATTTTCTGTCAACTTAATGGAAATGCCATTTAATAACTGTTTGAACAAATGAGAGGACAAAGCAGACATGTTTCTATAGGTTTTGTAGGTATTGAATACGAAATTAATTTTAAAAAAATATTGTATTAGCTACCAAAATTGCTGTCAAATTTAAAAATATGCAAATTTGTCCCCTAACTTTGAAAATATGAAGAAGGAATAAAAAGTGTTTTTTAAATTTGATTGTTCCATGACTGATATTGAAATACATTTTTTAATTTTGACAGCTGTCAATATTTCTGTCAAAATGCTTTAATAATTATTTTAACAAATTGAAGTAGGTACTAAATAAGAAATCGCTGCAAAAAATATTTGTTGGTAGCTGCCAAAACTGCCGTCTTTTTATGATTTAAAAAATATTAAGTTGACAGAAATTTTGACAGCTGTCAAAGATTACAAATTTATTTTAATATTAATTACTGAACTAGAAGGTTTTAAAACATTTTATGTATCCTCTTCTATGGAAAACAACATTATTTCCAAAATTTCGAAAGATATACTTATACATTTTTTAATTTGACAGCAATTTTGTAATTGCCAAGCAACATATATTTTTTTGATATCAGTTTCGTAATCAGCACCTCTAAAACCTATAAAAAAAATGTTTGTTAAGCACGGGATCCGGACGTCTTCGCCGACCCGAAACCGTTGTCGGTTCGTAGATGGCGCCCCTCTGTCACTTTGACATTTAAATGTCACTTTGACAGTTTTTTTTGACAGCTGTCAAATTTGTTTTTCGAAAAACGTCACTTTGACAGCTGTCAATTTTTTTTGAAAAACGTCGTTTTGACAGCTGCCAATTTTTTTTTCGAAAAACGTCAATTGGACAGCTGCCAATTTTTTTTCGAAAAACGTCATTTTGACAGCTGCCAAAGAAATTTTTTTCGACAAACGTTATTTTGACAGCTGTCATTTTTTTTCGAAAAACGTCATTTGACAGCTGTCAATTTTTTCCCGAAAACGTCATTTTGACAGCTGTCAATTTTTTTTTTCGAAAAACGTCATTTTGACAGCTGTCAAAGAAAAATATTTTTTAATCACTTAATTCATCGGTCTAGAACCCGCCGGGGCCAATTCTTTAATCACTTAATTCATCATCATTCAGTTTATTTGTTTAAATAATTATAAAATGTTATTATCATTAAGTCGAAAAATTTTGACAGCTGTCAAAAGTAAAAACTTTATATTGTTATCTATTATGGAACTAGCAAATTTCAAAACTCTTAATAGCACTTCTTCTATTCGAATTTATCTTATTTTCAAAATTACGAAAGACAACATTTACATTTTTTGTTTGTTTTGGCAGCTACCCACAAATATAATATTTTTTTACAACTTCGTATTCAGTTCATCAAACTCTATAAGGAAATGTCTGCTTGGTACTACTTGGTACTAATTTGTTGAAACAATTATTAAATGTCAATTTCACCAAGTTGCCGAAAATTTTGACAGCTGTCAAAATTAAAACTGTATTTTAATATCAATTACGTGACTAGCAAATTTAAAAAACACTTGATTTCCCTTCTATAGAAATTCACAGTGTTTATAAAATTATTGAAGACAAACTTGCATAAATTTGACAGCAATTTTGACAGCCACCAACAAAAATAATAATTTTATGAAATTAATTTTGTATTCAGCACCTCCAAAACCTATAGAAAAATGTCCTTTTCAGTACTAAAGTCATTTGTGGAAATTATTATTAAATGGCATTTTTATTTACTTGACAGAAAATTTGACAGCTGTCAAAAGTGAAAACGTTATTTTAATTATCAATTATTATTATTATTTAAGAAAAAATCACATTGTTTTCAAAATTACAAAGGACATACTTTGCAATTTTTAAATTTGACAGTGATTTTGACAGCTATCAAAGATAAAAAAGGAACGAAAATTCTATTTTGGCAGATCTATTATCTATTTGTAAAGTAAATATTTAAAACTAAGAAATTTTTTAGCAAAAAATAAATTTTAGATCTAATTATAGCTAGTAATAAAAAATATTTCTCAAGAGATTGATGATGAATTTCAAAAATAACATAAAAAAAATAATAAGATGATCCAATAAATTCTGAGGTCCTCATCAATTTTTGAACGGTATTTTTTTCACTTCACTGCTAGGCTACACTGACAAAAGAATTTTTAATATACGTTTATATTAACTCCAAATTTACCTTGCATATACATTCCCCTTCGCAGTCGCCGATCTGGACGACCCCCTTGGCATCGCAGGGGCACGGCTCGCAGCTAGGATATCCTCTATATCCGAGGGCACATGCTTCACATCTTTCTCCGGCGTAGCCCGGCCGACACTCGCAGGTTCCGGCCTCCTCCCCGTACTGTACACATGTTCCCGTCGACCCTGCGGGGTCGCATTTGCACCTTAAACAGGGCTGTTTAGCTTCAGGAGAGGTCCCCACCGGGCGGAAGTACCCGGTCATGCACTGCTCGCAGTTTATACCGGCAGTATAATCCTGGAATATTAAATAGCAGATGAATTATACGTCGGGAATGGGTGGGTAAATAATACATTTATCGTTGAGTCGTTGTGGCGGTGCGGGAGGATGGCTTTCTAATTAAAACCGAGGGCCATTAGTGGTCAGCGTTGCTGTTTTAGTTCTGCGGTTTTTTTGGTTTTACTTAATGGAACGCTATACAGGGTGCCCACCCAATGGGGTTGGTGGTGTACAAAAATGAGTCGCCTAAAATTTTTTTGAAATAAAAAATTTGAGGTTAGGTTTTTTGACATTTTTAGATTTATCAATCAAAATACTACAATAACATACTCTTATTAAATATCTCATGTGATTTGCTTCGATTGGGATATCACAAAGAAATACGCAAGTAACTACATGAGTTTCTTGTGATGAAGCGTTAAAGGAAAAAGGACAATATGCCGGACGAATATACAAGCTATAATAAATACATCTGCGATCTAACTGTGATTCCTTTTAATTCGGATTGATGATGAAAACAAATATTAATCTTGCCATCAGTAATTACCACGGTTGCCAGATGTTCATTATAAGTAATTTCGTATAAAAACGGCCTATAAACCACATCTGAATTTATTAAGTGTCCCATTTTGTACAGAAAATATAATATAAAGAAAATGGCGCAATTAATTACTCGGCTCAAGCGCAATATATTGCCACTAGTTTAATTCCTTTTCGTGGTTTACACTTTAGCGGCAAAGTGTACAATCGATTTCTGCATTTGCACATAAAATACGCCGACAGCGAAGCAGTATCCTAATTTGTCGCTTGCCACTTAACTAATTTCTTAGTACAATAAATAAGGAGTTGCGAAAATCGTCAGGAGATGTTGTCGCTCATACGGGGAATAACGACATACGCGTTGTAGCAGCAGCTTTTTGATATAGCCCAAGAAGTGCCAAAAATGCATATATCATGAACGAAACGTTGCTTTAACGTTGCACACGAACATGAATATCAACTTGCACATGCGAGTTGCACGTTTCATAAATATGTTGATTTAACGTAGCAATACTAATATTAACGTTGAATTAACGTCCAATTTCAGTATATATAAACGTTTCCTCAGGATCAATTTTGATACCTAATATCGTCGTAACGTATACTTAATGTTACTAAATCAGTGTGTTTTAATAAATAGTTAAACGAGACCGATATATAAGGGTATTTTTAGCAGCAAAGATAAGTAAAGCAAAAGCAAAGCAAAACGAGGCAAAGCAAAGCTCGGTTCTGAAATTTGCGATTTGTGGGATCTGTTATCAATATGACTTCGTATAACGTATCAATATGACTTCGTATAACTGCAAAACAACCTTCTAAATTTAAGTCATTTCTAATATATTTATTTAAAAAAAAAAAATAGAACAAACACAAATCAAAAGCAAAGCAAGAAGAAAAGTACCTAATGGCAAAAATAAAGGCAAAAACAAAGGGAAAGGCAAAGCAAAGCAAAGAAAAAGTAAAACAAAAACAAAGCAAAAACAAAACAAAGGGAAAGGCAAAGACAAAGCAAAGTAAAGGCAAATAAACTGAGATCTGTTATTAATATGACTTCGTATGACTGCAGAACAACGTGTAGGCAAAGGGAAAGGCAAAGACAAAGACAAAGCAAAAAAAGAAAAAGTAAAACAAAAACAAATCGAGAGCAAAGCAAAAACAAAGGCAGAGGCAAAGGAAAAGTCACAGGCAAAGACAAAGACAAAGCAAAGTAAAAAATTATACTGAGATCTGTTATCAATATGACTTTGTACAACTGCAGAACAACCTTCTGAATTTAGTTCATTTTTAATATATTCATTTAAAGAAAAAATAAAACAAAAATAAATCAAACCAAAAACAAAAGCAAAGGCAAAAATAAACGCAAAAACAAAGGCAGAGGCGAAGGGAAAGGCAAAGACAAAGCAAAGAAAAAGTAAAACAAATACAAAGCAAAAACAAAGGCAGAGGCAAAGGGAAAAAAAGGCAAGTATAATTGCAGAACAACCTTCTAAATTTAGTTTATTTCCAATATATTTATTTAAATAAAAAATTTAAAAAATAAATCAAAAGCAAAGCAAAAACAAAATCAAAGGCAGAGGCAAATGGGAACAAAGAGGCAAGCATAATTGCAGAACAACCTTCTAAATTTAGTTTGCTTCCAATTTATTTATTTAAAGAAAAATAAAACAAAAATCAAAAGCAAAGCAAAAACAAAATCAAAGCCAAAAACAAAGGCAGAGGCAAAGGAAAAGGCAAATACAAAGCAAATACAAAGCAAAAACAAAGGCAGAGGCAAAGGGAAAAAAGGCAAGTATAATTGCAAAACAACCTTAAAATTTAGTTTGTTTCCCATATATTTATTTAAAGAAAAAATAAAACAATGAAATCAAAAGCAAAGCAAAAACAAAAGCAAAGGCGAAAATAAAGGCAAAAAAGGGGAAGAGGCAAAGGGAAAGGCAAAGACAAAGCAGAGAAAAAGTAAAACAAAAACAAGAACAAAGGCAAAAACAAATGCAGAGGCAAAGAGAAAAAAAGGCAAATATAATTGCTGAACAACCTTCTAAATTTAGTTGGTTTTCAATATATTTATCAAAGAAAAAATAAAACAAAAACAAATCAAAAGAAAAGCAAAAACAGAAGCAAAGGCAAAACAAAGCTGCAAAGGGAAAGGCAAAGAAAAAGTAAAACAAAAACAAAGTAAAAACAAAAACAAAGGCAGAGGCAAAGGGAAAAAAGGGAAGTATAATTGCAGACCAACCTTCTAAATTTAGTTTGTTTCCAATATATTTATTCAAAGAAAAAATGAAACAAAAACAAATGAAAAACAAAAGCAAAGGCAAAAATAAAGGCAAAAACAAAGGCAGCGGCAAGGACAAAGCAAAGAAAAAGTAAAACAAAAACAAAGCAAAAACAAGAACAAAGGCAGAGGCAAAGGGAAAAAAAGGCAAGTATAATTGCAGAGCAACCTTCTAAATTTAGTTTGTTTCCAATATATTTATTTAAAGAAAAATTGGAACAAAAGCAAATCAAAAGCAAAGCAAAAACAAAAGCAAATGCAAAAATAAAGGCAAAAAAAAGAAAAAGTAAAACAAAAACAAAGCAAAAACAAAACCAAAGGCAGAGGCAAAGGGAAAAAGAAAAAATAAAACCAAAAACAAATTAAAAGCAAAAACAAAGGCAAAAATAAAAGCAGAGGCAGAGGCAAATGGAAAGACAAAGCAAAGTGAAAGCAAATAAACTGAGATCTGTTATCAATATGACTTCGTATAACTGCAGAACATCTTCTAAATTTAGGTGTTTCCAATATATTCAATTATCGTTGACAATTTTTTGCCACTTATGTCATGTTCGAGTTGTTTTCGACTGATTTATTTACGAACAAAGATATCCAGACCTCCTTAGGGGTCAGCTGAAGCTGAAGGCTTATAATCTTACAAGTCAAAAACTTACTAAATGGTTTATAGCTATGTTTTCTTATGCTTTAAAAGGCATTGATGAAGATGAAATAATCGTTGTACTTTTTTTGTATATCGCGTATGTCTTATATCTTGTAAATCGTCGAAACAAAAAAAAGAAAAGTATCTGTATATGTCAACTCCTGATCACACGCAGCGTAAGTATTACCCAACAAGCTTGTATCATTAATGTTTAAGCAACATCAAATGCATTTGATTTATGGTCCGAACGTATAACATTGCCTTACATAAATTTTCAATTTAGGAATGGAATTCTACGCTTACCGTACAGTTATCGCAAACACCTCCTCCTTGATAATTCCCATGTATGTCCATGCTAAGACCTGATTTATCTACGTTTTCATCATAGTGACAACTGGTAGCATGATCGTGACAGTTGCAGGGCAGGCACTGCCGAGCATCTCTGGACGATCCCTGGCCCCACTGGCGTTGGTTGTACATGGGACAACAGTTGTCGCAATTCGGGCCGCACGTATGGTGACCGCACTCACATTCGGGGTGCTGAAATTGACACAAAACCATCATGAAATATTCGGTTTCCGATAGATTTGAGAATTTGAGGCAGGAAATCTAGATTATCGGTATTGGATTCCGGCGATTCTTTCAGTGGGGCGAAGCGTGAATGTTTTAATGCCTTGCAGTGGCGACTCATGACACATGATGCAAACCTTTTTAAGCTTTCAAAATCAAACAATGTCAAAAATTTAAATTTTATTAAAAATGTCAAATTTAAATTCTAGTATAAAAAATTAAAGTTCTAGTAAAAATCATGACATCATCAACATTTAAATTATAGTAAAAAATGATGTCATCAAAATTTAAAATTTACCTAATAAAAATGATCACATATCCTTGAAATTTAAAATTTAGTAAAAATGGTCACATGACCTTAACCTTTGATCTATGACGTAAATTACAGTAAAAAATGTCAAAAATTAAAAAAATGTAAAAATTTTAAATTCTAGTAAAAAATGTCCTGAATGACGATTTCCCTAAATGTCCAACTTATATAACAGCAGGCTATTCGCTGGTAAATTACTTCGATCTTAGTTAAATTGATTTGATAATGAGCGTAACGAAGTGCGCAATAAAATAATAATAAAATAAAAGCTTTCGACATTTCCTACTACCCATTTTTAGAAAAACATTACTCCACGCCCCCTGAAAATCTTCCTTCTTTAAGCGAATAAACAGAAAGAAGTTGTCACTGCATTACGAGGCTCACCCCTTGGATCGCTCCATGGGGCGGCATCGTCCACTTTGGGAAACACTATTCAATATCGATCACTTGAAAAGTATCATATTCAAAAGGAGGTAATTAACAATAATAGCGCTAACGATTTAAGTGTTTAGTAAAATTTTACGAGCCTTATTCGAGAGTTATATAATAATTATATAATTTCACATAATCGTAAAACTAACGGGTAAGCTGAGTTTACTAATGAAACTGCCGACCAGGTAAATTTTTAGCAAGTTCCATTGCATATTCCGTTCCCTGTTTTAATTGTCGTTTCCTGCTTAGTTTATAAAGCATTATTTCGAGGTGTCTTCTATTTTTCACTAAGTATATTTCAATTTAAAGATAGTGATCTTTAAGATTAAATTACGCCCCTTTTAATTAAAACTCACACTTTATGTACACCCAACATGTAGTAGCAACGCTTAGATATTTTCCTATGTAAAAAACTATCATGGGACGAGGAATTGAGAACATAATTTTGCAAATTCAACAACTAAATGAGCCCAAAGATATCAAAAACATTACATCTGGTGTGGTCGCAAAGAAAAACAAAAAGGATTCCACGAGTTGGGTTAAATTACTAAATACATAACGATAAATTACCATAATGAATTTTTATTGCCGCAAATAGGTACGCAATTTGGGCGTACACCCGTAAAGGTGTTTACAAAATATCCTGATTTATATTGTTGGTAATCACCATTATTATCTTCCCTTTCGATTCTTGGTAGTGGTTTCCACACATCTCCAGCAATAAAACTGACTCTTTCCATTCTTTATTTGGTGCTACATCAAATTTTTACTCACGGTTGATTGCGAAATTTTATTTTACAGTGCACGAAAACATTGGTAGAAACAATGCATTTTCTTGTAAGCTCTTTAGATAAAAAATAAGTTAAATTAATTTGTTCTCAAAGCACCTGTATAAAAATGAAAAATACCCAACGTTACTTTTGGTGTGACAACTTATTCGATATAAAACAATCCGAAAACTTACAAACTAATAAAATAAATGAAAACATTAAGGACAAGGATGAACAGTAATAATACTATCACAACAGATGTTCAAAGTTTGCGTCATAATTTCGTACTCCGGATGAATGGAAGAAAATGTTAAGAGCTGAACTGTGTAAGATTTTAATCCTTTGTTTGTGATAAGTTTTTCCTAGCTATTTCGCTGCAAAGGAAAATAATTGAAAACTTCAAGATTTTAAAGGAGATAATATGGCGGCAGTAGATAAATAAATCCTTCTAATTTTTACGGTTATTTGTATAAGGGTACGTTCAGCACAATGGTCTTTCTGGCATTTTTACTAGAATTCATGTCAAAGGGATCAAAGGTCATTTTTACTAGAGTTTACGTCATAGTGGTCTAAGGTCGTTTTTACTAGAATTTACGTCATAGGGGTCAAAGGTCATTTTTACTAGAAATTTAATTTTCAAGGTCAAAGGGCAAGGTCATCCTTTTCACTAGAATTTTAATTTTCAAGGTCACCATTTTTACTAAATTTTAAATATCAAGGTCACGTGATTATTTTTACTAGAATTTTGATGACGTCATCATTTTTTACTAGAATTTTAATTTTAATCGTTTTTGCTAGAATTTAAATTTTTGGCATTTTTACTAGAATTTACGCGAGAATTTACGTCATAGGGGTCAAAGGTCATTTTTACTAGAGTTTACGTCATAGTGGTCTAGGGTTATTTTTACTAGAATTTGCATCATAGGGGTCAGAGGTCATTTTTACTAGAAATTTAATTTTCAAGGTCAAAGGGCAAGGTCATGTTTTCACTAGAATTTTAATTTTCAAGGTCGCCATTTTTACTAAATTTTAAATTTCAAGGTCACGTGATAATTTTACTAGAATTTTAATTTTGGTCACTTGATTACTTTTACTAGAATTTTGATGACTTCATCATTTCTTACTAGAATTTAAATTTTTATCGTTCTTGCTAGAATTTAAATTTTTGGCATTTTTACTAGAATTTACGTCATAGGGGTCAAAGGTCATTTTTACTAGAAATTTAATTTTCTAGGTCAAAAGGCAAAGTCATCTTTTCACTAGAATTTTTAGGTACGTCCAACAAAACCTATATAAAGTTGAAAATAATGTATACTTATAACATAAAATGAAGTATATAGTATAACGAGAAAAATGAGATTGGATTCAAGATTCTAGAATAGACAGTTTCGAAGAAATTGAGTTAATAAAAAAATGGACATGAAGGAAAATATTCTGGGGTCTTGCAGAAACTATCTTAAGATCTAGAATATAAGCTCATTTTTGTTCACTTGGGATGTTTTCATCGATTTTATGTCAAATCAAGGAGCTAAATATCGGTTTCTATTTATCGTAGAGGGGAGGGGTCCAACGTCATTATATGCATAACTCGTTCAACTCATTTCTGAAATCACAGATTTTATCTACCTTTTTATGTTCCAATTTTTTTCTAAATCTCTGTGGCCTATTCTTGTAAGTTGTTGACGTAGATCGCGCCAAACTTGGGCAAAACCGTGTCCAGGAACAGAACATTTCGACGCACAATAAAACCCATTAAACGAATCGGTGGCGATCGAAATTTCTGCACGTCCCCAGAGTAAAAGAAGCGAAAAGTCACAGACATACCATATAAGCTCAACGCAGCGCCACTGCCTTTCTGAGAACCGACTTCGACGTCGAATACAACAACTACAATCTGTATTTGGTATTATTTGATAGTTATCGTGTGGGAATCCTATCAATCCAAAGGCTTTCTTCGTACTCGGATGTCCATAATTGCTGTTGGATACTTGATAAACATGAAACCATACTACGACTTCTGGCTATGAGTCTTGTTAGTTGCCACGAATGGTAAATAGTTGGAAGGAACGAATGCATATGCAATGAGCCCGGTAAATTATCGAATGTTCCGCGTCTGAATCGGGATGTTTTTTCGTGGTCATTGTCTTGTACGATTCACTTCCCTGTCACTTCTTATATGTTAATACACCGTTAATAATATGCTATGCGTACGTTAATACATCAGAGTACAGAGTACTGTAATGAATCATTTTGTTAAAAATAAGGAAAGTTAACAGGACAAGATTTTTTATATATGTTTTTTATGTAAAAAATTCTGATCAAAAAAATAAACAATACTTGTCCAATGTTTTTGAAAGATCTGATTTTATTCAGAAAAAACTTCGAAGATAGTAAAAATATAGATTGAAACATTTCCTCATAGACACCAGCCTCGTTAACATTGACATTCCTTTACCGAGAGAAAGTCTGAAATTTTTATAATAAAAAAAATTTGTTGATAAGTGTCGTTTTCCATAACAGTGGCGTGATATAAATTGTATACATAAAAATCCATATGCTGAAACAAGTCCACCAATTTTCCTCCCACTTTTACTAGAATTTTTATTTTGGTCACGTGATCATTTTTATACTAGAATTTATATTTTTTACATTTTTAATAGAATTTAAATTTTTTACAAAATTTTTGTTATTGTTTATTAGAATTTACGTCTAGGTCGTGTGATCATTTTTACTAAGTTTTAAATTTTGTTGATGTCATCTTTTTACTAGAATTTATCTCGGAATTTATATTTTGATTTTGATTTTGATAAAAATACAGAAAATTTGGAAATACTGCAAAAAACAGAAATTTGGAATGAAATTTTAGTAGAAATGTCAAAAATTTAAATCCTAGTAAAAATGTCATAAATTTAAAATCTAGTAAAAATGATCACGTAACCAAAATTGAAATTCTAAAAATGATGACCTCGTAAAAATTAAAATATTCTAGTAAAAACGACGAGTCTTCAAAATTTAAAATTTAGTATCTAAAAATGAGCGCATGACCTTCACCTTTGATCTATGACGTAAATTCTAATAAAAAAATGTCATAAATTTAAATTCTAGTAAAAATGCCAAAAATTTAAATTCTAGTTAAAATGTCCTGAAAGACGAATGTCCTAAATGTACCTTTATACTAATAGTAGAAGATTTGATGTTAATACAGACCTCAATGGTAACGTAATTTACCTATAACGTATAAAAATGAAAAATACTAACGTTACCTACTTTTGCTGTGTCAACTTATTTGATATACTTATAACAATTTCAAAACTTACAAACTAATAAAATGCTAAATATGGCAACAATTTAGGCTTTACACATATCATTTTATTTGTCCAAAAAATGTAATCTGATACAATTAGTGTAAGGTTATCGTCTCATCACAGTGTTTTATTTTTATTTGCTCTGAAATATTAAAACAAAAGCAGTTCCAATTTATGTCTCATATCCAGTTGTTATTCCTTCGCCTTTCTTCCACTCCTATTTATACTTATATCCCTCGTTATCTCTACCCTTATCTTGTAAATGGACTTTGATCTGTTGAATATTGCAACAAAGTAAATAAATAAGGGAAGGACGCAAGGTCAAGCCGCAGCCCACAAATCAAGAAATAACACCAAACAACCCCTTTACATTTTTAATACCTTTCAGAACTACTTACGCCAGATGCAACGTTGTGCCGGCAATTTTCAGCATGCCCATTACACACACACTGACCCCCGATACTTATATCTCTGATTGAGTAGAAAAGCCTTTTATCCTTGGAGATATCCTGTGTAAACCAACGTGGTAGTGGTTCCTGAGTGCCTCTTAAACCCATTAACCGAAGACGTACGTATCGGGCTTTCGTGAACTCCAATAATTCAGGACTCGTCTCGTTCGCCCCCGGTCGGCCATGTATCAAAGAGGTATGAATCTGGAACAAATAAAAGCGGAGGCGGTGATACCTTTCAAAATTCATTGGCTGGATTATAGGACTTTTAAAAACTGAGAGACGGGATAAATCTAGGAGCGCTCGAGGATCCGACAGGGAAGTGGATAGGGTATTAATAGTAATGCAGAGGATGCACTGGCGGCACGTGCAGGGCGATTGGGATTTTTTAAATCTTAACAATTTTAAATTAGGTTCTTAACGAACATTTTGGAAATTGTATAGATTTCGACAACGAGCAACGGTTTTTGTGCAGGATCTATAGGTAACTTATAAGATAGGACCTAAAACAGTTCCCTGAGGTATCCCAAGTCTTATTACTGTCATTTTTTGTGTTTAAAGTCTGACTAAGTCAATTCCGATTCCAGCAAGTCCTTTGTTAATTAATAAGGTCGAGAATCGCCCGGCCGGTAATTAAAAACTTTTAGGACTTGATTAATACTGTCTTGTAAATAAATACGACTTACATAAATCAAAGAGCCGATTAAAAACTTCGATCTACGCACTTGCATAAAGCGTGGTAAAAACTCGATATTAATCAACGCATATATCGGTCCGACCAGTTCGGTTTCTTTTTTGTCGCTTTCAGGTTTTTTTTCTTTATGCAGTGCCCTCTTCCGCATTCTTATTAATCTCTGCTTTTAGTTCTTAACAAGATCAATCATGCTGAAAGTCATATTGATGATTTGATTATGAGATAATTGATTCTCCTCGGTGATTTAGATGACTGGCCATTAATGTAATATTTCACTCCGATATCTCCTGATTCTTTACGTTAATCCGCTTTGTAACCTGTAGGTAACTGCTGAATAATAAAATTTGATTGAGCGCTTCAATTACACAATATAAATCTCCCGAAGTTCGATCAAGATGTTGGATATTTTGAACGCCGCGTGACGGCAAGGACAAATCAAGCATTGAATAAAATATGGCGACGCAACGTGAAAAAAAAAGGTCCGATTAAGACATTTTGACCCAAAAATATTCAAGTGTATTTTATTAACAAAAGTTCAAGTAGGAAATTGCACAACTGATTTAATTAATGATATCCAGTGTCGTACCAATTTTAAAAAAATTTGCAGTAAATTTTTTTTTGCTTCCATTTCGATTTCGATTTAATTTTATATATTTAATGTTGTTGATAAAAGCAATTGCTGTTTAATACGTTTTGGAAAAGGAGGAGAAAAAAAATAAATTTCAATTGTTTTTAAACGCCTTAATTCCAATAGGTCCCATAAGAGCTAGTATGAATTACTTACCTCTCCGTTTTCCATGGGCGTCAGTCTCGAATAAAACGAAGTACAGATGACCTCCGAGTCGGTAAAATAGTGGGGTTTTCCCTTCGTTGCGGGAATCCCAAATCGTTCGATACATTCCTTGTCGTTCCTGGCGAAGTACTGCCAAGGTTTGAAATCTTCGCCTTCTACAGATCGTTCAAGTATCCATGTGCCCGGCCTTGGTGAATTTGCTGCCTTGATGATGATGTATGCAATCTGATATACCTGGAAATGATGGACATTAATTAGATAAATGAGGTTTTAGTTGCTTAATAATTAACCGTCTATTAAGTATCTTTTTCAGTAACGAAAATTTGAACATGGATTTTGGAATTGTTATTTGCTGCGCTTCCGTTTTGGAAATATAATTTTTTTGGTTCATATCTGGACCGTGTCTCTAGTGGCAAATATAATGACGCGAGATGTCGGTTAAGGTTCAAGTATGTGTTGGGGAGATGCACCGTTCAGCTCGGTGTACTTCTCGATGCTTAGAACGTGCTGGGAATCCATTAGATGCGGTTTTGTTAGAAAAGAGTGCAAGACAAATCGTTAGATATATCTGCGAATATCAAGCAGACGGATAGGTGCATTTGCATTGCCTATGTAAAAATTTGTCTGTTTAAAATGCGTGCAGATGTACTGCGAAATAGCGCTGGCTTATCACCGGCGCATCCGGCAGATTTTTAAATGGCCCAAATCGTGCGATATTTGATATTAATGATTTCTTCACAATTACTTTAGGTATGTTAATAATTTATTAATCAATTTCTTGTGGAATTAAAATAATAATAAGCATGTTTTATGACCACAGTGCCAGGCTTAAAGCAAGTAAAATACTTCGACATTTATTATTATTATTATTATATGCTTGCTGGTGTCTGGTAAATTATTTAAATTTTATACACTGAAAATATTCTTCTTTTAAGTGTATTAGCTGAAATCGAAAGCTCTAGAGTTTAGATCGACTGATGTATTTCTTGTGTTACAACAAGAAACAGTTTTATAAATATAATTGACTCACTTGATACGTTGCTACTGGAAACTTGGAGCTCTATAAAAAATAGTTATTGGTTAAAAGTACGTTTATAACACCTGATAATACAACAAGTTTTATAATGGTTCTATAAGCATTTTCATTTTATGGCGTTTGCACTACGTTGATCTTTACAAGAAATACTTTCTTAAATATTAATTGATGCGTTGCTACAGGAAACTTTGAACTCCTTAATATAATATATAAAACAAGTTAATAACTGTATAACAGGTTTAATCAAGAACTATAAACGGCATAGCATCTTTAAATTTATAATTGGTTAACAGAGCGTTTATAACACCTGGTAATACAACATTACAGGAGAAAAGTTCTATAATAGTTCTATAAACATATTTTCTCTTGACGTTTGCACTATGATCCTGCCACATTGAGACAATCGTTATTATTTTTTTTAAGTATATTATCTGAATCTGATTCTCATGTTACAACAGGAAACAGTTTTATAAATGATTCACTCACTTGACACGTTGCTACTGGAAACTTTGAACTCTATAAAAAATAATTATTGGTTAAGAGAACGTTTATAACACCTTTAGTGAAACTTTACAGGAGACAAGTTTTATAATAGTTCTATAAACTATTATAAAACGGTTACACTTTATGACGTTTCCTCTACGTTGATCTTCCACATTGAGACAATCGTTATTCTTTTCTTAAGTGTATTAGTCGAATAGAATGCTCTAGATCGATGTATTTCTTATGTTCCAACAAAAAACAGTTTTATAAATATGATTGACTCACTTGATACGTTGCTACTGGAAACTTGGAGCTCTATAAAAAATAGTTATTGGTTAAAAGTACGTTTATAACACCTGATAATACAACAAGTTTTATAATGGTTCTATAAGCATTTTCATTTTATGGCGTTTGCACTACGTTGATCTTTACAAGAAATACTTTCTTAAATATTAATTGACGCGTTGCTACAGGAAACTTTGAACTCCTTAATATAATATATAAAACAAGTTAATAATTCTATAATAGGTTTAATCAAGAATTATAAATGGCATAGCATCTTTAAATTTGTAATTGTAATAGTTCTATAAACTATTATAAAACGGTTACACTTTATGACGTTTCCTCTACGTTGATCTTCCACATTGAGACAAGCGTTATTCTTTTCTTAAGTGTATTAGTCGAATAGAATGCTCTAGATCGATGTATTTCTTATGTTCCAACAAATAACAGTTTTATAAATATGATTGACTCACTTGATACGTTGCTACTGGAAACTTGGAGCTCTATAAAAATATCTAATGTCTTTGCTATTTTTACCAATAGAACACGTTAATAAGTGTATAACAGTTTTTTATCAAGAACTATAAACTGCATAAGAACTTTAAATTTATAATAGATTGAAGGAGCGTTTATAACACCTGGTAATACAACATTACAGGAGAAAAGTTTTATAATAGTTCTATAAACATACTTTCACTTTGTGACGTTTCCACTACGTTGATCTTCCACATTGAGACAATCGTTATTCTTTTTTTAAAGTTTATTAATGTATTATAAAAAATAGTTATTGGTTAAAAGAATGTTTATAACACCTGGTAATACAACATTAGAGGTTAGAAGTTTTATAATAGTTCTATAAACATATTTTCATTCTATGACGTTTTCGCATACGTTAATCTTTACAACAAGAAATAGTCTTTTAAATATGATTAACGCTCTTGATAAGTTGCTACATGAAACTTTTAGGTCTTTGAAAATATCTAATGTTTTCACTATCTTTCCTTATAGAACACGTTAATAACTGTATAATAGTTTTTAATAAGAAGTATAAACTGCATAGGAACTTTATAATTCATAAATAGCTAAAGAGTGTTTGTAACGCTTTAAAAGTTTTATAATAGTTCTATTAGCACAATCTCACTTTATGACATTGAAGTAATCGTTATTCTTTTTTTTTTAGGTAACAGAAGCTATAGATCGACTGATGCATTTATTATTGCAGTTGGTTTCCCACTTTCGATACGTTCTGGGATCGTACGTTTGAAGAGCATGAAGCGAGCAAATTGCATTTAAGGAAAAAGATGCCTTTACGTAAGTTTAGCAACCTTATTTTTTCTCAGTGTACCCAAGCTCTGATTATAACACGTAAACAGCATTTCTAATTAATCCTGCCAGTTAATCCGAATGCCACACGTAGAAAATCCGTTTAAAATATGCAGAGCATGCCAGCTTAACGGACAGGACTCCACGAAGTTCGGCTTGGGCTTTAAGTAGGGGAATCCGAGATAGCCATGGCGGCTCGGGTTACCGGTGACACCTGGTCGATGCTCCTAATAATTAACAGAAGCGATGTGTAATTGGTTGTTTGATCCTTTCAAGGAATCTGGTCGGAGTCAAAGTGGATCACTACGAGGCGATTCTAATTCCTCTATAGTCGTGTCGCGTTCGTAATGAATTGAATTAACTCTAAATCGATGGATATCTGATTCGATAAAAGGAGATGCTGTGATTTCCGTGAGGCTTAAATATGTCGCTGTAAATGATTAAGATTAAAATCAATTATTTATGGGTACTTTGGCTGTAGAACAAGACGGTTATTATGTAAGACGTATTGTGTTTCATAACGCTGTGCTAACGAACACATATGTGACATTAAAGTCAGTAGAAAGTATGCAGCGCAGTTTTCAGGACGCAAAGGCTATGTGAACGTATATCTATATTTACAAAGGGCAGTGGATAATACCAAATATAGTCGTATTATTAATAAGATAAGTATTTAAACTATGCCTACAGTATGAGAAGCCTATAATAGGGGTCGCGACTAGTTTCTAGATCAAGCGACTTTAGGCGAGAATTGTGTAGTTGATATACCATTCTCTGAAAGGGATAGCTGGTCTCTTGTCTATTAAATGTTAGGGAAGTAAAAATATATATTCTCAATAAAAAATTATGACTTGTGTAAAAATAATATCATACATAACGTGATCTTAAGGAATTATTCTGAAAGTGGTCGATAATTCGATCGATTTCGTTAATTCTTTGCTGTGTAAAAGACTGATATTAATAAATCAGGTACCATCAAAACAACCTGATTCCATCGAATATGTTAATTAACACCGATTCACGTTTATTTTCAGTTTCGAAATTCATCCGTAATCAAGATCTGTGCATGAATAAACTCTAAACGAAATCGATTTAACTAATGAATGCGTTGATGTCCCAGGATCGTTTTGATCAATCTCAGACTTTAACTTACTTTTAATGAACTGTTTTGAATTCAAAATTCGATCCACTTTTGGCATAAAAGGTTCCGTGCGTATTGTGCAGTTCAGCCAGCAAAGTGATTAAATGCGACCCATTTAAATCGAGTAATGATTAAGAATCCATCGAGGAAATAAATTGCAATGGCTTTCAGGTAATTTAGAGGTCGGGGATTTACGAAATTAGTTGCAAACATTAGGATTTTGTTATTGAACCGAAAAATCACATTGTTCAAATAGTAAAGGCAATAGTAATTAAAACAATATAAAACATGTTCGGTAAAATATAGCAGACGTCACCGTTCAAGCTCTGGTCCGACCAAATGCATCTTACAGAGAGCTGACGTCATCATTCAAGCTACCGTCCGACCTAATATATTATAGTATATCTAATTGCGATTAGTTTTTACATCTGTGTTTCAAACAGGATAATTAAATCGTCCTTTTTATGTATTGGAGTTGAAAAATGCTAATTAGGAAAGTGGTATAATAAATGGGTGAGCATGAACGCCGCCACACCCTGCGTCTTTATAAATTTAACAATAATTGTAAATCACCTGGTGGGACATAATAAATTACCACAATACTATCCTGCTTATAACTAAATAGTAGGTGATTAGCATATCATTATATTTATCAAGTTCCCTCCGATATAATTAATATATAAAAGGAATTTAAAAACCTCGATGCTGGCATCCTCTTCCACATTATTTATTGCACCATCCAGGATATTTCAGAAACAGATCGTCAGGCTCGATTAAATTTATTTGTATCTTAAACAGGTACACGTATAAATTTACTTCACTTAATTAGAATATTTCTTAACGGGTCTCTGATGTTTATGTGCCAGTAGAGAAAATAATTAGACAAGTTTGTTTTTAGTTTAATTTATCTGAATGCATCCTAAACGTAAACAAGACATCAAGATCAAAGTCGCTGTAGGGAGGAGAACGAAATAAAACAAATTTGTCTTAAAGTTCTCCTCGTTTCATAACAATTTCGAAGAGTTAAATAATTTCTTCCACTAGCTTTGTACCGCTGAGCCTTTGAAATAATGAAACAAACCGTGGATGTTTTCAAAAGAATAATGCTCCGTTTACGAGTAATTCATGAGGACTTTCTTCTGTTGTTCGAGGATGATATGAATTCTATGTACCGGGTATTTGCAAATTTCATTCGTAAATGCCAGTTAATACCATTTAATATTGCCCACTTATTTTACTCAAATAATGTGCAACTTATGTGGAAGAATCACAAACGCAGTACGCGAGGTAAAATCATTGCATGCAGTAAGCTAACAGTGAACGATTTGCAAATTGGGTGTTGTATTTTGTGTTAAAAAATGTAGCCATTGCAATGAGAGGATTTTTTATTTTCTGCTCCTGGGGCGCAAAAGGGAACCTTAGTTAAGGAGTTTATGCCATATATGAGAAGATATATAAGGCAAGTAAATATTTATTTTTGTATCGGCAACCGAGAAACCGTTTAAAGTAAGGAACAAAGCAATAAAAAGATAAGCCCGTTCGTGTTACTGTTACCTAAAAGGTTTATTTAAGAAACTTTCGGATGCAAATAAATCGAAAATTTGTGTAATGGTAAAAGTTTCCCAACGTGCCGGGTACCGGGGCAATCAGTGGTATCAAAGAAATTGAGTTCCTTTGTCGTGTTTTTGTTGGATGTCCGTGTTGTCTGGAGATTTATGGCAGAAGTGACCAGTCGGGAATGTTATTGTTTTAGGAGCGCACTTTGTATGGTAATACAAGTACGTTTGTGCCAGTAGTACGCGAACTCCTCGCTGTACCACGCCTTTTTAATGTCACATGCGCTGGACGCCGCGACAATATCATGTTTTATTACTACGTTAATTTTCACGGTTGCTAAACTGATTATCGCCTATTTAATATCGAAAGTGTCCAGTATATTATCTCAATTAAGCATGATATTTATTTAAAACCCTATTAAAACTACTTGATAGCTCTTAAGTACATACATCTCTCGATTTTAGATGTTGATATCCGCACGTCTTTAATACCTTTTTAAAAAGTAAATCCTATTATTATCGCTATATAGCTACGATAGCGCAAAACTTGGTTTGTACAAATTGGTCCAATTTGGTCTCTCGCTATTGATATCCGCACGTCTATGTTGTTAAAAAGTGACAAGAATTTGTATATAATACACCTTGCTGTACTGTACATATCTCTTAATAAGCCTAAAATATTCAGTATGCCATAAAGTTGTCATGTACAGGATATTCCGAGTTGGTCTCTCGTCATAGATATCCGCACGTCTTAAATGCCTTTTTAAAAAGTTAAACCTATGATTATCGTGATCTAGCTAGAGGGAAAATTGCAAACTTGGTATATACAAAATGTTCCAATTTGATCTCTCGTTATTGATATCCGCACGTTTTTAATATATAATTTTTAATAAGAAATACACCTTGCTACCGTACTTATCTCTCAAAAAGCCTATAGTGATCGTAATGTTGCAAATGCCAGATAAAATTGGTATGTGCATATTATTCCGGGTTTTTCTCTCGTCGCTGATATCCGTACGTCTTATATACCTTCTTGAAAACTAACGCCTATGATTATCGCGATCTAGCTATGGGGAATACTGCAAAACTTGTTATGTACAAATTAGTCCAATATGGTCTGTTGTTATTGATATCCGCACGTCTTTAATATCTTTTTAAAAAGTAATAAGAAATAGTTTATAAATACACCTTGTTACTGCACTTATCTCTTAAGAGGCTTGGAGTTATCATAATGGTAACGAGAAATAGTCAAAATGCCAGATAAGGTTCGTGTATACAGGATATTTCGAGTTTGTCTCTCGATATTGATATCCGCACGTCTTTAATTTCTTTTTAAACAGTAAAGTCTGATTGGCGTAATTTAGCTGGAGGGAAAATTGCAAAACTTGGTATATACAAATTGTTCCAATAATTTGTCTGTCGCTTTCGATATCCGCACGTTTTTCATACAAATGCCAGATGAAGTTTGTCTCTCGTCGCTGATATCCGCACATTTTATATACATTTTTGAAAAGTAAAGCCTATGATTATCGCGATCCATCTAACTGCAAAACTTTATATGTACAGATTGGTCCAATTTGCTCTGTCGTTATTAATATCCGCACGTCTTTAATACCTTTTTAAAAAATGGAAACTTTTGATTACCGTGATCTAACTACGGGGAATATTACATAACTTGGTGTATACAAAGTGTTCTAATTTGGTGACTCGCTATTGATATCCGCACGTATTTAATACAAATGCCAGATGAAATTTGTCTCTCGTCTCGTCTCGTCTTATAACCTTTTTGACAAGTAAAGCCTATGATTATCGCGATCTATCTACGGGGAATACTGCAAAACTTGGTATGTATAAATTGGTGGATTTTGGTCTGTCGTTATTGATGTCCGCACGTCTTTAATATCTTCTTAAAAAGTAATCAGAAATTGATTATAAATACACTGTGCTACTACTTATCTTTTAAAAGGCTTGTAGTTATCATAATGGGAACGAGAAATATTCAAAATGCCAGATAAAGTTCGTATGTACAGGATATACCGAGTTTGTCTCTCGTCATTGAGATCCGCACGCTTTTAATGGAGACGACAAATATTCCAAATGCCAGATAAAGTTGGTATGGTTAATTCCGATTTTGTCTCTCGTCATTGATATCCGCACGCCTTTAAAATATATTTTTAAAAAGTAAAGCTCATGACTATCATGATCTAGCCGAAGGGAAAATTACAAAACTTGGTATATACAGAATATTTCAATTTGATCTCTCGCTATTAATATCCGCACGTTTTTGGTATATTTTTTTAAAATATAATAAATAATAAGAGATTGTTATCTCTCAAAGAACCTATAGTTATCATAGTGGGAACGAAATAAAATTGGTATTTGCAGATTATTCCGAGTTGGTCTCTCGTCGATGATATCCGCACGTCTTAAAATGTCTTTGTATATAGAAAAACCTATGATTTTCGCGATCTAGCTTCGGGAAAATTTGCAAAACTTAGTGTATACAGAATATACCAATTTGATCTCTCGCTGTTGATATCCGCACGTTTTAAGTATATTTTTTTAAAAATAATAAGAGATTTTTTATCTCTCAAAAAGCCTATATAGTTATCATAGTGGAAACGAATAACATTGCAAATACCAAATAAAATTGAAATGTGCAGATTATTCCGAGTTGGTCTCTCGTTGATGATATCCGCACGTCTTAAAATATCTTTGTATATAGTAAAACCTATGATTGTCGCGATCTGGCCTCGGGAAATATTGCAAAACTTAGTGTATACAGAATATTCCAATTTGATCTCTCGCTGTTGATATCCGCACGTTTTAAGTATATTTTTTTAAAAATAATAAGAGATTTTTTATCTCTCAAAAAGCCTATATAGTTATCATAGTGGAAACGAATAACATTGCAAATACCAAATAAAATTGGTATGTGCAGATTATTCCGAGTTGGTCTCTCGTTGATGATATCCGCACGTCTTAAAATATCTTTGTATATAGTAAAACCTATGATTGTCGCCATCTGGCCTCGGGAAATATTGCAAAACTTAGTGTATACAGAATATTCCAATTTGATCTCTCGCTGTTGATATCCGCACGTTTTTAGTATATTTTAAAAAAAATAGATTGTTATCTCTCAAAGAGCCTGTAGTTATCACAGTGGGAACGAATAATATTGCAAATATCAAATAAAATTGGTATGTGCAGATTATTTCGAGTTGGTCTCTCGTCATTGATATCCGCACGTCTTTAATATATTTTTAAAAAATAATAAAACCATCCAGGTGCTACTGCACTTATTTCTTTAAAGTCCTGTCGTTATAATGACAACATGAAATATTGTAAATGCAAGATACAGTTGGTATGTACCGAATATTCCGACTTTGTCTCTCACAATTGATATCCGCACGTCTTCAGTTCCGCACGTTTTTAATATCTCATTAAAAAGCAATGGAAATTATTTATAATAAATACACTTTGCTATTGCACTTACCCTTTAAGAGGCCTGTGATTATTGTGATAATGGGTACGGGGATTATTGTAAATACCATATATATTTGGTATATACAGGGTATTCCTATTTTGTGTGTTGCTATTAATATCCGCACGTTTTTAGAAAGTAATAGAAATTCTTTTTTTCTACCCCTACCTTCTAAAAAGGGGTACACGAAATATTGCAATTGTCAGTTAAACTGGTGCATCTACAGAACATACGCCATCACCAAGAATCGAGTTGCTGAAGTGCAATAACGATCGGTCTGATATCTTTTACTCACGCAACGTCTGTGCGTGCAGTTAAAAGGAACTCACATAACCGTGGTCATGGCAGGCACACAAGTGCGATAAATGCTGCTGTCATGCAAAATTACGTTTAAACTGTCGGTGGCATGCGGCGAAGATATCTTGTATTTCTTATCATTTAATTGGTATAATTTGAGGTAATTAATGGAATTAATAAAAAAATACGCGATGCGCAGAGATATACATGCAATGGTTATCCGAAAAAATATTCGTTAAACGAATAAAAGTTCAGTTGTGCTTGTGGATATTAATTTCTCAGCTTAGGTCGCTAGATTGATGGAGTGTTATCGGAGAAGGTCCTCTCAATTTTTGATGTCTGCAAGGATGTTTTTCTTTACGTTAACAATAATTGCTTCCTGCATCATCTAATCTCGAGCACGGTTTCGCTATCAATCATCTCCATTCGACAAGCCGTTGCGTTATTGTAATCTTTACAAATTGACTCGAAAACGGATCGATCACATCAAAGGAAGGATATTTTAAGGACCTTTAATATGTATGTATTTTTAAATTGGGATTTTCTTATAAAATTGTTTGTAATGATTTAGTGAAATTTAGTTCGTCCATGATTGGTGATAATTTAAGATCACGCCGCTCATGAAAGAAGCGGTCGCTGATATTATGTTTATTGTTGCTAAATACCCGTGGTTAAAGCAAGGATGGTAACGAACCGTGTCGAAGTACATCGAATGTAATCAAGATGATTTTCGACCTTTAAAAGTATGTTCCAGCAAGAGACAATGAGTATTCGTTGCAGATTGGTCGTACCTCCCCCTCGGCGGATGTATGGATATTACACGAAATAACCGCTTGTGAATATGTTCATTAGAGCTCTTAAAGTTTAATATTTTTTTTATTTCGTCGGGCACATACGAAAGTAATCGCTGCACGTTTTTGGTATAACCGCATATTTGACCAATTTTAATATTTAATCGTTAACTTTTTATTACTTTAATATGCAAAAGTCCTTGGGGTGTACTTCCCACCATCGGTTTTGAAGCGGAAACTCCGGGCATCATTAAAAATTTTTTGGAAATTCTGGAATCAAGTTGTACAAAATTATCTAAATGTCTTTCGTTTTACACCAAAATAAATATAATAAAATAACACATTAATTCTCTTTAGTGGATAAACGCCATTTAGGTAAATAATTAATTACAGCAGTTTTAAATGTTTATTAGACACGATAAACTATATTTACTATAAATTAATTACTTTATCTCAATTTTAGAAGAAACATAAAGGCCAATCATCTCCTTTATGAGCCTATTTTTAATACTGCGGCTGGAATTTAATTAAAATTTACTGCTTTAATATAAGTGTAGCTAAGTGTAGATTAAATGTTATAGAGAAAAGTTTTAGGGTCTACAAACAGTTTATGGCTATATTAATTTTTATTGATACTTTACCATTTTATCGGACACTTACATTACAAGCGGCTGGATATGATAACCAGCGGTACGTACCTTAAACCAGAACTTTTCGAAATTTATAATTATTTTAGGCGCTATTTTTCATTTTTTAACCGATAAAGTTAAGAGCTAATTAAGAGGTACAACACGTGTTAAATGGGGCTGGTCTTTTAGTGCACTTTTATTCAAATCACTCGTTAATTCTGTATAAATCAATTCAGTAAACGGTAATTATATCTATCTCCATGAAAATGTATGAGACAAATTAAGAAATAAACTGTTTTATTTATGACGTAATTTTTTTACTTAAACATCTAAATTAATGAATCGAGCAATTTTCCAAAAGAGAAAACGGCCTATTTTAAGTAAATTGGCATGTTTTTTAATCGCTTGGAATAAAAAATTGGTTATTGTATGTATAAGCTACTGGGTGTTTTTAGATGTCACGTAGTATATAATCCTGATGCTGACGTAATAAATAAACGCCGTCAATAAAATTGTAGAGGATAATTCTACATGATATATTAGAGACAATGCCATTAAGCAGAAATCTTGTAAAGATATTAATCTTGTCGGCGTAATGGCTTTAGATATGTACGGTGCCGCAATACCACTAAAAGTAAATCTTAAATGGATAATGAGAATGATTGGGCATTTGTACATACCGTTAATTGGTGATCGTTGCCATAATGGGTATGGCTGAGAAGTAGCCAAGCCTTTGTCGAGGCTAATTTGCGCACCAATTTAAAATAATTTAGAGTTTAAACAATAGAATGTGTTTTAAGCAGAAAGCGGCATTAACGTGTCGCAGGAGATTACCTTACATGGGACGCTCACGTTCTTTCAACTACAATGGGACTTTATGCTCGACAATTTATGGTGTACTTTTCGCAGGGAAAAACCTCCTTTGCAGTGTGGTCTACTGCTTCTTCCATAAAAGTGCCTCGCTGAAGACGTTCTGTTGCGGCAACCACGATGGCAGAGCAACAAGAGAATATATTGTCATGTATTTTAAACTAAAACCTCACTAATAAATTAATAAAATTAAAAAAAATAAATTCAATTCAAACCAGGGTAAATGAAAATTCCTCCTAATAAAACTAGAACGAGAAACTTACGTATAGTATACTCATGAAATAAATACAAGTTCAAAAAAGGATATAATATTTTAAAACTATTTGTTAAATCAGCTGTGAGACACCTGTTGTGGCAAGCGAGGTCAACGAGCCTTAGGTAAACAAAGGGTCAGGTACGCTAAAACAAACCAAAAATAAATAAATTATAGGCGTAAATGAAATAAATTCATCGTGCAATGTTTCTTTAAATTAATCAATGACTTAACAGCTGCCAGATGCATGTTTTAAACAGAGGTTGAACGATTGTCAACTACAGTTAAACAAAGATGGACTTTATTTATGTGAATTAGATTAAAATTTGTAATCAATTATTTAAAAAAAATCCTGTAAAACCTCCAGTTTAGTCAAATGACCAGACACAATGTAAATTAGTTCCTAAGAAGTGAGTGCAATGATATTCGATACGGTCATGGAATCCCCCATACGAGCCAACGGCAGATCTAAAATTTATGTCATGTAATATCGACGCATAGGTATCCAAGGATTCATCTTCAAATAAGGAAGCTAAAATACCATAATTTCATAGTAAAAATACATAATAAAGTGGAAAAAGGAGAAAATACCAACCTTTATGACAGTTGAAAATCTAGAAATCCATGGTTTGGCAAATTTTCTGCTTGTCCTTAGGAACGAAACAAAAAAGAGTTGTTATTGGGTCGTAAAAGAAGCAACCCCACGTCCAGATCGCTCCTGAAATACATAAAGAAATACGAAATTAAAAACGAAGATTTATATTCCCAGTACATTTGAATAATGGTTCAAGGCCAAATACTATAAGATACCAGAAAAACAACATCAACTTACCAGCAATAAAGGTAAAATTTATCCTAAATAATAAGCAGCCACCTGATTGGTCGAAATCCGTTTGGGCATCCAAGACCTATTTAGTTTATGCAGATCCAGTAAATAGGGCACTAAAGTGTAAAACTGCCAGCTACCATATCTGGACCACAAACCACAAGTGTCAAAACTTAAAAACAGGTCTGCCAATTTAAAGTAAATATCGCGACACGGTAACTTTGGTGTGCCGGAAGTACTTTGAACTAAAATTCGAAACTAACTTTATTAAATTTGTCACTATTCGTAAGGACACTGTCCAAATATTTGTTGTAGATTCAGTTAGTTTAAGTTAGACCAGGGACATAGTTTAAGGAACGTTTCACTTTGAATTGTCTGTTATGTGTAATAAATACGACTTGTTGTTCCATCTATGTTTAATTGGTGCAACTAAAGCATACAAATCCATCTCAGCTGGATATCTATACTACAGCAAAAGCTGTCTAATGACAAAATTATATTCAATCTGATAAAGATCTTTAGCATTTCAAGATCATTACCAATCCAATAAAAAATAAAACCAGCCCAAATTTTAAATAATATTTATTCAGAAGGTGTACAGTAGCTGATTAACAGTAAGACATTTCTTCGATAGCAGGAGGGAACTCCCTTAGGCCCTGAAAGGTAAAAGAGTAATTATAGCAAACCTATAGTAAGTTTCACGTTTAATTATCTTAAAATCATACGCACTGTCGCTTATTGTTTAAACTGTTGGAAAATCCAGCCCAGTGGCGGACTGATCGTATGTTATAAAGTCGATAATTCAGAGAACTATATACAACTACTTGAGGAAACTAAATTTAAAATTCTAAAACTAAACAGCTTAATTACTATTGCATGCATAAAAAAATATATGAGTATAAAACTTAAATATCTAGACGTACAAATATAAAATATAAAATATAATAAAGAAAATCTTAAATTTAAAAAAAAAACTTACCTTGTAATAATAAATGAAAAATAAGAATTCAAAAATTAATAAAATCATTGTATCCCTAAAAACCATTCATACAGAACAATATTTTTATCTCTCGTCTCATCTCATCATCTAATTAAAACTTAAAGATTTTTAATATTATTCCATACACTGAAAAACAATTAGCCTTTTCAGGAATGACGCACTCAAATCCCTCTGTCGGAGAGAAATGTCTGATACTTGTGAAACATTTTACAATTGCGACTTAAATTTAGGGTTGCATCAAAATACCGCTTTCACTTTCAGAAGCGCCGAGTAATTGAAAGGACAAATTTCTTGAGGCCTAATACCTCACCCTTAAATTGATATACTTTGGTAACCGATGACAGATGCAACGGCAGATTGAATCCCCCAAGCCTTCTCATTAGTAGCGGAACACGTTTTGATAAAATTAGTTATATTGACGATTTGGTACGTTTTAAAGGGAAAGCGCAAGTTCTACGGTTTGACAAACTGTTTATAACATTCAACAAAAATACATTTTCTATTGTCGACAATAATTAAAGTAAATGTATTTAGTCTACAGAAAATGAAATGGCTGCGTCTGAACTTGCTTCTAATGTGCCACTTCCCAATATATTTCATTACGCGTACCTTCGCACTCAAATATAACATCTGACAGAGATACATATCAGCCATAATGCCACTGTCAGGCATAACATAGAACTTAAGTTTCGGTCTATTGTCCCCTGTAATAGGGGCAACTTATTCTTGTCTCCGGCACTTATTCATTGACTTAAGTTGCACGATGTGGTCTATCATCGTAATGGTAAATTCAAGCTAAATGGATATGTACGTGAACTTAATTATTATTAACATAGCTATGGTCAAACTTATAAATATAGATTAGAAAATCTGTTACCTTGTATATATCTTTCGGTTGGCGTTCAGCCGGCACGCGCCGGACTGCCCACGTCATGCTATCTAGAGCAAAATTAGATACGAAGCATGCGAGTAACAGTTATTTTTTTTGTCATTATTTGGAGGAATACTTGAAAGAGTAAGGAAAAATTTGGTTGTAATATTTTATACATAACTACATTTTAGCAGGGCTTAAAAGCTATTAATATTATATACTACAGCAAAGCACAAACTACAGCGGTGCGAATATCAAGCAAGGCGAGCAGGCGGTTAACTAAACCGTTACAAGCTAGCAGTTTTGCTTACTTAGGCACGTCTGGTCAGGAACAGCAGCGGACGGGTACTGAAGATAGTTGTGCCCAATTCGGAATATCAATGCTCTGTAAAAATCGGAGTAGTAGGGATGAACGCAAAATAAGCAGCGCAGTGAATAAATGCTTTCTTTCGATGACAGCTCTTGACTGACTTCGGCTCTCTTGGATTCGGAATATTAATCTTCTATAAGATAGCGGAGTGGTAATGTCGCAGCGCAGTGAATAAATGCGTCCCGGCGAGGCTCTGACGTAGGGCAGAGTTTCAACTGCAGGAGCGCGGCATCGACACGTCTACATTCGCTGGCTGTTGCGGCTGGACTGATTTCGGCGCGGATACGCTTTTCACTCATAGGTCTTGTCGGGGAGGGACGGATATCAGCGCGGTATATTATTTGCTAAAAGCAAAATTGAACAAGATTACAAGGCAAGAAACTTACGAACGGCCACTGTAATATAATTGGCCCTACAATTTTATATAAAAAGCCATTTTGTGTGCACTTTTCACATTGAGATGCAAGTAACCGTTGCCCTTAATTTTTATTACAAATTCGTTTCGAAATAACGCACTCCGTCGTACGTTTTGCATCTTAACATTTAGCATCGAGCGGTATCAAAGCGTGCATCGGCAAGAGATCGTGATGTCACGTGCTTCAATTGTATGTGCTGGCACTGTTGATCCACATTATGGATGCCACACGAGTCCTCCGACAATTTTAAATTGTAACGATACAATTTATTTATATCATTATCCCAATCGTACTGTGGGAATCGACCGGTAATTAAACACAAATTATTCATTTATGACCATAATTACTTCGTTATCATATGGTTAATGTTGCAATATACATTTTAATACCCAGCGGGTTAGTCGGAGCCCCTCGACATGTAGCTGTAAAAGCCTCAGCCACCTTAATGATTATTTATGTCTCCTCGTTTTTGTAGCGGGAATAATTAGCACCTCTTTATGTTTCGTTAGTTTTGCGAGACCGGGAACCGGTAGTAATTTAATCGTCCAGAAATTCTTGCAAATGTTGACGTGCCAGGTCCTAGAGGACATTTGTAATTTTTTAAACCGGTTGCGTAATTGAATCGCAGGAGCGGTATTAGAATGGACGTCCAGATCGCCCGATCCAATACCTCTTGATTAATTTTTATCATTGGAAAAAAAATATACGCCAGAATGTGTCCGAAATGATAGTTGTCTATTATATCTTATTTATCGTTCACAGGGGAGCAGGGTCGGCATGGTTCTACTTAAATTCTAGCATACTCGTAAATACATGTTGTTGGACGTCTGTATTTATTAAGTACTATTTATATATACTAGCTTTTGTAGTGAGAATAATTATCACCTTTTTTAAGAAATATTTATTTAAGTCTATTGTGTGGCTGGGAATCCTGGTCTAGAAGTTGGAACTAATGCCTACTCACCCACGTTTGAAGCTCAAGGGTGCCTAATCGACAAGCAAATAATACGACACGCCTTTTTTTACTGCCACTATTATTAAACAATTTTACGTCTTTTATTGCCATTAACCCAACTATTGTACACGTTTGTAAAGTGCTATTTCAATATTTAGTCTGTTTATGTGTCAACCAACTCTAGGCATTCATACGTGTAGCAGTGTTTGTTTAAAATTTTCATGGATTTCTAAGAAGGCTAAGAACTTCATCTATTGTTTTATATCGTAGTTGAGTGGTCAAGAGGGTTATTTTATTTGTGCTGATACAACCCCCAATTGGAAACTAGGATCTTTTCTTGGCTATAGCTTCAGTCATAACCTCAAATTTTGCTGGAATGTTTTTATAATGGTCTTCACACGTTGAATTGTGTTGATATTTGGACTATTTGGGATCTCTTTTTCCCTATCTCATTCTTATAAATATTTGGCTGCAATATTTCTATGACGTTCTCTTCATTGAATTGTATTGATATAACCCCCAATTGAAGACTATTTAGGATCCTTTTTTGCCTGAACTATTTTTACGACATTCTTTTCATCGAATTGTGTTGAAATAACCCCCAATTGAAAACTATTGGAAATCTCTTCTTGTCTATATCTTCAGTCATAACCTCAAATTTTGCTGGAATATTTTTATGAAGATTTTCCACGTAGAGTTGTGTTAATATCTCCCCTAATTGAAGACCATGTGGAATCTTTTCTTGCTCTTTTTTTGCTCTTCTTATCCTTATAAATAATTGACTGAAATATTTGTATGAAGTTTTTTTATTGAATTGTATTGATATAACCCCCAATTGAAGACCATTTAGGATCTTTTCTTGCCTGTCTTATAAATATTTGGCTAAATTATGTTCTATCCACACTGAATTGTGTTGAAATAACCCCCAATTGAAGACTATTAGGGATCTTTTCTTGTCTATATCTTCAGTCATAACCTCAAATTTTGCTGGAATATTTTTATGAAGATTTTCCACGTTGAGTTGTGTTAATATTGCCTCTAATTGAAGACCATTTGGAATCTTTTCTTGCTATTTTTTTGCTCTTCTTATCCTTATAAATAATTGACTGAAATATTTGTTTGAAGTTTTTTTATGGAATTGTATTGATATAACCCCCAATTGAAGACCATTTAGGATCTTTTCTTGCCTGTCTTATAAATATTTGGCTAAATTATGATCTATCCACACTGAATTGTGTTGAAGTAACCCCCAATTGAAGACTATTAGGGATTTGTTCTTGTCTATATCTTTAATCATAACCTCAAATTTTGCTGGAATATTTTTATGAAGATTTTCCACGTTGAGTTGTGTTAATATTGCCCCTAATTGAAGACCATTAGGAATCTTCTCTTGATCTTTTTTTGCTCTTCTTATCCTTATAAATAATCGACTGAAATATTTGTATGAAGTTTTTTTATTGAATTGTATTGATATAACCCCCAATTGAAGACCATTTAAGATCTTTTCTTGCCTGTCTTATAAATATTTGGCTAAATTATGTTCTATCCACACTGAATTGTGTTGAAATAACCCCCAATTGAAGACTATTAGGGATCTTTTCTTGTCTATATCTTCAGTCATAACCTCAAATTTTGCTGGAATATTTTTATGAAGATTTTCCACGTTGAGTTGTGTTAATATTGCCTCTAATTGAAGACCATTTGGAATCTTTTCTTGCTATTTTTTTGCTCTTCTTATCCTTATAAATAATTGACTGAAATATTTGTTTGAAGTTTTTTTATTGAATTGTATTGATATAACCCCCAATTGAAGACCATTTAGGATCTTTTCTTGCCTGTCTTATAAATATTTGGCTAAATTATGATCTATCCACACTGAATTGTGTTGAAGTAACCCCCAATTGAAGACTATTAGGGATTTGTTCTTGTCTATATCTTTAATCATAACCTCAAATTTTGCTGGAATATTTTTATGAAGATTTTCCACGTTGAGTTGTGTTAATATTGCCCCTAATTGAAGACCATTAGGAATCTTCTCTTGATCTTTTTTTGCTCTTCTTATCCTTATAAATAATCGACTGAAATATTTGTATGAAGTTTTTTTATTGAATTGTATTGATATAACCCCCAATTGAAGACCATTTAAGATCTTTTCTTGCCTGTCTTATAAATATTTGGCTAAATTATGTTCTATTCACACTGAATTGTGTTGAAATAACCCCCAATTGAAGACTATTAGGGATCTTTTCTTGTCTATATCTTCAGTCATAACCTCAAATTTTGCTGGAATATTTTTATGAAGATTTTCCACGTTGAGTTGTGTTAATATTGCCTCTAATTGAAGACCATTTGGAATCTTTTCTTGCTATTTTTTTGCTCTTCTTATCCTTATAAATAATTGACTGAAATATTTGTTTGAAGTTTTTTTATGGAATTGTATTGATATAACCCCCAATTGAAGACCATTTAGGATCTTTTCTTGCCTGTCTTATAAATATTTGGCTAAATTATGATCTATCCACACTGAATTGTGTTGAAGTAACCCCCAATTGAAGACTATTAGGGATTTGTTCTTGTCTATATCTTTAATCATAACCTCAAATTTTGCTGGAATATTTTTATGAAGATTTTCCACGTTGAGTTGTGTTAATATTGCCCCTAATTGAAGACCATTAGGAATCTTCTCTTGATCTTTTTTTGCTCTTCTTATCCTTATAAATAATCGACTGAAATATTTGTATGAAGTTTTTTTATTGAATTGTATTGATATAACCCCCAATTGAAGACCATTTAAGATCTTTTCTTGCCTGTCTTATAAATATTTGGCTAAATTATGTTCTATCCACACTGAATTGTGTTGAAATAACCCCCAATTGAAGACTATTAGGGATCTTTTCTTGTCTATATCTTCAGTCATAACCTCAAATTTTGCTGGAATATTTTTATGAAGATTTTCCACGTTGAGTTGTGTTAATATTGCCTCTAATTGAAGACCATTTGGAATCTTTTCTTGCTATTTTTTTGCTCTTCTTATCCTTATAAATAATTGACTGAAATATTTGTTTGAAGTTTTTTTATTGAATTGTATTGATATAACCCCCAATTGAAGACCATTTAGGATCTTTTCTTGCCTGTCTTATAAATATTTGGCTAAATTATGATCTATCCACACTGAATTGTGTTGAAGTAACCCCCAATTGAAGACTATTAGGGATTTGTTCTTGTCTATATCTTTAATCATAACCTCAAATTTTGCTGGAATATTTTTATGAAGATTTTCCACGTTGAGTTGTGTTAATATTGCCCCTAATTGAAGACCATTAGGAATCTTCTCTTGATCTTTTTTTGCTCTTCTTATCCTTATAAATAATCGACTGAAATATTTGTATGAAGTTTTTTTATTGAATTGTATTGATATAACCCCCAATTGAAGACCATTTAAGATCTTTTCTTGCCTGTCTTATAAATATTTGGCTAAATTATGTTCTATCCACACTGAATTGTGTTGAAATAACCCCCAATTGAAGACTATTAGGGATCTTTTCTTGTCTATATCTTCAGTCATAACCTCAAATTTTGCTGGAATATTTTTATGAAGATTTTCCACGTTGAGTTGTGTTAATATTGCCTCTAATTGAAGACCATTTGGAATCTTTTCTTGCTATTTTTTTGCTCTTCTTATCCTTATAAATAATTGACTGAAATATTTGTTTGAAGTTTTTTTATTGAATTGTATTGATATAACCCCCAATTGAAGACCATTTAGGATCTTTTCTTGCCTGTCTTATAAATATTTGGCTAAATTATAATCTATCCACACTGAATTGTGTTGAAGTAACCCCCAATTGAAGACTATTAGGGATTTGTTCTTGTCTATATCTTTAATCATAACCTCAAATTTTGCTGGAATATTTTTATGAAGATTTTCCACGTTGAGTTGTGTTAATATTGCCTCTAATTGAAGACCATTTGGAATCTTTTCTTGCTATTTTTTTGCTCTTCTTATCCTTATAAATAATTGACTGAAATATTTGTATGAAGTTTTTTTATTGAATTGTATTGATATAACCCCCAATTGAAGACCATTTAGGATCTTTTCTTGCCTGTCTTATAAATATTTGGCTAAATTATGTTCTATCCACACTGAATTGTGTTGAAATAACCCCCAATTGAAGACTATTAGGGATCTTTTCTTGTCTATATCTTCAGTCATAACCTCAAATTTTGCTGGAATATTTTTATGAAGATTTTCCACGTTGAGTTGTGTTAATATTGCCTCTAATTGAAGACCATTTGGAATCTTTTCTTGCTATTTTTTTGCTCTTCTTATCCTTATAAATAATTGACTGAAATATTTGTTTGAAGTTTTTTTATGGAATTGTATTGATATAACCCCCAATTGAAGACCATTTAGGATCTTTTCTTGCCTGTCTTATAAATATTTGGCTAAATTATGATCTATCCACACTGAATTGTGTTGAAGTAACCCCCAATTGAAGACTATTAGGGATTTGTTCTTGTCTATATCTTTAATCATAACCTCAAATTTTGCTGGAATATTTTTATGAAGATTTTCCACGTTGAGTTGTGTTAATATTGCCCCTAATTGAAGACCATTAGGAATCTTCTCTTGATCTTTTTTTGCTCTTCTTATCCTTATAAATAATCGACTGAAATATTTGTATGAAGTTTTTTTATTGAATTGTATTGATATAACCCCCAATTGAAGACCATTTAAGATCTTTTCTTGCCTGTCTTATAAATATTTGGCTAAATTATGTTCTATCCACACTGAATTGTGTTGAAATAACCCCCAATTGAAGACTATTAGGGATCTTTTCTTGTCTATATCTTCAGTCATAACCTCAAATTTTGCTGGAATATTTTTATGAAGATTTTCCACGTTGAGTTGTGTTAATATTGCCTCTAATTGAAGACCATTTGGAATCTTTTCTTGCTATTTTTTTGCTCTTCTTATCCTTATAAATAATTGACTGAAATATTTGTTTGAAGTTTTTTTATTGAATTGTATTGATATAACCCCCAATTGAAGACCATTTAGGATCTTTTCTTGCCTGTCTTATAAATATTTGGCTAAATTATGTTCTATCCACACTGAATTGTGTTGAAGTAACCCCCAATTGAAGACTATTAGGGATTTGTTCTTGTCTATATCTTTAATCATAACCTCAAATTTTGCTGGAATATTTTTATGAAGATTTTCCACGTTGAGTTGTGTTAATATTGCCTCTAATTGAAGACCATTTGGAATCTTTTCTTGCTATTTTTTTGCTCTTCTTATCCTTATAAATAATTGACTGAAATATTTGTTTGAAGTTTTTTTATTGAATTGTATTGATATAACCCCCAATTGAAGACCATTTAGGATCTTTTCTTGCCTGTCTTATAAATATTTGGCTAAATTATGATCTATCCACACTGAATTGTGTTGAAGTAACCCCCAATTGAAGACTATTAGGGATTTGTTCTTGTCTATATCTTTAATCATAACCTCAAATTTTGCTGGAATATTTTTATGAAGATTTTCCACGTTGAGTTGTGTTAATATTGCCCCTAATTGAAGACCATTAGGAATCTTCTCTTGATCTTTTTTTGCTCTTCTTATCCTTATAAATAATCGACTGAAATATTTGTATGAAGTTTTTTTATTGAATTGTATTGATATAACCCCCAATTGAAGACCATTTAAGATCTTTTCTTGCCTGTCTTATAAATATTTGGCTAAATTATGTTCTATCCACACTGAATTGTGTTGAAATAACCCCCAATTGAAGACTATTAGGGATCTTTTCTTGTCTATATCTTCAGTCATAACCTCAAATTTTGCTGGAATATTTTTATGAAGATTTTCCACGTTGAGTTGTGTTAATATTGCCTCTAATTGAAGACCATTTGGAATCTTTTCTTGCTATTTTTTTGCTCTTCTTATCCTTATAAATAATTGACTGAAATATTTGTTTGAAGTTTTTTTATTGAATTGTATTGATATAACCCCCAATTGAAGACCATTTAAGATCTTTTCTTGCCTGTCTTATAAATATTTGGCTAAATTATGTTCTATCCACACTGAATTGTGTTGAAATAACCCCCAATTGAAGACTATTAGGGATCTTTTCTTGTCTATATCTTCAGTCATAACCTCAAATTTTGCTGGAATATTTTTATGAAGATTTTCCACGTTGAGTTGTGTTAATATTGCCTCTAATTGAAGACCATTTGGAATCTTTTCTTGCTATTTTTTTGCTCTTCTTATCCTTATAAATAATTGACTGAAATATTTGTTTGAAGTTTTTTTATTGAATTGTATTGATATAACCCCCAATTGAAGACCATTTAGGATCTTTTCTTGCCTGTCTTATAAATATTTGGCTAAATTATAATCTATCCACACTGAATTGTGTTGAAGTAACCCCCAATTGAAGACTATTAGGGATTTGTTCTTGTCTATATCTTTAATCATAACCTCAAATTTTGCTGGAATATTTTTATGAAGATTTTCCACGTTGAGTTGTGTTAATATTGCCTCTAATTGAAGACCATTTGGAATCTTTTCTTGCTATTTTTTTGCTCTTCTTATCCTTATAAATAATTGACTGAAATATTTGTATGAAGTTTTTTTATTGAATTGTATTGATATAACCCCCAATTGAAGACCATTTAGGATCTTTTCTTGCCTGTCTTATAAATATTTGGCTAAATTATGTTCTATCCACACTGAATTGTGTTGAAATAACCCCCAATTGAAGACTATTAGGGATCTTTTCTTGTCTATATCTTCAGTCATAACCTCAAATTTTGCTGGAATATTTTTATGAAGATTTTCCACGTTGAGTTGTGTTAATATTGCCTCTAATTGAAGACCATTTGGAATCTTTTCTTGCTATTTTTTTGCTCTTCTTATCCTTATAAATAATTGACTGAAATATTTGTTTGAAGTTTTTTTATGGAATTGTATTGATATAACCCCCAATTGAAGACCATTTAGGATCTTTTCTTGCCTGTCTTATAAATATTTGGCTAAATTATGATCTATCCACACTGAATTGTGTTGAAGTAACCCCCAATTGAAGACTATTAGGGATTTGTTCTTGTCTATATCTTTAATCATAACCTCAAATTTTGCTGGAATATTTTTATGAAGATTTTCCACGTTGAGTTGTGTTAATATTGCCCCTAATTGAAGACCATTAGGAATCTTCTCTTGATCTTTTTTTGCTCTTCTTATCCTTATAAATAATCGACTGAAATATTTGTATGAAGTTTTTTTATTGAATTGTATTGATATAACCCCCAATTGAAGACCATTTAAGATCTTTTCTTGCCTGTCTTATAAATATTTGGCTAAATTATGTTCTATCCACACTGAATTGTGTTGAAATAACCCCCAATTGAAGACTATTAGGGATCTTTTCTTGTCTATATCTTCAGTCATAACCTCAAATTTTGCTGGAATATTTTTATGAAGATTTTCCACGTTGAGTTGTGTTAATATTGCCTCTAATTGAAGACCATTTGGAATCTTTTCTTGCTATTTTTTTGCTCTTCTTATCCTTATAAATAATTGACTGAAATATTTGTTTGAAGTTTTTTTATTGAATTGTATTGATATAACCCCCAATTGAAGACCATTTAGGATCTTTTCTTGCCTGTCTTATAAATATTTGGCTAAATTATGTTCTATCCACACTGAATTGTGTTGAAATAACCCCCAATTGAAGACTATTAGGGATCTTTTCTTGTCTATATCTTCAGTCATAACCTCAAATTTTGCTGGAATATTTTTATGATGATTTTCCACGTTGAGTTGTGTTAATATCGCCCCTAATTGAAGACCATTTGGAATCTTTTCTTGCTATTTTTTTGCTCTTCTTATCCTTATAAATAATTGACTGAAATATTTGTATGAAGTTTTTTTATTGAATTGTATTGATATAACCCCCAATTGAAGACCATTTAGGATCTTTTCTTGCCTGTCTTATAAATATTTGGCTAAATTATGTTCTATCCACACTGAATTGTGTTGAAATAACCCCCAATTGAAGACTATTAGGGATCTTTTCTTGTCTATATCTTCAGTCATAACCTCAAATTTTGCTGGAATATTTTTATGAAGATTTTCCACGTTGAGTTGTGTTAATATTGCCTCTAATTGAAGACCATTTGGAATCTTTTCTTGCTATTTTTTTGCTCTTCTTATCCTTATAAATAATTGACTGAAATATTTGTTTGAAGTTTTTTTATGGAATTGTATTGATATAACCCCCAATTGAAGACCATTTAGGATCTTTTCTTGCCTGTCTTATAAATATTTGGCTAAATTATGATCTATCCACACTGAATTGTGTTGAAGTAACCCCCAATTGAAGACTATTAGGGATTTGTTCTTGTCTATATCTTTAATCATAACCTCAAATTTTGCTGGAATATTTTTATGAAGATTTTCCACGTTGAGTTGTGTTAATATTGCCCCTAATTGAAGACCATTAGGAATCTTCTCTTGATCTTTTTTTGCTCTTCTTATCCTTATAAATAATCGACTGAAATATTTGTATGAAGTTTTTTTATTGAATTGTATTGATATAACCCCCAATTGAAGACCATTTAAGATCTTTTCTTGCCTGTCTTATAAATATTTGGCTAAATTATGTTCTATCCACACTGAATTGTGTTGAAATAACCCCCAATTGAAGACTATTAGGGATCTTTTCTTGTCTATATCTTCAGTCATAACCTCAAATTTTGCTGGAATATTTTTATGAAGATTTTCCACGTTGAGTTGTGTTAATATTGCCTCTAATTGAAGACCATTTGGAATCTTTTCTTGCTATTTTTTTGCTCTTCTTATCCTTATAAATAATTGACTGAAATATTTGTTTGAAGTTTTTTTATTGAATTGTATTGATATAACCCCCAATTGAAGACCATTTAGGATCTTTTCTTGCCTGTCTTATAAATATTTGGCTAAATTATGTTCTATCCACACTGAATTGTGTTGAAATAACCCCCAATTGAAGACTATTAGGGATCTTTTCTTGTCTATATCTTCAGTCATAACCTCAAATTTTGCTGGAATATTTTTATGATGATTTTCCACGTTGAGTTGTGTTAATATCGCCCCTAATTGAAGACCATTTGGAATCTTCTCTTGATCTTTTTTTGCTCTTCTTATCCTTATAAATAATTGACTGAAATATTTGTATGAAGTTTTTTTATTGAATTGTATTGATATAACCCCCAATTGAAGACCATTTAGGATCTTTTCTTGCCTGTCTTATAAATATTTGGCTAAATTATGTTCTATCCACACTGAATTGTGTTGAAATAACCCCCAATTGAAGACTATTAGGGATCTTTTCTTGTCTATATCTTCAGTCATAACCTCAAATTTTGCTGGAATATTTTTATGAAGATTTTCCACGTTGAGTTGTGTTAATATTGCCTCTAATTGAAGACCATTTGGAATCTTTTCTTGCTATTTTTTTGCTCTTCTTATCCTTATAAATAATTGACTGAAATATTTGTTTGAAGTTTTTTTATGGAATTGTATTGATATAACCCCCAATTGAAGACCATTTAGGATCTTTTCTTGCCTGTCTTATAAATATTTGGCTAAATTATGATCTATCCACACTGAATTGTGTTGAAGTAACCCCCAATTGAAGACTATTAGGGATTTGTTCTTGTCTATATCTTTAATCATAACCTCAAATTTTGCTGGAATATTTTTATGAAGATTTTCCACGTTGAGTTGTGTTAATATTGCCCCTAATTGAAGACCATTAGGAATCTTCTCTTGATCTTTTTTTGCTCTTCTTATCCTTATAAATAATCGACTGAAATATTTGTATGAAGTTTTTTTATTGAATTGTATTGATATAACCCCCAATTGAAGACCATTTAAGATCTTTTCTTGCCTGTCTTATAAATATTTGGCTAAATTATGTTCTATCCACACTGAATTGTGTTGAAATAACCCCCAATTGAAGACTATTAGGGATCTTTTCTTGTCTATATCTTCAGTCATAACCTCAAATTTTGCTGGAATATTTTTATGAAGATTTTCCACGTTGAGTTGTGTTAATATTGCCTCTAATTGAAGACCATTTGGAATCTTTTCTTGCTATTTTTTTGCTCTTCTTATCCTTATAAATAATTGACTGAAATATTTGTTTGAAGTTTTTTTATTGAATTGTATTGATATAACCCCCAATTGAAGACCATTTAGGATCTTTTCTTGCCTGTCTTATAAATATTTGGCTAAATTATGTTCTATCCACACTGAATTGTGTTGAAATAACCCCCAATTGAAGACTATTAGGGATCTTTTCTTGTCTATATCTTCAGTCATAACCTCAAATTTTGCTGGAATATTTTTATGATGATTTTCCACGTTGAGTTGTGTTAATATCGCCCCTAATTGAAGACCATTTGGAATCTTTTCTTGCTATTTTTTTGCTCTTCTTATCCTTATAAATAATTGACTGAAATATTTGTATGAAGTTTTTTTATTGAATTGTATTGATATAACCCCCAATTGAAGACCATTTAGGATCTTTTCTTGCCTGTCTTATAAATATTTGGCTAAATTATGTTCTATCCACACTGAATTGTGTTGAAATAACCCCCAATTGAAGACTATTAGGGATCTTTTCTTGTCTATATCTTCAGTCATAACCTCAAATTTTGCTGGAATATTTTTATGAAGATTTTCCACGTTGAGTTGTGTTAATATTGCCTCTAATTGAAGACCATTTGGAATCTTTTCTTGCTATTTTTTTGCTCTTCTTATCCTTATAAATAATTGACTGAAATATTTGTTTGAAGTTTTTTTATGGAATTGTATTGATATAACCCCCAATTGAAGACCATTTAGGATCTTTTCTTGCCTGTCTTATAAATATTTGGCTAAATTATGATCTATCCACACTGAATTGTGTTGAAGTAACCCCCAATTGAAGACTATTAGGGATTTGTTCTTGTCTATATCTTTAATCATAACCTCAAATTTTGCTGGAATATTTTTATGAAGATTTTCCACGTTGAGTTGTGTTAATATTGCCCCTAATTGAAGACCATTAGGAATCTTCTCTTGATCTTTTTTTGCTCTTCTTATCCTTATAAATAATCGACTGAAATATTTGTATGAAGTTTTTTTATTGAATTGTATTGATATAACCCCCAATTGAAGACCATTTAAGATCTTTTCTTGCCTGTCTTATAAATATTTGGCTAAATTATGTTCTATCCACACTGAATTGTGTTGAAATAACCCCCAATTGAAGACTATTAGGGATCTTTTCTTGTCTATATCTTCAGTCATAACCTCAAATTTTGCTGGAATATTTTTATGAAGATTTTCCACGTTGAGTTGTGTTAATATTGCCTCTAATTGAAGACCATTTGGAATCTTTTCTTGCTATTTTTTTGCTCTTCTTATCCTTATAAATAATTGACTGAAATATTTGTTTGAAGTTTTTTTATTGAATTGTATTGATATAACCCCCAATTGAAGACCATTTAGGATCTTTTCTTGCCTGTCTTATAAATATTTGGCTAAATTATGTTCTATCCACACTGAATTGTGTTGAAATAACCCCCAATTGAAGACTATTAGGGATCTTTTCTTGTCTATATCTTCAGTCATAACCTCAAATTTTGCTGGAATATTTTTATGATGATTTTCCACGTTGAGTTGTGTTAATATCGCCCCTAATTGAAGACCATTTGGAATCTTTTCTTGCTATTTTTTTGCTCTTCTTATCCTTATAAATAATTGACTGAAATATTTGTATGAAGTTTTTTTATTGAATTGTATTGATATAACCCCCAATTGAAGACCATTTAGGATCTTTTCTTGCCTGTCTTATAAATATTTGGCTAAATTATGTTCTATCCACACTGAATTGTGTTGAAATAACCCCCAATTGAAGACTATTAGGGATCTTTTCTTGTCTATATCTTCAGTCATAACCTCAAATTTTGCTGGAATATTTTTATGAAGATTTTCCACGTTGAGTTGTGTTAATATTGCCTCTAATTGAAGACCATTTGGAATCTTTTCTTGCTATTTTTTTGCTCTTCTTATCCTTATAAATAATTGACTGAAATATTTGTTTGAAGTTTTTTTATGGAATTGTATTGATATAACCCCCAATTGAAGACCATTTAGGATCTTTTCTTGCCTGTCTTATAAATATTTGGCTAAATTATGATCTATCCACACTGAATTGTGTTGAAGTAACCCCCAATTGAAGACTATTAGGGATTTGTTCTTGTCTATATCTTTAATCATAACCTCAAATTTTGCTGGAATATTTTTATGAAGATTTTCCACGTTGAGTTGTGTTAATATTGCCCCTAATTGAAGACCATTAGGAATCTTCTCTTGATCTTTTTTTGCTCTTCTTATCCTTATAAATAATCGACTGAAATATTTGTATGAAGTTTTTTTATTGAATTGTATTGATATAACCCCCAATTGAAGACCATTTAAGATCTTTTCTTGCCTGTCTTATAAATATTTGGCTAAATTATGTTCTATCCACACTGAATTGTGTTGAAATAACCCCCAATTGAAGACTATTAGGGATCTTTTCTTGTCTATATCTTCAGTCATAACCTCAAATTTTGCTGGAATATTTTTATGAAGATTTTCCACGTTGAGTTGTGTTAATATTGCCTCTAATTGAAGACCATTTGGAATCTTTTCTTGCTATTTTTTTGCTCTTCTTATCCTTATAAATAATTGACTGAAATATTTGTTTGAAGTTTTTTTATTGAATTGTATTGATATAACCCCCAATTGAAGACCATTTAGGATCTTTTCTTGCCTGTCTTATAAATATTTGGCTAAATTATGTTCTATCCACACTGAATTGTGTTGAAATAACCCCCAATTGAAGACTATTAGGGATCTTTTCTTGTCTATATCTTCAGTCATAACCTCAAATTTTGCTGGAATATTTTTATGATGATTTTCCACGTTGAGTTGTGTTAATATCGCCCCTAATTGAAGACCATTTGGAATCTTCTCTTGATCTTTTTTTGCTCTTCTTATCCTTATAAATAATTGACTGAAATATTTGTATGAAGTTTTTTTATTGAATTGTATTGATATAACCCCCAATTGAAGACCATTTAGGATCTTTTCTTGCCTGTCTTATAAATATTTGGCTAAATTATGTTCTATCCACACTGAATTGTGTTGAAATAACCCCCAATTGAAGACTATTAGGGATCTTTTCTTGTCTATATCTTCAGTCATAACCTCAAATTTTGCTGGAATATTTTTATGAAGATTTTCCACGTTGAGTTGTGTTAATATTGCCTCTAATTGAAGACCATTTGGAATCTTTTCTTGCTATTTTTTTGCTCTTCTTATCCTTATAAATAATTGACTGAAATATTTGTTTGAAGTTTTTTTATGGAATTGTATTGATATAACCCCCAATTGAAGACCATTTAGGATCTTTTCTTGCCTGTCTTATAAATATTTGGCTAAATTATGATCTATCCACACTGAATTGTGTTGAAGTAACCCCCAATTGAAGACTATTAGGGATTTGTTCTTGTCTATATCTTCAATCATAACCTCAAATTTTGCTGGAATATTTTTATGAAGATTTTCCACGTTGAGTTGTGTTAATATTGCCCCTAATTGAAGACCATTAGGAATCTTCTCTTGATCTTTTTTTGCTCTTCTTATCCTTATAAATAATCGACTGAAATATTTGTATGAAGTTTTTTTATTGAATTGTATTGATATAACCCCCAATTGAAGACCATTTAAGATCTTTTCTTGCCTGTCTTATAAATATTTGGCTAAATTATGTTCTATCCACACTGAATTGTGTTGAAATAACCCCCAATTGAAGACTATTAGGGATCTTTTCTTGTCTATATCTTCAGTCATAACCTCAAATTTTGCTGGAATATTTTTATGAAGATTTTCCACGTTGAGTTGTGTTAATATTGCCTCTAATTGAAGACCATTTGGAATCTTTTCTTGCTATTTTTTTGCTCTTCTTATCCTTATAAATAATTGACTGAAATATTTGTTTGAAGTTTTTTTATTGAATTGTATTGATATAACCCCCAATTGAAGACCATTTAGGATCTTTTCTTGCCTGTCTTATAAATATTTGGCTAAATTATGTTCTATCCACACTGAATTGTGTTGAAATAACCCCCAATTGAAGACTATTAGGGCTCTTTTCTTGTCTATATCTTCAGTCATAACCTCAAATTTTGCCGGAATATTTTTATGATAGTCTTCCTACATTGAATTATGTTAATATTACCCCAAATTGAAGACCATTTGGAATATTTTCTTACGTACGTATTGCATATAAACTCTCAATTAAAGACTATTAGGGATCTTTCTTGCCTACAATGAATTGTGTTAAATTACTCCCAATTGAACACAATTTGGGATATTTGGGTTTTTTTAATTATGAGAATTTTATTTCGGTCATATATGTTTTCCTTATCCAATCTCCATGCCTGTGTACTCGTCCTCATGAACCTTTTGCGTATGCAAACCCACGCTTTTTGCCACATCAACTGAAGGGTCTGTTCTGTGAAGGACCCAAGAGAACTGTTTTATATCGAAGACGAGTGGTCAAGAGGGTTAATTCTAAAGCCACAGCTCATAAGTCAAGCCAGATTAAATATTATGACGTGCTTCTTTATTGCCGTAAATAAATCAATTTCCAGTATGAATACATTACACGGCGAGCCTGAATAGAGCAATTTAAAAGGTTAATGCGTTTCGTGAAATTTTTAAAGTGTAAAGTGCCCATTATGCGACTTGCCTAAAATCGAACCCGATATTACGGCCCGAAAACTATACAATCTTGACGTCCAATTATGACGCGGGGATAATTTGCATTGATCGTCCATAATGACTTAATGAAAAATAATTCGCCTCGAATAAGGGAACACAAAGAAAACGAATAAAGGATGATTTTTGGGCGCGTGAAAGGTAATTGGGTTTAATTGGAAAGTCGCTTGTGTGGAGACCATATGGCATAGCACAAATTGGATAAATTTATTTAAAAATTGAATGAGTGGTTGTATAAAACATTAAAAAAATTGCAGAAGAGCATTTTATAAAAACATTGTTTTTTAGCAGATTGCAAGAAAAAAAGAAATAAGTTGTGATGCTGCTCACAACGGGGAGTTTAATGCAGTGAACGTGAAATAATTTGGTAAATTGAACGGTTTTTAAATTTGAGTTGGTTTTAATGTTATGTTTATGTTTCAGCATATCCACAGTTCGCTCTACCGTAGAGAGAACGATCGGATTCGTTAAACCAGAGTCGAGATCTAGACGAGTATCTTGTCAATATCTTAGAGTATTTTTAAAATGACTTGGATATTACAAGTGTTAAGGCTTGTAACTGTATTCGGGGATTTTCTGGGGGCGTTAGAGCCCAGAAAAACAGTTAGTAGATTCTGGGTTTCGCACATTACTGATTAAAAAATAAAATAAATCTCACAGTATAACCCAATGTGAGAAACCTGACTTTAAAAAAATTATGCAGCGCCTGGATAAATTTATTTAAAAATTGAATGAGTGGTTGTATAAAACATTTAAAAAAATTGCAGAAGACTTCGCATTTTATAAACACATTGTTTTGTAGCAGATTGCAAAATGGGCAACTCGTATACAGCTTTGTGTGAACAGTGTTGTCGGTTCGATCAAGCTTGGGATCAATTCAAGCGACACAATCGATGTGTATTCTTCGAATGATAGAAAGTAACGTATTCTTTCCCATTTGCCCATTACCGTGGAAATTCTTGCTACGTTATTAAGTTTCCGATGTCTTCGTACGTTTAATCATAAAAAGAAAAAAGCTGAAATTGAAACGGTTCCTCCACTATATATCATTCGATGAAAGAGATAAGGCGGACGTTCGATTAAGTTAGGTATACTTTAAATTGGTTGACGATCAGTTCACATGTTTAGTTGAAATGTACAGGATCCCCTTTACCATTTTCAGTTAATCGGCGAAATAAGAAAAACTCAGCAGACGATGTAAGATAATTCAAAGTTCAACCGCAAGGAATGTGAATTGTTACACTTCACCGGTTCTCTTTTGCTCGGGTGCATCTTCCTTGGTGTTTGATTCTCTCATTTTACGCTTGCAGACTGTCGCATATCATTGTGAGTGCTAACTCGAATGAAAATTGAAATATTTGCATATTCTCGGAACCCAAATAGGTGTAGGTGAGATAAAATACCCCAAATTATCGCACACAAAATTAGTGTTAAAAGTTAATTTCCAATATGCCCACGACCCTTAACTTTTCGTCCTTTTATACACATATATTTTGTATATCGTTTTTTATATATATTTTGTATATCCTAAATAAATATATCGACGCGGAGCATTATCTACTATTTACGATTTCATTTTTTGAAATTCCTGCCGGACATCATGTCGGATGTCTTAATATAGATGTAAAATATTCGGTATATATATTTTTCGTATTTAGCACAATGGCGCTGTGGACTATACCGAGCCTTTGTACAAAAGGTGTAAAAAATATATTGAAATTCCTCGCAGAAAATTTCATAAATCACCGCTGAATGTGCTCGTCCTGTCACCCCACAATTTCCTCGATAACATCTAACAAAATGGAATTTGTGTCGTCACCATGGGACTTGTAATATAATAATAAAGGGTAACGTTAAAAAAATGTCACAATACTGAAACCTGGCGTTTGAACACTGGCCAAACAATCGGAATATATTTGTAGAATAGAGAACGCGGACAACTAGATATCTAAATTGTAGAGTCTACGTCAGTTGTAGAGAGAACTTCTGGCTTACTTCGAGGTATGAATAGGTGAACGCACAAAAGGAAAACTAACTCAAACTGGTCGCAAAATTTGATTAAATTAAAACTTTTTAATTGTCCCACGTTTTGCTTCAAACACAATCTGGCGGTAAAAGCTAGTGAACTTTTTACTTGTATATGTATACCAAAGTAGTCAATATTTCGTCCAAAATTATCTGTCACATTTTTTTTTCTCTATCCATAACCTTTAAAATTGTCTTTAGTACGGTCTTTTTTATGAAAAAATAAACACATTTAATCTCAAATTAAGATCAGTTGCTCTAACTCCGTAACGCCGTAACCAGAGAGGTATTGATTGAAATGGAAACAACTGGGTGGTGGCACCGAACTTCGAAATATCAAAGTTTATTACGTTTAGTTTGAAATATATTTCTTGGAGATGAGGTAATTACGACAGAATTATTTTATTAACGCAAGTAAACCACCAACTGCCACATATCTGTATTTAGGACAAAAAAAATCTTCGTGTCAGCTTAAAAAAATACATGTAAAACACCCTCTTAACGCAAAAAATCTGATTAATAACAGTAAACACATTTTCTTGGCGTCGGCGTCGTCTTATCAACCAAGTTTAATTTTCCAATTACATAAATGTGTTTACCTTCCTTTCCAGAGTTTGAAAAGGGCCTGGTTCCTTTTAATTAAATAATGCAAACATTTGCCTACAGGTTTGAAAACAGGTGTATTTATCCTGCTGAACGTACCATTTTTGCTTTTAATGTATAACCACCATTAGCGATTTAAATAACCCTAGCAAAACGATAAAAAACTAAATAAATTTTTAAGGGAAAAAACATATTAATTTAATTTCTATCAACTGGTCCAACTGATAATAAAAATAAGTTGGGGGGCTTCCTTCAATAATCCAGGGGTATATTGTAATGGAGCATTATCTATTTTTTGGTTATTAAGAACACACACGAACACAATAGAGGTCTAAGATTTGTATTAAACAAGTTCAAGTAATAAAAGAAATAACTAGGATTGCAGGAAAAATAATTCGATAAATTGAACGGTTTTTTAACTTTGAGTTTGTTTTAATGTTACGTTTACGTTTCAGCGTATCCACAGTTCGCTCTACCATAGAGAGAACGATCGATTTCGCCAAGCCAGCGTTGAGATCTCGACGAGTATCTTGTCAATATCTTAGTGTATTTTTAAAATGCCTTGGATATTACAAGTGTTAAGGCTTGTAACTGTATTCGGGGGTTTTCTGGGAGCGTTACAGCCCAGAAAAATTCAAGAAACAAAAAAAATAACTAGGATTGCAGAAAAAATAATTTGATAAATTGAACGGTTTTTTAACTTTGAGTTTGTTTTAATGTTACGTTTATGTTTCAGCGTATCCACAGTTCGCTCTATCGTAGAGAGAACGATCGATTTCGCCAAGCCAGAGTTGAGATCTCGACGAGTATCTTGTCAATATCTTAGTGTATTTTTAAAATGACTTGAATATTACAAGTGTTAAGGCTTGTAACTGTATTCGGGGATTTTATGGGGGCGTTAGAGCCCAGAGAAGCAGTTAGTAGACTCTGGTTTTCGCACGTCACTGATTAGAAAATAAAATAAATATTCATTTGTCTCACAGTATAACCCAATGTGAGAAAGAAATACAGAAACCTGACTTTAAAAACATTATGCAGCGACTGTCTTTTGTCATGCTTAAAAGGGTTTCTATTTGATGTAACAATTACAATCAATTTCGCAAATATCTGAATCTCCGAGCTGCGTTATTCGAAAACCTTTTTACTTTACGCAATAATCGAGCGCTGTGTGAAATATTTACGACTTTCTTAACTTCAGTTGATTGCAGGCAATTAAATACATAACAGTAGTAGTCGGACAGGAGTGTTAAATAGAAAACTATGACCAAAGCCATAAACAACGATAGTTACTATGAAAAGGCATGTTTATTTTTATTGTTAATAAAGGAGCAAAATATTTTCACCGGCTGATATACTGCCTTGTATTCATGCCGGCTATTTTTATAATAATCGACTATAAATCAAAATGACTTGGCTCTCTTAAAATATTGCCGGTATGTTGAGAATTCTTCTGATTAGTTTTATAGTGGATCTAGTCGTCGGACCAGGGACGGTTCAACATCAAACACTTTTTTCAGTGTATAAAATGAAATTAATTTGTCTTAGCTGCCGTCCTCAACTAGTATAATGTAAACATTAAATTTAATAGCAACTTTATATCAGCATACAAAATTTTCAAAAAAAAATTTTTTAGTACGTGGAACAGATCGTCGCCCTGTATGTTAAAGCGTATTTTGTGTGATTGCATATAATAAAATCGCTGGGTTGCTTTATTGCAAACTGTCAAATATTCCTCAATTATGGTAATTTATCATAATTGCTTATGCAAGGATATCCCATTTAGTACCTACTGCCCAAAACAGAGGAGTCTACCACGAATATTAGCAAGTGCATCATTAATAAGTATAAATTCTCACAAAGGTTTAATAATAAATCAAGCGGTAATTGCATCACGGTGAGAGATATAATTTACTTTCAAGAGCCGTACTAACGACTTCAGGAACTGAAAACTCTGAAATCTCAACCTAGATGCACTTCATAACTTTTAATGTTTAAAAATAATTTATTCCACCACGGCGACTGCACTGCTAGTTACTAGCACTTTATCGCTCTTACACTTATTCGGAAGGTTCAGTACATCGCTTTTGTATAATGAGGCCTTATTAATAATTATGCAAACGCCATTTTTATGCAGAATATTAGCTTACGAAGTCAAATATCAAACTTTAAGTACTATTTTTCACCCCTAGGACAAACTTTTTTATTATTAGCATTCTAGACAAAAAGACGATTCATTTGACACCCAACAACATATAATTTGGGAAACCGGAAGTCGATATTTTGTTGTCCATTCTAACGCGTTTGGGATCGACGAACATGATTTTACACTTCAATTTTAAATGTCAAGCTCAGTTAGCCGTTTTTTAACGTATGCAACGTTTGTATAGCTGAATTATTATTCTTGGGGCCGAGACGATTTATTTGACACCCAACATCGTATACTTTGGACGGTTGGAAGTTGAGATTCAAAAGTGAGGTTAGGTTATATTGCGTGACATAAGAATGTATCAAAAGGGAACTAAACAACAGAAACCTACACTAAGGGATTATCACAGAGGTCTCCCCACCACTTTTGAGGGAGGGATACCAATCTGCATATTCTGCAAGGTTAGTGACTGTATACATCAGAATCGTGTGCCCTAAAATTAACGAACGAACTTGAGGATGATCCTGGAATCGTTTAGCTCTTCAAGCTTAATTAAAATCACCCAACCCGTATTATTTGATCTCTCCAAAATTTTCGGTCGTATTTTCTAACCCTACAACTTTGATGAGAACGAACATCCCATTAAACTTTACTGAACTATTATGTTTCAATAGTCCTAACAGTGATTCTTCAACTTCCATGCTCCATGCTTTTAATTTTAAAGATACAAATTGATAACAAGCACCAATTTAATAATAGTTATTAAGGCTAAAATATAATTATGGACAAGCCCCCTCATCGCGTACTAATTATATAATTTTCTCATGATACGTCCGTACGCCTAGATATTAAAAAGTCCCATGTGACGATACGCTTATTCTTTTTGGTTTCATTGCTCGTTAGATATTTGAGGATCGATAAGCGATGTAGATTTAATTAATGTCGAAAGTATTTATGGTTAAGGAGGACAGGATCGTTGTCTTTATTGCCTCCCACAATGCTGCGAGCCAGTGTTTGCATTGTCTTATTGTCTAATTTTTTTTATTAAAACTTTATTGTCTTCGACGGAGAGAGGGAGGCAGTAACGCTCGTCTTAATTTGATAAGGCCAAGCCATAAATATTGCACCGCAAGGACCGTGCAACGCCAGAATGCGAAGTTGGTATTTATTTAATAGTAATACTAATAGAAAAAATTAAGTGGAAGAAGAATTTGATTATAGCAAGTCATTCGGAGCTATTGCTACAGTTGCTCCAGTACCCTGCGGGATAGATTTGTTTAATAGTTTCTAGAAGAGCAGATCAGGTTATGGCTGAAAATCACTCAGAGCTAATTTAAAGTTTCTACCTCTTGCGCTGCTAGCGTGCCCCAATAAAATAAAAAAATTTCGCGTGCAACAGAACTCTCGAGGAAAGTTGTCCAACTTGCGAACGAAAGCATATACAGTTTTCCCACAATTTCCATTAAATTCATTTCGATAAAAAACGAGCAACTACCTGGGGACGGCTATGACAAGAAAGTGATCGAACAACTCCCTCACCCGAGGTCTAATTGATGGATGTAATGGACATCCCATTGGAGAGTAATGGATACGACCGCAGATACAGGTCCGATGGACACGAAGGACCACACATGTAGATAGAACGCCTTATATCGCCTTTTAACGTCACCGGTGCAACGATTGCCCGTTGGAAGTGTATTTTATTTGACGCCGAATCAGAGAAACATCGATTTTATTGGTACTTGGAAGCTTTCAAATCTTCTACTAAAGTTTCAATAGGAACAGTAAAAATTCAATGTCCCTTTAAATGAAAGGACTGTTTAAGTTGAGAAGGTTGAAAGATTATGTGGGCGTGCGAATGAAAATTTTATTACATATAAATGGCTGGTAATTGACAGCTTTTTTGCTATCAAAGACCGAAGATGTCGGTAGTATCGGATTATTAATACAAAGTTGAATCGTAAGATATATATTTAATTAGGTACTGTTGCTAATCGGTACAGTTTCCGTTATATTTATTATATTAATTAGTAAGTAGCATTTATTTTTCTCTGAATTAAAGTTCATAACGGACTGGAGTAATAACAAATATAATAAACTATAAATCTTCTGAATACCATTCATAACTTATTCAGCGCACATATCTTTGTAATAGCTGTAAAAACATCTATAAGGCGATTGTACTAAGAGTATACGCTTCATAAACAAGCCGTGAGAACGTTTTACGTTTTTTCAACATCAATATAACCTTTATATACCCAGAACGGGCCCTTATAAAGCTATTTCTTCGTTTAAAACTACAGTTATAAAATGGTTCTATAATTATGTTTTAAGAACAGTCATAGGTCGGTTTCTGTTGCAATAAGTAATATGTTGAAACATCAATATAACCATTATATAACCAGAAGGGCACTTATAAAGCTATTTTGTCATTTAAAGACTGCAATAAACAATTTCTATACAATTATTTAGCATGCCGTAAAAATATTCTGGCTACTTCTATAAAGTATCTTATAGAACTCTTATAAACATGGAGAAGTTGTACAGAAATTCCGATGTATCTTTTAATATATTGCCAGTAGTCAAAATATTTTATAATAAATAAGCCGTGAGAACATTTTACGTTTTTCAACATCAATATAACCTTTATATACCCCAGACGGGTCCTTATAAAACTATTTCCTTTTTTAAAACTACAATTACCTACTACTTTTATAAAATGGTTCTATAATTAAGTTGTAAGATGGTCGTAGGTTTCTTTCTGTCGCAATAGGTAATATGTTGAAACATCAATATAACCATTATATAACCAGAAGGGTACTTATAAAGCTATTTTGTCATTTAACATCTACAATAAACAACTTCTATACAATTACTTAGCTTGTCGTAAGAATATTCTGACCGCTTCTATAAAGTATCTTATAGAACTCTTATAAACATGGAAAAGTTGAAGAGAAGTTTGATATATCTATATCTTCTGATATATTAACCAGTAGTCAAACTATTTTATAGAAATTATTGTAGTCAAGTAATTTAAAAAACCTCTTCAGAACCACTTGTTTTATAACAGTTGTTATAGTGTTGTTCTAGTTGTATAAAATCTATTGCGAATAATAATTCAGTTATGAAGCATACATACAAATTTAACAACTGTGATAAGATTTTTTATAGAACCATTATTTAGCTTGTTATATAACGACAAAGCTTCTTTGTATGAATAATAATTATTGCAAATTATTTTCTAGAACACTAGCTTCATATATATCCACCAGCTCTTAATTGTATGAAGATAGATACTGTTATTTCTATAGAAACTACCGCAGTTCTATAGAAGTTCTTTAATACCTTCACAAAATTCCCTAAAAGGATTTGTCAAGAAATAATCATTAACTGCATAAACCTAACTGCTTTGAGCTTACGTATAAAAGCGTTTATAACACCTGGTAGTATTATATAAAAGGAGCAATCTATAAGTTTTATAACAGTTCTATAATAAGTATTTACATAATCGATAAAGTAAAATTGTTCAGGTACAATTACTTCATAAGATATTTTTTTAAATAAAACCTTTGTAAAACGGTTCCATAATATTATGTAAAAACATTATAAGCGTCTTATAAAGCTCTTATTAACATAGAGAAGTTGCTTAGAATATTTTCTATATACCAATTATGCAACACTTATAGATACATCGGTATTAGTTCACAAACAGTATTGAAACTATATGACTTTTCCTTTTCGCACAATTTCAAGAACTTTTATAAACTTTTATAAAACCATTGGTTTTATAACAACAGTTACTGTTCTAGTTGTATCAGACTGCTGTGAATAAATAATTCAATTTTGATGCATAAATTATTCATTTAATTGAATATAATATACTGCAGTGGATTATTTTATAGAACTATTTAGCTTATTACAAAAAAAATATAAGTATGTCCTTGACTCTTGATATATTCACTACGACTTGTTTTCTTGAACAATTTAGCTCCAAATATATCCACAAACATTTTAAAAATCGAAGTCATGGTTTTTCCTATACGAATCATCATAGTTCTATAATAGTTGTTTAACTAAATCCCTTAGTAGTTTTTGTGTTAATTCCATAAACTTAACTGCCTTACTCATTTGTAAGATCATTTATACAATATCAAAGGACTCATCGATGAGTTTTATAACAGGTTTATAACCAAAATTTGCATAATCTATATAAAATAGAAAAGCTAACTACATTTTATGAGAAATGTATCGGAGATGGTGCATTATACTTTTCCTGGTTGAATAATTTAAAGAACTTTTACAAAACCATTGATTCTATAGTTGCTTAAAGACGGCGTCGAATAAGAATTTAGTCATGATTAAACATTAAAAAACATTTAATTGTATAAGTACTGCGATAGATTGTTTTATAGAACTATTTGGTTTGATACAGTCAGTATATTCTATTCTAGAACAATATAGCTTCATTCCACATTCCTTTTAAATTGCACGAAGGTACGGCTTTTCCTATATGAATCATCATAGTTCTATAAGAGTTCTTTAAAACCTTCACTAAACCCCATGAGTTTTATAACAGTTCTATAAGCACAATTTATGTAATTGACATAAAATAAAATTGGTAATTACGTTTTATAAGAAATGCCCGAAAATTTTGAAAAGGAAATAATAAAACCTTTATAAACCAGTTGTGTAATTATGTTGTAGGAAAATTTTTAGATCGTCAAATGTAAAAGTTCTTTAATACCTTTACTAAATCCCATGAGTTTTATAACAGTTCTATAAGCAAAATTTATGTAATTGACAAAATAAAATTAGTAATTACGTTTTATAAGAAATGCCCGAAAATTTTGGAAAGGAAATAATAAAACCTTTATAAACCAGTTGTGTAATTATGTTGTAGGAAAATTTTTAGACCTTCAAATGTAAAAGTTCTTTAATACCTTTACTAAATCCCATGAGTTTTATAACAGTTCTATAAGCAAAATTTATGTAATTGACATAAAATAAAATTGGTACCTAATTACTTTTTATAAGGAATGCCCGAAAATTTTTAAAAGGAAATAATAAAACCTTTATAAAACAGTTCTGTAATTATGTAAAATTTTTAGATCGTCAAATGTAACTTCTCGGCTTGTTCCTGACATATTTATATAAGATATTAATATGTAACGGATAATTTTACTAGCTTACTGCTTGACAAGCTAATCTTTCGCCGGCTCATTCCGCTTATCATTTAGCTCTCTTATCGCCCGAGACACGGGTTAAAATGCGCTATCGCACAGATAGCTGCCCGTATATCTCACGTGCAACACGTACCTATGAAAGCCTAGACATTGTTTATAATTAATATTGTCCCCTTAAAAGCACATTTTGGTTTATTGCTCGGCTTGTTAAACAGTCGCCGACTGGGAATTTTAGCGTTCCACATTACGCTCCTTTTATTGTGCAGCATATTTGCATCGCGCACCTGAGCTGTGCTTTATTAATTAATGTTTGTAAGTGTGCTTGCTAAGTAAACTGCAGTTATTTGTTGTAACGCCTGCAAAACCCCGAAATAAATCACACACGAGCAATCATTGAAGGATATTGTTTAAAGACTAACTAAAAATATGGAGTGGAATTCTTTTAACGAAGGCGATCTCACCTGTTTGTGAAAGGAAAAATAATCGGTAGTAATTACATTAAATTAAGCGTCCTAATGAAAGTATATTATAATGCATATTATTTATTATTATAGGTTCCGCACCGTGAGTGCACTTTGGGTAATGCACTTAATGAATGGGCTGTTTATTAGCGTGAGAACATGATAAGATGCCGAGTCCGGCCGTTATTTTACTCTCTACTTCTGTAACTCGATAATTTATTTCCACACTAAAATAATAAGGATGGTAGGAAACTTTACTAAAGCCTTCATAAAATGAAAGGATTATTGCCCGGTCTTCCCCTTCACCGTTTGCTTGAGCAGAACGACGACTCCAAAATCAAGTTATTTTGTTATTGGATTATCAACGATGGCAGAGAAGAGAGGGAATTGGTTTTTCGCATAAAACGTCTTAAAGTCTTAAAGAAGAAAGAATTGAAAGAATGGACTGGCCAAACCATTTGCCAGACATGAGTCCTATAGAACACTGGAGTTATGCATTGTCGAAGTTCTTGCAGAATTTTGAATCAAACTAGGAAAACGTGTGAATTAAATGCTTTGGTCGGTTTTTTGGTTTCGATTGTACGTTTAATCGGTGAGCGAATTATGTCACTCGCCGATTTAACTACCACCGAGCGAGATACACATCATCCCCTGAAGAACCGCAGCTGCTGCTTGCTGTGAGATGTTTCAGGCCGCATTCATACTCGGGGTAACAAAGTAAATTCCTCAATAACGCGTCGTATCTTTACGATTCGATAACAACTTAATGGGTTTCTGATAGCGTTCGATAAGATCAAACCGAGATGTGGGTATATTAATATCGAACTCCAGCTACCGAACATAATTCCCGCTCTCGTATAAATGTAATTAGTTCGAAACAAGAGCGCCACTCATTAGTCATTTACTATAATCTGGGAGTTCAAAGCCAAGGCATTTTCGTAATTGAAGTTAAGAGGCTTGCATAGTACTCTTAAGAGTCTTAACCCTTCATTAGCCTACCTCTTAAGCATAAATATTTATATACGTGCGCTCAACACTAAGCAGCGGCAGGCGCAAGATGTGCCCTGCCGAGTGTGAGAAAAGCAAGTTTTTTATGTTTTATGTCATTGTGTCTATAGGGGTAGCCATGCATCGGGTTCGGAAGAGGAAACGTTTTTTAATTTAGCGAACTTAAATTTTTATACAAAAAATGGAGATTTTTTATAAAAAGATCACTTTTTTGAAAATCGCGAAGTCAACCGTGAACACTCGGTGTGTAAATTAAAATCCGAACAGTTTTAAGAAAATCATCAAAAATTTCTAGTATTGTCGTGGACTTAAATTTAGTCTTTATCGGTATCTCGGGCTTATCTCGGCGTCCGTATAAATTACAGGTGTAGAGAATAGAAGCAAAGTAGTGAGGGATTAATGAAACTGGATCAGATATCCAATACCTATTATTAAACAGAGAATGCCACTTATCTTGTGTATAAATTAGCCGGATCCGGATTTTGGTGGAGCGTTGTCTTTAAATAAATTGATACCACGTTTAGACAAGCTAATGGTTTTGATGTTGCTCGCGCTGATAGCAGTGTCTTTTTATATCGATATACATTACGTACATTTTTTTTTTAATTAAGTGAAAGCTGACGTCAAAAATAAAATTTATTTTAATACTTCATTTATCTACTCCTACGATATAGTTAAGTGGTTATAAAACTCGTAAAGGACCGTCCAAAAACACCCTGTACACATTTTAAGCTTTTGTAAATATAAATTAAAAATTACATTTGAATTAAAATATATTTGCGTGCAGCTTAAAATTAATTGTTAGTCAGGTCAGTCCACTGTGCACCTGTTGTGTTATTTATAATTAAGTGTGTTATATGTCGTTATGTTGAGCCTGACGTCAAAAATAACATTATTTCAATGTTCCAAAGTGATTATCGAGCTCGTGTGGAAAATGTGCGCTGCGAACAGCCAAACACCAAGGAAACCCTCTTACGACTAGGAACAAAAAACGCAACTTACCTGTTTAAGATCGATCGTTACGGTTACAAATTCATATTCCGGGCCGTAGTGCAACGCGGGGCTCTGCCACCATCTATTCGTGCCGTCGATAGCAAAATTGATGGAGTGCCTTTTTCCAGGGTCAGGACTAAAATTATCGCAAATGCCACATCGACCTTTGCCATTATCCGCCATCCGACAGAATTCCTCTCGGCCACGCTCTCCACAAGTAGCGTTCACCGATACCATCGCCTTAGTTGCCAAATTAAAAACTGACGGCCATAAGCCGCTGTTTGATGATGCATTCCGTCTGACGTTTCCTATGCCTCGGTGACTTTTCAGAAATTTCAGGGCTGAAAATAAAACGTGTGGTCATTATCCGGCGTCGGTAGTTTGTTTTAGTACTGGAGCATAACAATTACTTGGCAAGGTGGGCTTCGGGATTTAAAGGGTAAAAGGACATACATTTTATGAGATGTACGTTAAAACGGAGATAAATAAGTTACAAATGGGGTTCGGGACCCTCAAAGGCAAAGCCATCGAATAAACTCGCTCGTTTGTTTTTGAAGCTTTGCATGGAAACTAATTTACTGCGTATTCAAAGCAATTTGTGTACTAGGCAACAAACACACATTTGTATTTAATATATAAAAATAAAAACAACAGGAGATGCGAAAACAGTTTGGTTTGAAATCTGTCTAAAGCAACCACTTGTCTTTTCTTATAAACATATTTGCTTATTTTTATGTGTCAAAGCTATAATTTATTTAAAATTAATCAAGAAATTCAAATAATTCAGTACCATCTGTGTACCTGTTGTGTTTTTCATAATTAAGTGTGTTATAGTTGTAAATCAAATCTCTGATAATTGAGTGTAGCATAAAATTAATTGTTGATGCTATAAGCAGATTTAAGAATTTTTAGTTAAATGTCAGCTGTGCACCTGTTGTGTTATTTACAATTAAGTGTGTTATTTGTTTGGTTTCTACAGTGTTGTGTAGCACTTCACCCTTCATTTATTCATATAATTCTTGGTTTTATGTATGCTTCACCAATACTGAATCCAAGAACTGTGACGCTCTATACTTACGTAACTTTTTTAGACGGAAAACTCGGGCGCCAGTTCCTTAATTTTTAAGTGCAAGGAACAGCACTTTTTTGGTTCTCCTAGAAGAGAACGTTCCGGTGTAACTAAACAGATGGAGATACGGTAATGTCCGGGGGTCGTAAGCTGAATGTCTGTCAAATGGACAATTGCTCAAACGGGTTAATTAAAAATAAATGACTGAAATAATAACTCGTGAATTTTACCCCTATATACCAACGTATTTATTTATTAAAACATTAATGAACAAATCAATTAAATCTGATATTTCAGCGACTTTGTAGTCGAGTATGTACAAATTTGAAAACGATAATAAACAGACGGGCTGGCAATCAAGAGTCGTTACGCGTGAATACGATTTTATTTCGGAAGACGGTGAGTTTGGATAACCGGTGTCTGTTTTCGCGACTTGAAACGATTTCGGACGGCAAGCAAACGGAATTTCCAACAGGATATAATATGAACGGTGGGCAATCGGTTAGCTATAGATATTTTAGTCTGTACAGAATGTTTTATAATACGGCGAACTACTGCCACAAACGTAGAGCTATTTATCAATGACTATTTTTCGTAAATTAAGTTCTCCGATAGACTTTATGCATTGGCACTTTGTAGATCGCCCGAACGAGCAGATCTAACCAGCCGATGCATATATTTTGAAACAAAAGAAACCAACGCAGGTATTGCTAATTAGCTCTAGTTTAATTTAGTAGTATAATACAGCGATACTCACGAACAATAAGATCTCTGAATATCTATACTTAACTGAAGGCGGTACGGTACGTACGGACAGTAGCGGACCACGGTGTATTCTTACCAATTATATAATTATATTCAAGAAGGTTTACTAATTTAACTAATAATTTAGACAACCATAGTTGACTTTTCTCTGATATGTCGTGTACATCGTATAGCTTAACGAGTTTCTCATATTCCCAACCACATAAATACAAATTTACAGGTTATGTTGCGTACGGAGTGACACATTCGAGCACATGAACATTAAACTTAAAAAGTACACATTCCGTGTAGGCGCTAACGACTTCGGCATTAAGTTTGGAAATATAATAATTCCCGTAATAATTTATCATTGTGATATTTAAGGAGCTGCGAGTGGTTGCGACGTTCATTAAAACAATCAATCAAGATCAAGAATAACTTCACTTTACCGGATGCATATTAATAATATTCGTGGTTGTAATTTTATTAAATGCGCGCAGCATAATGTGACACCTTATTAATATGTTGCAGTGGATTACAGGTAATCATAATCTGTTTGACGGCACAACAAACCGTGAACGTATTCTATTTTATCTAATTAATATGTGAGCAATGATTTTGTCTTTGCCTGGGAATGAAATAAATTAATTCTACCAACTTGCCGAGGATTTGTGTAGCAGGTCGTAAATTGGTGAGTGTTCGTGAAGAAATTTAGAGAGCTACAGGGTGAGGTTCAGCAGAAACCGAGGAAATTGGAGTAAAGGGTCCGTCACGCATGCATACGAGCTATAAGGTGGCATCAGTTATTAACAACAAAATTCTCGTTGGCAAGGGTATAGAAGTGTTGGGATAAAAAAAACCGCTTGAACAAATTTTAATTTTTTCTTTCACAGTTTTATGTAGTAAGGATCATAGAATTGCGCTACAAAAAGATTTTTTTATTTAAATGCATTCTAAGCCGTTATATTATTATATTTTCTATATTTTAAATAACAAAATTAAGAAAACAGCTTTGCTGCGGAATGTGGAATTATGTTTTCTTCAATTGTATGTAACATTTTTTGTCATAAGATAAATATTTAATTCACAACGTCGAAACTTCTAATACGGTGATAATAACACTTATTTCACAGCGAAATGGACCCTAAATGCCTTGTTTGTTTGAAAACGGTGCACCTGTTGGTTTATTTGTAGCAATGAAACCAGATAGCGATATATTTTCGCATTTCGGATTTTGTCCATTGTTGGACAAATATTAATTTTTACGGAATTTACCTCGAGCTTTTATTTGCATTGAATTACTGCTATGTCGACTGTAGACACAAAAGCTGGACATTATAAATATCGCTCCGCTTGTTTAAACAAAGGGATTCATTGGAAACTGGCTTAAACACTGGTCTATTTGTTTGTTTAAATGTAGCCGGACTTTACACTAACATAATTTATTTTACGAACAATGAACAGTACGCTGAGAATAAAAGTGCTTATGTTCGGAGGCAAATTTGAGGAGAGCGCTATTGGCCACAAAGCCCTTATTGGAGTTGTTAAACTTGTTTATTTTCCTGTTTATATTCTTAAGTAATAAATTTTTATTTAAAAAAAGGAGCAGCCTTACGTGCTAGTATTGTTTTGTTAGTCATTTAGTTTTAATGCGTTTTAGATAAGTTCCGCTCCAACGATGTCCTAAATCATAGCATAGGTACAGAGTTGTTTACAACTTGGGTATAAAATAGAGAAGAGCGTGTAACTCATCTATTCAGACTCTCAGCTCATTGAATACGTTAACACGGATATTAAGCGTATGACTTATTAAACATGTATTAAGTACTTTGTCGGCACCTCGGCTGGAGTCGTCGACAACATTTCAACCCGTTTAATTTGATATCTGAGGGTTGTACGCGCATAAACCATTTTTAAATTTACGGTAATAGAATCGTAACAGATCGGCGTATATAAAACTCAAAATTCAATAAATCACGCCTACTGGAAAAAGTATATTGGAAGTCCATTGTAACGCGCACTAGCCGGCCAATAAATTTTAAATCGAGCTTTTTAATGCTCCATATAATGCCGGCAAGGAAGTGAGGATCGCCAGAAATGGCGATATCTTGCCAAAATAAGTTTTGTCTTGAATTTTGCTTTTTAGTAATGAGTTTGTCGCACAAATTTTCTGCGGGTGATTTTGGATAGACGCCTGCATAAATCATTAAGGGTCCGTTTCGCTGCGAAATAAGTGTTATTAACACCGTATTAGAAGTTTCGATGTTGTAAATTAAATATTTATCTTATGATTAAAAATGTTACATACAATTGAAGAAAATATAATTTCACATTCCGCAGCAAAACCGTTTTCTTAATTTTGTTATTTAAAATATGGAAAATTATCCAGAAAATGCTTCAAAAGTCATTCTAATTAACGAAAAATAATCAATAATACATTTAAATAAAAAAATCTTTTTGTAGCGCAATTATATGATCCTTACTACAAAAAACTATGAAAAAAAAAATTAAAACTTGTTCAAGCGGATTTTTTTATCCCAACACTTCTGTACCCTTATCAACAAGAATCCCTTAAACAGAGCCACTGCCCACTGAGTTAATTTTCTGAATGCTCCTCATTAAGTAAAACATATTTCTTGTCGGCACAAGAAACTCGGCTCCTGCAATGTCGAATTTTAACTTGTAGCTCCCATTCCCTAATCTAATCTCATTGCAAGAAGCTCTCAGCTCCAGGTTTCCGTCCCTTCGATAACGCACCCGTTATCTCGTGCCATTAAACACCCATCGCCTTCGCCCATAATTTAAAGCCGTAAAAATAACACATCACTTTTAACAAAAATAGTTCTGACCTCCGCCCGGTGACTTTACCGGCACACCCTCGACTACAATAGATACCGACCTGCTTTAGTTAAGCCGAGTTCATTATTCCACTGAAACTGTAGGATACCCTACTGCGTGACCGAACCACTATAGGAGGAAATCTTCGAGGCGTAAGGGTCGGACTTGGCCATTACGCTCGGCTTAAGCCTAAGTCTGCAAAAAATATGCTCAATAGGTCCGTTTCTTATCCGGGAAGCAGGGATTGCGGATAGCGTGTCTTATTGTAGATGGAGAAAGTTTGGGGTTTAAAAACAAGGTTGCAAGTTAATTATTTGCTGAGGACGTTGAAAGTTAAGTGATAATAATTAATTAGTCTTTTCTGCAACAGTACGTCCGGCTTCCATAGCTCCTATACCATACAAGTTAGGAAATTCATTCGAGTACAGTTCTTAACTGAATGTGAAGGAGCACCGCAGGAAAATATTTTCGAACGTCCGCCGACAACCGGGATAAATATGCGGGAGAGACTAGTACATGCGTTTGAAAATATTTCACCTCGAATATTAACAGAAGTGGAAAGGTTTTTTCGAGACGAATAAATTTATGTTTACAGCAAAACGGAAGACACTTTAAACATTTAATATAGTTGTAGTTTAATGTATTGTTGTTTTATTAAAATTTTCTTTAAATGAAAGTCGTTCTATCAGCCCATGTTTAATATTTGCCAATTATCTCAAAAACGGATAGAAATTCCAATAGTAACACCTATACAAAAAATTTTTTCATTCAAATTCTGCATATTACTACGTAAAAATATACAGGGTGTTCTATTGACTGAGATAAATCAATTTAAAATTCTAATTTCCCTCCACTATAACTGGTTTTTCATTTTGAGGACTCGTTATTTTGTTTATTTTTCTGGCATCTAAACATATTCTAATAGTATAATCTTTTTTTTTTTTTTTCAACAATAATGGATTTATAAAGTTAGTCTGTGCTTTCTCTATTACACCTTGTTCTACCATTTTATTTATCTCAGTATTTACTTATTCTCTATATTTATACGGATACGTTTTAGTATTATAAAGTACAGATTCTTTTACATCCAACCAATGTTCCCAAATATTTGTTACTCGAGCTTTTGACATATTTTTCAAATAAATTTATTACAATTTCTAGATTTTTATTGGAACAAATATGTTTTGCATTAACTTTCTCTACTTCCTAAAAAGAACTTTGCATACATGAAGTGACAAAAAATACGTTCATGCGTCACATCCATTGCCTACTTTCTATTATAAGATTAAAACATAAAATACCGCAATGGCCTACCTGTACTTTTCGATTTTAAACATTTTGACACCATTTTTTAAACAAATGCTATCTTGTGACATATCGTTGAAATCAGAATATCATGACGATCAAGAAAATAAGAAAATATACAGTGTGTCCCAACCTAAAATAAAAAAGTTGGTGTCACTTCCGGTTAATCCAAAAGTAGCATTTTAAGCACAAATTCTGGTTTTAGTAACCACGTTATATGGAATAAATTTAAAAAAGAATACTCATATAATTAAGCCCCAAACAACTATGATATCTTCATCCCTAAAGCTTCAACTTTATAAAATGATAAATGGTTATTTTAAGCATATCAAGCTAATTTGTCTGAATCTTAAAAAAGTTACACCCCGAAACGCTTTTAAATTTATCGCTCGCTTTGCAAGGGAAAGTTTCCTTGACGAAAGTATTTTAACGGTGAATTTATGAAATACAATTTAATACTTAAAAAGTTAGCGTCCTCTTACAACACAGTTCTCATGACGAGCATAAACAGGCCAGTTTAAATATTTGAACGATTCATTAAAAATATTTAGTAAGTCTTCCTCACATGCTCGCGCAAACACGTACCCCCAGCGCAGTACATAAAAATCGTCATTGAATGCAGTAAGTCTTTTCCATATTTCTCTATTATTAAATAACTTTCTGCTTCAATTTACCCTGTAGTCTAGGACGGTCCTGGCTGCAGTGCGTCGAGTACCTAGGCTCCTCTAGCACCCCCAACTAATCTGCCTTTGACGGGGCTGAAGGATTGTGGTTGCTACAAAAACAAAAATTTTCTTCCCTCCCCGTTTAGGTATGATTATCTTCCTGCTTGTATAGGCACGGACGTTTTAATAACCGTACAGTATAACTGTATTTAAAGCATGATTTCCTGTAATAATAAACATTTAGGAATGTGTAATGGTTGTAGCAACTTGCATCTTTAATTGAATTAAACTATTTGGTATTTTACTACCGGTGAGGCCGCTCAAGTCCATTTTTAGTGAAAGAGTTATGCAAAATATCAAAATTCTCGAGTTAGTTGGGCTCTCTATGCATACCTCGTAGTTAAGGGTCCGTCACGCGTGCATACGAGCTATAAAGACGCGTAATCGGAATAATTGAAAAATGATGGACCAACTCAAGTAATAAATTGCACACGCAAATTATAAAGTTTGTGGAAGAATTGAAATTTCCAGTGGGCATTACCCAACAATAGGTATTACTTACCCTTACCCTTTTAAGAACCCGCTTCGCTGCGAAATAAGTGTTTTAACACCGTATTAGAAGTTTCGACGTTGTAATTTATATATTTATCTTATGATAAAAAATGTTACATATAATTGAAGAAAACATAATTTCACATTCCGCAGCAAAGCGGTTTTTTTTATTTTGTTAATTAAAAAGTAGAAAATTCTCCGGAGAATCTACTCTAATTAGCGAAAAACAATCAACAATATAACGGTTTAGTATGCATTTAAATAAAAAAATCTTTTTGTAGCGCAATTTTATGAACCTTACTACATAAAACTGTGAAAGAAAAAATTAAAATTGTTAAAGCGATTTTTTTTTATCTCAATACTTCTGTACCCTTACCAATGAGAATTTTATTATTGATTACTGGTGCTACTTTGCAATTATAAGTAAAATCTGTCGTTGGGTAACGCCTAATAGACACTTTCGATTCTTCCACAAACTTTATAATTTGCGTATGCAACTTATTACTTGACTTGGTGCACTGTTTTCCAATTATTCTGATTGCGCGTCTCTATAGCTCGTATGCATGCGTGACGGACCCTTAAGACAACAAAGCCCATATTTAGGGTTTTATGGCATTTTAAAAAATACAACCTCAGCTCCATTAAAGACACGGCGATAAAGGCGGTGTTAATAAATACGACTTAATTATTGTTTACCCGTCTTTAACCTGCTTGTATAAACACTACTTAACGCCTTTATTGAATCTCCACCAAGTCAAATAACATAAGTAAAGAAAACAATCCACGGCTGAGAGTTATAAATAATGTAGGGATCTTTCTCACGTTAGATTGAAATGAAAAAATAAAGAGGAACAACACAAAACACAAATGAAGTGGTTATTTAAGGCGCGCCTTCCGCCGTACGTACTTCTTTGAAAACGGGCCTTATTTATGGGGTGGGTGAATGTATGTTGTAGTGGTCTCAAGTCGATCTCATTGTTCCGCTCGGAGGGCGCCGCAGCCGCCCTTTTAGCGTGGACGGACCCCTAGTGGCAACCTGAAGTGCTATTCACTTACCCCATGTCGAAACACAAGCTTATAACTCTGATTTTTACGAGGCTCGTGAATTAGTGGACGGCTCCGTGGCGTTGATTTGTTTTTTTATAATTTTATTTAAACATGCCGTGTCGGACCACCGAACGATATTTATGGCGTTTGGAATTGTGCGCCAACATGTGATCTGATAGTTGCACATTAAACACTCAATAAATATTCATGGTTTTGTTGGCACCGGAGGTTTTTTATGGTAGCATTTTGCGGTTTCATTAAGGCAGGATCCTGTTTGATAACACTGTATTAAGTTATTTAGAAAATGCTTTCCTGAGTCCTATTATAGTTAAAATTTCAATTTTCTTTCGTTTGTAGCGAAAATATGTCGTATTTATTTAGGAAAATCAGTTGGAACAAGTCAGTGGTAATTCGTAAATGTCCTTATAGACTAATTTTTTTAAAAAAGGTTCTAAAATGTTCATAAAAGGTGTGATTGTTGGTCCATATCCACATTTCATACGGCGCTTTCAATGCATGGGCAATGGAGGTTCCACAAGAGTCTGCCCTAGAACCCTCACTTTCTAAGTTCATGCATAAATGATAATATTGCCTACGGATCAACTCGGTCATTATAGTGGAGGGAAATAAGAATTTTAAAGTGATGTAATCGGGAAGTTGAATTTTTTCTTTGTTTTCTTTTTATTCATGCAAATAAGTCGAAAATCGAAAAAATTAGCAAAATCGGGCAATAAGCTCATAAAAGTGCATTTTTGATGCATTCAAGTGCATCGCTATACTATTTTTTAAATAACTCCGGCTCTATTGGTCGTAGAAAAATTAAAAAAAAAACTAAAATACCTACTCGTAAATGAATAGCCTATCTAACTGTTGGGGTGTAGTTACATTAAAAGTGCATCCTAACCTCAAAAAATCCAAGTTTCTCAGTTTATTATTTTTTTGCTAATAATGCAAAAAGTGGGATAAAAATCTTCTGATCTTTACGAAAATTGGAGAAAATATGTATTTTCATGCTGTAAATACGTGATTAAATAAAAAAAAAATTGTTTTTACGGTCACAATTATTGAACATTTTCGAAAAAAATTAAAACGCTTGGCGCTTAAACTAGAATTTAAATTATTAACATTTTTACTAGAATTTAAATTATTAACATTTTTACTAGAAATTAAATTTTGAACATTTTATTAGAATTTAAATTATTAACCTTTCTACTAGATTTTAAATTTTTTAAATTTTTACTAAAATTAAAATTTTTGACATTTTTACTAGAATTAAAATTTTTAACATTGTTACTAGAATTTAAATTTTTAACATTTTTACTAGAATTGAATTTTTAACATATTTACTAGAATTTTGATGACTTCAAAGATCACGTGATGACAGTTTTCTGTATTTTTACAATATTTTCAAATTTACTGTATTTTTACAGTAATTTGAGCTGTGCCTGAGCAGCTGTGGTTGACTACATTCTCAAAAAAATATGACAATAGCTTTTTTTAATCGATCTCGTAGCTCGTTTCATGATCGAAGCCATTAAATCAGTCAGAAATTAATGCGTAGGTCATGCAACCGTCCAAGCGATTTTTGTGGGCAAAACAACTACCCATAGGTCAGTAGTTGTGTACTTAATAACTGCCATAACGCTTTTCTAATAAACCATGCTCTCGCTTTTAGACATAAAAGATGCCAAGTACATAAAGAAATTTTTGCAAAGCTGGTTATTTATTGCAGCTCGTGCCCATTCCTCATCGACGTTACAAAATTATGACGGCTGCTTTAAGTATAAAATAAGTTGCAATCATGGGGATTTGCAACAATCGGGGCGATATGTTCACTCGATAACCAAAGAATGTTTTTAAAATGAAATGGGATTAGATGAGAAATATAACAATCAAAATATGCATACAGGGTGTTTTCGGATTCTACCGACAACTTTTCCCACTGAAATTTCACCAGCTCAAGAAACTACAACTTTTTATCTCGTCCAGTAAACAGTGTTTCATATTTTTTTAATATCTGAGCTTTTAACCATATTCAATTTCTGAAGCTTTTCACTTTTGTTGCGTATTAATTGACGTATTTCAGAAACTTGCTCAGTTTTTAAAGAAAAGGAATTTAAAAAGGTTATTTTAAAGGCAGTCGATAAATTAAATTGCGGCATTTCCTCTGTTCTCGACTGAATTTGTTGAAACCTTATACCAGAAATTCTTTTTCATACCTCGACTGCGAGGCGAGTATAAAACACCAGTCTCGTTGTCCAATTAAAAGGAAAGTCCCATTTTTCGACAGACGGTAAATTATTGCGAAACTTCCGAGGAGATATATTGCGGTCGGAATTTTTAACGAAATTGGATAACAAGGAAGAACATCCCTCATTCAATTTCCTTTCATTACCATTGTGTATTTTTATTTAAAGGTTTACGTTAACGGCGGTGTGCATTTGTTTGATTGTCAACCGATTAGAATTCGCCATTTTCACACGTAGAAATTATGTCAATAAATTAATAATAATAATAAAAATAACCTTTTCGTTTAAAACATTTCAAATATTTTTTTGGTATTATTACCATATTTCCCTTTTCTTGTGGAATAGTAGCCTAAGCTTAATTAAACCCTCAAAAATTTGTTGATTTTCAATATGCCCACGGCCCTTAACATTTTATCTCGACACAAATCGTTTCCTTGCATGATTAAAAACAATATCTAATAGAGAGCAAGGATATGTTCGAAATTTTGTAACTTTCTGAAATATTATCGAAAGAACGGCAACCCACAAAAAGAAATGTCCCTAAACCACTGCGCTGTGTGTATTTATGGGTTTTGAATTTTTGTCACCTCCCCATGATTTGAGGAACAATTTAAGTATTCGGTTTTTTGTGTTAAATGTCACAATCTTCTGTAAGACTTTTTTAATAATAATAATAATTCGTTAATTTTCAAACAAAAAATATCATACACCAAACTGATTTTAAATAATTGTATTCACTTTCATTAATTGTCAGTAATAAATAACGTAGAGGTTGCCTTACTAATTAATACCAAACTAATTGCAAACCGCCTCTAAATATTTTGAAACATCAAAAGTGAAATGGTAATTCATCCGTTAAAATTTTGCTAACGACGATATAAATCCGTTTATATACCAGTTTTTAATTGGAATAAGCGATGCAGTTGACTTGACAGTTTCATTTCGGTGGTCTTAAAATAAATATGTATTTTTAGAGTTTAAGTACATTTTCTACCGGACATTGAAACTGATCTAGCTCCACATCTACAGAATTGCTGATATTAGAATCGCTGAATGAAAAATATAATACGAATTTTGAGGTTACTTTTAAAAATATTCGAGGAAAATTGTTTTGAACAATTGAAAAAAAAACAAACGTCTAGTACAAAACCGCACAAAATGTAAAAATCGACGTTTTATTATGATGGAAATATTTTGGCATGTAACTCCGTTTGATGTTCGGTTCATCGAACAATTCTGCATATTTCAGGAACTGATTATATCCCAGTCCGTTCCGATCATTATTTAAGTCAATCAAAATAAAATAATTCACTCCTTGGCAAGTACGCAGAGGGCTTGTTCTTGAAGATCTCAGAGTCTCGGCATTGTTAACGGTATTCTGGCCTGGCGAGTTTTCCTAATTCAACAAAAAATATTTATCTTACCATCGGCTACTTCCTAATATTACATTTTAACTGAATAAATTAGATGCTGTTTTTATTTAGTATATGTGCATGTTAGCAAATAAGCCGAAAGGCCAAATTTGTAAATAAAATAAAACGAACAATTGGCTTCAGAACACTCCGTATATTGAATAAAATACAACTATTCGTTACCAATGTTAGATTAAGAATGTCGAGTCGCCCCTAGCTTAGCTGACTCTCAAGTGTCTTAAGAATACATCCCTTCTCAGTATAACACTTAACTATAATTTATGTTCTATAAAATAAACTAAAACCATGACATCGTTCATGAAATATAAGCAAACGCTCACATGCATATTTTGTATCTTGCAGATGGGCCTCTACTTACGTACCTACATACATAGATATAAAATTTCGAAAGCGTAGTGTTTTTGAAATTTTTGCAATATTGAAGGCAAAAAACAATTTGTAAATGTGCTGATGACGGAAAGTTATATCGAAACATCAAAATTAAGAATCGTTTGATTCGTGGAGCTGATGATTTGTACGATGCTTTTGGGGTTTCCGCGTTGAATATTTTAAATTCTTAACGTTTCGGCTATCTTGTGATCTCCTGCATCCTAATTGGCCTTACGGAAACCGCCACGCCAAATTGCCAAATTTACGAACACGCGTAATGATTCGTGACAAGTTCCGACAAGGGGGAACCAGACACCGTCACGGTTATAGTTGTGTAAGCAATAACATTAAAAAATCAACAGAAAGACAGGATATACTATTTTAAATCAAAGCAAAACAACGTATTTGTAGAATTTATACGGCATTCGAAATATGCTGTAATTTTAGATATAATTTATGGGGCTTTCAACTAACACGAAAGAATTTGTCTAACATAATATAAAAATATATGTTTTTCATCTTCAATATAAACTTTCTAAAATATAAGTCCACGCTTTTTGTATAAATATAATATTTATTAATAATTCTAGTTAAAGATTTTTTTAATTATATAAAATATATATTTGCAACCGAAATAGGTTTAATATATGGTGATTTCCTGTTTAAACAATCCAGAAATAGGTTTAAGAATTTTTAACTGATCTTCTTAAATTAATGTTTGAAACTTTTCCTCTTCTTATACTTTAATGTTTGTGTTCCTCCCCGGCCGCCAAATTTTCAAAATGGAGTACCGACCGCTTGCTTTCCCTACAACATAAACTGTACAACCATTAAATCCCTAAGTAGCCAGTGCCTAGAAGAAAATAAAGTTATCGAAAAAACCCAAAAATTAATCAATCGCATTTAAGTCTCTCAACCAGGCAAAGCATTTTAAAGCAATTTCAGACCAGATAGGCACACAAGGAATGCATAACTGTAACCCATCTGCAAGATACAAAATATGCACGTACTAAATAAAAATAAAAACAGCATCTAATTTATTCAGTTAAAATGTAATGTTATGAAGTAGCCGATGGTAAGATAAATATTTTCTGTTGAATTAGGAAAACTCGCCAGGCCAGAATACCGTTAATAATGCCGAGACTCTGAAATCTTCAAGAACAAGCCCTCTGCGTACTTGCCAAGGAGTGAATTAATTTATTTTGATTGACTTAAATAATGATCGGAACGGACTGGGATATAATCGGTTCCTGAAATATGCAGAATTGTTCGATGAACCGAACATCAAACGACTACAGGAGTTATATGCCAAAATGTTTCCATCATAATAAAACTATTAAGGAACGTAAATATTGTCGATTTTTACATTTTGTGCGGCTTTGTTTAAGACAATTTTCCTCGAATATTTTTAAAAGTAACCTCAAAATTCGTATTATATTTTTCATTCAGCGATTCTAGTATCAGCAATTCTGTAGATGTGGAGCTAGATAAGTTTCAATGTCCGGTAGCAAATGTACTTAAACTCTAAAAATACATATTTATTTTAAGACCACCGAAATGAAACTGTCAAGTCAACTGCATCGCTTATTCCAATTAAAAACTGGTATATAAACGGATTTATATCGTCGTTAGCAAAATTTTAACGGATGAATTACCATTTCACTTTTGATGTTTCAAAATTTTTAGAGGCGGTTTTCAATTAGTTTGGAATTAATTAGTAAGGCATCCTCTACGTTATTTATTACTGACAATTAATGAAAGTGAATACAAATATTTCAAATCAGTTAGGTGCAAGATATTTTTGCTTTGAAAATTACGAATTATTATTATTATTAAAAAAGTCTTACAGAAGATTGTGACATTTAACACAAAAAACCGAATACTTAAATTGTTCCTCAAATCATCGGGAGGTGATAAAAATTCAAAACCTATAAATACACACAGCGCAGTGGTTTAGGGACATTTCTTTTTGTGGGTTCCTTCGATAATATTTCATAATATCCTTGCTCTCTATTATTGTTTTTAATCATGCGAGGAAACCATCTGTATCGGGATAAAATGTTAAGGGCCGTGGGCACATTGAAAATCAACATATTTTTGAGGGTTTAATGAAGTTTAGACTACTATTCCATAGGAAAAGTAAAATATGGTAATAATACCAAAAAAATACTTGAAATATTTTAAACAATAATGTTATTTTTATTATTATTATTAATTTAGTGACATGATTTCTACGTGTGAAAATGGCGAATTCTAATCGGTTGACAATCAAACAAATGCACACCGCCGTTAACGTAAACCCTTAAATAAAAATACACAATGGTAATGAAAGGAAATTGAATGAGGGATGTTCTTCCTTGTTATCCAATTTCGTTAAAAATTCCGACCGCAATATATCTCCTCGGAAGTTTCGCAATAATTTACCGTCTGTCGAAAAATAGGACTTTCCTTTTAATTGGACAACGAGACTGGTGTTTTATACTCGCCTCGCAGTCGAGGTATGAAAAAGAATTTCTGGTATAAGGTTTCAACAAATTCAGTCGAGAACAGAGGAAATGCCGCAATTTAATTTATCGACTGCCTTTAAAATAACATTTTTAAATTCCTTTTCTTTAAGAACTGAGCAAGTTTCTGGAATACGTCAATTAATACGCAACAAAAGTGAAAAGCTTCAGAAATTGAATATGGTTAAAAGCTCAGATATTAAAAAAACATGAAACACTGTTTACTGGACGAAATAAAAAGTAGTTGTTTCTTGAGCTGGTGAAATTCCAGTGGGAAAAGTTGTCGGTAGAATCCGAAAACACCCTGTATGTATATTTTGATGGTTATATTTCTCAGCTAATCCTATTTCATTTTAAAAACATCCTTTGGTTATCGAGTGAACATATCGCCCGATTGTTGCAAATCCCCATAATTGCAACTTATTTTATACTTAAAGCAGCCGTCATAATTTTGTAACGTTGATGAGGAATGGCCACGAGCTGCAATAAATAACCAGCTTTGCAAAAATTTCTTTATGTACTTGGCATCTTTTATGTCTAAAAGCGAGAGCATGGTTTATTAGAAAAGCGTTATGGCAGTTATTAAGTACACAACTACTGACCTATGGGTAGTTGTTTTGCCCACAAAAATCGCTTGGACGGTTACATGACCTACGCATTAATTTCTGACTGATTTAATGACTTCGATCATGAAACGAGCTACGAGATCAATAAAAAAAGCTATTGTCACATTTTTTTGAGAATGTAGTAACAACAGCTGCTCAGGCACAGCTCAACATACTGTCAAAATACAGAAAATTTAAAAATATTGTAAAAATACAGAAAACTGTCATCACGTGATCTCTGAAGTCATAAAATTCTAGTAAAGATGTTAAAAATTTAAATTCTAGTAAAAATGTTAAAAATTTCAATTCTAATAAAAATGTCAAAAATTTCAATTCTAAAATTGTTAAATATGTTAATAATTTAAATTCTAGTAAAAATGTTAAAAATTTTAATTCTAGTGAAAATGTCAAAAATTTAAATTTTAATAAAAATTAGAAAAATTTAATATCTAGTAGAAATGTTAATAATTTAAACTATATTAAAATGTTAAAAATTTAAATTCTAGTAAAAATGTTAAAAATTTTAATTCTGGTAAAATGTCAAAAATTTAAATTCTAGTAAAAATTTCAAAAACTTAAGTTCTAGTAAAATTGACCTTTGACCTATGACGTCATCAAAATTTAATTCTAGTAAAAATGTTAGAAATTCTAGTAAAAGTGTTAGAAATTTAAATTCTAGTAAACATGCCAAAAATTCATATTGTGTATTCAGCCTTATCTATGATTTGGTCAGTTTCCTTAATACAGTAGGCATCGTTAGGTGTCTATTTAAATTTTTATTAAAGTTGACACTTGAATATGAGTATTTATAACATCTTATGATTTCATTGATATACTAGGCATCATTAGGTGTACTATTTTATGTTATTTTAATATCGGAATTTGACATTCTATAAGCAGCTGTTCAGTTCTATTAAGATCGACGGGGATCCTACGTGTGTATGTTAGTGGTATTTGAAAAGTGAGGTTATGACAACGTGACGGGGTGGGGGGGTCGGACGAAAAGTATGGTTATGGATTTTTTACAGCATGTACGATTATGAATTTTTGACAGTTCGATGGGACCAGTAAAGTTATGAGTTCAATGGAGAATTGATGAGACCCTGTGAACACTCAAAATGGGTGGAATTAGGTAAATTGAAGACCTGAATGGTTCCAAATTTGCTTCTTCCCCACGATTGTTTCCCAATTTGCCAACTTAAGGAGATGGTGAATGTATTAAAAATCTTTGAATAACCCAATATTTTTACTATGCATTTATGCACGTTAATTGGTGTACCAATTGAGATTTATGGGTGCAAGGCACGAATCATTAGTCCCCATCTAATTATATGAGGAATTTATGTAACTTATTACATAATTGTTTCTGAGGAATCCCGTTTAAATTTATATTTCCGAACGTAAATCCTGCATTACTAATGCATATAAATAAATATTTATAAAAGCCAGAGATTGCAGCACCGTACGAAGAGGAGGAATTTACATTCTTATGATTGCAGCCTAAGCATATGTGTTTTATCTAATTAAAATCAACTGGGAGATTAGATTTTAATCAGTTCGCATTAACAACTAATAAAACAAATATGTTACACGGTTAAGTACCTATAAAATTGACGATAAAATCTAAAGACGGAATCATCTATATTAAATAAACAAGAAATTCCTTGGTCTGCTTTATGGAGATGACTGCTGGTATGCTTATTACATAACCAGAAAATATGCAGTTGATGGACGATCGATTTTATGCCTGACCATATAGCCCAGAAAAACAATTGCAACAGTTCCCTTCTCATGAGTGGAATTCTTCTATTTCCAACCCCTAAACTCAATTTTTATTTTGGTGCTTTGCACACGAATTTGAATTACCTCCAGGTGCTGAACACCTCCTCCACTAGCTGCTCAAGTCGAAAATTCATCAAGAATTAAAATACGTTTAGGAAAAATTTCGCCAATAAATTCATTTCGACAATGATTGATGCAGTTCCACATCTGGTTATAAATATTACGGTGAATGAAATATGTAAACATGTAAATATTTTCCTATACTTTAGTTTTAAATATAATTTAAGGCGTTTTAAATCCTCAACGTTGACAGCTTCTTTACGTAACACGACTTCTAACACATAAGGGCATTAATATATAATATGCATTATTAGAAAGTTGTTTAAAATCTATCCATTCCATGAATTGATGTTATTTATGTCGCTTTTAATGAATTTTTAACTAAATAAATAAAAGTTAAGTGGCAATATATGCACATACGTAATTTAATTTATGATAAAACGTTACATCCATGGGTACAACGCTGGTTTAGGTCGATTTGCCTGTTTTTGGCTGTAAAAATATATAAATAAAACAATACTAGGATATTATTGCGTTCGGGTGCTGTGCGGAATATAAATGGCTTTTTAACTAATTGTTTTGTCATGTCGACTCAGCAGGTATCAGACATTCATTAACTGATATCAGTAGTGTAAAATATAATTGCAGTATACAAAATTTTGCGTAATGTAGCACTTTATAATAATAAAGAGTTTAAAAATAGTTTAGTTTTTTTTGTACAGGAAGAAGTGCTTGTCCTTGTACGTACGTTTTGTTTGCACTGCGATTAAAGCCAATAATTAAAATAACTGTTTAATGTTTTGTAGAAGGGTTGTCGGGATCTATTCTGTGTTGAATGTTTAAATTCTTAGTCCATCTACTAGTAGCTTACTGCATTTAAAGTAAATGGATCTGTTTAGCTTTTTGTGATTAAACGTCTTTCTCTTCTTCTTCTTCTTCTTCTTCTTCTTCGTCTTCTTCTTCTTCTTCTTCTCCTCCTTCTTCTTCTTCTTCTTCTTCTTCTTCTTCTTCGTTTTCTTCTTCGTTTTCTTCTTCCTCCTCTTTCTCTTCCTCTTTCTCTTCTTCTTCCTCTTCCTCTTCCTCTTCCTCTTCCTCTTCCTTTTTCTCTTCCTCTTTTGTAGAGAAATTGTCGAATTTCCTTCCGCGTTCAATATTTTAAATTCTTGATCCGTCTACTAGTGGCTAAATTAATTTGTTTAATTTTTTCTTGTAATAAAACTTCTTCGTCTCTTTCGTCTTCTTCTTCTCCTTCGTCTACTTCTTTTCCTTCGTCTCCTTCTCCTTCGTCATCTCCTTCTTCTTTCTCTTCTTCATCTTCATCTTCTTCATTTTCCGCTTCGTTTCCTCTTCCTCTCGTTATTATTGCTACTCCTTACTACTTACTTATATCGATCGTTACTGAAACGCTTCATTCGCTTCAATTTGTATTCGAATTGAAAAATAAATCCAATTTTCTTTGTTGTGAGTAAATATTGAATTTTTATAGCTTTGAATCTTTCGTTTGGCATTTACGACAATGCCAAACTAAAACTCCATTGCCGCTGGCACGGCAGTACAATCGTCTCCGTACTCGTAGTTAATTAACTCGAGACGCAGCCTCGGCGTCCAGAACGGTCATAATACCCACTAAATATACGGCGGTAATCTAGTGCTTAATTAGTTTTCGCCATATACGCGAAATTGAAACAGCATGGCTCGGCTATCTGGTATAAAATTAGGAAGTCGCAGCATGGCTACTGTCCACGTTACAAGAGTGTAGAGGATGTAGTGACTCGTGCTGTAAAATAAACATAAAAATAGCGCCCCGTTCATGCATTCGCGAATATACACATCTGCCGTCTGGGATATTTATATTCGGACGCAAATAGGTTGATGTACCTCTCGCTGAGACACGCAGACTACCTTTCCTCCTCCGAGAGGCTGAGCCTGCCCACCGTTCGTTTACATTTGCAATCTCGCAATGCAAGTTCAAAAGCAAGGTTACGTTGGGATAGGTTATGGGCGCATATTAACACTCCGCTCTCGGAAATGGTAATCCTCTAGTATTACCCTTTCACGCAACTCGTTAACTCTGATAGAATTACCATCAAAGGTATGCAAATGACAACGGAAGATACATTTAATGCGCGCTGGAACTGCCTCGGATCCACGAACACAGTCGGCGATAATGTAATGGGGTAATTCGGCGTAATGCAGGCTGACCTTTAAATCAAGTTATTCATGAGTTATGGTTCTAATAGGTCTTGTCGAAGAATAACGGCTTTTAGCTCGGGGAAATGGGTATATTAATACCGAGTTGACGTTTTTAGAAGATGCCCCGAATCACGCACTTAAAAGTCACAATGGCAGGAATAAAACCCTTCAACAAAAGGATACTCGACACAGCTCGATAATCCAACTGTCGCTAATCAAGAGCAACTGTACACAGTACGCACGCCTATTGTACTAGTTATCCTTTGTCAACAGTACATTACAGCGATAATATTTTCCTAATATTAGAGCCTATTGTCGCTACTGTAATATTTGTAATATTACAGTAGTACCAACATAACAGTTTAAATTGCAGTGTTATTGACGTAGAACCAAATTATCCAAGGAAACGCTTATACAAGAAGTACTTGCTTTAGATCTTAATTTGCTGCAATAATACAGCTAAGAAGAGCCTATTATCGACACTAATACATGTATAATTCGCTACAGTAGTAGCAACTGTTTAAACATGCAGTGTTGCTGCCATAGAAGCAAAGTATCCAAGCAAACGCTTATGTAAAAGACGTTTGCTTTATACTTGAATTTATTGCAATAGAACAGCTAAACGGGGCCTATTATCGACTCTGTAATACCTGTATTAAAACGCTGCAGTAGTACCAATAGTTTAAGAAACAGTATTACTTACGTAGAACCAAACTATCCAAGCAAATGCGTATACAAAAAGTACTTGCTTTAGATCTTAATTTGCTGCAATATTGCGGTTAAGAAGAAGCCTATTATCGACACTAATTCTTGTATAAGTCGGAATAGTACCAACTGTTTAAAATGTAGTGTTGCTGCCATAGAGACAATGCATCCAAGCAAACGGTTATGTAAATGACGTTTGCATACTTGAATTTCCTGCAATAGAACAGCTAAACGGGGCCTATTATCGACTCTGTAATACCTGTATTAAAACGCTGTAATTTAAAAGACAGTGCTACTTACGTAGAACCAAATTATCCAAGCAAATGCTTATACAAAAAGTACTTGCCTTAGATCTTAATTTGCTGCAATATTACAGCTAGAAGAAGCCTATTATCGACACCGTTATACATGTATAAGTCGTTACAGTAGTAGCAACTGTTTAAACATGCACTGTTGCTGCCATATAAGCAAAGTATCCAAGCAAACGCTTATGTAAAAGACATTTGCTTTATACTTGAATTTCTTGCAATAGAACAGCTAAACGGGGCCTATTATCGACTCTGTAATACCTGCATTAACACGCTACAGTAGTACCAATAGTTCAAAAGACAGTGTTACTTACGTAGAACTAAATTATCTAAGCAAATGCTTATACAGAAATTACTTGCTTTAGATCTTAATTTTCTGCAACAATACAGCTAAGTAGAGCCTATTATCGACGCTGTAATACATGTATAAGTCGTTACAATAGTACCAACTGTATAAAATGCAGCGTTGCTGCCATTGAGGCAATGTGTCCAAGCAAACGCCTACGTAAGAGACATTTGCATTATACTTGTATTTCTTGCAATAGAAGAGCTAAACGGGGCCTATTATCGACTCTGTAATAATACCTGTATTAAAACGCTACAGTAGTACAAATATTTTAAAAGAGGGTTACTTACATAGAATCAAATTATCCCAGCAAACGCTTATACCAGAAGTACTTGCTTTAGAACTTAATTTGCTACAATATTACAGCTAGAAGAAGCCTATTATCGACATCGTTATACATGTATAAGTCGCTACAGTAGGAGCAACTGTTTAAACATGCAGTGTTGCTGCCATATAAGCAAAGTATCCAAGCAAACGCTTACGTAAAAGACATTTGCTTTATACTTGATATTTCCTGCAGAACAGCTAAACGGGGCCTATTATCGACTTTGTAATACCTGTATTAAGATAAAAGTCTTAAGTAGAACCAAATTATCCAAGCAAACGCTTATACAAGAAGTATTTGCTTTAGACCTTAATTTGCTGTAATATTACAGCTAAGAGCCTATTATCGACACTAATACATGTATAAGTCGCTGCAATAATACCAACGGTTTAAAATGCAGTATTGCTGCCATAGAGGCAATGTATCCAAGCAAAAGCTTATGTAAAAGACATTTGCTTTATACTTGAATTTTCTGCGATACTGCAGCTAAACTGAACCTATTATCGACACTATAATACCTATATTAAGTTGCTACAGTAGTACCAACTGTTTATACTGTTACTGACATATAACTAAATTATCCACGCAAAAGCTTGTGCAGAAAACTTTTGCCCTATACTTTAATTTGCTGCAATAGTACTGCTAAACGAAGCCTATTATCGACACATAATACCTGTATTAAGTTACTACACTAGTACCAACTGTTTAAAATGCAGCGTTACTGACGTACAGCCAAATTATCCAACACAGCGTTCTGTTTTACTGAGGCGTGGCCAAAAATAAAAGTGGAGGGGGTTGACTTAAGGAAGCGGCAATACCTACTGCGGTCAAATCTCGGGACTTATTTGAGGTTAACATATTTTTAAACAAATCTCCATTCCCGAAAGTTGCACATATTTAAATTTGACTAAACTGAGCAGCAATTTTCCAGACGTATGTATTGAGCACTTTCAAAATAAATTCCGTAAATTGAATAAATCACTACGGCTTATTCTGTAAAGAGGGAATAGTTGGAATTGTTGGTGGTGTTGTCGCCAAGAAATAAACGAGACAGTAATTATAAAGTAACCACACCGGGAATGCGTTATTTTGTTTTGACTAAAGTAGAGACGTAATAAAATTATTTACGGGGACCAATTATTTATCTAGTCTCACTTCGCTAGAGAACTAATGAAAATATAACTCCCTTCCCTGTTGAACATTGTGTGTTGATAACTAAGACAAATGCACAAACTTTTATTCAAATCTACTTTGCCCGGAATTACACGGTGTTTTAAAATTAACATTGCGTGATTAGTTTTAATAGAGGGAATGGAAAATTATTGTCAATGCGGACCAATTTAAAAAATGCTTGGGAAGGTGACATATTTTTAAAGTCTTAAGAGAGTTAAAGTTAAACGAAGTTAAACACAAACCTCAACTTCCAAGAAAATCAGCAGACCCAGAATAATTCTGCGCCGTACCGTAAGATGTAGTGTTCCACAAGGATACGCTTTAGGGCCCATTCTGTTCATCAGTTACATTAACGTCTTGCTATTTGCTTATAACCAATCCTATGCGCAGTTTTGCTTGCTAAGAGTCACTAAATATCTTGAATTAAATCCAAAATTGCAAAATGTTTCCAATAATATTATGGAAATTGGCGAAGGTGCTGGTGCCAAAAAAAGAAATTAGACCTACATAGTGTCTACTTAAACAATTATGTATCTCCCCGTATAAATAAGACATTTTTTAAGTTTTTTTGGTTTATTTAGTTTTTTTTAGAAATAGTTAATAAAAAAATCTTCAAATATGATAATATGCGATTTATAAATGGCAATAGCAATATTAGTTTGCTCAGATAATAATAATAACAATAACGAACGAACCATAATAACTATGGCCATTTATTTTAGGCATTTATGTATCTAAATATTTATTATTTATTACTTTGAGGATAAAATTTTACCATCTATTTCGATAGAACACGGAACGAGAGCGCACATATTTTATAACTGTTACTTCCAAGCTCGGCACGAAAATTCTCCCTTAATTGGCAGAAAAAAGATATAAAGTGACTGTAGCTGCGCTTTTGCGACGTAAAATATGCAGTACATTTTATTAATTACATGCACACTGGTTTCCAGCGGAATTTATAAATGGAGGACAAAAATTCTTAACTATTTCAGTGGCTTGTTCCGATTATTCCATTTAATTGCTCGACTTCCTTTGCTTAATGAATTCATAAATCTTATTTGGAATTTTATAAGTCTCGAGCTAAACTGCTCGAATAAAGTTAAGTGCATTGCAATTGATCCTAGAATTGAGCGAAATTTTTTAAAAATTAAAACGTAAATTTATTCTTGCAGTATAGACTAACGTAAAGATAAATGTACAGTTCAAATCAATTAACGTAAGGTCTTAAAGCTGTTAACATGCAAATCAACGTTTAATTAATATCATTGGTATGCGAATACTCATGTGTGGTCAAATTGAGAGTGTGTAAGATTGTGAGAGGCATCAACTCTGGTACATGGTATAATGGAGTAAAGTTTCTGCCCTTTTACTATTTGCTCAAGTGTATTGAGATTTTTTTTTGGTTTATAGGCAATTCATTTTTGCACTTTCGTGTTTAATTTAATAAAAAATCGAACATCGTTTCTCTTTAAATTGATATCCTACACATCAGGATATGCAAATGTATGCCTTGATTCATATATTGATATATTAAATGGATATCTTCCACATCAGGATATGCAAATGTATGATTCAAGCCATATTTTGCATATCATGACGTGTAAGATATCAATATCCATATAAATAGACAGTGTTTGATTTTATGATGAAAAATGTGTTACTATCGATAGAAAGAAAAAATAAAATTATTTAATGATTACTGTCTGAATAATTTTCCTTATTATTGTCTGCCTTTTAAATGCCCTAAGTCATATATTTGTATATACATTTGTGTTTAATTTAATATAAAACCGAACATCGTTTCTCTTTAAATTGATATCCTACACATCAGGATATGCAAATGTATGCCTTGATTGATATATTAAATGGATATCTTACACATCAGGATATGCAAATATATGATTCAAGCCATATTTTGCATATCCTGACGTATAAGGTGTGAATATATAAATAGATAATATTTTGTAATGGAAAATTTGTTTCGGTCAAATTACTCAATAATTACTGCCTTCTTGAAGGGGACTAAGAGGTTGAAAAACTCTTAGGAGGATAAATTAAATGTCAGTACGAAAATGGGGATTTATTACAAAATATTTTTGGAAGACTGGTGAACGGAATAATAATTTTCTGCCTGCCTTGAATCATATATTTGCATATCCTGATGTGTAAAATAATTATGTCATTTTCGTTATTATATATTTGCATATCTTGATGTGTAGGATATCAAAGTGGTGGTGATTTAATGCTGTATTAAGTGTCAGGAGTAGGGAAGAAATTAGCCCAAGACCCAAAATAAAATGTCAATATCCTTATACATTGTTCTGAAAGTAGGTCGTAGAAGTGCCTGTAATATTTTTTCGTAAATCATAAGTTCCCAAACTTTTCGGTCCGTTATTAATTCTCACAGGCCAGCACAAAAGCAAGAAATCCGCTCGCTACTCATATCAGATATTTATTAAAGCAATTTTCCCACTTCAGAAAACAAAACCGACAATCATACGATCCTCCTCACAGTATTTCGACATTAATTATCTTTTGTTGAGTTAAAATGCTCGAAAGGCGTTATAGCTTGGTATTGTTCGACCCATCTCTGTCCAATTCTGGACATGAAAGTGAAAACTACCATTACGCCGGGTATGATGAATTATAGTCATTCCCAGAGGAAAGAATGTATTATATGGCCTCTATAATGTCGGTAATAGAGTCGTCATCTTTGACTACTACAATTTTTAAAGAGCGGGCTGGGGAACAATGGAACTTTCCTGGTTTAACTTGATAGGTAATTTAAATGAGGTTAAAACCACAGACCTTTAATATTCTTTAATGTAAACCTTAATATTTAGTTTCAGTTGTTTTGATTTAAAAAAAACAAGATTAGATAGCACCTATTTTCATGATAAATTCTTCCTGATTCTTTCGCAGTATTCATCTGAGAGAAAATGTTGTACAGTTTGCGTATTATTAGAAAATATATCTGGTAAAGCGGCTTTGGACCATTTTTTATAAAAATAGACAGGAAGTAGGGAACAAGGAGTGGCAGCGGAAGATAATGTCAGAATCAAAGATTAGCTTAAAAGAAAGTATAGCCGGAAATAATTTTGGTATGCGGAAATCTACATCGGAAAGATAAAAAGTAAAGAGCGAGATTGTGACGTGTGACAGTTGACAAGTGAAATATTTACATCATTGATGTAAAGTGAAGATTTCTAATTACTTATTTTTTTAATTTATTCTAAAGGGGGAATTGTACAAATATTACAAATAAATGTTGGCATCAATTTTTAATATCTAGTAATGCAACAAGGACTTTAATCTGCCACTGAGTTGCGCTTGCGGATATCAAATTTTCTGTATAACCGCTTGTATCGAAGCCAATTCTGGAATTCCTCAACTTGATTCATTAAGAGTGATTAATACCAAAAATTCCCATTTGGTGCCATCACGAAATATTTAATAAACAAACTGGTATCTGAGAAAGCTCCATTTTGTGTACACTTAACTAGGATAAAGTGTCCTCAATTTTTCATAGGCGACGTCAACGACGCCATAAATATTCCATTGTTTAATTATCCCGCGTAGCTTATACATTGAATTAATTTATTTGTCATGTACCAATTAGTCTTTTTTAATGCCATTAATCAGCCGTGACAAACCACATGAATGAGGGAAAAATGCGTTCAGAAATAAACTCAGTGGTGTGACTGTGTGTGAGTATAATATATAATCTATTTCTTAAACCAACATCCATCAACCACGGTCTATTATTGTCTTATAATGCCTCATTTCCGTCTAGAGAACTGAAAGAAAGCATAGGGCTTAATAATACGTTTTTTATTCAGAGCATTTTGTCTTGAGACGTACCTGAAGGGTTTTGTGCAGCAATGGCACGAAAGTAGAACGTCGTCGATCTAAAAGCTTTTTTAAATATTAATCTTAAATCTAAAATCGGACTTTTTATATTTGGATGAAGGTAAATGTTTGATGTTTGACTCAAAAACAAATAAATATAATAAACGTAAAATTTGGGGCAAATATCTACGCGACAACGATTTATTTTTAGACAAAAGTTCACAAATACATATATACAGGGTGGAGGTTACTTACCTCCGTATAACAAACGTTTTATTAATTCTCAGTTGCCATTACACAGCTCTTACATTGATTTTATACCAGCTGTTGCATTGCTGTTATGGTTGCTTAGAGATATTTCTATGTTTATATGTTTAGTTGTATAAAGATAGTGACAGTTTGTTTTATAGAACTATTTATCTTGTTATAAAACTATTATGTATGAGCAATGTCTACTATGCACTATTATACAACGATTTATTTCGTTATATAGCTATTATATAGCTACAAGTTCTTTTATAGCAGCTGCTATAGAACCTTAAGATTCTTTTGTTTCGATACATGTTAACTTTCCTAAATATACTTTTCAGTAAATTTAATTCTCTTCCATCTTGAGATGTCGTTTATTCTTCTATTTATATGCTGGCTAAATCAGATCCTGAAACACCTATATAAGTATTATAATAGTTCTATAACTAACATTTATATAATAGTTACAGAATAATTATAAAGCACTTTCGGTTCTATAAGAGATCTTTAATGCAATCACTTATTCCTTTAAAACGCCAAATTAATGTATCAGTCTGACAACTCTAATTAACACAGCATTAATTGATAACATAGCGTTAAAGGAGCAATCGATGTGAGTCTTATAATAGTTCTATAACTAACTAATCATTAACATAAGAAAATTTGTTATAACAATAGTAATTAATTTCCGTCTGGACTTGTTTTATATCTCTAACTACACAAGCTGATAAACTACGACAAAGCATTTTTGGTTCTATAAGAGATCTTTAATGCATTCACTAGATTCTATTAAAACACCTTATTAAAGTATCAATCTGACAACTTTTATTAATACAGCATTAATAGATAACACAAAATTAATAAAGCAACTGATATAAGTCTTATAATAGTTCTATAGCCAACATTTATGTAATCGTTAAAAATAAGAAAATCCAATGTGATATCGTAAGAACAATAAATCTCAACAGATATAAGTCTTATAAGAGTTCTATAACCAAAAATTTTCGTTAAAACAAGATAATTCGCATAATTATATAAAGCTGCGTAATAAAGGGAAACCTCTAGAGGACGATAATAAAACTTTTATAAATTGATCGATCTATGTATTTCTCGTGTTCTTATAAGAATAATAATTCACTTCCGACTTGACTTGTTTTTATATCTATAACTACAGAAGCCGATAAACTGTGGCAGAGTAAGTTTAATTCTCTTCCATCTTGAGATGTCGCTTATTCTTCTATTTATACGTTGGCTAAATCAGATCCTGAAATACCTATATAAGTCTTATAATAGTTCTATAACCAACATTTATATAATAGTTACAGAATAATTACAGACGCTGATAAGCTGCAACACAGCACTTTCGGTTCTATAAGAGATCTTTAACTCATTCACTTATTCCATTAGAACACCATATTAATGTATCTGTCTGACAACTCTAATTAATACAGCATTAGTTGATAACACAGCGTTAAAAGAGCAATCGATATAAAATATAAGTCTTATAATAGTTCTATAACTAACTAATCATTAAAATAAGCAAATTTGTTATAAGAATAATATTCATTTCCGTCTTGACTTGTTTTATATCTATAACTACAGAAGCTGATAAAATAAGACAAAGCACTTTTAGTTCTATAATAGATCTTTAACGCATTCATTAGATTACCTTATTAAGGTATCAATCTGACAACTTTTATTAATACAGTATTAATTAGTAACACAAAATTAATGAGGCGACTGATGTAAGTCTTATAATAGTTCTATAACCAACATTTTATGTAATCGTTAAAATAAGAAAATTCGATGTGCCATCGTAAGAACAATAATTTAATCCGGACTTGGATAGTTTTATAAATATAACTACCGAAGCTGACAAGTTGTTACAAAAAACTTTCGGTTCTATAAAAGATCTTTAATGCGTTCACTATATTCCATTAAAACACCATATTAACGTATCTGTATAACATCTCTTAACAATGTAACGTTAATTTATAACACAACATTAAAGGAGCAACCGATATAAGTCTTATAATAGTTCTATAACCAGCATTTTCCGTTAAAACAAGATAATTCGCATAATTATTTGAAGCCGCGTAATAAAGGGAAACCTTTAGAGGACGATAATAAAACTTTTACAAACCGATAATAAAACTTGTAAAATCAGAAGCTGTATTTCGATCTATGTATTTTTCGTGTTCTTATAAGAAGAATAATTCATTTCCGGCTTGTCTAGTTTTTATATCTATAACTACAGAAGCCGATAAACTGCGACAGAGCAATTTCGGTTTTATAAGAGGTCTTTAACGCTTTCGCTAAATGCCATTACCACACCTTAATAATGTATTTGTCTGACAATTTTTATTAATGCAGCATTAATTGGTAACACGACATTAATGAAGCAACCGATGTATGTCTTGTAATAGTTCTATAACCAACATTTAGGTAATCGTTAAAATAAGAAAATACGATGTATTTTTTGTATTAATCATAAGAACAATAATTCCATCCCGACTTGGATAGTTTTATAAATAAGAAAATTCGCATAGTTATTTGAAGCCAAGTAATATAGGGAATATTTTAGAAGACGATAATAAAACTTTTATAAGCCGGTTCTATAATATTGCGAAAACGTTGTTGTGCCGTTTTATATCGCCAATATAAGAGCCAATATGTTCAAAATATAGTCTTTTAACTTAACATAAAGTATAACTGTTCCATCTTATCTCTAGGTGAAATATTTTAATTTTAAAATTATTTTATTATAAGTCCTCCTGGTAAGGTCTTGCTATTATAAACTGGACCACCCTGTATGTTGGTCAATATAATGTTTTCACGACTTTCAATAGTTATGCGAATTTTATTATTTTAACGATTACATAAGTCTTAGTTATAGAATTATTAAAAGACTTGAGTTTTATAAAGTTTATAGTAAAGGACTAAAAGTTCTATAACATAGTAAATGCTACTCTTATGTAACTTTATAGTACACCTTTCGGTATCAATCAAGTAACTTAACGACATTAGAAAAAGTCATTAAAAATATATTTTCTTATAAAATAAACAGTATCAGAAATATATTCATTGTTTACTTGTTGAGCGCCAAACTTTTTAAATAATTTTTATAACCACAGTGTTGTTTACACCGGATTTTTACTAAGTATTTGCAATAATTTATTACATTGTTATTTATCATAATTTAGACGAGTTCAAGAGAACGATAAAATAATTATTATAAATGGAAAAGAATTATCTGAGCTTGATAACAATAATTATTAAAATCAATTAATTGGTTCTGTTGACGTGTAGCTTTGTAACAATTTCAACTGGCTGCATAATATGCAACGTTAAAGGATATTTCGCTACTTTGTAGTAACGAAAGCAATCTCCACAAGTTGTTGGAGCATTCTTACACATATGCAACATTGTGAACCATTATCGCAAACTCGGAAAGTCACTTTAACTTTCAGCTGGAGCTGAAATATTCAGCGTTATCACTTGCAGTAACGCAGAACGCCGGAAAAGAAAAATTAGTCGATCCCATTGTAAGGAATTCTGTTACGAGTACAATTAGTATTAAATATCCCACCAATAAGCGAAAGCCTGTTAAGGTGTCCTCAGGCCATGAAGAATTACCATTCCTTATCTCAGATTATATCTGATGTATCATTTGTCAAAATTCGTGTAAGCCAACGTCTTCTTTATCTATACATACGACTTGAAATTAGAGAAACTTACGAAAGGCCCTCTAAATTTAATTTACCACGATGCAGTGCCGGCCCCAGATGCTTTGCTTTGATTACACAATAATTTAGTATTTTATTCATTGGTCACATCATGGAGACATTTTTTGAATTTTAATTGACATAATGGCTGTCACAAGTAGATATATCACAAAACTTAAATCGAACTGGATTTAAAAGTCGTTTAGGTGATGAAAAAGATGGGCATGTATATTCTTTCTACAGCCACCCACTCACCTCAAACATGGCCCTGAGTCGATTGGATGTGACACGAAGTATGATACAAAAATAAATCATGGTTCTGTCGTTCCTAAATTACATAACATGCTGTACCCTCCGCTATGACAACCGGGGAGAAACATATACAAGCTCTAATAATTTATGGAGGGAACGATTATGAATAACTTAAAAGATTAAATGAATTGTAAACAATTTATTAGAGATCATAGTGCTCTAAACAAGTGAACGACCGAAAATTTTGTGTACACATTTTGTGCCCTCTAATATCCAATAAAGGCGGAACGGCAGAACGGGTCGTTTGTGATACTTCAGCCTGAGATAATCCCAAAAGTTACTTAAAAGATAAATTGATGTAAACAGCGAGGCATCTGCCCCGCTGCTTTTTTAAAATGGATTTATCATGTAAGGCTGTTACATATACACCATATAAAGAATAACTATAATGTGCTTTCGGGGAGTTCTCGCAAGGCGAAGGTGACCCAAAGTACTGATCGTTAAACATAACTGTTTTAGAACACGTGACTAATACCTAAAGATCTGCGATAGAAACATTTTCGTTACTACTTAGATTGCTACCAAAAGATGTTTAATAAAGTTATATAAGAGTAGCGGCTACTATGTTATAGAACTTTGAGTCCTTTAACTTTGTATAGCTTCAATAGTCTTATAATAGTTCTATAAGCATAATTATGTACAGCCGTGTAATATCAGGATTCTTTAAAATACGATAATAAAATATTTAAAACCAGAAGGACTTTTGGTTCTATAAAAGATCCTTAACGCATTCACTAGATCCCATTAAAACACCTTAAAAATATATGTCTGACGATGTAAGTCTTATAATAGTTCTATAACCAACATTCATGTAATCGTTACAATAAGAAAAATTAATGCAATTACTTGAAGCCAGAATCTTTAAAAGACGATAATAAAACTTTTAAGATCAGAAGCTGAATTCATTTTCGACTTGGTGTATAATAAAGTTATATAAGAGTATTATTTTGTAGCTAGTTCTTTAATGTAAACTTTATATAACTCAAGAACTCCAAAGATGTTATAATAATAAATAATAATATAATAAGCAAACTAGTTATATAAGAGTGATATAACTTTAACTAACGTGTCTCTGATACTTATTGCTTCGCTACTTTGGGCTTTATAGCGCTGTTAAAATGGTGTCGGTAATTGATTCTCTTTTCTTGCTCTATAAGCGGTTTATAAGGGTAATAGCATCAATTCCAGCTTGTATTACGCCATTTGCGGTAACAGGGCTGTTACTCTTATAAAACAAAACTGTTTAAACAATTTAAAATCTGTGAATCTACTTGCAAAAGCGCAGTTGTCCTGATTCATCCCCCAGTGTGTGTTTTAAAGCTTTGTTTGTTATCTTTACCTAGCTGTGAGCTGGTGTGTAGTTTATTTTAACAAATTTCTTCTCTTGTGACGTATTTTTAGGTATTATCATAGGCGACTTACCTCACCACAGATTACCTTCGAATAACAGATATTTAGGAAGGGAAGTTTATACAGACTTATCAGGTTCCATGAATTATACGCGGAGCTAGTCTTTTAGGATAACAAGGTGGTGGTGACTTCCGGCAAGACCGGAAATAAAAACAAACAGCCAAAGTGACAATTTTTGTTTCAAATAATAAACCCAGAAACTAAAATGTTGCCAACAAATATTTGGAGAAATGCAAGAATTTATTCGCGGAGATGTTATTTTTAAAAGACCGTGTCTGGTGAATATGTTACAAATACTTTTTCAGGATCTGTGTCGGGAAGTTTATATTTAAACCAATATTTTTACTTATTTCAGTTGACGCCATCAGCTAGGCTGTTATTAAAATATGAACAAATCAGGGGTCGGGAATTTTGTTAAGTGCCGGCGGACGTCGCCGTGTCACTCGATACTAAGAGGAATAAAAAAAACATTAAATGTAGGCGTCACAGGCACCTCAAGAAATTCGAGACTAATTTGATTATGTAAATACGTTTCCTCATTCATTTAGTTCTTCCATTTATCTCGTAGCCTGTTTTAAAATATTTCACCGTGAGAGAACAAGACGAAAGGTACCTTATGTTAAGTTAAAGTACTATCTTGAACATATTGGCGATATAAAACCACACGGGAACGTTATAGAATCGGTTTATAAAAGTTTTATTATCGTCTTCTAAGGGTTTCCCTTTGTTACGAAGCGTCAAATAATGCGAATTTTCTTATAACGACAAATGTTGGTTATAGAACTATTATAAGACTGATACGATTGCGTTAAAGATCCCTTATAGAACCGAAAGTGCTCTGTCGCAGCTTCAGTAATTATTCTGTAACTATTACATAAATGTTAGTTATAGAACTATTATAAGACTTATATCTATTGCTCACTTAATGTTGTATTATTAATAAATATTGTACTGAGGAGAGTTGTCTTACAGGTACATTATTAAGGCACTTTAATGAATCTAGTGAATGTATTAAAAGATCTTTAATGCATTCACTAGATTCCATTAAAGCACTGTAACGCAACATATAAGTCTTATAGTAGTTCTATAACCAATATTTCTGTACCCGTTAAAAGAAAGTTCATGCAATTACTTGAAGCTGGGTAATATCCTGAAAAAGAAAAAGAATAATGCATTTACGACTTGGATAGTTTTATAAATATAACTAGCAAAAGTGACAGGGAACCTTTAGTTCTATAAAGAATTTGTATTGTATTCACTAGATTCCATTAAAACACCTTAATAGTGTATATATCTAACAACTCTTATCAATACAGCAATTACTTGAAGTCGAGTAATGTCTGGAATCTTTAAAAGACCATAATAAAACTTTTAAAATCGGAATTTCTAATTTGACCAACGTATTTCTTGTGTTACCATGAGAACAATAATTCATTTTCGGCTTGTTTATAATAAAATTACAGCTGTACAGAGTAGCGGTTACTGTTATAGTTAGTTCTTTATTGTAACCTTTATATAACTCAGCAATTCCGGAGTTGGCAACCACCATAAAATTTACTTTTATCCCCAAATTTGATGGGTTATGTTTTTGTCAGTACAGAAATTTTGGTTGCTGTTCATGTTAAAATTGAATCGTAATAAACTGGTTATATAAGGGTGATATAACTAAAACCAATATATCTGTTACTTATTGTTCTGCAGTTTTAAGGTATAGGGCGCTGTTAAAGAGAGATTTCGGTTACCTTTATCTGATTTCTGATTTAAGTTCTTATTTATGATGATTTTCTTGTATTTTATAATTTCTGTTATCACATCATGCAGTATGTTATCAAATCGTACATCTTAAATTGGTGTATATTTAGATAAATGCAACTGACATTTCAATGCGTAGATAAACATACACAAAAATGGTTTTAAATGTAAACAAGAATTTAAGCCATCTGTCCTTGACGTGATATATATTTATTTCGATGGTACCGTAACCAATATAATTTATGACAAGGTTCTGTCACCTAAAAGATACCATATTAATCACGTAGCTATTACCAAAGATCATTGTAGGGTATGAATAATCTTTGCTATTACACTAAAAGTATGTTTATTTATCGAAATATTTTATTGCTTCTGGTGTGGGGTGAAACCATCGAAAATTTCGGGGGCGCAAACCCTTCCGCATACAAATCTGCCTCGAAATTATTAAAAGCAAAAACAACATTAACATCGCTCGGGGTCCTGTTATCATTCTTTATTCCCTTTTGAATAAATTCTATTATTTTCGCAATGTTTTTAGAATAGAAGCGTCTCAAAGAAAGCGAATTGCTTATGAATTCTTTAAAGGTTGTTCAGGTAACAATTCCCATGGTATCGTAAACATGATCTCGTACGGTATGATTCCCCTTATGGTACAAACGGGACGACATAACGCAATAAGAACAGAGTCATCGACCCAGAACCTGTAGCGTATCTCGAAGAAGTGCAGGGATGACAGGCCGCCCTAGTAGAGAATTAATTATTGTTGTTTTATATAATCGGGTTATTTGTATAATGAAATGGTAGTGCGTTAATTTGAATACGTTTAAAATAAATTAGTCCTTATTAATCAACCGGAATTATTACCACAACCGCATCTATCACCAAGCTGAAGGATTCGACCCCCTTGTAGAATTAGAACCCCCGGATCTAACACTGATTATTTATATTAAGTAATGTTAAGTTAACTTCTCGTATTATGTCCATAGTTAATAAATCGAAAAAAATTATAATTTACCATCAAATTAACTTCCATCACCTCTGATCCATCGTTTCAAAAAGTAAATGGCTCAGAGCTACCCCATATTTTTCAAAATAATAATGGAATATTGAATTCAGTTTTCGCACTCACGAGTCACGACACTCTTGTAGTGTAAAGGGTCAGTTTTTGTGCAGTACCATTCGATAAAAAAAAGAAAAGAATAATAATTCCATTAAGAACGTTTTAAATAAAAATTGCATCAATTATTTGATGGGTATATCTTCTGTAAATAAAAACATTTGCTGGATTTAATTCATTGGTTTTCTCGGTTCGGAAGCAATCGGCGAAATTTCACGTGGAAAAGTTTAAGTTCATCGTAAATAGTATAAACTGTTTGTTTTGAAAAGGCTCCGTTTATTTGCACGAGCTGTCGGTAAATCAATTAGGAAGCGCGGCCTTTATTATCAGCATCACAGTCTAGTTGTGAGATTTAACTAAACACAGGAATTTACTGAAAGACAAGATATTTTATTTAATGCGTGTACCTAGCAGATTTAAATTTATTTCCCGGAATTAACTGAACTTAATTCGAAAGATTTACTTGGGGAGGAATATTTGTTATTCAAATTTATTGCCTTATCTAACTAGTAGAAGTTATTTATCGCCCACATTTCTGATTTGTTTCATCTGAACTCCTAACAATAATGACACATTGTTTAAATATTTGCATTATTTAATGTCCAATAACATTTTACCAGTCATCAACCAAGAAATTGTTCCGTTGTTCCGCAAGGATATAACCTAAGCCCGTTGCTTTTTCTATCCATGTAAACATGACTTTTAGCTGTTACAATCCCAAGCCAGACACGACTACCAAGCAGCCTTGGTTAAGTACTGAATGAGGTACCGAGTCAAGGATACATTAATGAGTATTTCATTGATTAGGGCTGTTTGCATTCCACATCCTTTGGTCAGTGCGTAGGTAGATAATTCGCCTTCAAATCGTCAGATTTGTAAGTTTAAGTGACATAATACAAGATGGAAATAATGCTGTTACTCTTATAAATCTCTTATAGAACTTGAAAAAAAATCATATATACATAACCCACACCACTCTTTAACACCGCTATATACCTTAAAGTTGCAACGCGAATAACAGAAACAGGTTATAGTTGTATCATTCTTTTATATAACCATTATAAAACTTGTTTATAATTGTTTTATTAATATTCCTTTTAATTTAAAAGGTTTCTAATACGTTCGATATTCGGTGAGTTATATAAATGTTACATTAAGAAACTGAAAGTTCTATAGCACGATAAATGTTGCTCTTATATAGCCATTATGTACTATTTAATTATGTATTTAATTACTGTAAGTTTTATAACGTGGTTATGAAAATACCTCGCCATTATAATAGAACAGTTATATAATGTGATTATATACCTTCTACAAAAATCTTGTTGTTTATAATTATTGGTCGTCAAATTTTGCCGGATCTTTTGTTTTACAAATCATATCCTTTAAGTTTGGTGGCAAATTTTCTGACTGATCACTTAAAAGTAACAAAAGTTTTATAATATTTGTAGAGTGATATTACGGTTACGCTAAAAAACTGAAATTTCTATAACACGGTAACTATTACTCCATTGTAACCATTTAATTATTTCTTTATTTAATTATTATAAGTTTTATAACGTAGTTAAGAAAATATTTCTCCATTACTATAAAACAGTGATATAACATAATTATATACCTCTAAAGAAACCCCAGTTGCTTGTAATTGCTTCATTAATATGTCTATAACTTCAAAAGTTTTCTAATGCACATGCGCAAATTAATGTTTGTCTAGCACTTGAATCTCACTTTGTATAGGCCGCCATATTTTGGCTGATCTTTTGTTTTACAAAACAACCTGTAAGTTTTCTGTATAACTGTTTTTAATAGTGGTTACCGATGTTACTAATCTGATCGGTTAAAATGAGCAAAAGTTTTATAATAGATTTGTAGTTCTTGAGTTCTATAAAGGTTACACTAAAAAACTGGAAGTTTTATAACGGAGCAATTTCTTTCTACATATGTAATTTATATACTTTTGGAAAGTTTTATAAGGTAGTTATGAAAATATTTATATCGCCATCGCTATAAAATAGTTACATAACTTGATTATATACCCTCTATAAAACTTCTAGTATCTTTCTTGAAGAGTCACCAATTTTTTTTGTTATTAACAACTGAGTCTAATTCTTCAGCAATAGGCAGTAGTCCATGCGTATCCTCGACCATTTTGATTGTGTATTTATGTAAGTAGCACTTGCGGAAATAAATTGCAGGCGGGTACATGCTTATTAATACCATTAAACAAGGTGATATTTCAACGTGTCATTAGATAATTATTATTACATACCATTACAGCGGACTTCTCTTTATATGTTTAGATACGAATTATATATTATATCTATCGAACAAATTGGTTTACCAACGATGCGGATCAGTGATTAAACGTTTATGCAGGCATCATTTGCTTCGACAAGGTGTTAACATCTTGTACGGCAGCGAAACTGTTCACATTGGGAAAATTTGGATTGGATAGTCAGATTGATGACTGCCAAGACAAATTTGTTTTCAATGATCTGGTACCGCTTTTTCACTTAATCCAGAGTGCCGCCACTGTTTTGTTACATATTAAAACGGATTTACAGCCGGTGTTTTGTGCGCTAATATACGATGCATGGACACTAGAATCATGTACAGGAAAGGCGAGCGTCTCTTATGTGCTGATGGAATGCAGTGCCTCACCAATGGTGCTCCCTATCGAATTCCAGTGGGGTCCTAGCTATGTCGTTTATATTGCCTCTTATGCAAGCTGTAATTTTCAGTTGACAATGAGCCAAATTTAGTGAAAAACACTAGATCAAATATTGGAAAAAGTACACCAGCTTTATCAAAAATGTGTCCAAACCAATCACCTAAGAAGACAATCCAAATACAATTCATATTTCTAATAGAGCCCCGCATTCCCAATATCTTTACATTCACAAAGACAGCATATTGACTTAACAGGTACTTAAAATTAAGCGTTTAAGCAGGTAAACTGAGAAGTGTCAAATATCTGGAGGTGTCAGTGTCATTACGCCTTTTAAGAGTAAGAGCGATATTAAACCGTTCCCTTCCGAGAACGGTAAAAATGACACTGTGTGGGGTCCGTAACATTTTGATTACGGACTAAAAAAACTCCGGTTTTACCAAAAGGTAACGGACTGTCCAATTAGACCTATGTTGGGTAAGGTTGTACTCAAGAGTTAACGCAATGGCTACTCTCTTTAGTATTCGTTTTAAATAGGCTCATTTGGATGGTTTGATGGGAAAGTTTGCAGAAGAAAGAAATAAAATTGACTGAAAGTTAAAGATTTCGGGAAATAGTAGTCAGGCAGGGTTTCGGGGTAGAGAAAATTGAAAAAATTATAGAAATAAAGCTGCCAGCCCCTGCGGGGCTGTTCGTTCCGATTCCTAGATCCTAGATTTTAATAAATATAGAAGAATAGAAGAAAAAAATAATAGAAAAATAGAAGAATAAAAGATATATAGAAGAAAGAAGAACATAGAAGAAATAGAAGAGTCAAAGAAATAGAAGAATAGAAGAAATAGAAGATAGATAGAAAAAAGAAGAACATAGAAGAAATAGAAGAATCAAAGAAATAGAAGATATATATATACACTGTTGGCAAGAATCGACTTTGGAAGACGAAATCTGTAATGCAACTAAGAGAGAAGGTACATAGGGGCAAAGCCTTCAGTTAACAAGAGATGCCTAACCATTCCTACACTCCTACTAAAGAGGGGATGTGCGTATAGCGCGCTCGACGACATCGTTTCAGCCGACCTAGCCGTGCCACAGGGCCCACAGGTGACCTGTGCCGCGACACCGCGGCCGCTCGACACATTCGCCCGATTCCGTCGTCCCCTTCGACCGCGTGTTGTAAAGAATGGAAGGTGGGAGTTAGGGGATAGCGCGTTGTCTGTTTAACTTGTAAATGCTTTAAGTTATCTCCGTCTGATGCATTTATATCGGCTTCCAAGATTAAACGTTATCAATAGTGTATATATAGAAGAATAGAAGAAAATGATAGAAGAATAGAAGAAATAGAAGATAGATAGAAGAAAGAAGAACATAGAGGAAATAGAAAAATCAAAGAAATAGAAGAATAGAAGATACATATATATAGAAGAATAGAAGAAAATAATAGAGAAATAGAAGAAAGAAGAACATAGAAGAAATAGAAGAATCAAAGAAATAGAAGAATAGAAGATATATATAGAAGAAAATGATAGAAGAAATAGAAGAATAGAACATGTATATAGAAGAATAGAAGAAAATGATAGAAAAATAGAAGAATAGAAGTTAGATAAAAGAAAGAAGAACATAAAAGAAATAGAAGAATAGAAGATATATATATAGAAGAATAGAAGAAAAAGATAGAAGAATAGAAGAAATAGAAGATAGATAGAAGAAAGAAGAACATAGAAGAAATAGAAAAATCAAAGAAATAGAAGAATAGAAGATATATATATAGAAGAATAGAAGAAAATAATAGAGAAATAGAAGAATAGAAGAAATAGAAGATAGATAGAAGAAAGGAGAACATAGAAGAAATAGAAGAATCAAAGAAATAGAAGAATAGAATATATATATTGAAGAATAGAAGAAAATGATAGAAGAAAGAAGAATAGAATATATATATTGAAGAATAGAAGAAAATGATAGAAGAAAGAAGAATAGAAGATATATATAGAAGAATAGAAGAAAATTATAGAAAAATAGAATAGAAGATAGATAGAAGAAAGAAGAACATAGAAGAAATAGAAGAATCAAAGAAATCATATAGATCAGATAGATAGAAGAAAGAAGAACATAGAAGAAATAGAAGAATCAAAGAAATAGAAGAATAGAATATATATTTAGAAAAAAAGTTAGAAGAATAGAAGAAATAGAAGATAGATAGAAGAAAGATGAACATAGAAGAAATAGAAAAATCAAAGAAATAGAAGAATAGAAGATATATATAGAAGAATAGAAGAAAATAATAGAGAAATAGAAGAATAGAAGAAATAGAAGATAGATAAAAGAAAGAAGAACATAGAAGAAATAGAAGAATCAAAGAAATAGAAGAATAGAAGATATATATAGAAGAATAGAAGAAAATGATAGAAAAATAGAAGAATAGAAGATAGATAGAAGAAAGAAGAACATAGAAGAAATAGAAGAATCAAAGAAATAGAAAATATATATATATATAGAAGAATAGAAGAAAATAATAGAGAAATAGACGAATAGAAGAAATAGAAGATAGATAGAAGAAAGAAGAACATAAAAGAAATAGAAGAATCAAATAAATAGAAGAATAGAAGATATATATAGAAGAATAGAAGAAAATGATAGAAGAAATAGAAGAATAGAAGATATATATATAGAAGAATAGAAGAAAATTATAGAAAAATAGAAGAATAGAAGATAGATAGAAGAAAGAACATAGAAGAAATAGAAGAATCAAAGAAATAGAAGAATAGAAGATATATAGAAGAATAGAAGAAAATGATAGGAAAATAGAAGAATAGAAGAAAGAAGAACATAGAAGAAATAGAAGATAAATAAAGCTTTGACACTATTTTAACCAAAGCTTTCCTAACAGCTGATGGCCGTAAAGATTCGATAGTGTGGCCACCAAAGTCTCCTGATCCAACCTCATTGAATTACTTTGCGTCGGAAAACAAAACTACGCTAGTTGGCCATCACGAACTGAAACACTCATATTTACCAGACATAACGAAAAGGCCTCCCCTGTACATGTGTCACGAACTCGTTACCATAAAGTTAATGCACTGTAATATATAAACTTTTTTCAGATTCATTCCCATGCTGAATGCAAGAAACGACTTATCTTTTCGACGGCGCAGCTCTGTATTGGCTTTAATCTGCCTTTTGATGAAAGAATCTGTCGCATATTTTATTCGTATAATTAATTTTAAAAAAGCCGGTCATGAATAATAATAAATAATAATCTTACGTGAAATGTGAAAGTGGTGCAAGTACGTACAGGGAAGGTGACAAAATGGTTTCAAAGGCGAGTGGGTTTGTCTTAATTTTCTAATGTCACACGGATGGAACCAAAGATGGAAATTGATTTATCACCGACTGTTTCCAGAAGAATAGCGTCATAATTTAGCTTAGACTTAATCCTATTTGATCAATCTACTGGTTTATTCAAACTAATTTTAAAGCTTACGCAACATGCGTACATTTTTCAATTTGTGGCCAAATAAGAGTTTCCGACTCTAGCAGCTTATTTTATTGGTTCTGCGGTCTTTACATCTCTGGAAGCCGTAGAATCGAAAGAGCTTAATGAAACGAAATACTTACGTTACCGTAATTGCAATAACTACTGTTCTTACCGTAGCAAACTCAAGAACCTGACCCCGAGAAACTTTTGTTCAGAAACAACTGAAAAGTGACCCGAAACGAAAATTAGATACACTCAGTCAAAATACAAGTGCCACTCGAAAATGTCGCTACAAGAACCACTTCGGCGACAGCGAATGCGGTACGCATATCATTTTACTTCACTCGAAATTCACATCGCATGCAGGGGATAAGATTTCGTTTTATAGTTTTGGCGCCGCTGCATGGTTAATATTATATTGTTCTCGAATCGATTATCTTGTTGTTGCAGTAATGGGAAACAAATAATATTTACCTTTACGATATGAATATGATTGTGTTTACCTGCTTCAAATGATAATCACAGAAATTTACATGCGCATGAGGTAACGCAGGTAATTCTACGCCATCCTTTTGAAATTATTTTCTATCAATATTGCCGATTAAACATACTAAGTGATTACTGGTCTTCCGACCTACTATTCCGACTCAGTTCCCAACGTGTGACACCGGACATGTGTAGTTAATTACATAGATCATATTACGAGAGTAAAGCACAAGCAAGGGGCCTTGCAGCCACCGCTCAGTCTACGGTCCGACCGGAATTCACTTATACGCAGGCAACAAATGCAGAAGAGATCACTACATCACTGCATCGAAGTCAGTCATCACCCGGCTCTCACGCTGAACCGCTCTGCACCTGCAATTCAATTCAATATTACATTAAATTTTAACAAAGACTGTATCCAGCAATTACCATGGATTAAAAATGAGAAACGAATAAAACGGCGATAAAAACTGATTCCTGTATATTTTGTGTATTCAGTGTATTGAGATTCGCTGACATTGTTGCATTTAAATTGAATTCCCAGCAGACGTTAGACGTCCAAGCTAAACGTACATGATTTGCATAATTATTTGTTTTCCTACAGAACCGGACGATGAAAGCGCGTGTCGGGCTCGGATCTAATAACCATCGATGAGTCACCGAAGTCTATATAAGAGCAATGCATACGACAAAAAGTCAGTCTGCAATTCACGAACGGACCATAAGTGGGTGGAAATATTGGCAGACGTTGAACATAACCGCTCACAGCCTACTTCCAAGAGTGGCTGAGGTGCTCTCGCTGTCGCGGTTCTTGATCTGGGATACGCTACTTATCGCTTGATATGTCATATGTCTACCTATCTTGTGTCAACATAGAGGTCAACATTTTGTAGCTACTAGTCATTGAGTGAAGGATATGGAAGGATTCTTGGTCATATAATTAAATTTAAAAATGTTTTTCGACGTCTCGGTTTGTTTATTAACCATCCTCAGGGATTATTTTAGTAGAGAAAATCTATTTAATAAAACATAAATATCTTTTAAAATAATCTCTAAATCAACCAAAATGTCAGAAAATCAAGTGTAAGTAACTTATAAATTATATGTGATATAATTACGTAATTATATGTTCTATGTGACGTAATTTAATTATATGTGAAGTAATTTGATTAATAATAATAATAATTACAATTATTTAGTGATAGATGTATGTGGTGTCCAGTTTAAAGGCAGGCTCTATAACTTGATTGTGAATGGGTCATTTGAATTGTGATTTGTAATAAAATTATCTGTGATATGATATGAGACAAAATATAGTATGTGAATTATGATTGTAATATATGTTATTTATAATGTGTGTGACATAATTTGATTATATGTGAAGTATTTAGTAATATAATTATTTTATATTAGTATGTGTGATATATATAGGTGATATTATTCTGTGATTGTTATTATTTATTGAGAGATGAAAATGATATCCAATTTAAGAGCAGTTGTGGCTTGATCAGTTGAATGTTGTGACTTGGACAATTGTGACTAGATCATTTAAATTATATGATTATATAAACTTATCTGTGATAATAATGTGGGGCATAATATGTGAATTATAATTGTAACATTATGTTATTTATAACATAATTGTTGTATATGTGATATTATGATATGAAACGTAATTTAATTTGTGAAGTAATTCAGAGAGATGAAAGTGATATCCAGTTTAAGGGCAGTTGTTACTCTATGACTTGATTAATTGAAGGTTGTGACTTGAATAATTGCGACAGGTTTATTTGAATTGTGACTTTCAATATAATTATCTGCGATATTATGAGACATAATATATGTGAATTAGGATTGTAATATATGTTACTTATAATATATGTAATTGTAAGCGATATATGTCACGTAATTTAATCACATGTGAAATAATTAATAGTATAATTATATTCGCATATGGGACATATTATATGTGATATTATTATGATGTGTGACGCAATTTCATTATATGTGAATTAATGTGTGATCATTTTTAGTTATTGAAAGATGAAAATGGTATCCAGTTTGCGAGTAGTTGTGGTTTTGGGGCTTGATCAGTTGAATATTGTGGTTTGGATTGTGACTGGGACGTTTAGATTATGTGACTTTAACAAAATTATCTGTGACAGATTATGGGACAAAATTTAATAGTTGTGTGAATTTTATTATATGTGAAGTAATTAATAATATAATTATTTTTTATATGTGACATGGTATAGATGATGTTATTGTGTGGTCATTATTATTTATTGAGAGATGTAAGATATTATATGTGAAGGAATTAATATTATAATTGGCATTTTATTATATGTTGCATATTATATGTGATATTATGTGCGGTCATTATTGTTTGTGACCCTATGACTTGATCAGTTGAATGTTGTGACTTAAATTGGTCGGTTGAATTATGTGACTTTTAATAAAATTATCTGTGATATAATATTGGAAAAAATTTGTGATTTGTGATTGTAATATATTACTTATCATATATTTATAAAGTTTCCAAGGACCACACTATATGTTAAGATGAAAATTTCATAAAAATTATTAGGCACAGAACCGCCCAGTACATTACCTCAAATTTATTAGCTTGGCCAAACACGAGAACATGAAATTAAATATACATTTTATCAAAGCCGATTACAAAAAGATTTTCTGTAATGGCAACTGGAATGATTAACGATTCTCCTATAATTCTGTCAATTTGAGCACGAATGGGTGTTGCGTTGGAAACAATCGGAACGTATGACGACTGATTTCCGGGCATAACAAGCGAACAGCCGAAATTGCCGAAATTAGTTGGGAAAACCGTTAAACACGTTTTTAAAGAATTTTGATGAGTTAAAAATTCTTTCTCAAATTTTTATGTGACGTTTGGAAATTGAAAAAAGTTCAATTGAAAGAAAATATGTTCGCAGGCAAAATATTTGGACCTTTCTCAAATTGATTTGATAGTGAACATAATCAATTGTTTCACTCCAGATTTTTTTATACCTAGTTGACACTTTGTAACATTGCATCCTTTCCAAAACCTCATAAAAAAGGGCTGAAGAACTGAAGAGACACTTCTGTAATTACTCTACGGAGGACTGTGCATATCGAATCTGTAAGATAATTATAAGTGATACCTTACAATGCTGCCCATTAGCAGAGGCATTGTTGAACGGCAAAAATGACAGCTTTAGAGGGATTCTTTACGTTTGAACGGCAAACCTTGTATGAAAATTATTCCGGCGCCACGGCATTACAGGACAATTCAAACAACCTGTTCCAGTTTTTGTGTGCTATAAATTGGTTTCTCGGTAGGGGTTTTACGACCAAAATAATAAATTCCAAGTTGACTTTTCCTTTACAGTTTCAAATGATCAAACAGAATAAAATAATAAGCTTTACCTTCACCACAGTCAAGAGTATTTTATGTATTTACAAGTTGTAAGAGGGATATAGGAGGAGCATATTGTGAGCCGAAAGCGAACAAAAAACGCCTTAATTTATTTTCAGCTTCATACAAATCTAACTTATTCGGTGAACCTTTTTTGTCTTAAGGACTCGATAATTCGTGCATTTTTTCCTCAATTATTAAAGCTTGTAGCTGCCAAAAATATCGAATTTAACTTAAATATTCAGTCCCAAAAATCGTTTGCTAGCAGCAGTTTATCTGGCACGAAGGACCAAAATAATTATTTGTGATTTAATGGAAGATTTGCATTAGTACTTGCGATTCTGTGAGTTTAAAGTAAAATATTTGATATAACAGTTTCTACTTTTATATTGTTACTACAACTTATACGTTTACGCTACTGCCTTGTTAATTTCGAGTTAATCTGCTGGAACGCATAGCATAAAATAATTACAAATCATCAGAAACGAGTTTCTTCCATTGTTCCCCGATGAAAGAAACATATAATTTAAAATAAAAATACCTTTTACATTCAATAATAAGGCAGAGGCGATAAACCTTAATAATATGTCCGTATAATTGTGATAAAGGAGCCTGTTTAATTTTAGAAAATTTAATTTCGTTATTCCTGTTGCACAAAAGACGTAAAAGTTCAGATAAGGAAGGCATTTAAATAAGAAAACCACAGAGCAGAAATGTTTATATGAGGTTCTCATTAGAAACCATTTCTCGGCGGACCAAAAATGCTCTTACATAATAATAATTATTCGACTACAGTGTGCTTTGTTCGCGCAGCAAGAACACATAAACATTCCGGAGCATATTAACCGGAGACAGTTAAATTTCTAAAATTAGTAAAGATCCTTCTCTGCTTCCAAGTTTATAAACTATAACAAGAATATTATCCGCAGTCGGCGACATATTTATTAAATAAAATAACAATCACAAATAAAATTTACTGAATTGGAAGAGTGATTTGGTGAAAGATGAAAGTGATTTATTTTAAAGAGTAGTTGTGACAGGGCCAATTGAATTATGTGACTTATAATAAAATGATCTGTGATATTGTGACATGTGACATAATTATATGTGATTTATTATAATACAATTATATGTGGCATAAACGAAATTTACTACTCGGGATATGTCAACCGTTGAAAATTTCAAGGTTGCTTATATTATATAATTATTGTATATGACTTATAACTAGGAAATATTATATGTGATACTGAAAATCCTTATTATAAAGCAACAGTAACAATGAAAGTGATATCCAATTGAAGGGCAGTTGTGACTGTTAACTTGATCAGTTGAATGTAGTGACTTTGTTACAGGGCTATTTAAATTTCGTGACTTCTATTAAAATTATCTGTGATATTATGATATGTGATGTAATATGTGAACTATGATTCCAATATATGTTATGTATAATTTAATTATAGGTAATGGTATCACGTAATAAAATTATATGTGAAGTAATTAATAATATAATTATGGTATATTAGTATATCCGTTATATTGTACTATCATTATTATTTATTGAGAGATGAAAGTATTATCCAGTTTAAGAGCAGTTGTGGCTCTATTAGTTGATCAGTTGAATGTTTTGACTTGGATAATTATGACCGAGTCTTTGAAATATGACTTCTAATAAAATTATCTGTGATATTATGATATGTGATATAATATGTGAACTATAATTCCAATATATGTTACGAATAATATAATTATATGTGATATGATATATCACGTAATAAAATTATATGTGAAGTAATTAATAATATAATTATGGTATATTAGTATATCCGTTATATTGTACGGTCATTATTATTTATTGAGAGATGAAAGTATTATCCAGTTTAAGAGCAGTTGTGGCTCTATTAGTTGATCAAATTGAATGTTTTGATTTGGATAATTTTGACCGAGTCTTTGAATTGTGATTTATAATAAAATTATCTGTGATACAATAATATGCGAATTATGATTATAATATATGTTACTTACAATGTAATTATATGTGATATTATGTCAGGTAATTTCATCATAGTAAAGATATTATGAATATAATCATATTATATTAAGATGTGTCCATATTATATGAGGTATTATTGTACATCCATTATTATTTATTGAGATGAAGGTGAATTCCAGTTTAAGGCAGTTGTGGCTCTTTGACTTGAATAGTACGTTGTGACTGTGAATGGGTCGTTTGAATTATTTGACTATTAATAAAATTATCTGTGATATATGATACAAAATATAATATGTGAATTACAATTGAAATACTTTTTATTTATAATATAATTATATGTGTTATTATACTGTGACATAATGTGATTATATATGAAGTATTTATTAATATAATTATTTTATATTAGTATATGTGACATGTTATAGGTGATATTGTGTGATCATTATTATTTATTGAGACATGAAAATGTTATCCAATTTAATTTATTATTTATTATTTAATTTATTTGTTATCCAAGTTGTGGCTCTGTGGCTTGATCGGTTGAATGCTGTGACTTGGACAATTATTGTAATTGGATCATTTAAATGATATGATATTTAATAAGCTTATCTGTGATATTGTAATATGGGACATAATATAATATGTGAATTATATATTTATTTATAGTCTTATTTATATTTATAACATTATGTTACCTGTAACATAATTATTGTACGTGATATTATAATATGTTATGTAACATAATTTAATTGTATGTGGTATAATATGCGTGATGTTATTGTGTGAACAATATTTATATTAGATGAAAGTGATATCCAGTTTAAGGACAGTTGACTATGATTAGTTGAATGTTGGGACTTGAATAATTTTGACAGGGTTATTGGAATTGTGATTTTTAATAAAATTATCTGCGATAATATGATATGAGACATTATAATATGTGAATTATGATTGTAATATATGTTACTTATAATATATGTACATAATTATAAGTGATATGATATGTCACGTAATTTAATTACATGCGAAATAATTAATAATATAATTATATTAGTATATGTGGCATATTATATGTGACATTATTGAACGACTTTTATTATTTATCGTTCAAGAGTTGTGGCTTTGGGACTTGATCAGTTGAATACTGTGACTTGAACAATTGCGACTGAGTCATTTAAATTATGTGAAATAATATAATTAACTCTGAAGTAATATTAGTTTATGTGGCATATTATATGTGATATTATTGAACGACCATTATTATTTATTGTTGTTATGTTCTTACGTGTCCGTACTTGGCTGCCGGTTACTGTATATGGTATTATGATTGTAACATATGTTACTAATAATATAAATTATATGTGATATTATGATGGTACGTAAATTAGTTATATGTGAAAAGATGAAAGTGATATGCAGTATAAGGGAAGTTTTGGCGCCATGATTTGATCAGTTGAATATTGTGACTTAAATTGTGACTGAGTCGATTAAATTATGTGACTTTTAAAATATGATATATCATTATTTTATAATTTATATTTTATATTATAAGTGATGTAATATGTGAATTATTAACGTAATATATGTAACATATAATATAATTATCTGTGAATTGAAGTAATTGATAGGTAATATAAGGTTTATTAGTATATGTGGCATTTTATATGTGATATTATTTTGTGATCATTATTATAATATAATTATAAGTGACTTATAATATAATTATAAGGAAACCCTAATTCTTGCAAGCAATTATTATAATAGTGTTTGAGTCAGGCTCATTATTTTATGTGATAAACAATTATTTTAATAATTATTGTGCAAGAGTCTTTTACCAAGAATGGTGTTCCATGTACAACCGTGCGCGTATTTTAAACAAAACAGAAAGAAATAAACAAACCCTGTTATTCCAGTAAACATAAACATAATGCTCCTAACCGCAGTAAAACTAAAATTAGAAGCGAAGAAATCATAAGTTAAAATATAAACATGATATAAACTAACACATGAAATCACAACATCCGTATTTCGGTTATAAATGGCTTTGGAATCAGACAAGTTCATAATTTGAATGTCAAGTGCACTGCTCGAGCACGATCAAAGAACCCGGCTGAGACCGTAGATTTTATTTACCATGCAACCATAATTCCCAGGAAACTATAAAGTGAAGTTGAGGCAGGCGTACTTTTTAATTTCGTAAATTAATAGTTTGCGTTTTGGTTTTATTCAACGTTGCAAGGCATTTACAACTTGAACCGGAGCGCTTAAAACAAAATGACCATCGCGGACGTGTCGATCACGCCATGCTGCAATTTGATCAAATTAGAATATCGCAAGCACCGTGAAGATTATGCAAAAAGGCTGGTAAATTAGTGCAAAAATCCAGAACGTACATTAACAACTCGTAAAGTACCAGAAATGAATGATAATATTTGCTTCGACCTATTTTTGCTACTGATGCTAGGGGGACAAAGCCGGGCGTTACAGTACACTTTAACGCCCGATCGTGCATAATGGTTAGTTATCCAAGGGCGTAAAGCAAGCGTTTATAGCCCTTGGCGTGTAATAGCCCTCGGCTAAAGCCTCGTGCTATTATATTCACGCCGCAGGCCATAAACGCTTGCTTTACGCCCTTGGATAATTAACTATTATGCACAATCGGGCGTTAAAGTGTACTGTAACGCCCGACTTTGCGGGCGTTAAGTGTAACTTAATGGCCCGCGGGCCCTATTATCGCCTTTGGGTGATAAAGTAATTTTATTGCCCGCTATATTTATAGCGACCATGAGATTGGCTTTGTTTGGCCGTTGCTAGGTAACGGCTATGAATATTCACGCCGCAGGACATAAACGCTTACTTTACGCCCTTGGATAACTAACTACTGTGCACACTCGGGCGTTAAAGTGTACTGTAACGCCCGACTTCGCGGGCGTTAAGTGTAACTTAACGGGGCCTATTATCGCCCTCGGGCGATAAAGTAATTTTATAGCCCGCTATTTAAATATATCGACCATAAGATTGGATTTGTTTGGACGTTGCTAGGTAACGACTACGAATTGCTTGATTGAAAACATTCAAACAGTTAGTTATATATGTATCACGGGCGTAATTAGCGTTTATGGCCCTTGGTGTATAATGGCCTTCGGCTAATACCCTGTCATATCTTCACACCGCGAATCATAAACGCTTAGTTTACACCCTTGATACATTAATAACTATTAAGGCCCTTGGCTAAAGTCTCGTGCGCGATTATCTTTACGCCGCGGGCCATAAACGCTTACTTTACGCCCTTGACAGATAAACAACCGTTGTTGGGTCCAAACTGGAGAATAATTTCCATTTGCTGCAGCTTAAGATTTCGATGTCTATTAAATCAATTTTTGCCGACTAGATCAAACTTACTTGTATATCATTAGAGAATAACCATGACATATAATTTTAGGGTAAGAATGGGCGACGTTACCGGCCACTTAGCGTTAATGTAATCTCTTTGACCGCATTTCATTGAAGCAGCACTGTTATACTTTCATTTAGAAAACTTCATGTTTATTCTCTCAGGTGTTTGTCGGGTACCTTAAAATAATGGATAATTTAGTGAGTTCGTTATTATATTATGAGGCAGCGTGGGGTTAACAGTGGGTACTGGCGGATATTGTGGGCCCCGTCTCCGTGGTCTCCTACGCTGTTTCTGATAATAACATGCAAATCGCATTGAAATTGCGGTGCCTATTTAAATATCCTGGCGCGTCATGTCATGTCTACCGCGCACGGGGGCTTCATAATCTGAGACACATTCTCTTTGCCCTTGCGATGTCTGACGGAGAATCCCAAAATTTATGGCAGATTTCTGCAAGCGGAAACAACAGCGTAGGTCACAAAAATCCGAGGATTACGTGCCAATTTTAGGAACATGATGACTATAGGGTAATAGCACGATAATCAACTTCTGTAAAGCTGAATCTGATCCTTACCAAAAAATGTCGAAAACTTTTGAGAACCACTGTGTGTTTTTAATCAGCAGTCCCAAAAATGCTGACATTCCTTAAATTTTTTTTATCCGGAAAACCGTATTACCGTTGAAGGATCTTCTATCCCTTTACGTCAAAGAGAAATTGACCATCATCACGTATAAACATAAAATAAAAAAGCTCCGGCATATCAAAACTTGGCCTTTGGACCCCGCATAATTGCAGCTGTATTGGTTGAATTAATATGATTAATTATTTATCAAGAAATGCCCTGCAGATATGAATATTTATAATAGGATCGCTACTACTGCTATGCGAACCTATTAGTTAAACATTAGCGGTGATTCATTGCGTCTTTAATGGATGTGGTATACATAAAAATAATGAAATAAGACTGAATGCTGCTCATTATTGTATGATAAATGAATAAATTAATTTACAATAATAGATTGGAGGCGATTTGTTTTTATAGAATGTGACCTCGAGACGATTAAACAATGGAGACGATGTTAGTTGAGGTCTTGGTCAAATCGTCGACTTGTTTTTTAAAATGTAACTTTATGAATATCTGCGTAGTTCACCGTGAGGACAATCTTAAAAAAAATTGAAGCAAGGTGTGATAAATACTAACTCATTTAATAATCGAGTTATCTCAGGAGATTTCGTTATCTTTCTCAGTATTAAATAAATTGACATCGAAATCTCTGTTGCCTTTCCCAAATTGAATTATATTTCACTTTAGAATGAAGCGTTTATTAAAAATCTCTGCGAGATTCCTTTTTTACAAGCAATACGTGTAAAAGAAATATTAAAGTAATTTGCTTTGTCATTTTCTTGTTTCTAATTTATTTAAAAAGAATGTAAATGACGAAAGACATTTTTTTCAAATGTAATATTAATCATTCTATCGTACCCACTGCCCCTGTCCTTATTTAATAACCAATATTGTTAAAATATTGATCATATAGTCGATGAAAAGAACATCCTCCTTTTAGTATATATTTTATGAAAATTCGTCTGTAGGTACCTGATTTATTAATGATTTCAATGACTCCTAAGGGTTTGACGAGTAGTGTGGATGAAAGAAGGCTTCATTTTTAGCATATGTCAAACAAAATTGAGGCGATATATTTTGTTGTTTTTCAAGAAAAAAAGAAACCTTATCTGTAGGTACATAACTGAATATTCGTCTGTAATCTGTAGGTACCTAATTTTAAATTATTTTGATCATGAAGACCTCTTAAGGGTTTGTCGAAAAGAGCACCTTAGTTTTAGTATATCGTAAAAAAATTACATTATGAACGTTTACCTGTAGGTACTTGGATTTATAAATTATTTGGATACTATGTGGCTTCTAAGGATTTGTCGAGAATTTCAGTGGTGAAAACAACCTTATTTTTAGTATTATTATCAAACAAAGTGTAATTTTTTTATTCAGAAACAAATTATATTATTTAAATTCGTCTGTAGGTACCTGATTTATTAATTATTTTGATGGCTCCTAAAAGTTTGTCGAGAAATTCAGTAGTGTGGATAAAAAGAAAGCTCCCTTTTTAGTTTATTGTCAAACAAAATCGGAACTGTATTTCATTGTCTTTCAAGAAAAAAAAATACAGATCCGGTTTCGATCTGTAGGTACATCACTTTTTAATTATTATAATATTACGTTTCTCTTAAAGATTTGTCGAGAAATTCAGTGATATAGATGAAAAGAAGGTTTTCCCTTTAGGATATTGTCATACACAATCAAAGCGGTATATTTCTCTGTAGGTACCTTTATAAATTAGTTGAATGTTGCGTGGCTCCTACGGGTTCGTCGAGTAATATAGATGAAAAGAACACCTTACTTAAACAAAGTGATGGTTTTATTTTTTTTTTCAGGAAAAAATTATACTATGAAAATTCGTCTGTAGGTACATGATTTATTAATTACCCTAAAGGTTTGTCGGAATCCAGTAGGGTCGGACAAAAGCTCCCTTTTTAGGATACTGTCAGACAAAATCGGAGAGGTATATTGTCTTTCAAGAAGAAAAAAAGATAATATGAAACCTGATCTGTAGGTACATAACATTCAATTATTTGATTATTGTGTGGTTCTTAAGGATTTGTCGAGAAATCTAGTGGTATAGCAGAAAAAAAGCTTTCCTTTTAGTATATTTTCATACAAAATCAGAGCTGTATATTTCTCTGTGGTACCATTATTAATTATTTGAATATTCTGCGGCTCCTAAGAGTTTGTCGAGAAGGCTAGTAGTATAAATGAAAAGAACAGTAGTATTTTGTTAAACAATGTGATGGTTTTTCGGAAAGAAATTATATTATGGAAAGTTCGTCTGTAGGTACCTGATTTATGAATTATTTGAATTACTCTTAAGGGTTTGACGAGAAATTTAGTAGTGTGAATGAAAGAAGGCTCCATTTTTAGCATATGTCAAAGCGATATATTTCGTTGTCTTGAAGAAAAAAAACCTTATCTGTAGGTACATAACTTTTCCATTATTTGATTACTTCGTGGATCATAAGGGATTGTCGGGAAATCCAGTGGTATAGGTAAAAAGAATACACTATTTTAGAATATTGTCGAAAAAAACTCAAAGAAGCATATTTCGTTCTTTTCAGAGAAAAAATATAATATGAAAGTTCGTCTGTAGTCTGTAGGTACCTGATTTTCAATTATTTAGATCATGAAGAGCTCTTAACGGTTTGTCGGATAGAGCACCTTAATTTTAGTATAGGTATTGTAAAAAGAATTACATTATGAAAGTTTGTCTGTAGGTACTAGGTACTTGGATTTATAAATTATTTGGATACTGTGTGGCTTCTAAGGATTTGTCGAGAATTTTAGTTGTATAGAAGAAAAGAAGGCTTTCTTCCCTTTAGTATATTGTCATACAAAATCAAAGCGGTATATTTCTCTGTAGGTACCTTTATTAATTATTTGAATATTGCGTGGCCCCTAAGGGTTTGTCGAGTAATATAGATGAATAAAACATCTTTTAGTATTGTATTATCAAACAAAGCGATGTTTTTTCAGAAAGAAATTATATTATGAAAATTCGTCTGTAGGTACCTGATTTATTAATTATTTGAATGGCTTGTAAAGCTTTGTCGAGAAATCCAGTAGTATGGATAAAAAGCTCCCTTTTTAGTATAAACAAAATCGAGGAGGTATATTTCATTGTCTTTCAAGAAAAAAAAAGATGAAGATGAAACCTGATCTGTAGGTACATAACTTTTCAATTATTTGAATATTGTTTGGTTCTTAAGGGTTTGTCGTTAAGTCCAGTAGTATAGATGAAAATAACACCCCCTTTTTAGCGCGTCAAATTAAATCAGAGCGGCAGATTTCGCTGTATTTCACAAAAAAAATATATTTTAAAAGTTCGTCTGTAGGTACGTGTTTCGAAAAATTCTTACCCTCTTTTTACTATAATGTGAAGAAATCAGCTGCTACTGAACTGACTGTGACTAACATAAGATAATAACCGATATTCTCTACGGAAATTCTTCATTAACAATCCCGTAATCAGAGTGGTCCTTTTTTCTTCATATTACGCAAGTTCACGTAACAACATTCACATAATTATGAGATTTCAAGTGAAAACATGCTTTCTCATAATGACGTTGTCAAAGACCACCAAGAAGTAAATAAGTTGTATCTTTATTCAATCTGATAATAGCAAGAGATCTCACAGGAAATTTTCAATTTTATGGTTATTAGACAGCCACTAGTTAATTCTAGCACATTTTGCGGCAAAATAAAAACTCGAGAAGATAAAGCTAAGGATAATTCATAGAGAAGGCTTTTACAGATAGCAAACTGAGCGATAATCTATATTTTATGTTACGTGTACGATTAACCGCAAATAACCTTGATGATGGTGATCGCGGCAATAAATGACTTCTCCTTTGTGATTCCATGATTGAGCAGTTTGCGCAACAAATTGCGTTATAATGCATCAATTACGACCCGTCTCTCGTTGAATTATAGGCCCCTTTCTTTTTGAAGCTTGATTAATTTTAAAACTTAAATAAACAAAGCGGACTTTGAAGAGGATTTCTTGAACATTATATCGCAAAATGTACGTTTGGCATGTGGTTGATGCAAACTGGCGTTCCTCGTGAAAGATTATACGTCTAATGGTGGCCTTTTTAATGGGTTTTGACAGCCTTATCCGGTGGCACGTACAGGATATCGCTTAGATTCTACAGACCTATTTTTCACTATATGACTCAACTGAGAATTAACAGCTTAAAAATCTACAAAAAATATCAACAGATATAATAAAATATATTTGTAATGGTAATGATACATTAGGGAAAAAAGTTGTCTCCATATGTGGACAGTACGTGAAAAATATTCACGACAATTTTTTTTACTGTCTGACGCCTCCTCGGCGGCGCCTGTGTAACCCAAAATCCCTTCACAAAAGACAACCGACCGCGACCTTTAGAATTCAAATTATCGTATTTGTATTATCCTTGTTTACGAGATAAAACTATGTGGGTGGACCTCTTGGGACTGTTGAATTGGACTCGGTGAGGCTGAAAATTAGATAGAAGAGAAAGATTTCTTAAAATTATTAATTTGTGACCTGCGTGGGATATTATTCGTATGGTTCAACGTAACTTTAACAAGAATCGAACGTAGATGCATTTCCGAAATCCGATCATTGATTTCATTACAGGGTTAATTAGATGCGTAAACGATATAATATGTGATTCATTCTGAAAGTCTTGCAATAATTATAACAGAAATTATGACAATTTGAAAGGAAATATTAGCTAAATTTTCTTTAAAATTGACCACATTAGCACCAAAATATAAAAATACTAATCAATTTAGTTAAAACAATTAGCACCCACATATTTCTATCACCAAACTGGAACATTGTTAATGACGTCTCTTGGAGGGTGCTAAATTATGTAAAATGTTCCGCAATTAGCACCAATGGCACCAAAATTTAACGTCTTTAATGGCTTTGTCAATAAAATTGGCACCATTGTACTTTACATATTTGGAGGGTGCTAAGTAGTGACAAATCAATAAGCAGTTAGCAATTAGCACCAATGATTGTGGTGCTGGTGTAATATGTCGAATATAACATTGTTAATGACTTCGTTAAACGAATTAGCACGTCTGTTCTTTACATATTTGGTGGGTGCTAAACAGTGGTAAAGGTTTTGCAATTAGCACCAATGGTTGTGGTGCTGGTGTTACGTTCACACCAAAATATGAAATTGCGAATCAAATTTGTTAAAACAACTATCACTCACATATTTGGAGAATGTTAAATAATGGTAATGGGTTTCCAATTAGCACCGATGGTTGTGGTGCTGGTGTGATTTAGCATCAAACTATAATATCGTTAATGACTTTGATAAAATAATGAGCACCTTTATTTACATATTTGGAGGATGCTAAATATTGTTTAAAAAAAAAAAAAGTTTTGCAATTAACACCAGTGGTATTGGCGCTGATGTAAAGTTGGCATAAAATTATAAAATTGTAATAAATATATTAAGACAATTGGTACCTCTGTTTGCCTATATATTTGAGGGATCCTAAATCGTGACTTGGATTTTACAATTAGAGCCAGTGGTTTTGGTACATTTCTGTTTTAATAATTAGCACCCACGTATTTGGAGATTGTTAAATGATGGTAACAATTTTGCAATTATCACCGGTGATTATAACGCTGGTGTAATTTGGCACCAACGCAAAATTGTTAATGACTTTGTTGAAACAATTAGCACCTTCATATTTGAAGAATGCTTAATAATGGTAATGATCTAGCAATTAACACCGTTGGTTGTGGTGCTGGTGTGATTTAACATCGTTAGTGACTTTGATAAAACAATTAGCACCGTTATTATTTACATATTTAGAGGAGGCTAAATAGTGATAAAAGTTTTGCAATGAACACCATTGGTTTTGGTGCTAATGTAAAGTTGGCATAAAATTATAAAATTGTAATCAATATATTAAAATAACTGGCACCTCTGTTTCTCTATATGTATATTTGAAGGATCCTAAATCGTGATTTGAGTTTTACAATTTGAGCCAGTAGTTTTGGTGCTGATACCAAAATATAAAATTATTAAGCAACTCTGTTAAAACAATTAGCACCCACATATTTCGAGATTGTTAAATGATGGTAAAAATTTCGCAATTAGCACCGATGATTATGGCGCTGGTGTGATTAGGCACCAACGTTGATAATGGCTTTGTTAAAACAAATATAGCACCTTCATATTTGGGGAATGCTTAATAATAGTAAAGATTTAGCAGTTAGCACCAATGATTATGGCGCTGATGTGATTTGGCACCAACGTTGTTAATGACTTTGTTAAAACAATTAGCACCTTTATTATTTACATATTTCGAGGACGCTAAATAGTGATACAAGTTTTGCAATCAACGCCAGTGGTTTTTTGGTGCCGACACCAAAATATAAAATTACTATGCAACTCTGTTAAAACAATTTCGCAATTAGCACCGATGATTATGGTGCTGGTGTGATTTGACACCAAGTTTGTTAATGACAATTTCATATTTGGTAATGATTTAGCAATTAGCACCGATGGTGCTGGTGTAATATGTCACCAAAATATGACATTATTAAAACAATTAGCACTTCTATTCTTTGGCGGGCGTTAATTAGTTGTAGATATTTTGCAATTAGCACCGGTGGATGTGGTGCTAATGTGAATTTGTCACCAAAATATAAACTTAACAAACCAGCAAAATAAGTAGCCATATTAATATTGTATTACAACTTTGCCGTAAGGTAAGCGTTATTTGAACTTTCCTGTTAAAAAATAAACCACACCGCATAGTCCTGATAGCTATGTCAATTGAATTTAGAATCCGAAGCACTTGAAAAGTATCCTATTTTAAGACTGTAAAATAAATAGAAAACTTGACTGGGAAAATCTGGGAATATATTTTTATTTACAGACGACTCTGAATAAATATACTTCACGTAAAGAAATGCACACGATAAACTTTATGGCATTCCCTTTGAATGAGGCTATTTGTTACTGAACGCATATGTTATTAACATACAATAGATTATTATAGATAGGTCAGTTTTTACAATTGTCGCTATAATCTCTCATCATGGAAACAGTAACTACGTATTTTGTTTCAGTGTTCTATTCCAAACAAAATAATAATAATACTGGACTTATATTGTTTTAGACATTTACATGCCTTCCTGTAGAAGATTTTACAGTGGGAAGGGAGTTCATGTTGCCCTATCTTGTAACGATTGTTTAGATCTATTAAAAATAAAACATTTTTAAACTCTATTATATTACGTAATGGCTGATTGAAGATAAATTACTGTTATGTTTGTCGGAATAAATGTATAATTTTCAATTACCTTGTGATATACCAGTAAATTATATCCATTATACCTATAGCTAGTGTTTTTTGCATATAACTGACTTAAATAGTAATCCGACCCAATACATGAATATCACTAAGTTTTTTATGTCATTTCAGCGATTGGTCTGTAAACCATTACTAAATATCTATTCCAGTTAGTATGTAGAAATTGTGTCAGTTGTAATGAAACGTTAAGGGCAGTGGGCACGTTGGAAAATAGACTATTTCACGTGTTGTGGATAAATCTCAGAAAATAATTTCACACTTATGTGCACAGTTCATGGTCCAAATTACTCGGCAACAGCTGAAATCTTGTCAAAATACGACTGACCATCAAAGTAAAGTATAAAAAACATAATTCCGTTGGAAATTGATTTTCCGTTTCGAATCGACAACCAACCGAATGTGGCTGACACATTTGTCAAATTGTGGACACCTCAATCAGTTAGACTAAGATTTATCTAAAATTAATTCCATCAGTTGACCCGCGATTAGAATGTAGTTTCAAACAAGTGGCTATAAATCATTCTCTGCTATATTTTCTTCCCGCTGATCCCGTTTACTGAATTACCGTAATTTAAAATTTCGTAATGCAGTAACTGTTCACACAGGTCTGTTCGTATACGAATTATAAAGTTAGTAGAGGTGCATTATGAACGAATTCGGGTTTTTGTTAATGATTATACGCCACTACATCCACTACATCAATTAGTAAATATTTCCAAGAGCTTTATTTTATAATAAAGAAAAATATAATAAGAGCAAAATATTGTTAATCTAAGCTCATTATGTTTTGGCGCCCAACGTGTGGTGCGAATTTTATTTAAAAAACAATGCAAAATCGAATATAGCGCAACCGATTACAGCCACCAGCCACCACAACTAGATTGATTCCGACCGCAATTAGTTAGACAAATATATATTGATGTTAAATATTTTAAACGATCAATTAAATAGAAAGCTTCGAATTTATACGCGGCAAATTATTTAATGTTGGATTTGTGTTTGTTATTGTTGGCACCTACAGTTGTATTAAAATATTCGGAAGAATATTGTTTTAGAACGGCCGTATCAGATCTGAAACGCCGGTGTATAGAACACAATGAGCTTTACAAATTGAAATTATACAACAATAAATTCTACATAAGTGTGTTAATATTTCAAGAGGTTTTATTGCGGTTCTTTAAACGTGTCAATGCTTTGCAGGTTTTTACAACCGTCCTCTGGCTGGGAAATAAAAATTTCAGGTAAAATATCCGAAGAACCTTATAAAAATTTTACAGCTTTTTTTTCGTTGATACCTTGAAAACGCCATAACGAGGTAAGATAATTATATCTGGTTTTTTTCTAATGATATGTCGGATGCTTTTAAGGAATATATAATTATTAGTTTGAAGTCCAGTATACATTTAATAGATCTGATTGTGTATTAAATTGAACGGCGCGCTCTATTTTATTCCAGTAATTTTGTTTTAAATGGGTACTTATCCAAAGGAAATAATATATATAGCATATCAATCATCGCATCGGTTAAAACAAGCAAATTTTTTCACTTCTTAGTTAATAAATGCAAAACTTGTTTAAAACTCGTCAGTTTTAGTAAATGGGAATTTTTTTTACGAGCGAACAAATCGCTATTTGTGTCTGAAAGTTGGTAAACAGAAAACTTTCTTAAAATACCCGAGAGGAAGACCATAATTCTGCCTTAAAGTTAGTAATTGGGAAACTTTCTCAAAATATTCGAGTTTTGGACAAAATACGGAAAGAATATTTCTGTTTCAAAGTTAGTAATTGGAAAACTTTCCTGCAGGAAGAAAATCTTGGCCATAACAAGGGAAAATTATTTGTTTTAAAGTTGGTAAATAGAAAACTTTCTTAAAATACTCGAGGAAAAGATCCCATGTCTGCGTTAAAGTTAGTAAATGGGAATATTTCTTACAACGAGCAAGCAAATCACTATTTGTGTCTCAAAGTTGGTAAACAGAAAACTTTCTTAAAATACCCGAGAGGAAGACCATAATTCTGATTTAAAGTTAGTAATTGGGAAACTTTCTCAAAATAATCGAGTTTTGGACAAAATAAGGAAAGAGTATTTCTGTTTCAAAGTTAGCAATTGGAAAGCTTTCCTGCAGGAAGAAAATCTTGGCCTTAACAAGGGAAAATTATTTGTTTTAAAGTTGGTAAATAGAAAACTTTCTTAAAATACTCGAGGAAATGATCCCGTGTCTGCGTTAAAGTTAGTAAATGGGAATTTTTCTTACAACGAGCAAGCAAATCACTATTTGTGTCTCAAAGTTGGTAAACAGAAAACTTTCTTAAAATACCCGTGAGGAAGACCATAATTCTGCTTTAAAGTTAGTAATTGGGAAACTTTCTCAAAATATTCGAGTTTTGGACAAAATAAGGAAAGAATATTTCTGTTTCAAAGTTAGCAATTGGAAAGCTTTCCTGCAGGAAGAAAATCTTGGCCTTAACAAGGGAAAATTATTTGTTTTAAAGTTGGTAAATAGAAAACTTTCTTAAAATACTTGAGGAAAAGATCCCATGTCTGCGTTAAAGTTAGTAAATGGGAATTTTTCTTACAACGAACAAGCAAATCACTATTTGTGTCTCAAAGTTGGTAAACAGAAAACTTTCTTAAAATATCCGAGAAGACCATAATTCTGCTTTAAAGTTAGTAATTGGGAAACTTTCTCAAAATATTCGAGTTTTGGACAAAATAAGGAAAGAGTATTTCTGTTTCAAAGTTAGCAATTGGAAAGCTTTCCTGCAGGAAGAAAATCTTGGCCTTAACAAGGGAAAATTATTTGTTTTAAAGTTGGTAAATAGAAAACTTTCTTAAAATACTCGAGGAAAAGATCCCATGTCTGCGTTAAAGTTAGTAATTCCCCTTTAGTGACAACTGTGGGGTAAGAAATTTATCAGAATGAAACTCAATGGCAGTTGTCCAAAGTAAATTTAACCAAAATTTATTTTGTAGATCGTGTAGAATTAAACTAGCAAATGAATTCGCGGCAGCGCGATTTTCTCAACTAAGATATTATTAAATAAATTATTACATTGACACGTACAAGGGTATCAGTGAAGATATAAATAAACCAAGTCCAAAAGTCGTCGACTCTCAAGTATGCACATTGCACAAGGTACATCGTCCGCGCGTCCTGTTTTTCTCGACACTGGGATAAAAGTTTAGGAAAAGTCATTTTGTATTTATTACACAATTGTTTCGGTAAGGTTAGCATTGAATAAATGCAGTAGCCAGCGAAAACCCGTATACAAGTCCTATTGGACGAATAAAACCTGGTAGGTTGACGGGTTCGATTTCGTTACATGATTTTAGGATACTGCAAGCTTTTGCCAAATAAAGGAATAAAACTGTTTTTATTGTTACTATTATCGATAAATTCGTGTGGTTGTAGGCAAAACATCTAAGATACTGGTTATGATTTTGAAAAATTTTCAATATTTTCAAGAATATCTTGTAAATCGCCATTTTTAGGAAATGGTAGGATTTAGAAAAATATCCTCGAAAAAAATTTTGTTTTTCTTCTACACTCCTGTCGAATTGGTGTTTAATTATCTGAGGCAACTGGTTAATTTTTTAGAAGAGATTTTGCAAACCAGGACTACTAAATGGCCAATCATTACCTTGTTTTCCGGCGGAGTGATGCTTGACTTTCGCGGAATCCACAAGAAAAGCAGAAACAAGCAGAAGGAGGACGTAAATCGGCCGCCTGAGACTCATCTCGCACTGCCCGACGCAGTTTTGCGCACACAAATCACCTTAATTTCACCCTTAGAAGCCACCAAAATTCGCACATGGTATACCCAAAACACTCGCGCTCCACGAACTGTTCGATTTTTTTCGCGGGTCGAATGTGGCACCGAGCACGTGGTCGTAAGCTCAGTTGCTCAGCAGGTACAGCCCCCACGTAGAAGACTTGAAGACTGAGGTAACTAGACTTTACCTCTAACACGTTGTGGATGTTGAGGTATACTTGAGAACCGAAATAACTTGAAAGCCCGCCTGTTTGTCTTGTTTTCACGCGGTGCGCCTCCTGGCGTCAAGTAGCCGTACTGTACCGGCCGCGTCGAGCTTTCCGTTTGAACTGAACCGCGTGCGATTTGGCGTGAGTAAAAGCAAGCAACAGATTATTAAAACCTGCGAGCTTTATTTTTATTTGCAGCTCGGAGCCGAGATGTTATCGGAATTTTATGCATTCTACAGCTTTTACCAGCAGTTAGCTCCATATTTTATGCGAATATTATTTCACCGGCGTAATTGGCCTTAACTTTTTAAAATGACGGAAACTTGTCTTTGTTTATAAACAGCGTTGACAGATTGAATTGCTTAACGCTTGCTGCGAAAATGGGTTTTTTAAAGGAATGTTCAAGAATTTTTGTACAGGGTGGTGCGGAATCCGATGCCTAATTATTTAAACTCCAACCGAATTAGAACACTATTCTTTCCTAAAAGTACATCGATTTGGTACTCTACTTGATAAATCTATCTTCCTCCTGTCGTTAAAAGTATATGTATGTAATGGCGATGTGATGCACGTTATTTATCGCTATCGCTGGACTTGATGATATTTTCAGATTATAATCACTAACGAACTTAGCGTCGCAGCTTGAATAGACAAATCATGGTTAAGCACGTGACGTTACACTACAAGACATTACTAAATGACGTCACCAATATTTTTTCAATGAAATATTTTTTTCAAATATTCAACTGTATTGTTGCTCATCCAGTTGAGGTTTAGATGCCCCAAAAATATGTACTTATTCATTTTTTGGTTACTTATATTAAACATGTACACATTTTAACTTACCTTACATTCTGTACTAAAGTGTGCAGAATCTGGCTTAATTATTTGTAATTAAACTCATTAATTACATAAGAAACTCCACATCCAGATGACACGTCATGTTATTATCAAAAAGAAATAATTATTTATAATTTTTTGGTTAACTTCCATTAAACAAGTACACAATCACACTTACCTTACATTGGGCAGTAAAGAGCCCAGAATCTGGCAATGTTGAGTTACGTTACTTGCAATTAGCCTTATTAGAGTTACATAATGAACTCCACATCAGGTTGCATGTTGCACAAGATGGCACGCTATATAATTGCCAAAACAAATAACTTCAAAATTTGTAGGTTAACCTACATTAAACATGTACACAATGTGACTTAGCTTACGTTGCGCAGATGACACGTTATATGATTGTTAAAAAAAATTGCTTTTCATAATTTTTAGGTTAACTTACTTTAAAAGTGTACACAATTTAACTTACCTTACATTGTGTACTAAAGAGCCCATAATATGACTGAATTATATTTATTTCTAATTAACCTCATTAATTACACAAGGAACTCCACATCCAGATGACACGTTATGTGATTATCAAAAAGAAATAACTTTTCATAATTCTCTGTTTAACTTACATTAAACAAGTACACAATCAGACTTAACTTACACTGGGCAGTAAAGAATCTAGCAATGTTGAGTTACTTTACTAGTAATTAGCCTTATTAGAGTTACATAAGGAACTGTAATTGCCAAAAAAAATAACTTCAAAATTTTTAGGTTAACTTACATTAAACATGTACACAATCTGACTTACCTTACATCGTGTAGTAAAGAGCCAAAAATCTGGCAATGGTGAGATATGTTATTAATAATCAACCTCATTAGAGTTACGTAAGAAATCCACATTCAGTTGCGTGATGCGCAGATGTGTTATATAATTGTCAAAAAGAAATAACTTACATTACATAAGTGTACAATCAGACTTACCTTACGGTAAAGAGCCCAGAATCTGGCAATGGTGAGTTATATTATTTGTAATTAACCTTATTAGAGTTACAGAAGGATCTTCACATCCGGTTGCATGTTGCGCAGGTAATTGTCAAAAATAATTAACTTCATAATTTTGAGGTTAACTTAGATGTGTACACATTGTGACTTACCTTACATTATGTAGTAGGTAACACGTTACACAATTGTTAAAGAGAAATAACTTTTCATAATTTTGAGGTTAACTTATATTAAACATGTACTCATGTTAACGTGTAGTAAAGAGCTAAAAATCTGGCAATGCTGAGGTAAGTTATTTGAAATTATCCTCTGGTGTGTTGCGCAGATGGCAATTTATATGATTGTTGAAAAAAGAACTTCATAATTTTTAGGTTAACTTACATTAAACATGTACACAACCTGACTTACCTTACAATGTAAGGTAAGTCAGTAGTAGGCGACACGTTATATAATTGTCAAAAAAATTACTCTTCATAATTTTGAGGTTAACTTATATTGAACATGTACTCATTTAACTTAGCTCACGTTAAGTAGTAAACGGCCAAGAATCTGGCAATCGTGAGGTATGTTAACTGAAAATAACTTCATTAGAGTTCCATAAGGAACTCCACATCCGGTTGTGTGTTGCGCAGATGGCACAATTTTTAGGTTAACTTACCCTAAACGTGTACCCAATTTGACTTACCTTACAGCAGGTAACATCCATTCTCATTAAATTAGGGTGAGTAAAACGCTGGATTTAATATATTTTTTTATTAAATAAACATTTTCTGTACTCCATTAAGAACACACACGGACATTTCAGTTAATAATTTGCTAAAGGACTGTAAAATTGTCTAACATTTGGTCAACATTTTCGAATTTATCAAATCATTTTTATACCAAAACGGCACATACAAAATATATAATTATATTATTTACCTCGCTGGCATAAATTTAACTAGGAATGTGTTTTTCGTATAAAAATGATTCTTATAGTGAAACAACTAAAATGTGTTTTTACGCCACATACATCAACGTAATTTTGCACCTGGACAAACTTTTAACATCAAGCTATCTACAATTAATTCCGTTTCATTGGCGCTCGCCGATACAGTGGCATATTTTCATTTTGTCAAACGCAACGGAATTAATCGTATTTATTTTTTCTATAACGTGATATGTGTTGGGTACAAGATATTTTTAAGCCCAGAAAATGGAGTTCTATATGCTCTATAATTATGTCACTTATACGTTTGCAAGTTATTTTTAGCACACGATTTAATGTTACACAAAAATTTGAGGCTACTTGTGAGAAAATTTCTTTGCATGATATGTATTCTAATAAATATTTGTCTTCCATATATACAGAATCTCGTTTAAATTTAAATAAACTGGGATGATTTTTTATTTGCGATGTGTGCACGTTAATATTTTCTAGCAAGCGAGAAATGTAATACAAACACCATTTGGTTTTAAATACTTTCCAAAACGCAAGGGCAGATATGTATCTAGTTTCTAGAAGATATGTACTAGGTATGCCAACATACTGTTCAAATTATTGCTCTAAAACTGAATTTTCTCACATGTCCCTTCAATAGCATCTCATTTTTCAAATAAGCTTCTCTATTTGCATTTAAAGCGATCTAGGTACTCAGACTAAACATCTTAAAAGATATGTGTACAAACTTACTCAGGTTGCTATAGTAAAAAATGGTACGAAATTGTTAGATTAAAGTTTGGAGTTAGTCGTGGTGAACAACGTTTCAGCAAAGTCGGAAGTTTCGTACACATAAGCACGTATCTAACTTTAATCCGTTTTGAAGCGATACCATTTGCGAAACCCACTTTGTGTCTGAAGATTTTTTTTTCACAATTTATGATCCTAAAATTAGGACCAAGTTGAACTAGGAAAAATTCTGACACTGCAAAGTTTCGTGGCAATGGCATGTGCAAACCTCAAAGAAAATGGCGGATGCTAAAATTCAAGCACAGTAACGATGTAATTAGATTTATATGGCTGAGAAGGAAACCTTGATTTTAAACTTTGCCAAAAGTTGTTCCATAGAAAATTACGCTTACATTAGCTTATTTTATAATTCTATACATATACAGACTCCGTCGTGGATAGACATGTTTAAAATTCGCTTTATTATCATTAGTAGTCTAGAAATTATAGTCTTAACGACTCCATAGTGCTATACAAATAGAAGTGATTTTTCCTAGGTTATATTCATCTAACATTACAATAGTGTCAATCGTATTTGTCTATTGGCTGTGTGCGTATGTTTCTTAACACTCTTAAGCATTCTTCAATAGCAGTTTCACGATAGACTGGAATGATATTGACAACAATATTTAAGGTTGTGTATTTATAAAATATTGATCCTACCTACCTACATGAATGGTATCTGTATATAAAAACTTACGTTTTTAATGATTTTTTTATTAAAAAAATAAATTTGCTTCAATACGACTCCATCTATCTTACTTTTTCGGCAGTTCTGAGCTGTGTGACGTCACAAGTTCTCAAACAACGCGGTTCAAAGAGACCTTTTTTAACGTTCCAAAACATGTATAAAGGCGCAGACAAGTCCTTGCCAAAGAAATTAGACTAATTTTTTTTTCTACGTTAGGCTACATCTTCACATTTATATGTCTAAGGTATCTTGTATTAAATTAGTGATAGAATTATATATTGTCTCTCACACAATGTTTTTTCGGAATCTAATTTTAGTATTCAAGTTCGAAATTCCAATTTGGATCGTGGAACCAAGCTTATATTTGTCATGGAAATTAGTAAACATCTACTGAAAGTTTGAGAGCAACTGGTGCGTATTTTTATAGCTAGAAAAATGGTTTAGAAAACCGCGAGGAACTGTAAATATGGTACACTACCTAATTAACTCGGATAAGTGAGGTGTTCCGCAAGGTTTTGCATTGGGGACACTTTGCTTTACCATGTCTATCAATGACATTTTAGACAATATTTATTAATGAAAACCACGAAATAACTCAGTTATTATGAAAGATAGATTTCTGAATTTTGGAACGTGGATGGCAGGTCAGTAAAGCCGGAATCTGACATAATTGTGTACAAAATGCTACTTCCGGTCTAACAGGAAGTGACACCAACTTTCTTATTTTAAGTGGAAAACCTTATGTTTTTGCATTTTCTTGTTCGTCGTGAAATTCTGATTTCAGCGATATGCCACAAGTTGACATTTGTTAACAAAATGGCGTCGAAAATGTAAAAATACTGAAAACACAGTAGGCCCTTGCATGATTTTGTTTTTGAAGCTTATCAGACAGCGCCTACTGTCTATTCTATCCAAAAACAAAATCCCATCTGGGGCCAACTTGTGTTTTCCAGTTTTTTCACAATTTCGACGCCATTTTTTAAACAAATACCAACTTGTGACATATCGTTGAAATCAAAATTATGACGAATAATAAAATGCAGAAATATACAGGGTATTCCGCCTCAAATAATCAAGTTAAACAGGAAGTAGGATTTTCTGCACGTTTATGTCCAAATCTCACCTCACCACATAAATGCGCACCAGTTGGCTCCTCCACTGAGCAACTAGACATAATCGGCAGAGCGAACTGTCCAACAGAAGAATCGTGCTACATATAAGCTCAGTTCGTACCTAAATTTAGCGACTAAACACTATTGGGGAATAGAAAATATATTACACAGGCATGGCCGTAAGTGATGGACCAGGGGGATTCTGGAAACACGTAAGTTAATGCGAAAGTAAGTAATTTCATGTATTAGCTCGTAACCTTTACAACGGGCATAAAAAAAATGCACATAAAGCTGGTCCATTACGAGGCCACTTTGGTCAGGCCCCGCGGCCATCCTATGATCATGTTTGTTGTAGTTGGTAACATTATACTATCATTATATATTTTGAAGGGATTGTAACATTAAAGTTAATTTATACAAATATTACCCTTATAAGAGACGCACATTCGCGTTTATTAAAGGAAGATACTTTAAATTGCACTGTTAGAATTATCTAAATTATAGTCCTTACGTAAAACCAACCGCACGTCGAGTAGATCACGTGGATTGTCGGTGTCGTATGGAACTGAGCTGTTGGTCGAACGCTGGGTTCTGCGCTCGACTCACCCTGCAGGCTACGACCCGGTCGCCCCTGAAAAAAATATCAAAAATAATTAAAAAAACATATTTTCTAAAGTCGCTTAAGAATGTCTACTTTCTCGGCGCAATTTCATACCCCCAAAATACCCTATTCTAGTATTTTAGTCCGTTGCTAAGCAACCATTAGAAAACAGTCCGGGAAAGTTACTTTCCCGGCCTAGGCCGGGAAAGTAACTTTCCCGGACCCATTTTTTATTTAAATTCATTAAGTATTGATTGCGATTTCAGAAAAAATAGTATGTGTGACTCGTAGTAAAAGCACATTCCCGGACTCCGTGTTCTTCACGGTCGTCCGGGAATGTTAGGCTTTTCCTACTAGGTACACAATGTGCTTTAAAAATGGATCCGGGAAAGTTACTTTCCCGGCCTAGGCTTGCTTTTTGAATTTATTCAATTATTCTGTAAGACATAAGTGTCAAATTAATTGTTTTTCATTCATGGCTAACCTGATTGATAACCATGCAACAGTGCACGTAAAAAACTAGGTAATGATTTGATTTTATATCAGATAAAAGAAAATATGAATGAAATAATATATATCTGTTTTATTAATAATTCATTTTAGTTGTTGGTAACGACCTATATTTTTTCAAACATAATTTAATTAAGCTTACTCATGTAACTTTGTTCATTAGGGAGAACAATATTTAAGTATAATATTTATTTATAACTTTGTTGTGTTTATTAGGTACTCTGGAACTTCGTTCAGAAATTAATTATGGAAAATTGGTTCAGTGAGTCACAAGTCTTTGGACTGGCAAACAATACCATATTATATTGTACCGTAAGGTGTGCGATAAATAAGGAATTTAAGCGGCCACGCCGCAGTAAGAAGGCATTTAAGATTTTAAAACCTTTTAGAGGTGTAATTAAAGCTTACAGCTGCACTTATTTTTTATTTAATGCTAATCTTTTACCAGACTTGAAGATTATGCGATGGAATCGAGCCGTAAATTCGTTTTGTGGGTTGAAATACTAAATTCAGATTATCAGATTTATCGGCAAAGGTGCTAAAAATAAACGCAACGCTATCGATCATCAACCTCAGTAAAGGCGGAGAAAGAGAGCAATTTACGCATTTTTATGTGCCCGTTTTTGACAAAATTCTAAACATATTGGGTTTTGAAAATTGGAAATCGGTTCTAAAATAATGAAGGTGTCATCTATTTGGATCATCAAAGTTGGCTAAGAAAACCTCAGCTACCAAATGAATTTAACATTTTTTATTAAAATAAGGTCTTAATAACTAATTAATTCCAATCAAAGATTTTTTTCACGATTTTTTTTCAACTTAACCTAATTTTGCTAAAATGTGTTAAATCCATTTGGCAATTGTTTTAATGAAAATGTGATTCCTAGCCAACTTTGGTTAAGATTGAAAATTCCAAAATTTATAATTCCTTTCCTCGTCACTTCAAATGGTTTTTATTTGAAATTTTCGCCACGTTTTCAATTTTCTGTGAACCAGCTACAAAATTATTCTCATTGTATCAAGAGTTCATGAATTTGCACCATTATTGTCAGAAATTATTAGATCGCACCAACCGAAGAAGAATCCACTCCTGCTCCGATCCGATAATGACAAATTGATCGCTTTTTGTTTTGATTTTAAACGGCTAGCGTTGAAGACGGTCTACTGCGTTTTTGCGGCCCTCGCGACAGAAATGGTTTTGTCATTTTTATTAATTGGGCTCCTAACATATACACTGCCCCACAAAATTAACGCACCACCAAGAGGTTAACGCAAGTTTAATGTTAATTTTTTTCAGAACTGTTGTTCGATTTGGATGGTGGGGTGTAGGTTGACTCTTTAGAAATAAGGAAATAAGGATGAGGCAAAGTTAGCTCTTGTTGCCGATGCACCCCACAGGGTGTTACAAATTTTTGGAAAAGACTCAACATTATTGTTACATCTGATGAAGTAAAATTTAATATTTGTCAAAATCCAGTACTTACATTCTTGGATCAGTTACCCTGGAAAAAAAGTGGCCATTGTTAAGACTATCCACTTTTCTACATACCTTAAAAAAATGAATATCAAAATTTTAATACATTTTTGATGGTGCGTTAATTTTGTGAGGCAGCGTATTTTAATTTTAATAAATTAATATTTTTTATTATCATGTAACTAGGTACTAATTATTTTATTAAGTACGAATTCAACACAGTAATATTTTATTATTTTTATTTTTTATTTATTTTTTTCAACATTATTTTATATCTCAAAAAAATTATATCACTTTAAAAATTCTAATTTCCCCTCACTAGTTGCCTTTGTTAATATCGCTAATTATTGAGCTGTTTTAACAGAAGCCTCTTTAGCTCAGTGGCAGAGCACTGGTCTTGTAAACCAGGGGTCGTGAGTTCAATCCTCACAGGAGGCAAAAATCGTGGCGACTTTTTTTTTTTTCACTTGATTATTTTTATAAATCAACATACATTTATTTTACTGCCAGATTAAATATCCCTAAATTACACCAATTAACTTTCCCAAATATTGATCGTTCACCAATAAAGCGACACCGATTGGTGTCTATTGTTATGCAACCCATTATACACAGCCGGCGTTGTGTTGATGCTAGTAGTAGTGGTAAATGCATGGATATTTTATTGAACTGTTGATATCTCATCACAACCATTAACAAATAGGCAAATATCAAACTAATGACTCTAGATCAAACTGACATCGGTGATTACCAAAAGTTCTTCAGTGGGTGAGCAAACCAATTGATTTCTCGGTCCTTTATTAAATAAACTTTTTAAGTTTAATTTATGAATCGTTAAATAAACCATGATCATACGAGAACAATTTGGATTTCCGGAAATATTGTCGCTTCTCAAATTATAAAAAATGTAAAGGATGCGAGATGAATTCCATTATTACTAAAACCCTATACAGGGTGATTCACGAGGAAAGGGACAAAATGTTATGGTAGATAAAGTTCACTTAGGTGAATTAGAAATGACTATTGAAAAAAGCCTGGGCCTTTTTTTATTGATCTACAGGGTGATTTATGAGTTTTGCCCAATACTTATTAAGGTAATATCTTTTACTAGCATCAGCTCGTATTGTGGGTATATAATATACTATTAATTGTCAATTTACTTGCATAATCAAAGACAGAAAATTCCAGGGCCGGCTCAACTAATTTTTATTTTTAGGGCTCCTATGAAAAAATTCACCCTGTGTACGTGATTTTTAAATTCTAATACTACTGAATTATGAAACTACATACAAAAATGATCGAAAACATGTATTTTGTTGTTTTGTCACACTTGGGCGAATTTTAAATAAACGATCAATTTTCGCCAAAATCAAAGGTCTGCACAAAATAAATTTATAAAATTAGATTTTCCTCTCTTATATAAACTAAAATATTTGTTATACAAAATTTTATGATAACAAATATTTTAGTTTGAATAAGAGAGGAAAATGTAATTTTATAAATTTATTTTGTGCAGACCTTCGATTTTGTCTAAAATTGATCGTTTATTTAAAATTCGCCCAAAGTGTGACAAAACAACAAAATACATGTTTTCGATCACTTTTGTATGTAGTTTCATAATTCAGTATTAGAATTTAAAAATCACGTACACAGGGTGAATTTTTTCATAGGAGCCCTAAAAATAAAAATTAGTTGCGCCGGCCCTGGAATTTTCTGTCTTTGATTATGCATGTAAATTGACAATTAATAGTATACTATATACCCACAATACGAGCTGATTCTAGTGATTAGTTTAAAAGATATTACCTTAAGAAGTATTGGGCAAAACTCATAAATCACCCTGTAGATCAATAAAAAAAGACTCAGGCTTTTTTAAATAGCCATTTCTAATTCACCTAAGTGAACTCTATCTACCATAACATTTTGTCCTTTTCCTCGTGAATCACCCTGTATTTAAAATCAAAAGCAAAAAGCATGTTATTTATTTCACCTTATCGATTCGCACACTTACTCGAGCGAGAGCGAGAAACCTTAAACTATACAGACCATGCCATTTGGTGTCGATGCGATGTCAAGATCTCCCTTTCAATCCAGAAATGCAAACAACCCATTTCGACCCGCGCAATTTGCAATTCCAATAAAGGATAATCCTCCCTCGTGTAAGCCGATTCCACCGCTTTAAAATCGCATAACCACCGAAAATTTCCCAGTATTCAAACTGGAGGCATTATTCGCGGACTTCTGATATAAATCGAAATAAAATCGTTTATTTGAAGAAGCGACAAGCGACATAATGAAATTAAAATGTAGTACAGGAAAACGATCGACTCGGCAACGGAAAAGGCATATTCTAAACACGTATTTGGTTAAGTTTAAAATCTGTGTTTCTCTCAGATGGCTACGGATTTAAACTATGATATCTTCGACAATATAACTTTGTCGACGGTTTTCGAAGCGTACACCGGAAGCTGCAAAATCATTAAACGAGCAATAAAGTATTTTAACGTTGTTCCGGTGACACGTCATCAAATTACACTGTCGCCAATATATTTGTGTCTAATATCGCTTGTTTAATTACCCTGCCAGGATTTATATTGCGGCGTAAAACGTACCGCTTCTTTACTAATTTCACACCCATTGGCGGATGCAACCAGTTTATCATTTGTTCTGCAAAATCTGTCGAAATACAATCGTTTTGTAAATAGGGCCTCGAGCTGAATGCCACGTGTTGCATCGAGTTGCAATCTGCAACTTTCAACACCCAGCTGAGTTCTGTTGTTGATCTTACAACTTCAAATTACTAGGGAAACTAGTGCTAGTTTCAGCTACTTCAACTTTAGCAAGTGAATTAATTTAACAGCCATCACTTGAACAAAGTGTCAATCTGCTCGGGTATAAGGATGAAATGACACTTCTTTGTGCTTAATTCTTGCTTTGTATTCAACAACAGATGCAAACTCATAAACCAAACTAATAATAATAATGGGAGTCCTGATGGTTATAATAACTACTACCTACATGACAATTTGTAAAATAGCATTCTTATTTTAATAGTATACTAAGTTGGGCGGCGCCAGAATTTGTGCTACGGGGTATATAAGAAGTAATTGGTTGAGTCTTTGTTATGGCTTCTGCAACGGAAATCATGTTTAGATAAATTTATCTTATCGCCGGGAGTTAAGAAAATTCGATGGGAGAGGACCATACGAATCGGTTCCCAAGGAAATTGCTGAGGAGACGATATTGCGTGAGTGGACTCACCCGAACGTATATTGGGAGAAATCGAGGCCGATTCAGCGGTTCACCGGGGGGTACCGTTGAGACGAACCACTAATGCGGAGCGACAGGGAGAGAGACAGTTCGTCGGAGCCGCGGAATCGGAGAGTTCGACCAGCGCGGAGGAGACAGTTCGTCCGAGCGAGAAACTTGCCCGAGCAGCGCAGCGTCGAGACGTCACGATACAGAGACGGAGCTAGAGTTTTGACCCGCCAACGTCAGGGACGTCGTCGCGGTAATTTGTGAACTACCTAGGGGCTAGTTAAGCGCCGCGAAGTGCGAAAGTGATACAGAGACCGCGCGTCTGCGTGCGGATTTAAAATTCTTACTCATATAATTAGTGTTATTGTACGCCTCAAGGGTCAATTCTCGGGCCGCCACTTATCAATACTTTCATAAACGAATGGTTGAGAGCTACACGATTACTTATACAAATATTTCTCACCTACTGCTAGACGAACCATTCGTCTTTTTGGCTTTGAGTGACATGGTCTGCATCACCACCGTTTGCTGGTGCGTGCGCATGTCTCACTTTGCCAGGCAGTAGAGGCGGGCCCGGGCCGGCGTGCTGAGGCGGAACCCGAGTGGGCCCGCAGGGTGGCACCAGTTTCCCTGTTGCACCGTGGCGGTTACGCCTGCTCCTGTTAGAGTTGTCATGCTGGCGCCTGGTTTCATGGCCCCGTTCGAACCGTACATCTGCTGAACTGAAAAAAAAAAAAAAAGAAATTATTAGGCTATCCTAAATATTAAATTTATGTTCTTCGTTTAATTTTCCTGGCCTGTTATTTAAGTGCGCCGATTCGTTTTGAAATTGAAAACAGCGGAAAGCAGGGATCAGTGATAAAAATAAGTGTCACAAAATTAGTCATCCTGTTTGTTTTATTTGACAAAAATCCCGAATTAAACACGTTACGGTTATTCAATGCGAACAAAGTAAAGGAAACAAGGATTCGGGCATGCCCATAAAACTTGATTATAACGATTTAAAAAACTCCCGGACAAAATCGCAGGGACGCTGGAATTTGATATACGGGTTATTAAATGGAATGCGGAGTTACTGTACAAATATATTTCCTTTTGATCCTGGGACGTCGTTCGCTTTAGAGTTTTAATTCATTTAAAAATAGGTAGCCAGAATTCAGGAAATTACATATGGAGCAGGAAATGGCTTCGAAAAATGCGACTTGATCAATAGGCAACGTACTAGTGGAGGGAAATTAGAATTTCTATGTGATGAATCGGGAAGTTGAGTTTTTTTTTTAAGTTTTTTTTTTTATACATGCAAATGAGTCAAAAACCGAAAAAATTAGCAAAATCGTTTTTTTTATCAAAAATAATAAATAAATTTTCATTTGACATTTTCTCATATCTTTTATGCCAGATTTTCTTATAAGTTTTATGTAAAACGAAATTCAATTATATTATAAAGATTATATGACAGTTAAAATAATTATTTGAAAAGGATAAATGTTTAAGGGCAACTTTGTTTGACGCTATCGAATGGACATTAAAGGAACTTTCGTAAGGTGTATTATTATATTTACTTTTGTTTTACTTTACATATACAATACAAAGTAACATAATAACCACCATATTATATAATGTTACACCTAGGTAACAATTTTAATGTTTTCATGAAATATTATATTTCTGTTATGATGATACCTAACATTGATATATCTGAGAAATATTAAAATGTAGAATATTTAATAAATGTTTTTACAACATTAACTCGATGTTACTAGAAAATATTTCTGTATCATACGATACACCTTGTAAATGTATTGTAATATTCTCTTAAATGCATCTTTAACATTTTTTCTTAAATGTTTACAAAATGTTATACAAATATAATTTGTAATGTTAGACTGAAATGTTTCATATATGTAACATTAAATATGTTATAAATAGCACTTTATATATTATTTTTATCTATATTTTTTATTGCTAATCGACGTTTGAAAAGAAAATAGCATCCAGTGTGGTGGAAAAGTTATTTCCGTACAGATTTCCATTAAAGATAAATCCGCATGCGCATATTCTGCAAATATAATTCATGTTCCTGATCCATTAAATGTCTATAAATACAATTAAACCGTCAATTGAAAATGTAAATGGACCATTACTAAAATAATTCCGATATAATTTGTTAATATAGAATTTGTGTACGTTATGGATATTTGCACAATTGCACCCCGTTTGATACGAGTAATCGTGTTAGTCTAAATGGCGACCTCCCCGATCGACAGATTAAGGTCACTCGTTAAATATTTATTGGACGTGAGAATTTTCGTTTAACTTAATATTTTTTATTCATGGACTAGTTCTGTCGGCAGCGCCGTTTATATTGGAAATCCTGTCAGACATATCGTGTCTAAATGCTAATAGCTCGCCTCTATTATGAGAAAACTTTCAGGGCGAGGATATTCTTCGTTGCCTTAAAATGTCCGATGTCGATTATTTTAATATTAGATATAACTTTTATCGGCTTATAGTGAAATATATTTAATTAATTTAAAACAAATTACTGCAAATTTTGTGCTCATAAATGGCGTTATGCAGTTGCTTTGTCAGGAAATATCTGCTGTGCAATGAAAGCGGATGGCCAACAAAGGATCTTAAGAATTCTTATGAGAACAGGATCCTTAGAGCAACCTATTTTTATTAAACTGAGCGCCATCCTTCCGCCATTATTTATTGTTTAATAGCTTTATGAGGATGTTTATGATTTTTAAGGTGGATGAAACATTTAATTTTTTTTTAAATATGACTAATAAATCAACCACTATCCATTATATACTCAATACAGAACTTTATTACAAAATCCTCCCTTTATCCCTACAACATGGTTTAGCTTTGTCGTCTTACTAACAGGGTATTTCTAACTAACTGGGGCTACGTGCTGTTTCCAGCCAGAAAAGAAAATAAAAGCGACTTACGCGAATATGAGGCGTTCTGCTGCTGAACGGTTCCATTTCCGGGCCTGGCGTTCCACCCTCTTCGGCAAATACAAATGGAAACAGCGACAATTAGTACTAATAAGACTAACAGAGTGCTAATCACTACAACAACGAACCACGTCACTTCTAATCCCAGGATGGTTCCGGTCTCGTTGTCTGAAAATAAAACATTCGAGTTGTATTTGAAAAGTCAACGAGGAGCTTTCTTGAGTGTCGATAATTAAAGCTATAAAGGGTTGCCGATTGGCTATACATTTGACGAAGTAAATATTGTACTTACTTTGGCATAATGTATTGGACGATTCATCCGATCCATCCGCACAATGGTTGACACCATCACACACAAGATCTGTGGCTATACAAAATTCTCTTAGATTGCAACGAAATTCTGTGCAGTCATGCTCTGAAACAAGGGAAAGTACACGATTAGTGGAGGGAAATTGGAATTTTAAATTGATGTAATCGGGAAGTTGATGCATTTTTATGCAATTTTCTCGTGAAGCCCCAGCCCAATATTGCTAATTTTTTCGGTTTTCGACTCATTAGCAATAGCATGTATAAAAAAAAACAAAGAAAATATTCAATTCAGTAGTTTCGAAAGTTGCACTTTTCCACACTAGTGCGGAAAAATGTACTTTTCCGCACTAGTGCGGAAAAGTGCAACTTTCGAAACTAAAATGTGTACGGAAAAGTGGCATTTTCCGCACGCTCGTAGGAAATAGTTATTTTAACAAGTGCGGAAAAGTACCACTTTCCGCATATGTTAGGAACAATATTTTTCCTAGGAGCGTGATCTCATTTTCAAAGTGTAATTATAACGTACCCAAAAATGCAAATAAAAATATAATTACTTTTCCGCATGTATTTTAGTTTCGAAAGTTGCACTTTTCCGCACTAGTGCGGAAAAATGTACTTTTCCGCACTAGTGTGGAAAAGTGCAACTTTCGAACCTAAAATGCGTGCGGAAAAGTGGTATTTTCCGCACGCTCTTAGGAAAATATATTTTCCAATCTGAATCTTATAGGTACATTTTTCCTACGCAAAGGCAGTTTAAATACTTTGGGTTGGAAACGTTTATTTATTTGCACTATAAGGAATTTTAAATCCGAATACGGTAACAATTCGTTTTAGAACGAGGTGAGGAATTTTGTAATCCTGCCTTATAAATCTAAAAAAAAATTGCTCACTTCGGAGACCACCTAGAGCGTAATTAAGACGCATCAGCATACATTTCGGTTGGTTTTTTGCCCCGCTTCCTTGCTTTATTGATTAACCGCGCATGTGGACATGCTTTAGTCCGTAACAACAGAGATCATAAAACATTACAGTGTGTACTGTAGCTAACAATTTCAACTGTCGTGAATGATTTAATGGTTTTATAATTATCAACAGTCTATATACAAATCAACACTAATTGCTCACATTTACCCTCCATTCCCGCCAGGGTTATTAATATTGATATTGTGTGCACACCCGGAATCCTTTCTCATTTTCGGTGCCGGCTTTGTTCGTCCTATCATTTTAAGACAATCGCGCCGGGTTCAATTTGTTTAAATATAAATTTGGGACGTTGCAAATTTGTAAAATAAATTTATAAATAATTACAACTAAACAAAGTAGTGTTTCCAGAAGCGAATGAAAAAATAAATGTTTACAGCTATAAAACCAAACTTATGACCGGATCCTCCGCCATTTCTGAGACTAAAATATTGCTGGTGTCTAGGGGATTCACGTGCGATACGTGGTTTGAGATAAGGTGGTGTACATTTCCATAAATCGATTTCCTTTCACTGGCTCTTCATTGCCTGGAAGGGGTAATTGAGTTGTCCTACAAAAATCAAGCAAGGCTTTCGAGAGTTATATATAATAGGGGGATATACTTATTTGCAGCATGTCTTTTATTCCAGTTTGATTTAATCGTATTTTGAGTATTTAAGAAAAGTATGTGGTTTTTATTTTTTAGATACATCCACCCAAAGGGTAATCAGTTGAGGGTGTGGGAAAATTACGCGAGTTATACAGGGTGTCCACTTAGTGCGCGAAGGTCCAATAACGAAATAATAGTAATTTTCGTCACAAGTCCGGAAGGTGACTTGTTACAGTCGAGTAGATATTATGGACGAGGCGACGTCAGGAGCCGAGTCTAGAATATCTAAACGAGGCTGGAACAACACCTTACGGACGTGTGTCGAATGATATTTTATTTCATCCCGTCATTTCTTGTATATTAGCATATTTATTTGTATAATTTGACACTTGGTTATTTTCTTATGTCATTTGACATTTGACACTATTTTTTAATTTACGGTTGATTTTTATATCAAACAACTGTCAAAAGGTATAATAACAGTTTGTGATTGGTTCGTAATAAGTTTCCGGTGGTTTCCGGTACTTTACCGGCTCTGATACCGTAATGTCTCATTTTCCGGCCGCATATGAATACTGTGATGTTGTACTTTCCGGACGGGATGAAATAAATAGATTTTTTTTGTTATATGCCTAGTTTCTCAAGTTCTACAAAATCAAAATAATGCCTTTTGGGCAGGTAGCAAATTTGTTTTCCTTAATGGCAACCTAGGTTTTTTATAATTATTTCGAAATTTACACGAAAAATAAGATTTTGTACGTATAATACTCAAGTGAAAATATTAGCAGTTTTCAAAATATTCAGCTCGATATGTCTTTTTTCTCAATTTTCATTACTTATAACAGCCCTATTATCAATAAAAATATTGTTAAGCTAATTGTTGAGCATGGAAGCCTCTTTGAAACGTTGAACTAAAATCAATCTGAGCATGAAATTTTTATTACTGAAAATCTCGCCGCCAGAATTGGCCTCGCATTTTACCATTTGCATTGCGCATCTTCTTCATTCCTTAATCAATGCTTCTAAATTTAGTTAATTTACAATAATGCCAACACGTTTTGGTTTTTGGCATATTTTTGGATATTCAATATACATCTTATACCAATTAAAAGCTTGCTAAATGATCTATATTTGGGGAAAAAGGCACTTATTTACACGAAATAAATCCTCTGTTTATCCATCCGGAGTTCGCAGCTTGTTCATACCGGGCCTCGGCCGTAAAATAAAATTCTAGCTTAAAACAAGTCCTTACGATCCCCGAAATCCCGATTAAATATGTACTCGCGGCAAGGTAAATAAAAACTCCGGAACAGCGTTTACAAATCATCCGGCGCGCCGGCGGCGAATATAAAAAACCGAACCGTGACCCATTCCCGCAAATGTTCACCGAAACCAATCCCCGAATTTATTCCAGTCCTGCCCTAATTTCCAAATCGTCAGATCTAGTACGCGCAGAACTATCAATGAACGACAGACGGTGTGGAAACCTGTAGCTAATCTTATTACTTCTATAATGACTATTATTACTTACTGGGATCCTTAACGGCCGTTATGACTAGCTTAAAGCCGTTGGAATCTGTTCCCCAAGCATCCGTTACATATTTGAGGGTGACGTAGTTGGTGCGGGTGAACATGGCTCCCAAGGTCTGCTTCGTGTTCTTGCATGAGAGGTCGAACTGTAACAGAAAGTTTTCGTTAATGTGCGAAGAAAAAATATATGGTTTTTTCTTTAAAATTGAAAAAATGAAAAATAAAGGTGACAGCCCCTACGGGGCTGTCTTTTTTGGAAGAAGAAATTTTGGGTCTTCTTTAAAATTTAATCAAGTGAATCGAGAAAAAATCGAAACATTTTTGGGCTACATTTTTTTTTGAGGGGGGGGGGGGCAAAAATCAAAAAAAAAAGTAAAAAAAGTTTTTTGGTACAGCCCCTTTGGAGGCTGTATATCTACTGTTGATAAGAATGAAAAGTACGTTTTTTTTTCGTTAATTGTCATATGAATGTCAAAGTGACGTTTGGCAAAACTATTTTTTCTTAGATTATAATACCACAACATGAAGTACAACACCCTGCATCCTAAAGCCATTACAGATTTTCAAAATTTCTGCATACAATTCGAATGTCATGTTACCTCCAAATTATAAATCAATCAATTGTTTTCTTAACGTATTCTTTGTAAATTATTAAGGTTATAATTTCAAATGCTGGCGATGTTATTATTATCGACAGTGCCATAAATAACGTCCATAAAACTCGAACGCGATGATGAATTAGCCAACAAACTTCAATCGGTATATTCAATCATTTATTTTCACCGAAGTTGTTGAAACTTTGGCAAAGACGAATCCATCACGAAGGAGGTACTGGATGGTTGTAATATCTTAGAAATCAAATTCTCTCTTGCTGTAAAAATTAGTAATTTGGGGTTTGAAAATATGACACTTTTGCTGTTGCGGCACCGCCCAATTCCACAATCCAATACGAAATACCAGACTTAAAAGAGGACAAACTTAGTTTAACGTTCGTGACTTTCCAAGTTCTGGTTATAATTGCTTAATGTATTGTTTTTCCTTTGATGACCGTTTGAAGTGTTTTTCTTTAATAATATCAATAAATTAATAATATCTATCTAAAAAGATATATTCGATATTTAGCTATCACTGTGCATTTCTTACACTTTTACCAACAACAGACATTTGTTTCGACCTGTTAGGTCTCATCAGTGTTGTACAGGTTTGGTACGGGTATATCAGAGATATCCCAAGTGAAGACAATTCCAGCGTAGTAAATATCGAATGTATCTCAGTTTGGATCCGATGAGAGTCGGACACTTATAACTTGCGCCATCTAAAAGATGAGTAAGGAAGACATATATTCCAGCATTTTTTACGGCGAGAGCACTGTTACATGCAAACTCTCCAACTGCATAGCAGAAAAAAGCTTGGGTATATGCAACCCGTTACGCACAGCTACAAGTACAACACTGATGAGACCTAACAGGTCGAAACAATTGTCTGTTGTTGGTAAAACTGTAAGAAATGCACAGTGATAGCTAAATATCGAATATATCTTTTTAGATATATACTTTTGCCAAATTTATTTGGCTGGGGCAATGTAATCCTCAAGAAATACCTATATATTTAATAATATCAATAAATAGTAATTCAAGGACCAGTACACAATTTAATAGGCACGTGTGCGTATACAGGGAAGTCTCTAAAACTTATTTTCCAAAATAAGATCACACTTTAAACGGCCATTTGACAGCTCTCAGTGACGTTTTTCGAAAAAAAATTTTTGACAGCTGAGTGACGTTTTTCGAAAAATAATTTCGACAGCTGTCAAAGTGACGTTTTTCGGAATTTTTTTTGACATCCGTCAAAATGATGTTTTTCGAAAAATAATTTTGACAGCTGTCAAAGTGGCGTTTTTTTCGAAAAAAAAAATTTGACAGCTGTCAAAATGACGTTTTTCGAAAAAAACATTTATTGACAGCTATCAAAGTGACGATTTCGAAAAAAAATGGTTTGACAGCTGTCAAAGTGACGTTTAAATGTCAAAGTGACAGAGGGGCTCCATCTACGAACCGAGAACGGTTCGTAGATGATCGTCAATTTCCGACCATAACCTCAAAGTTTTATCGCGACGCACTGTATATTTCGATATAACCTAAAAGCGGCATTTTGACGGTTCGTTGACGTTGAAGTTTCAAGCAGTTTCAAATTGTTTTGCCCAGGCACGAATCGTAATTGGTCGTGCGCGCGCATCCGGCGGCCATTGGTCTCGTATCTCTTTTTAATTTCTCAAATTTTACAAACCTCTTCGACACGGTGCTACTAAACGGTTAATAACCATGTGATAATCATATTTAGTAAAGCTCTAAATTGATATGCAATGTTTGGTTTTGAATTTATCAAATTAATGTAGCTTCAAAATGGCTGAGGAAATTGCGTTAAACTTTTCGATTGATTAATTAGTAAAAACTGGCTGGCCATAGATTTTACGTCATGAAATTTTGCAGGGTACCTAATATAATTTTCTTGACAATTTTTTTATTTGAAACCGATTTAACTCGTATTTTCTGAAATTTTACTTAATTTTTCAGGAGTGAAACGGAGCTTCTCTTATCAGTTTGGGTGTTAAGGCTTTATATCCACCTCACCGGTTACCTAGTTACCTGATGGAAATTGCCGGATTTCATAGCTTTCTTGGTAATTCTGCTTTCAAACTAGTAAGTATTTAACTTATATCGTTTTTAGATTCTTTGACACCTTTCCTTTTTAACAATTTTTAGTGTTCTTCTCTAAGAAGATAACAATAATAATGTAGCAATCTCCAGAACGAAAATAGTCTCTTCTCACTACATATATGCAACGTGTAAACCCATGTATCATATTATTGGTGCTTAACATCACGCATTTCCGTTGCCCGTGCGATTTCAAAAGCAATTTACTACGTGAATGGATTAATCACCATCGATCGCTTAATTAATTTTATCAATTTAATGGAGGATACATGTCATATCACATAAAAGCGATGGTGGAGCAGGTACATCAGATATTGTAGATATTATTGGTAGGGCAGACATTCCCAGAATTATTTCGAGTGCCTGGCAGTTTCAGGTGTCATGGCAACAGAATGATACCCAATATTAATCTTCTAATTGGATATGTTATTACATCGTGGGACGATATCCGAAATATGAAAAATTGCCCTAACGCCGTTATAATTGATGATGTTTGGCGAACTAAAATCACATTGTGACACCGTGGGGGAGGTGTTTAGTTCGACGTCACCGCGAACGCAGCAGGCATTTTTTATGTCGTTGAAAATTTGAACGCACATCTACTTGAGTAAAAAGTTCGTCGTTGAATCCATTAATGAAAAACTTTCTTTTTTACAATGTTAATTATTGGTAAGAAATTATGTCTTACCTTGTACGTTCCGACAGCGTGTGCTCCATCGTAGATATACAGGTGATCATTGCAGTCCAACTGAAGGACGTCAAAGCGTAGCATAAATCTTTGTAATATTGAGTGTGTTTGGAATGTTATGACGCAGTCTAAGTTTCTCTCGTTTTGAGACCACAGGACCGCACCATCGATTTTTCTATATAGCTGCTGAAGGAAGTGGTTCTTGCATAGTGATTGCATGGAATCTGAAACAATGAAAGCCAAAATTAAGTAAACGTTTTTTATCGGAAATTATGCTTAACCTAGGCTGATAATGAACAATAATTGCGAAACAGTAAATCATATTTTTTCGAGAATTCAGTAAATTCCCAACAAGCAATTCATTCATTAAATCAATATTAACAAATATTTTCGCCCAACCTGTACATTTGTAGACTTTTGGGCGTGTGTTCGCATTTAAATGATTTCACCATGTTGGAGCAGCAGCTGCTAATATGTTACACCTCAGGGTTACAAGTGGAATAATTTAGTAGACATTTATTTTTACTATATGTGGACCCTTCAGAGTCCAACGATCTAGATAAATAAGTATTACAATTTCCTGTCGGGGGCCAACTGCGCCCCTGTTTGTTGATGATATATTTAGTTGAGATTGTAACCTTTACCGGGGGTAAGTCTTGCGGTTCAACGTTTAGGGCAATATCGGGGATACTGTCATGGTTGAAATAAGGCGAGCCGAAGGCATTCGTAATACTGTTATAGTTGTTTGGATTTTTACTGCTAGTTGCAGCGAGTTTTGTTATGACTGCTGCAACGGAAATCATGTTTAGATAAATTTATCTTATCGCTGGGAGTCGAAAATTTCGATGGGAGAGGACCACACGAATCGGTTCCCAAGGAAATTGCTGGATAGACGATATTGCGTGAGTGGACTCGCCTGAACGTATATTGGGAGAAATCGAGGTGCAAAAGGGCCGATTCAGCGGTTCACCGTTAAGACGAACCACTAATGCGGAGCGACAGATACAGTTCGACCGGGCGTCCCGGGCGATACAGTTCGACCGGAGCGGCAGAGTTGATCGGGCACCAGGTGAACCCAAAAAAAGAGGGCTCAAGTGACAAGAGGGAGTCACAGTTCGACCGAGCGAGAGAGTTGATCGGGCAGCGCAGCGGCGGGACGACGCGATACAGAGACGGAGCTAGAGTTTTGACCGGCCAACGTCAGGGACGTCGTCGCGGTAATTCTGAATTACCTAGGGGCTAGTTGAGCGCCGCGAAGTGCGAAAGTGATGCAGAGACCGCGCGTCGGTGGGCGGGTTTAAAGTTGATAGAGTTCGACGAATAATTTTAGTGGTAATTGTCAATTAGGATTATTGTGTATTTAGAAGCCGTGGGTAAGTCATTTTGAGTTTACTAACGCCAGATACGTTTCGTTTTGTGAGTGAACCTGAAATAGGGTCTGTGGTTTTAGAAAATACCTAATTGATATTGGCACTAAATGTGAAAAGTAGCTTACATATAATATATAGAGGGACACAAATAGGGTACGTAAGATTTCTCTGCTAATAATTTTAGGGGTCCTAAAGCGCGTATTACCTCAAATTATCTGTCAATTCGTTAACGCCCAATAGCAATCAAATGTTCTTCCGCGAGAAAGAGAATTACAATTATCTGGATCACCGCTCCAATGGTATGATAATAAGATATGATAAGACAAAGCTGGAGGCATTATATTTCCGGCGAATAGTTTTCAATTTAAATTTCAAAGCACTGTAAATGAGAGCGCGGAATAAAGGGAAAAGTTTCAGATGCAATAAAAATCAAATTTCATTCATTTTAGATTTTCCAAGATGGCACGATTTCCATATTGCTATATGGCAGGTTTACTCCAATCCTCAGTTTCTATATCCAAGCACCGCGTCCTTTATTCAATATTCCCAACACAATAACAAGAGGGTTCCACCTGAGAATTATACACGGACGATGAGATACGCTCCCTGGAGACAAAACAGGCGAGTCTCATTTTACTGACCACCGGTCACAAGACATTTTCAGATGCTCCCTGCATTCGTAAAATGGGTTCAAACTGGTGATTAAGTAGGCCAGAGAAAACAATAAGGCGGTGTTTCCACACTGTTGACTGAATTTATACATTTATACAACAGAAGTATCAGCAGATCAGGGTTGGCAAGGACGTGGCGACGTTTCTACAACTTTTTTAAGCACTCCGCAGCCCCTTTGTACAAAATAATGGAGACGAGCGAATCCTTGTAGGAGGCGGCTAATTATAAAGCAGCAGCTTAAATCTTGCGCGTTAAACTTTAGTAATAAATATTCAGCAGATCAAATAAAGCTCGTGGAAATTTACAAACATACAAGCGCCACCCACATAAAACTCACCAGTTAATGAAGGCGTATTTATATTTTCCATACAACTCTGCTTTGTACATTTTGCGAGCAGTGTAAACGAACTTTATAATTACGTAACAATTTCCAGTTGAGTTGCCCTAAATGCCCCACTATTGGGTTTTGGTATCAGCAGAATGGATAATGCGCCACCTCTATCTGAAGCCAATTATTTGCGATACATTTTCCGTGTTGAATTAAAATACGAAGCCCTGAAATATGTTCTGTCAATTCAAATATTCCACAGCGAGTAAACGTACATGAAAGCTCTCTCTCGGCAATATCTCAAAGGACCGAAACCAGGCGATGTGTGTAAAAATAAACGTAAACCGAGATCACACCCGTTGGCGATATTCTCAACCGCGCAGTGCACTCATCTATTTACTCTAGGTATGGAAAACCCGAAAAACTATTCCAGAACTGTCTTGTACAAAGAGATGGCGCAACGAAGTTTTAAAGAATATTTATTACTGAGCTAGGTATCCCCGGAGATTAACATTTTACGTTTTAATACCGGATTAGTCAGACGGATGGAAACATTTTGCCGTGGTGATGGGATTGTTTTTGTTCCATTTTGGCAATATTTTAAATGTGCAGCAGCTTCGTAAATATTATATTTATGCAAAAGTTACTTGGACAAGAATTTTTGAGCGATTTTTGAAAACATAAGATAAGATAATTTATTCACCATAAGTAGTACAAGTACAAAATAGGTTTTATCAGTAAAAAGAAAACAAAACAAAAAAGAAAAAAAAGAAAAGAAACGAAATAGAAAAAAAAAGAAAAAAATTAAAAAGAAAAAGAAGAAGAAAAAGAAAAATACATACATACGCTCGCCTGTTACGATTCTTGTAGATGACTACCATTAGCAATATGGAAATTGCGCCATCTTGGAAAATCTAAAATGGATGAAATTTGATTTTTATTGCGTCTAAAACTTTTCCCTTTATTCCGCGCTCTCATTTACAGTGCTTTGAAATTTAAATTGAAAACTACTCGCCGGAAATATAATGCCTCCAGCTTTGTCTTATCATATCTTATTATCATACCATTGGAGCGGTGATCCAGATAATTGTAATTCTCTTTCTCGCGGAAGAACATTCGATTGCTATTGGACGTCAACGAATTGAAAGATAATTTGAGGTGGAATCAAAAAAGGAAATTTGTACGAGTTACATATGGCAATTATCAAATATTTTTCCTTTTTCAAACAATCGATTAACGACCAAAACTGATTAATAAAAGATAGGAGGTAACATTGATATTTGTCACATAATGCTCTTTGTCCTAACAGGGCGTCTTAACAAAACGTTTCTCTTGGATACGTAGCAATCAAAACAAATGATAAATAATTAATTCCTGAGTCGAAATATCCCAGAGGCAGTTCAAATAGTCAACAGATACGAACTTCTTAAGTAAATACGAAGGAACCGGATATAAAATTTAGTAAAGGAACAATCCACCCTACTAAATAATTCAATAATTGAATTTCAAACGTTTACTTAAGAAAGCAGTTATTTAATCATTAATATCATTGTTGTAGTTATCAAAATTAGTATCAAGATTCATTGGCGGATCTTCCAGTCGAATTAATAAATCAGCGGGTAAATACCAAGGCGACCTACTTCACGTTCCTATTTTTTTTACAGTTAATTGTCAAAAAAATCTAAATTAATTTTTTCTTCAAGCGTACTAAAATGTCTAAATTGTGCCACCAAAAACAGAATTAGAAATAGGACATTGTTTTACTAATAACAAAATGTTAATACAGAACGCCACCGTGGTGGAAATTTTTTTACTAGTAACATAATGTTAGTACGGAACGCCACCAGAGCGGCCGGTGACGCGCTATCTACAAACCATCTGTCATATCTCTGCCTCCGCGGCTTGGACGAACGCGGCTCCGACGAACTGTCTCTCTCCTTGTCGCTCCGCATTAGTGGTTCATCTCAACGGTACCCCCCGGTGAACCGCTGAATAGGCCCTTTTGCACTCCCAATATACGTTCGGGCGAGTCCACTCATGCAATATCATCTATCCAGCAATTTCCTTGGGAACCGATTCGTATGGTCCTCTCCCATCGAAATTTTCGACTCCCAGCGATAAGATAAATTTATCTAAATATGATTTCCGTTGCAGCAGTCATAACAAAACTCAACCAATTACTTCTTATATACCCCATGGCACAAATTTAAAATTAATTTTTTCATTATTAATAGCAAATTTCCTCTTTTATATAAGATTTATACCCCCGATTTGCTACAACTTCAGGTTCCTAATTTTTTATACAGTTAATTGTCAAAAAATCTAAATTAATTTGATTCAAAGCTTTTTGTCACAGCTTCAAAACTTGTTCGTCTCCGAAACCAACAACGATTATGTGCAAATTTAATCGGCAGTGGTATGGACAATCTACTTAATGGCTACAGCCTTGGAGTAATTCCACTTTTCCATACTTTAACCTGTTCAGCGCATGTTAAACTCCTACCTAATTTAAGTTTAAAACTAGTCTCGTTTTTTTGTTACACTACACATGGTCATCAACAGCAGCGCCAAATTTCCTGGTTCGATAGCAACCGAACTACACAAAGGGATTAAAATCCGTATAAGGTTCAAAATTTGTTTAAAGTTTCAACACGCTAACTATACATAGAGTTATAAACCGACATTGTTGAGCCCGTTCAATATATAAAAGGTCATTGTGAAGCCCAAAATTACGCTGTTGAGTTCGAGCTCGGGCTCAACAACGTATCGAGGTGTATACCATCACCATTTGGTTAAATATTTTTTTTTTTACAAATTTTTACAAATGAATTTTGGTTCTTCTTCTTCTTGTATGATTATATCGCTCGTCGAAGTTGTTCACTTAGAATTGGGTCGCAGTTAAATGTATAAAAGATTTTCCATATATTACAAGCATTTCGATCAGTCGTCCTACAACTGATTCAACCTGGCACCATAGTCAACCGCACCCCTCGGCTGCTCCCAGCAAAAGTTGCAAATCTCCGGGCATTTTTCTTATCAAAAAAACGTTAATCCACTACATTTCTTTTGTCAAATAAAGTCAGTATATAAGCTTTCTGCTATATTCTAAAGTCGGATATATGTTTTAAATGCATTTATGAGGAGGAGGTGTTAATATTTAGAAACCGATTACCAAACTTGTATCCAAATGTTATAGTTTATAATTCTTATGCTATTTTATGAAGGAAATTAGACTTAAAACGAACAGATGGAGTCGTCAAATCTAAAATTTTACCACCAAGAGTCTATCATCCTGTATTACCCTTGAAGATGAACAATAAATTAATGTTCGTACTGTGTAGTACATGTGGACAAAATATGGAATAGGGGGAGTGCACGCATAACGAAGAAGAAAGATCATTGACAGGTACCTGGATCGGAAACTGGACTATCTATAGACCTATTACTTTCTTATTTAGGTCCAATCAGCACCACCATATGGATCACATACCGGACTAGATGACGTTCCCTTTAATTTAAGAAGAGCTTCTTAAGGTGTTAGTCCTTTTGCGAGAGATTAGAAGAGTAAAACTCTGAAAGCTTGTTTTTTGTTAATAATAATATACAGCGGGAACTTCGATTGGAGTTCACTTTTCCGTCCGTCTTATTACGGAAAGTTCAGAGCTATAATAAGTCTGCCTTCCATTTTCCTGTTTGCGGCCGTCGCCTCATCGAAGTGCAATTTATTGATTTCCTCAACTTTCATGTGCTCGATTTTTCCTCACGATATGCACGAGACTCGAATAAGTCTAAAATTGCAACGTGCTAATTTCTCCATAATGGTGCCGCGTCTCTGATAAATCATTTCACGACGGGGTTTGCTACGCAAAATTTGTTTGCGAAATTAATGCGCTGGTGTGTACACAACTTCGAGTGATTATCGATTTTGAGCCGGTAATTATAAAATTACAGTGCCACGTCCTCTAGTCTGGATAATCCCAGATTTCTTGCGCCCTCAGGAGCAAGAGAATATTTAAGTAAGGGAGGAGAAGAATTGAGTAATAAAATTGCATGTTTGTTTTTGTACTTGTTTGTTGAAAATTTAACAAGACTTTTGCCAACCAAGTTAGCATCATCGGGAAATTGTTCGAGTTAGATATTGATGAACAAATTTTGTAACAATTTGGTTTTATGAATATATGCAAAAATATTGGCCGCATTTGTCCGTCACTCAATTAAATTGCAAACATTTAAATTGAAACATTTCACGCTTACACTCGGTTTAATCAAATCGTTTAAAATACTGAAAGGTTTCAGTTGATATTTAATTAAATTTCCTAGTTAATATGTTCAAAAAAGTCAATTTATTTTGTTGGATTTTCGCATATTAAACCCGTTTCAAATACAAACATTTTTTTGTCGACTCTTTGTGCACGTCCGATTATTTTTAAATGATATTGATAAACTTAGGCAAGTGGCGCGTGACCCCAATATATTATTCAGATTAGTTCAAACAACGTCGAAAGCGGAAGTGCAGATTAGAAATGTCAGTGGTTTAATTTTAAATGTTTTATTTGCTAATTGTATTTCGAGTTCATTTATTTTTTGGCACAGTTTATGCAGGGATACATACGCGAAATATATTATAGAATTCCAAATTTAGTGCTTGCCAAGAGAAACAATAATAACTAAAGATGACTCCACAATAAATAAAAAAAAAAAAAAATAAATAAAAATTAAAAAAAGCTGCAATTTTTAAGATCTTTATTCACACTGTGCAACTGTAACAAGATACTCTGTATATCTTAGTTTTTTTGTCAATATAGTTTAAAGGAAACAGAATCGTCGTTGTGCTGAAAATTAAACATTAAGGCTTGCCAGATATTGAATAATTGTAGAATGGTGCGATTTGTCGCCTCGACGACTCATCCTTTTCGGGTCGTCTCTCTCTCCCCCTTGATGTTAAAGACAATACGCCGAATTTCAATTAATGCGGCCATAAGTCGCCTTCAAGGCGAGCTGAGTTTTTCGGCTGGAGATTAAGGCATTATCCCCAATTTGAAAGGTGCCATTAAGAAATTAAAAATCAATGATTAATTGAAAAGCCCTAAAAGATAGTGTTCAATTATTAGCAGTGCTCTCAAGTTGAGCTTTTATATAGACCATTGAATTGTCAACAAAGGAACCGACAAACAATAATAGAAAGGAGCAAAGTTCAACCAACAATTTACGTTTCCTCGCAATACTGTGCCTTTCATATCAACTCCCTCATTCGTCTTCCATTTATGCTTTCTTTTATTAAAATCCTTTCGAATCGCATCGCTTGTATAAACGGAAAACTTACATACGCGCACTCCGCCAGGCTCAGATATAAAGGGAAACATCGTTTTATATCGGAATAATTTTAATAAACATTATTCGCTGGTATATAAAAGACCAGGTAGAATGTCAGAATGCATGAAACATGTGGAACAAGCTTTTCCATTTTTATTCTCTTAGAATAATATAACATTTTTGCTGGAAGTCTAAGGTAAACTTCGCCAGGACATTAATATAAATAAGTCCTTAAAAAAAAAAAAAAAAAAAAAAAAGAAAAATCACATACATTTCTTTACTACTCTTCTACTCTTTTTTTTGCCCTAATAGTGAAAAAAATTTCTTAAACGATTCGTTTTTGTTTCACGTTTTTTTATTTCAATCAAAAATTTAGCGAGGAGGATGTATAGTAGTGGTGTTAATATTTAAAAACCGATTACCAAAATTGTATCCAAATGTTATAGTTTATAATTCTTATGCTATTTTATGAAGGAAATTAGACTTAAAACGAACAGATGGAGTCGTCAAATGTAAAATTTTACCACCAAGAGATCTCTTTCATCCTGTATTACCCTTGAAGATGAACAATAAATTAATGTTCGTACTGTGTAGTACATGTGGACAAAATATGGAACAGGGGGAGTGCACCCACTCATGCCACAACTACAGCTAATTGAGTAATTTGTGTAGTACATACAATTAGTTTTAACGTGCCAGTGTCGGTAATTGACAACATCAATAGATCCTTTGATGTCGTAGAACACAAGTAGTTTAATTGGGAACCGACTGTCCCAACGCCTGCACATCAATAATGTAATGGGCCACAACTTAACATTTTGTTTATTATTTACCTTTCCACTAATTCACCTGCTCGACGCGCGTTACTCAAACTAAGTTGCCAAAAATTGTCAACAAAAAAAAAAAAAAATTGATGAAACCTGTTTCTATTCGTCACGCTTTAAAGTATGCTCTTGATGCGACATTAATCTTCCATATGTTCAAAATAACCCTGAAGGAAATATGATTCATATCGAATAAAATTGTTATCATCTGCGTAAAAATCTATACGAATAAAGCGCCAACATATTAGCTGTCAGTAACCATCACGTGTTCCAGACCCTACAAGAAATACTTTTCCAACGAACTGAGCAGGGAGCGCATGCAAACTATAAACGCAAGGCATATTTGTTTAGCATTACCGAAAAACAAACTGCAAACATCGAATTCAATTTGTTCTCTCATATTACTTCGGTGCACTTCGAAGGCCTGCGACAATAAAGAAACAGGACAAATTGGTAGCAAAACTTGATGTAAATATAAAGTATACGAAGTTCCCAGTTTATTATTCGCTAAAATATGAACAGCTGAAACCCGGCAAATCGACAGGAGCACGTAAAACCTGTTAGAGCTATTCGCGGAGGAATATGCCTCGAATATTTCTTCGCTACTTACTCTATATTACATTTCATGGTATGATACAGACAATACGTCGCGTCGTGTTTGTTATATTTTCTCCAATTTAATGTAGATGCGTTTTTTTGTAGACAAGATGGCCTTAGGACAAGTCTGAATAATATTTATAACACCTCTGTACCTTTACAAGTCTGTATTTTGCAGGTCTAATTTTGTACTTTACAGGTGCACCTTGCCTGTGAAATACAGACCTCATTCACGACCTGTACTACCTTACATTCTCTACGGTGTGTAAAAATATTTTTCAGTCTCAACCTTCTCAAAGGACACACAAAAACCGTCCTTCTAAATAGTACTGCCTTTGTATAATTAGATTACAAGGCAGACAATTTATCCAAACGTGTTTTCTATGGCTTCAAATACCTAAAGGGTCATTCGGGATTGAGTGAAATCAAACCAAATAGTTCAATTCTTTGCTTTTGATAGATGTGTACATTACAGATACCATTTTTTACAGGTGCAAACCTGTAAAAAGCTGCACTTATAAAATACAGACCTGTTTAATAGTTGTTGAAGACTTGCACAACTGCTACGTTATGAAAATTTTGTATATTTATTTTATATAGTTTTTAATGTTGCAATAAAGTTACTTCAGATAGGCGATTGCTCTCCAAACATCTCCGCGGTTTAAATAGCTGAAAGCTATTTGAGATAGAGTAAAATAAACCAAATAGGTCAATTCTTGCTTATAATATCTTTTAATACCTAGATTTGTACTTTGCAGGTACAATTTTTTTACAGATATGTACTTTACAAGTGCAAACTTTTAAGCTGAACTTGTAAAGTACAGATCTGTTTAAAAACTGTTTAAGACTTGTGCAACTGTTTCGTTATTCGACTGTTGTTATCCCACTTTTATATATTTATTTTAAATAGTTTTTAAAACTGCACTAAATTTATTTTCAAAATCTAATTCCCAAATAAAGCAATCCCGCAGATGACGCCCCAAACGTGTTTTCTGCAGGTTAAACAGCTAAAAGCCATTCAATATGAAGTAAAATAAACCAAGTGGGTCAATTCTTGCGTATAAAATCTTTTAATACCTAGATTTGTACTTTACAGGTACAATTTTTTTTACAGATATGTACTTTACAAGTGCAAACTTTTAAGCTGAACTTGTAAAGTACCGATTTGCTTAAAAACTGTTTAAGACTTGTTCAACTGTTACATTATTCTACAGTTGCATATTTATTTTATATAATTTTTGATATTGCAATAAATTTACGCAAAATCTAATTATAACTCTCCAAACGTATTTTCTTTGGTTTAAATACCTAAAAGGCATTCAGGATGGAGTAAAATTAAACCAAACGTGTCAAGATTTTATAATAATATATTTCAATTGGTTTGTGCTTTACAGGTACAACTTTCACAGAAATGTACTTTACAAGTGCAAATTTTTAAGCTGCACTTGTAAAGTACAGATCTGTTTAAAAACTGTTCAAGACTTGTGCAACTGTTTCGTTATTCGACTGTTGTTATCCCACTTTTATATATTTATTTTAAATAGTTTTTAAAACTGCACTAAATTTATTTTCAAAATCTAATTCCCGAATAAAGCAATCCCTCAGATGACGCTCCAAACGTCTTTTCTACAGTTTAAACAGCTAAAAGGCATTCAATATGGAGTAAAATAAACCAAATGGGTCAATTTTTGCGTATAATATCTTTTAATACCTAGATTTGTATTTTACAGGTACAATTTTTTTTACAGACATGTACTTTACAAGTGCAAACTTTTAAGCTGAACTTGTAAAATACAGATCTGCTTAAAAACTGTTTAAGACTTGTCCAACTGTTACATTATTCTACAGTTGCATATTTATTTTATATAATTTTTGATATTGCAATAAATTTACGCAAAATCTAATTATAACTCTCCAAACGTATTTTCTTTGGTTTAAATACCTAAAAGGCATTCAGGATGGAGTAAAAGTAAACCAAATGTGTCAAAATTTTATAATAATATATTTCAATTGGTTTGTGCTTTACAGATACAATTTTTACATAAATGTACTTTACAAGTGCAAACTTTTAAGCTGAACTTGTAAAATACAGATCTGCTTAAAAACTGTTTAAGACTTGTTCAACTGTTACATTATTCTACAGTTGCATATTTATTTTATATAATTTTTGATATTGCAATAAATTTACGCAAAATCTAATTATAACTCTCCAAACGTATTTTCTTTGGTTTAAATACCTAAAAGGCATTCGGGGTGGAGTGAAGTTAAACCAAATGGGCCAATTTTTGATAATAATATATTTTAATCGGTTTGTGCTTTACAGGTACAGTTTATTACAGATATGTAGTTTACAAGTGTAAACCTGTATAAATCTGTACTTGTAAAGTGCAAGCCTGTTTAAAAACTGTTCAATACCTGTACAACTGCTACGTTATCTCACTTTTATATAAATTATTAGTTTTTAAAATTGCAATATATTCACTTACAAAATCTAATTCCCAAATAAAACAATTTTTCAGATGACGCTCTTTTCTGCGGTTTAAATAGATAAAAGCCATTCAGGATAGAGTAAAATAAACCAAATGGGTAAACTCTTGCGTATAATATTTGTACTGTAGAAGTACAATTATTTACAGATATTTGCATTACAAGTGCAAACCTGTAAAGTTGCACTTGTAAAATACAAACCTGTTTAAAAACTGTTACGTTATTCTACTGTTGTAAATTTATTTTCTATATTTTTTTCTATATTTTTTTTAGTTGCAATAAATTTATTTACAAAATCCAATTATAACTCTCCAAACGTCTTTTCTTCGGTTTAAATATCTAAAAGACATTAGGGATGAAGTGAATTTATACCAAATGGGTCAATTCTTGCGTATAATATCTCTTAATACTTAAATTTGTACTTTACAGGTACAATTTTTTACAGATAAGTGCATTACAAGTGCAAACCTGTAAAGTTGCACTTGTAAAATACAAACCTGTTTAAAAACTGTTACGTTATTTTACTGTTGTTTATTTATTTTATATAATTTTTGTAGTTGCAATAAATTTATGTACAAAATCTAATTATAACTCTCCAAACGTCTTTTCTTTGGTTTAAATATCTAAAAGGTGTTCGGGATGGAGTAAAATTAAACCAAATATGTAAATTTTTTAGTATAATATCGGTTTGTGCTTTATAGGTACAATTTTTTACAGATATGTACTTTACAAGTGCAAACATACAGGTTTGCACTTGTAAAATACAAACCTGTGTAAAGCTATTCAGTATCTGTACAACTGCTACATTACCCCATTTTTGTGTATTTGTTTTATATAGTTTTTTATGCTGCAATAAATTTATTTGCAAACTCTAATTCATAAATAGAATGATCCTTTCCAGATGAGATAACTCGGGGATTTTCCCCTCAAAACGTCAATCATGCAGTCCCAATTACCTAAGAAGTCATTCGGGCTGGAATAAAATGAAGACAGTATTTGTCTCATTAACTTTAAAATCCTTGGTTCATAAAACGAAACCGTTTTCATTCAATTTATGCATGCTAGATGGGGAACACTCGTAGATTTATTTTTATGATACAGGCGTCAACGCTACCCAAAAATAAAGCCTAAAATCTCCTCGTTCCCAGCCAGCAATCTGCAAAAACTGATTAATTCCACCGAAACCAAATGGGTCCGTTTTTTGTGTAATACACAACCCAATGAAACCGGGCTGTGTATAACAGAGCTTTTAGTTATAAAGCATTTTAATTGAAATTTTTATTGCTATCGGGGCTCGTAAAAGCAAAATTACGTCGGTATTAGTGCAGGATTCTATTATAAAAGTCTTTCGCCGCAATTTTAAGTCTCACGTTATCGATCACAGATTAATTAAGGTCAGTTTGGATAAATTCCTTTAGATTAAATTAGATATGAATAAAAATTTAAGTAAGCGATCATATTTTGTGTATTAAAGACGAAGTCCTTATTTTCTTGTTGAAAAGCACTGAACTTTTTTCGGCGAAAAAGTCTGTTTATTAAAATACTTCATGTTTAAAGCCTCCCTCATATAAATGAGAAATATGTGAAGCAATTAAATTTAATGGTATCCGCTTTATCAACCCCAAATTAATTCATGATGTAATATGCTCTTAAAGCTCTTTTAGAACCTGGTGACAAATACAAATTAGAAGGTGCAGGGTACCGAGTGACACCGCGTGCTATGCCAAATATTTGATTTTGCACATTAATAAAAAATAAGAACGAAGAGAATAATCCTCCTATGTGGTGGATGCGCAAAAAGTTCGAAATTTGCTCCTCCATCAACCAAAACACTTTTCAATAAAAAGCTTATGGAAGCCTAACCGACATTTTATATCAAAGCACCAGCGTTTTCTTAAAGCGACAATAAAAATATAATAAAACATCTTAAACTTGGAAACTCGTATTACTGTTTCCAGTGTCGGTCAACTTCTCCCCTCTTTCTTTACGAAGAACACAAAGCTGCTGAGTCTTTCCCTTTGAATGTATTAGGATTGGAACAAATGTGGGGAATTCGGGACCCAGATAAACTCGAGTTAATTTATCTGTTTGTGAAGTAAACGCAACGCTCCCAAGGGGGCACTGCTACGAAAATCTCGGGGTCAACCAGATCTGGAAATTCAACATTTTGTTGCACCGGCGAGCACGTCCCTCCCGACTGAGGCTTTGGGTTTGTGTACGCGAGCGAATGCAACTTTAAATTGCCAGAGATTCGAATAGGAAACTTATCCTAGCGTCTCTGGAGTCCGACGAGCAATGATGAAGTAACAAGCAAATATTTCCGAAGTCATCTTTGAAGTTGATAACGGTATTAGTAGTTTTCCTTCTAAGTTGCAATAATAGGTATTTGGCGTGGTTTCAAAAATTTACTAGATATATTTATGAACCCCGACCATCTCCACCGTCTGTCATCGTACAACGGACCTGACTGTTGACGCGTGTCAAGTTTGGACGATCTATTAAATTTAAAGAAATTTCCCATGTTTAGAAGCCATTTAAATTAGGCACGTTTTGTCAAGGAAGGATAAAACTACTCGATTGTCCCGTATTTCCGGAACAGCCGGCATTACATTGGGATCCAAGCTCGTATGCCAATTTAGATATTTTACGCTGTAGCTGCCAAGCCGGAATATCCGAGTATATGTGATAAGTAATCACGATTTCGGCGAGCTTAGCAAGCGTCTAGAGCTATAAGCTCATATCTGCGTTAACAAGTCAGGCCGCGTCCAGACCATCCAGATTGATGGTACGGACGTGTTCATATTAAGCCCACTTCTTCGTCATTTTCAGCTGCATATTTGCATAAATGACTTACACACAACTTTCCTGGCGCAAGTTAGGTTCATCCTTGAAGTAAATAAAACTAGATGTTGATTACGTTATTCTATGTAAAAATTTTTTCTAACACTCCTATTTTTTTTTTCGTAACGACTGACCTATAAAAAACTATATTTTTGTTATTAGGGTTCGAGGATAATAATAATTGGACCTGGAATGACCCAGTTTCCTGGAGTAAATGCCCTACAGTGTGGATTAAAGTTAAAAAGCTTTTAAAGGGCAAAAGGGTAACCAGAACATTCTTTAATCCAGTTTTATAAAGTAAACCACAAATATAAAATGTGAGAGGATATTTTTAGCAGCTAAAGCTGTATTTCCGAACGGAACCAGCACAGAATGGAATGCCCTTCTATTATATCAGCCAGATATTGGCGGACAAGCTTAGAAAGCGAGCACTTCCACTGCCACATTTTGAGCAATTTTTACTTCTATTGTGTTCGGTAATTGATATGATTTATTTGCGTACAGAAATGCACAACGCCATATCCGCTTTGTGGAGCGTCCGGATGGCTTTACTTCACTCTCTTGTGTTCATTGTACTCGTCCAATCGCAATGTACAAATCAATTCATGAAGCATCGTTCCCTATCTGCTAAAATGTTGTTTGTTGAGTTTTTAAGGCGTGTAAACTCAATCCCATGATTTTTAGAACCAGCATCGTCTTCTAAATTTTATCAAACCTATTAAAATATTCTGCATCAAAAAATAATTTTTTATCAATATTTTAGGACGTACACTTTTATCCCCATAAAATTGTACCTTACTTTCCAATTGAGTTACACTGGTATTTGATCCCTGGAACGTACTTATTTGAGTCCTAATTTGTTGTGCCTTTTACAAGATTTTTAAATCCGTTTTCCTTACTCTTAGACAATGAATCAATTATCTGCGCTACTTTCCGTTCTCATTAAGCAAGTTGGAGTGCATTCGCTGATCGAATCATTGTCTTTGGATCGCGAGTATCTTATTCAGCCATTCCGAAATTCGCCTTTAGAACTAGACGACCGGGACGAAGTTTAGTTAGGACAACAGGCAATTACAAATTCAATTATTACCATTGCCCTGTGCCTTAGGGTTCGTTTTTCGGTCTAGACATGATAAATAGATGGAGCTCACGCACAATGGCCTTCATCAGCCCTTATCCCTCCAGAATCAACCCATCGACCGGAAGTGGTCTGCTATGGCCCATAAGTCAAGAGCTTGCGTCGCACTTCTGTTCTATTGTGCGCTAAAGCTCCTTAGACCCAATTTTATACGATGAAATTGCGAATCTTGAGACTGCTTCCTTCCTTCCTGAACGAATTTAACTCGAGATTTATTATAAGGTAATATTTTCAGTCGGAAAGCAGAAAAGTTATTTTACCCAATTTTTCTTCATAATAAACTTATAATAAATCTAATAATCTAGAAATCCTGGGAGTGAGGCACGAGCCTTCGGATGCGATGCTTTGATTTTTTTCTAAAAACGCACTTTAGAACATTGTTTAACTGGACATTTTCCTCTCCCGTCATTAAAAAGTTTGACACTTCACAAATATATTGATTTAACGTTGCAACCAAAACTTAAAACTAACGAATACCAGCGTCATACCGCGATGTTTATTAATTGTTACTAAATCGCTGTTTTGATGTATAATTAAACAAAACTACAATAATATGAGAATATTACCGTAACGTTTCATAAATACATAGAATTGACGTTGCATTACAGCTAGTAGTTAAATTATGTCTCACCAAAATATGAACGAAACGTTGAATTAACGTTGCAATCAAAGCTAAAAATTCAAATACAGTCACGTTGCATTAACATCAGAAAATAGTGGTTGCATTTCCTTATTCTATAAATATGTTTTCAACCTCAAATTTTTGTCACTTTTAATATCATAAAATTACATTTGTTCAATGTTATTGTTGCAAAGAGAGAGCACGAACGTTATTGTATCGCATTAACGTTGAATCAACATCGGAAATAAGTTGTTTTATTTACTTATTATATACTTAAATGTTTTATCAACTTCAAAATATAGTGATTATAACGTCCACATTACGTTTAACTAATTTCGTTAAAGTAATGTATGTTATGGTCGTAAAAGGGGTGCAATTGTATGTATGTGAACATTAATGTCATATTTATAGGCGAGTTAAACACTTCATAAATATATTGATTTATCGTTGCAACCAAAACTTCAAACTAAAGGTGATATTCCTTAACATTAACGTCGAATACCGTCGTCATAACACGATGGTTATTAATTGTTATTAAATCACATTGTTGTAACGTGTAGTTAAACGAAATTAACGATAATGTGGGAATATTAATGTCACTTTAAAGGTAGGATTAAGAGAAAGTGGACGAAAATCGACAGATTTCGCCTTTTCCATCCTCCGTATCTCCATAACGAACAAAGATATGGAGTTGCGGTTTACGCCATTCGAATTCTCGTTCAATTTTGTACAATAAGAGGATTTTTGAACCTCATTCGTTCGTTCGGTTGGGAAGGAATCCGTTCCAAGGAAGATCGTGCCACCTTAACCTTAAAATCCGCGAACCACCGACTTTGACAGCCGACAACTCTTTAACGATTGGAGATAAAAAATCATACGGTACAACATGATGATCTACGTCCATTTCTGAATCGATTGCACTAAAAAAAATGGGGGTAAATTTTCTTTTAAAAAAATTACAATACTTGAAAGGAAAAAGTGTCAAAAACCGATAAGAGATTTTGTATACCTTAACCTTAAAAAATTTGAGAAAAATCGAAAGTTTCTGGAAAATTCTTAAATAATTTGCGGTTATGTAATTCGACGAGAGAAATCGAATGGCGCAAACGCGAGATCGATATCTCGTTTCCTTACCGAGATACGGACGGGGAAAGTGAAAGATTCCATCCTCTGTATCTCAAAAACTAACAAAGATATGGAATTGCGGTTCGCGCCATTCGAATTCTCGTTCAATTTTCTACAATAAGAAGCAGTTTTGAACGTCATTCGTTCGTTCGGTTGGGAGAAAATCCGTTCCAAAGAAGATCGTGCTATCTTAACCTCAAAATTCGCGAAACACCAACTTTGACAACCGACAACTCTTTAACGGTTGGAGATAAAAAATCAAACGGAACGACATGATGATCTGCGTCCATTTCTGAATCGATTGCACTAAAGAAAATGGGGGTAAATTTTCTTTTACAAAAGTTACAAACACTTGAAAGGGAAAGTGTGAAACACCGATAGGATTTTGTATACGCAAATATTTATCCATAAAGAAAACATATTGACTTCTAAACTGTGTCGAGAAATAATTCTATTAGAAATAATAGCACCTTCTTTTAAAACTCCCAACTTAACCTTATTTTTTAAAGGCCTCGTATTACTGAAGTTCCCTTTTACGCGCTCTTTTAACTTTTGAAGCTATAAAGCTTGTCATTCCTGGAAATATGGAAACACTAAGAAAAGTAAAAAGCCACTTAAACATCATTCAACGCTGGAGTAGCGGAACAGTCTGCTGTGGTAATTAAATTTTTCGTATCCCCTTTAATTTAAATAATTAACTATATCCCTGGCGCTTCAAGGCATTACGTTGAATTTGTCATCGCTCCTCAAAGAATCATCTTAGCTGAAATTGCTAAAAAAAATGTTACATTTAGGCGGGGCATAAACTTGGTTTTTGGACCAGCCTGTATATGAACTGCTCTTTGGATAATAAAGTTTAAAGATTCATAGGGAAACCCGTACCTGCTGTATTATAAAGAATGTAAGGAATATTCTAAACCATCGAAGGACTAAGGCCTCATAAATGTCGACGTGGCAAATTTACATCTCAAGTAGTTGCTTTTAATAAGCGAAATATCTTAGTAGACATAATCGTCCAAGGATTTTCCCACCAAAAAAACGGAGTCCAAATGATGTATTATGAAACCATAACCGTGACAGGTTATTTTACTGCTCTTTCATAAGCAAAGTTGCCAGCTGCAATATATAACAGTTTGTCACGTGACGTAAGCCATTGAATTCAAGGAAAATGGAGCAAATTGAGGCATAAATTTACGAATAATTGTTATGTTCCTTTGTCAACGTGTGTCGCATATGTAACACGCCACATCCGTTAGCTGCATTTACTTCCGAATCCTACAAAACGTTTCCGGCTCCGATGTTGCGACAATCTCGGAATATGTTCTGTATTTAAAACCAGTGATTATTAACGCGTTCATGTTTATTTAAGAAATCACCAGGATTATCAGAAGTACGATTTCTGTTCCTCGTGTCCTAGCAAGATTTACGCTCTGGTTCAAATTAGTATTGATTTATTTGTTCCATAGGATGCATGTGTGGACAGTAAGCGGGCAAGTCCGTTCTGTCGATTCCTTCACCTCCATCCTCTTGGTTCTGCATGATGGTATTATCATCTACCACCATAAAGGTTTCGCCATCTACTCCAATGGGATTGTGGGCACTTACCAATCCAACTGCTATTACTTCCAAATTCGATGAGGCTTAGCCTATTCCTAACGCCGAAATGATTCACAAATTACTGCGACGACGTCCCTGACGTTGGCCGGTCAAAACTCTAGCTCCGTCTCTGTATCGTGACGTCCCGACGCTGCGCTACCCGAACAATTTCCGCGCTGGTCGAACTCTCTGTGTCCCGTCCGTATTAGCGGTTTGTCTCCACGTACCCCACGGTTAACCGCTGACTTGGCCCCTTTTGCACCTCGACTTCTCCCAATATACGTTCAGGCGAGTCCACTCACGCAATATCGTCTATCCAGCAATTTCCTTGGGAACCAATTCGTGTGGTCCTCTTCCATCGAAATTTTCAACTCCCCGTGAATTTATCTAACATGAGTTCCGTTGCCGTAGTCATAACAAAAACTCAACCAATTACTTGTACTCTTCCTGTTGCTGTTACACAATAATAGAATGATAACGTAAACCGATTAGCTTTTTTTAATTACAGGGGGAATGGCAACCCTAGATCAATGGCATCTCCGGTACTCCATTGTTTTCTTTAGGGGTTGGAAACACCGGCTTAAAATTAATTAGAAAGGTCCCTGCGGATTTCCATTTCAAATTTCAGATTGGATGACAAGTTTTTGTTGGCGAATTAAACGAATTAATTTAAATATACTGTGGGCCGCTAGTTTGTTTGTTCCCGAACAAAAAATATTACTTCGACGGTGCTTAGTCGGGGATGTCCCGTTAACTTCCAAACTTCTAATTGAAACTTAAATAGATGTGGGAAGTTTTCAGACGGGACCGTACAAACTTCTAGACTTAATTCGACGCCTTATATTTTAGTATATCGGATAAACAGATGTTGCAGCATATAAATAATAATATATGTAGATGTCCTATCGACTAAGCAATTAATGGTAAAATTGATTAGAAACGCATGTGAATATTTTTTAATTTTTACAAAGTGCATATCTCATTTTTTACGACTTTTCAAGAAAAAATCTAGAAGCATTAAATCTGGACAATTCGCTGGCTATTCTAATAGATATAGCTTCCCAATCAATTTAGCTGGGATAGTTTTATTCAGATACTGATTTGCTACTGGTTCATTGCGAGAAAAATGCTTTGCTGTCTCTTTAAGAATTTTCCATCACCTTCAAGAGAAAATTCAACTTTCTATCTGCATTAAATCGTAGTTGCCCAAATCTCCGAAGATCCTTCGCCAGCACATATTCCCCTCACTTTCTTCCACTACTAACATCTGAACCAGACAATTGGATCACTAATAAAGACTATGAGAAGAAGCAGCCCCGGTGAGGATCCTTGCAGTATTCCAAATGTTGTTTTTCTTTCTAATGATATCCAATTAAATGGTAATAGTGACACAATATATTTTAATTAAGCAATTTCCTCGAGGACCCGCCAAATTAGCGCCTCACGTAAACTAGAGAACCAGATGACACAACGGTTGCCATGGCTAAAATATCGATTGAATGGATGCATTAAGAGAGCAAAGGCTTAAATGTTGTCTATCAAATCAGTTACGGTGCAAATGCAGAGGTGACCAAGCCGACCGCAATCCTCAACAACATAAAGGGCTCTTAATTTATCCACCAGGCAATCGAGAGCTGATTCCGCCCTCACGCACCCTCGATTGGGGAGCGATTCGGATCCGCATCCACCCCCCGCCTGTTATCCCCGGCCGGGCGGGATCGGCATCTTCAAATCAACATGACACCCGTCTGATTGGCTTGCCTATTGATCGCAATAGGGTGCAAAGAAACTTAATTTACTTCATTTTTTAAATTTCATATTCATTGAAAATAAAAAGTTTTCAGCGTCGGATGATAGAGTCCCTTGTGTGCTCTTTTCCTGGTAATAGGGGTATTTTGTGTGGTTGTTAAGAGGTTGGGGATATATATATATACGTGATTTGTAATCATAAAGGGGAATGCTATTGGATTCCTTTAAAGCTATGGAGCGAAAATAATCAAATATTATAAAGAAATACTGGGGAGGAATGTTATAAAAGGATTGCGCTTGTGGGCTGTAGGTGACAGGAATTTAATAAAACGGTTCCTTTTTTATTTTATTAAGTTGAGTGACAGAAATATCGTGTATACACTCAAAGGAGGCAACGCGTAATCATTTTTGAATTAGATAAACACCGCGAGGCGACGCGTTTGTTCCACATTTGAACTACATTTCGCATGGCTTAGGAAAACTGTTTTTTCGTGCTTTATCTTAGAATTCACAACATAATGGAAGAGTGTGTAACACGAAATATTACGTCAATATATTTTTTATTATTATTGTTTTTTTTGCCCAGATAGAAGAGTCATAAACTTGAAACGGCTTAGAAAGAACAATCCGCGGAATAAGCTGGGTTGGCGAGAAACGATTTGGAAACTGTCTATCACGTTTTCGCTGAGTTAATACAAGTTTTTGGGTAGTTAACGACCTCTATGGAGAAACCAAGGAATTAAGCGAGTAGTTTAGCGGATTATAACACATATAATAGTCAGAATAGTCCGTGGATGTTGTTTGTATCCTCCTAAAGTTCCTTAAATTAGGAATAAATTCTTAACTGCCTGACTAACTGCATAGTCAATCCTTTACATACTTGATTTGTGTCATTCTTAAATAGCAAGTTTAGACTAGACGAACTTTTATATTATTATTCCTTATGTTTTGTAATGTTTTACTTGCTTTTGGTAGCTTTTGTAGAGAGTAGAAGAAATAAATTCCATACCAAAGCCCCTTGAAAACCCAAAGCTTTACCTTTTTTAATCGAAAATCTTACAGTTCCTCGAAGGTATTATCACCTGAAAGGGAGCCTCTGTTTGAACTAAAGAACGAGTATCTGGATAACAAAGCGAGCGCTAGCTAACTGAGGCTGACGTTAATCTCATATGATTTGCTACCCCCTACTCTTAGGCGTAAATTTCACCCGAGAGGAACGATACAGTGTGCAAATTGCCTTTTTTATGCTTTCCCGACTACCCAGTAATGGCGTCGTTGGACAGCATGAATTTTGCGTCTCGTTAAGTTTCACCTAGCCCGTGCGCCATTGTCTTTGACTCATTAAATGTATGCCGAGCGAAAACATGTTGTTAAGGTGGTAACTAAATATGAATGTAAGTTGCCTGCTCGAGACTTCGCACAAAGGATCTGAAAAGGTAGCGTATAAGCGTGATGCCAGAAAAATATATTTTTATATGCTCGTAGACGTAAAAGGCTTTCCACTCACATAGAGTGTCATTTAATTATCTAAAGTTGAAAGTGCTGCGGGTAGGAAGGTGCATGTGACTAAGTTGCACTACTTGTCATTTTACATCTCCTTGTCGCTGCTGTGAACATACAAAATTTAAGAACCTATCTTGATAAAATACAACAAGCGTTACCAATTTGTTTGTATATAAAATACAAGTCCAGCTTGGCTTTCCTCGAGGATATAAAATGAACCATATTTTATTCTTAATATTTATAAATGACTTGAACTCTATCAACTTTAAACCCGCCCACCGACGCGCGATCTCTGTATCACTTCCGTACTTCGCGGCGCTTAACTAGCCCCTAGGTAGTTCACAAATTACCGCGATGACGTCCCTGACGTTGGCCGGTCACAACTCTAGCTGCGTCTATGTATCGTGACGTCCCGACGCTGCGCTGCCCGAACAATTTCCGCGCTGGTCGAACTCTCTGACTCCGCGTCTTGGACCAACTGTCACTGTCCCTCCGCCTTCGCGGTTCGTCTCTACGTACCCCGCGGTTAACCGCTGCCTTCAGCCCCTTTTCACCTCCAGTCTCTCCCAATATACGTTCAGGCGAGTCCACTCGCAATTTCGCGTAGCCAGCAGTTCCTTGGGAACCGATTCGTATAGTCCTCTCCCATCGAAATTTTCAACTCCCCGTGATAAGATAAAGTTATCTAAATATGATTTTCCGGTGCCGCAGTCGTAATAAAAACTCAACCAATTACTTCTTATATACCCCGTGGCACAAATTGAAATTAAATTTTACATTATTAATAGCTATTTCCCTTCTTTTATAAAATTTATACCGCCGATTTGCTTCAATAATTTAATATTGCAATAAGCCCCACCAGAGGGATTAATCCAAAAGGACTCCTCTGTTATCAGGCAGCGCACATCACCATCCCATGGACCGGTTTCTGTCTTATTAGCCTTCTTCAGCATGGTTCAGGTAACGATAACAGAGGAGTCCTTTTGGATTAATCCATCTGGCGGGGCTTATTGCAATATTAAATAATTTAATTTCTGCATTCGTAGTACACATTTGCACTCACTAATATAGGAATTGTTAACAGCATGCAGTGATTTACTTAAATTAGATTATCAACATCTGGGTAAGGGATCTAATCCAAGTCTTCGGTCGTTATCGTTATCGTCTTCAGCGTAGCGCAATTTTTTGAACCCGCGCGTATTTCTTATTCCAACGTAATTTATGGTAACTCAGAATATCGTAGTATTTAAAGGCACCGTTGTGAGCAGATGCGTAAGAGTTTATTTTCCTTTTACTGATGTTCTCCTCACGGCGCGCCATTTTGAAACGGGAAAGAAGGACGTAAAAGCGGCGAGAGCCTAATAAAAATCGGTGGAAAACGAAGATAAGCTTAAAATGATAAAGTGTGTTCCGCGACGGTATGGCCTTAATTAAATATCAAATCAGTTAGGAATTTTAATATCCTCTGCATATTCATGTCATCCATATTACCTATACACTGTGTTAAATAACGCGAAGTTATGTCCGCTTCAGAAGCGGCCGTGATTTATAATGTAATGGAGGGTTGCGGTTTAGTTCTGGATATCCCGTTGAAGTTCGCTCCGCGGTCAGTTGTATTTGCATTATGCATTTCATGACTATTAGTTTCCGAAGTTGGCTTGTTGATCTTGCCAATACGTTGCGCTTATTCTGGACAAAGTAATCGCCCGGAGTTGTAACTTCGGATCTGTTAAACCGACAGTTATAGGGCAGATTGCTTCCGGCTAAAAACGGTGATAGAGGGATGCAAAAAGTCTTTTGATGCTCGGCAAAGGGTAAATTAGTACCTTTTTATCTTTATCGAGTGGCGTGGCATTGCCAAAGAACGCTTACGGCATTGTTCCGTATTTACTACTACCATTGTTTTCGTTAAAAAAATACTTTCTGTAAAATGCATTTTGGCAAGCTCTTAGAAAAACATCCAAACGGAAATACTCCTTCGTTAACTACCCAGTTCAAGATAAGAATGAAATATGTTATTGGCTTCGATTGTATATCGTCCAAATATAGAGGGTCATTTGAAACCGACGCTAGGTTATCGTGCCGGACGTTAAGGTATGCAAATCATTGATTCCGAGGAAATGGAGTCTTCTAGTTTTGATTTACGATGTTGGCGAAACTATCTGCACAGCTATACAATGCAATCAGAGCTTCGAGGTCGCAAATTAATTTGTTTTGCAGCGGAGCGAGAGGCGGTTGCTGAAAATCTAATCATTCCAGGCTTGTTCAGACTGCACTATAGGGATTAAGTGGATATTCCCAGATATCCAGAAGACAGCATTATTAAATTCAGGAAATGTTATAATTATGCCCATGTTTTTAAATGTTTCCATTCATTTTATTTTGTTAGCTGAGCGAACGTTTGCTAGTACTTCGTTGACGTATAGTCCTTCATGGGTATTTTTTTAAATTGCTCGGATCAGATAATATTTGTGGTGTGGGATTGCTGTATCAAAAAGGTTAAAAATATTCTAAAGGTAGTAGAAATCCTGTACTTTTGAACATTTTTCCTTTTTCTTTTACTTTTCCTTTTCCTTTTCCTTTTCCTGGTACTTTTTCTTTTCCTTTCCTCTTCGTTTCCTCTTCCTTTCCTCTTCCTCTTCCTTTCCTCTTCCTTTCCTCTTCCTTTCCTCTTCCTTTCCTCTTCCTTTCCTCTTCCTTTCCTCTTCCTTTCCTCTTCCTTTCCTCTTCCTTTCCTCTTCCTTTCCTCTTCCTTTCCTCTTCCTTTCCTCTTCCTTTCCTCTTCCTCTCCTCTTCCTCTCCTCTTCCTTTCATCTTCCTTTTCCCTTCCTTTCCTCCTCCTTTCCTCCTCCTTTCCTCTTCCTTTCCTCTTCCTTTCCTCTTCCTTTCCTCTTCCTTTCCTCTTCCTTTCCTCTTCCTTTCCTCTTCCTTTCCTCTTCCTTTCCTCTTCCTTTCCTCTTCCTTTCCTCTTCCTTTCCTCTTCCTTTCCTCTTCCTCTCCTCTTCCTTTCATCTTCCTTTTCCCTTCCTTTCCTCCTCCTTTCCTCCTCCTTTCCTCTTCCTTTCCTCTTCCTTTCCTCTTCCTTTCCTCTTCCTTTCCTCTTCCTTTCCTCTTCCTTTCCTCTTCCTTTCCTCTTCCTTTCCTCTTCCTTTCCTCTTCCTTTCCTCTTCCTTTCCTCTTCCTTTCCTCTTCCTTTCCTCTTCCTTTCCTCTTCCTTTCCTCTTCCTTTCCTCTTCCTTTCCTCTTCCTTTCCTCTTTCTTTCCTCTTCCTTTCCTCTTCCTTTCCTCTTCCTTTCCTCTTCCTCTCCTCTTCCTTTCATCTTCCTTTTCCTTTCCCCATCCTTTCCTCCTCCTTTCCTCCTCCTTTCCTCCTCCTTTCCTCTTCCTGTCCTCTTCCTGTCCTCTTCCTCTCCTCTTCCTTTCCTCTTCCTTTCCTCTTCCTTTCCTCTTCCTTTCCTCTTCCTTTCCTCTTCCTTTCCTTTTCCTTTCCATTCCTTTTCCTTTCCTTTCCATTCCTTTTCCTTTCCTCTCCCTTTCCTCTTTCTTTTCCTTTCCTCTTCCTTTTCCTTTCCTCGTCCTTTTCCTTTCCTCTTCCTTTTCCTTTTCTTTTCCTTTTCTTTTCCTTTCTCATTTTTTTCCTCTTTTCTTTGCCTTTTTCTTTGCCGTTTCATTTCCTTTACCTCCTCTTATTTTTTCTTTGAAAAACTAACTAAATAATTTTTAATTACTAAATAGTTACATTTCATGATTCCTGGTCCTTAAAGATAAAATCAACATCACTACGCCTTGCTTGGACGATGTAAGTGTATCAAATTCAGCAGTATTTGTAAAGGGAGCAAGTAGCTGCAATTCCTCCTGTTTCACGTAAGACTGCGGGTTCTTGTTGTTCGTAGCGAAGGCGCTCGCACTAACGATATTGAATGACCTTTAATTTTTCAACGGCTGTCATACAATTTTATCGCAGAGCCTCTATTCACAAAGGAAGATAAACGATGGACATTTAATAATGTTGGCATAAAAAAATGTTTTAAGACATTATGTAGGGGTGATGAAACTGTAATAGAAAAATGGAGGCAGTCTTTACGCGCAGCATAATTTTTTGCGACTCGCCTAGTTAAAAAATGAGCAATGATTTATTACCTTTTGCCTACTCCTAACCCTGGGAAAAAATCTTTGAATATATTAATGGAAAACTTTGGGTTTATCTAAAGTAATTTAAATTTATAATGCGCGGCGTTCTCGTCTGAATAATATAATGTGCAGTAAGATTAATGCGCATGCTAAACAATAAGAGTAGGGAAGTAGCCAAAAAAATATATATACAAACAAAATAATATATACTTAGTACTATACACGTCCTGTTTACAAACACCCCGCTTAGGTAATATCTGAAGACATTTTCAACCTGGGATTATACGAAAATGTAAGGTACAAAAGGACCATTACACTAATAAAATAAATATAATATCATATAAACAATTTCGCCCTTTCTGCTTCCGGCAATGTGGTTTCGCAGCGATAACGGCTTCCACGGCGCGGCATGGCAGAGTAGCCGTCGAGTATATCATATCGATTGGCTAGAGTTGGCTCAGGCGAGTAGTAGCAACCATGTCACCCCTCTGCTCTGCTTACTTTCCCGGCCTAACCCCAAAACATCTGACCCCGCTACATTATACCGCCAACAGTTTACTCATAATCCATTACGTATAGATAATTCGATTCAAACGACAATCCCGTCTGCTTGTCCCCTTTAAAAATAAATGTGTAGCAGCGCCTTTTAACCTCCTGCTTCCGAGTTTATCATCCATAATATTGGAATATGCTTTGCTAATTATCAAATCGGCATTTAAACTCTAGGATATCCTACACAGCGCTTCAGTTTTAATTGTGGCAATATAAGTGTCCTTCATACTGACAAATCAATTGCATAAACCGGCGCCTCCGCCAGACCTATCACTCCATCTGACAACTCCAGAATGCAAGTGGGTGCTTGAAAATTAATTAAATGAAGTCCCAATAGAAACGGATACGGATAATTTGATTTGTATTGGTGTTGACGTTAACCTTGTACCTATTAGCATTAAAATTATATTTCTGTAAGGTACGAATTGGCAACCGATGACACAAAAATTGTAAAAACTGGAAATAATAATTAAACGACTTTTATAAAACTATTAGTTTTATAACAATTATTAGAAAATGTTTTAACGAGTGGTTTGGAACACACATAGATTTAGTTATACAAAGGCTGTAATAGTTCTCTTATAGAACTATTTAGCATATTATAAAATCTGTATAACATGTCCAACTGTTAATTGCGTGACTTAAGTGGTTTGTAGTTAGTTGAAATTAGCATTTATAACACCTAGAAATATAACATTTAAGAAACAATTGGTGAGTTTTATAGTAGGTTTGTTACAGATATTTATGTAACCGTTATAAAACATTAAAAAATCCACACAATTATTTGATACTCTGCAATAAGTGTGTAGGTATCTTCAAAAAAGGATAATAAAATCTTTATAAAATAATCCTATAATTGACTTGTAAGAACGTTCTTAGGCCGGTTTTATAACACAATATCCAATAACCTCATGGTTTACTTTATAGAAGAATTTAGTCCATTAAGCAATCATTATAAAACTAAAAAGCTCTTTTGTCTTAGAAGTTGTAAATCGATTAATAAGTTTTATAATAGTTCTATTACAAATATTTATGTAATCGTTATGAAATTAAAAAACGTCACAATGATTTGAACCTCTCTGCAATAAATGTGTGTTCGGCGTCTTCAAATAGGGACAATAAAATCTTTATAAAGTGATCCTATAATTGGCTTGTAAGAACGTTCTTAGGCCGCTTTTGTAATGAAATTAACATCATCTTACGTTATAGATACCATTTAGTCCATTAAGCAGTCGTTATAAAACTAAAAAGCTCATGAGTTCTGGAAATCATAAATCGATTGATAAGTTTTATAATAGTTCTATTACAAATATTTGTGTAATCGTTGTAAAATAAAAAAGGTCACATAATTATTTGATGCTCTGAAAGATGTTAGGCATCTTAAAAAAAGGACAATACAATTTTTAAGCGTTAATAACTATAAAGCTCTGATAAGTTTTATAAGAGCTCTGTTGCAGATATTTATGTAAACGTTATAAAATATTAAAAAGTTCACACAATTATTTGATACTCTGCTATAGGTGTATAGGCATTTTCACAAAAAGATAATAAAATCTTAATGAAATGATTCTATAATTGGCTTGTAAGAACGTTCTTAGGCCGTTTTATAACACAATATCCATTGAAAATAACTTCCTGGCTCACTTTATAGAACAATTTAGGCCATTAAGAAATCATAAAACTGAAAAGCTCTTTTGTCTTGGAAGTTATAAATCGATAAGTTTTATAATAGTTCTATTTTTAAGTAATGTATTTATGTAAAAATTATTTGAACCTCTCTGCAATAGGTGTGTGTTAGACATCTTCAAAAAGGAAATCTTTATAAAAATGTCCCTATAAGTGGCTTGTAGGAACATTCTTAGGCTGTTTTTGTAACGCAATACCCAATGAAAATAACTTCATGGCTTACTCTATAGAACAATTCAATCCATTAAGTAGTTATTATAAAACTAAATTTCTCTTTGGTTCTGGAAATTATAAATCGATTGATGAGTTTTATAAGAGTAATATTACAAATGTTTATTGTAATAGTTACGAAATAAAAAAGTCACACAATTATTTGATACTGCAATAGATGTATTAGGCATCTTCAAAAATGGATAATAAAATCTTTATAAAATGGTCCTATAATTGGCTTATAAGAAAGTTCTTAGGTCGTTTTTATAACGCAATACCCAATAAAAATAACATCATCTTACTTTATAGATATAACTTAGTCCATTAAGCATTTATTATAAAACTAAGAAGCTTTTTTGTGTTGGCAGTTATATATCGATTGATAAGTTTTATAATAGTTTTATTATAGTTCTATTACCCCATTAAAACATCTTAATAAAGTGTCTCAGTGACAGTACTTTCAAGAGCTGTTGACTGCATAAGCCTAATCGCTTTATAATTAGTTTCAATTGGCGTTTATGAACCTGAAACATATGAATTAAAGGGACAAAGTTTTATAATAGTTGTATTACCAACGTTTATGTAAGCGTTATAAAATAAAAACCTCAACTTCTTGCAATAGATATTAGGAATCTTTAATAAGGAATAATAAATCCCTTATAAAATGGTTCTATAACTAGCCTGTAAGAGAGCTCTTATAGGACGTTTTGGAACTGCAACTGAATTGATTGTTCACTTGTCTTTTTACCTCGTAAATCGCAAACATCTTCACCAATCTCTTCATGTACATTTAATTAAATGCGTTCCACCTTGTCCGGAATTTGTATTAGAAAATCGCAAACGAATCCGTGCTTGATGTATTTTAAAACTAGCTCAAGAAACTTGCGCTAAAAGATTAATCACGGCAATGTAATGAACAGCAAAATTTATATTCTTATCATTTTGCTCTGAATGTCTTGTGAATGTTCATTTTGGCCGACATAAAATCGATAATCTCAATGTTCTCGGTCTTTCTTGAGTCAGTTTTTACCGCATTTGGACAGCAGTGACTGATCACCCTTGGGGTAACTGCTCAACGTGGATGGTCTGCTAAAATTGACCCCGCACAGCCGCAACCTGTACAATAAAGTAAATGAAATATTTACCAACGTCCACGCTCTAATCTAACCGATCAGCAATGTTATATTTTATGTTTTCCGACAGGCTTTTAAAATATCTGTATTTTAATGCTATCTAATTATCTAACTAGCATAATTATTCCTCTATTTCACATCTGAACTGTTTGATAATTAATTCTTAGTGGGGAAAAGTGGAAAAATCTAACAATGTTCTTACAATATAATTATAAAACCGTTTTATAAAGGGTTTATTGTCCCCTTTTAAAGATTTTCGATATATAACTCTTTTAGAGATTAAAGTTACACGAACATTTTTTATAATGCATAAATGTTGGTTATAGAACTATTATAAAACTGTTTTATAAAATTTTTATTGTCTTTTTTTGTTAAAGCACTACTATAAAACTTAAGCGTTACTCTTACAAGTAAAAGTGAAAAATCAGTTCAGTTGATCTGATCATTAATTTTGCACGGAATGGAAAGAAAAGTATGTCCTTAACTTGTACGTGCAGTGTATAATAATTTATAGTGTAATATGACATAAAAAAGGTTTCTTAATGCCCGACATGTGTATCACCCATTCTGTTAATTTGACAAGGGAATATCAAACTTGTCTAGAAATCGAATAATACGTACACTTTTTTATCGTAATTCCATCTACCCAATTCATTCTTGGAAACGTCAATCATCTGTCAATGAAACTCCCTCTCGAACGTGATAATTCGCAGAGAAATGGTGACTTTGTTCTGAATTTACACACATGTCGTTTATAATTATTTACTTATGAAATGTTTTATTACTGTCTTATAAAAACGTCCAAAGAGCTTTCTTACAGGCAGTTATAGAACCATTTTATAAGGGATTTATTATCCCCTATTAAGGATTCCCGATATATCTATTGCAAAGTTTCAAGTAATAGCGTGAAGTTTTATTTTATCACATTGACATAAACGTTGGTTATAAAACTATTATAAAACTTATAATTTGTTTCTTTAATTCATATTTCTCAGGTGTTATACGCGCTAACTGCAACTAATTATACAACGATTAGGTTTATGTAGTTAACGTTAACATTTTATTAACATATTTTAATAGAACTTGTGGTTATATAAGTAATTTCTACAAAAACAAAAATTTCCTAACAGCGTTCTTACAAGCTGAATTTAGACACAAATGTTTTTTCTAATTATTTACCTGACCTGTTTTTTTATTGCTGTGTTATAAAAACATCTTAAGAGTTTTCTTACAAGTTAGTTATAGAACCATTTTATAAGAGTTTTTTATCACCTATTAAATATTCCCGACATGTCGATTTCAAAGTTTCAAGTAATTGCGTGAGGTTTTATTTTATCACGTTTACATAAACGTTGGTTATAGAACTATTATAAAACTTATAATTTGTTACATTCATTTATATATCCCAGGTGTTAGACACGCTAACTGCAACTAATTATAATACGATTAGGCTTATATAGTTAACGTTAACATTTTATTAACAAGTCTTAATAGAGTCTTGTGAAGGTATTATAAATCTTTTGTAGAGCTAACAGGTCTCTGCCATATTCTTCCACTTACGGAATTAAATATATGAAACTATTTGAATGGAGACAAAAAGCAATATATTGTGATAATATGAGAAATTTACATCTTCCAAAACAAAGGTACTTTATAGTTTTATAATAGCCATTTAATGGACTGAATTGTTCTATAAAGTAAACCAATCTTGATACAACTGGGAAATGTCGTTTGATAAGAAAAGCTATGACGATATTTATACAGCTAAAAGAACTTATGGTTATATAATTACTATAAAAAACAAAAACAAAAATTACCCAAGAGGGCTCTTACAAGCTTATTAAATATCCACTTTATAAATGTTTTATTATCCCTTTTTAAAAAATGTATATCCATTGAAATGATTACATTAATATTAGTAATAGAACTATTATAAAACTTATAATTTGTTTTTCTAATTTATATAATTCCAGGTGTTATAAATGCCAATTACAATTAATTATAAAGCGATTATGATTATGAATTAATAGTTTTTAATAGAGCTGTCATAGAGACACTTTATTAATGTGTTTTAATGGAGTCTAGTAAAGGTATTACAGAACTTCTATAGAGCCGAAAGTTTCATGTTGCATTATTTCACATACTGTTATATTTATAAAACAATCGAGTGGGAACGAACTGTGGCAACATAAGTCGATTAATGAGACTTTTAGTTCTATAATGGCTGTTTAATGGTCAGAATTATTCTATGAAAGAAGCCAATTGAAACAGTTTGTGACTGTGTAAGTAAGTACATAACAAGCTACACTGTTCTAGAGAATAATCCACAGTAATTATAATATAACTTTGTTGTCATGTAATGGCTATATAACAGGCTAAATAATGCTATGAAGCAAATTGTGACAGTTTTTATACTAAACTATATCCATAATGTTTGTACCAAAACTGAATTTTTTATTAAAACACTTTTATAACAACTGTTATAAAACTAATAGTTTTAAAAAGGTTCTTTAATTGCAAATGAGTACTGATCAACCTCTTATTAACGGGAAAAGCACTGTGTGATATGGCGTTCATTTTGGCAAATATCAAAAATAAACACAGCTGCCTAGGGATTACAATTTGCCTAGGGATTACAATTTAAAAAAAGTCAGACACACAACTATTACCCATTATCATTTCCAACGTCAGAGCTTTATTATTGGTCTGAAATGGAGAACCAAAATCTTTGCTCGTTTATTTTTTTATGATGAATCCGATTTTACGGTAGAATAAGCAATAGAATCTCTAATATACGAGGTATTGTCAAAAAACTGATTTTTAAATTTTTCTTTAGTTTCAAGCTTTTTGTGTGAATTTTTAAAAAAGTATCAGAATGAGCTCATTTTATTATTTTATCGCATTTTGGTGCGAGTGAGCCTCATACGTGGGACACCCTGTATCAAAATGCCATTCATTTTTCTAAATTAGGATTTTAACTAGGGCAATATTCTCTCTAGTCTAGTCACAAAATAAATTATAAGAAATATTTTACTATACGCTAATTTGCTTTGTTTAAAACCTTAAGAGGTTTAGTATCTTATCTGATCCCCAAATCGGCCCGATCTCTTTCCAATTTTCCTGGAATCAGTCCTCGACATTAATCCCAATATAATATCCAATTCCCAAAACTGATATGATGAAATTCCGTATACGAGTACATATATCTTTTATCTAACATAAAACATATTACTTACATTATATTGTTTACTGGCATTGTTGAGAAATCGCCGTAATTTTATATACAGGAATCCAACAACAAGATATTAATAGATTCCCTTTGTGGTTTCGGAAAGATATAATATAAAGTAGAATTATTTTTCTTTGTGTTGTCAACCAGCTAGAGGAAGTCGGTACACGTTTTGTATCTTGCATCGTGACAAAGAATGAAAGTTACACGTAAATCAGTTTTCGATTTAAAGTTTATTTGTGTTCGTGAAAGCACAGATTAGGAATCGAATAAGAGAAATTCAATTCCAACTTGAATTCAGTAGGTACTTTTTCTAATTAAGTAGCAGAAGCGACTTCCGAACAAATTATTTAGAACTAAATCTTCTCAAATTAACTTTCCCCGGCCGAGGCGCGCAGCCATTTTTATCGCAAATTTCTAGCCGGACTGGCAGAAGTAATTAGGGCGTTTTATAACTGTCAGGGGATTGACACACACGATTTTTATTGAGAGCTCTAATTGATAGGACGCAATTAAGTGTAAAGGACATGAGTGTGTGTCTCGCCTTGGCTGGCAAAACAACCCGAGTTCAACACCATTGTTTGTTATCGATTCCTTTATATCGGACTTGATATGACGATAATTTTAGGACCTGGTACGGTCCATAATAGTTTCTTGAAAGTTTAAAAGGGCAGTTTGAGACAAGAGATTAATTCCTCAAGAATTGTAATCTTGTTTACGTGAAAAGAATTATCAAATAATATCAAAGCTACCTCCTCGAAAACTTCCCCCCGGTACCTTTAAAAGTGGCATAAAAATGGGACGCGGTTAAACTTCCAAAGTTTCTCTTGAACAACTTTTAATGCAATTTATAAACTTCGCCAATTTCCGTCATATTTGTTCGACAGTGTAATTGTACTTACCAAACGAGAGAAGTGGCTATTTCCAATTTAACAACCATTATTAATTACCCAAGTCAAATGCAGGTATAGAAGTAATGATCAGATGTGTGCTAAGGCGACGCTACTTCGACAAGTCGCAGTTGTAGTTTGTCATAACCACTAAGGTGCAGTTTCCAAAAAATAAAATTAATTAAAACCTATATAAATAAATTTGTATAAAAATAGACGAAAGTTTAAATTCTAATACATCATTTGAAAGTTCGTATCTAGCTTATTCGGCTGCCACAGTAAAAAGTTTAAAATTATTTTCCTACGAACGTGCGGAAAATACCACTTTTCCGCGCGCATTTTAATTTCGAAAGTTGCACTTTTCCGCACTAGTGCGGAAAAGTACATTTTTCCGCACTAGTGCGAAAAAGTGCAACTTTCTTTACCAAAATGCGTGCGGAAAAGTAATTATATTTGTATTTGCATTTTTGGGTAAGCTGTAATTACATTTTGAAAATGTGATCACGCTTCTAGGAAACTGTCTTTTCCGCACTCGACTGCTTGACCGAACTCCGCTTCGCGTCGCGTGCGGAAAAGTGCCACTTTCCGCACTTGTTAGGAAAAGAACTATTTTGATTTGAAAAATATGACATTTCTCTTTAGGTTCTACATCTGTCAAAATTTCGACAAAATTTTGAATATTTCAAAAACCGCTCAAAAGAAAGTACATGCTGTGATAGTTCATTGGAAAGCTCTTGACATTCTCTAATTAAATTTGGAATAATATATAGGGTGTTCCGTTTAACTTAACAAAGTTGGCTACTGCCCAGCCCAAATGGAACACCCTATGCAACTAGAAATATTTTTGGAACATGAGTGTTGATTGCTGAACAACTTTTGTTTTAAAGATTTTTGTCTATCTACAATAGCCTTGGAGTTATGAAAGAAATGTGCACCCTATATAACTGTTTTGACTTAAAAAGGTTTATATAATAATAGTTATAAAAATATGTAATTTTTTAATAAAATTTATAAAACAATTTGTTCTTCCACAGAAATTTAATTTTTATTTTCACTAGATATTATAAAACTATTTTATTCTTAATCTGTTACCATAATAGTATAAATTATAAATCTTTTAAGAAGACGAAATGTCCGTTTTAGTACAAAATAAAATAACCTTACATAACTGAACTACTATGATATTAACATTGGTTTCTATTACTGGCGCATTCGCCACATTTTCAAATGTAAAATAAACGGGGTTAATTTTATATTTAATTCCGTAATTTCAGGATAGTTTAGTCTAGTGTAACCTGTTTATCTGTCGATTTACTTATAATTAAGTGTGTTATCTCGTGTAATCATGCGAATATTATTTAATATACCAGATGCGTTCATTACAATCTCAAGGAATTTGTATCTTCTATATTTTTTTTATACTTAATGTTTACTAAATTTCAAACAAGTGTGCTACACTGGAATGCACCCAAATAATTTACGAACTTAACATGGAATTAAGGTAAAGCAATTAAATCTGGTAATGTTAAATTTCTGAATTTCTATTCTGCTATTTCGCTAACCCGCTTTATCCCCAATTTGAATACAAATAAATTGAATAATTTCATTAGCTATTGTTAAAATTTTGCGCTTCTAATTCCAATTATTTAATAAAATGCAACACATCGGTCTAATCACGTCTTTAGATCAATTAGAAAACAATAAGTAGAAAATTCAAATATAAATTTTTTGCAATATAAAAATTTTTTGCGAAACTGTTTTTTATTTACTTGTCAATTAAATACAGTGAAAATTGACAAGTAAATAAAAAACAGTTTCTCAAAAAAATTTTTATTGCAAAAAATTTATATTTGAAAATGGATTTTCACAAAGTAACCCAATTCATCAATCAACTATTTGAAAAAAAAGTTGTTTAATTTTAATAATCTTCTGGAAAATGGACAAATGCAAAAATTTGGGCCAAATTTGTTGATTTTTTTTCTTTGGAAAATGTGCTTCTAGAGCAGTTAATTTTTTGTATAAAAATACGAGATATCCTGCTAAAGCGCCTTGGACATAACAAATCCATTTCCAGGACCAACCAAAAAAATAAACTTGTATTATTGCGTGTGTAAAATTTTCCACACGTTTCATTAGCAGAAGATCGCGACAAAATAACGGGGCACGTGAGAGATAGAAACTAAAATATGTAACACGATTCTAGTCAAAGCATTCTTAAGATGTTAGTTACGGTGAGCCCTTTGATCTTGCAAGCCGGGAAGGGTTGCGGAAGACGTTTCTAAGGCGAAACTTTCAAAGCAGGTTGTGTACATTGTTGTAACGTTGAGATTTAACGAAATATCTTACACGGGGAAGGAGTGAATGAAGATACGTGTGGAAGCCTTAACCGGAATAAATTTGGATGTACAGTTTTTCTGTAGGAAAATTTTTAAACTCGTCAGGTTTCCTTTTTTCACTTGCCACATTTCAAGGATAATTGATGGCGCGGAAAATATAAAATATGTCGTTAAGGAACATGATTCTGGAGATTACAGTTACCAAACCGTTTATTTTTTATTTTCATTCAATTTGTTGCATCCAAAGAGTCTAGTTATTGCACTATAAATTAAAACTGTAATACCTATTATTTTAACATATTTTTTTGTTGAATACTGCACCAACGCGTAAAGATATGTAAAAATATAATTTACGATTTTAATAATAATTACCAAAATATAAGACAAATGGCAATGTTTTAATAGTTATTTTCCTAACAAGTGCGGAAAGTGGTACTTTTCCGCACGCGAGCAGTCGAGTGTGGAAAAGACAGTTTCAGCATGTGTTAGTAACAATTTCCTAGGAGCGTGATCACATTTTCAAAATGTAATTGTAACTTACCCAAAAATGCAAATAAATATGTAATTACTTTTCCGCACGCATGTTAGTTTCGAAAGTTGCACTTTTCCGCACTAGTGCGGAAAAGTGCAACTTTCGAAACTAAAATGCGTGCGGAAAAGTGGTATTTTCCGCACACTCATAGGAAAATATGTTTTTAAACCCTTATTACCTATGAGGGGCTAGATGTGTACCTAATACGCGTGGTTTAAATGAGTTGGTTCGCATCTCTGGATTATCTCTTCGAGTTTCAATTCTTTTTTAATCACATCCCACGATTATTCAAGGTGGCGCAAATCGGGCGTTTAGGCAGGCCACTCCAGACAGCTTTTGTTCCCAGGAACAGTTCTGCTGTTATGTAAATCATCCATTGCATCTCCCCACAACCTAACTAGGGGTTCTAGTAAGTCAATGCACCCACGATTTCGGTTTAGCTTTGCGATATGGAGACCAAGATAGTCTAATCTCTTACCAGAATGTCTCTGGCAGTTCGGAATCTAGCTTGCCGTTTAAGCAATTTTAGTTTCACGTAAAAATAGTAAGTTCCCGGAGCGACCGGATTTCTTTCAGCAATTTGAGATAAAATCGACTCCGTGGGGATATAGCTATTCTTCGACGGCTGATCCCTTACATATTAAAATTTAGAAAAAAAATGTAAGTAAGGAATATCGGGTAATTCGTGCTTTTTTTGCCAATAAATAAATTTTTTATTATTAATTAGAGTAAACTAAATTTATGTGGCAAAGATCTATTATTATGAGTATATTTAAACCAAACTAAACTATTCAAGAAGTGGGATATGAATTACCTAGGAAAATCTGGCATTTTTAATCCTCAGCATTTATAAAGATCAGGTAAACCACCTGATAACCACCTGATAACCGCATTTACCACTGCGGCTTAGAACACGAGGTGCGTTCAGTTTCAACCCAAAAACCATCAGTTACTTTAATACCGCCTAGAACTAGCACATCCCTGTGGAAATATGCTCCCAAAAATGTAAATCTTCATCAATCTGACTGTAGAAATTGAGCCGAGAACCTAACCCGCTGTTCCGCCGAATAAGTGTTTTTAAGCAGTAATTTGGTCGTTTATTAAAATAAAATGGATGGCCTCAATCTGTTAGAAAAAGTTCACCTAAGGCGGCAAAACGCTGGGGAAATCCGACGACGGGGAGCCGAACAGAGCTGGAGGCAAGAGACGAGCTCTCGTTGAAAAGGATATTTTAAATACATTAGGCTTGATGCGGGAACCGATTTTCCCATATTTATTACAAATTTCCAGTGAACTTTTAAGTACGTAGGTATAAGAAATTAATACCGTGTGTTTAAAATGAAACGCATAAATTATATAAAATCTGGAAACAAAATTTTGTTATCCTAAATATATATTTTCACGGATTGGGGTGTAGACCATTGTTTATCGTGAATAGGGGCCGATCTTCAGCTTCAACACTGGCAATGTCGTCTTTTAAATGTGGAGCCCCCTCCCCGACAGCCAAAGATTAAGCTTTCCGCATCCACAAACTAATTGAAAATCGAGCTCTGGAATAAGTACCTGCATTCCGCCCCTAAGTATAATAATAAGGGAAAGTACTCACGTTTTCACGGTTTTGGATTTCCATGCAACCGTCCGATCCAGCAACCAGGGCCGATCCGAGCCTCCCATTAAATCACCTACTAACATTTCAAGATTAGCGCCGCTGTCGTTAAAATTAACATGAAGTAACTTCTCCCGGCATTCTAAACTTCGGAAACACACTTTATTCTGAATATCTTATCTCGAATGATGTTATTCAAAATTACGTTTTCATTTGTGTTTAATTAATTGTTATTCTGGATAAGTGTACGGAACAGACGAGATTGAAATATTTAAATATCCATCACTCCAGCCTACAAGAAGGCGCACTTACGTTTTAGATGTAATTGTTCTAATTAGCTTACGAACCTCCAGAATACGGTTGTATTTTACATTAACCTAAATAATATACAGATATTAATTAACGTAAATTTAGAAGACGCGCGTAATCAAATTTGGCGTGAGCGAGAAAGTTAATGAAAATTGAAGCAAGCCATAAGGGAAAATGCCTGTTTGAGAGTTAATGCTGCCGGCGCCGCCGCCATCCTTGTACCGGATTGGGCGTTCAAATAATTGTTTCAGGCAGACATTTCATCATCTAAAACATTGAATCAAAATATCCTTACAATGCGAAGGCATACGACATATCTATAAATTTTATTTCCGAAAGAACCAGATTTTATATAATTTATGCGTTTCATTTTAAACGCACGGTATATTAATTTCTTATACCTACGTACTTAAAAGTCCACTAGAACGTTGTAATAAATATGGGAAAATCGGTTCCCGCATCAGGCCTAATGTATTTAAAATATCCTTTTCGACGAGAGCTCGTCTCTTGCCTCCAGCTCTGTTCGGTTCCCCGTCGTCGGATTTCCCCAGCGTTTTGCCGCCTTAGGTGAACTTTTTCTAACAGATTGAGGCCATCCATTTTATTTTAATAAACGACCAAATTACTGCTTAAAAACACTTATTCGGTGGAACAGCGGGTTAGGTTCTCGGCTCAATTTCTACAGTCAGATTGATGAAGATTTACATTTTTGGGAGCATATTTCCACAGGGATGTGCTAGTTCTAGGCGGTATTAAAGTAACTGATGGTTTTTGGGCTGAAACTGAACGCACCTCGTGTTCTAAGCCGCAATGGTAAATGCGGTTATCAGGTGGTTTGCCTGATCTTTATAAATGCTGAGGATTAAAAATGCCAGATTTTGCTAGGTAATTCATATCCCACTTCTTGAATAGTTTAGTTTGGTTTAAATATACTTATAATAATTAGATCCTTGCCACATAAATTTAGTTTACTCTAATTAATAATAAAAAATTTATTTATTGGCAAAAAAAGCACGAATTACCCGATATTCCTTACTTACATTTTTTCTCTAAATTTTAATATGTAATGGCTCAGCCGTCGAAGAATGGCTATATCCCCACGGAGTCGATTTTATCTCAAATTGCTGAAAGAAATCCGATCGTTTCGGGAACTTACTATTTTTACGTGAAACTAAAATTGCTTAAACGGCAAGCTAGATTCCGAACTGCCAGAGACATTCTGGTAAGAGATTAGACTCTCTTGGTCTCCATATCGCAAAGTTTAACCGAAATCGTGGGTGCATTGACTTACTAGAACCCCTAGTTAGGTTGTGGGGAGGTGCAATGGATGATTTACATAACAGCAGAACTGTTCCTGGGAACAAAAGCTGTCTGGAGTGGCCTGCCTAAACGCCCGATTTGAGCCACATTGAATAATCGTGGGTTGTGATTAAAAAACAATTGAAACTCGAAGAGATAATCCAGAGATGCGAACCAACTCATTTGAACCACGCGTATTAGGTACGCATCTAACGCCTAATAGGTAAGAAGGGTTTAAAAATATATTTTGGTAATTATTATTAAAATCATAAATTATATTTTTACATATCTTTACGCGTTGGTGCAGTATTCAAGAACAAAATATGTTAAAATAGTAGGTATTACAATTTTAATTTATAGTGAAATAACTAGAGTAAGTACAGATATGTTCTTTACATCTAACAGTAACAATAATTCTCACTGGATGCAACAAGTTCCTCTCAACTCGCCGGGTTAATGGAACGAAAACAGTAACAAATAATAAAACTGTTTAGCGACTGTAGATTCCAGAATCGGGTCCCTTAACGATCATACCATGTTGCCAATTTTTAATTTTTGTCTCTTGGTTTACTATAAATATATACATTCAATTGAATCAATCCAATCAATTGAATCAATTAAATCAATGCAATCAGATCAATTTAATTAGATCAATCCAATCATATCAAACCAATCAGATCAATCCATTCTGACCATTCCAATTAGATCAATCCATTCAGATAATTCCAATTAGATCAATCCAATTAGATCAAGCCAATTAGATCAATCCAACCAGATCAATCCACTTATCAATCCGTTCAGATCAAGCCATTTAGATCAATCCTCTCATATAAATCCAATCGGATCGATCCATTCAGATCAATCCATTCAGATCAATCCAATCAGATCAATCCATTCATATCAATCCAATTAGATCAATCCAATCAGATGAAGCCAATTAGATCAATCCTATCAGATCAATCAAATCAATCCAGTCAAACCAATCCAATCAAATAATGAAGTCAAATCAATCTAATAAAATCAATCTAATCAGATCAATCCAATTAATCAAATCAATGCAATAAAATCAATCAACTCGATAAATTGAATCAAATCAAACCAATCAAATCAATCAAATCAAATTAATCCAGTTAAATCAATTCAATTTTCAATCACATTAGCCCCGCCACCAATTATCAAAATGATCATCCTGACCTAGAAACGCGGAACTCGCAGCTTGGAGCTCATACAGGAGCACCGGATATTTAGTCCGTTTCTGTTCCATCAAGATAAGGTTTCGTTCGTATACATCACCTTGTGCGTCAGAATTATTAGCTGGTAAGCGCCTGACGGACAGGAATGAATCATTTCAACACGATATTATTATTATTATTTATCGTACTTTTGTTTCGAATTTCTTTATCGAAAGTGTGCGAATTGGAGGTGCATCTCGGTTATTGTTAGAGATAAAATAGCAGTAAATGGGGAAGTTTTATAAAGTTTTATGAGCTTTTCGATAACGTTATCAAATTTGGAGTTTTGGAGATAACTCCAAAAAAATGCGTGTCCCCAATTGGAGGTGCATCTGGGTTATTGTTAGAGATAAAAGGCGGTAAATGAGAAAGTTTCATGAACTTTTCAAAAACGTTATCAAATTTGGAGTTTTGGAGATAACTCCAAAAAAATAAAAGGATGCGTTTTCGAAAGTATTCTTTCTGATTTGACGAGAGCGGTGATATTTTAATAAGTGCAATGTTGGGACACTCTTTTAAGGAGCTTTCTTCGACTTTTTAAAAAAATGCCTCTCTCTATTTGTTTTCAAGTTAATGCCACTAACTTTGGTTTCCACTTTGGTGGCAATATTGGATTTTTCATGGTTAAATAGTGTCCTAAATTCCCTTGCATCACAATATCAAAAAAGTAAGTAGTGGAAATTTAAAAGTTCCACATTAAATATTAATCAGTTAAAAAAAAAATACAAAAAAATTTTAACAAATTTAAATGAATTGGTCAATGTCCTCCTTGTTCATCGATACATTTTTGGCATCGGTTTAAAATTGATCTACACAGTCAAGGTACTTCTTTTACCAAAATTTGCACACTTTCTGGTGGTTCGAATGCAAAGACCTCATTTCTTGTGTTCTTCCAAAGATAAGTCAAAGGAATTCAGATCGGGCGAAATAGCTGGACGTGGAGTAAACTCTATTATTCAAAATATCCGTTCGTGGCGTAAGTACCTTCTTTACGAAAGTACCACAACAATTTTACTGGATTATACTTTTTTGAACGTTAAATATTGGATTTTTTTTTATTCAACTTGTGTTAATAAATAATGTATAGATTCCTACTAAAATGTCTAGGAAGTAGGAAGAAATGTATTTTTTTATTGCGTTACAATGAATATTTGATACTTTAATCGCCGGCCGAGGAACAGAATTAAATAGGAACCAACTTGTTCCCGAAATTGGAAAAGCGACGGACACGTCACCCTCGATTTATAATTATCTCGAAATGTCCCAAATCAAATATATGTGATTACTATTGATTGAATTTGCTCTAAATTATTGGGAAGGTTACAAATATATTTTAGAAACCTGATAAGCTGTTGCATAAATCGATAACCTTTTGCCCCTTAATAAATAATAACAATATAAATTTAAATTATAGCTTGCCACGGTTATATTCTTAATTCCTATTGGTTCTATCGGTCTACTTGAAAGTCTTATTTCTAGCGCACCAATAAATCCAATATTTTGTGATTACTAAACTTACTTTAGGTGTCAAAATTTCAAACAAGTGCATGCCATTTCAATTTGTGGAAAAGATTTACAAAAAGATTACTACTGACAAACCAGCTAAGAAAATGTGGAGAATCGACTTACAATATTTACTCTTTTCGGCATTGGCAATGAGGGGCATAAAAACTAACAAAACACACGCGGAAAACAAAAGCAGCCACGGGGGCCCGGGCCCCCTATGTCCGAACGTCATAATCACTCGTTTTTACTGTTTACCACCAACATCGAGTAGTCATTTTAAAACTAAGTCACTTGAAAACTAAACCAAGTTTTCATGCTTCGAACTGACGCCACGACGATCTGCACCGCGAGTTAAAAACGAAATTTCGCGCATAGCCACAGTAACATAATCATGGTGTCCTCTTTGAGAAGCAACAAAAAAAAGAAGCACTTGATATGTACAGAGAGAGTGAAGTTTCTCTGGATATGTGTTGGTTGTTAGTAACGACAAGAATCTGTAGTTTGTGATTTTGCACGCGCTGCTCGCGCACAAACCTGACAAAATCGATGGCGACGCCGGCGTAGCCGATATTGAATATACCCTTAACAGCGGTATCTACATCAGAAGGGGTAAACTAGCCCCTACACATGCAAAATTGGAGAACATGTATATTCGTTTACAGGAAATTGTTTGCTTTTGTTGATTCAGTGGGTGACATTGTATTAATAAATTGAGTGTTGCGAATAGTTCCGCGTGCAATCCTTGACCTTTGCGGAGGATAAAAAACGAAGATGTGTGTTTGGTTCAGGATCTGGAGATTCTGACGAAGGGTAATTGATTGTTGTAACAAAAGGTGAATTAGACGGTGATTGTTTGGATGGGTCTTGTGCAATCGGATGTCGGCAACTGGGTCAGACTAATATGCGCATTTAGTCTCGTAGTTTGTGAAAAATATAAATTTTTCGTGTATCATATCGGACACCAAAAATACAGTGGGTAATAAGTAATTTTTCTTACAGCCAGATTGTCTGATTGAAGTAGATTTAACGGGATACCAAAACAACATTCAACGCGTGACTAGCTAACTAAGTTGGAATCATCGGGGGATGCTGCCAACTTGGCATTCAATTTATTTAGTCATTCAAGCAACATATTCAAAAAGATCGGCGTTAGGCTAAAAATTAACAATAAAAAATTGGAAGGATATTAAATTTTTGGAAAATGTAATGGGTCTGAAAATCACCCCGTACATATTAGAATCAGATTGCAGTATACTTTCCAAATGAATTTTCCTTTAAACCGTTTTCAAACCATGTCGCAATCGATTTACTAAAAAAATAGTGACCAAAATTTCAGATGGTTCTTAAATTTTGCACAGCAGTTTATTCATAATTTAAATTGCAGAATATCTCTACAGGGAGCTCTAGAAAGTGCAATAAGGATGTGTAATCCATATTTGAAATTATTTTAAAAAATTTAATACGGTCCTGTTCACTTGCGCATTAAAGCGTGGCTGGACCGTACTCGATAATTTTTTAATGTCAAAGTAGGTGAGTTTTTGACTATTTTTTGTTTGTAAAGTTTTCCACTTTCATTGCGCCTTAATTGGCACAGTATTTCCAATAATTGCGAAATAAATCACGAAATTGCAGAAAATGTATATTTGGTTAGAATTTATGTTTGCCAAAAATTAATTGGGCAGACTGAACCAATAAAATAGGCTCCTAAACAACCAGATTTGGCCCTTTCTTGTTTTTTTTGTAACGTTCTAAGGATTTCACTCACCATCTACTAGCAGAGTCAAAACTCAGATTCGTATTAAGGTGACGTAGAGATATCCAGGGTGAATATTGTTCTGGAAGGGACACCTAAAATAAAAAATTCGAGTTATAATTCGAAATTTTATTACAAAATTCCCAGTTATAAGTTTTTTAATTTCGAGTTATAAGTCGAAATTTTTAAATTTCGAGATAACTCAAAATTTTATTTCAAAATTCCCAGTTATAACTCAAAATATTATTTAAAAAATTCCGAGTTAAATGTCGAAATTTCAAAATTTCGAGTTTTAACTCGAAATTTTATTACAAAATTCCCAGTTATAAGTCGAAATTTTAAAATTCCGAGTTATAACTCAAAATTTTATTTAAAAATTCCGAATTATAACTCAAAATTGTATTTAAAAATTCCGAGTTATCACTCAAAATTTTATTTCGAAATTCCGAGTTATAACTCAAAATTTTATTTAAAAAATTCCGAGTTATAAGTCGAAATTTGAAAATTCCGAGTTATAACTCGAAATTTTATTACAATATTCCCAGTTATAAGTCGAAATAAAATTCCGAGTTATAAGTCGATATTTTATTACAAAATTCCCAGTTATAAGTCGAAATTTTAAAATTCCGAGTTATAACTCAAAATTTTATTTAATTATTCCGAGTTATAACTCAAAATTTTATTTAAAAATTCCGAATTATAACTCAAAATTGTATTTAAAAATTCCGAGTTATAACTCAAAATTTTATTTCGAAATTACGAGTTATAACTCAAAATTTTATTTAAAAAATTCCGAGTTATAAGTCGAAATTTGAAAATTCCGAGTTATAACTCGAAATTTTATTACAATATTCCCAGTTATAAGTAGAAATTTAAAAATTCCGAGTTATGACTCGAAATTTTATTACAAAATTCCCAGTTATAAGTCGAAATAAAATTCCGAGTTATAACTCGATATTTTATTACAAAATTCCCAGTTATAAGTCGAAATTTAAAAATTTCGAGTTATAACTCAAAATTTTATTACAAAATTCCCAGTTATAAGTCGAAATTTTAAAATTCCGAGTTATAACTCGATATTTTATTACAAAATTCCCAGTTATAAGTCGAAATTTTAGAATTCCAAGTTATAACTCAAAATTTTATTTAAAAAATTCCGAGTTATAAATCGAAATTTCAATATTTCGAATTATAACTCAAAATTTTATTTTAAAAAATTCCGAGTTATAACTCGGAAATTTCGACTTATAACTGGGAATTTTGAAATAAAATTTCGAATTATAACTCGGAATTTTAATTGGTAATAAATAGTACTAGTCGTCAGGAATATAAATCCGACTTTTTGTTGTAAAGTTGTAAAACGGCCGAGATTTTTTTTTTAATTTGCGGTTCAAATGTAATGCCGGCGCCGCTGGGTAAGCTTTCGGTGCACTTACGTCTGACCGGTCAACAGTGTTGCCATTTTCGTTAAAGCTCAGTTGATATAAAAACCGATGTATGTAATCAAATAAAAGGCTTTTCAGCGTCACTTAAGGTGGATTTGGCAGTCTACTTTTTTATTTTCACTTACATTTACATCTTCACCTTTCATTAACAACCCAGAGGTACCCAATCAAGAGAGAGAGAGAGATAAGGGTAGCGAAAATGAAAATTTAATTTAAGTGCATGAACAGGTTTATTGAAATACGCACTTTTAACTTTCATAAAGAAAATTGGAATGCAATAGGAAATTAAAAAGTCAGCTGCATAAGTCCATCTTTGGTTACTAATTATTATAACACAAAATGAAAAAGATTTTAAAAACAGAATTCGACTACTCATAGGACATTTTTCCTCTATCACTTGTCAGCTGTTTGCTTGAGTCACTGAACTTTACTGCTACTTTACTATTGACCTAGTTTTCAAATGCAGCAGGTGTGCGTTAACAAAAAATAGCACAAAGGAACGTAAACTAACGCTGGTAATTCAACAAAAGTCGCGCGTGGATTTGCGATAGGTACCTATTGTGATTATGCTTGATACTAATAGTTTCAGTTTTTAGTGATATTTAAAGTTTAAGTATTGTGTTTGTGTAGTAATAATAAAAATTGAGTGAGGTTATTCTGTGTTTGTGTCATCTAGTACCATTTGTCACAGTGAACTGAATCCGACCCTGTTATTTGCAAGTTACAAATCGGTCTAAACCCTAAACAAATCTTTTGTACGCTGTTTTAAAATGATCGATAATCACAACGATTGTTAAATGAATTAATAAATTATCATAACAGAAAACAGTAGATATTATGACTTCTTTATTGGATATTTCGTCCCTGCAAATCCGACATATTTCTGTTAAAACATACATTTTTAAAAGCATTCGTGATTTCAGATATTACCTCACACGGAAGGGTTATTAGGTGGGGTGAATCACCAAATTTGCCATCAGTTTATGTATGGTACATACAATTATTATTTTATACTTGTAAATCAGAAGTGGGATTTAATTCCCAATTTTGGATAAAACGTGGTGATTAGTAAATATCAAAAAATATTACTCTTCCTTATCTTCCTCGTTAAAATAGAGTATCCTCTTCTCTCTGTAGCATAGAAAATCAATGTCTTGATTATAATTTATTTAAAAATTTTTCAAACTTTGACAATATATACAATCTCCACCTACGTGCTTATTAATAGTTGACCTAATCATGCAAATGCAACGAGTGAATTTTACAAATACTATGGTACTCCAAAACGCCTATTATCAGCGATAACTATTTTTTTTTAGTTGGCTATAGCTACTCACAATTTATAAGCTTAAGATTGCATTTGATAAGTCAGGCCAATAATAGCTTGTAGCATAAAGATGCAATTATTATAGTTATTATTGAATATACAAAATAGTTTCTGTAATAGTGGTGCATGTTCGAGACTAATGTTGGCCTTTTTTTTATCAATCGCTTTTTTATTTCTTAAATATCGATTCCGTCCAAAAAGCATACAGTATTACGAACAATTACCTGAATCAGTATAAGCATCCAGTTCCTAGAGTCGGTACATATTAGTACACAAGTAAAATTAAGAAATCACGTGTCAAAAAAAAAAATTAAATCAAACTAAATCACTATTAACTACTACTTATTATTTCTTAACTATATTTGACCATTATAAATCAAATAGTAATCTACTGATGAGAACCAATGAGTTCGAAACAGCTTTTAGGGGGAAATTTGTTTTTTATGACAATTTAATAAATATTTAGCTTAGCTTATAAGTTAAAAACTGTTAAAAAAATGATTTAAATTTAAAGTCTCAAATTTTACAAATATTTTCCTGCCATCGTCTATACGAAAGTGATTCCATTTTAATTGATCAGCTCATAATTGAAAGTTCCTCTTCCATTTATTTCTGTTTGTTTAAAGGAGGACAGTGATTTACGACGGAATAAAAGGAGGAAGGGACGCTGTGTGTTTAGTGGACGAAGTAATCTAAAACGATTTTCCCTGATGGAATACGTAAGCTGGTGACCAAGCAGAATACGTAAATTTGTCAAATGTGGGTCAATACTGAATCCCCGATACTAGGCTCTGAAAAGAACGTGTGTTGTTCGACAATGCAAAGTTGCATTTTCGTAATTTTAAACCTATACAAAATAATTCTTCCTTTATTACTTAAAAAAGTCATTTTTTGCGTTTGGGCCCTTATCGGAATATTCGTGTCCGCTACACATTTAAAGGCAACGGACGCACACCCAATATCCGTGTACACTCGAAATTCCATAAACTCCTACATTGATTGATGAATTTCATAAATAAATAAAGAAAACGCGAAATCCCAAACCATAATTATTGGTTTTAAATTTGGCGCTATCGGTCGTGAATAATCAGATCTGCCAGATATAAAATAAGTTAGAATCAAATTATATTACGATAGATAAAAAATAGAGAACTCATAATGGCCAAACTGCATCTAAAATTCGAGATTTACTGAAAAAAAGTGAAATTGGCCAATTTGATAAGGTCCAAAAAACTCCTAACTGATTGTGGTCTCGAATTCCAAACAGATTTTACCAACATATTGAAATTCAGATACTTGGATTTCGAGACCATTCACCAGTGACAATTTATTGTTTTAATTTTCAATAAAAACTCAGTTAAGATTGTTATCTTCGCGTATTTTTATTATCAATAAGTATATAGATTAAATACTTGACATGATTAAGTAATAAAATTTACTACATATATCAAAATTGTAATCCATGTTGTGTTTCGGGAACTAATTCAGAGTCATTTTTTTTGTTGTAATTACACGCATATTTATATTAGAACACACAGATGCACCGACAGACACATACAGATCGAGTGCATACTGGAAATTATTCAACTGTTTTGACCGGGCTTGCCTAAATGAATTTTAATATTTGGGAACAAAATTATTTAAATTTACTTAAAGGGATAATATTTTTATAGTAATTTATTACTACTTTTTTTATATATTTGCACATGTTAACCGCAGTACTTTATCGGATTACTTAATCATTTACAATTGTTTTATTACAGATAACAATTAGCATTTTTATTTTTAAACCGACTTGAATTATTTGCTGCAGGCGTCAGGAGAAGCTACGGCGAAAACTTTAGAATAATTTATTTCTGCACTATTCTCTCGGGCATTCTAGTTTGTCTATTTTATTATTAACGAACGAACGCCAAAAGCTCTTAGTTTTAAAAGAATTCTCGACATTATTAGCAAAGAACGGAAATTTTAAAATCAGTTCTTCACGGAGGTAATAATTCTGTGGCAACAAATAATGAAAATAATGAAATTTTATGAATGAATTTTAAATGGAAACAATTTTTCTTTTTTATTTTCGATATTTCTAATTTAATCATTTCCCGATGATGCCAACTCGGTTGGCGAAACGCGCGCCGAGTGTGTGCAAAAGTGTTTTGGTGGGTGTGGAAAACTACCCCAAGTGCAAGAAATGTGAAAACAAAATAGTTCAAGCCCACCTATTTAAATACTCAAAAAATTTAGAGTACGGTCCTGCGCCAACTATACGTTATTTTGTTCATTAAGATCGACTCATCGTCGTGGGGGCACGGATGATGTAAGATCTCAACAAAGATCCACATGGTAAACAGGACCGGCCTCAAATTTTTTTATTTTTAAAATTTTTAATTTTAAACACTAAATTCTTTAAAAAAAGCGGGGCTGTCCCTCGTATTTTCTTTAATTATTTCAATATTAGAGATGAAACCCTAAATTTCTACTCTCAAAAAAAGTCAGCCCCGCAGGGGCAGTCCGTTTTATTTTATTTATTTTTTTCAGTTTTATAGAAGAAACGCTAAATTTTCTTTATCCCTCTCAACCTCGAAACTTGGTCGGATATTTTTCCCAATATTTAAAAAAAAAATCCAAAAAATTACGATAGCAAAATCCCACTTATACAGGATGAACCCCTACTTATTTAATTCCTTTTAAGGGGAGTTTCTGTTGAAATTTGTAACACGAATTACGAGCAAAAAATATAAAAAAGAAAGTTGAAAAACTGACCTACCTTTCATAAAAATATTTGATATTTTCATGAATTTTTTTCTCGATATTCCTTTAATTTTCTGTATATGGACTCGCCATTAACGGACCTACCACTCTTTAAAAGGAATAAAATAAGTTGGGATTTGTACCAATAAGTTCAGGTGTTTCAACACGAAAATAGTAAATATATAAATAGGAAAACGTGATAATAATAATAGTATATTCGGATGACAAGGATAGAGACGGCCCTTTTAGGGATCATGCTAATTACTGTCTACAGAGAGTTTACTGCATCCGTAATAAACAAAATGTGTATATTTCAAAAGCTTTCATCAGGTGGGGTCTAGACTTAAGGGGATTTCCATACGATAAACTCAAAACTCATATTTAGTACCAGGTAAATATCCATCAATTAATTTTCTTAATATTTATCAACTTTGAAGGTTTTATATTAGCTTTCCTTGTCAGCTAATCATCTGGCCATTGGTTAAATATCATTTAATCTGATTAGTTTGTACTACCTTGTTATTTTAAAGCAGTGGTAGCCGGTAGTTTAGGGTAATTATATTTTCTTAAATGTTCGTCTTTAAATTCTTCGTCAATTTCTTGAGCCGGATTTTTGATTTTAAGTTATATTTTTTGTAATTTAGATCCAAAATTGATTTTTTATTAAAAAATAACCATTTTTTCATCTAGAACTAGAAGGTTTTAAAACATTTTATGTATCTTCTTCTATGGAAGTCAACAGTATTTTCAAAATTACGAAAGATACACTTGTAAATTTTTAAATTTGACAGCAATTTTGGCAACCAACATGTCATTTTCATTAAGTTGAAAAATTTTGACAGCTGCCAAAAGTGAAAACACCTATTATGGAACTAGCAAATTTCAAAACACTTAATAGCACTTTTTCTCTGGGAATTCACGTTGTTTTCAAAATTACGAAAAAATTTGACAGCATTTTTGATAGTTACCAACAAATATAATTACAACAATTTCATATTCAGTTCCTCCAAACCCTATAAAGAAATATCTGATTGGGACTTTAATTTGTTGAAATAATTTTTAAATTAATGGCATTTTCATTAATTTTGCCAGAAATTTTGACAGCTGTCAAAAGTAATAACTGTATTTTAATATCAATTATGGATCTAGCAAACTTAAAAAACACTTGATTTCCTTTCTATGGAGATTCACATTGTTTATAGAATTATAGAAGGCAAACTTGCATAGTTTTAAATTTGACAGCAATTTTGGCAGCTCTCAACAGACATAATAATTTTATATAATTAATTTCGTATTCAGTACCTCTAAGACCTATAGAAAATTGTCTTTTTAAGTACTAAAATCATTTGTGGCAATAAATATTAAATGGCATTTAGTTGACAGAAAATTTGACAGCTGTCAAAAGTGAAAACGTTGTTTTAATTTTATTTATATTTCTTCTTTTATGAAAATTCACATTGTTTTCAAAATTACAAAAGACATACTTTTCAATTTTTAAATTTGACAGTAATTTTGACAGGTACCAAGTATAAAAAAAAGAAATAAAACTTTTACTTTGGCAGATCTATTATCTATTTGGAAATAAATATTTAAAACTAAATGGGCAAATATATATGTATTTGTGATCTGTAAACTCATTTTTATTGAAAATAACGATATTTTTTTTAGTAAAAAACTTATAGCTAAAAATAAAAAATTTAGCTCACGAAATTGATGAAAAAAAGAAAATTTAAAAGATGATCCAATTAATTCTGATATCTACAGCGATTTTTGAACGGTATTTTTTTTCTCACCCCACTGTGCGCCGCCACTGTTTTAAAATGCATTTCCCAGCAGTCACAGGTACTATTTATTTGGTAAACACCATAAAACCCTACGGGGGTATTTTGCCTGCCAAAAATATTTTAAATTCGGTTATTCTACCAGTTCTGTTGTTAACCACTAGCCTCTCGACAGTTCCACTAGGTTATAGTCTGCTGCTGAAGTGAAAAGTTTTCCACCGACTAAAGGCAAGTGATTTTTAAAATTGTTTAACTACTTTTTAGAAAAAGAATCAGTTAATATTTAGATTATAATTATTTTAAAATTCGCATTTTAACGCACATAACAAGCCTTGTCGCTCTTATCATTATTTACTTTGGACCTTCGGATCATGTATTCATTATCATATTCAAATCACCTGATTTCGACTGCTCTTTGTAATTTTTTTATCTATTCAAAATAATGCATTACTAACCTAGTGGGTTATATTTTTTACTAAATTTAGTCGCGGACTCATAAAGGAAATGTGTATATCTGTCTACTTATCTGAATTATTACTTTATTAAACTGAGTATTTTCAGATCGTTATCTGCACAGAATCACCTATATTTTAAGAACTTATTTGTATGTCAAATTTGTGGCAAATTGTTCTTATCGAATTAACATAGGAGGTTCCCGGTATTGGTTAGCATTGATAACTGTTTTACTATACAACAAAAAACAAGATAAGTTTGTTTGCTGATATCAACCTTATCAAATTTCTCATATTCTTATTACCTACTTTTCGACTAAATATAAAATTTGAGCATATTTTATTTGCGATTTAATATTAGCATGGTTGACAACTGCAGCCAGTCCCAAGTCATATCCAATTTTACAGAAAGTTAAATTCTAGCCGGACTTCTCAATAAATAATCACTTATACTAATGCGCCACTGGTGTAACTGGTGCATATTTAAAGCTAGCTTGCTGTTTAAATATTTAATACAGGCTATATTTCAATTTGTATTTTAAAACGATCCAATTTCCTAAAAAGAATATTTTTCCATAAATTATATAAAACTACTAATAAATGCAGAGATCAATAAGCTACTTTTAACCTATATTAAATAAATTGTGTATTTACAAATGTTACAAACAAACAAACAAATATGCAGGAAGGCGACAAAATATATATACTAATTTTTACTTATTTATTATTCAGACTAAAATATCATCTATTTTATTCGGTTATATGTCATCAATAATACATTTACAGAAAATTACTGGATTTATTAAAAAGACATTAACACACGCAAGTACTCAAACTATATAATATAATATTAAAAATGCTCCTCATTATTTTGGTTTGGTCATGTTTGCTAGTTATTTTTCTTTATTTGCTCGTCACCAGTTATAACAAAAATTAAACTGTAGCTGATTAGTACCTTTCTTCGCCAAAAATGAAATGTACATGACGCGGTCAAAGCACCTTCGAGAAAAGCTATTTTCCGACCTAATTATTTGCTCGTCATTGTTTTCTTTTCTGGGCATTGTTACAATGAAAAATGACGAGTAAACAAAAATATTGTACGAGTAATGATGAACAAATAATTACACGTACAAATTTTTTTACAAATAAAAAATATACAAGCAATGACGAGTAAACGACAAACGAACGAGCAACGTGAATAACATACTAATAAGACACGTTTAAATAATTTTCATACTGTTAATTTTTTTTGACGAGCAAACATAGACAATATACTAGTAAACACGCGCAATCGACCAGCAAATAACTTTTTTGGGTTTAAACAGTTTCTCGAAAATCCTTTTACTGCGTCAATCACAATCGCTTATGTTTCTAATTAATATTATACCAAAAAATGACGAGCAAATGAAAAAAAAACACTAGTAATGACGAACAAACAAGCAACGTGAAGAAAATGCTAGTTGGATACGTTAAAATAATTTCCAAACTTTGAATTTTTTTTGACGAGTAAACATAGACAATATACTAGTAAACACGACCAAACGACGAGCAAATGATTTTTCCAAGTACGAACAGTTTCTCAGAAATGACAAGCAAATGAAAAAATATACTAGTAATGTAATGACAAGCAAATGACAAGCGAACAAGCAACGTGACGAAAATGCTCGTAGGAAAATAATTTCCATACTTTGATTTTGTTTTGACGAGTAAACGTAAACAACATACTAGTAAACATGAGCAAACGACGAGCAAATGATTTTTCCAAGTAAGATCAGTTTCTTGAAAATCCTTTTACTGTAGCGACTACATTCGCTTTAGTTTCCGATTATTTTTTAATTCGAAAAAATGACGAGCAAATGAAAAAATATGAAAGCAAACGAGCTACGTAAAGAAAGTGCTACATTACATACACCTAATTTTTTTTTATTAATAAACATAGACTATCGCTTAAGTTTCTTAGTATTTTTTATACCAAAAAATGACGAGCAAATCAAAAAAATATACAAACAATGACGAGTAAACAAGCAATGTGAAGGAAGTGCTAGTCGGATACGTTTAGATAATTTCCATACTTTTATATTTATTGTTTTTATTTTTTTTTTGACGAGTGAACATAGACAATATTCTAGTAAACACGAGCAAATAATTTTTTCAGGTAAAAACAGTTTCTCGAAAATCCTTTTACTGCGTCAGTCACACTCGCTTAAATTTCTAATTATTTTTATACCAAAAAATGACGAGCAATGAAAAAATACACTAGTAATGACGAGTAAACAAGTAACGTGAAGAAAATGTTGGTTGGATACTTTAAAATAATTTCCATACTTTGATTTTGTTTTGACGAGTAAACATCTATGTTTACTAATTTGTCTACAACATACTAGTAAACACGAGCAAACGACGAGCAAATGATTTTTCCAAATAAGAACAGTTTCTCAAAAATCCTTTTACTGTAGCAACTACATTCGCTTTGGTTTTTGATTATTTTTTATACAAAGAAATGACGAGCAAATGAACAAATATTAAAGCAAATGAGCAACGTAATGAAAGTTCTAGTCAGAGACGTTTGGATAATTTACATACATTAAATTTTTTTGATAAGCATGTCAATTGCTTAAGTTCCTATTTATTTTTTATACGAGACAATGACGAGCAACTAAAGAAAATATACAAGCAATGACGAGTAAACAAGCAACGCGAAGGAAGTGCTAGTCGGATACGGTTATATAATTTCCATACTTTTATTTTTATTTTTTCTTGACGAGTAAACATAGACAATATACTAGTAAACACGAGAAAACGACCGGTAAATGTTTTTTCCAGGTCAAAACAGTTTCTTGAAAATTCTTTTACAGCGTCAGTCCCATCACAATCGCTTAAATTTCTAATTATGCTTACGTTTCTAATTACTTTTATATCAAGAAATGACAAGTAAATGAAAAAATATACTATCTAGTAATGGCGAGCAAATGACAAGCGAACATGCAACGTGACAAAATGCTCGTAGGAAAATAATTTCCATAAATTTTTATTTCTTGACCAGTAAATATAGACAATATACTAGTAAACACGAGCAAATGATGAGCCAGTGATTTTCCAGGTAAAAACAGTTTCTTGAACATTCTTTTACTGTAGCAACTACATTCGCTTTAGTTTCCGATTATTTCTTATTCGAAAAAATGACGAGCAAATGAAAAAATATGAAAGCAAACGAGCTTCGTAAAGAAAGTGCTACATTTCATATACCTATTTTTTTTTATTAATAAACATAGACAATCGCTTAAGTTTCTCACAATTTTTTATACTTACCAAAAAATGACGAGTAAATCAAAAAAATATACAAACAATGACGAGTAAACAAGCAAAGTGCTAGTCGGATACGTTTAGATAATTTCCGTACTTTTATATTTATTGTTTTTATTTTGTTTTGACGAGTAAACATAAACAATATACTAGTAAACACGAGTAAACGACGAGCAAATTATTTTTTCAGGTAAAAACAGTTTATCGAAAATCCCTTTACTGCGTCAGTCGCAATTGCGTAAGTTGCCAATTATTTTCATACCAAAATATGACGAGCAAATGAAAACATATACTAGTAAACACGAGCAAACGACGGGTAAATGATTTTTTCAGCTAAAAACAGTTTCTCGAAAATCCTTTTTCTACATCAGTCACAATCGCTTAAGTTTTTAATTATTTTTATGCCAAAAAATGACGAGCAAACGAAAAAATATACTAGTAATGACGAGCAAACAAGAAACATGAAAAAAATGCTAATTGGATACGTTAAAGATATTTCCACGCAAATAATTTTTCCAAAACACTTTCTCGAAAATCCTTTGATGGTAGCAACTCCAGTCGTTTTAGTTTCTGATTATTTTTTATACGAAAAGTGACGAGCAAATGAAAAATGTGAATTTACTTTTTATTATTATTATTTTATTTGACGAGTAAACATAGATAATATACTATACAAACGATTAGGAAACAAAGCCAGTTTTAAATAATTCCTATATGGATGATATTGTTTTGCACCAAATTTTTTAAATATTTTTATCAAAAAAATCGAAATTGTTTTTCTGCAACACCTACAAAATTGCCTTATTTAATCATACAATCACATGTTTATCATTGACAAATACTTAATGATTCATCACGTGTTCGTAAATCTATAAACCCGAAAGATAAATAGCCCAAGATAGCAATTCATAATACTTATAAGTATATTTATTAGCAAGCCTTAATATTCGTTGCTTTGTAGGCGTGTGCTAGTGAAACCTGTAAAAGTGTGCGAAGGGGAAACGTCGGCAGGAATCCCTAATCCTGCCTAAATTAATTATACGCCGAACGGTGGATGTTTAGTGTATTTAAAACAGTAGTAAAGAAAACAAAATCCAAACATGAGAATATATAAAGCGGACGGTAGTTTTGAGGACAATCCGAACGACACGGAATTCGGCTGGTACTTTGACATGAAGATTCCGAGTGTTAAAGAAGTCGAAGAAATGAGAGTGCAACCTCCGAGAACAACCTCAATAGAGGACAGTTTTATGGAATCCGTGGACATAGTCGAGCCAATTCCTCAGCCAATCATCGCGGAAATAATCAACCCAAACATTAAAATTGCATCGGTTGTGAACGTTCAAGACTGTAAGATGGAGATCGAAGGACTCCCTGTGAACAAGAACGAACCCCAAGTTGCACGCGAGTTAAGACTTATAAACTGCACAGTCCCCCCGAAGGAGAGACTAGCAAAATTAATAAACCCTTGCAATTTCGAAACCAGAATGCTGATGTCGATCGTTTATCTCGCGAAGAGTAAATCGCTGATGAAGAAGGAAGCCGCCGAGGAGCTGCAGAAGACCGTGAACCACAGAACAACAAACTTCAAGTACCTGATCAAGGAAAGCGACGTGCAAGAGGAGATGTACAAGGAAATACGGAACTACCACGCCACCAAAGAGGAGAACATGCTATCGCTGATGATGGAGTTGATTTTGACCGACATGAATTGCAATTTAGAGGACATCGTGGACACAAACCAACAATCGCCTGTTAAAACACGTAAGAACGTCGAGGTGGCGTTTGAAACTAGCGATTTGGGCAACAGCATTCAAAGCAGTTGCTCCAGCAAAGGTGATAAAACCAATTACCTGGTTGTGAAAAATAGATCCAGTGTTTTGAGTAGCATTGGCCTCAGCGAGGAGGACAAGAGCATACAAAGCCTGAGGGACGAAACGTACGACATGTATTCGCATCTGGCTAGGATCAGGAGGAGCTTTCACGTGAGTATAAGCTTTGGTTCTATTTTATGGTGGTTTGGTTATTTGGTGTTAGCTAGAAAAGGGGGCAAAAAGGAATTAGATTAGGTATGCGTTATTGGGGACCCTGCAGCAATCAACTGATCCAATATAAATATGACCTTGACCAAAATTATAAAAGACATTGTTCAAGGTCATATTTTTATTGTATGTTGAGGGTTTCCAATTCCAGTTATGTTGGAGGATTTAAACCAAATTTGATTTTAACTAAAAAAAAACTTTAGAATTAATTATCAGACAATATTGTTTCCATCCTTGATGTAAAGCGAAAGGTGAAGTTTGAGCAAATTTGCACCAGCTTTTGCTACACAGCACCATTAAGATTAGATCGCGAAAAAATTCATTATTTGTAGGCGTTTCAGTTTCCCCTGTAGTCGTGCATAAGTTAGAATCAAGAAAAATATAATACTATAAATCCAAACTTCAATTACGTTACAATCTTCATTATATTAGCTACACAAAGAACGTGATTTTCATTATCAAAACCTTCACAAAGGCACAAAGATTTATTTCAGAACCATCCATTTGTTTGCAGGAAGACGAGGACAGAGTAAATAATTTAATTAAAATGGCGATGGACCTCGAGAGAGACTTAAAAGAAACATTGTATTTAAATGATATATTGCATCTGCTAAAGGGGGATATCGAGAAAGTTAAGCTCAAGAAATTGCCGTTCCGGATATTCCACAAGGACGAAGAAGAGAGCTGCGACCTAAATCTGATCGTGTAATTTTTTATTCGCTGCCTCGATAAATATAAGATCCGGACTTGTTAAATCAATAATTCCGTATTCATGGCAACACTTCTCGATCAAATTATTCGACGTCCAGACTGTCAAAATGGCCAAGAAGGGGCAACAGATTGCACTGCAAACAGAACTGACCAACGATGACGAATGGGAGCTTTTCATGACCAGAGAAGGACTTGTCTGTAAGTTGTTCTTTTATGTATTTGCGCGACATCAACAAACATACAGGGCAGCCGGAAATGAATATGTAACAAATCTAAAAATATGGTAAAAATGCCTATGATTAAAGCCCCGAAAATGCAGAGAATTTCTTCATTGGAATAAATTTGATTCTAAAACATGATTTTCCAATCCGTTTGCTTCCAATGTTACGATTATCGATCACTAGATTGGATCTGATACAATTAAGATACGGTTACTCTAAAAATCTATTGCCACACATTTCATCTAAACTAGAACTTTTTTTTGAGCAAATTTAGGGCTGCCCAAAATACAGTCGAATTTGTTACATCAATATTTTGTTACCATGACAAGTTAAGTCGATCGAATTATTGTTATTCAACATCTAGTCTGTCGAAATGGCTAAAAAGGGGCAAGCCGTGCAGCTGCAAACGGAAATTAATAATCACCACGAATGGCAACGGTTTTTGGAACGGGATGGGCTTTTACGTAAGTTAATCTTTACGTATTTTCTATGCCGTTTCGATTTGAGCGTTTCTCAATAGATTGCTTTGGAAATAATTCTCACCAATCGTTTCCGAGTTTTTATTCTGCATTATTACCTCTATTCATTGTGCCAGACGCATCGAACAGCAAAGTTATGGAATTCATTCAGAACCATCCCATTCGTTAAACAATATATACATTTCCATTTTGTCTTTGCCTTGCAGTTGTGGACGTGTTCTCGGAGTGGTGTGGCCCTTGCTCCGGAATGACAGCCACCTTGAAGAAAATCAAGCTAGAATATGGCGGCGATATGTTGCATTTGGCTATCGTAAAGACAACCTTGGTAAACGTACCGACATATTTAAGAACGATTTTCATTCTAGGCAAAGTCCGACTACATTACCCCGCTCGAGAGATTCAGGAACAAGAGCGAGCCGACGTGGATGTTTATATCTGTAAGTATTGGTCGTGTACGGAACCCCTTAGATATATTTTCTCTGGCGAGTAAAGCAACTTATTTGTGTGTATGCAATTTGCGTATGAATTGCCGTAATCAGTTTTGTTGGTTGCATAACTTAGGAAATACTAATTGGTCAAAGGTGTGTCTTCTTCTATTTTAGCATGGCAAAATGGTCAATCTGCTGTTTGGTTGCGACGTCCCGAAGCTAACCCGTATATTACTCGAGGAGATTAGGAAGGAGAACCTCGCGACCAGTGGTCAAAAAGAGAGAGACTTCATGATGGAAATCACCGACTTGACTGAGGAGGAACAGATTCGAGCCGACGAAGAAGAAGAAATCAAGCGAGCCGCCATAGCAAAGGAGGAAGCGAAGAAGGCGAAAGAATTATTAGAGCGAAGGACGCTGGAATGCCAAAACATCTTGTGCGCCCTTTCGCCAATGGGGGTGGTCATCATATTCCCCAACGCAAGAAGCAGGTATCAAGAAGTTATGGCCGACCTGATACAAGAGGCTGGCATAATGCTAACACAAACTGAAAAAGTAAGTTATATGTTAGTATCAGATCCAAAGTAGAGGGGATTCCCGCAATCATTAACATAATGCCCAAAAGTATCGTTGTCCGTACAGCCACCATCTTCAAGGTCAAACAGGTTTTTCACGATTGCCTCCTCTCCTGCTAGTTCTGACCTAAAACAACAACAATTGCAGCTTTTTTATATCCTACAATTTTAGGGTAGAACTAACAGAAGAGGAAATCCTCTTTCCAAGATGTCGACCATATATAGAGGCAACGATATTGTTGAGAAAACTTGAATTACTATAAGATTGACTGTACCAATAGGTGCGGTGCAAACGACCAAAAACCTTCTGAGTTAGATAGTCATATTCTGGATTGAAACCATCAACAGAATTTCTTGGTCATTTACTCCTTCATGGACGGTTTAGTAACCATGCGCTCCTTATTAGGTTTTCATATCTAAAGAGAAACTCGACGAGCTGCTGTACTTCTGCGAGGAGGACGAACTCGACGAAGTCTCAACCGAAATACTCCTTAACGAGGAGGCCTTAGTGTGTCTGATTAAGCCGGAACACGGTAAGGAGATACCAGACATAACAGACACGATCCTGACGGTGGTCTACGGTCCGACGAAACAACAACCCGGCAGCGCCGACACAGCCGCCCAGCTTCTATTCGAAACCCAGGTGGATGAGGAGACGGGCGATACTAGGCCGCTGAGGGGGATTTGGACGCCACCCAATCATTTGGTGCGCGCAGTTTCCATAAAACTGTTCTTCACAAGGTTCGTCCACGATTTCATAATACCGGAGCCGGAACCGACACCTGATTATTTGACCGTCATTTTTGAACTTCTCAAATTCAATGACGCAATACAAATAATGAACCAGTATCCGAAGCAGATTATGCAGTATGGATTTTTCACGAATGAAATACCGGAGGAGGCCGAAGTGGTAGCCAAGACCGTCCGCAAACTCGAGAAACTTGAACAGAGAACATAGTAAGTATCGGGAAGACATTCACTATGACTCTAGCGATTGTTTTGCGTAACGCTCAATCACAACCAATGATTATTGGATTTGCGACAGAGCTTCCTCTACGTTGATTATTTTGAATTCTTGACCTCCAATCTTCTTAAGGTTTTCTGCTGCAGCGAAATGAACTCCACTTGCTCCAGCTCGCTTTGCATTCTTCTTTTGCTTTAATGCTGCTTTACACGTCGCCACACGTACTTCCATCTGGGTTTTGAGGTTTACCACAACATTCTTTTGAAACCCCTTGTCTTTTCTAGCAAAGAAAAACTGGTAATGCAGGTTTCGAAGAAAAGGAGCGAATGTATTCTCGCATTCGCCCAGCTCGGGCCTATTTACATTTCTCCAAATGCGAAGGAAGGAAAAAGAGAGTGCCAGATATTCTTCCCCGACGAGTACGCCGAAGAAGAAGAAGAAGAGGAGGAGGAGGAAGAGGCGGAAGAAGAAGAACCCGTGCTGGCAACGGTAGAAGTGCAGGTAGGAGAACCTGAGCCGGAAGAAGTGATGGAGGAGCAAGTTGATGAGGGAATAACGACTGAGGAGGGTGTAGAGGGAGAGCCGGTGGCAGAGGTGGCTGAGGGAGAAGCGGCGGAACCGGAACCTGCCTAGATTTGCCTACTTATTTGGATTAATAGTTAATTTAAGAAATTGCGCCAAAGTGAATAGCACCACTCTTGGTAATATTGCCAAAAATAATATATGATGTTTTTTACATTTTTGAGCAGAAGATTTTGTTCATTTTACATAGAAAATAAATTCTAAAATATTATGAAGGAATAAAAGAATACTTTAATATTGCAACTAATTTTTTTCAATAATTGCACAATTTTCCAAAACACCTTGTTCACTTAAAAATTGTAGAAGGCCCCAATTTTGACCCTTGTGGCACACCTAATACGTATGCAGGATTCGAGGACAATCTTGACCGTCTCAGCCTTAGATAAATAGAAAATCACAGAGCAATGGAGAAAATAATGTTAATAATTATACAGGGTGTTTCATGACGAACTGTACATACTTCTAAGGATGATAGAGGATCCCTTGACTAATCACGAATGGGTATAGAAATTTGTCTGTTGCACTTAATTACTGAGATACAGTATAGTTTATAATAATAATAATAATAATACTTTTTTTTTGTAATGATTTCTTAGTTAACGACTAATTTCAAGTTGAAGGCATAGAAAGTGGACTATCCATAATAGCTTTAAACGTAATAAATGTTGGCACCATATTTACAATTAAATCATAACATTAACAAACATTTGCACTTTAAGGCAACGAATTGTCAAATTAAATCACGAGTCATTAACTACAATCAAACCGAATGAATTGATTAAATTAAGGTCTCTGCAGCCGTGAAATGAACGCACATTTCGGTCTTTATTTTATTAAAGTTTACAAAATCCCAGCTGCTGAAATTTCATTGCAATTTTTTTACCTTGTTATGTAATTCTTACACAAACATTCTATTTGCTCTAAAATTACCAAGGAACATGACAATTATATCTGATTTGTAATTCTAGCTGCCCCACGAAAATTAATTCAGATTTATGTATTTTGAGACACTTTGTCGTTAATAGCATGAGCAAATATTTTAATTGTATACAATCCTCGGTGATCTTGAAATTATTTACAGGAAGTAAACTAATTGTATACAGTTCTATTGATTTTGCTATACGGGATGCTCCAGCAAACACATCCCTTTATCTAATAGTAATTGAATATATTTCAATCCCTATTTTTATTTTAGGTGAAGATAACCGAAGAGATCCTTGAGGAGCTCTTATACTTCGGTGACACAAAGTTGACACCCAAAACCGTCGAAGACATCATAAGCAACAAGCTCTCATTGGCGCTATTAATGAAACGCAGCTCCGAAACACTAACCGGCGATATCGACGAGGTGATCTTGCAGATGGTTTACGGAAACAGCCGCAAACCGCCAGGAGATGAAAGATCTCCCAGTCAAAAGTTGATGACAAAAGAGGACGTCGAGCTTAATACAACGATTGGGGTATGGGCGCCGCCGAACTCTTTGGCTAAGGCTGTAGCCTTGAAATTGCTGTTTCCAAACATGACGGCTCCATATAAGCTACCTGATGGTGAGCCTAATCCGTTTTACGTGGCCGTGGGCTACGATGCGTTCAAGGCGAGGGATGTGATGGATTTGTCGGCGCAATATCCAGGGCAAGTGATGGCCTATGGATTTTTCACCAGCGACATACCAGCCGAGGCGCAGCTTATTGCTAAAACGGTGCAGAAGTTTGAAGAGAGGACTGTCCCAACTACGTTGTAAGTCTCCTGGAGCAATATGTAGACCCTCACTGTTTTGAAGCTTCCTTAGAGGAAGTCGAGGCTCAAGGCTCTAACTTTTTTTGTCTTGAAAACAAGAAAAGATCAAGGCTATGACCTGCGGTATAGAATCGAAAGACCAACTTGTCTAAGTTGAAAACCAAGACAATACTAAGACCTAGCTTGATATTAGTCTTGATATCAAACACCAAGCTAGGGACTTGTCTTATAATGGTCTTGATGTCGAACATCAAGACTAGTTGGGGGTAAAATCCAGTAATGTCACGTCTGTGACTACAATATATCCCTCATTCGGACCAGTGACAATTGTAGATATAAATAGATATATTTTTCTCGTATTTATTTTTATTTAGTTCGTTTTGTCATGATTTTATTTTCTGTTTGTTTACTTATTTTATTTCTCTTATAATATTTATTGTGTTAAAAGTATGATTTTAAAATGCAATTTTGAGTTTTATTTATTTAATTTTTTTTTTCTTGACTAAAATCTTCTATTTATTTATATTATAATTTTATATGTTCTAATTTTCTAAACAATTTTACAATTTTGCAGTTTTATAATTGTATAATAATTTTATAATAAAATTGTATAATTGTATAATTCTAAAATTCTGAAATTGAAAAATTAAAATATAAAAATTCAAAAATTCTACAACTATAATTGTATAATGGTATACTTAATTGTATAATTATATAATTCTAAAACTCTAAAACTAAAGTTTTAGAGTTTTAGAATTTTAGAATTATACAATCATAGAATTATAGTTGTAGAATTTTTGAATTTTTATTTTCTAAAAGTTTTAGAATTTTAGAATGATACAATTATAGAATTTAAGAATTTTAGAATTATATAATTATTATACAATTATAAAATTGTAAAATCGCAAAATTGCAAAATTGAAAAATTGCACAGACCCATTTTAGGGGTCGCTGAATACATACAGTGGCATACTTAGTTTTCACGTAAAAAAATCGCTAATACGATTTCCCGAATTTTTGCTTTAAAAAAATTGTAAAGTAGGCCTTGATTTTAGTGATAGAAATGTAGAATTTCAGAATTTTAGAATTTCAGAATTATACAATTATAAAATTGTAAAATTGCAAAATTGAAAAATTTTAAAATTGTACAGACCCATTTTAGGGAACGTTGAATACAGTGGCGTACTTAGTTTTTACGTAAAAGAATCGCTGATACGATTTCTCGAATTTTTGCTCCAAAAAAAATGCAAAGTAGGCCTTGATTTTAGTTATAGAAATCTATCAGTTTGCCGCAAAATGCCGTTTTCCCTGAGCAACAATTTAAAACAAGTGTTGATCAAAATCGGACCAAAAATAGCCACTATACAGAGGTGCCCTGTTTTCAACTGGGTCACTGCAGAATTTTAGAATTTTTGTTTTTTAAAGTTTTGGAGTTTCAAAATTTTAGAATTCAATTATAGAATTATAGTTATGATTTTTGAATTTTTGTTTTTTAAATTTTAGAGTTTTAGAATTTTAGAATTATACACAATTTTATTATAAAATTATACTCTGCAGAATTTTAAAATTTTCGTTTTTTAAAGTTTTAGAGTGTCAAAATTTAAGAATTCAATTATAGAATTATAGTTATGATTTTTGAATTTTTGTTTTTTAAAATTTTAGAGGTTTAGAATTTTAGAATTATACATTATAGAAGTTTAGAATTTCAGAATTTTAGAATTATACAGTTATACAATTTTATTATAAAATTATACTCTTGAGAATTTTAAAATTTTTGTTTTTTAAAGTTTTAGAGTCTCAAAATTTTAGAATTCAATTATAGAATAATAGTTATGATTTTTGAATTTTTGTTTTTTAAAATTTTAGAGTTTTAGAATTTTAGAATTATACATTATAGAATTTTAGAATTTCAGAATTTTAGAATTATACAATTATAAAATTGTAAACTTGCAAAATTGATTGTAAAATTGTACAGACTAATATTAGGGGACGCTGAATACAGTGGCGTACTTAGTTTTCATGTACAAAAATCGTTAATACGATTTCTCGAATTTTCACTCCAAAAAAATCGCAAAGTGGGCCTTGATTTTTGTGATGGAAATATATCAATTTGCCACAATATGTCGTTTTCCATGAGCAACAGTCTAAAGAAAGGTGATCAAAATCGAATCAAAAATAGCCCCTTCACAGAGGTGCCCCGCTTTCAAATGGATCGCTCTATTCCAAAATTCTAAAACTCTTTAATTCTAAATTCTAAAATTTAAAAATTACAAAATTCTAAAACTCCACAGCTCTATAGCACTATAGCTCTATAACCCTATAACTGTATAATTGTATAATTCTAAAATTCTTAAATTCTATAATTGTATAATTCTAAAATTCTTTAACTCTAAAATTTAAAAAAACTAAAATTCGAAAATTCTATTATAACTCTATAATTCTACAATTCTAAAATTCCAAAATTCCAAAATACTAAAATTCAAAAATTCTATAAATTGAAATTTCAAAATTCTAAAATTTAAATATTCTAAAATTTCATAGCACTATAGCTCTATAACCCTTTAACTGTAGATATATTTGTATAATTCTAAAATTCTAAAATTTTGCAATGCGAAAGTTCTAAAATTTTATAACTGTATAATTCTAAAATTCTATAGGTAACTCAAAAATTTTAAAAAACTAAAATTCTATTTTAACTCTATGTATAGGTAAATGTATAATTCTACAATTCCAAAATCCTAAAAACGAGCCTAAAATTCTAAAATACAAAATTCTGAAATTCAGAAAATTCTAAAATTTCTAAATTTTAAAATTCTATAACTCCATAACTCTATAGCACTATAACTCTATACATAATTCTATAATTTTATAATTTTTTAATTTTATAATTTCAAATTTCGTGTTTCATATGTCATATTTTATATATTATATTTTGTTTTTTATTTTATATTTATAAAAAACACTACTTTTTGGTAATCTTAAAAATTACATTTACATTTACATTTACACGCTACAAATAACATCAAGACAATACAACTTGAAAGCGAAATTATTTCACCTTGACCAAAACTCGAATAAAAATGGTGATTCAGAAACGCCAAAATAATTTATACGTAAAACTGAGACAATAGTGTCAACAAGTTCTTTTATTTTATATGCATAGTGCGGAGATGCGGTAACACGCATTTTTTAAAGCGTAGAACAACCTCATTAGCATTTATGATATTGTTTATTCCGAGGCGAGTAATTGTGATTTATTTTCTATTTGCAAAATACCTTGGCGTTCTTATGTATGTAAATCAATTAAGTAATTAATTAATAGGCTTCACAATAAACAGCAAGACTTTCCCTATTCATTCACAAATATATACAGTATTCATAATTGATTGTAAACCATGTGACCATATTGCCGATTTATATATAAAGTCGAATTCATTTTTGTACCGCAGATAAAAAATTCCCGACAAATGAGCTCGTGCGGCGGCTTCTTTGAACGTTAAAGAGGTCGCGTTTCTACTTTGTAAAAGCGGAATTTTTCCCTGCTTTAGAAATATGAAATGAACTATACAATGGTATTAATTAGGATAAAATTCTGTCTAGTTTCTGGTAAATTTCAAAATCGGCCTTTGATTTTTCTCACGCAGTCAAGTCTGGATATGTTACGAATACATTTTTGTATTCCTTGATTATTAGATTTGTCGTTTAATTCCTCTTAATTATCTAGATTCAAATGGAGTCGAAACATGGCACTTTATTATGGCGTAGTAGATTTGTCGAGTAAATTTTAGTGTTAATTATATATCGTAAACAATTTTGTTAAATGTTTCTATTTTTACTTTTGAATTATTCTCTCATGGTCGATAACATTTGAATGTATAATTCATTCTTAATGTAAAAGTGTGTAAAATTTTGCGTAAAAACCAAGTCTGAGGTCATGGACATTCGTGTGGTTAAAAGTGAATTTTGTAAATAAAATGCGCTGTAGTAGGCGCCATTATTGAGACGTCATATAATTAGGCAACCGTGAGTACTCCTGTCATGAGAATAGTTGCTCGTCAATTACACTGCAACTTGATCTCCATTTTCTTTAAGGTGCAAAACTTAACCTCAAAACTGTAGATTATGGCGACAGTGGCCCAGTAATTAGTTCGACGAAACACCAGTAGGTGGCGTATCGCTCAGCCAGTCGCCTATAATATCCCCCACAAGTATGAATTTAATTGACTTCAACTGCGCATGCGCATAACGTCAATAATGCTGCTTCATTTCGCCCTCCAATACGACTAAAGCCTCCATTCTACGTTTACTAAGCTTCCCATTACTATTGCCATATTGCCATCTTTTGTTTCAGCGACGAAAAAATCGTAGTCCAACTGGCGAAGACGAACCCCGAGTGCCTCCTGTCCTTTTCCGAACTGGGTCCTTCCTACATGAGCGCCGACGGATGCGCCGGAGAAATGGACTGCAAAATCTTCTTCCCGCCCGGCTACAACGCACCCGAGATAGAAATAACGGAGGTGAAGAAGAAGACCAGGAGAAGAGGCAAGAAGCAGGCGGTGGTTGTCAACAAAGAACTGTCGGTTGCGACCAGTGAAGTGAACGTTGACCACAGCGAGGCCACGGAGGCTGGCCAGGTTGAGGTTGAGGATGAGAATGAGAATGAGGAGCAGGAAAGTGACGAGGAGAAGCCGGGTGATTCGGTGGAAGTAGACAATGATGTTTCCCTGGGTGGGACTGATAAGGCTACGTCGCCTAGGAAAGAAGACCAAAGCCAAGAGTGAGGCTCCAAAGAGGTTTGGTTAGATTAGAGCTTCCAGATAGGAACTGAAATGAGCACCTCAGATCAGATCAGTATGAGTAGCGTTATGGTTTGAGGCGTACGAGCAGGCACTTATCTTTCAAAAATGAACCAGTCAAGGAGAGTTCATCATTTATTAACACGAGCACGTTTGACACATTTGTAAATTATCTCAAATAAAGATGTAGCTTTTGTCATTAATACAATAGTTTTTATTGATTTTACTCATTGATTTTACTGTTTCACAATCATAGAACAACAATACTTGTTATTTCCTAATAAACGGTTGATTCAGTTCACCTATAATTTCATTAATGAGAACGTCTACAAGTAATGGTCCCAACACACCACCTTGGGGCACTCCCAATATATTCTGGTGTGCGTTGTTCTATGATCTTTGAAAGACAAAATGTGAATGTTTATATTGATTTATTTTTACAGATTTAAGCCTAAACAATCACAGAGAAACGTTGGGAAAGATTTTCGATGATACGATGTTACTGAATTTTTCCAATATTCAGCGATCTCCAAGTCATTCTCAAATATCATCGAGTGGTGTATTAATTAATTAATTAACTTCTAGCAGGGCACAGTTTCTCGATATAAACTGTTCAACTTTGTTTATCGTACCCAAATCTGCCAAAGGAATGATCTTTGACCATTCATTACTTAACTAATAAAACTTTGAAAATAAATGCACCGTAGGTGCTCTCTAAATTAATTAAATTTTAAGCGGAACGAGTGTTTAGTTTTTGGCAATGGATCCATATACAGGTTGTTCCATTTAAAAAAATGAAGTTTATGCAGAAATATTGCATTCCGATGTTCATTTGTTTTTTCTGAATTCTAAAAATATAGAGTAAAATATAAATCTTTTGCCTTTACAATTTTTTAATAATACAAAGATACAACCTAACCTAAATTTCTCCGGTCGCCACATGTTATCGAACCAAGAATGCTTATCTTGAAATAATATTATTTAATAAAACGTCACGTTCCTATATTTTTTAAACCGATGTTGTGGGTCATTAATCGATTCTATTTAATAAACTTCCTGCTTCTTGGTTTTCAACTTGTTTCTTTGGGAGGTTCATTTATCTATGAAACACGGAAACATTAACAGCGGATGTTCGAAATAATTGATTTTTCAGGCTCTTTTCAAATAAAAAGCATAAAATAATCCAGCTGTTATAGGCGGTTGCATTTCCTCTAAATTGTCTGAATTGTCAGACTATATTTAAATTACTTTTCTCCAATTTGTTGGTAATAACAAAAAAAAAACAAGTGATTTGAAGTTAGTTTTTTTTCTATTTGGCGTATACAGAACCTTGAAATACGCAGAGACAACTGTCCTTAATCGTAGATTAAGTGCGCTAACAAGACCTGCGACCGATTTTAGTACAACTGTTTAGTCTTTGTGATCGCTGTACTTAGGAGCCAGTTTATAAAATTCATAGAGATGTTTGATGCATTAAAAAATTGAAGGAAAGTTACCTAATGTTGCAAACAAAATCCTGAACAAATTTTCCGTTTCCGTTTTTCGTTTTTGGTTTGATGTTAGTTAAAATATACAAGAAACCGGTCTTAAGATGCAACGAACAATTGTGATCTGTATGATTTAATCTCCTTTAGAAAAGCTTTCCATAACCACTTTTGTCAAGGATTTGTATTAATTTTTTGTATTTTGCCTCGTTAAATGTGGAACCTGCTGAATAATTTGGTATTATCTGGGGTATAATTAACATTTTTTACCTTATAAAATGTAATAATTGCGCGGGATATAATTTGAAATTTATATTACTTCGCAAAAATACACAAATTGAAACATACTTTTTGTATACTCATGATGACATTAAGTAAACATAACCTTGATACTTTGTTTCTGGCTTTTTTAATTAACTCCTGCGTACGTTCTCATGTTATAAATATTTCCTCAGCACACTTTCATTTGTCATTGAAAATCATACCCACAACCTACTACTGTACGTATACTTTTGTGCCAAAATAGTTTTTTTTTTTAATTAATTGTTGTATTATACTTCCGAAAATTACAATTCACTTATGTAGGTAGGTATAACAGTTTATATGTGAAATTGATAAATTACTCGTGCGTGAGCAACTTTGTCGTCGTATTATTTCGAAAACGATTGCATAGCCGCTGTGTGGAAAGCCGGAGAAATCTTAACTGAGCCGTGAAACCCACTGGGATGATGCAGATGGATACACAGAACACAGTTTGCAGTAATCTGTTGATTACTATTGTATGCAGATACGATTCCGATGAAAGTTTGAACAATTAGAGGAAATTATTATCTCTGATAAATCACTGACAAATGGGAGATTCCAATTTCTTAAGGCATCCATGCCCCGAACTGAATCTATTTGTGGCTTTTGCAGCTTGTATTGATAAAGGAAATTTAAAATCACTAGCTAATTAGCTGACAAGGGTGGTGTAATAACATAACCCTGGTTCATGCATTTAGTACACTGGCAATGATTTTCCATTGTCGCTTCTTTGCATATTCTTCATATTTGGGCACTGCTGTCATCGTAGCTCCAGCTAATTTTAGTGTTTGTTTTTAAACATAGCACAATTTGTTTATTTTTGTGTTAATTTATTACGTCCCACACAACCGTTCTGTGTCGTTTTGTGGTAATAGAAACACCATACATACTTACAATTTCTCTACGCGTGACTGGAGTAAAGGTTTGAGGAAGAGAGGACATACAATTAATACAAAGTGTTTTAGTGATCCAATATAAGTCAGGTTGGCCGAGTGGTTAAGACGTCGAACTTAAGCTTTGATTCCGTGACAGGAGCGTGTGTTCGAATCCCACACCTGACATTTTTTCTTATTCCATAACTAGACATCTATTTCGGAATCATCTAATTCCCCTTCGCTACAATAACAATCCCCCCCACATCTTGATATTTTAAAGTAAGAATAGTTCATATCTGTTAGATTAAATGTTTCTTTAACACATTGATGCTTATAACTCTCAATACATTTTTCTTTGGTCTATAATTTTCATCATAAAACTTGACTACTATATAGTAAGAGTAACCCATGCTTCTAATTAAAACTATGATCGCGCTGTAATTTTTGGCAACAACTAATACCAACACAAGAAGGAAATAAAACAAACAGTTTTAATAAAGATTAAGTATAATTATTATTCTAAACAAATATTTGTCTACAAGTGTCTACAAATAAAAATTGACGGCCAGCGTCATCAGACTTAAATTAAATTATCACGTTTCGCACAAATAACACCAATGCCAATAATTGATGTTAAAATGCTTGTTACACTAAAGGAGCTAAATCTAATACACAGCCATTAGTACCTACACTTTCAATTACAATATTCATAATACTTATTTTTAATTTCACGTTTTGTGTAGGATAGTTCTAATTTTATGAACGTTAATATTACATAATTGGCTTAACATAGGAATGAGCAGAGTGGAATTGTACGACTTATTATTGAACGACTAGCAAGTGATATCCTATTAAATGTGTGGGAGTCTTCGACTTATTGTTATCCTAGGGCAGGGGAAAATTATGTACTTAGCGAAACAGGTCGTTTGCACGACAGAACGACAATTATTGTATTTGTGACCATTCTTACGACGACAAAATAAAGGTTTACGACTATAAACTGTACCACCCGATCGGAATATGTTTTTTCCTACGAGCGTACGGAAAAGTATACTTTTCCGCACGCATCTTATTTTCGAAAGTTGCACTTTTCCGCACTAGTGCGGAAAAACGTATTTCGGGCGGAAATGTGCAACTTTCGAAACTAAAATGCGTGCGGAAAAGTGGTATTTTCCGCACGCTCGTAGGAAATAACTATTTATAACCCCTAATAATACACTGTGCGAGAAAGTATTACTGCCAAAAAAAATTATTCTTTTGACACCCTGTATCTCGAAAAGAAGCATTTTCGACATTTTTTCCTGGCTACCCTCAAACCCGTAAACACAAATTTACGTGAATATCGAAATTTCAACTCCCTCCACCCCTATTTTCACACCCTTTTGAACAATTTTTGGGTTATTTTTCAAAAGTCGGCCTCGAGAGATGTTTTCGCAATTTCATTACGAGTATTTTAAAAAAAGAATTATGCTGATTCGATAAAAAATAAAGCATGTGGCGATTTTTGAACAGTAAGTTTCTAATTGGCCCCACTGCGCATCGTGGCGAGCTGCTGTCGTGAACCGACGCCTGTCACACTCCCCTCGTAACGGTGCAACGTCTAGATAACGCGGAAAACCCAATTCTTCCACCTAAAGAATACAAGTTATTATGCTATATATTCTTTTGTTTTTGAAATAAATAAATAATTTAAATGCTTTTGTTTGTTTTCATGGATGACTTTATTTCATAACATATATTTCTGTTATTTTAAATTAAAACCCCAATATCTTATTAAATATGAAAGACAATGATGATATGTTATATATTGCTGAATTCAGAAAGAAAAGTTCTTTAAGCTGAGCTCAATATACAGGGTGTATCACCGAAAATAAAAAAATTTAAGCAATTTCCGGTCAAACCGGAAGTGAAAAATATGTATCTGATACACATTTACAATCAGTGAAATGTCACATATCCATTGCCGCATTAATATACAGGGTGTATATTTTTTTCTTTTTCAATTTTTCGGCCATAACTTTTTTCTTTGACATTGAATTGTTTTTATCTTTTCGGAATCGGATTCCTCGGAAAAAAGTACACAAGTATGGTTTTTGAATATTTTTCCAAGGTGAAGAATAAAGCAGGAAAATCGAGTGAGGCACTTAAAATGATCACCCTGTACACTTTCATTATGTGTTGTTGTGTTTACATACGAATATCTAAATCTACGATTAGGGACAGTTGTCTCTGCGTATTTCAGGGTTCCGTATAAGAGATTAATAAACATACGAGGGGAGTATGGGGTGCTTTTTTGTAGTTCGAAGTTTACTGTATTTTAGTATTGCAATTTAAGCAAAAGGAGAACACAAGAAGGCCTTTGTCGGGACAGCGAATGAGTTCTTGTTTAAAAAATGTCGTATTATGCTGTATGAGTAATAATTACTCCCCAATCATGTTGAACGACATTTTTTTTCTTGGATAAGTAATTGCCTGAGTAAATTAAGTACTAACTAGTACAAAGCCTTTCTTCTGAAGTTATTTTGGAAATGGAAAAAAGCTTTTGACTACGAAGTAATACGTTCATTGCTAGACCTTGGTTGGAAAAGATTTAAAAATATACATAATTTTTAACAATGCACTTTTTTCAACCACCTTGTCTGCTGCCAATGCCTAAATTTTCAATGCCACGACACATCCCACCCATTACCATCGACGGCGGCCATATGCGGCATGTAATATTAAACAATTATTTTATTTGAGTCGGATACAAAATCCATAAGGTATAATTGCACCGTTTAATTTCGATTTGTAATCAGCTTAACTATCTCTTGCTTGGTAACTATATAACAAAAACTGGATATATCCATTCTCAGTGTTTCGCAAGAAAACGATACTGTCCGCTGCTGACATCATTTAGGACGCAAAACTCGATCAATTCCTACGTGATGAAAATCACACCGCCACCGCCATTTGCTCAGGTCGTCTTTATCGAAGGCCTCGGCGGAGCGGCTGGAACGCTCTCATTATTTTTGTAAAGTTGGAATAAATTAACGACCGACAGCGCGTTCATTGGAGTCGGCGGTGTGCGGGGCGTCCAGTTTTCTATTGTTTCCGCGGTTTTTGCGCTGTACCCGCTAAGTTCCTTGACCTGCTTGAGCTGTTCTAAGGCCTCTTCGTACGTCGGCAATCCGGAAGCTATGGTGTAGCTCGGCAGCTCCGACTCGGCCGTTCCTGCCTCCAGATTCGCAGCGTTCCTCGCCTCGATAACTGTAACAAAATATGATCGTTAGTTTTGGGTAATTGGCGGAAATGAATCAGTTTACTGTTATTAGAAGTCGAAACGGCTATGGAACAATGATGGTATGTGGTGTACGGCTAATTTGTTGTTCGCCACAGCAATTTGCGCTTACGATAGCAGTAAACGGTTCTTTGAGGTGCATGCATTGTTATTAGACGCAACTGTTCTATTTTTTTTGATAATTATGTGAATTGTATAGTCATTATCAGCTTAAATGCTCTAGGCAGGTGTGCAGATGGGAAAACTTTGCCATTCGCGAAGAGAAACTTCTCTTGTAATGTTTCGTTGGACGACAAGTGTCCCAAACGACTGAAATCTTTTTGCATAACTCGTTGAAAGAAACAATTATTTGTTTCCAAGATACTAACAAAAGAACAACCTCATGCCTCTTCTGTTTACAATTTTGACATTGTCCATGAAAAAAGCAGGAAAAACGCAAGAAGGTAATGACCCTCTACTGGCTGCAACAAAGTTTGCATCAGTTCGCTGAAGAAATTTTTAGACAGCTCGTTCTGTCGAAAGGATAATTGCTTAAGTGGCGTTTCAGTGCTGAGCCTATAGTATTGTTTCAATTAGCTTGCAATTACTTTATACATCATTAAATTATAGTAAACGGTTGAACACTTAATTCGACGTTGGTTCCTACAACACGAACTTATGAAAGTTTGCAAGGCAATATAAGTTAACGCAATAATTATGTTGCTTTCGAAGGATGATCTGAAACTCGTAAAAAGTAATTATTGCACAAGATGACTCACGTAAGATGAATTGAATTTTTTACCAAACCAATTTTGGAGTGACGTAGAGGGAAAAATTTCTGGAGATCCTACCTCTGGTATGGAAGCAAACGCATTGGACTTCACACCAAACAACCACGCGTAATATCTACTACTCCATGTAGTGGAAATCCCTTGTACGCATTTATAGTAGATGTCCTTAACTTTTATTGACGTTATTAAATAATACACGTATCAATTTATATTGAAAACTAATAGGTAGCCTACCAACAAACTAAGTTATTCGTGGCAATCCAAAGAGGTTCATCTGAATCACCAATACACCAATAAATGGTGGCTCGATTTCGGATTAAAATTGAAATTGGGAGCAATATCCCAAATCAGCACTGGAATAAACAAAATCAATACAAAAAAGAAAAACTTAACCAAATAGCCAACAGACCAAAAGCTGCGAACACCACAAGACAAAAATAGAATTTTTCGCAAGCGCGGAGGTTTCTTTTAACATAAATACATACAGTAATCGTTTCGAGGATATATTCTGTATAAATTTGGATTTCATACGCCATGACCCAAAAGCGAGCATTTTCAGTTTGCGTAATTTTTTCCGTCATTATCCGCACACATTGTGTGTTTCTCGGTCATTACAAACAACTCTCTCACGCAGCGGCTCGTTTTATTGTATTTTTAACCTATATTTACGAAACATAGTCATTGGACGAAAACCGTAATCGCGGGTAATTACAGAAAAGTTTGTCCATACTGGGCGCATCGGCATCTGATTCTTTGTCAGTGGTATTAATGTAAATTATTTATCATCATGGCTTTCATGCAAAATTAATACCAGTGACTGATTAATAATAAATAAGTGCCTTTGATGTTAAACAACACAGAATATACCGGGTGAATGTTTTGTGAGGGTCGCTCGAGATGTTCGCAGGTAAAACTTTTCGACATTTGTAACACTGAGTTGATGACGCATGTAATGGAATAAAAGCATATTGATCTATTGATTTATTGATTTTTTTATTTATTGATTTACTACATTTTTTTATTTAATCATTTATTCATTTAGTGAGTTATTTATTGATTTATTGCTTTATTAATCTATTGTGTATCGATTTATTTATTTACTAAATTTTATAATTTATTCATATATTGACTTATTCATTTATAGATTTATTGTAAAGCGATTTATTGATTTATTTATTGTTTTACTAATTTATTCACTTATGGATTATCGATTTATTGACTTACGTATTGATTGATTTTTATATTTATTGATTTATTGAGAGAATGTACTGATTTATTCATCCATTTATTATTATTTCGTTCGTTTTTAAAGTGACCCCATGTCACATGGACCAGCAGATGCTTTTTAAATGTCATTAAAGACGATTTATTGATTTAACTATTGACCTCTTGATTTATTGATTTTTTTGATCTACCTATCTATTTTTATTTATTGATTTACTAATTTTTTGAAATGAAATGAAAAGATACATTTATTAATTTATTGATTTATTCCTCTATTAATCTATTGATTATCGATTTGTTGATTTACAAAATTTTTCATTTATTTATTTATTTACTAATTTTTATAATTTATTCATATATTGACTTATTCATTTGAAGATTTATTGACAAGCGATTTATTGATTTATTTATTAATTTACAATTATTTAAACGTTTATTGATTTATTTGTTGCTTTACTAATTTTTTCACTTATTAATTTTCGATTTATTGACTTACGTATTGATTGATTTGAATATTTATTGATTTATTGATGTACTGATTTATTCATTCTTTTATTATTAGCAAATGGAATATTTCGTTCGTTTTCAAAGTATCCCCATAATGCCACATGGACAAGCAGATTCTTTTAAAATGTCATTAAAGACGATTTATTGATTTAACTATTGACCTATTAATTTATTAATTTTTTTGATCTATCTATTTTTATTTATTGATTTACTTATTTTTTCATTTATTCATATATTGTTTTATTCCTTAATCTATTGATTATTGATTTGTTGATTTACAAAAATGTTTATTGATTAATTTATTGTTTATCGATTTATTTATTTATTTACTAATTTTTATAATTTATTCATTCATTCATATATTGACTTATTCATTTATAGATTTATTGACAAGCGATTTATTGATTTATCTATTAATATACAATTTTTTTGATTTAAACATTTATTGATTTATTTATTGTTTTACTAATTTTTTTACCTATTGATTATCGATTAATTTATTGACTTACGTATTGATGGATTTATATATTTATTGATGTACTGATTTATTCATTAATGCATTATTAGCGAATGGAATATTGCGTTCGTTTTGAAAGTGTCCTCATAATGTAACATGAACCAGCAGACGATTTTAAAATGTCATTAAAGACGATTTATTGATTTCATTATTGACCTATTGATTTATTGATTTTTTTGATCTATCTATTTTTATTTATTGATCTACTAAATTTTTTTTATTTAATCATTTATTCATTTATTGATTTATTCATTTATTAATCTATTGATTATCGTTTTGTTGATTTACTAAATTTTTCATTTATTTATTTATTGTTTATCGAATTATTTTTTTACTAATTCTTATAATTTATTCATATATTTATAGATTTATTGATAAGCGATTTATTGATTTATTTATTGTTTTACTAATTTTTTCACTTATTGATTATCGATTTATTGATTTACGTATTGATTGATTTACATATTTATTGATGTATTTATTTATTCATCCATTTATTCGTTTATTTTTTTTATGTGTAAATTTATTCATTTATTGACTTATTGATTATTATCGATGTATTGATTTACAATTTTTTATTTATTTATTTATTGTCAATTTTTTCATTGATTTACAAATTTCTTTTTTATTAATTGGCTTATTTATTGGTTTAACTCACTGATTCATTAATTTAAATATTCATTTATTGATTTATAGATTTAGTGATTAATTTATTGATTTATTGCTTTTTTTGATCTGTTTATTTATTTATTTATTTATTTATTGATTTACTGATTTTTTATTTACTAATTGATTTATTGATTTGTTGAATCACTTATTGATTTATTTATTAATTAACTGATTTATTAATTTATATATTCATCCGTTTATTCATTTATTGATTTATTAATTTTTTGAAGTATTTATTTACTGATTTTTTATTTATTAATAGACTATTGATTTATTGAATCATTTCTTTATTTATTTACTCATTTTTTAATTTATTAATAGATTCATTGATTTGTTACATCATTTATTGATTTATTAATTTTTTGGTTTATTGATTTATTTATTGATTTACTGATTTTTTATTTACTAATTGATTTATTGATTTGTTGAATCAATTATTGATTTATTTATTAATTTACTGATTTATTGATTTATATACTCATTTATTTATTCATTTGTTTTATTAATTTTTTGGTTTATTGATTTATTTATTGATTACTGATTTTTTATTTACTAATTGATTTATTAATTTGTTGAATCACTTTTTGATTTATTTATAAATTTACTGATTTATTCATTTATTGTTTTATTAATTTATTTATTTATTTATTTACTGATTTTTTATTTAGTAATTGACTATTGATTGGTTGAATCATTTGATTTATTTATTTATTTACTTATTTTTTAATTTGTTAATGGATTCATTGATGTGTTGAATCATTTATTGATTTATTAATAATTTGGTTTATTGATTAACTGATTTTTTATTTACTAATTGTTTTATTGATTTGTTGAATCACTTATTGATTTATTTATTAATTTGCTGATTTATTGATTTATATAATCATTTATTTATTTATTTATATTTTTTTACTTATTTATTTTTTTATTTATTAATTAACTGTTGATTTGTTGAATCATTTATTGAATTATTTATTGTTATATTAATTTTTTGGATTATTGATTTATTTATTTATTTACAGATTAGAGGTGAAAAGTTACACCGAGGTCGACAAGAGTGGTAAGTCGTTGAATAATAATTACGTTATATGTTTTCTTTCTTTTCTAATTTGGGACCTATTCTCGAATATTTTGAAGACCCAGACCAGATAGTCTAAAAAATATCTGGATTTAAAAAAAAATTACCTCTAAGTCAAAGGAACATAATGGTATTTCGCACAAAATATTTACATTATCGACACACAAAAATAGGAGGCCTTTTAGGGTTTTAACGTTACGCTTTGAGACGTTTCAATTTAACCTATTTTTAACACTTCAATGGTGGTCAAAGTAGAAATATTATTACTCACTTTGTCGTTAATAAAGACGTTAAATAACAAGGGTCTGAGAATTGATCCCTGCGGTACACCAGATGATGCAGTGTAATCATCATACGAAAGATAGGAATGAAAAAATTTAAAAAAGGGAAATCCCAAAATCAAACAAATTAGTTGCATGCTTTTTGCTTTTGCTGTCTGTACACTGAGAAAAAGTGCCCACCTTATTAGTTTATCTAATATATGTAGTTTAAAACGCATTCATTGTGAAATGTTACTAAGACTTTTCTCAAATATTTACCGGTGGGGATTTTTTAGCATTAGCAAGAATGGCGTTTCTTCCTCATTCTGTGTTTATCAATTAAATATTTGCTTTGTTCAATCACTGTAACAACAAAGCATCGTTCATCTAGATTACCGCTTTTTCTCACTAAAGGACAATATTTTCGTATGATAATTTTTTTTAACACAGGGATTTATTACATGAGTAATGCACGATACCCCCACCACACCCTCACTTAAAACAGAAGACAAAGGATGTGCTACAAAACTTTCCATGAACTACGAAGAATACAGTTCGGAATTTGTTTTACTTAAAAAATCTCCAGTCATAAAACATGATAAGAGTCATTTTTACTGTGATTGTGTATACATTAAACACTGATATTTTAATAAATAGGTATATTCCCCCTGCCCTGGGATTCTTGCACTAATAAATAATAATGTTGGCACCTACAGAAATAAAATGATTCATTAATTACTCATGCGAATCCGACAAAATTAAGATTGTTCATCTTGGTGAGAATCTTGAACAGGTCAATGGAAGGTGGAAGGTCAGTAACATAATTAGACCCTCAGCACTTGACTTTGGCAGTAAATACTAGTTTTGTAATGAATGAAAAGGTTTATAGACACTTTGCTGCGCTTGAATTTTGATTTGTTTTTTTTTTGTTACTTTCATCGTTGAGTAAAAGAATTCTCAACAGTTTAACCTAAAATTGTGATTTCTCTACTAATCCTGTTGCAAACCTCCTGTATTGCACAATATCCCACAAGGTTCGTCACTGGCAAACGCGTCCTATTTATACTATTGCACACATTCGTTAAACAACTAATTAAATTAATGTTTACTTATTACTAACGTAGTAATTTTTTTACGTTCGCTATCAAAGTTCGCGGCTGTCTAGAGCTCTTATTTGCGCACCTAATTTGCACGTCGATATTAATATCGGTTTCATGAGCAGATAACGCTCGTGTACCTACCACAAATATCTCGGTAAACCATTAACAATTAGCGGCGGAAACCTAATTTAATTGTTGACATCCAAACTCACATGGCGTATACAGAAAAGCAATCCTGGGGTAAGTTGTGACGTCACACTTGCCTGTTCTAGCCGGAGGTCCTCTCGAAGGTAATATTAAAATCTCATTTTATTGTTTGGCAATTAATTTTGGCAAAAATGTGAGTTTTAAATTTTTGGCATGAAGGTTTCATTTCGTTTATGGAGAAAGGCGCTTTCCGGTACCTCAATAAATTCCTGAGATACACCACTCCCAAATTGGTGTGTATTAATTACAGCAGTAAACAATTTAAACACGGATATAGTACTGCGCTAAAAACGATTATAAAATATCTTAAAGATGCGGTAATGCAAACATTGGGATATTTGAAGCAGAAAATCCAATTACCACATCTCGCATTGCAGATGTGCAGATTTTCCAAGAACATGCGCTTCTATCCTATTAACAATAAAAAAAATTGCTTAGTTGGGAATAAATTCCGAACACGATGCGTGGATTAAACCATGCATAATGGCACGTATGACTTGACGAAAGAAGACATCATTATTTATTCATTTTGTTTATATTAAACGATATATCATGTTACAGTGATTACAAGTCAGTAATTAGAGTTAATTAAAGCTTTTTGATGTAAGCGAAAAACCAGCACACGCGCTTTTATGATGCACTCGTTGGATTAGGCACAATAAAATAATTAGCAGTGCAAATACCGCGGTGTGTAAAACCGCGTGCTCGATTAATTAAAAGGTAGTGGGTACACGAAATGTATTTTTTCTGAAATCGCTCTAGAATGTCTACTTTTTGGCGCATATTCTAATGTAGTAAATTTTGGTCGCCGATAATGTAAAATGCCGCGTTGCCAGCTTGAAGATAATTTCCACAAATAGAAACAAAATAGAAGTTATTCTTGTTAAACCACACGTAAAACTGTTTTGTTGTTTTTCTTAATTGAGGTCCCTTGTTTGCCCCCTCGGGCCGCCCATGGGCCCTGTTATAAAAATTAATTAGTATAAATAATTAATTGTTTTACTTCCTCTTATCAGCCAACCAATAACAACTGTGACGCATTCTAATTTTGATTATTATAATAAACACGGATTAGACAATATACTTTACCTAAGATAAGTGTCAATGAATTGTTTATATAAACTAGTTCTCAATATCAAGTAAAATAATTATCTTAATAGCAGTTGCGTCAATGTAAAGTAGCCTTATAAATTTGTCGCTTCTTTATGGCTTTTAAATTGGTCACCGATAACCTAATGATCCCAATAATCAGAAACAAAAATTACCAAGTCTTCTTATATCTGACCAACTCTGCGTTTGACGATTTCCTCGAAAGGTGTATATCTAAATGTATTTACGTAGGTATAGTAGTAATTGTTATAATTTACCCATCAATATGCTGCATCACTTGTACAATAAATACATGGTTGGAATTACACCGTGTTTTACGGTTGTTTATTGACAGCCATGTAAAGTGTTCGAAATCAATTTTTTAATTTGTCTAGCGTGTAACTTGAAGCACGTTTTTTCGGCTATTGTTCCATTCGAATTGAGTCAATCAAAATCTATTATAACGCAAATCTTGCACCAAAGTTCGGTACCATCCGAAAAATCAGTAAAATAATGCTCAACGAGTTCTCGATGAGTCATATGACTCATATGATTGCACAGATGCACAGTCGACGAAGATTCCAATTAGTGGAGGGAAATTAGAATTTTAAAATGATGTAATCGGGAAGTTTGTTTGTTTGTTTTTTGTTTTAAAAAAAATCTCGAATTTCACCACCAATAACGCACTGTGTTAATCTACAATCAAATGGATATTATTTATAATGTATAAAGTGCTATTTATAACATATTTAATGTTGCATATATGAAATATTTCAGTTTAACATTACAAATTATATTTGTATAACATTTTGTAAACGTTTAAGAAAAAATGTTAAAGATACATTTAAGAGAATATTACAATACATTTATTTAGGTGTATCGTATGATATTATAGAAACATTTTCTTGTAACATCGAGTTAATATTGTATAGACATTGTTAAATATTTTACATTTTAATATTTCTCAGATATATCAATGTTAGTTATCATAACAGAAATATAATATTTCATGAACACATTAAAATTGTTACCTAGGTCTAACATTACATATGTAATGTTAGACCACCATATGTAATGGTAACAATTTTTATGTTTTCATGAAATATTATATTTCTGTTATGATAACTAACATTGATATATCTGAGAAATATTAAAATGCAAAATATTTAATAAATGTTTATACAATATTAACGCGATGTTACAAGAAAATGTTTCTATAATATCATACGATACACCTTGTAAATGTATTGTTATTCATTCTTTTAAATGTATCTTACACATTTTTTCTTAAATGTTTACAAAATGCTATACAAATATAATTTGTAATGTTAAACCGAAATATTTCATACAGGGTGTTAGAGAAGTATGGGAACGGTGAAGAAAAAATACATGTCAAAAATTTTTCAAAAAACTATCTACTGATACCAAAAACGACCTCCCCACCCACCACCCAGTGGGTGGGGCGGGGGGCAACTGGGTGGTGGGTGGGTATCAGTAGATAGCTTTTTGAAAAATTTTTGACACGTATTTTTTTATTTTTCGATTTGATGCAAAGTGTTCGAGATTCTTCACCGTTCCCATACTTTTCTAACACCCTGTATATGTAACATTAAATATGTTATAAATAGCACTTTATACATTATAAATAATATCCATTTGATTGTAGATTAACACAATGCGTTTTTGGTGGTGAAATTCGAGATTTTTTTTAAAACAAAAAACAAAAATAAATTCAACTTCCCGATTAGGTACATCATTTTAAAATTCTAATTTCCCTCCACTAATTGGAATCTTATATTATACCGGGTGCTCCAAAAAAAACCGGAATTTTTTATTTCTCTAATAGTTTCGCCAATTTTTAACCGATTTTAATTATTCAAAAACTAAATTATAACTAAAAGATCACGTTATGAGGTCAAAAGCGTCAAATAAAGTTGCCCTTAAACATTTATCCTTTTCAAGTAATTATTTTAACTGTCACATAATCTTCATAATTTAATTGAATTTCGTTTTATACAAAACTTATATGAAAATCTGGCATTAATAAAGATATGAGAAAATGTCAAATAAGTGAAATTAAATTTTCTTTTTATTAAAAAAAAAAACGACATTTTAACTCGATAAACAGATTCTAGCGTATTCACAACAGTTAGTACTAACAAAAAACACAATTTTAAATTTTTTTCTTTCAATATGGAATTTACTGGAACGAAAAAACGGACACTTTTTTGTGTAAATCATCAAAATTTTCCCTGTACCGTAATCGGTAATACAACAGCGCAATAAAGGCGTCATTACAATTCTAAAAATATTAAAATGTATGCATATGCAATAACCAATTTAAAATTCCGGTCCCCGCGAGGTCTAATAAACATACATTACAATATTGAAATTCATAAACAAAAAACTCATAAATACAAACAACTCTCTCTTGGAAAGAATTTAAGTGTAAACAAAATTATTTATAAATAAATTAACCGATTGTTTATACGTTCTGTTTTGTTTTTACTCCGGCAATTTGGGTCGCGACCCTTGACAAATAGCAGAATAAAAAAAATATTATTTTGTCTTCATCGATCACTCGCTCGCCAGAAAAACAGTTCCAACTTATTTGCTAATTATTGCTAAGCCCCAGAGTCAACAAAATAACACGTAAATAAAAACAGCGTTGTGTTTACTCCGTTCCAATATTAATTAGTGTGTTTAAAAAAATTGCAAGAAAATTTAAAGATGCTTAAAAATAATATTTTATTGACAATCGCAAGGAAAAAATATATTACAGCGAAGATTACTTTGTAATAAATGTACGTTGTCATGGAGCAAATTCGCGCAATTAACGTTTATCCTTGTGCAAACGAGCATTAATTATCCCATATACATAGGTCTGTAATTTCGAGTAATTAGCGTTGGAATCCGTATACCCATTTACTTCGCAATGGCGCACCGACAGCAGAATCACAGCAGAATTTACCAAAATTACCATTTTAGATAGATACGATTTAAATGAACTAGTATGCCGCAAAGAAAGTCGTTAATATAAAGGAGAGTCCTAATTGGCCATACACCGGACCCTTGTGGAACGCAAGAGTTGGTAGAAAATTTACTAAGTGGGAAGTAATGCAAAATTAGCACACCATTGATTGGTAATTTTGGATGCCTTGCTTGTTGCATCCTAAAATCACCAGCGGAAAATCATCTTCTGGATCAATACTTTGGAAGAGTAGAACAGAGTCGAATAAATCCGGGTACGAGGATAATCGGGGATACCAGGCAAAGAAAACACTTGAAAAATCAGACTCAGCTAATTCTGGTTGCTGCTGAGCCTGTGCTGGGTACATCCAAAAACAAGGCAGAAGAGGTTAAAGACTGGATCAGGAATAAACTAAAAAATTACTGGAGAAACATGCCCTAACTCAACCGACTAACTGCTTACAAGGAACAGGCTTCCTCCTCTTGTATCGAGGTTTTTCATGGGGAATTTTTCCTCGAGAATTCCAAATTGATATAATTGAGCTAGCCATAGACCAAAAGTTTCTGTTCCCACTTGAAGATTATGCAAATTGCTTCTGGTTTCTAATAAATTTGACTCTTTCTGCAAGTGATATCGTAAAGATGTTTATGGTGGAATCGTTTCATTTCTTACAAGGTTAATGAAAGCAATTGAGACTGTTTTGCAATAATTTGAATATGGAAAACGATGGAAATTACTTCAAAACAGCTGACTTCCTATGACCAAAACCTTATTATGTTTAAACTATAAATCATATTATTCAATTTGTTTAATGATCAAGTAAGGCGAAAACAATAACAACCTATTTCAGCAAATAACAATCATTAGATGATTGTAATGCAATTAATAACAATTATTATGACAAAATAGTGGAGACCAATTCTAAAATTTCCTACAATTGCTTTTTTCTGAACATCTAGGTGAAAAATATGTTGATTCGTTTGTTTTTCGCCTTCTAAATTGAATTTGGCAGTCACGATGATTGAAGCCATAGAACGTGATTGAACAAATTAGAGCAATTACTTAAATTAACCCAGCCATTAATATAAAGTCGGTTGCTATGCTATGGGATAAAAATAATAGTTATTTGGTTAACGAAGGAGGACTGCGCTTGATCTCCTCCCGCTTTCCGGCCATTTATACAGGGCCGGCTTGAAACAGGCGAAGCAGGCAGTCGCCTAGGGCGCCAAATTCTACGGGGCGTTTACCTGCTAACCTACCGTTAATAACGACTAATCGACATTATAGAAACAAATGAAATTAGCCATTCTTCAATAAAGTACCAATATAAAAATATGGGGCGCATTTTTAAAAAGGCTAGGGTTGGCCCTGCATTTATATCCCGCTGGTATTGATGACAGCGTGTAATGTTAAACAGTCAATAAATACTTGTAATAATAATACAGGCCTGCCCTACAACAACAAAATATGTTCTGTCCTAGAGGTCAAACCCAACTTTGGCAAAAAAAAAAATGACAAAATAAATTTTTTTGACGCTTCAATTTTTCTCTATGACACCCCCCCCCCCTTTAACCCTCGATACTCCCTACTAAGGGAGAAATTTTTAAAAAAAATATTTGCAATAATTTTGTATAATGGTTATAAGGGTTTTTGGATCAAGAATCTGAAGTCAAAAATGAATTTTGACATAATGACAGCTGTCAACAAACTGTCAATTTTCATGAAAAATTTAAAAAAATCAAAACTTGGAGCGTATTATTAGATTTTTTGGGCTGCTGATCATGAATCAGAAGTCAAAATATTGAATTTTGACATAATGACAGCTGTCAATTACTTACGTAAATTACGTAATCAAAGGTCAAAAATAAGTTTTTACATAATGACAGCTGTCAATTTTAACGAAAAATGTAGAAGTCAATATTTGGAGCATATTATTAGATTTTTTGGGCTGCCAGATGTCAAAATTGAATTTTGACAACGAGTTTGACAATGACAGCTGTCAATTGCTTACGTATACGTAATTTCTAAGTAATTGATCTAGCGACATTTACATTCTGCCTAATTAAGCCATTTTATGTTATCAAGCATAATGTGGTGCACATAAGATATCTTCTATCTCTTGGGTTTCAATTGATTCTGAGATGGTGTACGCCTTGTCGTGGCCTCAGAGCTTGATCTCGCATTTCGAATCTATCTCAGATTCACTAAATTTAAACTTAAAAACTTAATAATTTGCTTTAAATATCGAATTTTTACATTTTTTGCTTGTTGACAGCTGTCATTATGTCAAAATTCATTTTTGACTTCTGATTCATGATCAGCAGCCCAACAAACTTAATAATACGCTCCAAATATTGACATTTGACATGTTTCATGAAAATTGACAGCTTGTTGACAGCTGTCATTATGTCAAAATTCATTTTTGACTTCTGATTCATGATCAGCAGCCCAACAAACTTAATAATACGCTCCAAATATTGACATTTGACATGTTTCATGAAAATTGACAGCTTGTTGACAGCTGTCATTATATCAAAATGCATTTTGACTTCTGTTTCATGATCAGCAGCCCAACAAACTTAATAATACGCTTCAAATATTGACATTTGACATGTTTCATGAAAATTTACAGCTTGTTGACAGCTGTCATTATGTCAAAATTCATTTTTGAAAAATTGACGTGTCAAAAATTTTTTTTGCCAAATTCGGTTTCAGCACGTCAAAATACATGCGAAAAGTTGGGTTTGATCTCTGGGACAGAACATTTTTTGTAATTGTGGGCCTGTGTCACGAATCGGATTCTTTTACACCGGGCGGTGCCGGCCCTGAATACGTCCTTTTAACTCTGCGTGCATCTCTACCGCTGTTGCCGAAACCCCTCTTGAATCTTTGCCACTGAGTAAAAACAACTCACAGAGTGGACAGATGCCGTAAATGGGCTGGTACGCTTCTCTGTCACTGACCTTGGCCCTTTAAACTGGATATTCGCATTGTTGCCAAGTTTGTTCAAAATTCAGCAAATTCTTGTATTATGAAATATTTAATTTATACCTTTGATGCGATAAACAGCGAGTAGAATGATCTGTACGTAGTTCACTTACTTTTGTTTTTAAGTGAATAGACAACTCTTAGTTTGGGGGCGCATCTACTTGGCGCATGTTGATGAACCAACTATGAACAATAATTATGACTTGTGATGGCTAGAGTCAATGAGGAGGAAAAGATCAACTTAGTTCTATTTTTATATGTTTCTAGATGATTTATAGCTATTGGCAATGGAAAGAGGATGCCATGAAAAAAAAGCAATAAAAATACGTAAATACATTTATATGATAGTAAACAATGTTAAAATAATTAAACAATAATTATTTAGAGTGCAAAAACATCGTATGGAAATGGAAATATCAAATAAACTCGTTTACTATTTTTAGATGCACAAATTAAATAATATGACCGATAAGCGACTTGAAGCCAATATTGAAGAGTCAGATGGAGCATTTCCTCAATCTCTGTATGGTACCAGCAAATTTTTTGCTCTATGAATAAATTCGATTACGTTATAGGTTATAGGTATATTACGCAGATATGCTAGAGGATACAAATGAATCATTTTCGAGAAGAAATCGATATTTTGCGCATTATAGGTAATAAGTAATTCTGTTGATTATGACTCATACGCCTATATCTATCAACAACTATTCATACTAAATTGATTTAACCTTTCAACCCGCCAGTAAAGTAGTTTCAAGATGTAGGTATATCTGCTTATATTTATGTACATCGGCAATTACTTTTTATTTGTGGTTATACCTAAAAAAAATTTTAAGTACCTAATTTGTTCCTAACAAGAAATTCATTTAAATAACACACACAATAAAATAAAAACTTGCACTTTGCTACTTCTGGACTGGATTCAAGGATAAATTTGGCGTTCAGAAATTGACCCCGTCGGTCAGTAGTCTCGCCATATAAAATTCCGATTATATTTAGCCTGAGGAGGGACAGCTAGGGTTACCTTTTTGTATAAAATTATCACAAAGTCCATAGAATTTATTTCGTGCAGTTTCGACTCCACTGCGCGTTTTTTGGGCGTAGATAAATGGCGCCATCGCATATGTCATCGAAAGAGGGCGTGAGGACAGAACATTCAAACTGATGGATTTCTTGGACAGGAAACAATGAGTAAGTATTAATTGTAATATCGATATAGTCAATTTTTAAGAAACTTGGCAACAGTGCGAATATCCAGTTTAAAGGGCCAAGGTCAGTGACAGAAGCATACCAACCCATTTACGACATCTGCCCACTCTGTGAGTTGTTTTTACTCAGTGGCAGAATTCAAGAAGGGTAGATGCGTTTCGGCAACAGCGATAGAGACTCACGCTGAGTTAAAAGGACGTATTCAGGGCCGGCGCCGCCCGGTGTAAAAGAATCCGATTCGTGAATAATTACACAGGCCCACAATTACGAAAAATGTTCTGTTCCAGAGATCAAACCCAACTTTTCGCATGTATTTTGATGTGCTGAAACCGAATTTGGCAAAAAAAATTTGACACGTCAAATTTTCTCTACGACCCCCTTAACTCTCGATAATCCCCTAAGGGAGGAATTTTTTGAAAAAATCTTTGTAATAATGTATATTGTATGTAAGGGTTTTTTTTGTCACTGATCTCGAATTTGAATTTGAAGTCAAAAATGCATTTTGACATAATGACAGCTGTCAATTTTCATGAAAAATGTCAAATGTCAATATTTGGAGCGTATTATTAAGTTTGTTGGGCTGCTGATCATGAATCAGAAGTCAAAAATGCATTTTGACATAAAGACAGCTGTCAACAAGCTGTCAATTTTCATGAAAATTGTCAAATGTCAATATTTGGAGCGTATTATTAAGTTTGTTGGGCTGCTGATCATGAATCAGAAGTCAAAAATGCATTTTGACATAATGACAGCTGTCAACAAGCTGTCAATTTTCATGAAAATTGTCAAATGTCAATATTTGGAGCGTATTATTAAGTTTGTTGGGCTGCTGGTCATGAATCAGAAGTCAAAAATGCATTTTGACATAATGACAGCTGTCAACAAGCTGTCAATTTTTATGAAACTTGGCATATGTCAATATTTGGAGCGTGTTATTAAGTTTGTTGGGCTGCTGATCATGAATCAGAAGTCAAAAATGCATTTTGACATAATGACAGCTGTCAACAAGCTGTCAATTTTCATGAAAAATGTCAAATGTCAATATTTGGAGCGTACTATTAAGTTTGTTGGGCTGCTGATCATGAATCAGAAATCAAAAATGCATTTTGACATAATGACAGCTGTCAACAAGCTGCCAATTTTCATGAAAAATCTCGAAAGTCAATATTTGGAGAGTATTATTAAGTTTGTTGGGCTGCTGATCATGAATCAGAAGTCAAAAATGCATTTTGACATAATGACAGCTGTCAACAAGCTGTCAATTTTCATGAAAAATGTCAAAAAATATGTGGAATGTATTATTAAGTTTCATGCGCTGCTGATCATGAATCAGAAGTAAAAAATGAATTTTGACATGACAGCTGTCAATTTTTATGAAACATGTCAAATGTCAAAAAATATTTGGAGTGTTTTATTAAGTTTCATGGGCTGCTGATCATGAATCAGAAGTAAAAAATGAATTTTATCATGACAGCTGTCAACAGGCTGTCAATTTTTATGAAACATGTCAAATGTCAAAAAATATTTGGAGTGTATTATTAAGTTTCATGGGCTGCTGATCATGAATCAGAAGTCAAAAATGAATTTTAACATGACAGCTGTCAACAAGCTGTCAATTTTTATGAAAAATGTCAAATGTCAATATTTGAAGCGTGTTATTAAGTTTCCAGACACTAAGACTACTATACGAACTATAATGACGGCCCTGTACTGCCTGTACCTAATCTATATTCCAAGTCTGGAGTCACTTTTTAATACATAAGCTTTCAACAGTCGGAAAATGACCTTTGAGTATTTCACGCTTCAGAAATTCAGAACGTTAATGTCTCATTAGTGTAATGAATTTTTTACCATCACATCCATGCATTATCACGTTTGTAAACAATAAACCTTGCTCAATCCAAAACTGAAGTCAATTGTTTATATTGCATTCATTACCATTGTTGTACGCTCTAGGTTAATTTATCCCATTAGTCGTTACATAAAAAAAAATACGATACTCCCATGAACTTCGCTCTCAAGTAGTTCCGCTCACTTTTCACGCACCCCATACATACACCACTTTGTATGTACGTGATTACCAAACACACAAATACCGGATTCCGAACGTTTACATAATCTAAATCTAATTAAAAACTATTCCAGTTGCCTCACGTACTCAATTAAATTATTTGTAATGCAGTGCACTAGTTTTGATAATTAGTTTTAATTAGGTTTCAACATTGACACTGTTAAGTTTCGGTTGATGGCTTAAATTAATGCATTTATAATGGGTTAAGTTCAGGTCAGCGCGGATGGCAAGTCAGCGGACCTAGACAAATCCTGTTTGTTGCAGGGACGGACTGAGAAGAAAAAGTGTATTCGCTAAAAAGTTCCACAACTGCAACTGGGCAATTTATATAGTGTAGGTGGACTTTTCCTTGAGCCCAGTCCGCCCCTGCGCGTTCAAGATAGTTTAACTCGATGGCACACCCATTTCGATGTGGATTAATAATTATGGTAATCCGCATCTATGCTTAAAAATTATATAAACGCGAAGACGAGATGAATTAAAAAAATGTATATTTATTCTAAAATAATCTGGTAGTCCTTGGAGAAATATCGGTTTGGAGGCTTGACGATTACTAAGCAAAAAGTTTTTTTAATAAAACTGGTCTATTTTTATTGCTAAAATATGTTTGTATCCTAATTTATATTCCGAAGTTATAAATAGACGCCTGAATTTGTCGGCGACTTTTCTGCTTATTATACAGAAAGACTAGGAACTCAGGTGCTTACAGCTGAAAAATTTGCATTTTTAACAGGTGTTTACAATTGCATAATTGCACAATAATATGTAAGAAGTCGATCAATATCCGCCCCACAAAATACCAGTCATATTTGCACCACGTCACATGCACATGAGTAGGGTAGGGTGGCGCCAGAGAAGAAAGCGGGGTCTCAGAAGTTGAAGAAAATTTAAAAAAAAAGTACAAAAAAATGCAGATTGTGCTCTATGTTTTGAACGTGGGAGGGAATTCCTCTAACAAACAACATTGACGTAAACTACAAAACATTATTTCGCGGAATAATTTCACCACTGGGGTTTTTGACTGGCTTGTACCTTGAACCCATGGAGATTTTGTTTATTTTCAAGTTAAAGGGGGCTAGGCCGACGAAGCCCTGCCACTCCACTGATGGCACAAAGTACTTAAAATAGAAAAAGCCGGAACTGCTTTCAAAAGGTCAATGTTAGCTAGTTTACTTTTTACATGTCTAAATATAAATATAGTCGTGTGCATTACATGACCGGACGGCACGAGAGCGAGTCATGTCAACAAAATCCTAACAATGTGTTAGTTATTTCCATTAAAAATAATAAATTGTGGAAAAATTTCAAAAGTTTCCTGCTTTTATACGGGGCGGGCGTTAAAATTAATTCGTATTATTTTTAATGGAACACCCTGTATATTATTGCATTTTTAGATTCTACGTAAAATTTTAGGTCGAAATTGTATAAGGTACTATGCGCCTAAAATGTCTGCTTTAGAAGTTATAGGCGTTTAAAAGAGATAATTGACAGGTCAAGGTCAACACTGAAAACCGAATAATTCCGATATTAGACACTATTAGAATTTATAACTTTGCACAGAGCCTTAGAATATAATATTGCGTCGAACAGTTATAACAGAATGTAAAACTTTCATACAGGGTGCTGTTACTGTCAGTTTTCAAACGTAAATGTTGATTTGATAAGTCAAAAATTTTAAATGTTTACTTTTAGGTGGCTACGGACAAAATCGTAAACATAAAAATAAATATTATATCTAAAAAAATGGCCATTTATGTAAAATTTTAAAGCTTTGAAACTGTCAGCGACTTTACAACCACCCTGTATATGAAATTTGAATTCTGCTGTGGCTGCCCCACACTATGTTATGTACTAATCGTCTGTGCCAAATTGCAGATTTTAACCTTGACTGGTATCGGAATTATTATTTTTTTAAGGTTGACCTTGACCTGTCAATTTGTTCCTTTAAATGCTTATAACTCCATCAATAAGCATTTTGGACACTTAGTACCTAACATGATTTCGAACTGAAATTTTACATAGAATCTAAAAATGCAACAACATACAGGGTTTTCAGTTTTCATATTTTCGACGCCATTTTTTAAACAAATTCCAACTAGTGACATATCGCTGCAATCAGAATTTCATGACGAACAAGAAAATGCAAAAATGCACAGGGTGCTCCATTTAAAATAAGAAAGTTGGTGTCACTTCCGGTTAGACCGGAAATAGTATTTTGTGCACAATTACGTTGAATTTTGGCTTTAGTGACCTATTATCCACGTTTCAAATTTAAAAAGTATATCTTACATAATAGCCGAGTTATATGTCGTAGGCAATACTTTCGTGGCCACGCCTACTGACGAAGTTATGACGTCAAAACCAGGGCAGGCTCCAGGAACTATAAGCAATAGACCGGTATATTTATTCGCAATTATTCTACAATATATTTTCACAAAATAAGACACGTGTCATCGCACCGGCGTCCGTTCGCAGGTTAAAAATTTCGACTTTTCATAATGTTACATCAGATGCTTGCCTATATTTACTCGGGCACCCATTTTGGTTTGGAAAATCCTATTTTCCAGGCGTCAGTATATTTCACCGAAAAAGCAGAATATTGCAATCGTATCAGTTATACTCGTATTCTCCCAATATCCCGTTTGCGGATGTAATCGGTATATCTAAATCTATTTCCAAATTCTAATTTTACATGATATGCATACGTAGACATGCATATAACAATCCATTAGAGTAATTACTATTTCGCGTCACGTAGCCAACATTAAAATGTCTGCACTTTTCCCGAAACAGGCTTTCCGGGTAGTTGTCGGATTTAAAAAATAACCAGCTTTCTGTAACTATTTCACAACGTTGCCCGTTGACTAAAAGTAGCGGAACGCCCACTATCCGCAGAGCCGTAACAATGTTTTTGGCGCCCCTGCAAATGCAAATGGCGCCGCTTTTTAAATTATTTCATTTTAAATAGCAGAATGAAGAAACCAGTCACTCTCGCCCCGTTGCCTACGGCTCTGATATAAGTCCCACGCAATAGTTACATAATTAAACTATCCCTTGCCCTTCAACTATTATTACATTACATCACTTTCTATGACCTACTAAATCGAAGCGAGATAATGCTTCTTATACGTTGCAATGATATTAGAAGGACATGAAGGAAAAACGTAATATTTTGAGAACTTGCAAATTTAATTTTGACGCCCTGTATATTCGAAACTGTTTATTGTAGGATCATTAATTCAAGCTTCCTCTTTTCGTTATATAGTCTACTTTAATTGTTCCTACATGCATTATTTTCACCCGAAGCAACAAAAAGATATTTGAGGGAGAGACGTGAAGGAAATCAATAGAATTTTGAGAACTTGCAAGAGTTGCAAGCCCAACTTTGACGCTCTGTATCATCGAAACTGTTTATGGTAGGATCATGAATTCAAGCTTATTCTTTTCGTAATATAGTCTAACTGATCCTACCTGCATTATCGTCGCCCGAAGCAATAAAAAGATATATGAGGGAGAGACGTAAAGGAAATCAGTAGAATTTTGAGAACTTGCAAACCCAACTTTGACGCTGTGTATCATCGAAACTGTTTATGGTAGGATCATGAATTCCGGCTTATCTTCCTCGTTATACAGTCTACTTTAACTAACCCCACGTGCATTATTCTCGTCCGACGAGAAAAAAAATATTAGAGGGAGAGACATGAAGGAAATCAGTACTATTTTGAGAACTTGCAAGTCTAACTTTGACGCTCTGTATCACCGAAACTGTTCTTAGTAAAATCATGACTTCAGGCTTATTCTTCTCGTTATAGAGTCTGCTTTAATTGTTCCTACATGCAGTATTGTTGCCCGAACCGACAAAAAGATATTCGAGGGAGAGACGTGAAGGAAATCAGTAAGTAGTATTTTGAGAACTTGCAAATTCAACTTCAACGTCTAAAAATAAAATTTTAAAAAATTACCTCTGCTTTTCCACTGCTGGAACTTGTGATAAATCAGGCAGGAGCACATGAAGCAAACACAACTGAGCACCATTAAAGTCAGTACGATTCCGACCCAGACGTCGGCCAAAAACTGCTCGTACTCCGGGTCCGTCAGTTCCACTTCGGCACTGGCACCGTTGGAACTCACAAAAAGATTGGATATGTTAAGTTCGATGTTCTGAAAGTTCCCAGCCGGCAGTGAAGGCGGTAACTGAAAACCCGACTCATCTTCCATAGTCAACATCTCACACCGCGTGTGTCAAAGTTGCGCCAAACCTCGGTTAATCTCAGCGACGTGTGTGTGTGTGGGACCACTCGCACTGGCACGTCTAACAAGACTGTTCAACGACTGATAGATAAAATTACCGGCTTTATGACAGAACTGGAAGCTTTCACTGTCGTTAAAGTCTCCGGTCTCCCACTTCAAGGTGTGCGATACCAAGAACTTCGGATTTTCGAGCCAGGTACACCACGGTGATCGGTGATCTCGATGGGGTCGAAATTTATTTGAGATCATCGAGCAAGTGAATCACCGGATTTTTATAAATTTTATTAAACTAATGTTTTTTTTGTGGCTAGCGTACTTTGCGCTACACTTCACAGATTAAGTGGTTGGCTTAAGTTTCGTGTTTGATGTTCATGCGGCTTTCACCTTCAAGATCATGATATTTGAAATTTTTAAAAATTTGATACCTACCCTGTATACTCGCTTATACCCTAGTATGAAAAAAATATTTTTTTTATGTTTTTAAATATTTATTTTCCTCAAATACTTGAAGGATAATATTTTTTAAATATTAAAAATATATATATATATTATTTTACGAATATTTACTCATCAAAACATAAATATTATTAGAATAATATTATATTAGAATAATAGTTATTTAACATATTTAAATACACACAAAGAAAATATATTGTTCGATTATTTATTTATTTTTTATATTAAAAGTTTTTTTGGCATTAGGGCATAATTCATGCAGTTATTAAAAAGAGAGGTACCAAAAATATTTTTGTATACAGGGTGTTACTAAAGTTAAGGAAAAAAATTTAACAGATAAAAAATCATAGTCAATCACATCTAATGACGAATTTATTCTAACCAAAATTAATTATTTTCAGAGATATCCTTATTTAATTTCTTTAAATAAAATCACAACAAAATGTTTGGTAGTCACTGGAATAATAGAGCAACGACCGAGGAGTGTAGTGTAGTGTAGCGACACCTTGTGACAACTGAAGAAACGTACGTAAAAGGTAAACAGACTAATATCACAGCTGCTGTGCTAATAAGCTACTAGTAATTTCAGTACTAAAATGTTTATATGAATTTTGAAATCGTCGACATCTTTTATAAGTGGTTCTCAAACAATTACAATAAATTTAGATTTTTAACTAAGTAGTTTTTTATTCTTCAGATATTCAATTAATTTATTCCGTACTTGTTTTAAAACATCAAATATAACATCCAGTTAAATTTTTTTCCTTAAATTCAATAACACCCTGTATATTTATTTTATTATTTAAATCATATTTGGTACCTACTATGGTACCTAAGTGAAAATAGCAATCTAAAACAATTTCAAATTGCAATTCTTTTGAAAACGAAACAATTTATATTCAAATTTCTTGCAATTGGTCTTTATGCAAGATTTATCAGTAGTAGCAAAACTTCGTGGATATGCATTGACGTAACTAAATTTAATACTCATTTTCATTAATGATTGGATCTTAATTTCCATTTCTTCTCATTCTTGAACAAGAATTAAAAGAAAGTAAAAGTTACAAATCGTGTTTTGGAACTCGTCTCAGTTCCAAGCTTCACGTATATGGATGGCATTGAACTATCCAAAGCGGTCTTAAAACTGTGAAAATTCTCACGTTCGAAAACATATTATAATTATAGAATCTCAGGATATGATGCTATTCTATTCAACACAGGTAAGTAAGTCATCACCATCCAGTCTTTGTTTAATTCAGAATAATAACCTCATTTGTATGAGACGCGCATACAAATAATAAATTATGCATCTCGTAAGTGAAGGCCATGATCCTAAATAAAACTAAGTCGTTGGGAGATAAATTTGTAGATAAAATATTAATACAAAACGTTAATTTGCATAATAAACCGATTATAAAAAACCGACGTATTAGACAACCTGGAAAAAATGTGCGTGCGTGTGTGTGTAAATATCTATAATTTCTGGTGTAAACTGTACCGAGCCGTTTGGAAATAGGCTTGAGTCAAACTAGCAGGAAAATAAAAATGTAAAATGTGTTGCTCTCCCGAACTACACACGTGTTAGATATGTAAAAATAAGCTTTTATCATGAATTATTCATCCTAGGATGGCATGTACTACGACGTCAATACAGATGAATATGTTGTACAAAATTAAAATAGTTACGACTTCGGCAATGAAATACCTTCTGAAACTTTGCATAATATTTTCTTACAATCTGCATTAAAATTTGGTAAATATGTTTATACTGTAAAAACCAAAAAAGTGAGGCCACAGAAATTTGAGACGTCATAATATCACAAAATTTAAATATCTATACTTATATAAAACTTTGCTTATAATATGTATGTCCGAAGTGTTTTATTCTGATCATCTTAAAAATATCAAATTATAGATGGTATCCAAATCTCATTTGTAAAGGGAGCCAAAGAGCTCGGGCCGGTCCTGTCTTAGTTCGCACTTATCACAATATATAAATTAGTAGTAGGTATTTTTTTCACCTACTTCGGTTTTCATTTGTTTTGTTTTAAAATCATAGCAGAAAATTATTGTGGTTATGATAGAATAAATAAGTTGCAGTGCAGACTTGCTCTATCTTACACCAATAAAAAAAGTTGATGTAGAAAATGCTACAATTTTTAGTTTTTAGCACTCGGTGCAGATTATTGAAAGAAATAACAAAGCGTAAGATTATACACTAGCGAAAGACTTGAATTGGTGTCGAAAGTGTAAATAGTGGAGGTGAAGAAAAGTATGGTGTGCAATGATCCCGTCAATCTTTTTAGAAAATTTGCAGACGTATGGATGTTTAATAAACTTAAAAAATTGTAAGTTCATCTGCACGGTTTTAAAACTAGTGTATTAACCCACTATATTATGCACGAAAACGAAATTATAGGCACCTGGATTCTTAAAATAAATGTATTTTTATGCCGAAATTTAAATTAATTATAAGAATTGCTTTAAATGTCGCCATTAATTAAAAGGTGGACATTATTAAAAATATTTAAATTTGCACCTGCACCAGTAATAAACCATATGTGTTAAAATTATTAGTGTAATTTGCATTCTAAACACATGAAAATCCTACATTCCTCTTCAAACCTAATACTCGACAAAGAACATTTCAATAATAAATGTATATGCTAATTCCAAACCGGTGTAACTGCTTAACATCAAAACCCAACTTATCATATTTTTTTTATATTTTAATTATATGAGGAATCCATTATATTTAAATTAATTTGCCCAAACGGTAACAAACTGGAACCAACGTAAGAGTCTTTTCAAAAAAACGTTTATACGTCTTGCATATAAATTTTGATTTTTAAAATACATGTTCCTTTTCCATGACAGCCCCCAAATTTTGGTGCCGTTTATTGGTACATTGGTCGTTTGAAAAAACATTTCATACAATTTCATAATTTTTAAAAATCCATCAAACGAAGGGTCAAGACAAAAAGGGGTATTTTCATAGCAGCAAGACCATATCCATTAACTAGGCAACACAATATACACAATCAGTTCAATAAGTAAAACTTAATATAAGATATATTTATTGCTACAATAAAACATCAATTATACAATTTTGTAACAATACAATAATTACATTTAATACATTAGAAGTTAATTAAGTCTTCATTAGGTTACAAGCCAGGCTTAGACGATCTTAAACTTACAGGTAACAAATGTACAGTTGCAAGCAAGAATAATGTAGAGAATATTAACATGACGTATATATATCTTATATTTATGATTAAATAGCCTGTAACTACATAAGTTCTGCTTGCAACTGACATGATATAACATAAATATACGCTAATAAACTAGTTTCAGTAAATAAAGAAGAATTGTTAAAGTTCGGTAACAGCCGGCAAAATTTAGAATAACCGTATCTTAGTATCGGGGCATGGGGCCCAAATCACGCAAAAAGGCTTGACTATCGAGACTGGACATCACTGGCTGGCACCGTTAAAGTTAGATAAAATAAATCACAAATTAATTTCTAGAGTCGAATGACTAGCATTTTCTGCAACCACCAAACGTATTTAAAACAATTTTTATGGACCAGATCCTTAAACAAGCGGTAATCTCTGTAAACAACATAAAACGTTGTACGTTGTCTGATCAAATATGTAAAATGAGAGAAGTCAGTTTTATTGCGTTTTTCTTATCGGAGATAGATTAACATGTTTATACAGTGTGATCACTACAGTATCGGAATCATATAGAAATTTTTCTTATCCATTATTGAGAAAAATCTATTAAATGAATAAGAGTTTCCCATATGGTCCATAGTATTGTGATTACACTGTATATTAGTAAAATACTTTGGATTAGAGTTTCAAAGGTAAGCCATGATTTGTAATTCTAATAACGAATACACACAAAATATATAACCTGTACATTCATCTGGAATCATTTGATCTAACAAGGCTAAGAACCTTATGGAATAAATAATGATATGTTACGTCACTAAATAAAAATTAAAATTTACAACTAACCTACAAATTAAAAACTGCCAATTTAACCACGATCACTGGAATGCTACATTTTTTCAATTGAAACTTGTCCCTAGCAATCAATTGACCTTTTTACACATTACTTTTAATTCATTTTATATTATAGGTTTGGAAACAACGAAGTAATTGAGCAAAATCAAACGGGTTGGATTACTATAAAAACGTCTTACAATAAGTTAATATAAACCATAAAATTATACAGTCTTAAGTACTTAAAACGAAAATAATTGCATTTTAAATAGTACAATACGGAAACAGCCTCGCTTTTAATAGTGTATGTGGTATATAAATTGCAAAAACTGTAACGAAAATGTCTGATACTACTGCAGTTATAGATTTAACCGTTTTATTTCACTTTTAAATTGCTCTAAACAAATGTTGATAGAAACGGACAATATGCTTCAGTCAGAACCAATAGCTTAAAAAAATTGAATTTCCCCTTATCAGCGAGGTTGTTCTAGTAAAGGCACCTAATATTAATTGAACTAACTTATGTTAATATTAATGCTAGACTATTTATGCAAAATTACATGTAACGCTGGTAACGCATCTTTTGCATAAAAAATTATTAATTAATCATATCAGTGGTTACACCGCGCCCGTTATGAAATGGTCAAGACTTAAAACAGATCAAATTCCAAGTTAATCCTCTATAAAGGACAAACACTAATTCGTGTTTCGTAGTTAGTTTAACCCCGATCCGATTATATAATTTATTTTTTCTAAATTGAATTGCACTAATATCCTTAGGTACAAAAGTACTGAATCTGTATAATAATAATAATTTATACTAAAAATCTAAACATACATAATATAGATATATCACAATAAATAACAAAGCGGCTAATTATGTATCCTCTACTCCAGATATTTTTGAATTAGAGAAGGCGACGTTATTTTCTTTCAAAAAACTTTGCCCCTAAAAAAAGGGGAATATTTCACATATATTGCCATGGCAATAACGGAAAACAGATTTACGATTACAGAGTCAACATAATTGTTACTTAGCATCAACCGTGCGAACCAAATTCAGATTTTCCACAACCGTCTATCCTAATTCAAAAATATCGTGAATGAATTATAACTCTATAAATATATGTACCGATGTAATTTTGCTAAAAACCTATTAAATTCCTACAGAATTTTTCCCATACTTACTTAAGTTCTATAACACCTAATCATAAACAATTTATAAATAAAATTAAGCTTACAATAAACATTAATTATAAAATTTCCTGAATACCTATGTGAAATATTCTACGTTTAGATGCATTACACAAAAAAAATCTGTAAAACATTAGGATGGTTTAATACTGGAAAGGAAGAATTAATAAATCGTCTACAAAGAAAAATGTTAAAGTTTGGCTACCGTTTCGAAACATAAATTGTAGCGCGCCTTAAAAAAAGACTTCCAATGTAAAACCATACTAAGGTAATTAACAAAGTCAAATAAATAAAAATTATATTATACTGCGCTACCAAACGACTTACTATCTATAAACAGTCTATGAGTAGGGGGAGATGATTTAAAACAAACTGCGAAGACACTGATCAGACATTGCTATCAAAGACTGGAGCTCCTGTAAAACTAATGGGTTGAGCGTTGGCGACGAGATTAGAACGCATACCGGGATTGGGTCTGGTATCCACCGTTGCCGCCTGTCGCATATCATCTGCAGAGGCCCTGTTGAACATAAAAACCGTTAATCAAATGCACTACATCTGCCTGGTAGCATTCCAACAGTGGTTCTATAAATACTTTAAAAACGGGTGCAAGTATAGGAGAGTAAATAGTTTACTAGCTTTAGGAAGGCATCAACTGTAGTTGGAGGTCCTTGAGGAAGCTCAACAAATGTATTGAGTCAGTATCTTTTTTAAATTTGAGTATTTTTTGTCTTTGTGAAAACAAATAAGGAGAGCAGTATATTATTGTCAAAACTTCGTCAAGGAAATGCAGCTAAAATAAATGATTACGTTATAATATAGAGAGACATAAATTATGATCTTATCACTAATCAACAAATCAATAAATAATGTAAAAATTACTAATAATCCATACCTACGGTTATCTAAAATATTAATAGAACTATTAGACAATAATAAAACTAAGGCCAGTGAATAAATTTCATGTCGGTAAACCTGAATTTTGGTCATTTTATTTAGTAGCTAGTTATATTAATTTAGTAGCTAATTAATATAACTTGAAAAATCTCCACCAATGTTCAAATCCTGTTTTATAAAGTTTTGTTATCTTTTTTGATAACGACAATATTAGTCATAATTTGAAACAAAATATTGGCCGCTATTATGCTTTGTTATAATATGTACATTTTATTGATGAGGATTTTTCATTCATATTCTATTGTTAAATACTAGAGAAAACTAATTTCCCGTTTAAAATATCCTCAATTGCTCAATTTACCTTTCGCCATGTTTTTTTTTAACACAAAACAGTTGTTTCTCTGGCTAATACTTACCTACAGTTCGGATTTTAATATGATCCGACTTTCCATTCTTGAGTTAACACGCTTACAAGAAACGTGACGGACGTTCAAAATTCAATGATTAACACAAAGCATAAAAAATTTTGTTCTACAGGCATTATTTACAATATACTCTTGTATAAAGAATGTAGAGGTATTATTTTACTTTCAATTTTTGAGAAAATTAACTTAATTTTGCACTAAAGGCATGAATGTATTTTTGTAATCATAGTCCATCCATCGTCGCAAAAATTACAAGAACGGTTCATCACATAAAATAAAAACACTAGAATACATAAAAATTAAACTATAATAGACCTAAGCAACATAACAGTGTCTCAAATAGTGCTCCAATATATCGACAAGGAAGTAGATGCTAAATAAAGTGCAACGGATACTGGAAAAAACATGCACGGGCTTGTTACTGGCATGCAGCTGGAGCATAAGTCATCAAGTAACATACTAGCAGTTATAAATTATTATACTTTTGGTTAAAGGCTTATGTGGGACGCCACACGTCTGGATCTTCCATAAGAGTAGTGCGATGGTCGGTCTGACCGAGACCAGAAGGTGAGGTGGCCATTTGTGGAGAAGCAGCTGCAGCCATGTCCTGTCTAGATGCTCTAAATTATTAGATTAGAAATGGAAAATGAAAATGTGCGATGTAATACAAACTTAGTAATAAGAAACCAATTTAAAAACGGGGATATGTACATCAGACGGTCATTCAATTTTAACAATTAGATAAGTAATACACGATATTAACTACTGTGTTCCTTTTGGTCGTTTGACGGTTCTTAACGACACTTTGAGTAAAAGAAACACAATGGCTGTTCATGGTGCAAAAATCGAAATCCATCAATTTTAAAGGCTTTTCTGAATGACCATCTTATACTATTTCCACAAACTTTTGTTATTTACATGTGTTAAAGCAACATTATTAAAACATAACTATATAAATGTTATTTTCTATTTAAGCAAAATTTAATATTAGAAAACTATTGCGTACACTTAGGTAATTCTGCAGATGGCCTAATTTACCGTGATGATGAGGATGATATTTTACAATGTTTAAACCTGGTTTTACTTACTTCCTTCCCAGCGCCATCATTCCGTATAACACACCGGTGGTAAAAATGAGACCACTTCCGAATATTGTAGCGAATCCGAAAGACATTATTATTGGTGGTATAGATAATCTAAAAAAAAACACAACGTTAATAAATATTTACAGAACAAGATAATACAAACCCACTACCAAGTATATTATTTATGAGTACAATAAATAATCCGTATCTTACTAATATACTTACATTCCATATCCTAGTGCTCTATTCCAGTAGGGCCTTCTTTCAACAAAGTCGCTAAATCTTTGTACAGGTTCTACGAACATACAGCAACAAGGTGCTTCGCAACATATTGCAACAAATCCACCTACTATTTGCCACAAACCAGCAACCAAATCACCAACGTCACCTCCTAGTATACCCACACAATTCCATACACCCAGGAAAATAGCAACTGCAAAAATCAGTTTGTTAAGAAGCAATTTAAAAACAATTTTGTCATTTAACACTGACTAAAACCTCCCACGGTGCCAACCCCTCTGCCCGCAACTTTCATCCACCATGGGACATCATCTTTGGCCACCGGATCTTGACCCGGCCTGGCCATTAAGGCAGATATTTTATCTTGGAACGACTGAAACATATTTTAATCATTACTTGCACTTAGCTGAATGTATTAATTTACCATTTGCACTAACGACGTTTATCGTATCGTAAACCGTAGACAGCTGTCAAAAAGTAGAACTGTCACCTCGCCTCTGCTTACTCCACGACAACCCGACCGAATGCTCATGCGCGTCGTAAAAATTGATATATGTGAAGTTAGAACTTATTGGGTTATATTAATTAAATATTAATTGCCTTTTTAAAAATTTATAGTTCACTGAAAAAGCACCTTACGATTATTATTCATGGAAATTAAGATCGAGGGAATACAAATATACTCCGTTTTATGGATTTCGGTGACCATAAAATATTAGGGCTTTTCGATTGTAAGAGCGGTAGTAACCTGGTTATATACTTATTGAACAAGAACTTACGGTATTCGCGAAAATCACGTATCACGAGATGGCGCTGAAAATTTAGTGTATAAATGTGGTGGTGAATAACAAACCTTTGGCGAGTCTGTCAGTGTTTTGACATTTACGATAAAGTTAGAGGTTAATTTAAGTAACACTTTTTTTATTAAAGTATTGTGTCAAGCGTTTTATTAATTGATTGCATTGCTATATTGTTTATATACTAGTTGAATATAATAACAACACTTTAAATGCACTTTTAATTTAAAAAATCACAAGATATATTTAACAAACCTGCCAACTGACAGTGACAGCGGTTTGTTGTTCACTATCATATAGATAGAAAAAATATAGATGTCGCCCACACCGTGATTTTCGTGAATTATCTCTTTACCTAACTTCACATGTGCACACATAGTTTTAAGAAGTAAGTACATACAATTTTGCATAATACATAACTGAAATATCCTAAACTTTCATTAAATTACACTAATAATTATAGTAGTATCATAATACGAGTGTTTCAATGGTCAACTAAAGAAAACCAAGCCAAAATGCTTTTTGTTGGTTGGAATTCTAACCTATAGTTAGCAGTCTATATGCCATTCACATTTTATTTACATAAGGGTAGGCTATGATATGTTTTTCTTAGGTTGTCTCAGGGTTATTTACCATTGACAAAATATTGAAGTGTCAGATTTAATTGATTGTCACTGTCATCTACTTTTGGCTCAATTGCCAAATTTTTTATTGATAACATTACTGTGCTTTCTTTAGGGTCTCACTCTGGCAACTATGTAGAACTAATTTGAATTTGTGGTTATATTTTTGACTTTTTAACATAATCGAAAATAAATTTTGCAAAACAAAATTTAAGGTTATGTTAGTCCTGATAAATTTAGCCTCATAATGGCGCGTGGGCGTGACTTTGGCTCGATTGTCGTCACTATCCTTATAAAGTCTCTGTACTTCTGGGAAGTATGGATAGGTAAATTGTTAAATCGTGAATATTCTATTTTATAAATACCTATGAACATTGTTCGAAAAAGTCCTGAAAGTATTGGAGTATCACTTGATCTCTTTTATTTTAATAAAACCATGTTTTAAAAAGTCTTTTTATTTGTTTAAAAAAAAATAAGTACATATCCAAAAGTATCTTTTAATCAAATATAGAACAATAAAATTTCACATAAATAAATTGAGACAACTATTCATGTACTAATTAATTACCATGATTATAGGGCTGTAATATTTACTTACAGTCCTTAGACTATGTAAGCGTTGCCTCATACCAAAATTCAATCAACGCTGTAAGTGTCACGTACCAACGCATTTGCCTGCCAGGATTATGTACGTGTATCTAGATTATATTAAAATTGATTTATATGAAGTTTTTAGGTAATACCATGTCAGGGGTTGAAGTTCTATATTTTTCAAATAGGGTTGTTGAACGATTGTATAAACATAATAAATATTTTAAATTAGCTTAACAATATTTCGTAAAAAAAAGTGTTTTATAAATATTAATGTTATCTACCCTAACTACCTGCAGTAATAAAGCAAACATAAATTAATTGAATCAAATATACAATATATTGTTTTCTTGAAATTTGTCTGCCGGATAGATTTAATAATAAAAATTTGCTTTATTACCGCTGAAAAGTAAATTAATCTTGAAATTAAACCTAATAATGATACACTGGTGTCCCATCCGCATTCCAAGTATTTTTAACTTTTTCAAACACAAAGGTCGTGTAGAGAGCTGGAACATAAAAAAAATATATTATTACCATACGATAACTTTAGAAAATTAGACGAGTGACATAATTAGACAAAATGACTAGATCCTAATGTACCATTTTCAAAATATTTGAATAAACAAATTTTAGCAGACGTCATTAATATATTTTAATTTTCTAATTATTATTGTGACTACTTAATATAATGACTTACACGAGGCCTCCCATTCTGATTTGGATAATGTTCCAATGCGCACCTTGTCCTCGCCTGTGTTTTCAATAAACTTTCTTGTGTGAATATAATCGTCAGACTCTGTACCAACTAACGTTGCACCATCATAGGGTGGATACGCCTCCAAACTTCGCATATTACTTAACAACTTTTGGCCCTCAGACTTCATCCTCTCATAGAAATTAAAGAATTTTTCTTTTTTTACCAATTTTAAACCGAATTTCTTAGCCAATTTAACCAACATAGGAAAATATACTAAAAATTCTGGACAATCTACTACTCCATCCAGATGGAAGTTATATCTCGCACCAAATAATGCAGGTTTATCTAAATCGAAATCAAGAGTGACTTGGTAGACCTTATTTCCATATGTATTTGTGTCGCTTCTTTTCGCTCGAGCAATGAGATCATAAGCATCAGGTATTGTTCCTATAAAATATCCTCCTGGTTGCAGACATTCCGCTGCATTCCTTAACATGCATTCTGCTTGCGGCAAGCTCTCGAAACTGTAGTGATACGCAAACTGACAACTGACTAAGTCTAATTTCATGGAAGGATCAGAATATTTTTCTCGTAACCGCATCCTAGAACAGTCACCAGATATGTACTCAATTGAGTATATCTTATCTCTACCGCCGCGAGTTTTCATTTCGTTATATCTAGTTTTACAGTGGTCTAGAGACACGGAAGCTATGTCACTACATATAAGATGAGTTATTCCGCCTTTTCTCCACTTTAGCAAGTCTCCACCTTTACCACAACACATATCATGAACACGAATCGGGGCATTATATTTTTTCCCATCTTTAATTTTTGTTAAATACTCATTAATTAGCATACTTTTGATCCAGTTGTGGAAGTTTCTTAAGTACACGATACGGGATTTAGAGCGTTCGTCTAGACCTTTTTCTTCCAACTGATTATAGTGAGTGGCAACAATTTCTGCATACCCATCAATTGTAACACGTTCTTTAGACTCATCATTCTCATCATATTTCCTTGTACATATTTTTTTTACGTCTCGAGTCGTCGTATCTGTATCTGTTCTCAAAAGTTTCGAAATGGAATCATTACTATCGTGATCAGTCTTCCGCTTTTGCCCTCTAGCATACAAAGCATTTTGTACAATTTCAGTCTCATTACAATTTTTATTATCTGGTTTTCCTTGCGTTTCGATTTGATTGCTATATTGTCTTGAGTCTGCATCAGCAGCTGCTACCAACAAGGCTTCTTCCAAACATGCGATTTCACTCATCTTTTTATTTTGAAATGTGTTTTTAACGTTTCAGTGATACATTAAACTGTCCGGTTAACGGCTGTAGTTGCATTGATACAGAGGCACAGAAAAAACAACAATTGTGTCATCACCATTCCAGATTGCCACAAATACACAAACAACCAACCAACACCTAACCTAACCAAACAGACTAGTGAAACATGAGGTTATCCTTTTCTTCTTCTTCCTTATTGTTATTTATAGGTATTAGGCAATTTTTCGCGAAAATCGAACAGATACGGTTTACATGGGTACCAAGCCCAACAATTTTAAGAGTCGACAGCTTCAATCCTGAGTTCAGTTTCTACGATTCTAACTACTAGCTTTAGTCTATTAAAGCGAGTTAAGTTGGGGTTCGTTTATTACATCCACTGCACTTATGCTCAGCGTTCGCTATTCTTAAATCCGAGGACACTATAAGGTAGATAGCTCGTAACCCTCTGCTTCAGAAGACCAAGCACATATATTTCCTTGAAGTTTAATATTGTATTTTATGTTTTACTATACATTTACCCATTATTTAGTTGTTCCGTTGTCTCAGCTTGATTAATAATTTTAAAATACGGGTATCTGTTAAATTTAAAATGTCAAGCCGGATTTTGTTAAGGTGTACTGTAAGCACTATGGAGATTGTTCAAACTATGCTGACAAAATTTCGGGACATGCATGTGATCTAGAAATGAAGTAATTTGATTTATTTTCTCATTTTAAAAAAAAATGTTGCGTTTGGTAAAGACAAATGACTCGTTGAACGTTGAACTCGATATAGTCATATGACTATTGATCTTCATCTACACGCTAAATCTGTCTTAAACGAGCTCAGTTTATTGGGGTCAAATATCAAGACAAATCCCAGATTTGATATATTTGCTGCATTCATTTTCTACGATAGAATAGAATAGAATACATCTATTAACCATAAATCTTGCCTAAATAATAGCTGAAGTTAGCTTAAATCTCTGGGGTTTCGGTTAACTGTCAGTCACAGGTTAACCATGTATAACATGGTTAATTAATCGAAATGTCTTTTAGTCCATTTCTGTCATTTCACGTTTTCACTTTTCTTCACACAGTTCATTTGACATTTGACTCATAAGTGGTGTGGTTGGTAGTGGTAGAATTGTTTGTTGTGTTGAAGCTTTTGATGTGATTTGTTTACTATTTTGGGTTATTTTAATAGATATTTCTAATGGCTGGAGAAGTAGTTGTAGATGCATTACCGTATATCGACCAAGGATACGATGAACCTGGTGTTAGAGAAGCGGTACGTAAACGTAAAATGCAAGATTACACGTTATTAACTATTCAAAATTTTAGGCCTTCGCTATGGTTGAGGAAGAATGCAGAAGGTATAGACCTACGAAAAACTACTTAGAGCACCTACCTCCACTTAATGTCTCTTCATTTGAAACTCCTATAATGCACAATGAATTTGAACGACTTCAGAATCGTCTACCAATGGAAACTCTTTCAATGAAGCGCTATGAATTACCTCCGCCACCTAGTGGGAAACTTAACGAGGTCGGTGCTTGGACAGAATGCGTTGATAATTCTCAAGCCCAATTAGAACATCAAGCAGTGAGAATATTAAATTTACAACTTATGTTGGAATATTGTTGTCCTGCGTGGCAGCGCTACCTACAAACTTTAACCGATTTAGAAAAAATAGCTTCCAAAAAATTAGCAGAATTAAGACAGCAACTCCAGGAAGTTAACTGGCAGCGAAAGTCTTTGCAAACGAAAGGTGGGGAACAATTGAGAGGATTGGAAGCCAAATGGGTATCGTTAGTTTCTCAGAATTATGAAATCGAACAAGCTTGTTGTATGGCCGAAGAATATGTAGCACAAGTAAAACAGAATCCTCAGTTACTCAATTATCGACATTCACAAGCTCAAGGCGTTAATGGATAAACGTAGAGTCAAGCTATTTAAGTTGTTCAATATTTATTAGTACTATTCATTTTTCAATAGAAAGTTAGTAGTTTTTTTTATTGCGTTTGTATGTATATCTTCTAGATAACTAAAGTAAAGACTATAAAGGTGCGAGGATCGACGTAAGTATTTATTTTTAAATGTTTTGGCACATCCACACTAGAAACATTTATGTCATACATAGTACAACTTCCCCATTACTTTTAGCTTTTAATAAAAATGCGTAACAGTACTTTTAAAAATATTTTTATTCAACAATATACAAGATTAACTGTAAAATGCACAGATAGATAAGTGTTGGCTCAAACGTAACTATAATAATGTTTTTTCGTGCCAGGGGTACAAATCGTTTTTTACGGTGTCGAAATTGAAACAGAAGTGAAACATTTTTCCTCTAGGTAAATAGTGATCAAAAACAGTTCAGGGAGTTTTTACTAATTCATTGGTTTAACAATAATGCAGGTAAATTACAATTCTATTTATTAACATCGAGTGTAAGTTTTGGTAGTTTGTCAGTATTTTATTTTTAAAATATTGGATTTTTGTGGTGTTTCTACTCCCTATGGAGGAAAAAAGTAGTCTAATTTCATTGCGTTACAAAATGAATTTATGATGTTCAATTAGTAGATCTCTGATTAGCAACTACTATTTTTAAACATAAAATGTAACATTGGTCAAATGGTATGGTTTGTAAATTTTATACTGGATTAATATTTGATTTACATTAAACAACTTTATTTTTGTTTTATAATCAGGAAACATTTAAGGCACCTAAAAGGAATACATCCCAGAAAGCTCAATAAGGTTTTGCAAATATTTCGCTTTTGATAAGCTTTAGTAGAAAATAGCAAAAACTAGTTTCTTATAAAACTATTTTAAAACATAACACTCCAGCAACAAAATAAGAGGTAGGCACTCCAAAATGGCAAAGGCTAGTCTAATTTGTGTATTATCGCAGCCAAAAAAGACCAAACGGTCCATTTTGCCTTTGTAATTATGATTTCATTTAGTGGATTGCATAAAAATTTTTTTGGCTACAATAGTACATAAAATCTGTTTGTTATATAACTGAAGAATAAAACCACCAAAAAAGAAACACTGAAAAAAAACTACTCTATTAATTCCATTAGCGGTATTTAAAATAAAAGGACTGCAAGTGCAACTATATATCATATAGTGGAGTCCCATCTGCGTTCCATGTATTTTTTACTTTTTCAAACACAAAAGTAGTATATAGACCTGAAAAAATAAACAAAATGAATAATACGAATTCCAAAAGAATGAAACTATTGCTGTCACAAACAAAAAATTTTACTTACAGGACGCTTCCCATTCTGATTTGGATAACGTCGCAATACGTACGTTGTCCTTTCCTATCGTTTTAATAAATTCATCAGCATGAACATAATCATCAGGATCCGTGCCAACTAATGTACTATCAGAAGGTGGGTATGTTTCCAAACTTCCCATATTACTTAATAATTGCCGACCCTCCGATTTCATCCTCTCGTAGAAACCACGGAACTTTTCTTTATTTACTAGTTTTAAACCAAATTTCTTGGCCAGTTTAACCAAAACTGGGAAATGTACCAAAAATTCTGGACAGTCCACTACTCCGTCTAGATGAAAGTTATATTTCGCGCCAAACAGGGCAGGTTTATTTAAATCAAAGTCCACCGTTACTCGGTAGACCTCATTTCCAAAAGTTTTTGAACCGTTTCTTTTTGCTCGAGCTACGAGATCATAAGCATCAGGTATTGTACCTATAAAATATCCTCCTGGTTGAAGACATTCGGCCGCATTTCTTAACATGCATTCTGCTTGCGGTAAGCTCTCGAAACTGTAGTGAAACGCAAACTGACAACTGACTAAATCCAATTTCATCGAAGGATCTGAATATTTTTCTCGTAAACGCATCCTAGAACAGTCACCAGATATGTACTCAATTGAATATATATTTCCACTGCCCCTACCTCTACCAACACGATTTTTCATGCCACTATATCTGGCCTTGCAGTGCTCTAAAGATTCCGTAGCTATATCACTACATATAAGATGAGTTATTCCTCCTTTTCTCCACTTTAACAAGTCGCCACCTTTACCACAACACATATCGTGTACTCGAATCGGAGCATTATATTTTTTTTCCTCTTTTATTTTTGTTAAGTACTCATTTATTAACATACTTTTAATCCAATTGTGAAAGTTTCTTAAATATACAATGCGTGACCTTGCACGTTCATCTAATCCTTTTTCTTCCAGTTGATTGTAATGGGTAGCAACTACTTTTGCATACCCATCGATTAATTTAACAGATTTATTAGAGTCCTCTTCGGACTGTTCACGTTTCCTTTTACAACCTTTATTAATTTGATCTTTGCTGTCATCTCCATCCTCTGTTAGAACGGGCTTTGGAATATGTTCATTTATATCATGATCACTGTTTGTTTTTGAATTAGCAACATTTTGAATAACATCATCTTCACTGCCGTTTTTATCTTGTTCTATTTCTTGCTCAATTATTTGGTCGTATCTTCTTGATTCTTCTGCGTCAGCAGCTGCTAATAACAAGGCTTGTTCCAAATTATCGATTTCTCCCATTGCATAAGTCGAAAATTTGTTTTGGAAAACGTTTTAATGGGCACAATAAACAATTACAAATTTATTTTATATATACCTATTTACATAACATTAAATTGTAAATTAAAACGTCAAACTGTCAAAGTAATTTGAGGTTAACGGTAGTTCTGGAAACAAGGCAATTTCTTGTGTGTAACCTACGATCATATTGGTTGGGTAAGTAAATAGCATATTGACCAATGTGGTTAACGATTTATTGAAATTTTAAAATTAGGTAACATAAGCAAATTGTGTTAGTGATAATGTACGAATTCGTATTGATACAGTTTACTTAGAAGTATTACTTATGAGAACCAACAAGTTTATAACGATAATAATATGAAACTTTGCTCCACAGGGTTTGTTGAAATGTTTTTAATGGAGGATATATCACCAGCGCCACCACTCAGGCAGCTTCCATGGGACAACCCCTTATCCCCAATGACCAATATTATTCAATTATATGAACTTATTAGAGCTAAAATATAATCAAAATATTTCATAAAAGTTCTCTATAACTATATAAAGATACCCAGACCCGTAGCTGAATCAAACGAAGTGGGTCCAGCACTGAAAGTGGGAAACCTGATAACCTTCAGTTCCACGTAGCAGGATTTATATATGTGCAATACATACAGAATTTATTAATAACATTCTACAGGCAATAATGATTGCACTTGTTTCTATGTTTTGCAGTATCAGCGCCACTCGTGATATGAATTAAAGCAGAATACACGATTGACTAAAGTCGATAGGCAACCTGTTTTTTAGAAAAGGTGTCTTTTGATTTTGGGCTATTATGTTTCTCTTTTCAACACTCGCACCGATTCCAGCAAAACTGTATTACTTGAATTTAGAAAATTTCCTCTGTTATATATCATAGTGTTTAAAACATGTATTTTTCTTTCATGAGATGACGATATGTCAGATTTAGAATTCTGTCTCGATGTTGTAAGTGCACAATACCCTGTGGTGGGCTGGCTAAACCGAATGTGAGGACTCATATGGACTCCAGCATTAAATTGTCTTGAATTTAGAAAATTTGCTCTGCATTTGTATATAAAACTATGTATTTTTGTAGTGCAGGTATCTCTCACGAGATGGCGATATGCCTAACTCGCAGACAGATTCTGTCTCAGTTACGATCCGTCTACGGTGGGTAAACCAAAGGATTGAATTGTGCCTCGCACAACGCCAGCACCAAGCAAGCTGCACGGCTTAATTGGCAAAAGTGGTTTTGCAATAGTTGTACCCATAACTATTGTGATTTTGTAGTGCAAGTATCTCTCACGAGATGGCGATATGCCTAACTCGCAGACATATTCTGTCTCAGTTATATAGATACACGATCCTTTTACGGTGGGTAAACCAAAGGATTGGATTGTGCCTTGCACGACGCCAGCACCAAGCAAGCTGCACGGCTTAATTGGCAAAAGTGGTTTTGCAATAGTTGTACCCATAACTATTGTGATTTTGTAGTGCAAGTATCTCTCACGAGATGGCGATATGCCTAACTCGCAGACATATTCTGTCTCAGATGTATTAGGTACACGATCACTGTACACCTAGGTAAACCAAAGGATTTTGTGCCACCACACGCCACAGTGCGACGGCAGCACTGAGAGCTGGCTGCATTACAATTTTCAAAAGTTGCTTTGCATGGTGTGTGTATATATATAATACCATTATAGTATTTTTGTAGTACAATTATCTCTCACGAGATGGCGATTTGCCCAACTCGCAGACAAATTCTGTCTCGACTGTATGTAACGATCCCTGTACGTACGGTGGTTAAACCAAAGGGATCGTGCTCGCAATGACAGCAGCGTGACCTAGGCTGCATTTTACAAAAGTAGCATGTATACCACACGTATGAGTGCATATTACAAAAATACCAATTTTTGTGGTACTTTAAAGGTGGTGTAGTTGGGTATATCCCAATGCCAGTGCCAACTCGCAGATGGGATGGATGATACCCCTTATTGTGCGATATCCCTGTAGAAGGGGTGGCCAAACCATATGGTTCGGCACGCACAGACTCCAGGGCACCATATATACATACAATTCATGATACTACTTCCTCGAATACATGAATGTATCGGGGAAGAATGTAATTCCAACTGCACCGGAGTTATTGAAGAATATCATGATACAACAACACAAGATATGATATCAAAGCGTTCAAATTTCGTCCGGTTTGCGCATGACGTCACACAGTGAGTATTTTTTTAAATCTATGTCGCGCATTCGAATTTAATATCAAATTTTGTTAGTTAGGAACTCTGTTTTATGGCTTTTATTCATAATATAGGTTCACTGATTATAGTGTAATACTAAGTTAATGACGGCTATTTAAATTATTACATTTTAGATGAAATTTATTAGAACCCAGAGATAACACTGATTATTACATTTGATTTATTTTATGCAGATATTTCTATATTATACGTGAATATAAGTATTAATAATACGAAATTAACTCCCAATTTATATTTTTCGTAGGCAAGTATTTCGATTTGTAATTTTTGAATATGTGTGGCCCTAAAATTAATAATTTTGGGATTCTTGCTATTCGAAGTTTTCAAAATTAAAAAAATTGCAAGTCAAATGTGAAAAAGGATAAATTAACCATATATACATTCAATATATTTGATATTTAAGAATATTGAAGAATGTTTTTACGTAAAAATACAATGCGATCGCCAGACAGTAGGAGCATAATAGAAAACTTATTTATAATTAATTTCTCAAAAATTGTTTCATGCCGAATGTTAAGTATATTAAGAAAAACCAGTTTTGACGTCAAATTTTACCTTTAATATGTAGGAAGTTAAAAAAATATAAAATATTAATAATTAAGGTAAAAAATGTAAATAAACTTTCTCTAAAAATTTTCTAGTTACTAAGAGAATTAATGCTAAATAGTACATTGTGTGCCTAGTAGGAATAACCTCTGGAATAACTTAACATTCCCGGACGACCGTGCAGATTGCTTATCGAGGCGCAAGCAACACAGAGTTCGAAAATATGCTTTTACTACGATGATACACATACTATTTTTTCTGAAACCGCGTTTCCATACACCCTGCATTTTTTTTATTTCAGGGAACTAAAAAAACGTTATATCGTGCGTAGAATCTCTTGATTGATTATCAACATCACAATCGTACACAGCACAACTCATTTTCGACGGTTTTTGAACTTTTAAACCCAAAAATATCCGCAACAACTTGACAATTCTACCTGACACTCCTGACAGCCGGGCGTTTAATGGCGTCCTAGCTCACCGACTGACGTCACGAGCTGCGCGATATCTTATCTTCTTATTTATTGTATCATGGAAGAATATTGATTTGTTTATGGGTATTTGTCTATTTTGGGCAAACATTTGTCGGCGGCATAGAAGTGGCGCCATCTCCCGGACAAACTGCCTAACTCGCAAACAAGAGTTATGTCTCTCCATGGTTATTGTATGATATACCTTTGGTGGCCTGACTAAACCAAAATGGTTTGGTCTCGCACCGACTTCCCAGCTAATACTGTCCACATAGTAGACTTTGTTGCCTGTTAGAATGTAATTCTACATTGCAACGGAGCTATTGAAGAAGGTATTGAATTGTTGTAGTATTTGTAGATTTTGGGCAAACATTTGTCGGCGATATAGAAGTGGCGCCACCTCCCGGACAAACAAAACTATCTCTTAAAGAATTAAGAAATAATATTTTACTCTTTTATTCTGTGATAAACAGAATTATAGGTAAGCCCCTTATGAAGTTACTGAAAAATATCATCTAATAAATAAGGTGGTCTACACTATTAGACTCTTATTAACAGTATAAAATAATCCTAACATAGTTTCATGCGGATGGGGTTTGAAAATTAAATTATTAGCTTACCATGTTATACGTTTATACGTTGTTACGATTGTTTTTAAACATTTGTATCCATATCTTCTTCACCTTATATGGTCAACGATAAATTCACAAAAGCACAAAAGTCCGAAGTTCAAGGACAACTTAATTTAAAAATACAAGTTGCCCAATAACTTCGGTCGGTCGTGTCTTCAGTTCGCTGATTACGGAGTATCCATTAGAGAATGTGTGTGAAGTTGTGTGCCAATTTCCAGTCCTTCTATCAGTTTTTCCGAAAAACCCGCAGGAGTCTCGTAATATGAAAAAAATGCAGATTGAGGTTCGCGACAACATACAACTAAATAATTTTTTACTCGAAAAGTATAGAGTGTGCCACCCTGTAAATTTTAGGTCATACTAAAGAAAAGGCGTTCTTTTTAGTCCTGCTATCAATATTTCCGAGAAACGCGCAGGAGTCTCGTAATATGCAAAAAATGCAGATTGAGGTTCGCGACAACATTCAACTAAATAATTTTTTTCTCGAAAAGTATAGAGTGTGCCACCCTGTAAATTTTAGGTCATACTAAAGAAAAGGCGTTCTTTTTAGTCCTGCTATCAATATTTCCGAGAAACCCGCAGGAGTCTCGTAATATGCAAAAAATGCAGATTGAGGTTCGCGACAACATTCAACTAAATAATTTTTTTCTCGAAAAGCATAGAGTGTGCCACCCTGTAAATTTTAGGTTATACTAAAGAGAATGCGTTCTTCTTAATCCTGCTATCAGTTTTTTCGAAAAACCCGCAGGAGTCTTGTAATATGAAAAAATGCAGATTGAGGTTCGCGACAACTTACAACTAAATAATTTTTTACTCGAAAAGTATAGAGTGTGCCACCCTGTAAATTTTAGGTCATACTAAAGAAAAGGCGTTCTTTTTAGTCCTGCTATCAATTTTTCCGAGAAACCCGCAGGAGTCTCGTAATATGCAAAAAATGCAGATTGAGGTTCGCGACAACATTCAACTAAATAATTTTTTTCTCGAAAAGCATAGAGTGTGCCACCCTGTAAATTTTAGGTTATACTAAAGAGAATGCGTTCTTCTTAATCCTGCTATCAGTTTTTTCGAAAAACCCGCAGGAGTCTTGTAATATGAAAAAATGCAGATTGAGGTTCGCGACAACTTACAACTAAATAATTTTTTACTCGAAAAGTATAGAGTGTGCCACCCTGTAAATTTTAGGTCATACTAAAGAAAAGGCGTTCTTTTTAGTCCTGCTATCAATTTTTCCGAGAAACCCGCAGGAGTCTCGTAATATGCAAAAAATGCAGATTGAGGTTCGCGACAACATACAACTAAATAATTTTTTACTCGAAAAGTATAGAGTGTGCCACCCTGTAAATTTTAGGTCATACTAAAGAAAAGGCGTTCTTTTTAGTCCTGCTATCAATATTTCCGAGAAACCCGCAGGAGTCTCGTAATATGCAAAAAATGCAGATTGAGGTTCGCGACAACATTCAACTAAATAATTTTTTTCTCGAAAAGCATAGAGTGTGCCACCTTGTAAATTTTAGGTTATACTAAAGAAAATGCGTTCTTCTTAATCCTGCTATCAGTTTTTTCGAAAAACCCGCAGGAGTCTCGTAATATGAAAAAATGCAGATTGAGGTTCGCGACAACTTACAACTAAATAATTTTTTACTCGAAAAGTATAGAGTGTGCCACCCTGTAAATTTTAGGTCATACTAAAGAAAAGGCGTTCTTTTTAGTCCTGCTATCAATTTTTCCGAGAAACCCGCAGGAGTCTCGTAATATGCAAAAAATGCAGATTGAGGTTCGCGACAACATTCAACTAAATAATTTTTTTCTCGAAAAGCATAGAGTGTGCCACCCTGTAAATTTTAGGTCATACTAAAGAAAAGGCGTTCTTTTTAGTCCTGCTATCAATTTTTCCGAGAAACCCGCAGGAGTCTCGTAATATGCAAAAAATGGAGATTGAGGTTCGCGACAACATACAGCTAAATAATTTTTTTCTCGAAAAGTATAGAGTGTGCCACCCTGTAATTTTTACGTTATACTAAACAAAAGGCGCACTTTTCAGTCCTGCTAACAGTTTTTTCGAGAAACCCGTAGGAGTGTCATGATATGCAAAAAATGCAGATTGAGGTTTTCGAGAAAAAAAATTATTTAATTTTATGTCGTCGCGAACCTCAATTTGCATTTGTTGCAAAACACGAGACTCCTACGGGGAAAAACTAATAGCAGGACCGGAAAGAACGCATTTTCTTTAGTATAATGTAAAAATTACAGGGTGGCACACTCTATACTTTTCGAGAAAAAAATTATTATCAATATTGTCGCTATCAGTTTGAAGTTTTTGTATATGATGAGGCTTTTATAAGTTTTCGTGAAAATCTGCTAGCAGAATTGAAATAACATATTTTATTTAATATACTGTGAAAGGTTCAGGATTGCACCCTTTCTGGTTTCCGAAGAAAGCAATGTTTTAGGGAGCGAATAAATTTTAATAGCAATCATATGGGGTTTTCGGAAACATACCCTGAGTGATCTGCAAATATACTTCTCTTTTTCTAAAACTCTAAGAATAACAAAGACAGAGATAGTGATCTGGTTACAGGGAGTAAGTTTCCGAAAACCCCTATTGGCGGAAAAATTGGCCGCCTCTTATAATCGATGCGCAGACCCATACTATAAACGTTGCTAACTTCACACAAATAAGATAATATAGAAAATATACGGATACAGACAGACAGACATACTTGCTTATTACAAACGAAGATATACCTATTTCTCTTGATACCAATAATATATCTAAACCTGAAATTACCAAGTTCAGTTTTTTTATAAAAGTATAATTGTCCAGATTTATTTAGCTAAAAGATGAATTGTGGGACAGAACTATTTTAAACTAACTGAACTGCACAACAATTAAACGCTCTTGTTGAAACAGTTGTCAAGGGATTACGTCAGTGTGAAAAGGAAAGAGCACGAAAAATTATAAAATCTCTAGATTCTCTAGGCCACATGATTTTGACATTAGTTGTTTCAAGTTCAAAGTTGAACGATCTCCGCGGAGGAATTGCCTATTTCAAATATTGGCGGGGAAAAGGTTATTGCCTTTATTGGAGCCTGCGCACAAGTCAAATTTAATACTTAGGCGGAAAGCGTTGCTTTCTCCCGAGCGAGCCAAGCTTGTTCGAGAAACGGCAAAGTTTATTGTTTCCTAGTGCAATCTGTGTCGTTATGGACGTAGAAAACTCTGCCAATGAGGGTAATTCGAGTCCAGTAAGTACAAAATTATATATTAAATTATCTTTCCCGGCTATCTACTTACACAGAATGTTGATTTTATGTAAAATAAAGCCACTTTACTGGTGGCATTCTACCACAAAGCAAAATTTTTCTAAGTCCTAAAATGGCGTCAGAGACTAAGTCCCACGTATTATGTGAGTACAAAGCACGCGATGGTGCGGTCTGTAATATGTCTGATAATAAGCGATTTAATGTAAAGAAATTTTAATTTTAATTTACTCGTGTTATATTTAATAATTTTTAATAAAATTCGTTCACGTGTTTTTCCTTACTTAGATCAGCAAGGCCAAAGAAAATAATTCGGAATCAAACCATGTGAATGGCATAAACGGTTACTCGGAAAAACATAAAAGCCACAAGTCCGATCATAAAGACAAACACAGAGATAAAGACAGAGACAGGGATAAAGATAGAAGCAAAAGCAAGGATCACAAGAGTTCTAGTAAGGATAAAGACAGGCATCACTCCAGCTCAAAGGATAAAGACCGTCACAGCAGTTCCCACAAGTCTTCCAGTAAAGACAAGGAACGTAGTGATCGTGATAAGGATCGAGACAAGGACAAGCACCGGGACAAGGATAAAGACCGACACAGAGATGACAAAAAATCAAGTTCTTCAAAAGATAAAGACAAGGAACATAAAAATTCGCATGACAAGGAACGCAAATCGAGCACAAGGGACAAGGACAGGGAGAAGGATAAGGAAAAGCGGGATAAAGAGAAAGAAAGAGACAAGGAAAAGGATCGGGATAAGCATAAACACAGCTCTTCGAGAGACAAGGACAAGGAGAGGCACAGCAGCTCAAAAGATAAACATAGGGACAAAGACAGGGACAAGCATCATTCTAGCTCCAGGGATAAAGATAAGAAGGAAAAGGAGAGAAAATCTGAAAAGGAAAAAAATTCAGGTAATTTGTATTTACTTTATTTAACATTTATGTGATGTAAAATTCACTAAAATAATGAAATTTACCAAAAGTAAAATAAGACAATATATATTCTGGGTAGGACAACATTGAAATATTTATAAAGGTTTATACTTATACCTTATATCAAGATAGGTACTTAAATTATTATATTTAAGCAGGTTAGGAGAATAGTTCAAAATGTCAAAATTGTCAAAAATCTCTAGTATTCTAATAAGTAATAATTGTTTTTAATTTCAACTAAATTCGCAGTATCTACAAAAATGTTCATGTAGAATTCTAGTAAAAAAGAATAACTGTTGTTCAAAAGCACCAAATAACACTTATATGAAAACACTATTTTGCCTTTTGGTTCCGTAAACATGCAGAAATGTAAGAATTTTCATGATTAATAAATATACGAGCTGACTCATATTGGATTCTTGGAAGCTATATGAAGCATCAATGGTTAAATGTTTTCCTTGCAATATCTTGTTGATTTTTTCAATTGGCACTGTTGCAATTTGATCTATGGTGAGTATTCAATATGAGGTGGCCTATTTAAGTAGCAAAATAAAGAGCACGATGTATTGCTAAATAAAATAGGATTAACTGATAAGATTGTACGCAAAATATATCTTAGACGTTATAACTTCGAATATTGTTCTTAGATGAGAGTCAAAAGGTAAAATTAGAGCTAGAGATAAAGAATGACCCAGAATTGGACGTAGCGGAAAACTCCATCAAGGACGAAAATAGTACGGATGACGACGAGGATAAATTGGTTATCAAAGATGAGCCGCCAAGTCAAGACGAGGCGGACGACGCGAATGTATCGGCAGCCAGTAGCTGTGATTACAGCCTGACGCAATTCAAAAAGGACGAGTCCCAGTTTGCGTTATCCGACGAGGAGCACTCGCGGGATGACGAAAAAGAGGAGAAGTTCAAGCCTAAGCAAGAGCCAGAGGAGGAGAGCGATGAGGACATGCCTTTGGTATGTATTTATTATTCATGTTTACAATAAAGAATTATTTTGGTTATTTATGTAAGTGGTTTTTTGGTTATTTATGTAATTTCGTTTTTACTAAAGTCAGCGCTGTAATTAGCCCCTCTTGCGTCGGAACGAATCAACCATTTTATGCCACCTTGGAGTTCTAAAAATGTTTTTTTAGTACAAGCCCACTACACAATTGACACCTTAATAAACATTTTAAATAGCACATAGCAAACATAACTAAACTTCTGATCAAATAACCTCCAAACGCGGAGTTGTGGGCATTACTTGATACAACGTTTATTTACACATTTTTCAGCGGTGCACCATAATTTAATGATACATTGTAACACAGACAGATCGCTATACAATCCATCTCTGAGAAACATTATCGAAAACTACCGTGTATTGGAACGTGCGGTTACCAACGTAACATTTGCAGATCGGCAAATGCGGTAGGCTTACAAATATATGAAAGAATTACTTAATTATTTTTTATTGGCAGTTTTGTCTGTTGATTAAAATGCAACACAAATAAACGATTAGGTTTGCCGACAGCCGGTTGAGGTTCGTGGAATAATTCAATTTGTAGTTCTATTATTATATTTAATAATTCATCTTTTTGTCCCAGAGATATAAACTAAGTATAATATTACTAATGTTCTGTAATCTTTTCAGAAAATATGCAGAAACCGATTGGTACGTTCTTATTTTAATAAATAAACTTTAAACTAGCTTGGAATTCTGCTGCAAGTCGAAATTGAGATCTTAATGTCAATGTTGAATTAAATATATGCATGAATAGGTGTAAATATTATTCAATGCCCGTTTAGATATTAAAAAAATATCAAGTGTGGTCCTGCGTTAAATTTATAATTTATAACCGAACTATAATATGATAAATGCTATCCAGAGTTAATTGATTCATTTCCTAGATTAGTTTTTTTTTATACTCGCAGCAAAATTTGACAATTGGAAACTAAAAAGCCATACAATATTACCTTCAAACTTTATGCAAATTGACAGAACAGACATGCATAACGACCAATATATTAACAATAATTACGGAAGCTCAAAATGTAAAAATTTAATGTGATTTTAAAAATTGTCTTGATGGAGGTAGTGGATTATCTTATAAATGGAATTTTTATTGTTAAACCAACGGCATAATTACCACCAAAATTTTATCGGTCTACAAATAGTTGCCACTAAAAAGCCCCTTCGAACCGAACTTTTTTTCTCCGTTTTATGGAAATTGTCCCCCATTGACCCCCTATTATCATGCCCTGCGAACTGTCGTAAATAAAAGGTTTTGCTCCTTTTTAAGCCCTATAAATACAAGCAAAAATTAGGTACCAAATAATTATTTCAGCAGTCTCAAAGTATTATCAATTTGCATAATTATTACTTGCTAGTTTACATTTTGTGTTGATGTTCTATTTTAAATAAGCATAAAGGTTGGGCAAATGGTAAATTTAAGCAATTTTGCCCATCCTTACCTCAAACGCATTAATTATTAGTATGTTGTAGTAGCGAGAAGGGTATTTTTCCATAATATTCATTTAATGTTTGTTTTCCAAAATAGTGTGCTTATTGAAAAGGCTGAAGAATGATTATTTTTCTGTAATGCAGATTTTATATGCATTCTTTGTTGTCCTCTTTTTTAAACTGGAAATATGTTACCAGAATTAAGTGATCTGTTTTATCGACCTTTTCAGTAAGTAACCTATATTCGTAAACATCCTGTATGACTATTGAATTTGTAAATATTTTTGTCACTATTAGTTTTGTTTACATTATTTGGCTTTAACATTCCCAATAATTTTGATTACACATTTTTAACTTGAAAAAATTAATAAACAGTTCAGTGTTTTCCTCCAAATTTTGTCACCCCATACTAAACTTAAGCTTAAAAAGTCTCACATTTCCGACGGTTATTTGTGTTACCTTTTTTCTGATAAATAAGTTAAGGAGAAAACTAAAAGTTAAATATTTACAATTTTCCCCATATCTCTCTTAAAAATATCGGCTCGATGATAATTGCTGTTCAACTCTATATACCATGAAAACCATTACTAAAATGTATTTATCTTTCCGTGCAGTCTGCCAGAGTGAGTTCAAGTAAGAGAAAATTAGAATCTGATGATGACGAGGACGATCTTCCGCTGATGGCCAGAAAGAAGCCGAAGAAGGAAAAAAAAGAAAAGACAAAGAAGAAGAAGAAACGAGATTATGAAGATGAGGATGAGGAGGAAGATTATAAGCCTGAAAAGAAAATTAAAAAAGAAAAGACGAAGGTGAAAAAAGAGAAGGAAACGATAACGGAGAGCCCAACAAAGAAAAGTGGCGGCAGGAAAAAGAAAGAAGAGGAAGAACAAGAAGTTTGGAAATGGTAAGTTAGAAAAAAAAAAGGTATTTCTCTTTAAGCCGTCTTTTTATGGACGAGGCCGCGGTGCTTCTGAAACGATTTTTCAAAAACCTGCAAAAGCGTTTCTTAACATAGCTATGAGAAGTAAGATTGCTTTTTAAATTTATGGAATATTCACTACTTAATTATTTGAAGTTTTTATTCCGTTTCGCACAGAAATGGCTGTCAGTTCTAGTCATTCTCTATTGCCCATGTAGGGTATAAAACAAAATGTGCGTGTGGGTTGTCGGTGTGGCATCTACGGAGATGTTAGTTCTGTGTCAAATTTCAGTAAAAAATAAAATGTCTTATGCGATTTAATACTTGTGGAATTCCATTTGAGTTGCAATATTAATCAAGGTCAAAATTTAAAATTCCCGCTTGAAACAGTAAATTTGTATTAGGAAGTTGGCTATCCAAATATATCTAACCCAACAGCTGTCTACTGTCAAAATGTCAAAAATTGGCGTGATGTTAGGCATTGCATTTAGTTTATTAAAATAATTCGCGTTTCCTGGTATTATGCATAAAACATTGGCATGGTTTAACTCAAGGAACTTTGTTAAACTTGATTGTGTTAATTATATACATAAATCAAGTCCAGTGCGAAACTGTGAAGTGTTTTATAAATTTAGGTTAAGAAATACAGACACACAAATCAAGCCTCGAGATTATTATAAAATTAATAGAACAGCTTACAAAGTACTTTTAAATAAAGAAAACATCACAGGGCTTCAATTGGAGGAGTTAAAAAAAACAATTGTGGTCTTAAAAAGGTGAGCGACAAAGTTTCCACGTATAAGATCAAAGGTATTCAAAAATTAAATTAATGTTAGTGATAAAAAACGTGAACCATACTCATATCCATGAATAGAACTAATTATCTATATCGCCTTAAAAAATTGATGATTTTCATTCAAAGTGAGGACTTATTCTATAACTTCTTTATTTCTTGTTTTAGGTGGGAGGAAGAGAAAAAAGATGACGGCGTTAAGTGGAATTTCCTTGAACATAAAGGACCAGTGTTTGCCCCTCCATACGAGCCAATACCCAGCAACGTTAAGTTCTATTATAAAGACAAAGAAGTCAAGCTATCACAAGATGCGGAGGAAATTGCTGGCTTTTACGCAAAAATGTTGGATCACGACTACACCACAAAGGATATATTTAATAAGAATTTCTTCAAAGACTGGCGAAAATCTATGACGGACAAAGAGCGTGATTTAATAACGGACCTAAGTCTGTGCAACTTTAAACCCATGCATGCTTACTTCATGGATATAGCGGAGAAGAATAGGAACAGAACAAAAGAAGAAAAGCAGAAGCTGAAAGAAAAAAACGAGGCCACTATTAAAGAATACGGTTTCTGTACCATCGACGGACACAAAGAGAAAATAGGTAACTTTAAGATAGAACCTCCGGGCCTGTTTCGAGGTAGAGGTGAACATCCGAAAATGGGCAAATTGAAGAAGCGTATTGAAGCAGAAGATGTGATTATTAATTGTAGTAAGGACTCTAAAATTCCGCAGCCACCCGAAGGTCACAAGTGGAAGGAAGTTAGACATGTTAATACAGTAACGTGGTTAGCGTCGTGGACTGAAAACGTGCAAAATCAAGTGAAATATGTAATGTTGAATCCCAGTTCAAAACTGAAAGGCGAGAAAGATTGGCAGAAGTACGAAACCGCACGAAAATTAGCCAAGAGTATAGACAAAATTCGAAGGGAATACCAACAGGACTGGAAGTCCAAGGAGATGAAAATCCGGCAGCGAGCCGTTGCCCTATACTTCATCGACAAATTGGCTCTAAGAGCTGGTAATGAAAAAGACGAGGACCAAGCAGATACAGTGGGCTGTTGTTCTCTTCGCGTGGAACATATCGAGCTTCACGAAAGAAAAGACGATAAGGATTATGTAGTGGTGTTTGATTTCCTCGGTAAGGATTCCATCAGATACTATAACGAGGTGCCCGTGGAAAAACGCGTCTTCAAGAACTTGCAGCTCTTCATGGAAAACAAAAAGGGAAGTGATGACTTGTTTGATCGATTGAACACACAAATTATGAACAAGCACTTGAATGAATTAATGGAAGGCCTCACCGCCAAGGTTTTCCGTACCTACAATGCTTCTTGGACCTTACAGCAACAACTGGATTTGCTTACTAACGAAGATGACAGTGTTGCTGAAAAGATTTTGTCATACAATCGTGCAAATCGAGCAGTCGCAATCCTGTGTAACCATCAACGTTCGGTGCCCAAAGGTCACGAGAAATCCATGGAGAAATTAAAAGAGAAAATCGACGCCAAGAGGGATATGATCAAGGATGGAGAAAGGCAAGTGAAGGACGCTCAGAGAGACGCAAAGCACGGAAGCGTGAAGGAAAAGGTGATACTGGACAAGAAAAAGAAAATGCTGCAACGATTAAAGGAGCAACTGACCAAGTTGGAAATACAAGAGACTGATAGGGACGAAAACAAGACCATCGCTCTGGGTACGTCCAAGTTGAATTATTTGGATCCTCGTATAAGTGTGGCTTGGTGCAAAAAATACGACGTTCCCATAGAAAAAATTTATAATAAAACTCAACGTGATAAGTTTCGGTGGGCCATTGATATGGCTGGTCCTGAATATCGCTTCTAAATTACTTAATTCGTCAGGAAATCACAAACTTTGATTTAAAACAGACTGTTTTACCATCGTTTTGCAATTTAAAAAAATCAAGTAGATCATTTTATATTATAAGTTTAAATTATTTATAGTGATGTTTTAAATTTTTATTTTATTTAGTGAATGGAAACCCTGTGTGTATTCGTGAGAATGATATGAAATATCTTTGTACAAATAAATAGTATCATTTATATATTGTATCAATTATCAAAGTAATTCCTCAATTAATTTTTATTAAGTTTGTATTCAATTTACAAAGTGAGCATTGGGGGTACTAGTTTTTATTTTAGGTAATTGACCAATTTTTTTGTTGTTTAATTACGACAGCATTGTAGCAATCTGTATATTACAGATTTTATTAAATAAAGACTAAATGTAAATATAACTTTTATTTGAAAGGATAATATTCTTTATTTAAAAAAATCCACATCCCGTAATGAAGGAGGCATGAAGTCGAACGCCTCTCCTTCTTGCAATCGTCCATATCCTAAAACAAATAGTTTTTCACAGATCATTTTAATGGGATATTGTAAATGTTGTGTAAGTTCGCCCCCTGAATAGATGTTGTAAGAAAGCGATTCTTTCCGTTGAAATCGTCTAAATAATAAAGTACTTGTTTATAAAAGTTTTTGTTTTTTTTTTTATAATATACAAAATCAATGTTTTTCAAACTATTGCAAACAGCCAATGCCCATCTCTTAAGGCGTGTAAACTGTTTATTCTTCACAGGCGTCATTTGGTAAATAATGTTGCTTATTTATAATGGGGTTATACCTTTTTTGTTTTAAGGCTATATTAAAGTCCATTTACTTTTACAAAACATATTTACCGAGAAAAATCATTTCAACCTAACCTAACAGTGATTAGGTTTTTGTGGCAGAATGGAAATATCCAATGCCAAAAAAAAATTTAACGATAATTAGGAGTAACCAGTACATACCCAAATCTTTCATAAGCCTAGTGGGAGCATTTCTTATATGCATCGGAACGGATGGTTGAGGACCTTTACAATCCTTTATGACCTGTTTTGCCTTTGCCAATGCTGAATCAGCCTCACGAGATTTGGGCGCCCTGGCTAGATATATGGCACATTGTGCTAGAAGAACGTCCGACTCTGGCATGCCTAGCAGTTGACAACCTTGCATTGTAGATACAGCCAATTGGAGTGCGTTTGGGTCAGCGTTTCCTATTGGAAAATTGTATTCAATAATTGAAAACATCAGTATAGTTATACTAACCAATATCCTCACTAGCTGCTCTCACCAATCTACGGGCAATAAATCTAGGGTCTTCACCGCTGACAATCATCCTCGTAGTCCAGTATAATGCTGCGTTTGGATCTGAACCTCTTATCGACTTATGCATTGCTGATATTATATTGTAGTGTTCTTCTCCAGCACGATCATACAACATGTGAGATTTCTGAAGAAAACCGTTAAAAAATATAATACATAGTTTAGTTTATTAGCATTACCTTTATACCATCTCTGATATCGTTTATTGTAATAATTTTCCCATTATTATTACTATGTTGTATCACCAATTGCAGATTTCCCAAGGCTATTCTAGCGTCACCATCACTTATATCAGCTAACCATTTCAAAGCGGAATTTTCTATTGCCACACTACAACGATCAAATTAAAATTATCATTTTGGATATAATAAACCATGCAGTTATTCTATTCGTACCCTTTATTATCATTAATTACACCACATGGGTTTTCAACGTCTATTATATCAACATTTAAAGTTTCAGCAGCTCTTTCTAAAATTGAATACAAATCGTTAGATTCTAATTTCTCCAATACAATTACCCTACATCTGCTTAGTAGCGCCGAGTTTATAATGAACGAGGGATTTTCAGTTGTTGCTCCTATTAATGTTATTTCACCCTTCTCCACGCTCAAAAGAAATATGTCTTGTTGGCGCTTATTAAATCGATGAATCTCATCCATAAACAATATGGTTCTTCGGCCAAATTTCATCTCATTTTTGGCTGTGGTAATAACATTTTGTACTTCTTTTACACCGGTAGAGGCAGCGCAAAATGTGACAAACTTCAATTTCTTTGGATTTTTTTTGCACATTTCGTTAATAACGCTCGACAAGGATGTTTTACCACAACCTGGTGGTCCCCATAATATCATATTTGGTATTTCCCCTTTTTCTAACAAGGACCTTAATACAGTATCTTTGCCTAGTACTTGATTTTGGCCAAAAAAATCATCCAATCCTTTTGGTTGAACTTGTTTTGCAAGAGGCACCATAAAGGAACGGGAATCATCAGTTTTTTCCGTACTTGTACTTGGTTTACTATTCTGGAAAGGTGTAGCTGAGACCTCGTTGCTCTTTTTTTCAATTTGCTTTGTTGCGTCTCTTGAAGACCTTTGGCTTTGTTTAAAATCAAATTTCTTCTGCTGGCTGCTCTGTATGGCTGGAGAAGGAGAACGTTTTCGTTTCGGTAAGTCATCTGGAAAGTTTAAAAACATACACCTATTAACATGTTGTTCTATGGCCCCTAATGCAAATGGTTTGTTACAAATTGGACAAGAATTATATTCGTCTTTTTCACTCATTTTAAAGTTGAAGTTTGAGGTTATATTTCTGTAACGACTGTAACTGTCAAGTTTTAAAAATTTGCCACCATTTTGATTCTAGGCCAATTCTCGCGACGTACCTAATACCATTTCTAAAATCGTTAGTATAGCCATTTTAAATGGCTATACTATTAATCTAAAGAGCTGAAATGTTAAGGTAGTGCTAAATTTGATTAATTTTTTAACAATTAGAGGCTATATAGAGGGATGTGCTGCTCAACAGTTGAGTGCTAAAGCATTTACTAAAAATGGTATAACCAAGTTGTCATACTATACCCGGTACTCTACACGAATACTCCTATTGATTAGATCAACGACCGATAAGACCTTCGACCAACCATTTGACGTTGCAAATCAAATATTTAACCTCATTTTTGAAAGGCTGTTTACTTTACCATTTTGTGCTCGAACATTTTCTCTGTCCACGTCGTCTATTTGCGATTTAATATTTTATAAACTCTTATGTTGTTAAAAATACAATGGTACGGAGTTTCTAATGTTATTTTCGAATTGATTATATCGAATACCTATGGAAACTTTAAGAAATAGAAAAACAAAAAATAAAATTAAGCAAAATGATAATTTCATTGAAGAAAAAGACGAAAAGATTAAGGACAGTCAAGTACTAACTCAATCACTTGAAAATGAGAAGGATTATATGAAAGTAAATAATCATAATTATGCACAGTTTGCCAAAGATGAAGAGACATCACCAAATAACGAAAGGAAAAGATTATTTCGAATTAATTTTGAGGTAGATTTCCTCTCCATTGGATTATTGGTGTGTGGGATAGTAACTAGAATGTACAAATTGGAGGAGCCAAAAAACATTGTGTAAGTCACTTAAATACTCTCCTTTTATTTAATAAATACTTGATAAACTTACAGGTTTGATGAACTGCACTACGGAAAGTATGTATCTCTGTACATGAAAAACACTTTTTTCTTTGACTCGCATCCACCGCTAGGCAAGCAGTTAGTAGCAGCTGTAGCGTATCTGGCTGGTTTCGACGGAAAATTCAAATTTGATAAAATAGGCAGTCCATATGTTGAAACCGTGCCCTTATTAGCACTACGTTTTGTTCCAGCATTTTTTGGTAGCTTAATAATTCCTACTATATATCATTTAATGCTAGAAATAGGCCTAACACAATGGACATCTTTACTTGCGGCTCTGTTGTTTTTACTGGATAATGCCTTATTAACGCAAAGCAGATTTATATTAATGGAGTCGATTTTGCTATTTTTTGCTTTGTTTGGCATTTTGTGTGTATTAAAGTTTCTCAAATATTCTGCAAAACCTTATAGCCTTTATTGGTTTTTCTGGATTACTTTAGCATCGGCTTCCTTGACTTGTGCATTATGTGTTAAATATGTCGGTTTTTATTCGTGCTGTTTAGGGGCAGCGATATTGTTGAGAGATTTTTGGAGGTTGTTGGCTTCTGCAAGATTATCCGACGCATCATTATTCTTAAGGTTTTGCATACAGCTAATTGTTACCATGGCTGTAGCTGCTGCCGTTTACTTGGGGATATTCTATGTTCATTTAAACGTATTGTACAAAGCAGGACCACATGATAGTATTATGACTAGTGCCTTCCAAGCCTCTTTGGAAGGTGGACTGGCGAGTATTACAAAGGGACAACCGCTTCTAGTTGCACATGGATCACAGATAACTTTACGGTTGGTATATATGGAATTTTACGTTTCTTACGTTAATTTATATATTTTTCTAGTCACACTCACGGTAGGACTTGCTGGCTTCATTCACATAACGCGGTGTACCCTATTCGATACCCAGATAAGAGGGGTTCAAGCCATCAACAACAAGTAACTTGTTATTCGTTTAAAGACGTAAATAACTGGTGGATTGTTAAAAGACCTGATAAAAACGACCTCGTTGTGGAACAACCTGTCGATGCAATTAAACATGGTGATGCAGTGCAACTTGTCCACGGTAAGTTGGCTCTACAATTGAATATTGTTAAATTAATATATTATTCTTTAGGCATAACAAGTCGTGCTCTGAATTCGCACGATGTCGCCGCGCCAGTGTCTCCGCAGTGTCAAGAAGTGTCTTGCTATATTGACTACAATATATCTATGCCGGCTCAGAACTTGTGGAGAGTTGAAATAATTAATCGAGAACAGAATGGCGACACTTGGCATACAATTCAGTCTTTGGTTAGACTTATTCACGTGGACACCAATACAGCTTTAAAATTTACCGGACGTCAATTACCTGACTGGGGCTTTCACCAACACGAAGTGGCAGCTGATCGTATCGTAAATCAGGACGATACCGTGTGGAATGTCGAGGAACACAGATATACAAAAAGTATGTTGCACCTGTTAAGTTTATCTCGAATTACCATGTGAACATGTTATTTTTTAGCGGATGATCAGAAGGAGCGTGAAAGAGATTTGGTCACTGCGGAAATGATACCTACTACGGCGACTAAGTTATCGTTTTGGGAGAAATTCTTTGAATTGCACTACAAAATGATGTTTGTAAATACGGATAGTGTCCAAAATCATATGTACAGCTCGGAACCATTCGAATGGCCACTCTTATCACGAGGCATAGCATACTGGGTGTCATCTTCTAGTAATGTATGTATGAAGTTCTTATCAAAAACCCTTCTAAATGATTACGTTTATTTTCAGGCGCAGATCCATTTGTTAGGTAATATCATGATTTGGTATTCGGCAACTTTGAGCCTGATTATATACTGTGTATTATTAATATTTTACTTAATAAGGCGAAGGCGCTTATGTTATGACGTAGACGTGAAAACCTGGAACCAATTCAAAGTGATCGGTGAGGTATTCTTAACAGGTTACCTGTTTCATTACCTTCCGTACTTCTTTATTGAACGTACTCTATTTTTACATCACTATTTACCTGCGTTTGCTTTTAAGACGCTTCTGTTGGCCGCTACTTTGGAACATATATATGTTGTTCTAAATGACGTACGCAAAATAAAAATTCTTGCCAATTTATTCATTTTGATTCTGATTGGTTGGTTGGGTGGCATTATTTTTGTATTCAAAAAATTTAGCGTTCTCAGCTACGGCACCACTGCTCTGAGTACAAACGACATAATTGGTTTAAGATGGAAAGATACGTGGGACTTTATTGTTCATAAAAGTTAAAAACGACTGATAATATTTAAAGAGATTAAGATATATACTCGGTTTTAGAGTCTCAATTAGCGTTAGTTTTTGCATATAATTATATTCCTGTATATACAAAATATGCGCAAGATGTCTCGCCTAACCTCGTTTGACAATTTTTAGGCAGTTTATGTTTATGTATATAAATATTCAATAGATTAGTTGTGAGGTCTTGCGCATGTTTATAATTGAACTTTTTGCAACTTTAACATTCCTTATTAGTTTATTTTGATTTGTATTTAGTTCATATAAAATATATTAGTTTGAAAAACATATTAATGAAAAGGAACTCGGTAAAGGATATATTATATGAGATATTACAATACAGAATAATTTAACGATATGTGCCGTGCCTGATATTAATTGAAATATTTGTATCGTGTGTCAATATTTTTATTACCTCACGTCACACAAATTACTTGAATATAAAGAGGAAAAAAATCTCAATTCTACTTAAAAACAAAATATAAATTATATTTTTCTGTAAACAGTGAAGATGGATTTATTTTTTTGAATTTTAATTGCAACTAGTGTATACATTGGTTATATTTTTGTCGGTACTTTGCACAATTGCCAATATTGTTGGAATTTTCGAATATTTAAATACCTCAGAATCAGTATACTCCACTCTTGGTTGGTTTTGCCCTGAAGGATACAAAGAAATCTGTTAAAATGTGATACACAAGTATTGGAATAATTCAGCTTCAGCTCTATAGTACACTAGTTCGGTAATTAAAGATAATAGGTACTTAATATAGGATATAGCATAAGACAAATAAAAAAGACTATTTTTCCCCGTTATTTGTTTACTTATTTTGGTGAAGTTTTTAGCCGCTACAATACTCATGAATAGAAATTATTTTACGTTTATTTTTTTGCAAATCTGTTTTAAAAAAATGAGACACATAATAGGGTACTTACACATTTTATTTTTGTAAAATACGACGCTCTGTGTTTTTCTCTTAAGTTACAGGATAAAGTGTTTAAAAATAGCTGTACATATTAGAGAAAAGTATTATATTGTCAATTATTTAGCTATAGACAATCCTTGTTGTTTACCCTACTTAATCTTTATACAAAAAATAGCAGATCTAATCAAAAGTATTTTAAACTGTTGACAACATTGAAAATGAAAAACTCAATGGCGCACTGTGATATCGTACCAATGTGATCAAAATTAAAAACTCTCAAATGTCTCGAATAAAACAGAAAATCCAAATATTACTTACAATTTTCATGAAAAATATTCACGTATGTTCATAGTACCCTATTATTTATACATGAAAAAGATTCTTGTGATATTGTGAAAGTTGTACAAGTCGTTTTTATTTAGATAGCCAAATAATATCAAAGGCTTGTGAGATCGATATTATATAAAAGAATACATTGTTAATTTTTATTTTTACTTTATTATATCATTTAGGCATATTTTATATTTATATCAAATATTTTTATATATTGAGTATTATTAAAAGACAGTATTTCGGAAATTATATATTTTTTAATAAAGTTACAAGCATTATTAAATTGTTTTAATATTAAGTTATCCCAAAAACCAGTACAATCCAATTTAAGCCGTATCCATCTGTTCTGGCTCAACTCTCTGTACGATCACTTCCTCGACGTCTACAACCTTGGTTGATAAAATCCTAGTGGTGCCTCTAGGATAGCGATAAGATGCTTGACGAATACCCTTCTTGTTAGCCTCATCATAAGTTCTTTTATAATCGGTAGCTCCCTTACGAATAATACAGACATCAATATTGGAACCAGAACCCAAGTCGTTGAAAACACCAGCCGCAATAGCATCCCTAACCAACTTAATTCCAGCTTCTTCCCCTAAATCTGGTTTCCAACCGGACTCAAAAACTGACATTGCCGCTAATGAACCAGAACCCATTGTAATGTACGGTAAGTGGTCAGAAGATCCATGAGGATAAATCTGGTACAGATGAGGACCATCTACATCTACACCTCCTAGGATTAGAGCAGCTCCTATATACCCTTGGTAACGGAAAAGATATTGTTTCAACATCTGATTTGCAGTTGCTACTCTAGCGACGCGATTCGTGTATAGTCTGTGAAGTTCTAACTGAGACGAAATCATCTGAGTCGTCATTTCAGTATCGGCAGCAGTGCCAGCGCCACAACAACTAAAATATTGATATGAGTAAATCGGAAGTTCTGCGGAATATGCACTTACACTCTATTCTTAAGTAATAGAAACGGAACGGACTATTCTTTCCTTAATAATAAACAATAGACAGCTACATGTATTCTATACTAAATGCGTTCAAAACACCCACACGCCAAAACACATATTTACGTAGTCTTTCAAAATCAAAAGCACTATTCTAGAAATTTACTAGGGAATTATTACTTACTACATATTCGGTGCAAGGTAGTGTATCTTTTCGCAATTTTTGTCGGCTACGGTTGTGTCTTCAGTGGCTCTTGTATCAGCCCCAAGTATGACTCCATCTTTGAAAGTAATGCCTACAATTGTTGTTCCGGTTTTAGTAGCTTTTGGAACGGTAAGGCCTTTGTTTTCCAACAAGGCATTTCTAGAAAAAAAAAACAGTTTGAGGTTATGCTACATGACACAGCATTATCAGAAATCAGTGCATAAACTGTTGAAGTGGTACGTTATTGATCAGTTTTAATAAAATATAACAATTACCTTCTGCAATTCTCAAAAGAAAAGCCCGGTTTTGGAATTTCTGGGCACAAAACTGACGACATTTCTGTACGTTGCTTATATTTTGTAACTGGTTTTCTTGTCTTTCCTCCTCACTACTCTGCGCTATTTATTTGTCGGGTCGGTTAAATCACTTTACTGTTAAGACAAAATAAATTGGTAAATTTACGTTGTCACCAAGTTATCATCAATAAACTAACCTCCTAAAAAGTTGCCTCAATTAAACACAGATCAAAATGGTGGTGTCATTCCTGTCAACTGTCATTTGTTTATCTCAATAAGACTTTTCGATTCAAATACACCAAATAACCAAAGCGAGTAACCAAAATTACACTACCACTTGGTTATAGTGGAAGTAATAGCTTTTATCAGAAGCAGAGCGTATTAGAATCATTTCTGATGTAAATTTCTTGACCACAACGTACACGCCATATAGTATGTACAGTCCACGGATAAAAGCGCCGCCGTAATGTGACTGCCAATTGTATACCATTGAACTGAACAACACACCAAAGTAATTCGTTCAGTTTTACTGACCATCATGAACATAGTAACACTGGTATCCGTACATTAACCATGCGATCGAAAATCACTAGCTACTTTTAGAATTTTTGGTTCTGACGTCTGCAATCAGTGATTGGATTGGACAGTTGTTGACAGTGTCGACACACCTTTATGTTCTGTAGTTGACACTTGTGTTGTAATTGACAGAATCAAAATCAATTTCGATTAACTAACCTCATTTTAGTTACGTGGTAGCTCATATATACTAAATAAATATTATTGTGATAAAGTTGTTTTAGGTTTACCAAAATGTTTAAAAGAAATACAGTGCCGCAACGAAAACCGTTTAATTTTAGAAAAGACCAAATAATGGAGGATATTGAAACTCTTATTAGTGCAAACGAGGACCAACGTAACAAATTGTTTTTCTGTTTAGAAGAAAAACCGCCACAGGATCACAAATTTTCCAAGTTGGAAGAATTTCTTAAAGGGACTAATAACTTGGAAGATATATCAGAGACGTTAGTGCACTTAGTTAATGATGTGGATCAATTAAAAAAGGAAATTAGCGACAGCATCAGTGATTTGGAAAAACGAGCTAGTAGTGTTAACGTATAGATGATAATTTAAATAACAAATGTAATAACATCAATTAACCCATATTCCGAACCAAGGGTAATATTGATCTGACTGCAGACGTTAATAATTATAATTCGAAAAGTAAAGATATACCTACAATAAGTGATAAAACTAAGGATAAGGTTGTTACGAATTTTTTATTCTAATTATGTTACAATAAAATTAATATAAAATAATTTGTTGGATTTTAATGTTATCGTATTATATTTATGAAAATCAGACAAAGACCATATTCCCTTTAGTCACAGTCCATGAACTAAAATAAAATTTAATAGAAGCAAAGATGGTTTAGACAAATTAGAAATATATTTTAGGTATAGAACTACTTCCCAGAAAGCTGTGAATTATAGTACCTACTGCTTTACTTACCTCATTTTTCTCCTCTATTATATAAAACAACTTTTCTCTATTGTTAATACTTAACAATTTACAAAGGCTAGAAAGGTGATCATTCTTGTCGCACTACGTTTTTTTGCCATCATCTGTCTCGTTATTCATGTCCTATAACTTTTGTTCAAAATTTTCTCGTCAATTGTTTAGAAATTACAATTACATCTTTTTGGCCGCTGTAACTCATAAAGTAATAACAATAGAGATGAATTGTTTAAAACCATCCCAAATATGTAACTTAGGTCTATTTTTGACAAGTAATTTTAGAATCTCTAGGGAGGTGCCCAAGAAATTTCAATATAAAGACAAACTACTGTTAATTCTAAATAAAGAATACATTACTGGGTTAATTTATTATTTCTAAAATAGTACGACTGCTTAAGTTTCCATTTCCATAAAATAACAGATAAAATTGATAAAAACTACACAGGGATATGATTTGGACTGGTATCAAATTGGACGTTTCTATCAGACATGTAGAAACAATGCATGCATGGATATCCTGAAATGAAAAACAGAAAATTAGGAATTGTTTTAACCAGGACAATGTTTAACACCTACCTCTAATGCAGGAAGAAATTTTAGTTAAAGCTAAGCCAGAAGAATGGTTATTAGCGATAACTATACCCAAAACATCCACCAAAACTACCTAAATTGTACACTAAATAGCTAGAAAACGAAGGACTGGTTAATTGGTTGTTAATTTTTTAAAGTTTTGAATTTTTAAACCATCAAAATAAATGTGCCTAAAGCTATTCCCTGCTGTGAAATACAAATAAAACTTGAAGAATAATTTACTTAAAACTGTGCAAATTAGGTCGTACTCAACGAAAAAATCATGGTTATACTTTTAAGCTTAACATACTATTAGTTACACATTTAGAAAAGAACAGAATAGAATAAACAAAAGCTGTTAAATTATTATTATCAGTAAATACCTACCGAAGCGTGAAAATTTAAAAAAGTCACAGAAAGCCCAAGTGCAACACTAAAATAAAAGAACATCCTAGGTGTATATTTTTATTGTATAAAACATTACATAATAACACAGCTTCTGGACGGAATAGGTTTTTCTATGTAAATATATTAAGTACATTAATAATAAAATTATCACTCATAAGTACATAATAATATGTGTATATCTCTCACTCTAAAACTATAAAAACGTAAATTAGTATACTGCTCTCCTTGTTCAATACGTTAACTGCCCAAAGACGTAGAAAGTGTGCACAAAAATATTAACAGAAAATGTTAGAAGTAATTTAATGGCAAAGTAGATTTCTTGTAGTAAATTTGCAAAAATGTTTTTTACTTGTCAAATTTCAACTTTATTTTTTTTTGCCAAAAGTTTTTTCATATGGCGTAATATATTGTGTGTATCCTGTAGTCATTTGCACAAAAATTGCATAAATATAATTTATTTATTTACAAGTCCGATTATTTAAATAAAAGTTCGTTACTTGTGAAAGCGATGTTTGGATCATTAATAAACGTTTTCCTCTACAGCCAGCTAATTTTCTGTAATTACTAAACTGTTTTAAACGCTAAACAATTTATAAAAATATTTGTTGTAGGATGTCTGTCTGTCTGTCTGTCCTTGGCAGTGAACGTAATAACGTTTACTTTTAGAAGAACACCACACTTTGTCTAAAATTTAATAAAGAATTGTTTAACAAATTGGTTAGTTATCGGGGTATAATTAGGATCAGCGTAATTGGTATCCACGGACGGAATTTGTTTTATTTTTTAATTTATACAGAAAATAAAACTGTTCGTGTCAATATTTTGTTATTTATCCAAAATTTAAAAAAATAGCAAAGACGAATTAAATTTAAAAAATCAGTAACATACCACAAGTATTATACAACTGTAAAGTAACCAAGCTAACGTTTTCTTGGTACCAAAACATTCATCTTGAACACTTCAATATAATGATATTGTCATATTAGATTTTTTAAGTTACCGATAACATTTCCGTAACTTATAATGAATTATCAAAAAAAAAAAGAAGTTACCAATCAAACATCCTTAATACTTAACCAACGATGTTACTTCTAACTATGAACAAAGTCGTCTACACAACGCAGTTACCAAAAGGCCCATTATATAAATTCATCATTTTTCTTAATCTATTTGAGAATATTTGTGTCTGAGAAAACCAACGTTTTATTTCATTACCACTCAAAAAAAGCAATATATATCAGTGGTGCATTTCCGAAGGAACCGAGAAATAGTTATAAACTAAAAGTTTCCGAACCACATAAAATATGTTTGACATATTTGTAATCCAGGTATTTAGACACTGGGAATACCTGGCATCGTAGGTCCAAGCCCCATTCCAAACTATATAAATTTAGATTCCTCAATTTCAGGGATTCATAAAACTAGAACGCAACGTTCCACGCAAGTGACTTGTATATGTGGTTGCATATCTGCACGACTATTTGTTACACCACCGATGTAGCCAGCTGCGTTTTAAAATAGCTACCGAGCTGTACTACTTATTTAAAGAAAATTCTCTGAACCTTCATATTAAAAATATTTTACACACCGATTAAAAACCTCAGAATTTCCTTAGGCTAATCAATAGATCTGACAACATTGATTTTATCTAAAACTAAGTTAAAAACACGCGAATAAAACTTCTTGATGAAGAAACAAAGTCGTTAAATAAATAAAAGAGAAAAGAAACCATTACCTTAATAAGTAAAATTGCCGTTGGCACCAGTTCATCCATTCTGGTCTGTAGCGGACTGAAACGGGTGCGATTGTACCACAAATTAATATTACCAAAGACGCTCAGAGTCATTTGGAATTTAAAGAAGAATCTTAAACATAACTTACGGCATTGTACTTTTTGTGCAAAGAGATTGGAAAGTCTAAGATTCGTCACCTTTAAAAAAATCTCAGTTACTGACAGCCTCATTATATACATATATGGCGGCTTATTGATCAATGTACCTATGGAGAACTGGTGCCATAATAACCGTTACCTATAGATTACCGTCACTGAACTTTACAAATATTAGACTCAGTCGGTTGATCCGGAAGTGAGAAAAATGAGTGAAACGTTAACTTGCCTGCTGGTTTGCAATATAAGTGTTCTTCGATAAACTGGCATGGGCATGTTACAGAAGAGCAGTGACGACCACCTGCTGCAGGAGGACTAGCTAAGTGACCTCTAACTCTATCTCGTCCCCAACGTGATATGTAGCGTAGGTAAAGTAACGTTGCTCTTTCCTGAAAATACATTTTAAATATTAATACTGCTATGGGTTAATATGTTAGGTGTTAAAATTAGTTTCCTTGCTAAAGAAGCTAAATTGTGCATCATTTTAAACGAAATTGTGGTGCTCTATTACACTACTTTGCTTGTAACTAACTATATGGAAAAAACTTTGAAGAGGGAAATTGCAGTTTTATGAACAAAACGACTTAAAAATATACAGAGCGCTATCTAAATTATGAAGATTGATTGGTTAAAACGTTGGCGCTGTATTTGATCTCCAATTTAAAATTTTATTAAAAATAGTCAATATAAATATAAAATACTAATAATATTTAAAACTACTGTTTTATAAAATGATTTTACAAGTTACAGATAGTCGATAAATTTATATTCGTTTCTTTATTGAAACTAGTTAAATCAATCAGTTTATTGTTTTAACGTTAATTTTATTCCGTTTAGAAAAAAAACGTTATGAAGAACTCGTATAAAAGATAAGAAAATATAGGATATTCTGGGAGCTAAATAACAATAACAAACCACAAAAATAATTTATGCACGAAAAAAATTTTGATGTTGCAGAAAGTGCAAAAAATAAAACAAAAGAAAAGAAATGCATTACTTAATAAATGCCCATGCGAGTCATCAATCGGGACCAGATCGGGCAGCAATCCCGCATATTATCTGCCCTGGGAGGCTTGTTTGTGAGAATTTCTTCCACATACTGGCACGGGCAGAGCGCGGAGTTAATGTGGCGTGGGTTACACGGGTTACCCAACATTTCGTCCAAAGTCCAATCTAACCGTCTCCTTAGAAAATCTTTGGCCCACCTTTGCAAATATCGTAGAAATAATTGCTCCGCACGGCCCTATTTAAAAAAAAAATTTAACATACAAAGAATGGAAACATTAAATGTGGAGTGGCTGCGCGGGACGAAAGTGGACCTTGATAGTTTCCCCAAGCTTCAAAACGCATGCTGTTTAATGGCTTAGATCCTTTACTGATGTCTAGTCGGTAAAAAAAATAATGGTACTATTTAAAATTATATACATTATATTAACATTATTTTATTTTATTATTATTTTTGGCACAAGAAATAGTGAGAATGATACGAAAATTAACAATCTATCCGAAACTATTTAGTCCAGTTAGAGTTCGAGAATTCTAATGACTATAAAGCTTGAAAGATAATTTTTTCTTATACATAAGAGAACCGAAAAAAGCAACCCAAAAAATCCAAGTCCTCAAAAAATGAGAAAAATTATGGTTTGTTTCAATTGCAGGAATTTTTATAAGCAGATTTTTCCTGACTAGAAGTTTTGGTAACAGCTGATACTAATAAAGTGTGAGAACCATTTTTTAGTGAGTAACTACACTTGTGACAAATAATTATATGATATCATCAAGTATGTGAATAATTATTGTTACACAACCAAATCTGAACAATCATGTACAATGGACAATTTCACTGAATTACACATCACTCCAAAGGAAATACAATCATTTTATTATTGCAACAGGTCAACTAATGAAAAATGAATTCTAAGTAAAACGTTAGTCAAGAATTTAAGTGAAGACTATAAAACCGTTATATTAAAAAATTTATCATCATAAATCACTATAATGTACAATTTATTTTACAAATTTATGTATAAAATTGGCGTTTCCAGTTATATGTAAAATCTATTGGACATAAAAATTGTTCAAATCACTGTAAAATACAATTATTGTTTTAACGAACTCGATAATAATTGCGTTCCAAAGTGCTTCAACAATTTTTATGTCCAACAAATTTTATACGTACACGTTTAAAAGCAGAATATAAATATATCAAGTGGATATATTTGTTACTATTATATTAAGTATGAAAATCTCGCTAATAAAAAATCTAAATAAAGTTATTAACTATTAAACGTATGCAGGTGTATTAGCTACCGACAATAATAAATAACAAAGGTAATATTGGGAATATCAGTCAAGGTCAAGCAATGAATTTAAATTATTCATAAATTTATGTGCAAATATAAATTCATAAATAAATATAAAAAAATATATTCCATTCAATACTTGCGTATTTAAAAAAAATGAAATATGAAATTCCCAAGATATTTTTAATATAAAAAAATATTTACCTTTTTTAAATTATGTTTATATAACAAGTGTTTTTGAAGGCCACTTTCCATTTGCGCTTATTATAAGAAAATATCTGGTTCGAAATTATTACATAACATAAACACCATATTTGTATTTTGTAATTTAATATTATTTTTACACATAATATAAAAATATTCCAGAAGCAAGAAAAGTAGATGTTTTTTAAATATTTAACTCGTAGGTAAATTTTTTGCAATTCTGTCTCAAGAACAAACTAATTTTTTTCAATTATAGATAATTTAAGGTCAACATCAACCATAGTAATTATTATAAATATAAATAACTGCATTGTAATAATTACTATAGTATTATTCTGTGAATAAGACGTAGTTTTTAAATGCAAAACGCCAAATGGGGACTTTTTTTGATTTAGAAATTAAAATTAGAGCTGACAAATATTAAATTTTTTGAAAATGAAAAATGAGGTAATTTTCGGTTAAACCGGAAATATTATTACATATATTTGTTCAAATGTTCAAAAATAAATTAACGTGGATTCAATTTGGCCATATTGTAATAATAATAGAAATAGACGAAATTTATTAAAGGAATATTTCTGTTTAGGATTTATTGTTTTACTAACAAAATCACATTCTCCGAATAGGTTCTTGCAACCTTTTTGAGCGGCGAGGGGTATATTCTGCTAATTACCACAATTCTAGATAATGAATCGCAACTAGGCGTGACAAGTGTTAAAAAATAAATATGAGGTTAAGTCACGCAAAGCCCTAAGGCCATTTTCAAACACGACAAACAAACGACAGAAAAGCTCATTATACAGCATGCATTATTATAATGCGAAAAGCCACTCCCACAAATTTTACTTTAATAAAATGTAAACACCGGAAGTATTGAAATAGATCAGAAATGAGTGCAAATATTTCTTTCGATCATCCCCCGATGATGCTCACTTGGTTGGAGATACGAGCATTGAGTTAAGTATTAGAAGTTTTGATAAGTGGAAACTACATCAGCGTCAGCGCCACATTACATATTCCGACTCATTTCAGGAATAACAAAATTAACAATTTCAATATTCTTTATTGAGCGTTACAGCTTTTTTAATGAAATATATGCATTCACTTCAACACTACTCTATAATATATACAACTAAATTCTATGTACAATATATTGATAAGAAATAGTAATTACCGACATGTTCGAAGCAGTGACTCAGTGTTTATTAATAATTGTAATCAAGAGGTCGGTAAACAAAAATAGTAGTTTTATGAATTCTTGATTAAATATTCCTTTGAAATTACGTTACAAAGTATTGGATACAAATTTGGGGGTGCATCAAACATGTCAGTGGATTATCAAACGACGTTAAAGTATGAAGGAGAACCATTTTAATATATCACCAAGTTTCGAAAAAATTAAAAAAATAATGAAATTAATAAACGGTTAATTATGGAATAACTGATTTATTGGCTGAATTTTGTACCTGCAAGGCCACCACGAAAAGGACTGCATACGAATTTCTATTGGATAGAATTCCAGTAAAATAAACAGGGCTAAAAAGTTACCGAATATGCCTGTATACAGTTTAAAATTGGCAATAATAAATAGAGCCTTCATAATCTAACATTCATAATCATTAAGGCAACAACTTCTACAAACCTACTCACCTGTTTTCTTGACAGCCTAGTAGTTCGACTTCCCTGTATAACAATATCATGTGAGGTAATATCCATTCGCTGCTCCCAGCCGCTGGCCGGGTCCCTTTCCTGCTGCTCAATGCTTGTTTGCAGATGAGCTATACAAGGTGCCGAGTCCATATATAGGAAGCACAAGTTCACCTTGTGACAGCTGATCTTACCCCGATCGTCGAGCGCAATAACGATCTTATGCCTCAACAGCTGCTTATTTACGTGCGCAAGACACCTTTCAAGATTTCTTTGTAGTTTGAACTTCAGATACATCGAGAGAAAAATGGCGCCGGCGTTTAAAATCAACCATCCGATGCCCAAGCCGAACAGGGCTAGCCCAGTTAGGCCGGAGAATAATAAACCGAACAGGACTAGGAAGGCTAGCGATATCCAGACCACCAGGATTCTTTTGTAGCATACGTTGTAAAGGGAGAATCGGACGTCGTTCACTAATAATTCCATTGCTTGGACGTATTCTTCTACAGTTAACTAAAAAGAAGAATAATTTTGCTGCTATTATTTTTAATTTAGACTTTTAAAATATTTAATAATATTTCTAATCAGTTTAAATGGCATTAAAGTAACAGTCATTAAATATTTAATTTAGTTATTTGGATGTTTGTTTGCGTTTTTCTAATGTGTAACCCCCTTCCGGACAGTGCTTTGGATTTGGGGGTTGTCTAATTTCTGTGGTGTATTTACGTTTATATTATTTTTACTAAGAAGGAACTGAATTAAGGACCATTCTGTACAACATTAAAAACACACAGGTTGGACTGAACTGATAATATATATCTTTATTTAAATGTTTGACTAAGTAAATATTATGTATAACGTAGGTATATAAATAAATCATAAAAAGTTATTTTTTAAAACAGTGCTTTGTAAATAAATGTTATCTAGTGTTTAAGCAGGTACAACCGTCAAGCAACATGTTTTTCTAACACAATGAGAGGAAGTCAAAGCAACGAATATCATTTAAATGATTCCTTCTACAGTCAGGAATTCCTTTATGGGAAGTTATTAATATAACATACCAACGTTACTGGCATGATAAAAATTTAAATGTACTATTATCATTTTTTAATGGTGAATAATTTCTTATTTGATAAACCATGGAAGTTATTTATATTTCAAATGCTAGGTATGTGAAAATATTCGGTTAATTCTAATTTTTAAATAAATATTAAGCCATGAAAAAAATTTGCAATTCTCAACAAGAATATACAGGGTGTTTCACTTCGAGTGTGCCAAACGCAAACAGGTGGTAGAAAAATACGGCAAATATCTGCTTTTAGGCACAACAAATTAATAGAAAAATTACATACTTACAAAAAAATACCGTAAAATACCTCTAGTTTACTAAATAAACAAGTTCTCTATCTAAAATTAAAGAAACTAAGTTTTATAGCAAACAACAGTCAATTAACACGGCTATGTTGAACTGCTGCACATTTAAAACATTGTATTTGCAAATTTTGCAGGTTACGTCATCTTCCATACATCGAAATATCTTTTATATCATTTTGAAAAATCAAAAAAATTCTAACAAAAATCAGATATTCACACAACTTGTATTTAATTTGGCGTTTATTACTTATCTAGTGAACTTTCAAAATCATCAGATGTTAGTATATTAAAATTAAAATAAGTACATTATGTAAGTATACTGGTCCAAGTTTAACTTACAGTAAGGCCTTGAGCCATTAATTCCTCAGGTACTAGTTCGGGACGGAATAGCGCTGGAGTTATCCATGGAAAACGAGTATTTACTGGCAGAAGAGTAACAATAATATCTCCGTTTGCTACAACATTAATAAACAATAATAATATAAATATACACAAAACCTGTAGCACAAAACTCACAGAATCCTTGCCTTATCGGTTCTACTGTAGCGATAGGCAATTCCACATTTCTTAAAGGTTTCGGATCCAGGACAGCAACGTTGTTGCTGTCTATCGACTTGCTAAGGCTCCGTTCTAAATTAACTTGGACACTCTCAGTTGTTATAACAGCAGGTGAGTTTTTGCTTTCTGTTGAATCTTCTTCGAACTGCACCCAACTTTTCCCAGGAGATGGCTGTGGAACAGGTGCAACAGTACTTCCTTGGCCACCTTCATTTTTTTTGGGCGTATTATTTTCACTCATTTTGACTTGTTTTATTTAAGTACGTACAAATCACATTATTAATATTAAATTCGTTAAGTTTAGATCATGATTGTTGTCTGTAAAGTAGGTAGACAACACCTTCTTACACCTATGTTTACGTGTTATCTGTTCTTTGTCAAAAACAAAAACTACGTCAACTACGAATTTCCAGTCCGGAATTTCTTCTCTTCCTCTTCTTTACCCCCACCACATCAACATTAAGGTTGTGTTCAGAAGTGATCACACAAGTCAAAGTTGTTCGGAGAGCAAATGTTTAGATAATCAGCTGAACAATCTTGACTGTGGTAGTTACATTCTGAAATCATAATCAATTTTCCTAATCAGCAGATTAGGCAGCGAGCTGATTATCTAAATATTTGCTCGGTAATTATTTACAAAGCTACAAAATGTTTAAAATTCGCTAGGGTTGGTCAGAATCGATTCTATGTAGAATCAAATCGAGTTTTTTTAAACGATGTAACATACATGTAAAAAGAAGGCAAGAATCAAGAACGATAGTCGTTGGGCAAGAATGGCATTCTTGCCTTCTTTTAACATGTTCTGTGGATCACAAACCTACCTCCATAGACCATAGATTATAAAATCATAAAAACTATAATAGTGATGGACACATTCAAATGAAAAATAATCGTTCATTCGATTCGATTATTGTAACTCGAGAACTCACCACATCAATCGATTGATTTTATTCGAATGGAGATTGGCAGATTGGAGAATGGTCGCAGGACATGCGCAGAACGCAAGTGCTCGTTTTTCATAAATTTTAAATAGAAATTAGAAACTGAAACCTTCGTGACCTTAACTAGGTAACATCATATTATTCATATTAGAACAATAAAATGTCCGAACACGGAGCCGCATTACAGACGTATAATCAAGAGTTAGTGAAATGTAGTAATATGCCTATTCTGTTTTTTATTCTCTAAGTATCATAACCTCAATTACAGGTTTGGAAGACTTAAAAGTTAAAAGAAGCGAAATAGTCGATGTAATTTATAGAGAGGAAGCAGAAAAAATAGTACTAGAAAAAAATTTAGAAGCATTACAAAACAGATTAGCATTATTAAATAAAAATTTGGAGCATCATAAAAATGTATACCAAACTTACGATAAAACAATAACAGACACCGAAGAGGGATTTAAAAAGGTACTTTTTATTTATATTACGTTATTGAAAATAAAAATTAGTTTTCTTTGTAGATCTTGGAAAGCAGTCAGGCCTTATTACATTTAGCGCAACACGAATCTAATAAACTAGACTGTAGTAATAAGTCAAAAAAATCTGTTGTAATGGAATATACCTCGATTAACGAACCCCACTACTAGGAATTTAGTTATATTGTTTTAATTTATTGTAGTAAAGTAAGTACATTTATATTTTTATATTTTTTTAAAGCATATATTAAAACAAGTTAAAATAATAAGGCGTTTTTATTTAAACAACATACATTGTATATTTATAACATAACAAATATTTTACTAATGAGATTATATTCAGATCTATATTTTTGTACCTACAAAATTGAGTTTTTTTAATATCTATGCGTTTCCTAAACTTCTTTGCTCACTCCATATTTGCAGCAATTCTGTTGGATTATCATATCCATGAGAAGCTACAGCATATTTAAAATCAGCTTTATTATATACCTTTTTGTAAAAATAAAATTCATCACAGTGTAACGGTTCTATTTTAGCTTTGTATGCTAATAAACCTAGATAAATATCGTCAAATTTAAAGTGTTTGGTATAGAAACTAGAGTAATACATGTCGATTAAAGCCCCTCGTGATAGAATGTATGCTCCTGCGGTTACATAGGGAGGCCACATATGATACGGATATTCTTTAAGTGAAACATACCACTTACTGATATAATGCCTATGAGGAGCAGATTGAAAAGCAAACCCGGTGTATAATCTGACATCATCTTCCAAATCAAAATCCAAAAACTGGAGCGACCTTCGGTTATTTTTCAATAACATCTTTACATTTGCGAGAGGTTCTTTCAGATATTGTGGGTAGTTTGTTGGATAACGAACAAATCTAAGCACATTTTTTGCAGATACATAGTAATCATCATCAACGAACATGTAAAACTTTGAATTAGAACAAAATTTTACAGCCCATTGAATACCCATCATAGTTTTGTAAGTGTTATTATAATAGGCATCAGAAAAGTTTGCTTGGACAATATCAGAGAACTTGTGGCTTTCCTCACTGATTGACTTTTGCAAATATTCAGATCGTCTCAATCCAATTAAAAAAACAGTCCTTATTTCCACATCTGAGAATCTATGTTCATACCCCCAGGTACTGCGTATTGCTACTCTGCGATCAAAGTTTTCCGGAGAAGATTTTATTATATAAACCAGCCTTAAGTTCTGCACACCTGCACATTTAACGCTACAGTTTGAGTAATACTTAAAATAATACGAGTTGATTGGTTCCACATCTGGCGTAATGTTATTTTTCAATTTTTGTACAAGTATTTCAATATCACCGTCATAAGGGTAGTGAAAATCGCTGTAGAAGTCACTTTCGAAGGCATGATGGAATACACCAAATAAATACAATATCGAGCCAATGATTAAAACAAACAGGATATGTTTTAATTTTTTTCGAGTGAAATTATACATCTTTAGTGGATGAGTTCTACCCACATTTTAACAATTTAAATGAACTACATGTTTCCTTAATCTAATTAGGAAACTGGCTCTATTTGGGGGTTATGTTGATTAATCACATTTGTTGTTCAAAATTGACAGGAAATTACAGTAAACTGTAAGAAAGTAATATACTGCTTTATAGATGGCAAGGCAGACCGAAGCGGTTCACCACTATGACGCTAGATGGCGAGACTAGGGTTAGGTTCGGAAATATCAAAATGTGTACTGCAGAATATCGTAATCTCTCTTTCTAAACATTATAAATAACAAAGGATACACTGAATTTTTGGGAACTAGCTCTTGCATTCGTGATGAAAAGATGTTATATTTAAAGAATATAAAAATATTTCTTCTAATTTGGTTAGTTTAGTACTTAATAGTATCGTTGGTGAAAAATGTGAATTTCCTCACTAAACGTCAGAGCATAATGAAATTCATTGGTCGTAGGATTACAATAAATGATATTTGTTGATATGAGAGCGAACGTTTTTTGTGTGTTTAGTTTTTGAATCCTGCGGCGTTACCAATGTTGCAAAATAAAAGTTACTAAATTGTAACCGTCATCTGTCGAATCTGAATCTTGAATTTAACGAAATATATCAGTGTTTTGGGTCGTTTGAATCTCTTTTATCGTTCACTGTAGGAATTGCCTTACTCAACGCTTTTATATAACGAGAATACGTTCCATAATGTATGTGAATCGCTAAAGCGATACGTATCATAACATGATTCATACGTAGATTGCGTCCAATGTATTTGTGTAATGTGTACATACTGCATAGAAGAAAAAAATGTACAAAAAGTAATAAAAATAAAATACCTACACAATTCAAAATCGTGATTTACCACACAATAATTTTTTAATTCTAAAAACATAACAATAAGATGAGTACAACTGCATTTAACAATTATGAATTTTCGAAAAAGGTTTGACCAGTACCGTAAGAACATAATATTTTATTGTGCCAAACATAACTGTAATAAATGTACACTGAAACAGGTACATTCAGGAGATGCTGCCATCTACATCCAAGGCTAGAAGTAGTTACTTCATTGAACTGTGAATATTGTTTATAAAATACATTTAGTTCTAACTGCTGCAGTGCAATAATTATACATATTAAACGCTTACTAATAGTTTTAAGGAACAATATTGCTGTGTAAGTAATCTGTGATCGCTCGCAGTTCTACGTACTCCATAAAATATGCCATGTATCCGGCCATGTTTACCGTATTGAAAGTAGGCTGTGTGTTTATTTGTACTTTTTGAGTGAAAACTTTTGTGTGTGGTTCTCAAAGAAGGTTGTGCGTTTTGTGGAATAGCCATGGATACTACTGATAGAGGTAAGTGATAATTTTATGTTATTAATTTAGTGAAAACGTAATATGTTACAAACAGAAAGGGCAATGGCAAAGTCAGGGTCGACCTATTTGGTTCAGTGACCGCATTTCTCAGCGTATCGAGACCGCCCAACCTTTAAAATTTATTTGAATATTTTCTCTGGTATTTTAAAAATCGTGTCTTTGTAGTAAAACCGTAGTATAGATAGTGGAGTAGTATTGGGAAAAGTTGGCACTGGTAAGTTGTTGATGAATTTTTAGCAGGCTTTCATAAATCATTACTATTGTTTATCTTGTCTGTACTTATACTCGTAGTAAAATAGATTTGCTAAGAATAATATATCTATCTAGTATTTATTATAACTTTTTTTACGATCTTCTAAATAAGCAATATGAAATATTAATATAAAAGAATTCTGCAATTACCAAGACTGGTGTATATATGCTAGTAAACTACAGGTGTCGCTGATCATTATTTTAAGAGAAATAGGAGATATATTTCACTATTTCACTTCAATCATCGTATTTCCAAAATTTTATTTTTAGATTTTTGAAATGTGTAAAACTAAAATCCTCCAATCATAGAACCGCTAGTTGAAGAAGGTGCCTCATCTAGTATATCTATGCTTTGTTGTTTATCGCCGGTAAAAAAGAACTCGAACATGTTTCCCCATGCAGCAGTGGCGGGTACGAGATAATTTTTATGTGGGGTGGCATTTTGATCTGGGTTTTAAAATCGCAGCGCAACGCAAGGCTAAATTAATTACTGCACGCTACATACATGTAATAATAATAATAATAATAAAATAATAATAATAATAATTTGTTTATGTAAAAGGCAGTGTTTATCGATTGAATTTAAGTTGCGTCGTTTTTCCTGTAGCAAAATTAAAATCTACAATTTCTACATGCTCTATGTTTTGAAGTAAACTCTTATTTTACTCAAAAATTCTCATATTTTTATTTAATACCATTAATTTGTTGAAACTCCCGTTGAAACTTGTTTTACTTGAATTTGTTTTCAAAGCATTCTAATATATCTACTGTACTCTCTAATAGTGACAGAAAGTATTGACATCAACAAACAATTTTTGACAGGCGATTGATAGTTACTAAATTTTGTTTTGGTAAATCATGGCTACTATGTTTTTTCAACTTAAACATCTTAAAATCGCTGTAACTTTTGAACAAAGAAAGATAGGACCTACGTTTTTTGAACATTTCTTCTTGAAATTAAATCTACTTTTCACTGCCGAAGTTTGGCCCCAGGCTAATGAATCACCCTGTATAGAGTGGCCTACTAAAACAGACAATATAAAAATTTCCCGAAATTATCATCGGAATCCCCCCCTTTTTTGCTCTTATAGATTAGTATTAGTTTATTATTTTATTGCCGGAGTAAACCATTAAAAATACCTATGTAAGAAAAATATTAAGTCTCAAACAGCTTAGACTTTGGACCTTTATTTTATCTCTAGAAATAATTGGTAATTCTATGCGATGCCGATGTATGCGAAATAATGCAACTGGACAAACTAACGAGCAACAATAAGCTTTCTATTCCAGGTGAACGGTTCAGTTGGAGCGTTGGGTGCAGAGGACTGTGGGCAGAAGGGTGTAGCTGTAGTAATTTAGTCGGTAAACCTTGACACGCAAGACAGGACGCGGCAAGGTCAAGGCCAGCAGCCTATTCGATATTGCAACTGGGTCAGTCAATTGCGCTTTGGCCTTTTTGTCGTTGCACATGCAAGCGGGATCCTAACAATGCGCTGGATGTGGTTCCCCTTTCATAGGTCTTGGTCGAGGTCTCGGCTAATCGCTGCATTAGTCCCTAGTTCGCAGACCATTTGCATTTACTTATACAATAAGCCGCTATTAGGGTTGTTGAAACTGTTATCATGTAAAATATATATCTTTAAGATATGTTTGTAAAAAATAAATTCTCTCACATCCTTTTTTGGGGTGGCGCGGTGTGATAAATTTCAGATTAGCGTTAAGTGATCTTAGCCTACTAATCGATTTATTAATAAAGTTACATTTTCTCCGTACCTGCGTTCGATTTCTGCACCAGGGAATTTTTAAAATCATGATCATGACCGTCGGTGACGGCACTCGTTTTCAAGGCGAACAACTCATCATAGCTTTGCTGCTTGAAATAAACCATTTTATTTTGTAGTTTCTCGTTTCGGAATCACTTCTGTTCCACACCTACATATACACGGTGTCGATTATTTTCACCCAATGTCAAAAGGTTGTTTGACGCTTCCTCTTAAAATGGCGCAAATATTGTCCAGTAAAAATAGACAAAATAAGGGCCAAATCTCGGAAAAATTTGCATAGAGCTAGAAATTGGTACAGACCTCGGTACAGACCTTAAAAAAATGTTTACAAATGAAATAAGCATCAAAAGTCCCCATCGATTTCACAAGGACAGATTTGATTTAAAAAAAATGGTGCTGTGGTTAATTATTATCAAATCCTCGATCAAACGAGAAGTGACTATCATTGATTTAAAAAAAATATTGTTATGATTACATATTCTTCTTCTCGTTCTTCTTCTTCTTCTTCTTCTTCTTCTTCTTCTTCCTCTTCTTCTTCTTCTTCTTTTTCTTTTTGCTATTTTCAAAAATAACGGAGTTATCGCCATTATTTGATTTTTTTTTTTAATTTTCCTCCCTAATTTTTATGAAATAAAACACAAAATACTCAAAATTGATTTATTGATTTAAAACTTATTGGGTGCGTATCATTCAAATAATATTAAGCTTTTTAAAAAACTAAGAAATTAAGAATTCTCTTAATTTTCAAGTAGGCCATGAAAAAAATTGTTTCAATTAGATATCTGTCAAAGTTTTGTTTTATTTCATAAAAATCATGGAGGTAAAAATAAAACAAATGAAATAATGGCAATAACCCCATTATTTCTAAAAACAAAGTATTGTTGTGATATATCATTTTAATGAGAATAAAAATTGGGTTTTAACTAAGCCATAAGCAGCTATGGCTTGTATTTGCAGACCAAGATTAAGTCTAATTTTTGGGAAACCTGGTTTGGTTTGGAAGACAAAGAAGAAACCTTTTTAAATTAAAACAAATTTAAACTGTTGTAAAAATATATTCATTAAAACAAGAAATGTGTACAAGTAATAGCAAACAAAAAGGGAAAATTGAAAATATATTTTGTTGATCGATTTGATGATGGTTGTGCCGTCTTCATGTAGAACCACATTTGATGATGTCGCAACGCTTTCTTTGTTCTTCAAATCTTCCATTTGTTCCATTTTCTGTTGGAAAAAGTTGCAAATCTAGCCGTGGATTGAATTTAGTTGCCAAAATACCCTGCAAGAGCATTGAATCAATAGAATTTGCTGATTTAGAAGAGTAAATGAGGCGCAGTTAGAGTATCAATAAAATTACAAAATTGTAAAAATTTAGATCATTTGCAACTTAATATTTCATAATTACAAATCATTTAAAATAATCTTAAATTTATAAATCGTTTATTTAATTATACTTACGTTTGCTCGATTCATCACAGTCCAAATATTCTTAATCATTGGTCCATTGGAACCAAACTGAAGAAGCCATTTGTTGCTCCTTGTTTCTATTCTTGTTTCCTATCTTCTGTTAGTTACCCATCTGGTACTCCCAAGTGCGATAGATTTGTTTTATCGTCACTCATTGATTGATTCAAGCTTACTATTTTGCAAACTAAGAAATGTTTAGGTATGTATTTTCAAAACCCTGCCTGTTGTGAACAGTACCACAACGTACACCTAAGATTTGTATTCCAGCGAAACTAAAACCTCAAGTAGCAGAGGATTTGCAATAGAAAAATCTATCCACAATTCCCCCTCGACTTAAAGGACAAGTTCTGCCAAAATAAACCCTTAAGTCGGCAATTCTAAAATCATTGCACACTAGTAAAACCTAATCCAAATATTCGCCGGTTGTTTTTGTTTAAGCCTTGCAACACTTGCGGAACCGCTGGACAGGCAAGTCTCCGTATGCGTCCTGGCTGGGAACCGTCTAACCTAGGAGTTTACTGCCTGAGAGCTGCTATCCGATAAGGTTGTACCAGCATGTGATAATTTCAATCTTGCTCCATCTAATATGTGTATGAGTATGTCAAATAAAAAATTTCCCTCTATTGTGAGCAGTATCACAACTTTTTTTATGCATTTTCCTAACTATTTCCCTCTATTGTGAGCAGTATCACAACTTTTTTATGCATTTTTAACTATTTCCCTGTTGTGGGCAGTACTTTTGTATGCATTTTTTAACTATTTCAATAAAAAAAAAAATGTCAATTAAAACTTAAAATTGTAAATCAGAATTATGCATTTTTTTAACTATTTCCCTGTCGTGAGCAGTATCACAACTTGTATAACTATTTCCCTGTTGTAAGCATTTTTTTAAACTATTTTCCTGTTGTGAGCAGTATCACAACTTTTTTATATATTTATTTTTAACTTTTCCTTTTGTGAGCAGTACTCTTTGTATGCATTTTTAACTATTTCCCTGTTGTGAGCAGTATCACAACTTTTTTATGCATTTTTTAACTATTTCCCTGTTGTGAGCAGTATCACAACTTTTTTGTGCATTTTCCTAACTATTTCACAGTATCACAACTTTTTTATATATTTTTTAACTATTTCCCTGTTGTGAGCAGTACTTTTTGTGTGCATTTTTTAACTATTTCCCTGTTGTGGGCAGTACTTTTGTATGCATTTTTTAACCATTTCCCTGTTGTGACCAGTATCGCAACTCTCTGCAAATACTTATTACATATTGTATTCAAGTCAAGAAACGTAGGGTAGTTTTTAACTATTTCAATAAAAAAATAAATGTCAATTAAAACTTAAACTTGTAAATCAGAATTATGCATTTTTTTATACTATTTTCCTGTTGTGAGCTGGATCACAACTATTTTATGCATTTTTAAAAACTATTTCCCTGTTGTGAGCAGTATCACAACTTTTTTATGCATTTTTTAACTATTTCCCTGTTGTGAGCAGTATCACAACTTTTTTATGCATTTTTCTAACTATTTCACAGTATCACAACTTCTTTTATATATTTTTTAACTCTTTCCCTGTTGTGAGCAATACTTTTTTTATGCATTTTTTAACTATTTCCTTTTTGTGACTAGTATCGCAACTTTTTTATGCATTTTTAACTATTTCCCTGTTGTGAGCAGTATCACAACTTTTTTGTGCATTTTCCGAGGCATTTTCCTAACTATTTCCCTGTTGTGAGCAGTATCACAACTTTTTTATGCATTTTCCTAACTATTTCACAGTATCACAACTTCTTTTATATATTTTTTAACTCTTTCCCTGTTGTGAGCAGTACTTTTTTTATGCATTTTTTAACTATTTCCTTTTTGTGACCAGTATCGCAACTTTTTTATGAATTTTTAACTATTTCCCTGTTGTGAGCAGTATCACAACTTTTTTGTGCATTTTCCGAAGCATTTTCCTAACTATTTCCCTGTTGTGAGCAGTATCACAACTTTTTTATGCATTTTCCTAACTATTTCACAGTATCACAACTTCTTTTATATATTTTTTAACTCTTTCCCTGTTGTGAGCAGTACTTTTTTATGCATTTTTTAACTATTTCCTTTTTGTGACCAGTATCGCAACTTTTTTATGCATTTTTAACTATTTCCCTGTTGTGAGCAGTATCACAACTTTTTTGTGCATTTTCCGAAGCATTTTCCTAACTATTTCCCTGTTGTGAGCAGTATCACAACTTTTTTATGCATTTTCCTAACTATTTCACAGTATCACACCTTCTTTTATATATTTTTTAACTCTTTCCCTGTTGTGAGCAGTACTTTTTTATGCATTTTTAACTATTTCCTTTTTGTGACCAGTATCGCAACTTTTTTATGAATTTTTAACTATTTCCCTGTTGTGAGCAGTATCACAACTTTTTTGTGCATTTTCCGAAGCATTTTCCTAACTATTTCCCTGTTGTGAGCAGTATCACAACTTTTTTATGCATTTTCCTAACTATTTCACAGTATCACAACTTCTTTTATATATTTTTTAACTCTTTCCCTGTTGTGAGCAGTACTTTTTTATGCATTTTTTAACTATTTCCTTTTTGTGACCAGTATCGCAACTTTTTTATGCATTTTTAACTATTTCCCTGTTGTGAGCAGTATCACAACTTTTTTGTGCATTTTCCGAAGCATTTTCCTAACTATTTCCCTGTTGTGAGCAGTATCACAACTTTTTTGTGCATTTTCCTAACTATTTCACAGTATCACAACTTTTTTATATATTTTTTAACTATTTCCCTGCTGTGAGCAGTATTTTTTTGTGCATTTTCATAACTATTTCCCTGTTGTTGTGAGCAGTATCACAACTTTTTTATGCATTTTTTAAACTATTTTCCTGTTGTGAGCAGTGACACAATTTTTTTTAAGTTTAAATTTATTGTATTCATAAAACAAATCTATTGCACCTGAAGTAAGTATGATTATGGATTATGGAATGAGCTAATCTGAAAATAGGTTTTGTTCAAATTTCTAGGTATATCTCAAAATAGAATTAGGAATTAGTAGGTACTCACATAATTTGGTAAAACTGGGGATTTGAAACTGAAGCAGTCGACTTGAATTATCTGCCCATAGAAGAATCCTATTATAGGGTCATCTGGGAACAGTTGATTCCTCTTGTAGATTTAATCCCAGAGTCGGACGTCGTGGCGCCTCCACCATATATAGCACGACTGCCCTTTGGACATCCTAGACATAGTGGTCGCTAAACTGCGAGAGGTTATTGGGTGTTGCCCATAGATAAGAGGACTGTAAAAAAACATAATTTATTAAATATAAAATTGTCGTTGAAACAGTCGATAAACAAAGGCAAAAATACAATAGTCTTACCCAGTACACAACATTGGTATTGTTGGTTAGTTTCCTCTTAATTGATCGTGACGAAATTCTTGAATTAGCCAGTGGTCTCTCGGACGATGAAGATGGATGTACCCGCGGTGGACTGGTGGATTGAAGTTGGCTCTCAAATGTGGCGAAACTGTATGGGCCCATGGATCTGGGTTACAGGTTACAGTATTTGGCATATGATTTCCCTAAATTCTGAAAAAATGTCTTATTAATATAAGATAAATAAAATGACATAAAATACATACAAAAATAAAGACAAAATATACTTAATACATAAATTTAAAAAAAAATCAGTGTAGGTATATCTGAAATTAAAAACAGCTATTAATAATTATCATACTGAAATCGTGTTACAAATTTTTCGAAACGTATCAATTCCTATTCACAATCTTTCGACCAACTCGACGACGAAATACAAAACCCAGCCCCACCTGGGTTTGCAGCCCTTCAAACTAACCTCACCATACGAATTTTCAATTATGACAAAGGACCCAGCCCCACCTAGGTCCACGAAATCGCAAAATGTACCTGTATTGAATCTTAAATTTTCAAAATTACAATCGATAAACCATATACACTAAATAATATTTATTACGTTAATACTTAAGTACATAAATAAATTGTATCTACCTTCAACTTCAATTATCGCCGACCATTGCTAGAATGCTTCTTTTTTACTTCTGAAAATATTGCAATTTAACTTTACCTTAATTTACGAGGACTTTAACGGTGATTTTCTGTTGCTTCATATGATGTTCAGGTCCTCTGAAGATGTCTTCTTGATGATCTTGCCAGTTCTGACTTGGGTGATATGAGCTGCATATGAACATCAGGCGTGGATATCCATTTGTCTTGGACCAAGACACTTCCTCTGTATTTCGCCGATGAAATCCGGCGATATAAATTAATTCCCCATTATTTTTCCATATATTTCCAAACCGAGAGCTTTCGAACTGTGCTGGTCTTCCATCAATGAGTTTGATCAAGTTTGAATTATTAAAATATGTGTTCAGTATTACAAAAATATTCTGGAACAACAGAAAAAAAAAATTGAAAAGTAGTTCAAAGTATTAATTAGGGAAAATAAGTCTTATTGATAAATTTGTTTTAATTATATTATTGATCAAATGAAAAAAAAAATTTTACTTGAGTAAAATTTAAAAATAAAAATTGCAGATTTTAACGTGAACTCTTTCTATTGGTGAAGGAAAATAATGTTTTTGTGAGAAATATCTAACATAAAATTACTTACCCAAAATATATGTATTTGAAATCACACACACACACACACACCACATTTAAAAATACATGTTTGCACCTCGATTTGCACTAAATCAATGCTCAGTTAGTTATCCAAACCAAACCGCACAGAAGACTAAATGATACTAAATGAAACTAAATATCTGTTAAAGAAAGACGAAGTAAATTATGCAAGACAAAAAAATTACAGAAAACAGCAATAATTGCGATATAAAACCTCAATAACATGCCGTTTTTCTATAGCAAGAAATAGTTGTCTTCACCAATTTTATCTGAGTTGCATAATTTATTGTATTTAAATTTATCTGCATTTAAATATTCGTATCACGTGTAATTATTAATGGGAAATTATTTTCCCCCCCTTCACACCCTCTAGAATGATTTCAATGGGTGAAAGTAAATTTTCTCACTGCTAGTAGCAAACGCGTTTTTACAGATCAAGAATAATCTAGCGAGATATGTAATTTAATATATTTTGCCCCTTTTTACCCCCCTAAGCGGCCTGACAAATGATTTCAGTGGATAGAAACAATTCATCGTTTTGTTAGCAACAAATCTCCGTTAGAATTTTTAGTTTAAGAAAATATGCCGTTTGATATATTCTAACCTAAAAAATACCTTGACAGCTGTCAAATTTAAAATTGTACAAATATGTTTTTTGTAATTTTGCAAACGATGTGAGTGTATAGAAATAGAGATATGTACTTATAAAATTCTTTAATCTTTCTATTTTTATAATTAAAATTAAAATAATATTTTCGCTTTTGGCAGCTGTCAAATTTTCTGTCAACTTAATGAAAATGAAAATTATTTGAACAAATGAAAGTACAAAGCAGACATTTTTCTATAGATTTCGTAGGTATTGAATGCGGAATTAATTTGAAAAAAAAATTATGTCAATTGCTGTCAAATTTAAAAATGTGCAAATTTGTCTACCTTAATTTTTGAAACAATGTGAATTTCCATTGAATAAACGATTTAAGCGTTTTTTAAAATTTGCTAGTTCTATAATTGATAATAAAATATTTTTTTTTACTCTTGACAGCTGTCAAACATTTCTGTCAACCTAATAAAAATGCCATTTTATAATTATTTCAACAAATTGAATTACCGAGCAGAGAATTTTCTATAGGTTTTGCAGGTACTAAATACGAAATTAATGTCAAAAAAATAGTATGTTTTTTGATAGCTGTCAAAACTGCGGCCATGTTTAAAAATATGCAAGTATATCTTTTTCGTGTTATTTTCGAATTCAGTACTTCCAATACCTATAGAAAAATGTTTGTTTAGTACTTTAACTTGTTGAAATATGGTAAAATAGCATTTTTATTAAGTTGACAGAAATTTTGACAGCTGTCAAAGGTTAGAACTTTATTTTAATGTCGATTAGTGAACTAGAAAGGTTTAAAAAACTGTATGTGTCTTCTTCTATGGAAATCAACATTATTTTCAAAATTACGAAAAATATACTTGTAAATTTTTAAATTTGACAGCAATTTTGGCATCTGCCGACCAACATAATATTTTTTTGACATCAATTTCGTATTCAGTACCTCCAAAACTTTAAAAAAATGTTTGTTAAATACGTTTATTTGTTTAAATAATTATAAAATGTCATTTTCATTAAGTTGAAAAATTTTGACAGCTGTCAAAAGTGAAAACTTTATATTATTAATATTATTATCTATAATGGAACTAGCAAATTCCAAGACACTTAGTAGTACTTCCTACAAGGGAATTCACGTTATTTTCAAAATTACACTTGCAAATTTGACAGCAGTTTTGACAGCTACTAACAAATATAATATTTTTTTTACAATAATTTCGTATTAAGTTCCTCCAAATCTTATAGAGAAATGTCTGCTTGGTACTTTAATTTGTTGAAATAATTATTAAATAGCATTTTCATTAAGTTGCCAGAAATTTTGACAGCTGTCAAAAGTAAAAACTGTATTTTAATATTAACTTATACTTGAAATTTAGAAAAAAAACTTGATTTCGCGTCTATGGAAATACACATTGTTTATGTTTATAAAATTATGGAGGACAAACTTGCATAGTTTTAAATTTGACAGCAATTTTGACAGCTACCAACAAACATAATAATTTTATGAAATTAATTTCGTATTCACTGTCTTTACTACTAGAGTCATTTGTGGAAATTATTATTAAATGCCATTTTTATTCAGTTGACAGAAAATTTGACAGTTGTCAAAGGTTAGAACTTTATTTTAATGTCAATTACTGAACTAGAAAGGTTTAAAAAACTGTATGTGTCTTCTTCGATGGAAACCAACATTATTTCCAAAATTACGAAAGATATACTTGTAAATTTTTAAATTTGACAGCAATTTTGCCACCTGCCGACCAACATAATATTTTTTTGACATCAATTTCGTATTCAGTACCTCCAAAACTTTTAAAAATGTTTGTTACATACGTTTATTTGTTTAAATAATTATCAAATGTCATTTTCATTAAGTTGAAAACTTTTGACAGCTGTCAAAAGTGAAAACTTTATATTATTATCTATTATGGAACTAGCAAATTCCAAGACACTTAGTAGTACTTCCTACATGGGAATTCACGTTGCAAATTTGACAGCGGTTTGACAGCTACTAACAAATATAATATTTTTTTTTACAATAATTTCGTATTCAGTTCCTCCAAATCTTATAGAGAAATGTATGCTTGGTACTTTAATTTGTTGAAATAATTATTAAATAGCATTTTCATTAAGTTGCCAGAAATTTTGACAGCTGTCAAAAGTAAAAACTGTATTTTAATATTAATTATGGAACTTATACTTGAAATTTAGAAAAAAAACTTGATTTCGCGTCTATGGAAATACACATTGTTTATGTTTATAAAATTATGGAGGACAAACTTGCATAGTTTTAAATTTGACAGCAGTTTTGACAGCTACCAACAAACATAATAATTTTATGAAATTAATTTCGTATTCAGTGTCTTTACTACTAGAGTCATTTGTGGAAATTATTATTAAATGCCATTTTTATTCAGTTGACAGAAAATTTGACAGTTGTCAAAGGTTAGAACTTTATTTTAATGTCAATTACTGAACTAGAAAGGTTTAAAAAACTGTATGTGTCTTCTTCTATGGAAACCAACATTATTTCCAAAATTACGAAAGATATACTTGTAAATTTTTAAATTTGACAGCAATTTTGCCATCTGCCGACCAACATAATATTTTTTTGACATCAATTTCGTATTCAGTACCTCCAAAACTTTTAAAAATGTTTGTTACATACGTTTATTTGTTTAAATAATTATCAAATGTCATTTTCATTAAGTTGAAAAATTTTGACAGCTGTCAAAAGTGAAAACTTTATATTATTATCTATTATGGAACTAGCAAATTCCAAGACACTTAGTAGTACTTCCTACATGGGAATTCACGTTGCAAATTTGACAGCGGTTTGACAGCTACTAACAAATATAATATTTTTTTTTACAATAATTTCGTATTCAGTTCCTCCAAATCTTATAGAGAAATGTATGCTTGGTACTTTAATTTGTTGAAATAATTATTAAATAGCATTTTCATTAAGTTACCAGAAATTTTGACAGCTGTCAAAAGTAAAAACTGTATTTTAATTTCAATTATGGAACTTAAACTTGAAATTTAAAAAAAAAACACTTGATTTTCCGTCTTTGGAAATTCACATTGTTTATAAAATTATGGCGGACAAACTTGCATTGTTTTAAATTTGACAGCAATTTTGACAGCTACCAACAAACATAATTATTTTATGAAATTAATTTCGTATTCAGTGTCTTTAAGTACTAGTCATTTGTGGAAATTATTATTAAATGGCATTTTTATTCAGTTGACAGAAAATTTGACAGCTGTCAAAAGTAAAAACGTTATTTTAATTTCAATTGTAAAAACAGAAAAATGCATTGCAATTGACAATATCTGCGCCATTTTGAAGCCTATCGATTTTCAAAATTATGTCGTGTCATGTTAGACGTATGTGTCATGAATTTTGGCCTGCATTAAAATTCATCATGAACGAGAAATTAAACAGGCAACATATGAATTAATTTTCTAGGCTATAAAATAATATCTGCTGCTGTGATATTGCGTGACGAATGACTCATTCTGTCTTCAGGAAAGTACATTAATCCTCATTTCAGTTTCGTTTTTATAACAAACAGTCCTAATTAAAATTTTGTTTCATAGCACCGAGGAGCGGACTAACCTAAAGAAAATGGTTTGTTTCCTTGACGAGGTATTTTATCCTGAAAAAGGATATACAAACTTTTAGACTCATTTTTATGTTTTTTGTTCATGGATATAAAGCAGTAAATTTTATTAGCAAGCAACTCGTGTGTATTCTGTGTTTTCTGGAGCTGAGGCTAACGCAGCATCATCACGAACAGCACACGGTGCTGTGCTGTGACCTAGTTATATAATCTGTATCAACGAGGACGCAGCCTTGGAACACCCAAGGTCGTCCTTCTGTAAATGTAGCACGGAATATCGAAATAACGCCATTCCAAATAACGTTTCAGCTCATGTTTATATTGAATTATGATACGCCGTGGGGAGTGCTTTCTGAAAGCCTTATCTGTTTCGAGCAATAAAGTTAATACGGTTTTCAGTTGGTTTAACCCCATTACGCGTATATTTTATTTTAGAACTGGGTCAGATGAATTATCCGTAGTAATTACCTAAATAGTGTTAGTAGGTAATATTTTAATCGATCCTACATGCGTTATTGTCGCCTGAAGCGACAAAGAGATATTTAAGGGAGAAACACCAAGGAAAAACGAAGTAATTTGAAGATTTTGTAAACCCAACTTTATCGTTCTGTATCACCGAAACTATTTATTGTAGGATCATTATGTCAGGCTTATTCTTCTCGTTATATAGTCTACTTTAATTAATCCTCCTTGCATTATTGTCGCCCGAAGCGATAAAAAGATATTTGAAGGAGAGACATAAAGGAAAAACGTAGTAATTTTAAGATCTTGTAAACCCAACTTTGCCGCTCTGTATCACCGAAACTATTTATTGTAGAATCATTATGTCAGGCTTATTCTTCTCTTTATATAGTCTACTTTAATTGATCATCCATGCATTATTGTCGCCTGAAGCGATAAAAAGATATTTAAGGGGGAGACATGAAGAAAAAACGTGGTAATTTTAAGATCTTGTAAACCCAACTTTGCCGCTCTGTATCACCGAAACTATTTATTGTAGAATCATTATGTCAGGCTTATTCTTCTCTTTATATAGTCTACTTTAATTGATCATCCATGTATTATTGTCGCCTGAAGCGATAAAAAGATATTTAAGGGGGAGACATGAAGGAAAAACGTGGTAATTTTCAAGATCTTGTAAGCCCAACTTTGCCGCTCTGTATCACCGAAACTATTTATTGTAGAATCATTATGTCAGGCTTATTCTTCTCTTTATATAGTCTACTTTAATTGATCATCCATGCATTATTGTCGCCTGAAGCGATAAAAAGATATTTAAGGGGGAGACATGAAGAAAAAACGTGGTAATTTTAAGATCTTGTAAACCCAACTTTGCCGCTCTGTATCACCGAAACTATTTATTGTAGAATCATTATGTCAGGCTTATTCTTCTCTTTATATAGTCTACTTTAATTGATCATCCATGTATTATTGTCGCCTGAAGCGATAAAAAGATATTTAAGGGGGAGACATGAAGGAAAAACGTGGTAATTTTCAAGATCTTGTAAGCCCAACTTTGCCGCTCTGTATCACCGAAACTATTTATTGTAGAATCATTATGTCAGGCTTATTCTTTTCTTTATATAGTCTACTTTAATTGATCATCCATGCATTATTGTCGCCTGAAGCGATAAAAAGATATTTAAGGGGGAGACATGAAGGAAAAACGTGGTAATTTTCAAGATCTTGTAAGCCCAACTTTGCCGCTCTGTATCACCGAAACTATTTATTGTAGAATCATTATGTCAGGCTTATTCTTCTCTTTATATAGTCTACTTTAATTGATCATCCATGCATTATTGTCGCCTGAAGCGATAAAAAGATATTTAAGGGGGAGACATGAAGAAAAAACGTGGTAATTTTAAGATCTTGTAAACCCAACTTTGCCGCTCTGTATCACCGAAACTATTTATTGTAGAATCATTATGTCAGGCTTATTCTTCTCTTTATATAGTCTACTTTAATTGATCATCCATGTATTATTGTCGCCTGAAGCGATAAAAAGATATTTAAGGGGGAGACATGAAGGAAAAACGTGGTAATTTTCAAGATCTTGTAAGCCCAACTTTGCCGCTCTGTATCACCGAAACTATTTATTGTAGAATCATTATGTCAGGCTTATTCTTCTCTTTATATAGTCTACTTTAATTGATCATCCATGTATTATTGTCGCCTGAAGCGATAAAAAGATATTTAAGGGGGAGACATGAAGGAAAAACGTGGTAATTTTCAAGATCTTGTAAGCCCAACTTTGCCGCTCTGTATCACCGAAACTATTTATTGTAGAATCATTATGTCAGGCTTATTCTTCTCTTTATATAGTCTACTTTAATTGATCATCCATGCATTATTGTCGCCTGAAGCGATAAAAAGATATTTAAGGGGGAGACATGAAGGAAAAACGTGGTAATTTTAAGATCTTGTAATCCCAACTTTGCCGCTCTGTATCACCGAAACTATTTATTGTAAGATCATTATGTCAGGCTTATTTTTCTTGTTATATAAGTCTACTTTAATTGGTCCTATGTGCATTATTGTCGTCCGAAGCGATAAAAAGATATTAGAGGGAGAGACACGAAATAAAATGTAATATTTTGAGATCTTGCAAACCCAGAATGAATAAAAATGGCGATTAACTATAATCGACTTTTGCGTAACGGTTTTTGGCCAGTTAGATACAAAATGACAGCTGACTCAAATCTAACCCTCAACAAAAGAAAAACGTCTGCGAAGGCGACAAACAAAGACTTGGGAGTTCTATTACTTACAGAAATTCGTCGGATGGACTATACCGTCCTATAATTATAACCAGCATTCTCTTGCTTTCGCCGTGACTCACCCCTACCCGTTTTAGCGATATGATGGTCGTTTTATTTGTTCTGTTTAACAGAATTTGTGTAAATACCGTTCGGCGTCTCTAGACAGCATAAACATTTTATATCAGCAAATACTTTAGTGCTGCATATCGATTTATTTTAGTCTAGTCCGCGGTCTAGCCGGCGATAATGCTTCCACGAAATTGATAACAAAGAGGTGCCTTAAATTTGCATTTTGTGCTTTTGATAAGAATTGACGTAATTATTTTCGTGTCAATAGATAAGTTATTTTTTGCACGGGCGAAATTACTCATACCCGCTGTTTTATCGTTACAACTCAAAACAGGGCAATTTAAACAATTGTTTTGTTTAAAAGTTATATAATGGCGGGTTCGTGTTCCAATTTAAAATATCTCAAAATCTGGGTCATAATCGACGCCAATTATTTCATAATATTTACATAGTTCTCCACGATTATAAATTAACTTTTTAAATAGTTGGACTTAATTCGTAAGTAATAGTGGATGGGGATATTAAATAGAAAAAGCCATTTTAAACATTTGTGTAAGTACAGGAATTTGAAAATTTTGAAAATCAAAGTTGGGTTTACAAGATTTCAAAATTACTACGTTTTTCCTTCATGTCTCTCCCTTAAATATCTTTTTATCGCTTCAGGCAACAATAATGCATGGATGATCAATTAAACTAGACTATATAAAGAGAAGAATAAGCCTGACATATTGATCCTACAATAAACAGTTTCGGTGATACAGAACGATAAAGTTGGGTTTACAAGATCTTAAAATTACCACGTTTTTCCTTCATGTCTCCCCCTTAAATATCTTTTTATCGCTTCAGGCGACAATAATGCATGGATGATCAATTAAACTAGACTATATAAAGAGAAAAATAAGCCTGACATAATGATCCTACAATAAATAATTTCGGTGATACAGAACGATAAAGTTGGGTTTACAAGATCTTAAAATTACCACGTTTTTCCTTCATGTCTCCCCCTTAAATATCTTTTTATCGCTTCAGGCAACAATAATGCATGGATGATCAATTAAACTAGACTATATAAAGAGAAGAATAAGCCTGACATAATGATCCTACAATAAATAGTTTCGGTGATACAGAACGATAAAGTTGGGTTTACAAGATCTTAAAATTACCACGTTTTTCCTTCATGTCTCCCCCTTAAATATCTTTTTATCGCTTCAGGCAACAATAATGCATGGATGATCAATTAAACTAGACTATATAAAGAGAAGAATAAGCCTGACATAATGATCCTACAATAAATAATTTCGGTGATACAGAACGATAAAGTTGGGTTTACAAGATCTTAAAATTACCACGTTTTTCCTTCATGTCTCCCCTTTAAATATCTTTTTATCGCTTCAGGCGACAATAATGCATGGATGATCAATTAAACTAGACTATATAAAGAGAAGAATAAGCCTGACATAATGATCCTACAATAAATAATTTCGGTGATACAGAACGATAAAGTTGGGTTTACAAGATCTTAAAATTACCACGTTTTTCCTTCATGTCTCCCCCTTAAATATCTTTTTATCGCTTCAGGCAACAATAATGCATGGATGATCAATTAAAGTAGACTATATAAAGAGAAGAATAAGCCTGACATAATGATCCTACAATAAATAGTTTCGGTGATACAGAACGATAAAGTTGGGTTTACAAGATCTTAAAATTACCACGTTTTTCCTTCATGTCTCCCCCTTAAATATCTTTTTATCGCTTCAGGCGACAATAATGCATGGATGATCAATTAAAATAGACTATATAAAGAGAAGAATAAGCCTGACATAATGATCCTACAATAAATAGTTTCGGTGATACAGAACGATAAAGTTGGGTTTACAAGATCTTAAAATTACCACGTTCTTCCTTCATGTCTCCCCTTTAAATATCTTTTTATCGCTTCAGGCGACAATAATGCATGGATGATCAATTAAAGTAGACTATATAAAGTGAAGAATAAGCCTGACATAATGATCCTACAATAAATAATTTCGGTGATACAGAACGATAAAGTTGGGTTTACAAGATCTTAAAATTACCACGTTTTTCCTTCATGTCTCCCCCTTAAATATCTTTTTATCGCTTCAGGCGACAATAATGCATGGATGATCAATTAAAGTAGACTATATAAAGTGAAGAATAAGCCTGACATAATGATCCTACAATAAACAGTTTCGATGATACAGAGCGTCAGAGATGGGTTTGCGAGATCTCAAAACACTACGTTTTTCCTTCATGTCTCTCCCTTGAATATCTTTTTATCGCTTCGGGCGACAATAATGCATGTAGGATCAATTAAAATAGACTATATAAGGAGAAGAATAAGCCTGACATAATGATCCTACAATAAATAGTTTCGATGATACAGAGCTCCAAAGTTTGCAAGATCTCAAAATACGACCCTTTTTTCTTCATCTCTCCCTGTAATTTTTTATTCCTGTCCAGGGGGTCGTGATGAAAGTCAATCACTCGACGTTTCATGTAGGTTTCGGGAATAGTCTGAGGATGGTCAAAAATTATATCCCAATAATGGTTTGTCAGTTCACATATTGCGCAGTTTTAGGAATGCAAAAGAGTGAGTTATCTCCCCCACCTTTCCCAGGTCACCCTGTGATATGCACCTAGTTTAGACCAAATCTTTTATCTTGCGTTAAGAAACGATTACCTACACCAAAAATGCTACTAGTCAGCCACCAGCGCAGAATAGAACGTCTAGATAATCTCTTGTTTCAAAATTAATGGCTTGGCGGAAGTTGGCAAGGTTACTTTAAACGTTAGAGACGATGTTCCTGGAAAGGACCCGCTGCAGCAGCTAAAATGCGTACCCTTGCAGCGTCTCAAGGACACCGCCAAATTATTTTAATCGGCCCGTTTGTAAGCAGATGGCTGTGCTTGGTATTCATGGTTGTGTACATTTGCGCAGTTTCGTTCGGATGGTGTTTGGTAATGTTAAACAGAAGAAATGACGGCTTATTGGGTCAATTGGGTTTTTCAAGCCCAATTTGCTGTCAGTTTTATGATGGCCACCATAAAAAACCGTTTGAATAAAGGGTATTCGTGTTTTCCTGGGTTTTGCCAAATTTTTTTTTGCAACAATTGATTTTCGTGACGGTCAAAAAATATGAATAGAGAAAGCTTCGGGTGCTAATATGTTCCTTATTAGAAGAAATATGACGCAAAATTTTCTAACATAAATTTGTAGAAAGACCATCAAAATATACGTTCTTGTACAAAAATGGTACATCGTGCGTTTCGTCACCTTTTCCATGAAGAAGTGACTCCAAGAGTGTGAAAATAATTATCTAAAATGTTTCTTTGATGAGTCTATTTTTAATGCGCTGGATTTAGACAATGAGCCCACTTGATCCGTTTAAAAACTGCTTCAAGGAAACGTTTTATGGATTTTTTTATGGTTACGCGGAAAGGTCGCAATAAAGATAAACTGACTCATTTGCATGCGTTTAAGTCGTATCAGTTGTCATGAAACGGTTTGCTTTGCTGAAAGATCGGGACACCTAGAAATTTCCATCCGACACATCATTCAATAGAACCGACTTGATTTCTGTCAAATATTAGCGAAAAATTGACACCTAACGTCGATGCATCAAAAACATGATTCGTCAACAGATTTGTTGAGTTGAACTCAAAAGAATGTTTTTTGAATTTTTTAAATACCTCTTTTTGTGTAAAAGATAAAGATATGTGTTGAAATTACTTATCGGCCATTTTGTTTGCACATAGCTCGAAAACTAATGATTTTTGGGGAAAAAATATAAGAAAAAGATTTTTAAATGAACGTCATATCTATAGCTTACTGTGCAATAAAAATTGGGTAGGTATCCGTTGAAAAAATATTTACAAAACGCGTCGCGACGCCTGATCCACCAGAAACGTTATTTACCACTAGATTTGTAGAATAAGTTGAGCTCAACAGAACGTTTTTTAAATATTTTAAATTTTATAGTTTAGGAAATAATGGCCCTGCGGCCGGGAATTATGGAACACCCGGTACACTTTACAGGGTAGTTCCATATATTTTGACTACTACCTTTATTTTTAAAGATATGAAAAAAGTGTAAAAATAAAAAGTATAGAAAAGTGAAACAAAATGGCGTTAGAAAGTAGAGAAAAAGACGCAACTTGTGGAACATCCTGTACATTTTTTGCGTATTTTGAAAGATCTTTTTTCTCTGATTCCAAAAATACATATGTTTCATTTACTCTATCCGTTATGGAAGTATGCAAAATAGTACTGCATGGAACATACAGAGTTAAATTTTATTTAAAAATTCCGAGTTATAAACCGAAATTTTAAAATTCCGAGTTATAAGTCAAAATTTTGTTATAACTCGGAATTTTATTTTTAAAATTCCGAGTGATAAGTCGAAATTTAAAAATTCAGAGTTATAACTCGAAATTTTATTTAAAAATTCCGAGTTATAAGTCGAAATTTAAAAATTTCGAGTTATAAGTCAAAATTTTATCTCAAAATTCCGAGTTATAACTCGGAATTTTATTTTTAGAATTCCGAGTGATGTCGAAATTTCAAAATTCAGAGTTATAACTCGAAATTTTATTTAAAAATTCCGAGTTATAAGTTGAAATTTTAAAATTCCGAGTTGTAAGTCAGAATTTTATCTCAAAATTCCGAGTTATAACTCGAAATTTTATTTTTAGAATTCCGAGTGATAAGTCGAAATGTCAAAATTCAGAGTTATAACTCGAAATTTTATTTAAAAATTCCAAGTTATAAGTTGACATTTTAAAATTCCGAGTTATAAGTCAGAATTTTATCTCAAAATTGCGAGTTATAACTCGGAATTTTATTTTTAGAATTCCGAGTGATGTCGAAATTTCAAAATTCAGAGTTATAACTCGAAATTTTATTTAAAAATTCCGAGTTATAAGTTGAAATTTTAAAATTCCGAGTTGTAAGTCAGAATTTTATCTCAAAATTCCGAGTTATAACTCGAAATTTTATTTTTAGAATTCCGAGTGATAAGTCGAAATGTCAAAATTCAGAGTTATAACTCGAAATTTTATTTAAAAATTCCAAGTTATAAGTTGACATTTTAAAATTCCGAGTTATAAGTCAGAATTTTATCTCAAAATTGCGAGTTATAACTCGGAATTTTATTTTTAGAATTCCGAGTGATAAGTCGAAATGTCAAAATTCAGAGTTATAACCCGAAATTTTATTTAAAAATTCCGAGTTATAAGTTGAAATTTTAAAATTCCTAGTTATAAGTCAGAATTTTATCTCAACATTCCGAGTTATAACTCGAAATTTTATTTTTAGAATTCCGAGTGATAAGTCGAAATGTCAAAATTCAGAGTTATAACTCGAAATTTTATTTAAAAATTCCGAGTTATAAGTTGAAATTTTAAAATTCCGAGTTATAAGTCAGAATTTTATCTCAAAATTCCGAGTTATAACTCGAAATTTTATTTTTAGAATTCCAAGTGATAAGTCGAAATGTCAAAATTCAGAGTTATAACTCGAAATTTTATTTAAAAATTCCGAGTTATAAGTTGAAATTTTAAAATTCCGAGTTGTAAGTCAGAATTTTATCTCAAAATTCCGAGTTATAACTCGAAATTTTATTTTTAGAATTCCGAGTGATAAGTCGAAATTTCAAAATCAGAGTTATAACTCGAAATTTTATTTAAAAATTCCCAGTTATACGTCGAAATTTTAAAATTCCGAGTTATAACTGGGAATTTTATTTCCGTTATAAGTCCAAATTTTAAAATTCCGAGTTATAACTCGGAATTTTGTAGTAAAATTTCGATTTATAACTCGGAATTTTTAAATTTTATATCAGGTGTCCCTTCCAGAGCTTCGTAATGTTCAAATAATCTTATCAATAAAATAATTTGTTTTTGAATTGTTTTTGTTTTTATTCACTTATTTTATGAGTTACTTGATATTGCAAAGTAGGCCTTGGTTTCTGTGATGGAAATCTATCGATTTGCCACAAAATGCAGTTTTCCATTAGAAACAATCTAAAAAAAAAAGTTGATCAAAATCGCAATAGCCTCTTTACAGAGGTGTCAAATGGGTCACACTGTAGGTTGCTGTGAAAAAAAAATGACAAAATATTTCTGATAATTACTGACGGTTTACTTTTCGATATTCCTTTGTTTTACTTAGGTATTGCTTATCGCCAAAATATATTTTTCACATCAAAATCGACAACATTTTTTGTTTTTACACTTTTCTCATATTTCCGTAAATCAATTCAATCAATAATTGATGAATGACAAATAAAATTATGTTTTACCACATCTGAATAACCCATTTTAAAGTATAATTAGGATTTTGCATAAAAAACTGGTGGTAAACTGTCAGAAATATTTTGTTTTTTCATGGCAACCTATATTCCACGCGAACTGTTTTACACAAAGAGGCATACTATTTTGAAAACAAAACTCGAACAAATGCCAACATCATATGTATAGGTACTTTTAGAATCACCTAAAAATGATCTTTCAAAATATGCAAAAATATACAGGCTGTTCCATTTAAAGAGGCATAAAAGTTGTGTCGCTTTCTCCACTTTCCGATGCTATTTTGTTTTATATTTTTTCGTCAAAAAATATTCGACGCCAAAATCTTCAACTTTTGTCTCTACTACTTTTTCATATTTCTAAAGGCTATAGGTAGATGTCAAAACTACCCTGTACCTATTTATACATTTCTAATGAATTTCCCTTCAAAGCGTTTCAAACTGACCAAAACGCTAGGTGATCCGTGAAATTTTCGCAGCCACCTTCTTTCCCACTATTTCCATTGTTTCCGAGATATTGGCGAAGGCGCCCGGTATAAAACCAATCGATTCCTGCATTCGCCAAACCGAATGAAAACTTCTCAATTTTTCTTCGAATATTTTGCAAATAATAAAAAAGGAGCTTTCGACCTGGCTTTGAGCATCCCGAATGCTGTTTCCCTGTAGCCTAAACAGCCGGCGAGCGTGGCGGAACTCCAAACAGGTGAATCAGGAGGCCGCGAGTTCGGCTCAGACCAGACGGTCCGCGACTTGCGAATCGCTAACACGGTCACAGCAAGCGTCGGTTGCGTCCCTACGAACCGTCGGCCTCATGTGTTTTGTTTACGAACCGATAGGCTTTGATCTATATTGCGCTGAAAATTTCGCGGAAGGGCAATTCTCGGAAAACTGATGCAGTGCCAGATGAACGGAAAAAGTGATGCGAAAATGAAATTCCTCGCGAGACGCGAATAGGATTATGGGAGTTTTCATCTACGATGCATTGTGGACGCAGTAAATATTTGCAACGTTTTAAAAATGTTTACCCAAGTTTGCACATCAAGTAAATAGATTTCGTTGTCTCTGGCGAAACACCGCGTTCGTGTCGTGTTGATTTATTTTTACTTCACATGTGAGATAAGCCTGCATTGATAAGTCCTAATCTGTGTTGTTGCAATTTTTGCTGTTCGTTTGTTGTTGTTTTGACGGGTAATTTGTTCTTAACCAAAGGTTTGAAGTATTTTTCTTTGTGATATTTTGTGTATTGGTCTGTGATAAACGTGTGAACGAAAAATGATGAAGAAGGAAAAGCCGATGATGTCTGTTACCGCTATTATCCAGGGAGCGCAGGCCCAGCACTGGGGCCGGACCCTGGCGGGCTTTGGGGCCCCTCACGTCCCCCTAGGTAAAGAAACACCCACATGTATTAGTTGTTAATGTTAATTTTAACCATTATCTAATGCCTGCTCTTAGCGACGCACTTTCAAGTTGGGCTTTCTTGATATTTGTTTCGAGTAGTTTTCGACGTTTCCAACCATTATAAAAAAATATATAATATAAAAAAAATAAGGAAAAAACAAATGACAGCTTTTTGAAAGAATTTTTTGTACATTCAATAACAGATTTCCAGTCTTTATAACTCTGAAATAAATTGTGAATAAGAATTTCAAAATAGGTCCAGCAGTCCATTAATAAATGCATTATCGAAAAACTGAAAATGTAATTTTTGTGTAATATTTCTCTAGTTTAGGTACTTTTTTTTTGTTTCCGCAGCTTACTAGAAATTAAACTTAAAATCTTAAACGATCCGCTTTTCTTATATTTTGGGCGATATTCTTTTGTTTCTCGTACTTTCTAATAGTTCACGTTATTTTATTTTTGTTTTTTTTGTTGTCAAAAAAAATCAAATAATCATTTAATAGTGGATGAGTTATTTTATAATAATATAAAAATGAGCGTTTGTTCACAATTATTGATATAAGGGTTATTTTTTAAGATCTACAGGGTGTCTCGGAAGTATGGAGCAGTATAGCTTAGGTGCAGATAGTTTAGGTCAAAATAATATTAAAAGTGCCCGGAAATTTTCCCTCTTCAGAATTATTCGCCCAAAAATTAAATTTTGCGGATACGAGAGTATTGCCTACGGAATAACTCGGTTATTATGAAAGATAAACTTCTGGAATTTGCCACGTGGATAATAGGTCACTAAAACTAGAATCTGACATAAATTTGCATAAAATAGTGCTTTCGATCTAACCGGAAATTACACCAACTTTCTTACTTTAAATGAAACACCCTGTATATTTTTGCATTTTTAATTGGTAAATTACATTTTTGAAAATTCTTGGAAACAATTGAATTTTGTGTACGAATTTTAAATGGGAACATATTTTTTTGCAGCACGCCTATGTTTAAAATTCAACGCCCACTTTGTATAAGATTCAAAAAAATAATCCCACAGGGGCCTACGTGTGTTTTTCAGTTTTTTCACATTTTCGATGCCATTTATTAAACAAATGCTTGTTACATAACGCTGAATTCAAAATCTCATGACGAATAAGAAAATGAGAAATTTACTAGGTGTTCCATAAGAAAGTTGGTGTCATTTCCGGGTAGACCGGAAGTAGTATTTGACAAACGACAGGGATTCGTTATTGAAAAAAATTGAAATTGAAAATTGAAATGAAAAAATTGCAGTTAGGTATTTTTCGTATTATTATGACCCCTCCCGAAATATTTCCCAATACTCCCACAATACCCTTATATAAAATGTTTAAATAGCAATTTTCTTTCTACATCCTGTATATATTCGTTTTCTCTTTGTGGAAAAAATTACAGGCATGTTTACACTTTTTTGGAATATCTGCATCTATTTCGCCAGACATTTTGGGTCACCCTGTATGTAACATCAAGTTGGCCTTGATTTTGCATTTTCTTAACAGTTCACAAATATTTGTGCCTAATATTTATAATATTATTAAATTTAAACATTCGTACTGAAAGTAAACATCTAGTCTCGCATCAGGTAATTCTGTAGCGAATTTTAGAGTCATTAACGTTAATTAAGTATAATAATCTGAATATTAAATGTATACATATATACAGGGTGTCCCATAAGTAATGGTACACGGAGCAATGGCGGATTCCTTACGTAAAAATATTACGATTTAACCAAACTTACCTTAGTCCATAAGTTGATTTTAAGAGAGATACAGGGTGTGTCAAAGTAAAATTTTTGTTTTGTTTTTTTTTTTAATATATTTTTTTAAATTTAAATATTTTAACAAAATATGGTGATTGGGGGTTTTTGAGGCGAGGGATTCAAATTTATTCATAGTTTTGCTGTTATATGTAGAGGGCGCCACCTACTGTAATTTGCGTGTCGTTTATAGGTACGTCATAATGTTTTTGGGGATTTTTTAATTTTTTTTTAATAAGAATTCCTGTTTTCCCGTCTTTTTTACGTAAACAACCAATTTAAATTATAATTTAGGGATGTACAGGGTAAATCTCTTAAAATTGACCCCCCCTCCCCTTATCTCCTTTATCCTCTGCCGATTTCAATCATTCAAAGAAGAAGTGGGCACGATTTTTAATGAATTTTTATATTCTGAAAAGGGATATTAAAATTCTTGTAAAATATACAGGGTGGAATATAAAACAAGGTTTTTTTAAATTAGTAGGTTCTAGACGATAGCCAGCCCCTGCGGATGAATAGGTTCTAGACGATCCAGCCCCTGCGGGGCTGGGTATTGGATAAATAGGTTCTAAACGATCCAGCCCCTATAGGGCTGGTTCACGGTGAAAAATTTTGTGGCAGCTATCAAAGTGACGTTTTCCAAAAAAAAATTTGTGGCAGCTGTCAAAGTGACGTTTCTCGAAAAAAAAAATAATTGATTGCTGTCAAAGTGTCGTTTTCCTGAAATTTTTTTTTGTGACAGCTGATGTTTTCTCGAAAAAAATTTTTTGGCAGCTGTCAAAGTGACGTTTTTGTAAAAAAAATTGTGACAGCTGTCAAAGTGACGTTTTCCTAAAAGAAAAATTTTGTGGCAGCTGTCAAAGTGACGTTTCTCGAAGAAAAAAAATTGTGACAGCTGTCAAAGTGACGTTTTCTCGAAAAAATTTTTTTGGCAGCTGTCAAAGTGGTTTTCTTGAAAAAAAAATTTTTTGTGACAGCTGTCAAAGTGACATTTTCGTAAAATAAAAATTTTTGTGACAGCTATTAGTGACGTTTTCCTAAAAGAAAATTTTTTGTGGCAGCTGTCAGTGACGTTTTCTCGGAATTTTTTTTTGACAGCTGTCAAAGTGACGTTTTGTCGAAAACAAAATGTTGGCAGCTGTCAAAGTGACGTTTTCTTGAAAAAATTTGTTGTGACAGCTGTCAAAGTGACGTTTTCGTCAATCGAGATCGCTTTCGGGACGGCGAAGACGTCCGGATTCCGAAACTGCGGTCGGTTCCGTCCTGGGACCGATATTAAGGAAACGTCAAATTCGGACCATAACCTCAAACTTTTATCGCGACGCACTATAGATTTCGAAATAACCTAAAAGCGGCACTTTGACGTTGACGTAATTTTCAAGTATTGTCAAGATCCGGCGGCCATTGGTCTCGTATCTCTTTTTAATTTCACAAATTTTACAAATCCCTTCGACACGGTGCTACCAAACGGCTAATAACTTTCTTACGACTCGTATATTTTCATACCAAAAAAATGTCCTTAATTTTCTGAATCCAAAAATATACAATATTTGTTATATAATCTCTCCACCTATTCGTGAGATATTACTAAAAACTAATCACATCGTGGGTGGGTGCATATCTGGCATTGTTTATTTATGGACAGATGTCATCCAGTTTTTTGTGAGATAGTCGTTGACTCTGTTAGATATTAGCGTAAAAAAATACCTAGTAGAAAATATCAAGAGAGAGAAAGTATTCTAAATTGAATTTCCAACAACCATTTTTGCAAATTTTTAACTTTTTTTAATTTTTGTTTAATTTAATTTTTCTTGTCAACTCAAGTAGGCCTATATTATTGTGGGTTGCTTATAAATTATTTTCATTCTACTTTATATACCTGTACCCAACGTTTTACGTAAATATTTAATAGTAATAAAAAATTAACCTTGTAATAAGATTGTTATTTTGTATGTATATATATAAGATTAAAAATGCCTCATTTGTGAATATCATAATTAATATATTTTTCTTTGATTTAAGGCTATCCTTGTACAAATGGTAAGTATTTAATATTTAATTAAAAAGCTACAAGTTAGGAAACTCCAAACAAACATATTCGCTAGAGTTAAAAATTCAAATCTATTTAAATCAAAAGTTTATTTGCCAAGGTCCAATATTTGCGCGATATAATTGTTTATCCAAAAGTGCAATCATTAATCATATTTTTTACGTCAGTGCTGGGATGCAGAGATCGAAGAGTGTTTGGTACATCTTTCTACCTCCAAGAGCACCAAAACACCAGGGAGATAAGTTTATCAATAGCCACCAACTCAAATCTGATAACGTGCGTCGCATCGCACATTTTGTATCTTAGTAGAGTAAATTAAGTATGATTGTGTGATAGATAAAACACGTGCTAGGTGTTATTTTACCATTTCTACGCAAATCCACTTTTAACCAGTTAGGATGTACATAATAGAGCGAAGCAATTGTTTGTCAAAATCGCAAATACACCATAACATAACCATTAATATTTATTTATTTAACGCGCGATGCATAATAAGCAAATCTAAAATATGCTAATTTTATGGAGGTCTCACATCACATCGCAGATTCATGGCCCCCGGCATTTTATTAAGTTGAGGCCCCGTATAGGAAGTCAGCCTCCGCCAGGCCTGCATTTTTTGCGTATCTGTTTGCTCATACGATAAACGACGATAAACAGATATATGCACACATCAAGTGTTTTTATCTGTATCTTGACGAAGGCTATGCAAATATTTAGGAAGCACTTGCACCTGTCACAAGACGTACAGAACGTCCCAAATTCGAGTGGGGTTTCAATCGATTGTCTTTAATTTAGATTTGAGAACGTCGTGTAACTGACAGTCTTTCAGAGCTTCAGAAATCCCTTTATTAGGGAGGAAGTCCAACGCAGCTGCTACACCACAAAGATCGCAATTGGCATCAGTCAGGAACGACGATGATTCTTTGTTAAATTGCCAGGTAGATCGTGTGATATATTGGGGAGAGCATAGTTGTGTTGGACTTCCCTTAAAGGGATTTCTCTCTATTGAGGGAAGTCCAACACAGCTGCTTCACCACAAAGATCGCAGTTGATATCTGTCAGATATAGAAAATTCACTCAGAACTTCTTATAACTAACTGGCAATCTTTTGAGCCCTAAGGAATTTTGTTATTAGGGAATAAAAGGGATTTGTCCCTATTGGAGGAAGTCCAACACAGCTACTACACCACAAAGGTAGCAGTTGATATGTCAGATATAGCAAATTCACTCTGAGAACGTCGTATAACCGGCAATCTTTTAAGTCCTAAGAAACCTCTTTAATAGGGATGGAAGTCCAACGCAGCTGGTGCATCACAAAGACCGCAATTGATGTCAGTCTAGTAAATTTGGACAAAAAAGTCACTCTGAAATCGTGTAGCTGGTAATTTTAAGAAGCTTAATAAATCCCTTTAATAGGGATGAAGTCCAACGCAGCTGCTACACCACAAAGATCGCATTTGGCATCAGTCAGCAGGAACGTCGATGATTTTTTGTTAAATTGCAAGGCAGATTGTGATATATTGCTGGAGAGAACATAATTGTGTTGGACTTCCCTCAATAGGGACAAATCAAGGGATTTATCCCTATTGAGGGAAGTCCAACACAGCTACTGTATCACAAAGGTTGCAGTTCATATGTCAGATATAAAAAATTGACTCTGAGAACGTCGTATAACCGGTAATCTTTTGAGTCCTAAGATATCCCTTTAATAGGGAGGAAGTCCAACGCAGCTGCTACACCACAAAGGCCGCAATTGGCATCAGTCAGGAACGACGATGATTCTCTGTTAAATTGCAAGGTAGATCGTATGATATATCGCTAAAGAGAGCATAGTTGTGTTGGACTTCCATCAATAGGGAGAAATCCCTTTAATAAAAGGGATTTCTGCCTAATGGGGGAAGTCCAACACACCTATTACATTACAAAGATCGCAGTTGATATGTCAGATATAGAAAATTCACTCGTCTTATAACTAACTGGCAATCTTTTGAGTCCTAGAAAATTTTTTGAATAGAAAGGAAGTCCAACGCAGCTGATGCACCACAGAACTCGCAATTATTGATATCAGTCAATAATGTCTAGTAAATTTGGACAAAAAAAACACTCTGAGAATGCCGTGTAGCTGAGAATATTAAGAAACTTAATAAATCCCTATAATAGGGATGAAGTCCAACACATCTGCTACGCCACAAAGATCGCAGTTGATCAGTCAGTAGCGCCGACGAATTTTGCCGGTTGTCATTTTACAGAAATCCAGATTTCAATTATATTAATTCGTCAGCAATTATCATTAGCCTCGTCCTCATCCCGCAACATTCGATCACTCTCATTATTAAGTCCTCTCACGCCCCGATCGTATTCCTAAAAGAAATATTCATGAAGCCCACGACTGAAGCCACCAAAACAAGTGGAACATTAATATATCGAATAAACCACAAGATATGTGACTTTAAATATTTATGTTGTGCAGGCATTGTGATTCATATCGTATCGCAATAATTAAAACTAGCATACCGGCTGTTATTATTTCGGGGGCAATGAATCGATCGCTACAAATATAGCGTAGCAAATTAAGAGGTCATTTGGTGGAAGATTATTTGTATGTATGCTGGGCTAGTTGAAAATCGGGGTTAACAACCGCCACCCCCATTTCGAGCAAAAAGATTGGATTGAAATTTGCCTTTACCAAGGATGTCTGGATCAGCTCTGCTTGGATAAAACCCAATATTTGCTATTCATCAGATCAAGTACAAGGTTTTTAAAGCCTTGTAGGAAATCAGAAACCACATTTTCTGATCTCCTAAAGGCTCTGCTTTACGATTTCGTTTTATGCGCAGTAATTTTGTGTGTCATTAATATAGAGTATGAACATAAGAGGCCCCAAACGGGAACCTTAAGGCACCTCTCTTGAACTTGCGTTCACTTATTCGTTCAACGTATTGCTATGTGGCTATTTTTGGAGGCATCCTCGGTCCAAAATTATGCGTGCGCCAGATAGTCGGTGAATTTGATTGATGGCGTGTAAAAATCAAATAGATAGATTAGTGTTTCCGACCCCCCCAAGGTCTCGGTGACCGTGTGTTTTTTGCATGCGGAACCAATGGAACGTGATGAAAAGAATGGCTTCTATTTTCAAGCAACCTTGAAAGTAGAGAATGCCTGTACCGTGGCGAAAAATTATTGGATTATAATTATCACCGGTGACAAAAATTCATAATGCATGGTAATCATTTGTATTGAGATGCGCATTTTTTCCGCCTACCAGTTCCAAGAACCCTAGCTGGATTTTACGATGCCGCATAAATAGCTAAGTGCATCTGGTTTATAGTGGCAATCTAGCAAATGCAATTTCGTCGTACACAAAATTGTTTATTACCAACGCAAGTACGGAACTATATCTGAAACGATAATTGCCGGGTTTACTTTGAGAACATCGACGCGTATAACTTGCAAGCGAATTTATCCTTGCTCACTCACCTGTCACTTACACCCAGTGTGGTGCTCGCGGATGGTAAGGTATGCGTCTGTGCTTGTAGAAGCATTTAAAACTAAAAACGCTGGGGTGCCACGAGGACCCGTCTGCGGCCCGCTCTGTTACCGCCCTTGTATTAACGACTTAATTGCGGAAACGTCGGAAAATTAATTAGAGCTTTCTTTTAAAAAGGACTTGCCTAGAGCCCACACGTTGTTACAAATGCTATATATGGCTGCTGGCCCATAAAACATCATATTCTTCGAAAGTTGGTATAAGCAGCCTCAGTGGAGGGACGGACAAATTAACATTTATTTGTAATTTGCTTTGGACTTAGATGCGATAAAAGTTATAGACGGGGTTCGGACTCCACAATGAACTGTAAGGCCTCGTCTTTCTTTCCTAACACAAAATTGTAATTTTCAAGGATTTCGGCGCTGTTCCGCATAAATTGTGACTTTTTGATATAATCCACTTATTTCCAAGTCAAGGTGTTTTGTTTTTCGATCTATTAATAAACGTGTGAATTATTTCTCGTTCCTTTCGACGCCTATGATTAAAACATTTCTCTCTCTGCCACGACAGGCGATTGAAGGACTTCCTTATTGGGCATAATTGCGGTCGTAATTGTTGTGATATTCTGAGGTGTTGAAAGGAAAATACCTTGGCCGTGAATTTAGTTGTTTAAAACTATCTGTACCAACTCCGATGGTTTCGAGGATGTGGACCCGTTCAAGGATCTCTGCTGACACGCTTCATCACGTGATAAAAAACAATAGATTTCAAAATTTATCGATTGAGAAAATTGTTGCGACCACAACAGAGTAAAATCAGTACAAAAATTGAAATGGACCATAGCAAATCTTCCTGAAACTTTCTAAAACCTTATAAATCAAATGGGTACTTGTAGTGATTAATGAATACTATTTTAATTAGTACCACCTTGATATTGACATTAAGCCTAGTTCAATAGTTAAATGGATAAAAAGCTAGTTCTTGAATACCATTATAAAAGCACTTGACACTTTCTATACGCATTTCCTAATGACCTAAGTCTATTTCACAATATGAATGAATCATTGCATATTCTGATTTTACTATTTGTGTAAGTCTTAAATTGAGCTCTGACGCTCTGACGTCTTTAGAATCCATATTAATTTAGTGAAAGGAGCTGCCTGATATCCAAAATTTTGGCACTTCTTTTAGTCATTCTTAGCCTTCTTCTTCCATTCTTAGTTTTGGTATCTATTTTTCCTTGATCTTGTCCTGCAACGAAAAAACCTATCTTGATTTCGCCAGCAGTTGTATCCTTCTATTCTCTTGGCAATATTTGATGTTAATTGGAGGAAAACTGGAACGCAGATCCTTCTCTACATTGCTTGGCAGATGTTTTAGTTCTAAGGTTTTTCTGAAGCTGATGATTTGTGGAAGAGTTTTTGGGTTCTCTTCTACGTTGATTGTCTTGAATTCTTGACGTTTCAACCATCTTCGGGTCTTCTCTTCATCTCAAGAGAGGACCACGACAAGATGGTAGAAACGTTAAGAATTCAAAACGTCGACAGATTTCAGCAGTCAAATTCTTGTGTTGGTTGAACCTCCAAGGAGCATTTTTCATCACACCACCAACATCGTCAGTCCGCTTGCTTGATCTTCCAGAAGGCTTTTTCCTCTCAGTAATGCTTGTTTCTGAAAAATTTGGCACCATTCTAAAGGCGACTTCCATAATGGTTTTACAATGGTTTAAACAAATCTTCTCGGTGCGAAAACGTCCACATTGAAAATGTGTTTTAATCCAAGGAGAGCATCAAAAAATCAATCCTCAGTCGACTGAAACCTTGACACTTCGCTACTTCTGTCTGCTCTGTTTATCGATCTGTGATTCGACGAGCAAAATTTTTGTCTCGCGTCATGTGTCGCATTAAAACTGTGTAAATAATCCAATTAATAAAGATTGAAGACTTTGAAGTCCCACGCTGGCGAAGCTCTAAATTTATTGGTTTAATTACACGGTGGGGCATCCCGCCTAAAAACTAAACCATTTATTTATAGAACCGTTCCGACGCCACTCCGCTCTGTAATTGATTACGATTTTTATTGCACAGAAAAAAAAACTTATTATTGTTGTAAACGTTGATTATCGTGTCATTATGATTTATGATAAATGGTTTATCTTCGGTTCAATTCAAAGTTACACACTGACCTTCGGTATTCTTCTGTGTAAATGTTAATTTTAATTGTGGTCTGTTTGCCGCTTTATAATAATAGATGTTTGCTATATAGCGTGTTGTTGAACACAGAAACCTTGAATAAAAGTCGTCTACAGGTCAAATCTGTATAAAAATAAACAAATCCAGAGTTGAATGGGGCAAAGTTAATGGCTGTTTTTACCTGATTTCGCTGCCTGATACGTTTGTGTTCGATATACCATTAAGATAAAAAGAAGTAATATGGATATTTTTCGTTAGTTTCTGTAGTTGTTCGAACACTACTTTGAGTGGGTGGTGGTGGAGAAGAGAGGAAACACCAAGTCCAAGTGAGAAAAATCGTAAATCTGATAATAGCAACGAAATATTCCTCAGAGTTCTGTTTCTCGAACCATTTGAAATGGAGTCTATCCAGAGGGTTTTCAAGCAAATTCAATCATATGGTGATAATTTCTTTGCAGAAACTTCGTATGATTTTTTTTGCCCACCAATTATGGTGTTCCACAAGGATCTGTTTTGCCTATTCCATTTTGATGATTTGCTCTTTGCAACTTGAATCCTGAAGGTCCAGGTAGTTGCTTCTGCTGGTATTTTGGCAGAAACCAATTAGCTAAATCAAAATTATTTCAAATGAATCGTAGGTAGCCACTGGAGTTCATTTGAGGAAAAATTTTTTTAACAACGCCTCGTATAAATTATGACGTGTTTGTTCCTTATCATTATAAGCTTTTGCAACTTAAATTATGCCTTCTGGAATTTTGTAAATAGGCCAAAAAAATGAGCGTTGCAAACTTAATTATTTTCTTCACCATTATTATTAATTTTTCCTGTGGATATCAAGCGCGTTGAAAACAAAATAGCTCGGATGCAAGATGCAAAACACGAAACAGCTGCCCGTATTTTTATGTGCTGCGAGTCCTTTTCGTGACCCACATAGTGGTCAGCTTTTTTCAAATAAAAATAAAACGGGAACGAATAACAGATTGTATTGCAAAAAGCAGCTGGAAGATCTTTAAATTAGTATTGTGCGCAAGCTGTTCCAATCCAGCACGTAGAAATATTCAAATTTTTGCAATAAATATTGTTATTCAAACAACAACTGGACACCAATAAATTAACTAAATGCGTTTGCTTTGTTCGGCGCACCTTCCCACTTTGTTAAAAATCTTTGTCATAAAAAAGCAGGGAAATATGTTCAATCAATCATAGTACGCTTATGCAACTGTCTCTATTTTTAACCTAAAAAACTATTATTATACACTGTTTGCTGTAGCATTAAACACAGAAATACTTTGGGGACTTGGCTTAGTTACCTCTTCCTGAAAATAAAATGAAATTAGACGAATATCAACTGCACTTCCTCCATTTGTTCCCGAATAGTTCTCTGTCCAATTCGGGTCTAACGCTTCTTCTTCTCCTTCACCTTTTTTATTTCCTTCGTCTTGTGCATCTTCGTCCCGTTCTGCTTCTACTATTTCTTCTTCCTCCTTCTCCTCCTTATCTTCTTCGTCTTCTTATTCTTCTTTTTTTCTTCTTTTTCTTTTCTTTTTCTTCTTCTTTTCTTTTCTTCTACTTCTTCGTTTTCTTCTTCTTTTCTTCTTTTTCATCTCCTTTTTCTTCTTCTTTTCTTCTACATCTTCTTCGTCTTCCTTTTTCTTCTTTTTTTCTTCCTTTTTTCGTCTTTTTCTTCTTCGTCTTTTTCTTCTTCTTTTTCTTATTCTTCTTCTTCTTCGTCTTTTTCTTCTTGTTCTTCTTATTATTATTCTTCTTTTTCTTCTTTTTCTTCTTCTTCTTCTTCTTTTTCTTCTTCTTCTTCTTCGTCTTCTTCTTCTTTTTTCTTTTTCGTCCTTTTCTTCTTTTCTTCTACTTCTTCTTCCACTCCGGTGACCTCCGGTTCAAAGTAATTTTTGTCAGCATGTCTGCCGTTTTATGTGCTTCTACGCGGCAAAAACAAAGGCCATAAAACTGCCCATCGGCGCATCGATGCATTTACGGAGCCTTTATACATCACTGTCGTCATCGGTTTCGCATTTTATCCTCTTCTTTGCGAATGGGAACGTTTAGTTTGATATTTATGTGCAAGAGTCGAGAAATAGAAGTCGGCCAGGATAATTTGCGATTTGCGTATGTTAATCTAAATGGGTCTTAAAGACAATGCGAGCCGGTGGCACTTGGCCAAAGCATGTCAAAATAAACTTTTCGTAAATGATCAGAAAATATTTACGTGATTTAATGCATATTTCGGGGGAGATTGAGTTACGGTTTCCATTAAAACATCAGAAGGAAATGTCGAGCACGAGCAGAGTAAGATTTGCAGTTCGTTTTGTAAAAGTAAGTAATTTTGACGGTAATTGGATTGTAAAAAAAGTGAACAAAGTTGAACGCATTCTCAAAAATCAAACAAAATGCGTCATCCATTATTTGGTGTACAATTTTCATAAAAATGTTTGTATTACCTAAAAGTTTTCTAGGTAATACCATAGAAATTAATCGTACGGTTTTTAGGGGCGTTGCACAAGAATTTGATGTCAAAAATGACTTGACAGTTGACAGCTGTCATAATGTTAATTTGACATTTGACATTTTTGCGATCTTATCCCAAAATATGAATTAGAATGCTAAGGAAATAAGATATACAAAACTTCAAAGGTAAAAAACTGGATTAACTCGTTCCTATAAGAGGATCAATTGTTTAATGTATTTTAAATTGAATTTTTGCGTTTCTGGAAAAGTTGTGGCAAAACTTTTGTATTTATTTATTTATTTTAAATACACTGCCCTACAGGTATTACCTAGAAGTTTTCTAGGTAATACCATAGAAATTAATCGCCTGGTTCTTGGGGTCGCTGCACAAGAATTTGATGTCAACAATGACTTTTGACAGTTGACAGCTGTCATTATAATTATCAATTTCATAAAAATAAGCAATTTAGACGGAATTTTTTCATTTTAATGGATTTTCTCATCACTAAACACGAATTTGAAATAGAAAAATATTTTTGACAATTGACAGCTATCACTAAGACTGTCAATTGGATTAATTTAATAATTTTCAATCAATCTATTTCTAAATTGTTCGCAATATCTTCACAAGAATGTCAAAATGACTTTTGACAGTTGACAGCTGTCATTATAATTGTCAATTTCATAAAAATAAGCAATTTAGACGGAATTTTTTCATTTTAATGGATTTCCTCATAACTAAACACGAATTTGAAATAGAAAAATATATTTGATAATTGACAGCTATCACTAGGACTGTCAATTGGATTAATTTAAGATTTTTCAATCAATCTATTTCTAAATTGTTCGCAATATCTTCACAAGAATGTCAAAAATGACTTTTGACAGTTGACAGCTGTCATTATAATTGTCAATTTCATAAAATTAAGCAATTTAGACGGAATTTTTTCATTTTAATGAATTTTCTCCTAACTAAACACGAATTTGAAATAGAAAAATATTTTTGACAATTGGCAGCTATCACTAGGACTGTCAATTGGATTAATTTAAGATTTTTCAATCAATCTATTTCTAAATTGTTCGCAATATCTTCACAAGAATGTCAAAAATGACTTTTGACAGTTGACAGCTGTCATTATAATTGTCAATTTCATAAAAATAAGCAATTTAGACGGAACTTTTTCATTTTAATGCATTTTCTCATAACTAAACACGAATTTGAAATAGAAAAATAGTTTTGACAATTGGCAGCTATCACTAAGACTGTCAATTGGATTAATTTAAGATTTTTCAATCAATCCATTTCTAAATTGTTCGCAATATCTTCACAAGAATGTCAAAAATGACTTTTGACAGTTGACAGCTGTCATTATAATTGTCAATTTCATAAAAATAAGCAATTTAGACGGAACTTTTTCATTTTAATGCATTTTCTCATAACTAAACACGAATTTGAAATAGAAAAATAGTTTTGACAATTGGCAGCTATCACTAAGACTGTCAATTGGATTAATTTAAGATTTTTCAATCAATCCATTTCTAAATTGTTCGCAATATCTTCACAAGAATGTCAAAAATGACTTTTGACAGTTGACAGTTGTCATTATAATTGTTAATTTTAGGTAGAATCTGATTTATTGACGACGTTGAAACCATATATGATGAGGAGATAACAGTTGATGATAAATTGCACTTTTGAATAAATATTTCGTCTAAATTATTATTTTCATAAAATTGACAGCTACAATGGCAGCTGTCAACTGTCAGATAGTAAATTTTGACATCAAGTTCTCATTAATAGGTGATAAAAAAGAACATTGTTTAAACAATAAGGAAGTAGCAATTAAAGTGTGTTTCTGTGCAAAACACCATGTGTCCAACCAAGACATTCCCATCGACATGTTTATCATAGCTGAAAGAACCTACCGTGCGTTTGAACTACTCGTATGTTCACGGAGAAAATGCTACTGGCGTCCTTCGATCTCTAAAGAGAACGTTGATCATCTAGGATAAAGGTGAATATCCGTGGAGAAACAGATTCGTTTGGTGGTAAACAAAATCTTTAGGAATCCCATGTCAGCGCCCAACATGTTATGTTTGCAGGTTGTTCGTCGTTTCCTACACATTCTACAAGAGAAGTAAACAATTTGGGTTTTTTTAAATTCTGTTGACCCCGCGTTTAAAAGAGAATTAAAAACAGGCAATGTCACAGTAAACTGGTTTAATAAAATAATCACCAAGTGAAATAATGAGTCGGTACCATTAGAACCTAAAACCAGCCTCCGAAATTATTCTCAACGATGCGTTAAGGAACGAGTCGGCCATGAAATAGTCAACGTTGTTGTCGGACTGGCGTTTCACCTTTATTATAAATATAAGGAAGTTGCATTTTGTTTCAAAGGTTACAATAATGTAAGTTTTCATGTTTAAGGTTTAATGACATTCTTATTTAATCAAGTTCGTGGACTCGCTTCACCTTCGAATCGAAAGCAATATTGATTATTAAATAGAACTTTTTATTGCCGATACAGCGAGATTAATAAATCGTATTAATTGAATTGTTTTTTATCGGTTCATTGAGGGATCAGACGAAACAAAACGACCGTTTAATCAAGTACCGAAACAATAAGTGGCACTACAAAAATTTTCGGAAAGGTGACAAAATGCTTAGGAATCTCAAGAAATGTAATTTTTTAGGTTAGTTGTGACGTCACGTGGCGACAGAAAATATAAAACGTCCTTTGCTTCGAATATTCCGCGTTTAGGCGACTTTGATTTGGGTCACTGGCCTACGTCATGCTCGGCTCGTCTCTTGGCGCATTAGGCAACCTCTATAGTTTAGTTTAAGAACTTCAAATTTTTATTTTATTTTATCCGATACGGTTTCTGTGCTATGGCAACCGACTTCAGTTTTTCAAAACATACCACATACAGTGTGTCACTTGCGACTGTGACACCCCTGGTCTTATTAAGATCTACTTAGGACCACTAAGTTATTTACCCACTTTAAATGCAAAATATAAAATAAAAAAAAAGTTAATAATGAAAGTTACTCGGGAATCATCCAAAAAATTTGCAGGCATTTTTTTTAGAAATAATATATTTTAGAATTTTTTTAACAAACCATTAAAGATAATAAAAATTGTTAATTTTTTTATTTTCTAAATAATGAAAATTTTCGACAAAAATCTATTTTAACAATGGAACAAATTATTTTTAAATTTACTATTTATGTTAATAGTCAATTTGTCTTTGGAAGTGAAATAAAAATATTTAACGTAACTTACAGTATTTTTTTCCAAGGATTTCGAAAATATCACCAATAAAACAATTGAAAGTCAAATAAAAGTGAGAAAAAACAAAGCAAAGTTTTTTAAAATGGAAAGCCCTGTATATTTTTACAATTTTGAGAGAAGGTTTAAATTCTCTTTTCAAAAATATAACTTAAATATTTATTTATATTTAGTAAAATACTCATAATAATTAAAATAATAATAATAATAATCAGCATTTTACTAAATATGAAGGTAAATTATGAGGCGCCGTTTAAGACATTATTAGTATTACAAATATATATAATAATTATTGAAATATATATATTTTTTCATTAAATATATTTATTTTGTTAAAATATTTATAAGTTTTATAAATATATATATATATATATATATCTTTGTAAAAATATATATATATATATTTACAAAGATATATATACTTATAAAACTTATAAATATTTTAACAAAATAAATATATTTAATGAAAAAATATATATATTTTAATAATTATTATATATACATATTTGTAATACTAATAATGTCTTAAACGGCGCCTCATAGTAAGTAAATAGTAAATATATGTTGTTACATTTTTGTAAAGAGAATTTAAACCTTTTTACAAAATTGTAAAAAATATACATGGAATACCATTTAAAAAAAAACATGGTTATATTTTTTCTCACTTTTATTTGACTTTCAATTGTTTTTTTTTGTTGAAATTTTCGAAATCCTTGTAAAAAATACTGTAAGTTACGTTAAATATTTTTATTTTATTTCCAAAGACAAACCAAAAAATTGGGGTGAAAACGCTATAGGAATCACCCTGTACATTACTAGGTACTTAATAAATTTTAAACATCTGAATAAACAACTTAGTCGCCAGCAAAATAGGAAAATTCTTAGAAACGTAAAATTGCCTTGCCCCCCCCCCCCTTCTTACGTCCGTGCCTGATTGCTCCATAATATTGACAAGGAAAAAATACGAGATATGGGTTATTGACAGTAAATTGGCAATGAAATGTTGACTCACTTTATCCTAGCCAGAGGAAACGAATATTTTTTTATCAGTCAATATTCCGCAACATTTTGTCAGTGAGAATTGGTTCGTATGAAATATTAAGGGCCGTGGGCATGTTGGAAAATGGTAACCGCTTAAGTAGGCTATGGGTTTTAAAACAATCGATATTAGGCGAGATATCCGTGCCGGTCCTGGTAAAATGGACAACCTGTATATACTCACTGTTTTTATTAATATAAAATGTGTCAAGAACGTAAAAATGACGCAAGCTCTTTTGTTCCATTTGCACGAACTGATAAGTCCCATATTTCACACGAATATCAATGACTTATTACGAAAAATCTTAGAATTCATATAATGCGGGTTGTTTGCGAAATATCGTGCATTATTATGAGTATTAAAAATGAAAACAAAAACCTATCCTATATATTTTTCGATTGAGCGTTTTGATTTATTTATAGAATAATTTAAATACCTGTACAAATTAATGAATGCTTAAAAGACGAGAAACAACACAAACCATTACAATAAGTACACATTTGTTCCACTAGGCCAACGATCCGTATAAATTTGTTTTGCATGTGTTTTTGGAAAATCCCATCTAGATCCTGATACAGTGTTGCAGTGCAATGAACCGGTAGTTCTTTTTTTCAGTGCCTCAAAAAATTTAACAATCATCTGTTACTTTATTATTAGCATTATTGTTAGCCCATGGGCGCCAAATATCTTAGGACGGCCCTGGACTGCTTGTGTAAAACCTAAATAAATTACGTAACAAGCAAAGAAAGTATATAGTATATAAAATAATTCGTAAACATATAATGTAAGAGTGATTAAGTGATGAAAAATTAAAAAAAAAATTTCAGCATCAATTTTCAGAATATTTTTTGTTTAAATTTGCAACTTGTGTTGTTCCAGGGCTCAGCTTAGACCAAAACTTGTCCATGGGGCCGCTGGGGCCGCAATCTCCGCTGGAAATGAAGCCGGACGCCACCACGCTGGGCCAGTTCAGTCCGCAAGGCCCAAACAGCCCCGGATCGTTTTCCACTATGGGCCACGCCAATCTGCTGAGCCCTTCTGGCGGTCAGAAAGGTGCCAACTCAGCATACCCCCCGAACCATCCCCTAAGCGGGTCGAAGCATCTGTGCTCCATATGTGGGGACAGGGCCAGCGGGAAGCATTATGGCGTTTATAGGTAAGTTGGTTTTTTCATGATTCAGTCTTGATGTACAAGACAAGAGGTAACCAAAAAGCATCTTATCTTGAGGATGATCGATGGGATAATCTTCACAATCCTATAACGATTGGGTTTTCAGAACTGTTAAAGTCAAAGATTTTGGAGTGCCAAAAATTTCATGATTTTAAACCAAATCGGTAAGGACTCCAACCAAGTCATATTATGAAGGATTATCTTCAGTAAGGGTTCAGTTAGAAACAGCCAACACTAAGTTAGGAACTCTTTGAATCAGCATTTTCCAAACAAATGGATTACAATTATTGGATCATTAAATATTTACGTCTGGGGAGTATGGAGTATCTTCTTTGGATTCTGGAACTGAGTTTTCGGATTCTCTTCCACGATCATCTCGTCGTGGTCTCTAGTGATAGTCAGCAAAAAGTAGGCCTTGAGCTTCTCATAGTTTGACCATTGCTGATTATCCATCGTTCCATGAGTCTCCATCCTCTTTGTAGGCTTGGTCTTGTAGCGCGAAAAGAGTTGTAATGCTTATTTTTTCTACTATAGCATTTTTGGTCCTCATCTGGACGGAAAAGATTATTATTATTATTATCTATGAAGATTCTATATATTAAACCAAGTCCCACACCAAATTCCTGCTTACATTTAAATCTGGTTTCATCGTAGATAGCGAAGATTAAATATGTTTTGGTACATAAATCATCCATGCTCAGATCATTGATTGCTTCCTGCGTAAATTCTTCGCCTGTTTAAAATGAAACGTAATAGTAATAAATATTTATAGCCTGGTAGTGACCACACCGCGTTAACCATGGATTATGTAAATGGTAATCGGGATTGATCCGCACAAGGTCACTCGCTGGTCACTGGAAACACGTGCGAATAGTTAGAATAGAATTACCGGTAATTATCGTTGGCAGAAAGTACTCGTCACGTTTGAACGTTAATAGATTTGTTTTTGCAGGTGCCGCACACGTAATGGTTGCGTCCACTGCGTTTTTCCCTAAGAAAAATAGATTATGCGAAAAATTTTGAAGCTCAACTAAATACCGGGCACTCTCTTAATTAATTTGAAAATAATCCCAAAAATTAGGGATTTTGTAATTGCAATGTTATGTATTTTGGGGTGATCCGAGATATGACCTTGTAGCGCCATAGTGCAAAGAAGGCAGCATGCGGAGCAGATCACAATTCGTAATTTTTCATGGCTAGAGGTTGGAACAGCCACAGGATTCACGGAGCGTGGGCAGGCCAACATTCATTTGTCGTAATGAGCGACTGTTTATAACAATACCAAGGCCGCTGTGATGCAACACTCGTGCACGAGGCCATGGTCACGGTGTACTCCTTTTTGTCATTGTCAGGGCGATAGTTTGAAAAAAAATTATCCGACACATATTTCTCACTCCGTGACGTAATGGTCGCAATGAGCCGAGTCGATGTGTGGTCACGTTACTCAGATTTATGGAATTTGCGTATCTAGCGCTCGTTCTATTTATATCTACACTGCCCCGCAAAATTAACGCACCGCCAGAAATTTTGTATAAATTGGATGAATGCATTTTTTGCTAAATCTTTTGACACATCGAGAGGTAGCAGCCTAATATACCGGGTGGCCGTGAATGACTCAGTTATTATGAAAGATAGACTTCTGAAATTATTTTATGAAAGATAGACTTCTGAACTGTGCGCAAAATATTGCTTCCGGTCTAACCGGAAGTGACCACCAACTTTCTTATTTTCAACGAAACACCCTGTATATTTTTGCATTTTCTTCGTCGTCACGGAATTTTGATTTCAGCGATATGTCACAAGTTGGCATTTGTTTAGAGAATGGCGGCGAAAATGTGCAAAAACTGAAAAACTCACGTAGGCCCATCTCTGGTTTTATTTTTGAATCTTATGCAAAGTAGGCGTTGGAATTGATACACACATATTTTTTTGCACCGTAAGTAAAAGCGTTGGGGGTTGTATAATTATTTATATGGTGTGTTTTATGTTATTTATTTTAAAACTCATCGGACCTGGCAATTTAATCTTGTGTTCGATTTGAGGCTTACTTTATATCAGCCATTTTAAAATTCAAATTTAAATGAGAATGTTCAGCGAAATAACTCGACTCAAAGCAACATAAAAAAACCTAATTAACAGCTTCATTAAAAGTTACAAAAGTTTGCAAACATTGTTAATTACAGGCAATTTTGTACCAAATAAAAAACCGGTTATTTACTCTGTCTAGGTACTGTGTGTTCATTATTTATTATGTAATATATGTCAAACCGGTATAATATGGAAATATAAAAATACACCAATCTGGTTGTATATTTAGAAAATATCCCACAAGTGAAAATTTAAATTAAGGAACTTGACTTACTGAACTATTTCTGGTACAGTTCCAATTGAACGTTTCTCCTTTGATCTTGAGAGAAATGGCACTGACTAATAAAAACTTCCATGGGCGTAGATAGGGGGCCATTCTACCGCCTGCATATTCTAGTGGCGCGAAACCCCCGGGTTCATAAATCGTGAGGAAAACTATAAATAACAATAAAAATTGTTAATCTTTTTGCTAAATAATAAAAAAGAGAATAATACAAAATTAAACGTTGTTGACCATTACCTACATTCATTGTCATCGACGATTTCTGTTTCCTCTTGAATTTCCTCGGCAGTTGCTTCTTGGAAAGAATCATTTTCACTTTCTTGTTGTAATAATGACACATAAATGAGAAGCTTGGGCCTTGGAGTGCCTCAAAAAGTAGGGATCAGAGCATGTAAACTACCTACTTATTCGTCTTCTTCTTCGTCCTCTTCTTCTTCGTCTTCTTCTTCTTCTTCTATTCATAGCCAGTCCATGCCATAAGGATCAGATTCTTTCTTTTTCTGGACGCCTACCGATAAAAATCATTATTTATTTTATTGGAAAAAGGATAACAATATAAAAACCAAACCGTACACAATCCAGTTGTCATTTCAACAACTTTTGCCTTTTGTCGCCTTTTTCAACAATTTTCGCTGCGACAATGCGCGTTCTTTTGGCAAACCGAAGCGGTGACCGCTGGTTTTAAGTAGGCGCGTCGGTTTTTCGCAAAGGCAACGCGAAAGGACGTAGCGAGGTCGTTTATTAATGACCGTTCAATTACAGTGATTACAAACTAATTGTCCCCTTGACTTATACGGCACACAGTTCATTGTCAATGGCGGGAGGAGCTGCGAGATTTGGTATTTGCCTTGTTTATATATCGGCGTGCATATGTGCATAATTAAAATAATTATTCTTAATTATGTAACTAATTGCAAATTATCTTTTGTATTGTAACGGTGTAATTTTTTTAAACGGTGACAGCCTGCTTAGAAAACTGATTTTTGTCATATTTTACATTAGAAGTATTTTTTTTGACATTGCATTGAAAAATTCAATATGGCGTCCACAAGAAAAACCCAAAACCCCTTATCTTATCTTATCTTTTGAGATATTTGCAAAAAAAAAAACAAAATTTTTAGTTTTAATTTTTGTTTTTCCTAGCTTGTTAGAAGAGATATAAAAAAACTGAAAGAACTTCTTGATTGCGACTTTTCCAGCTCGTTAAGTCTTTAAGTGATTAAATCCGTTCATTACGGTCCTGTTCTTTTTACTTAATTTAAGTTTTAGAACTGCATATATTATTCAAATCAACGAGTGTCATATATCGTTGAAATCAGGATGAAAAATACTAATGAATTTAGGAAAAACAATGTCAGGTCCGTATTTAAAAAAACAAAGTTGAGGGTGGCCCCGGTCTGGCGAAATACGGACCTGACATTGTTTTTCCTAAATTCATTAGTATTTTTCTTCCTGGTTCCAACGATATATGACACTCGTTGATTTGAACAATATTTTCAGTTCTAAACCTTAAATTAGGTAAAAAAACAGGGCCGTAATGAATAGATTTAACAAGACTGCGGTGTTGCAAAGCAAATAAGTGTGTGTGTAAGTATATCAACGTCAAAATGTCACTGCAGTAATTATTATTCGAGTCATTCGTTGCATGCACGCTGAAATCTCGCACATGCAATAGTGTGAATGAATTAATGAGGCGGGCATATTTAAGTGGCAACGTCTTTAATAGATTATTCGAGGCAAAACAATGTAATAATTCATATGTATTACTAGAGCGGTAGCCTACTATGTTGCAATGTGGCAGATATTTATACCTATTGGTCTATTTATTGTTCATGTGTAGGCTCTAATGAGTAAGCATAGTTGACTTGAACGATTTGCTAATTAACAAATCGATACGAAAGGGTGGATGGATAAATGAGGATCTTGAATGTACAAGGTGTCAGAAAACCATATAATTTTAACCGTCACAAAAAGTTGTTATTTTTTAAAACTTAGGGAACAATTATTTAATTATGCCTCAATCGTCAATTAATTCGACACAATTGATTATTTTTGTTTTATTTCTAGTTGCGAAGGTTGCAAAGGATTTTTCAAAAGGACTGTAAGGAAGGATTTGTCGTACGCTTGCAGGGAAGAAAAAAATTGCATAATTGACAAACGACAAAGAAACAGGTACGGTTAAACTTTTTAGTACATAAGTTAAAAACAAGGAACCCACTTTCACATTTGAGGTAATTTTATGACACCCTGTAACTTACTTTCAGGTGTCAGTACTGTCGTTATCAAAAATGTCTGGCTATGGGTATGAAGAGGGAGGCGGTACAAGAAGAAAGGCAAAGGACAAAAGACAGAGACACGTCTGAAGTGGAATCTACATCGAACATGCAAACCGAAATGCCTATCGAAAGGTTATTGGAAGCCGAGAAAAGAGTCGAATGCAATGATCCGCCAGTACCGTTGGAGGTAACGATATAAATCAAACTTTTAATAATGTTTTGTCTTAAGACAGAATGAGATTGTAAGCTAGAATTAATGTTGTACAGATTCATCCTTTCAGGGAAAGGAAACCTAGTTACGGAATTCTTCCCCCCACCCTAAAGATTTAGTAAATTAAAAGTTTTTTGGACGCTGAAATAAAATTTTACGTAGTGAATTTTGATGTTGAACTTTCCACTCAAAGAGAGGCTAATATTTAACTTCAAGTGACTTGACTAATCTTTGTTGATCAAAAACAGAAGGAAGAATTTTATTGCTTACTTTATGTCCGTATAGAAATAATCATTATTTTGATTTGGGTGATTAACTCATTCAATCACGCAAATTACATTCTATCTAAACCGGTACTATGTAATGTGCTCGTTTTACAAATGCAGAAGCGGGGCTTAAATTTAGAAGTCATAAAAGTGATTGAAAATAATCAGAAGGCAAGGTCACTGGTGCATTGACGTTTAAGAACACAAACATTGTACATGGTGATGGAAAATGCTGTTTATTGTCAGATATTTCGATCTATTGGCAGTACGCGTGCTTGCGTATTTAAAAACAACTAAAAATAAATCTAATATCCGGGTATTAAAACGATTTTGAAACTGTGCATAACTTACCTAATCTAATGTATAGTTTATTTTAAATTAATTTTTTTGTATTCTATAGATATATTTTAATTTTAATTTTCGTATTCTTATTTTTCAACGAAATTTTATTTTCAGAGTGCTGTAACCAACATCTGTCAGGCTACAAACAAGCAGCTGCTCCAACTGGTAGAATGGGCAAAGTTGATACCCCATTTTACCTCCTTGCCGGTCTCTGACCAGGTGCTGTTACTCCGAGCAGGATGGAACGAGCTTCTCATCGCCTCATTCTCGCACAGGTCTATCCAGACTCAGGAAGGCATCGTTCTTGCCACTGGACTCACGGTTAATAAGTTAGTACTTTTATCTATGACAATAAGAGGCAGGGGTATAACGATATGTTTTTTTAGGACGACAGCTCATGCTGTGGGCGTGGGGACTATTTACGACAGAGTGCTATCGGAGCTTGTTAATAAAATGAAGGAGATGAGGATGGACAAGACCGAGTTGGGATGCCTACGGGCCATTATTCTCTATAACCCAGGTAGGTAATTTAATGAGTTATATAACGTATAGCTATATTGAGAAATATTTGTTGTGTTTTAGATGTGAGAGGTTTGAAATCGATACAGGAGGTGGAAATATTGAGGGAAAAGATCTACGCAGTATTAGAAGAATATACGAGAACGACTCACCCAAACGAACCAGGCAGATTTGCGAAACTATTGCTACGTTTACCTGCACTGAGATCGATCGGTCTCAAATGCTTGGAACACTTATTTTTCTTCAGATTGATCGGAGACGTTTCCATAGATACGTTTCTCACCGAGATGTTGGAAAACCCAACAGACACTTAGGTCGTAGGATACTTATAACACTAATATTATGGGGCATTTGTGTCTTTCCCTCATTTTATCTTTACAAATCTGTGATTTTATATTAATTAATATCTTTTTTTCGGATGATGGTATTATTAGCTATGTATTTATATTTTAAAATGTTTTATTTAGCGGAAAGACTTTAAGGCCTGTAAAAAAAATTATTTCTAACCCTCGTTGTTGTGTTTTATCAAAATTTATATTTATTTTATTTATGTAGGTATGGTTTTAGGAACGGTGAAATATACCCTCAAAGTTTGTTATCTAGGATAGGTGCTTTAAGAAATTTTGTTGAACTCTATAATGTAGATCTCATAGTCTTTTTAAAGATTTACTTTTTTAAATACCTGTTGAAAATCTATCCAAATTTTTATGATGACAATGATTTTTCAAAATGTATTTTATATAGAAATTATATTACTCGAGATATTTTTTGTAAACCTGACTAAATATTTTTAAACAAATTTTATTTTAATATTGTTTTGGTAGTTAGTTCGGTGTATATGTTTTTTATTGTTATATTCTTAACTAGACCTGTATATTAGTAGGTAGAGAGAATGTCAGTTGCATTTCTAACTAAATATTTGAGACAGTACGCAATATTTTATGTTAAAATGAAAAATTTGTCTTGTTCTCGACAACGTTTGTGTAATTTGAGACATACTACAACCTCGGTTTGAGAAGAAAAACAATCGTGAGTTATGAGAGAGCCTTTAATTCTGTTGATGTTTGTGATAGGAAGAGGTTGAACGTCACGTGATTATTCTTGACATTGACGTTTAAAGAAAAAACCGGTGATACAGGCAGTTTTACATTCCGAGGTTAGGAAAATATGACAATTTTGGACATTTAGTTCAATCAGATGTATCTTTGGAAGGGAAATGCATTTTCCTATGATTATTCACTTTTAACCTTACTTTATGTGCATACTTATTAATGGCATTAAAACGTGAATAAAATTTCCATTTTCGGAAGCGTCTGTCTGACGAATTTGTTGGAAAGTACGTCTCTAGTTTTACAACGCCCTGCGTTTTATGGCCTCTATATGTCGTTCCTTAAACAGCTACGTTGACAAATTTAATTTTTAAATTTTTAATCTTGATTATTGCGGTTTAATTCACGTAGGTATATTATGTGAAGCAAATTAGACCTGTCTGATCTCAATCCAATTAACCCTATATATCAGCCTGTATCCTACACCATGAATGTACTAAATACTCGATACCTCTATCAAATTTACCATAGCGAAAACTTGACGTATGGACCGATCTGGTCCAAAGATATTACGAGATAGTACACAAGGTACTTTTAAGACTAGTAATATATTCTTAAGAATAGTTAAAACAACAGCAGTTTTGAATCGTGTAATAATTTATTTGAAATCTGCATGTAAATATTTAGTTGGGAATGAAATGCGATTCTTGAAATTTTAACTCGTAAGAAGGAAAGATAAGTACCTACGAGTTCTTGAAAGTGATGGTAAAGTGCCTGTTGGCTTTTTAGGAGTTAGTGCCGATTAATTTTAATGGTTTATTCTTTAAAATGTATTGAAGAGCTCAAATATATTTATCGCAACGATAATTTTATTACTCCTTAGACGAGATGAACATTAAAACTATTTTTTTAAATAAACTAAAATGAATTAGGTTGTATTTTATTGTTTAAGGTAATTTATTCATTTAGGCAGCTTGTCCTTTATGTAAATACGTTTTATATTTTAACATTCCACAAATAAAAGTAAACATTTTAAAGGATGAGAAGAAAAATATACGTTTGGCCTATATATATATTGTTGAGTAACGTGTATTATACAATTCTATCAGTGTTTAGGGATACATTTTTGTCTATAATATCTAACAACCTGTTGACGTTTCAAGATTTTAATTGTTAAATATTCATAACATCTATAGTTTATAGTTACTATCAAGTATTCTCTATATGTACAATAAATAATATGAAAACATGTCATATTTTTAATGAGTTAATAAATTTTTTTCTTCGATTTCTGACGTTTTATTTTTCACACCTAATCCACCTAATTGTATTTAGTTCTTCCTTCGCTATAATTACTAGCGAACGAGAATGCAATTTAGCATTTTGCGGTTTTAATATAGAGCCATTCTTTTTGCACCCAGTAGATTAGAAATTGAGCAAGTTAAAACTTTTATTTAAGAATTAAAACAGCCTTAGAAGAACTTTAAATATTAATTAATACTGGCGTTTCCTCTGTATACCAATTTACGCATTTTGGTAAATGAAGTAGGAATTTTCTTGTATTCTCAGCAAAATAACTTGGTTGTATTAAATACCTTATCTAGCTTAAATCTACTTTATTACAGTCCTTTTAACAATGTACAAAATAAATTAAATTGGAAAATTATACAAAATGGTCTACCTAAAAAATTTGCTCTATAACTCGGTGTGCACAGAGTGCATATGTTTAGCAGCAATATCGGGAGCATGCAAGAATACTCCTTCCATTGTCTGCCAATGCACTGGCCCCGACGAGGAATGGACACCTGTAACTTCCATTTGCCCATTTATCGGCCTGCCGAAAGTCCTTCCCGAAGTTGAGAGATACATTTGGGTATCCACATGTTTTAGCATTACGCTATCATCTCTTTGCCAATTATCACCTAAAAGTTTATCATCAGATTACGTACGCATAAGTAAGGCATCAAATTCTTACCGGTGCAAACTACTGTCCAATGATCCCCGGTATCTCCCTCACCGTTATCATCTCCATAACAACTAATCTCTTGATCGTTGCTCAATGGACTTTGAAAATGATGTGAATGCAAATTCTTCTTAGTTTCCACATGTTCTAATCTTATAACTGATCCGCATTTAATTGGCTCTCCTCGAATACAAGTTTTGCCAGTCGCTGCCTTCACCAACCAGTGGCTGTTTATATCCTCTTGAACTTCGGTAGCTGTTACCGACTGCTGTCCGCTACCAGTACCATATTTTACATCATGAGAATGTAGCCTTACTCTATAGTCAGTGTTCATTAGTTTTGTGACAGAGCCACATGTTACGTACTTTTGCCTCGATGCTAAAACACAAATATTATAATTTATATATTGCCACTACTTTAAACCAATCAGAATTCGACACAACTTAGCAACCTCAACACAAATTAAATTCGATAACTGAATGGAAGCAAATATATTAATGTGATTTATTGACTAATTACCTTGTAATCCCGGGATATTTTGTGTTAAATAAACTGTAAAGAAGATATAAACTAGATTTTCCAAGTTCGTCATATTAAACCGCCTTTTAAAAACTGACACCACTGACAGCACCACCCACGTCAAACGCCAAATGACAGATGAATCAATGAGCATTGCCAACATAAAAAATAAAATTTTCATTCAGAAGTCTTAACCGGAAGAGTCACCGGTTAAAGTTCCGGTTAGGATCCTATGACGATACAATAGGGCTTTTTCTTTCATAGAGTGTAGAAAAGTGATTAAAAATTTCATCGACATACACGAACAAAATGTATGGTGTAGATTTTTAGCACTCAGTGCAGATACACCGACTATATTATAACAGAATCATAAACGATGACGTAAATAAAGACGTCACAAGTTCCATTACCATCGTTTATGGCGTGAAAATGTAGCGGTCGCATTTTTATTATTTTTTTACCGTGAAAACGACAATGATAAAAGTAAACGTCTGCTGTCAAACTTTAAAAAAAATGGTGCACAATTCTTGTAATTATAAAGAAATAATGGAACAATAAAACAACACATTTACAATTATTCAATTATATATAAAAGAAATCCCGTTTATTAAGACGGCATATTATTATTTCACCCAGAGACTAACCGAAACATTAACCGAAAAGTCTTTGATTCAGTGTGACCAATATTATCATTCAATATGTCACTATTATTATCGGCAAAATTTAAAGTGTTTTTTTTTACTTCTTACATGTTAAAATTAAATTGCAAATTTAGTTTATCAGTTATTCGTTAATTCTGAATTTTTATAGTTAAATCTTTATATAATTTTCTGAAAAACTATATTTTTTAAATAAATACAGTTTTCAAAAAAAGAAATCCCCAAATCCAAACCCCCAAAATAAAATGACGGTACTGTAGTGTCAGCTGTCATCCTGAAGTTTGTAATCAAATGATGTCACGATCTTTTTGTTCGTAGTACAAGTTTTTTTCAGTTAATGTAATAATATTTTATTTCAATTTTCACTCTTAAAATTCTAGTCAATTAACAATTATTTTTAAGCGAACTACATGTTAATTAAAAGTCACATTAGGTTAGCTGTGATCATATCATAAAGTTTAAATGCTAAAAATTAGAAACAGTAATTTCTTCGGGTGATGATTGCCAGTGAGACTACACCAATTTTAGTGCATACTAGTGGATCTGAAAACGAAGCGCACGGTGCCTTGTCGCTAGTTTGTAGTGACGGTGAGGACGTACCACTGGTACCCGAAGTGATTTTCGATTCAGCGTTGGATTCTCCAGGTCTTAACAGAGAATCACAGCCTTTATTGGGAGGGCTTGATGTCTCTTACAACCAATTCCCAGGTCAGTTTTATATACCGAAGCAAAATTGATTGCAACATAAATATACATAATGCTAATAATGGTGTTGTTTTCCAGATGATCCTGCTTTTAGTGACTTGGTTTGGCAAGCAGAGGTGGCTATTGATAATGGAATATTTCCAGAAAGAATATCACAAGGCTCAAGTGGATCTTATTTTGTTAAAAACCAATCTGGAGTAAGTGACTTTTTCATTATGCGTCGTTAAAATTACATTAAGTTTGATGGGTTATATATAATGTAAGATATCTCGGTATTATTGACAAAATGGTTATGTTTAAAAAATAACAAATTTGTTTTTATTGCTCAAATACTATTTAATGCTGTAATTGGTTTATATTTACAGCATAAGATTGAGCAAACATTATTTTGTGTCTACAGGGGAGGTGGTACTGCGAAGTATTAAGTAAATGCCTTTGGTTAGATTCATACACACGTCCCATATGTTTTCGGTGATTAATATTGATCAGTAGATTATCTCGTAGGGGTTATCATCATGGTTATCAGATATTTGTTTTAATTACAAGTGTTATCTTATTATTTTGTTCTCCGCATATATTTTTATTATGAATCATCTATTTTACTAGTCTGAGAACGTTAATTTGTTTTGCATATCTTGGTTTACATATTCGGCATAGTATATTTTGATAAATCATTAAGTGATAATAAATCTACTTTTATACAAATTAAGTAGTTATTATTGAAAAATAGCCACTATTTAAATTTTATCTGTTTAACATACTGTGTCTGCGAAGTCAGTCAATTAAATTGCATGCATTTTTATGGAGGACCATTTAATTTTATTTATATGGCTCAATTGTCAAAGTAAATAAAATATGAATTTTAGACCAGAAATTTTAGTTCATTTAAAAATTTTATGTACTAAAATAATGTTTACTGCATAATAATTTCAATGGTAATATTTAATAAAACTAGTAATGATATCTTGAAAGCTGATATACATATGAGCATATTAATAACTGGTATTAAATATCCCTTCGAGGTTCGGATTTATACAAAATTGTGACGTTTTTACATACATTTTTCTAGAGCCATTTTCCCGTTAGAGGTGATATCTGTTTTTTATTGCATTATTTCGTCTTTATATCAAAACGATTTTTTATAATAAATTTACCTCGAGATTTACACTTAAAATTATGTACATAAAAATTTACAAGATTTCGAAACTAATATTGAAGGTTTTTTTCAGCTCTGACAAACTTTTACAACTTTAAGGTATTTATAAAAATTCAAAGAAAAAATCTGTGGGTGGTCAGCATTCAAAAAAAATGTTGTATTGTGTCCTTGCTAATTACCACAGGTATAAACTATTCTTTAGTTCACATCTGCAGTACCTGGCCTTGGTTTGTTGCCTAAAATGCAAAAATGCAGTAGAAATATTGAAAATTCTGCAAAGCAAGCATTTAAAAAATATACCTGTAAAAGCAGGTATAAAATTGTGTACACAATCCCACTATTTTAAATAACTTTCCAAGAATATGCTGGAATCATGACAAAAGCTCCATATTATATTTCATGTGCAATACATCTGTTTTTAAAACCCTAAGCACTGCCCAGGATACAAACAAACTGGAAAAGTTTGGTAAAATTTAAATGCATCTAAAATGAAACTTGACAAGGATTTATAGATCTTTTTGTTTCTGTACCAGGTATATGCAGGTCCCAATAATTTCAGCAGCACATTGCCACTATCAGGAGTAACATTAATTACATGAAATGACGCAAACTATATTCTGTTTATAATGATAACAAAGAAGAAAGCTTGTACTTGGGTGTACATCGTACATTAAAATTTTCTTAAAGCGGTAAATCATCGATACAAAATATATGGGATAAACCTATATAAAACTTATGTATTTCTCGGAAATTTTAAACGTAATCCGTTTGAAACTGGTAAAGCAATTCGGTTATTTCATTTTTAGAAAACAATCGCTGTGTTCAAACCAAAGGATGAAGAACCTTATGGCCGGCTGAATCCTAAGTGGACGAAATGGATGCATAAACTGTGCTGTCCGTGTTGTTTCGGAAGGTCTTGTCTAATTCCAAATCAGGGTTATTTGTCAGAGGCTGCAGCGTATTTGGTTGATCATAAACTAAACCTTAACATTGTACCTAAGACAAGGGTGAGTGCAGTTATATCTTCTGGTCAGTAAATGATCAGACGAATTCCGAAAATTTATAAATAAAATATAGAAGTGTGGGGAGTTTTACTGACATACAAATATTCGGTAATATTTCATATTGGTTACTCCTCCTTTGGAGGCTAAAGGATAAACCTTGGAAAAATTTTGTGCCAAGTAATAACCTTTTTTGTTTCATTACTACTTACCCGGGCTGTTTTTTTTTTGTTTCACACATTTTTATAAATTCGCGCAGTCCTAATTATTTACGTACATTCGTTATAATATGTAACAGAAAATATTTGATGGTGACTTTAAATGCATGCCTACACATCAAAGTAACATCAGAGTCTTTTTTCCTCAGGTGGTGAAATTAGTATCAGAAACGTTTAATTATTTAAGAATAGATAGGCAGAAAGCAAGAGTAAAAAGAGCTATAATGGAACAATTTCCCAATGTTGGCTTAAGGTTCAACAGAATAGGCTTGCCACCAAAGGTAAGTTTCCGATTAAATTATTTGTTAAACATTTCAATCTAAAAAGAAGAAAGTAGCACATAAGAGGCAATTATCTCTTTTAGGTAGGATCATTCCAATTATTCGTAGATGGTTACAAAGATGCAGATTTTTGGCTGAGACGGTTCGAAGTAGAAGCCTTGCCCTCGGGAATATCTCAAAAATTTCAGCTGCAGTTCGAACGTTTAGTGGTTTTAGATTATATAATTAGGAACACTGACCGTGGCAATGACAACTGGCTAATAAAATACGATCAGCCAGCCATCGTGAATGGTAATACAGTGAGTGCCCAGGTGGAGCTAATAGAAACAACTGAATGGAATTTAGTCCAATTGCCGGAGATAAGTATAGCTGCAATAGACAACGGTTTGGCCTTCCCCTACAAGCACCCGGACAGTTGGCGAGCTTATCCTTACCACTGGGCATGGTTACCTCAGGCCAAGGTCCCATTTAGCAAGCATACAAAAGACTTGGTTTTACCGTTATTAGCAGATATGAATTTTGTACAGGTTAGGAGTCTTAACGATTGTTATTTTAATATACATTATAAAATTATATTTTTCTTTTAGGATCTTTGTGATGATTTATATTTACTTTTTAAGCAAGATAAGGGTTTTGATAGAACTTTATACGAACGTCAGATGTCGGTGATGAGGGGCCAAATATTAAATCTCACACAAGCTCTCAAAGATGGTAAATCACCAGTACAGTTGGTGCAAATGCCAGCCGTTGTTGTGGAGAAGTAAGCTTCCTTGGTTTCTCTGAGGTACTTACGATTTACACATTTTCTCTTTGTAGATCCCAAGGCCAACATACATCAAGATTTTTCAATTTCACACAACGCTTCCAAGATAAAAGTCCCTTCTTTTCTTGGTGTTAATTTTTTGGTTATTTCGAATACATCAAGAGATTACTTTAATGGATTTACCGTCATACTTGTTTTCCGTTAACTATATTTTTCTAATTTATATTATAATTATTACTGTGTAAAGTTACGTAAAATAATTTTAATCGTGTATATTTGAATATAAACTCTATGAAACATTGTATTTATTTAATAAACGGTACTACACATAATTTATATTTTAATCTTTACGGATTTTGTCTACCCTCGGGTCGTCGTGCCTGTACACTGTGTAGCGTTCCTTGTACCTTCTGTTGTCCCCGTCCTTCTTGTAATAGCTATAGACTGTAAAAGCCGTAATTCCAATACCAGTCAGTCCTATAAAGCTGCTGCCAACAACTTCGGGTATCTCATTCCATCCTCTCTTAAACAAACCAACTAAACCTTTGCTAGGAGCTGCAGCCATATTTACAATTCAACCTAAAATGGACAAGATTGTAATTTATAAGGCCCTTTTTTCCAATATTTACTAACCTAAAATTGGGTTTATCCGAAACTGTTACACAATTTTCTGGGTGTTTTACTTTTGATTAGTTGGTACAAGTAATGCCAACTGCCAACCTTAGAAATGTGGATACTGTTGCAAACAAAACAAATCGAATCTTAAGAGTTGTTGTGTGTTGACGAAAATATGCGAATTTTGTCAAATAAACCTGGTTAGTGTTCTGACCGGTGCGACCTGTATCCATGAGCATATGGCATAATCGACTGATTTCGACAATCGAATAGTCGGTATTCGAATTATTCTAGTTTTAATCGTTTCATTTTGTATCATGTTTAATTCGCTTGACAGCCATTTGAATAAAATCATTCGAATGATGTGGTGACTGGTGAGTTTTCCAGATACGTCGAGTTACACACTGGTAACGTAACTGAATTAAATTTTTTAGATGTACACGTTTTATGCTAAACCTCAGAGAGCAACAATTCTTGATCTGAGCAGAGACAACCCTGAGTGCTAAACACTGAAGAAGAAGAAGGATAGTACAGGATTTCAGTGATTTCTAGTTTCTATACATAACCTCCAAAATACTAATCAAAACTATCAAAAGTAAACAAGTTAAATCAAGTCTTTTATAATGGACATTGGTGAATTACTGGATTACAAGGTACCAATAATACTATGTCCGTTTTTAATGTTATGTAATATACTTTCGTTTTGTTAGCCTCCGCAAGCTCTTAAAAGGCCTGTTGAAACCGAGGATGGTGAAGATGAAAATGAAAAAACGCGTAAAATGCGAAGAATTGCAAGAGCTAAAGCTAATAAAATGGCTAGATCAGCATCCCCTACACCTTCTGTACAAGCTTTGGATCAGATTTCAGAAGAAGAAAGAGCAGAAATTTTGAAATTTGTCGAAACAGAGCAAACACAAGTGGGTTGATCGTTGTTACTTGTAAATAAAATGTTTACTAAATACTCTTTTTAGGGAGAAGTTGTAGATGAAACTGCTATAAAAAAAATAGTGCTAAATTTTGAAAAAAGGAGTCTAAAGAACAGAGAAATGCGTATAAAGTTTCCCGACTCCCCTGAGAAATTTATGGAAAGCGAAGTAGAATTACACGAGACTTTACAGGAGATGAGAGTATTGGCAACAGCACCTGATTATTATCCATTATTAGTAAAATTACAGATTATTCCCAGTCTTTTGGAGCTACTGTCCCACGATAACACAGATATTGCGGTAAGTTTTTTACTTTGATGGAGTAACTGTGATATTGGTTAAATGTATTTTGAAACTGTCCGCATGTTTGTAAATATTTAGATGTGGTAATTCTTGGCAACGTATTTTAGCTTCATAAGGCAATTATCTGCGTTTATTTTAAGTATTTCAATGCTAGTTTACGGAGTTGCGAATAAGTTTGCTTGTGAATACCTACTTTGTATATTTCTGTGCTGTGAAACAAGAACAAAAATCAAAACGAAGCAGATTATTCTTGAAGCTTATCTATTCCCAACAGAAAAACGTGATAAATATTACAATATATTTTTAGGTTGCTACTGTTGAATTACTGCAAGAATTAACAGATGTAGATATTTTAAATGAATCTGAAGAAGGTGCCGAGGCGCTTATCGAAACTTTATTAGAGCATCAAGTTATTGCGTTATTAGTACAAAATCTGGATCGTTTGGATGAATCTGTAAAGGAAGAAGCAGATGGTGTTCACAATACGTTATCAATCATAGAAAATCTAACAGAGTTAAGAACTGATATAACAAACGAGGCCATGAAACAAGGCCTTTTAGCGTGGCTATTGAAAAGATTAAAATTAAAAGCTCCTTTTGATGCAAATAAATTGTACGCCAGCGAGATGTTGTCTATTTTGTTACAAGACAATGAAAAAAACAGAGCAGCATTAGGAGAGTTGGACGGGATTGATACTTTGCTACAGCAACTTGCGTTTTATAAGCGCCACGATCCTAATAGTGCGGAAGAGCATGAATTGATGGAAAATCTGTTTAATAGCCTGTGTAGTGCCTTGATGGTAGTAACCAATCGAGATCGCTTTTTAAAGGGCGAAGGTTTACAATTGATGAATCTAATGTTAAGAGAAAAGAAAACCTCACGTAATGGCTCCCTCAAAGTGTTGGATTATGCCATGTCAGGACCCCATGGCAAAGACAACTGTAATAAGTTTGTAGATATATTAGGCCTCAGAACAATATTCCCTCTGTTTATGAAAACGCCAAAGAAAAACCGGAAACGAGTACTGTCGACAGAGGAACATGAAGAACACGTCAACTCCATCATAGCATCAATGTTGAGAAACTGCCGTGGTTCACAGAGACAACGACTTGTAAGCAAATTTACAGAGAATGACCATGAGAAAGTAGATCGGCTGCTAGAGTTGCATTTTAAATACCTTGAGAAGGTTGAAATAATTGATGATATGATAGATGATAATGAAGAAGACGACGAGGATGCCGTTTATTTCAAGAGGCTGGAAGGCGGTCTTTTTACGTTACAACTGGTTGATTATATCATTGTAGAGGTTTGCGCAGCCGGCCCAACGAGCATTAAACAAAGAGTTATGCAAATATTAAACCTTCGAGGGGCGTCTTTAAAAACTATCAGGCATATTATGAGGGAATACGCAGGGAATTTAGGAGAGGAGGGAGATAAGGAATGGAGAGATCAGGAACAGCAGCACATATTAAATTTAGTAGACAAATTTTAGTTGTTTAACACAATAAAACATATCTGTTTCAAATTTAGTATTTTATTTAAATATTCGTTTAAACATAACAAAAATAAATTATTTTATTTATTACTCGCATTTACATATAATACATTTCTACACTGGATCTTCTGAAGCCAAATCGATCGAGCATTTTGATTTTTAATTCTGTCAAAGATTACTTTGTATAAACTTGTGTCTGAATAGTACCTTTTTAAAAGTATAAATAACTAAGTTAATATCTTGGCATGAAATTCTACTACAGTAGAGCCGTATATTAAAATACTACTACGGAAAATCTAAATCTAAGTATTTATCAGGGGAAATCTGAAAATACAATACTATCTAAAGATAAAGGATGAAGCTTTTCAAGTTTGGAATTGTTTGCACCAATCTATACAATTTTAAAAATTTTAACATGATTATTTTTTACAATACGGTTACATAATATTAGGTGTTTCATGAATAACTTGAAAATGTTCTTTCCGATTGTTCCAGATATGAGCAGCAAAATGATTTAATAGAATTCACAATTTTATTTTAAAACCTGTAAAAAATATATAATATATAATGTCTAATAAATAAATAAATATTTCTATATAGAGTTACACAATATATCCTTTCATTCCTTTCATACTAAATTTCAACACAATTTTCACAAAGCGTAAATTCTTCGTCTAATAGGTACTTTCAAACTAAAACGTTATTTCTACATTTTTAATAACGTTAGTAAAATCTACTTTAGAAGGTGTTAGGTAAAAAGCAGGTGCGACTTGGACGCCACACGGGCACTGACAACCCATGATCCAGCTGAACGACCCTAATTTGGCATCACATTTTGGGCACAACAATTTTCCACACGTTACCAGAGTGGCGTTCATCCATGCCATGGGCTCTATAAAATATGTTTTCTTACAAATAACTCCTTTGTCTTGATGAACAAGCAAATTTGATTCTGACGCTAATTCCCTTCTACATTTTTTACATCGGTAAACGTTTGGTTCCGGTTTTATTTGGGTTAGACCAGGATCTGGCTGGATTAAATGAAGAAAATTTTGTGGTAAAATTTTCACTTTCCTTACTTTATCGGCTGCGACAGTCAATTTGAAGACCTTAAAATGCATATTTAAGGGGTTTATACTGTAGTCCATTTCTCTATAAAGTTTTAGTTGAGACACGAAACCATGATTTGGAAAAACTATGCTGCGTTTTGCTTTAACTCGCTCAAATGCTTCACGGTAACTTATGCCATATTTCTTCATGATATATGCAATGATTATCGTAGCACTGCGTGACACACCAAAATAACAATGTACTAGAACGGCCCCTTTTGATAAACCTTCCTTGATAAATATGTCCGTCTCATCAAAATACGACAAGAGGTCTTCCTTGGGCTGATCTGAGAGTTGAATATACTTTACGGTGATATGCTTTAATTCCAATATATTGCGTGGTAATGGACACGTATCGATAGTTATTATATGAGTTATTTTGTATTTGTTGAGGGTAACTATATCTTTAGCTGCAGCTAGTCCACCCAAAAATAAATTTTCTTCTATCATATCAACACTTATGGGACTTAATGAGAAGTCAATTCTATGTAGAATATCCATTTTTATGGAACGGGTTCTCCTAAAAATGTTCATTTTTATCTACTTCAAAATTCAATCAATAACAAAATTATGCCTACCAATTTATTTTGATCAAATTCGTCAGTTTTTCTGATTAAAATTGCAAGTATCCAACACACTTTTCTTTGTATTAAGCAAACTACGTTGAAACATTTTCAATTTCATTTATATTTATATCCCCACTTTGTTCATTTACGTTTAACATTTTAATACCGTATTTATATACATCAGGGACTTCTAAAATAAAAGTATAAATATGGATAAGATTGTTGATTGGTAAATTTGAGAGCGTATGCGACACAATTATCTAATCCTGTGTGTGATTTAAAAATAATAAATATTTATTTAAAAAACATGTTCACTTCCCCTCAAACCGTTTCCAAGGCCAAGAGCACAGAATTACTTCTGTGCCAAGAGGGTTGTCTCTGGCCAAGGTCTATCACTACTCCCTAGTGATTTAATTATTTAAATGTTGGCATACTGATAATATTTAAAAGCTATAAAATTTGCTTCAAATTTCGTGTTTATGTAATAAATTCGTGTTTCAACCATCAAACCTTATTTATTTCCTTATCTTCTACATATATGAAAATTAATATATGGTCACAATTATTATTAATCTGTTTCTAACTTCTTATAACTACCTATTATAATTTTCATTTTTAAGGTGTAGGTGTGCATTCATATCTGAGCAACTTTCTGGTTATGAGCTGTTTTTATCACAACGTGCATAAATCTCTTCCGACAGAATATTTCAGTTTAAGATTTTTTTATAATTTTATTATCCTCCGTTGTTTGCCCTGTACAGGTGCTGTACAGTGTACACATCTCATAATACAAAATATTGATTTAGATTGGCACTCCTGTACGTCAGTTGTCATTCTGTCAAATGTAAATAATATGGCTCCGAGAAGAGCTTCGAAAATCGTGAAAACTTTAAAAAAAGTAGATTATAAGGCACTAATTTTAAATGACGTATTGTGTCCAATCTGCAGATGCATTCTAATAGAACCAGTGACCCTTCCCTGTAACCATGGATTTTGTTCTTCTTGTTTTGACGGTACTATGGAAAATGCAAACCTGGTTTGTCCTCTCTGCAGAATTAGAATAGGGTCTTGGCTACGGAAGGCTAGAAAAGACCATAATCTTGTAAACGAAGAACTATGGAATGCCATTAAAGATAAGTTTCCACAGCAGGTGAAAAATAAATTAAGTGGCATAGATGAGAACTTCGAAGAAGGTAAGTTTGTTTTGAAGCTTATAAAGAAAAGATGTAAACAAAGTTGTTTTGTTTCAGAACCTGAAATAATAGTCTCTTACCCTGGAGAAATACGCAAGGAATATCAAATGCAAAAACAAAAAGAAGATGAGGAATTTAGGAAAAAGTGCGAGGCGGATATTAAAGCTAGCGAAGATCTCATAAGGAAAATCAAGGCAGCAGAAGATTATGAGAAAGCTGTGATGGAAGAAAAATTAAAGCTTGATGAACAAGTAGCAAAAAAATTAGCAGAAGAACTTGCTTTGACCAGTCCATCTACTTCTAAAGCAAAACAAACATCCAAAAAACTCGGCCCCATGGATAAGTTTGTCAAACAAGAAAACGAAACTGTCACATCTCAAAACATCCAAAAAAGGCCCTCAAACAATTTTACAACTAAGGAATATACCTGCAGGGTTCTGTGTTTGGATGGTAACAAAAAAAAGTCAGAAAATATCCCTCGTAAGAAAGTGTTCTCTCCGATAATTAAGAAGAAAATTCAGCAAATCCAGAAAATTGTTGACACGGACGTAACTAGTGATGGAAGTGATTGTATAGAATCAGAACTAAGGTATTTTAAACCAATTGACCATAGGGTGAACCCGCCTTCTGCAGGGAAACCGCCTATCAGAGTCCCTACCAGAAAGCCTCATAAAAACACAGCAGCAACGATATTGTAAGTATATATATATCCATATTATATATTAAATATCTGGCGTGATTTAGCAAAGCATTAACTTATAGCATAAGTAACGAACCAGTCTCTGCCGCTTCTAACTCGACACATCTTTTTCAGGTCTCCCTCTGGATTGATAAATTTTAACTCAAACTTCCTTGAATCCGCATTCGCTAGAATATCCTTCACGATACCCACGACAAGCTCAAACAGAAAAAGTTCTTCATCACAAGGTGTTAGCAGCTCCCCATCTACAAGTAATTTGAAAAGATACCGCTCAGGCGAGGATATCTGCAGTCCCAGTAAAAGAAAAAACAGTAAACCATTAAAAGACCAGGATAAAAAATCTCCAATATTAAATAATCACAATAAAACCAATAGGACAAAAAGACAGTTATTTGGCAAGTCTAGGAATATCTTTGAAGTAGAAACGAGCTCAAGCCCACCATTTTATGGGTTTGAAAATTCAGATTTGAAAAACGACTCGAATATTAAAAACCCCCTTAAGAAGAATGGTTTAGTAAATATCACGGATGATGAAAAATCAAAAAAGCTGATACAAGAAATGGCAGATTTGGAATTTGCTAAAAAGTTACAGGACGAATTTAATAGAAATGCGCACTACACGAGAAGTAGTCGTAAGTCTACGGGAAGCTCAAAAAGACAAGCTACTCTTGATGAAATTATGAAAACTCCCTATAGGGTTAAGTAATTTTGGTGTACAATGTGTGTAAAATAAAGAAAGATATTTATCTCAAACAAATGGATATAAATTACTAATTTAGGCGTGTTATTTTTCAAAAGAAAATTAATATAATTTAATTACTAAACGTACCGTTTAGATATTTTTTTATATGTAATGCTTTTAAGTTAAGTGATAACACATTTGTGATGTTGGGTCCTCAATATAGTTGTCTAGCCATACATTGACATAATTTCAGGAAAAGCAGAATTTATAAATTTCATTTAGGAAAGTTATTTATTAGAATGATTTGTTGTAAAATCAATTATGTCACTGTAAAGCATATCGTTGCTGATATAATGCGAGTATTAAAAAAAGAGTTATAAAATTTATAACTTTGCTTTATGTTCATTTAGAAAAAATTAATCGTTTTGATTTCTTACAAGATATCCTCGCTGTGATAAGACAGCTGTTGTTTTATTTTTTAAATAAAATTCTTTATATAAAATTTATGTATTTTATTTATGTACATTACTATTTTCATACGGAACAATTAAATACGGCGTAACTCGGTAACGATGCTCACTTTGACTTGGGCACCTGAAATATATCAAAATATTATTTATCAATGGCAAAAACTAGAAAGACGTAATTATTTAAATTGTAGTTGTAATGTCATAGCTGGGGGGTGGCACTAAATTTCCCCTCGCTAATATTTTTAAAACAAAAAGGTGGAAAATAAATTCTAGGTCAAACTTACATTCGTTTTGGTGCTTTTATAAATCAATTATTACGGTGAGCTGGCGTAGAAAATATAATTTTATTGGCATAAACGGTGGTGGGCAATTTTCACTGGGGAAATATTATGAGATAGGAGATAGGAGTAGAATGGTAGTTTCAGAGACAAGAACCGTTAAAGCTATTGCCGGGAAAAAATGAATTTTGTTTTGACGGTGTTGTTGCACTGTATCCAATTTTTAGGCATTGGCCGGGAAGACTACATTATATTTAAATTTAACGCAACTTACCCTATATACCAAGTTGCACCTCTAATGAGGTATAAGTATAAAAATATTTTGTAATGTAAAATATCTCGTAAAGCGCTAATATTTCCGTTACAAAAGTTTCCAAACATCACCACACCAGTGGCGTCAAAGGTAGCGACCCTTTTTCCTACCAGAATTTCTACGCCATTGGTCCTAGCCACAAATTTTTATTTTTTTTTTAGATTTTACTACTTTAAAATTATAAATATAAATATTGACAAAAACAACAACACTAACGGTTACTAAATTTCTTAGTTTTACCTAAGAGGCATTTCGTAGTCGTTCACGTGGTATAAAAATTCGTTCCTCCAATAAGGCTTGGATATTGTGAGCAGTACTTTAGTAATATATTCAAGTGCGAAAATCTACGTCCTAAACTTAAATTATAGTAACCACATAAAAATTTTTGAAAATTTTCCACTATTTTGTCTTTATTATAAGAAAAGATGGAAGGGCATTTATGGTCAAATTACATCATTCAGGACTACTAAAACTAGGATCACTTGTTTCTGAAGTAGGACTGGGATTCTCATCAGGATGAAGACAAGCAGGACAGTGGCAGGAATCCTCCATACCAGTATTTTGGGGATCAAGACTATTACTGTCAAGGGAATCAATTACCTGTTTGTTCACAACTTCGAAGTCTTCTTCTTTTTCCTCTGAAACAAATGAAGAGGCTGTTGATTTTACGGAATCCCACGCTTCTGAGAAGCTGGTGGGTATCTTAGGTAAAGATGGCAGTTCTAGTGGTGGGTCACCTTTCTTAACTGCAAATGTGTATTTAAATTATTAATGCTTCTAATAAACAGGAATAATCTCGAGGTCGATCATTGTTTAAAATAATTTCCATTTTAAGTAAAATGATCGGCCTTAGACTAATTTTAACACACAATCGTGAAAAAGGAAAAAACAAATATTGTGGACTTAACCCACGTTAGAATAGCACATCATCCATTTTGTGGCGATACCTATATTAAATAATTTCAATCTCACATTGGGTACATTATCCAATATCGCATTCGTCAAAACTTCATGCTAGTTAAACAGTTAAACATTTACACATTAAGACAGAACTTAATACAGACCTCCATAAACGAAATTGTACCCAATGGTGGCATATTTCTTGGCTTCCTCGAAAGCAATCTGTGAATATTCCGCTGCCTCCTTGGGGTAACACACTGCAGCCATACCTACAGCTCCCGTTGTTGCGAATAAGGTTTTCTTAATAATTCCTCCACGAAGTCCAAAAATTAATCCTGTCAGTGCCCCAATACCTATGGCTCCTGCTTTCGGCATTGTGTTGTCTTCTTTTTGTAAGTAGCTAAGAGCCTCTGAGGAAACACATAGCAAAGTTACCTTTTAGAATATTTTTTGTAATTTAAACATACCGTCAAAGTCTTCTCTGATCTTCTCAAGATGCTCGAATCCCACTCTTTTGTAAGTTTCGAAATCTTCAGCATATTTGTTGTACGTTAACCTACTCGACCTTAATGCACTTTCGAGAGCTCCTGGAAGTTCTTCCTCCTTGCATTGGCTAATAGTTTCCGGCTTTGGATCTGGCGTATAAATCGGAAGTTCACTAGGCCTGCAAACTACTGAGTTGCAAATAGTTTCTTCCTCTTTTTTTGGTTTACCTTTAAACTCGACTACAACAGCAGCAACTGTTGGTATAAGACAATTTCTAACAACCTATAAGTAAGGGAATTTTTATTTATACTTGTTGAAGTAAATATACCTACATGTAGATTATTATTCAGATGCACTTACTTGACCAGCAAACATATTTACCCGTGACTAACTTTAGTTATCAATAAAAATCTCTAATGAATTATGAATTACATAAATTTGACAGTTCTCGGCTGACTACGCACCGCATAAACCAAATTCACATTTTTTCGTTTATTGGGTTTTGATGTGTAAAGCGGTATATTTGAAAAACTTGTATTATACATATAAGTTTTTCATAAAAAGTAATTTATTATAAAATGTAGCTGAGCTGCAAGGTAATATAAAATGTAACAAACACGTACCCTTAAAATTATGATACGATCGATAAGTAACATTCTCTTGAAATATCACTTTATGAATAATTTTGGTATAAGTTTTTGTAGATAAGTTGACAGTTTTTTAATTTGACTTTTTGGCTTGTCAAAACGATTTGTTATAACTGGATAGTCGGTACTCAATTATACTCTTGGCAGAAGATAAGAGTTATGGCAGTTGCCAATAGATTCCAAAATCGTAAACCTCGGCCGTAGAGCAGAGATTTTTACACCATTGTAGCGATTGAATAATTTTGATGACAAAATGTCCATCTGTCTGTCTGTTTATAAGCGAATATGCAATAATTACAGGTATTAGATATAGATGGTGTTTATATATAATTATATAATCCTAGAGTTTGGCAACCTTATATACATGCAGAAACATAACCCCCAGAATAAGGCAACCATATATACACGTGCAGAAAACAGAATGTGTACCTGGTTGCCTATCTTTGATTACATGATTTAGGATCATTTAATATACAATAAAAATGTATAATCTTTACAATCTTAGGCACAAATTAATTAACTCAATACCTACACCCAGAAACTGTCGAAAATACGAGTGGTCACTACTAAGGGGCGACACTAAATTTTCCTCCTTGCCACCTTCGACTACAGAGACTTTATAGGGAGTATAGGGACAGTGGCGACAAAGGGTTGTCAGCATTTTCATTGGTAGTTGGATTCACGTGGTATGTACTGCCATTAATAAGAGGCTAAAATTTTTGCTGTCATATTATACTGTGTATACTTGCGTATCTTTAACAATTGTTGTGACTTATTAAACGTATAAAAACTATTTTTGCATGATACATAACTAAAATATTCTAGACATTCATTAAATTATACTAATAATTATAGTATCATACAAGTGTTTCAATAATCAACTAAAGAAAACCAAGCCAAAATGCTTTTTGTTGGTTGGAATTCTAACCTATAATTAGCAGTCTATTTTAAATAATCTACAATATTAAAACTTTATAAATCTACTGTCTGAGATCGTTTCCAAATGTTACAATGGATTCAAGCTAAAACTACAATAATTAAAATGAAAACTAAAAATAAAAATGCAAACCTAAACATTTAAGGTTATGGTAGTCCTGATAAATTTAGCCTCATAATTGGCGGGCGGGCGTGACTTTGGCTCTATTGTCGTCTCTGTCCCTATAAAGTCTCTGTACCTTCGATCATATAACTGTCATTAGACCCGGCTTCTTGCTATTGCAAGACACATATCCTTCTGGGAACGGGGAAGTCAGATGAATAATGTACGTACTACATGTGAATTGGTTAGTTTTATATATCCGTAGATGTTTAGGTCAGTAGGTTGTAAACGGAATATTTGACATTTTTTTAGAGGGTGTGTGCATCATGTGATTCACATAACATTTTTAGTTTTTATCATACTCAGTTTTAATTTCAATTATTTTATTTTTAGCTTGGATTCATTATAACATTTAAAAACTCTTTCAAACTGCAAAAATATAACCAATATTGTAGATTATTAAAAACTAGTAGACAACATATTATATAGGTTAGATTTCCAACCAACAAAAAACGTCCTATTTCGATCGATTAAGGCATTTAAAACTTCATTAAGCATGCATTGAACAAGACCTTGGTTGATAGTACGGAAACCAAGCAGAAATTTTGCAGCAGAGTATTATGAAATCTTCGGAGCAGTATATATTTTTCAGGTTAGTTGTGGCATTATTTTTTATAATAGGTTTTTAAACCCACCACCATATTTATTTCACATGTAAGGAAAGCAATTCATTATATTGAAAGCCGCAAGATGTAAAAAAATCTAAATTTTCTGTTGACAAAATTTTATTCATCTTAAGCTACGAACGATTTCTCCTCACTAAGTTTTTCGATTAAAATTTTTTTCTGGACAGTCTTTATTGAGTATGATACAATTAAGTTCTACATTTGAATTTAGATCCGCATTTTGCCCGCTTACGACCTTTTGTTCTGAATTCACTTGGAATGATAAGCTTCTTGAAAGTCTGAAATGGAAAACATGTAACTAGTTGTCTATGCAACATAAAATTACTATTATTGGCATCTCCATTTCTCTTATCTTAAATAAATAGATAGGTACTTACGTAAACCCATGTAATGCCACAGTCTAGAAGAGGCCCAGATTCAAAATCAAGCGGGTCCCCTAGGTCTTCGGCGAGTTTGTCATCCCCGAGAAGATACCCAATTGCATCATAAATAAAGGAAAACATTATTTGACTAGGTAACTAAACCGCACAATGAGATTTGAACATTTTAAATTTTGGCATGGCTAATACATAAAGAGCTGACTATATTTGACAGTGACATATCCTGTTTTCTGCATTGTTTAGGTGTCATTTATACAAAACTCACACATCACATCATTTGTGATTTGTCTTGTTACTTTGGTACCCACTAGTGGTCTCAAATACAATATTTAATTAATTTGTAACTCAGTCATAGTACAATATATATTATTCTGAACAAAAAATGAGGAATACATTTTTGTCATTTGAGAACCAATCAGATTACAGATAAAAATTATTTTTAGTACAAAAATTGTGTTTTTGTACCAAGAGGTATCTAAAGGTGCTGATTAAGAATATTTTACAAATTTTTTCTAAAAGATTCGTAAATACTTTTTTCTTTAAAATCAACCCTCTTTTTTCATCCTAGAGTCGGACGCCTCTGACTAAAATCAAATGTGGTAATGTCTAAAGACTCATTTTATACGTATATATTCACCACCAAAATTTCTAAATATTCGGATATTGGGACGCCACTGGAATTAGGACGCCACTGGAATAAATTACACCTTTATGGACCATAAAATCAAACACATTGTACTAAAAATATTCTATTATGTACAAAACTTATTCCTACTTAAAAAAATTAAATCTACGTTTAACTAATCCTAGAATTGAGTGGGTTGACGATCTTCCCAGCCATGAGTGTGACGTGTATTTCAGAATCGATGACGAAATACAGAAAAGGATGGTCAGCCTTAAAATGCACAGGGTCATACCGGCGCAAATTTCCTGCAAAAGAGCGTTACAAACAATTAATTATTTCTCAAATAAAATGTGGGCATTTATTTTCGTATTATCCCAGCGAGAAATGATTGCTCAAGACTAATGAGACGTTTTGTAATTCGACAAGCTTGCTTAGCGCTCGGCCTAAACAATATCTGGGCAATTATCAAACTATTATTCAAGGAAGGAAGCGAAGCATTTCATCTATTTAAACATTTCGTAATGCCGTTTAGGGACATTTTAACTTTATATAAAGTCAGCGGTGCACAGTAATTAACTGAACACCTCTGTATTTGTAGAGAATGCAATGACGTCAACTTAACATGCATAAAACTGATTTTTTTTCAGTTTAGTACTATTAAATTCTTGCAAGAATATATTTTTTATCAAATTATATCAGTGAATCTAAAAATGTAAAAAAATGAATAAAAAAACCATTGACGTAGGTAACTTTTTTTTTCCTGAAGGAGCTCAACTTGCCCCCACTGATAAACAAACTGATCTTATTAGCACTTATTCTCAAAGGGTTTCTTACCAAATTTGAAGCTAATATATCTTCACCTTTTGGAGAAAAAAAATAAAAATAAAAATAAACTTCAACAATTTTCCATTGAATCCTTTAACTTTAACTCACCCTGTATAAGAATCTTCATCTCATGGTTAACGTTGTAAGTGGTTATTTTAGGCTTGCAATATTTTAAAATAAAACAAAAACTATAATGTGAGTCTAAGGTACCTATATAATTTGCCTAATTACATAAAAAAGCGGTCCTGAGAGTCAAGAAGTTGGTTCTTCGTTTGCTGAGTGGTCGGTGATTAAGAACAAGAATGATGATTTGGGACAGAGATGGGAATCAGCTTGGCGATATTTTGACTTGCAAGGATTTGTTTATAAACTGACGAAAACAGTTCCGTTAGGCACCGAATAAAAAGTACCAAATCAATGAGCAATATTCCTTGAAGAATATATAATTATTATAATAACTGCGGCTAAGGTCAATAACATTGCGGTAAAATAATAAAATCTGCTATAGAATTTTTTTATTAGGTGGATCAGAGGTTTTGAAGTGTGACAGTCATCGACAAATCTCCAGGTGTTATTCACCGCAGATTGATTAAATATTAATTTTTTACGATGTTAGAATTCAAATATGCAGAGACAAATGAACCTTTACGGGCATTACACTGCTCATTATACTGTATAATCTATTAAGAAAGCAGTACTTGTTGAATTGTGTTATTGGCTGATTCATTGCATGCATTCTTGAATTTAATATTTTTCGGCAGCTAATGTTCGAATAATAGGATAGCGGAGGAATTTTAAACAAAACAGTGATGTTGCTTTTGATAAATTAACTGATGGGATCAGTGGAGGCGTAAAAGTCGTAGAAAATCGTTAACCCCATGTGATGAGAGAAATTTTTCTGTCCTTGTTTTTAATAAGCGAAAATGCGAAATCGAATTATAAAAAGAGCAAAAAACAAATTAAAATTGAAGAAAATTCTTCGACAAAGGAAATTGTTTTTTTAGAGCAAGTTTTTCGACTTGACAGGAAGACTATTAAAAATATGTACAACTTTGTCGGTACTCCATTGTACAGAGTTTGCAAATGATAACATGTCGAGTTGCTCAACTTCGATCGGCCAGGAACTAAAATGTTCGATATTTTTTGAATTTTAACTTTGAAAATAATGACTCAATACTACTCAATAGTCAATTAATGTCCTACTTTTCCCGAAAACAGAACAAACTACAGAGCGTTCATAAATGATCGTAAACCATGTAACCAAAAATAGGCAACCAGGTATACATTGCTTTTGCACACTTCGACTGCGCATAGTGGGACAAAAGTGATTTATTTTTTGTTCAAATCAGTCTGCAGGTCTTAATACTTAAGCAATCGGAGAGTTTTTTTTTAATGTTCGCGTTTTAATTGCCTATCGATCTGTCGAGGTAGATTTTCAAGTTTTGCCTCCAATTTTTCAAAATTTACCAAAAAGTTTGAATTTTCATCAAAAATCGTCTTTTTTGTGTAAATATCACTTATTTCTATTTCTTAAGTAATTACGACAATTTTTTTTTTGAAATCTTCGTTTGTTGATTGTTGATTGAAAAATTTTCAAATTTCTTTGGAAGTTTTTGAAAAATTACAGACAAAAATCGAAAAATCTACCTGGACAGATCGATTGGCATTGGAAATTTTTGAAAAATTAGTGGCAAAAATCGAAAATCTAACTCGATAAATCGATAGGCAACTAAAAAGCGAAAATTTCAAAAAAAATGCTTAAGTATTAAGACCTGCAGACCTGCAGACTGATTTGAAAAAAAAAGTTATATTTTCATCAAAACACGTCTCTTTTCTGTTTAAATATTATCGTATTTCTTAAGTAATCACGGCAAATTTTTTTTTGAAATATTCGCTTTTTGGGCTCTCCCTCGAATTTAATTTTTTTTATTTTTCATTTAAGGCCAAAAAAATTTTTCAAACCGAAGTAATTAATCTAATAAATTTATGTGACGTCAAAAACGGATAGTTATTGGTAGAGGTCGTGTATATCATATGACTTACATAACCTTAAATTTTTTGATTTTGTAAATTTATTTTCAATTTTAATTTTAATTTTTGTAGTTTTAAGATGGATCCATTATAAGATTTAGAAACTCCTCGCAGACAGAAGACATATAAAGTTTTAATATTGTAAATGATTAAAAATAGACGGCTTTATAGGTTGGATTTCCAACCAACAAAAATAATCTTACTTTATTAGATCAAGGCAATTAAAACTTCATTAATAATGCACTGAACAAGGTTTTAGTTGATAGTACAGGAACCAAGCAGACTTGATAAAAGTGACATAATATTCGAAAATCGTAAAAAATACATATTTTTGAGGTTAGTGTTATGACATCACGTGCACAAATGAATTTGTTTGGAGTTTAACCAATAAATGTTTTTGACGTCATTAACGGAAAACTGGCGGGACTTTTGAAATTGATATAACTTATTAATATTTAAAGCAACTGTAAGAATGATAATATTATTGGAATTTATTACATTATTGTATTCAACTTTGACATAGATCTATTAAGAACCTTTAATTCAAGTTTTTTTTTTTGGATCGAGAGTGCTGCGATTAACTTTTAAACCATGACAAAAAATAATAGAAAAATACTAATTTGATTTTTACCCACAAACTTAATAACTAGGTGCATTCTGATCTTTCGAAATTAGTTTTTTTGCAAAAAAGCCTTTTTTCTCAAAGGCATCACCCCCTCAAATAAATACTACTTTTCAAGACCAATCCAAACTTATTTGTTTTTCTTTATGAAAAATAGTATAAATGAATTTTTAAGTAAGCCATGAAAAACAAAAATTGTTTGACAGTAACGTTAAAAACCATGATTGTTTCTTATAACTGTCAAACTATTTTTGTTTTTCATGGCTTACTTTAAAATTATTTATACTATTTTTCTATCATAATGCAGAACAAAAGTAAGTTTCTTTTTGAGTTTAATACTAAATGGAATTTGGGTCTGACGGTACCGTTGGATAGGTCTTGAAAAGTTGTATTTAATTGCTGCAGGGTGATGTCTTTTGAAAAAAAAGACTTTTTTGCAAGAAAATAATTTCAAAAAATTTGTTGGTTAAAACTCAAATTTGTATTTTTCCATTATTTCTTATGTTGATTTAAAATTTTAAAGTCAACGCAGCACTCAAGAATTAAACCAAAACTTGGCTTAAGAAAATCAAGTCGGTGTAAAAACGCACCAAAACAGTTCAAACCTACTCAGAATTTTCCTAGGAATCTGAAAATGCAATAATATACAGGGCGTTCCATTTAGAAATAAAAAATTGGTGTCACTTCCGGCTAAACCGGAAGCGCCAAAAAACTTCAAATCCCCAAAAAATCTTCAAATACGTCAAATGTGACATTTTACGTCTATGCCGAGCATTTTGATCTTAAAAATGATTGGTGATATTAAATTTTGGTTGAAACTTACTATGATGCTCAATGGTGTTTGGATCCACATAGTTCCTTATCGTCACAGTTATAGCCTGTTCGATATTAGTCACGTATATCCCTCTCTGGTTGGTCATAGGCGAAAAATCCGCCTGTCTTGGTTCGAAAACTTTCCTTATACCCAACTGTAAAGAAATTTACTATTATTATTATTATTATAAATAGTAGTAAAATTTATTGACTATTACAGGGACAGTAAATATAAACTCTATGCATAGGTATGTATTTAAAAACAAAATCTTACCTTCTGAAAACTGGGAGTCAGCGTCACGTACCCCTTCAGCATGAAGCTAGGTATCGTGGCTACCACATGGGTGTACCTCAAATTCGCGATAATGTACCGCAAGCTGCCGTTCAACCGCAGATCGCACACCAATTTGTCAATGCCAGTTTCGTCTGCCGGCAGCAAGAGCAGCAGATAGTACTTGGTACTATCCAGAGGAAAACTTAGGGCTAACGCGTTCAGATGAGGCACGTAGTGGAACGGAAGCACGGTGTCATACTTCATGAAATTGATGTCATATTCCCTGTATTTTTCGTTAACCAGAAAGCTTAGTTGCTCCTTTGGTATGTAAGGCCTGTGGTTCAAGTGCGGCGCGTCATAGTGGTCGTCATAGTATCGCGCTATGAGGTAATCAAGGACGGATCGACTACGCCTTTTGGACTTAGGCTTGTACCCAGTCGCCTCTTTCATATTTAACTCCACCACATTGGTTTGCCCAGACCGACTGGTTCTTATGGAAGCACCCCCAAATCCTTCCTCGTCAGCAGATGCATCACCGATTTCGTTATCTTTATTTATAAGGTTTTCCGTACTCTCGTCGCTTATGGTATTCATCGTGCTGGAGCTATCGTTGTTATCTGTGGTTGTGTCTCCAGAAGTGGTTGTAGTGACTGAAGTGCTGGTGTCTTCAGCTGTAGTAACTGTCGTGGTGGAAGTGTCTTCATTGCTGTTAGCAGTGCTAGTGAAAGGTACTGTAAACGTTGTAGAGGTCGTAGTATCGGCATCTGTGTCGGAAAGGAGCGAAATGGTTGTGGCAATGCTTTGGGTTGTTGGTTCAGGAGTTGTAGGTAAATTAGTGGTTGTGCTCGCCAGAGGTGTCGTCAACAAGTCTTGCGTTGTGCTATCTGAAACAACGTCGTTACATAAGGGAATACTGGGTGGGTTAATATTGCGTCATACCTGATTCTGTGCTTGTGGAGGTGGTTGAATCTTCTGTGGCGACAGAAGTGGTCAGTGGTTCTGTAGTACTCATTATGGTCGTCGTGGAGGTGGTTGATTCCTCTGTGGCGACAGAAGTGGTCAGTGGTTCTGTAGTACTCATTATAGTCGTCGTGGAGATGGTTGATTCCTCTGTGGCGACAGAAGTGGTCACTGGTTCTGTAGTACCCATTATGATCGTCGTGGGAATGCTTCTTGTAGATGTAGCTGACTGGGTGGTGGTCGATGCTTCTGTGACGACAGAAGTAGTCAGTGGTTCTGTAGTACTCATCATGGTCGTGGGAATGCTTCTCGTAGACCTAGCTGACTGGGTGGTGGTTTCTTCAGTGATCTCTTCCGTGGTGGATAACTGATTGGTACTCGTTATGATAGTAGCTTCGGTGGTAATTATCTCGGAGGTGGTTGGCATTTCTGTCGTTGTGGATTTTACGGTACTACTTACTGTTGTTAACTCAGTTGTTGTGGTAGGTATTTTGGTTGTTGTTTCTGTTCTGGCTTCCATAGCGGCGGTAGTAGTTTGTGGCAGTGAGGTAGTTGTACTAATTTCTTGCGTCGTTGGCAATGCCACGGTTGATTGTTCTGTAGTACTTGTTTCTGGGGCTAACGTAGTCGTGGTCTCACTTGCATCGGTTGCTGTGGTCGCCTCCGCTTCTGTGGTTGCTCGTGCTAATATCTCCGTCGTGCTTTCATAGTTGGTCTCTATTTTTCCTATTTCAGTTGTAGGAACAGTTGGTGCGTCTTCCGTGGTGGTGACTTGTCCGTAAGTGCTCTGAGGTTTTTCGGTGGTGTCTGGATCGGGATAAAGGGCGCTGTTGAATGCTATGGTGTCGTACCCGTAAAATTTTAAAATATCCTCGTATTTTGGCCTTAAAGTGACGTTCTCGTGATTCAAGGTCAGGCCAGCTAGAAAGCCCTCCTTTGGAATGAAGTAACTCTGAAAGGAAGCAGTTTGAGTTATGAGGACCATCCAGCAATCGGAATTGGTTGAAGAAACTTATTGAATTTTTAATGTAAATTTATTTTTTCTTTTCCAGCAGGTATGCTAATTGGTATCAATTTATTAATTAATACGACGATTGTGCTGGGTTTTTAGATCGTAAAAGAGTAATTAAACAAATCATAAATGCAGGTATTTGCTGCAATTACAGATAAATGCTTTGAATTATTTTAAATACTGATGACAAAGTAATTAATTTTTTTCTCATCACTTATGACAATTGTGGAGATGGATAATTATTTACATTACTTAATGATTCCTGCAAGGTTCTGCAGTCCAAGCGACTGTTTTCAGATTATGAAAGAAAGGGGGCTGGGGGGCCTAGATCTATTAACTCTGCAAATATTTGTAGTGCCTACCTTTAAATGCCTGTGGACATCCCTAAGTCCTACGCGAATAATGGAAATATCGTGGGGTATGTTGGCGGCTTGCTGTATTTCGTAAACGGCGTCCCCTTCGAGTCCTTCTCCGAGGGCTATGAGGACGCTGAGTGCCCCGTAAGGCGATATGGCTATATTATTTTCGTTGTACTCATTATGTATCTGCAAACAAGAATCTGATGAGTGTGTGTTTGTTTATTCTTTTTTAAATTATGTGCCCCTTTATGGGGAATGTCCGAATACGATTACGCAATACTGTAGTTTGTTAGACCCAGATCCACCGACAAATACAATATCATTAGCTATACACATAATATATGCATAATTAAGTGTTAATTTTTATTGAATTTTTTTTTCTACCGGAATCAAAATTTAGAACACGTTCGTATAGTCTATTATTATGAATTGTATTATAAGTGGCATTGAGTGTGAAATCGGATGATCACTTTCCACCGCAGGCCAGATACACCTAATTTTACCGTTACAAAAATTGCAAAGTGTCATCATGATGCTAATATACAGCGTCTAATGTATTCCATAATAATATTATTTAATTTTATACAAAATACGTAATTGATGCCGGCATAATTTATTGGTTTAATAATTATTTGTATCATGATGTCGCAATTACTTTAACAACGTTTTGTTGCACTGTTTGTGTGTTTTAGTAATAATGCGATCGAGTTATGGTTCCGCACGATTTGCATGAATAATTTTACATAACAATGAAAAAATGTAACGCATTTTGAAGATATGCAGCATCTACACCGAAAGCACAGAATTTCATTCTTTAAGGGTTTTTATCGGAACTTACCACAACAGAAATAATAATCTTTTAATAGCAAAAATAAATATTACCATACGGGGTGATTCATTAGCCTGGGGGCAAACTTCGGCAGTGAAAAGTAGATTTAATTTCATGAAGAAAAAAATTTAAACGTGGGTCCTATCTTTCTTTATTCAGAAGTTATAGCGATTTTAACATTTTTAAAGTGAAAAAAACATGGTAGCCATGATTGAAACAAAATTTAGTTATTACCATTTTAAATAATCACCTGTCAAAAATAGTTTGTTAATGTCAACACTTGTATTATATTTTTGACAGGTGATTATTTAAAATGTTAGTTACTAAATTTTGTTTTACTAAATCATGACTACTATGTTTTTTCAACTTAAAAATTTTAAAATTTTGGTAACAAAATTCAAGGCGTAAACGGGGAAAAGGGGGGTTGTGGTACTCATTAAGCCCCCTAAATTTTTCATGCGTACGCCTATGGTCTCTAGATATTTATTTTTAAATTAAATGCTTATTTCCATAACTTTTTTTACTCCTATAAAATTTTAATTTAGGACTTGGTTTACGAAATATAACAAAAAAATAACCTGTAGCGGATTTCATGACTATTAGAGTAATTTCATTTAACATTTAACACCACACAAATGAATTAAAATCTAAATCTTACGAGACCACAGCTATGTGTAATATTTCTATTGTTCAAAAATAAGATGCATCAGTTCTCTTAATTGTCTGAATAATTTAAAGGAAACTAGTACTAAGACCATTTAAAAAGTGACTTAATTAACGATTCTAAGGTTATATTCAAGAAGTTCTGCATATTTTTATGTTTAATTGTTTACAAGTAATTTGTTTACAGATAGAAATGAAGTAAGTAGCTGAAACACATAATAAAATATTGGTTGGTACTCTTTGTCGAAATTTAACTCAATTTTCAATTTTAATTTTTGTAATTTTAACATGAATCCATTATAACATTTAGAAACTCTCACAGACATAAGATATATAAAGCTTTAATATTGTAGATTTAATAGGCGGCTAATTATAGGTTAGATTTCTAACCAACAAAAATAATCTCATTTTATTTTATTAGATCAAGGCAATTAAAATTTCATTAATAATGCACTGAACAAGATTTTAGTTTATTGCACAGGAACCAAGCAGAAATTTTGATAAAAACGGCATAATATTCATAAATCGTAAAAAATGCATATTTTTGAGGTTAATATTGTGACGTTACGTGCACAAACGAATTTGTTTGGAGTTTAACCAATAGCAAGATCGACTGTTTATGACGTCATTAAGGGAAAACTGGCGGGACTTTTGAAATTGATACAACTTTAATATTTAAAGCAACTGTAAGAATGAATAGAATGATATATTATTGAAATTTATTGCACTATTATATTTAATATGTATTCAACTTTGAAGTAAATCTATCAAAACTCTATAATTCAATTAAGGTGTAAGATTCTCGATATATGGAAATTATTATGCAAAAATCAGACGTTTTTTATCAGTTACAAGATAAAGCACGTAATTCCACAAAAATTAATAAAAGTACCACTTCACATTTTATGATGATGACTAAATAAAAATGATTCTAAAGTCGAGTCGATAAACTAATAGATCACATAATATTTCTTGTGAAGTGCCCTAAGGCTCAGTGTTAGGGCCCCTTCTCGTAATAATATATTTAAATGATATATGCCTCTTGTTTAAATGCAAATAGGTATCCTAATGTCCAATTAGAAGTTAAATGACGATAAATCTAGTCTAACGAAGAATTCATTTTATTTAAAACACTTTAAAAAATTTCGTAATTAAAATTATATCCACCTTAAATGGAAACAAAAGAGTTGCAACGGATTTTCATACAATTAGCGACTAAATATAAAAATATTGTTACGCTGATAGCATTTGGTTTAATTAGGGAATTAGACCATTAATTAGTTTTTCCAAAGTGCTAACGGTTCTAATAACCGGACGTACCTACATCATCTCCACACACATGGACACAATTAAAACAAACCAACTCACCGCTAACAACTTTAACCCTAAATTGTTGGTAACGTCCACCATGGTGTCCCGGGGGACGCCCGGCCTTTTGGCGGGATGCGGATACGTGTGAAACTCGTAGCCGTTCCAAGCGTTACCGTGCTTATATACATGACTATGGCACCCCAATACGTGTAAAAAAAGACACCACCACGGTACCAGCGACATGGTTCCGCCAGTTGGTTCTTCACGCCGCCGCGGTTTAGTTTAAACTGATTTTAAATGCATAAACAGAGGATGATACACCATACGCGGCATCTCCCAGGCGAAGACATACTGAGTGTGCCGGCGAATCTCTGGGCTTATTTGTATTCTGGTTTGTTGTTGTAATTATTCGTAATTTACAAGTTTTTAATTGTATAATTGTGGTTGTATAAGTGGATCAAGTTTGCGAGGATGGCTGGAATTTTTCACGTTGCGTGAGTCAAAGGAATTGGTCACATATGGTTTTTCTTCTTGTTTTTTTTTTTGTAAAAAAAAATAAGTACAGGGTTAGTCAAATTTGAGCACCATCATTGGGATCTTGCGATATTTTTCTTCTTTACCTATAGGTGGCCACCCATTTTTCACTACGTTTCGTTGCTGCAGAACCATCATCAACTTAGTTTTTTTAAATACGGACCTGAATATTTATTTTTCTTATTTAACAGCTACTCACGTCCAAAATAGAACGACAAATGAAGCTTTTTAATTTCTGAGATTTCCCTTTCAAAATCCATTTTGAATTAAAATTTTCAAAGTACGGACCTGAGTTTTTTATTTATTTTTAATAAAATATATGTGGAATCGAATAAGAATAAATTTTTTGCGCTTGCATATTCCAACTTCGACGTCCAAAAAGCTACTTCCCTTGCACATTTCTATTACAAATCTGATATGATGAGGTTTTCATTTCATTTGTGAAAGGCTATAATAATTTATAGATTTTGGCACAGACCGAAGTTTAATACGCGGCAGTTACTGGTGCAGAAAGATAATAAGCCTCACCCAGTATTTTATTCTAGTGGGAAAATCCCAAGTATGTAGTCGCGTTATCATATTTTCAAACGAGAAACTTGCAAATGTCTAATCGGGAGAACTCAAGAAATATTTTACATATTCTCTTTAAAATATGCAGCTATCAAAGAATGAGAGGCTTGAATAAATGTAATGCATTTATTAAATTACAATGGAAACTATACCTGTGCTTTTTTATTTAAATAAATTTAACATATATGTTTTATTAATTAAATCCAAAGAAGTAAAATTTAATTTAATAAAAAAATAAAAAATAATTTAATAAAAGAAGTAAAATGTACTTTTACTATTTTATTTTATTAAACATTACAGTAAAATTTTGCGAGTAATTAGCTGTACAGATAATTTTAATAACTAACTGTTACATAAAGGCCACTACAGATATGTCAGCAATGTTAGAGTATGAAGTATAATTTACAGTTGAAAGTAGTAATCAAATTAGGAGCACAATTGATGAAATATACATTTAGTTTTGAAAACCTTGAAATCGTACACATTCAACTAAATAAAAATTATTTTTAATTGTATTTACGAACTATAAAATATGTCATTGAAAAAACTGCATTAGTGGGTGCTTGTATATATAATAGTAGGTAAGTAATTATTTAGTATTTAGGTAGGTATATATATGGGATTGCAACTAATCACAACTCTCCGTTGCAGTTGGTACAATAAATGTGAATTAAATTTAATAAAATTTATAATTTTAATCAATTAATTAATTACCTAATCATTAATTAACATTCCGTTATTCAATAATAATAAATAATAATAAATGTAATTACGACCCCGTTTATCCCAGAATGCTTTTACATAATTTTATTATAGTTCTTTTTTTTTTTTTAGTTTTTAACACTTATATTTAGAAAAATGACCCTGATGTCCTGCCAATTCCGGTTAGGACCACCGAAAAGACATTAATTGAACCCCCGGAGATCTGCGCTGGTATGCAATTATATCTTTCACAACACTCGAGGTAGTTTGGCAGTCACCTTGTAGTTTATTCAAACAATAAACACCATTACAGTTTATTAAGTATCATAAAAATATTTATCTTTAAAAGAATAGTAAATTATTTCAACTAGAACGTCTTATTAACATTTCCTGTTTTAAGGATGCTTGTTCTTACAAACGCAGTATCATCAAAACAAATTTCAGCGATTTTATAATTCTAAAGAGGTTATTGACTGAAAAATAATAGGTATTATTCGCGTTGTACATAAAGACAGGAAACTCTACAACAAAAAGGTCTCTTATCTCAAGCTGTTTGCTCTTATGCGTCAAGAGGATTCTTCATGCTTCAAAATTCTTTGAACTTTTGTTAGGAACATACTCTGGTAATTAGACTATCAAAATGCAGAAGTGTGGCGTTGGTTGCGGTATATAAGACTACTAGGTACCGGGTGGACGATCTATAACTTAAATGTAAAACTAATAAACGTACTTTGATTGTAATTGTTGAAATAAAACGTTGTAGGTCCTAATCTATAACTCAATATCTTTTTTTGATTGGTTAATCATAATGAGTAAATTTGTGATGAGTTAATAGTTTATTATTCTACAAGTGGTAATAAGCTAAATAACTCACGCCGATGAATTTAGTATACGAGCCGAAGGCGAGTGCTGTAATTCATCAAGTGAGTGTAGTATTACCACGAGTTGAATACTATACTTTATCTACGATTATGACAATAAATACTAACCTTCGCAAGTCCGATTCCATCATTTTTGGCACAATTATTACTTAATTCGACTTAATAAACGTCAAAACTATTCAAATGTCAAATCACTTTCCTCCCCTCAATAATAATGGACAATTCTATTTCACCGTACCGGAAAAGAATTTCTATTGGACATAGGCTAGGCATGAAAGGAGATTGGTGTAAACAAAAACTCACTGGTGACTTTTTAGTTACTATATAACTCAAAGCTATCTGTTTATGGATACTATTAATTGTGCAAAACCAGTTGGTTAATTAATATATGTAACCTAATAAGAGTAGAAAAATATACTTAATTTCAATAATTTGTTTTTAAACGTTTTGAATTTTGTAATATTAATCCAATTTTTATCATGTCGTTAAAAAGTCCAATAGATTTTGTCTTTGTATGTTTAAAAGTGAAACATCAATATTAATATAGGTATCGAATTGATCATGCGCATCATATGACTAACATAACCTTAATTTTTTTGCAAATTTATTTTTAATTTTAATTTTAGTAGTTTTAGCTTGGATCCGTTATAGTATGTAAAAACTCTCTCAGACAGTAGATTTATAAAGTTTCAATATTGTGGATTATTAAAAATAGACTGCCAATTTATAGGTTGGAATTCTAACCAACTAATAGCATCTTATGTTATTAGATCAAGGCAATTTAAACTTTATTAATAATGCACCGAACAAGATTTTGGTTGATGGTACAGGAACCAAGCAGAAATTTTGATAAAATTGTATATTCGGAAATGTTTGATAAATGCATATTTTTTTAGGTTAGTTGTGACGTCACGTACACGTCACCCATACTCACTCTATCGCTATATACAGTACATACAATCCACCACAATAGGAACATCTGTACACTTTATACGCAAAGAAACCAGAACCATTAATGCCTGCCTATTTAGAAATGCCTGAAATTATTGATGCGAGCAGTGGGACAGAAATATTATATTTATTTATATTATGACAAGAAGCAGATGCCTTTTACTTAGTTGTAGTTTAATTAACTACTTCATTATCAATCATCAAAGAGATGTTATCTATTTCTAAGTCGATACCTTGCATTCGTACAAAAATATAACACAATAAGTGTATGGTAATAATTAAAAATGAAGCGTTGCTAACTTTTTGAAAAGGGCGATAAATAAATTTCGAGTTTTAACACAATCAATTTTGCCACAATAAAAAAATGTCTGAAATTTCAATGCCCGCCTAATTCTTTTACTATTTTTAAGGAATTAACAGATTAAATTATTTTCATTCCAGTCACGTATATTGTGAATCGCCCTGTATTGACTCATGTAATGTTGGTTGCGTCTTCTTGCACAGACTGCAGCAGTTTCGTGATGCGTGCGCACAATTTCAAAATGGCGAGCAAATTGCTAATAAATTGCTGTCATTTTTAAATCTCTTAAAATCATCCTGTATAAATGGCGTAAACCGCGAATCTTGTATTTATTGTAAATTGTAAATAGTTTGTTGTATAGTTAGTGATAATATTTTGTGTTGTGAGTTCAATAATAGTGTAAAAATCGTGATTGAAAATTGTGTTTGTGTATAGTGGAAAAATCTTTAACAAAGCCGACGCCGACGTACAGAACATTTAATAACGCAGAAAATACATTTTGTTAATGCACAAAGACTTAAAAAACAACAGGTACGTTGTTCATGGTTATTAATGGTGTTTTTGTCAAAATTGTCTTGTTTCAACTGGATTTTCTTTGTGTTTTTACACGGTTGTCAAACGCCATTATTTTGTTTGGTACCGGGAATATGAAATGTCATGTCGTAAACAACTGTCAAAAATCCACTCCCATTTTGAATTTTCAGTAAAATGCCTGCCAAACAACGGTCAAACTGTGTTTTTATTTCAAAATAACATTAATAATGTCATGTTGTGTAATGGATATCAACAAATACAGTAAGTTTTGACAGCTGATGCTAATCATTTGTTTAATGTCACAGTCTACTGATTAAATTATTTATAATTTGGTGTAGGTTATTGATTATCTGGGAATTTTACGTGTTTGCTGTAACACAGCTGGTTTAGGCCTCTTTTATGTTTCAGTGACACCAATGAAGTGGTTGGGAGGTGGTGAAGGAGATGGTTTAATAAAAGTGGAAATGGATCGAGGGCCACACCGTACGCAAGACGATGCTGCAGTAGGCTACGTGTTCCAGCGACCTCCTGATCCAGAGTTCCCTTCTTTCGGACCAAAACAGTTACGTTGGGCTCATGGAGATGACAGTATTATAGATGTTAGTGTGCTTTTACAATTCTATTTCTATAGTTTCCATGGCACGAGAGTTTATGTGTGTAGGTCTGGTGTCTGGCGTATTCTAAGTGAGTTTCATACTGTTTTCCTATGCTGGTCTGGTATCGTTACTGTGCAGTATTTGGTTGTAAATCGTATTAAAAGAATGAGGTTATGTAATTAACAGGGGTTTCGTATTTCACAACCGAGTAATCACTGTAATATGACGAAATTTTGGAACTAAATTAGCTCCTGTGTTACCGATATCAAGAATATGTATGTTTTGACAATTAGCATTAGAAAATTAATAAGTACTTTTCCCATACTGGCATAACGGAATTCAGTTTTACGTTTTGAAATACTTTTGTTTACTAAATCTGCGATAGGTATAACCGAAGGTATAACACACACAATATAGCGTAGTCGTAGTAATAAGAATGCATGAAATTAAGTGTCGTTCCGTTTTCTCAAAAATATCACATTTTATTTAAAAAAATAAATTTTTGTTACGCTTGTAAGATTTAATAAGTGATTCATATATTAATTATGAATTAATTGAAAGTTATTTAACATGCCGAAGTTTTAGCAACTCTATATAGATATTTTTACGCTGTTATTAACAATTTTATATTTATTCATCTTAGATAGTTTATCAGTTCTTTAAATTGTGCAAGATAATTTCCAAACGATCCGTAAATGATTTATAGTATTTTCCTGTGCCAGTCTTTGATAACGGAAGCCTTGATGGTGTTAACTCATTCTTGCTGGGAATAATTTAATTCTTTTATTTTGAGTATAATGTAAATAAACACAAAACGTAAATATTTGATGTTTATATTTTGTGTTATAAATTATATTTTTAACTTGTTCCTGTGTTTATTAATAAATAACTTTTAAAACAATTGGATGAGATGATAGTAATTGGACCATAAACGACTTGGTGTATAAATAAATCCTAACACTAATAAAATATATTATCAACCTTAGAATTTATTAATACCTATTAATGTTTCTCGTACGATTTGTTTAAAATGTTATCTCTCTTATGCTGCCAATTAGATATTTTCAAAGATCCTTGTAGATATGGAATTAATAATTAATTCCACTTTCCTGTATAATTGATTTAAAAATCGAACTGCTTCCTATTTTGAACTGTATATTTATGCTGTCTTTTCATCATATTATATTTAGAATTTTCCAACGTGATAGCCTACACCATAAAATCAGTGCTGCAAAATATTTGACGTCTCGCATTGCACACCGTACTATCCTTTGCTTTTGTTGCAGAATCATGACAAATGGAAATATCCAGTGGTAAATAACAAAGTGGCTACGCCACCCAACAGCATGTCTTACATTGGACAAAGTACGACGATGCCTGGACTCTACGATATGGGCCAGAACAAGTCCATTCCTCCTGAACATTTGGTCTACATGTCAAATCAGATTCCTGGAGGCATGACCTTGCACCCCCAGCAATATTTGCCACAGAGTCTCACTCAACAGCTACAACCGATGAGACATCAACAGCAGGTGAGTCAGTCGTTTTTTGCAATATTTAATATTTACACTAGCATCTCAGGTAGCGTGCGATGTGATCACAATAGTATTATATTCACGCTTAAAAAATCGTTGGTTTTTAAAAAATTATAGAGATTATTTAGAAAGCGGATTAGTTTGCGATATTTTTATATTTTTGGAAAATCAAAATTAAAAATTACCTAGTCATAGGTGAAATATGACTAAATGTTTTTGAAATATTCTCATTTTATTTTTTTGTAAATTTTCTGAGAAATGAATAATTACATAAAGAGCTAAGTACTTAATGCATATTGTTGTAATCACACTGTAATGACATGGCGGAAAAAATAATTTTGTAATGCGCTTATCGTAACCTTCGGCTAATAGCAATCGTGTTATTTACTTAAAATGATTAAATTGTGCTTTTATTGTTTGACGGCTTTTGGAACAAAGAGCAAGATTTCTACGTAACTTCACAGCCGTTAACTTCAACTTTTTGAGCAAAATCAGCACGTTAAAGTGGTTCCTAGTTTAACGTAAGTCTTAGTAATTTAAGGTTGCAAGGTTTTTATGGCAATAAGTTTAGCGGAAGGTAATTTTTTGTTCAATTACCTCAAAGGCTTGCTCCAGCAAGTAGGGTCTAGAAATAACGTCAAGATTATGACAAATTATGTTTACATGTTGTTTTGATACAGTTTTATTACTTTCCTTTTCGTAAATAATCTGATAGTGACCGAATTATTACTCATTGGGGTTATAAATAAAATACCTATTCAATCACGATATAAAATTTCAAGACGTACGAATTGTAAAAACTGTTACCTGAGAGTTTTGTTTAAGTCTTGTATTTTCTCTAAATTGTTGATCAAAAATTTACGCGGTGTTTACGCTATGACATAACATTTCGGAAAACGTGACTCAATAATTCTAAAATTAAATGGAAAATGTTTATTTATACTAACGTAAAGAGTAAGTTCCGTTTAAAAATAGCTGTTACAAGCTACAATCTTAATTAGAGTTTGATATTTGTGTTAGGAAATGAACGAAATAGACGTGTTATAATAAACTACGCAACTTGGACTTGGGAAGGGTATAATGTACAAGGCGTTGAACGAAAGTATGACAGAACTGTTTGATACATAATTTTTATACAAGAATTTACATAGAGCCGTATACCCCAAGAATGAAAAGATGCAGCTACGGACACGTGTTTCGGAGTTATTGCTCCTCATCAGCGTAGCATTGGGGTATACAGCACTATTTAAATTCTTGTATTATTATTTAACTCCGCAAACGTCATTCTTCTTCTTTTTCATAATTTTTATTTGCATTTAAACACTGCTTTATTAAGTATTACCTTGCATTCAGTTGCAAACCATGGTCAGAAGAAAAATTATAAACGGCAACTAAATCACTAATATTTTGTTCCATTGCCACTTCTATGTCACCTGGATTATAGGACAAGTATATTTGGTTATCATCCGCTTAATATTGAGTTTTACAGAACTGAATTGCATTTGAAAAATCAGCTCTGTAAAGAGCAAATAATATAGGGCCCAATATCGACCCTTGAGGAACTCCCTTGTTAACATCAAGTGCATCAGATAAAATAGTTTCCCTCATTCCAAAAAAGGAATAGCAAATCTCTAGTAGTTTTTATTATTATATCAAATTTTAAATAATTATCATGTCGATCCCATCACGCTGGACTTTTTAAGCTTGTTAGTATATCGTATATAATGTAACGTTACTAAAAATAGAATTTTTGTGGAAACCCAAGTTGTGTTTCTCCTTAAATATAATAAATAGATGTTATTAACCTGGTGATTAACATGCACTGTCTAATTTATTATTTTTTTCCTGTTTGTTTATTCGTGTCTTAAAAATATGCTACATTTGTTCACAAATTCGGCTCATTAAACTTTGTACTTGTAATATAGCATAACAATTTATCTCTTTTTAAGCTAGTCTTTAATCATCATGAGCGAGAACGATCAAGCCGAACTGGGAACATCTTCTAATGTATTAATATTAGAGAGATCATAATATACATATAGTCGATCCGTTGAATTTGCGCCCATGCCGGATTATAAAGTCACAACTGCATCTGCAGTCTTCTCAGTACAAAGATTTCGAAGGATCGTTTTTCATCATACCACTTGCTCTGTTTTTAACTTGGATTTCCAGAATAATTTTTTTCAATAGTGTCTTGATTCTTGTATTTTAATTTAAAGCTAAAATACTGATAGCTTCTGTAGTCTATTTATTGAAGGAATAAGAAAATGGGGAGTGTGAGTTGCAATTAACCATCTGCTTTGGGATTGGGTCAAGTAGTCACTTATGAGCTTCCAGTTTTATTCATCGGATAAACTATGCTAGGTTCAATTGTTTACAACGGTTATAATTTATCGATTTCAGTATGATTTCTTGGCTGGTGATGACATAACATGTTTAATTTTGTCTCATTTTTTCGGCACTTCCTCGCTGCTTGTGATATTAAAAAGCAGTGGGGAAACCTCGGAAGAAATTGGCGATTTAATTTTATCGCAAATTAAAAAATGAAGTGTAGGCGTGTATAACACGCGTCTATTATTCACGTTGCGTTTTTTAATTATTTAATGTATATTCATTAAAACAGCACTTTCTCTCTCTCGGACAGTTACATCAGAGTACTGCACCTTGTTGCATTGCCAATCTGCTTAATTGAATTATTTAAATAAGCGTAGGTAAATTCGTGTAACTAATTGACCACCATTTTTACTGTTTTCCACAAAAAATATAATTTGAAAATTAAATTCCCCAATTTAATATTTAACGTAATTTTAACTCTAAAGCAATATTTAACGTAATTTTTAACTCTAAAATAATATTTAATATACTTAATTTGAAAATTAAATTCCCCAATTTAAGATTTAACGTAATTTTAACTCTAAAGCAATATTTAACGTAATTTTAACTCTAATAGAATATTTAATAGTTTAAAAATTAATAATATTTAACGTAATTTTAACTCTAAAATAATATTTAATATAATTTGAAAATTAAATTCCCCAATTTAATATTTAACTTAATTTTAACTCTAAAGCAATATTTAACGTAATTTTAACTCTAAAATAATATTTAATATAATTTGAAAATGAAATTCCCCAATTTAAAATTTAACGTAATTTTAACTCTAAAGCAATATTTAACGTGATTTTAACTCTAAAGTAATATTTAATGTAATTTTAACTCTAAAATAATATTTAATAATTTGAAAATTAAATTTCCCAATTTAATAATTACTGTTATTTTAACTCTAAAGCAATATTTAACGTAATTTTAACTCTAAAATATTATTTAATAATTTGAAAATTAAATTCCCCAATTTAATATATAACGTAATTTTAACTCTAAAGCAATATTTAACGTAATTTTAACTCTAAGATAATATTTAATATAATTTGAAAATTGAATTCCCTAATTTAACATTTAACGTAATTTTAACTCTAAATCAATATTTAACGTAATTTTAACTCTAAAATAACATTTAATAATTTGACAATTAAATTCCTCAATTTAATATTTAACGTAATTTTATCTCTAAAGCAATATTTAACGTAATTTTAACTCTGAAATAATAATAATTAATAATTTGAAAATGAAATTCTCCAATTTAATATTTAACGTAATTTTAACTCTAAAGCTATATTAATGTAATTTTAACTCTAAAATAATATTTAATAATTTGAAAATTAAATTTCCCAATTTAATATTTAACATAATTTTAACTCTAAAGCAATATTTAATATAATTTTAACTCTAAAATAATATTTAATAATTTGAAAATTAAATCCCCCAATTTAATATTTAACGTAATTTTAACTCTAAAATAATATTTAATATAATTTAAAAATGAAATTCCCCAATTTAATATTTAATGTAATAAAATTAATAATCTAAATGTTACTAAAATTAACTTTTATTTTTCTTCCAGAAAAAAAAAACAACTATTGTTGTAAAATTCAATTAATTTTTTATTATCCAATAATTCCTGACAATTTTTGTAAAAAAAAAACAAACTGGATTTCTTGAATTTTTGAAGGACTAACAAAATGACTCCTAGTCCTTGATATGATTTTTCGTTTTTGGGTTATTTTGATAAATCTGAATTTTTGGATTTTTAATTATATTTTTTCTTTAATTACATTTTGCACCTTCTTTGATATGTTGTATTTTTACCGAGATTTTTACTAAACGAGTAAACGATTTTAAAAAAATATCCGCCGCGTTTTGTTGTCCTGTATTCAGGATAAGTGGCAGAAATCACAAAAAGCTTCACAAACAAAGACACGCACAATTTCTGCGCCCTGTTAAAAACGATACATTACATGTCTTTTCATCTTGCTGCATATGGCAGGTCGAAGTAGTTTCCCTCTTTAGCTCGAAAACTGGTACAGCCCAAGACGAGTGAACACACCGGCTACACAGTCATTGTCTTATTTTATCCCGGAAGACCTATTGTCGAGCCTAGTGTCTAATATAAATCCAGAACAATGTACGGAGCTCTTTTGCGTGGGCTCGTCACGCAGATTTGCCACTATTGTCCGCTGAAACAAACAGATTTGAAAAAATCTTAATTCATCACAGTATCTTGGTACAGCCGGGACCGATCTTAAATAGAAGATTAGTGTCATCATTTAAAATTTTTTCTTTAAACGAAAAATTTTAAGATTTAAAAAAAAATCAATTCAATTTTATAAATTGGAATTAAAAAAGTTAGTCCAGTCCTCCTGTCATGTTCAGCAGTTATTTGATGAGTAAAAATTGTAGACAAAAGATTTTTGTTTTACTCAATATTTCTAGAATTCGTTGTCAGAAAAAAACAAATGAACATCGGAAAAGTAATATTTCTGCATTTTTTAAATGAAACACCCTGTATATGGATCCACGTCCACATCTCTAATCACGTGACCCATATACAGGGTGTTTCATTTAAAAAAATGAAGGTTGTGCAGAAATGTTAGATTTCCGATGTTCATTTGTTTATCTGACAACGAATTCTAAAAATGTAGAGTAAAACACAAATCTTTTGTCTTTATTAAAATTATAATTACAATTACTCCATGTAGGTTGTCCTCGAGATTCCTTTCCATGTTTTTTCCCAATTTTTGTTATCAGTCACTTTTTATGTTTTCCATTTCGGTGTATTTTAAATTCTTTGTACAGATTCCAGTGATTTGAAAAAAATAACAAAAACCTGTTATTCTCTTATCGTAGAATTTGGACAAGTTATATTGTGAAGATCAAGATCTTGCCATGCCGCTACGAGGTGTGTGTCTATTAAGTCTGATTGAAATCATTTGTAGGTATCCAATCAAGGCAATAAATTCAAGTGTACACTTCACACTTTAAACCCTTTTATCTGTGACACTTGATCTAATCCAGTGTGTAACGTTGTATCATTCGTATCCGTGTCGCTATAAACGAACGGAATAATAATATGTATTTCCTTTCTACGGTGAATGTAATAAAAAAAAAGTAGCGATTCCGCCTTTGGTTTGGGATCGTCAATATTTTTATTGTCTTTGACAGGTATGGGGCTCGTCCAAGAGGAGACCAAATTAATGGTAAAAGTTACAAACAAAAATGACAGCATATACAGGGTGTCCATCTAGTGCGCGGAATTGATTTTTTTGTGTCGAGTAGTAGCACCCTTAGGTTTTTAAAAGCTTCTTGGAGGAGAGCTCCAAGTGCTCTGCCGCAACATCTGTATCTATTTATACACAGTCGCATGCAACATCGTATATTTATATAACTATCGTCGCTACCAAGTTCGAGGAATATATTATGTGCTTTGCTGCTAGGACTGTGAATTAGAGCGCTATTAATAACATCCTTAATGACAGTTTGGGGCAAAGTAAACTGGATAAGAATGTTAAAGACATCCAATTAAATAATACCGGACATTCTTATAAATGTAAATATAAGGTCCGTTGTACGATGACAATTTGTCGGCCCGCTCACAGTGGGGTGGAAAAAAAAACCGCTGTAGACCTCAGAAATTATTGTATCATCTTATTTTTTTCTTAAATGTTCGTTTTTAGATTCATATTTGCCGAAATAGAATTTTCATTTCTTTTTTTTATTCTTGACAGCTGCCAAAATCAGTGTCAAATTTATGTATGTTTTTTATTATTTTGTAAACAATGTGGGTTTTTATGGAAAAAGATATATAAAATTCTTTAAAAAATGTTTTCGCTTTTGGCAGCTGTCAAATTTTCTGTCAACTTAATGAAAATCACGTTTTATAATTATTTGAACAAGTGAAAGTACTAAGCAGACATTTTTCTATTGGTTCCGGAGGTATTGAGTGCGAAATTGGCTAAAAAAATATTATATATGTTGGTAACTGTCAAAATTGCTGTCAAATTTCAAAATATGTAAGTTTGTCTTCCGTAATTTTGAAAACAATGTGAATTTTCAGTGAAGAAAAGATTTAAGTGGTTTTTGAAATTTGCTAGTTCCATAATTGATATTAAAATTCCATAATTGATATTAAAATACATTTTTTACTTTTGACAGCTGTCAGCATTTCTGTCAAACTAATGAGAATGCCATTTAATAATAATTTCAGCAAATTCAAGTACCGAACAGACAATTTTCTATAGGTTTTGCAGGTACTAAATACGAAATTGATGTCAAAAAAATATTACGTTTTTTGGTAGCTGTCAAAACTGCTGCTAAATTTAAAAATATGCAAGTATATCTTTTTCGTATTCAAAAACCTGTAGAAAAATGTTTGTTAAGTACTTTAATTTGTTGATATAATAATAAATTGCATTTTATTAAGTTGACAGAAATTTTGACAGCTGTCAAAGGTTATAACTTTATTTTAACGTCATTTACTGAACTAGAAAGTTTTAAAAATTTTTATGTATCTTCTATGAAAATCAACATTATTTTCAAAATTACGAAAGATATATTTGTAAATTTTTAAATTTGACAGCAATTTTGACATCTGCCGAACAACATAATATTTTTTTGATCAATTTCGTATTCAGTACCTCCAAAACTTATAAAAAAATTTTTGTTAAGTACTTTTATTTGTTTATATAATTATAAAATGTCATTTTTATTAGGTTGAAAAATTTTGACAGCTGCCAAAAGTGAAAACTTTATTTTATTATCTATTATGGAACTAGCAAATTTCAAAACACTTAATAGCACTTCTATGGGAATTCATGTTATTTTCAAAATTATAAAAGGCACATTTTTTTAAATTTGACAAGTTTTGACAGCTACCAAATATAATGTTTTTTTGCAAAGATTTTGTATCCAGTTCCTCCAAAGCCTATAGAAAAATGTCTGCTTGATACTTTAATTGGTTGAAATGATTATTAAGTTGCCGAAAATTTTGACAGCTGTCAAAAGTAAAAACTGTATTTTAATATCAATTATGGAACTAGCAAATTTTAAAAAACACTTCACTTCACATTGTTCATAAAATTATGAAAGACAATCTTGCATAGTTTTATATTTGACAGCAATTTTGACAGCTACAAACAAACATAATTTTGTGAAATTAATTTCGTATTCAGTACCTCCAAAACCCGAGCCAAAACCTATAGAAAAATCTCTTTAAAGACTGAGTAATTTGTGGAAATAATTATTAAATGGCAATTTTATTCAGTTGACAGAAAATTTGACAGCTGTCAAAAGCGAAAACGTCATCTTAATTTCAATTATAAAAATTAAATAGAAAAATTTAAAATACTTTGTATCTCTTCTTTTCTGAAAAATCACATTATTTTCAAAATTACGAAAGACATACTTTTCAATTTTTAAATTTGACAGTGATTTTGACAGCTGTCAAAGATAAAAAGGAAATGAAAATTCTACTTTGGCAGATCAATTATCTATTTGTAAAGTAAGTATTTAAAACTAAATTAGATGAATCCATATGTATTTGTAACCTGAAAAAATTATAGCTAAAAATAAAAAAGAATTTCAGAAAGAAAATAAAAAAAAATTAGATGAATATCAGCTATTAAATATTACTACGTTAGTACTATGCAGTATTAGTTGGGATCAGAATACGAAGTAGATTCAAATCAAACTAATAGTGTCGTTTGATGTTACCGGGTGTTGCAGCTAACGGACCCACGCATGCGCAAACACGTGCCAATATTTTAAAGTTCCCCGTTATTTTCACTTCTTTCTTGCGTACAGTAAAAAAAATGCCATAATATAAATCGAATGCATAATTCAATTGTGCCTGACCTTGCACCTTGACTTACTGACCCCTTTAATACTTGCCAAAAATGTATGGGTGTGTGTGCACTGCGTGCATGTTGCAAGGTATGCACGCGAACTCCTCCACTGTTTCCATTTCGAGATCTGTGAAGGTCTACAAGCTGGGCATTTTCAAAAAGCAGGCAAAGCTAATAATAATAATAATAATTTTTTCCCAATGTTCTATGATTCCCTTTGGAAAAGGCTTTTCTAACTTGTGCGTATAATATCTACAGTACAGAGCTTGAAAGATTCTATCATAAATGTTGTAATATTACCGAGAACGAGGGAGTTCCATAATGTTTTCGTTGAAAGGACGAGGCGTTAACAAATCGATTTCGATTATTTCTGAAATACAAGGACAGATCAATAAATAACGTGCTTAACTAAAAAGGAGGCCATGAAACGAAGCAGAAGTTCCTGTCATCGTCTTTTGCGTCCAAATTCCCTTACTGGCGTCATTCGGGAGATTATTTTTAGCGCGGATCATTAAAATTTACTCTTTCCAATACGTGATCAGAAATGATTGACCGGACAAATGCATATTGGCCACTAACGCAATGGAATAGTCGGATAGTTGATTCTTATTATTATTATTATTATTAAAATATATACAAAAGCAGTCACACTCGGGCAAAATACCACTCAAATCAGCAGTCGACCTTTCTGCGGTGCCTTTCCACTTAACTAGGAAATACGTCACTTTTGCGTTACATTACCCTAATTGATAACTGGCACCAAACCTGTGTATATTAATTGTAAGCAAATACTGCAAATAATATTACAAAGGGGGGACAGGTATTAATCCCCGTGTGGCGATAAGTCTCGGTTGACAAAGTATTAATAAGTACAGTCACGAGCAAATGTTGGGTCTCACGATAATAGCTGTGTGTATACAAAACGGCGTATCACGCAAGGGTATACCAAGGAGTATACTTTTAAAACGTTTTAATAATATATATTTTTTTAATAACACGACCCCACTTTATCCCGGAAGGAAGGAGCCTTGTTTTACAATACGGCGAACTACTACCACAAACGTAGAGCTATTTACCAATGACTATTTTTCGTAAGTTAAGTTTTCCGGTAAAACTTTATGCACTGAAGCCTTAAAGATTGCCCGAGCGAGCAAGTCTAACCAGCCGATGCATATTTTATGAAACAAAAGACCAACGGAGGAATTACTAATTAGCTCTAGTTTGATTTAGTAGTATTATACAGCGGTACTCACGAACAATAAGATCTCTGAATATCTATACTTAACTGAAGGCGGGTACGGACGGATAGTAGCGGACCACGGTGTATTCTTACCAAGATTATTTTCAAGAAAATTTATTACTATAATTCGGAGCGGCGGTTACGGACGGAAGTGAACCTTGACTGGAAAAATCACTTCGTTACAGTGATTTCTTAAATTATTGAAAATACCGGGATAAAGTTTCGTTTGTGCGTATGCACGGATCATAAAGATCGACTCTAATTAAGTCCTGCAATCCGCGGATTGGCGGGCGCTGCGAGATAAACCAAACCGCCAGACATCCATGTCCCTCACGTACGCGTCCACGGCAAGAAGAATGAAGTCCCAGCCTTGTTTGTGCAATAAATTTCGTCGCACAGCGGAGCGGCGGCGGTTGAATGTCATCGTCTCCGTGGTGTGCGAGCCCCAGCAGCAGCAGCAGCAGTACGCACCACTACAGAGCGAGCGGGGCCGGTCAACTCGCAATGCAGCGCCGCGCATGCGTCCCCAACTCGATGGTTCTTTGTTAGCTCAGTCAGACGCCGAATGCTGCACCTTCTGTTATGAATTTTGTGGTTCGCGACGCCGGCGGCCGTGTTTTGTGAATTGTGATCGTGTTTTTTGGTGAATTTACGCTGCGGTTATGTGCCATTTGTATTGGATATGAAAGATATGGGACCCGATATGGTAAATTTGCACGCCAATGTTATTTTAGTAGCCGTAGTGGTTTTGTTTACCTTTTCAGCAGAGCGGAGGGGTGTGTTTCGGCTCTATCGAAGAACTTGCTCGCTGCGAGCTTATCAATCATACATACTATAGCCGCGTATTCTAATAACACTTAAAGTTTATTTTCGTTACAAGAAGCTCCTTGCGGAGGTGCGCTTCTCTTTTCTTTTGTTTTAATTTCGTTGCCGTTGAATGGTGCAACAGGTTTTGAGTGGGCTTTGTTTCCTGTGCCAGGTAGCCATTTTCAAGGTGGGTTGGGGTGAGTTGGGCACGTTCGTCGGTTGTTTTGCGGAGCGGTTAAGTCTGTTGTTTACTTCAGTTCAGAAGTGGCTGAGATGTCGTAGTCGCCGCTACGGTGTCTCTGTGTTCCGTGCTAAGGCTGAGGCTTTGCGACGTTGCCACGGCTGGTCGGTGCTATTGCCCTGGCTTATTGTTTATGTTTGTCCACAGACAGTCTCAGGCAGGCCAGGCCCTCCACTGCTTCCGACGTAATAGTTTTGTTTTATGGTCGTGTTGGTTGGTGATCTCCGACTGTTTCTTTTGTTTTAGGGTTTTTTTAATCAAGTAATAAATTGCACACGCAAATTATAAAGTTTGTGGAAAAATCGAAGTTTCCAGTGGGCATTACCCAACAATAGGTATTACTTATCTTTACCCTTTTAAGGGCCCGCTTCGCTGCGAAATAAGTGTTTTATCACCGTATTAGAAGTATCGACGTTGTAATTTATATATTTATCTTATGATCAAAAATGTTATATATAATTGAAGAAAATATAATTTCACATTCCGCAGCAAAGCCCTTTTCTTAATTTTGTTATTTAAACAGTAAAAAATTCTCCGCAAAATTCTTCAGAAATCATTCGAAAAATAATCAACAATAGAACGGCTTAGTATGCATTTAAATAAAAAAATCTTTTTGTAGCGCAGTTTTATGATCCTTGCTACATAAAACTGTGAAAGAAAAAATTAAAATTGTTCAAGCGGTTTTTTTTTATCTCAATTCTTCTGTACCCTTACCTACGAGAATTTTATTATTGAAGTAAAACCTATTGTTGAATTTTTTTTACGAGTTAATCGAGGAGTCAATTCATTCAACGTGGTAATTTCCTAACTCAGTAAACTTTCTTCTCTCATATCTTGAAAACAGCGAGATAGAAAATCGCCGTTTACGCTGTTAAATTTCTACTATTTTATACAGTAAGATGATTTCTTAACTTGATTGAAAAGTCAGATTTTTTTTAGAGACGACAATTCCCTAACTTGCAAACTTTCTTCTCTCAAACCTTGAAAATATCGAGAGATAGAAAATAGCCGTTTACGCCGTTCGAATTCTCCCATTTTATATAGGAAGATGATTTCTTAACTTGATGAAAAGTCGGATTTTTTTGCGAGTTGATTAACTCGTTGCAGAAATTATCTTAACTTTCAAACTTTACTTCACTCATATCTCGAAAACGACGAGAGATAGAAAATCGCGCTTTGCATCGTTAGAAATCTGCTTCTTTTTTCCATAACAAGACGATTTCTTAAATTAAAAAAATTCAATCAACGTGGCAATTTACTAACTTTGCAAACTTTTTTCTCTCATATCTTGAAAACAGCGAGAGATAGAAAAGCGCCGTTACGCTGTTGGAATTCTACTATTTTATACAGTCAAATGAATTTTTAACTTGTTTGACTTTTTTTTAGGTGTTGATTCATTAGAGACCACAATTTCCTAACTTTGCGAACTTTTTTCTCTCATATCTTGAAAACAGCGAGAGATAGAAAAGCGCCGTTTACGCTGTTAAATTTCTACTATTTTATACAGTAAGATGATTTCTTAACTTAATTAAAAAGTCCGATTTTTTTAGAGACGACAATTCCCTAACTTGCAAACTTTCTTCTCTCAAATCTTGAAAATATTGAGAGATAGAAAATAGCCGTTTACGTCGTTCGAATTCTCCCATTCTATATAGGAAGATGATTTCTTAACTTGATGAAAAGTCGGATTTTTTTGCGAGTTGATTAACTCGTTGCAGAAATTATCTTAACTTTCAAACTTTACTTCACTCATATCTCGAAAACGACGAGAGATAAAAGATCGCGCTTTGCATCGTTAGAATTCTGCTTTTTTCCATAACAAGACGATTTCTTAAATTAAAAAAATTCAATCAACGTGGCAATTTACTAACTTTGCAAACTTTTTTCTCTCATATCTTGAAAACAGCGAGAGATAGAAAAGCGCCGTTTACGCTGTTCAAGTTCTACTATTTTATACAGTAAGATGATTTCTTAACTTGATTGAAAAGTCCGATTTTTTTTTTTTTTGGGACAATTTCCTAACTGCAAACTTTTTCTCTTATATCTTGAAAATACCGAGGGATAGAAAAGCGCCGTTTACGCCGTTCGAATTCTCCCACTTTATTCTACACGATTCGAACGTCCGATTTTTTTCACAAGTTGGTTAACTCGATTCAGAAGTTATCTAATTTTTTAAATTTTCTTTTACTCATTTCTCGACGAGAGATAGAAAATCGCAGTTTGCACCGTTAGAATTCTGCTTCTTTTTTCCATAACAAGACGATTTCTTAACTGAATCCGAAAGTCCAATTTTTTTACGAGTTAAATTGAATCAACGTGGTAATTTCCTAACTCAGTAAACTTTTTCTCTCATTTCTTGAAAACAGCGAGAGATAGAAAATCGCCGTTTACGCTACCATTGAATTTCTATTTTATACAGTAAGGTGATTTCTTAACTTGATTGAAAAATGCGATTTTTTTTAGACGACAATTTCTTAACTTTGCGAACTTTTTTCTCTCATATCTTGAAAACATCGAGAGATAGAAAATCGCCGTTTACGCCATTTCTCTTACAATTCCTAGAAGATTTTTGATGAGGGTGCCAACTTGATCTAGCTAAAAGGGAGTTCGGCTAAATCATCATATTTTGACTTGTTCTTACGCAGTTCTGTGCCCATTCTTCTACTCAATCATTTAATGAAGATTCAAACTCATCTGATCTGATACCGTTGCCAGGGTTTCAGTTTTAGATTTTATACATTTAATGACTCATTCCTGTTTATTCCGAGTATTTTGGTAGAGAACATTGTTTAGTTAGGTTGTTTTTATTAGACGCACGTGCCTTGTTGTTTTGCTTAACCTTCGTCAGCTTCCATGCGTTGCATAAAAATTATCGAAAGCGATATCCGTTAATTTATTTTAATCTTCGTTTTCGATTAGATTTTCGGATTTGCGTGTCCCACGCGCTTTCCTCCGTGCGGAAATTTCGGGTGAATAACTTACGACCTGTAAACACAGTGTGTGACGTACCATTACATCAGACTGTTGATAATTCTAATTAGTTTACGAGCCGAGCGTTATATATCAGAGCAAAAACTGGGCACATACCCATGCCAAGTTGTTGACCATGAATTTGGTTTAGTGAACTCTGCTACTTTTGCCGTGTAACTAGTTGGCCGTCCAAGGACACGACTCGGTCGGTATCAGCCGAGATAAACGCACATTTTTGCGTAAGGCGTGAAATTTTGGTACAAATGCGAAGGCGAGTATTTAATATTTGCCTGCAAATGTGGAGCACCTTGGGAAAAGTCGCATTTGCGGCCAGGGACGGACTGAGATCAGAAATATGTTCGGGCATCTTCATGACACTTTCCAGCTGTACTGCGTAAAATGACGCCGCCTTCAGGACCGGACCAGTCCACTTTTAGAATTTTAGCACCGTCCCATCGAACTCCCTTATGGCCAGTCCGCCCCTGTTTGCGGCTAGAAGCTCATAATTTCCTTGGCGAGAACTCCAAAGGGTTTTTTTGTTTAATTATGAAAGTTTTACTGTTTTCACTGCCATTTCTTTTAGTGCGCTACTAGAAGAACTATATTTAATTGTTAAAATAAATCTACGTTCTCTGTTTTAATTTAAATATTTTTTTACCTAATCAAACATTCGTCAGTATATGAAAACCGCATCTTTTTGTTTTTGCCCTTAAAACGAAAAATCATACCGAAGTTCCACAAGGATCCACTCTGGACCTGCTTTATTATCGGTCCTATATGAACGATTTACCCGCTGCCATCTCTCGAGCGATTTTTTCGTATATTACCGATGAAATTGATGAAAATTGAACTTGGGGATGGTTTTGGAGTGTTTAACTTCTTCACGTGCGCGCTCGGGTCCGTTTTTATCCTCAAATAACTCCCTGGGCCCCTTCTTTACATGTCGTGACCCCCACATTAATCATTTTTTCCGCCCTGGCGCACACAGCTTTTGTGAAATCTAGATTGCTTTAATTCGGATAATCTGATTAAAATCTGGCACGTCGCTCCTCGTTTAAAAAAATGTTTCACAGTTTGTAATAATGGCTGCATAATTAACAATTAAAACAGTGGATTTGCAAAGGTCGCGTACAAGCGGCGCGATTGCTTCAACGTCCTCGTTCTGCGTTACAAACAAGGTTTTTCGTTAATTATTCAGTTTAATGCAAACAAGTCCATCGCGTTTGTGACATGGGTAAATCGAGCGCGGTGGGCTAATTAGCAATTTTCTAAGGGGGGCGGTGGTTGCGTATCAGTTTGGGATAAACAAATTACAAATATGGTGATTTAATAACGGATGAAAAAATTGGTGTTGAATATTCGGTCCAATTAGAATCCTACACTATAGGCATTATTTAATATTAATAATCTTTTTATGTATGTGAACATGAATTTGTTTGTTTTCCGGGGAAGTCGTGCCTTATCTCGTTTTCATTATAGTCATAACGTGTAATGTTTTTTTACGTGCTGATAAAACTTCCGTCGCTTAAAATACGTTTAGGTAGTTTCTTTATCGCCACAGCTGTGCTCGTTGGAGTAGATTGGAACGGCATAACTCGACGATTTGATTAAAGGTCTACTCAAGGTCTCTGGTGGAGGAAACGTATGTGGTTTTCCTAAACATCGGTTAGAAAGTGACTTTTTGCAACAGGGACTTTTAGTTGTAGTCAACGGACATACTCCCTATATCCTAGTACATTAAAAAAAATAATTGTAACGAATGTAAGAGTGGAGAAAAACATAAGAAGCAAGATAGGGAGAAACCATACATCCCCCTTTTTTTTTGGAAATTATAATAGTAATATTCCTTGTAAACTTATAAACAAATAACTAACTAAAGAATAATGGTTTTATAATTACTTCTAGAAATACAAAACAATACAACAACAATAATAATAATAAGATTCAACCAGGCCCATTAGCCCGAGAGTGCAATGGACACGCAAACTCGATGGCCCTCCCAAGACTAATGTTACTTTGTTAGTGATTTTTAACTCAGTAGCCAGACCAGGCCCACTAGACCGAGAGTGCAATGGGCACGAAATAACTTTAAGCATATTTGGAGAACCAGAAATGATGCTCAATGAAAACTCTCGCAACTGCTTTAATATTCTAAGACAGACGAAGTAATTGGTACCACGTGTTGACTTGATGACATGCAGTACAAATTTCGGGCAGAAAGGCAGATATGCATTTACCTATTTTAAAAATAATATTTCTTACACGAAGTACTAGTACCAACTTGCATCAGTCGCCCCCACTATCCGGATATTGACAAATAAAACTAACCTATTCCGAGAAGTGCCCGCGGGACGCGGCGGTATCGTTTTGCCTAATTTCGTATGCTGGCCGTCTCCTTCGGAAAATCTACATATATATTCGAAATGAAAAAGACTTCAGCTATTTTCGATGGCTGGTTGACTCTCTCGAACAGATCCAATGCGACCATCATTAACTTGCCTGACGTCTCCCGTCAAGGTAGCATAACTTCTTAACAGATGTTCAAGACCACTGACAAGGACGGAACATAGCGACGCCGGAGGTTAGAGAGAGCAGGCAGAACGTGCGCGGTGTTGCCGGATGTCCCTCGACGTTCAATGAAATTGGTGCTGTGCCCATGATTGTGCTGAGCCGGGCTTGGGCGATGAATGATAATTTGTTGACGGATATTTTTGTTTTTATTTGGAATTTTGAGTAAAATACCCAAGAAAGTTTTTCTCTAGTCCCTCTTTACGTGCACTTTTATATTTTTTATGACACGAATCACTTAATTGATAGAAACGTTACGACATTTTCACTTTCATCGTAATATTACTTATTATAGAATTCTTTCTTTTTGCTCCCGTGGCCTGCGTTTGAGAAATTCCTAATGTGGTACATTTAATCCATTTTTTGTTTACAAGCGCGGAAGTAGAGTACAAGTACTCCTAATAATTTCCGTTCAATTATATCAGCTAGTTTCGTGTTGGGAATTAACCGTATTTTCCGACCGGCATCCGTTGATCAAGTAGGCACAGCCTCGTTTCGTTTGTTAACAGAAAAACCATCGCAATGCACGAATTTCATCCATTAATAATCCTGTTTGGTTGGTGCACATGTAGAATTAAAGTTCGGTGTGTACACGACGCTGAAATATCGATCTGTGTAGCTAGAAATATATAGAGGTGTTTAACCTCACTACTGCCTCGGCCGTATTTAAAACGGCAATTACTTGTACGGCCAGGTTCCCATTCAAGATGGAGAAATTGAAAAATTATTTATAACTATGCGACCTATTCGTTGTCACGCGGTGACGTCTTCAGGGGGAGGGGGGGGGGTAGGGGATATCCGGCATTAGGTTTTCGAAAAAATTTACCCATTTGAGAAAAATTATTAACTTCTGTTTATGTAAGCAGGAAGAAAATTCCGCTTTCCGTGTAGATAGTAGAAAATAATGATTAAATTGGGGAGGGAAGTGCATGAAACTAAGGAGGGAAGTCATGATTTCTTGACGCAGGTGAAGTTTTACCCCGGGTAAAATCATATTTCACTCCCTTGTTGTTCATATAAAGAAATTGCCATAAAGAAAACGCCGCTTTCCCATTAGATAGTAGAAAGTAGCTATTTATTAAACTGGGGAGGGAAGTGCATGATTTTCTTTCATAGATGAGGTTTACTGTCGTATACTTTCGACCCTAAACCGGGGCGAGAAAATGCCCCTCTCTGGTAAGTAGTAGAAAACAGTGCATGATTTCTTGACGCAGGTGAAGTTTACCCCGGGAAAAAATCGTATTTCACTCTCTGGTTATTCATATAAAGAAACTGCTATGAAGAAAACGCCACTTTCCCATTAGAAAGTCGAAAGCAGCTATTTATTAAACTGGGGAGGGAAGTGCATGATTTCCTTCCGGGAATGAAGTTTACATTCGATCCGAAAACGTGGGAGAAAAATGCCCCTTCCTGATAAATTGTAGAAACCAGTTATTTGTGTAACTAATGCGAGCTCTAAGGAGGGAAGTGCATGATTTCTTTACGGGAGTGAAGTTACTCCCGGAGAAGAAATCATATTTCACTTCCTTCCCATACATAAAGAAACTTCTATGAAGAAAACACCGGTTTCCCAGTAGAAAGGAGCAAGTAGCTATTTAATAAACTGGGAGGGAAGTGCATGATTTCTTTTCCGGGGATGAAGTTTACGATTGCATACATTCGACCCGAAAACGTGGAAGAAAAATGCCCCTTCCTGATTAATAGGAAGTTATTTGTGTAACTAATGACTTTAAGGAGGGAAGTGCATGATTTCTTTACGGGGGTGAAGTTTACTCCCGGGGAAGAAATCATATTTCACTTCCTTTTCATACATGAAGAAACTGCTATGAAGAAAACGCCGGTTTCCCAGTAGATAGGAGCAAGTAGCTATTTAATAAACTGTGGCGGGAAGTGCATGATTTCCTTCCGGGGGTGAAGTTTACGATCGCACACATTCGACCCGAAAACGGGGGAGAAAAATGCCCCTTCCTGTTAAATAGTAGAAAACAGTTATTTGTTTAGGTAAGAACTCTAAGGAGGGAAGTGCATGATTTCCTTACGGGGGTGAAGTTTACTCGGGGGAGGAAATCATATTTCACTTTTTTGTCATACATGAAGAAAATGCCGCTTTCCCATTAGATAGTAGAAAGTTGTTATTTATTAAACTGGGGAGTGAAGTGCATGATTTCCTTCCGGGGATGGAGTTTACGATCGCATCCAAAAACGAGGGACAAAATGCCTCTTTGTGTTAGGTAGTAGAAAACACTTATTTCTTTAACTATGGAGGGAAGCGCATGATTTCCTAACGCAGGTGAAACTTACCCTGAAGGGAAATCACTTTTCTCCCTACTCTAAGGAGGGAAGTGCATGTTTTCCTTACGCGGGTGAAGTTTACCCCGGGGAAGAAATCATATTTCACTTCCTTCTTATACATGAAGAAACTGTTATGAAGAAGACGCCGCTTCTCTGTTAAGTAGTGGAAAACAATCATTCGTTTAACCAAGGAGGGAAGTGCATGATTTTCTTACCTTGAGACATAATCATGTTTCTCCCCATTTGTACATTATGAAGAAAATACTGCTGCCAGTGTAGATAATGGAAAGTAGCTAATTATTAAACTGGGGAGGGAAGTGCATGATTTCCCTCTTCGGTGCGGAAATCATATTTCACTCTCCATTATTTATACATATGAAGAAACTATTGTTTTTCGCTTGGAAGGTAGAAAATAGCTATTTATCAAACTGGGGAGGGAAGTGCATGATTTCCTCCTGCAAATGAAATTGCTAGTCTGGGAGGAAATCACTTTTCATTCGCTTAGGACGTTTACCTGCACTAAAAGTGACGTTTTTTCCCGCAATTTCGAAGTATGCCACATATTTTTAGGTTAATCCGTATTATATCCCGCTGCTATCGACGACAGCGTGTAAGGTAACAATTTTTATTGTATACAGCAAAGACCGAGAAGGTTCGAACATTGGTATTAGTTTGCGCGATTTACTTGTGCCCGTTGTAGGCGAGCGGACACAGTGGTGGGAGTCGTGGATATCCGCGCTGTAGCCGATAGCTCTCGCGTCTACTGTTCCTTGTTTGAATTCTTTTATAATAATTTTTATTACACCTGCAACACTCCAGGTGCAGCGACAATTAATTTTATGTTGTAGAATCACATTTTTGTTGCGAAAAAACAAACAAATGGAAATATTTAAATGTTTTGAGATTTTTTTAAAATTACAATAATTAATCCTATCTAGGATGAATTATTGAAGTTAGAAAACTTTCGAAACGTTGGTCCAGAATACGTAAATCAAATTTCTTTCAGACATGAGTTCTACATCCCAACACAGTTAATGAGATACTAACAAGTGTGGCCACAGCGCACTGCCGCGCCCTTCTCCTAATGTACAAATTTTGAACTGAGGCGAGTTGTCGGCCACTCGTATATTCGTCCTAATCCCTGTCGTGTTCGAAGCATCCTGGACTTATCTGTATATCTTAGTTGTCCAATTTCCAGGTTTTCTTGTTAAAAATAATGCTTTTTTGCGCAACAGCAACTTCGAGCGTTTCTTCGCATAAACACGTAACGCGGAGCTAATAATAATAATATATTATCTGTGCGAGCGCGGGTAATTATCCTCTTGATTAATTTTCTGGCGAGCGGTTTCCTCGGATGAATGCACTCTGCGTGTGTGGCGGAACTAGACTTCTGAATTCTTGGGCTGCTAGCGTTCCTTCAAACCTAGACCCGCCGTCAGGGTGACGTCCGAAACAATTAAACAAATTACAGCGAAAAGTAATTAATTACAAATCCCTTTGTGTAATTCATTTGGAATAGCGAGTTACGCTCCGCGGACTACAAATAAGTGAAATTGAAACGTTTAACGCAGGGCCGGACTGAATCCGATCTTTTTGATGGAGCGGAAGTGAACCCGAAAATTTTTCTGCGCTTCGCGAAAGACTTGACGTAAAAACGATAAATTTGTTTTTTACGCATTTTAGTTGAAAATCATCGGGATAATTTTCGTTAATCTCGCGTAATTTACCGCTTAAAGCCATGTGGGCTGAGGCGTCGTAATCTCGCCGGGATTTGAAATAAACAAAGGAAGGTGCATTGGGTGACCGATTTATTTATCGCCCCCGTCCTGTCTGTGGAAAATGTATTATCGGTAAGCGAACCGGAGCAATAAATCCATATCCACGGAAAATCTGTCGGGGAAAGTAGGTAATTCTTCGCGATTATGTAGTTCGGTGATGATTTATTTCGCCCTTGGGCACTGTGGTCGTGCGGGAAATACGTTTCTTCTCGGCCTAATTGAAAGTCGAAAGGCTCTAATTGGTAATTAATTATACTCTCCCAGGATTGTTGCCGGCAAATTTATTTATTTTTATTTTGTTGGTAGAGTAATAAATTTCACTGCCCCATATGAAATATCGCCGCTATAAGTCAGTTTGCCGTATTTTTTCGTATATTAATACACCGAATACGTTTGTCCGAGTGTCTTAGTTAGGGTAGACGATAAGCGGCTCCATATTTTAATTGGCGGTTTTGCGACTCGTGCACGTTTTTACACACCTGTCCTAACTACGTCCCTGTAGAATTTACGGATTACTGGAGTATCTTTGTTTCTATTTTCTATACTAATAATAATCGATTGCTTATAAAAATTAATTTCAATGTCGCTTAGCCCGCCCCTGTGCACTAATTGCTCTCCCATTATAGGGCCGTAGCCAGTTACGTTTTTGGAAGTTGGGCCACGTCGATGTATGTACGCATTGCTTTTAATGAAATGTAATTACCGAAGTTCCATTGAGTAGCAGCTAAATTGTGTGGCTTATTCAAACCTATTTAGGCGCATGTGTGCTGGATTTAAATACAAATAAACTTTTACATTAAACATAAACACGTGGAAACTTAGCATTAATGTAATTACTTTTTTGGGGATATTTATTTATGCGCTTCGGTAAATCATTATTTTGGCCATAATTTGCCTTCTATCTAAAGTATAGTAAATTACGATCGTAAAGTAAACATAATTTTGTCGTTAATTACACAGTGTTTGTCAATATTTATCACGCTGTGCGCTTTTATCTTCCCATGGTCCACATTGTAAATTAATTTTATTTGTAGTCGTTTACGCGAATACACAAGATTTTGCGATGCGACAATAATTGATTAAGGGGCACACCACGTATTTAACCTATTTACATAACGACATTGACATTTTGTTATGTTAATAGTACCTATGACGAGGATTTGACGTTATTTGCATATACAAAGCATATTTATATTTTTGTTATTCAAATGGGAGGTATTTTCATGCTAAGAGGCCCATTTCCCAGCCGGGACCATGAAAATGTTCGGGCGGCACACTATTGTTCGAAAAATTCATGAATTTAACAAAATGAGCGAAGTATCCCTTTTAAAACCCGCAAATAACTTTTTTTTTTATTATATTATCTTTGCTTATTTGCAAATGTTTGGTGTGAAAGTGTATCGTTGCGCATTCAGGTTAAATTAATTTTTGGCACTGTGTAATATGTGAAAAGTAATGAATTCCATTTGCGGAATGCGCATTATTATGAATTCATTAAGGCTTGCGAAATGTAACTCGAGCATTGTTTAGTTTGTTCCGAACAATTACTTTTGAAATCACCTTGTTAGAGGCAAGGCGTACAAATTATTAAACATTTAAAATGCGCCACTTGAATGTCGAAAAAATAAAATATTGGCAATTGACCCTGAAGAAAGGATATATATTTGTAACTTGAAAAACGTTTGCTTGATTTTCGATTAGCTTGTAGATTTGGGAAGCTCAATTGCTGCTGAAATCAACAAGGATAATTTTGGGAGACATGAATTAATGATTATGGGAACCTCATCTACAATATACCCGTCTAACCACTAATCTTCTTATTTTGAACGGAACACTCTGTATAAGTATTACAGTACAAGTAGGCCCCTATTTGAACCTTAACAGAAAGTAGGCGTTGGAGACTTTGTAACACTTTCAGCAGTCTCGGGCGCCAGTTTAAAGTGCAAGGAACAACACTTTCTGGCTCACCCGGGTGAGAACGCTAGCGGGGTAGCTAAACAGTGGAGAAGACGGTTCCTTCTGTCCAGGGATCGGAGGATGACTGTCTTGTCAATCGGACTGGACAATTTCTCAAACAGGTTTAATTAGTGATAAACAACGGAAATGATAACTCGCGAATTTTTGTAGAGCATACAAAAATCTTTATTAACTGTAAGCGACAGTTACAAATTAATTAATAAATCGATAATAATAAATTAACTATTTAATTTACAGCTAGAAACCAAACGCGGTAATTGTGTACAATTTCTGGCAAACACGGAGCAAATATTTAAGTAGGGTGGGAAGAATTTTAAAAATCAGTTTTTTGACAATACCTCGTATATCGCTTATTTGACCTCAAAATCGGATTCCTCATGAAAAAATACATGAGAATAGATTTTGATTTTTTACTTTGGCCCAATAATAAAGTCAGGAGATCGAGTGAGCCTCTTATGTGAGACACCCTGTACACAAAGTTCTTGTTAATTAAAGAAGTGGGGTTCCCTGCAGATTTTGCATTTTTTAAAATTCGTAGAAAACAATTTTATTGCCTCTTTAAATTCTGTCAATGAATTTTAAATGGGAACATCCAAATAATCAACTTGACATATTTACATACAGGGTGTTACTAAAGTTAAGGAAAAAAATTTAGCAGACAAAAATACATCTATTGACGAATTTATTCTAATTAAAAGTGATATCCTCATTTAATTTCTTTAAATAAAATCACAATAAAATGTTTGATAGTCACTGGAATTAACACAGCAGTAGCCGAGGAACGTAGCGTAGTGTATCGACACCTTGTGACAACTGAAGTAACGTACGTAAAAGATAAACAGACTAATAACACAGCTGCTGTGCCATTAATCGTCTACTAACCTAATTTCAGTATTGACCGCATGTCAGCTGTTGCAGTGCTATTTTTTTATCGTTCCGATTCGCCATTTCCATTGTACTCCATTTTAGGAGTAAGTGGTTCTCAAACAAATACAGTAATTATTCGGATTTTTAACTAGCTTTTGTTTCTTCAGATATTCAATTAATTTATGCGGTACTTGTTTTAAAACACCAAAAATAACATGCAGTTAATGTTTTTCCTTAAGTTCAATAACACCCTGTATAAGTATTGTGGTGTTCTTCTTCAGAACATACAATTATAAAATCTGTTGGACGTACAAATCATTAAAACTCCTTAAAACTACTTTGGAATGTAATTATTTTCAAATCTGTTAAAACAACTACTTTTCATAATTACATATTATAAAACAATGTATCACATAACAGAATTCATAGCCAAAAGCAAAAAAATTTTGAAACATTGAATATAACAGAAATTATAGCTTCCAAAGATGAAGAAAATTGAAATAATGTACATATAGGGTGAATACCAATAACTGATTTTAATTTTAAGAAGGGGTTTCTGTTGATATTTACAACACAAATTACCAATATAAAAAATAAAGTTGAAAAACTGACCTACCCTACGTAAAATTCTGGTAAACTTTTGAGTACCGCTTCGTCGCTCTACTGACCCACTTATGGGGTGAACAACATGCCTTGTATCCAAGTCACAGACTCCAAGTTCTAACGTAAAAAAGTCTAATAAAGTTAAGCCGCCGTTTATAAATTTGCGGTCGGAGACAAGTTAATTGACAGTGACAGCAAAAACTAGTGAATTTATGATTGCAAAAAACAAGGTGAATGCCAGAGGCAAAGACCTATCCTGATTTATTTTCTGTTGAGATAGGTAAGTTACGAAGTTCTGAAAATTTGTCGTATTTTAATTTATTTTCTTTCTCGAAAACTACAGGGTATATATTTTTTATTTTTGGTATATGGCCTTACCATTAAGGGATCTACCATCCCTTAAAATTAAAATGAGTTATTGGTATTCACCCTGTACATATATCTACCTTACCACGAAATTAATTCATTATGGCTTCTAGTCAAAAAACGATAGCCCCAAGATTCGACCATAATTGCGTTCTAAAGTGGTCAATATTTTTTTGCTTTTGATGCTATGACTTCTGTGATGTAATTCAATGTTTTATAATATGCAGTTATGAAACGTAGTTGTTTTTTTAGTCACCTGGTATGTAAAAAATCATTCCGGGGATTATTACAGTGTACCTTCTTTTCTTTTCCTCCACAGACTGGTAATGAATGTATGTTAGAATTTTTTTTTGAAACTTTATAAGGTTTATGTAAATGTTACCTCTTGGTTGTAAATAAACAAAGCGATTAGCCTTTGCTTTTGTCGTTTATGTGTGATGGAAATACTGCGGACCTGTTTTACCAGTCGTCCTTGTTTATTGGGACGCCTCGCGAATAACAAGGATCAAAAACGGATAAGTTGATGTCGAAACAAACGCAAATAGACGATGCATCTCCGAGTACTTCTAAGTTATAACGTAAACACGCTGCCGGAACGCCAGCCACAAATCACTAGACAACGCAGCAACTTGTGCACGGAAGATCATCAATAATAATACAACCCGAAGGACCAAAATAAATCGGGTTGGCTTCCGCCTCGCATTATCATCTATTTTTACGTTTCCATTATTTCACTTTTTATTTTTACTTTCTCTGGCAGCGGATCGCGGAGACGGTATGCGAAGAAAAGAAAAAGTGTAATGCCTGCAAAACTATTCGCGCCAAATCCGACGATCGACATTCACCGCAGTGAAGTGTTTAATGCGGTTGAATGCATTTTTCCGTGGCTTCCAGCGGAAGCGCTTGTGGTGCAGTCCCATAACCAGATTTACGCCTTTATTATTTAGCAGTTCGGCGTAGACGTTCAAATTTGACATAACAGGATGGGCAATTTGGTAATAACATCCCATTTTCCTCTAACGTCTCGCGCAAGGCGGGAGACAACGGACGTACACCCAAATCCGCGTATACTGGGAACTATTTTTTCAATAGAAGTCCCATTGCCAAAGCCGGCATATAACATCTAATTTAATTTCTGATGAGTTGAGTTAAAGAGTGTGGATTGACCTATTTTTTGATGAATTGAAAATTTAAAGACCTAAATTGCAGGAGGTGTCACGTGGGTGGTTTCATTCGAAAAACGTTTGGTTTTAAAAGCCCCGATTCAATAACGTCGTAACTTTTCAGTTAGCAGCCACTTTTCCGTCACGAGTTTACCAGATGAATCGATCACGCGAATGAGGAAAAAGGATTATTTACGAATGCCGAGCAAGAAGGAATAGGAAGCCCTCCTTAGGCAATCCATCAAGCAGACCTCGTTGAAATTCCTATGAATTAATTGCCTCAATTTGAGATGCTCGTACCGACTCGGTTGGAACCAGTTTTGGGGCGACGCCAGTAAATCGTTATGTGAAAACGAAAACAGATTTGGCGGTATCGCATGCACATCTGGAGAAGTCATTTGTGTTGTGTAAGATTAATTTACATGGAATACTGAGTGTAAACAAACGCCCGAATCAATATCAAGGTCGGTTTTTTTTTCAGTGAAGTTACTTTTTTTGGAAAAAATTGGGAAATTTCAGACCATAAGTGGTTGAGTAAGGACAAACTTATATTTTTTTAGATTTTTTTTTGCACGTTTAACAAGGATGTTTTACCACAACCTCGTGATCCCCATATACCATATTCGGTCCTCCTTTTCTAACAAGGACCTTAATACGGCATTTTTGCCTAGTACCTGTTTTTGACCAAAAGAATCATCCAATTCTTTCTTTGCTTATCAAGTCTTATCCACATCTGGTCATAATTTTTGAGGATTGTCCTCGTTCTCCCATTCTCCTTCTGACTTTCGATTGTTACGTGCCAAAACAAACGCAACACGACTCGAGCAGATCCCATATTCTCTGATTCAATTGACCGATTTAGGCGCAATCAGTTCTAAGATGATATAATAACACTTGTAGCAATATATTCTAGTCTAGTCTATTTATAGGAATTGATTCATTTCTTAATGAGCTGCGGTGAGATCTACAAACCACTGCACTTGTAATTTATTCTGCTGCATACGATTCCAGTTCATTCAGTGATTTTCACGGCCATTTCTACAACCTTCACCATATGAACATATTGGGTACTTACCTGATGTTGGAAGCAAAACGTAAATCAAGCATTTGGTTGCCCAAACCAAGCGGACGAGTAATCTCCTGGAGTCTCATTAAAATCTTTGGCAGGCATTTGTATGCTCGCAGGATATAACCGATATTAACCTTGGGGCTTTTGCCGTAATACCATGATTATTAATGGCCGTACCATTGTTGTCTTGACACGACACCTTTCAAATTTCCATATTCCGTTTTCTAATTGTTAAAATGTATTAGTTGGTTAGGCACACAAAGACCTGTTGTGTCGGCGGTGATGGTAGCGAATAAACCCCCGTGCCAAACGTAATTGATTAATTTTGCAAAATCGATACGGCTGAGGTGCACGCTGATTTGCCGAATTCCATATTAGCTGACTTAGTTCGTCGTTGGCAGGCAAAGAAATCGTATGAATCAATAGTTCAGATGTCTGAACTCTGCTGGGGGGCGGGGGAGGTACTGTTCAAAAATTGCTGTAGACCTCGGAATTTATTGATTCATCTCTCGAGCCGGATTTTTGATTTTAAGCTATAATTTTTTATAATTAAATCCATATTTGATTTTTTATTAAAAAATATCCTTTTCTTCAGTTAAAATCAGTCTACGGGTCACAAATTCGAGTATGTATATAAAGATTAGTCCGATTTCATTTTAATTCTTTAAAAATAGATAATGGATTGCCGAAATAGAATTTTTATTTCGTTTTTTTATTTTTGACAGGTGCCTAAATTAGTGTCAAATTAAAAATTTTATATGTTTTTTGTAATTTTGAAAACAATCGTGAGTTTTTATAAAAAAAATTTAAATCTAAATCTTTCCGTTTTTATAATTAAAATTAAAATACTTATTGTTTTCGCTTTTGGCAGCTGTCGAATCTTCTGTCAACTTAATGAAAATGCCATTTAATTAATTGTTTGAACAAATGAAAGTATGTACACAGTTTCAAAAAAATATTATATTTGTTCAAGTTGATAACTGTCAAAATTGCTGTCAAATTTAAAAAATGTGATTTTGTCTTCCTTAATTTTAGGAACAATGCGAATTTCCATTGAAGAAAGGATTTAAGTGTTTTTTAGAATTTGCTAGTTCCATAATTGATATTAAAATATATTTTATAATTTTGACAGCTGTCAACATTTCTGCCAACCTAATAAAAATGCCATTTAATAATTATTTCATCAAATTGAAGTATCGAGCCGATAATTTTCTATAGGTTTTGCAGGTACTAAATACGAAATTGATGTCATAAAAATATTATGTTTTTTTGTAGCTGTCAAAACTGCTGCTAAATTAAAAAAAATGAAAGTACATCTTTTTCGTATTACTTTCGTATTTAGCACCTCCAAAACCTATAGAAAAATGTTTGTTAAGCACTTTAATTTGTTGAAATAATAATAAAATGGCATTTTTATTAAGTTGACAGAAATTTTGACAGCTGTCAAAGGTTACAACTTTATTTTAATATCAATCACTGAACTAAAAAGTTTTAAAATATTTTATGTATCTTCGTCTATAGGAATCAACATTATTTTCAAAATTACGAAAGTTATACTTGTAAATTTTTTAATTTGACAACAATTTTGACAACTGCTAATCGACATAATATTTTTTTCCCAAAAAAATATTGAAGTACGTTTATTTGTTTAAATAATTATAAAACGTCATTTTCATGAAGTTGATAAATTTTGACAGCTGTCAAAAGTATAAACTTTATTTTATTATTCATTATTTTTTATTTTTAAGCACTAAATTCATATTTGGGAATAATTATTAAATGACATTTTTTTTCAGTTGACAGAAAATTTGACAGCTGCCAAAAGTGAAAACGTTATTTTAATTTCTATTTCAATTCAATTTCAATCACATTGTTTTCAAAATTACGAAAGACATACCATTCAAATTTGACAGTGATTTTGACGGCTATCAAGGATACAAAAAAGAAATGAAAATTCTATTTCGGCAAATCTATTATCTATTTGTAAAGTAAATATTTAAAACTAAATTGGGCGAATCTGACATGTAGACTCATTTTAATTGAAAATTACGATATTTTTTAGTAAAAATCAATTTCAAAACTAAGTTATAAAAAATTATAGCTAGAAATAAAAAATCTGGCTCGAGAGATTAAAGAATTTTTAAAAGAATATTAAAAAAAAATTAGATGTTATATTTATTTTTTCTAACTGACATTTTTCTCTTTTATATAAGAAATGGAAACATTTTATAAAAAGTTTTGTTGTGACATTTCTTGAGCATACCTACCTAATTAGGATAAGCTCGTGTCGCTAAATGAATCGTTTATAGAACGAGGATTACATATTCATTATTTTTCATTAAAGTATTTAACATACATTCGTACGATATGCATAATGCAACTAATCGATAACTGGCACCGATTTACTTGCCAATACTTCAAAGTCCAATGAGGCTATGGTGGAAGCGGTTTCATTATTTTGATACCACTTTTAGATCGTTTAAATCTAGATCTATGCTTTGAAGACCAATGGACGTCAAAAAAATAAGATTTGTTGGATTTTGCTGTTTTTTTTTTCTTCACCAGTCGTATGCCATCAGGCTAGTTCTGTACAGTAAGGATGAGGATGAAGCTGGGGGGAGTTTATTAAAAACAATTGTTTCATCTTATGGAGAAAGTATCTTTGTAAAAATCTCAATGTCGCTTTTTTCACGATCACTTTATGTAATTGCATTCTATGCAAGTAAAAAATTAACCTTTACCTCTCTTAGCTAACAATTAATATAGCGTGCACTTAAATGGTATGACGCTGTCAGATATAAAATTCATTATGAATTGTTTTATGTGGTAGATTGGACCTTGCAAACTGAACATATTCAATACCAGGAGTAGATAGATTAGAAATCTGTTATCATGCATTGCGTAGGTGTACAGGCTACAATATTGATTGATTCAGTTTCGCTCTTTGAATGGTCAATGATAATGACACCGTTGTTACGGAAGATAAAAATCACAATTTTTTTGTCAGGTTTAATTAGTGACCTCGCCTTGACCTCTTCATAATAATTTTTTTCACATATTAAGTAGGAACCAATATGCATGCGCATATTGGTTCCTTTAAGTAGGAACCAATATGCATGCGCATATTGGTTCCTACTTAAAGACTTTGAAACTTCCTTCAAATATCCTCAGACTTGATTGACCTTACCGAAGACTTCTTTGACCTTCTCCAGACTTCGTAGACCTTTCCCAGACTTTCTCGTCCGTTCCCAGGCTACCTCGACCTTATCCATACTTCTTCGATCTTCCCCAGACTTTTTCGACCTTCCCACGGCTTTCTTGACCTCCTTCAGGCTTCCTTGACCTCCTTCAGGCTTTCTTGGCTTTTCCCAGTCTTTTCTTGATGTTCCCCAGACTTCCCTCACCTTCCCCAGGCTTTCTTGACCTTTCTCTGGCTTTCTTGATCTTCCTTAGGGTTTCTTGACCTTCCCCAGGCTTTCTTGACCTTCCCGAGGCATTATTGACCTTTCCCAGACTTTCATGACCTTCCCCAGGCTTTCTTGACCTTCCTCAGGCTTTCTTGACCTTTCTCAGGCTTTCTTGACCTTTCTCAGGCTTTCTTGACCTTTCTCAGGCTTTCTTGACCTTTCTCAGGCTTTCTTGACCTTCCCAAGGTTTCTTGACCCTCCCCAGACTTCCCTCACCTTCCCCAGGCTACCTCGACCGTTCCCAGGCTACCTCGAACTTCCCCATACTTCTTCGATCTTCCCCAGACTTTTTCGACCTTCCCCCCGGCTTTTTCGACCTTCCCCCCGGCTTTTTCGACCTTCGCCCCCGTTTTTCTTGACCTTCCCCAGGCTTTCTTGACCTTCAGGCTTTCTTGGCTTTTCCCAGGCTTTTCTTGACCTCCCCCAGACTTTCTTCACCTCCCCCAGACTTTCTTAACATTCCCCAGGCTTTCTTGACCTTTCCCAGGCTTTCTTGACCTTTCCCAGGCTTTCTTGACCTTTCCCAGGTTTTCTTGACCTTTCTCAGGATTTCTTGACCTTTCCCAAGGTTTCTTGACCTTTCTCAGGCTTTGTTGACCTTCCCCAGGCTTTGTTGACCTTCCCCAGGCTTCCTTGTCCTTCTTCAGGCTTTCTTGGATTTTCCCAGGCTTTCTTGGCCTTCCCCAGGCTTTTTTGACCTTCTTCAGGCTTTCTTGGCTTTTCCCAGGCTTTTCTTGACCATCCCCAGACTTTCTTCACCTTCCCCAGGCTTTATTGACCTTTCCCAGGCTTTATTGACCTTTCCCAGGCTTTATTGACCTTTCCCAGGCTTTTTTAACCTTTCCCCGGCTTTTTTACCTTTCCCAGGCTTTTTTGACCTTACTCAGGCTTTCTTGACCTTTCCCAGGTTTTCTTGACCTTTCCCAGGCTTTCTTGACCTTCCCGAGGCGTTCTTGACCTTCAAGCTTTCATGACCTTCCCCAGGCTTTCTTGACTTTCCCCAGGCTTGCTTGACCTTTCCCAGGCTTTCTTGACCTTTCCCAGGCTTTCTTCTTGACCTTTCCCAGGCTTTCTTCTTGACCTTCCCCAGGCGTTCTTGACCTTTCCCAGGCTTTCTTGACCTTCCCGAGGCGTTCTTGACCTTCAGGCTTTCATGACCTTCCCCAGGCTTTCTTGACTTCCCCAGGCTTTCTTAACCTTCCCCAGACTTTCTTGACCTTCCCCAGGCTTTCTCGACCTTTCCCAGGCTTTATTGACCTTCCCGAGACGTTCTTGACCTTCCCGAGGCGTTCTTGACCTTCCCGAGGCGTTCTTGACCTTCCCGAGGCGTTCTTGACCTTCAGACTTTCATGACCTTCCCCAGGCTTTTTTGACCTCCCCCAGGCTTTCTTGACCTTCCCCAGGTTTTCTTGACTTTCCCCAGGCTTTCTTGACTTTCCCCAGACCTGCTTTCCCAAATCTCAACATGTACTTTGCTTGCTATTTCTTGGTATTGACTTTCAAACTTTTGATTGCTTCTTCTGTTTTTCTTTCAAATACGTAAACGAAATTTTTTTCTGTTATTGTATTTTCTGTTCTTGTATCTCGTTAAACGTGATCTATGAATCCAATGCTGTAGCAGAAACGCCAATTACGCAATGTGTAAGCGGATCTAGATAAATAAACATGGTTATCTCCTAACCAGTCTCGTGCGATAATGAAAATGACCATTGACCGGTCGTGCCTCAGTCATCGCCAATAAAAAAAAAATGTTGCGATAAAAGCAATTAAGAGGTCAATGAATGACGCATCTAGCCGGCCGACTTCATGCCCTCAGGTGCAGTTTTTTTTTAACAATAAATCCATTCTTATTTAAATAATTCCTATCCGCAGCAATTTATTCGATTATGGCTATTCAAATACAGGCTTCTTGGTGTTATGATGGGATAGGCAAAAAAAATCGATTCGCTGTTCCACCTTTCGATAACGTAATCGAATCCAACGATTCGTGCCAATATTCTAAGCGCGGTGATTTCTGCGAATCGTGACCTTGGCAGTGGGGACAATGACTCGCGAAGCCATCGTCGAGCATCTGCGGCGTCCGCTTCTCCATCTCCTGCTGACGGCGGCGTTGCCTGCATCACCAGCAGGAGTTATGTCAGCGACGAACTTGATTGTTTTTTTAACTGCCTTGGATTTTGCCAATTTAAATGAGCAAAAAAACAAAGGCATGTCTGTTAATATAGAACCGTTAGCGGTGATTGCTGGTTATTTAACGTTTTTTAGGCGTTTGGCGTTGATAAATTGTTTGGTGTGGTTTTTACGTAAGGTGAGGAAATGCAGGAGGTGGTTTTTCCCTTTATTTTATATTGAGAAAAAAAGGTCGTATAAGCGTATGCCTTCAGCTTTAATCGTACAGGTTGCCAAAATTGGAGAAAAATTTGGTAATTTCAACAATCTTAAGGCTCCCCAAGGAGGCATTGGGATTGGAGATCTGTCATTAACAATGAAAGTGATGGATTTAAATAACACATCAGTCCAAGCCTAAATACATAAATCGTAATATTGGCCATCTTGGTCTTTCCTCCAGTTATTTGCATGGATTGGTCAACAGAAGTTCCCTTGCTGGTGCTACCAAGACAAGAGTGATGTCTTGTACGTGTTAGCTGTTGGACTGATCTTTACCAGATATTTTTTCTACCACGAACAACATGGAGTTCATTCTGTAGTCCTTCTTCTTACTCTCATCTCTACTTTCTTCAAGCTTTTAAGGTCTGACTGGGTAGGTAAAATAAGAAATACGGAAGTGCTACCATGGCGGACTTGACGCCATCAACTTTCATATGGATAGACCTTGCCATGCCATCAACCATGACCGAGAACCACCTTAATTTAACCTACTTTTACGTACGTGTTTCTATTGAGCAACAATTTATTTTCATTAACTCTTATTTCATTTCGTAAATGAGACTGTTTTTAGTTCTTTGAACTATCCCAATTTTTCCGGAATTTCCGAAAGTATTTGGAATTCTCCAAAATGTCAATTTTCATTACTTTACAAAACAGTAGTTGAAAACACGAAATAAATTGTCTAGCTGGTGAGATTTCGAATTTGTATAAAATCCGTTTAACATCGGGGAACCTAATTGCTCTTTAATCGGCCGGAATTTCGCATTAACATTTAATATAATAATAATAATTGTTATTAACGTTAATTGGCGATGCCATTATGCGGTTAAGTTAAATACCAAGGAACAAAACAGAACGGTTGTCACGATATATTAACAACCTCAACCTAAAAAGGTTACTTGGTTTATTAGTGATATCATCTAAAACGATTGCTCGTCTTCCTGCGCTTAACAGCCAATTTACAATGCAAATAAAATTGATGCAACTGCTGGACGCTTTCTTTTGTTAAATCACATTTAGTAATTATTTTTCACTGAGATTATTCCGGCAACCAAACGTACGTTGCTCTATCTCGAGTAGGCAGGAAAGTCCAACGACCAGTAATGTTGCTTATTTAAACAAATGTCCATTTAAAATTAGTTTACAAAATTTTATTGTTTTCCATGGTGGATCTATAATCTACGAAGCTCTGGAAGGGATGGTGGATCTATAATCTACGAAGCTCTGGAAGGGACACCTAAAATAAAAATTTAAAATTCCGATTATAATTCGAAATTTTATTACAATATTCCGAGTTATAAGTTGAAATTTCAAAATTCAGAGTTACAACTCAAAATTTTATTTCAAAAATTGTCGAGTGAAGTCGAAATTGAAGTTCAAAAATTCCGAGTTAAGTCGAAATTTCAAAATTCCGAGTTATAAGATGAAATATTGAAATTCCGAGTTATAAGTCGAAATATTGAAATTCCAAGTTATAACCCAAAATTTTATTTCGAAATTCCGAGTTATAACTCGGAATTTTAGTTAAAATATTCCTAGTTATAAGTCGAAATTTTAAAATTCTATAACTAAATTTTATTTAAAAAATTCCGAGAAGTCGAAATTGAAGTTCAAAAATTCCGAGTTATAAGTCGAAATTTCAAAATTCCGATTTATAACTCGAAATTTATTTAAATTCCGAGTTATAAGTTGAAATATTGAAATTCCGAGTTATAAGTCGAAATATTGAAATTCCAAGTTATAACACAAAATTTTATTTCAAAATTCCGAGTTATAACTCGGAATTTTAGTTAAAAAATTCCGAGTTATAAGTCGACATTTCAAAATTCAGAGTTATAACTCAAAATTTTATTTAAAAAATTTCAGTCAAGTCGAAATTGAAGTTCAAAAATTCCGAGTTATAAGTCGAAATTTCAAAATTCCGAGTTATAACTCGAAATTTATTTAAAAATGCCGAGTTATAAGTTGAAATATTGAAATTCCGAGTTATAAGTCGAAATATTGAAATTCCAAGTCATAACTCAAAATTTTATTTCAAAATTCCGAGTTATATTTCGGAATTTTAGTTAAAATATTCCGAGTTATAAGTCGAAATTTCAAAATTCAGAGTTATAACTCTAAATTTTATTTAAAAAATTTCGAGTCGAAATTGAAGTTCAAAAATTCCGAGTTATAAGTCGAAATTTCAAATTTTCCGAGTTATAACTCGAAATTTCAAAATTCAAAGTTATAACTCGAAATTTATTAAAACATTCCGAGTTATAAGCCGAAGTATTGAAATTCCGAGTTATAAGTCGAAATATTGAAATTCCAAGTTATAACTCAAAATTTTATTTGAAAATTCCGGAATTTTGAAATAAAATTTCGAGTTATAACTCGGAATTTTGAAATTTCGACTTGTAACTCGGAATTTTGATATATTTTAAGTTATAACTCGGACTTTCAAAATTTCGACTTAAGTATAACTCGGAATTTTTAAATTTTATTTTAGGTGTCCCTTCCAGAGCTTCGTAATAATCATATTTACTTTGACATTTAATTAACTTTAAGACGTTTTATACACACCAACTTAAAACTCGCGCTGGAGAATACCACTTGGTCTATTTTAGTTTTTAATTAGCGCCAGTATGTACATTATTCTTAATCATTAACAAACTAAATATTTAACCAAGATTATCTGGTGTAGTTCTCTTCGATCGCGCCCAACGAAACTCCCACAATTAATTGGAGACGTATTTAGATTTAGATCCCAACTGCAAATGAAACGTCAGCCAGGCCAGGCTATTTGCTCCGTGTTCCCACTTCTTGCCGCTTCCACAATCGGCCATCGATCCGGCTTTTGTTACGGCCGGATTTGTAAAGATTCATTGGCATGCACTGAGGAACATTGCGTGTGCGGATTTCATCGACTTCCAAAAGGGTTTCCTGTATCTTGATCGGTTTGCATTCGGATTGGCATTAATCGATTTACCCGCGAAGAAAAAATCATGTCTTCCAAGTGGTTGGACAGACCAATATAAGAGTGGAGGAAGGATTCAAAAAGGCTCTTGACTTTGTTCTCGCTCGCTTCGCTCGCAATTTCTGGTGTAGATTCGATTTTCTAGTTTACTTCTGTTTTTGAATCAAATTTTCGGCCATCTTAGAATTCGAAATATCAAAGTCGGACGCATTATTGCCCTATCCTGTATGTCGAAGAATGTCCTTTTGGTGCTCTGCCTTCATTTATTCAAAGGCATTCAATCCTCTCCTAATGACAATTGTTCAGAGTTGTTTCAATTTTAATCGGATTAAATTAAGTAAGCAAAAATTAAAATAATTCCCTCACCGGAGCCTGAAACTTCCACGTTTAGCAGAAAGCAATTAGTAATTCTCGGTAATTACGTCGCCTGACGGAATAAGTCTCGGCGTAACTTCCTGAATTAAAAAGGAAGTTGATATCTTAATTGTTCAAGTTTGATTTTGCGCCACATTAACAGGTGTTGGTTTTATGCGAATTCTGATTCAATGGAGCTACAATAGCAAGTTATGAACGAGGTTTTTATTAACAGCACTATTGCGTTTGGTGGAAGCCTGTTTGCAGAATTATTTTCTTCTAATTCAGTTTTTGAACTCCCAAGGGGAAAATCCCTGCTGCCGCTTTGATGTTAGAAGGAATATTTTACACTATATCATAATTATTCCTTAGATTATTCCCAAAAACTGAACTACCAAAAATTTTACGTAAATACATCATTGCGATTGGACCAAAAATTGGTGCCTTGAATGAAGATGATATCACAACCAGAACTGAATTTATATCATCCTGTCGCAAGCTATGATCAGGACCAAGCGGGACGGGTCTTGGTCTTAACAACTCCTCCAGTTTTAAAGTGGATTTTCTACCACTTTTGGTGTTCCACAAGGATTTGTTTAAACGCCAGTTAATTCCAAAATAGTAGTTTGGGAATCGAACGATCTTGACTTCTCCCTAAAAATATTTTCTAAATAACCAAACTACAACCTTGAGCTACCCAGTACTGTATTTGAATTAAGCTGTTTCCAAATAGTTTTATTTTGATTATCGTTTGAAATTAAGAAATAATTGAACAATGGCTTTTTAATGTCGATGTAATCTACATAATGCCGCCTATAATAATACTAATCGATTAACCATATTTGACAAGTCGAATAAGTTATAGCAGCCAAAGAACCATTTATGGTATTTGTCAATACATTGGCTTTCTTTCATCGCTGTTAACGACCAATGTTTGCAACACAAAGTGACGTGTATCATTGACCTTTCTATGATCGAGGAATTACTTATTGTAGCAACATACCTGACAATGCTCCTTCAATGTTGCAAAAATTTTTTTTATTACATTACATTAAAGATTCTTCTAAGGAAGTCGTTTTAGCCCAATTTTAATTATTTATCACTAACGACTGTCATTTGTTTCAGGTGAGTTGCCGTACCGACAATTACCATAGCAACTTTGGTGTAAGTAAGAATTATTTTTTAACATGGATAAGTACTTATTTATAAGCTTTTTATGTCTTGAGCACTCTTGGCAGTCTGTTGTTAGCATAGCATTATAATAGATTCATGGCTTTGAACGTGTACGCTAATGGTCCTGATATTTTAATGAGATAACTGGTTCAGGGAGTCTGATGTATACCGAGTCGAGTCGAGTTTATTGCACGGTTTTTGAAACGGAACAAAAGAAATATGAACACATATCGCAAACGTATCTGCATCTGTTTGTGTTGGTTTGATGTTTGGGTATTAGCATGTAATAAATAATTTTTGTAGAGTAGCGCATCTGAGAGTGTCTGTAGAAAAATATTTGCTAGTTTTACTGGTTTTAGTCATGTTTTCTCCTATTGGATGAAACTGTAGCAGCACCAAAGTTAAACTAAATGACTATAGTAAAGAGATTTTTATTTAATAATGTCAATTGTGTGGAAAACCGAGTGGAAAACTTTCTTGGTTTATAGCACTCGCCTTCGGCTCGTACTGTAAACTCCACACTCGTAAACAAAACCACCTGTTTAGCCATTTGTTATATATAACTCATTTTAATTTTAAGGGATGGTAGGTCCCATATAACAAAAATAAAAAATATACCGGGTGTAAACGTATAGTGGGCCACCCCTGGAACTTCCTCGTTTTTAAAGATATCAGGATAAAATTTTGTATGGTGAAATTAGGTAAGATTTCCAACTTTTTGAGACTTATCCGCCATATTTGTAACTTCCGGTTTGACCGGAAATGGCCCCAATAAGTCTTTTTTAAATGGACCACCCTGTATATTTTTACATTTTTGAAATAAAGATCACATTTTGGATACATTTATGCTATTTTGAACAATTTATACAGGGTTGCACGAAAAATAATTCGAATTTTAGTTGTCAATCTAGATGGCTGCGAATATGTTAAAATTATTTGTGTTCCAATGTAATTCATATAAAAAATATGAAAACGTCAATATGTCCAAAAATATATCATACAGGGTGCTCTAAACTCATTAAAATTACATTTTTCAAAATAACTCTTTTTTTTTTTAAATATTATGATATGGGCCACCCGGATATTCAGAAAGCTCTATTTAGTAGGGGTTAAACGGTACCAAAAGTTCCGTAATGTGTAATCGTTACCGGCAGGAATGACAATTTTTCTTAAGAAATTTATGATTTATATCTAACTTCAATTAAATTTTGATCAACCCTGTATATTTGTGTTAATATTTTATGATATGCAACAGGAATGAGCCAGAGGCCCATTCTGATTAACACAAATATACAAGGTTGATCAAAATTTAATTGAACTTCGATATAAACCATAAATTTATTAAGAAAAATTGTTACCTGCCGGTAACGATTACACATTACGGAACTTTTGGTACCGTTTCACCCCTACTAAATAGAGCTTTCTGAATATCCGGGTGGCCCATATCATAATATTTTTAAAAATAGAGTTATTTTGAAAAATGTGATATTAATGAATTTAGAGCACCCTGTATAATGTATTATTGGACATATTGACGTTTTCGTATTTTTTATATGAATTACATTGGAACAAAAATAATTTTAACATATTCGCAGCCATCTAAATTGACAACTAAAATTCGAATTATTTTTCGTGCAACCCTGTATAAATTGTTCAAAATAGTATAAGTGTATCCAAAATGTGATCTTTATTTCAAAAATGTAAAAATATACGGGGTGGTCCATTTATAAAAGCCTATTGAGGCCATTTCTGCTGAAACCGGAAGTGACAAATATGGCGGATAGGTCTCAAAAAGTTGGAAATTTTACCTAATTTCACCACACAACATTTTATCCCGATATCTTTAAAAATGAGGAAGTTACAGGGGTGGCCCACTATTCGTTTACACCCGGTATACCTCGTAGTTTTCGAGAAAGAAAATAAATTAAAATACGTCAGCATTTTCAGAACTTCTTAACTTACCTATCTCAACAGAAAATAAATCAGGATAGGTCTTTGCCTCTGGCATTCACCTTGTTTTTTGCAATCATAAATGCACTAGTTTTTGCTGTCACTGTCAATTAACTTGTCTCCGACCGCAAACTTATAAACGGCGGCTTAACTTTATTAGACGTTTTTTGCCACGTTTTTTACGTTAGAACTTGGAGTCTGTGACTTGGATAGAAGGCATGTTGTTCACCCCATAAGTGGGTCAGTAGAGCGACGAAGCGGTACTCAAAAGTTTACCAGAATTTTACGGTCAGTTTTTCAACTTTCTCTTTTATATTTTTTTATAGGTAATTTGTGTTATAAATATCAACAGAGAAACCACCTCTTAAAATTAAAATGAGTTATTGGTATTCACCCTGTATAGATTATTCTTATTGTCTGCATGTACAAATACTTAAAATAGATCGCACCACATATTTACAATAAAAAAAAAGAAATCATAATGTTTCGATTTTTTAAATAAAAATCATTGATGTTTGATTTTTTTCCAGCCCCTTAATTGTACCATTTCCATCAGATAATAAAAATGAGATTAATAATGTCCCACAAATTTGCAAACTTTTGTTTGCCTATTTTACAATAGAACTATTATCCGAAAAAGTATTAACGTCAAAATGGTAAGAAATATACCACGTGCCGTTGGAATCACGAAAACGAATTAATTAGAGCACGAGAGCGAAATGAATATTTATTGGAATCCCGAATAAACATGTCGCCAATAAATTGATTTCTCGCCGGTCGCGTTTTAAACCGTAACAGCGCGGAATGGGGCATGGCGAGGCATGAAAAGGATCAGGAGCGACGCGTTTTCTTCGTCCTTGCACTTCCGCGGGAACGAAGCTTTTCTTTTCTTATCTGATGCAGCGCAGCAGATTTTAAATATTTAAGGGTGGTTCAGCAAAAACATTTGTCCAATTGTACAGATACCTATAAAAGGAAAACAAGTTAATCTTTAACCAACATTTCTATACCTAATATGAATAAAAGTCTCCATTGTGGGAAATATGCAAAAATTTTGTTAAAGGTTTTTAAACTTAACTTTTTTTAACATATATAATTACCATTTATTACAACACAATTATTGCCACAAGCAATGAAAAATTTATGTTTACGTTTTTCTGTCATCTCTGCCAACTACAAAAATCAACGCTAATGGGTTACTTTAATGACTATTTCTATCACTTTAATGACGATTTCGAGGTACTTTAATGTCGATTTAAAAAAACCAATTTTATTGCTTTTTAGAGTTAGGGACGAAATGCCTGGTTGTGCAGCAGTAAATTGCAGTAACTATGCAAAATAGGGCTATTTAATGAAACGCTTCTCCAGAGACCCTGCAAGGAGAAAAGAATGGTTTATCAAAATGAGAAGAGATAATTGGAAACCAACAGATTATTCTTGTTTATGTTCTACTTCGTCATTTTCACTTACATATCGGTATCGGTAGATCCCTAGAAACAATGAAGGGATTCAAATCCTGCCATTTTTCCTCGAGGTGGCGAAAAATAGAACCAGAAATCTTGTATCCACCAAAAATAGCTTCTAGACAGATCAGTTACTATATACCGCTAAGGCGAAGGTAGAAACTTAAAGGCCTTATAGATTTAGTAAGTGCTGTTCAGTGTTTTTGCTTTTATAAGACGGTTTAATTTTTTTTTTCTTTGGAACGAATTACCTACGTAAAAATATGAATGGATTCGATGCGAATAAAGTTCGTGCTTGCGCCAATAAATCCCGGCGAGTTCGCCCCTTTGGCGTAGTGCAGGTGGCGGTGTACTAACCGTGTACACGTTGCGTCGACACCGCCCCTTTCCAGCGTGGTGCGGGTGCAGTGCGACGCCGGGTGCGGTGTTCTGGTGGGGTATCGACCCGCAGTCTGGCCGGTCGGTGAGGTCTAGGTCAAAGACCTCCAGGTCACGACCTTTCTGCAGGGATTATCGCCTCGGCTCCGGTTTCATTCAGCTCGCCGGCGAGGTGGTCCGCCCTGCAGCCCTGGAAAAAGGGTCCCGAGCTGGAAGTTATGCCAGGCGACCTAAAGTACAATTATATACTTGGATATGTCAGGGCACGTAAAATACCACCCAATAAAGCTAGAAAACTATAAGAACCAGTTAAAACTGCACCTATTTAGATACAAATATATGGGGTACGGTCCTGTACCAGGTTTATTTATGTTTTCTTTTCCGGTGAACAATATGAATTGTATCGAGGTGGGTGGGGTAAAATCTTAACGAGTAATAGTGGGGGTGGACAGGGCCGGTTAAAATCTGAAACATTTGTTCCGGTAGCTGTAAAATAAAATAACTGGGAAAATCCAGTCACGTCGTATACCGGATGTAAACGAATAGTGGGCCACCCCTGTAACTTCCTTGTTTTTAAAGATATCAGGATAAAATTTTGTATGTTGAAATTGGGTAATATTTCCAACTTTTTGAGACCTATCCGGCATATTTGTCACTTCCGGTTTCACCGGAAATGGTTCCAATAATCTTTTCTAAATGGACCACCCTGTATGTTTTTACATTTTTGAAATAAAGATCACATTTTGGATACATTTATACTATTTTGAACAATTTATACAGGGTTGCACGAAAAATAATTCGAATTTTAGTTGTCAATCTAGATGGCTGCGAATATGTTAAAATTATTTTTGCTCCAATGTAATTCATATAAAAAATACGAAAACGTCAATATGTCCAATAATACATATACAGGGTGCTCTACACTCATTAATATCACATTTTTCAAAATAACTCTTTTTTTTTAAATATTATGATATGGGCCACCCGGATATTCAGAAAGCTCTATTTAGTAGGGGTTAAAGTTCCGTAATGTGTAATCGTTACCGGCAGGAATGACAATTTTTCTTAAGAAATTTATGATATATATCGAAGGTCAATTAAATTTTGATCAACCCTGTATATTTGTGTTAATCAGAATGGGCCTCTGGCTCATTCTTGTTGCATATCATAAAATATTAACACAAATATACAGGGTTGATCAAAATTTAATTGAACTTCCGATATAAATCATAAATTTCTTAAGAAAAATTGTCATTCCAGCTGGTAACGATTACACATTACGAAACTTTTGGTACCGTTTAACCCCTACTAAATAGAGTTTTCTGAATATCCGGGTGGCCCATATCATAATATTTAAAAAAAAGAGTTATTTTGAAAAATGTGATATTAATGAGTTTAGAGCACCCTGTATAATGTATTATTGGACATATTGACGTTTTCGTATTTTTTATATGAATTACATTGGAACAAAAATAGTTTTAACATATTCGCAGCCATCTAGATTGACAACTAAAATTCGAATTATTTTTCGCGCAACCCTGTATAAATTGTTCTAAATAGTATAAATATATCCAAAATGTGATCTTTATTTCAAAAATGTAAAAACATACAGGGTGGTCTATTTAGAAAAGATTATTGGGGCCATTTCCGGTGAAACAGGAAGTGACAAATATGGCGGATAGGTCTCAAAAAGCTGGAAATCTTACCTAATTTCACCATACAAAATTGTATCCCGATATCTTTAAAAACGAGGAAGTTACAGGGGTGGCCCATTATTCGTTTACACCCGGTATACATGGATATATCAGGGCACAGATATAGTTTTTAATAAAAAAAGGGGCCAAAAAAGCTAGAACCGGTTAAAACTGCACCCATTTAGATAAAAATATATGGGGTACGGTCCTGTACCAGGTTTATGTTTTCTTTTCCGGTGAACAATATGGATTGTATCAAGGTGGGTGGGGTAAAATCTTAACGAGATATAGTGGGGGTGAAAAGGGCCGGTTAAAATTTGAAACATTTGTTCAGATTGAGTATGTGATGTACAGGGTGTCCCACTTATCGTGCTCTCTATGGGTATCTTACAAACAATGACCACAGATGTAGAGCTTATCATGGCTTACCATCATGTGCAAAAATATTTTAGTAAAATCAACTCGTTTTTGTTTCATAAGCAAAAAACTGATTTTTGACATTTTCGTTTTTTCTTTATAACTCCTTTATGCTTTATCCTGACAGCGAGTACCCCTTTCTTTTTTTTCGTAAAAAAAATATATTCTTGCTGGGCCATAAAGAGAAGTATTCAAAAAAATAAATGAAACCGGTAGCTGTGAAATAAAATAACTGGGAAAATCCAGTTACATCGTAGCGCCCTGTATATAATGTAGATTGAATAAATTGTACATTAATAGGCTACAGAGTTTATTTTTAGTTTTGTTGGCAGCTTGTAAGTTTTCATTTTTCTTGGCCTTGATAGTTCTGGATTTATCGCCACTTTGTTCGGAATATGTTTCTCAACTTTTGCAAATACGTTTTCTGAATCTTTCTAGCAAATTTACATTTATGTAAACTTACTCGAGAAAGGTAACAATACTTGTAAAAACACTTCATAAATTAGTCATTCAGAATATGAGCGCGTTATAAAAATCTATTTTTTAAACAAAGGTAAAACTAAATTAACACGAATGATATTTAGATTTCATATAAACTTTCCTTTATATACCTGTTGGCCGTGACGCCATGACTAATACGACAAACAAAAGTGTAATGGTTATTATGCCAAATAATCATTTTTGGTAAAACTTCATTGTTAGGAAGTTGTGTTTATTTTGTTATGGTTATGGTCATGGTCAACTGTGTGTAAATTATACAGGCTGTGACAGAAAACAGTTGAATAAAGCGAACTAGATGGCGGATTAAGTTGAATTCCATCGACAAAAATTTAGTTCAAAATTTTTTTTTAATGTTGCCCAAATAATTTTGATTAAGTTCATGGAGGAGTTTGTTGTTAATGAACTGGCATCGATTGTTTCTAAATTAAACCCCGGGGAGCGGCGTCGCGGAACAAACGAAACACCTTAGAAAACGGAACATTAAGACACCGATTTATACTGTGCGAACGTTTCACAATTTCCTCGGGAAGTTTTGAATAATTACGGTGCAAAGTGGGAACGCAAACGCGCCCCTAACCCAACCCAGGCTCCAGACTCGCAACTCGGAAAATCCGAGGCCTGTGTATGTGCGAGATGAAATTATTCAGTAGAGGGTGAGACGTTTTCAATCACAACGAAGGGCATTTCGATGACTATTCAAGTTGGTAAACAATTTTCCGGGGCTCGGCGACCGGGAAAATCTGGAAAGTTAGGAATTTCAAACTCCTTCGGAAAGCCTAGGTCGAGGAACTTTAAAAGTAACAGAGTCAGAAATTTCTATTAATAATTATGTGGATTTTTTTTTATGTTAGATGATTTGCTCGCAGGAGATTTGTGGCCTGGCCTGTTTCGGTAACAGGCGTCGAGTGAAGACCGATAAATCAGATTTCCAAGAGGCACTTCCCCGACACTGATGCTGAGTTGGGAACGTTATTGATGACGGAGGATAAGGACATCAATAAATGGGTCCCTAATGCCCGTGATATTATGTTGAAAGAAAACAACGTTGAGTGGACTCTGGCAGATATTCCGTTAAAATAGCTCTTAAACCAAACAAACAGAAAGCATGCCTTTGGTTCGTGCGTGGTAATGTCCTAAAATTTGTCTTTTGGTTTTGGCAATAGTACATTTTCTAAAGAATGTGTTCCTTATTTCTTTGTTCAGTTCATTTTCCAATATCTAACTGCCAGGTGTTCACTTAGATGCTTCCACAATTCTCTTATTTTCAAATTTTTTTTTGTCTTACCACTGGCGCCATCTCTTGGACCATTGCTGAACCACCACACTTAGGAGCCTGGGCATACTACAGACTTCTGTAAAGTGGGTGTAAATTCATCACACTATTTTAGAATGAAGTATGTACTACATATATCCAAGGAAAATGGATCGTCGAGAAGTGTCAAATCGGGACACCTAGTTGGTCACGGTGCGCAGTTTAAGTATTAATTTTTCTGTTATTATTTCAAAAGCGTTTCTCGAAGATAATCCGGAATACGTATACGTAAAAATATACAGATCGTATCGTAAGGACGGACTGCATACGATAATCGTGTGGCAATCCCAAAGGTCAGTTATTCCAACGTAAATATAAAAATTAATAATGCATGCGAACGAGAGGCAACGTGTCGTAATGGTTTGTTATAATTTCGACGTTTGTAAGCCTTGTTCATGCACAATCAAATTAAACAAAGCTAAATTACATTCACTAGCTTTATTGCTGTGTTTGTGTATGCACGTTGTAAAAATAGATTGCAGTGGTTTTACCGGCGCAAACTAAACAACGTTGTAAAATGACGATTATTTATGATTTAACTATGAAGACAATTTTTCTCAAAAATAAAATAGTAGTTTTTCCAGAAATTCGTAAAATCAACTTTTTCTAAAAAACAGGAAACGAAAAATAGCGGATCCAACCGTTAGTGTTTATGGAAGATGTAGTGGAAGAAGAGATTCAACACTAAATAATTTTTTTCTACCCTTTAAATGTATCATGTGTTAGTTATTTTAATTAATCTATTAAAATATAATATTTTTAATACCCATTTAACTCTTCTATCATTTGTTTCCATCATTTTTCGTACTACGTTTTCCGTTTTTGATAAATTTTAACATAATAAAATTTGAGATCGGCGGCCCAAAAACACCCTTTGCAACGACACTTGTGAATTGAATTGGCCCAATTCCAAGTGCAGCCAAACAATTGGCTCCAGCTAGCTACAGCTGAGTGGTGAATTCGGTGAAGCCTTGTTTTAGAGTACTGAGATAATATTGAGAGCAATATATGGGCGCCAGAGTATTTATAACTAAATACACAAAAGTTTATCAAAAACACCATTAGGTATTTACTACATAAACTAGAAAGAAAAGAAAGCTGTGAATTTAACAAGTTCAATCTTACAAATTCTTTACAATAAACAATGACTCAGAACTAAATATAATTAAAAATATTGAAAATATGAACAAAAAAAATATGAATAAAAATTGCAATTTAACCAATTTCTCTGTCTGTCCGTTTTACTGTTGTAAAGGCTTACTCGACGGGAATGAACTGAGACGGAAGGGGTTCTCCTAGTAGCGATGAATCCTGCGAGTACTCGAGGTTGATGAAAAGGTTGCGAGATCCTGTCTCCACACTCTTGCTCAGCCCAGAGTGTCCAGGTTCCAACCAAATTTAGTACTTTTCGGGAACACCCAATATCTCCTTACTTCCGATGTTGTTAACTCAGTATCGATTTCCAGTGAGTCAAATTTCCAGAAAGCCAGATGTCATGAAATAAAGACAGAACAGTTGAGAAAAGGAAATAGAGAAATAAAACTAGGTTCAAAATTATTTCAACTAGTGGTAGATGAAAAAAATAACAAAGTTCCGGCAATATAGTTAAATTACTAGATAAAATTCACAAAATTAATATTTCTTAATATTACAATAGAATAAAAAATGTCAAAATGACACAACAAGATATTAGAATTTGTAAAATTACCAAATTTACATAAAAATAAGGTATCTGACACCATTTACTAAAACAATTGAATTATTAACAAAATAATACTAAAATTCGAACACAAGAATTTAGTAGGGTTGCAAAACTTCACTATCAGTTCGTTAACAAATAACCTAACTTGATTGAATTTGTCCTATAGGTTGAAAACCATGAGGAGACTGTAATTTTTAAAGGACTATAATTTAATGTCAGATTTGTACGAGACAATTTAAACTTAGAAACATTAATGAAGTAATAACTCTAAAGATTCAGATATTTAATATTAATAACAAAGTAATTGGTAACAATAATCACAATATTGAAATAAATTCGAAATTTTAGCACACATAAAGATTTCAAGTTAATATTTTACTAATAGTTTAACGGTAAAAATATCAAAAATTAATATATGAAATACCGATAATGTCTTTCGCTTTCCGACGGGCAAAAATGAATGAACTTATGCCTAATTCAAAATGGCAGGACATACGTAAAACCAAGGTAAATCTACACTCTTGTAACTTACACGAAAATTAAGGAATGAACTAATAATAATAATTTGTCAATAATAAAATCGATATAGAACTGTGATAGCGTGAATATGATGAAAAAAGGAAACCAGAAAATCGGACTTCTGTCACATCCGAAGCAAGTGATCAAATGTACTACAAATTGATTAATTCAAAGAGAAGAAAAAAAATACTATAGATCACTTACCCCGTATGCTTTGGAAGCTTCTGGACAGAAATCTGTAGCTCTGGACAGTAAATAAATGCGGCAAAAACCTAAGTCTCAAGTGGACTTCCTTCACTATCCAAAACCAGTGTAGTTTTTCTTTTTCCAGCTTATTTGAACCGCAGTCGAACCTAATAACAATAAAAATCCACACAGACATTGTTCTATGTACGAAATAACGATAATCTGCAAGTTTCACTTACAGCGATAATTTATACAATTTAAATATTGTATAACGTGTCAATTAACCATAATTGAACCACGAAAACGTCTACTTTAGACAAGATACGGTAAAACGGAAAAGGGAATACCCATCCACGTGTTTAAAAAACAGTGCTACTAGGTAATTATCTGAAAATAATCCAAAATATGGAAATAATACGAAATACGGTAATTATTTTGAAAAATTATTATTTTTACTATAGCACAATAAAGCTGAAGCAATAATTAATAAGCAAATATTATGAATAGCGATATTTAAGCGACTACAAGAAATGTATGACTTACCTAGGTAAAATTCGAAAGGCAAAAGACGCTCTCTCTAGCCCGGGACGAGCCTCGTTCACAACGTTCATCCGCTGTGGCGTTTTCGTTGTATTTTTTCTACCACATACCGATCAAATGCGAATACAGGGTTATTCAGTTGTGAGGAGTCATATTTTAATACGCAAAATAGAAACTATAACCTGCTATAACGAATTGCAACTTAAATCGTTACACCTTATAAAAGAAATAAAATCTGAATTAAAATTCCACCATTTTGGATCCGGCATTTTTGATTTTAGTTGAGTTTTAATGCCAAGTTCGTAATCAGTGACCCCAAAAATCTCAGACATCTAATAAAAATAAAAAATTAAGAAAAAAAATGAACGCCATTTTGTAGACACTATATTGTTTTTAGACCGATTTTGAGGCCAGATTCGTATCTGCGACCCCTGAAACCTCATGTTATCAAATTTCAGGCCAATTCTTTAAATAAATAAAGAGATTCATTTTTTAATTAAGAGTATTAAAAATAATGCTTATTTGTTAATAACAATTGAAAAAATAAGAAGCTCACATACGGGGAACTTTTCTGTAAACTTTTACCGAAATTTGAAAAAGAAAAGATCAAAAAGGGGGAAACGTCAAAATGAGACAGTCATGACTATATGCTACGTGATTTTTTGATATTTAAAGTTATAGGAGCTACTTCAAAAGTGTTAGTATAAATACGAATGTTTTAATTTCATTAAATTTGTATAAAATTACCCAAAAATGCACTAGTGCGGAAAAGTACAACTTTCGAAACTAAAATGCGTGCGGAAAAGTGATACTTTCGAACTAAACATCTTTCATGAATTACTCGACATCGATTACTCTCCTACTATTTAATTTAAAAAATCCACAAAATCCGTTATTTCAAAAAATGCCGTTTTGTGCGTATTATCCGATTATTACAACAATTTTCAAAATAAATTGCTTACCTATCTATTATACTTTTATTCCTTGAAATCGTGCAAGAAAAGGAAAGCAAACTAATGCCCTGTTTACCTTAATAAATTATTCAATAAATTTTATTAAGCAATCTGTTTCTCCTTTCTCCCTGCCTCACAAAACAGCGGGGACGAAACAGACCTTGTTTAGAAAAATGTTTATTACCATTACCCAAACATAAGGGGTAGATGGGGATGTTGACCCACAGTACCTAAGCCCCAAGCCCTAAGCCCTAGCCAGATCAGTTATTCCGAGTACCTCTACGTGTGCAGACGCCATTAGGGCAAACTCTTGTATATAATGTATAGTTTTGTACAAATTTGTGAATAGTGTACAGTATTAAGGAATATATTAGAAAATATACGCTTGTGAAATTTTTTAACCAAATACTTGGCGAGTTATTGTGTGCGTTTAGTGCCATTTTCCGTTATTAAGCTTCCAACATGCATTTGGTCAGTATTGCAAAAATATCTATATTATCTCTTATGTTATGAATGAAGTAATTCAAGTTATATCACCAATTTGTTCAGCTGTAGAAATTTAATTATGTGAAATGCCCTTGAAGTTCGGTTGCAACAATAATAAATATACTTAATACTTTTATGGGCCAATCAATATTTCTAACTACGACAGCAGATCGAATAATGAGATGAGTCACTTCCACACAAAAAGAAATTATAGTTTTGTATCGATTTGAATAAAATAAACTACGTGCCAAAATTCGTATGTGTCACCGTAATTTTATACTCTTATTGCGTTGCTGGTTGAGATAAGTTTCTAGTTTGCATTCGCCTACTAGAGTTGACAATTAGTCATACGCGGCTTTATTAAATTAAGCAGAAAAATTGCGTTATTTGTTTTGCGACTATAAACAATGCAATAATCGTTGTACCGAGTGGTTATGGTTCATCCGACGAATTTATGTAAAAGTAACTCATTGATAGTATATCTGGATAATTAATTAATTTAATTTCAGCCTGTATTTGTATTGGAATTGCCTTCTCAATCAATATTCTAGAATACTTCATTTTGATAAATTTTCGTGTTCCATTCCTAAAACTCATCGTCACAAGTTAATTTTATTCCAACTTCCAACTGACTCACATTTAGGTTGAGGTCAAATCCAATTTTACAGTTGATCCCAATTTTAAACAAAAGTAGCAAGTCCGAGCTGTCAAGTAATACAATTATCCTTGCAAAGGACCTCCGGTTAGCTAGCAGTCGCCATTTCGACATCAGTTTCATGCTATCGAAAACTGCACAAAATTATTTTTGTCGCCATTACAAACTGTCTATAATATATAATAATAACAGAATTCAAAGAAAAGATGGGTACAAAATAACTTCTTTATATGGCCCCACAAATCCTGTCGGCTCTAAAGTTTAAACACGTTGTTTGGTTGAAGTAAAACGGTTCCGATGGAATTACTCAGCATTACCGAATACGAATAGGATTTCACCCCTGACTCATACATATCGGGGATGAACGATCCCCTAGGGCGCCCGAAGCCCTATTGAATTCCTGTTCAATAAGAACGTAGTGCCGGGAACTATAGAATAAACATCATGTCAGTCTTGCAGAACAATGTGGAGGGAACAAAATGTCCAGTTCGATTTATTGTAATTAATTACAGGACTAACATGTTCGTATTTTAAAGCTAAGGGACATTTTTTACAGGTAAAACCATTGCCGTAAATTAATAATTTATGCAACAGAATATGTAGGCTTTACATAAAAAAACGAAAACGACGTGGCTAGGTACCTGGGTCAACCCAAAAGACTTCTTCGCCTTTATAAGAGCTTTTCATTTGATAATCCTCCCTGTTGTTCAGAACTGGGACCGTGTGATTAGTCTTTTCATAAGAAATCGCTTATGGAAAATATCTGATGATGGGAGTTAGAAGTAAATATTTGAAAGATATCCTATTTCAGTATCCACTGTGTTGTCTAGACCTGGGACCGTATAATTTTGGATTTTTTCATAAGAAATCGTTTATGGAAAGTCTCTGGTGAAGCTAGAAGCAAATATCTAAAAGATGTGTGCCTGTTTCAGTACCTACCATGTTGTCTAGACCTGGGACCGTGTGATTTAAATTTTTTTCTATAAGAAATCGCTTATGGAAAGTCTGGTGAAGTTTAAAGCAAGTACCTGGAAAGATTCCTTGTTTATTTGACTGTTGTTGTGACTTGGGGCCGTGCAATTTTGGATTCTTTTCATAAGAAACTGTGTATGGAAAACATATGATGGAGTTAGAAGCAAATATCTTAAACATGTCCCGGAAGCAAATATCTATTTCTATTTCTATCTATTTCATATGATTTTAATTTTTTTTCTATAAGAAATCTCTTACGAAAAGTTTGGTGAATTTACAAGTAAATATCTGAAGCATATCTGGTCTGTTTGAATATTCACTGTTGTACAGACCTGGGACCATGTCATTTTATTTTTTCATAAAAAAATGCTTATGGAGAGTTTTTGGTAGAGTTAAAAGCAAATATCTGGAAAATGCCTTGTCTATTTAAGTAGCCACCTGGGACTGTATGGTTTTGTATTTTTTTCTATAAAAAATCGCTTATGAAAAGTCTTCGGTGGAGTTAAAATAAATATCCCGAAAGATGTCTCGTCTATTTGATCTGAGTATTCACTGTGTTCTGGGACCGTGTGATTTCAATAATTTTCATAAGAAGTCGCTTGTGAGAAGTCTTTGAGAGTTATTAGCAAATGCCTCGTCTATAATAGAGTTATCTAGATTGGGGACCGAATGATTTTGTGTTTTTTTTATAAGAAATCGCATTATGGAAAGGAAGAAAATATCTGAAAAGATTGCCTGTCTATTTTAGTATCCACCATGTTTAGACTTGGGACCGTATGATTTTAATTTTTTTCATTAAAAGTCTTATGTAAAGTCTGGTGAAGTTAGAAGAAAATATTATCTGAAGTATGTCTGGTCTATTTGAATATTCACTGTGTTGTACAGGCCTGGGACCGTGTGATTTTGTTTTTTCATAAGAAATTGCTTATGAAGAGTTTTTGGTTGAGTTAATCAAATATCTGAAAAATGTGTTTTCTATTTAATTAGCCACGGTGTTATCTAGACCTGGGACTGTATGATTTTGTATTTTATTAATAAGAAATCGCTTATGAAAGGTTTCGGTAGAGTTAAAATAAACATTCTGAAAGATGTCTAGTCTATTTGAGTGTTCACTGTGTTCTGAGACCGTGTGATTTCAAATTTTTTTTCATAACAAGTCGCTTGTGAGAAGTCTTTGATAGAGTTATAAGCAAATATCTGAAAAAATGCCTCGCCTGTTATAGAATTATCTAGATCGGGACCAAGTGATTTTGGATTTTTTGATAAGAAATCGCATATGGAAAATTTCTGGTGGAGTTTAAAGCAAATATCTGAAAGATTTCTTGTTTATTTGAGCATCCACGCTGTTGCTCAGAACTGGGACCATACTATTTTGAATTCTTATCATCAGAAATCGCGTGTGGTGTTAGAAGCAAATATCTGAAAAGATGTCCTGTCTATTTCAGTATCCACCGTGTTGTCTAGACCTGGGACCGTATGATTTTAAATTTTTTTCATAAGAAATCTCGTATAAAAAGTCTGGTGAAGTTAGAAGAAAATATCTGAAGTATGTCTGATCTGTTTGAATATTCGCTGTATTGTACAGACCTGGGACTGTGTGATTTTGTTTTCTCATAAGAAATCGCTTATGGAGAGTCTTTGGTAGAGTTAAAAGCAAATATCTGAAAAATGCCTTGTCTATTTAAGTAGCCACCGTGTTATCTAGACCTGGGACTGTATGATTTTGTATTTTTTTCATAAGAAGTCGCTTATGAAAAATCATCGGTGGAGTTTAAAGAAACAATCTGAAAGATGACTGGTCAATTTGAGTATTCACTGTGCTCTGGGACCGTGTGATTTCAAATTTTTTTCATAAGAAGTCGCTTGTGAGAAGTATTTGATGGAGTTATGAGCAATATCTGAAAAATGTCTCGTCTATAGAGTTATCTAGATCGGGGACCGAGTGATTTTGGATTTTTTGATAAGAAATCGCATATGGAAAGTTTCTGGTGGAGTTTATAAAGTAAATATCTAAAAGATTTCTTGTTTATTTGAGCATTCACCTTATTCAAACTTGTGACCATGGATTTTTTTCGTAAGAAATCGCGTATGGAAAACATCTGGTGGAGTTGGAAGCAAATATCTGAAAAGATGTCCTGTCTATTTCAGTATCCACCGTGTTGTCTAGACCTGGGACCGTATGATTTTAAATTTTTTTCATAAGAAATCTCTTATAAAAAGTCTGGTGAAGTTAGAAAAAAATATCTGAGTGATGTCTGGTCTGTTTGAATATTCACTGTGTTGTACAGACCTGGGACCGTGTGATTTTGTTTTCTCATAAGAAATCGCTTATGAAGAGTCTTTGGTAGAGTTAGAAGCAAATATCTGAAAAATGCCTTGTCTATTTAAGTAGCCACCGTGTTATCTAGACCTGGGACTGTATGATTTTGTATTTTTTTCATAAGAAATCGCTTATGAAAAATCATCGGTGGAGTTTAAAGAAACCATCTGAAAGATGTCTGGGCAATTTGAGTGTTCACTGTGCTCTGGGACCGTGTGATTTCAAATTTTTTTCATAAGAAGTCGCTTGTGAGAAGTATTTGATGGAGTTATGAGCAATATCTGAAAAATGTCTCGTCTATAGAGTTATCTAGATCGGGGACCGAGTGATTTTGGATTTTTTGATAAGAAATCGGATATGGAAAGTTTCTGGTGGAGTTTATAAAATAAATATCTAAAAGATTTCTTGTTTATTTGAGCATCCACCATGTTCAAACTTGTGACGATGCAATTATGGATTTTTTTCGTAAGAAATCTCGTATGGAAAACATCTGGTGGAGTTAGAAGCAAATATCTGAAAAGATGTCCTGTCTATTTCAGTATCCACCGTGTTGTCTAGACCTGGGACCGTATGATTTTAAATTTTTGTCATAAGAAATCTCTTATAAAAAGTCTGGTGAAGTTAGAAGAAAATATCTGAAGTATGTCTGGTCTGTTTGAATATTCACTGTGTTGTGTAGACCTGGGACCGTGTGATTTTGTTTTCTCATAAGAAATCGCTTATGAAGAGTCTTTGGTAGAGTTAGAAGCAAATATCTATTTAAGTAGTCACCGTGTTATCCAGACTTGGGACCGTATGATTTTAACATTTTTTTTTCTTAAGAAATCGCTTATGAAAAGTCTGCGGTGGAAAAATTTGAAATATGTCTGGTCTATTTGAGTATTTACTGTGTTGTTCAGATCCGGGACCGTGTGATTTTGAATTATTTTTTCATAAGAAATTGCTTGTGAAATGTGTGGTAGAGTTGGAATCAAATATCTTAAGTCTATTCGAGTAACCATTCTGTTTCTACATCTGGGACCGTGTGATTTTGGATTTTTTTTTATAAATAATCACTTGTGAAAAGTCTTTGGTGGAGTTAGAAACAAATATGTCTTGACTAGTCCACTACTGTGTTTAGACCTGGGACCGTGTGATTTTGAATTTTTTTCTCCACAACTTTTTGGTTGAATCCAATAATTGGAATTCTTTATTTTCACTTTCTTAATTATTTCGACTCGAAAAAATCTTGTAATAAAAGAACCTGAGGCACCTCACTCTGGCATTTTTACCAAAATTAACTTGGTATTGAGTCTATATGTTCGATCGATACTGTAATATGATACGGGTACATTTTATTTGCACATGTAATCGTAAATACGAAGCCGGAGTATAATAATAAAAAAAATGTTTTGTTATCATGGAGATAAGATAAGTCTATGTGAAAACATTTTTCGGAATTCGATATTATGCAATGTGATTGTGGTTAAATATATTGTAATCTTAAATTTATTGTTATCGAGTTACCTTATTTTTTTTTTTATTTATGGGGGATTTTCCGCAGATAAATAAATATAAATTAAATCATAATTAACCGATTTACAGATAGCTTAAGGTTTATCCAAAAATAAAGCGTCTAGAGATATCGATTAATAAATATTAGTCTGTCAAGTGTATTTGTAATTTGAAGGTTGTAAATAAAAATCTGAATCACTTTCGATATTTTATCTATTATTTTTTGTTTCAAATTTGTTAATCCTATTTATTGAGGATTTTTTCACATACTTAGATATATTTATTTGCTGTAGATATAATTAAGACAATATTATTTAGGTATTAAACAAATATTTTTCAAATTGTGACAAGGCTAAGGATGTTCAAAATTAAAGAGATTACTAGATTCTTGTTAGTATCCTTCAGAAAAATTTCTAGTACCAAGCCCAGGAATCTAACCTAGTACCCCGTTTCTTGACGAAACAGCCCCTAAGACATCACGGGAAGCATCATTACTAATATTTATATTATTGATCTCTCATTTACCATTCCAAAAGGACACCTTTGAATTAAAACGCGATGCCGAAATGATCCTTGGCAATTATTGCGAAGTTGGCGAGCTCATTTTTCATTCCATTGTAACTTCAAACGTCCTTGCACAATCAGCCGGCCCACTTTCCGATAAAGCAATTAATAATAATTTCAACTGTCGCGTCGCTGCTACTTGAGAGCCAAATAAAATTTTCGCACCCCTGCCCACACACATAAAGCCGATTTAAATTCGTCGTGCAACCCCTCGAACAGAAGTTCACATGATGTTGAGTGCCTCTTCGAGGGCGGCGTACGTAGCAAAGTTCATTACGTTACGTCTTGTACGAGCCGCCACTATACCGCATTAAGCGGCAACGTTACCAGTAAACGTTCGTTCGATGTTAGTTTGCCAGGTCGAGCGGAAGCGGCCTTATTAAAGGAAATTCGTATCGCGAGTTTATCAACCCGGTAATAACTTTATTTTTAGCAGACTGCTACCCGAATATTCATTTCGTAAGCTCATTCAGTTCTTATATGGTCATAATATCTGGAAAGGCGAATCGAGAAATTTACGACGTACTTTCACCGAGTAATCTCCGTGAAAATATCGATAAAAAAGGCCTAGTTTGCCAATATTACGAAATTAACTCGTAGGAGCTGGTAGAGAAGGTATCAAATTTACCATAACAGGTCCTTGCGGAATACCAGAATTGACAGTTCCCATTGCTTTGAAAAATACGGAAAGGAAGAAGGCAATGGAACGATATTCATTACAGGTTCCATTTTTTTCCTCTTCTGTAGGTTGCACACCAGCAGCAGCCCTGGAGTTGAATGTGAAGAAAATATCTGAAAGCTGTTTTATCTATTTGAATATCCACCGTGCTGTCCAGACCTGGGACTGTGTGATTTTAGATTTTGTCATAATAAATCGCTTTAAGTTTTTGTTAGTTAGAAGCAAAATATCTGAAAAAATGTCTTGTCTCTTGGAGTATTCACCGTATTGTCTAGGCCTGGGACCGTGTGATTTTGGATTTTTTTCATAAGAAAGTTTTTGGTGTAGTTTGAAGCGAATATCTGATAGATGTCTTGTCGGTTTGAGTTGCCACAGTGTTTTTCAGACCTGGGACCGTCTGATTTTGGACTTTTTTCCATAAAAAATCGCTTATGAAAAGTCGTTGTTGGACTTGGATGAAAGTATTTGATATTATGTTATGTTTATTTGAGCATTTGGATTTTTTCATAAGAAATGGCTCAAAGTTTTTGGTGAAGTTAGAAGCAAAATAGCTGAAAGTTGTGTTGTCTAGACCTGGGACCGTGTGATTTTGAATTTCTTTCATAAGAATCAATTATAGAAAATTTTTGGTATAGTTAGAGGCGAATATCTGATATATGCCTTGTCGGTTTGAGTATCCCAGTGTTTTTCAAACTTGGGACCATGTGATTTGATTTTTTTTCATAAAAAATCGCGTATGGAAAGTCTTCAGTAGAGTTAGAAGTAGGTATCTGAAAGATAACTTTTCCATTCCACCGTATTGTTCATACATGGGACCGTGTAATTTTCGATTTTTTTTCATAAAACGCTTATGAAAAGTCGTTGAAGTTGGACGAAAGTATTGAATGATGTCTATTTGAGCATTTACTCCTACCGTGTTGTACGAATTTGGGACCGCCTGATTTTGATTTTGTTTCTTTAAAAATCGCTTATGAAAAATTTTCGGTGGAGTTAAAACGATTATCTGCAAATTTCTTGTATATTTGATCATCTACCGTGCTGCCCAGACCTGGGACTGTGTGATATTGATTTTTTTCATAAGATATCGCTTATAAATAAGCCTTTGGTGTAGTCAGAAGGAAGTATCTGAAAACTGTCTTGTCTATTTGAGTATCCACCGTGTTGGGACCGTGTTATTTCGGAATATTTTTCATAAGAAATTTCTTATGGAAAGTGGTGGAGTTGGATGAAAATAACTAATATATGTCCTGTCTATTTGAGTATCTACCGCGTTTTCAGACCTGGGACCGTGCCATTTCGGATTATTTTCGTAAATAAATCGCCTCAGGGAGGTCTCTGGTGGAGTTACTGAAAGATATCTTGTGTATTTGAGTATCCACCATGCTGTCCAGACCTGGGACCATGTAATTTTTTATTTTATTCGTAAGAAATCGCTTTTGAAAAGCCTTTGGTGTAGTTAGAAGTATGTGCCTGAAAACTGTCTTGTCTATTTGAGTATCCACCGTGTTGGGACCGTGTTATTTCGGAATATTTTTCACAAGAAATTTCTTATGGAAAGTGGTGGAGTTGGATGAAAATAACTAATATATGTCCTGTCTATTTGAGTATCTACCGCGTTTTCAGACCTGGGACCGTGCCATTTCGGATTATTTTCGTAAATAAATCGCCTCAGGGAGGTCTCTGGTGGAGTTACTGAAAGATATCTTGTGTATTTGAGTATCCACCATGCTGTCCAGACCTGGGACCATGTAATTTTTTATTTTATTCGTAAGAAATCGCTTTTGAAAAGCCTTTGGTGTAGTTAGAAGTATGTGCCTGAAAACTGTCTTGTCTATTTGAGTATCCACCGTGTTGGGACCGTGTTATTTCGGAATATTTTTCACAAGAAATTTCTTATGGAAAGTCTGGTGGAGTAAGATGAAAATTCCTAAAACATGTCCTGTCTATTTGAATATCCACCGCGTTTTCGGACCTGGGACCGTGTAATTTTGGGTTTTTTCTTAAAAAAATTGCTTCTGGGAGGTCTCTGGTGGATATTATTGAAAGGTGTCTTGTTTATTTGAGTATGCATCATGCTGTCCAGACCTGGGACCATGTAATTTTTGATTTTATTAGTAAGAAATCGCTTTTAAAAAGCCTTTGGTGTAGTTAGAAGGAAATATCCGAAAACTGTCTTGACTATTTGAGTATCCACCGTGTTGAGACCGTGTTATTTCGGAATGTTTTTTATAAGAAATTTCTTATGGAAACTCTGGTGGAGTAAGATGAAAATAACTAATATGTCCTGTCTATTTGAATATCCACCGAGTTTTCAGACCTGGGACCGTGGAATTTTGTTTTTTTTACTTGGTTTTTTCCATAAAAAGTGGCTTCTGGGAGGTCTTTGGTGGAGTTAGACGAAAATTACTGAAATATGTCTTGTCCATTTGAGTATCCACCATGCTGTCCAAACCTGGGACCGTTTGATTTTGTATTTTTTTCATAACAAATCACTTAGCAAACATGAAACTTCGTACAACTATTTAACATAAATCTAGATTTAATACTGATGTAATATCGATCACATTCTTTTTAGTCTTATTTTCGACATTTGAAATAACTTGGCGACCAATTGCCACAGCTGTAAATTTATTCCAATGATAATATTTCGCTCCCTATTAAAATAGCCAACAGATAGATATTACTTAAGTGCTAGAGCAGAAGTAGAATTTGAGCGTTAAAAAGGCTAAATAGCTGACAGTTCACAGAAGCGTGATTCAATTAAAATTTCATTTAAGAAAGTCACCGAATTAGTATCAAGCCGCTTAAACTTATATGCCATCTTTTCGACTTTTAAGTCTTATACGAAATAAAGTTCGGCGTTTATCCCAATTAGTGGAAGTTCTAAAAGTTTTACGGTTTTGTTTTAAACTATTTTCAATTGCGTCTCTCGTATTATAACAGCAACAGCGATTTATTAAGTCAATGGCAACTCCAGAATTCATTGGGGTGAATAAACTGGAAGAAGTGCACAACTTTTAAAACTTCAATAATTATTTGGTGGTTGTCGAAAATAAATTGGCGATTTATTGCCAAAAGGATAGCACCAATTTTTTTGTAGCAAATATGGCTCTGGTCCACCAGATTTTTGTGGACCCAACTTGGATTAATTAGTTTCTATCGAGTGGTGATTAGACTCCACTACAGCTCGACGCGGCGGTGTTATTTCAACTTATCGATCTGTCCCATGTTTCCGACCTCTAGGCATAGGTTTACGTGTCATCTAATAATTAGGAATATTCTCTCGAAACTTCCACGACGCTTGAAATGCCGAATTTAATTAACTACCTACCGCTGGTACGAAAATTCGCTTGAAGAATGTTTTGGATGGATGGGAACACTTGTCTTGTCCACAACTTTACCAAAAGTAATCTGTAAATGTTTGTTGTAGCACCGAGTAGCAAATTTGTGTCTAGTACGAGACAGAAACAGGTAGAAATAATTTTCTCCATTTTATTGTCAACTGTTGGTATTTAAACTCGGTTTACCGTTATGGTGGTACAAGCCGAAATAGGGTTAGCTAAGTCGTATTTAGATAATGGAGATTTGGTTGGTTTTTGATCTTAGTTGTCGCCAAATACACGCTACCTGCCTAGGTAACAGAACTGACCTCTTGGAACCGTAAATTTTCTCTTTTAGTCTTATGGTAAGGAGAGCCTCGACCAAAATTTCGAGTTATCCTAGGATTTTTCTCCAATTTGTTATCACTACTTACGTTAAATTATAAAATTAGATTTTTCCCTGGAGATTTAGTACTTACTATAAAGCAGTTAAATACGATCAGCTTAAATATATATTTATTTATACGAATTTTATAGTATATTAATAATTACTTTGTGAATCATATTTTTAGACGGCACCACTTATCGTATACAAGTTATCTGTTTTTGGAGCGGCGCGGCTATTAAAAGTAGAGATAACGCCGAGGTTAATCATTGAAAGTGAGATTGTTTACGGAACTTCACAACGTGATATTGTTGCACTAAATTATATCTTCGTACTGGCCTACCGCAACAGCCATAATAATTTAATTAATAATGTTGTTTTCAAGAAAGTTGAAGTTCGGAATGATGACCGGTGCTGGTTGCTTTCATCACCAAAATTACACAATTTTTGCAGGAACGAGGCGACCTTTGTTACCAAAGAAACCTTGAGATAACATTAAGTGCTTTATAAATATTTAGTTAGTTCAGTAAATTGCATGCTCGTGTGAGTGTACCGAAATAGCGTGTTCATATTTTCTATTTTGTATGCATAAATTTAAGTCTTCCATTTATCTACCATGCGAATGCTGGTTCTGGCTTTGTGCTGTGTTGAACGCTAAAATATCCTCAAAATAGTAGTAAGTGGTTGTATGAAATACGGTCTCCCTTGTTCCAGATTGCCCCGGCAGCGAAGAAACTATGGGGACTCGAATCGAAGGATGCGTCGAGCAAGTTAGCTCTGAACCACTTGAACCACGAGGGCGTCTGGAGGGATCCCACATGGGCTGCACCAGGTGAGTGTCCATCATACTAGGTGTACTTACTATCTTATTAGTGGAAGGAAATTAGAGTTTAAAAGTGGTAAAAACATATTTTTTTTTTTTTTGTTTTTTGTTTTTTTTTTGTTTTCTTTTTATACATGCAAATGTTGAAAACAGAAAAAATGGGCAAAAGCGGGCTGCGGCTTCGCGCGAGAAAAGCGCATACATATCGCTACACTATTTTTTAAATATGTCCGACTTTAATAAATTTTACTTTTCTTGACATTTTTTCAAATATTTTATGCATGAAAATACATATTTTAATTTTTTTCCATATTGATCTGAAGATTTTTTACCCCACTTACTGCATTATTAGTAAAATAATAATAAATTGGGAAATATGGGTTTTTTTGAGGTTAGGATGTACTTTTGACAGTTCGATAGTCTATATCATTTACGAGTATTTTAGTTATTTTTTAATTTTAAACTTCTAAAATACTCGTAAATGATATAGACTATCTAACTGTCACAAGTACATCCTAACCTCAAAAAAACCTATATTTGAACTTGATAAACAGATTCTGATGTTCATAAAAATGTACCTACTTAAAAAAAACTACACTTAGAAAAGTTTACCCTACGACCATTTTTCATTAAATGGCAAACGTTTTAATTTTTTTTCGAAAATGTACAGGGTGATCCATAACTCTCTTTTCATCTTAAATAATTCGGTTGCTGTTAATATATTTGATTGTTTTCAAATCTATATACATATATGTAGAAAGTCCTGCAAAATTCGAATATGTATTCAGAAAAACAATTGAATGCCAATTTAAAATAATAATAATAAAAATACGATTTCCTTAAAAAATTTCACCCTGTATATTATTGCATAAAATGATATGGTAACATATTATAGACATACACATGATACTCATTGATGTGTCCAACTTCCTCCGGTTTGGCCGGAAGTGATTACAATTTATAGCAATTTTTTATTAACCCTGTATATTTTAATTATTTCAGATAATACTATCGATTACGAATCCAATGATATATTAAACATCATAGTTTCACCATTTTATTAGCGAGATTTTCAAAAAAACAGTTTTACTTAATAAACTTAATTTATTAACAAAATAATTATAAACAAACGCCCTAAGTTTAAATTCAATTATTTACGTCATTTTTATAGCAAATATATAAGTGTCATATATATTTGTAATCAGAAGGACAAGGCGAATCCAAATATGTAAAAATATATAGGGTGTTCCATTTAAAAAAACCATACTTTTTTCTGCCCCTCGTATACAGTTGAAGTAGGAAAAAAAGTAATAGCATATTCAAAATCTACGGAAAATTCTGTGTTAGACCGGTTTTTGAAAAATTAAAATTGGTGTTAATTGACCGAAATAAGGGGGGGGGGGTATAGTTTTATAGGAAACACCCTGTACCATAAAATTTGAATTTTGTGAATTATTTCGCTTATAAAATTGTGAAACTATGATGTTTTATATATCATTGGATTCATAATCGATAGTATTATCTGAAATAATTAAAATATACAGGGTTAATAAAAAATGGATATAAATTGTAAGCACTTCCGGCCAAACCGGAAGTTGGGCACATCAATGAGTATCATGTGTATGTCTATAATATGTTACCATATCATTTTATGCAATAATATACAGGGTAAAATTTTTTAAGGAAATCGTATTTTTATTATTATTATTTTAAATTGGCATTCAATTGTTTTTCTGAATACATATTCCATATTCGGATTCTGCAGGACTTTCTACATATAGATACATTTGAAAACAATCAAATTTATTAACAGCAACCGAATTATTTACGATGAAAAGAGAGTTATGGATCACCCTGTACAATTGTGGCCGTAAAAATGAAAATTTAAAAAAAAATTAATCACGTATTTATAGCATGAAAATACATATTTTCTTCAATTTTTACCCCACTTATTGCATTATTAGTAAAAAATAATAATAAATTGAGAAATTTGGATTGTTTGAGGTTAGGATGTACTTTTCATGTAACCATTCCCCAACAGATCGATGGTCTATTCGTTTACGAGTATTTTGTTTTTTTTTCTATTTTTCTAAATGCATCAAAAATGCACTTTCTGCGCTTTTCTCGCGCCTAATTTTTTTAATTTTCGACTCATTTGCATGCATTAAAAAAACCAAAAAAAAATTAACTTCCCGATAACATCACTTTTCATCAATTTTTTTTACTAATTTCACTCCACTGTCATATGTTGGGGAGTCGCAAGGAAATTGCAATGATTTTTTGCATTACGCTATTTTCTTATTATTTGTGCATTCCCGATGGACTCGGACGCGAAAACCAAACCGAATACGGTTTTCAAAACGTCCCGGAAGATCCGCGATGTATAAACCCAATTTTATGGTGAATTCTGGCGAGAGCGCCGCGCAAGCAATTAAAACTTGGAGATTGTTTTCACTTATCCAAGTTGAGAGGGATCAAATTGTCTCAGGTTCAGGTACACCTAAACCGAATTCATAATGCTTGACTAATGAAGCAGCCATCTCAATTATGAAGCAGATATGCAAATTAGTTTTGTGGTCGGCGGTGATGATAATGGTGGTTGATTTTATTGTGTACAACTCGGAGGCCTTGCTGTGTAGAAAATATGAGATTAAACATGCGGCAGGTTTAATGAGGATAAACGACCCTCGAATAAAGACAACGTGTTACCCTTGTTGCTGAAATGTCAGAATACAGGGTTGTTTATGAGGTAATATTACGACTTCAAAAAAAATATATATATATTTGTCATTAATCATGATAAAAAACGTATCGTTTTCATGGATGCTTCTGCTATCTAAGCGGAAGTGGAACGAACGACATGAAGGTAATTTATTTAAATCTAGTAACTAAAGTACTGATAAGTTTTCCGTTTCCTCAAAGAACTGTTATATTACTAGCACTAGCCATAATCTGTTAATATGTTATTTGCACTTAAATATTCATTTAAATAAATAACTGCTTAGTTATCTACTAATTAGCAAGCGTTATTTAAACAGAAATAAATTGAATTTGTACTTGTTATGCTGAAGAATTCCACACAAAACAAATGTACGCAAAAAGCGAAAATTTAAGAAAATTATATTTCTTTACGATTTACAAATATTTTTCCTAAATTTTATCATTAAATTATTACTACGATTATAAGACGACCTGAGGGATTCCCTCGGTGCCTCGGTGCGAGGCATACACCACAGCGTACAGTCGTTAGGGGGAGATTCCTCCGTATTCGACCGGATTCGGCTAGTACCATATTACGCTTTAACGCACAGCGGGAAATTTTGCCATTGGTGCCATTTCTGGGCAAATTAGGTGGGTAGCTAAAATAATATTTATTACTTATAATAAAAACTTCCTTTAAATAATCTTTGCTGGAATCTCGTAGGATAATAAAAAAACGAATATAGAAATTTAATCCGGATAACCAGCGCCAGTTATGCCTGTTTTATTTGCCCTGTAATCAATATCGGAGTCAGCTATGCAAATGCTTGATTTCCATAATTAAATTTCCCCGGTTTAAAATATGCATTTTAAAAATTTCCCTGTCTCAACTTGATGAATTGTATTATTTGATAAAGGAAGTAAACCGATGTGATTGCCAATATTCGGTATGTTCGGGACAATGGTGCATTTAGAGTGGTTAATTTCCGACGTGAAGGGGAGATCAAATGTCAGAATAAATAAGGACATTTTCTGGAAAATAAAATTCAAAAATATAATTCACTGACGCAGCCACTTTTGGTGACATTTGCCACACTAACATGTCAAGTTTCTTGTATTTGTCAGTATCTTTTGGTGAGAATTCTTTGGTTTTTCCTATTTACTTAATTAACTCGCCTCCGTATAAATGGCGTGAATGGAGGTGTGACTGTGACCGCGCAAATTGTGAAACACTGGCATGGATGTGGGAGTTTCAGAATAGTTTCAGAAGAGGTTAAAAGGTAGCAATTTATTGGCGTTGCGTTCTTTTCCAGGCTGATGATAAGTAGAAAGAAAAACCGGATAATAAATGAACTCTGCGACTTGTTTTTCCAGCATTACCCCACTTGCCCAGTTTAATAGAAACATCGGCCGTGTTTGTTTGTCGATTGGTCGGATCAATAACTGAAAAAAACACTTCGCCTTCTTGCACAAACGTCATGAAAATCTGCCGTAGGCGTTTGTTTTATTTTGTATAATTCGTTCGGCGAAGTTATGCGGAAGTAGTGCAGTTTCGTCAATAAGCTCGCACTTAACTATGGCAGATAAACAGTGTGCTGGCGTACACATTGCGTAATAACTGACCTACATCAAAGCGCCGAGCAGATTGCATTTTGTTTTTTATCATGTCGTTTAGGCCATGATACATACAGGGTGTTTGATTTGTCTTTCTACGCTTCTAAACAAATAGTTTTAGCGGAAAGGTGTACAGGAAAAAAAAATTGAATATCGTGTGAGCTGCATTTTCGTATTTTTGAAAAAACAAATGAACGTCTAACAATTTTAGAAAAATAAAAAACCGAGTTAAAAAAATACTTTGAGAAAATATTAATTTTGAAATTACGTATATTTCAAATCAGCGCCCAAATTTAATCTCAATTTGCCAATAAAATTTTTTTTGTCAAATCACAGCTTGCTTCAATTTTGGCAATTAGCCTGTAACTTTTAAACGAATCGTCTTAGCGGAAAAGTGTACTTAATGGGAGAAAAATTCTATATAAATAAGAAAATGTAGCTCGTGTGAGCTACACTTTCGTATTTTCGCAAAAACAAATGAACGTCTAACAATTTTAGAAAAATAAAAAAATCAAGAAAAAAAATGATTTGGAAAAAATTAATTTTGAAGTTATAGGTAATTTGTTCCCAAATTTAATCTAGTAAATTTTTTTTGTGAAATTTTGGCTTGCTCAATTTTGACAATTATTTGATTTCCTATATTATGATTTTCCTGTTTGATTTATCGTTTTACAGCCTGTAACTTTTAAACGAATTGTCTTAGCGAAAAATGTGAAAGGGAAAAAAATTATATCGTGTGAGCTCCATTTTCGAAAAACAAATCAACGTCTAACAATTTTAGAAAAATAAAAAAACAGAGTTGAAAAAAAAAACAATTGAGAAAAAATATATTTGAGGGAAAAATTAGTTTTGAAATAATATTTGAAATTATTAATAAATATAATAAATAATTTTTTTTCCAAATCACAAGGCGGTGATTTCAAATAAAATTTCAAAATTAATTTTTTCAAATTATTTTCGGTTTTTTTCGAGGTTTTTTTATATTATTAGACGTTCATTTGTTTTTTCTAAAATAAGAAACTGTAACTCTCGATATAGAATATTTTTTTCATTTACATTTTTCCGTTAAGGCAATTCGTTTAAAAGTTACAGGCTCTAGAACGATAAATTATACAGGGAAATCATATAGGAAATCAAATATATGTAATTGTTAAAATTAAATAAAATTAAACCAAGCTGTGATTTGACAAAAAAATTTTATTAGCAAATTGAGATTAAATCTGGGCGCTGATTTTAAATATAATTTCAAAATTAATTTTTTCCTCAAATTATTTTTTTTAACTTATTAGACGTTCATTTGTTTTTTTTTTTGAAAATACGAAAATGTAGCTCACACGATATAAAATTTGTATACGTTCTTCACTTTTCCACTAAAACAATTCGTTTAAAAGTTACACGCTGTAGAACCATATAGGAAATTAAATAATTGCCAAAATTAAAGCAAGCTGTGATTTGATAAAAAAAATTGTATTAACAAATTTAGATTAAATTTGGGCGCTGGTTTCGAATATTTTAAAATTAATTTTTTGCTCAAATAATTTTTTTAACTCGGTTTTTTTATTTTTCTAGAATTATTAGACGTTCATTTGTTTTTTCTTAATTTTTCCAGAATTATTAGACGTTCTTTTGTTTTTCGAAAATAAGAAAATGTAGCTCGCACGATACCTATATAATTTTTTCCCTTTACACTTTTTTCGTTAATTTGATACGATAAATCAAACGGAAATCACATAGGAACTCAAATAATTGCCAAAATTGAAGCAAGCTGTGATTTGACAAACAAATTTGATTAGCAAATTGAGATTAAATTCGGGCGCTGATTTCAAATTATAATTTCAAAATTAGTTTTTTCCTCAAATTGTTTTTTATTCGGTTTTTTTTATTTTTCTAGAATTAAGTATTAGACGTTCATTTGTTTTTCGAAAATACGAAATGGAGCTCACATGATATAGGAAATTTTTTCCTGAATCCTTTTTGACGGCAAGGATTATAAAAACTAAAAAATAAAAATAATAAAAAAATTACGTAGGGACATACCGGGTACAAGGTTTTCCTTATAAATGGCCACTCAAGTTTATTTAAAAGGTAAAAGAAATAACTAATACATATACTTAATAGTTTTAGATATTTTTCTGAATTTTGCAAACTAAAAAAAACAAATGTACGCAAAATGCGAAAATTTAAAGGAAATTATATTTTTTTAAATAAAATTTGCTGTTGAAACGCCCCGTATACATGCCATCGATTTACACATAGTTTTCCTAAATTTTATCGTTAAATTAAATTCAAGACAACTAAACTGCTGGAACTTTGAAACGCATAAAGTAAATTTTTACTATATATTTGAAGTTAAATATATCAGGAAATATGAAGCAGTGGCTCAATTGTAAAAAATAAAGAGTTTTTGAATAAAAGTCGTGGTTTTGAAGAAATTTGAGTTTAATCAAAAAACACGTTCTGATTTCATCGTCTCGATTATTCGAAACATGCTTTTTCAATTTATTGTTAGTGCAAAATTCTTGTAATTTAGTAGTTAGTATGTCCCACTATTAGGCAGAAGTAATATGCGTTTGAGGGGGGACCAACAAAATTATCGTTGTTTTTATTTTTGCAGTATCGAAAGCATACTTTTTTCTCACCCTGTATAAAATCTTTCCTAAATCAAGAAAAATTACAAAAATTAGTGTACTAACAATAAATTAAAAAAACATGTTTCGAAAATTCGCCATAGAGATACAGGGTGACGAAAACCGATTGTGAAGTTTTTTGATTAAACTCAAATTTCTTCAAAACCAGGACTTTTATTAAAAAAACCCCCAAAATTGTTTTTTACAATTGAGCCACTGCTTCTGCTAAAACCCAGAAAAAAACAAAAAAATTGTTTGTGTAAAGAAATGGTGGCGCAGCGAAATTTGTTAAAATTTGCATTGTTTTATTTTAGAATTAAAGTTCCTACAAAACCAAAACACATCGATCTACTCTAAGACCGGACAATAGACTCTAATATGCTTCAAATCGTGTCCAAATATCTTTCATATTTTCTGAGATATTTAACTTCAAATGTATATTGAAAATTTACTTTATGTGTTTCAAAGTTCCAGCAGTTTATTTCGCGAAATTCCAAATAATTCATTCATTCAATGATTTTTGTTTCTGGGCAAAAGTTGTAAATTTTAAAATATTCAGTTTTACTTACTTTTGTCTTAATGACATCTGGTCTGAATTTGCAATTTATTAATAACGACAACCCTTTTTGGGCACTTGAATTTGCTTTAAATGACAAACCACCATAAAGAAACTTCTCTTTATGCATCTGGAGGTTTAACTATCAATTAATGTGTTTACGGCCAACTTTACTATACCGTTATATTGCGTTACTTGCGCAATTATTACTACGATTATAAGACAGTCGTCAGGGGGAGATTCCTCCGTATTGGACCGGATTCGGCTAGTACCATATTAAACTTCGGCGCACAGTGGGAAAGTGACTAAAATTAAATCTTAAAATTGCTATTAAACTTTTCAATCTAGTCAATTTTGGGTATTTTTGACGTTTTTCAAATTATTTCAAATATTGCAAAAATTTTTATTTTGCAAGTATTACTTAAGCTTGTGACGCAATTATAAATTATACTGTCGCAACCCCAGTCCTGTTTTATGGATCGTTCCAATCAGAATAACGAGTAGGTACTTTGTGCCTGAATTTGGGTTTTTATTGAAACTTTACACACATATTTTAGGCCCCCCTGCCTGGCAAATTCATATTTGATTGAAAACTACCTCTTGCAGATAGGGCTTGTTGAAATCTATTGTGTATTTGCATAGAACGCTGCGCTTTCCCTGCAGCAATATTCTTTTGTCCCTTCTATTTCCTTCCGCCAAGAGAAAATCTCTATGGGAGAGCGTAACCATGGCCGTCAGGACATCGAGCCGGCCCGTCGCGGCGGGGCAACAGTCACAGGACCAAAAACAATCTATTGCCGCGAAACGCTCCGGCGGCGGCGGCGGCTGATTGAATCGGGACCAGCCGGGGTGGTCGTCTGGGCAACAGACGCTGCGAACGCCGTATCCATGGATACGGTGCCGACGCCCGGCACGCCCATCTCTGCACGCAGGAAGCACGATGCTCTGCGCTGCTTGTTTTTCGGCACGGCAGGAAGGGAAAATCCTTGCTTGGCATGCCGGCTAATTTAGCTGGTGGCGGGTAGTAAAATCGTGCACCTTGATTTGTATATGAATTCTTAAGGTAACAACCTTTGATTCAATATCCGATGTGACTGCTTTCCATCGATTTTTGTGTTTTGAGCTAGTGTTTAGTGTAAGTAATGAAATAAAAAGTTTGCAGGATTTCAAAAAAAAAAACAATTTTTTTTGCTGAATTTTTTTTAGGAATTATTATTAAAGATAATAAAAATTCTTCATTTTCTTAGTAATAAAAAATAATAAAGATAATATTTACGATTACTGTTTTCTTTTGAAAGAAAATTAACGATTCATAACCTCAAAGCAAAAGTCAGTTTGCGCTGCGCATGCGCAGAACGATAAGCATGTTCTAAAGTTGTCTTTTTCGTCATTTTTTAGTCCTCCTTGACCTTATTCCTTCTGTACGTATTTCGTTCCTTGATTCTATATTCAAATGAAAATTATGTAATGTTCAATTGTTCGATTTCGCATTTTTACGTTGATATCGCTGACGCGATGATGTGAGGCGAACGCGGTTAATTTTCCCGGAAATGTAGTTTCATCTGTTTATGTATTAAGTGTGTTTAACAAACATTGGTAACAATGTATGAAATGTGGGTTAGCATAATATTAGATTATTCTGTTTCGAGGTTTTATGTTTCAAATGTGGGGCATATACAACAAACAAGAGTTATTTTTGTAAACGCATCGTGTTTTAAGTTGTACGTAACGAAAAAGTTATTGATCTTGAAAAATACTAAAAGAATATGGACAATTTTGGAAACTTAATTGGAGATGACGCATCAAATTTTGCCATTGGAGCCTTTCTTCAATAACGAAGAGTTTGCCTTTTAAAATGTACCCTTATGCGGGGGACAGAAAAATTCACATTCAAAAAATGTTATGCCTCTTATGGTTTTACGGTTTTAAAGTGGTTTTATCTTACGACTTATTCAACATTTTTATTAAGCGTTGGTAGTCTTTGCGTCTCGCAGTTTCTGGATTCAGTCGGTCCCAAAAAATAATCCCGCCCCCTAATCGTCTTTTTTGTGTCCGCTTCACGAAAATCTCAATAAGCTGAAAGGGAAGGCGACGATCAATTATATAGCTCCTTGCTCGTCTTTTTTTTGTTCGCCTCACCAATAGCATCTCAATATGACGAGAGAGAAGGCGATCAATTATATATCTGGCAGCGAATTCTGACTAGAAAATTATTATGTCGTTTGCTATGTCGCCTCCTCAGGGGGCGGCGAGGTAGCGCGCAAGCTAAAAGATTTTAATCGAGCTTATCAATCTTCCTCAAACTCTCTTGCGGTGCGACGCCGGTCGTCCCTTTTACCGCCATTGGCTGATGTTTATAAATTGCCAAGCGATTTATACGTTTTCCGTTGAGTTGTTTAGAATCCCTGAATAATAGGTCTTAACAAGCCTTAACTTTTAATGGGGACGAGGATGTTCCTCTAAACTGAGCCTTATCGCCTCCAAGCTATTTTTTGCGCTACTGTTTGCCAATTTGAAATATTAAAATGTTTAATTGAATCGCATCGGCTTTGAAGTTCTCAGCAGAGCTGAGCGGAGATTTTAATTTAAAATCATTTGCGGTTGAAAAAACAAAAAGTACAGATTTCAAGCGAAAAACTTTTGATATTAACCGGGTAGGTTTTTTTGGGTACACAGTTATATTTTAATATCGCCACATAAAGTAGAACAAAGGGTTTAGCTTGAATGTACGGACGGCGACTGGTCATTCAGCGAAACATTACCAGGGAGGTTTCTCTTGCGCATATGGCAAAGTTTTGATCATCGTGTGACTTAATCATTCTTTTGTTCTAGGAGAACACGCGGTGTCGGCGCCCTTGGCGATGGGCCGCCGAGGTGGTGGTTTCGCGGGGGGCGACACGGGCAGCATCTTGTCACCCCGCGGTTCCGATAATGGCGGTCTCGGCGTCAAAATGGTGGAGTACGTCCTGGGCTCTTCGCCCACCGGCAAAGAGAGCATGGGGCTGGAGCCCCGAATGCGGGCGCTCCACCTCGAGGAGAAGGACAAGGACAAACCGCAGAGCCCGAAGGAGGAGTGTAACGGACAGCCGATTCAGAACGGCCAGGTGGGCCAGGACGAGGAGAAAGGATTCAAGTAAGTTGAGTGTTGCTAAGTTTTCGTGTACAGCAATAATCACGAAGGTGGTAGTCAGATCTGGTATAGTATTAGCGTAAACAGTAAATGTCTTAGACTGGCTTAAATGTTTGCGCCTTCGTGAGCTTTGCTGAAAATTTATCTTCACCCTTTCCGCAACATCCTGGGACTTTCCCTTTATAAATAAAACTTGTTTCTTTTGACTCGAACTAAACATTTTTCATGAAATTGCCCGTGTCCTGATAACTCGAGAGCTCTCCTACTAACAGACAGAAAAGTAAATCACCATCGATATTGAACGCGATACACTTTTATAAACATGTTTTGCTATGATATATTTTTACTCGAGTTACCAGCTCGGAGACTCCACAAGGAACAATAAAGTCTCGCCTTTCTTTGCCTAGGTTTCAGGGAGTTTCTTCGGTGATTTAGGAGGCGGCGTTTTGTTCAAAGACACAGTCAACGTAGGATATCCAATGACCCGCCATCTCATGTACATAAATTCCGTATCTTTAAGTTCATTTTTTTTTCAATTTCAATCGTCGAATCAGTAGAATTTTCTTTCAGTCTCATTTATGGCAATTCGCGCAGCCTTGACGCTCATTGCTATATCCTTTTTTATGTCATGACTTGCATGCTTTTTCAGTAAATTGGTTAAATATGTTAGGATAGCTTTACGGAATGAAATTTTCCTTTTCTTATTACAGCCTCCTACACCCATGCCTAATAAAATTTACGTTTAACCTTCATAGCGTTAGTGACAGCCCAAGCTGCCGCTTTTTCACCTAATTTAGCGTCTTTAGATTTAACGCGTTCCCAAGCTCTTTCTTCAAGTATGTAATCACGACATGCTTGATCCAAAGGGTTAACGCCTGGGTCTCCTCGGGCTAAGCGTTTGCGTAACTTTGTACCCGGACCACAATACTGATAACCAGGTAAATGCAGTTCTACAGGTAACTTGTTGATAAGACTGTTAACTGAACTTTTTGCCGTTACTGTCCAATTTTTTCCTGGCATCCTGTTATCTTTTCAATGTTTTGAATATAGTCACAAGCGTGTTGAATTTTAAATTCAATAAGCCTTATGTTTCATGCATGTGCCAAAGCCCGGTCCGCAAAATCGAGCCCGTCATCGCTTCATCAGCAAAACAAATAACGCGAAATCAATATAAACAACGCAGTTACTTCATTCCGTACGTGCTAAAGCTTTCAACAAACCGCCAAGTGAAAAAAATGATTCGACTGTTGCCGTTCGATTTGGTGTTGATTTTTTCCATTAACGGGAGATTTATTTTGTTATTTCGCCACTGCAGTGATGTTGTCAATGAAAAAAACCGACCCAATTGAGGCAAGCGGTAAAATACTCCTAATATATTCTCTAGACCAAGTGCTTCCGGAGGAAGTCGAGCAATGCGCCACAGTTGATAAATTGTATCTCAAACAACTTCGATCTACGCTTCCCGAGGTGTATTTACTTTTCCGAATAGCTTTCACGTGAAACGAAAAGGTAAATAGGCGCTTTTCATACATAATTTCGTTCGGGATCAATTAGTTTTCTCTTTTCAAATTTGATTTGACATTTTTATGGACGACTATCAAGTTCTTTTTGTGTCTCCAGAGAAGTAACGATGGGGCTGTGCAAAGGACGAGTCCTTGGACGCAGGACAAATGACTCGACCAAGTTTTCCATTATACCAGGGGGGAGATTCTAGGCCTGTACGAACTGTAGTTGTTAATTTCAATTAGTTTGTAGGAAAAAGAGCTAATAAAAACCGGCGTAAGGTAGGCTTTAAAAATAGCCTAACGCCGACTATTTTGTCGTTCATTGAACTGAAATGATTTTACATGAAACAAGTGACTAGCGCCACAGGATGTGCGGGGAAACATTGGAAATTGATTTGTCACGTTGAATGGCAAAATAAATTCGTTCCGGTGATGTTGGGCTTTTTAATTATTGATGGAATTACATCGATACACCTATTGTCTTTTCGCGAGAATTTCTCTTTATATAAATTTACCCTATTACTGGCTTTTCAGTTCATAACAGGACAGCGATCGCGTAGTAATAACATTATACAGGATGTCCAGTGTCCATGTTGTCAGGGCTAGTAAAATATCTTTTAGTACATCAAAAAATTATATTTTTTTATCATAAGGTTTGCTGTTGCTATTGGTTTAGTGGAGGAACATTAGAATTTTAAAGTGATGTAATCGGGAAGTTGAATTTTTGTTTTGTTAATTGGTTTATACATGCAAATGAATCGAAAACCGAAAAAATTAGCAAAATCGGGCTGGGGCTTCGCGAGAAAAGCGCATAAAAGTGCATTTTTGATGCATTTCTCGCGAAGCCCCAGCCCGATTTTGCTAATTTTTTCGGTTTTCGACTCATTTGCATGAATAGAAAGAAAACAAGAAAAAAATCAACTTCCCGATTACATCACTTTTCATCAATTATTTTGGCTAATTTTCCTCCACTATATTAGTTTAAACTGTTAAAAAACTATAAAAACAAGAATCAATCGCTTGTCAATAGTTTATAATATCGAATTCCGAGGTTATAACCATATAATAATAATAATAATAATATGCCTTTATTTGTAGAATAAAATAATACAAACAATTAGATAATAATAATAATAATAATAATAAAATCGATATAGAACTGTGATAGCGTGAATATGATGAAAAGAGGAAACCAGAAAATCGGACTTCTGTCACATCCGAAGCAAGTGATCAAATGTACTACAAATTGATTAATTCAAAGAGAAGAAAAAAATATTATAGATCCGTATACCCCGTATACTTTGGAAGCTCCTCGACAGCAATCTGTAGCTCTGGACAGTAAATAAATTCGGCAAAACCCCTATGTCTCAAGTGGACTTCCTTCACTATCGAAAACCAGTGTAGTTTTCCTTTTTCCAGCTCATATGAACCACAGTCAAACCTAATAACAACAAAAATCCACACAGAAATTGTTCTATGTACGAAATAACACTAATCTGCAGGTTTCACTTACAGCGTAAATTTATACAATTTAAATATTGTATAACGTGTCAATTAACAATAATTGAACCACGAAAACGTCTACTTTAGACAAGATACGGTAAAACGGAAATGGGAATACCCATCCACGTGCTTAAAAAAAGCAGTTCTACTAGGTAATTATCTGAAAATAATCCAAAATATGGAAATAATACGAAATACGGTAATTATTTTGACAAATTATTATTTTTACTATAGCACAATAAAGCTGAAGCAATAATTAATAAGCAAATTTTATGAATAGCGATATTTAAGCGACTACAAGAAATGTATGACTTACCTAGGTAAAATTCGAAAGGCAAAAGACGCTCTCTCTAGCCCGGGACGAGCCTCGTTCACAACGTTCATCCGCTGTGGCGTTTTCGTTGTATTTTTTCTACCACATACCGATCAAATGCGAATACAGGGTTATTCAGTTGTGAGGAGTCATATTTTAATACGCAAAATAGAAACTATAACCTGCTGTAACGAATTGCAACTTAAATCGTTACACATTAAGGCTTTTGATTACGTAAATCTAGTCTGATAGATAGTACGTTTAAAAACAAGTGACTAGAATCTTTGTGACAGTTCTGCTTGGTTAATAGTTTCTTTCGTTCATTTGGAGTAATTCCTTCACGGATTAGCATGTGTAATTGGTCGGATTAACCAATTCGGCTTGATTGAAAAGTGTAAATAGCCTTGTAACAGTTACCAAAGTTCAGGTCCAATTTTCCGGTGACAGATAAACAAACATTTCCCAAATGCTTCTAAATCTTTGATCATACCCGTGATTTGTCCTATATCGAAGTAAATTGTAACCCATCCTTTTAAAAAAGGTTATTTATTGCTTCGACTTTTTTAAGTCCAAATATGGGCGCATCTTAAATTGACACACATTTCAGCAAGTCTGTGTGGATAAATTGATTATAAGAAATATCTGCTCCGCCCAAATACTCCTACTTTATTAGTTAATCCAATCCATTATACAACGAACACAAATGCCAACCTCTAGTCGTTATACAGGCAAGAGAAAGCACAGAAAAAGTCTGCCGTAATCAAGTTCAACGATTGCAAAATGCCCAAATGCCTTTGATTCAAATTAAAATTAAATGTGTTCAATTTTTGATATTAGCTTCTTTTATTCAATTTAAGTAGAAGATTTTCTGTTACAAACGCTCTTTGCAAATTGAATAGATTCATCGCTGATGCAGTTCAAGTCGAAGTGAGGAAGGACTTGTTTCAGCCCCATGCTAATAACTCGCGATAATAATAATAGTCACATTTTCATCAGAGGGATCGCACTCTTCCATAAATGATTTGTAGATGTAAGATGAACCTAGACTGGTCGAAAGCTTCAAGGACCACAAATCTTTCCTTCACTGCAGTGGAGCTACCAAATCATCTCGTCTAATATTTCCAGGACCTCATGGATCGCGCTGTATATCTTCCTTGCTATATTTTTTAACCCGCTTAGGCGTATTATTCGCGTCTAGTCGCTGATTTAACAGTTCTCCCTCGCTTAACATGATATCCCTCCCAGACGGGCTGTGCACAGCCCAAGGGAATGCGAAATTTATAGCAAAGGACGTTGGTACATTTATCGCCTGTACTCCTGTTATTTATCACACCAATCGATAATTACGTATGTACGAAATACGCTTAATATTTTAACGCCGCTCTAATGAAGATCGCAGACAGCTAAATTTATAAAGTCATTTTTTTTCCTCGTTTTACACTGGGGGGGGGGGGGGAAGGCTAACAATTTCGTTTCCCCTCTTGAATTTTGTCAGCAGTTTCTTGAAAACCATCATCATCGTTGAATGAGGACCGCCTTGCCAAAATTTTTTCCCATCACAGAAAAATCGACCACAAACGCTATTTAACATGTATCCACAAAGATCTCTTAACTAGCGACTATCAGATCGCCACAACCTCTTCATCATTGGCATCATCACTTTGACAATATCATTAGGTTATTGCGGTTTAATTTGAATTTTAATTGAATCCCAAGTTGCATAGAGATTTTCCATTACCAAGGTGTCGTCTGCAAACATAAACTGATGTGTGTCACTCTTGACGTGCAAATGTATCGTTCAAAACGATAGCAGGCCTCGTTTGCTGCAGGACTAGAGTTTCTAAACATCCCTATGATACTCTAATAGAAATTAAATTAAAAAAAAATAAAAATAAAAAAAAAAAAAAATAAAAAAAAAATAATAAAAAAAAAAAATTCTTTAAAAGGTATCGTTGAAAATCCAGCATCAATTCGATACGTGAATATTCTCATGCCCAAAAATAATTGGAATTGTTCGTTTAATCAGTCACACCCATCAAATAATCCTCGGCATTTGCATTGGTGAAGCAAAACGGTCATCAAAGGTCTTGCAAGCAAGAGTTGCATTCGGAAAGATATAATTTTGTAATATAAATTGTTTATGTTACAAGGTTATGCAGCCGGTAATGTCTAAAGGTAAAGGTGAAATTTATATTCTCATTTCGAGCAACAAATTGAAACTGGTTTGAGTCGCCACTTGCAAATGATAAATGAGCGTCTGATTTGGGGAAAGTAACGAAAAATGCGTGCGGCTGTGCCAAAGTATTTTTGATCAATAAATTAATAGGGGTGCCCTTTTGTAAATAACAAAGCAGCAAAAAAAAAAACAAAAGGAAAAATTGTACTAATAATAGGAAGGAGTTTATGTCAATATGAAAAAAAAACTCCATTTCGACTGACGTCCAAATACCCACTTGTGACATATCGCTGAAATCAGAATTTCACGACGAACAAGAAACTGCAAAAATATACAGCGTGTTCAATATAAAATAAGACAGTTGGTACCAAATCTATGTTTTATACCAGTCGAGTTATTCCATAGGCAATTTTCATGTATTGTATGCATGACTCCCATCTAGTTTTGCTCTTCATAGCGTGACGCCGGACAGTCCAGCCCAGAGTTTTACAACGCAACGTTATCTCTTTATTATATGGTTAACTGTATATTTTTGTTTTTACTCGTGTCTTTAACATTTTTGGTGGTATGTTGGCCCAGCTTTCCGGATTTGAGACGTCGTTCAACCGCGGTCGTGAGAAATTCGTCTCGAGAGGGGCGTAAAGACGGATTGCCTCTGATACTATTATATATTTACACAACGAACCATGACTATAACAAAAGCAACCTTGACGTTGAGATTGCTCAGGTGATATGCGAGGTGAGTATACGGCAAGTCACAGGAATTTACATAGGCTAATGTACATCCGGTATATAGATGGAACGTTTCTAAGCCTGTGTGTTGTAAATGGCAAAGTGTGGCGGTGCAATTATCTCCTGATCCAACGACGTGAAGCCCAAATTAATTTGTCGATTTATAATTAAGGATAAGATGGCCCAATCCCGGAAATACAATTATATTTGTAAAAGTTATCAAACGATAAGTCGACGTTTTGTTCTCGCTAATGAGCTAAATCATATCTAAATCTATTGTTTGGAGTGATTTGCGACAGAGTTGATGCAGCTTGTTCCTCAACTCATAATGGCGATTGTTTGTTTCTTTAGTACATGTTTCTGATTTTTAGAGATGAAACGTATAATTAACTTAAAGGTCAGGCTGTAATTTCTAGCACCAGTTATATATAGAGCAAACAATTTAAATTATTGCAGTGTTAATTTGTACCAGTAGCTCAATTTAAATCGCTCGGAAAATTAGATATAAATAATGGCGTAGGATTGTTAAAATGAAATATACGAGTCGGATGGCACAGAATAGGAATAGTGGGTTGAAAAAATCGCGCAAAAAACCTCAAAAAATCCACCTAGTCGGAGGGAAATCGAGAATGGGCCAAGGGCATCAGGGTTGGCTCCAGTTGTTACTAAATATTGACGATTAATTTTGAACCAATAACAGCAATATAGTTGCACGCACAGATGAGACGGAAACCAACTGTACTCCAATATCATGTGGTATCCCATCATCAGTACCGCAGATTATGGGGAGCTTTTTGTCAATAATGGCAACATTTCTTTGAAATTCCACCAGTCGAAGGGGTTTACGCTTTTAAGAATAATTAGAAAGGAAAAGCCTTTTCACCAAAGATTTGGTAATTATAGGCGAATACTCGTATGTTTTCAAATGTTGGATTTATTAAATTCTTGCTGTTTCTTTATAGCGAATTAAAATACGCATTGCTTGCCTTATTTGCTCCGGCAAATAGATTCAGACAGTCCTTGTATATCTTACTGGCGTCCTCGCGCAACATTGTTGCTCGTTGCCGACTGGTAGTGCAAGAGAAAAACAGATTTACACATTTTTATCGCCGTCTTGATGATCCTGTGTTACTGCCTGCGCCAGAGAATTTTTATGTGCGGATCGTGCAGACAGACGATCGTAAACAAGGACCTTTTTATCTAATTGAGATGTGCTCGAGTTTGACACGGTCTGGTTAAATAACTTGTCAAAAGTTCGTAATGGTCCTCGCCTTGTGTTGAATATGACTGACGTAACTTTTTAAGTAAGGTTTAATTGTCTTTTTAAAAAAAAAAAACGTTTATGAGCAGTATTTCCTACAAACCCTGTAAGTAAAAACGTGTGAAATTTTACTGTTATATATAGTTTTGCCCTCATTTTCTCGTCCAAAATTAGATGGTGCTTAACTAGATGTGTAGGAGATTTAAAAGCTGTAAATTACCCAAGTAAATTATTTAATACAATCATCTCAGCATGTTGAGTCAAACCTGCAAATTAGTAAAAAAAAAAAAGATCCTAATCATCAATCATTCAACATTGCGACGACGAGCGCCGCGCGTCGTTTCACAATATTTCCCAAGTTATCTCGAAACTCGCAGTCGGCCCGGCTCTGCATCGGGTGCCCGGTTCAAGGCCTCCCGTCTACCTTGGTACAAGTCAATGACATGTGCGTGTACGGCTCCACGCTCATACACGGTTCCCTCTCCACTCTGCCGACCGCGGCACCGCACCGTTGTCAAGGTGACGGATGGCCCCCCACCACGTCGCTATTCAACACGCGCTTTTTAAACGTCCCGAGCGGACTGGGGGCGACACCTAGTGGGCGATAGGCGAAACTCGGCGCGCGATCTGTTTGTTGCGGTGGGCAGACGCGCTGGGCTGCGAGGTGGCGGGCTCTCGTGGGCGATGTTTGAATTAAGTTGGCGGGAATTCATCAATTTGATTTAAATTTACTTATGGCAAGAATTTTATTGTTTGTTTGAGAGGGTTTTGAGGTGGGTAATTTTTTGTATTTGGTGCAGTTTATTCGTTTGTATACCTGCATTTTCACTTTGTTTTAAAGGCTTCAATAAATATAAATTTCCCTGGGGATAATTTCCACACCTGCTAAAGACCTATTTAAATATAAGTTACCTTCTTGTGTAATTACATTAAAAATGCAACGTTTTACATAACACACTAATTGTTAATGGTGGCGATTCTAATTAGTCTTATCGCTCGTAGGCAGCACCGCCCATTAGTGCCATTGTTCTGATAGATTGTCCGGAATTATTTATTGAGTGGGAAACCTCGATGCCTAGACGGTTACTGATTTTCAGCATTTGAATTAGAATTAGGTGACGCAGACTAGCATTGGCCTCGTTACGTAGGTAAAAAATTTTGGTTTTGTCAGTATATAATTAAATAAATAAAGAACAATAAATTGATTACTTTCTTTGTTTTTTTAAATGGAACAAATCAATAATATTAGAATATGTAATATATTTGGCGTTGGCTGGGGTCGTTCATTTGACATTTGGGGTATGTTCTATCGTATCTGGCCAGCTTAGCGTGTATGTCTTACTGCCACATGCTCCTTGAACCAAAAATTTACAATAGTCCCAAGATTATCACAACCCTCCTGTTGGAACGAGAGGTTGCTTAACCTCCAGGACCCTTCGGAGCCTCGTTTAAGTACATGAAGTTCTTGCTGTATTTTTTTTTCTCGTATTGATTGTTAAAATATTTTGCTCCAATACGAATCGTTCTTAGATAGATTAAAGTAAGGTAGCGAAAGATAGACTCCACTCAGGAAAATTGCATCGTCTATTTTACTAAGTAAAGTTGTTCGGAGTACTAGCCGTACCAAAAATTTTTGTCCTGAAGTTTTCGATAAAAACAAATGTCACATAAAAAATTATTACGATTGTTACATAAAACTTGGATATATATTTTTGATAAAATTTCCGAAGGTCCCAGTATGACATTCATGACTTGGGACCGAAAATTTGATATATTATGCATGGTGCAGGTTTCGAACAACGTAAGACACTGGCTGGAAATAACCAGTGGCCATTTCATGTCGTATTTAGTTTCTCTGTCGATTCCAGAGAATGGAATTTATTACAAAATTGGCTTAGCGAAGATAGCGATAACATCAACCAATGCTAGTTGTAAACCTCGATGGGTCCAACAGATGGCGCGTTTTTATAGTGTTGGAATTAAATTGCCCATTAAACATAATAAATCAAATCAAACGGATATTTACATTTTCTATTAGATGTACCCAATTTCATGGCATTTAAAGAGTGTTTATTTATTGGTTTTTAAAAGCTTTGTCAAACGTTAACGGAAATTTCTAAAATGTAGATTGATACATCCAGATGTGTTGAACCATTAAATTTCAAAAATATGTTTTGTTTTAAATCGTATTTTAATCATTATAACTAGCGCAGTAATTTTAAAATAAATGGTAAGCAAATATGAATTAATAATTAGTATGTTTATATAGTGTTAAAAAAAAAGTAAAAAAAAAAATTTGTTTTTCCCAAAAATCTAAATTTTCACTTGAGAGAATTAAATGAAATTTGGACAACTAACTGTTTACAAAATACACTTTCTTATGTACTATTTTGTTGCACGTGAGTTGTAGATTATTAAAATATAAATTTAAATTTCCGAGTACATTTAAAATGCCTTTATTTTGAAACTTCAAGGGAAAACGAAAAAATAGCAATAGGCAATTTTTTTCCCCAAAAATCAAATAAATCGAACTTTTTTTAAGCCGAAAGGGAAAATCTTCTTATATTATATTGAAAATAACCTTAAAAATTTCGTACGAATTAATATCGATTTTCACATAAACATTTTGTCCAACGACTCTAATGCAATATTTTGTACGCTATGCTGGGCTGGGTTATTTATTGCAATTAATGTAACCAGCAGAAGAGAATGCATTTCGTCTTGTAGAATTTCTATCTAGAACCTATAACTAGACGTTTTAAAAATTGCAATAATTAAAACGTCAAACGTTAAAACTATTATACAACAAAATTAATTACTATACTATCCTATCAGAAATATAATTTCATAATAATTGTAACTCCAGGCTAAAAAATAAGACATTTACTTTTTAGCGACCTGAAATTAATAAAACGTCGAATTTTTTTTTTTTTCAAGTTCTTGTATGTGCCACTATCCAATGGAGATTTAACATCTACTTATATTCGGTCTGTTCTTTACATAATATTCACACTTCAAACATAGAAATTATTGACTCGGCTTCTATGTTTAATTTTCGACTATTGCTCTAATTTAATATCTAGCCCGATATATTCCTTACAAAACTCAGCTGTGATCCCTGTGGAACACCATAAAACATAAATGGATGGATCTCATAGAGAACACCCATTATAGTAATTTTTTATTGCGTGGACCACCAAAGAGTTTCTTTTTTTTCTTGTGTGTGTATAACCATTGGATTTACCAATTTTAGTAGCCCCACGGTCGCTGAGCACTACACGCATGTTAATTATGAAATAGTTTTCTTTGCAGTCGAACGCCCGGCAGTCGGCAACCCTCGCCAGCCGAGGAAGATCTCAACAAAAATGGCATGACCCTCGATCCGGGCACGCTGGTGCTAAAACCCCAGGACCAACAGCTACCGCCCCACCTGCACCACCTCCCGCCGCACCATCTGGCACCCCATCTGGGCGTCACCCTCGCCGAATCGGTGAACCAGCAATTCGAACATTTCGCCGAGCAGCAGCAACAGCAACCCACAAACAACCCCTACGAGCAACAGCACCAGTACGCTCCGCCACCCCCGCAGCCCCACCAAGTTGACAGCGCGGTGCTCCAGCAGCAGCAGCACAACTTCGATGTACAGGTAGGTGCAGTCTATATAATAATATACAGGATGCAAAAAATTTGGAAAATCGGTTTTTCGATAATACCTCGTATATTAGAGGTTATATCGCTTATTCGAAGATAGATTTAGTTTTTTAGATTTTAACCCAATAATAAAGCCAGGAGATCGAATAAGCCTCTTATGCGGGGCACCCTCTACGTTAACAAAAAAATGTACAGGGTTTTCCTTATAATCCCCCCCCCCCAGAGTTTATTTGAAGAAATACAGAAAAATTTTATGTAGGTACGAAAGTTGCAGTTTTTTCCCTGAATTTTAATAATCTGCCAATAAAACAAACAAATGACAATCGCAAAATGGAGAAATTCTATAAATTTAGGGTTTTCTTTATGGAACACCCTGTATATTATTATATTTTCGAAATCCTTACAATTTTCTGATTTTAAAAACGTTAATAAGTCTATATTTGGACTATCAGCTCTCCAATAATTTTTCAAAATAAAAATATATTTAAAAATATATCGTCTTAGTAACCCATGGATTAAAATAGACAATTTCATTGTTTTTACGCTTTTTTTGATTTTGAATAACTAAAAAACGAATAGTCCAAATATAGACTTATTATATATTTTTGAAATCAGAAAAATATAAGAATTTCGAAAATATAATAATATACCGGGTGTAAACGAATAGTGGGCCACCCCTGTAACTTCCTTATTTTTAAAGATATCAGGATAAAATTTTGTATGGGGAAATTAGGTAAGATTTCCAACTTTTTGAGACCTATCCGCCATATTTGTTACTTCCGGTTCCACCGGAAATGGCCCCAAGAGTCTCTTAATCAGAATGGGCCTCTGGCTCATTCTTATTGCATAACATAAAATATTAACACAAATATATCTACAGGGTTGATCAAAATTTAATTGAACTTCGATATAAATCATAAATTTCTTAAGAAAAATTGTCATTCCTGCCGGTAACGATTACACATTACGGAACTTTTGGTACCGTTTAACCCCTACTAAATAGAGCTTTCTGAATATCCGGGTGGCCCATATCATAATATTTAAAAAAATGGAGTTATTTTGAAAAATGTGATATTAATGAGTTTAGAGCACCCTGTATAATGTATTATTGGACATATTGACGTTTTCGTATATTTTATATGAATTACATTGGAACAAAAATAATTTTAACATATTCGCAGCCGCCTAGATTGACAACTAAAATTCGTATTATTTTTCGTGCAACCCGGTATAATTTGTTCAAAATAGTATAAATGTATCCAAAATGTGATCTTTATTTCAAAAATGAAAGAACATACAGGGTGGTCCATTTAGAAAAGATTATTGGGGCCATTTCCGGTGAAACCGGAAATGACAAATATGGCGGATAGGTCTCAAAAAGTTGGAAATCTTACCTAATTTCACCATACAAAATTCTATCCCGATATCTTTAACAACGAGGAAGTTACAGGGGTGGCCCACTATTCGTTTACACCCGGTATATTTTTGAAATCAAAAAATTATAAAGATTTCGAAAATATAAATATATTGGGTGGTCCATAAAAAAACCTAAGATAGAATATCGCCATTTTGATGCGATTGTCGTTTGTTTTATTGGCAGGGTATTAAAATTCAGGAAAAATACTGCAACTTTTGTAAATAAAATATTTCTGTATTTCTTCAAATAAAATCTTATGTAGCTACATAAGTTGCAGTTTTTTTCCTGAATTTTAATAATATGCCAATAAAACAAACAAATGACAATCGCAAAATGGAGAAATTCTATAAACTTAGGGTTTTCTTTATGGAACACCCTGTATATTATTAAATTTTCGAACTCCTTATTTTCTAATTTCAAAATTAGACTATCAGTTCTCCAATTATTCAAAATAAGAACATATGTAAAAATATATTGTCTTAGTAACCCATGGATTAAAATAGACAATTTCATTTGTTTTTACACCTTTTTTGATTTTGAATAACTAAAGACCGGATAAGTAGTCCAAATATAGACTTATTATATATTTTTAAAATCAGAAAATTATAAAGAATTCGAAAATATAATAATATATTGGGTGTTCCATAAAAAGAACCTAAGATAGAATTTTTATTGGCAGGGTATTAAAATTCAGCAAAAATACTGCAACTTTTGTAAATAAAATTTTTCTCTCAAACGCAAGTAAAATGTTTTGGAAACATCCTGTTTGTATGTAATTTGAAATATACACCGCACATGCCAGATTTATTATCGCAAAGTCACTTATTGGCTAATAAAAATTAATTAGACCGATATGCTGCATAAATTATCCTTTTTACTAGTCAGTAATGTTGGTACAATTGCGCATTCTAGAGAAATCACATATTTGCATGTTCGCTGCAAAAACCGCAGCGCGGCAGGTGCCTCGGTGCTATTTTCTAAAATTGCAAAATGATAATTATTACTCTTTTTCCATCGTCGAACGCCGGCTATTTATCAAGCCTGTTAATCAATATTGTTAATGCGCCGCTAGACAACCGGAGTAGGCGCAGTAATCACTCACGAGGCACGCCAGGAAAAAATGTATTTTTGTTTACCGACTATATTTTCTTTGTGCGACCCATCTCGCTATATAAAATAACAGGGAGACGTGGAAGCCCCAATAGATGCTCCTCAAGGGCTACAAGGACTGCGTGATTATTTGCGGTGGAAAATCGTTTCCATAATTTTGCGCGTTTTTATGGGCCATCGGGGAGGGCAGAACTAAGACGCAATATTTTTCTTTAAAAAAACGTTAGAGCCGAAACTTAATTTAGTTTCTCTCCGAATTTTTTATTTTCTGTACTGGGTGCTAAATTTGCGAAGCAAAACATCAATTTTGGCGGATACGCCGGTGATAGGAATGAAAATCTCAACACTTCTGCGTAAACAAAATAATAATAATAATAATAAACATTTTTTTAATATCAAATTGTTCTTTAAGGACAATCAAAATTCCGAAAGAATTTGGCGCAGCCGCTACAAAATTATTATTTACCAAATAATCCTGTGCTAGGGCGAATTTATTCCGACCGCCACTGAACTATAGACCTGCAATAAGAAATGCCAAAGATATTTACGCCGTTAAATATTATTTTAGGAAATTACCCGCAACAAAGGCTTGTGCAACTACAACCATGAAAATAACAAATAGCCCCGAACTTTTATTAGAACACTCCGAGGAAACATGAACCCACAATATAAATGTTTATATTTAAATGCAAAACCGTGTTTCCCGTAAGAGCTCCACGTAATGTCACGTACAAAGTTGGGATAAGTATTGGGGCATGCGGTCGTAGCGTCAACTTTTGAAATAAATATTTTACTTTGTATCATCGAAATGAAAATACGAGCACCGTCAGTTTGGGACGACCCAACGGTAATTAATTTCGTCGGTTTGTATTTTTCCCGACGCGACACAAGTCGTTTGTTATTTTTGACAACGCAACGGAAATGTCTAAAAACAGTAACCTTGCAGTTGTACCGGGTGGTGGTTTGAAGTTTTGATGTGGAAATTTTTTGCGAGTAATTCAAACAATAAATTCGCTAAATCCTTTTCTTATTTTTATTAATTTAAAATGTAATAACAGTACAATACTTTTTTTATATAAATTTCGATATAAAGGCTTGTAATCTATAATTTAAATATTTCTCTTACCGTCAACGACAAACGGAAGGAGTTCTTTTAAGAGGACGTCAATTTTTGTAACGGCTCCTTAAATCTGCGAGTTCTTAAACTTGAGAACTTCCGTTTCTTGTCTTTAATAAGGAAAGAATTACTGGGGGTTGAAATTTCATACTTCGGAAGAGGTTGAAATCTTAACGATTTCATTAAATAGCAAAGTTTTGAAGTAGTTATTTATACAATAATAATACGGGATATTTTTCAAATTTGGTCGCCATTTTTTAAAGATGGCGGCGACATCGGAATTTACAAACTTTTATTAGGTACGTCAACATTTATTCTGAAGATCACTCGCGCCGATTTGGGCCTCAACTCTATTACCTTAAAGAAATAAACCATGATGATTCAGATCCGGTAAACGTAGTGGCCACTGAATGGAAGCAGCAGGGGATTGATTCGAAGAAAATTTAAATTAACTCCCACCGTTAAATGATCCAGCCTTCCAATCTTGCTCTGGTGGTGTCCCTTTTTTAGCATTACTATTTGGGACTGATAAATTGTTGAATTTTTCCAATTGTGCTAGATTTTCTTTGGTTTCAATTTTAGAGTATTTTTTCTGCGTATCGATCGATTCATTCGTCGCTGATAAAATTCCATTATTTAGATTCCATTATCCGCTGCTGCGACCATGGTGTCACGTCGGACCCTTGTAAATAGACTGGGGCGTCGTTTGCACACCGCAACAAGCCAATTTAATTAGTCCGTCGAATATCCAACACATGTTACGCAAATAACCCAACCGATGGGACATTCGGGGCGTTTGTAATTTACTCCAAGATGAAGTCCTGTCTCCCAATTAATTTGTTATTTTTACAAAACACGACAGCGCCCGTATCACTATATCCGGCCGCTTGCCAACGCGTTGACAGCTTTCACAAGTTGGGAATTTTTGTTTACGTGACAGGGCCCCGATTTAGAGGCCGCAAACCGTGGCATGGCTGGTTTCTGATATGTCGGACAGGTACCGTGGACGTACTTTTAAATATAACGAGATGCAAAGAAGAGTTGTACAGGGCGTTGAGAAAAAGTAGGTCAAGCCATTAGCCACAGATTCTTTGGACGAAAATAATAATAATAAATAATAGTTTTCCTTATACAGGGGCTGGCTATCGCATGAATGGGTTCTAGACGATCCAGCCCCTACGGGGCTGGCTATCGGGTGAATGGGTTGTAGACGATCGGATTAGTTAGGCGAAATCGGCAAGGAAAATTTTGACATTTTTTTTAGACTTTTCGGTGACAGCTGTCAGTGACGTTTCCTCGAAAAAAAAAAAAATTGTGACAGCTATCAAAGTGACGTTTTCCTAAAAAAGATATTTTTGACAGCTGTCAAAGTGACGTTTTCTCGAAAACTTTTTTGTTGCAGCTGTCAAAGTGACGTTTTCTCGAAAAAAAATTGTTACAGCTGTCAAAGTGGCATTTTCTCGAAAAATTTTTTTTGGCAGCTGTCAAAGTGACGTTTTCTCGATTTTTTTTGTTACAGCTGTCAAAGTGACGTTTTCCGAAAAAAAAATTTGTGACAGCTGCCAAAGTGAAGTTTTCTCGAAAAAAAAAAAATGTTTGTTACAGCTGTCAAAGTGACGTTTTCCGGAAATTTTTTTTGTGACAGCTGTCAAAGTGAAGTTTTCTCGAAAAAAAAATGTTTTGTTTAAATGTTATTTGTGGCATTTCATAAATTATTTCTTTCCTTTTCTTTTTTGGGATTTATTACCACATTCCTCGAGATTCCTATCCAAAAAATTCGATTTATCTAAAAAATATTCAAATTAACCAGTTTAAAACTGGGAAATAACCTCTACGCCTTTGACGTAATGTCAGAGGATCAGTTAGAGGGTGTTTTTTGACAACTAACTGATCCTCTGACATTACGTCAAAGGCGTAGAGGTTATTTCCCAGTTTTAAACTGGTTAATTTGAATATTTTTTAGATAAATCGAATTTTTTGGATAGGAATCTCGAGGAATGTGGTAATAAATCCCAAAAAAGAAAAGGAAAGAAAAAAATTTTTTGTTACAGCTGTCAAAGTGACGTTTTCTCGAATTTTTTTTTTGTTACAGCTGTCAAAGTGACGTTTTCTCGAAAATTTTTTTTGTTACAGCTGTCAACGTGACGTTTTCCGAAAAATTTTTTTGCGACAGCTGTCAAAGTGAAGTTTTCTCGAAAAAAAATGTTTGTTACAGCTGTCAGTGATGTTTTCTCGAAAAATTGTTTTGTTACAACTGTCAAAGTGACGTTTTCTTAAAAAAAATTGACAGCTGTCAAAGTGACGTTTTCCGAAAAAAAATTTTGGCTGCTGTCAACGTGTCGTTTTCGTCAAAAAATTTTTTGGGACCGCTGTCAAAAAACTGTCAAAGTGACGTTTTAATGTCAAAGTGAAAGAGGGGCGTCATCTACGAACCGACGATTTCGGGACGGCGAAGACGTCCGGATCCCGAAACTGCGATCGGTTCCGTCGTGGGACCGATATTAAGGAAACGTCAAATTTGGACCATAACCTCAAACTTTTATCGCGACGCACTGTAGATTTCGAGATAACCTAAAAGCGGCATTTTGACGTTGACGTTGTAATTTTTAGTATTGTCAAGACCTTAAGTCTTAAAGTTTAAAATTTGAAAATTGTTTATTAATAATTCTGTTATTTTTCAAAATTTTTACCTGAAATTTCGCACAGACTTTATCGTATGCAGATACAGTTTTTATGTAATTTTGGTAAAAAAGCCAAAGCGCAAACGGGAAAAGGGGGGTCGTGTTGCCCTTTAAATTAAAAGCAACGGCCCAAGAACAGACCCTTGAGGCACACCTGATTCTGCGTGAATTTCGCATGACTTGGAGCCGCGACAGCGAACAAATTGACGCATTTCTATCAAATATGAAATGAATTCAATTTAAACTTATAAAATTTATCGTCTTGCATTTTAGTGAGCGTCAAGAAATCGCCTTCTTTCGACTTACTTTCTGTCCTATACATTGTTTATGCAATGAAAACATTTCCCTGATTTTATGCGGAATATTTTGCTCTTCGAGCGTGCGTTTTCAATCAGGAGTTAAATTCGATACGAGAAGGCTGCGCCCGGGGGAGAACTTCGATTCCCAAACTTGCCTACCTACCACTTTCTATGTTAACGAAATTTCACCCTTGCTGACGTCACGCCACCCAGCCACTGTAATTAACGTGCAGAAATAAACATACCCACCGACGTTCCCGAGACATGAGTTCGGCACCGGTGTGCGCTGGAACAACCTTAGGAATCGGATAATTAGGTTCGTTTGTAGGCACCGTTGTTGACTACTTGAATTAGACGAGACGCGAGGGGGGGAGTCTTTACGGAGTTTTTCCTGGCGACCCGCCGAGGGAAGCAATTCCAATGATTAGCGAGAGAATTTGGAAAGGTGACGGTTCGATACCCATCTGACGCGGAATTTGATTATCCTATTCTAATTTTAACCGGCAGTTAGCTCTGCCTGTTGCAGAGTTATATAACAAAATAATGACTTTTTTCCTTAACTTATGTCCATTTGTGATGACGGTTACAAGGTAAACTAGGTTTTCAATAATAAAAGAGACATTTGTATTATATAAAAAACGTGCCTTTTGAAAAAAAAACTGCAACTCCACTGGAGATCCAAACTATCCCTTTCATAAAAATTTGGGTACGTCACTGGATGGAATATAGGTTAGGTATGATATGAAGATTCTAAGGGCGATATAACGCCGTACTTATTGGAAATATCGATTATAAACGTAATCGGACCAAAATTTTTCCAAGGTAAATCTATGTGTCAAACAAAATGGAGCACGTCGACGTAAAACTGAAACTAACATTTGACGATCCTGCAACTGTTCTGCGGCTTCTCCGGTTGACGGCTCCTGATGCGGAAATTTCGCGGTGGGCGTCGGATTCACCCGCCGAACCATCCCCGGAGTGGTGTCAGTCGGAAAGGGCGCGTCCAACACACCCTTCGATATTCCGAAAGGTGCGGTTCAGGGTGCAGCTCTCCGTCGGATGCCGTGGAAATGGCACGCCACGTCGCGTGCAGGTCTCTTTCCTCATTACTGGAAGTCGCCTTAATTAAAATATATCATCCTCTACGACTAGGCCGCGCCAACAAACACGCCGGCTATGCGACTTGGTGTTTTTTTTTCGGCTTTCACAAATTAATTTTCCAGCGTTGAGTGGTGTACGTCTGCTTGGAATATTTTTGCTGAACCGATCGATCACTTTGGCGAACTTTGGAATCGAACGGTTATTGTGGATAAAGTGGATTAAAAACTGGGACGTTATTTTTAGCCAAAAAGCCCAGTCGGTGGAGTCGATATGAAATGTAATCTCGCAGAGACATAAAAAAATACCATTAGTGTACCTAATGTATTTGTATATTCCTCGGAATTTCGCTTATCGAGTGTATAGGCAGAAATTGAACGTTTCTCTGAAACGCCACGTTATTTTAGTTAATAATTTATTTTCTACCCCAAAAACGCGTTTCGGAATCATTGTTCTTCATCAGCGTACCTCGCTTTGCAATAATTGAATTTCAGTTTCTGTAAAAAAAATATTAATGTGTCCAGAGTTTTATTCTTGTTTTAGTTTGGTTTGGAGCAAAAGAATGATCTGAGGGTTTGGTGGCTTTTCCATGTTCCACGTCGATTTTCATAAAAAGTAATTGGGAGTATTCGAAACTTTTTGCGTGTCGATCGGGCCTCTGCAAATGTCAGAGTCGCGTGTGAAAGCGATATATCTATACTATTTCCACTATGCTCACTTGGGCTAGAGACTTTTTATTATCCGCAGCCCAGACGTATTCATATGAGTTTGCCTTTTTATTACCTCGGCTAAATGCAGTCGAGCTGGCTTTTAAAGTGAAATATTAGTTGCGCTTAGGTAATGGCGGCTCTACATTTCCTGTCAACACGGAAAATATAAAGTCGACATTACCTTAGCTGGGCCATTACAAAAACTAATAATGCATGTAAAATCGGAAGCCACGGCAAGTCGTCGGATCTGAGTGCGTCATACCAAATACGACGCGTGGTAAATACATTTTTTTCACTGTATAAAACTCATTTTGAAGAAAGCCAATTCATAATTTGATATTCACTCTCCCCCAATTAAGGAACTGTTAAAAAAGTAACCATTGGTTATTAAAGATAAGGGAATAAGCAACGTAGACCCTAATAGCTTTGCGCCTTAAGGAATTTGGCTGGAAAATTAAACTCACAGATTCATAATTTGATGATATTGACTTCCTTCAAATAAGGGATTGTTAAAAAATCAACCATTCGAAAACTATACTTTGGAACTTACAATGCTTAGAACTTGGGGGCAAAAATAAACTCTTACAGATTCATAATTTTGGTATTGTCTTCCCCCAAATAAGAGACTATAAAAAATCTCGCTGATTTTGGAAAAAATGAATAGCAGAATGATTATGGGAAACTTAAACTTTGAAGCTTGACAATGAGTAGAATTTGGCGGCAAAAATAAACTTCACAGATTCATAATTTGATATTGACTTCCCCCAAATAAGGGATTGTTAAAAAAATCGCTATTGGTTATTGAAAAGAAAACGAGTAAGAAAAGTAGACCCTGTTGTAGGAGAATTAAACTTTGAAACTTGCAATGCTTAGAATTTGACGGCAAAAATAAACTCACATATTCATAATTTGATATTGACTTTCCACCAAATAAGGAATTGTTAAAAAATCAACCATTAGAAAATTAAAATTTTGGAACCTACATCTACAATGCTTAGAACTTGGGGGCAAAAATAAACTCTCAGATTCATAATTTGATATTGACTTCTCCAAATAAGGGACTGTTAAAAAATTTGCTATTGGTTATTGGGAAAAGAACTAATAAGAAAAGCAGACCCTGGTTGTAGGAGAATTAAACTTTGAAACGTGCAATGCTTAGAATTTTGCAGCAAAAATAAACTCTTACAGATTCATAATTTTGATATTGACTTCCCTCAAATAAGGGACCGTAAAAAAATTCGCTATTGGTTATTGAAAAAGAAAATGAATAATAGACCCTGATTATAGGAAAATTAAACTTTGAGACTTTCAATTCCTAAAATTTGGGGGAAAAACTTGCAGATTCATAATTTGATATTGACTTTCCCCCAAATAAGGAATTGTTAAAAAATAAACCATTAGAAAATTAAAATTTTGGAACCTACATCTACAATGCTTAGAACTTGGGGGCAAAAATAAACTCTTTCAGATTCATAATTTGATATTGACTTCTCCAAATAAGGGACTGTTAAAAAATTTGCTATTGGTTATTGGGAAAAAAACTAATAAGAAAAGCAGATCCTGGTTGTAGGAGAATTAAACTTTGAAACGTGCAATGCTTAGAATTTTGCAGCAAAAATAAACTCTTACAGATTCATAATTTTGATATTGACTTCCCTCAAATAAGGGACCGTAAAAAAATTCGCTATTGGTTATTGAAAAAGAAAATGAATAATAGACCCTGATTATAGGAAAATTAAACTTTGAGACTTTCAATTCCTAAAATTTGGGGGAAAAACTTGCAGATTCATAATTTGATATTGACTTTCCCCCAAATAAGGAATTGTTAAAAAATAAACCATTAGAAAATTAAAATTTTGGAACCTACATCTACAATGCTTAGAACTTGGGGGCAAAAATAAACTCTTTCAGATTCATAATTTGATATTGACTTCTCCAAATAAGGGACTGTTAAAAAATTTGCTATTGGTTATTGGGAAAAAAACTAATAAGAAAAGCAGATCCTGGTTGTAGGAGAATTAAACTTTGAAACGTGCAATGCTTAGAATTTTGCAGCAAAAATAAACTCTTACAGATTCATAATTTTGATATTGACTTCCCTCAAATAAGGGACCGTAAAAAAATTCGCTATTGGTGATTCAAAAAGAAAATGAATAATAGACCCTGATTATAGGAAAATTAAACTTTGAGACTTTCAATTCCTAAAATTTGGGGGAAAAACTTGCAGATTCATAATTTGATATTGACTTTCCCCCAAATAAGGAATTGTTAAAAAATAAACCATTAGAAAATTAAAATTTTGGAACCTACATCTACAATGCTTAGAACTTGGGGGCAAAAATAAACTCTTTCAGATTCATAATTTGATATTGACTTCTCCAAATAAGGGACTGTTAAAAAATTTGCTATTGGTTATTGGGAAAAAAACTAATAAGAAAAGCAGATCCTGGTTGTAGGAGAATTAAACTTTGAAACGTGCAATGCTTAGAATTTTGCAGCAAAAATAAACTCTTACAGATTCATAATTTTGATATTGACTTCCCTCAAATAAGGGACCGTAAAAAAATTCGCTATTGGTGATTCAAAAAGAAAATGAATAATAGACCCTGATTATAGGAAAATTAAACTTTGAGACTTTCAATTCCTAAAATTTGGGGGAAAAACTTGCAGATTCATAATTTGATATTGACTTTCCCCCAAATAAGGAATTGTTAAAAAATAAACCATTAGAAAATTAAAATTTTGGAACCTACATCTACAATGCTTAGAACTTGGGGGCAAAAATAAACTCTTTCAGATTCATAATTTGATATTGACTTCTCCAAATAAGGGACTGTTAAAAAATTTGCTATTGGTTATTGGGAAAAAAACTAATAAGAAAAGCAGATCCTGGTTGTAGGAGAATTAAACTTTGAAACGTGCAATGCTTAGAATTTTGCAGCAAAAATAAACTCTTACAGATTCATAATTTTGATATTGACTTCCCTCAAATAAGGGACCGTAAAAAAATTCGCTATTGGTTATTGAAAAAGAAAATGAATAATAGACCCTGATTATAGGAAAATTAAACTTTGAGACTTTCAATTCCTAAAATTTGGGGGAAAAACTTGCAGATTCATAATTTGATATTGACCCCCCAAATAAGGAATTGTTAAAAAATCATCCATTAGAAAATTAAAATTTTGGAACCTACATCTACAATGCTTAGAACGTGGGGGCAAAAATAAACTGTTACAGATTCATAATTTGATATTGACTTCCCCAAATAAGGAGCTGTTAAAAAATTCGCTATTGGTTATTGAAAAAAAAACTAATAAGAAAAGTAGACCCTGATTGTAGAATAATTAAACTTTGAAACTTGTAATGCTTAGAATTTTGCAGCAAAAATAAACTCTTGCAGATTCATAATATTGATATTGACTTCTCTCAAATAAGGGACCGTAAAAATATTCGCTATTGGTTATTGGAAAAGAAAATGAATAATAGACCCTGATTATAGAAAAATTAAACTTTGAAGCTTACAATGCTTAGAATTTGACGGCAAAAATAAACTCAGATTCATAATTTTGATATTGGCTTCCCTCAAATAACGGACCGTAAAAAATTCGCTATTGGTTATTGAAAATGAAAATGAATAATAGACCCTGATTATAGGAAAACTAAACTTTGAGACTTTCAATCCCTAAAATTTGGGTGGAAAACTTGCAGATTCATAATTTGATAGTGACTTCCTCTAAATAAGGAATTGTTAAAAAATCAACCATTAGAATACCAAAATACCTACATCTACAATGCTTAGAACTTGGGGCAAAAATAAACTCTTACAGATTCATAATTTTGATATTGACTTCCCCCAAATAAGGGACTGTACAAAAATTCGCTAGTGGTTATTGGAAAAAAATGAATAGTGACCCTGATTATAGGAAAATTAAACTTTGAGACTTACAATTCCTAAAGTTTGGGGGAAAAACTTGCAGATTCATAATTTGATATTGACTTCCCCCAAATTTAATAAGGAATTGTTATAAAATCAACCATTAGAAAATTAAAATTCTGGAACCCACATCTACAATGCTTAGAACTTGGGACAAAAATAAACCCTTACAGATTCATAATTTTGATATTGACTTCCCCAAATAAGGGACTGTTAAAAAAACTCGCTATTGGTTATTGAAAAAAAAAACTAATAAGAAATGTAGACCCTGATTGTAGGAGAATTAAACTTTGAAACTTGCAATGGTTAGAATTTTTCAGCAAAAATAAACCCTTACAGATTCATAACATTAATATTGACTTCCCTCAAATAAGGGACCGTAAAAATATTAGCTATTGGTTATTGAAAAAGGAAATGAATAATAGACCCTGATTATAGGATAATTAAACTTTGAGACCTACAATTCCTAAAGTTTGGGGGGAAAACTCGCAGATTCATAATTTGATATTGACTTCCCCCAAATAAGGAATTGTTAAAAAATTAACCATTAGAAAATTCAAATTTTGGAACCTACATCTACAATACTTAGAACTTGGGGGCAAAAATAAACTCTTACAGATTCATAATTTTGATATTGACTTCCCCCAAATAAGGGACTGTACAAAAATTCGCTAGTGGTTATTGGGAAAAAATGAATAGTAGACCCTGATTATAAGGAAATTAAACTTTGAAGCTTGCAATTTAACGACAAAAATAAACTCTCACAGATTCATAATTTTATACTGGCTCCCCCAAATAAGGGATTGTTAAAGAATCAACCATTCGAAAATTAATATTGTGGAACTTACAATGCTTAAAACTTGGGGGCAAAAATAAACTCTTACAGATTCATAATTTGATATTGATTTTCCCCAAATAAGGAGCTGTTAAAAGATTCACTTGGTTATTGAAAAAAAAAAATGAACATGGAACGTAGATCCTGTTTGTAGAAAAATTGAACTTTGGAACTTGGAGTGTTTAGAATTTAGCTGCAAAAATAAACTTTTGCAGATTCATAATTTAATATTGGCGTCCTCCAAATAATGGACTGTTAAAAAACTGACTGAATAATTAAGAGACCAAACTGTGAAAGAGGTTTACTTTACCTGACTCGTATATGATATATATATATATTTTTTTACTTACCATTAATAAGTTGTCAATCAGTTGCCTTGTGTGTTTCCTATAATTGTGTTCTGTTACAAATTTTTCTTATGTAACACATAATATAACAAAGTAGAGTTACGTTTCAAAACCGATAATGATTGAAAAAGTAATTACCTAGGTTGTGAAATTCACAGCGCAATAAACTAGGTACCCATTTTATTATTGCTACCGACGCGGATATTCCGTAGTTTATCGCCTCCTCGTAGAAAGAAATAACATGACTCGTCCTAATTTTAAGACGTAAAATTGACCTGTAACTCCATTTCATCGTAACGACAACCCTCACGGGCACACGGCGTCGAAAGTGTTTCTCCTTAAAATAAATATGGAGAAACCGGCAACCCTTATTTTGGACTCGATATAGCAATAAGCGGCCAAGATACGAACTCTGAAGGGGTGGATTTTCATTTTTAAGGGACGAGTCTGGTAGATGTAAGTCCTGATAAGGCTCTTTTGAATCGGCCCGAGGGTCTGTGGTCACATTGTGCCGAGCGACGAGAGCCGGTTGTTAAAAAGTGTTGAGTATGAAGTTTGTATTAACGATTTTCGTCAGGATATTTTTACGTACTAACGAGGACTTTCGAGACAAATATAGCCGTCCAATTTGTTACAAGAATGCTTGTCGCGATTGGTTTGGAATATTTTTCCATATATTTACTTAGTAGGCTTTGATGTACTTAAGTGATGCAAAAAGAAATAACTCCGATTAGAATATTAAAAAAATACGAAAATCCAAGCTCTGATTTGCTTTTACTCCACATGTTAAACGAGAAGAGAACTAATACAATATTGTATGCAGTTCTCCTGATTTGACACCTCTTGACCTCAGTCTCATCTAATTGTTATTAATCGGTGTTGGTCAGTTTTGTAGCACCCTGTATGTAGTGGTTTATTTATGTTCCACTCAAACTGATGTACTAGATTCAAGGTGGCGTATCCGTGTTTCTTAAAATTTAATTACCCATGTTAATTACTCGGAATTATAATAGAACAGAAGCTATTATTTAACAGTTAGAGCATTAAACGTATGAGGTTTACACTCTTCATAAATCGTCTCTGATGCTTTTCATCGAAAAAAATTCACTGTCGCATCGTAAAACACAATGTAGCTAGATTTTTCCGGGGATACATTCTTTGTCATTCTTACTTGGTGGTAATGTACCATCGCCTTCTCGGCAATGATCCATGAACCGAATCTTGGCGGGTTAACGAACCTTCCGAGCCTTTGAACATCGCCCATTGTCTTGTGTGATTATCTTTCTTCTTCCAAGGTCTATCTTGTACTATTATTTGCGTTGGTAATTAAGTCGTCAGTTCTCGTTTACCAGATGGTGGTTATGTGCGTGTGATATGCGTATGCGTCTGGATACCGGATGTATTTTTTGGTGTAAAACTCGGTCGACAGTTGAATTAGTTCCTAGAGGTCGTCCATGTTTAAAGTAACATTTTAACGAAACTGAACATGAGAAGATAAATAGTTTTGAAATAATTCGTAATTTGATATTGACTTTCCTCCAAATAAGGGACTTGAAAACTAACTCTTGGTTATTGAAGAAAAGTGAAAAGGAATGTAGACATACCCTGATTGTAGGAAAATTGAACTTTGGACCTTACAATTCCTCTCTCTCTCTCAGATTCATAATTTGATATTGACTTCCCCCAAATAAGGAAAAAATTCCCTTAGTTATTGAAAAAAAAATATGAACAAGGAACGTAGATCCTGTTTGTAGAAAAATGAAACTCCGGAACTTACAAATTCCTTAGAATTTGGCGGCAAAAATAAACTTTTATAGATTCATAATTTGATATCCAACTCTTGGTGATTGAAAAAAAAAAATAAATAAGGAATAAGGAACGTAGACAATGATCGTAGGGAAAACAAACTTTGGGAATTACAATCCTTAACGGCAAAAATAAACTCTTACAGATTCATAATTTGATATTGCCTTTCCTCAAAATAAGGGATTGTTAAAAATTTTACTAGTTATTGAAGAAAAAATGAATAAGGAATGTAGACTCAGATTGTACGTAAAATAAACTTTGGGACTTGAAATACCTAGAATTTAGCTGCAAAATTAAAGTTACAGATTCATAATTTGATATTGCATTTCTTTAAAATAAGGTACTGTTAAAAAATTCACTATTAGTTATTGAAGAAAAATGATTAAGGACTTCCAATCCCTAAAATTGGGCGGCAAATTAAACTCTTACAGATTCATAATTTGATATTGATTTTCCCCCAAATTAAGGAACTAACCAAATACTGAAGAGAAAGGAATAAGGAACGTAGATTCATTGTAGGAAAATTAAACAATTAGACACAATTTCTAAGAATTTGACTGCAAAAATAAATCTTATAGATTCATAATTTGATATTGACTTTCTTCAAAAGAAAGGGCTGTTAAACATTCACTATTAGTTATTGCAGAAAAATGAATAAGGAATGCAGACTCAGATTGCAGGGAAAATAAACTTTGTGACTTGAAATCCCTAGAATTTAGCTGCAGAATTAAACTTACAGATTCGTAATTTGATATTGCCTTTCTTTAAAATAAGGTACTGTTAAAAAATTCACTATTAGTTATTGAAGAAAAATGATTAAGGACTTCCAATCCCTAAAATTTGGCGGCAAATTAAACTCTTACAGATTCATAATTTGATATTGATTTTCCCCCAAATTAAGGAACTAACCAAATACTGAAGAGAAAGGAATAAGGAACGTAGATTCATTGTAGGGAAATTAAACAATTAGACACAAGTTCTAAGAATTTGACTGCAAAAATAAATCTTATAGATTCATAATTTGATATTGACTTTCTTCAAAATAAAGGGCTGTTAAACATTCACTATTAGTTATTGCAGAAAAATGAATAAGGAATCTTATATTGTAATGTAGGGAAAGTAAACTTTGGGGTTTGCAATCCCTAAAATTTAACGGCAAATTAAACTCTTATAGATTCATAATAATAATAATAATAATAATAAATTATTGATTATATTATATTGATTTACCCCCAAATTAGGGACTTATAAAACTAACTTTTGGTTACTAAAGAGAAACGAATAAGGAGTAGACTGATTGTAGGAAGATTAGGCTGTGAGACTCACAATTCCTAGAATTTGACGAAAAAACAAATCTGACAGATTCATAATTTTATATTGATTTTCCACCAAATAAGGGACTGTTAAAAGAACTTTTAGTTATTGAAGAAAAATTAATATCGTAAACTCTGATTGCAAGAAATTTAATCTTTGGAACTTACAAATTCATTAGAATTTGGCGGCAAAAATAAACTCATAATTTGATATCAACTCTCCTCCAAATTAGGAACTTAAAAAGTAACTCTTGGTGATTGAAAAAGAAAATAAATAAGGAACGTAGACAATGATCGTAGGGAAAACAAACTTTGGGAATTACAATCCTTAACGACAAAAATAAGCTCTTACAGCTTCATAATTTGATATTGCCTTTCCTCAAAATAAGGGACTGTTAAAAAATTTACTATTAGTTATTGAAGAAAAATGAATAAGGAATGCAGACTCAGATTGCAGGGAAAATAAACTTTGTGACTTGAAATCCCTAGAATTTAGCTGCAGAATTAAACTTACAGATTCGTAATTTGATATTGCCTTTCTTTAAAATAAGGTACTGTTAAAAAATTCACTATTAGTTATTGAAGAAAAATGATTAAGGACTTCCAATCCCTAAAATTTGGCGGCAAATTAAACTCTTACAGATTCATAATTTGATATTGATTTTGCCCCAAATTAGGGACTTATAAAACTAACCAAATACTGAAGAGAAAGGAATAAGGAACGTAAACTCATTGTAGGAAAATTAAACAATTAGACACAAGTTCTTAGAATTTGACTGCAAAAATAAATCTTACAGATTCATAATTTAATATTGCCTCCCCCCCTCCCAGTAAGGGACTGTTAAAAAACTAGCTTTTAGTTGTTGACGTGAAATGGATAAGGAACGAAACCCATTTTTCTAGGCAAACCAAACAGTGACGTGAATAAACTTATAGATTCATAATTTTATTTCCGTTGAGCCCAAAACTTATATTACATTCCAGGCTGAGACACGTCTTGAGTTTTTATCGCTGTATTTACAAATGCAGCAATTCTTATGCAAGTCTGGTATCAAAACAACACGCTTCCGTGCTATTTGCCTATTGTCATCAGATTTATCCAATTTCACGGGTAATTTTAAATTTGTTCCATTCGTTAATGTATCAGACTTTGTTGTTGTTATTTTTAAATTAACTTACTCCTAAGTGAAATTATTACGAAGTCGCATTTTCTACTTGAACTGTTCCTTTTTGAACAAACTCTTATGTAAATTTGAAACAGCAGAATTGTTGCATTATGTAAATTTTTTTAATTTAAATTATCATCTTGATATTTAGTTTTTGTGACAAAGCCGCCGTTTGATTCGATTAGCCGTAATTACGTAATAGTTAGTCGGAAATAAGTACTGGGAGACTTTTTGTTAATTTACATTTTATAGTTATAATGACGAAATTTATTTATTTTTTAATTCATGGTATTGATAACCACTCCATTGAATGCTGAACGGGCTTTGTCAAAATTAATCAGACAATACTGCGGATTTCGACTGGGCGTAAAGTAATACGTCATTTAATCCGAAATGGATGGTTTCCAACACGAAAGTGCGGTTTTGGTAGCTTTGAAACGCTTTCCCGATAGCCTAAGAGTTTGGTGTTGCTGGCACACAGCAATGTAGGGGAGATTTTTCTATAGTATTGTCTAGTATAACAAGGCAGCAGAACATGATTAATGTCTTTCTGGATGTTTGCCGGTGTGTTTGCGAAAATCTAAGGAATCTTTGTATTCCTGAACACTTCTTCTGGACGTATTGAATCGGAATTGCTCCTTATAATGCTTGAATGCGCCAAAAATGAAATGGGAAGGTGCAAATGCCCAAGAGAATATACAACTTGCCAGGCGAGATATTTTTTTAGTAAGTTCAAATCAAATAGTTCACGCTTGATGAGTAGTATATCCTATCTCCTAATGTTTTAGCAAAAAAAACATTAAGTTTCGCCAAAACATTTTTAATTAATATGTGAATTGATTTCGAAATAACGCTCTTACTTTATTTATTTAAATATATAGAAATATTTACGCTGGAAAATTAAACAGCGTAAAGATTGTTATCTTTTTAGTAATTAGGACCATTTTTAATTGGGTTTTATTAAAAATTGTTACAATATTATAAATGCAAACGAGACCTAAAAGCTTCCTTTGGTTTAGGTGGAAATATTGAAACGGGCAAGGACGATTTGTTCTTGCAATGTCTTTCTTAGGTCTTTATTCCTAAAGCCATTCAGAAATTTTTTGAGTAATTAAAAAAGTTTTTCCTTGCTCCATAGAAACTTTCGGCTCCTTTTAAATTTCATCATTTTCAGTGTGAACAATATTGAATACTGGAAGTTTGAATAGATTTCTATAGTTAAAATTTTTTCCATTGCTGGATTTAAAAAAATACATGACTTGAATTGACGAGTAAAAACTAAACCTCACTTCATTGGAATTCAGACAATTTAGGATAATATAATGGGCTGGTAAACCCAGTTAAGACGGCGCGAGTTTGAAAATTAATCGTTGTATTAATAAATAATCAGGTAATACCAAGTATTTTGAGGTGGAAGTCATTTACAGGATTATACGTGTACTGCTTTTCTCTAATTGAATACATTAGCTTTCCTAACGCCATTAACAATAAATTTACAACCAAACGATCAAAAGATAATTTTAATTAAAATTAATGGCAAAGTTTGTCGTAGAATTCGAGATGTAGCGGTAAAAGTGGAGTAAAATTATTAACTCGACTAAATGGATTTTAATGTGTGCTGTTACTCTTTAAACACCGATAAGTAAATGTTATTAGAAGGTGTGCTTATATGCTAATTAAAAATTGGACTTGATTAATGCCATCAAATGTATTTTACGGTGGAATCCACAGCTTAATGAAACATTTATACAAGCCGAAATTTCTGCGTGCACACGTTTATTTCGGTTTAAAATACAATCAATCATTTTCTGTACCCCGAATAACACCTGATGCCCAAATGTTTGGAAAGTGACTATCAAAGCGGGCCTGAATTGAAACATTTATGGCATTCACACATATTGAACTCATCCCAAGGTTCCTTGTTTTATTAGAACAGTACTCTTGCAAACAAGTCCAGGATTGGAACGGGAATATACTCCAATACATAAAAATAAATAAACTCTTGCAGATTCATAATTTGACATTGACTTTCCAAATAAGGGACTGTTGAAAAAACTGACTTTTGGTTATTGAAGATAATTGAGTAAGGAAACGTAGATTCTGATTAAAGGGACACTAAACTTTGGGACTTACAATTCCTAAAATTTGGGGAAAAACTTGCAGATTCATGATTTGATATTGACTTTTCTCCAAGGAGAGGAATCTAACTTTTGGTTATTGAACCAAAAGAATAACTAGATCCTGATTGTAGGGAAAATTCAACTTAACATAAAATGCCTTGAGGAGCTTATACTGACGAAATTAAAATGTGAATTATAGAACAGTTTCTATTGTTTTCATCCACGACCCTCTTTGCTAACGCAAAAACTTACCTGTAGGTTTTTCAGAGGCAAAGTTATTAGACTTCAAAATGTGTCACTACATTATGGGCCACCCTTTATAAAACATTTGTTTCTAATTTCTACAATAAACTCACAAATTTTGATTAAAATGTGTACCAAACAAAATTATAACACTACATATTTTACAATTAGAATGTAATTTGTCTTTCGAATGTGAATTTTTTTATAAAATTGATTATAAGGTCTATTTTATAACATTTACATAATCGTTCCATTTAATAGAAATAAATTTTATAAAAAAAAATTATTTCCCGCAATCTTAAATTTGTAATGTTAAAATATTAAATTTAAAAAAGTAGATTGATTTTGTATTTCGGAATATCAAAAATTATCTGAAAATTTCATTAGATAATTTGATTACATTTTTATAAGGTTTGAGATCGATTTATTTAAAACTTATCAGATTTTTGAAAAACCCTCATAAAAGAGCATGAAAACTTTTTCTGTAAAAATAAGTTATTATTTCAATTTTCAATAGGAATTAGACAGTCGTGAGGTCAATTATCAATACAAATTAAATCACCAAATGGGATTGAACAGTCTTGAGGTCAATTTTTAATATAAATTAAATCACCAAAACTGATTTCAGTCGTGACGTCAATTTTCAATACAAACTGAATGACCAAAATTGATTGAACACTCTTGAGATCAATTTTCAATACAGATTGAGTGGTCAAAAGTGATTTCACATTTATTAAGTCAATTTTGAATACAAATTAGACAGTCTTGAAGTCAATTTTCAATATTAATTAAATCATCCATTTTGTGGATGCAGATTAAATCACCAAAAGTGATATCACATCTATTAGGTCAATTTTCAATACAAATTAGACAGTCTTGAGGTCAATTTTCAACACAAATTGAGTGACCAAACATTCTTGAGATCAATTTTCAATACAAATTGAATTTTTGAAAGTGATTTCACATATGTTAAGTCAATTTTCGATATAAATTAGACAATCTAGAGGTCAATTTTCAATAAAAATTAAATGATCAAAGTGACTGAACAGTATTGAGGCCAATTTTCGACACAAATTAAATCACCAAAAGTGATTGCATTCTTGATGTCAATTTTAAATGCAAACTAAATGACCTAATGTGATTGACCATTCTTGATATCAATTTTTAATACAAAATTGAATGATTGATAGTGATTTCACATTTATAAGGTCAATTTTCAATACAAATTAAATAGCCTTGAGATCAATTGTGGATGTAGATTTAATCACCAAAAGTGAACAGTCTTGAAGTCAATTTTAAACGCAAATTGAATAATCAAAGGGGATTGAACATTCTTGAGATCAATTTTCAATACAAATTAAATCACCAAGTGATTTAACATTTATTTAGTTAATTTAATACAAATTAGACAGTCTGAGGTCAATTTTCAATGCAAATTTAACCACCAAATGAAAATCAACAGTCTTGAAGTCAATTTTCAACACAAACTGAATGATTAATGAGTCAATTTTCAATACAAATTAAATGATTAAAAGTGATTTAACATTTATTAGGTCAATTTTCGATATAAATTAGACAATCTAGACTGTCTAGAGGTCAATTGTCAATACTAATTAAATCATCAAAAGTGGTTGAACAGTTTTGAGGTCAATTTTCGACACAAATTAAATCACAAAATGGTATCGAACAGTCTTGAGATCAATTTTCAACATAAATTAAATCACCAAAAGTGACTGCAGTCTTGAGGGGTCAATTACTAATACAAATTACATGATCAGTGGTAACTGAACAGTCTTGAGGTCAAAAAATTTAGAAATACTGTAAAATGCAAAAAAATTGAGATACAGAAAAAGTTAAAATATTGTAAAAATAAAATTTCAGAAAATCTTAAAATGTAAAAATACGAAAATCTTAAAATATTGTAGAAATACAGAAAATCTTAAAATATTATAAAAATTCCTCACGTGACCTTGACCTTTGACGTTATCTGACCTTGGCCTTTTTCGTTGTATGACCTTGACCTATGACGTCATCAAAATATAAATTCTAGTAAAAATGCCAAGAATTTAAATTCACTTAATACTGGAGTGTCCTCCAGATGAGTCCTAGAAAGAAAAAGAAAACACCAACAATAGTTTTTATTATTATTATTATTATTTTGTTTAAACGCCCTTATTTATATCAACGTCGTTATCTAGCACACTGCGCGTAGCCTCATATAAATAAATTCACTTGTGCTTGTGATTATCAAAATTAAGTTCACCAAAAAGAAATTTGGCATTCCACAAGGGTAGTATTGTAGGCCACTTTGTTCCTGTCTTAAATTCACGACATTTTCCTGAACTTATGGGTACTTATTTTTGGAAATCGTCACCTTCTTTATTGTCATTTTAAACGTACATTAAGGTATTTTTTCAGCTAAAATAAAAATAAATAATTACATCGTTTTATGAGATTTCAATGGCAAATGCCCCCTAAGTATGTAAATATGCAAATAGTTGATATCACAGTAAGAATGACATCAGATGACAGATCAATTAACAAAGAGTTGATGATCTTTATGATACAAAATTGGATAAAGAGAAAAACCGAAATTGCTTCGAACTCATTTTCATCACTTAATTGAGACTGAAAATGCCGTTTGTCTTTATATATAACGAGGACTCTGCTAGAGGATTAAAACTTCTAAGATGTACTTCAAAACTTCGAAATTGTAATAAAGTTTTCGTCTTCGGCCGGCACAAGTGTATCAATTTAAGATGGAAGCAGCCGAGACGTTAAGGGCGGAATATCCTGTGCGGCCTCGGATCTATATTATTAATTCTACATTACTGCACATTAAAAGCATTAATTTTTTCCGTGCATATACATTGCTCAACACATTTGAACAAGTGGGTTTCCCTTCTATTTTTACATACTTTTTAGTAAGTCATGTGCGCCATGTGTTCCTTTCCCACGAGCTTTTATTTGCCTTTTTCTCTCGGAAGGAGAAACGAGCGTTAATAGCCACATTTGGCGTTTGGAAACGTCAGAATAAATCTAATGGTCCCGATCTACATTGTATAGTAATAGTTAAAATTGTACTGTAACATATTTTGGTGCGCATTAATTTATTGCGTATGACGTATAAGGATTGGGGAAAGTTATTATTTAAAAAAATTAGTTGGTTGAGCGGCGCCACCCCTACGGGGTCAGGCTTGGATTTATTTGGATATCGAAATTTTTTTGGATTTTTTTTTTAAATATCAAGCAAAGAGTCAGACAGAGGTTCGGGGTAAAGAGAAGGCAAGAAAATATATGATTTTTTTTTTATTTGAAAAAATATATATTTTAAAGCGACATTTTTAAATGGGCACAGCCCCTGCGGGGGGGATAATATTTTTCTACTACTTCTTTTGCAGTTCATATTTTAAAGATGTTTATTCGAGGCATCTGAAATTCTAAGAATTTTTTCTTGTGTTAAATTGCCTTGATGACGGAGTGAAAGCTTGGCGCACGATGAAGGGTGGTTTGAAATGAGGATTATTCTTAGCGCTAGTTTATTTATTGATCGGTTTTGAAAATACACTTGGCGATGCCAAAATTACCGATTTCTTAGAAAATACTCCAACTTTATTAAAAATATTTATTTCCGATCCGGTGTACGGGAAAACAGTGCATTCCTTTGATGCGATTATGTTTGTTTGGGTATATTTATAGCATCGCTTTTTATCATCATGCATCACTGAGACAACATGCAAAGGTGCTGTTGGTGTTTGTGCTAAATATATTCGAACCGTTACTTCGTATTAGAACAAAATCCGTTAACTTAAAGAATTCGTTACTGTTTTTCTGTTATAAATTTAGGACAACCGGCGATTGGATCGCATATCATTTGGAATAATTAATGGCGTTGTCAAACACACACATCTTTTCTTAATGGTTAAGAAAATATGACTAGAAAGGCGATTTGTTCTCGTTACCTTGTTTGGATGGCGAATTTAATTGGATATATATATTTTTAATTAATACAATTAATCCGGCCCCTGGGAACCCTTATCTTGAGAATTTTTAACCCTGGACTGCCTAAATGGGCCAAATTGGAGTTTCATCTACCGAATTAGGATCGATAAAGCTTCTTATTTATAAAGTATAATAAAGCTATTAGAGATTATATTCATTCCCTGCGAGATGAGAGCCCTAGACATTTAGATGAGTAAATTAATTATTTAAGGAGATATTGATCTTCTACAGAACTGAAGTCGCCGCGTTATTAAATTTTTTTGACAATATTTCGTTAAGAAATGAGGGAAAGGGTATATTTTTTTACGGAGCAATGCATGACCAAAATATGCCCATAGTAAATTCTGCGAGCTTAAAATTCTTGAAGATCTGTCATCTGTTATACCGGGCGTTCATTAAATGTGTACCCACTCTCGTAGTGTTAAAGTTACAAAGGGTTGTACCATACGTATATGGTACAACCCTTATTATAATTACTGGGAGTACTGATACAGAATGGGATAAATTCCAAATCTTGGAAAATGTACAATTTTCGAAAGGCTTCACTTATTTTAAATTATTGAAATGTTTTTAAGTCAGTGACGTCATCGGAGTCTGATGCATGAGGCTATTTACATTTTTTTAAATGGCAACCTTTGTTTTTATTAGATTTTGTACAGCTGCTTTTTATGGTCACAAAATGTTTAATAATAAAGCTATCTTTATGAAAGATTCGTTTCAAATGACAAATTTTTATTTAATTGAAATTAAAACAATGTTCACATAATATTGAAACTATTAACAATAAGTCGGAATCATAAACAAAAATCTTGTATTCTAATTCCACTTCGAGAAAACTGTCACGTATCTCCGCCAAACCTTCACGGATTTCCACATACTTCCACTAATTTCCATATATTTCCACAAATTTCCACATACGTCCACTAATTTACACATACTTCTGGTAATTTCCACATATTTCTAGTAATTTTCATATACTTCTACTAATTTCCACATACATACTTCCATTAATTTCCATATACTTTCATTAGTTTACAAATGGTTCCATTAATTTTCACATGCTTCCATGAATTTACACGTTTCCTTGAATTTACACACGCTTCCTTTAATTTACACATACTTCCATTAATTTCCCCCGTTTTTCCATTAATTTACAAATTTTTAATTGTCACATACTTTCACGAATTTCCCTATACTCCTATTAATTTACACACTTCCAATTATTTGCATATACTTCTACTAATTTCCACATACTTCCAATAAGGTTCACATATTTCTATTAATTTTTACATACTTTTACTAATTTTCACAGATTCCTATTAATTTACACAATACTTTTCGTAATTTCCAGTAATTTTCATGTACTTCCAGTAATTTTCATATATTTCTATTAATTTCCGCTTAATTCCAGTAATTTCCTCATACGTTCATTTCCACATACTTCCACTAATTTTAATATCAATACTTTTACTACTTTCCAAATACTTCCACTAATTTTCACAGACTTCCACATAATATATCTATTAATTACTACATATTTTGACTAATTTCCACATAGTTGTAATTTTCACTTTCTACTAATTTCCACATACTTTAAGTAATTTACACTTTATGCATGGTTCCATTAATTTACATATGCGCCCATTAATTTCCCCCGTGTTTTCATTAATTTACACACATTTTTAATAATTGTCACATACTTCCACGAATTTTCATATACATACTTCTATTAATTTACACACTTCCAATTATTTTCATATACTTCCACTAATTTCCACATGCTTCCAATAAAATTCGCATACTTATGTTAATTTTTACGTACTTACTTCTACTAATTTTCACATATTCCTATTAATTTACACAAAATTTTCCGTAATTTCCACATACTCTCATTAATTTTCATATACTTCTAGTAATTTCCACATATTTCAATTAATTTCCGCTTAATTCCATTAATTTCCGCATACGTTCTTGGATTTCCACATACTCCAACTAATTTTAATATACATACTTTCACTAATTTCCAAATACTTCCACTAATTTTCACAGTCTTCCACATATTACATCTATTAATTCCTACATATTTTGACTAATTTCCACATATTTCTTGTCATTTTCACGTTCTACTAATTTCCACTTCTATTAATTTCCAGATACTTTAATTAATTTACACTTATACATGGTTCCATTAATTTACATATGCTTCCATTAATTTCCCCCATGTTTTCATTAATTTACACACATTTTTAATTGTCACATACTTCCACGAATTTTCATATACATCTATTAATTTACATACTTCCAATTATTTTAATATACTTCCACTAATTTCCACATACTTCCAATAAAATTCACATACTTATGTTAATTTTTACGTACTTACTTTCACTAATTTTCACATATTCCTATTAATTTACACAAAATTTTCCGTAATTTCCACGTACTTTCATTAATTTTCATATACTTCTAGTAATTTCCACATATTTCCATTAATTTCCGCTTAATTCCATTAATTTCCGCATACGTTCTTGGATTTCCACATACTCCAACTAATTTTAATATACATACTTTCACTAATTTCCAAATACTTCCACTAATTTTCACAGTCTTCCACATATTACATCTATTAATTCCTACATATTTTGACTAATTTCTACATATTTCTTGTAATTTTCACATTCTACTAATAAATAATTTTCACATGGTTCTAATAATTTACATAAAGTTCCGTTAATTTACACACGCTTCCTTTAATTTACACACGCTTCCTTTAATTTACACATTCTTCCATTAATTTCCCCCGTTTTTTCATTAATTTACACAAATTTTTAATAATTGTCACATACTTCCACAAATTTCCTTATACTTCTATTAATTTACACACTTTTAATTATTTACATATACTTCCACTAATTTCCACATACTTCCAATAATGTTCACATATTTCTATTAATTTTCACATAGTTTTACTAATTTCCACATAACTTTTCTTAATATCCACATACTTCCACAAATTTTTATATACTTCTAATAATTTCCGCATACTTCTAGTATTTTCCACATATTTCTATTAATTTCCACTTCCAGTTCATTGATTTCCACATATTACCACTTAATATTCCACATACTGTCACAAATTTTCATAAACTTCCACTAATTTCCAAATACTTCCATCAATTTTCAGAGACTTCCACATAATATATCTATTAATTAATACATACTTTTACTAATTTCCACATATTTCTTGTAATTTTCACGTACTTCTACTAATTCCCACATACTTACTCCATTAATTTCCACATACTTTTATTAATTTACACATCGCTCCATTAATTTACACACGGATCCTTTAATTTACACATACTTCCATTAATTTCTCCCGTTTTCCCATTAATTTACACATTTTTTTATAATTGTCACGTACTTTCACGAATTTCCATATACATTATTATTATTATTAATTTACACAATTATTTACATATACCTCCATTAATTTACACATTTCCAATAATGGTCGCATGCATATTTCTATTAATTTTTACATACTTTTACTAATTTCCACATAACTCCGTAATTTCCACATACTTCCACTAATTTTCATATACATACTTCTAGTAATTTCCACATTCTTCTAGTAGTTTCACATATTTCTATTAATTTCCGCTTACTTCCAGTAATTTGCGTATACATTCATTGATTTCCACATACTTCCACCTAATTTCACAAATTTCCATAAACTTCCACTAATTTCCAAATACTTCCACTAATTATCATAGACTTCCACTAATTTCCAAATACTCCCACAAATATATCTATTAGTTACTACACACTTTTACTAATTTCCACATATTTCTCGTAATTTACACATACTTCTACTAATTTCCACATACTCCCTTCCTATTAATTTCCACATAACATGCTTCCATTAATTTTCATATACTTTCATTAATTTACGCATGCCTCCATTAATTTACACTTAACTTCCTTTAATTTACATATTTTTAGTAATTGTCACATACTTCCACGAATTTCCATATACATGTTCTGTTAATTACTTCCAATAATTTACATATACTTCCACAAATTTCCACATACTTTTATTAATGTTCACATATTTCTACAAATTTTTACACACTTTTACTAATTTCCACATACTTCTAGTAATTTCCACATATTTCCATTAATTTCCGCTTACTTCAAAAAATTTGCGCATACGTTTATTGATTTCCACAAATTTCCACATACTTCCAATAATTTTCACATACTTCCAGTATCCACTTATACTAATTTCTGTATACTTCCACCAAATATTGTGTATTGTTTTATTAAATAATCGAGAAATAGGAAAAGACTAATATATAATTAGAAGACAATCAACAGATCGTTAATTAATTACTTCGTGCAATTGATTTCAAATTGGGCAGTGAATAATTAATTGGTTTTGCATGTCGGTTGTATCCTTCAAATCTCCAACGTAGTAAAAAAGAAGATAATGAAAATGACTGTTTATGATAATTAATTATTAAATTTACTAATAATAATTAATTATCAGTTTTAATAATAATGGTCGTAAATTGTTTCGAGGATTAATTTCAGGAAACCCATAAATTATGTCTTAAATTATAATAACGAATTATTTAATTCATTTTAAGGTGATTAATTGAATACTTTTATTTTTATCCACTTTTAAGTGATACAAACTCTTGTTAAAAATCTTATGGTGCAGGTTCTTTTTTTTTAGATTCCAATTTTTATATGGGTAATAATGAGGCTGTTTTTTTTTTTTGAAAAACTTGATCAATAAAATTTTATTACAAATCATTGTTAAATCCAATCATAAAATGGCATAAAATAACTTTTTTGAAATACACACAACGCAATGGTTTAGGAATATTTTTTTGCCGGTTGTTATTTCTTCATTTCTCAAACATTCTGAAAAATAGGACCTTAAGGATCATGCATAAAAATTTAGTAGTAGTCTACAAAAATAATTTTTTTAGTTAATAAGAGAAAAATTTCAAATATTTTTGAAATTTTCGATTACATCCTTGCAAAGTATGTTCGTTGTGTGAGTATTGAGTTTAATTGTTCATGTTATACTTCGGTGGTTGTGTATGGATATTGCACACTTATTAAAAAAAAAAATTGATTTCACGTTCCATGTATGTCTGGCACCTGTTGTTTCCGAGATCATTTACCTTAAAAATAATGTAGGTCAAAATCGTATGTACCGTTTACATGACACAGATAAGATATGCTAATTTACGCGGGCATCGAACTATGCACGTAATCCATTTCTTCCGAAGGTATTGCTGCCTACCTCTGATTCAACAATAACGATACTCGTTCCCACATTAAATTCTCGATATACTTCATCTTCGTATATTATTGAATTATTATCGGGTAACACGCGACGAAACCTCGGATTGGATCAGCAGTATTTCACCCTGTCTATGTTTTAATCTTGCTATGATAAGGCCGGTTATCTACATCTTAATTTTATGTGACTAAGTACGGTTTCATGTTCTCGTACGTAGTTTACAAGATTGTACACACATGCTAGAGAAATTCCACATTTCTCCGTTTACGATTGTCACCAGTCAAACGGAACAGTTTCCGAACGCGTCGAAGATAATTTAAACTTAGATATCATCCAGACGTCACTGGACGACCTAGCAAAACGTTGGGTCCCATTTTGTTGCAATTCTCACGATATCGCACAGGCACACTCGCTGGCTTGTCACAAGGATTGTGACACTTCACGTCACGGGCTCTCTGCGAACGGCGTTATTAGAATAGAGTCCAGGAGTGACAAGGATCCTTGAGTTAATTCGTCTATTTCTGGTTTAGGATTAAGTGAAAAAAGTAATTTTGGAGCTGCTAGCCATACAAAACAAAACACCCCGCGCAAAGTATACAATATGCGGTATTTTCTTTCGTTACGGAACAATTACGACTAGGTGAACAAAGGCACAAAGAATTATTATTTTCTCTTCTTTGCGGTTTACGCCCGCACGCCACCCGCATTGCCGCCGTTGACCTGCAGGTATTTTATGCTGCCAGACGATTTGAAAGGAAGATCCTTTGCGTTTGCGGTATTTGGAAAATGCTTTGTAACAAGAAGGAGCGTTTTAAATATCTCACAGTTAGTAGCAGCAATTAAAAAAAAATTATCGCAATTTGGAAAAAAATTTCACAACAAAAAGAAACCATATTTTTACGAAAAATTTTTTTTTTTGTTTTTCTTTTTTCAGCATCCAACGAAAGTGAGCAAAATTTTCATCCCAGGTCCTTTAATATCAGCGCGCCATTTCTCTGATAATTTGGTGGAATCATTCTTAGCAGTTGAGATGAGAATACAGGAAATGTATTTCAAACTCATCAATTTTTCAGTTTTTAGCCATTTCGACGACTGCCTTCTCGCAATTTTGACATTTGGGATACCCCAAGAAATTTTCATCGATATTTTGAATACTGAGCCATACTGCTTTTTCAATATCATTCATTTGGCAGAACAATGATATCAAAAAAAATAAGAGATTTTGAAGGATTTTTAGCAATTTTTTGAAGTTAAAGAAATTGTGACCGATGGAGCAAATCTGCCATCAGATTCAATATCAGCCCATAAAATTTGGAACATAATTTTGTCTTTTGTCTTGGTAATAGACTACTGTTAGAAAAATCCTACAATTTTAATTTACTACCAAGAAATCATATTCAGCTCTGTACGGTGATTTCACCTTTTTTGCCGATTGATGGACGTTTATCAGTCGATAAAACCGGGAATGCTATTAACACTCATTCAAAATAATTATCCGCCAACAACATATGATACAGGTGTATGTATGCAGATGTTTGTTGTTTTTTTCCGTAGGATCTTGACCCGATCGTTTTAATCAAAGCGGGATAGAAAGCAGAAGCATCCACCTCAAAATGCCAGTCCAATTGCGGAGCGTGATTATCTCGGCGTTTTATTAATTGTTACTTTTACTTTACTTAAAGTGATGATAGAATTTCTAACCACTTCAATGCGTTTTTTCTAACTTTGTTTGAGTGATAAATATATTCCGCTTCAAGCGAAATATAGAAAAAATTTGTATACAAATGCCAAATTTCTAAACGTTTTTTTTTCCCACATTTAATCTTGACGCTTGGACAATTTATAGCAATGTTTGGAAAATACTTGAGAACTACAGTAAGGTACACGAACAATAGAAAATTACCTGATTCATAAGTAACTGACCTAGAAATAGCTCTTAAAGTATTTTATTTAAATTGTGACCAACAAAATATTTACCAAAAGTAAATATTACCCAGATAAACCATAAGATTGTTTAATAAAGTAAATATTTGTTAATTGTTTTTGTTTCTAAAAATACAACTCGAGATCTTACGGAATTCCTCAAGGAGCTGCGCTTGGGCCAATTATTCAACGCCCTTTAGTAAATGATAATAGATCAAATTGTCAATTTATCCCACTAATCCTTAGCACTAGGCATTCGTTATTTTCGGGTGCCAAATGCTTGAGGAAAATTTTGGGCAATGCGGAAAGATTAAAATTTCCTCAGCCAGTTTCGTTATTTCTCCAATTTTTCTCTTTTGGTCGAAACCAGTTCCTTTGCTAGTCCCAGTATGAAGTTGTCGGCTAGTTCCTATTCGAAAATCAAAACGTAATCACCCTTCCAGACAGTAAAACGCTGTAGCTGCCAATTTAATCCATGTGACGCTTTACTGCTCCATAAAACAGAATAAAAGGGTCTTATCATCAAAATTACCTTCAACATCCATGAAATCCGACCGACGATGACAATGTTACTAAAGAAAACCACTTACTCATGGCATCATCGCGTCCCTTAATTGCAGACACGAAACGTCGTTTTCCATACACCCGCCATTGATTCCGCTCAATTTACCCACAAAATATTCGAGGCAATTAAAATCAATTAGGCTTGTTGAAGTGCAGAGCAAAAGGAACACAATTGATCGTTTAAGCGTTTATGGTGTTCGAAATTGTAAATAATATTTATATGACGCCTTAACCATCGTAATGAGATAAGTTATACGTGCGATAAATTCGTTTGGTGTCAATAAGTCGTGTTGGTTTGCAATTTTTTTATGAATTTGGCCTGTTTAGGGTGAAAGACGTCAGATAGATAGCTTCACAAATTTTGGCACTAATGAGTTTAATTGAAACGAAAGATAAGAAGTCGAAGACCATATACCATGGAATTCTTGTTCTTAGTTGTTCAGCATATCTAGATTTTCATTTTTAATTTATTAGTATATGGGCCCTGTTTCCCTCGCCTTTCGCTATAAGAAATTTAGATTGCCCAGGTCCCTGAGGGTTGCTTCGGTAACTTAGGAGGCGGTATAAAACAAACTGGTTATATTACAATATTTTTCGCCTCGAATATGGGGATTAAAATAGCACTCTTAAATAGTATCTCAAGGGATTAAAATACATTTTTTAATCCCGAATGTAAAAATTTATTAGATTCACTTTAAATATTTTAACATTTTTCATTACGTTGACATTTGCTATGATTTCTTTTTTATTTTAATATTAAGGGATGAAATTCGTTTTTGATCCCTTTGGGAGTAAAAGTAACATTTTGGGCCTCGAAAATCGGGATTAAAATACCATTCCTGGACCGTGGGGTGTAAAATAGTATATTAAGGGATTAAAGTGCATTTTTTAATTCCGAAACTCATTTTTTATCCCTTTGGGAGTAAAAGTAACATTTTGGGTATCGAAAATGGGGATTAACATCACTCTTAAGGCCGGTTTTTCAATGTTGAGTTAACTCTAACTAAAGGATAATATCCAAGGAGACCATTGTTACAATAATTGTTTCCTTGGATATTATCCTTTAGTTAGAGTTAACTCAACATTGAAAAACCGGCCCTTAAATACTACATCAAAGGATTAAAATACATTTTTTAATCCCGAATGTAAAAATCGATTAGATTTACTCTAAATATTTTATCATTTTTCTTTATGTTGATATTTGCTGTGATTGATTACTAAGTTGTTAATAAACTTGGTTTATAGGGTTGAAATTCGTTTTTAATCCCTTTGGGAGTAAAAGTAACATTTTGGGCCTCGAAAATCGGGATTAAAATACCATTCTTGGACCATGGGGTGTAAAATAGCATATTAAGGGATTAAAGTGTATTTTTAATTTCGACTATAAAAATTTTGACATCTTTTGTTATTTTTGACATTTACTATGATTAATTAACAACTTGGTAGTAACGCTTAGTTTTTACTTTAATAGGGGATTAAATTATATTCGATCCCTTCAATATTTGGGGTATCGAAAATGGGGATTAAAATAGCACTGCAAAATCGTAGAGTATAAAATAGTATAATCAAGGGATTGAAATACATGTTTTAGTCCCGAATGCAAAAATTAATTAAGATTCATTTTAAATATTTTAACATTTTTCATTATGTTGAAATTTGCTATGATTGATTACCAAGTTAATAAACTTAGTTTTTATTTTAATATTAAAGGATGAATTTCGTTTTTGATCCCTTTGGAAACAAAAAGTAACATTTTGAGCCTCGACAATGGGGATTAGAACGGCACTCATAAATAGTATGTGAGGGATTAAAATATTTTTTAAATCCCTAATATTAAAAGTAATTAGATTCACTTTAAATATTTTAACATTTTTCATTATGTTGACATTTACTAGAATTGATTACCATACAAGTTGTTAGTAACGCGTAGTTTTTACCTTAATACTAAGTTATTAAGAATGTATTTTAAACCCTACGCGATCAAAAGTAACATTTTGGGCCTCGAAAGTCGGGATTAAAATACCATTCTTAAACTGTGGGGTGTAAAATAGTATATTAAGGGATTAAAGTGCATTTTTTGATTCCGACTATAAAAATTTTGACATTTTTTCGTTATTTTTACATCTATTATGATTAATAACCAACTTGGTAGTAACGCTTGGTTTTTACTTTAATAATTAGGGGATTAAATTTATATTTGATCCCTTCGAGAACGAAAGCAATATTTTAGGTAACGAAATTGAGGATTAAAATAGCACCATATTTTATTATGTTGATTGCTATGCTATGATCGATTAGTTTTTATTTTAATAATAAAGGATGAAAATAATTTTTTGTCCCTTCATGAGTAAAAGTGACATTTTGGGCCTCGAAAATGGGGATTAAAATAACACTCTTAAATAGATCAAGGGATTAAAAATTTTTAAATTCAAAATGTAAAAATTTATTAGATTCACTTTAAATATTTTAACATTTTTCATTATATTGACATATGCTATGATTGATTAGTTGTTAATAAAGTTAGTTTTTATTTTAATATGAAAATAATTTTGTATCCCTTTGGGAGTAAAAGTAACATTTTCGGCCTCGAAAATGGGGATTAAAATATCACTCTTAAATAGTACATCAAGGGATTAAAATACTTTTTTTGAATCCCGAATGTAAAAATTAATTAGATTAACTTTAAAAATGTTTTAACATTTTTCGTAATGTTGGCATTTGCTATGATTGATTAGTTGTCAATAAACTTAGTTTAAGTGTTTTTTTTATTCCAACAATAAAAATTTTGACATTCACTATGTTTAATTAACAACTTGTTAGTAACTCTCAGTTTTTACTTTAATTTTAGGGGATTAAATTAATTTTTAATCCCTTCGAGAGCGAAGGCAATATTTTGGACATCGAAAATGGGGATTGAAATTGTACTCTTAAATAGTGGAGTGTAAATAGTATCAAGGGATTAAAACACATGTTTTTAATCCCGAATGTAAAAATTAATTAGATGTACTTTAATGCATATTTTAAGTTTTTCATTATGTTGACATTTACTGTGATTGGTTACCAAGTTGTTAGTAACGCTTAGTTCCTGCTTTAATATGAAGAAATTAAATTTATTTTTAATCCCTACGGGAGTAAAGGTAACATTTTGGACTCGAAAATCGGGATTAAAATCCCATTCTTAGACCGTGGAGTATAAAATAGTATATCAAGGGACTAAAGTGCATTTCTTAATCCCCAATACAAAAATTAATTATATTCACATTAAGTACTTCGATTTCCTTATTTTGACATACTATGGTTATTTATTTTTGATCCCTTCGAGAGCGAAGGGCATTTTTTTGGACGTCGAAAATGAGGAAGAAAATAGCACTCTTAAATCGTGGAGTGTAAAATAGTATTTGAAAGGATTAAAATTTATTTTTTTAATCCCTGGTTGCTAGTAAAGCTTAACTTTTAATAGTAACGGATTCGATTAATTGTACTACCTAGTTATACATTACGTGCATTACGCTTTGTCAAATATGAGTACGATTTTATCTAATTCGTGATTGCGTATCAGTTGTAAATTAGGCGTTCCAGACGGTGTCGTATGAACTGTGCATTGTAGGGGTAAAGTTCCGAGAACGCATTGTGCGTTGCGGCACAAAATTTGTTTGCACTCAATACAGATACTTTTAAGCCTTATCTGACCTTCCCTATCCCATGATTTTATCATATCAATATTTATACGTATATGCCGGAGTGACACATTTCCGTAGAGCATATGCAAATTGTTTACAAAACGATAGCAGATATGTGAGACAGAGAGAAGTCCATTTGATTGCTGGTAAATTGCGATGAAAGTATCTAATATTTCAGATTAAATTCGCATGGCAACAGTGGAGTGTTGATGGATGTTGCAATTAAGATCCAGTAAATTTTTAATTACTTTCGGGATTGTTTAATAATTATTAGATTAAGGTTTTGTGATTTAAAATCAAACTGCACGTTAAAGAATTTTTAATTTCACCAGGAGCAAATGTGACACTTTAGTCCTTGGAAATAAGGACTAAATACCACTTTTGGCGCACGAAGTAATGTCAGTGTATATAAAGGGATTAAAGTACGTTTTTTAATCCCGAATATGTGTTGCGCAAGGCAACAATAGGATTAAACGACACTTTAGTCTTGTGATATATTTTTTGCAACCCTGGTTTAAAGGGATTAAATTATCACTTTTAAATCATTTTAAATTTATATGGCTAGTGTAAAGTTATAAGTATGGTTCATTTTTTGCTTTAATACCAAAGGGAGTGGTAAGGTGTTAGTATATTACATATCAAAAGACTAAAATACATATTTAATCCCGAATAAAATACTTTAATATTTTTCATTCTGAAACAAGGGATTAAATTGGCTTTTGATCCCTCCGAGAGTAATAGTATCATTCTGGGCTTAAAAAATGAAAAATAACAGAAAACAGCATTCTTACTGAGTCTATGGAGTATAAAATAGAATATCAAGGGATTAAAGTTAATTTTTTTATCAGAAGTATTCAAAATTGATTATTATATTTAAATGTTTTTTGTAATGTTATTTACTTTTATCGTTTAAACAAGTTAAGAATAATAAATATATTTGCTTTTTACTTAGCGTAGGAAAGATAAGCTTATTTCTATCCCTCCTATTGCAAAAGTAACATTTTAATTCTCCGAATTACACAGAACGGTGTAAAAGTGCTATTTTAATCCCCATGTAATAAGGATTAAAATATCACTCTTAGATCCTGGATAGTCTAAGGTTCATTTTTAATCCCAAATATAAGAGTAATTATTATATTCTCACTAAATAATTCAACATTTTTTTATATTAACATTTGCTATGGTAGATTAACAAATTGATAGTAGCGCTTTACTTTAAAATCAAGGGATTAAAATTATTTTTTATCCTATCAGGAGTAAAAGTAATATATTGGGGATTAAAATAGTATTCTTAGACTATGGAGTGTAAAATAGTATTTCAAGGGATTAATTCTTTTTAATCCCGAATATAAAAATTAATTATATTCGCATTAAATGCTTTGACATTTACTATGATTGATTACCAAGTTGTTAGTGACGCTTAGTTTTTACTTTAATATCAAGGGATTAAATTCATTTTTTCATTTTTCATTTTGGGCTTCGATAACGAAGATTAAAATAGCATTCTTGGATTCTGGAGTGCATAATAGTATTTCAAGGGGCTGAAGTCCATTTTTTAATCCCGAATATAGAAATTAATTATGTTCACATTGAATGCCTCGACATTTCTCATTAGTTTGACATTCACTAGGATTGATTACCAAGTTGTTAGTGACGCTTAGTTTTTACGTTAATATCAAGGGATTAAATTCGTGTTTAATCCCTTTAGGAGTAAAAGTAACATTTTTAGCCTCGAAGTGAGGATTAAAATAGCATTCTTAGACTTTGGAGTGTATAATAGTGTTTCAAGGGACTAAAGTCAATTTTTGAATCCCGAATATAGAAATTAATTATGTTCACATTAAATACCTCGACATTTTTCATTATTTTGACAATTCACTGGGATTAATTACCAAGTTGTTAGTGACGCTTAGTTTGTACTTTAATATCAAGGGATTAAATTCATTTTTGATCAATTCATGAGTGAACGTAACATTTTGGGCTTCGAAGTGAGGATTAAAATAGCATTCTTAGACCACGGAGTATAAAATACTATATCAAGGGACTGAGTTTAAGTGGTTAAATGCTTCTTTTTAGTTCGGGAGGGATTGAATCCATTTTTAATCCGACTCCTCGAAAATGGGGATTAAAAACACTAAAATATCAATGTGGAAAATAGTAAATCATCGATTTAAACAAGTTGTTTGTAACATTTGTTTATAGTTTGCCCTAGAATTGCACTTTCATTGTACTGCAGACCCTCTACTAAGTGCTGGATAACTTTCTGAAAAGAAATTAGACCAAATAATGGCGCTTGAAAGTATTTATTGCAATTAGAAATTGCGCGAGAGGACGTTGATTTTTAGATAAATTAACACCGAGAAGGAAATCGCAATTAAGATTGTTTTTTTCTGTTGGTTTATTATTAAACCATTCACCACGTCGGTCGAACGGGGCTATAAAAGTCAAATAAAATCCGTCTTGCAGTGTTAATTTTAGCGTAAATCATTTAATATTCACGGCAACTTAAATCTATCACTTTTTGATGCTGTACTTAGATCGAATGTTTGTATAAGAGTAGAAAGCTTGTATCAAAATGTAAACTGCACGGATTAATCGTAATTTCAAATCTCTGCCTATCGTTTTGATCAATGGAAAACATTAATAATGATTATTGTATAGAAACAGATCGATCTACTAATCTTATGAAATTAATAACAATGGAAGTCTTGGCAATTTCAGCGGGGAAAAAGTGTCAGTCGATTAATTTTTAATTTACCCAATATTTATGATAAATATGTTCGCATTTATTTATCATTGGGAATAACAACTTTCTAAGCATCTATTTTGTTTTAGTTTGTTTGTATACGTATCTTTTTAGAGTAGTGCTAATTATTTCAAATTTTTTGTAATTAATTTCGAGATTAAGAACCTATTAACGCTTTAAATTTACTTAAGCAGATGGTATACGCGGTCGTAACAGATGATGAGTCAGTTAAGGGACATTAAATCTTTGTTAATTACTGATATTTTTAGACCAAGTTGTTTGTTGAATTCAACTAGCATTTTTAGAATTTTTCGCTGGCATATAAAAACGCAATTGCTCTGTATATTTGAAATATAGTACATGCATTTCCCCAAATCTCGACTGTTACATATTTCTCACATGCAATATTTATCCGCCGGGATCTACGACGAACAAACATTAATAAAACAACTAGAAAACATTAGGAACAAAGTTGCAACGTACGCCATTTCAACAGCGTATACGGATGCGGAAACGTGCTCTGATTTTTAATCGAATGCTGGAGAACCGGCCGTCAAGAGGCTCAAAAGATTTTCGAGGTGTAAATGGCTATTCGTACAATTGAAATCCGTAAAAAAATTGTTTCAAATAAATTATTTTTTGTCAACGACGAATATTGACATTCTTTTGTTACTCTTCGGCACTAAAAGATTTATTTAAAGAAAATATAAAACTTATTCCCTTTTGCCAAAATCAAGTATTTACCCAGAAATATGTATTTGTTGAAAGAAATTCAAATATAGAAGTTGGTTGGAAGACACTTCAGGCCACCTTGGACAAAAATCCACGATATTGCTCACTCCTTGCATATTCGTTGTTCGAAAGGGTTATGAGGAGCAATTTATTTCGGCACTGTTCTAATGGCAAACAAAAATGTTTATTATTGTCACACGATATTCAAAGTATACCAAGCTTTATTATTATTCATATACTACTCTTTATCAGTTTTATACATCATTTGATTATATGGTTGGCCGGCAAGCGCTCGTTAAAACCGCCCCCGTGGTATCAATTTCAATTATTATTTATTATCCATTTTGCGACTACATATTCTTATTGTATGTTGTTATGTAGATATATTTTATGTTCGATAACCGTTTCTGACTGGTTTTGTATTTAATGTTGCTCTGTAAAATAATCCATAGTACTATTTTTGGTCCTATATATTATATATTTATTCTGAATTGACTGAGTTGGCATTTAACGTTGTATTAACGTTTGGTTTTATTTTCAGGTACGTCTATAGCTCGTTCGAAACGATGGATGTGAATTGGTAAGTTGCAGCATTAAAAGTAGTGTATACCCTATTACTAGATATTTGGTCGCGTGCCATCTGAAAATCTCCCATTTTGTTTCCTCAATTAGCAGGATTGCGACGACTTAAATCAAGTCATCGTTAAAACAGATAATTTAAGCAAAAATAAAAAAATATATTCCTATCATAAATAAAAACAAAAATAAAAAACAAAAAATCGTAAAAAATATCGTTTTGATATTATTTTAAATAAATCGATTTTTATCAATCATATTAGGGTATTGAGCTATAACGTGCGCCCGTCGCAGGCACAACTTTGCGCCCGTTTCCAAAAATGGCTCTTCACTAAACCGACATAAACACTACATCATGATCCGAATTTACAATTTTCTTATCTTATATTGATATGTTCTTTACGTACTCCACTGTGCTTAAAAATTTTAAGTACGTGTTTTTACTTATTTTTCTTTTCTCTTTAAAATATTTTACCTTGAGGAGAAATCACTAGCGTTTCATAACTCCGACGAGATTTTGTAATTCACTATAAATAGCCGATGAAAAAGATATGTTGTAAAATTTTAAATTCAAGATAACAAAAACGACAGAAACCTTCAATTTATTTTTTTTAAATATTATTTATCCGTTCCATATTGTATTTTTATTGGATATGTTTTATGGAATGTGAGCAATATTTTATTATTTAGCATGACGTCAGTAATCCAAACTTTGCGGTAACTTTAAAATTGGATGTCTTTTAGATAATGGCAATTTTAAAAAAAATGTTCCAGTTTGGTACAAATCATAGATTTGTGATTCAATCTCGCAAATGCACGTTTACAGAGTTTAAGACTCGACCTTGATTTAAGAACCATTATTAAATCCAGGATTCGATTAATTCGGCAAACCTAAAATGTTTTTTATATTTTAACGTTGAAAATAAGTAGTATTACTTTAATTTGTGACTCACATTCTCTTGGTTTGATATAATAGTATATTCATGTCATTGTTAAACAATAAATACTGAGGTTATGAGAAGGCATGCCATTATTTTGCTACTGCTCGAAGGACCAAAATATTCGGGCTTTTTTAAATATAATCTTGAAAAATCTATTTCTATATATTTTTCAAACTGTCCTGCTAATACGTTGAACAATGTGCTTACTACCATGACTTTTTTGTTCTATTTTAGCGTATACGGAACCCTTAAATACGCAGAGACAACTGTCCCTTAATCGTAGATTTAGGTATTTGTATGTAATGCCAGAACATAATCTCACACGTATTATACAAAATCAAATAATTTGACAAACTCCATGATGGCCGATTAAATTTTCATCTTGTTAAAATAAACATTTTGCCATTTTGAGCAACTTGTAATTATCTCTTAATCGACAGCTCTCGAATGCATTTTATTACAACCGGTTAAATCCTGTGGCGAATTCCTTTGATAAACATATGGGGGATATTAATAAATCGTTTATTTAAAGCGCCTGGCAATCAATAGAGTGTGTATCGGGAAATTAACGTAATGAAATTTAAACCAATTTCGAAACGATTGGAAATTAATTGGGCTAACGTGCCTCAGACCTCGTAAACCTATCGGAATGGCCTGTAACGGACCGCAACTGTGTGGCTTATGCTTATGCGAGCAAATGAAAAGTAATTTACTTAGCGGTTTATTTAAATGAATTCCACAAAAAAATTGGTACTACGAAAGTTGCCACCAAATCCACTTTCAAATTATGAAAAACTTATGATCCGACCACAAATTTTCTGCTTAAGCTAACATCAATTTTGCCTGTCGTTATTTTTCGATTATTATAAAATGTCTGTGTTTTTTACAGAAAGTGTAACCGAAAAAAAAGTATTCGTAGCGTGAAATGTAAATGAGGTATTTTATGTTTTATAGTCCCTTTCTCTAATCGCACGTCTTTGCTAACGTTTAGTTGCAAAATAATTAATTAAAAACTCCATTATTGAATAAAATTACATTCAAACGCATATTTTTATCGGCAGAGCAGATAAATAATACAGTACTTGTGTATATTAGAGCAAAAATAAACATAATATCACGATTTTTATTGCAATAAAATACCAGTATTAGAAAGTAGAACTACAAATACCACCGCGAGTGTTTGGTCACTGACAATTTGGAGGAGCATTTTCTCTCCATTGTCAAGAGGCTTTTTCGGTCCTTATTTGTTAAGAGTTTCTGCAAACAGGACGAAATTTATGTACCTTTGTTAACTACCAGCACAAATAAGTTACTAATAAACCGATTTATCACACTTGAACCGTGTTGAATGTGTTAGGTATTCGCATTTTTGTTGCGTAACGGCGATATTTTTATTGTATGTCGTTACGTAAGCCCGCAAGTTTCTAATTACGTGCAGACGGGAGTAATTTATGTATGCTCCGACTGCATATAACTGTAATTGTACATTCCCTTTTGGAAGATGTATGCCGGATCCTTCTTTGAGTCGCTTTTATAAACAGGGAGCTAGCGGAAAAGTTCGTAGGTGATTTTAGGAAATGGAGGGTTTAAAAAATGCAATTCTGGTGTCCGACGTTTTTAGAGGGTGCTCTATTGGGGATGTAAATGCTGTGTATAGTCAGATAGGCAGTTGCTAGAAACCCAAATTATTCCATATGGTAAGATATATAAAGAAAATTTAGGGTTTCTTCTTTGGAATTGAAAAAATTTAAAAAATAAATCTTGCTGTCCGCTCCGATTAGTTACGTGAATCGACGAAAAATCGAAAATAAAGCGGACAGTGTCTTTTTTGAAAGAAGAAATTTAGGGTTTCTTCTTTAAAATTGAAAAAAAGAACTAAAGCCTACAGCCCCCTTTTGAAAGAAGAAATTTAGGGTTTCTTCAAAGGTGAAAAAATAAAAAGAAATAAAGCTGACGCTGTCTTTTTTGAAAGAAGAAATTTAGGGTTTCTTCTTTAAAATTGAAAAAAATTAAAAGAACTAAAGCCTTTTTTTGAAAGAATGAATTTAGGGTTTCTTCAAAATTGAAAAAATAAATCTGACGCTGTCTTTTTTGAAAAAAGAAATGTAGGGTTTCTTCTTTAAAATTAAAAAAAATTAAAAGAACTAAAGCCTACAGCTCCTTTTTTGAAACAAGAAATTTAGGGTTTCTTCAAAATTGAAAAAATAAAAAGAAATTGTCTTTTTTGAAAGAAGAAATGTAGGGTTTCTTCTTTAAAATTGAAAAAAATTAAAAGAACTAAAGCCTACAGCTCCTTTTTTGAAACTAGAAATTTAGGGTTTCTTCAAAATTGAAAAAATAAATCTGACGCTGTCTTTTTTGAAAGAAGAAATGTAGGGTTTCTTCTTTAAAATTGAAAAAAATTAAAAGAACTAAAGCCTACAGCCCCTTTTTTGACAGAAGAAATTTAGGGTTTCTTCAAAATTGAAAAAATAAATCTGACGCTGTCTTTTTGAAAAAAGAAATGTAGGGTTTCTTCTTTAAAATTGAAAAAAATTAAAAGAACTAAAGCCTACAGCTCCTTTTTTGAAACAAGAAATTTAGGGTTTCTTCAAAATTGAAAAAATAAAAAGAAATTGTCTTTTTTGAAAGAAGAAATGTAGGGTTTCTTCTTTAAAATTGAAAAAAATTAAAAGAACTAAAGCCTACAGCCCCTTTTTTGAAAGAAGAAATTTAGGGTTTCTTCAAAATTGAAAAAATAAATCTGACGCTGTCTTTTTTGAAAAAAGAAATGTAGGGTTTCTTCTTTAAAATTGAAAAAAATTAAAAGAACTAAAGCCTACAGCTCCTTTTTTGAAACTAGAAATTTAGGGTTTCTTCAAAATTGAAAAAATAAATCTGACGCTGTCTTTTTTGAAAGAAGAAATTTAGGGTTTCTTCTTTAAAATTGAAAAAAATTAAAAGAACTAAAGCCTACAGCCCCTTTTTTTGAAAGAATGAATTTAGGGTTTCTTCAAAATTGAAAAAATAAATCTGACGCTGTCTTTTTTGAAAAAAGAAATGTAGGGTTTCTTCTTTAAAATTAAAAAAAATTAAAAGAACTAAAGCCTACAGCTCCTTTTTTGAAACAAGAAATTTAGGGTTTCTTCAAAATTGAAAAAATAAAAAGAAATTGTCTTTTTTGAAAGAAGAAATGTAGGGTTTCTTCTTTAAAATTGAAAAAAATTAAAAGAACTAAAGCCTACAGCCCCTTTTTTGAAAGAAGAAATTTAGGGTGTCTTCAAAATTGAAAAAATAAATCTGACGCTGTCTTTTTTGAAAAAAGAAATGTAGGGTTTCTTCTTTAAAATTGAAAAAAATTAAAAGAACTAAAGCCTACAGCTCCTTTTTTGAAACAAGAAATTTAGGGTTTCTTCAAAATTGAAAAAATAAATCTGACGCTGTCTTTTTTGAAAAAAGAAATGTAGGGTTTCTTCTTTAAAATTAAAAAAAATTAAAAGAACTAAAGCCTACAGCTCCTTTTTTGAAACAAGAAATTTAGGGTTTCTTCAAAATTGAAAAAATAAAAAGAAGCTGACGCTGTCTTTTTTGAAAGAAGAAATTTAGGGTTTCTTCTTTAAAATCGAAAAAAATTAAAAGAACTAAAGCCTACAGCTCCTTTTTTGAAACAAGAAATTTAGGGTTTCTTCAAAATTGAAAAAATAAAAAGAAATTGTCTTTTTTGAAAGAAGAAATGTAGGGTTTCTTCTTTAAAATTGAAAAAAATTAAAAGAACTAAAGCCTACAGCTCCTTTTTTGAAACTAGAAATTTAGGGTTTCTTCAAAATTGAAAAAATAAATCTGACGCTGTCTTTTTTGAAAGAAGAAATTTAGGGTTTCTTCTTTAAAATTGAAAAAAATTAAAAGAACTAAAGCCTACAGCCCCTTTTTTTGAAAGAATGAATTTAGGGTTTCTTCAAAATTGAAAAAATAAATCTGACGCTGTCTTTTTTGAAAAAAGAAATGTAGGGTTTCTTCTTTAAAATTAAAAAAAATTAAAAGAACTAAAGCCTACAGCTCCTTTTTTGAAACAAGAAATTTAGGGTTTCTTCAAAATTGAAAAAATAAAAAGAAATTGTCTTTTTTGAAAGAAGAAATGTAGGGTTTCTTCTTTAAAATTGAAAAAAATTAAAAGAACTAAAGCCTACAGCCCCTTTTTTGAAAGAAGAAATTTAGGGTTTCTTCAAAATTGAAAAAATAAATCTGACGCTGTCTTTTTTGAAAAAAGAAATGTAGGGTTTCTTCTTTAAAATTGAAAAAAATTAAAAGAACTAAAGCCTACAGCTCCTTTTTTGAAACTAGAAATTTAGGGTTTCTTCAAAATTGAAAAAATAAATCTGACGCTGTCTTTTTTGAAAGAAGAAATTTAGGGTTTCTTCTTTAAAATTGAAAAAAATTAAAAGAACTAAAGCCTACAGCCCCTTTTTTTGAAAGAATGAATTTAGGGTTTCTTCAAAATTGAAAAAATAAATCTGACGCTGTCTTTTTTGAAAAAAGAAATGTAGGGTTTCTTCTTTAAAATTAAAAAAAATTAAAAGAACTAAAGCCTACAGCTCCTTTTTTGAAACAAGAAATTTAGGGTTTCTTCAAAATTGAAAAAATAAATCTGACGCTGTCTTTTTTGAAAAAAGAAATGTAGGGTTTCTTCTTTAAAATTAAAAAAAATTAAAAGAACTAAAGCCTACAGCTCCTTTTTTGAAACAAGAAATTTAGGGTTTCTTCAAAATTGAAAAAATAAAAAGAAGCTGACGCTGTCTTTTTTGAAAGAAGAAATTTAGGGTTTCTTCTTTAAAATCGAAAAAAATTAAAAGAACTAAAGCCTACAGCTCCTTTTTTGAAACAAGAAATTTAGGGTTTCTTCTTTAAAATTGAAGAAATAAAATGAAATAATGCGGACATTTTTGAAAGAAGAAATTTAGGATTTCTTCTTTAAAATTGAAAAAATTAAAAAAATAAAGCTGGCTGTCTGCTCCGATTAGTTAAGTGAATCAACAAAAAATCGAAAATAAGACGGACAGTGTCTTTTTTAGAAGAAGAAATTTGAAGAAAATTGAAAAAATAAAAAGAAATAAAACTGACAGCACCTGCGGGGGAAAATTGGGGGAAACATTTTTTCCATTAAATTTTTTTTTGGTGGGGGTATCAAAACCAACTAGTACCAGCTCAGGAGTTACGGGGACCAACCTGTAGCAAATTTTAGCCTTAATTGCGTTTTAAAGAAAGCTTTTAGGCATTTAACGTCATTAAAAATTTGTAAATGACGTATAATGAAGTCTAATACGTCTTTAATAAAATCAATTGGTAGCGAGGAACCGAAACAAATACCCAAATCTAAATTTACATCACCTAATCACGGGAATGTCGTTTTGTAAGTCATCAACTAACAACAATCCACTACTGTCAAATAAATTAATGAAATCATTGATGAAAATCAAAAATAGCAGTGGCCCACGGTTCGACCCTTGAGGTACACCCGAAGTAGGTGGAAGCAAATTAGTTTCAAAGCATTTATAAGAAATATAAAGTAACGAGGGACAAAGAAAATGGTAATTGTTTTCACTTTTCAATTTCCAAATCCTTTCCTCCAGCGATAGAGTTTAATATTTTTAGGAGTCGCATTTGCCGCGGTGAAACTCCTGCCTGTACCATCGAAAAAGGAAGTAGATCCTAAAAAGATCACCCCGCGGATAATCCCGGGTAATTCCTTACCTCGAAACTGATTTTAGATCCCCCGCTGTTTATATATCCTACTCTCAGATGCTTCATCCCCTATCCTCCACCGCGAAATCCCACTATTCAAGTTTAAAATGACATTCAGATCGGCGACGCTCTCAACCCAGGAACTTTTTCGCTTATTCGCATGTACATAATCCCAAGTATTACAAAAATAGTGACGTTGAAATATGAACCATTCAAATTGTCGTGAAATGACTGACGCCATACACTTCCAGCATAACTGTTCGTGGCGTTTGTTATTGTATTCCGCAAGGAGGTTCACAGAAAACACATGCATATTCAAAACAAGCGTTTCCCACGAAAGTTCAAGTGTAAAAAACATTTGTAATTAGATATTCCGACACTTTTTATTATATTTGTGATTAATATAACCGCAGGTTCGTCGACTTGTGTGTGTAAACTCAATTCCCCATGGCACGACCGACAACGATAAGCCGAAACATTTGATGCGTTAAATATTAAATTGGGGATCAGCCATAGGCGAATATGAAAAACAAAATGGCGGAGCGTGGCCAGAAAAGTCTTTTAACGTAGCCGTGGTATATTTATTACATCCACTACAAATGATGAGTGATTAACGTTTTAAAAAATGTGTGTCGGGCATGATGTAATGCAGAAAATCTTTGCGAAGAACTACGTTGTTAGATATTAGATAGTGTACTATTTTTAACAAGCCTTGTTGAATCTGAACCCGGATTCTTCGTTTTAGCGGGGCTATGTCTATTATTTAATCGACTGTTAATTTAATTACCGATAATTAATAACAAATATATGTGTTTTTATGCTGAATATGATTATTCTGATAGGATATTTTATTTCCGAACCGTTACTAAAGGTAGATAAAAAAGATAATCAATCATTTTGGCCGGGATAAATATTAGCTCAACAAATAATATAGAATAAACATTCCTAAAACGTTATCGACTAACGTAGTTCGGAAAGTAGACGCGATCGGTTAAAGGGCAAACACAAAGACGGTTCTGTTTCCTCAGTAATCAGTCCAAATAATTTTTTCTAGTTTCTTCTTCTTGAAAAGCGTATTAGATTTGTTGAAAACCAAAATTTTGTCTTATGTTGTCTATTCAATTGTTTCAATTTATTTAATGCCAGTAAAATTCTGTGAAATTTACGCCCCCAATTTTTTGTTTGTTTTTGAATTTAAAAATTTCGTGACAACAACTTTTTTTTCTTAAATAGAATGACCGTGTTTTTTTTGTGGTGTTTCATAAAGCATGAAATTCTAACTTCAACAGTTTTTTCCAATTTCAAAAATTCCAAAAAATAAGAGAATAATTTTTTATTTTTTACAAAATGGCTGCGTCAGATGAATGCGTTGTAAAAAAATTACTAAGTAGGCTATGGAAATCAAAATAGTTATTTAAATTACTGATAGATACGACAATTTTTAGGTTTTTCTCAAAAAACTGAATTTCATTTCCGTAGGGGTCCTATTGAAAATTTTTAAATGGGATTGTACTATTTTTTTTTATTAATCGGACATAATGATTCATAAGCTTTAATTTTTTCGCCAATAGTCATTTCTTAACGAAATCCTTTGTAGGTAGGTAATAGAAAAAAAAACAAAATTTAGAGTTTTCATTTGGTTTTTTTTCCAGCTTTGTTTGAAAAAATTAAAAAACTGAAAGCTTCACTGTAATTTTTCCAGCTCTACAACATAGAGATAAAATATTTTGAATAGAACGTTTCGCCAGACCGGGACCACCTTTGTTTTTTTCGAATACGGACCTGACTGTTTTTTTCAAATACGGACCTGACATTTTTTCCCCTAAATTCACTTTTTTTTCTTAAATAAAATGACCGTGTTTTTTTTGTGGTGTTTTATAAAGCATGAAATTCTAACTGCAACAGTTTTTTCCAAAAATTCCAAAAAATACACGAGATACGAACGATTTTTTATTTTTTACAAAATGAATACGTTGCAAGAAAATTACTAAGTAGGCTATGGAAATCATTATCTAGGTAGTACTTCAACTTGCCTGTAAAGAATAAAATAGTTATTTAAATTATTGATAGATACGACTATTTTTAGGTTTTTCTCAAAAAACAGGTTTTCATTTCCGTAGGAGTCCTATGGAAAATTTTTAAATGGGACCGTACTATTTTTTTTTTATTAATCGGACATAATGATTCATAAGCTTTAATTTTTCGCCAATAATCAATTCTTAACGAAATCCTTTGTAATACTAAAAACTAAAAAAACAAAATTTTGTGTTTTCATTTGTTTTTTTTCTAGCTTTGTTTGAACAAATAAAAAAACTGAAAAACTTCTGCATTGTAATTTTTCCAGCTCTACAACATATAGTTAAAATATTTTGAATAGAACGTTTCGCCAGACCGGGGCCACCTTTGTTTTTTCGAATACGGACCTGACTGTTTTTTTCAAATACGGACCTGACATTTTTTCCCCTAAATTCAATAGTGTTTTTCATCCTGATTCCAACGATATATGACACTCGTTGATTTGAGCAACATTTTCAGTTCTAAAACTTAAATTAAGTAAAAAGAACAGGGCCGTAATGAATGGATTTAATCACTTAAGGACTTAATTTAAGTTTTAGAACTGAAAAACATTGTTCAAATCAACGAGTGTCATATATCGTTGGAATCAGGATGAAAAATATTAATGAGTCGAGGAAAAATAATATCAGGTCCGTATTTGAAAAAAAAATTGAGGGTGGCCCCGATCTGACGAAACGTTCTATTCAAAATATTTTAACTCTATGAAGCTTTTAAAAAAATAACAAATACAAATTTAAAGAAACTTCCACCGCGTCACGGGCCGGTCTCCACGATCGTCCTCATGCCTCGCTTCCTCCAGTTCTTTGACCGTTCAACAAGAAGAAGTAACCGTAGTGCATGCTATTACACCATACGCAAGGTGTACGTACTCTCGAGGAGGGCGTCGACCGCACGGCTTGCACCTCTTCTTCACCAGGGTACCGTGGACGACTTGGAGAGGGCACAACGGCTTCGACTCCTCGACTCTCTCGCGATGGCGTTCCCTCGCCTGCTTTCAGTTATGCGCAAGCCGTCGACGGTCGCGTAGCGCCATAAGTCCCACGTTCGATGACGAGCTGTATTTTTTTTGTCGTCTGTGAAACGTCGCGAATGACGGATCATCCACCAGCACACGGTGGTTGTCGTTCTGGTGTGCCCCACAGGAACAAGTGTCTTAACAAACATGTGTTATAATTTAGATTTTGCTTAATTGGCAGGATTATATTCAAAGAGAACAGGTCTGTTTCCAGCAGGATAAACAAATATCCGCTGCAGGATAAACAAGACGTGTTTTGGACGGAGGTTGGGGCGCTTCGGCTTTGTTTGTTTTTGCTGTACTGACTGACGTACCTGATATTTTAGCAGGCCAACGGCGCGGCGGCTTTAATGGCTTTTAAATGCGGACGGAGAGGCGATTAAAACCAATTTCCGACCAGGGCTTTTTGGATTTGTTAATTTAGTTTCAATACGGCGACGGCCGCTCCTGGTCGCAACAATTGACCATAAAATATTTAAAAAAATTAATTTATAATATCGGTTTGAAATTGGTAATGGCGTATTATTTGTGTAATTGCTCATTGTTTAAAAACAGTTTAATATGCATTTATACTTGTCCCAAAATATGTTATCGTGCATAAGTGTTTGTGGAGAAATTTTGTAACGTGTGAGGTTTCCAAAGTGTAATTAATAAATGCGCGAAAATGCGCTTTTTAATTAGTCTCAAAGGTGTGCAGGATTTCTAATTAAATAATTAAATTTAATTTATTTTTATTAAATCACGCTTGGGTGTTATTTTTTTATTAATATTTTATTTTGGTCACCAGAGCGATAAAAAATGTAGTGTTAATTTTTTTCAACGTCATTATAGGAAAATAATGTGGAATTGGTATATCATAACTTCAAAGTTTTTGTTCTCAGCCATTAACCAATAAGGATAATTGAATTCGCATTCATGTAGTCGAGGCGAAATTATTTTCTCTTCAAGCTCCATTTGCCCGTTCAAGCGAACTTTAAAATTCGATTAAATCATATTATGGTAAATTCACCTGCCCTGAACGAACAGGACGATTTCCTGCAGGATGCAGGAGATCCTAAGTAGGATTTAATAAAAAATTAGTATTTGCCAACAGTTAATGTCTTTTTAATACATTAAAGTTGGTGGATTCTTTTTTTTAATATCCAAATATTCGCGTTCATTTATCAGCCCAATCCTTCAGGTAACGCTTTATCTGGAACCATCAGATTCTCAAGCCAGTTTGATAAAAGTCCTTGCTAAATTTCTACATCGTTTAGACTCAATTTCAGCACTTCTAGGACAATGGTTGCGTGTCAATTTTGGCATAATTTATAACGTGTATTTTTATGCCATCAGTTTTGCTTTATATCCTGCTGGATCTAGCAGGATTGTTCTCTGCAATAAAGTTTTTCTTTGGTCGTTTCAGGGCAAGTTATGGCCAAAAAAGATTTCCAGATAAGGAATTTAATTCTAACATTTTCGACTCCTTCATTATCGCAGTTTAGGTTAGAAACCTTTTTGCCAGAAACAACTGTTTCAATCCGTGTGAAATGGTAGAAACAACTGTTTCAATCCGTGTAAAATAAGGACACCATAATTTGTACAAAACGATTTTATATCATTCCCCTTTTATGTCCTCCATGGGAAATATTGTGTTTAAATGCACGGTTCTCTTATTTCTAGTGACAAGACTCATTACTAGCCAGCAAAGTTCAGTCCAATTACTCAAACGGAGCGAAATAAGGATCCCATAATTTATACAAAGAACAGCAAATTTGCTCCTAAACGAGTGATGTGAAGTTTTGTCATTCGCATTACGTCCTCCCTGGGAAATGTTGTGTTTAAATGCATAGTTCTTTTAGTTCGAGTGACACATAACGCTCATTAGCCAGCCAAGTTCAGTCCAATTATATCCTCATTGAGGAGCAAGTTGTTGAAATAAATACAAGTAGAGTTTGGCCACAGGATTGTTAATATGCGCGAATTAAATTACGAGGCATTCCAAACGAAACGAATATGGATCCCAAAGGCGAATATGGACTGGCCGGAAGGTTGTTTGAAAGTTTCTTCCGAGCTAAATTTGTGTTTATCCAGTGGAGCGTTTTAAAGCAATATTCGGTCATGCAAAACCGAGTTATATATTTATAAAGTGCAATAAAACTTTTCGTACAGTCATATCGCAGACGACTAGATTGATTCGTTCCATTTTTGATTTACAAAGTATTGAAGGACAATCTAATAACTCCGCCGTTATTGTTCGTCCAATCGTTGGCCTGCTAATATTGATAGATTCGTGCGAGGCGCTCCAATTTTTCGTCCGAAATGACGAGCAATTATTAATTTTCATCAAGTGGATGGACGCACGTAGCCATGACTAATAAATGGGACCGCTTTTAAAGTTCCACACCATTTAATCGGGTTTTTGTTTCGTTAACGCTTTTTCATGAATCTCGATTTGGGATAGTAGTTAGCCATCGATCCGTAATGATTTATGGCCGGGGGATTGCGCGGTGCTTTCTTGGCCAATTTTTGATCGTCTTCGGGCTAAAAGAAAAATATTTCTGTTTTTGTTCATCTGCATTCCTCCAATCGACCTTGTATGTCATATCTGAAATCCCGCCTGTAATGGATATATAAAATAATGATTTTCAATTACATAACCGTTTGTAACTTCGTGGGCCGGAAGTGCCTCAGAAAAGAACAGTATAAAGTTTGAAATTGCGCGAGGCTAAATTGAGTTAGTAATCGCGGTAGGTGTCGGCTTCCGGCCTGGCTGAGGTTTGTGGAAGGAAACGTGTTTGTTTTTTGATAAAGAGACCGGTGCTGGGGCTCCACTTCCCATACCTTATCCTTATCACTTATCACTTTTATTTTGAACCTAATTATTTTATAGCTCGCAGCGACCAGAGCGATCTTTTATATTTATTAATGCAGTCCTTGGGGCGCGAAAGCCATTAAATTTAAAGAGTCCTCAGATTTTCCAGAAGAATTTCTATTAGAACTCGGGAACATCATTACTTACATAACTCGTGGTGCTTTATGCACTCGGGACGATTTATATTCATCTCCCGGTTTGGGTAATATTTAGAGTTACTACCATAGGGGAGCCCCTTCCCGCATCAGTTTATATCCAACTTAATTGTTCATGTTCAAGGGGTCAGAACAATTACAAGCTTGTTTTGATGAGGGTAGCAATTAGAGTCAAAATCGGAGCATTTTCAATTTAGACATGCTTGTGAATTAAAACTGTTGATCAACGAATTGACACTTTGGCAGAATTGGTAGTATCCCAGCACACCCCCTGTCCCTCCCCCACCCCTCTCTTCAACATATCAATTTACAAAATGAAAATGTTGTGGGGATCGCTGAGCCTAATATTTTGAAAACGACCCTCCTAAGCCACATACGCGTAAACCAAAATATCAAGAAAAAAATTTTTCCTACGAGCGTGCGGAAAATACCACTTTTCCGCACGCATTTTAGTTTCGAAAGTTGCATTTTTCCGCACTAGTGCGGAAAAGTGCAGCTTTCGAAACTAAAATGCGTGCGGAAAAGTAATTATATTTTTATTTGCATTTTTGGCGTCGTTCAATCAACGGCAATCGCGTGCGGAAAAGTACCACTTTCCGCACTTGTTAGGAAAATAACTATTCTGACCAGATTTTACTGTTTTGATTTTATTCGATTCATCGTGTTTGCGGAAGCAGCACGGCCGAGCCGAGAATATGGTTTTTAATGGCCGATTCAATGCCAGTAAAAAACAATTGTACTTGAAGGAGAAATAGCATTCTTTTTTTTGGGGCAAAAAATTGCGATTTGGCCGCGAAACAAAGCAACTCGTTATGTCCGACACCAGAAACCTCATGCCCGGCCAACCGGAAACGTTTTGCTCAGTTCCAAGAGAAATATTGAATTTGCCACAGAATAATGTAGAAATGTGGGAAAAGTGCGTTGTTGCAAACGCCCGTGGGAACAAATTGCTAATTTATTGTGCGGATTGGTTCAAATCGTGATTTATCTATTTACACCTGAAACTTCTTTAATTCACTGGCTATGCGGCGTCCACACGTTGCCCCATCCCAACTTTCATAACATAATTTATTTGTTTCTAGTGTGCTTGCCACCGTTATATCCCCGAGTCTGTGATAGCAAGTTTTTGGATAAAATAAAAAGAGACTAGATTTATATGCATAGTTATATTTGTTAGTGCTCCCTTGGCAGTGCCTTTTTTCAAACTATAGAACCAAAGATATTTTTAGTGTGATCAGATAAAGGAAGTATATACATACAATAGACTTGTGATAATTGAATAGTACAATTTTAAGGACCAAAATAGAAGCCTTATTTATTCGATCTTCCGCGGTAATCTCTACACATATCTTCCCAGCACCAAAGTACCGACTGAAAGAACTTTTATTTTATTACTTTTCTTTATTGTGATATGGACTAATTTGTGTGCAAAACGTCGGAAATCAATATGGTCGTCCTTCAGGAGAGCGGTTCGCCCATACAGGCGCCGGCCGCCATTTTGGATCACTTCGATTACAGACAGACGGCGACGTGTCTGAAGATGATCCCCAAAAGGTATATCAACGTTCACCAGTGGCTTGGCCCAGTCTGCACCAAGGACATAAAGGCACAAATAGTAAGTGGGAATTTTTCACATAGAATTGTATGTCTAATTTTTATACAAGAGATATCCAAAATGTTTTGAGTATCTGCGGATTTTAAAATCCGCCTAAACGTCTAAATCAGTGTCTATGAAACTTGGACCAAAAACAGTTTGTGCGTCTAATAGGAGCTGAAAAAATTTTAGGTCCATCGGGTAAATTTTAATACCCCTGTGGAGTGAAAAAAATAATTTCTCAAGATTTTTGAAAAACACTCCATTTTTTATTTTATTTTTAAGAAGTATTAAATTTTTTATCTAAAAGTACTAAGGCGTTATTATCCTAAAATTGTGTGGTTTTCAAGATTTTTGAAAACTTGCGGATTTTAATGTCTCTTTAATCTAAACTTAAACGGCTGCATAAATTTTGATGAAACTTGGTACAAGAGAAAAAGAGGAAGATTTTTAAATGCAACACTCCATTTTTCAGTTTATTGTTGAGAAAATGTGCGGATTTTAAAATTTCGTATTTTAAATTGTCTTTATCAATTTTTATGAAACTTGGTATAAAAACGATGGTCATCGAATAAGAGCTGAGTTTGGGTTAAATTCAAGATATTTTCTTAATCTAAAATGCGTCTTGGAATCCTATAACTGAGATTTTTTAAGATCTCTGCGGATTTTAATTTCTCTTTAATTAATCTACAACTTAAACAGCTGAATCAATTTTGATAAAACTTGATACAAAAATAGTTTGTACATGCAGTAGAAGCTAAAAAGACTGAATCAATCGGGTAACCATTATTGCCCTTTTGGGGCGTTTGAAATTGAAAAGAAAGTAGTTTTTCAAGAGTTTTAAACACAACATGCCATTTCGTGTTTATTTTTAAGAAGTGGCAGTAATTATTTATCTAAAACTACGACAGCGGATTTTAAGATTTTAGAAAATCTGCAGTTGAATAAATTTTGATGAAACTTTATACAATCACAGTTTGGGCATCACATAGGAGCTAAAAGACTAGATCAAATCGGGTAACTTTTAATGCCCTCAAAAAATTGTTTCGCAAGATTTTTAAACGTAACCCCATTTTTATTTATTTTTAGGAAGTTGTGTTCAATTTTTTACCTAAAAGTACTAAGGCCTTATTGTCGTAAAATTATGTGGATCTTAGGATTTTTGAAAATTTGCGGATTTTAATTTCTCTTTCATGTACAGCTTAAATAGCTGAATAAATTTTGATGAAACTTGGTACAGTCGCTGTTAGGATCACATAGGAGCACGTAGGGTTAGAGAAAGATTTTTAAATCCCCACTTTTCAGTTTATTGAGAAAATGTGCGGATTTTAAAATTTCGTTTTTTGAATTGTCTTAATCAATTTTGATGAAACTTGGTATAAAAACGGTTTGGTCATCGAATAAGAGTTAAGTTTTGGTTAAATTCAAAATATTTTCTTCATCTAAAATTACTGTTTTGTGATCCTATACTGCGAGATTTTTAAGATCTTTGCGGATTTTAATTTACTTTTAATCTACAGCTTAAAGAGCTGATTCAATTTTGATAAAACTTGGTACAAAAATAGATTATTGTTTCAGTTTATTTTTGAGAAAATCCGGATTTTAAATAATGTTTTATTTACACCTTAAACGCCTGAATTAATTTTGATCAAACTTGGTTTAAAAACGGTTTTGGTATCGAATAAGAGCTGAGTTTTAAACTAAAATTACTATGTTATAATCCTATATTGAAATTTTTAAAGATTTTTGCGGATTTTAATTTCTCTTTAATCTACAGCTTAAACAGCTGAATACATTTTGATACAACTTAATACGAAAATAGTTTAGACATGAAGTAGAAGCTGAAAGGACTTTGGGTCAAATCGGGTAACCATTAGTGCTCTTTTTGGAGCGTTTGAAATTAAAAAAATCGTTTTTCAAGATTTTTAAATACAATATCCCATTTTGTGTTTATTTTTTAAGTGGTATTAATTATTTATCTAAAACTACCAAGGTCTTAAGACGTGCGGGATTTTAAGATTTTTTAAAATTTGCGGATTTTAATTTCTCTGTAATCTACAGCTTAAACAGCTGAATACATTTTGTTGAAACTTGGTACAATTGTAGTTAGGCATCACATACTATATGCCCCTAACATAGGGTTAGAGGGAGGTTTTTCAGTTTATTTTTAAGAAAATGCGGATTTTAATATTTCGGTTTTTAAAATATTTTTGATGTACACCTTAAACGTCAGTCCGTGTTTACTTTTAAGAAGTGGTATTAATTATTTATCTAAAACTACGAAGGTCCTTAAACCGTGCGGATTTAAAGGTTTTTGAAAATTTACATCTAAATAAAATTGTATTTTTAAGAAGTGGTGGTAGTCATTTATGTAAGAGTTAGTCTTAAAACTGTGCGGATGTTAACATTTCGGATTTTATTTTCCCGTTGACAAATGGATGAATAAATTTGGATGAAACTTGGTAAGGAAAACAATTTGGGCATCGAATACAAGTTTTACACTTAATTATTTTATCTTATTTTTAAGAACTGGTGTAAATCCTTTTTCGGAAAGTACCGAGATGTTATGGTATTAAACTGTGCGGTTTTTCAAATGATTGAAAATGTTTTGATTTATTCTATAGCTTAAATAGCTGAATAAATTTTAATAAAACTTCTGTTTTTTTTTAGATTTTTCCATTTCGATACATACAATACTTTACTGAAGTAATATCAAAGTTTGTAAATGTCTAGAAACTTTTCAATTGAAGTCCTTTGATCGAAGGATAACTTGGCATGTCGGGACTTACAAACTGTGCAAATTTATATTAAAGGAAGTTATTGAGTTGCCTCCAATTTTATTTTTTTTTTTATGAAACCGAATAATAATAATGTTAATTTATGTACAAATTCGTGAAATCGGCGTTTTGTAATAACGCAACACTTACATCCTTAGTGTGTGATTGTATAACGAACCTTGCTATTTTTGCCCAAGAAAAAGTAAAAGCCAATTAATTAATTTGTATACATATTAATTGTGTAGGTGCAATATGGCTATCTTCCTCTCACATGTACTTGTACGGGTAATATTAGATGTAAGGAAAGGTCAAGGATGTATTTCATCGAAACCAGTAAACGGACAAATAAAACTAGTTGAGCATGTAGCAAAAGTGGCGGATTATCTCATTTTTCGCGCCCGGAGAGATATTTTTTTATTTTTGCACACATGTTTAACCTTTTTGGCACGCAAAGGTCACCGTTGCCCCATCCGTTCGACATTTCAGCTGTCGCATAGCGGATGGTATTTCAGCCCTTATATGTGCGAATGCCTTTTCTGCAGAGTAATTGGCCCGCTCTTTGTTTTATTATTGCCGAGGGTGCCCCGAGGGAATTCATTATATGCGCCTCGTCTTGGATCAAGAGAAATGGCGTTAGAATATTATTTGACCTAATTCTCCGGCATTTTTGTTTACGCCCAGGCGAGGCATTATGTCCAGAGCTAACAATATGTGTATGAAACAACGAAAACATCTAATTACAGCGCGTTTAGGACGCGCGTGAATTTAATCCCATTAGTTCGAATAACATTTTCCCTTACCGCGCCCTTTGACCATTTTAAATGTGAACGTAATTATTGCGGCAGTATGGTACACTTTTTCAGAGCATTCATGAGGATAAACCTGTAAAATTTCTAACCAAGAAACTCTGGAAACAGGTGGATTTTTTAAACCCGAATTTTTTATCGCGATCAAAAACAAACGAGGAATTCAAGTGAAAGTAGATTATTATTATTATTATTATTAATGAACGACACTTCGAAGAGCAGGCCTTAATACATCAAAGCACCGTAAATGCAGGGTACGTTTTATTGCCAAGAAGTTCTGTTAAAAGGTTTTTTGGGAATTTGCGGATTTTAACTTCTTTTGGGTCTGAAGCTTAAACGGTTGAATAAATTTCTGGTAGAAGATTTTTAAACGCAACATCCCATTTTTCGTTTTATTTTTAAGATATGGTGTTAATTTCTTATCTAGAAATGCTGTCTCATGGTTCTAAAATGTGCGGATTTTAAAATGTTTAAAATTTTTTACTAAAAAGTGTTTTCTGCAAAAGTTATGTCCTATGGCCTTAAAACATGCGGATGTTAAGATTTAAAAAAACGTGCGGATTTTAATTCCTCTTTAATTTGCGGCTTAAACAGCTGAAAATAAACGCAGTAATAAGGACCATATTTTTTTATTCCGGATTCGAGCACTGCCAATATTTGCGCTAGATTGACTGGCCTATAAATCCAATTCGTTTCCGTTAGCATATTTATTTTACATTCTTACCGCGATAATTTCGAAACCCAAATCAGCAAATAGCTTAATCAGCCAGGAAGTGCAATTCGTTGTTTTCCTGGTAATATTGATATTGGAAACTCAGCCGAGTCCGATCTTCTTGCACCGCAGTTTATTTGCGGACACATTAAAAAAAACAAACAGTAACTTCATCATCACATGTGGCACCCATGACGCATATGGCCGCATAGATGATTAAGTAGCATTATAATTTTTTATCGTTGTAACAAGAATAATTAATATGGGTATGTGTGTGTCTGTTGTAACATCGTTTTCTTGCGCCCTGCTAGTCGGAATGTATTATTTCGGTTTTTAGCTAGGGTTTAAGCCTTGCGATTTCGACTACAGCCCGTCTAATCCCCCCTTAATGACATTTATAACTTTTAAGGCTTTGACTTTAATTAGTCCTGGCTTTGGTCGCAACATCGTTCATTTTGTGTAGTTAACTATTCAATAAAACTTAAATTATGTTTGCCAATGGGTCGATACTGTTATATGAGGGACGCATAAAACACCCATCGGTTAATTGGCAGTCATTGTCGCACCAATTGATGTCTGTTTGTGCTCTTTATTGATGCCAATCGATCTCGTTTATCGCGTGAGTCTTCAATTTTGTATCAAATATTAAAGACGTGTGTCCACTTGACTTACATATGAACTTAACGGATAACGATTTGTTGAGTTGGTGTAGTAGGGAGCTTTATTTTTATAGAAATCCTGCCCCAAATCATTTTTAGTAGTTAAGAGGTCTGTTAAAAAAATTTTGAAAATTTGCGGATTTTAATTTTTTTTTTGAATCGAGCTAAACGATGAATAAATTTCGGGTAGATTTTTGTATGCATTTTTCATTTTATTTTTAAGAAGTGGTGTTAATTCCTTATCTAGGAATGCGTAATGTCTCATGGTCCTAAAATGTGCGGATTTTAAAATGTCCTAACCCTTTAATCTTCAGCTTAAACGTCTCAATCAATTTTATTGAAATTTTTTATAAAAGTATTATGCCCTAAAATATGCGGATTTTAATTTCTCTTTAATCAGTTATAAAACTGAATAAATTTCGATAAAATGTGGTACAATCACAGTTTTTACAAATTGGGACAAATCGGATAGAAGATTTTTAAACGCAACACCCCAGTTTTCATTTTATTTTTAAGTGGTGTTAGTTCTTCACCTAGAAGAGTACTGTCTTAATCTTAAATGTGCGGATTTTAAAGTTTCCGTATTTTAACCTATCTTGTTCTACAGCTTAAACGTTTTCAAAAACTATTTGAGCATCGAATAGCAGTTGAAAAAACTTCAAAACATCACAGTGTAAGTGCAGGGTGCATGTTATTTCTAAGAAGTTGTTAAAAAATTTTTGAAAGATTGCAGATTTTAATTGCTCTTGAATCTGAAGCTTAAGCGGTTGAATACATGATTTTTAAACGTGACATCCCATTTTTGATTTTATTTTCAAGTTAAGTTGTGTTAAATTCTTTATTCTTTAAGGTCTTATGTTCCCAAATTGTGCAGTTTTTAAGATTTTTGAAAATTTGCAGATTTTAATTTCTCTTTACCTACAGCTTAAACCACTGTCTAAAAGTGCTAAGGTTTTATACTCTTAAACCGTGCGGATTTTAAAATTTCTGAAATATTTCGGATTTTAACCTTCTTATAGTCTAAATGGCTGAATACATTTTAGTGAAACTTGGTGCAAGAACAGTTTGGGCATCAGGTATGAGCTTTGGATCAAATCAGGTAGCCTTTAATGCACTTTCACATTGATTCATATAAAAAATTGGTTTTTAGCAACACTCAATTTTTTTATTTATTTTTAAAAGGTGGTGTTAGTTTTTTATCTATGTGCGGATTCTAAAATTTCCTATTTTAACCTCTTTTTAATCTACCTACAAGTTTAAAAGTCCGAATGAAATTGGATGAAATTTAGTACAAAAACAATTTGGGCATGGCACAGGAGCTGAAATAGCGAAGAAGTATATATTTTTAATCTAAAGGCAATGTGCGGCTTTTAAGATTTCTAAAAACTTGCTAATTTTAATATCTTTTTAATCTACAGCTTAAACAGCTGAATAAATTTCGATTATGTACAATCACAATTTGGGCATCCCATAGTGGCTGAAAAAACTTTGGAACAAATCGGATAGAGAAAGATTTTAAAATGAAACACCCCAATTTTCATTTTATTTTTAAGAAGTGGTGTTAGTCTTTATCCAGGAGAGTACTATGTCTTATGGTTCTAAAATGTGCGGATTTTAAAACTTTCTTATTTTAAACTGTCTTTGATTTACAAGCTTAAACATCTGAATCAATTTTGATGAAACTAGGTACAAAGACAGTTTAGTCATCAAATAGAAGCAGAAAAAGCTTTGGGTCTTATGTTTCTTTAGAGTTGAAGTGAAAAAATGTCGGTCCAAGGTTTTTTAATTATTTTTCTAAGTTGTGTAAAAATTTTTATCTAATAGTACTAAGTTTTATGATCCTGAAATGTGCGGATTTTGAGTTTTCTAAAACTGGCGGATTTTAATTTCTCTTTAATCTACAGCTTAAACAGCTGAATAAATTGTGATAAATTTTGGGATAAAAATGTGCGGATTTTAAAATTTTCGTATTTTAACCTCTCCTTGATCTACAGCTTAAACGGTTGAATCAATTTTGATTAAACTTGGTACGTAAACAGTCTGGGCATCGAATAGGAGCCGAAAAAGCTTTGGGTCAAATCAATTAATTTTTAATGTTCCTTTTAAAGTTGAAGTGAAAAAAAATCGGTCAAGATTTTTACATTCTTTTTGTGTGTTTGTGTAAATTTTTTTATCTCGAAGCACTGTCTTGTGTTCCTAAAATGCGCGGATTTTAAGATTTCTAAAAACTTGCGGATTTTAAGGTTTCTAGAAACTTGCGGATTTTAATTTTTTATTAATCTACAGTTTTTTAAAATTTTCTTATTTTATCTTCGATCTACAGTTTAAACGTCTTTGAATCTTATAAGTTTCTTTGGGGCGAATGAAATTAAAAAAAATCGTTGTTTCAAGATTTTTAGGCGCGACACCCCAATTTTTTTTTTATTTACAAGAAGCCGTGTTAAATTTTTTATCTAAAAGTACAAAGGCCTTATGATCCTAAAATCTGCGGATTTTAAGATTTTTGAAACCTGCGGATTTTAATTTCTCTTTAATTTACAGCTTAAACAATTGAATAAATTTCGATTAAATTTGGTTTGGGCATCACATAGTAGTTGAATTTTTAATGCCTCTTGACTGAAATAAAAAAATAGTTCAAGATATTTAAATGCAACAGTCCATTTTGATTTCATTTTTAGGAAGTGTTAAATATTTTTTCTAAAAGTACTAAGGCGTTATGATCCTAAACAGTGCGGTTTTTAAGATTTTCTAAAATTTGCGGATTTTAATTTCGCCTTAATCTTTTTCATAAAATTTGGGACAAATTAAGTAGCATTTAATGCCATTTTGGAGAGTTTGAAATGAAAAAACAGTTGTTTATGAAAGAACTTCAAAATTTAGATAATTATGAATCATATTTTGCCCCTCTTAATGGCAGTATAAAAATTAAAGTGCATGCTAATATTTCCAGTATATGTAGAACAAAACAAAGCTGTCCTAGTTATCGCAATACAAAATATTATTTTTTGTCGCAACATCCAACATAAACAGGATAACGTCAACCACAAATATTGTTCTAACTAAGGCGTGAGACATTTCATCGGAAAATCTCCATATCCCTAGCGACAATCTGCGTTTTCTGCTATAAATTAAGTTCCAATAATAAAAGTTGCGGTTGTTAACTGGGAAACCCGATATGAATAAACATTTGTCAGCCCTTTATCTGCGATTTAGCGTCGAGATATGGGACCCGGCCCTCCCCCATAACACATACAAATGAGGACAAATTGTGATGTATTTTAACTGTTGCGGCTAAAAAAATGCTGACGTTAAATAGCGAGGCAAAGGCCGGCCACGTATTATGCAAGGTGGTGTCTCAGGCTAGCGTGACATCAAAAATTTAAATGCAAACGTATTGTAGCGGAATCAATGCTTGACTAACAAATTGCTGAAAACATTTATTTATTCAGCTATATCCCAGAATTTTCATTTGCGAAGGTTCGTGACCTCTTCTCTGGTGATTATTATCACCCCGTCGTAATGAACTAATAACGCATGTATACAACAAATGAATTAATATTAATTTAGATCGTTCCGCTCGATTTTGCGGTTTAATCTGTCAAACAACACAACACATTTCGTAGAGTGTTGGGCACCAGTATCGCTTGATCTACAAAGTGTACACAAATTTTACTTAATCACAACAAAAGATGGTGTTTGGCGATTGTGGCAATTTTTTAATTCCATGAGCATTTTCGACCAAGATAATTTTTGGTATCACGGTACAAAAAATATATTCGCCAAGCAAAAGTACAGCAAGATAGATGTCAGTGTAATGCGATTATATAAGCCCACGCACATTTCAATAGAAACGTCTTTACCAGAATTCCAGCCACCCCACTTCGCTCGTCATGTATACAATTTAATTATTAATTTCCCTTTTGTTCGTTTGCGCCGCATTTTTCTAAGTCAGTTGTTTTCTGCTACATGTCCACGCTTTGAGCAATTTTGTGAAGCCGGCCAAGAATAATTTTTTTCCGTGACGTCTCCGAAAGAAAAATTATGTGACATTTGTTTCCATCGCTGCGATGGGATAACTGAGTTGGAATTGTTAGAAAATACTGTAATTGAAAATTTAGGATTTTTTTTAAGCTGAGGTGATAACTAGGCGTAATAGCACAAGGAACTGCGAAATATGAAACCTGTCATTGCGATGGTGCCTTTCATAATGTCGCATCAAATGTTTCAGAATTAGGCGCTCAGATCCAACTATTAGATTAGTAATAATTTCTTTACCTCAGTTTCTAATGTGGTCTGGTGTTTTCTGCCAATACGCCGGTGTATTCGTGAAAACGTTTTTCTCAAAAACAACGTTCCACATTAATTCGAGTCTAAACCGTGTGTTAAATCAAGCGAGGATTAAATGCGCTTTTAAGTGCGGTTTCGCTGTCAACTTAAATTTGAGTTACCGTCTGTAGCGTGACGGATTTAATCTGCATGGCTCCCTATCGCCAGTGCGTAGTTGCGACGCTACTCTGAAAATGGAACGGTGTTGCGAATTCAAAATTTGTCAGGATGTAGTGGCGTGGGTATTGACATCCGAGTCCATTAGGGGTATATTGTGATGTTCGTATCTGCGATGTAGCGCACGTTATATTACGCCAGCCAAAAATGTGTGTGTCCTTGGTGGAACATGAAATCAGTCAATTTTTAAATATTAGCGTCGATACCAGTTGATTATTTAATGTGTATTTAGGAACTGGCTCAGCCTGGTAGCGTATAAAAAGTAGTTTAAACGTAATACAAGTTGTAATTATGTAAGGCGGTTTCAATATAGCAAGTCATTATGTTTCAATGTAGCGGATTATTTATCCACCAGTGGCAAAAGAAGTGAAAATATTATAAGGCAATAATATTCCAATACGAAATATTACACACGTAAAGCGATATTAATTTAGTTTAATAATAAAAAAAATTAAAAGTTGGTCAGGTGTATTTGCAGTAATAATTCCACTATTAGTGTGTGTCTAATAGGTCGGCCGTCTCTTGGTGCAGTAGGCTAGATCAGTGCCGGTGGGTGATGGTTGTGTGTCACCAAAAGCGTCTTCTCGCATATTTTTTATTGGTATGCCCCAAGACCCCATTTTGAGGCCTATGTTTTTCGTTGTTTTTATAATTGATAAACCCAGCAGTTGAATCAGATACTTTTTTCTACTTTCGTGCAAGGATCATCTTCACAAAGTTTCTTGGTTAAATTGAAGTAAATGAAACATTTCCAAAATCTATCAAAGAACCGTGATACCAAAAATGATCAAAGATGGTCTTGGAATTAAACTGCTGTCTTCTTTCATCGTTTTGTAATGATTATCAATAATTTTCTGAGTGTGTAAGAACTGGAACTAGAAATTGTTGAAAAATCTTCTTCTTCATCTTTTAGCATGTTCGACGATATTTCTCCATGTTGACCTCAGAAACTATCCTCTTCATCCTCCATGGACTTTATGTCCTTCTCAACATCCTCCAACCAACGTTTTCTTGATCCTCCTCTCAGTCGCCTTCCAGTACGCGTCACTCTTTTGGTCTTCTCCTCGCTCATTCTTTGGATGAAGATTACCATTAATGCTGCAAAATATTCGTAGGAGGAGGAGGCGTAAACTTGTGCATTGACAATTTCAACAGTTGCTTTAATTTCTCTTTTTTGATAATGAAAACGTTAATAGTCTTTTTATTATGATTTTAAAAAAAAAAAATTAAAATTAAAAAAAGAAAAATTTTGGGGAAAAATTTTTTGGATAATCTTATAAAAATCTCTTGACGAAGTAGCCCCTGATGATGACATGATGTCGAAAGTACTTGGCACTGAGTTTAATTAAATTTATACACTTATTAATACGGTTTTCTCGTTTTCCATTTTTATTATTAGTTTATCTCTAGAATTAAAAACAGATGTGCACATTATTGCAGATGATGTCAGTCTGGGAGTAACTTGAATAACTTTGACATAATCATTACAAAAGGATGAAGTAAGCAAAGTCAGTAGTTGTTAATTCCTTGACCATCTTTGACCAAGAAAATTTTTGATACATACTTAAATAATTAGCACTTGGTGGTTTGTCGCCCAAAATTTTGAGTGCGACTTTGTCTTTTGGTCGCGTGTTAGAATGTCTGCTAATTTCCATACATTACTGCATAAATGACCTTTACATATCTACTTATTAGTAAACAATCGGAAAAAATCTGAACTGAAGTTTCCTGCGACAGTTCCTGCAACAAAATGCACAATTTTCGCCCCACCGCACCGCCACAACTAGCATCTCATGTATATTTCTGTATGCAGGTAAATGGCGGGGTGGAGCCAGAAAATGATTTAGAAGGCAGTTTGTGACAGCCCTGCCACTATTACGCTGATTAATGTGTTGCGACACTCAGATTTGGCGACAGGTCGAACCGTTCATATTCTTTGCTATTTGATTATGGCCCTGGCTAACGGAAATTGATGGGCTAAAAGTATGTTTACGCATGATTCTTTGAACGTTTAATGTTGTTGATTGAACCGGCTGAATCGTAAATTTTAGGGAATCCTGTTAATTAGCGAGTGAACATCAAAGGGAGATTATCAGAATGGTCTGGGAGCGTTGTTGTTTGTTAATAAAGTGCCATAAAAAATAATTGTTGGCGATGCGATGTGGGTTGCGCATCTATGCCAAATAATAATTCATTCCAGAAATAGGGGAAAATTTATATTATAAATGACTTTGTTTAGGATTTATACAAGCATAATAACAACAAACATATCCAAATTGATATACTCATATTTATGTTTCATCTCTAAACATGCTATTATTAAATTCATTGGACTTTCTTTAATACATTATGAATATTGGTTTTAAATTATAAAATTCAAAACGTCTAAAAACAAATTATTTAAAAAAATTAAAAATTTTATAATTTAAATCCAATATTCATAATGTATTAAAGAAAGTCCAATGAATTTAATAATAGCATGTTTAGAGATGAAACATAAATATGAGTATATCAATTTGGGTATGTTTGTTATTATGCTTGTATAAATCCTAAACAAAGTCATTTAAAAATAATGCATATCAAGCAAAGAAAGAGAATTGTAAAATAGGGGAAAATGTTTTGGAAATATTTAAAATTGTATTTTTTTTTTTAAAGGTAATGTAATAATCCTTGTGTGAGTTGGTTGACCTTCTTCCTAGATGCGTAGCCGTAAATATCAGATTGAAGTTGAAAAACAGATGGTAGCAAAATGTGTATGTTGAAATGCCAGTCAGTTGTAAGATATTTCTTAGAATGATTTTAAAAATAATTTCCTTGGGTTTTGACACGGACGCGGCGTATAGTTTTGCTTAATGTCGTAAGTTAGACTCAGTTGACGCCAAAAACTATTTCACATGGATTTTTGTCGTTACATTTAACGTATTTCGTTAAATTAAATGCGGGAAAATGGCGATTAAGCAATATATTTGTATATATTTTGCAGATGAAGGAAAATGCGTCCGTATACTACTTTAATTTTTTTTTTGGTGGTGGTTCAATTTTTCCCTCACATTTTTAGTAGCCCTTTCTTCTCCAATATACTGAAAAATCAGTAAGTAGTTATTAGTACAATAATTCTTTAGTTATCGAAAATATGGCGGAGGCGCAGGGAAAAATTTAATTTTCGAATTGTGCCGTCTTAACCAGACGTATACCACACGATGTTTACATTTTGATAGGTCGGTGATGACCCTCAAAACAACTTGTATTCCTTAAATATTGATGATAATGGAAACTTAAGTTTTCAGCTATAAATACTGATTGCGCACCTAAGTTCCCCCGGCACTTTTCCCTAATGGACTGAAATGAAAAGGGTGTGATCGACGCATTAAAAATGCATTAACGAAGCGTCCACATCAAGCCCTAATTAACTGCTTACCTCAACCAATCATAATTTCCAGATTTTCATCGGTAATATCGTAAAAACTTTGTACTATGCGGAATTCTAGATCGTATCGGCCTGGTTCCTTATACCTACAGGGCCGGAGTAGCCTTTACTAAGACGAATTTTAAAACTATTTTGAAAATAATAACTTGATGAATTACTTACTTACTTACTTACTTACTTACTTTACTTACTTACTTACTTACTTACTTACTTACTTACTTACTTACTTACTTACTTACTTACTTACTTACTTACTTACTTACTTACTTACTTACTTACTTACTTACTTACTTACTTACTTACTTACTTACTTACTTACTTACTTACTTACTTACTTACTTACTTACTTACTTACTTACTTACTTACTTACTTACTTACTTACTTACTTACTTACTTACTTACTTACTTACTTACTTACTTACTTACTTACTTACTTACTTACTTGATGACTTACAGCACTCGCCTGCGGCTCGTGCTGCACAATTCATCTGCGTGCGTTATTTATTTACTACATCACCACTCGTCAAATAATATACTATTTTCCCACTACACTATCGAATAAAGTGGACTATTATGCAGTTATTTAAACGTCCGCGCTAGCGAGTTAAATACCAAACTTATTTAGCCAGCTTAAAAAGGGCGGTTTCGGCCGCATTAAACTAATTACAAAACTCAATTTGTCTGAGTGGCGCAATGACAGTCGCGGACCTTTTTGCACTTGTCGACTTCTATGATGGATATGCCCTTGGCCGGGGGGGGATGATAATGCCAATCTCCGGTCCCATTATCGGCTCGGAATGGCGAACCAATCCTGATTAGGGGCCGAAACTCTATTGCGACTCCGGACGTAGCCAAAGTGTCTGAAATTTGTATTCGCAATTTATCAGCTCGTTATGGAACGGTATCGGTGGCCACCGGGTCAGATCGGTTGTCCATAAAGTGACACTTACAGAAACGGTTTCCGTTCCGGCGTTTCTTTTGTATTGTGCCAGATTTATGCTTAGTTAGGCATAAGTGGGAACAAACAACTTTTTATGCCCCACGACTTCAAATGATCCCACAGATAAAAGAGAGCAAACACCCGTCAATTTTTACTTCAGTTTTCTCACGGATCTATGTCTGCCTTTGTCTGGCGCATCGAAAGTAGCTCTGCCCGTCCTTTTCTTCATTGAAATTGTAGCATTTGACTAACTTGCCATCTTTTATATGTCATTCTGGTAATTTTCAACAAGTGAGCTTTATGAATGCGCAGTGAATATCTTCGGGCTTTGAGGATGCGCAGTACGTATCTTTGAGTTGTATGGATGCGCAGTAGGTATTCTTAAGATGTATGAATGCGCAGTAGGTTTCTTTGAGTTGTGTGGATGCGCAGTAGGTGTAAACACCCAAATTAGACCAGATTTATAAAATTTATCGATTTGTGGAAATTATCCTCAATCTGACAACATTTACAATTTACGTTGATTATGGGATTTAATGTTAATGTTCTTCAAATCAGCGAACTGAATCTTTGATTTCATAAGTTGTTGAATCGTTTTTGTTGTCAATCAAGCAACTACAACTTTTATACAATTAGAAGAATGCATCGCATCGGGACCACATCTAATTAATTCTACAGTTTGTTTTGTTATTGGTGACAGTCCTTGACTCTCGGCCAGAATTAGTTCCTCGAAGGATTCCACACCCATCAGAAACTTGTTGAACTGCCTACGCTTTGCATACTGATTAACCTACTGTCTTCTTGAAGCACATTTTTTAATCGCTTCATCGATTCCTTCGTTGTTTTACTAGGCTGTATATTTATAAAAAAAGAAACATATGGCATGTCTTTGCTTTGTGTATATTTAAAGCGCCAAGGGCAGTGCTACATATTATAACGTCGAGGAAAAGGCAAGGATGACTAAATGTAGAATATGTAAAAATGTTGACAGACGCCTACTCGGGCTAAATGAATATGATGAGATCGTGTCAGATAAATATGTAGGGGAATAGAGAATAAAGCAGTCAGCATCTGTGTTTGTGGGTAAACAGAACTAGCCTTGTTATTTTTCAATTTATTTTTATAAAAGGCGAATTCGATTATGTATCCCGACCTGGAACGTATTGCGTTTGTTATTTTATCGAGAAACGCGGATTCATTGGCGTTAACGAATTTATTATGGTATTTTTCACGCATGCGGAGTCCCGGAACTATAAATAATTTCAAAAATGATAAATCGCACCGACCGAGCTGATTGCCTCTGGGTTTGGCGTTTATTTAATTTGTCCGTACTTTTAATTACGGCAATATGTTGTGATTGTGTATTTATCGCCATATTGTGCGAGGAGAATTAATTTGTTTATCATCTAAAGCAAACAACGCCACTCTCTCGAACGTTTAATACTTTCCGTTGTTTTGGCTCGACAGTCGACACTGAGTGAGTGACATAAAGTCAATACTGATCTGTTGGTTCAACGGTATCTCTAGACTCGATTCGCCGAGTATGGAGACTACGTTGCGAAAACTGCTTGCGTTCATAAATTTCAATAAAGGTGTCCCCAAGTACGCCGTTTCAGTATTGCGCATTTGTTTGTTATTAACTTTGCAACATATGGTGGTGAAATGCCTATCGCTGGTGCTGGCATAATATCGAGATAGAAAAACCACAAGAGCTTAAGAAGTGCCCTATTCTTGCCTTAAACTACTGTAAAATTAAAAAAATTATGACCGTTGTTTTTGAACTCCCTGTATACAGGGTGTTTTCGAAAGCAGTGCTCTTATTGAAAAAGCTGATAGAACACATCAATTGCAACGAAGAATTGTTAAAACGTTTTTTATTTTACGTATAGAAAACGTAAATAAATTGTGTAAGAATTAGAGAAAATAAGTTAATGTGGCAACCGCGCAAAAGTAACTTCTTATTCTAGTTTCTTATAATACGAATCAAAATTGTATATAGAAGTTGTAGATCAAAATTTTTTTGACAGCTTTCAAAATGACGTTTTTCGAAAAATAAAAAAATTTAACGGCTGTCAAAATGTTGTTTTTCGACAAATAAACATTTTTTGCCAGCTGTCAAAATGACGTTTTTCGAAAAAAAATTAACAGCTGTCAAAATGACGTTTCCCGAAAAATATTTTGGCAGCTGTCAAAAAACTGTCAAAGTGACGTTTAAATGTCAAAGTGACAGAGGGGCGCCATCTACGAAATGACAACGGTTTCGGGTCGACGAAGACGTCCGGATCCCGAAACTGCCGTCGGTTCCGTCGTGGGACCGATATTAAGGAAACGTCAATTTCGGACCAAAACCTCAAAGTTTTATCGCGACGCACTGTATATTTCGATATAACCTAAAAGCGGCATTTTGAAGTTTCGTTGACGTTGACTTTTCAAATAGTTTCGTCGACACGCGAATCGTGATTGGTCGTGCGCGCGCATCCGGCGGCCATTAGTCTCGTATCTCTTTTTAATTTCTCAAATTTTACAAATCTCTTGGACACGGCGCTACTAAACGGCTGTAGATAGATGTCAATTTTTTTTTTTTTTAATTTTATTTCCATAAAATTCTCTATATTTCTATATAAGATCTAATATCGGTCTTTGCCTGAAAGTCCTGTATATGAGGTAAAGTAGCACCACATTGCCATATTTAGACGTGCAGCAATTACCGTGGCGTGAAACGCGTATTATTATGTTAATATACTGTGTAATCTGTAAATACCAGAGTGAGGTAAATCCGAACCGACTAAGGACATGGTGTTCGTATTGTGAGTCAAGCCTCGCACATAATATAAACGCCATTGTGTGATATAATGTGGGGTTTTGTGGAGAAGGGTGAATAATGTAAATATTGTCACTTGTGCTTTAACGACCATAGTCTGTCTGTCTATTCGTTTATATTATAACGCGACCAATCGTGAGGGAGCGTCGCCGGTTTGCCATAGGCAGTCAATATTTACCTCTCGATTGTCTTCATATAGAAACTGAGTGATGATAATATTGATCCGATACTGAATACGTTCGGCTTTTACAATGCGAGTCGGCGAAGATAGCAGTTTTAAAATAGGAAAGTACGTCGGAGTAATCGCACAACGTTGACAGTCTTGGTTTGCTTAAATTGTATACTCGTTTTATTTATGTTATTTATATTGTAGAAAAGGAAAATAAAAAAAAAAATTTAGTACTTAATTTTTTTCGTAATGCATCAAATTAACCCGATGGATCGACTTTTTTAAGTATTTCTGCAAGTCGAACGAAAAAAAAAACCTTGCAACTTTGCAAAATTTTTGGATAACATTTTTGGTCAATCAGCAGATTTTTAACCAAAAATTCATACCTCAGATATTTTGACCCATCAAACAGTCACCCTTGCATTTTAGATCATTTTTACGTATTGTGGCGGTTTTATTGCATCAACCGGACATGATCTTAGTCGAAAGGCATCCGTATAGCGATGGTGGAGTTGTAAAATCTAATTTCCGACGTTAATCCAGCGTTTGTTCGCTAATTACGTGCTGTCGGACCGCTCTCGCATTTCGCTGGTCACTTGTCCTTGATACCTTGCGATATTAATTTGCGGGTGGCATTTGCAAATGGAAAAGCTAGATCTCAAAAACGTTGCAAAACAACGGCGAACAAAAACATTTTGAAATAACGGAATGATTGTTTAATTATATGCCCCGTCAATAATTATCCCTTTGTCTTAGACTTAAACGTTGTTTTTACTGGAGCGTAAAAAAGAATAACAAGACTAGTTTCTCAATTATGTTTGCGCCAAATACCGACTGCACAATTTATTCTGCTATCCGTTGTGGCTTCTAATTCTACTGTGTAACGGGGCGAAATTTTGAATATAGGTGAATTGAGAAAAGACCTTTCAACTGTCGTGAAAACTAATCACTGTAATCAAGACGGTTGCCCGAGGCAAGGCAAGGCAGCCCTTACTTTTGCAAACTCTGCACGAACTGCTGAATGCGTATTATATACAGCTCCTAATTTGAGTCCATACTTCATCTTAATTTGAACAAACCATTAGTGAGCAACTCGGAGAAAGTTCAGATTTAGAATGTAACATTCAGCGGATATGTGAGTGTGCGGCAATTATTTAGCCAGGCTTTGGCTTGTAGTTTATTTGCATTTATTAAAATAGGTGACTAACGAAGAAGGAATCGAACCGATCTGTTGACACTGTTAGCATAAATAATCGTTTGATCGCCCTTACATGGACACTCGTTCGTGGAAAAAATATATATATTCGTAGTAACTGGTACGAGGTGTATAAAATATCCTGGCTTCACAAGATCAACTTTTTCAGTAGAACGTTACACATAATCTTAATTCGGTTATGGAATGTTAACCTTGATTGTATAACTTTTTAGTCGGGTGACATAACAGCCAATGGCTGGACATACTTGACATTGAAACGCGAGGTGGGAGCTTTGTTTCATTCAAGCCTGTCGAAAATTTATTTGTTTTCCGCCAGCCGACTCCAAATTATTATTCTAGTGGACGTTTATTTCTCACTTTGACGTTCCTTTGAAAAGCTGGAACGGTTCGCAACATCCGCAACTAAAAATAGGACTAGTGTATATGCAGCCGCTATTGTGCGTAGAGAGACCGGATCTTGGACGCGGTTTTTTGCAATATACAGATAATGTTGAGCCCATTCAATATATAAACGGTCATTGTGAAGCCCAAAATGACACTGTTGAGCCCGTTCGGGGCGTTCGGGCTCCACAACGTATCGAGGTGTATACCATCACCATTTGGTCTTAGCCACCGTACGCATATTTTAAAGAGGGTTCAACAACGCACTATTCCCATCTTCGTCTATATATATCTCGATTATTTCTCTCACGTACGCTGCAACTAGCAGGCAAAATACTATATAATATCTAAATATATCTAATATGTATATAAATACTAATAATATCGTACACCAGCTACAGCTGAACTGTCAGAACCGGCGAGCGGTTCCTATTTCTCCACCGAAGGAAACCTTTTTGATAACCTATGATGCCAGACACGAAGAAATAAAAAGTTTGTTTACTCACCGAAAGCCAATTTCTCTTATTAATAGCCTCAAACTACTCCGTTTTAGATTAAGTAAATAATCATCATGCGCTGCTGCTAAAATTTTGTTTGTAGTTGGTGGTTGATTTCTTTCAAAAAAATATTCAATATTAATCGTTTGCATTACGTGGTACCTTCCTTAACACACAACACAGATGACAACAACGTTAGGCTCAGTAACGGTGCCTATGAATGCCTTGAGTACTGTTTAAAAGAGATGTAAAGTGCGATAAAGTTTGCTCATCTATCTTGGTTCAAAAGTGCGGGATCAACAGCGACCTGTTGGTATATCGGGTTCAACAATGTACCGTTTATAAGTAAAATGTATATATTGCAAGGAGAATTCCAGTCTACAAAATTAATTTGTTCACTGTTCAGACACCTTGCTACAGAATATGAATTTCAGTTCTTTTTATGTTTGTGGGTTTTTTAAGCCACTTACAGGAATTGGAATTCTACAAGAAAAAATTACAAAAATTATATATATTTATGTTAAAGCCCTGGCGAAGTTTAGCTTGGAGCTATAAAGTCCTTCACTACTTTCTTGGCCAGCCTCGAGGTTTAAAAACTGCGGGGCATACGTCTAATTTAATCAGTGTTTTATGAGGGCTTGGGGAAAGCATCCCATTCTGGCTGAATCGTATTCACTAACTAATTCATTAATTAAACCCCTCCGCACGTCTGTTCAATCCGACACCATAGATGCCCTAAGAAATTCACACAGGGGCGGCTTAACTCGGTCCTCGAAGAGAGAGACGTAGTCGAGATATACACGATGATGGGAACTTTGTTGAGCCCACCCTAAAATTTGCGTACGATGTCCTAATGCCATACCTAACCAAATGGTGATGATATACACCTCGAAACGTTGTTGAGTCCGAACCCGGGTTCAACAGCGTCATTTTGGGCTTCACAATGACCGTTTATATATTGAACGGGCTCAACAATGTCTGTTAATAACTCTATATGTATATATATTCGTATAAATATGACGAAATTATCTTATAAATAAAAAAATATGGAAATGGAAGGAAAATGTGATAGATTTCCCCTATTTTCAATTTGGCGTATCGTGTTCTTTAACTATATATATACAATGCAATAATTTTGAAGTTTTCTTCTGAGATATAATAATTCCCCTAGCTAGACTATTGTATTGTGTGGAAAATCGACCGGCATGATTTATTTCTTTTGTTTTGCTTTGTGTGAGAAATAATGCCCGTAAAGCCTTTTTATAGTCAGGTTCAAAATCGATAAGTGTGGCAGGTCATTATAAAAATGCAATTTGCTTTGCAGCTTTGCTCGTGCATAGGCTTGCGGTGCATTTATGCACTTAGGGGGAGCCTTTGACGGTTAGCGGCGTTAAAGGCGACTTATTGGAGACGTAAGAATGATTTTCTTATCCTTTTTTCACTTATAACTGGAATTTGTATTTTTTTGCGTTACTATATGCTTTTCAATTAGACGAGCTTTATATACATAGGGTTGGCGTGCACCGCTTGTCGATATTGGTTCGGGAATCCAATTACCCCAACACAAAATGTGTTATATACTGATCTATATAGAGGACATAGTACACTTTTTTCACTTCGACGAGCATCAAAAACGGGCGAGTTTTATATAAATGACAATCTAGTTAATTCAGTTGCCCCCGATGAAAATAACCTCTAACGCTCGGGCCTCGATCTAATGGAGAGGTTAATAATGGGAATGGAATTCGATTGGCTAAATATGTCAACCATTTTTTGTATCTATCTGTTTCCACAAGTGTATTCGTAGGAATAGTCACGAAAAATTATAGTAAATATGCAAACAAGAGTTTTTGAATAGGAAAAAAACTCCATGTCTCAAACCAGATTTTTTTTATTTATAGTTCTAATTTTTTATAATTTAGATCTAAAATTGATTTTTCATTAAAAATATCGTTATTTTCAATTAAAGTGAGTATAGGTCACAAATACATATAAATTCGCCTAATTTAGATTTAAATATTTATTTTCATTTCCTTTTTTAATCCTTGATAACTGTCAAAATCGCTGTCAAATTTAAAAATTGAAAAATATATCTATCGTAATTTTCAAAACAATGTATGATTTTTCATAAAGGAAGATAGGTATTTTAAAATTTTCTATTTTTATCGATTTTTATAATTGAAATTAAAATTAATTTTCACTTTTGACAGCTGTCAAATTTAAAACTGTGCAAGTTTGTCTTCCATAATTTTATAAACAATGTGCATTTCCACAGAAGAGAAATCAAGTGTTGTTTTAAATTTGCTAGTTCTATAATTGATATTAAAATACAGTTTTTACTTTTGACAGCTGTCAAAATTTCTAGCAACTTAATGAAAATGCCATGTAATAATCATTTCAACAAATTAAACTACCAAGCAGACATTTCTCTATGAGCTTTGGAGGAACTGCCTACGAAATTGTTGCAAAAAAATATTATGCTGTCAAAATTTTTCAACTTGACAATGAAAATGACATTTTATAATTATTTAAACAAATAATATTTAACAAACATTTTTCTATAGGTTTTGGAGGTACTGAATACGAAATTGATGTCAAAAAAATATTATGTTGGTTGACAGATGCCAAAATTGCTGTCAAATTTAAAAATTTACAAGTATATCTTTCGTAGTTTTGAAAATAATGTTGATTTCCATAGAAGAAGATACGTAAAATGTTTTAAAACTTTCTAATTCAGTAATTGATATTAAAATAAGGTTATAACCGAGGTTATAACCTTTGACAGCTGTCAAAATTTCTTCAACTTAATAAAAACGCCATTTTATTATTATTTCAACAAATTAAACTACCAAGCAGACATTTCTCTATAAGCTTTGGAGGAACTGACTACGAAATTGTTGCAAAAGAACATTATGCTGTCAAAATTTTTCAACTTGACAATGAAAATGACATTTTATAATTATTTAAACAAATAATATTTAACAAACATTTTTCTATAGGTTTTGGAGGTACTGAATACGAAATTGATATCAAAAAAATATTATGTTGGTTGACAGATGCCAAAATTGCTGTCAAATATAAAAATTTACAAGTATATCGTTCGTAATTTTGAAAATAATGTTGATTTCCATAGAAGAAGATACATAAAATGTTTTAAAACTTTCTAATTCTGTAATTGATAATAAAATAAGGTTATAACCTTTGACAGCTGTCAAAATTTCTTCAACTTAATAAAAATGCCATTTTATTATTATTTCAACAAATTAAACTACCAAGCAGACATTTCTCTATAAGCTTTGGAGGAACTGACTACGAAATTGTTGCAAAAAAACATTATGCTGTCAAAATTTTTCAACTTGATAATGAAAATGACATTTTATAATTATTTAAACAAATAATATTTAACAAAAAATTTTCTATAGGTTTTGGAGGTACTGAATACGAAATTGATGTCAAAAAAATATTATGTTGGTTGACAGATGCCAAAATTGCTGTCAAATTTAATAATTTACAGGTATATCTTTCGTAATTTTGAAAAAAATGTTGATTTCCATAGAAGAAGATACATAAAATGTTTTAACACTTTCTAATTCAATAATTGATATTAAAATAAGGTTATAACCGAGGCTATAACCTTTGACAGCTGTCAAAATTTCTTCAACTTAATAAAAATGCCATTTTATTATTATTTCAACAAATTAAACTACCAAGCAGACATTTCTCTATAAGCTTTGGAGGAACTGACTACGAAATTGTTGCAAAAAAACATTATGCTGTCAAAATTTTCCAACTTGATAATGAAAATGACATTTTATAATTATTTAAACAAATAATATTTAACAAACATTTTTCTATAGGTTTTGGAGGTACTGAATACGAAATTGATGTCAAAAAAATATTATGTTGGTTGACAGATGCCAAAATTGCTGTCAAATTTAAAAATTTACAAGTATATCGTTCGTAATTTTGAAAATAATGTTGATTTCCATAGAAGAAGATACCTACATAAAATGTTTTAAAACTTTCTAATTCAGTAATTGATATTAAAATAAGGTTATGACCGAGGTTATAACCTTTGACAGCTGTCAAAATTTCTTCAACTTAATAAAAATGCCATTTTATTATTATTTCAACAAATTAAACTACCAAGCAGACATTTCTCTATAAGCTTTGGAGGAACTGACTACGAAATTGTTGCAAAAAAATATTATGCTGTCAAAATTTTTCAACTTGACAATGAAAATGACATTTTATAATTATTTAAACAAATAATATTTAACAAACATTTTTCTATAGGTTCTGGAGGTACTGAATACGAAATTGATGCCAAAAAAATATTATGTTGGTTGACAGATGCCAAAATTGCTGTCAAATTTAAAAATTTACAAGTATATCCTTCGTAATTTTGAAAAAAATGTTGATTTTCATAGAAGAAGATACATAAAATGTTTTCAAACTTTCTAATTCAGTAATTGATATTAAAATAAGGTTATAACCGAGGTTATAACCTTTGACAGCTGTCGAAATTTCTTCAACTTAATAAAAATGCCATTTTATTATTTCAACAAATTAAACTACCAAGGAGACATTTCTCTATAAGCTTTGGAGGAACTGACTACGAAATTGTTGCAAAAAAATATTATGCTGTCAAAATTTTTCAACTTGACAATGAAAATGACATTTTATAATTATTTAAACAAATAATATTTAACAAACATTTTTCTATAGGTTTTGGAGGTACTGAATACGAAATTGATGTCAAAAAAATATTATGTTGGTTGACAGATGCCAAAATTGCTGTCAAATTTAAAAATTTACAAGTATATCGTTCGTAATTTTGAAAAAAATGTTGATTTTCATAGAAGAAGATACATAAAATGTTTTCAAACTTTCTAATTCAGTAATTGATATTAAAATAAGGTTATAACCGAGGTTATAACCTTTGACAGCTGTCGAAATTTCTTCAACTTAATTAAAATGCCATTTTATTATTATTTCAACAAATTAAACTACCAAGCAGACATTTCTCTATAAGCTTTGGAGGAACTGACTACGAAATTGTTGCAAAAGAACATTATGCTGTCAAAATTTTTCAACTTGACAATGAAAATGACATTTTATAATTATTTAAACAAATAATATTTAACAAACATTTTTCTATAGGTTTTGGAGGTACTGAATACGAAATTGATATCAAAAAAATATTATGTTGGTTGACAGATGCCAAAATTGCTGTCAAATTTAAAAATTTACAAGTATATCGTTCGTAATTTTGAAAATAATGTTGATTTCCATAGAAGAAGATACATAAAATGTTTTAAAACTTTCTAATTCTGTAATTGATAATAAAATAAGGTTATAACCTTTGACAGCTGTCAAAATTTTTTCAACTTAATAAAAATGCCATTTTATTATTATTTCAACAAATGAAACTACCAAAAGTGCCATTTTATTATTATTTCAACAAATTAAACTACCAAGCAGACATTTCTCTATAAGCTTTGGAGGAACTGACTACGAAATTGTTGCAAAAAAATATTATGCAGTAAAAATTTTTCAACTTGGCAATGAAAATGATATTTTATAATTATTTAAACAAATAATATTTAACAAACATTTTTCTATAGGTTTTGGAGGTACTGAATACGAAATTGATGTCAAAAAAATATTATGTTGGTTGACAGATGCCAAAATTGCTGTCAAATTTAAAAATTTACAAGTATATCTTTCGTAATTTTGAAAAAAATGTTGATTTCCATAGAAGAAGATACATAAAATGTTTTAAAACTTTCTAATTCTGTAATTGATAATAAAGTAAGGTTATAACCTTTGACAGCTGTCAAAATTTCTTCAACTTAATAAAAATGCTATTTTATTATTATTTCAACAAATTAAAGTACTTAACAAACATTTTTCTATAGATTTTGGAGGTACCTACTGAATACAAAAGTAGATATACTTGCATATTCTTTAATTTAGCAGCAATTTTGACAGCTATCAAGAAACATAATATATTTTTATTATTTTAATTTTATTTTTTAATTAAGTATAAAAATAGGAAGATTTGGATTTAAAGAATTTTACATCTCTTTTTCTATAAAAACTCGCGTTGTTTTGTTTCCAAAATTAAAAAAACATACTTGTAAAATTTTAGATTTGACACTTATTTTGGCAATTGCCAATAGAAAAAATAAATGAAAAATATATTTTGCAAGAAGAATCTACTTTTTTTATATACTTACATATTAAGACAATTTAAAAAATGAACATTTTCTCTTATTATCTTTAGCGGTTCGTTTAAAATTTTTCTCATAACACGTAATTTACAAAAAATTCCGGTGTCCCCATATTACTCGATTATTATGGCGATTTTGAGGTTTTAATTAATCTTATTCCTTGGGAAATGTCCTAACTCTTGTAGGTTTCTAATTAACAATTCGCCGGAGGGTTTTAAAATGCCTGCTTGCACAAGATTTGCTCCATTTTACCCACTGTAACATTTACATAACGGTATCTGTAACATTTTCATAAGATTCGACAAGAGCATGTCTAATATGTTAAAAAATTGTTTTTAAAATAACCGTTGCAAAAAACGTTTCCACCAGGAAATAACTGCGGTTAGGAAATCGGATTAAATCGACTTTCCAGTTGTTTTATGAAACCACAATTAAGTTGGTATCCCATTCACAAGAAAAGATATATTGCCAGTTGAAAGTACGAAATAAAAAAAAAAACAGACGTTTTGGACAATTTTCAATCAATCAGACCATTTCTTTTTGCGAAAATGCATGTTTGATTTTTTTTTAAATCAACTCAAATATCCTTCTTGTCCTTTGCAAGTGGAATAGTCCAATTTGAATAACATTACAACATTCTAAGCTACGTATTGGAATATAATAGCGGTTAACTGAAAATACGCGTCCGTTAGATACTTAATATTTTGGTTTTAAAGCCGTATTAAACGTTTATTTTATGTAAACAAGGAAATAATACAATTCCATTGTGCCACCGGTCATGGTCGTTTATAATTTAAATGACATTAAAACTTTGTATTGTCACCTAAAATACTCGAATTAAATGAGCTGGACAATGAATTTAATTATTGTACAAACAGTGACAAATTAAAGAAAAATATACACAGAGTGGAGGAGGGGGAAGGGATTTTGTTCTGTATAATTTTGAATTAAATGCGTTAAATAAAATTTTGTGACAGATTTTCCTGCTATAATACCGTGTTAAAATGGACAGCATAATCGCGTCCTTGTAGAATTTCTAAAGGTGCCACAATAAAATTGATTTTCAACTAGCTGGCCATATCAAGATATTAATTATATCCACGAGTTTATGGTTGCCTGTGATCACTATTATTATTAGATTTTTGATACAGGAATTTCATATTGTCTACACATTCTAAATGTTAACCGTTCCCCAAGGCAGGCGCTCGATCATACCACCAGTCTCGGACCAGTTTGAAATTATCCTTATTGCCGCACATAACGCTAAAGATAGTTTACTTGTTCTCCAAAGTTGTTTCGTATGACTGCGGTATGAATTAAGTACAGGACCGAAGTTAGAGTATTAATTATAAAAATTGGCAGAAAAAATTAACAAAATTTTGAACGTAGAAAAAAACCGATTTTTTGAAAATTTGATTTCTAAGGTGGCAATTATTTTTCTCGTGGAGAGATGGGCGAAAGTCCTGATGTCAAAATCTTCAACAAGGAAATTTTATTTTTCCTTAAATTATGGAAACTGAATTTCAACTGGAAATCAAAATCATCAGCAAATTAAAATTGGGTGTGTTTTATGGGCTTTCTACTATATAAAGAAAGCAATCTAAAGAACCTAGCATAGCAATAAAAGGTTTCGAGTATCTAGCAAAATTAATTAAATTGCCGAAACATGCGTGTGTGAATTAAAATAGCACGCACGTTTCGACCTTTAATTTTTCAAGACGCCTGAATCGGAGCAGCTCTCAAGTTATGACCTCATATTTTCAAGCAATTATTAAACTAAAGTACGTTCTTAACATCATCGAAATCCAAGTGCACAATTATAATTGGATCGTATATTGATCCTCGTGAATACCAAATAGTCCTCGACAGGAGGAATTTTAAAACTACCGTCAGAAGGACATGAATAATATTTGCGTCTTCATCGTTTAAATTTTTACCAAAACCACGCATATTAGTTGAGCCTGGTCTGGTTAAATCTACAAAATGGATGTTCCCAGGCCATATTTTCTTATCTCGTTAAACAGTAAACCCGTTAAGGCTGAAATAGAATGTGCACAAATCTGTGTCGCAAACGAATTGTTTCATCCTTTTAACCTAACGGTAAAACTATAATCTTCATTTTGCAAACGGTAAATTCTAAACTATAAATTATTCAGATACTAGATACAGTCACGTCCCAGCATCTTCGCTGTTGCTAAATAACATGATTTTTTTAGTTTACGCCACGTCTAGGCATAGCATTTCCATGTACATGAGACATTTCCTAATAGCCAGCGCTGTTTGCTTTGAAATCAATTATTAATTACGCCATTAGGTAATGCAGTTGCGCCATCCATATTTGATGTGGCTAATATACTGTGTCAACTCTGGCTATGGCGCGGTTTGGACTGCAAATTAGTTTTTATTTGAACATGAAGGGAATAAGAAAGGAAAGGTTGAGAATCGTTGCAGAAATATTGCAAAATTTGTTTCTTCTAAAACATTTTAAGAAGTAGTCTTAAGTACAGGTCGCAGGAAAATTAAATTAACAGAATTGACTTATTTCGCTATTTGCTTTTGACATTTAAATCAAGCAACATATTAACATTCAAAATATTACAAACTTTGACCGTCTGATTAGAAAGAAACGGGACATTTTTTAATCGCAGTTTTTTTGAATTATTTCAAAAATGAAGATAATTACTTCTGATTTCGAAACCCTTCTAAATTTTTCCAATTTTATCGTATCTCCAACAATGAGTATCTTTTGAAACTTGGACTATTTAAATCCGCCCTACCTTTCTGATTATAAATATAATATATAATACTTATATATGTTAAAAAATACAGGGCATTCCATAAAAAAAAACCATACTTTTTTCCACCCCTCGTATACCGTTGAAGGAAGAAAAATAGTAATAGCATATGTGAAATCTACGGAAAATTCTGTGTTAGACCGGTTTTTGAAAAATTAAAATCGGTGGTAACTGACCGAAATAAGAGGGGTATAATTTTATAGGAAACACCCTGTACACTTGTATCGTTTTGTTTTTTAATCTTGAAAAACAAAAAAGTTATTAGCGGTCAAAAGAGGACATGTTTTTTCTTTTCGTACATGTCCAATTTAAAAATTTTGCAGCGTCTTTATTTAAAAAAATGAAGAAATAATAATAATAATAATAATTTATTTACCAAATGAGCCTTGAAAACTAAGACTCTTGAAACCTTCCTCTTTCCTTTTATGATAATGACAAGAATTGAAAATTCATAATTTTCCAAGAAATTTTTACACTAGAAATTACCAAATTCAAAAATTCCCCCTGTCTTGAAAAAAAAGTTGTCAAAATCCGAAAAAGCATATTTTGCTGCAAACTTTCGAAAACTTGAACAATTGACCAATTTTAAATATCGAGAGCGCTTTTATTGATAGAAATAGCGTCTCAAAATGGCGGACCGCTTTCAGCAATTTTTAGCCTGAAATAACCTTTTATGATAAAATAACGTGAAATAGGTAGCAATGTTATGAAATAACCTATGGTGTCCGTAGTAGTCTACAAGATTTGGAAATTATCCCAGCCATTATTTGGGATCTCTTGTAAATTTGCACATACCTAGTCGATTCCGGATTATATTAGATTTGGATGAATCTGTAGTTATTTCCTAGGAACAGTAACTGGACGTATCTTTGCCGATATTATACCTACTGAGCATTTTGAATCGATTACAGGGTAAAAATTATCGATTTTTTCAAATTTAAGATTTTTACCTTTTCCTATGGGTAATTTTCGATTTTTTTTTTAAATTTCGATTTAATAGACTACCATCCTAGCACATTTTCGAATTTCTGTCTTCTATATCCCAATTTTGAACTTTCACAAAAAATAAAGACCTCTGTTGGGGTGCCGCGACGCTTATACAGGGTGATTTACGAGGAAAGGGACAAAATGTTTTGGCAAAACAACAAAATATATATTTTCGATTATTTTTGTATGTAGTTTCATAATTCAGTGTTAGAATTTAAAAATCACGTACACAGGGTGAATTTTTCATAGGAGCCCTAAAAATAAAAATTAGTTGAGCCGGTCCTGGAATTTTCTGTCTTTGATTATGCATGTAAATTGACAATTAATAGTATACTATATACCCACAATACGAGCTGATTCTAGTGATTAGTTTAAAAGATATGACCTTAAGAAGTATTGGGGAAAACTCATAAATCACCCTGTAGATCAATAAGAAAAGACTCAGGCTTTTTTCAATAGTCATTTCTAATTCACCTAAGTGAACTCTATCTACCATAACATTTTGTCCCTTTCCTCGTGAATCACCCTGTATATCGATCACGATGCATGTCTCGTAAACAAACTCCTATAGAGGAAGGAACGACGAAAATTTTGATGTGCCGGGGGCCTGCTAGTTCTACTCCTCGTCGAGCTACGAATTTTTAAAGAAAATCCAAAAATTCAAAAAAATAAATTTGGAAATATAATTCTCATCATAATGGGTCTCATTAATGAATTCCCCGCGTCCTGTTTCCCTGCATGAACCTTATTGCTCGGTAAACGAGGAAGGAAAACATTTTAGGCAATTTGTAAATCTGGCCGGCGTAAACCGCAAATTAAATATTATCTTTAATGTACCCGTTATTCCAGTTCAAATTGAGTACAGTTTTTTCTGCACAGGTTCGGATAATAATTTAATTTAGATCTAAAATTAATTAAAATTAGATTGGTCAATTTATACAAGCCTAAAGCATTCCGGAGTTGCGTAATTTAAAATAAATCTTTATACGCTCCGGAGTCGTTAATTTGGTAGAATAAGCAAATAAAATTTGACTGATCTACGTGATAATTACAAACATTTTCGTTTATCAGCTTTCGGTGAGAGCACCTTCAAACTGAAAGACGTTTACTGGTAAAAATCGGCCATTTGGATAAACCGTACTGTTTTGATGCTTACTAAATATAAACAATGAGTTGCAATTGCACAATGTTTATTTGTTTTTCTGACACTTATCACCTTTCTCTGCAGAGTGGGTTATGTTTTATTTAATAATTTAGGTAGGTTTTGTAGTAATACTACATCGTTGTGCAACGCCTCGTTGTTGTTTGTAATACCTAATATTTGATTGTTTTACAAAATAAACGACTGAAAAGCGTTTATAAACTGTGTCAGTATCAAGGCTAGCGATTAGAAAGAAAAAAAAAATGCGTAAAAACCATAATCACGATATTGTACTTTTATTATTATTACATTCATATCCTTAACGAAACTTAATGAGCTTTACAATAGTATCGGAGGCTAATCTAGCATTAAGAATTTCCCAAGTGCCTGGTGTCGAAAACCTCGATCCTAAGTAAATATTTTCGCACGATATCTTAAAGATAACAACAGGATCAGAGGTGCAAGTTAAAAATTCATAAAAATATCGTCTACAGCGGAGGATTAGTGCGTTTATATCTATCGATGTGTCAATAAAAGATTATTTATAGAATAAATAGGAATCTCTCACAAAAATATTGTTTTCTGAATTCTGAAATATACAAGTATACAGTGTAGCGAAGAGTATTTTTTTTTAATATATATATATACAGGGTGATTCACGAGGAAAGGGCCAAAATGTTATGGTAGATAGAGTTTACTTAGGTGAATTAGAAATGACTATTGAAAAAAGCCTGAGCCTTGTTTTATTGATCTACAGGGTGATTTATGAGTTTTGCCCAATACTTCTTAAGGTCATATCTTTTAAACTAATCACTAGAATCAGCTTGTATTGTGGGTATATAGTATACTATTAATTTCAATTTACATGCATAATCAAAGACAGAAAATTCCAGGACCGGCTCAACTAATTTTTATTTTTAGGGCTCCTATGAAAAATTCACCCTGTGTACGTGATTTTTAAATTCTAATACTGAATTATGAAACTACATACAAAAATGATCGAAAACATGTATTTTGTTGTTTTGCCACACTTTGGGCGAATTTTAATTAAACGATCAATTTTCGCCAGAATCGAAGGTCTGCACAAAATAAATTTATAAAATTACATTTTCCTCTCTAAAACCAAAATATTTGTGATAGAAAATTAAGAAAATTAAAATTTTGTGATTTCATGGTTGAAATTAATATGAAATAAATAATCAAAAATAAATAATTTCAACATCAGATTAAGTAATTTTTATTTCTGAGGTTTCTTTTTCCAATAGTCATTTCTAATTCACCTAAGTGAACTCTATCTACCATAACATTTTGGCCCTTTCCTCGTGAATCACCCTGTATATGAATTTATCTGTATCTATTTTATATGCTCTGGTTGCTTTAACCAAATTTTGATTGTTACATATTTATTTGTCTATATTATTAATACCTAGTGCTATCATTTATGGCGTTGGCCTACTCATATAAAGTTACAAGAATAATATGAGCATCCAGTAAAGAATATACATTTCCATAATATTTGCAAGAGAGTGCCCATTAGGAATAATATGTACGAGAAGTACCACAAAGGGAGTATAAAATTCCTCGTGGGTGTGAAATATGAATTTTACAACGTTATAAAATGAAACAAATAAACACAGGCTCTTATTATTCGAGGTATCGTTTTTCGCTTTAAGAAAATAATCGTTTTATAGGAGATACTTTGTAAGTCTGCAACTTCCAATTCTTTGCTGAAAATAAAACATATCGTGTTTCTTGTATTATAATTAATGCTTTATTTTCTTTCAGGTAAGTTCCTGTTTCCAACCGATTTCTTTGTGATGTCTAACAATTGGTAACGTATTATAAATTTTATTCAATCATCAAAGAATTTTTTTAAATTTCATTTGGAAATAGAAGATTCAAGTAGTTTCAGACTATGTCTACCGTTTTGCTTGCCAATAACGTAGATAATATGGTTACTATTTACAAAACCTAGTGCGTCACCATTTCGGTCCAAATATCTATTTTAACTAGGCATTGTCACAACTTCCTTGAAATTGACTTACTCTTGCACAATGCCAACAGTTCATTTCATAAACTCAGTTATTATTAGTTTGCAATGCATGAAAAACCGCCGTTATGTACCATGGCCCATTAATTTAATGATGGCGAGTCCTGGGCGGTTTTTTCTGAAGAAGACGAAATCGTTGCAAATTTGCCCTTGCTCGCTGACGTTATTTAAGAGAGCGATGTTACATTAAAAAGAATAATTTGTGAGTCAACAAATTACATGTCGTGTGCTCTTGTTCATAATAACCTTAATTACACAAATAGACAAAGGCTGCGGGAGTGCAAGTAAATATGGGCTTGGCGTTAATTAAACGTTGTCTTCGTTGCATCTAGATTTCCGTTGAATCGACATTAGTTAAGTTGAGTTGTAAGAAACGCGCTGGTAAACAAGCAGTTAAATAATTAATTGATTAATTTTCGATAATCCCCCGTATAATTAAAATCCGTGACTTTTTGCAATATAGTCTAGAAGTTGCAAGCAACCCATTTCCGGTTATTGATACTCCCAATCAATGTTGCTAATTACATAATACGCTCGACCTCCGTAAGTAACGTTGTGAGTACGAGTCCTTCGTTTCAAGTCAGTACGCCCCTTTAACGCGCCGTCTGGATACATCAAGAAAGTAATAAAACGCCAGTCCAAGATCAATCCGAAGCAGTCCGCATCAATCCGAAACTGTCACCGTTTTCACTATCCGTCCGGAACCGCCGCTCCGACTTGTAGTAATAATTTTCTAGAAAAGAATATTGGTAAGAATACACCGTGGTCCGCTACTATCCGTCCGTACCGCCTTCAGTTAAGTATAGATATTCAGAGATCTTATTGTTCGTGAGTACCGCTGTATTATACTACTAAATCAAGCTAGAACTAATTAAGTAATTCCTCCGTTTGTCTTTTGTTTCGTAAAGTATGCATCAGCTGGTTAGATTTGCTCGCTCGGGTAATCTTTAAGGCTTCAGTGCATAAAGTTTTACCGGAAAACTTAACTTACGAAAATTCAGTTCACATTTAGTAAAAAATGATCGTCGAGTCCAATTGGCGACGATTCCCAAAAAGGGTGGAGTAGGCCCTGCCTGGCGCCCCAGCAAACCGCGTTCGCGTTCAAAACGGAAAACAGTACAAGCAAAAAAAATTCAATTTGTTACACCACGAAAATAATAATTAATGAACGCTGTTCCATTCGCAAGGATTTCTTTGACCCCGGTGCGTGCCAAGGAAAAATATCAAGCAGATACAACAATGGCAGACGGTGACTCTTGCCTTTTTACACACAGGTCGGTATATACGACGCTATATATCGACGCGTTACGTTTATTTGCATACTACGAACTTGGGTAAATAAATTTCTGAATTTGTAATGCTAATGGCTCCTTACAGGAGTAAGGGGGGAATCACCCGTTTATACGAAAACAGAATAAATAAATCAGAATTCCAAATAATGTACGTGCCATAAAAGTGAATAAGGTCAGACTAAATAAGGAATGTATATTATATATACAGTCGTCAAATAACAAGTAAATATTTACCTACTAGAACAATTATCGCTCACTGGGCGGACACAAACCTATATTGCAGTATTAAGTGGCCAGTTCCTGCAGCCTTTCTAAATCACATCTTTTGCCTAGTTTGACGTGTTCTACAAAATGATCGTAATTAATGTAATCTAATTTGGGTTAAGCACCAGAGATAGTGCGTTTGGAAGTGTATAATTAAGCATTTTCACTCGGATGAATCAGATAGTGCAACAATACACACTTACTGGCCGAGCCGGGCATCACAGGCTCCACTGAAATAACAGTAAATTGTTTCGAAAGAAAGATACAGCCGGAGGCTACTAAGCTAGCCCCAAAGTGGGTTCCGTTAGGCCATCGGCAGCACTTCTTTCCTCATATATACCGGTTCAGATGGAACGTGTCTCCATAACGAGTTACTGTTATTGTTAGACCGTGTGGTTGGTGTTCGATGGGTCAGCAAGGCATCAGAAGTCGTTAATAATTTAAGTTTTTTTTCTCGCGAGAAATGGGAACGCGAACAACGGGAGTCGCTAGGCGTTCTGGTTTTTATTTAATTGGGATGGCTGGAAGCGGTGTATCGTGACTCCGAATAGATTTGCCCAATTAGACACCTTGGATGTATGTACATATTAATATTTAATTTAAATGTATTTGTTCGGTCGCTGGCACTTCACCGTATTCCTATTTGCTAGCTTAATTCCTGAGATGATATCGAGCTTCGAATTGAGTAACATGAAACAATAATGACGAAGGTGGAGGTTACGAAGTTAGGTTTATGTAACGCGACCTTCCTGATTTAATAATTTACCATCCCAAGTTGTTTGGGTAACTGCGAGGCCCGGAGATTTTCTGGAGGTGGGCACTCTAAAATATTCCTTTGGAATTGCCTCTTTTATTTGCTCACTTGGATCTAAGGAATTAAATCTGCTCCTGTTTAAATTAAATGATATAAAATTCACTGGAACAATACCTTTTGTTAAACTTTTGGGTGTTATTTTGCGCGAGATTAATTAAATTTCCTTTTAACGACCGGTCGATAATGACTTTAATTTTTATATTGCGCGTTTTTATATGACCCGACTTTTTTCCAGCTCATTATTAGGGGAAATTAGCCTGTGTAGTTAATCACGGACTTTTGCAGGACCGCCCAACCATCTGATGGATTTTAGCAGTCGCGTTAAAAAGACAATATAGTTATTTTCCTAACAAGTACGGAAAGTGGTACTTTTCCGCACGCGACTGCCGTTGACCGAATGACGCGAAGCGGCGGTCAAGCAGTGTTAGGAACAATATTTTTCCTAGGAGCGTGATCACATTTTCAAAATGTAATTATGACTTACCCAAAAATGCAAATAAAAATATAATTACTTTTCCGCACGCATTTTAGGTTCGAAAGTTGCACTTTTTCGCACTAGTGTGGAAAAATGTACTTTTCCGCACTAGTGCGGAAAAGTGCAACTTTCGAAACCAAAATGCGTGCGGCAAAGTGGTATTTTTCGCACTCTCGTAGGAAAATTTCATTTCGCGTTTCTAATGTGCAAACTGAGTTTCAATCGTATTCTTGTATTTGAGCCTCGAGGATCAGTTCGATACGTCCCTGTCTGTTAATTTATTACCCCATTTTTTTGGCCATGTCGTGCGACTAGTAAATTAAATTCGATGTACAACAAGGTGGAATTAAAATTGCCTCACATGATCCAGAGTGTGTTAAATAGAAACAGACCTGCGCTAAACACGGACAATTTTTCATGTCTCCACTGCCCATCACTCCTCCAATCGATAACGTACAATTTCGTGACTGATATCCGTTTTATATGACCGGAGGAATAAAATGCGGTGATGGTTCTGTTATCTTTTGTTTTATTTGTGCTGTAAAAATTTCCGACTGGTTTCGATCGTAAGTAAGGAGTATGACAAGATATATTGTTTACAATTTTTTTTCTCGACCCTTGTAAAAAAGTTTTGAGGCCGTTCACTTGCAATTTTTTTTAAAAGAGCCCCTGCGGGGCTATATATAAAAATGAATAATGAAACGGCCCCTGCGGGGTCGAATAATAGGTTCTAGACCAGATGAATTAAGTGAATTTGGTGAAAATTTTTATTTTCGGGGGTGGGCAAAAATCGGGAAAAATTTTTTTTTGAAACTTTTTTTCGGGCCACTCTAAATTTTTTCTGTTTGACCCCCTTGGGAAAAATTTTTGACGTCTTTCCATTTTTTTTCGGGGCACCTTCGGTATAAGGGTTGAGAAGGCCGTCCAGAGACACCCTCTACCGATCCCCCATCGAAAATCGCTTCGAAAATGGCCATTTTAGCGAAATTATAAGGAAACGCTCTGATTGGTCCAAAAAAAATTCCAGTATTTTACTGTCAAAAATCGATTTCAGAAGGAGAGATCCGATCGAAAATCTAAAAATACTTTCGGCATCCTGAAGTCGTCCCGAGTCCGAAAATGTAATCGGTTTCCTCCTGGGATGGAAAATAAAAAAGTTTAATTTTCTGCAATAGACATACGTAAACGACGACGTAGGGCCGCGGATGGATATTAAGCAACAAAATTTTCAGGGATCCGAGAGGAAGGTCGGTTCTAGCTCTCCTGAAAGCGCGGACGAAAAAATCCTCCGGGGAAGGGAGCGAGGGCCCCCGGAAGAGTGCCATTTTCCGCGAAAATCGACCTTTTTAAAAAATTCGTATCTCGGCTAATATCGGAGATGGGCGAAAAAACGAAAAAACGACTCGGCATTTGACCTTCTTCTTGCCGTCGGTCGGGGCGCGAATCCTCCGGATCCAAATGGAAGGACTGTAACGCGTTTCTAAAGGCGGGAGAAACGCGAAAATCCGATAAAATCGTCAATCTTCAAAAAATCATAACTTTCTTAGGAAGCAAAAATCGAGAAAATAGTTTGCGTCCAGGATTTTCTAAATTTCATCTAGTTTAAAAAAAAAAAAATACGCCGTCGGGCTCCCTCAAAGGAGCCGCCGGCAATTGAGCGCGGAAGGGGGACGTGTTTGAGAAATTTCGTAAAATTAAAAAATTTGCCAAAACACCAAAACTTCAAATATCTACCAATTCCAAACGAAAAAATTTGATGAAATTAAGAAAATTGCTAGGCCAAATCGTTTTCCTCGATTTTGCTTCCTAAGAAAGTTACGATTTTTTTAAAAGGAGGACCCTTTAGAAATGTTCCGGAGCCTTTCCATTTTTACCTGGAGGATCCGGACCTTGATGGCGACCAAGCAAGAATTACAAAAATTTTTTTTTGGTCCATCTTGGATATTACTCGAGATACGAATTTTTTTAAAAGACCGATTTTACCGATAAACGGTACTCTTCCAGGGGCCGTAGCTTCTTTAACCGGAAGATTTTTTTGACCGGACTTTAAAGGAAGCTAGACCCATCATTCCTGTCGAGTCCCTCCAAATTTTAACCCTTAATATCCGGGCGTGCCCGGACAATTAATTTTTCAGCGAACCATTTGATAAAATTTCGCAAATTTTTATATAGTCCGTCCGACAGATTGCAGCTTATAGTCGATCCGATAAACTTTATTTTTTTTTTATCTAAGGGTAGAAACGATATCAGTTTTGGATTCCGGACGACTTCAGGACCACGAAATCATTTTCGGTTCCTCGATAGGACCCCTCCTTTCCTTTGACGTTTAAACGTCATTTTTTACAATTTTTTTTTAAATCAACGAAAAAACGTGCTATACATCTAAAGACCCATTCGCAAACATCACTTTATTTATAAACAATGCATATCAAAGCAAAGAAAGAGAATTGTAAAAAAAATCACTTTGACATTTACGAAAAAAAAAAACGTACTTTTCAACTACATTTGAAATCAAATCGACAATTGCCATAATTGAACCTTTCTGCATAAAAGTTATCGAACAACAAACAGGTTGAAAACAAGTTTCGTCGGATTCCGTTAGTCAAACACTGACAAATCAGTATTCATCCATTATTCCGTTTGATTCGAAAATATTTGATCGATTTTTAAATGAAGGGAGGCGGAGTTTCGGAACACCAGGCCTGTTCGGTTTCAATTAACTCTTCGAGTTACATAAAAGCCGTACAACTTTGTGTGCACTTTCCGATTAATAAATCCAAACGAATTTAATTATCTCTGCAAGGCTCCTGTGCGCGGAATTTTAAGTGTATGCTGACGTAAGAGACCGTTAATCCAAGTAATACACAATAATAAATGCGTTTGTCATTATAATTGGCATCGTTTTCCTCAAAATTAGCCGCAAAGTTTTTGGGCGGCCAAATTATAGCGCAGTATATCAAACTGAATAGGTGTAAATTTAGCTAATACAATTTATGCTTTGTTTTTCGGCCAGGTATAAGTGTGATTCATCCGGCCCGCATTTCCGCTCGTGACAAATTGCCATGCCAGAAACGTAAAGGGTTATTTTATTGGCTGTAATAAACGCTGCGAAAAATCTAAACACGGCACCCCAAGGAAAGACGTTTGAATTTACTTTTGTCGAACTCTCCTGGCCTACATTTCCGGGCGTTTCTCGCCTAATGTACCTGCGAGGTAATGAACTTCTTGTCGAAAACTTCACATGAAAGCCCTTTGGAGGTGTACCGGCGCGTAACAACTCATTACTGTATTGCATCAGTTGAACAACTACTGTAGCCTCCTCTGGATATTTCTTAATGTTCTCGAGTGCCTGCAGGAGTCGTCCGTGCTGCAACTAAATACCTATTCATTTGCTCAACGGCCTACCCAGTTAAATAATCGCAGGATTATTGCCTTTGTCTATTCAGCTGGTAAATGAACCGAGTTCGTTATACAACAGTTTTGAAATCGATTAAATCATGCGGATCAGAGACGATTCAGATTACCACCGTTTTTTCCTCGTCTTGTTGGAATGGCGACAATCTAGTCAGCAGGAGCGGAGATGCAAGCTGTAAGGGTTTAATAAAAAATAAATGAAATCCATCCAGGATTTGGTGTGAGAAAAATAAATTTTTATATATATGTCGATTCGAAATTGCCACCAGGTATGGATTAATTAATGTCTCACACTAGAATGTGTCAGCTCTGAGCTATTTATCGATCCCTGAATATGTGGCAGGCTAGAAATAGAATAATAGTAACGGTTCACGGAGCTTTTAAATGATTGTACAGTGTGTTGATTGAATTAGTTCGATTGGGTCGTTTGCTGACGATTTTGATGACTGCGCCGAGAGGGTTAATATTGTGGCGAAGGCGCCAGGGAAAAAATCCCCGGCGAACGTTGCTTAACCTACCAAGTAAAATAAAGAGACTGAGTAAAATATCCATATAGCTGATATAGTTGTTTGAGCAAAAGTGAGCCGTACGGATAAATTCAAATTGGCGTCGTGAAAATAAGTGATGCCGATGTTGCGTCCAAATGTTGAAAATGTTGGCGTTATCTGGAGATACTTGGATACATTTTTTTCCATGTTGAAATTTTAAATCCGGCCCTGTTCCTGCTTGAATATTCGATTCACCAACGATGTTACATAATACAGGGATCTCAGAAGAATTTTGCGTACATAGAGTGACAAAAAATACATATTGAAGTATATTGAACTTTATTGAAGTATATTGAAGTCTTATTGAAGTATAATGAAGTTTTATTGAAGCATATTGAACTACATTGAAGTGTATTGAATTATATTGAAGTATAGTGAACCATATTGAAGCGTATTGAAGTATATTGATGTATATTGAAGTATATTGAACTTTTATTGAAGTATATTGAAATATATTGAAGTATATTGAAATATATTGAAGTATATTGAAATACATTCGAGTATATTGAACTTTTGTTGAAGTATATTGAACTTTATTGAAGTATATTGAACTCTTATTGAAGTATAATGAACTTTTATTGAAGCATATTGAACTACATTGAAGTGTATTGAATTATATTGAAGTATAGTGAACCATATTGAAGCGTATTGAAGTATATTGATGTATATTGAAGTATATTGAACTTTTATTGAAGTATATTGAAATATATTGAAGTATATTGAAATATATTGAAGTATATTGAAATACATTCGAGTATATTGAACTTTTGTTGAAGTATATTGAACTTTATTGAAGTATATTGAAATATATTGAAGTATATTGACGTATATTGAACTTTATTGAAGTATATTGAACTCTTATTGAAGTATATTGAACTTTTATTGAAGTATATTGAACTACATTGAAGTATATTGAATTATATTGAAATATATTGAAGTATATTGAACTTTATTGAAGTATATTGAACTCTTATTATAAGTATATTGAACTTTTATTGAAGTACATTGAACTACATTGAAGTATATTGAAGTATCGGCTAAAATATTTTCATGATGGTGGCACTTCCGGTTATACCGGCAGTCGATACTAACTTGCTTATTTTAAATGGGACACCCTAAATTTTCAATACGCTCATTTCGGCACAATATCAATTGGATTATAATTTTTGCGTTACACTTAAACTGAATAAGCCTAGTGTTTTTTGTGCTAGAACGCTCGTGTTAAATTAATAGGAGAATAATAATACGCAATTTAATATATTGCGTATACAAACTTTGACCGCGACCTACTAAAATAAAAATAACATAAACTTAACAATAAACGCGTTTCCCCCCTATTTTTACGCATAATTAGAATGGAAATGTATTCATTTTTGGCTTGAGTAATACGTGTTCGCATTCCCCTCTGCACAAACACTCGGGATTTCCGAAAATTAATCATCCCAAGCCTTCCACCAAAGAATGCCAGATATAATGTAGACGAACATTAATTTGATTGTATGGAGCCGTTAAGGGGATGGCCACGTAGGTCGTAGATACGCGTTTTTACTTGGGTGGGGCGGTTGATAGGTGCGCCGGCCATACCATGATGATAACGAGTGCCGCACCCGACGTCCTTAGCGTCGCCGTCAGGACGTAATGGACTGGTAAACACGAAACTGTTTTAATGGTTTATATATATATATACGGTGTCGCATTACCCTGCAAAATCCTCTCGCGTCCCCGAATCCAACGGACGATGAACCACACACAAGCACGTACGAAATTTTAATGATCTAATGTCTCTAAGCGTTCCTCATTCCGCGAGTGTCTTGTCCTCCTTTGCGTTCGGTTGGTAACGCTGCTTCTTTAAACATCAAAGTTATGGAATTCATTATTCATCGAGGTGCTTTAGGCATGCAGTTTTTTTTAAATAGGTAGATAATTAAGACCTTGAGAATGACATTTTTTGTTATATCATCTAGTAGGCCATGTAATTAGTGTACAGGGTGTCCCTCGTAAGAGGCTCGCTCCTGGCTTTATTACTGGGCTAAAATGAAAAACCAAAATCTATGCTCATGAAAATTATATTTCACACGTATATACCGGTTGTCGCAACTATTTACGCCCGTGCTTTTCTCTGCAATATTGAATACAAAATTTCAAATTTTTAAATTCATGTTTTGCAACTTTTATTATATTTCAATTGAAGTATATTGAACTCTTATTGAAATATATTGAACTTTTATTGAAGTATATTGAACTACATTGAAGTATATTGAAATATATTGAAGTATATTGAACTTTTATTGAAGTATATTGAACTATATTGAAGTATATTGAACTATATTGAAGCGTATTGAACTATATATTGAAGTATATTGATGTATATTGAACTATATTGAAGTATATTGAACTTTTATTGAAGTATATTGAAGTATATTGATGCATATTGAAATATATTGAAGTATATTGAAATATATTCAAGTATATTGAACTTTTATTGAAGTATATTGAAATATATTGAACTGCATTGAAGCGTATTGAACTATATTGAAGCGTATTGAACTATATTGTAGTATATTGATGTATATTGAACTATATTGAAGTATATTGAACTTTTATTGAAGTATATTGAAGTATATTGATGCATATTGAAATATATTGAAGTATATTGAAATATCTTCAAGTATATTGAACTTTTATTGAAGTATATTGAAATATATTGAACTGCATTGAAGCGTATTGAACTATATTGTAGTATATTGATGTATATTGAACTATATTGAAGTATATTGAACTTTTATTGAAGTATATTGAAGTATATTGATGCATATTGAAATATATTGAAGTATATTGAAATATATTCAAGTATATTGAACTTTTATTGAAGTATATTGAAATATATTGAACTGCATTGAAGCGTATTGAACTATATTGTAGTATATTGATGTATATTGAAGTATATGGAACTTTTATTGAAGTATATTGAACTTTTGAAGTATATTGAAGTATATTGAATAGGCCCGTTCAGCATTTTTTCTTTATTTCAAAAATCGAAAGTAGAATACTTTTTAAGGCAATTTCCAAATTTTTCGGTTTTTATTCGGACGTTTAAGCCCTTAAATAAATTACCAAAGTTGGATTCCGATTATAAGGTCTAATAGCGATAGGATATACGAGGTTTCGCGGTTTCAAAAATATATATACATGGTGCCATTTAAAACGGAAGAGTTGGAGCTACTTTCGGTTATTCAAATGTATAGAAAATGTCGTCTTGTATACGATATATCGTACTGCTATTGTCCCTAGGATTGCCGTAATTTCCCCGAGCTAACAGGACAACAGCTTGGGTGCACGATCGATATGAAACCAAATAGAGTCTTCTGTACGGGCAAGAAACAGAGCTTAATATTTTATGAGATATATGCAATTTGTGAACAAAAAAGCTACTGCCATAAAAGTTGTGTGTGTCCTCTTTTATCCCGAGTTCCTCAAATTGTATTAATATTCTTTGAGGAGATCCGATTTAACGACCGTAAAAAATACTATTAAATTCCATAAAGGCCGGTCGGCTTTATCTTTTTTTTTTTCTTCTCCTGCAGCTTTATTATTTTATAAATTTCTGACTCCCTGCACGGTTGGCAACGCCCAACGTTGCTGTGCCGGACGTATAAATATATCTCTGCGCTGAAATATTACGTAGATATTATCGTGATTATGAAACCGTTATCAGTTGACAGATAGCAAAAAAAAAAAAGAACAAGATATTGCCAGGTGACTTCGTAAGATCTGTATTCCTCAAGGATCTCACTCGAGGTCGTAATTATCTACAGTGTTTGTCATTAATATGGAAACTGGAGTGCAAAGTTATTCCAGTGATTCGGTGCTCCCCAAGGGTAGCACTTGAGGCCGTCGTCATCAGCGTTATTCGTTAACGATGGAAAGTGACATGCAGTCGAATAAAATCGCGTGTTTCCTTTATAATATAATTCTAGACTAGTGAGAGTTCCTTAAGCGTGAACATAGCACATTATATTATATCTTGGGTATTGGAAAAACGTATTTTATGCAATTTTTTTTTGCAAAACATCGGCTTGTCGCCTTGCGGTTTACTTTTGGAGACTTAGAAATCGCATCGCATGCGAGAAACTTTTCCCAAAACGAGTCGGTGAAATCGCCAACCTATTTGGTATAAAATGCCTAGTTTTTCCATATAAGCGTGGGCAGAGAAGAAATTGCACATGGCGTGCATTTCGCGGCGCAAAGTATGTTACTGTGTTCGGCGAAGTGGGTTAGCTGCGGCGAACCTACCATTAAAGTAAAACAAGTAACCCACAGTCGTGAACATCAATGATTTCTAGTCGTAACGATACATGATAATCTCTAACTGGTCACAAAAAAGGATCGTGTCGTGCAGTAATGCGTGCGGTATAATGAGGCGTTGTTAGTATTGCAGCCAAACGCATATTAGTTTTCTCCTAAGTAATTAGAGAAATATAACGCCAAGTACTGCATTTATATAATCGATCATACACTGGCTGTTCGCGTTCAGATTCATAAAAAATTTGTAGCATTTGGTTCAGTAATATTCTATGACTGTAGCGGTATAAACATTGCTTTTAAATACCTGGTGTACAATAATGCAACGTTAGCTGTACAATGTTGCCACTTAATGTGCACGTGCAACTGCATTACCGTTAAAGCGACATAATGATATGAATTTTAGACGGCATCAATATTTTATCGAGCATAGAACTGTATAGCGGTGCTTTGTAGGCTGTCGTTATGAAGTTGAAAATCGTTAATTAAAAAATTTATTTACTCTGAAACATTGTTTAAATTATGCATCTTGGTCTTAGAAGCAATAAAACCATGTGGAAGTCGGATGTGCCGCAAGGTTCGGTTCTGGGGCCTCTTGTTTTTGTGGTATACGTCAATGATCCAATAATTAATAAAGGATTGTGTCACGAAAGTATTGCCTACGGAATAACTCGGTGAAACGCCCTGTATATTTTTGCAATTTCCTGTTCGTCATGAAATTCTGATTCTAGCAATACGTCACACGTTTATAAAATGGCGTCGAAAATGTCGGAAAACTGGAAAATGCAGGATTTTATTTTTGAATCTTTTAGGTATGTTTTTTGTCACTTCATCTCTTCTTAATTAGAGAAGCGTAGTTTTTGGATTTTTAAAAATTTACATGGAAAATGATTAAATTTTCTGTAAAAAATTTTTCGGGCCATTTAAAAATTTTTTTAGACTCCTTTGAAAAAAATTTTGCGAAAATTTGGGCAGTTTCGGGATTTTTTCCGGCTTTTTAATTAATCGCTGGGTCCGCGGAAGCCGAACACTCGGTATAAGGGTCGAGAGAGCCGCTTGAAGACGCCCTCTACCGATCCTCTATCGAAAATCGCGAGGAAATCGCTTCAGAAATGGCAATTTTGGCGAAAAGCTTCTTATTGGTCTAATGTAAAACTTATTTTTTAACTGTCAAAATCGATTTAAGAAGGAAAGGTCCGATCGAAAATCTAAAAACAGTTTCGAAATCTCGAAGTCACCCCGAGTCCGAAAATGTAATCGGTTCCCCCCTGGGATCGAAAACAAGAAAAAAATTTTTGGGGTACATAAAGGTAGTGTAAACCGCGATTAGCATGTTGTAGACGGCGCCTAGAAATTTCGATGAGGTCTGCGCGTCTCGGTCGTTTAAAAAATTCACAGCTCGGCCGCGGATGGATATTAAGCAACAAAATTTTCAGGGGCCCAAGAGGAAGGTTGGTTACAGCTATCCTGAAAGTGCGGTCGAAGAAATCCTCCGGGGAAAGGAGAAAGGAGCAAGGGTCCCCGGAAAAGTACCAATTTTTCGGAAAAATCGACCTTTTTTCAAAAATTCGTATATCGGCTAATATCGGATGAAGCTAAAAAAAAGAAGGAAAAAAAGAGTTATTCATTTCTTCTTCTTCTTCTCCTTTCTTCTTCTTGCTTCTTCTTCTCCTTTCTTCTTCTTGCTTCTTCTCCTTTCTTCTTCTTGCTTCTTCTTTCTTTTCCTTATTATTCTTCTTCATTCTTATTTCTTCTTCCTCTTTCTTATTTCTTCTTCCTCTTTCTTCTTCTTCTTCTTCTTCTTCTTCTTCTTCTTCTTCTTCTTCTTCTTCTTCTTCTTCTTCTTCTTCTTCTTCTTCTTCTTCTTCTTCTTCTTCTTCTTCTTCTTCTTCTTCTTCTTCTTTCTTCTTTCTTCTTTCTTCTTTCTTCTTCTTCTTTCTTCTTCTTCTTCCTTCTTTTTCTTTCTTCTTTCTTCTTTCTTCTTTCTTCTTTCTTCTTCTTTCTTCTTTCTTCTTCTTCTTCTTTCTTCTTCTTCTTCTTTCTTCTTCTTCTTCTTCTTCTTTCTTCTTCTTCTTCTTTCTTCTTCTTCTTCTTCTTCTTTCTTCTTCTTCTTCCGCCATTTTTTTTAACAAATGCCATCTTGTGACATATCGCGAAAATCAGAATGTCAGGACGAAAATGCCAAGATATACGGGGTGTTGCATTTAAAATGAGAAATTCAGTGTCATATTTTTATTTACAATCCTAATATTAATTTTAAAAAGCAACCCCTCTTCATAAAAATGAAGTTTTAACCTTTCCCGCGATATATTAATATTACTTTTGACAGAAAGGATCAATAACACTCACGAATTTTCTACAATAATGTTTCGTTATATTTCGACAATTTATATTAATAAACAAGAAAATACGTTTTTTTTATGAAACCCCACATAAGCATAAATTAACAATATTAAGAATAATGTTGAAACGTCCAATTTTCGAAGGACGAATACATCATATGACGCAGCGAAAGCTAGAAGTCGGTTTTCTAATGTCAAGTCTTTTTCGCGGCTTTAGAATAAAATTGAAAAAGTCCTTTTTTTCTACGCCGGAGCCGTCTTTATATTCCCCAAACACGCACACGCACCCCAATCCTATATTTATTTAAACGTGCATACATATCCTAGCAACTGACGTATAGTCTTCAGATTATGCAAAAACTACAAGTCCCGGTAATGGGGTGGTAAACACATAAATCATAGGGGTAAGAATGTTTTTCTGTCCAAGTGGTTCAACAAAACAAGCGAATGTGTCAACAAAATACAAGGTGAATACCAATAACTCATTTTAATTTTAAGGGTGGTAGGTTCCTTAATGGTAAGGCCATATACCAAAAATAAAAAATAAATTAAAATACATCAACATTTTCAGAACTTCGTAACTTACCTATCTCAACAGAAAATAAATCAGGATAGGTCTTTGCCTCTGGCATTCACCTTGTTTTTTGCAATCATAAATTCACTAGTTTTTGCTGTCACTGTCAATTAACTTGTCTCCGACCGCAAATTTATAACATTAGAACAGTGCGTCGGCCTGTGTTGCATTTATGATTTTTTTCCCTGTGTAATTTGCAGGTGGTCGAATATGAAAGACCGTCGAACGGCGCGGCGGCTTAACTTTATTAGACTTTTTTTGTCACGTTTTTTACGTTAGAACTTGGAGTCTGTGACTTGGATACAAGGCATGTTGTTCACCCCATAAGTGGGTCAGTAGAGCGACGAAGCGGTACTCAAAAGTTTACCAGAATTTCACGTAGGGTAGGTCAGTTTTTCAACTTTCGTTTTTATAAATTTTTATTGGTAATTTGTGTTATAAATATCAACAGAAACCCCCTCTTAAAATTAAAATGAGTTATCGGTATTCACCCTGTATATTTGATAAACATTTACGCAAAAGTTTTTTTTTAAATTTAATAGTACTTTACAAATCTGAGGAAGTTCAGGGAGAAAGTGATTGGGCGCAATGAATTTACATCAGCTCGGTTGTTCCTGATAGAAAGGATGTCTAACCAAGCATAAATATAGAAGCGCTCCTAGATACGATCTTCACTCACATGGATATGGTTTTGTTCCGTTTGGTGTAGAAAGTATTGAACTGAACAGTGCTTTTACCTCGTATGGTAATAATAATTAAGTCGAAGTGAATCGATTTGGTTCGTGACGTTTGGGGGTGGAAGAGTAAGCTGAAAGGGTGACTTTCAGAAACCAACCAATTTATTCGGTGAGCCTACATGAAACGTACTGGGATTAAGTAGGACTGATTGTTGCAGAATGAGTCGTTGATATGAAGGGGAAACGAAGTGGGCCATGAACAGATCCTTGTGGAACGCCGGAATCGGTAGAGAACGTCTCGTGTACACAACCTCGAATTTTTCACTGTGTGCAAGCGATTTCGAAACATCCCGCATATTATGTCATCCAAGTCTCACTCGATGTGGGAAAAATAAATATTTATTGCGCTTTCTATTTGTTCCTTTTCCGAAACGCTCGTCCTGTCCGCTGACAATAAAAATGTGTTTTAACTGTCGCTCGTGTTTTCAAAGGGTGGTAAATAAAGCGAGAACAATATGCGGCAAATGCATATGAAAAGGCACGTCAAAATTTGTTATCTTCCGTTTGTGACGTATTCTCGATATGGCACTCACGTTAATAATACCATTGATAAATATTAAAAGCCAACACAATGAATTTTGCAAGAAACGTACGCGATGTTTTACACACATACAAATATAGTGTGGGATAAACCAGTCGGTTGCCGTTTTTGTCATTAATTATTACGAAATGATATCGTAATATGCCTCGCATTTAAATGACTCGGATTCCTTAACGTAGCTGTTCTCCTTGACACAGCACCGGAAAGGAAGATATCTGGTTGTGATTTTTTTCCCCTCCACGGCCGCCTTAATCAACATTTTTGTAGTTTAATTAACTTTTGGAATCGCCGGATATGAGCTTGTTAGGTAAATTATTCGAGAATTGAATTCCGGAAAAGCGAGTTTAACGAACTGCGTGGAATTTTCGCGACAAAAAAAACACAATGAGAAGCTGACACCACCGAAAGATTTGAATTAATTAAGCACCCGAGTTTAATTAATGTTTAATTATTCAAAAATTTTGTTTTATACGGAGCGAATCGAAACTTGCAACTTATTTATAATGTATAACGTGCTATTTATAACATATATGAAATATTCCGGTTTAACATTACAAATTATATTTGTATAACATTTTGTAAACGTTTAAGAAAAAATGTTAAATATACATTTAAGAGAATGTATTACAATACATTTACAAGGTGTATCGTATGATACAGAAATAATTTCTAGTAACATCGAGGTAATATTGTATAAACGTTTATTAAATATTTTACGTTTTAACATTTCTCAGATATATCAATGGTCGAATTTGTGAATTTTTCCAACGCCAACGGCATAAAAAATATTAATCTGAGCCTCTGGCGTGCTCCATTAATCATTATCGTTAAGAATAGCCGAGCTTAATTATACGCCGCTAATTCTGCAGTGGATTTACGTGGAAAAGTGTATCAAAAATAAAGTTTGCTTGTACAATATGGACGAACGAATGTTTACCTCTCGAATCCTTTAGATGTTTGTTTGGGCACGATGCTGTTCCAGTGATTAGATAGTTTTAAAATTAGCCTCTTCATCCTGATCCTACCGTTTCTCCTTGAGTCATTTTTATTGGGTAACAGAGTTTGTTTATTATCATCCAGAAATAGTTCTGTAGGTGAGTTGTGTCAGGATTATGAAACCTCGTTATATAAATAAGTTTAGAATAAAAACGAGGTAAAAAATGCAAATCGATACACGACTTAGTTTATTTTATTGCTTAATTAAATTGATCCACATTGCAATTAGAACCGGAGAGAATTGCTTTTGATTGTATTCGTGAACACTTTCATGCAATCGAGTACGTTTTCTGTGGCGGCGCATATTTGCAATCGCGTATTTTGGCGTGGACCACCGTTTCCATTGAAATATCCCATTCATTTAATCGAATGTGGTGGGAATCGTAAAAAGTCCGGCGTTTTCATTTTCACGATAATTTCCCTTTCGCGGCGTATTGTAGTAATATATCATTTTAAAGAGAATACAAATTGGGTTTTAACTAAAACATACCTTGTATTTGAAAAATGAAAATTGGTGTTAATATCTCAACATTTAAAAGAGTTAGCAAAAATATTCTAATTTCTTCAAAATCAGCATCAACTCAAAGAATGAAAAATGAAAATGACAAAAATCAGTTGTTTGCTTACGAAATGGTGAGCACGACAAGTGGGACACCCTGTATAGTGTTGGGGTACTTTTGCCTTAATCGCCATCTTCATCATCTTATTAAGTATTACATGTAATATCTTTATAAAGTATAGCAAATCGTTTTCTGCATGAATTTAAAAAAACATACACAAAACGCAAGAAATCTGGTAAAACCCGCAGTTACCCGGATGGAACAATTTTGCTGTTTTACTTTGAGAAAAGTACAACCTTGAATGAAGCCTTAGTTCAACATTGGAGCAAGAATTCATCAACCTTTAAATGTAACCAGAATTGTGGCAGTTAAAACAGATTCATGGCGGATTTTCTGTTAATAAAATAAACCTATTTCCGAACGAATAAACTGCTCTAGATTCAAAGGTAAATGTATCGTGAGTTAAAAGATCGTTTTTCCCTTCCTAAAATATGGATAAAACAAGTTTCAGGATGGAGGGAAATTAGAAGTTTTTTTTATTTTTTGTTTTATACATGCAAATGAGTCGAAAACCGAAAAAATCAGCAAAATCGGACTGGGACTCACGAGAAAGGCGCATAACTGCATTTTTTATGCATTTAAAGTGCATCGCTACACTATTTTTAAAATATAAAAAAAACTAAAATACTCGTAAATGAATAGGTAGCCTATCAAACTATTGGGGTATAGTTACATTAAAAGTGCATCCTAACCTCAAAAAAATCCAAGTTTCTCAGTTTATTTTTTTTTACTAATAATGCAATAATGGGGTAAAAGTGCATCCTAACCTCAAAAAAAATCCAAGTTTCTCAGTTTATTTTGTTTTTTTCTAATAATGCAATAAGTGGGGTAAAAGTCGTCTGATCTTTCCGAAAATTGGAGAAAATATGTATTTTCATGCTGTAAATACGTGATTAATTAAAAAATTATTTTTACGGTCACAATTGAACATTTTCGAAAAAAATTAAAATGCTTCCCATTTAATGCAAAATGGTCGTATGGTAAACTTTTTTTTTAAAGAGTAGGTCTTTTTATGTAATTTTTTGTAAACATATACCAGAATCTGTTTATCACGTTAAAATGTCGTTTTTTTTAATAAAATAAAATTGTTTCACCTTTTTTGACATTTTCTCATATTTTTATGCCAGATTTTCATATAAGTTTTGTATAAAACGAAATTTAAATAAATTATGAAGATTATATGACAGTTAAAATAATTATTTGAGAAGGATAAATGTTTTAAGATCAACTTTGTTTGATATATCTTATATGAGAAAATATATTCAATAAAAGACATGAAAAATAATATATCCAGTAATAAGATATGACCAAAAATAGTAAATATTTTATGTCAATAACAAAAACATTAATATCTTGCTTCTTCGACTATAAATATACGTTAATGAAATTTTTGGCAATATAATATATCGATTAAAGAAATATGAAAAATAAATATATCCATTAAAAGGATATGAATAAATAATATATCCAGTAAAAATATTTGAACAAAAGCAGGAATTATTTTGTTTATCATAGAAATATTAATATCTTGTTCAACTATAATACTACAATTATGAATTTGGAGTCAAGAAATGGAATGTGTACAAAATTTGTGGATTTATATTTTAACTACTTATTAAAAATATATATTATATAATTTATATATCTAGTAATATATCTTTTGAACAAATATGAGAAAATATGTTCAATAAGATATGAAAAAATAATATATCTATTAATAAGATATGCCAAAAATAGTAAATATTTTGTTAATAACAAAAATATTAATATCTGTTCAACTGTTCAACTAAAAACCCACATCAATTAATTTTTTGGCTATATATAAGGATATAAAAACAATATATTTATTAAAAATATTTTATAACAGCAGTAAATATTTTTTTAATGACAGAAACTTCTTATTCAACTATAATGTTATAGTTATGAATTTGGAACCAAGAAATGGATCGTTCACAAAAATTAGGGATGTTTTAAATACAACTTAAATTAAAAATAATATATCCTTAAAAAACCATGGAAGAAAAATCTTAAAAAACAGTAAATATACTTCTGCAACGTGACTGAAAATTGAACTTGATTAAATAAAAATGTTTGATTTGAAAATATTATGATAAAATAATATATGTTTTAACCAAATGAGAAAATAATATATCCAATAAAGAGATATGACCCAAAATAGTAAATATTTTATGTTAATAACAAAAACATTAATATATTGCTTGTTCAACTATGAACATACATTAATGAAATTTTTGGCAAATATATCCATTAAAAGGATATGAAAAAATAATATATGATATATGATAAACAGATATGTTCACAAAAAAATACATAAAGAGGACCTACCCTTTAAAAAAAAGTTTACCCTACGACCATTTTGCATTAAATGGCAAGTGTTTTAATTTTTTTCGAAAATGTTTAATTTCGACCGTAAAAATAATTATTATTTTCTTTAATTTAATCACGTATTTATAGCATGAAAATACATATTTTCTCCAATTTTCGTAAAGATCAGAGGGTTTTTTCCCACGTATTGCATTATTAGTAAAAAAAAAATAAACTGAGCAACTTGGATTTTTTGAGGTTAGGATGTACTTAACTAATTTTTCGCCACTAACAAGGAAGAGAAACCGAAAACTCTTCTTCGAATAATCGCGTCAAATAATAAAGTTGTCACATATATTACTTAGCAACTAATTTATTGATTATGGGAAAAATCCACATATTTTGTCCATATCCTTAGCTGTAGAAGTTCTGGTTACATTTTAAATAATAAAAGCAATTACAGATTATGGTCATATCAAGTCGTGGTAATTTTCTATATTACGGAACGTCCGATTTTTGAAATTTTTTTAGTTTTAACATACGTAGTTTTGCCTCCTGAACAAAAAATTCTAATAAAAAAATCGGCGGTCGGCAACGGTTTTCGAGATATTTGGCCCCAAAGTCTCTGAAAGTCGTATTTTTCCACTGCCATAATCACTTATTTTCACCAAATTTCTCACTTTATGCTTATGAATACCTTTAATACAGACTTATTTAAACACTTTTAAATAGTTTCAACATATTTATTACATCAATAACTATTTTTTGAACCTTATAAAAGCCATGAAAACATAACCTAAAATTTCAAACATTACGATAGTGGATAGTGGATCTATGTTATGCATAAACTAATGTTCCTTCTTTAACATAAAAAGATACTGCACCCGCCCGCCCCCGGGCGGGCGGGTGCAATATATTTTTATCGTTTTATCTCAAAGAAGGAACATATTATAATATGATATTAGTTTTATGCGTATTCTAGATTTCAAACATTACAAGTTCCGCGAATAAAACGAATATGTTCCTTCTTTGATATAAAAATATAATGCACCCGCCCGTCCGGGGCGGGCGGGTGCAGTATATTTTTATATCAAAGAAGGAATATATTCGTTTTATACCATACCCTAGATCTTACGGCACTATATCATAACCTCGGATGATCTTAGTGTTGTTTGAAATTTTAGGTTATGTTTGGATGGCTTTTATAAGAAGGTTCAGAAAATACCTAGTTATTGATGGAATAAATATGTTGAAACTATTTAATAATGTTTAAATAAGTCTGTATTAGAGGTGTTCATAAGTATAAAGTGAGAAATTTGGCGAAAATAAGTGATTATGGCAGTGGAAAAATACGACTTTCAGAGACTTTGGGGCCAAATATCTCGAAAACCGTTGCCGACCGCCGATTTTTTTATTAGAATTTTTTGTTCAGGAGGCAAAACTACGTATGTTAAAACTAAAAAAATTTCAAAAATCGGACGTTCCGTAATATAGAAAATTACCCAAGTCGTTTATACCAAGCACGTACCACGTTGTTATTAGTGTCCTGGAACCTGAATAGTGTAATCGTTGATAGAGCGAGGCGAGAACATGAGAGGGCGTCGAATGCTCGCATACAGAATTGTAACATTAATTTTCCTGACCTGCACTTTGGCAGGATAAAATATGAGTCCTGCGGTAGCGCTCAATACGTTTTGCATAGTAAACAAAGATGTAAATGAACTGCGAAATCGTCAAAATCACGAATGAGGAGTGCATATTTAAAACTAGCAATAATTGTTCCTCGAAACCTCCTTGCAGGATTTAGACTAAATACATATTTTGCAGAGTTGTGTTGTGGCATATTCTGTCGGATATTCTCAACAGTTTAAATGATGGGATCGTGCGTCTCTATCAACTTCCAATAGATCCCTGCCACTGGCGTATCTCAGCAGGATCTGAACTCTCCTGCATTATTCCGTCGACGATCGAGTACCGTAAGCATCCATCAAAAGTGCATTCAACGTCTCCGCACGAGGGGCCGGGATCGGAACTATAAATTCGAACAAAAGACCATCGTCGAGGTCAGACCCAACGCCGTGAATGGCTGCCGTGACAAAGTGGAGGAACATATAACAAATGAGTACTGAAGTGAACTCGCTTGACCCTCCCGAAGAATGAAGATTGACCAAACGCAGTAGTAGAACGCCCCGAGCTATCGGCTATTTCATCTCGTCGAGGTCCTCTCCACAGTTGAGTTGGTTTAATTTGCTGGCGAAAGAGAGAAAAATGTGTTGTGGTGAAAAATGATTTATGGCTCGGTTCGAGTATGACGAATAATATAACGATGTTTGTAAGGCGAACAATGGCCGATGAGGGACAATCAACTGAGATCCTATATTATTCTGAACTTGAGGGTCTCGGAGTGACATTGAACTTAAAATGCCGTGTAATTGCGTTTGATGGTGGGGTGGTGCCAAACTGAATAAGAATATATTCATTTAAGAATTTGTCAATTTAAATTTTAACAAGCAAATTTTCGACTCACCTTATTAAACAAAAATATATGTAACGTTATCTTTTGAGTAAATATCGGAAAATAATATATCCATAAAAAGATATGCAAAAATAATATATCCATAAAAGATATGCAAAAGTAATATATCCATTAAAAAGATATGACCAAATTTTCGTAACAATGGATCTAGATTAAATTGAAATGCATGATTTGACTTGAAAAATAGTAAAAAAAAAACAGTAAATATACTTCTGCAACATAACTGAAAATTGAGTTTGATTAAATAAAAATGTGTGATTTGATAATATGATAAATAATATATGTTTTAACCAAATGAGAAAATAATATATCCAATAAAAAGATGATACAAACTAGTAACTATTTTATGTTAATAACATAAAATATTCATATGTGTCTTGCTTGTTCAACTATGAACATACATTAATAACATTTTTGGCAATGTAAGAATATATCGATTAAACAAATATGAAAAATAAATATATCCAATAAAAGGATATGAAAAAATAATATATCCAGTAAAAAATAAAAATACGTGAGTAAAGCATGAAATATTTTGTGATGAAATATAATAATATATGTATAGATTAAAGAAATATGAGAAATAAATATATCCATTAATAGGATATGAAGTTCAACTATAATACTACAATTATGAATTTGGAGTCAAGTAATGGGTCGTTTACAAAATTTGTGGATTTATATTTTAACCACTTATTAAAAATACATATATAATTTGTATATGTAATATATCTTTTGAACAAACATGATAAAATATATTCAATAAAAATATATGAAAAAAAAAATATCCATTAATAAGATATGACCAAAAATAGTAAATATGTTCATAGTAGAAACACTATGACACAACTATGAAAATACATTATTAACATTTTTTGGCAATATAAAAATATATCGAGTAAAGAAATATGAAAAATTAATATATCCATTAAAAGGATATGAAAAAATAATATATCCATTAATAAGATATGACCAAAAATAATAAATATTTTATGTTTATAACAAAAACATTAATATCTTGCTTGTTCAACTATGAACCTACATTAATGACATTTATGGCGTTGTAATAATAGATCCATTAAAGAAATATAAAAAATAAATATATCCATTAAAAGGATATGAAAAAATATTATATCCAGTAAAAATATGTGAACAAAAGCAAGATATATTTTATTAATTACAGAAATATTAATATCTTGTTCAACTATAATGCTATAATTATGAATTTGGAGTCAAGGAATGGATTGTTTACAAAATTTGTGGGTTTATATTTTAACTACTTACCTACTAAAATATATATCATTTTTATATGTAGGTAATCTTTTGAACAAATACCTATGAGAAAATATATTCAATAAAATGATATGAAAAATAATATATCCGATAATAAGATATGACCAAAAATAGTAAATATTTTATGTTAATAATAAAAACATTAATATCTTGCTTATTCAACTATGAATATACGTTAATGGAATTTTTGGCAATATAATAATATATCGATTAAAGAAATATGGAAAATAAATATATCCATTAAAAGGATATGAAAAAATAATATATCCAGTAAAAATACGTGAATAAAAGCATGAAATATTTTGTGATGAAATATAATAATTGTATATGTATAGATTAGAGAAATATGAAAAATAAAAATATCCATTAACAGGGTATGAAAAAATAATATATCCAGTAAAAATATGTAAACAAAAGCAGGAATTATTCTGTTAACCGCAGAAATATTAATATCTTGTTCAACTATAATACTATAATTATGAATTCGGAGTCAAGTAATGGATCGTTTACAAAATTTGTGGATTTGTATTTTAACCACTTATTAAAAATACATATATAATTTGTATGTGTAATATATCTTTTGAACAAATATGATAAAATATATTCAATAAAAAGATATGAAAAAATAATATATCCATTAATAAGATATGACCAAAATAGTAAATATATTATGTTTATAACAAAAGCATTAATATCTTGCTTGTTTAACTAGATACCTACATCAATAAATTTTTTGGCAATGTAATAATATATCAAAGAATCGTGAAAAAAATAATATATCCATTAAAAGGATATAAAAAACAATATATCCGGTAAAAAAATTTGATAAAAGCAGTAAATATTTTGTTAATGACAGAAACATCTTCAACTATAATACTATAGTTATGAATTTGGGACCAAGAAATGGATCGTTCACAAAATAGTGAAGTTTTAAATACAACTTAAATTAAAAATAATATATCCATAAAATCATGGAAGAAAAATAGTAAAAAAAAATACAGTAAATATACTTCTGCAACTTGCTGGAAATTGAACTTGTTTAAGTTTGATTTGATAATATGATAAATAATATAAGTTTTAACCAATTGAGAAAATAATATATCCAATAAAAACATGACCCAAAATAGTACATATTTTATGTTAATAACAAAAGCATTAATATTTTGCTTATTCAACTATGAATAGATATACATTAATGACATTTTTGGCGATGTAATAATAAATCGATTAAAGAAATATGAAAAATAAATATATCCATTAAAAGGATATGAAAAAATAATATATCCAGTAAAAATATGTGAACAAAAGCAAGATATATTTTGTTAATTACAGAAATATTAATATCTTGTTCAACTATCATGCTATAATTATGAATTTGGAATTTGAAAATTTGTGGGTTTATATTTTAACTACTTACTAAAACTTATATAATTTTTATATGTAGGTAATGTATCATTTGAACAAATATGAGGAAATATATTCAATAAAAAGATATGAAAAATAATATATCCAATAATAAGATATGACCAAAAATAGTAAATATTTTATGTTAATAAAAAAAAGATTAATATCTTGCTTATTCAACTATGAATATACGTTAATGGAATTTTTGGCAATATAATAATATATCGATTAAAAAAATACGAAAAATAAATATATCCATTAAAAGGATATGAAAAAATAATATCCAGTAAAAATATGTGAACAAAAGCAAGATATATTTTGTTTATGACAAAAATATTAATATCATGTTCAACTATAATGCTACAATTATGAATTTGTAGTCAAGATATGGAATGTGTGCAAAATTTGTGGATTTATTTGAACTACTTATTAAAAATATATAATTTATATATGTAGTTATATATCTTTTAAACAAATATGAGAAAATATATTCAATAAAAAGATATCAAAAAATAATATATCTATTAATAAGATATGACCAAAAATAGTAAATATTTTATGTTAATAACAAAAACGTTAATAGCTTATTGAACTAGAAGATTACAATAATTATGAATTTTGAACCATAAAATGGAGTGTTCACCAAATTTGAGGATTTAATTTTAAACTATAAATTTTCCAGTTGACCTTATTAAATAAGAATATATAATTTGTGTATCGACATATATGGCAAAATAATATATCCAACAAAAAAAAATATATGACCCAAAATAGTAAGTATTTTATGTTAATAACAAAAAAATAATATATTTCTTCTTCTAATTTTGTTTATAAAATACCTATTGTGGAATTAAATATTTCCATTCAAAAAGTGTGATAAAAAATAGTAAATATATTTCCATTGAACCTTTCTCCTCAATCTTTCTCTTTTGAACATGACGATTTTAAAACCATTTTTTATACAATCAATGTATGCATAACGAAATAATTTTTCCTGTTTACCTTGCACTTTATCAAAAACTAGGTTCAGAAACTCCGTAGTGTATTGACCTTTCGCAAGTGTGTATGGTATATTTCCAACGCTCTCGATACGGTAATTATGCAAGATAATCGATCTCCGCATGTGCCGTGACTTAGATTGTCATGTGTCGTATATGCAGCATTAATATACCCCCAGCCAGGTCGTGATACAGTAATTTCGAAAAATTCTCTCTGGATGTCTTCTTCAGCTCGGCGCGTATATTCCAGTTCGCCGACCCTAATGCATTGGCATGGAACCGTGACCTGGCGACCTCTTCTTCGTGTCTCGAGCTAATCCTTAGTCCTTATTTCGCCCAGCTGCGCTCTCTCCGCGGATTCACATCATCGTCAAGGATTTTTTGAAGAAACGCAACACGCTCGTAAAAATCTTCAAACATGAGTTCCTATTGGAAATATTTATAAACGAAGTTCCTTTGAGCTTCCTTAAGTGTGTGTGTTGATGTTTACAATACGCCGGCCGCGCCGGGATTATTTAGACCAGACTTTTCACACAGAGCAACTAATGAACTTGAGACGTTAGAAAATATTTAATTTATCTCAGACATTGACGTAAGTGAGGCAGAACAAAATAGATGAGATTAGCTGCTACGTTTCAAACCTGTCCGTCGACCGGGTTTACAATTTAAAGTGTTTTAAAACACCATTAAACTTTGACGGAACATTAGATTTCGAAGTAAAAACTGGTATATCAAATTATATCGGTATAACCGATTGACAAACGGGCTGTAAAATCATTTATTTGTGTTGATACAAATTAATTGGCTGACGGCCGCTGACAGGGCACTTAAGGGAACGAATTTATTTTCAAATACAAGTCACAGTATTACAACAATGGTTTATTTAAAAAAATAATGGAATTCCCTAATTTTTTTGAAATAAAACCAAAAATACTAAAAACAAATTTTGATTTATGGATTAAAAACTTATTACATTATTCAAATAATATTAGGCTTTTAAAGAACTAAGAAATTAAGAATTCATAATTTTTTTTTTTTTTTAATTTCGGTTAGAAGGTATAACCAAAAAATATTGCGGAGAGTTTAAACGTTTTCTTCTTCATTCTGCGAGAACATCAAGTACTTCCTGTAGTTCCTATGTCCGTAAAAGCAGAGGCGAACTCGATTTTAAAACTTTCACCTCATTCTTTGTTCCAAGTTCCATCGATCCGGGGTTGAGAGATTGACAATTTTTGATTATCCTCCGCTATTAAAGTGCCTAATATATAATTAAAACTAAAAAAAAAAAAGGCACACTAAACGATTCTTTGTTGAACTTGGGTTTGGTGTGCAGATGCCAAAGGAGTTCAGTGACCGCGTTTGAATCAATCAAAAGCGTTATTTCTTACGTGTAAGGTATTGAACGGTGTAAAATTACCGTTTTGTGCGTTTGGCATGTGGATCATAAAGCAGCGTATTTGTAAACGACGATTAGGTATGCTGCCTTTCTATAACAGCGCTTTCATTGTGTGAGCATACAAATAGTATCATAAAATTACCTATGCCTGTTCGTGAAATATACGTACGAGTTATTTGGTTTTGTGAAGCAAGGTTTATATTTTTATTATTATTATTTTCGTCACCACAAATGTTAGTTGCCTGCCAAACGCATTTTTCTCAAATCTGCGGGGCTGTCTTTTTCGAAAAGAGAAGTATAGGGTTTCTTCTTTAAAATGGAAAAAAAATTAAAAATTAAAGAATATTATACAGGGTGACTTTCTCTACAGAAATTAAAAAATTTGAATGAAAAAGTCTGACAGTCTTTCTTTGAAGTGCAAAAACTCTGCTTACTGAGGAGGCATGTCCCCAAGCCAGTATTGCATATGATATTTTGGTTTGAATTAGGGCATGAAATGCAGTGATTAGAATAGAATTTGATAGTTTTTTTGATAAGTTACGAAGAAGATAAATTGACGATGATAATTTATTACAAATTTGATCGGGAAACGCAACAGTGTTAACCAGGCCTCGACCTGGCTAACCAAACCGGTGACCTGTTGCGGGCCTGGTCCAGCCCAACGTTCCAGGCAGCCTCCGCCGACTCCATCCTGGAATTGATTATTAAAAGAGTAGGGCCTGATCATACAATGGCATAGGATGGATTTTGGTCTACCTACGACCATGCCTTTATACTTATTGCGATAACATGAATCCAAGAGAAAGTATTTAGGAGTAAAATATAAACAACATCGAACCATTGAATGCCCACCTAACGGAGTGTTGCGTAAAAATCGAAAAACGTAAAATCGAGGATGAAGATAAGCAGTTAGAAAGGCGGTTATGAATTTTTGCGAGCACTGGCGTGTAATTAGAAATCTCGATGATAGGCTTTAACCGGCAGCAATAATTACGCTGTTGTAATGAAATTACTTTTAATCATCCGAGATCTATATTCAAAGTATTTCGATTTCCGCGATAATAGCGATTTAGAAAGAAAAATAACTATTTTCTGATTCGGCCTCGAAAACTCTTAATTTTCCGCATTTCCCAAAAGCAGTACTTTTCCTCACTAGTGCCGAAAAGTGGAACAAATGAGTAAATTATGTACCAATAAAATCATTAATTATACACATCTACTGATATAATTGCCATTCTTAAACTACCACTCTGGGGACATTTTATAACATTTTCGAAATCGATGTATTTGTTCGGAAAATCGGCTGCGTCTCGATTTAACACAAAATTACGATCTAAGATACTTTTTGCATCTGTTTTAGTAATTAACCAGCCAGCACTTGTGCTTTAGTAATTAATAAATTTGAATTAACAGGAACAGCCTCTGATGTATGATTTTAAAATAAGGTCAGGTTGACGCCATTCTGAAATATATAGGTTTGGGACGAACAGCGAGCAGTGAACTTCGCGAGTACAATAAACGCAGAATGAGCTTAAAATAAGTTTTATTGAATGTTCTGCATATTATTTTTAACCAATGCAGGTGGAGCACCGCGGCGTGTTTGTTTATATGCGCGCGTGTGTTTATTTTTCTCGAAAACGCCCACCCCTGTAATAATCAATGAACGCATTCATTGGTTTTGAAAAAATAAAAAAAAAATACAAATCTAACCTGAAAATATAATTTATTTAATAAAATTGAGTTTTCAGTTTATGGTATATTGTAAGGAAAATTGAGCGCAATTTGCGTTTACCCAGTTATTATCTCGTGATCACGTGGTATAAATATTTCTCAATAAATTAACGCTACTGACTAAAGTATTGTCAAGGAGACAAAAAATCAACCACTAAAATTCACTTTCTCCTATGAGACATAATGAATACATTTTTTAATTAGCTTTTAAATTAACTATCGGATTTATCAGGATTTTAAATAAATCGGTTATATCCGGATCACAAACTAGATTAGTAACTGCTGTACATAGGAGAGTGGCCCAAAATCGACCTATCTAGCCGGTAATAATTTTTCATACAATTAGTGACCAAATAAAAGTGCGGTAGTATAATGAAACTTTGAAGCCCATCCTGACCGAGAAGGAAAAAAATTATATAGATATCTCCCTGCCCAGGTCCCCTGACAATTTCTTTATCTGACTTAACAAGTTCAACATCTACTACTTGATTGACATATTCAGAATGAATAATTATAAGCCGGCTTCCGACTTTCGCGAGCACCTCGCCTTATCTAGATTCTAGACAAAATTGTTTTCTATATCTATTCGCAAGAACCACAAAGGGTTTGGTATAAAGGACAGTATCCTTTAAGGCTGCGAAAACAAACGTTCCATTTACGTCCAAAACGGACATAATTTGCAGGGAAAGGACGTTCTCTTTGGTGACAACTTGTGTTTAAGCCAAGCATAAATTTCAAGCCTGTCAGCGACTGACGTTACTTTTGCGTTTAATCCAACAGGATTTTTTTTAACTTGAACCTTCACTTTGCAATTGCTTCACCTTACACCTCAGTTTCCTTTTACAATGAATAACAACAAACGTATTACTGCTGATGGTGGCAAGTACAGACGGATCGAGCGCAGCAAAAAATGCAACAGTAAACATAAGTCCAACTTTAACTGCTAGAATACATATTAGTTTGTCGTAACGGTAACGTGGCCGCAAAGAAATGCTTCCTCATCAAGTCAACGACTTTCAGTCCTAAATTATGTACATGTCGGCTAATCAACCAGAGTGCGAGCTATTTTGCTGCCATTGTTAATTAACAAAGAAACGCGGCGTGAAAAGCAAACAGGCGTTCCTCCATGGCAAAACAATTTCTTCAAAGTAAATTGTCATAATCTCTTAGCCGAAAACTTTTTTTTTTCCTGCATCGATGACCCGGTGGTACAAGGAAGATACAGCATAATTTTTACCTATCTTCCTCTGTTGTACCACATTTTACATTTTAATGATTGGGCACTACGTTAAACTCTTCATCTTCTTCTTCTTCAGAACAGAATCTTCCTACGATTCCAATTAGCATGCATTCAATTTGTTTAAATTAATCGTAGTGCATAATTGTGATAATTATTTAAACGATATCTTTGAAAATAAATCAAACTTGTGCTTATCGATAATGTAAATGCCTATTAAATTAAAAAGTTACTTGATCTTGTTTTAGATAAAAATCACAGATGTAAAATATTTTATGAAAGATTTGAAATAAAACAACATATAACTGTTTTATTGAATTAGAATATGTTTTATGTGAATATTATACTAATTCATTTTTATTAATCCAGGAATTATGTTGATTGTTTAAACCAAGCCACTTGACGTAGAGTTTTTTCTATATCCCACTTAAATACCAAGTCGTTCTAATTATCCTTTAATTGGTGTTTGCAAAAATATGGGGATTATTAAAAGATTGGGAGACAACATATAACTGTTTTATTTAATTAGAATATGTTTTATGTGAATATTATTACCAATACATTTTTATTAATCCAGGAATTATGTTAATTGTTTAAACCAAGCCACTTGACGTATAGAGTTTTTTTCTATATCCCACTTAAATACCAAGTCGTTCTAATTATCCTTTAATCGGCGTTTGCAAAAATATGGGGATTATTAAAAGATTGGGATAATTGGGTTAATTACATGTTATCTGCGGGCTATACAGTGAGATGAAAGGAAAACATTCGGTATTTTCCATATCGTGCTTCTTGTGTAAATTGATACACACGGCCTAAACCGGTTCTCTTAAACTGTATCTACCTAATATGGTCAATGGCCTTTTACTCAAGTTCAATAGGGTAACAGTTATGTAAGATGTAAGCCACTTCCGCCTCGGAGAAGTTGGAGACACACAAATTATACTTAGCGAGTGGTGATGCAATTAATTTTTTTATACAATTCTGTGATTGTTTTAAACAGCCGTGTTTGTAAATAACGCGCTTTAGAATTGAAATTAGATAATTCTTACAGGAATTAACCTTTTACATTTGTCAATACAATAACAAAGCGTTCTCATTCATCTGGGTCGACTTTAATTTGCATGAATTAAGCATATTTTTAATGCGTCGGGCGAACAAATTTGAATTGATAATTTTTGGCCCGCAACACATACGTTTGCATACATACATACAATTTATGCGTAGCAAGAATAAATATCGTGAAATATACTACATTCCAAAACGTACTGAAATTTAAGGCCCGGTGGAACATAGAAAAGACCTTAATTTAGTTTGTAAAGAAAAATTTGGATTAAATTTTACTGCTCAGCTTTCTATGTAGTTCAAGGCCTCTAAAAAGTGGTAAGAGAAAGTAAAACCAAACGTAACCAGGCTTTCGTAGGCGTAAAACTGTTGAAATGCTAGTAAACATGGATTTGTTTTCAAATAATATAGTAATGTTTCGCAAATGTTCCCCTCATAATATCCAGGGTATATTCTGACCAATTCCATTAATATAACGTGAGAAACATTCCTGTAACATTCATTAAACGTTAAAGAAATATTGGTAATTAATTGTTTCAGTAACATTTAAAGAATATTTCAGAACTGTGTAACAGGTTTTGAAATAAAAATTTCAATTAAATTATTTTTGAATATTGCAGTAATGTTCAATAAGAATAATATCGTGATTATATTCTATGTATATAATTTTGAAAACATTGTTGTGACATCCTTTAAAAGAGCCACAACAAATATTACATTATTATATTCTGACCATCCTATTTCATTAATATAATTTCAAAAACATTCCTATAACATATATTAAACGTTAACGAATATTGATTATTAAATATTTCAGTAACATTTGAGTTTCGATACAATTTTGAAGAATATTTCCAAATATTACAATATTCTGTAAGTGTTCGTATCATAATATCCAGATTATATTCCATTTATATAACTTTGAAAACATTCCTGTAATAGCCAGATTATTATAAAAATATTCGTCTATTAACTTATATAGTAACTAATCGTTATTTTTCTTTCCAGCAACTGTTTCGATCTCAGCAATCTCAGGCGGCAACTCCAAGCGCGGCCCAATTGCAGCTGCTGCAACAGCAGCAGCAACAATATTTAGCCCAGCAACAGCAAGCCGCTTTCCCTCAGCCACCGTACCTGGTGAATCCCCAACAGGAGCCCTACCTTATAACAGCTGGCGTGCCCCAGTACTACGGGGTAGGCCCTTGGGTGTACCCGGCGCCTCCGGCGAATCTAATTCAGCAAGGCGCCAGCAACGGAGCCAGGAGACCTCTGACGCCAAACGGCACGGCTGAAGCGCAGCAACAAGTGCAGGTGGGTTGTTGGGTGTAAATTTTAATATTGGGAAAAAATGGGCATCGCGTAGCTAGATTTGAGAAAAATGTGAATACCGTTTTTAATATTATCTCTTGCTAGTAATGCTCATTTATTTTATTTTGTACACATCACTCGAAGTAACACTGTATAAACTACTTGTGTAAAATAGAAAAATTTTAAGTTTCATGACTATGCAAATTGGCATTTGTTGTACATATATTTTATTTGCCTCGTTTAATATGCGTTAAATTTCACCCAAGTATGTAAATTATTTTAATTTTGAAGTAGACCATGCAGAAAACATAGTTAATAGAAAAATTGTGTGTTTCCAAGTGTATATCAACCGATTAATTAATATGTATAGCTTTTTAAGACGACTAATGCTTATCGTACCGAATAGTTTGTACAAAACTAATGACATTAGTACCTTTTGTTTTATATTGTCGAGTTCTGTTTCACTAAGTAAACGTACTAGTACTCCGCCTTGTAAATGTTAACAAAACGCTTTGTATAGTTTGTAATTATGTGTAAATATGTATCTTGCAGCCGCAAGTCCCCGGAGGCTACATTGTCCCTTATTATGACCAGAACACTCCGATTCTTATGGCCCAGGGCGCCGCTATGCGCAACGGCACCCCCATGCGCCTCGTCAGTCCAGCCCCTGTACTCGTACAACCCCAGGCTAGCAGGCAGACCCAGGCCGCCGCCGCTGCCTCCCTGTATTCCAGTACTCCTCAAAGCTTGTACGGTGCTAACGTCAACACTTCCGTCAACGGAACCACCCTAGGAGGTAGGGCAAATAATTTATTATTGTATATATAGTGTGTATTTTGTATATATAGGGGTTTTGTACATTCGCTGATTTATTGGTATGTTTTGTATAAATATCTTGTTAAATAGGGCCTAGAGATGGTAGGAATTTAGAATATCCGATGGTGTGTGCCTTAAGTAAATGGAAAGTGTGTACATCAATTTAGAGCACCCATGGCTGTTCTAAATTTACGAATCTCTAGCGTATCGGAACATTTTTTTATTTTCGTAACGAAACTGCATTTTTTATTTATTCTTATTAGAATTTTAAAATTAATTTTTAATCAATTAACAATAAACTTTTGTCGGATTCTTGGGCAAACAGGCTACTTTTGTGAACACCCTGTGTGGTTAATTGATATATGTATTTGTTCACGTTTAATTACTAATAATCATACAAAAAATTAATTTCACCCCATTTTCATTTCTCTACTTTTTAAGGTTCTTTTTAAAGGTTATGTTTTCAGTAGACTTGTTAATATTAGTGTAAATCCTTAGATCGCTTCTTTAATGAAGAAATAACTGGGCTTTTTTTCATTAATCGTTTACTAAACCATGTACGATTTGATGACAATACGAAAAAATAATTAAAGGGAGGTGTTTCGTATTTAATTTTTTGAAATTAATATTACAGAAATTAATATAAATCATATTGAAAATGTAACTCTTATCAAGAACCTTATAACTTGTGTTGTTTGCAAACGTCATTTCTGTATATTCTGTAACAAAAATTCAAGGCTGGCTCGAGGGTAAATTTTGTCATCAGTAGTCTGAGGTTTGACGTCCTTCAAATGTAATAATTATATCAAGGCTAAACATACTCTCGCTCCCTATTTAATTTAAAAAAAAACAAATGCAAAAATAATGTCCATTATTTATTTGAAAAAAAAAAGTCACTGCACTGCTTCAGTTTCTGATGCCTCCGATGGAGACTTTTTTTGCATCTTTTTGACGCCTCTCTTAACTCGATGCCCCAAACCTTTGAGCCGGCCCTGGACGAAACAACTTGCCACGTCATTTTCACGTAATTTATTAACCTGGTGTGTATACTAACTGTAATCGGTGTGGGTTAGGTGTGGCCCAAGGTGTGGGTTCTGGTCTGTTTCCAACTTTACATGCGGCACCCCCGTCTGCCCCATTCGGCAGCTCATCTTTGGGAAATATTGGTTCATCTGCTACTACCACATCTCTACATACAGGTAGGAGCTCGTTTTACTAATCTCGCAAGTGCGTTGCATTTTTTCACAGATCTTTATAATTAACTGTTTCCACATTGGTGATGTTTTATGTATATTAATTGCTTGTATTTTTAAGCCTAGGCGTTAGAACTAAGTGTAAAATAATTTGTAAAGTTGCATTAATGTGTTTTTTAAGTTCCACTTTGGAGTAGGAATTGATGAAATATAAATTAGATATTTCAAAACAAAACGTTAAAGTTATAATATTTTTATTTTATTATATGTATATAATATTATTATTATTATTATTATTATGCATTAACGGTAATAAATTGTTAAACTCGCTCACACGACATATTACTCAAATAAAAATGTATATACTGTATATGCACCTACTTTATGTTTGCTGCTTTTTATATCGTTGCATTTTTACTATTCCTATACAGATTTTCCTCCTATTTTGACAACCACCCATGCCAGTCGGTGGGCCAAAAGAGTCAACGGGGAAGCTTTCGGAATGGATTTTTTTTTAGAAACTGCATCAATACTCTGGTAATCGGTGTATATCAAAACATGAGGAAAACCCTGTATATTGTATTTAAAACCCCTTGAAACTGAATTTTAAAAGTATTATTTGAAACCGATTCGTGCCTAGACTTACGCAACTTTTTATTCAGATAATTTTACAGGCTTGGGATTAAATACGACAACAACAGCCCGTCGAGACTCCTTCGATCGCAACACATCTGCGTTCTCACCTTCCCTGGACTACAGACAAAAATGGCCCTCGTACAACATCGGCAGCAGTCCAAGTCCTCTGACTGGCAGTCTAACACCTCCACCCACGGCACCTCTACAGCTTGGCGGTCTGGTTAATTCAAGGGTGCTCTCGGCTGCTCCTGGCGCTGAAGCAAAGTACAGGAACTCGGTGACCGCAGGACTGAGCGCCACCGCTATATTCGAATCTACAAATTCTCTCTTCACCAAGATCAACTCGTCTCTCACTACGGTGCCCAGCACGCTAGATAAGGGCCCGCAGGGACGGTCAAGACTGTTGGAGGACTTCAGGAACAACAGATATCCCAATTTACAGTTAAGGTAAGCATAACGCTCAATGTGAATTAACCATCATTCCTTTCAGCAATTACTGTCAAAACCATTAAAATCTTAAAACGTTCGATACGTTTTTCACTCGCAGTTGTGAAATGATAACCCAAATTGTTGATGGGAATTGGGAACACATCATCTAAGTGTTGTCAATTGTTCTGGGTGAGTCAAATTCAACTGCTATTTTCCTCCTTCTGTCGATGGCTTGAATTTGAAGCACCCTCCGCAAACAAGAGCGTTACTTTCGACATATATGTTTGATCCGACTGACCTGTTTTTAATTGCAGTTTTCATTTCAGGGATCTAGCCAACCACATCGTGGAGTTTTCCCAGGACCAGCACGGCTCGAGGTTCATACAACAGAAACTGGAACGAGCCACCGCCACTGAGAAACAGATGGTGTTTAATGAAATCCTCTCTGCCGCTTATAACCTCATGACAGACGTTTTCGGAAACTACGTCATTCAGAAATTCTTCGAGTTTGGTACGCCAGAACAAAAGACCACTTTGGCTCAGAAGGTTCGCGGACACGTGTTGCCGTTGGCTCTTCAGATGTACGGTTGTAGGGTAATCCAAAAGGCGTTGGAGTCGATACCACCGGAACAGCAGCAGGAAATCGTCAGAGAACTCGATGGGCACGTTTTGAAGTGCGTTAAGGATCAGAATGGTAACCACGTCGTGCAGAAGTGTATTGAGTGTGTCGATCCCAATGCTTTACAGGTAAGGGTGAGTTTATCCTTCCATAAAGCCCCGACAGTTACTTTTGTGTAAAATTATTAATCAGATGCTAAGAAATTATGTGAAACTAATTGTCGAGGTGTTAAATATTCAAATATTTAACTTGGCGCCTTTTTAACTGTGTTAACTTTCGTTTTCAGTTCATTATCCAGTCGTTCTCGGGACAAGTCTGCACACTGTCGACACACCCATACGGATGCCGAGTGATTCAGCGCATTCTAGAACACTGCACTCCAGAGCAGACGGCGCCAATTCTAGCCGAGCTACATCAACACACTGACCAGCTGATTCAGGATCAGTTTGGAAATTACGTCATCCAACATGTGCTAGGTAGTAATTACTGCTTTGTTGCTTTTGTTGATTCTATACGTTAATTTGTTTTCAGAGCACGGAAAACCAGAAGACAAATCTCAGTTAATAAACAGCGTTAGAGGCAAAGTTTTGGTGTTAAGTCAACATAAGTTTGCTAGTAACGTCGTGGAGAAGTGCGTTACTCACGCTACCAGGGCAGAACGTGCGCTGCTTATTGAGGAAGTGTGCGGATTCAATGATAAGTAAGTGCTAAATACTGCAAATTAGTACAATCTAACGTACTTCAAAATAGAAATCGTAAAATCATTTGTTGATAATTTTCTTTTTCAGTGCACTCCACGTAATGATGAAGGACCAATACGCCAACTACGTGGTGCAGAAAATGATAGACGTGAGCGAGCCAACACAGCGCAAGGTGCTGATGCACAAAATAAGACCACACCTGAACTCTCTCAGAAAATACACTTACGGCAAGCACATAATTGCCAAGCTGGAGAAGTACTTTATGAAGGCTCCCGGCTCTTTAGGCTCCATCGGAGGGGAGCTAGGCCCAATCGGCCCCCCGACTAATGGCGTGCTTTAATTTTAATTAATCATGCTTCATTTAAATCATGCTTATTAATTTAATAGATTTTTTACGTTTCGACCGATCGTGTGTTGGCCGGCGATTACGTCGCTCTCACACGGTTCCAGTATTTTCATTTTACTTTTCCCTTCATTTTTAATGGTTTATTATTTTTCGTAATTTTTTTATCATGATTTTTATTTTTTAAGGTCTAGCATAGTTAAGATTATCGTGTATACATATAATGTCTGTATTATAGTTGTAATTTATGTAATTTGTCTTTACGCATCTTATATTCATTGTCGTGTTGATTGGCTTTTGTTTTATGACTCTTCTCTCGAGGTTTGTTTTACTTTATACATATTACACGTATATTTTTATTTTTTAGTTTCAATTAGGAGCCATGGTTTAATTTATTCGATGGGTTATAAATAGAAAGGTTTGGTTTAAGATTTGGATAAAACAAAAGGCAAGCAATTTCCAATAACGTGCATGTTCATTTGTGTCTCCTAACAATACTTAAATGGTTGTATAGAACATTTTTACGAAACGAATCTCAAATTTTATTTAAATTTTCGAATGGATGGAAAAAAATTAAAATTACAAAATGTACATATAACAATTTTAAACGATTAATTAAACCAACAAGAAACCTTGGAAATTTTAAGTGTCCCAATTTCTTCTGACAGTACGTTAATAATTGTGATAAGGTCCTCAGGAAATAGACTTGAACATCATCAACATTTATGAAGTTCATCCAAATCAAATTTTTTCTAGAGCCACACACCGCACATCATTAACACGCTGTTCTTCTTCTTTCTCTTCTTCCCAGCGCTTTCGTCCCTCCCCTTTTCAACTCTTCAAAATTTAATATCGGCATTTACTACACACACACATAAACACATGACGTTGCATTTATTGTAGGTATTAGACGTTTTTATCATATTAGAGATTATTAGAAATCGTGTTTTGACACCGGGTTCTATTAATTTTGACAAATACTTCACACAGTTATTGTATCGGTCTCGCTTCCGAGTTACTCCTCCCTGTTATCCAGAGCAACATAGCAACACGAAATATTTTCCTTTTTTTTGTTTTAAGAAAAAAAAAATTTGGCATTTATTTGTTGGGGGCAGAAAAAAATGTCAAAAAAAGTTTTTCCTGCCGTACAATTTATTTAACTTTCCTGGGCTTGGCCCATGTTATTTTTTTTTGTAGTTATCTGTGACAATGAGATCTAATTAAAGTTTTGGATTGCCCAGGGTAGAAGGGAGGGGAACTCCTGCGAGCCCGATCTGTATGATACGTTGCTGAAATTTGCGAAAATATATTTATTTATCGTGATTAATTGATTGTAGAGAAAATACGTTTTATGAATTGTAAAATAAAAAACAGGTTGTGTAAATATATTTTTAAAAGGCTAAGTTGTAAAAATGTATAATTTTCTTGTAAATAGTGAAGTATTTAATTGGAATTAAGAGAATTCAGAAATGAATATAATATGGTCTGTTTGAAATTCTATAAAATTTCCTTGTAATTTAGATGAATTAATGAGCTGTTACTAATATATTAATATAGGAATTATATAAAGTAGAATTTGATGGCACGTTTCCTTTAATTGATAAAAATATGTAAAGTGTATTTGTAATAATTGTAAAGTTTTTTTCGTAAATTCCATTATTATTATTATTAATTATTGTTATTATGATATGATATATAATTTAATTGCATTTATGACTGTTTTTATGTGTTTTTGAGCTAATCTCTAGAAATTATTACATATTTGTATCATCAAGTCGTATTTCACCATAATTTTTAATAGTATTAGAACAAAAACACTCTTGTGAGTACTTTTTACATGGACGGACGTTCTGTTACGGTAAAGCACTTTTGTCAAATTACACATTATTCTTGAAAAATCAAGCAAAAGTGGCAGCAATTCCGCACGAATGCAGCATAAGAAATATACAGCAGTTTTTCAATATTTTTAAGTATTATGTCATTTAGGATCCAGTTTGAAAATTAAAATAATAATTGTCATATTATAATTGTAATTGTCATTCGAGATTCTTGAAATTATAATTAAGTAAAATTATACGTTGTTCAAAACTTACAAATTATAAGATTAAGACCAACTTGCTGCGGTCATTCAGTTTTTTCTTTGTAGATTTCCGTACCTTTCACTTTTTCTAGTACAATTTCTATACTTAATATAATTGCTTAATGATTTGTGAATTAAAAATCGCAAATAGTTCCAAAATGGAGGTGCTTCCTTATCTTATTGGTGACAAAATCTATTCAAACCATATTTCTGACATTCTTCCATATTTCATATCGTGCATAGTTTAATTTTTGCGATTTGCTGACGATTTCGTGTCTGATGGCCCGGGTAATCGGTTGTACATCTTTTGTTTTCCAATTAGCTGCTTTTTTAGTAATAATAAAACTTATTTTATTGCTATATCCATTCTTGACAAATTTAAAAGTAATTTTTATGTGCATTGATATTTGAGCCGAATTTTATTAAAACCACCATTGACTTTTCGTCTAATAAACGTTTTGACATCAGCAATCGATTGCTAAAGGCACCTCATTTTCTAAATTAAAGTTTAACCTAACTGACTTTTACACATACCGCAAGTTTTGCCGGGTTTTGTGGCGTTTTTTGAACGAAAACGGAACGTCTGCCGGTGTAAGGATTAGCCACAGCAAGGCATAATTTTCAGTCATCTTTGGTATGTGTACATAGAGTACCCAATTTTGTATTATATGTAATATAGTTTCGTTCATAACATTTCCAAACAGCCACTTCAAACGCCATGTTGGTAGCTTGTACACTTATTAAGGATAACTGCGACACCACCTCTCCCCCACTCCGCTAGTGATATGTATATATGTTAATCATTTTTAAATTGTATCACATGTATTTATATAGAAAAAGTGTTTAATAGTGTAATATTGTAAAATAATCCATTTTGTACTTAGAAATTATTTGTATTGTATTTTTATCATGTGAAATAATTGTACGTGTCTCCGCCGTTCGCCCGGCTCATTTCTGATCTCTGGAATTCAAAATTTGTTGTCATCTGTGTGCCCAGTCCTTCCCACCCACTGCTTCCCGGTCCCTGTCCGTGCAACGGTGTAATTATCCTTTTCGAGAGAAACTGTCTGACGAGGGGCGGAGGTGTCTTAAAATAGTGTGGTGGGGAGTATCGGTAAGATGGCCAATTCCTTTGAAGATGGCAGACTGATGTAAAGATACTAAACAAGATGTAAAGTGTAAATTCCATTTGGTTATCACGTTGTAAAACTGTATAATACATGTGTAAAAATATGAGCCGTTTGGGTATCATGTAATTAAATTGTAAACTATGTATTCTAAATTGGAGTAATCTGTTTGTTTTATTGTACTTTGCGACAGCGCGCCATGCGCTGCCTGCTTGTAGGGTAGCTGGACGGGGATCACTTATGTTCACAACAATATGGCTCTCTGCGGATCTACGGCTGTATATTATATTTATTATGCGATCTGTTTTATGAATGTGTAAATTTAGTTATCGAATGCATGCATGCTAGTTTTATTAGGATATCAATATGTATGATAATGTATTTCGATTTTATTATTTTTTACCACGGTAGTATAATAAATAATAAACAAATAATTACATTTCTGCTTTTTTTTAAGTTCTTCTCTTTCAGTTTCTGTACACACATAACGTTGTAGTTGCTTGTTTCGTTCTATTAGCAAATGTTGGGGTTGTCATTATATATCCCTAGGAATAGACTGTTCGATATTAATTCACAAATAAATGTAAGATGAAAGTAATCATGTTGTGCATTTTTTCTAGATAGGTATATACACGAATATACATCGCCAGATTTTCATTACATACCTAAAAGCTAGTAATTACTAATTAGAAATTGTCGGGGTCATAAATCTGAGAATATCCTATGCTATCTGGGAAGTTATGTCAAATATTTTTATTTTATTTTCAACCAACGACAAACCAAAAAATTGGGGTAAGAACGTTATAGGTATCACAAGTGCTAACACTGTAACGAGTGTTGATAGTGCAGTGCTGGCGCCTTAAAATAAGTTTGAGGTTTGTGTTCATGTAGGCAAAATGTAGGGTTGACGCAGTTTTATTTCGAAGTTATTGCCGTGTTCATCTACAATTACAGTTTCTTCCACCTGTACATTTTCAAAAAAAAAACCATTATGTTTTGCTATATTTAATATTTGTAGGTATCTATTCACTTATGAAAATCTATTGTTTATAGGTTATGTTGATTTTTAAATTTTCGTGTGTCAAAACTTATTTCCTGCGGATGCTGGCAACGCGTTTCTAACTTCACATCAGTTCTTAAGCGCCATCTACTGTCTACTAGAGAAGTCGATATGTAAAGTTGAGATCTTTTCGGAAACTTACTCAGTTGTTTGTAGGTTAGTAAACGAACGACATTTGAGGTGGTCTAGTTAACTCGAGTAAGTTTCCGAAAATGCCTTTTTAGCCTTCAGTTAGCGGCTAACTTCTCGTTGGTTGGTTTTCTGACTTCTGTGTGATTTCATTCCATTCCTGCTATGTTTTGTGATTCCTGCTGTGCCTTTGCTGTTCCGCTACCTTTATGTTCTGTGGCTGTTCCTATCTCTAGATGAGTAAGATTCTTTTTAGTTTCTAGCCAGATTGTGAATAATAAAGAAGTATGGATGAACCTGTTGTAATGAATTTGTTGACAGTGATGATCCTGTAGCGAGAGAGGTAATTTATTTATGAAACAGCCAAAATGTTGATTTTGTAGGTTAAGTGAACATGCTTTTTGTTCAACTTTTAAATTGCTTAATTTAATTTTTAGATACTTATAATATTTGGAAAATTTATTATTCCAATGTCCACTAAAGCGAAAACGCTCTACGAACGAACATAAAAATGCCTTTACAAGCCAGGAAATCAGGAAGTAAAGTTAGACTGGCTATAACTATAGAGTCCCCAAATTTTGACACAGAAATAATTGCTCACGAGGTGGATGAGGATATAAATTCTTCCAAAAAAGATAAACATGTTTTTTTCTAAAGCGAATTAGTGGACAAGGTATATCTCCAGTCTATCAGAGCACTTAAGGAAGCTAATAAATACGAAGTGGATACTTATAATGGCAGCGAAATACATTTAACGGCTTTAATAGGTTAAATAATAGTTGTTACATCTCAATAGCATTGTCTCACAATGATTGTTGTAGGAATTTTTCAATTTTGTCCTAATTTTGTATGGAAAAAGGATTAAAGCAACAAGTCCCTGTTCGGTTCAAACAAAGCAACGATAGCTAAAAGAAATCTACAGGGACAGAACATTATAGGCTAGAAGAGCAGATGAACCGTACACTGAGTGCATGTGTATGAACATAATACTACCCTTCTGGATTCTGAATTGTTTGTGGGGGGTAAAGTAATGCTCTCATGCACTTAGGCCTCTAAATTGAACCCATTGTACTGCCCCCGCAGGTAGCAGTGCCACCGCTACCCTTAGTAACGTAAGTAATACATGGTAAAGGAACTATACGAGTTATTATATCGGTAGGAATTCGAAGTCATTGTTTTTAAAACTTAAACGCATTCATAATCATTTCGAATTGATTGATCTCTCGGTTGCAATATACGAATGATCGATTATTCGGCAGTAATCGGAATATTTCGATTATATCAATAGCTTTGTTTGTCATCAGCCACTAGTGTACACATTTTACACTTTTTGCCAGTAAGTCATTTGTTATAAATTAGTGTAGAGAGTGCTAACCGCTTGGTATACTAGTACAGTGTATACGTTCTTGTACTTTTGACACTGACTCCTGAGGAGGTGTAACGAGTGTCGATAGTGCAGCGCAGGCGCCTTATAATAAGTTTGAGGTTTGTGTTCATGTAGGCAAAATGTTAGGGTTGACGCCGTTTTATTTGGAAATTATTGCCGTCTACAATTACAGTTTTTCCACCTGTACAGTTAATGAGATGCTATATGGGCGGGTATCTATTCACTTCAAGTGAAAATCTATTGTTTATAGGTTATGTTGTTGGTTTTTAAATTTTCGTGTATCAAAACTTATTTCCTCCGGTGCTGGCAACGCGTTTCTAACTTCACACCAGTTCTTGAGCGCCATTTACTGCCTACTAGAGAAGTCGGTATGTAAAGTTGAGATCTTTTCGGAAATTTGCTCGGTTGTTTGATGTCACGTGACACGACATTTGATGTGATCTATAGGCATTTACGATAATTGGAGCGCTACATACCGCAATGTATCAGAGCGTTCGATAATAAGAACATATCTACCGAACCGCGTTCGTTAAATGTATCGAATGTATTCGCTACATCTACCCGATCCAAAATTTATGGATCGACTACATCGGTTGGTAAATGCAGTATAACCTTAAAATATGATTAAAAAAACTTAATTTTTGACATTTTGTGAGTATTTGAGACAAATGAAACCCATCACTGACGAAAATAATGAAGTAATTTTAGATGAGGACGGAAACATTTATGTATATGTATAATGAATTAAGTAAGTAGGTAGGTATACCTAAATATGCAATACATATAAATGTTTTTTTACTTTCCATTTTGACATGGCGAGTAGTATGGACTTATGAATAAGCATAAAATAAAAAAGTAATTCAATTTTCAATTATTTATTAATTAGTCAAGTGATGCTTTAGGTTACATTTGAAATTTTGCGTTCGGTAATTCTTAGCTCGGTAGATGTATTGACATAAAACAGCTGATTACCGCAATGTACCAGGATACATTACCCGCTCCAATTATCGTAAATGCCTTATAACTCGAGTAAGTTTCCGAAAATGCCTTCAGCTAGCGTCTAACTTCTCGTTGGTTGGTTTTTCTATAATTTCATTTTCATTCCATTCCTTTGCTTTTGCTGTTCCTATCTCTAAGATCAGTAGATACTTACTCACCTTCTTATAAGTTGCTAGCCAGATTTACTCAATAATAAAGAAGTATGTGTACCTGTTGCCTGTTGTGTTGTAATGAATTTGGTGACAGTGATGATCTTGTAGTAAGAGAGGTAATTTATTGTTATAAAACAGCCAAATATGTTGATTTTGTAGGTTATGCTCTTTGTTCAACTTTTAAATTGCTTAATTTAATTTTTAGATACCTACTTATAATATTTGGAGAATTTATACCACTTGTTCCAATGTCCACTAAAGCGAAAACGCTCTACGAACGAACATAAAAATGCCTTTACAAGCCAGGAAATCATGAAGTAAAGTTAGACTGGCTATAACTATAGAGTCCCCAAATTTTGACACAGAAATAATTGCTCACGAGGTGGATGATGATATAAATTCTTCCGAAAAAGATAAACATGTTTTTTTTCTAAAGCGAATTAGTGGACAAGGTATATCTCCAGTCTATCAGAGCACTTAAGGAAGCTAATAAATACGAAGTGGATACTTATAATGGCAGCGAAATACGTTTAACGGCTTTAATAGGTTAAATAATAGTTGTTACATCTCAATAGCATTGTCTCACAGTGACTGTTGTAGGAATTTTGTCCTAATTTTGTATGGAAAAAGGATTAAAGCAACAACTCCCTGTTCGGTTCAAACAAAGCAACGATAGGTAAACGAAATCTACAGAGACAACATTATAGGCTAGAAGAGCAGATGAACCTTACACTGAGTGCATTTGTATGAACATAATACTACCCTTCTGGATTCTGGATTGTTTGTGGGGGGTAAAGTAATGCTCACATGCACTTAGGCCTCTAAATTGAGCCCATTGTACCGCCCCTGCAGGTAGCAGTGCCACCGCTACCCTTAGTAACGTAAGTAATACATGGTAAAGGAACTGTACGAGTTATTATATCGGTAGGAATTCGAAGTCATTGTTCTTAAAACTTAAACGCATTCATAATCATTTCGAATCGATTGATCTCTCGGTTGCAATAATCGAATGATCGATTATTCGGTAGTAATCGGAATATTTCGATTATATCAATAGCTTTGTTTGTCATCAGCAACTAGTGTACACATTTTACACTTTTTGCCAGTAAGTCATTTATAAATTAGTGTAGAGAGTGCTAACCGCTTGGTATACTAGTACAGTGTATACGTTCTTGTACTTTTGACACTGACTCCTGAGGAGGTGTAACGAGTGTCGATAGTGCGGAAATTATTGCCGTCTACAATTACAGTCTTTCCACCTGTACATTTTCAAAAAAAAACATGCTATATGGGCGGGTATCTATTCACTTCAAGTGAAAATCTATTGTTTATAGGTTATGTTGTTGGTTTTTAAATTTTCGTGTATCAAAACTTGTTTCCTCCGGTGCTGGCAACGCGTTGCTAACTTCACACCAGTTCTTGAGCGCCATCTACTGCCTACTACTAAAAGTCGATATGTAAAGTTGACACCTTTTCGGAAATTTGCTCGGTTGTTTGATGTCACGTGACTCGACATTTGATGTGATCTATAATTCGAGTAAGTTTCCGAAAATGCCTTCAGCTAGCGACTAACTTGGTTTTTCTATAATTTCATTCCATTCCTTTGCTTTTACTGTTTCTATCTCTAAGATCAGTAGATTCTTACTCACCTTCTTATAAGTTTCTAGCCAGATTTACTCAATAATAAAGAAGTATGTGTACCTGTTGTGTTGTAATGAATTTGGTGACAGTGATGATCTTGTAGTAAGAGAGGTAATTTATTGTTATAAAACAGCCAAATATGTTGATTTTGTAGGTTATGCTCTTTGTTCAACTTTTAAATTGCTTAATTTAATTTTTAGATACTTATAATATTTGGAGAATTTATTACACTTGTTCCAATGTCCACTAAAGCGAAAACGCTCTACGAACGAACATAAAAATGCCTTTACAAGCCAGGAAATCAGGAAGTGAAGTTAGACTGGCTATAACTATAGTCCCCAAATTTTGACACAGAAATAATTGTTCACGAGGTGGATGATGATATAAATTCTTCCGAAAAAGATAAACATGTTTTTTTTCTAAAGCGAATTAGTGGACAAGGTATATCTCCAGTCTATCAGAGCACTTAAGGAAGCTAATAAATACGAAGTGGATACTTATAATGGCAGCGAAATACGTTTTAACGGCTTTAATAGGTTAAATAATAGTTGTTACATCTCAATAGCATTGTCTCACAATGATTGTTGTAGGTAAAAGAAATCTACAGAGACATAACATTATAGGCTAGACGAGCAGATGAACCGTAGACTGAGTGCATGTGTATGAACATAATACTACCCTTAGTAACGTAAGTAATACATGGTAAAGGAACTATACGAGTTATTATATCGGTAGGAATTCGAAGTCATTGTTCTTAAAACTTAAACGCATTCATAATCATTTCGAATCGATTGATCTCTCGGTTGCAATAATCAAATGATCGATTATTCGGCAGTAATCGGAATATTTCGATTATATCAATAGCTTTGTTTGTCATCAGCCACTAGTGTACACATTTTACACTTTTTGCCAGTAAGTCATTTGTTATAAATTAGTGTAGAGAGTGCTAACCGCTTGGTATACTAGTACAGTGTATACGTTCTTGTACTTTTGACACTGACTCCTGAGGAGGTGTAACGAGTGTCGATAGTGCAGCGCAGGCGCCTTATAATAAGTTTGAGGTTTGTGTTCATGTAGGCAAAATGTTAGGGTTGACGCCGTTTTATTTGGAAATTATTGCCGTCTACAATTACATTTTTTCCACCTGTACATTTTCAAAAAAAAACTGAGATGCTATGTGGGCGGGTATCTATTCACTTCTAGTGAAAATCTATTGTTTATAGGTTATGTTGTTGGTTTTCAAATTTTCGTGTATCAAAACTTGTTTCCTCCGGTGCTGGCAACATGTTGCTAACTTCACACCAGTTCTTGAGCGCCATCTACTGCGTACTACTAAAAGTCGATATGTAAAGTTGACACCTTTTCGGAAATTTGCTCGGTTGTTTGATGTCACGTGACTCGACATTTGATGTGATCTATAACTCGAGTAAGTTTCCGAAAATGCCTTCAGCTAGCGACTACTCGTTGGTTGGTTTTTCTATAATTTCTAATTTCATTCCATTCCTTTGCTTTTGCTGTTCCTATCTGTAAGATCAGTAGATTCTTACTCACCTTCTTATAAGTTTCTAGCCAGATTTACTCAATAATAAAGAAGTATGTGTACCTGTTGCCTGTTGTGTTGTAATGAATTTGGTGACAGTGATGATCTTGTAGTGAGAGAGGTAATTTATTGTTATAAAACAGCCAAATATGTTGATTTTGTAGGTTATGCTCTTTGTTTAACTTTTAAATTGCTTAATTTAATTTTTAGATACCTATAATATAGATGTTCAAAACATTTGGAAAATTTATTACACTTCTTGCAATCTCCACTAAAACGAAAACGCTCTACGAACGAACATAAAAATGCCTTTACAAGCCACAAGCCAGGAAATCATGAAGAGGAAGTAAAGTTAGACATAGAGTCCCCAAATTTTGACAGAAATATTTGCTCACGAGATGGATGAGGATATAAATTATGCCAAAAAAGATAAACATGTTTTTTTCTAAAGTGAATTAGTGGACAAGTCACTGTTCGGTTCAAACAAAGCAACGATAGTAAAAGAAATCTACAGAGGCAAAACATTATAAGCTAGAAGTGTAGATGAACCGTGGACTGAGTGCATGTGTATGAATATAATACTACCCTTAATAATGTAAGTAATGCATGGTAAAGAAACTATACGAGTTATTATATCGGTAGGAATTCGAAGTCATTGTTCTTAAGACTTATTCATAATCATTTCAAATCGAATGCTTTCTCGGTTGCAATAATCGAATGATCGATTATTCGGCAGTAATCGGAATATTTCGATTATATCAATAGCTTTGTTTGTCATCAGTCACTAGTGTACACATTTTACACTTTTTGCCAATAAGTCAATTCAGTCAATTAGTGCAGACAGTGCTAGCCGTTTGGTATACCATTACAGTGTACACGTTCTTGCACTTTTGACACTTGACTCCTGAGGGAGGTGTAACGAGTGTCGATAGTGCAGCGCGGGCGCCTTATAATAAGTTTGAGGTTTGTGTTCATGTAGGCAAAATGTAGGGTTAACGCCGTTTTATTTCGAAGTTATTGCCGTTGTTCATCTACAACATTCAGTTTTTTCCACCAGTGCATTTTTAAAAAAACTATGAGTTACGCTATATGGGTAGGTACCATTCACTTCAAATAAAAATCTATTGTTTATAGTTTATGTTGCTTTTTAAATTCTGACGGAGTAAACTTCTAAAGTTTTAACAAATTTGTGCACTTTTCTGCACTGTGCTTTGATGATAAACAAAGCTAATATCATTCATAATCGCCCAACAGAAGGCGATATTACTGCGTTCGGTTTTTACATACCCGAAATTTAGCTTTGCTCGTTTACCTCATTTGCCGTTCGGTAATAGACATTGCATGCTCGTTCATATCTCTGCGTTCGGTAAGCACAAATACGAACGGTCAGCGCTACCTCTTTTAGCTCGACTTCAAGACGTCGAGCAAACAGATTTTTTAGGATTCTTCTGTTATCTGTCTATCATAAGTACAACCAACTCTAGTCTTCTTGAGTACAACATAACAGAACACATATATTAAATAAACGTCATTGTTGCTACACCAAAATAAAAAAATATATAATTGTTATGTTTTGTCACTCCTTTGTATCCGTTCGGTAATTAAATTAGTCTCGTTTGCCTCGGTGATCACATGTGATAAATCTGTGTGTCTCTGCCCGCTCGCCTCTGGGTTTTTTAAACTGAACGTAGTTTGTATAAGGTGACGTGAGCGGCGTAAAGCGAAGGGAAACCTGAAAATCAAATAATTCATGTAAACTTTCAAATTTCAAATGAATGATCACTCGAATGACCATTCGATTATTAGCATGCGGATGTCGAATATCCGATTATTAGAATCATTCGATTATGCCTATCTAGATCATTTCATTTCAAAGAAATTTTCGTATATCAAAACTTACTTCCTCCGTTGCTGGCAATGCATTGCTAACTTCACACCGGTTCTTGAGCGCCATCTACTGTCTAGTAGTTAAGTCGATATGTAAAGTTGGTGTGCAACTAACCATAGTCCATAGAGACAAATGAACTAATTTAGCACATAACCACATCGATATGTTCATTTACCCATATTATCTTTTATTTAAGGTTATGTTCTATTCTGTCACTCTGTGATGTTATATTACTTTGTAAGGGAAAAAATTTTTTAAATAATCAAATAATCTCATTTTAAGGTATTTATTTTTATTGACAATGTTATCTGACATCGAGAAGTAGATTTGCATATTCGTAGTGCGATATAGTGCTGTTAAATTTATAATACTCGGTTATTATGCCCATCTTTATTTCTGTTTCAGATTCTTGCAACCTTGCCTGATTATTGTTGGATTAATTCAAAGAATTTCAGTAGCTCTGATCGATATTTGAGCACCGAGAGATGGAGGAGACCAACATGAATCGTTCCTTCTAGAATTGATCATGACTAGTGGAAAGTTGGGACTTGGAATATAAACTTCAGGTATGTGTATAAAATGTAACACGTCCTGGATTAAATGTTGAGGGAATATGATTGACTGCTGTTTATTCGGTTTTAACTTTATCTTTGTTCGATTATGATTTTATACTTGCAAAACTGCCCTGCAGACTTACCTGAGGTTCGTGAGCACAAAATAGATTTCGAATAGGTTATAAGTAATTACGTTCTGGGTTATGGCACTCGTGTTTTAAAAAAATAACGCAATTAATTTGAAACACTTGAGGATGTTGAATATAGTTGTAGTTATAGTTTAAGCGAGAAAAAAAAATCCTAACATCGGGCTTTAATTCTTGTAAATACAATTGTAAAAAAATATTTATCAAGTTTGTTTCTCTTCATTGGAGGATGATTCAACCAACATCTTGTGTTCTAATCCCATTTTTGCAATGTCAGCCTTTATAAATTAGAAATCAGTGCAATTTTGCTACAATTGCTACAGAGTGCGTCATTTTATAAGGTACCAACTGTGAATTTTATAAGATGTTTATTAAAAAATAGCTATATATGTATCGAAGTAGTGCAAAAAGCTAGTGTTTATGGCACGTAGCATGAAAATTAAAGCGCAGCCGAGTTGGATAATATGCTAAGTGCCATAAACACATTTTTTGCACATGTTATTTCATTGTTATCAAAGCAAAGTGCAATAAAATTTAAAATGGTATAAATAGTCACTTTTGGCACTGCAAATAGTGTAAGTAAAGTACTAACTTTTTTCACGATCGTAGGAAAAAATAATTTCATGTAATCTACCTATATTTTCCTGAGGAGGACTTATCTCAAGATGTCCCCTGTTTTTGAATTATCTCCAGATGTTGGTGAAATGTAAATTGAGTAAAATATGCTAGTATTAGTGGAATCTGTCACATCAGAGGTGTATCAAGGGCGTAAGGTAAGCGTTTACAGCCCGCAGCATGAAGATATTACAGGTTAACGGTCATAACGTTTATTACGCCCGTGGTACATATAAAATTGTATGCACGAACAATTTATAGGGTTAGTTACTAACTTAGATTCGTTTTGATTGACAAGCATATTAACTGTTGCTTGAATGTTGTCATTCAAGCAATTCGAAGTCATTACTTAGCAACGGTCAAACAAAGCCAATCTCGTGCTCGTTATATTTCAATAGCGGGCCATAATAGTAATTTTCGTTACAAGTCCGGAAGGTGAATTGTTACAGCCGAGTAGATATTATGGACGAGTCGACGAAGGAGCCGAGTCCAGAATATCTAAATGAGGCTGGAACAACACCTTACGGACGTGTGTCGAATGATATTTTATTTCATCCCGTCATTTCTTGTATATTAATATATTTGTATAATTTGACACTTGGTTATTTTCTTATGTCATTTGACATTTGACACCATTTTTTAATTTACGATTGATTTTTATGTCAAACAACTGTCAAAAGGTACAATTTTGTAATTGGTTCGTAGTAAGTTTCCGGTGGTTTCCGGTACTTTACCGGCTCTGATACCGTAATGTCTCATTTTCCGGCCGCATATGAATACTGTACTGTTGTACTTTCCGGACGGGATGAAATAAAGTTACTTTATTTCATCCCGTCCGGAAAGTACAACATTACAGTACTCATATGCGGCCGGAAAATGAGATATTACGGTATCAGAGCCGGTAAAGTACCAGAAAACTGTTATTATACCTTCTAAAGCCGCGTCCTCATTGAGTCGACATTGTCGATCGACTCTGTCGATCGACAATGTCGACTCAATGAGGACACGGCTTAACACCTGCATAACCGGGCGCTAAAGCACACTTTATCGCCTGGTCATGTATAAAATCCTATATTCTTTGTTCTAGGGCCAGCATTAGGATGGACAAGGAAGATGGCGTTTGGCGATACGTTATGTGGAAGACTCCTACAGTGTTATTGAGTGTACTTAACTATGATGTATTTTTTATTATATATTTAACTCTGTAGTTCATTCAGAAATAAATATTTGTATATGCATTTAATTTTGTTATTTCTGGAGTCCCATACCTACTAAAATCATAGAAATTATAGACTTTACTGAATGGATTGAAAAATTAATCTAATGTACCAGTTGATATTTTTCTTCAAAATTGAACAATTGATGTAAAGTCGTATCAGGATTTATAGTTTCTCTTTCCTATGTTTGGATCGAGTAAAATTAGTTAAATGTTGTAGTTAATATTTCGCTTAAAATTTCAACGTTTCGGTGTAAAATTGTAGTTTAATAATAATACAAAAGGTGGCGCCACATACATTCCGCAGAAGTATTCCGGTCCTGCGGCTTTATAAGTATGATACCCACAAGGGTGGGGAAGGGTTGGGATCCCAGACCGACCTCACTCCCTGGAGTGTCTTTCCTGCTTTAGAATTTAGTATTATAAGAAATATTTCGCTTAAAATTTCAACGTTTCGGTGTAAAATTGTAGTTTAATAATAATACAAAAGGTGGCGCCACATATATTCCGCAGAAGTATTCTAGTCCTGAGGCTTTATAAGTATGATACCCACAAGGGTGGGGAAGGGTTGGGATCCCAGACCGACCTCACTCCATGGAGTGTCTTTCCTGTTTTAGAATTTAGTAATATAAGAAGATAGATAGTAGTATATATTATACTTAGAATATATATAATATTTTTTCTTAAAAAATAGTAATACACCCCCCTCTATAGCAATGGAGTTACTGAAGACGCCTGTAAATATTTAGTTTATATAGACGTCCGACAGATCTGTATCAGTGAAATGCTAAAATTTTATGTGGCGCCATCTTTGGTCAACATGACGTACCTTCAAAAATTAAGACGATTTAATAAGGCGTTTGCAAAAATAACAAATTGATCAACCACGTTTCAAACTCATCAAGAAATATCTTTTCAATTAAAATTCTCACTTTGCGATTTATGACAAAGACCAAGTCGTAACAGCTAAGTTTAAAACTATATATTTTGCAGCATATTACTATCTGCGACATGAAAGTGGCTCCATCTTTGGGAAATTTTTAATACCACAATTTTAACTGACGGTTTTAATTCCACTTTTCTCTTAATTATCTTTTATTAGTAAAAGGGAAAATGAAAATGCATATCATTTAAAATAGGTTTATTTATAATTGCCAGGCACAACAAAACAGAGTAAGTAAACATAAAGAAATATACAACACAGAAGCAAATAAACAACAAACTTCAAAGTTCCCTGTCCTCCAAATTTTCCGGCGAATGGTCGTGCGTCAGCGTCCAGCGAGCCCCAATAAGATCCAATACCAGCCCTGGAAAATCAAATATATCAGAAAAGTTCAAGTTGTATTCATACAGGGTGTCCCGTAAATAATTAATAATCCTGAAACTGGTAATAACCTATCAAGAACATCACATTTTGACCTTATTGAAAACTCTACAATTTTCAAGATATGGACACTCTCTTGAGCAGAAATTTTGAAAATTTCAAGTGTCCATTTCTCGAAAACCGCAGGGTTTTCAATAAGATCTAGTTATGATATTCTGATAGGTTATGGCCTGGCCTACTACCATTTTCAGGATTATCCATTACTTACGGGACACCCTGTATAATAATGGGTTGCAGTCAAAAATAATACACAGAGATATATTGTAAAAGTAGCTTTGTAGTCGGCAATTTTTCTTGCTGCAAAATGCTCCCTGCTATAAATGGCGTATGTTTTGCAGTCAGCAATTTCTGAAATTATTATTGCGTCAGGAGTGCCAACCAAACAAATTCCACTGCATAAACCATCAGTTTATATGTATTTACTTGCTACATGAACTATAAATTTTAAATTATGATAAATTCACAAAAGCAAATTACACACTTCTTTACTTTGAATTTTGACTGAATAGGCTGCAGGGAATTTGTAAGGGGGTTGGCAATATGAAAATTACTAAAAAAATCACCAACCATGTAAGTCCAATAAAAATAGATCCAGAGCTATTTGCTGCAAGTGCAAGAAAAATTGCAGCAACTCGTTGAAACGACTCATTTGGACGTGCGCGCAAGAAAAATTGCCTACTGTAAAGCGCCCTTTAGACCAATGTTAAAACACTTATCCCAACCAATAAGTCGCACCATCACATGCTTTGCTTTTTGTCACTCTTAGACATGTTTATCATTACAAATAGGAAATTGAATTTAATTTTCTCTCATCATGATTGAACACAAGGCATGCACGGTCTACAACGCCACACAGCCACAACATATAATACCGGGGTATTAAAGACTAACCAATTTAACTGTAACGACTCTAATACAAAGATATAAAGTTAAAATCAAACCTGTTAGTTTATCCCATATATATCCGCACGTTTGGTATTAGTTTTTATCTATTAAAAACCCACTCCAGGTTCTACCACAATCGGAACATCATGATGACTCAGAGGAACCATAGTGGAACTTGGCATCCATCTACTTCGATAAAGGTACCTGCCTCCGTGCGAATTGCAGTGTATCCAGCTGAAACAATAAAAGTAACATAAGGATAATGTATTACATTTTGTGAAGTTTACACCAGTTACAAGGTGTACATTTTCCTTCCCGTAACTTCTCAAGAAAATAAGAACAGGTTTCCTTATTTATCTCTGCGTGTAGCAATGCAAATATTATAACATGTAACATGAAAAGAGATGTGAAGCGCTAAGCGGAACAAAAAAAAACCAACCTAACCTAAATCATTTTCAGCAAAAAAACCATGTACCTTACTATGAACCACACATCTTGGCCTGAAAGTTCCTGTTTTGAAGTCGGAGAACTCGAAACTGAAATAAGTTTTCCATGCAAACGCTCCGTTTTTGCAAAATAAATCCTGAAATTTCACTCTTTGACACCAACATTTTGTATCATTAAAAACAACTTAATTCCATCCAATTTTTCGGTGTATTAACACAGGTGGACGTTCAGCGAGTAATGCCCCTTTTATCCATTGCGAAAAAGTTTGCTTTTCCACAAAGAAATCAAATTTTATACACATTGGCTAAAATACTCTGATCAGTTGTCATAACACCACAGAACATGAAAGGTAACCATCAATCATCATAACAACGTCATAACCACGGAACACAGAACTAGCGCAGCTGAACTGGTCTGAAGTTAGCAACTCGTTGCCAGCAACGCTAAGGAAATAAGTTTTGATATAGTGCAACTAACTTCAGTCAGCTGGATCTGGTGTGAAGTTAGCCAGCAACGCCAAGGAAACAAGTTTTGATATAGTGCAACTAACTTCAGTCAGCTGTATTCTAACCTCAAAACTCATCCCATCACGCTGCATGAGCATAATGTTGACTGCTTGTTTAGTGATAATAAAATAGATACAAATAAAAATAAAATAAAAACTTTCCGGGTGGAGTTTTACGTGATGTGCATAAAAATGACTACATCAGAAGAAACAGACGAAACAGTTTCCATTTTATAGCTGGACGACACGGAGTCATTTCAAATGTGGGATTTCCAAATAACGATAATTAATTTTGTTTAAAGCAAATAGCTTGTGGGAAATAAGTCAAAGTTGAGGTCTGAGGAAACTTGCGACTCATTAACAAAAGACGAAGAGAAGAATGAATATAATATAATAATAGTAATAGTAATAGTAATAATTTATTAACCACTTTGGATACATGAAAGTATATATGGCAAGTCAACAAGATACAATTATGTTAAAAATGGTATACAAAAAAAATTGAATAAAATAAGATAAGAAGCTAAGAAGCTGGCAGAAAAAAAGCTATCAATATAAATAATAACATATGGATGCATAAGTACAAACTCCTTTTTTTTTTTTTTTTTTTTTAATATAAATAAAATAAAATAAAACAGGTAAGTTTAGGGTATAATGACGAAACACATGTTACAATAATAAAAAGAACAAACTAACAAATACACTATACGAACAGTAGTTACTATGTAATATTACTTGTCAAGTTAAGAAAGTCTGTCAAGTTATAAAAAGTGTTGTTGATTAATAATTGCTTTACTTTGGACTTAAATTTTTTGTAATTATTGATACTTCTAATATTACAGGGCAAAGCATTAAATAATATTACAGAGTTATAATAGGGAGAATGTTTAAAATGAGTTGTAGAATGCCTTGGAATCAACAATAAGTCGCCATGTCTCGTGCCATATGTGTGATTATTTGAACATGTCGCAAAGAGATGCTCATTCTTTTTTGCAAAAGTTACACACTTTAATATATATATACAAGGTACAGTAAGAATTTTCTTGTTTTTAAATATTTGTTTGCAACTCTCTCTAGGCTGTAGTCCATATATTAATCTCAATATTCTCTTTTGGGATATAAAAACACGTTCCCTATCTTTTGCACTACCCCAACAGATAATATTGTACGATATGCATGAGTAGGCGTACGCGTAATATGTATTTAACAAACCGTTCTGATCAAGTGTATCTTTTAATTGTAGCAGAGCAAAATATGCTTTATTCAGTTGTTTACACACATTTTCTATATGGATACTAAAAGACAATCTTGAATCAAAGTATGTTCCTAGAAGCTTTACACCTGCTGAAATTATGAATTTGTGATCCAAAATAAAATTATTCGGGAGTTGTCTCATGATGCTGAAATTTATTATTTCAGTTTTGTTTTCATTTAATATGAATTTATTTCGTTGACACCACGCACCAAATTCATCTATAACAATCAAAACCTTATCTCGAAGGTCCTCGGGATTGTTTGCAGATACCGTTATTGTAGTATCATCTGCAAACATAGTAACATGACCATTCGTTATTTGATTAGGCAAATCATTAACATAAAGCAGAAAAAGCAACGGACCAAGACCAGAACCCTGAGGAACTCCTAAATTTACTGCACAGGTTTCTGACATTTCTTCTCCCACTTTCACCTTCATAGACCTATTGTTCATGTATGTCATGATCCAATTCAGGATATTTCCTCGAATACCCATATAGTTGAGTTTTTCTTTCAATATGTCTTTACTGATGGTATCAAATGCTTTAGACAAATCAAACAAAAGCGAAATCACATATTTACCATCGTCTAGACAGGAATATACATAATCTAGTAAATGACACGATGCAGTCTCAACAGACTTACCTGACCTAAAACCATGTTGTGATGCTGTCAATAATTTAGTTTTTTCAGAATAGGAACATATTCTATTGTACACAATTCTTTCTAGTAACTTTGAAATTATACTTAGGACAGATATTTGACGATAGTTATCAATGTCCTCAGGATCACCTTTTTTATAAACAGGTGTAACAATAGCTAACTTCAATATATCCGGGAAGCACCCATTTTCTAGCGACTTGTTTATCAGATTCACTAGCTGAGTTGTTAGATTTGCTTTAATTTGGTTTAATATAGTAAGCGTAAGGCCATCAAAACCAGCAGAATTTTTGTTTTTTAATTCATCTATTACTTCATTTAATTCCGTAATGGTAACTGGTGCCATATATATTGACTGCTCGCTGTAGTTTGAAAGTGTGCAAGGCAACGACAAATTTGACCCAAAATATGAATCTAATTTTTCAGGAACAGAGGTTGAAAAGAAGGTTGCAAACAGGTTTGTGACTTGTTTTTTATCCGAAATTTTTGTATTATTTAAGTTTAAAACAATATTATTATTATAACGCCCACTTCTGCCTAACTTATTATTTACTATTTTCCACATTTCACGTGTTTTATTTGAAGAATTATTAATCTTATTAAAGTAATATGATTGTTTAGCTTTTTTAATGTTGTTTTTATAATTTCGCTTCTCCGCATTGTACACGTTTTTTACTTCAACACTGTTCAAGTTCGTCATTAACCAGTGTAGTTTTTTTAAATAAATATTTTGTTGAATAATATCATCATTTAACCATTCTTTTTTAATATTGTTCTCACGTTGCTTGGATACATTCAAAGTGACCTTCGTCAACGGACAACTTACTTGAAAACACCATAAAACTGAATCAACAAAAAACATAAATGAGTCATTCGTATTCAAAATATCTATAGGGCCCCAGTCAATCTGGCTTAAAAGAACATTGAAATAATTTATATTATTTTCAGATAAACTCCGTTTATTATAAAATGAGACATTTTTTTGACCAGTATCAGTTGTTTCTATATAACTGATATACAGTATATGTGCAAGATGGTCCGCGATATGCAGATTACAAATTTCACAGTTAACAAAGTCAGACGAATAATTTGTGACCATATAATCTATACTACTAGAACTTGTGTGACCACAAACATTTGTAAATATTCGGGTAGGTTCTTTAGTAGTTATGGTAAGTTCAAAACAATTTAAAACATCAGCCAGTAATTTTGTATTAAGACAATCTTTATTAATGTCTATATTAAAATCCCCACAGAGTATGGTGTGATCAGAAGAACGGTTCGCTAAATACAATGCTCGAGTTAAAAGATCTATAAATCTGTTAATATCTCCCGAAGGAGGTCTGTATACTACGATTAGTATATTTTTCGTATTATTTATCCCAAAACACACTGCACACATTTCAATATGACATTCATCCGACAATTCCCCAATATTATCAACTCTTTTACACTTTAGGTTGTTTTTAGCTAATATAAGTGATCCACCCCGTATATGGCTGGATCTCGAAAAATGTGCAATAATTTTATATTGTGTAAAGTGAAAGTGTTCCAAATCATTGTATTGAACATGATGTTCAGTCAGACCCAGAATATCAATATTTGAGTTTTTAATAAAAAAATCTATTTCATTTAACTTATTGGATAACCCCTGTACATTTACATGACAGATTTTACACACATTATAATTATTATTAGTATTAACTTGATTATTTTGATTTAATTTAGTTATTACGAAAAAACTTGTAAGGTTTAATTAGAGTCCCATGTGGCCAGTTGTCACTTTTAAACAATTCATCATAAAGTTCGTAATCTGCACCAACTTTGAAAGAGTCTGTGGTACCGTTTTTCCATTTTGGTAATTTTTCTATTATAAAATCACGCCGGGGAAATTTCTCAGCCAATAAGGCACGTATATTATTTTCAGTTGTCCCAGGAGTAGCTCGTCCAATGTAAATCCATGTCTTTCGGCTCACTGCTGTAAAACCTGATTTTGTTGCGTTTTGATCTCCTGACCCATACAGAGCTTTGGGTTTTTTAGTGTGAAAATTTGGCGGGTTGTGCACAGAATTTGTTTGTTTACTATTTACATTTTGATTATGAACCACTGATCGGTCAGTCGACAGCTGATTGCTTGTGATATTCGCACTACTCGTATTTGCTGGTATTTCTTTTACCATGGATTAAAAAGGATGCTAAAGCCCAAAAACATACAGTAACTACGATAGATAAAAAGCTCGATAAAAAGTTAATAGTCCATATGAAATGTAATACTTCTTGCGATATGTATAAGAAAGAAACTGTGTAAGAAATTTATCAGAAAGATAATGAACAACAAAAATGAAGTTACAAGAATTCTTCAACCTTAGCTAGAATACACAGCAAAATAAATTTGACACGCCGTTTGATTGAGAATGGAGAACTGCACAAGCAGAACTAGGGTGATTAAGAAGTACCCTACGTTACGATAAACAGACAAATCTTTTTTTTGTCAAATCCGAGAGAATTAAATTCTAACGACAACACCACCAATCTGAAGACGTGAAATGATCATAAATCATACGATTATTAGTATCATTCGGATACCAAGTATCCGATTATTGAAATCATTCGATTATGCTCATATTGAGTATATAAGTTGGTATGCAATCAATGCAATCATCCTTAATTCCAATATGAGGTGTGTCTGGTGAACCAGTTCAGAACGTCCTGGATTAAAGTTAGAGAATTATATGAACCTAACCCGAAACTACTAGAACTCTAAGAACTTTCCTTGTTCACCAAAAAAACATGGTGTTTGGTGAACAAGGAAAGCTCTTAGAGTTCTAGCAGTTTCGGGTTAGGTTCATATAATTCTCTAACTTTAATCCAGGATGTTCTGAACTGAGTCACCAAACACACCTATGGACCAATGAACTAATTTACACTACATAACCACAAATCTGGTAAATAACCATAAGCAATACAAATAAATGAACCTTTCTTTCGGCAGTTGAATGAGAAATAGATATATTTTAGGGAGTGTATATTCAACCGAATGTACGATTGATTTAGCGCCTGCGTAGTGCGAATGTTAATTTAACTTATCCTGGCCCTAATCGAATCCACTGATTTATATAACTAGATAAGCACTACCATTGTATGAAAGTGTCCGTAATTGAAACCGTGCATCTAATTGGCAACCATGCGCACTGGACAAAATCGCAGTGAATTAATATCGGTTAGGTTAGGGATCGTGTACCAACAAGGTTATGTCATATGTATGTATAGTAGAAAGCCGTTAAGTATCTATTTTTGCAGAAAAACCTAATGTTCGGTTAAATAATACCGCTACTAAAGAACCAAACGTTCGGTTGAATATGTACTCCCTGTATTTTATAATAATATACTGTGACAATAAATAAACTGATTACATAAAATTAAATAACCATATTTAACTTTTTTAAAACAAGATATGATTATTAACGCCAAACAGCCACAACATATAATGCTGGGATATTAAAAACTAACCAATTTAACCCTTTCGGTACGGTCGCCGTATATAAACGACTTTTGGAGATTTGTCCCACAGGCGATTGCCGTATATATACGTTTAAGGTTATTTGTGCTTTTAGGACGGCCGCCGTTTAAATACGCCTAACTTTAAAAATTGCATCTTTGAGAGACGGTTGCCGTTGTTAAACGGTTTATTCAAGCTCGTTGATGAGACGAATGCCTTAGAAAAACGGCACTTGTGACATGCCGCTCAGACGGATGCCGTCTATAAACGGCAACATATTTTACGCATGCGTCAACGGCAAGTCAAAGCCTGCGTGCACGATGTACACTTGATTTTAGTGTGTTGCATTCTGATTTTGAGATGGCCGCCAACTAGTGGCATTTGCACTAACAAAAATATACGGCAACCAAAAAAAAAAAAAAACGGGTGCCGTATATATACGGCAATCGTCCTCTCGGCACCGAAAATGCAGCCGTCTGGTGTATTGGTTGGCGAAATATGGCCCCGTACCGAAAGGGTTAACTGTAACAACTCTAATACAAAGATGTAAAGTTAAAATCAAACCTGTTAGTTTGTTCCATATATATCCGCGGTATTAGTTTTTATCTATTAAAAACCCACTCCAGGTTCTACCACAATCGGAATATCATTATGACTTAGAGGAACCATAGTGGAACTTGGCATCCATCTACCTTGATAAAGGTACCTGCCTCTGTGCGAGTTGCAGCGTATCCAGCTGAAACAATAAAAGTAAAATGAAGGATTATATTTTGCGTAGTTTACACCAGTTACATGGTGTACATTTTCCTTCCCGTAACTTCTCAAGCAAATAAGAACAGGTTTCCTTATTTGTTTCTGCGTGTAGCAATGCAAATATTATAAGATGAAGAGATGTGAAACGCTAAGCGGAACAAAAAACTAACCTAACCTAAATCATTTTCAGCGAAAAAACAATGTACCACTATGAACCACACATCTTGGCCTGAAAGTTCCTGTTTTGAAGTCGGAGAACTCGAAACTGAAATAGGTTTTCCATGCAAACGCTCCGATTTTGCAAAAAAAATCCTCCTGAAATTTCACTCTGGCACCAACATTTTGTATCACTAAAAACAACTCAATTCCACCCTATTTTCTTGGTGCATTCACACAGGGGGACGTTCAGCGAGTAATAACCCGTTTATTTATTACGAAAAGTTTGCTTTTCCACAAAAAGAATCAAATTTTGTACGCAGAGGCTAAAATACTCCGATACTCGATTAGTCATCACAGAATGAACAGAGAAGTGAGAACTGAGATATCACAAGGCTTGTTTTGGTTCTGATTAGAACAGTTCAGGATCAGTTCCCGTCATGCGCAATGAAGAAACAGCCATGCGCTGTGTATTAAAATTGATAATTTTTTAAATTGCGCAAGACGGGAACGGTTCTAGGACTGCGAAAATTTTGAACCAAAACAAGCCTACAGAACTAGCGTAGCGGAACTGATATGAAGTTAGCAACGCGTTGCCAGCAACGCCAAGGAAATAAGTTTTGATATACTTGAAAACTAATTTCAAATTCTCTTTAAAACGTTGCTAACTTCACTCACATCGTAGCGAATCGATGGGCTGGGCATGCGCGCATGCGAGTGAAAAATAATCGATCATTCGATTATTGAATTAATCGGCACAATCCGATTATTCTGGGCGTTCGAGTGATAAATAAATGATTGAAAATCAGAGTAATCAGACAGAAGTACGCAACGATTAAGCCAAGCATGTGAGAGAAAATAGTACCCGCCAGGGATGTAGTGCATTTATTTTTAACAAAATAAAATGGCATTTATTTGTTTTGAATTTTCATATTGGTAGATATTGTTAAGAGCTGGTTCAAAATTAGTGAATTGTGGCAAGAAATAGCTACACCAAGTGTATAGTTATTCCTTGCCAAAGTCCACAATTCACTAATTTAGAACCAGCTCGCGCAACTATAAATTGTCAAGAAAAATAATTGAGAAAATAGAAATTTGCAAATAGAATTACTTCTTTCGGTGGACACCCGAGATGCTTGGTGAAAACAAAATTCCATTGCCTACAGTAATTTGAAGGCAGACGGTCTCTATAGTAATATCAACTCTCTAACGGTTACATCACATAACATACATTAACACGTTGAGTGCGGCTATGTTTTTACTAGACTCGGCCAGGGTGCGGTACGGGACATATATGTCCCGTTCGTGACTTCTCCCTGGTACTGTACGGGACACTTATGTCCCGTAAACCCCTCTTTATTTTTTAGAAAGTTTTAATGTGAAAAAATGTTAAAAAATTGACATATGTTTTTAAAACGGTATTCTAGAACGTGCTAAAGCAGGACATGAATATCTTTTTGGGATATCACAAAAAAATTATTATGCTTTTCTAGGAAATCAGAACATTTTTTTTTTCTACGATCAACAAATTCTTAGCGGTAATCAGATTTATTAAAACAAAAGCAGTGTAACTTATGCATACATATATTTACACACATATGAAGAGAAATAAATGGAATAAAAAAACAATTACCTGTTGAATACTAAAATTTCATATCGAACATGTCTCCGTCATCAGTATGAAATTCAGGAGGAAATGACAAGAGTTTACATGCATTCTTCCTTCAACTCATGTCACATGTTTGGTTACCATTTTCCATCTTTTTGCATTCTTATCTCGTACATCAACTATTTCTTCTACTTCCAAGTGGCTCTCAAAACCTTGAAACAAAAAATTACTTTAATCCAACATATTCATGTAGCTAAATTATAGCAAGTACAGTATATAGGTATAACAAAAAACTGAAGAAGTACAATTATATGTCCTTTTCATTTAGAACAAGGAACGTCACTGGGGTAATAAAAATATACCACCGAATTGCGTTAAAGATCTTTATCCCCCAATATATTCAAAGGATTTTTATCTCCCTAACCTAATACATGAAACGCTCAAGACAAAACCAAGTAGGAAAGTTACCATTGTTTAGCGGGTCTCTCCGGTAATTATCAAATGATACAGATACTTTTGAAGACTCATTAAATTTCTCTTCGGTGCGCTTCAGTTCATCATCGTACTCTTTGTCGAACTGCATTTGCAGCATCTGTGCTATCATCGCATCACTTTCAAAGCCATCATCGGTTATAGCTTCAAGTACCTCATATGGTATATCAACTACATCTTTCATCTCTGCAGAGGACACTTCAACGCTGTCAACTTTGCCTGGATATTTCTTTTCTTCTTTTGCCTGCAAGTCTCTGGCAACCTCCTCAGACACAATGTCCTCAAAATCAAAATCAACCTAATCTGGCAATTTTTGGTAGGAAAGAAATCTATAGTAGATTTTGGTAGATTATGGCGTTTGAGACATCCTTTAACGAATTCTATAAATATTTGGTAGGTATTCAGGTGGCTCCATCTAGTAGCTAAATGAATTATTGATTTCTGGTTCTGAACCTATGTCTCAACGTTTTCTCCTTTCTTTATTACGCTGACCAGACTAGACAAATGGTTTTCGTCATCTGTCCACTGAACAACGTTTGGCTCTGGCTGTCTGCTGTCTGTTAGGGATTTTGACCGAGTTTGCCATATTTGTTTTCGTTATTTGTAAAGTGAAAGTGGACAATGAATAGTTTGAAAAGAAAATATGGACAGTCATATCGAGACCAGTATTGATACTTATAAATAAAAAATATAATAGATGTTTTATTTAATACATGATGGATGTACTCTTTTGTTCTAATAAATTAGTTTTTGGCGTAGTTTCAGTTTACTAGCCCTAAATCAAATTAATGATAAAAAACAATAATTCAAACCAGTCTATCAAGTCGACATCTATTAGTAAGTATTTAAACCATTACTCTAGGGTCGCCCTCTGGCGACTTAATGGTTGCCATCACCTGCTATGGATTTTTTCCACCTGAAACGCACATTACAATAATTAATTTCCTTATTAGTGGTATTTGTAGCGACTAAAGTTCCGTGCATATTGCTGAAAAGTGTTCATGTAAACAACGGACCCTTCTATCAAAATGTATTAAGTGCCATAACCCAGAACGTAATTACTTATAATCTATTCGAAATCTACTGAGTTGAGTGTGTGCTCACGAACCTCAGGTAAGCCTGCAAGGCAGTGGCAGTTTCCCACAAGTTGAAACTAATTTCCTAACAATTTTCGTCATAAAAGGCCAGTTTTGCAAGTATAAAATCATAATCGAAACAAAGATAAAGTTAAAACCGAAAAACAGCAGTCAATAATCATATTCCCTCAACATTTAATCCAAGACGTGTTACATTTTATACACATACCTGAAGTTTATATTCCACATCCCAACTTTCCACTAGTCATGATTAATTCTGGAAGGAACGATTCTTGTTGGTCTCCTCCATCTCTCGATGCTCAAATATCTATCAGAGCTACTGAAATTCTTTGAATTAATCCAACATTATCAGGCAAGGTTGCAAGAATCTGAAACAGAAATAAAGATGGGCATAATAACCGAGTATTATAAATTTAACAGCACTATATCGCACTACGGATATGCAAATCTACTTCTCGATGTCAGATAACATTGTCAATAAAAGTAAATATCTTAAAATGAGATTATTTGATTATTTAAAAATTTTTCTCCCTTACAAAGTAATATAACATCACAGAATAGAACATAACCTTAAATAAAAGATAATATGGGTAAATGAACATATCGATGTGGTTATGTGCTAAATTAGTTCATTTGTCTCTATGGTTAGTTGCACACCAACTTTACACATCCACTTTAGCTACTAGACAGTAGATGGCGCTCAAGAACTGGTGCGAGGTTAGCAACGCCAGGGAAATAAGTTTTGATACACGGAAATTTAATAATCAACATAACCTATAATAAATACTTCATTTGAAGTGAATAGATACCAGACATCCATGTCTCTGATGGATACCTACCGATACAGCGTAACTTAGTTTTTTTTTAAATGTACAGGTGGGAAAAACTGAATGTTGTAGATGAACATGGCAATAACTTCGAAATAAAACGGCGTCAACCCTACATTTTGCCTACATGAACACAAACTTATTATAAGGCGCCTGCACTGCACTATCGACACTCGTTACACCTCCTCCAAAGTCAGTGGCAAAAATGCAAGAACGTGTACACTGTACTTGGTATACCAAACTTATTGGCAAAAAGTGTAAAATGTGTACACTAGCGGCTGATGACAAACAAAGCTATTGATATAATCGAAATATTCCGATTACTGCCGAATAATCGATAATTCGATTATTGCAACCGTGAGATCAATCGATTTGAAATGATTATGAATGCGTTTAAGTTTTAAGAACAATAACTTCAAATTCCTACCGATATAATAACTCGTATAGTTCCTTTACCATGTATTACTTACGTTACTAAGGGTAGTATTATGTTCATACACATGCACTCAGTCTTCGGTTCATCTGCTCTTCTAGCCTATAATGTTCTGTCCCTGTAGATTTCTTTTACCTATCGTTGCTTTGTTTGAACCGAACAGGGACTTGTTGCTTTAATCCTTTTTCCATACAAGAAAAATTAGGACGAAATTGAAAAACTCCTACAACAATCACTGTGAGACAATGCTATTAAGATGTAACAACTATTATTTAACCTTTTAAAGCCGTTAAACGTATTTCGCTGCCATTATAAGTATCCACTTCGTATTTATTAGCTTCCTTAAGTGCTCCGATAGACTGGAGAAATACCTTGTCCACCAATTCGCTTTAGAAAAAAACATGTTTATCTTTTTTGAAAGAATTTATATCCTCATCCACCTCGTGAGCAATTATTTCTGTGTCAAAATTTGGGGACTATAGTTATAGCCAGTCTAACTGTCTAACTTCACTTCCTGATTTCCTGGCTTGTAAAGGCATTTTTATGTTCGTTCGTAGAGCGTTTTCGCTTTAGTGGACATTGAAACAAGTGTAATAAATTTTCCAAATGTTTTGAACACCTATATTATAGGCACAGAGTAAATATGTGTTATAGGTATCTAAAAATTAAATTAAGCAATTTAAAAGTTGAACAAAAAGCATGTTCACTTAACCTACAAAATCAACATTTTGGCTGTTTCATAACAATAAATTACCTCTCTCGCTACAGGATCATCACTTGTCAACAAATTCATTACAACAGGTTCATCCATACTTCTTTATTATTCACTAAATCAAAAAAGTGCGTAAGAGTCTTACTGATCTTAGAGATAGGAACAGGAATGAAACCAGAGACATCAGACAACGATGAAAAACCAACCATTGAGAAGTTAGCCGCTAGCTGAAGGCTAAAAAGGCATTTTCGGAAACTTACTCGAGTTCAGACCACCTCAAATGTCGTTCGTTTACTAACCCAGTCAAAGATCGGGTATAACTGTCACGTGACATGAAACAACCGAGTGAGTTTCCGAAAAGATCTCAACTTTACATATCGACTTCACTAGTAGGCAGTAGATGGTGCTCAAGAACTGGTGACTTCACTAGTAGGCAGTAGATGGCGCTCAAGAACTGGTGTGAAGTTAAAAACGCGTTGCCAGCACCGCCAGGAAATAAGTTTTGATACACGAAAATTTAAAAATCAACATAACCTATAAACAATAGATTTTCATTTGAACAAATATAGCATAACAGTTTTTTTTTGAAAATGTACAGGTGGAAGAAACTGTAATTGTAGATGAACACGGTAATAACTTCGAAATAAAACGGCGTCAACCCTACATTTTGCCTACATGAACACAAACCTCAAACTTATTATAAGGCGCCTTGCCGAGGTTTACATAAAGAGCCGAAATTACTTGTCTAATCGTCCTAATTGAGATTATGATTCACCACTTATTTTCTTAATTTTAGAGCTCTCTGGGCTATATCAATATGATGTTGGAACAGGAACTACCTATATTTACCAAGAGCAAGAAGGATTTCCCTCCTGATAGAATAACACACGTTGCTATTGCAAATAAACAATTAGTGGTAGCAATGGTCAATGGAGTATTATTCCGAATGAATCTGCATAACCCTTAAGGAGAAGACAGTGACAGTGATGGCCAAAAATCCTGCTACAACACAACGAAGCCCCTGCTAGACAATCGCAGGACGTAGTACTTTAGTGATATTATAGACGTTTTGTTTTTTAGCTGTTTAAGTTGTCAATGTGATGTTTACATGTGATAAGCAAATAGATTACTATATATATTTTTTATTTTTTGTGTGGTATGCTTCACTCAAAACATAACAGACAAAATTAATTACTATCAGATTAGAATATTTCGTAGGGATTAGGTAGTAAATATTTCAAACGTGACTTTCTACTCTACCGAAAATTAAACATTCGTAATATTAAACAGTAGAATGAATATTCAACATTTTGTTTCATTTAAATTGTGATTGATAATTAATTACCTTTTATTATTATCCTTAAATGAAGCGTACCATCGATGTTACCTGAGAAACACTCACAAGTCATTACAGAAGGGATGGTTTCATGGAAATACATTTAAAATTGGCTCAAATTTACTATAATTTAAAAACTAACATGATTCGTCACGATTTCCCAATGTTAAAAGTGTTCACTCTGTAGCCTTTCATTGTAGACACTCATTTCTATGAAAACCCCACATCACCTAAATTTTATATTTAATTTGGCGCCCAGTATTTGGGAATCTGTTGTCAATTCAAATAAATTTAAATACATGCACTTCTACATAGGCAACCAGTAAAACATACCTAAATATAGAGTGTTGCTTGCTGAACAGAAATAGATGTACAATACCGCTTGTTCACCTGTTAATATGCAATCTTAGACAATTTAAAAACGTTAATTAGTAATGTAAAATTTATCATAGCTAATTAGGAAGTATTAAATATATCAAATATATTTTTAAATATCAACATGCCAACTTCTATATTGTTATCTAAGAGTTTAAATCGTCATATCCGTCTTCTCTATATTTATTTTCAACTAAAATTTAAATGTTATTAGATGAATGTCTTATTACAGCTTTAAAATTAAACATTATTTGCCTTGAGGAAATAAATTGAAATTGACCGTCTGATATTTACCCAAATTAGTGTTCCCGTTACGCAAAATTAGCTTTCAAATGTTTAGTTTTTTACACAAACTCATGTAAAGAAGTCACACAACCGAAATGCCAGAAGTCACACAACCGAAATTGCAAATTATTGGCATTTTGAAAGACGACGTAACGGCAACAAAGGAATTTTATAACTGTTTAAAATTATACGAATATATTTTATGAAAATCAATTAATAAATTTCATACCTCGTTCTTTCACATAAATCATTCTTGCATCTATTAAAAATGTATACAATTTTTTAATCATCTATCTGGACCTTTACACTCGATGCATATACCTACATTATTTTACTTTATACTATCACAGGGTAAAGAATAGAATCGTTTTATAAAGAAAAACTTCATATCCTTAACCAAAAGAAACCATTTTAATCAAATTAATTTGTAGTAGATTTTCAGTAGATTTTTTTAATCGGTTTAGTAGATTTAGTATATTTTTTGCCAATTGGACAGTAGATTTCGCTAAAAAATATATGGTCACTACTCTTTTGCTTTAGAAAAAAAACTCGCAAGACGGTCGAAACTGGAAATGTCAAAAATTCAAGATATTCAAAACCGAAGACAATTTAAAAACTTTTATAATAAAAGATATTGACTAAAATTGACATATGTTTTTAAAATGGTATTCTAGAAGGTACTAAAGCAGGACATGAATATCTTTATTGGGATACCACAAAAAAATTAATTAGATATGATTTTCTAGGAAATCATAATTTTTTTTTTTCTAAAATCAACGAATTCTTAGTGGTACCTAATCAGATTTATTCAAACAAAAACAGTGTAACTTATGCATACCATATATTTACACATATGAAGAAAAAAAATGAAATAAAAAAACAATTACCTGTTGAACTTTGTTAGATAATTTTATATCGAACATGTCTCCGTCATCAGTATGAAATTCAGGAGGAAATGACAAGAGTTTACATGCATTCTTCCTTCCACTCATGGTCACATCATGTTTGGTTACCATTTTCCATATCTTTTTGCATTTTATATCCGCATTGTACGTGGTATAGAAGCGATTCCCTCGCTAAAAGATCGAATCTATCCCAGTCCTTCCTATCTCGTACATCAACTATTTCTTCTACTTCCAAGTGGCTCTCAAAATCTTGAAACAAAAAATGTCTATATAATCCAACATATTTATGTAGCTAAATTATGGTAAATACAGTAGGTATTAAGAAAAAGTTAAAGAAGTAACATTAACAATATGGGGCAATAAAAACATAAAACATATATACTAGTGATTTGCGTTAAAGATCTTTATCCCCCAATATATTCAAAGGATTTTTATCTTCCTGACCTAACACACGAAACGCTCAAGACAAAACCAAATAGGAAAGTTAGGTAGGTACCATATAATTAATTATCAAATGATATAGATACTTTTGAAGACCCATATATTATTATCTCTACGGTGCGCTTATAATCAGTTCATATAGAATTTGAATTTTATTTACAATTAAGTTTATAATTTATTATACAGGGTGTTCCAGTTTTTTGTAGCAGGACTTTAACAGTTGATAGACAATTGAAAATTATTTAAAAAAATTCCTATAAACATAGGTTGAAAAATGCTTATATAGTTTTCGAGATACATGGTGTTAAAGTTTGAAAATAAATACGGATTTATATTAATATTTCCAGAATGCTAAGGGCCGGTTTTTCAATGTTGAGTTAACTCTAACTAGAGGATAATATCGAAGGAAACAATTATTGTAACAATTAATGGTCTCCTTGGATATTATCCTTTAGTTAGAGTTAACTCAACATTGAAAAACCGGCCCTAAGAAGTATCGAATCCAAACTTGCAAATTCTTTACATATAATTTAGAGGCCTATTTTAGAATAACAAACTACTACTTTACTTAACCATGGGCGTAGATATATGGATTTACTAAGGCTCTTTTTTACAAAAAAGTAGTACGCCACTGATATTTTCCCATGTTTTCAGTATAATTCAATAAAGCAAGAAAAAACAAAAATTTAATATCTCTTGGCCTTTTTGATATGACAAGCCGTTTACCAGAAAATTTACATTTAATCTTTTGATGCACGCATCTGGACGAATTTTAGACAAACTTGAAGTCGCTCAGAATTTCATGGTATGAAAAGTCTTTTAAAAAGAAAGAATGAAACATCGCTAATGATGCTTGTGATGAAGTAAGACACTTTTACATGTTGCTAGCTTTTGTGTTTGTGTTTCTAATAATTTATTTTAGTTCGACCGTTGCGTTTTAATACATTTGTGTTATAAAAATTTTGATTTACATGATAATAAACTTTTACAATAAATATTTTAAATGTTTCATTCTTTATTTTTAAGAGACTTTTTGCACCATCAAATTTGGTGAAATTCTGAGCGACTTCAAGTCTGTCTAAAATTCGTCCAGATGCGTGCATCAAATGATTAAATGTAAATTTTCTGGAGAACGGCTTGTCATATCAAAAAGTGCCAAGAGACATTCAATTTTTGTTTTTTCTTGCTTTATTGAATTAAACTTAAAACATGGGAATATATCAGTGGCGTACTACTTTTTTGTAAAAAAGAGCCTTAGTAAATCCATATATCTACGCCCATGGTTAAGTAAAGTAGTAGTTTGTTATTCTAAAATAGGCCTCTAAATTATATGTAAAGGATTGGCAAGTTTGGATTCGATACTTCTTAGCATTCTGGAAATATAATATAAATTCCGTCTTTATTTTCAATCTTTAACACCCTGTATCTCGAAAACTAAGTATTTTTCAACCTATATGTTTATAGGAACTTTTTTTTAATAATTTTCAATTGTCTATCGACTGTTAAAGTCCTGCTACAAAAAACTGGAACACCCTGTATAATTAATTCTTAGCTGCAATTTCCTCAAGAACCGAAATTGCTTACCTAAAGTATCGTCTTTGCCTAAAGCAAATCTGATTTTAATTCATGTTACATTCAATAAACATACAATGTAACCGCCCGTGCTGGAAGAAAGAATTTCGACCCCCTCAGAGACGGTGACATAAGAGGGCCCCGATTCCGCTCCGCTCCCCCGCCTAGCCCACCAACTGCTCCACTCTGCCATTTGTTTACATTCGATATCTCGTTAGCTGTCATTTAGGTTAGCAGATTTGAATATTCGTAATTCGCTTAAATCGCATAACCTCGGCGATTTGTCCAGGTCGACGATTCGCCACCATTCTTTCTGGTTCGATTTAATTTATTAAAGGTCCTTGCGGCAGCTGTTCCTCAGGTAAAAACTGAAAAGAGATTTTTCCGTGGGATCATCTGTGAGATACGCGATCTGCGCAGTCGCATCAATTCGCGCCAATGCCCGGTACAGATGGCAGATGTTTTGTAACCAGCAGTAAAGTGTACACGCCAAGGCAAAATCGGGTTCCACTTTGATAATTTTTTGTCACTTAACGGAAGTTCGTACAATAATAAGAATTACGCCACGTGAAAGCCCATACTTTACAGAATATGAAAATCATTAATTAAAAGTTATTACCTCAGCCTCGATGTTGTTTGAGCTTGTGTTTTCCTATCCTCTTCAGCGGTTAACAAAGTACCTAGTTAGGAAACCATTTTGTTTGATATTCCGGAACATGTAGAATTTTAGTAAGTGTTTCGAAAAAATAACATAACTTCCGACTAAATTTTGTGCAGTGCATCTAACTAGGCAGGGATCGAACAAAAGGTAAGCTGCGATGGGTTTTTGTTTCCGACTTTAACGCGGGGAGAAATTGCATGATGGCGGTTACTATGGCAGGGTGGACTGTTATTTTTGTACTCGTATTTTTAATTGGAACACACCAAATTCGGATTTAGCGTTCGCAATCGATTCACATGTTCTGTGGTCACTTATAAACAATAAAGTACTGGCTCGGAGGATGCGATTTAATTCTAAATACCGTCGTAGAAGCTAGGATTAAATGTGACCCTCCCCTTGCATACCAACGGTTTTTAAAATTATCTCTGACTCTTGCCAGCGATGCATTTTGCGTTCAAAGGTTTTCTCCCATTAAAAATCTGCAAATAAGGCGTAGGGAAACGTTCATTACAAGGCATGGCTCAATTAGAAAAATGTGCTACCTCGAGGTTTACAAATTCGTAGTGTTCGCACTTAGGACAATCAGATTATCGTAAAGATTACCAGAAATTTTGCCTAGTTTTGCCAAACCTGGTGCTGCAGGCCTAGGAAACGCCGTCCAAGGTGTGGGTTTATTCCTTTTACAATTAAGCATTTTTGGTGGCATACTTTTCAGATTTAGTAAATTAAAAACGCAGATGTACTTTTTCGAAGGTTAAAAATAGGTGCTTTGAGATTTTTAGTGGTGAAAACCAAATTCGCTTTTGGTGCCTATTTCATCAAGTTTTCTTCTGCAGATTGCCGAAAACCTTTTTCAATTAAACACTTCCTTACTAATGGAACAAGTCGTATAAATGTATTGATAACAAGAAAATTTTACCAGTCACAATGCCTCGTGCAATTCGCCGCAATGAAAGTCCCAGAGGGTACAAGACTATCTCGGCTAGTTCTACTCCTGACATGAGCATTGTAAAGTCCGAATTCACCCCTAGCCCTCACCTGCTGGACCACGGATATGGGGCCACACCTATTAACCAGGTTATGTCATCGTCGATACCTGCACAGGCTCCTGCAGTGAAACGGAAGTTGAATTTGGAGTCGCAGCATTACGTACCTTCGGTTGTACCAATCACTCATGAGTTCAAGGCCCCACAGCCTAAGAGGCCAAAACGGCAGACGCCAGTAAAAAAAAAACACTCGCTACGACACGTCTCTCAGTTTGCTTACGAAAAAGTTTTCGGATCTACTTGAAAAGTCGCCGAACGGTGTGGTCGACTTGAACAAAGCGTCACAAGAGTTGAAAGTTCAAAAAAGAAGGATATACGACATAACTAATGTTTTAGAGGGTATCGGAATTTTGGAAAAGAAATCTAAAAACAATATCCAGTGGAAGGGAGGCCACGGAGACAGTAGTAACTTCCTGGCCCTTACCAGGCAAATGCAATTATTAGAGGACCAAGAAAACGCTCTGGACCAGATGATTATTTCTGCCGAGAGCGAATTGAGGAAACTAAATAACGATAGGTTTGGCTACGTTACATACCAAGACTTACGCTCAATAGATAGGTTTCGACATAAGACTGTAATGGCTATCAAAGCACCACCCAATACCCAGTTGTCTGTACCAACGGGTGAGAACCAAGACGACAAATATAGTATTCAAATGAAGAGTGACACGGGGGAAATTGAGGTGTTCCTATGCCCCGAAAGTGTGCCACCCATTAAACCTAAATCAATACCACCCATGGACCCCCTGCTTAGGGATATTAAGCTTAGTCCTGGGCTTTTCGACATTACTACTCCACCAGTGCCTCAGTTAGATAGTCCCACTCCGCAACATAAACCTATTTCGTCGCAGGTATGTAGTTTTACGTTTCCTATTTAGATTATTGCTGTGCATGTGTTTGTGCTAGATTAAGGAGTCGCGGTTGCGAATTGATAAGGAATAATTTAGTTACCTAATAACTTGTAGTAACCTTTTGGAATTGGAGACGTGTTTAGTGTTTAGAGATAATTTATCTAAACATCTATTTATATAATGTGACAATAAGTTTTTACCAACAATAGCTAGTGATAAATGTTTGCTTCGGTTTTTATTTAATAGGTAGGTGTTATGAAAATTCTGCAATTTTTTTTTATTATTATTTTGGCTCGAGTTTTGTTGAGGTGTGTTTTTATAAACTGATAAGAACTGGAGCTGTGCAAAAAAGTGTAATGAGAAAGTAACTTTGTAACCTATATAAATACATGTTAAGTTTCTCCAGAACCCTTCTTGATAAACCTGTTTTAATTTTTTTTTTGTAATGTATTTGAAAAGGTTATCATTTGATGCATTAAGTAAAACTGGATTTTGATTTGAATTTTTAAATACTTATATACAGGGTGTCCCACTTATCGTGCTCACCATGGGTGTCTTGGAATGGTAAAAGATACAAGGTAGGTTAAATGACGCCAAATGTAGAGCTTATCAAGGCAAAAATATTTTAGTAAAACAACTCGTTTTTGTTTCATAAGCAAAAAACTGATTATTGTCATTTACATTTTTTGTTTATAATGCCTTTATTTATAAAAATATTTTATGCGGCTTTTTCTTTCTTGTAGCATTTTTTGATGCAATTTTTGAAAAAATTATAATATTTTTGCTAACTCTTTTAAATTGTGAGATATTAACACCAACTTTCATTTATCAACTACATGTCATAGCTGGCAATGGCTTCGTTAAACCCCAATCTTTATTCTCTTTAAAATGATATATTACAACAATAGTTTATTTTAAAAAATAATGGAGTTATCGCCATTATTTGATTTTTTTAATTTTCCTCTAATTATTATGTAATTAAAAAAAAAACTTATTATAATTAGGTTCCTACATTTCATTCAAATAATATTAGACTTTTAAACAACTAAGAAATTAAAAATTCTTTTAATTTTCAAGTAGGCCGTGTAAAAAATTGTTTCAAATAGATATGTCAAAGTTTTGTTTTTGTTGTAATAATTTATATCGTGAGGCTGTGGAAGCTTTGGAAAGCGATTTAGATATTCGTTTGTTGCATTTCTTGAATTTCTTAAATTCCGTATGTAGCAGGCAACCATATCATATCTGTCTTGTTATTACTATTAATTTTTTACCCAAATGTGCAGAACTAACCACAAAAATAAAAATAAAAACAAAATTTTGACATGTCTATTAAAACAAATTTTTACATGGCCTACTTGAAAATTAAAAGAATTTTTAATTTCTTAGTTTTTTAAAAGCCTAATATTATTTGAATGATACGTAGGCACCTAAAAAGGTTTTAATCAATAAATCAAAATATGTTTTGAGCGTTTGTTGTTTTATTTCATAAAAATTAGGTAGAATAATAAAAAAAATCGAATAATGGCGATAACTCCATTATTTAAAAAAATAAAGTATTGTTGTGATATGTCATTTTAAAGAGAATAAAAATTGGGTTTTAACTAAGCCATATGCAGCTGCGGTTTGTATTTGAAAAATTGAAGTTGGTGTTAATATCTCACAATCTAAACGAGTTAGCAAAAATATTATAATTTTTTCAAAATCTGCATCAAAAAGTGCTCCAAGAATGAAAAAACTGCATTAAAATATTTTCATAAATAAAGAAGTTATAACGGAAAAACGAAAATGCCAAAAATCAGTTTTTACCTATGAAACAAAAACGAGTCAATTTTGCTAAAATATTTTTACACATAATAGTAATCCTCGATAAGCTCAACATTTTGTGTCATTTAACCTACTTCGTATCTCTTACCGTTTCCAAGATACCCATAGGGAGCACGATAAGTGGGACACCCTGTATAGTTAATTACACCACATAATGCTTATCTCGAGTCTTATCTCAAATATGCTGCAATATAAATAAATCTTGTTATAAAATAGTGAAACAACATTATAAGATTTTTCCGATAATATTTCTTATACATAAATAATAAAGACGTTTATTATTATTATTATTATTATTATATTTTGATGTATGTATTGATCTGTAAAAATAGTTAGTGCGATAAGCAGTGAATCTTCCCTAAATTCAAAAACTTGTAAAAACCGGTGAAGGCATAATTTTCTTATAAAATTTATCACCATTGCCGATACTTTTTTATGATGAAATTAACAGTTTTGGAATTCATTATTTGCTTGCGTCCATTTGTTAAATAATTGTAATGGGGAAGTAGCGTTTTACGACACATTTGTAAATATTCTGGCAATTTTGACAGCATAACAAAAACTAAACTAAAATCTTTGATTTAATAAACAAATGAATTTAAATAATAATAATAATAATAATAATAATAATGTATTTAAATATTTAAAATGGTGTTAGTATAGGGTGTCCCACGTAAGAGGCTCACTCGATTTCCTGGCTTTATTATTGAAAAACTAAAATCTATTCTCATGTATTTTTTTTATGAGGAATCCGACTTCAAGGTCGAATAAGCGATAGAACTAATATACGAGGTATCGTCAAAAAACTGATTTTCCAAATTTTTTTCACCCTGTACATTATTGCGGAAATCGATATGGCATATTATTGGGGTTATAATGGCATATGCCATACATACATCTAACTTCCGGTTTGGCCGGAAATAGTCAATACCCTACAAAATTTTGATGACAACCTGTATATTATGAAAGATATTGGACATGTGTTACATAATATAATATGTATTTTTGAAATCAGGAGATTGGCTCCTTTTCAATTATTTCATAATATACAGGTTGTCGCCAAAATTTTGCCGGATATTAATTATTTCCGGTCTCGTTTCCGGTTAAACCGGAAGTTAGATGTACGAATGGCATGCCATTTTGACCACAATAATATACCATATCGATTTCCGCAAGGTGAAAAAAATTTTGAAAATCATTTTTTTGACAATACCTCGTATATTAGAGGTTCTATCGCTTATTCGACCTTAAAATCGGTTTCCTCATAAAAAAATACATGAGAATAGATTTTGGTTTTTCATTTTAGCCCAATAATAAAGCCAGGATATCGAGTGAGCCTCTTACGTGCGACACCCTGTACATAAAAATTTACATAAATTTTCTATTAGCAATTCAGAACTAGCTGGTTTGTTAGTAGCAATCTTTGAAGGACAGTGTTTATGTAAGAGCAAAGTATATAATTCTTCTTGGGCTGTTGAAAGTTGGCTGGAAATAGGTAGCCACACTTAAAAAGCATCTTTATCAGTGAAGGAAAAATAACTTCTCAACCAGTAGTCAACATAGGGTAATATATCAAAGATCAAGTGGAGTGGCTTAGTTTCGTTTACCAGATGCCAACTGGTGATGTATTTAATGTTTGAGTGTGGCATTTTCACCTATTTATAAGTTGAGATGTTTTAAGTATAAACAATAAGTAATATTTAATAACAATATTTAGCATGGTCAGGGCTCATTGATTTCGAATAATTATGATTTGCCATTCACTTTATAGCCAGTAATCTATTCATTAATCATTGCAAGGAACTATTGCTAATTATTTATTATGTACAGGGTGATTGATCGAGAATGGACCCCCCCCCCCCCCCTTTATCTCGGTTAATATTTGAGATAGGAATCTGTGCAAAAAATGAGAGTAATTTGCTAGTCCTTAATTTTTTAAATGTGTCATTAATTATACAGGGGGTTTAAAAATGGAGGATCGGCAACCATGAACTTCAGTTTCTTTAATGGAACACCCTGTATATTTTTCTAAAAATAAAATCTAATTTTTTTCAATCCAATGGTATAAAATTCAAAGCAGAAGAAACCGGCGGAAATTCTTTAACACCCTATACATCACCAAAATATAACGACTTTAAGTAATGTATTTTGTTGTTTTTGATTTACTGCAGAGTTCAACGTAAACGTCTGCATGCCTGTTGTACGACATTTTATATCTTTATATTATCAAATTTATTTAATGTGAAATTAATTTAAAAATGCACCAGACGTTTATCCCAAAATTATGAAGAAATACAAATTAAGGAAATTACTGGGGTGTCACTAAACACATTCTGAGTAAGGTCATTAAGATTAGTTGGTTTAAGAGTGACATTTTGTTATTTTTAAACTCTTAGAAGTCCTGTTCTGAATATAAATACGCATAAATTGTCTGCTATATTTGAAACTAGAATAGGTAATTATGTTGTGTTGTATATAATTACAAGCAAATTAATACAGAGGTGTGATTTTAAATGTAGAAACTAATAGAACAAACAGAAACAAAAATGCTTCTGTTTGAAAATCCCCCGATTGATATGTCACTGTAGATTCATTAAAAGATTCTCTATTTATAAAAGTCAACCGAATTGTCTCGTATTTTTCAACAGTTGTGTAAATGAATAAAATTTTATTATTGAAATTTAAGGCCAAAAAAATTAGAAGTGACTGATTCTGTGATTGATGTCAGCAATAATAAGTACCTAATAAGCAGCAAATATAATCCTTGAATGTTCCATGGTCTGATGCTCAAGAGTAACCAAAAAAAAAAACCAATCTACAGAATGCCTAATATTTGTAAAAACTTAAATTTTAGATTAAAAGAGCGGATTGTAGAAATTATTTGCCATTCTCAAATTGACATTAATATTTTAAAGTGTAGCATTTTACACTGTTAAAAAATGTTAATGGTTAAATAAATGAATAAAAAAATGGTTTAAATAAACGAATAGAAAATAATATCAGAATATACCTATTAGGTAGGTTATTTAAATCATTAATTTCTGATTTTATGATAAAAAAAAATTATTTTTGTGTTGTTTAACGCACTACTTAACGCCTCAAATGCCCTTTCAGATCTGTAGAAGCCTATCGTTCACGAAAGACTCCTTCGATTTGGGTGCAAGTACGAGTACAAGCCAAAAGCAGTGTTCGCACCACTTTAATTCTCAAGGTTCCATCCCACAGCCGACGATAGGCAACCAGTTAGACTTGTTACAATTGTCTCCGCTGAACATGGGATTCTCTACCAGTAGTAGCAGTATGAATGGGGGTGTTACTACTAAAATGGAAATGCCTCTCATTCACGACGGCGAAGGACTGGGCCCCATGGTGGGGCGGTATCCTTTCCATTCACAGACTGAGCATAATCACACAGGTATGTTCTCGGGTTTGATGTGCGCGAGGGCATTCGCAAAGTCCCTGACTATTAACTCGTGGAATAGGTTGTGCTTTTGGGGGTTTAGAGGCTAAGACGGTATCGTCTTATTTATTTCGGGGATAATATGTGTGTAATAATTTTTTTAATTTCCGTATTTTTGTCACTAACAATAAGCATGCATTATTTAAATATGTCTCAATTTTCTTTTAACGTTTTAAATTTCGTATAAAGCTTTGTTTTGTATTGGGTACTTTCTGGGACTCAATTAAAAAATTATTGTGACCAATGGTAGATATTTGATATTTTATTCAATGCCGAATTTAAAATTCATGCAATAAACGGCTTTTATAATATAATATTAAGTGTAAAAATATATTTGGGGCAAAAATTGACAAATGCCGCTGTCATTTTTTACAATATGAGATTTTGCACTGCAGCTTAAGTAAGCCTTTAAACAACAAAAAAAAAACAAATACCTAAATCTGCTTCTCTTGTTTCCTCTATTATTTTAAATTTTCTTCAGTTTAGCTTGAGGTGCCTGTAATATTAATCCAAATCTGCAAAAGAATTAATCCAAGTTGGCGTTAGTTTTGTTGGCCAGTGTGCAGGGGGGAATTAATGGCAGTCAATGAGAAAAACGTTCATTTAGGATTTTTCTCGTAGATTGGTAGTGTAAGTGGGTTCAGAAGTTACTAATTTTGCCAAGTTTTGCTCAATTCAAGTCCACAAGGAGGTAGAAAGAGTTATTCTTTTTTCTGACTGACTGGATTAGTTTCCTACCCCAAAACTACCATTGTACGAAAAAAACTCCATTTGAAAAGTTTTCCCAGTGCAAACTACCTGCTGACTAGATAAATTAATCAGGTTCAAGTAAAAAAATGCATGTTGCTTAACCAGCTCAGTAAAAACAAAATTGGCTGTTGAGGTAGGTAAATAGAACAATTTATTTTTATTATTATTTAATTTCAAATGTCTTTTTTTAACCTGCGCTACGTAATTTAGTTTCAACTGGAAATTATAATTATGTGTCCAAATTGGGGCATATCCAACATTCATTATTTAATACCCCTAAAAAAAATTTGCTGTGGACGCCTATGGATACTCGCTAGTATTTCGTTGCTGCTTTAATAAAAAAAATCGTAATTTTTAATCACATATTAATGTTATCTCAAATGTAGCATAAAATTTAATTGTTGTAAAATTTTATGGTGTGTAACTTTAAACGCTTATTAAGCAGTCTTCTAATTGAAGGTCAAATTTTAGAATTAATTTTAGTTCATATGGGTTATTTTTAAGATTTTGGGAGTCATCGTAGTAATCGTACTTTAATATAATTATGAAATCGAATGCCTATATGGGATTGGATTTATTTTCTAATCAGAGATGAAAACAATGTTTATATGAAAATGAGAAAGGTCTTAGTAAGTACTACAAACTTAATATAAATTCTGCATTTGATATATTAATGAGTTTTTTTTTAATTAGCATTTTCTATCAAAGGTGATATTTTTATAAGGTTTAAAGTTAATTCTTTTCACGCTTCTATTATTAATTAATATGAAATCAAACATCACATCTTGTTATAATAATAATAATAATAATAATATTTGTCTGTCTGTCAAAAATTCACTTCTAATACAGTGATTTATTGAACAAAAAAATAAATTTTTAGTGTGTATATCTTACCCTTTTCAAGATACCCTTGATGAGCAGGAAATGTGGGACACCCCGTATATAATTTTTAGTTGAGCTAATATAAGACAACAGATATTATTGGCAAATATTTAGGAATCCAGCTTGACAAGTTAGAAAGAAATAAAATCAGCAATATTATGTGCGAGATAGAAATGGGTATAATAACGTTGTTGCTTTTGTTTGAGGGATAAAGAACGGTGTATGTCCCTTCTATAATTCCTGTTGGTTTGTCGGATAACAGTTGTGATCGCGCACATGGTATCGATAATTTTATTCTTTTTCAGCTTATCAAGCTGAATTTCTAAATAAATATTTATCAATAGTTTATGTTTATATAAAAAACTGATGTTTGATTTCATATTAATTGAGATAAGTATGGAACAAATTTACTCGGATATATAATAAACACGATGAAGAAATATTTTCAGTGTGTTTCAAATGCAATTCTTTTTAAAAAGTTTAGAGTGTTTCTATATTTCTGTGGCTAATGCTAACGTTCTTGTATTTGTTTTTCCCTTAAACTTCGCTTCTCTAACTACTCTTCTAGTTTAACAATCTGTACGTCCATTTTGTTACCGTTCCCCTCTTTTGCCTCGATTAAATTACATCAATTAAAACCGAAACCCGGTAACTAATTAACAAAATATTTGCATAGTTTTGAATAATAGGAATGATTATTTAACCCCTGTGACACTAACACATAATCCATTTTAAAAACAGCTTGCATAATTATGCAATATAACGATTGTTTGGGCAAAAATGTGCAGGAGTAGAATAGTTAGACAGTCTTAAATGTTGTAAATCGACCTTCACGTAACACACTAACTTTCTTAACAGCTTCAAGTGTAATTGCATTCTGGGGCTCTCTCTGTGACTTGTGTGTTTTTTAAATCACATCACAGGCAGAGTTCTAGCTATGCGGTTACCGCTTGCTTCTAAGGGATATCAAACGACGTTGATTTTTATTCAGTAAAGTTTGTATAGTATACTAACATTTGGTGCTAGCTTGCTTTTGAGGAGTTCATGTTGATGTGTTATAGTATGCGTATTTATGTGCGTAATTGAGGCGGATTCTGACTGAGTGATATGAAGTTTTCTGTAATGAGGTTACTTATGGGGATTATGCGCTTTATGTGGTACAATTTGTCGTTTTAATATCAGGCGAAACAGTTATTACTCTCTTTTTACGATGGAAAAAAAAAAATGGCAATAGGAAATTTTTAGATTTAAGTACTAAAAATAATAAATAGGAAATCAAACATAATGCTTTTTATATTATGTCCGAATAATAAAAAAAAATAGTACGATCCCATTTAAAAATTTTTCATAGGACCCCTACGGAAATGAAAATGAAAATTAAATTCCGTTTTTCGAGATAAACCTAAAAATAGTCGTATGTACATAATTGATAGTATTGATACTCTCTTTTTTATATATTATCTATACTTACTGCTTAATGGAAAATAAAGACCTGTTATTATTATTATTATTATCTATCAGTAATTTAAATAACTATTTTATTCTTTACACACAAGCTTACCACCTTGCTAATAATTTCCATAGCCTACTTGGTAATTTTCTCACATTGCATTCATGTGACGTGGCCATTTTGTATAAAATAAAAAATCCTTCGTATCTCACTTATTTTTGGAAATTGGAAAAAACTGTTGCAGTTAGAATTTCATGCTTTATAAAACACCACAAAAAACGGTCATTCTATTTAAGAAAAAAAAGTTGCAAAAACTTCCGGTTCAACCGTTCCTGTTAGTCTAAAAATAGCCTACTTTTGTCTTATTCACGTATACCAAAAACGAAATTTTTAAATTCAAAAACAACCAAAAAATTGGAGGCGTACATTGACTCGTGGCCACCCCGTATATACTTCATCCACGATGTTATCTTTTCCCTTGCACTCTTAATTTGTTTAAAAAATCGTTTAAGCAGCTACAGGATATTAATAGCTGATAAGTGTCGAATGCTATTGTATGCTTGCAGATTTTTAACATAACGGGCGAAAAAGACCTTATCGATTTATCGATACTCGTGGTTGAATTTCTAATCTTGTAAATAATGACTGGATTTCTGTTGCCTGGTTCCTGCTTTGGATTGCTTGCCCTAATGCTGTGCTGAATCCTATGAGGGCTGCTAAAGAGCGTAGCACCATGGGATTCAGCTCAATGTTTGGGATACTTACTGCTAACCGCTTCCAGTATGCTTCAAAGCATTCCCAAGCCCTGGATTTAACTAACACCTTGTATAGCGTAAAAATAAGTTTTTTTTGTACAGGGTAATCCAACGTTAGAATTATATCATTATTTTTTCTTTACGTTAATTTACTAAACACTTGGATTACCCTTGGATATACAGGGTGTCCCACTTATCATGCTCACCATGGGTATTTTGGAAACGGTAAGAGTTACAAGGTAGGTTAAATGACACCAAATGTAGAGCTTATCAAGGCTTACTGTTACTATAACTTGGTGTCATTTAACCTACCTTGTATCTCTTACCGTTTCCAAAATACCGATGGTGAGCACGATAAGTGGGACACCCTGTATATTTCATATTTTGTATATAATGTGCATGATATATTTTATTGTACCTGTTTACAGCGTGACCCACTAAAAGTAGAAACCACTGTAAAAAAATTTTTACTACCTGATTTAGAAGGGATTTTTTTTTGACAGATGGGACGTGAAAAATTACTTTGGTGCGCAATTTTGGGATTTAGTTCTAAGACTGTTAGATAAATGTTTTTATTCCCTTTTTAATGACACCCCACAGCCCACCCTTATTTTCAAAACAAAACAAAAAAAAATAGAAATAATAAAAAAAAAAGACGTAAGTACTTTCTGTAAAGCTGAAAACAATTGTATCATAACCCAAGGACAGCTAAATATCTATGTATAAATGATTAATGTGCCGTCCATCAGTAATATGTTTCCGAGTGGCGTGACTAAAACAGTGATTTTTTTTCAGGAGTTATGGATCCTCTGTTCTGCAGCGAACCTTTTGTACCTTTAGAACCTCTTATGCAATCCGAGTATAACTTCAGTTTAGATGCGACTGAAGGATTAGCAGATCTCTTCGACTACGATTTTCTTTCCTGTTAAAATTTTGCTCATCTCTATGTACAAACTACAGTTTACTTAGACATCATCTTTCATTACTTATACTTAACAGGGTCCACGTTATTACTGCACTAGTAAAGTCGTAGTTTTCCAGTTTTCTTCTTGACAATACATATCACAATATTTAAAATAGTTTATAAGCAGAAATCAGAGATTTGGAAGTCTTGTTTTTTGTATAGTTTAAGGTTTTACCAGCTTGTTTTTAATGTTTTATTTCCTTGGTTTTTACGAGAAAGGACTGATGGAATTAGTGGGAGGTATATTTTTATGAAAACAAGTTATTGTTAAGATGATATTTATTTATATATATATATTTAATTATTTATATTGTTTTTTTAAATAAATTTTTAATAGAACTTCTGTTTAAATATAGTGCTGGTTATCTATTTAAAACCCGAGCAATTTATTTTGTATTTTTAAAGAGTTCGCGATGTCAAATTCTTGTTCAGTTGTGAAAGCCGATTGACCAAATTTTTGTTACCGAAGTTAACATACAACGCCATATTGATGAACTGACCAATAACAACCTTCTGCAGATGTCTTCCAAATACTGTTTTCAACAGCGGTTTCTGTAAATGTACTTATTATCACAACTTCTAGTAAGTTAAAACTCCAAAAATAATATCAAATAATTCGGCCGTAGTTAACTACTATATTTCTCGATTTGACGGTGTTATCTCAGGTAACCCGACGCAGGGCCCATAAATTCACAGAATCCGTAACCATACCAGAACTGTTTAAGGGTCCATCTAAGTAGTTTAAACAAGGCAGCCACATCAATTGTATGGCATCTCTTTTTTTACTTTTGAAGTATCATCGCGTTATGAACTATAGCTTTAATTGCAGAAACGTTTATTTCTATTATTTGTTTATAAATTTAAATTATTGTTAGTTTCTGTTCTGTTTATTTAATATTGTTGCTATTTTGCCCAAAACGATTCTTAAGAGCTGATGTAATTTCTACAGACATCAAAATGCTAACACTGCACGCGGTTTAAAAAAAAAAACGTGTTTTAGCATTTGCGCTACTGTCCCATCAAAGGTTCCAGCCCACTCCAGGTGTCTTTAGAGTTTCGTTGTGTACTTTTTTTTTGTAGTATACGACTAGTTGCCATATATAAAAGCTATGCTGTCTACGCCATCTTCCTACAAGTTTAAGAGTAGTTTCTCTAGCCGTATTGAGTAGTTATAATCGTCAGCCATATTACGAGTAGTTTATGTTCGTTCAAGTTAGAAGGGTAAATTTTAATTGAAGTTTTGTTCCCGAAAATGGTGTTTAAGTAAATATTTTGTTATTTAGATTTAGATTAATGAATTGTTTTAAATTCATGTCTAAAACTTAAGACGCGTTCCTAAATCTTACTTTAATCTAAGAATTTTTCCTAGTACTTAAGTAACTAATGATTCAAAACGCCCAGCTCTGTGCTTTAAGTGTTTATGGTAGTGGAGCAGTTACGATGCCAGCGGTTCAAAAACATTCCGTCTGCGATTTTTTTTTTGTTGGTTCTTGAAGATATACGGATATCGCTTATTTTTTTTCAATTGGAAAAATAACAGTTTATACATTTTTTCCTGAATTTTGGTACTAAATGAAAGTCCTAAATTGACATGAATTGTCTTAAAAGTAAACTATAAAAAGTTGTAAAAAGTGCACAATTCCCAATAGGTAACCGGGGCTTTTTTTTTTGTAAAATTTCGATGTTGCAGAGTAATGGATAATTACCGTTTTCTATATGACGTGTACTCTTATGATCACACCGTAGAGGAACTATTACAACGTTGAAATACAGGGGTGTAAAAAGTAACTATCTAATTTTACTTAAAAAACTATGATAATGGAACTAAATTAATCTTAAAACAAAAGGAAATATGAATTTAAGGATGATGGGATCAGGATATTTTGGTTAACGCTTTGGTAACTTGAAAATTAATTAATATTAGAAGGAATCTTATAAGATGAGGATCGAAATAAAAATGAACTTCGGCAAATCTTTTGTGCGTTTCTGTCAAAAGTAACATGAGATATATAAATACGAACACGTAAATATTTTGGATTTTAATACGTGTGTGCTAAGTTGCATTAACTTTTGTAAACTATTTACTAATGGGTAAAAATTTCGTGGTTAAAATTCTTATAGGAAATAGTCTTTACTATCAAATTGGAAGTTATTTCGTATTTAATTATCTTCCCCTTGAATACGATAAGTTTTCGAAATCTTGTGCATTTTTGGTTTTAGGGAAAGCACTAACTTATATTAACAATAATTTTTCCTAAGAAATGAATAAATAAATGTTTCCTATATGATGGGTACTCATGTCACACTACTATAATTGAGATCATTGTAATAGAAAAATAAAATAAAAAAAAATATTCAATACTATCTTAAAAATATTTTCGGTTATACAGGGTGTTCTGTTTTAGCTGGGTAGTAATCGACTGTGTTAAAATTAAATTAAGTGGTACATCCTGTATTATTCAGTTATAGAATTCCACAAGTAATCCATGTCGTCCTCGATATTCGTTTTGTATGAGTTTAAAAATAATGTTTATGCTAATATTTGAAATAAAAAACAATTCAAAGGGTTTTATTGCTTTTTTACTCTTGTCAGTTTTTCTGCGTACAAAAAAAGTTGCTTATTTATTATTTATAAATGCACAAGTAATTTTATAAATTAAGTTTGGTATAAATAGAAAGACATCCAAATAAATATATTGATATTTAGAGTATATGTATATTAAAAAATAAAAAATGTTTCTTGAAAACGTGTATATTCATTAAAAAAATTCAAATATATCTTGAACTAGTTTTAAGAATTGCATGTCGGGGTAGTTCAAGCTCTTGATGTCATTGAATCAAATATGCCTTAATATACAGGGTGATGTAACAAATTACTATCTAGACAAAACAATCTGTATAACTAGAAATATTCTTAAAGTATATAATAAACGCCGTGGTTAAAAAATGGCTTTATTTCACATTTTCCTGTTTTTTTTTATGACTTGTTATTTTTCCAACTTAAAACTAACTTCAAGCGATTAACTGACTATTCGAACAAAAGATGATTACATAGTTTCCGGCGGTCCAAAATCCCCGTTTATTTCATCTCTGGCGAAAACAGATCAAACCTCGTTAGGTCTATATGTGAAGTTTGGTGTGGTAATAACTGGATCCTGCGTATCATTTTCATTTCATGTGTATATTTATTTGTATTTTGGGTAAAAGAAAAAGATATACTAGTTTTTTTTACGAGTTAGTATAAGCATGGTAGACCAAAGTGCCTATTTATTTGGTCTTAATATTTTACATGGAAATTGTAAAATTTTTTATAATTTATTTGTTTAATTGATTAATATAATGCATATTACATTTAATATATATTGTCACCTTATTATCAAAAAACAAAAAACGTAAGTGAAATGGAATCAGATGGTGCCATTGAAATTTTTTCTTGTAAATATATTTATACATGTGCTTATGGGGCATTTTTTGTCTGTTTTAATTCTGTATCTACAAGTTTTAAGAAGATATAAATGTTTTACCTATTGTTGTATATTTTTGTTAGTATTAATTGTTGACACCCACAAATCCTCACCTCAGACAAAGAAGTAAACTTAATTTTAATTGCTTGGCAATAATTCCGTACTAGTCGTTTCTTTTGACAGATGCAATTTTTACTTTAACATAAATGTAATTTATTTATCGTAATTTCGTATAGAAACTGGGTGGCAAGTGTTGTCCATCTGATCGCACAATTTGTCTTCGGAAGTTAAATCGACCCGTACCGAGAGCGACTTTCTCCGTTCCTCGGAAATGGTAGCCGTACTAAAAAAAAAGTAAAAATCGTTGACGATATTAAGTAAGAGTTTAAAGTCTGCAGAGAGATTCCATTTCCATGCATTGCCTCAAGATTTGTCACAGGTTGAAAATTTGCTGATGTAGTTTTTTGATACCGTTTCGAGCAAAATACTCTCGATATGAAAAATTATTTTTATTTATATTATTTTAAAAAATATGAAAATTTAAATAAAAACTAATATGGAATTCGTGTAATTACTTGTTTAAAAAAAAACAATACCCCCACGATTTTTGACCATTTAATTGCTATAAGTACCTATATAAGTTGAAATAAGTATTTCTAAGAACATATTTAAAATGTTAATCTTCCAGCGCCTGGAATATTGGCTAAATACCAAATAATATTGGTAAAAAAATTATGACAAACTTTACGAATCTATTAATTACATTTTCTGAGAACATACAGTATTAACGGTAGCTGTGGTAGGCACGTTGCTTTCCAGAATTAATGTCAGAGGTCACAAAGTGACCAACGGTTTAAAATTGATTGAATTATGTAATTTCAGAAGACAAATTGTGTGTACTTGTTTGCTACCAGCTTCTACACGATTTTAAATATATGCTAATAAAGAGATGGCTCGAGCAAGTGCCTACTGCGTTTTGATCGTTACTCAGAAAGCAGTGTATTATTTACGATTACTGATTAGTTTTGTATATTTCTTTGTGCGCCTCCAAGGGAGTTGAAGCGTTCGTAGGTACTTGCTTGAGACCGTCAAAGCGACTGAACTCTTGTATTTGCAATTTTGTTACTGTGTATAAAAGTGGGTGTTTGTTTATTTAGTACAATTATTTTTAAACTGTTAACTGATTTTCTGTAAATAAATGATTATTTTAATGTTTATCTTATATTATACATAATAATAAATGTCCAAGCCAATAGAGGCCTTATTATATCAGTTCTATCGTAGATAACATCACAATACATTTCTACAATGTAAATATTCTGTCAAATAAACATTAGATGCACAAAATAATTGTGGTTTGCTTAGAATGCCCTCTAATGACGAGAAAACGTGGATGTTGTGTTTTCTTATGTGTCTATTTGAAAGAACTTAAAAATAAAAAATATTCGAAAGTACGTTGGGAATACTTTGTTATGGTAATATGCTTTTTACGTGTTGGGTGGGAAAAAATTTAGGCTAACTCGTAGCCTAAAAAAGACTAACGAAGAAATTAACCTCGGTTCAATGTTTAGAAAAAATTTTGACTGATATTGGTTATCTTGTCTGAAAAGTAAGAAATATAAATATTAGTGTAATTTATAACGGAACATGGAACGTAAATAAAAAGCAGTTAATAAATCTACTCGATACTTAAAAAGTCCATTGGGGTCTGGCCCGCCGTAATCAAAAGGATTTATGTGTTGCCACTATAATATAGATGCTCTTATCTCTTCATTAAACTGCTGGAGCTTGACAAGGTCAAACAAATGAAAGATAAGTAAGAAAAAATTGGGAGAAAAAAAGGAAAATTTAAGGGAACAAAACAATATCTGTAGTAGTATGCTAGAACATCTATGCTCATATTACGAATAACGGTGTAATGCTTGTCTATAGCTATAAACTTGTGACGTCAAAGTATCGTAATCAATTTGTTACCTACTACTATTTTATTAATGATATTCCGTATGTCTGGCGCTGTGGTTGACAGTATTATTTTATTACACTCGTTAATTAATGAGTATTGCGTTATCTATGGAACACAGCATGAATAGTAATTATATCGGGGAATTGTTAATTGTTTACATTTCAGTATATGAATAATTACTATTTGTAAAATCATTCCTAGCTATTAAAGCCAGACTTTTAAATATATATGCATTCAAATATGTTACCTGCTCTTCATTCGTGTGGTATTATAAATAAAAGCGGGGTGAAGGTATTCAACGTAATGTAATGGTTCACTGTCGACTAGCCATATTTAGTTTTGAGTACTTTGCGATAAGCGATAATTACTTCAGTATTTTTCGTTTTAAATTTAAAGAGCAAAACTAGAGGCACATTTAACACATGAATTGATTTATAGTGATGTAATGAATTTGAGTTTAAAATGAATATTAACATTCCTTGTGATTTGTAAGTCGAGGTCAAACAACAAAATTATGTAAATTAAGTCGAATTTCTAAATGCAACTAGATAATATATATTATGCTTACTTTATTATTTCTGTAGTAATTCTAATTTTCCACACTATTTTATACACTCACATTTCACATACAATTTTAGGTTAGAATTTCAAATTTAAAAACGACGATCGCGGCTGTTCTGCAATATTTGACGCATAGTTTTTGTCACTAGTGAGCGGTTGGTACTCCTTATCCAATCATATTAATTTTCTTGATCGCCACCAAAATTTGAAAAATACGAACAGTAATTAGTAGTATCCATTTTTGTGAACGTAAAATAAGTGCTTAAGTGAAACGTTCGTGTTTAAGTTCTGTGTTAATGTATCAGTATAAAATTAAGAACTAAAATTAAGTGGTATCTGGATCTAAATTGCAGAACCTGTAGTACTTACCCAGGGCCGGATTAAGCATGTTGTGCGCCCTAGGCTCTTATAGATTTGGCGCCCATTTGATAATAATAATAATACCATATTTAATAATAATATATTTTTAATACAAAATAAACGTTTTTTATTTCATATTTAAATTTACGCACCGTCCTAGCAATGGCAGACGCAGATCGGCATGGCGGCATCAACGACTATTTTTTATTTTTGCGTAATAAGTGTAATGATTTTATTTTTTATTGTGTAATAATATGAACATAAACTAATAACAGTTTATCGAAAAACGTACTACTTATACATTATTCTGTAAATATTAATTTAATGTAAGTATATTTTGATTCTTAATTTTTTCTTGATTGTCTTGATTTGATATACAAATGTATAAGGTATTATCCGTTTAGTGTTTGCAAGATTTTGATAATTAAATAATTTGTGACAGATTGACACACTAAGCTTTGTAAGATGGGATAATAAAAATAATAATAGAATTAATTCTAAATACAAAAAATATATATTTTAATGGAAAAAAACGTTCATATAAATTTCTCCAAGCAATAGTTTTTCACGAGGGAAATTAGAAAACAAGTTAAAATATCGTTTCTTAAATGTTTTCAAAAAAATCCTGAAAATCCTTCATCTCAGCTTCCATCCTGGATTTCTGAAGAGCCTTTGACGCTTTTGGTCATTTTTTGCTGTTTCATAGTACACATAAGAGGCTCACTCGATCTCCTGGCTTTATTATTGGGCTAAAATGAAGAAGCAAAATCAATTCTCATGTATTTTTTATGAGGAATCCGATTTTGAGGTCGAATAAGCTGCATAATCTGTAATATACGAGGTATTGTTAAAAATCTGATTTTCCAAATTTTTTTTACAGGGCGAAAAAATCGTTTATTTATATATTATAAAAAAATACATGACTATAGATTTTGGTTTTTAATTTTAGCCCAATAATAAAGCCAGGAAATCGAGTGAGCATCTTATGTGAGACACCCTGTAGATTATTTTAAATTTTCAAATGCCATCCTATATTAATTAAGGAACGTAGTCAATCCGTGGGTATAAAGCAAAATGTAAACGAGCACAATTTACAACTTCAAAGACAGGTGTGCCTCAAGGGTCCATTTTAGGACCTCTGTTATTTTCTCTACATTTTCGGGTATATATGAAGTTATTAAAATTTGAAAATCACATTAAAAACAAAGTAGAATTAGCATATTTTCGTAAAAAAATTGTGCCACCTCAAATTTTTTTATAAAATACTGACCTGGACTGACGACTTGTTATAATGTAGGAATGTTGACCTAGTTAGCACAATCCTGTTTGTTTTACTAAATAACCTTTTAGGTAGGAGCATTTTTTTGGAGGACGATTTGCAGGAGTATCCAATGCAGATCGCGTGATGTTTGCCCGCTGAGTAGTTGTTTCTTGCAATCCCATTTAGCATTCAAAACGTCTGTTTAATATCTTTTATCTTTAGAATATCTGTCGTCTGCTCCGGTCATATTCTAGAATAGGCACAATTAAATATTAACGTTAACCAAATAACGAAAATTCATTTAAACATAGGCCATAAAGACCCGCGCGGTCCTCTCCGTAAAAAAATAATTCCGCCACACACAAGCCCGCCACATGTAGCTAGCACGAAAGCCAAATGAATTATATAATAAACGACACAAATACAGTTGTAGATTATTCCTGCCACGCAGTACATTTGTAATTTTCTCATTTTCTCTTCACCATAATCCCCGTCTTGGAATTGTTCGCATCCCCCGTCCTCCGGCTTTCTTGTTCACTTGGTATATTGAATATTTATGAGTTGATTCATTTGGAAGTTGAGGGGTATTTTGGTCAACAGCCACGCAGGCGAACGAAACAAGGACAATAAAATGTTTCCGCTGAACTGGAGCATGCATTGGGGAATTGTGCCGAAACTTGCTTCTTAGTTTGTAGTTATATTTATGCAAGAGGGACTGGGGCTGCCGCGAAAATCCTGCGCTAATTCGATAACCCAGTTGTGGAAATTGCATAATTCGGAGTTGCGGCGCTGTTTGTTTAGGTGATAAGAATTGTTTAACGCTCGTGTTCTATAACTACTCGAAATGAAAAAGGTCTAAGGCCAATAACGCCAGAAAGTGGCCAGTGGCAGTAATTATTATACAAGGACGATATCTTGACCAATTGCGTACTGTAGTTTTTGCAGAACTGGAGATAATGCGTTCCAAAATTAAACAAAACGTAAACAAAAAAATACAAGGCTTCTAACTATATTTTTTATAGTTATTTAGGTAACAAGTGGGAAAACTGGTACTTTATTGAACAAGTAGGCAGATTTTAGGGCGAGCTTTTCACACGTGTTGGGGCCACTATGTTTTCCACGGAAGCGAAAATACAAGAAATTTATGGTTGAACTGTGAATGGCAGTTCAATTTGTTTTTATCATACATTGACAGTTCGATGTTGGTGAACAATAAAATTAAGTACCAAAGTTTTTAGACAGTTGATGAAATTCGCAAATTTTTCGGTAGCCGTTTTGAAATACGTTCAAGGCTTGTCAGAGCCAGTTGATGGTTATAAACTTACACCATAAATAATCAGTCAGATATATACAGGGTGAATACCAATAACTCATTTTAATTTTAAGGGATGGTAGGTCCCTTAATGGTAACGTCATATACCAAAAATAAAAAATATATACCCTGTAGTTTTCGAGAAAGAAAATAAATTAAAATACGTCAACATTTTCAGAACTTCGTAACTTACCTATCTCAACAGAAAATAAATCAGGATAGGTCTTTGCCTCTGGCATTCACCTTGTTTTTTGTAATCATAAATTCACTACTTTTTGCTGTCACTCTCAATTAACTTGTCTCCGACCGCAAATTTATAACATTAGAACAGTGTCGGCCTGTGTTGCATTTATGATTTTTTCTCCCTGTGTAATTTGCAGGTGGTCGAATATGAAAGACCGTCGAACGGCGGCTTAACTTTATTAGACGTTTTTTGTCACGTTTTTTACGTCAGAACTTGGAGTCTGTGACTTGGATAGAAGGCATGTTGTTCATCCCATAAGTGGGTCAGTAGAGCGACGAAGCGGTACTCAAAAGTTTACCAGAATTTTACGTAGGGTAGGTCAGTTTTTCAACTTTCTTTTTTATATTTTTTTATTGGTAATTTGAGTTATAAATATCAACAGAAACCTCCTCTTAAAATTAAAATGAGTTATTGGTATTCACCCTGTATTTGTAAGGCGTTCATTATCACGCATTGCAATAATTCTTTTAATGGGCGAGCATTAATTGGTTCTGATTTTTTCGCATGATGTTCACGCTTTTCCTATTATAATGAATCCTGCTGTATGGAGTGGGTAAAGGACGGTTTCTGTTGATAAACACGAAGTATGATAAAAGCGACACGCAAATGTTAATTTTCTAAAAATCCACAAAATGGTATTTAGTAGATTTCTGCCTGATTTTCCTGATTTTTCTTCATTGTCTTCGATTTTTTGTGATTTTCAAATATACTACGTTTTCTCCTGAGTTTTTTCAATTTTCTGTAGATTTATTGTGACAATTTACAATTTCTCCTAATTTTCTTCAATTTTGCGCTATTTTGTTGTGATATTCCGCGATTTTCCATGGATTTCCCTCGATTTACCTTAATTCTCCCTAATTTCCCACGAATTTCTTACGATATACCACAATATTTACCTGATCTTCAATTTGCCGTGGTTTTCTTGTGATGTCCTACAATTTCTCCTTATTTCTCTTAATTTCTTCCGATTTCCCATGATTTTCCTTAATTTCCTCAAATTTTTCGTGATTTTCAAAATAAATATCCTACGTTTTCTCCTGAGTTTCTTCGATTTTCTCCTACGTTACGTTTTTCTCTCTAATTTCCATTAATATCTTCGCTCTAGAACAAAACCATAACTTTAACTTTTAACAATATACAAATCTTAAATAAAGAACCAAACTACCACCGACAAACTATACATGAAATGCTACAAAATAAAAGACATAACAACGCAATAAACAACCGCACAAATATAGTAAATTTAAGCGAAACTTACTTTAATTTATCATGGGCGTCGTTACAAAATTTTCCGAGAGGGGCAAATGCGGCTTATGCCTGCAGGCTTCTATTTACCTAGCATTTTTTGCGTTCTTCGCTCGCTCATAATGCGTATTAATTAGTTTTTGCCGAGGCCAGGAGGGGGCACTTACCCCTCTTGCCCCCCCAAACGACGCCCATGGTTATTAAAGTAAACTAAAAGGGGTAATATGTAATTGTTAATATTTCTGACACCAGGCTAAAATTATTAAAAATGGCAGGTGCAAAACTTAATTTTCTAACGCTGTCAAAACTGGCAAGCAACAAACAATACAAAATTGTGTTTTTTTAATTTCAATAAATACTATCGTAGGTAAAGTATAGTACATAATTCGAGTTATAAACCAATTACACACTCATGGAATTTCCGCACCCGCCGCTACGCGTCGTCGTGCACAATTTTTCCATTCGTGCGTAATATGCTATTTATAACTCTCATTACGTAATATCCTATTTATTTTGTCAATTAATTAATATCTTAAGATTTTCTGTGTTTATCTCCCGATATTCTACGGGTTCTTCATTTTATCGTGAATTTCTTCAATTTATCGCGATTTTCTTTCGATATCCTACGATTTTCCCTAATATTCTTTCAATTTCCCGTGATTTTCTTACGATTTCCTACGACTTCGAATGAAAAATGAGAGGGAATCGTAGGATATAACTAGAAAATCACAGAAAACTGAAGAAATTCAGGAGAAAACATGAGGTATTTCAAAATCACGAAAAATCGGAAAATATTGAGGAAATCAGGGAAAAATCGAAAGAAATTAAGAGCAATAAGGATAAATTGTAGAATATCACAAGAAAACCACGCGAAATTCAATATCAGATGAATATCGGAAGAACATCGTGGGAAATTACAGATTTAAGGTAAATCGAGGGAAATCAAGAGGAAATCGTGAAGTATCGCAACAAAATAGCGGGAAATTGAAGAAAATTAGGAGAAATCCTAGTATGTCACGAGAAACTACAGAAAATTAAAACGTAGAATAAAATCACGTAAAAATAAGAGAAAATTGAGGAAAATCGGAAGAAATTAAGAGAAATAAGCAGAAATTGTAGGATAGCACAAGAAAATCGTGGGAAATCGAAGATCAGGAGAATAATATTGTAGTATATGTATGGAACGATTTCCCCTTAATTTACCTTAATTTTCTCTAATTTTTCGCGATTTCCTTCCGATATCCTACAATTTCTCCTAATATTTTTAATTTCCCACGACTTTTTATAATATCCTACGATTTTCCCTGATTTTTCTTAATTTCTCCCGATTTTCCGTAATTTCTTCAAATATACTACACTTTCTTCTGAATTTGTTCAATTTCCTGTGGTTATCCTTGTGATATTCTCCCCCAATTTAATGACCTTCGATTTTCCATGATTAATTTGTGATATTCTACAATTTCTCCTGATTCCTCTTAGTTTTCTCTATTTTTTACGATTCTCTTTTGAAACTACTCTCTCCTGATGATTTACTTCCATTTACCGTGAATTCCTTCAATTAATATTAACTTTCTTTCGATATCCTACGATTTTCCCTGATATCCCCTGATTTCTTCAAATCTGTCTGATTTTGTTGTGATAAGTTATTTTACATTAATCTCCTCTGATTTCCCGCGATTTTTTACGATATCCCACAGTTTTCTTCTCATTTCACCTGATTTTATGCCAGCTTTTGTGTAATCAAATTTTGGCAATGTTTGTTTTTGAAAATTCAAAAATGGCTGTAGGTAAATTGCACCTTATTTGTATCAATTTTTTTTTTTTTTGAAAATAGCCAAGAGGTAGGCTGTAGATCTAATCGAAATTTTCACAAATAGAAGACCGACTGTTTCAAATCTGGCGAAGGAGCAGGGAATACAATCGAGCCATGACGACTGATTCCTCTATTACGATACAAGCTGTTGCGATTTTTCTATTTTTCCATCCTGAACAGCGACAATAAATTAGTCTGAATAAAAATACTAAAATATCTGAATTCAATTCTTTGGGTTGGAAATCCTTTTTTGGCTGTACGATACAATTCCAAAAGGTTATCGCTTGTCCTTTTCTCGCTCTCAGCGATTCGTAAAAAATAATTAAAAGCAAACACGAAAATGCCTATGCCTTTTATTGTTTATGCATATAATTTAAAAAAGGTATATAAGATCTTCTGATATGCGCCAACCGTTTCATCTGCTATACAGTTTCTAAACGAGGGAAGCATCGTGAGAGTTTCTTAATCGAAAATTCAAACCACTTAAAACTTCTAGGAAGAGGAACAAAACATAATTGTAGGTTGTTTTAAATTTGGAAACAGAATAAAACCATTTAGAGCAGCATTCGCAAGTATTAACATTAACATTAGGCGTTTACCTCTGCAAAATTACTATTACACTGAAAACTGTCTGAAACCACGTCAGTGGCAAACTGCCTTCATCGAATATCGAAAAAGTAAATGTGCATCGTTTTTAACCGTCCACATTCCCGAGTCTTTCAAGAAATAATGTTTTATTAAAATAATCCACAGCCCGTAAAATACAACGAATTTATTTAAAATTCAAAGGATTCTACAATAAAAGCGAATTCATGGCGGCCGGCGTGACTTTAGCGAAAATTCAATAAAACATTCGAATGATAAGACCTAAAGTTATCCATTTATATTGAAATAGGGTTGGCACATTTACATTTTTTACGGCGGCTCGGCGAAAGCGCACCTTAAAACTTTTAATAATAGGCAATGAGGGCAGTAAAAAGACTGCAAATTTTCTTAAACAAACGCTTGGAAAACCAGGGAATAATTTTCGGTATGTAAATATGACCCAGATTGCCGCCGTTCGTAATGCGACTCGGCCAAACGGCGATAATGTAAGGAAAGGGACATTTGTTTTTTGACACTTCTGGAAATGTATTTCATCCTGATAAGTTGATTAGCGTTGATAACCGTAGGGTACACTGACAGGTGCCTCGCAACTAAAATTGATGTTGAATTTACGTCAATTGAATCGGGCCCGGCTGAATTTTTTAACGCGGCTCAAATAGAAACACAAAAACCCTTTTTACAATAATGTAGGTACAGATTAAGTTTGTCATCGGTAAAGCTTCTAGGTACAAGCCGAAAACGAAATTAAATGGTGTAAGTTTTTATTTTATTTCTCAAATTGTAGTATTTATTGTAAGGATGGTTTTTCATCCCTTATTTATACCGATTGGAAACTCTAACTGGGTTAAGTTTATTGTTCTATTTCCGGAATGAAGTAAAAATCTAAAAACTGATTTTGAAACGGCCCTATTTGAGTTTCCATTCATTTTTCCTGGAACTTGATTACATAAAAATCGCGTAAAATAAGAAAAATTCCTACAACTTTCAATTAATTTGGAAAAATTATATTTTTATGTATCTACCGAGGAGCAAACTGCTATGGAAATCGGGTAAACAAATGAGAAGACGGAAATCGAGGGATATCGTAAAAAAATTGCGAGATGTGGGAGTTAAAGAAAAAAAGAGAATCAGGGAATATCGTAGGATATCGAAAGAAAATTTTTGTCAATTGAAGAAATTTACAGGATATCAGAAGAATATCGTGGAAAATTAAGGAAAAATAAGTGAACTCTAATTGAGAATCGTAGGTTATTACAGTAAAATCATGGAAAATTTAGAAAAATTAGACGAAAATGTATGATATCGGAAGAAATCAAGAGAAATAGGGGGAAACTGTATAAGTTGAAGAATATCAGAGGAATATTGTAGGATATCGAAAAAAAAATAGAGAAAATTAATATAAATCAAGGGAAATTAGGGCAAAATCAAGATAATCACAGAAAATCAGAGGATATCAATGAAAATTAGAAAGGAAATCGTAGGATATCATAAGAAAACCACATAAAATAGAAGAAACTCAGGACAAAATGTAGGATAATTGAAAATTACGAAAAATCTGAGGAAATTAAGGAAAATCAGGGGAAAATCAGAAATTAAGAGACATAAGGAAAAATATCATAAGAAAATCACGGGAAATTGAAGAACATCTGGGAAATATTGTAATATATCGGAAGAAATTCGTGAGAAATTAGATAGAATTAAGATAAATCGAGAAAAATCAATGAAAAATCGTGGATTATCACAACCAAATACCGGGAAATTGAAGAAAATTAGGGGAAATCGTAGGATGTCACAAGAAAAGCGAGAAAAGGACAAGCGACAACCTTTTAGAATTGTATATTAGAGCCAAAAAGGGATTTCCAACCCAAATACTTTAACTCAGACAATCTAGTATTTTTATTCAGACTCCAGACTAATTTATGGTCGCTGTTCAGGGTGGAAAAATAGAAAAATCGCCACAACTTGTCCCGTAATAAAAGGATCAGTCGTCATGGCTCGATTGTATTCCCTGCTCCTTCGCCAGATTTGAAACAGTCGGTTCTATTTGTCAAAATTTCGAATAGATCTACAGCCTACCTCTTGGCTATTTTCAAAAAAAAAAAATTGATACAAATAAGGTGCAATTTAAAAGTGTATCTACAGCCATTTTTGAATTTTCAAAAACAAACATTGCCCAAATTTGATTACACAAAAGCTGGCATAAAATCAGGAGAAATGAGAAGAAAACTGTGGGATATCGTAAAAAATCGCGGGAAATCAGAGGAGATTAATGGAAAATAATTTATCACAACAAAATCAGAAGGATTTGAAGAAATCAGGGGATATCAAGGAAAATCGTAGGATATCGAAAGAAAGTTAATATTAATTGAAGAAATTCACGGTAAATGAAAGTAAATCATCAGGAGAGAGTAATTTCAAAAGAGAATCGTAAAAAATAGAGAAAACTAAGAGGAATATCAGGAGAAATTGTAGAATATCACAAATTAATCATGGAAAATCGGAGGTTATTAAATTGGGGGAGAATATCACAAGGATAACCACAGGGAATTGAACAAATTCAGAAGAAAGTGTAGTATATTTGAAGAAATTACGGAAAATCGGGAGAAATTAAGAAAAATCAGGGAAAATCGTAGGATATTATAAAAAGTCGTGGGAAATTAAAAAATATTAGGAGAAATTGTAGGATATCGGAAGGAAATCGCGAAAAATTTGAGAAAATTAAGGTAAATTAAGGGGAAATCGTTCCATACATATACTACAATATTATTCTCCTGATCTTCGATTTCCCATGATTTTCTTGTGCTATCCTACAATTTCTGCTTATTTCTCTTAATTTCTTCCGATTTTCCTCAATTTTCTCTTATTTTTACGTGATTTTATTCTACGTTTTAATTTTCTGTAGTTTCTCGTGACATCCTAGGATTTCTCCTAATTTTCTTCAATTTCCCGCTATTTTGTTGCGATATTTCACGATCTCCTCTTGATTTCCCTCGATTTACCTTAAATCTGTAATTTCCCACGATGTTCTTCCGATATTCATCTGATATTGAATTTCGCGTGGTTTTCTTGTGATATTCTACAATCACATTGCTCCTTATTGCTCTTAATTTCTTCCGATTTTTCCCTGATTTCCTCAATTCTTTTCGATTTTTCGTGATTTTGAAATACCTCATGTTTTCTCCTGAATTTCTTCAGTTCTCTGTGATTTTCTAGTTATATCCTACGATTCCCTCTCATTTTTCATTCGAAATCGTAGGAAATCGCAAGAAAGTCACGGGAAATTGAAAGAATTCACGGGAAGTTGAGCAAATCAATGAAGTGTCATAAAATATCAAAAGAAAGTCGTGGAAAATTAGAGAAAATTAAGGTGAAATCGTAGGACATCGCAAATAATCAGGGATAATTGAAGGAAATTAGGCAAAATCGTAGGATACTGAAAGAAAATTATTGACAATCGTAGGAAATTAAGGAAAATCAAGTGGAAATTGTAGGATATCCCAAGGAACATTTATCCTAAAGTTAAGTGTAGGATGGAGTGGGGGAGCCTTTAGCCGGTCACTATAAAATAGTATTGTGTAATAGTATTATTATTATTTAGTCAGCTGATCAACTAGTTCATAAATTTAAAGAACCCCTAGTTACGAGAAGGCAGCGTAAGTAAAAAAGACGTTAGTTGTGAAAAATTTAGAAAATAAAACCCATCCTACGCAAGGTTTTACGTTAGAACTTGGAGTCTGTGACTTGGGCATGTTGTTCACCCCATAAGTGGGTCAGTAGAGCGATGAAGCGGTACTCAAAAGTTTAGCAGAATTTTACGTACGGTAGGTCAGTTTTTCAACTTTCTTTTCTATATTTTTTTATTGGTAATTTGTGTTATAAATATGAACAGAAACCCCCTCTTAAAATTAAAATGAGTTATTGGTATTCACCCTGTAGCTTAAAACCGTTGCAATGAACGTGATCATTAAACATCATTGTAAGAACTTGTGAGAAACCACATTTCTATATCGGTTTCTTTGAAACGAAACGAAGGAACGAGTTAAATGTTGGTACAGTGGCTCCAGTGGTCGATTTATTTATGTTGGCGCTAAAGAAGTGGTTACCACTACGAGATACTTTGTAGCTTTTCACGTTTTTCTTTGCGAAATAAGTAATTTTAAGAAACGATTAGGAAGCGTCTATGAGGGCGATTTTTAAACTAGACAGTAAAGCCCCTTAGAAGCAATGTTTTTAAGCCCAGTCTCAACTCTTTAACGGTATGTGTTTTTAAATTTTTTTCTACAAATTTAAAAGAAAGTTTTTCGGACAAATGTTTATTTTAATTTTCTTCTTATTATGAGTGCTTTTTAAATGTAAAAATGCGTATTTTTATATATCAGATAGAAATAAGTCGTCTTTGAAAAAGTTTACCTACTTCAAGTATGCACCAGTTACATCGGTAAACGTTGAACGGTATTTTAATCTGGATCTTTCAGATAACTAAAAATATTTTTCACCCTAACATAAGAATAATGCCATAATAAAGTTTCCACATTGTACCTTTTTTTCAAATTAGATTTTCTCGTCGTGCTTCGCAATACGCGTCCACGCCGCCGCCGCTTTTGGCACAAGGCACCCGGGATGCTCTGCGCTACCCCTAACATCTTGGTGATGACTTTCCCCCGGTTTTATCTCGAGTCCGGGCATACAGATAGAGCTGGAAGCTGGAGTATGCGCGTCGCAACGCCGGGCGCCGCAGTGGATACACGGCTGCTGCCAGGGTTGCGTTTAGCCGGCTGATCTGCAAGACAGAAATTCTGTGCAGTGTTTCGGTTTGTATTTTTGGACGAGAAACTGACACTGTCGAGGTGCGGAACACTTTTTACCCGTTTCGGCTGAAGTGCGGTTTGTGATGTATCTCTAAAGTTAGCTGCGACGCGGGCCAGTGCTCTTAATTGTATTATGTGAATTTATGCCTGCAATGATTTTGGTAGGTTTAATTTAATAAAATTAATTAAACTTTCGACGCTGTCAACCCGACTGCTTGAGTTATGTCCGACCGCATATTCACAGTAAACTTTAACCTTTGGAACCAAGCCGATAGCCTATATAACCTAAAATATCGCGAAACATATACTGTATTAATAGGATAAACGCAGTACAATCCTACAGAAAATATAAAACCGAGAATGGGGATTAACATGAAACGAAACGTTCGTTCTAAATGGGTTTTGTTTGTTCTTTGGTTTTTCAGCGCTTCCAGAGTTGCGGTAATTTTTATATTCCCTATGGAAATTTCCAGAGCCAGACTTTGCTTTCTGTGGCTATATTATTTATACGATAATAATTTATGCTCCGGCCGTTCTCGGTCGAATTGCACTCTACTACATGTCGGGAGAGGAAAACATTTCGACGAGAGCAAACCAAAATTGTGGCTCCTAGCCGAATGATAATTATCTCATTTGGAAAGATAAACAGCTGGCGAAATCAATGTATTTATCACTCCTGACGAACACAGAAAACGTTAGGAGATAGTTCGGCGTTGCCATAGACTTTTCAGCGCACGTAAATTTCCAGCTGACAACTGAATTGCTGGGAATTCTGTGAATACTCGTATTTTTGATAGCGAGTAATCTGGATGCGCTTTTGTGCAATCAGTATAACTTACCGGCAATGAAGTAATCTCCGCGATATTTCAACTAGGATTAAGGTGTCGCATACAGGGTGTTAGACGTTAAGCAAGGCTGTACGGTAGTGAATACATTTTAAGATCTTCCCAATTTTTTTCTTTTTTTTTCCCCAATTTGTAAAAATAATTTTTTAAATTCATAATTTATGGAAACTTTACTTAGTTTAAAACGACAAAAATGAACACCATTTTAAGGAAGATTCCATTTCCGAAACGTTATTATTAACATATTTTTAATTTTCATTTATATGCTAAAAAACGTCCTTAGACTCTTTCGTTAAATAACAGACGCAGAAGCTATTAAAATAATTCATAATTTTAGAGACATGTGGTAGAAAAAAAATGTGGTAGAAAAAAAAGAAGAAAAAAATTAAAAAATACCACAAATTCACATATTAATATTAATATTTACGTTTTGAAATGAGAGCAAAAAAAATAATTTCGTTTAACTAATTCTAAAACATAAAAATTTGTTATCTATTAAAAATAATTGATTGGATTCAAATCCAGACGTTTTAGTGGTCGAAAAATAGATCTAAGTGAAAAAATTGTGTTTTCTTGAAAATATTTATAAAAAAATGGAATTACAAATTTTGTATCGCTGAGTTCTAAAAATCACATTTTTAAAACATCTGTTCGTTTGTCTGTGCGTCCGACCTTATGTCTGTCTAGCTAACGACTTTTCTATTTGATTATGAAGTAAATTAAAAAAATTATTTATCTCGAAAAATCTCCGTTCTTCACTCTTTTTAAAATTCTGCGAATTGTCGGTAAGTTTTTTTAAAATCTTTGCTTATATAAATTTTCTTATAAAACTATGCACAAAATCCTCAGTGACATTCATTTAAAAATAATTACACAAAAGCGCATGGGTGCATGCATCAACAGGTACGAATTTACCAATCTGAATTTCGTTGATATTTCTTAATTAATTAATAACTAAAATTACATTATTAAAAAATATGCGAGCTAAATTGAGACAAACAACTACCTAATAAAGTTCTTAATGTATGTGACACCGCCACGAATTCCATAATAAATATATATGCGGCGAGGTAGAAATTTTGTATAGAAAATGTGACTATAGTATACTTATAAGTTCTACTACATCATCTATCATAAATAAAATTATCAGTAGAGACTTACCTGTTTGCTAAAAAATTATCCGTAGAGAGTAGAGACTTACCTGTTTGCTAAGAGAACCTTATCATCTAGCTAGATAAACCTTATAAGTAGAAGTGTCTTCAATTTCTGTCTAAAAAACATTCTAATTTTCTAGTAAAGCCTACTGCTCACCTTAACATATTAAACCAACAATAGAGACTTACCTGTTTGTTAAGAGAACCTTATCCAAGCAAATCTCATAAATATAATTGTCACTTCCATTCTAGAAATGTACTTAGGACGGCGGAATCTTAAAATCAGCGTTTTCCACGTACCTCCAAAAAATAGACTTACCTGTTTACTAAGAGTACCTTATCATCTAGATGAACTTCATAAATAGAATACATTTTTCTCCAAAAAGCACGTTTAATGCTCTAGAACGTTAAAATAATTGCGCTAGTACAATTATACATTAGCATAAAAAACCTAGTGCCCATTTTGGCATATTAAACAAACAGGAGAGACTTACCTGTTTGCTAAAAGAACCTTATCATCCAGGTAAACCTTATAAATAGAAGCGTCTTCCATTTCTGTCTAGAGAACGTGCTTTCTAATTTTCTAGTAACGCCTACTGCTCACTTTAAGATATTAAACCAACAATAGAGACTTACCTGTTTACTAAGAGTACCTTATCATCTAGATAAACTTCATAAATAGAATACATTTTTCTCCAAAATGCACGTTTAATGCTCCAGAACGTTAAAATAATTGCGCTAGCACAATTATACATTAGCATAAAAAACCTAGTTCCCATTTTAGCATATTAAACAAACAGGAGAGACTTACCTGTTTGCTAAAAGAACCTTATCATCCAGATAAACCTTATAAATAGAAGCGTCATACATTTCTGTCTAAAGGACGTGCTTTCTAATTTTCTAGTAAAGCCTACTGCTCACTTTAACATATTAAACCAACAATAGACACTTACCTGTTTACTAAGAGTACCTTATCGTCTAGGTAAACTTCATAAATAGAATACATTTTCTCCAGTAGAGCCTAACTTATCTTAGCATATGAAATAAACAGTAGAGACTTACCTGTTTGCCAAGAGTGCCTTATCATCTAGGCAAACATCATAAATAAAATAGTGTTCCGCTGAGTAAGCACAAAAATTCTGTACTATAACAAAATTTTAAACAGCAACGCCCAGTATAACGCACAATAAATAAACAGTTGCTTGTGTATTTTCCCCAATTGATTCGGGGAGGAATAGTTTACAAAGCATATCACGTTGAATTTGGCTGTATTTCGTGAACTGTTTTTCCTTTTCCTTCGAAAAGCTTTTATGATATCATTGACATCCATTTTTGCGGCCATTCCGTTCTCTATGTATGGTTAAAAGGGAGCGAAATCCTATACAACGAAACAGCCTCCCTTTGCTAATATATGCGCGCATTGTTTAGTGCGGCTTATCCCTTATTTGCTGCCGGGGTATATCCTGGAAAATTTGTACATTCTCACCCCATTTGTAGGTCTTATTTTTAACCCGTAAAAACACTAGCGAATTATGCAGCCATAGGCGTGTGGTGATAATTAAACGTTTTTAAGTGGATCAGATTATTTGTAGCCCATTCATATTAGCGAATTAAACTGAGGAGAATAATTACTTTTGCCAAGAGAGACTTATCTGATTGCTGAGAGCACCTTATCATCTAAAAAGAAAACAAATAAAAAATAAATAGAAAATTTAATTTTCTAGTAGCTCATCTTAGCATATGAAATAAACAGTAGAGACTTACCTCTTTGCTAAGAGAACCTTATCATCAAAGTAAACCTTACAAACATAATTGTTCATTTCCAATCTAGATACATGCCTTGGGCTTCGGAATGTTAAAATGAATCTCAATTAGATTTAAATCACCTTAGTAAACTAAACAAGCATTAGTGACTTATTTATTTGCCAAGAGAACCTTATCCAGGTAAACCTCCTAAATAAAAAATGTTTCTGTGCCTCCTAAAAATATTTTTAGGGTTTGATTTAAATCACATAAACATAAAAACAAATAGAATACCTTGTTTTCCAGCCGAACTTAGCATATAAAGTAACCAGTAGAGACTTACTTGTTTGCTAAGAGTGCCTTATCATCTATGTCAACCTCACAAATAAAGTTGGTTTCCACTGAAAACGCCTGTTTTAGAAAAAAATAAATAGCAAATTTAATTTTCTAGTAGCTCATCTTAGCATATGAAATAAACAGTAGAGACTTGCCTCTTTGCTAAGAGAACCTTATCATCAAAGTAAACCTTACAAACATAATTGTTCATTTCCAATCTAGATACATGCCTTGGGCTTCGGAATGTTAAAATTAATCTCAGTTAGATTTAAATCACCTTAGTATACTAAACAAGCATTAGTGACTTATTTATTTGCTAAGAGAACCTTATCCAGGTAAACCTCCTAAATAAAAACTGTTTCTATGTGCCTCTTAAAAATATTTTTAGGGTTCGATTTAAATCACATGAACATAAAAACAAATAGAATACCTTGTTTTCCAGCCGAACTTAGCATATAAAGTAACCAGTAGAGACTTACTTGTTTGCTAAGAGTGCCTTATCATCTAAGTCAACCTCACAAATAAAGTTGGTTTCCACTGAAAACGCCTGTTTTAGAAAAAAATAAATAGCAAATTTAATTTTCTAGTAGCTCATCTTAGCATATGAAATAAACAGTAGAGACTTGCCTCTTTGCTAAGAGAACCTTATCATCAAAGTAAACCTTACAAACATAATTGTTCATTTCCAATCTAGATACATGCCTTGGGCTTCGGAATGTTAAAATTAATCTCAGTTAGATTTAAATCACCTTAGTATACTAAACAAACATTAGTGATTTATGTATTTGCTAAGAGAACCTTATCCAGGTAAACCTCCTAAATAAAAACTGTTTCTATTAGCCTCTTAAAAATATTTTTAGGGTTTGATTTAAATCACATGAACATAAAAACAAATAGAATAACTTGTTTTCCAGCCGAACTTAATTCATCTTAGCATATAAAGTAAACAATAAACTTGTTTGCTAAGAGTGCCTTATCATCTAAGTCAACCTCACAAATAAAGTTGGTTTCCACTGAAAACGCCTGTTTTAGAAAAAAATAAATAGCAAATTTAATTTTCTAGTAGCTCATCTTAGCATATGAAATAAACAGTAGAGACTTACCTCTTTGCTAAGAGAACCTTATCATCAAAGTAAACCTTACAAACATAATTGTTCATTTCCAATCTAGATTCATGCCTTGGGCTTCGGAATGTTAAAAATAATCTCAGTTAGATTTAAATCACCTTAGTATACTAAACAAACATTAGTGATTTATGTATTTGCTAAGAGAACCTTATCCAGGTAAACCTCCTAAATAAAAACTGTTTCTATTAGCCTCTTAAAAATATTTTTAGGGTTTGATTTAAATCACATGAACATAAAAACAAATAGAATAACTTGTTTTCCAGCCGAACTTAATTCATCTTAGCATATAAAGTAAACAATAAACTTGTTTGCTAAGAGTGCCTTATCATCAAGTCAACCTCACAAATAAAGTTGGTTTCCACTGAAAACGCCTGTTTTAGAAAAAAATAAATAGCAAATTTAATTTTCTAGTAGCTCATCTTAGCATATGAAATAAACAGTAGAGACTTACCTCTTTGCTAAGAGAACCTTATCATCAAAGTAAACCTTGCAAACATAATTGTTCATTTCCAATCTAGATACATGCCTTGGGCTTCGGAATGTTAAAAATAATCTCAGTTAGATTTAAATCACCTTAGTATACTAAACAAACATTAGTGATTTATTTATTTGCTAAGAGAACCTTATCCAGGTAAACCTCCTAAATAAAAAATGTTTCTGTGCCTCCTAAAATATTTTTAGGGTTTGATTTAAATCACATGAACAAAAACAAATAGAAGACCTTGTTTTCCAGCCACCTTAATTCATCCTAGCATATAAAGTAACCAGTAGAGACTTACTTGTTTGCTAAGAGTGCCTTATCATCTAGGCAAACCTCATAAATAAAGTAGTTTTTCACTGAAAACGTCTGTTTTAAAAAATAAATAAATTTAATTTTCTAGTAGCTCATCTTAGCATATGAAATAAACAGTAGAGACTTACCTCTTTGCTAAGAGAACCTTATCATCAAAATAAACCTTACAAACATAATTGTTCATTTCCAATCTAGATACATGCCTTGGGCTTTGGATTGTTAAAAATAATCTCAATTAGATTTAAATCACCTTAGTATACTAAACAAGCATTAGTGACTTATTTATTTGCTAATAGAACCTTATCTAGGTAAGTCTCGTAAATAAAAACATTGTTACTTGCCTCCAAGAAATATTCTTAGGGTTTCAATCAATTACTATGTTTTCCACCAGAACATAGTAGAGACTTACTTGTTTGCTAAGAGTGCCTTATCATTAAGACAAATCACGAACAAAATTGGCTTCGCAGCACGCAGCCATCGGAAATGCAGGAAGAACTAATTATTCTTTTCGGCCTCCGAAAATTAAGGACGTGACGACTGAAGTTTTCCAACTTGTGCGTCCATATTTGTAGCTGTACACAATCCCCTCCCTCGGTCCAAGTAATATACCAGTTTAATTCATTGGTTTTTAATGAAAGGAATTACGTCCTATTGACCGTGGCAGACAGGTTCACGCTCAGACTAATAAATTTGGGGATAACTTTAGAGACCCTAAGTGTTAACGTTAATTTACGCACCGAAGACAACATTAATAAAGACGTGGGGCCCTTCGTTATTGTAAGGGCGCAGATAACTCGGTTATGATAAGAAACTTATGTAATACTTACGTTGGTGACTCCGCTGGCCAACAGGGCATGAGGTGTCAGGGGTGGTATAATTAACTAAAAATATATACAAGGAGTATAATTCGTGAATGTTTCAGCGGAATAAAAATAATTTGGAGCTGGTGTTAAAATTGTGGAACATAATAATGTAGTCGAAATAGGAATGAAAGAGATAAATGAATTATCTGCGGGTAATTAAGTTTGTGATGTGCGCTTTGTTATCACATCTATGAGTTTCCAGTTATATGGGGTGACAGTTTTATCTCTGTTCATAATATGACGTATATGATAGGTAGTGGAAACTTCAGTTTCGGAAAAGTGAGTTTGTTATAGTTTTTACGGGAGGTCGGCGCGTGGTTGAAACAATATTCGCAATATCTACAGAATATCTTCCAAATTCTGTGATGTTTTCGAGAGGTGGAAGAGGTGAAAAAAAAATTGATTCCTCAAAAAATTACCCATTTCTTTTCTGGTTTTTGACCTGCCTCAAAAAATCGTATTTATAAATTTTGCCACGCCCTAAAAATTCCCAAAAAAATATTTTTAATTTTCTCTTTCAAAAATCCTCCTATTTTTAACAGCCCTTCAAAAATGCAATTTTTTGTTGAAACTCCTAACACTTTTCCTTTTTGGACCCCCCAAAAGTTCACTTACTTCCTGTATTCACTGTGGGTAAATTTTCGTCTTTAATATTTATTATCAGACATTAAAATTTTAGGTTCAGTAACCTCTATTTACATTTAATGGGTTAATCTTTCCTTGTTAGGGTCACAATTCCGTAATTAATGCCGGGTTATTAATAGTAATAATATTTTTCCATTCTGTCCTTCGCAGAAAGCGTTTCATTGAATAATTATTCTATAAGAAATTAATTTATTTCTTTTCGCCACGTTTTTAAGGCCGCATAATTTATTACGAAAACGTTCTCCGCATCACCCCGGCGAAGAAAAAAAGTAATAATACCGTTGTAATCATTTAGACTCCAAGATTTTATTTTGACAGGACGAATTAATGAATATTCGACGCGTGTTTATAGCATCCTTCTAATTGGAGAGTTCGTTATTTCTGTATCAATGGAGGGCTATATTGTGTTTTCTATTTCCACGATTTTAATTATTCTTCTTGCCGCTCTTTTCAAGTCGGATAAACTGCAGTCGGGCGCTGTCGATACAGGAATTGTTTATTTTTCGATCGAACTTCAACTACACCAATTATCAGGGGCGGAAAATAGTTACTAAAACAAACACAGTTTCCAATCCTTTCGAAGCTCTCGTTAACACCTGCCGCAAAGACTGTGTGAAGTTTGGAAAAGCGACAATAATTTGCAAACGAATTTTATTGCCTTTTAGAGTTAGGGGCGAAATGCCTGGTTGTGCAACAGTAAATTGCAGTAACTCTGCAAAAAAGGGGTTTTTAATGACACGCTTCCTTAGAGACCCAGCAAGAATGGTGTTTCAAAATGAGAAGAGATAATTGGAAACCAACAGCATAATAATAAATTTGTTTATTTTCCATAGAACTTTCATCGTAGAATAACCTAATTATAAAAATTGTGTTTGTCTAATTAAAGCGAAAGTTTTCCCACCATGTTGAGAGCAATTAAATTTCGAAACAAATTCCAGCGAGCGATTATTAAACTTTAAATAAACTATAAGTATTTAATCATTTTTTTAGCCGCAAGTGCTGGCGGAAGTTAATTATAAAAAGTATTTAAAAGTTTCTAGAGGCGGACCAAAAATATTTACCGGGGAGTTGGATAATAATTTGCACTTTTACCCGCTGCAGAACGATTTTAATATGACGGGGAATTCGTACAAAAGTTCTCCCTTAAGTTCTATCACAAATTAAATCTATTCCAGAGCAATTATTTAACACCGACCTGCAGCATCTAATTGAAATTTACTCCGGCGGTAGACCGCTGCTGAACAAAATGCAATTAAACCTTACATTTAAATTAGTTATTTCCTTGTTTCGAGTGCAACACTGTAACGGAATTACAGGCACGAATACGCTTTAAAATTTAACTGATTATTAAATCGTAAAGATACGATTTAGTAGGAGGTTCGAGTACAACGGGTGGTAAATGTATTTTTTCAATGTATAAAATAAAATTTATTTTTCTTATCCGCATTTTCAAGACTGGTAGGCATAAAACAAGTTAATTTAATTTCATAGTTTTGTAAATAATACACAATAATTAATTTTCTCATCTAGGCAAACTCCTACTGCCTCTTTGAAACAGCATATTTAACGCTACGGGATGTTAAAGCCAACTTACCTTAGATTATGCATAAATAGTAAATCATATTTTTAACAGTGCCTAATTCATCTTAGCATATTAAACAAACTGTAGAGACTTACCTGTTTGCTAAGAGAACCTTATGCATAAGCATACAAATCTAGGGCTCATCTTAGATTATTAAACAAACAGTAGATGCATAAAAACCTAGTGCTCATCTTAGCATATTAAACAAACAGTAGAGACTTGCCTGTTTGCTAAGAAAACCTTATCATCAAAACAAACTTCATAAATATGAGTGTCTTCCACTTTCTCTCTAAAAACATACCTTAACATAAAAAACATATGATAAACCATGTCGTTCAGTAGAGCCTTACCATCTTTGTATATTATACAAACAGTAGAAACTTGACTATTTGCTAAGAAAACCTTGTGAAACATACTTAAGGCCATGCTCATGTTAAAATCAAACTCATTTATATTTTACATTTGCATAAGAAACCTAGTGCTCATCCTAGCATATTAAACGAACTGTAGAGACTTACCTGTTTGCTAAGAGAACCTTATGCATAAGCATACAAATCTACGGCTCATCTTAGATTATTAAACAAACAGTAGATGCATAAAAACCTAGTGCTCATCTTAGCATATTAAACAAACAGTAGAGACTTGCCTCTTTGCTAAGAAAACCTTATCATCAAAACAAACTTCTTAAATATGAGTGTCTTCCACTTTCTCTCTAAAAACATACCTTAACATAAAAAACATATGGTAAACCATGTCGTTCAGTAGAGCCTTGCCATCTTTGTATATTATACAAACAGTAGAAACTTGACTATTTGCTAAGAAAACCTTGTGAAACATACTTAAGGCCATGCTCATGTTAAAATCAAACTCATTTATATTTTACATTTGCATAAGAAACCTAGTGCTCATCCTAGCATATTAAACGAACTGTAGAGACTTACCTGTTTGCTAAGAGAACCTTATGCATAAGCATACAAATCTACGGCTCATCTTAGATTATTAAACAAACAGTAGATGCATAAAAACCTAGTGCTCATCTTAGCATATTAAACAAACAGTAGAGACTTGCCTATTTGCTAAGAAAACCTTATCATCAAAACAAACTTCTTAAATATGAGTGTCTTCCACTTTCTCTCTAAAAACATAACTTAACATAGAAAACATATGGTAAACCATGTCGTTCAGTAGAGCCTTACCATCTTTGTATATTATACAAACAGTAGAAACTTGACTATTTGCTAAGAAAACCTTGTGAAACATACTTAAGGCCATGCTCATGTTAAAATCAAACTCATTTATATTTTACATTTGCATAAGAAACCTAGTGCTCATCGTAGCATATTAAACGAACTGTAGAGACTTACCTGTTTGCTAAGAGAACCTTATGCATAAGCATACAAATCTAGGGCTCATCTTAGATTATTAAACAAACAGTAGATTCATAAAAACCTAGTGCTCATCTTAGCATATTAAACAAACAGTAGAGACTTGCCTGTTTGCTAAGAAAACCTTATCATCAAAACAAACTTCTTAAATATGAGTGTCTTCTACTTTCTCTCTGAAAACATACCTTAACATAAAAAACATATGGTAAACCATGTCGTTCGGTAGAGCCTTACCATCTTTGTATATTATACAAACAGTAGAAACTTGACTATTTGCTAAGAAAACCTTGTGAAACATACTTAAGGCCATGCTCATGTTAAAATCAAACTCATTTATATTTTACATTTGCATAAGAAACCTAGTGCTCATCGTAGCATATTAAACGAACTGTAGAGACTTACCTGTTTGCTAAGAGAACCTTATGCATAAGCATACAAATCTAGGGCTCATCTTAGATTATTAAACAAACAGTAGATTCATAAAAACCTAGTGCTCATCTTAGCATATTAAACAAACAGTAGAGACTTGCCTGTTTGCTAAGAAAACCTTATCATCAAAACAAACTTCTTAAATATGAGTGTCTTCTACTTTCTCTCTGAAAACATACCTTAACATAAAAAACATATGGTAAACCATGTCGTTCAGTAGAGCCTTACCATCTTTGTATATTATACAAACAGTAGAAACTTGACTATTTGCTAAGAAAACCTTGTGAGACATACTTAAGGTTATACTCATGTTAAAATCAATCTCATTTATATTTTATATTTGCATAAGAAATCTAGTGCTCATCCTAGCATATTAAACAAACTGTAGAGACTTACCTGTTTGCTAAGAGAACCTTATGCGTAAGCATACAAATCTAGGGCTCATCTTAGATTATTAAACAAACAGTAGATGCATAAAAACCTAGTGCTCATCTTAGCATATTAAACAAACAGTAGAGACTTACCTGTTTGCTAATAAAACCTTATCATCAAAACAATATTCACAAATATGAGTGTCTTCCACTTTCTCTCTAAAAACATACCTTAACATAAAAAACATATGGTAAACCATGTCGTTCAGTAGAGCCTTACCATCTTTGTATATTATACAAACAGTAGAAACTTGTCTATTTGCTAAGATAACCTTGTGAGACATACTTAAGGTTATACTCATGTTAAAATCAATCTTATTTATATTTTATATTTGCATAAGAAATCTAGTGCTCATCCTAGCATGTTAAACAAACTGTAGAGACTTACCTGCTTGCTAAGAGAACCTTATGCGTAAGCATACAAATATAGGGCTCATCTTAGATTATTAAACAAACAGTAGATGCATAAAAACCTAGTGCTCATCTTAGCATATTAAACAAACAGTAGAGACTTGCCTGTTTACTAAGAAAACCTTATCCTCAAAACAAACTTCTTAAATATGAGTGTCTTCTATTTTCTCTCTGAAAACATACCTTAACATAAAAACCATATGGTAAACCATGTCATTCAGTAGAGCCTTACCATCTTTGTATATTATACAAACAGTAGAAACTTCACTATTTGCTAAGAAAACCTTGTGAAACATACTTAAGGCCATGCTCATGTTAAAATCAAACTCATTTATATTTTACATTTGCATAAGAAACCTAGTGCTCATCGTAGCATATTAATCGAACTGTAGAGACTTACCTGTTTGCTAAGAGAACCTTATGCATAAGCATAAAAACCTAGTGCTCATCTTAGCATATTAAGCAAACAGTAGAGACTTACCTGCTTGCTAAGAAAACCTTATTATTAAAGCAAACCTTATAAATATAAGTGTCCTCCACTTCCTCTCTAAAAACATACCTTAGCATAAAAAACATAAGGCAAACCATATTGTTCAGTAGAGCCTAATCATTTTTGCATATTAAACAAACAGTAATTAAGTAAGTTCAAACGTTTGTCTATTTGGCAGGTATGCAATAGCAAAAATCGAGGGGTATAAGATCTGGCGAACTCGCTGGCCACTCCTTACCATAATAAGCAATAATAGACAGACGAAAACCAACCAACTAGCTAATTGTTTTACTCGATGGTTAAATGGACTGGGCTGTTAGAACTGCAGGATCTGCCCCATCATATCCAGGAACTTATGCGATATCTTTAATCTAAATAAAATACGACAAAACAGTTTCCTTATAGGTTTTCCGCGTCGTCTCGGAGCTATACAGATTTGATTAATGAAACGATGACATTTACGACGTCGGGAGTAGGTAGTCTAATATTTTTTCCTATTTGCAGGAGAGACTCTAGAATATAGCTTTAATACAACATTATTATTCACGAATTTCCCCGGAGAGAATTGTAAAGCCATGATGAATGGGTGAGCAGCCGACGTGTGATATAGAGGAATTGTAGAAAAATTGGAGAAACATCCGGAAAAAATTATTCACTAACAAAATTGTTTGGCAATTGATTGTAACATTTATTTATTTCGTTTTTCTGACGTATCGGCTTATACAATCACCCCAGAGAGCCTACGGTAACGCGAAAATTAACATAAAGAAGCGCTGGAACTATTTACATTAGATTCAAGAGTATAAATGCTGATAATCAAGTGGCTAGTTATGAGTATCGATTTTATAAAATATGAGTAGCCTAACAGCAATTTTCTGTAATTAACTTCCCACAGAGTACTATGAAATGTTTAATTAGTATGCATCAATCTAGCGCATAGTAGAACTCAACAGAATGCAAAGTTGGAAACCGTACAGTTCGGAGCGCTTGATAATAAGCCGTAAAATGTTGGCTAGCTTGCTAGAATTCGTTACTAGCTGGTTTAGTGGCCAAAGGGTCATACAATGTTCCAAAACACTTGTTATTCACGAGGTATGCAGCTACTCTAACTATCTGTATTATATTATTTACATACCGCACACCTTTGCATGCGACACGTAATTGATCGATACCTGGACCGCCCTTGTACAGGGTGAATCTTTGAGTGGGGGTCATATTCACAGAGGGTGATACCTTTTAGCTATAGGAACACGAAACTACAATTTTCAAATAATATATAGGGAATTTAATAGTAAAGCAAATGTCCACACTAGCATCTGTCTGGCCGTTCACTAAAACATCGAACACGAACTGGCACGTATCGCCGTACGCCATGCGCGGCTTTTGCATTTCAGGAGAACCTAAATAAAAAAAAATGGCTCGTGGTTAGTAAAGAAGCAGTAGAGTTCAGCGACTCTAACAGCTGATGAGGGGCAAAGTGATAGGGGTCCTATAATCGAATTCTGTTTTTAAAACCTTTTCATTTTGTGTTATGCGGCTTTTTTATTTAACTTTGAAGTAATCCATTAGTTTTTCGTAGGGCGAGGGAACCACTGTAAATAGTTTTCGCCATTTTGATTTGGCAAATTGAAGAATCCTTAAATCTATACTACTACTTCAGGGTTGACAGTGCCATTCCGAAGGTAAAAGCGTTTTGTTCAGTCTACCAGGCTTTAATGTAACAATGTAAGGTCAAATCCTGTACAATCCAGATTTATGGTGTCTGCAAGTGAAAACTCGGGAAGGTCAAAGGGCGAAGTACGGGCCCCTAAGAGAAATAAACTTAATGCATAGGAACAGTCGGGGAAATTGCGTAGATTTTAAATATCGGCCTTACAGTTGCTGTAAAAAGTAAGTCGTTTTGAGCATTCATAAAAAGAATACGCTCCGACCTATATAAAAATATATTTTTCATGGCATTTTTATTTTTATATCGCAAAGTAATACCAAAGAGCTCTAGGGCCTTTATGCGGCCAAACTGGATGTATAATCTAATGAGCGTGTTCGCGCCACATATTTTTCTTTACAACGGACCCAAATAAAAAATTCTTGCGGTTATTGTAAAGGTAAGTTTACAGAGGTTTTAGAAACAAACCAGATTGTTCGATAAAATGGAATTAACGATTGTCAAGGGTATTTAAAATATGAAACGAATGGGCTCAACCCTTTGATACAATAAATTGGAATTTCGAAACAATTATGGATTTTTGAGGTTAGGTTTGTCTCATAATTGAGGATCCCGGACGAAAAGTAAAATTCTGACTGTTGTCATTGTCAATTTTTGAGCTTCTTATAAGGACATAAACCGCATATTTATAGATTTTCGCGCCGATGCCAAAGCCCAAATAAGTGAAATAAAACATTATATTTGACCATAAAAAATTATTAAACGTAAAAAAATTATTGCCTTTCAGAAATCAACGGAAATAAACTCCCTCCCTTTGGAGGCGTTATATTAACATTAAGAGAAGCAGGTTTACCATGCGGCGCTACATCAGTCGTTATCCTTCCACCCTTCCATCAACAAATTGCTTATCCTAGCAAAATAGCAAATTACATTTTCGAATGACTATATTTACTCAGATCTGCCTACCACTCTGCAGTTTTTACGCAATCATCGTTTATATAGGTACCCTTAGTCAGAACAGCGCAGAACTTTCCACCTTAAATAATATATATCTGCCCAGCTTCTCTCATTATATACGTTTTAGAAGTGGCCCTACGCTATTATTTTGTTTGCAGAGTATAGTTTATGTGGTCAAATCTGCAGCATAGCCCAAAGCCATTTGTCGAGCCAGCGGCGGACGGAGGTTACGGATCTGAAAGGGGCTACTCGCAAAATGGTGTGTTTTGTCCATATTACGATTATAATGGCGATTTTCAAGTTAACCTTGCAGATTTTTTTCATTTTATTACGTACGCAAAACACCAGTTGAAGACGAGAAAAATTAATTATTTGGCTAATTTTATGAGGTCCTTTTCAAGAAGAAACTCAGAGGATATCAAGTGGTAACGGAAATTGTTGGGTTATTTGTCCAGGGGTCTTAAGATGATTGTCTTGTCAACTGGACTTGGACAATTTCTCAAACGGGTTAATTAGAAATAACTATCCATGACTCGTGAATTTTACCTATGTATACCAACGTATTTATTTATTAAAACAGTAATGAATAAATCAATAAACTGGATATTTCAGCGACTTTGCAGTCGAGTGTGTACAAATTTGATAACGATAATAAATATGCGGGCTGGCAATCAAGAGTATATACGCGTGAATATGGTTTTATTTCGGAAGACAGTGAATTTTGATTGTTTTCGCGGCTGAAACGATTTCGGACGGCAAGCAAACGGAATTTCCAGCAGGATATAGTATGAGCGGCGGGCAGTCAGTTAGCTATAGATATTCTTGTCTATACAGAGGGTTTTACCAATACGGCGAACTACTGCCACAAACGTAAAGCTATTTAACAAGAACCATTTTTCGTAAGTTAAGTTCTCCGGTAGAACTTTATGCACTGAGGCCTTAAAGATTGCCCGACAGAGCAAATCTAACCAGCCGATGCATATTTTACGAAACAAAAGCAAACGGAGGAATTACTAATTAGCTCTAGTTTGCTTTAGTAGTATAATACAGCGGTACTCACGAACAATAAGATCTCTGAATATCTATACTTAACTGAAGGCGGTTCGGACGGATAGTAGCGGACCACGGCGTAGTCTTACCAATATTTTTTTCAAGAAAATTATTACTACAAGTCGGAGCGGCGGTTATGGACGGATAGTGAAAACGGTGACAGTTTCGGATTGTTGCGGACTGCTTCGGATTGATCTTTTCTATTGTTTAGAAAATAAAAATTTCAAGCTCCAAAAATCAGCGTTTCGAAATTTTTCAAGACACTTGAATTTATTTTTGAACAAACTTAATTCTGCTTAAATACAATTATATTTTTTAATATCACAATTAAAGATATCAACACATAATTTAGCAAAGCCATTTAAAAACAACTCTTATAAAAGCATTTTAATTGGGAAATCAATCAAAACAACTACCGCTTCAGCTAATACGTCAACACATTGAATTACAGTAAATAATTCATAGCATTAATATGTAAGTTAGCTTATTACTTCTTAGCGACGAGAAAGTGTAGAATCAATTTATAAACCGACTGCTAAAGCTGCCCTTAAGTTCGCCCCAAAGTACTTAAGCCCGTCAATTCATTAAAATTCAAAATATCATTAAATTTGTAGCTACGGTTTTAATTAATAACACGTTAAATTTACATTGCTTTATTATGGATAAGGAATTTTCTAGCCACTGGGGAAAAATTACCCTCGCAACCCCTTGTAATCCGCCCTTATGTTGGAGTTGGAGAGAGCAAAGATCGATGTTATCCTATATTTAGCGCAACGCGCTCTCCGAGAGCCAAACCGCATGGTGGCCACTTTTTTGTCTTTGTCTATTTAATATTTGTCCAAAGTTGACACCTTCAGCAGCAATTTATACATATAAATACAGGATAAGATTGCCCTTTGCCGCTGTTAATTAAAAATCGTTAATTAAGTAGGGCTTAAACTGTCCAACAATGAGCCAGTTCCTGTAATCGAATTCTGCGCCCCTTTGAAAGATTGTACCAATACCAATAATAAAATTGCAATTAAATTTGTGAGGCAAATTATTTTGTTATTATCGGTAAAAGTTTTTAAAAATAGCTGTTGCCAGGGCTTTAAAACGCTTTCATATTTCAATTCACCTCGCAGCATAAATTATCTTGCGCCAGTTAGTTTCCACCCCGAGAATCCCTGTTAAGGGATGACCATTCTCAGAGACCGTGACTTCTGGTGTCCGTCTTGGTCGATATCGCCGATATGAGGCTCTGTCTACCGGTTAATCGCATCCCGGAGATTTAAAGCTTGTTTAAGTTTCATCCTGCGGCGGAAAAAGGAGGCCAAGATTGTATTTCGCGTGAAGCGAATCCTGAAATTTGTCATGAAGGTTGGGTGCGTAACGTTGATCACGCACCACGACGGCGCATTATCATAAAACAAAAAGTATTACGGCGTTATTATCATCTCCCTATCCCAATTTAGCTTTTAATGCGTGTTTGGTCGTACATTTTCATAAAATTGTTCAAAAACATGGAAAGGACCTTTAAAGCGGGAGACGATCCGAACCCATGGAGCGCAAGCACAAGGATGGAATTACAAAGTTTTACTTTTTAATTTTATGTAAAGACCTAACATTGTGTTTACACTTAATTAAATTAGAGTGTAACTAAGTTTTTTGAAACAAAGGGAATTGGATCGAACGGTTTACTCGAGTTTACTCGGAAAATTCCCATTTAAATTACAATTAATTGAGAAGTTTGTTTTTACTTCTTTATATAATGACATTATGTAAAGGAAGGACCGTGGGAAATAACGACGTTGAGATTGTGAGTTGGCTGTGTTTCGCGTATAGTAATGTTAAAAAATTGCTTAAATCTTATCCAGAATAAAGTTGGAACGTCAGATACCGTGAGCCGTGCGTCAGGCCTGGAGCTCCCCAGGGTTTAATTTGAGGCTCCCTTCGACGGGCAGTCAAAGATACTAGCTAGATTTTATTAATTAATAATGATAGACTCTTACGGGACCTGTGGCTTCAAACCAAAGTGATACTATGAAAAAGACGTATTTATATTTATTTCTACCCTCCAATCGTTTTCACGCAATGAAGGGTCAGCTCTCCTATTATATAATGTCGGCTGGATCGTTGAGACTCCAATCGTTTTCACGCAATGAAGTGTCAATTCTCCTAATATGTACTGTCGGCTGGATCGTTGAGACTCCAATCGTTTTCACGCAATGAAGTGTCAATTCTCCTATTATATAACGCGGCGACCAATGAGGTAACAACTGTCTTCACTAATGGAATGGAATCGTTAGATAGATATTTTTTTCCCTTTTAAACAAGACCAAAAACTTAAAAACCGGAGAAAAATTTCAACCGTGACGTAATAACATAAATTGAAGCTAATTAAATCCTTTATAAGAAAACATTAACACAGTTCATGTACAGGGCGAGGCAAAAAATTGTACAAGGAAATTAAGTTTCCCTTTGTAATAATTTAAAAAAAAATGAATAATAGCTGGCAATATTTTTCACCCCCGCAACCTTAGCCGGTCTGAACATACCTTTAATTCGAAATTCTGTAAAATATTTACCAATTTCAGATACGCAAGAAATTTCAGAATCAAGTCCAAACTTATATTAAAAATTCCTTGGCGTCTTTTTAATTTCCAATCAAAATTACTTTTTAATACCGAACGAGCGTTTAATCATGCCCATTTTATGATATATAGCATCGCAACAGACTGATACGGGATATTCTACGTACATCTAGCAATATGTTTGAAATTACCGCAAATAAAGCTATTTATGGCCATTCACGAATCAGATAAATATAAAATATGGGCGTTTCAGTATATTCCCTACTTTTAGTATCTATTAAATTTACCGTTATCGGAAATCCCAACCTCAAAAAGTTATTGCAGAAACTGCAATAGATTTATTAAGTGTTCCGTAGTGGCATATTTTTAGTAAGATGGATTCTATGGGTGTTCATAACTAACTTGGATGTGGGATAGTGGATGATGAATTGGCGGCGGGCGATATCCCTGCCACTGTAATCTATTTTGTATCATGCTTTATAATATATTGGCCCTAATATCTATTAATTACCTAAATAAGCTCCAATAAATTATAATCGTTAAATTAAAATCGCCATCTGCTGTGGAAATAGTAAGGATGATTAATTGATGTTTACAGGGTCAAATTTAAATTGCGATTGACAGTTCCCCTGGCTATATTTTCTATCTGCGATATTAGGTTTTATACAAGTATAATAACACCGAGTAAGGTGACAGTCTGTCCTAGAAACGTCCTATTAAGGGAAGAACGTTATTGACAAAAACGATTACACACGCCAAATCAGCAGGCCACCAAAACGTCGAGTTATCGCGGTCACCAGATTACGGAATAAGCGGAACAAAATGGCGACGACGCCCTGATGACGCTGCTTTTAAGTGTTAAGCGGTTACACACGTCAAATCAGCAGGCTACCAAAACGTCGAGTTATCGCGGTAACAGAATCGAATCTCACGATTTTGGGCTGGGCGTCTGCAATTCTGTGTACATGGCGGAGATTTGACGTAGTTCATAAAATTTGAGGGCCTCATTTAAATCAGTCGATAACAAACGGGATCTAATCAATAGTGAGGGTTGCCAGGGCTAAATGAGCTGCATTGAAATGTAGCGTAATTAACAGAAAAAAGTGCCCTGCTTTAATGTGCATAATGGAAGCTTTGTATTTAATCCGCATAAACGCCGGCAAATTAGAGGACTTGGTGTTAAAACTAAGGCTGGCGATGTAAAACGCGATATCATTAGCGACTATTCATTTTACAAAGGGGATAGAAAAACGTATGCGGGCGTGGGATAGATACGTGTTTAATGCAATTTTAGGCGTGTATTGGCTGCTTTTTATACAGATACAAAATATTATTCACTCGTTCATTAGGTCAAAGGGGAAAGTAGATGTACCGAAAATTGGACTAGGCTACCCTAGTTATTATTATTATTCAAATTAATATTAATATTTCTTAGTTATTCCCATTTCAGCAAAAAATCACTTTGTGTTCCGTGAAACATCGTTATTTTATAAAAATGAATTATTATTCCGACTCAGTTCCCAACGTGTCGCACCGAGCATGTGTAGCTAATTACATACGAACATATTACGGGAGTAAAGCACAAGCAAGGGGCCTCTCAGCCACCGCTCAGTCTACGGTCCGACCGGAATCACTTATACGCAGGCAACAAATGCATCACTGCATCAATCATCGCCCGGCTCTCACCCTGTCAACATCACAACGCACCGCTCCGCGCCTGCAATTCAATTCAATTATATCAACTTAACCTAACTTAAATCTAATAGACATTAAACATATAAAAAACTCGACACGACGGACATTAAATTTTAATCCAGCAATTATCAACCAAATTAAATCAGGGCTCCTCAGCTCTTTCTTAAAGAATTTATTGCACCTGCTTCTACACACGCTCATTCAGAAAAAAATCAATGCACAAGCTTTTTTGGTAATAAATTATTAGATCGTCACATCTTTCTCTTTCTTAGCCCATTATCCAAGGATATTTTGGGCAGAAAAAAAAATAAATCAACAGAGTTTTATTTATACTTGTAACCCAGCGCTCTCTACTATTGACTATCGTTCCGCAGAATAAGCAGTTGGCAGAAATTTTTTCATATTCAAAATCGACCCTGAGTCTCCTTCCTTACAAAATAGAGCATCCAATAGGTTGACTTACCGCAATTTTGGCACCCCAAATTCTTTTTTTTTTTACCTAGGTACCGAGGAGGGTGACAATTTCACAGGGTGAAGTGTTTTTGTCTAATGCAAGTTAACGTATATCAGTACATTTTGCACCATCAAATTGGGCTGAAATTTTGTGCTGTTTCTCGAGTCGTGTAGCAATAACGCAGCTTATGTTTCTTTTGCAGGGAACCTGGTGATAAGCAGCAGATCAACCGAACAAGACCAGAAAGCGTTGCAGGAGATCCAGATAACGAAGAGCAGTCCCCGGCATCCCTTGACCAAGACAAAGAGTGCGCGAAAATGCCTGCCGAGTGTTGCATAACACCGTTCAGACGCAGCGGTAGACTTAGGCAGTTCCTGCGATCCCGGGTGGGCGAGAGGTGCACCTGGAGGTCATCTTCGTGGAGAAACCTTCTGACTCGCTAGAGCATGGCGTGATGTCCACTGCCAAACGGCTCGTCTTGAGCTGGCGCGGCAGAAAGCAGTCTCATGACAGCTCGGCCGGCCGCCTCGTAGGGAACCGAGTGGGACATTGTGGGGACTGTCACGAGCTCGACGAGATCGCTGTCGTGTCCAGCAACGCTGATCCTTGTCATGTGAAGTATGGCAGTGGGACGACCCTATCTACTATCAACGGACCGAGGCTCGTACCAGGTTGGTAAATTTTTCTTCAGGTGCGAAAGAAGTAAACACCAAAGGTTACTTATCACTGCATCGAGACTTAGTCACCCGGCTCTCACGCTGAATCTAATAAACATTAAATAAATAAAAAAAACTCGCGAAAACTAAATGTTGGTGATTACTGGGAGGGGGAGGAGGTGTGTAAGCAATGTTTATTTCATTAGGGATAGACTTAGTCACCCGGCTCTCACGCTGAATCTAATAAACATTAAATAAATAAAAAAACTCGCGAAAACTAAATGTTGGAGATTACTGGGAGGGGGAGGAGGTGTGTAAGCAATGTTTATTTCATTAGGGATAGAATTATACTGCCCATTTTACTTCGCAGACGCGGATAAGGAAAATCATTTTTTATTCAATACTTCGGTATTGTGTATATTTTCTAATTTGCACTCCTCTGCCCCAAACAGAAAAGCCGGTAAAAGGATAATAAAGAAATATGTTTCTTATTTTAATAAAAGCGGTAGTTTGCCCGGAGGAAACGACCTACGAAGGAAAGTAAGCTTCGACCTTAAACAACGTCCCTTCCGAACATTAAGGGACTAATCAGTTGGGAACTAACTTCGCTTAACAGCCATCGCAAAATACCTTTGAGGCGTCTAATTGCGCTACTTAAAAATTCTAACGAAAGTGATAAGAGTCACGTCGAGCACTTTGAACCCAAACACTTATAATGTTATTTCCTTTTATCGATAGAATAACGAAGCATACAGATTGTTTAGTTTTGACTACGTTATTGTTATTGATTGTTATTGAGGGTGATCTCCTCCGGTACAATCTCTGTTATTCATAGCAAGAAATGTAACTGATTTTATTGGGTAAACTTGCAAGTTGCATGCGCATGAAGACTCTTTGACAGTTTGACAATCACGTATTCAGAGAGCCAAAGCGCCATTATTAAGATTATAATCCTGCAAGTTGCCTTGCTGGGGCGAGCATAAATCAAACAAAGTGACACCGCATTATGTAATTAACACTTGGCACCGTAATTAACAAAAATACCGGAAGAGACTCTTACCAATAATCGATGATAATTAATGGGAGGCACTATCCCTCGACTTAATCCGACCGCGGTTATAGCGTAGCTGATAATTCCCGACCCCAAACTACGCTGGTTAATGTTTAATCCGATCGAGCGGCCAGTAACTTGTAAATAAAGATTGCAGATATAAAATTTAATTGACCGAGGGTGGCTATATCTTCGAGTTTTCCCTTCGAGTGGCACTTAAAATGTTGCGGGGAACTTTTATAGAACGGTATCGGTTTAGGCATTTTCCTAAATGTTGATAAGCTCGCGATTTGTACGTTAACAAGTTGATTCTTGGGGCGATTTCATTTTACTTTGGTCGTCGTTTCAGTTAACTCGCCAAAGTTGTACAATCGATTAGTATCGAGATCTTAAAACACTTTTGTCTTTAGCAACTCCAATTCTCAGATACAAAATATTAAAGATGATGGGACAGAAAGCTATTTGCGAAAGTGATCAGGCTGTACCAGAGGAGCCTACCTATTTCTATATCTGTTTTTTTTCTAACAAATATTTGAGGTCGAAATTAAAATAAAGTATTGAAAAATATGAAATCCATTGCCATATATTTTTTTGATAATCGTCCGCTATAAACTCCCGGATTTGGTTAGATTAGCAACGTGAGCTGGAATCAATTTTAGAACCGTTTATCCTAGACCGTTCACGGTGTTACGGTTTTATTGATTTATTTGGTAAATTGGCGACATTATCAAAACCTGATACGTTGTTGCCTCCGGAATTAATTCTAGGTGCCCGAGAACGCAAACTGAACACTGCGGTTTGATACTGTAAATTAATACCAAATCCTCTTAGTAGGTACTTTACGTATTACATAATATTGTAAAAAATATACCCTTTATCTTACTATATTTTCTTGAAAATGACACACTTTATAATTCTCACTTGGAAAAATATTTATTATAGAAAATTATATAAGGAAAAAACGACATCGTTAGGAAGAAAGACATCGTTAGGAAGAAAGACATCGTTAGGAAAAAAGCCAATATTATTGTTTGTAAACATATTAAGAAGGGTTTTTAAAGAAAAAGGAGATTGCAGGACGACGGAAACCAACAATACCGATTTTTAAAATTTTTCACTTTTTTTAAATTTTAGAACTTTTTATACCTATTTTTTTATTTTTGATATACATAATCAAAAATTTAAAAATTGTCAAATTGTACGCTCTTCGATTCGCTTTGTTCTTCTTTATCTCCATGAATTTTTAAAAAATTTTCGGAGACAGTTCTTCCCCGTTACACATTTTTTTGTGTAACGATGAACAGATATTTAATAATCCGTATCATTTAAAAGGTTATATCTTCAAAATGAAAAGAGATATTGAATTATTTACACCATTCAATTCGCCTTCCTTTCTTTATCTCTATGAATTTTTTAAAAATTTTCGGAGACAGTTTTTTGTGCGGTGATGTACCGGAATTTAATAATCTATGGATTTTAAAAGGCTTTATCTTTAAAACGAAAAGAAATATCAAATCGCAGTTTGCATCGTTCGACTCCTTTTATGATTCTCTACCTCCATGAATCTTTTGATAATTTTCGAAGACAGTTTTTTCTCGTTAAAAATTTTTTTGTGCGACGATGTACCAGAATTCATTAAACTGTAACATTTAAATAGCTCTTTATATAAAATGATAAGAGACATCCAACTGTGGTTTACGCGATTCGATTTATTTAATTTTCTCCATCTCCATGAATTCTTTGAGAAATTTCGAAGACAGTTTTTTCTTGTTACAAATTTTTTTGTGGAGCGATGAACCGGAATTTAATAATCCGTAGCATGTAAAAGGCTCCATTTTTAAAATCAATAGAGATATTGAATTGTTTACATCATTTAATTCAACTTTTTCTCCTTATCTTCAAGAATTTTTTAAAAGTTTTCGGAGACGGTCCTTTCTCATATCAAATTTTTTTATGCGACAATGTACCAGAATTTAATAATCTGTAGCATTTAAAAGGATTTATCTTTAAAATGAAAAGAGATATGGAACCGCAGTTTGTATCATTCGATTCATTATATGATTATAATCCTGCATAAATTTTTCGATAACTTTCGAAGACAGTTTTTTCTCCTTACAACATTTTTTATGCGACGATGTACCGGAATTTAATAATCCGTAGCATTTAAAAGGCTCTATCTTTAAAATGGAAACAGATATGGAACCGAAGTTTGCATCATCGATTCATTATATGATTCTCTAATCCCTAATTTTTCTATAATTTTCGAAGACAGTTTTTTCTCGTTACAAATTTTTTTGTGGAGCGACGAACCGGAATTTAATAATCCGTAGTATTTAAAAGGCTCCATCTTTAAAATAAAAAGAGATATTGAATTGTTCACATCATTCAATTCACCTTTTTCTCCTTATCTTCAAGAATTTTTTTAAAAGTTTTCGGAGACGGTTCTTTCTCATTTCAAATTTCTTTATGCGACGATGTATCGGAATTTAATAATCCGTAGCATTTAAAAGGGCCTTACCTTTAAAATTAAAAGAGATACTGAATTGTTTGCACCATTGGATTCGCTTCTTTTCTTTATCTTCATGAATTCTTTAAGTTTTCGGAGACAGTTCATCCTCGTTACAAATTTTTTTGTGCAACAATGAAGAGGAATTCAATAATACGTAACATATGACTGATGGTCGAGATGGTAGTGTACCTGCCTCTCACCCAAAAGTCCCGGGTTCGATTCCCGGCCGTGGCAATGGAAAATACTGTGAGAGGGATTTTTCCATTATACACGGATATTGGATGTGTGTCCCTTGTCTTTAAATGTGTAGCCCCCTCCCGCACAAGGCTCCTAGAGTCTTCTGGGATAAAGGGGGTCGTAATTACATGTGGTGTATTTATTTATTATTTATTTATTATTTAAAAGGCTTTATCTTTAAAATTAAAAGAGATATTGAATTTTTCGCTGCGTTATTTGCCTTGTTTTTCATTATCTCCATGAATTAAAAAAAAAATTCGGAGACAGTTCTTTCTCGTTATAAATTTTTTGTGCAGGGATTTAATAATCCGTAGCATTTAAAAGACTCTATCTTTAAAATTAAAAGAGATATTGTATTGTTCGCACCATTCGATTCGTCTTTTTTTCTTTATCTTCATGAATTTTTAAAAAAAATTCGCAGACAGTTCTCTCTCACTATAAAATTTTTGTGCCACGATATAAAGGAATTTAAAAATCCGTAGCATTTAAAAGGCTCTGTCTTTAAAATGAAAAAAGATATTGAATTGTTTGCACCATTGGATTCGCTTTTTCTCTTTATATTCATGAAGTTTCTTCTGGTTGTAAAATTTTTTGAACAGTAATTTAATAATCTGTAACATTTAAAAGGCTTTATCTTTAAAATGAAGAAAGATATCGAGTTGTTCGCACCATTCGATTTGCCTTGTTTTCCATGAATTTTAAAAATAATTCTGACACAGTTCTTTCTCGTTACAAATTTTTTGTGCAACAATGAACAGGAATTTAATAATCCGTAGCAATTAAAAGGCTTTATCTTTAAAATGAAAAGAGATAGGTATCGAATCGTAATTCCCCTTTTTCTTGATTCTCATGAATTTTTTTAAATTATTTGAAGACAATTCTTTCTCATTCCAATGTTTTTCTCTGCGACGATGTACCGGAATTTAATAATTTGTAGCATGTAAAAGGCTTTATCTTTAAAATGAAAGAGATAGGCATCGAATCGCAGTTGTCCCTGGGTTCGCCTTACTTTTCTTGATTTTCATGAATTTTTTGAGAGTACTCGAAGACAATTCTTTCTCGTTACAATGTTTTCCTCTGCGACGATGTACCGGAATTTAATAATTCGTAGCATAAAAAGGCACTATCTTCAAAATGAAAGGAGATCAACTGGTGCTTACGTCATTCAATTACCTTAGTTATCTCTATTTCCATGATTTATTTGAGTTTTCGAAGACAGTCATTTCTCGTTACAATTTTTTCTGTGCGACAATGTACCGAAATTTAATAATCCGTAGCATTTAAAAGGCTTCTATGTCCAAAATTGAAAGAGATATCGAACAGCATTTTGTGCCATCTGAGTCATTTCATGTTTCTCTATCTTCAATAATACTTCAGAGTCAGTTCTTTCGTTATAAGTTTTTATGAAGGGACGATGAACAGTAATTTAATAATTCGTAGCATTTAAAAGTCTTTATACTCGTATTTAAAATTAAAAGAGATGTTGAATTGTTCGCACCATTCGATTCGCCATTTTTTCTCTATCTTCATGAATTTAAAAAAAAATTCGTAGACAGTTCTCTCGTTACAAAATTTTTGTGCGACGATATACCGGAATTTAAAAATTCGCAGCATTTAAAAGACTTTATCTTTAAAATGAAAAGAAATATCGAACCCCAATTTACATCACTCGATTCGCCTTACGGTTCTTGATCCTCATGAATTTTTCGAGAATTTTCGACGATGTACCGATATTTAACAATTCGTAACATTTAAAAGACTTTATCTTTAAAAGAGATATTGAATTGTTTGCACCATTGGATTCGCTTTTTTCTTTATCTTCATGAATTTTTGAAGTTTTCGAAGACAGTTCTTTCTCGTTACAATTTTTTTTGTGCAGCAATGATCAGGAATTTAATACTCCGTAACATTTAGAAGGCTTTATCTTTAAAATGAAAAGAGATATTGAATTGTTCGCACCATTCGATTTGCCTCGTTTTTCATTAACTCCATGAATTAAATTTTTTGTGCCACAATGAACAGGAATTTAATAATCGCGTAGCATCTAAAAGGCTTTATCTTTAAAATAAAAAGAGATAGGTATCGAATCGCAGTTGTCCCTGGGTTCGCCTTACTTTTCTTCATTTCATGAAGTTTTAGAGATTATTTGAAGACAATTCTTTCTCATTACAATTTTTTCTGTACGACGATGTACCGGAATTTAATAATCCGTAGCATGTAAAAGGCTCTATGTCCAAAATTAAAAGAGATCGAATTGCAGTTTGCATTATTTGATTTATTTAATGATTCTCTATCTCCGTGAAATTTTCAATAATTTTTAGAGACAGTTCTTTCTCATTACAATTTTTTTAGTGCTACATATGCTATAACTTAGGAATCTGTAGCATTTAAAAAGCTATATCTTCAAAATAAAAGGAGATATCGAACAGCATTTTGTGCCATTTGAGTCATTACATGTTCCTCTATCTTCAATAATTCTTCAGAGACAGTTCTTTCGCGTTACAAATATTTATGAAGGGACGATGAACAGGAATTTAATAATCCGTAATATTTAAAAGGCTTTATCTTTAAAATGAAAAGATATGTTGAATTGTTCGCACCATTCTATTCACCTTTTTTTATCTTCATGAACAGTTTCTTCTCATTGCAAATTTTTTTGTGCAATAATAAACTAGAATTTAATAATCCGTAGCATTTAAAAGGCTCTATCTTTAAAATGAAAAGAGATATTGAATTGTTCACACCATTCGATTCGCCTTACTTTTCTTGATCTTCACAAATTTTTCGAGAATTTTCGGATACAGTTATTTCTTGTTACAATTTTTTTTGTGCGACGATGTACCGGTATTCGGTATCTAACAATCCGTAGCATTTAAAAGACTTTATCTTCAAAATGAACAGAGATATTGAATTGTTTGCACCATTGGATTCGTTTTTTCTTCTTTATCTTTTTGAATTTTTTAAGTTTCCGGAGACAGTTCTTTCTCGTTAAAACTTTCTTGTGCAACAATGAACCGGAATTTAATAATCCGTAACATTTATAAAAGGCTTCATCTTTAAAATCAAAAGAGATATCGAGTTGCAGTTCACACCACTCGGTTAGCCTTACTCTTCTTGATCTTCATGAATTTTTTGAGAATATTCGGGGACAATTCTTTCTCGTTACATTTTTTTTCTGTGCGATGATGTAATGGAATTTAATAATTCTTCAGATTTATCTGGAGATTTTAGACTATATGTGGCATGCTGTGTTGGCCTAATCCATTTTTAAATTAAAAATCTCGCAAATTAGCTTCTTTATAGCGGATTTTCTCACAGCGGTGTTAATCCGACCTTTCAGCGCCAACGATACTCTGCAAGATTAGTCGTGTTAACATTTTTTAACCGTGTCAACGTCGCCGCGGCGCACACAAAAACTCGGACGGCGCTGACGTCAGCGATGTGCCAAAGGCTACAGAAATAATAAGGCATTCCGTTTCATCTCCGGAGATCGCAAGGGGCAGCAGGTGGAAAAGAGTACATCATATAAACTGTTTTCACAAACGTAAATATGTATGTATAAAGGAACTTTTCCAGTGGCGGATGGCTAACACGAAGGGAAATTTGTGCGAGAAAAAATACTCCATAATTCAGATTGTTTTTAATTTAATGTAACGTTATGTTCAACGCACGTTTCCCTAAGTTAGCATCATCTGCATATGACTAACATTAAACTTGATCTAACAAAGTGGTTTATTTATGGCTAAAATATCGTAGGTTACGTTTAGATGAACGAAGCTAAGTTTACTGTAGTTTCCTTGTTCATACTATTTGTATATTTTAACTTCCAAAGTATCTAGTTGTACTTCGCTAGTAATTAACTTTCTTAGTAATAGTCTGTTAATTTTAAAAGATGAATTATATAATTATGAAAAAGTAATTCTTTACGGTAATATTTCGTTGATCGTGACGCAATATAATACGTACAGGCCTAAGCGCATTATAGATTATTGTTACAGGTGGATTTAATGGCTTCGGCATGATCTTATAATATTGATGTGGTTATCCGTGTCTGTTAATTTGCAATTTAATACGCGACAACAGCAGTTGTGTAACTGAGATTGCTCCTATATCCAGATTGATTGAATGGCAGATATTGGATTTGCGAATGTGGAAAATTGTTTTCAGAAAACAATAAATTGTAATATGTAACGATGACGAGTAATCTCTTTGGATTGTGAGGAGGCTTTCTTACGTATTATTTGTGACAAATTAGAAATCTAACGTTATTTATGCAAGTTATTAGAAGCCCCATCGGTCAAACATAACCTAACTTTTCGAGGCTCCATCTGTCAAACATAACCTAACTGGTCCCATCGGTCAACCATAACCTCACTTTTTTTTTAATTAGTGGATTGTAGACGATAAAAAATAAATTTTTGACAGCTGTCAATGTAACGTTTTCTCGAAAAAAAAAATTTTTTTGACAGCTGTCAAAGTGACGTTTTTGTCGAAAAATTATTTTTCACAGCTGTCAAAGTGACGTTTTCGTCAAAAATACATTTTTTCACAGCTGTCAAAAACTGTCAAAGTGACGTTTAAATGTCAAAGTGAAAGAGGGGCCCCATATCTACGAACCGAGAACGGTTTCGGGTCGGCGAAGTCGTCCGGATCCCGAAACTGCGATCGGTTCCGTCCTGGGACCGATATTAAGGAAACGTCAATTTCGGACCATAACCTCAAACTTTTATCGCGACGCTCTGTAGATTTCGAGATAACCTAAAAGCGACATTTTGAAGTTTCGTTGACGTTGAAATTTCAAATTGTTTTGCCGAGACGCGAATTGGGATTGGTCGTGCGCGCGCATCCGGCGGCCATTGGTCTCGTATTTCTTTTTAATTTCTCAAATTTTACAAACCTCTTCGACACGGCACTACTAACCGGTTAATAACATTTCAAATATTCCACGCATCGCCACCGAACATAAGGTGCGTTTTATTGGCGTCCTACTACTTCCAGAAGTTTACCTCTAACCGTTTTATTGTATTTATTTCTCTTCTCTTCCAACTTTTGCTACGCAGTTTGAACGTCGTAGAAAACGAAGCAGCACATGGAGGGGAGAATAAAGGCGCCAAAGACGGTTCTATTTTTAACAGTTTTGAAGTTTGAAGGTTATAATGAGGTTATATTTACCTTGTTTTTATGTCTTGCATACTTAATTTAATAATTTAAATGGTTTGTCTTTCTTCCATTTTTAAATTTTTAAAAATTTTAAAAATAGATTATGTTTCACAAATGAGTGGGGAGGATAACTCCAGCTCTACCAGTGGTTTTATTGCAACGTTCTACTTATGCTACTGAGAAGGGACCAATAAAACACGCCTATAGCCTAACAGATTTTCCCGACGCGAAGACGTCTAACTGGTCCCATCGGTCAACCATAACCTCACTTTTCGCGCGTGCTGCCAGCCATAACCTCACTTTTTAATGGAGTCGCGTCATAACCTCACTAACGCAAGGTCGCCGTCATAACCTCACTTTTCAAATACCAATTTTATCTTAAAATCTTTAGAGATACATTTTTATATTTTATTGCGATTAAGCAATAGTAAACTATAAAAAATCAAAGTAAAATGCATTTATTTCTGATAAAAAAATTCTTGGTAAACATTATTTAAAAATAATTATACTAGCTGGCTGGTTAATAAATAAATGTTCAAATTCAAATAATATATTTTTGAATGAATAAGCTCAGGGCATAATACCGACAAACTATTCAGAGCTGACAATGGTTCATCTCGACTTATTCCTGGAGGATCTCCTCGAACATGCGTCGGAATTGATCTTCTCAAGGATATCCTTTTACATACACCCTTGTGCTCCGATAACAGACAACAAGACATCGAACATCTTGTGCACACAATTTCTTAATCAACCACTTCCTACCGTACAATTTTAACGTATAGAAATAATCCTTGAGTAGAACGTTTCTAGATTCGATTTCTTTATGTAGACCAAGTACACAATATATTGTCCACCCTTTATTATTGTTGTATATTATAACAAATGCAACAAATTAACTCAGACCTTTTGTATCTTCACAAAGTTGGCACGGTAAAAGCAAGTTTTACAAATCACCTTAAAATTAACTGAGCACCGCCGAACTCCAGCTAAGCCCCTTTCAGGATATATGCAGAGTACGTTCCGGGTTGAGAGGAAATAAATTATGAACAAATGCGAATAAATTAAACTAAGCGGCAGACATGTTGCTCACGTCACCTTTAATCACGTAGATATTTCCTTATCGTTAACACCTATATTTCTCAGAGGGAGTTATCGCAAACGTTTCTACCCACAAACGAAATATCAAGTATTTTTTAAAATTTTCGTTATTTAAGAGAAAATGAATTTGTATTGCCCAGAGATTTTGTTGTAGGCGTCGACTGAAAAACATGAAATAAATATAAAAACGTTAAAGATAAAAATACTATACGCCAGTGAATTCGGATTTCCCATAGGTAAAGGTTTAGAAGGTCATTTGAGGGTTACTTTGTTTGTTTTTTAGTCAAGCAGGATTTGCTTTTTTAAATTTCGGTACATATTTACTTAAATAAGTGCTACACAAAATATGAGCACATTTTCTACTATACATATACAAGGTGATTAATAAATAGGATTATAGGAAACAACTACTGGACGGGCAAAGGCCCCGACTCCCATTGAATTATACCTATAAATCCAAAATTGGTAGCCAAATTTGTTATTTGTCTTTTCTCCACCAGACACAGACCGGTTTCGAACTCTTTATGTTCTCATCAGTGTGCCACAGGTAGCTGAAAAGACAAATAACAAAGGCAAACCAAACTGGTCTATGGCAGACCCAGCACATAGTAACTGTGAGAGATAAGTACATCCCTCTGGTGGTCAGTTGCTACTACCAGTCAAGACATCGAAGATGTCTAGTGACCGATAGCGGCTTGCCAAGCAAGCACCAAGAGCGGCGACCTCTAGCCCTGATGGACTAAAACATGCTTAATAAATAGGATTATAGGAAACAACTACTGGACGGGCAAAGGCCCCGACTCCCATTGAATTATACCTATAAATCCAAAATTGGTAGCCAAATTTGTTATTTGTCTTTTCTCCACCAGACACAGACCGGTTTCGAACTCTTTATGAGTTCAAAACCGGTCTGTGTCTGGTGGAGAAAAGACAAATAACAAATTTGGCTACCAATTTTGGATTTATAGGTATAATTCAATGGGAGTCGGGGCCTTTGCCCGTCCAGTAGTTGTTTCCTATAATCCTATTTATTAAGCATGTTTTAGTCCATCAGGGCTAGAGGTCGCCGCTCTTGGTGCTTGCTTGGCAAGCCGCTATCGGTCACTAGACATCTTCGATGTCTTGACTGGTAGTAGCAACTGACCACCAGAGGGATGTACTTATCTCTCACAGTTACTATGTGCTGGGTCTGCCATAGACCAGTTTGGTTTGCCTTTGTTATTTGTCTTTTCAGCTACCTGTGGCACACTGATGAGAACATAAAGAGTTCGAAACCGGTCTGTGTCTGGTGGAGAAAAGACAAATAACAAATTTGGCTACCAATTTTGGATTTATAGGTATAATTCAATGGGAGTCGGGGCCTTTGCCCGTCCAGTAGTTGTTTCCTATAATCCTATTTATTAAGCATGTTTTAGTCCATCAGGGCTAGAGGTCGCCGCTCTTGGTGCTTGCTTGGCAAGCCGCTATCGGTCACTAGACATCTTCAATGTCTTGACTGGTAGTAGCAACTGACCACCAGAGGGATGTACTTATCTCTCACAGTTAATATACAAGGTGGTTTAAAATTGTTTCATATAGTAGCTTTCTCGAAAAATTCCTCTACGTGGGGATATTTTTACGCCAAACTTTAGAAAATAAAGTCTTATTTAAAAAAAATTATACTCTATTGGGGATTTGATTAAAATAAAACTGTTGCAACTCAGTAGGTTTTAAAATATTCAGTCCTAGAATCTATTATATTTCGATATTATAGTGTAGCAAATCGGGGGTATAAATTTTATAAAAGAAGGGAAATAATTAATAATGTAAAAATTAATTTTAATTTGTGCCACGGGTAAGAAGTAATTGGTTGAGTTTTTGTTATGTCTGCTGCAACGGAAAATCATGTTTAGATGAATTTATCTTATCGCCGGGAGTTAAGAAATTTCGATGGAAAAGGACCATACGAGTCGGTTCCCAAGGAACTGCTGGCTACGCGAAATTGCGAGTGGACTCGCCTGAACGTATATTGGGAGACCGGGGTGCAAAAAGGGGCGAAGTCAGCGGTTAACCGCGGGGTACCGTGGAACCACTAAGTTGGAGCGCGGAGACAGTTCGACGGAGCCGCGGAAGACACAGTTCGTCCCAGCGCAGCGTCGTGACGTCACGATACATAGACGGAGCTAGAGTTGTGACCGGTCGACGTCAGGGACGTCGTCGCGGCAATTTGCGAACTACCTAGGGGCTAGTTTAAGCGCCGCGAAGTGCGAAAGTGATACAGAGACCGCGCGTCGGAGGGCGGGTTTTAAAGTTGATAGAGTTCGACGTATAATTTTAATGAAGGTAATTTGTCAATTAGGATATTTAGAGGCTTGTGGGTATAGACTATTCCCTGAATATAAGGCTCTAAGTTGTAAAAGTATTAAAGCCTAGGACAAAAGAAACAAAAACAATTTTATTATTAAAAACAGATGTTTGTAACTTCCGATTCCATTTTGCATTCGTTCGACAAGGAACGAAGGTATGCAGGAGGTCGAAGCTAGGTAGAGCGGTTTTACAACTTAGAGCGGTTTTACAACTTAGAGCGGTTTTACAACTTAGAGCTTTATATTCAGGGAATAGTCTATAAGTCATTTTGAGTTTTCTAACCCCAGATACGTTTCATTTTGCGAGTGAACCTGAAATAGGGTATCTGGTTTTAGAAAATACCTAATTGATATTGGCACTAAATGTGAAAGGGTGGCTTACATATAACATATTTATATAGAGAGACCCAGATAGGGTACGTAAAATTTGTACAAAACCTTGGAGACCCGATTTGAAAATTCGCATTGAATTCAACCAGCAACTATCCAAGGACTTCGGACGCCAATCTCGTTAGCCTTTATTTTTATAAATGTCACTTGCGAGGGTGTTTTAATAATCGACTAATAGCGTACTAGGAGCTACTTTATTTTTTTCATTAAACTACATACTCCCCGGACTGCATTTCCACTTGGGGAATCGTCTAAATTAATAGCTTTAAACAACAGGCATTGTTGATGTGTATACAGGGTGATTGGTTAGAAATTTTACGATTTCAACACTCTTGATATCTTGCAGATATATTCGAGATGACATTTTTTTATGAGAGCTCTTTTATGTTTCATCGAAAAACTAGAGATTCAATTTTTTTTTTAATTTGAAGCTATTTCAGAACAAAAATGTTTGCAAAATCTAGGAAACCCCATTATTTTGCAAAATACACTAAAAATAAACTATAAAGCGCATTATATATCTGTAATAAAATGCACGATTCCATGAAGAAATGAACCGCGTAATAAAAAGAGAATAGATGGCTAGCTAGACTTCCTCCCCTAGCAGAAACAACTTGTAACGGTTTCTCAGCAACTTCTACGGCTAATGCGTTCCAACGCCAATTCAAGCAAGAAACCGATGAAATGGTACACAAGGTGGTCGTCTCGACCAGGTATTTTATATACCTGTTGAGCGGAGCACAAACCGCGGAGGGAGATAAACCGGTAATATCCGGTGCGCGGTCTAAGCTCAGGATACTGTTCTCCATTCGTCGTCAGCGTTCCTGCCCTTCTTACTGCATGTCGCGTGTCCTTTATTTTACTTATTACGCTTTTCTCTCTTCTTGGCTGACATTATGTAGACGTTTTTTGCTGCGCTCCATGCCCTATATCAGGATTTACACGCGAACAATTTTTCATTTTTATAAATGTTTGAGGCAGACGCGGTTTCCTGCTGGCGAGTTTTTTTCCTGTATCGAACAGGAATTAAAGTGGAATTTATTTGCTCCGACTGTTGCCCTTTTCCGGTAATGGTATAATTACATATGAGATATATAATTGCAGATTGCCGGACTCCACTATAAACTGTAGGACCTCGTTTCCGTTCCCAAACGATAATAGGCTTCTATTTAAACAGGTTTCCTGAACAGTTCTTTTTCCATTTTTTTGTCGTGTCATTTCAACGTTGGAAATGTTTTTGGTCTCGCAGTTTCATGTTGCATATTATGAAGCATGACGTTTCAAAACGATAGACGTCAAAATTACGCTCTTTCGATCACTCCTCCTGAGCCTAAAATCAGAGCGGAGCCAAACCTTACTCTTGAGTTCTACTCTTTACTTACTTCTGCTTACTTAGGACCGTCCGGTCAGGAACAGCAGCGGACGGGTACTGAAGATAGTTGTGTCGAATTCGGAATATCAATGTTCTGTAAAATATCGGGGTAGTGGGGATGAACGCAAATAAGCAGCGCAGTGAATAAATGCGTCACGGTGGAATTCGGGCTCTGGTTAACTTACTTTACTGTGGGCACATCTGCTTGGCTTCGATGGCGGCTCTCGACTCACTTGGCTCTCCTGGATTCGGAATATTAATCTTCTATAAAATAGCGGAGTGGTAGGGATATGCGCAATGTCGCAGCGCAGTGAATAAATGCGCCTCGGCGAGGCTCTGACGTAGGGCAGCGTTCTAACCGCTGGAGCGCTGCATCGACACGTCTACATTCGCTGGTTGTTGCGGCCGGACTGATTTCGGCGCGGATATGCTTTTCACTCATAGGTGTTGCCGGAGAGGGACAGATATATATCAGCGCGGTATATTAATTACGGATTTATTTATTATTTAATAACAGGACAGTTTCTATTATAAAACTAAATAATTAACTGGTTACAGGTGATAATATAAAAATGCGGAAAACAATAACTTAATTCTATACAGGGTGTATCGAATAACGTTATATTGAACAGGAATTAGTAACGAAAAAATCACTTCGTTACAGCAAGCAGAAAATGAAGGAAACAAACGTAAAATTGGGGAAAAAAATTTAATAAAAAAGTCAAAAATTAATATTTTTCTATAAATGAAAATATAATAAGTCATTCTTAACTTTTGAAAATTTCTCATGGTTCAATTGACAATTTTTATTATACACGTGAAAACCTAGTTCATCCAACGGTTTCTCAAGTAGGCGGCTCAGACACACCCCTTACGGTTCGGGACTCTTCAGATTCTTGAAATATATGTATTTTTAAACGTATATGTCAAGTTTCAACGATTTCGCTATGTTCTTGTTTATTTTGGACACTTTGCCTGTACTATTAGCTGCGTTAAATAGTTTGCAATTAATCTATATCGGTATTTGTAATTGTTAGGAATCACTTTTCATCTTCACGAAATTATTTCAAATTATTTTAATTTTAACAATAAAAATTTTTGTTAGTGAAATAAATTTGTATAACTCCATTTTAGTTTTAATTGTGAAAATGTTTTTGTTAATAAAAATACTGATAATACGATTTTACTTTTTGAAAACGTTTTGTAGTAGTTTCGGTTTAAAAAACGGTGTAAATTTTATCCGACGTTTTAAATGTTGAGCAGATTACTTACGTCCGCAATGCCGCGTCACTGGCGCATTCGCCATAATTTAAAATATTAAACGAAGTTAAATCATGTCAAGAAGCCTCATTTACATATTTGTCTGATACCCTTGCGTCATTTGAATGCTACTGTGAATCAAATATCACATACAAATGCCTACTTGAATAACATATGTATAAGTGGTCAATATACAGTGTGATATATAGGTTCGAGGACTGAATATAAATAAACTGTGCATACATTTTCTTTAAATTAGAGTTTATTTTCTATAGTTTAAAATGTTAATTCCATATAAAATACTTTTAAGTATACAAATCTCAGTTCAATATACAGGGTGTTTATTACTCAATGACGAATTTTTCTACTTTTGGACCGAAGTAAGCAGTTTTCGGTGCGGTGCTTTGCCTCGTTCCTAAATATCATAACAAAATAGACCGACCTAATTTTAAGAGGGATTTACGAAAAAAATTTAAATAAAACAAACCTCGGTTTCCTTATTACAAACTCCTTTAAACCCGCCAGATAAAAAAGCAAAACAAAATTCAATTTATTCCGAAATATAGATTGTTGATTTAAGAACGTGTTTTGTTGGAAGGAAGATCGGTAGTTAATAATTATATAAAAGCCTTGGAAGCAATACGAGGGACCGGGGAAGGATAGAAACGAGCAGCTGCATCACTTAATTGTAGAAGTTGACTCCGCGATATTCTTCATCGATTTCAGTAAACACTTCCATGACAGATAAAATACTGCCGGCGGAGAGAATGTTTGCAGGATTTACTGAACGCGGAATTGCCAAAGCAAACTTTAAATCAATAAGTACAAATTAAGTTAAAAATGAAAATAAAAATTCCGCCGGAGCTCTGCCCCCATTCATTGGCCTGTTCTGACAGTACGTTTAGAACAAACATTTGAAGATAGAATTGCTTTTACCAGAGCGAAGTAAAAATATATGGTGTCATGGGATGCGATATTTAGCTTCTTAAAGGTGTAACTATACAGGGCTGTCTGAAAATGCTTTAAGCACTCTGAAAATACAGGAAGGAATCTCAGAATTCTTTGTCCCTCTTCTCAGAGCCTCAAGCACTGATGAAATAGAGCTTAGATTTTTATAGCTTCAACACTTCTGTAGCACTTGGTTTATTTATTTTTTAAATTAAAATATCCTACCGCGTTGTTACTAAATTTAATTAAAAATATCTAGGAATAAACTGGAGAAAACCCACAGGCATATTTAGCTTTGGTTTAAACTTAATGCAGTAACCGTGTTCCCAGAGATACTGTACTAGAAAAGAACATTTTATAACATTAAAATGAATCATCCGAACAGACAGTTCATTTATAATGGAGTACACTCTATTTTTAAACTAACGCGCTAGATAATATCCCGGCTTTAATTAAAAATTGCACAAATAAATCAAAAACGTAATCCTTTCTCACAAGTCTCGCAGACTACATGGATGACGGCGGGCCCTAAATCACGGACAACTCATTTCCAGCCATAATGAAACGTTTTATCACAGCATTTATTTATTGGCTTGTAAATAAAGGCTGCAAGTAGGCGAATCGCTTATGCCCGCGATGTGACGCATGGAGTGATAAAAACCTCAGGGTGGGTTGCCAGTTTGTATGAAGAAGTACTTTTATATTAAGTATGGACCAGTTCGACAGCTCAGACAATATTTATGCCCCAAAAATGTCACATTAAAGTGTTTTTGCTAAGTCTTCGTGGACGCTTTAATGGGTACATTTGTAATATTGTTTTATATATTACCAATAAATCACTTAAGAATATGACGTAATAATATAACAGTGTGTAATATATACAGGGTGAATCATATTTATAGGGGAGACACCTTAACTACATTTTTTTAAACGTGCTATGAAAAATGAATATTATTTAAACCCTTTTTATTTTAATTAATGGCAAACGTGCACCAAAGCTTGCCCAGCGGCGCCGGAATTAATTTAAACCGCGAAATTTTTTAAAAAACTCATAACTCGGCCATTTTACAACTTTCAAAAAAAAAATTTTGGATTCATATTCCTGACGACTAGTACTATTATCCGTAAAAATATGACCCCCACTTAAAGTTTCACCCTGTATATTTTCCTAAAATTCATAACATATTGTACATGTATAAGAAATTATTTAAAAAAAAATTTTCCAAGTCCAAACATCACACGGTTTTGTGCAACCATGCAATGAAAAATCTATTGTTGCAATAAAGCCCTAATATTGAGGTTCATAGATCCAGCACAATAGTAATTTAATAGTAGCGTTATTATAATAATAATGTGATTATCTTTTATACATATTATCATTAAAATATGTCATATAACATGTTTTGATGTGACGAAGTTTATAATGTAGATTAATTTTAAAACAGGCACTGTCACATTCACGCCTTCTAGTTTATTGTTTATATTATGGCATTTTGTGCTTTACGCGCAGGGAGCAGCATAGAATTACTTCAATTTTATGTTACAACCACCAGGCTGAAATATGCAAATACACATTTCATTACGTTATTATTAATTTACGGTTTCTTACTCGTTACTCCACTCAAGTGTCGTCCTTGAGTTAGTCTTCAGTAGGTACACAAAATATGAGATATTTTAACTATCTGGTATTCGAACAAAGGGTAGTTTCAACCCTATTTCGATTTACCTTAAACATGCCCACGGCCCTTAACATTTTACTCCGAGTCAAATGCTTAAAGGCAACTGTAGAAAGCAATAATATAATCAAAATCAATGACATTTTAAAATTAAAAACTGTTTAAAAATATTGCCTAGATCTACAAAACTTAAAAATTATCCACTACAGACAATATCATAAAAATATTTTAAAACTTTTAAAAACTGAACACACTACAATAAAATATCGCTGGATCACGCACTGTCTAGGTTCAATATTAACACAAACTCAATCTCATTTATTTTTTGTGTTGCCTAAATTTTTTGGCCGGGTGTATTTTAAAAGCAGCCGTTAAGCCTCTAGTAAGGCATCAAACCGAAAATATAGTAATCTCGGCAGGTTCATAAACCCCGGGCCCACCAGATCTTATTAAATCCTCACTTCCCGACCGGAAGTACACAAAAACTTGGTGGACAGGAACACTAAGTTGGTATAACTAGATACCATTGACGAAGAGCTTTGGGAGGTGCGGATCAGAGAACGATAGAGCATTATCCAGCGGTCGCCATGCAGGCGGTTGGCTCGTGTTACGTTAAATGCGAATGGAACTTGAAAATAAACCGAGAGAAAGAAAATAGTACAAAAAAGTTTGTCTCCTTTGAGATTAGAATACAAGATAGCCCAATGGAAATGCAAGATAAAACATAACTTTGGCTTGCTGGTGAAATGTGCAATTTCGGTCACAATAGGGAACAACTTTCTGTACCAGAATCTTTATATACTTATAATAATTATTAAGCCCGAAAAAATACTAGCTTACTGTATTCAATAATTTAATTTTGTGGCCTACAGGTAAAAAAATCACTTTCTGATTAAAGTATAGACATTTCGGACAATCTATAATTATTTTTCATCCGAATCAAACCTCAAGGGACTGTTGAAATGTCGGTTGCCTTCTTTAACGTCACTTTTGATGGATCTGATGTACCCACGCAACATTTAATTACGTATTTTCCGTCACAGATTTACGAGTTTATGTTACAGTTGTACATAACCTACAGCATTTAATATAAATAAAAATAAATAAAATAATTGGTTCGCAAATACAAAAATTGTTGTACGTTTTTACTAACACTTTATTTTGATTGCAGGTAATGACACTTTCATCTTCCTACCACGTAAGTACATCGCACAGTTCTTTTGATAGATTTATTTGATAGCTAAGCCTTTTACAAATATTTCTCGTCCTTTTAGTAGGATTTAAAGTCGTTTCAAATATTGCTGAAATAGAAAATACTACAGAAATGGAATCTCAAGTCGTTTCATCCATTTTTTCAGTATTGATATTTATATATTAATATATTTTAATGTGCACGAAGGAATCTCAAACTAACTACTAACTAACGCACCAATTTTTCAGCACTAATAAAATAGTGCCTGAATATGATATTTTATATGATCAATTATTTTTTTATAAATAAAAATGAATTGAATTTAAAAGCAACTTTAAAAACGTGTCAGCCCTTTTAAAAATTGTTGATCTTTTATAAAAGTTAGTTTATTATCACTAAAGTAGAAAATATGGAAAAAATGAACGGTTTGATCACCGGAAATACATCCTGAGAGTGCAAGGAAGAATCTTAAACTGTACAAAATTTTTTTCAAAGCATAAAATAACTAATAAAATAGTGCTTGAATATGATATTTTCTATGAACAATTATTTTCCATAGTGCTTTGGTAATAAATATATTTTTTAAATAAAACTTGAAACAATTTAATAGCAACTTTAAAAAAGTCAGTCTTTTTAAAAATAGTTGATCTTTTATAAAAGTCGGTTCATTATCACTAAAGTAGAAAATATGGAAAAAATGAACGCTTTGATCATCAGAAATATATTCAGAGAGTGCAAGGAAGAATTTTAAACTGAGCTAAACTCTTTTTCAGCGTCTAAAATAACTAATAAAATAGTGCTTGAATATGATATTTTATATGATTAATTATGTTTCTTAGTGCTTATTATTAAAACTATCTGTCTTTATAAAAGTCGGTTAAATTATACTGAAATAGAAAATATGGAAAAAATTAGCACTTTAAATATCGAAAATGGATACTGAGAATGCAAGGAAGAATCTTAAACTGAACTAACCTCTTTTTCAGCACCTCAAGTAACTAATAAAATAGTGCTTGAATATGATATTTTCTATGATCGATAATTTTCCATAGTGCTCGGTAATAAATACATTTTTTAAATAAATCCAGATACAATTAAATCTCATCTTTAAAAACGTCAGTCGTTTTAAATATAGTTGATCTTTTATAGAAGGCGGTTCATTATCACTAAAGTAGAAAATATGGAAAAAATGAACGATTTGATCACCGGAAATACATCCTGAGAGTGCAAGGAAGAATCTTAAACTGGGCTAAACTTTTTTTCAGCACATAAAATAACTAATAGAATAGTGCTTGAATATATTTTATATGATCAATTATTTTTCTTAGTGCTTCGGTAATAAATATATTCTTTAAATAAAACTTAATATAATTTAATAGCAACTTAAAAAACGTCAGTCTTTTTAAAAATAGTCGATCTCTTATAGAAGCAGGTTCATTATCACTAAAGTAAAAAATATGGAAAAATGAACGCTTTGATCATCAGAAATACATCCTGAGAGTGCAAGGAAGAATCTTAAACTGGGCTAAACTTTTTTTCAGCACATAAAATAACTAATAGAATAGTGCTTGAATATATTTTATATGATCAATTATTTTTCTTAGTGCTTCGGTAATAAATATATTCTTTAAATAAAACTTAATATAATTTAATAGCAACTTAAAAAACGTCAGTCTTTTTAAAAATAGTCGATCTCTTATAGAAGCAGGTTCATTATCACTAAAGTAAAAAATATGGAAAAATGAACGCTTTGATCATCAGAAATACATCCTGAGAGTGCAAGGAAGAATCTTAAACTGGGCTAAACTTTTTTTCAGCACATAAAATAACTAATAGAATAGTGCTTGAATATATTTTATATGATCAATTATTTTTCTTAGTGCTTATTATAAAAATTATCTGAGTCTTTATAAAAGTCGGTTAAATTATACTAAAATAGAAAATATGGAAAAAATGGACACTTTAATCATCGAAAATGCATACTGAGAGTGCAAGGAAGACTCTTAAACTGAACTAACCTCTCTTTCAGCACCTCAAGTAACTAATAAAATAGTGCTTGAATATGATATTTTCTATGATGAATAATTTTCCATAGTGCTTCGGTAATAAATACATTTTTTAAATAAATCTTGATACAATTAAATAGCAACTTTAAAAATGTCAGCCATTTTAAAAATAGTTGATCTTTTATAGAAGTCAGTTCATTATCACTAAAGTATAAAATATAAAAAAAATGAACACTTTGATCACCCGAAATACATCCTGAGAGTGCAAGGAAGAATCTTATACTGGGCTAAACTTTTTTTCAGCGCCTAAAATAACTAAGTAATAAAATAGTGCTTGAATATGATATTTCATATGATCAATTATTTTTCTTAGTGCTTCTTATTAAAACTGAGTCTTTATAGAATATGGAAAAAATGAGCACTATAATCATTGAAAATGCATACTGAGAGTGCAAGGAAGAATCTTAAACTGAACTAATATCTATTTTAGCACCTAAAGTAACTAATAAAATAGTGCTTGAATATGATATTTTCTATGATCAATTAATTTTTTTAGTGCTTATGTAATAAATGCATTTGTTATAAATAAAAATGAGGGGAATTTAAAAGCGACTTTAAAAACGTGTCAGCCCTTTTAAAAATAGTTGATCATTTATAGAAGTCGGTTCATTATCACAAAAGTAGAACATATAAAATAAATGAACGCTTTGATCATCAGAAATACATCAAAGCATCTCAAACAGAACTAATATTTTTTTCAGAGCCCAAAGTAACTAATAAAATAGTGCTTGAATATGATATTTCATATGATGAATTATTTTTCTTAGTGCTTCTTATTAAAACTGAGTCTTTATAGAATATGGAAAAAATGAGCACTATAATCATCGAAAATGCATACTGAGAGTACAAGGAAGAATCTTAAACTGAACTAATATCTATTTTAGCACCTAAAGTAACTAATAAAATAGTGCTTGAATATGATATTTTTTATGATCAATTAATTTTCTTAGTGCTTCGGTAATAAATGCATTTGTTATAAATAAAAATGAGGGGAATTTAAAAGCAACTTTAAAATCGTGTCGGCCCTTTAAATAATAGTTGATCTTTTATAAAAGTCGGTTCATTATCACTAAAGTAGAAAATATGGAAAAAATGAACGCTTTGATCATCAGAAATACATCCTGAGAGTGCAAGGAAGAATCTGAAACTGAGCTAAACTTTTTTCAGCGCCTAAAATAACTAATAAAATAGTGCTTGAATATGATATTTCATATGATCAATTATTTTTCTTAGTGGTTATTATTAAAACTGAGTCTTTATAGAATATGGAAAAAATTAGCACTTTAATCATCGAAAATGCATACTGAGAGTGCAAGGAAGAATCTTAAACTGAATTAATATCTATTTTAGCACCTAAAGTAACTAATAAAATAGTGCTTGAATATGATATTTTCTATGATCATTTAATTTTCTTAGTGCTTCGGTAATAAATGCATTTTTTATAAATAAAAATGAGGGAATCTAAAAGCAACTTTAAAAACGTGTCGGCCTTTTAAAAATTAGTTGATCTTTTATAAAAGTCGGTTCATTATCACTAAAGTAGAAAATATGAAAAAAATGAACGCTTTGATCATCAGAAATACATCCTGAGAGTGCAAGGAAGAATCTGAAACTGAGCTAAAGTTTTTTCAACGCCTAAAATAACTAATAAAATAGTGCTTGAATATGATATTTCATATGATCAATTATTTTTCTTAGTGCTTCTTATTAAAACTGAGTCTTTATAGAATATGGAAAAAATGGGCACTATAATCATAGAAAATGCATACTGAGAGTGCAAGAAAGAATCTTAAACTGAACTAATATCTATTTTAGCACCTAAAGTAACTAATAAAATAGTGCTTGAATATGATATTTTCTATGATCAATTAATTTTCTTAGTGCTTCGGTAATAAATGCATTTGTTATAAATAAAAATGAGGGGAATTTAAAAGCAACTTTAAAAACGTGTCAGCCCTTTTAAAAATAGTTGATCATTTATAGAAGTCGGTTCATTATCACAAAAGTAGAACATATAAATAAAAATGAACGCTTTGATCATCAGAAATACATCAAAGCATCTCAAACAGAACTAATATTTTTTTCAGAGCCTGAAGTAACTAATAAAATAGTGCTTGAATATGATATTTTATATGATCAATCATTTTTCTTAGTGCTACGGTAATAAATTCATATTTTTTGATAAATAAAAATGGATAAAATTTAAAAGAAACTTTAGAAAGGTGTCAGTCCTTTTAAAAATATATGTGCCTTTATAGAAGTCGGTTCAGTTGCCACTGAAATAAAAAATGTGAAAAAAACGAGTACTTTATTCATCGAAAGTGCATGGACGATCCGTAAACTGAAATAACTTTTTCTAAAGTAACTAATAAAATAGTGCTTGAATATGATATTTTATATGATCAGTTATTTTTCTTAGTACTTCGATAATAAATACATTTTTTATAAATAAAAACAGATGGAATTTAGAAGCACCTTTAAAAACTTGTTCTCCCTTTTAAAAATATTTATGCTTTTATAGAAGTCGGTTCAATTAGAAGATATGGAAAAAATGAGCACTTTAATCATCGAAAATACATCCTAAGAAGTGCTTTTATAAAATCAACAATTTTTTTTAAATAACTGGTGCTTGAAATTTAAAAGCACTTTAAGAAAAGTGTAATTTCCTTTAAAAATATTCCAGTACCTGAAGTTTTGCTACATTTTTAACTATACTTAAACAACCGGCCGCTATTTTATCACCCTTATGAAGCTTAATGCCTAAAAACTGTTTGGAACTTACTATTTTAACTGTTGGGCAGAGATTGTATAAAAAAAATTAATAAGAATATTTCATGTCTATGGAGGTGAGCAAACAAAAGCCTGTCAAACTATACGAAGATTTTTAAATTGCGAAGCACGTTACGAACAGATTAAAGCCGTGAAATTTTATGAAATAAAATAAACGTGAGGTTTCCAGGATCCCGTCAAGTCAGTCTGCTATTTGCGTATTCTATAATTTAAGGAAATCTAGACAGTAATAAAAATGCCCCGGTTGTAATGCAATCTAAAATTTAATAAAGAAAAGGAATACGGACATTTTAAATAATAGCCGTATTTAGGGAATTCAACAAAGTTAATTAAAAAAATTATTTAGCCGTTAAATTGTACCATTCAGATGTTTTAATACCGACTACGTGTATACTCGTACACTGGAATTCACAAAGCATAGTATACATAGTAATAATTTGTGTACCTGTTTCAATTCTAATTAGTGCGTCTACATTAACGTTTCATAGTCAACATTCCGTTGAATGTTCTTCCAGCTCGGTGGAACTTCAGTTAATTATTTAACCCTTTGACTAAAAATACCCTACACGGTTAAAATTTACTAAGGGAACAATTCAAGGTAAGCCTAATCGCTTTGCCTCAGTTGAGGTTAAAAATATTGGAGAAACTTAACTAAACCAGAAAAATCCCCAAATGTTTTTGGGGAATTAAAATACCGATATTTCCAAGCGGGCTCGAGATATGACAGTCATGTTTTTAAAATGCAAACGGAAGAAACAATTCCTATTTTAGTTGCATCACTTCACCCTTTCAATTCAACCCCGGTTGCCCCTACCCCTAATTTAATTAAAGCGGATTCCTAAATTATTCATAAACACAAATTTATATTTCATCGCTTTTTATGTTGTTAACAAAACAAAACAAAGCCACTCGTTTTCCATTATTTTTGTTGGAAATTCATAAAATTTTGCGGCCACCAGGAAATGCATACTCAGTAAACTGAGTAAACTGTTACTCATTGCGGCATGGCGGTGGTAGGGAGGCTAATGGGATTATTTTTTATTTCCGGCCTCACATCGACAAATATTTGCGTTCAATCGAGTGTGCCATGGGTTTATGTGTTTTGACATCAAAATTATCGTAAATGCTTCATTTGATTATTTATTAGCTTGATGGGCTAGTTTAGGAACAGTTTAACTGTCTCAGTTGTTTATTTCGAACCAGTTTATCCCCAAAAAGATCCTTATAGTATATTTTCCATGAGTTTCATGGTACGAATAGTATTTCATTCATAAGCTACACCTATTCCGATTGTATTTCAGAAAACATCGTGTATTTCAGAATAGTCAATTGTATTTCAGAAAGAATCAATTGTATTTCAGAAGTCGTTAATTGTTTGCAGAATGCGTCAATTGTATTCTAGAAACAGTCAATTGTATTTCAGAAGTCGTTAATTGTATTTCAGAAGTCGTCAGTTATATTTCAGAAGTCGTCAATTGAAATCAATTGACGCTTTCTGAAATACAATTGAGTCTTTCTGAAATACAATTGATGGTTTCTTAAATACAATTGACTGTTACTAGAATACAATTGATGCATTCTGAAAACAATTGAGTTTTTCTGAAATACAATTGATCCTTTCTGAAATACAATTGACTAATCTGAAATACAATCAATGCTTTCTGAAATATAATTGATGCTTTCTGAAATACAATTGACTGTTTCTAGAATACAATTGACGCATTCTGAAAACAATTGAGTCTTTCTGAAATACAATTGATGATTTCTGAAATACAATTGACGCTTTCTGAAATACAATTGACTGTTTCTAGAATACAATTGACGCATTCTGAAAACAATTGAGTCTTTCTGAAATACAATTGATGATTTCTGAAATACAATTGACGCTTTCTGAAATACAATTGACTGTTTCTAGAATACAATTGACGTATTCTGAAAACAATTGATTCTTTCTGAAATACAATCAATGCTTTCTGAAATAACAATTGACGCTTTCTGAAATACAATTGACTGTTTCTAGAATATAATTGATGCATTCTGAAAACAATTGAGTCTTTCTGAAATACAATTGACTAATCTGAAATACAATCAATGCTTTCTGAAATACAATTGATGCTTTCTGAAATACAATTGACTGTTTCTAGAATACAATTGACGCATTCTGAAAACAATTGAGTCTTTCTGAAATACAATTGATGATTTCTGAAATACAATTGACGCTTTCTGAAATACAATTGACTGTTTCTAGAATACAATTGACGTATTCTGAAAACAATTGATTCTTTCTGAAATACAATCAATGCTTTCTGAAATACAATTGACGCTTTCTGAAATACAATTGACTGTTTCTAGAATACAATTGATGCATTCTGAAAACAATTGAGTCTTTCTGAAATACAATTGACTAATCTGAAATACAATCAATGCTTTCTGAAATACAATTGATGCTTTCTGAAATACAATTGACTAATCTGAAATACAATCAATGATTTCTGAAATACAATTGATGCTTTCTGAAATACAATTGACTGTTTCTAGAATACAATTGACGCATTCTGAAAACAATTGAGTCTTTCTAGAATACAATTGATGCATTCTGAAAACAATTGAGTCTTTCTGATATACAATTGATGCTTTCTGAAATACAATTGACTGTTTCTAGAATACAATTGACGCATTCTGAAAACAATTGAGTCTTTCTGAAATACAATTGACGCTTTCTGAAATACAATTGACTAATCTGAATACAATCAATGCTTTCTGAAATACAATTGATGCTTTCTGAAATACAATTGACTAATCTGAAATACAATCAATGCTTTCTGATATACAATTGATGCTTTCTGAAATACAATTGACTGTTTCTAGAAACAATTGACGCATTTTGAAAATAATTGAGTCTTTCTGAAATACAATTGATGCTTTCTGAAATACAATTGACTGTTTCTAGAATACAATTGACGCATTCTGAAAACAATTGAGTCTTTCTGAAATACAATTGATGACTTAATACAATTGACTAATCCGAAATATAATTAATACTTTCTGAAATTAAATTGATCTTTTCTGAAATACAATTGAAAAAGGTGTGAGTAGAAGCTGGCAGGGGTACCGACTTTTTTAGGTATTTTTTTGACGATTCCTATACGTACCTACCTATTTATACTATCTGAAAGGAAAATAAAGGTATTTACTTACCACTGTCGAAGGAAACCTATTTAAATTAAATATCGCTGTTAAGGTATACATTAGTGAAGTCGTTTATGTCAAACGAAAACAATAAAGGCCCTAAACCAGACCCCTGTGGCAGTATATGAGTTATTGCGTCTGATTTATTTTCCCTTGTCTGAGGCTTTTCTAGTTGGTCGCTGCTAGATGTAAATTCGTCGGGGGCGAACTGCACTATTGATTGCCCCAACATACACAGTTTAATATTGAACGGAATTTTTTCTCACACGTCGCGTGGCATATTGTATACGCCGATATAATAATAAAATCGGTTGGCTGTATTGGCTTTGCAACATATTGCTCTCCCTAAGGACCTACATTATTACAATTTTATATTCGTGCCGATCGTAAATTTAACTTTTGCTTTATATAAGATGCCATAAAACTTATTTATATATACATATAGATATTTTTCGGATTTCGGTACTGGCGACATGGACCATTTAGATATTTATAACTTTCGGTTGACCTCCGGGTCATGCATCATTCCTCTTGTACGGTACCGACGTTTTGTTAAACGACTTAATCAAAACATAGCTCGAAATATCTTTCCGTTCGTTTGCATTACATGATAGATAAAACATTCACCGGCTGGGCCTTACAATGTCCTGCTCATGGTGGTAAAACCCAGTCCCGGTAAGTGTATATCAAAATGTGAATTTATCATGCCGCGCCGGCAAAACATTTCAATGTTCTGCTCATGGTGGTTATGTGGCCTAGCGTATGATTTAAATTTAGCGACAACTTGTAATATTATAAAATATGTAATTGAAAAGTGACCAATCTCCTGGTTTCAATAATATATGTCTATTATATTTAGTAGTTTTCGAGTTTGCAACAAAATGCGTTAAATTAATAGAATAAGCTAATTCTTATACTTTTCTAAACCGTTTCCGAAATATTCATTATTTTTTTGTGTTGCTTCTCATCAAATTTTTATTTAATATCTAAACATACATCTGATATCTCCATCCAAACTTTGGGGAAAATTCGATATGGTCAAATTTTTACAAAAACACAAAAAACTAATTTTCCCTAATTTCACCCAAATTATTCTTATTTTTTTAGTACCTGGTTAAATTAAGATAATTTGCAGGGCATTTCTAAACGTGCAAACTGCAAGCGCTGTATGCAAATCTGATTAATTTAAGTTTGCCTTAATGAACTTCGGTTCAGTGTATTCTTGCTTTATTTGGAATAGTGGTCGAGGCAGAAAGTTTGGTATGACGAAATTACACTTGCAAAACTGTTCGATGCATTTTAAATCAAGTATTATTTTATACTTATGTTCCCAAGGGGCACGGGACGTCGGGTAGTTTGAAATTTCAGCGGGGAAGTGATCACAAGATCGATCGTTTCTGCGCTGCAGTTGCAGTCGGGGGAATCATTTTTCGAGAAAAAAAAATAAATATTCGTTAGCCATAATTAATAAAATAGTTATTTTCCTAACAAGTGCGGAAAGTGGTACTTTTCCGCACGCGACTGCGGAAAGTGGTACTTTTCCGCATGCGACTGCGGAAAAGACAGTTTCCGCATGTGTTAGGAACAATATTTTTCCTAGGAGCGTGATCACAAAATGTAATTATAACTTACCCAAAAATGCAAATAAAAATATAATTACTTTTCCGCACGCATTTTAGTTTCGAAAGTTGCACTTTTCCTCACTAGTGCGGAAAAGTGCAACTTTCGAAACTAAAATGCGTGCGGAAAAGTGGTATTTTTCACACGCTCGTAGGAAAAAATATTTTGTTCATTTTTTTAAATAATTCTTATAAGAAGCTTTTAAACATATTTCTTTCATTTACATTTTTATTATTTTAATAATCTAGCCTTTGGCCGATTTTCTATTTTTGGAAACGTAAAAGTATTCATCCTCATGTGGAATTCACTTAATATTCTTAACGTTCGCTTTTAATTCAAGTAGAAGTTTTTGAGGATGATTAATGTGTTATTTAAAACTTGTTGCAGTCGGGCCCTACACTGTAAACAGTTTTAAATGTTCAAATACGTGTCCTCAATTCATCATCGGTGGAAGAGAAAAATGGTCGAACGTGCAAGAAATAAATAGCAAACACTACACGATGTTTGCCCCGGATATTGCTCTAGTTTACCATTTAATTTTAGGTGGTTAATTAAATTTAGCATTTATGTGGGTTGGTTTTTTAAAACTGCCGTACATTTTCGAAAATAAACAGTGCGCCTAACCAGCTGGAAGAGCCCCATTGGCGCGTGAAATACTAAAAATACAACTGAAAAGCGTCCGCGGTGTTCGATTTCATCCCTGAAGATGTTCGCATCACGTCAGACGATTTTTCCTGATTGATTCGCGATTTGCGCTGGCCCAGGAGCCGACTGAGCGACTATTCTCGCTTGGTAACATGTTGCAAACCCTTAGGGCCTATATTATTGCAATTTTATATTCGTGTCGATCATAAATTCTATCGGCTTGTGTTATATTACAAAATATATTTTCATATAAAAACTGTTTGATGAGAAACTGACAGAGAAATATTTGTTACACAACGCGAATAATATTAAAACATTCCAATGTGCTTGAAGATTGTTTGTTAGTATAAATTATGGTTTTTGCTGTTACCAGGTTATGTAATAATATATAATGTAACTTGAACGTTGAGTTAAAGTTTAGAAATTTCCTGGCCAGGCCACTTTAATTTAATGAAAACACCTTCCATTTTATTTTATTTGTGGAAATTATGTTCAATCTGGCAACGTGGCATTTTACATTATCAGCACATCTAGAGGAGGGCGGGAGAACAAAATCATTGGAAGGAAATGCGACGGTAATAAAACGCCATTAAAACCTTTTTCTCGCTCTTTAAATGTGCTTAGAAATCTTAATTATGAGGTTTAGAAAAATGTTCTCCATATTCAAATAAAATGAGTGTCTTGATTTTTAATAATGTTTCTACCCAAACAACATCATCAAATTCCCTGTCGCTTTGTTGCTCGATATTTTATCGGGTTTGCTGGGCCATTTAAAATGTTTAACATTCAAATTCAATTCGGCATTTTAATATGGGGAAAAGGCTGATTCATTGGCTGTTCTGAATGATGGCACAAAAGGCAAGATGCATAAAAGGAGGTTATGGAGAGATGCCGCACGGTATTACAGTTCCTGGAGACTCGAAATTCCACCCTACAAGTCCCGCGATCCGAGTAAAATATCCTCTTAAAATTTTTCATTCCAAACTTTATAAATCGCTTTTGCCGAATGGAAGTTATGTATGTGAGAAAGATTTTACCTTGATGGCATTGAAATTATATATTTATGTGCGTATAGAAAAAAATGCGCCGGGAATTTCCCTAAAAGGAAAATAATTTAAAATCGATTTATTGCCAGGCGGTTAAAGATTAGAATGTACACCTGGAAATTATTCTTACAACCAAAACAATAATAAATGTGTAATTACATAATATGGAGGGGGAAAAAATTCATACAGAGTACGTTTCCGTCCCTATACGAAGTAACAAATTCTTAATCCGGATTGTATTTAAACAACACCTACGAAGTTCTGGAAGGGACACCTAAAATAAAATTTTAAAATTCCGAGTTATAAGTCGAAATTGTAAAATTCCGAGTTAAAACTCAAAATTTTATTTAAAAATTCCGAGTTATAACTCGGAATATGAGGTTATAACTCGGAATTTTTAAATAAAATTTTGAGTTATAACTCGGAATTTTTAAATAAAATTTTGAGTTATAACTCGGAATTTTTAAATAAAATTTTGAGTTATAACTCGGAATTATAACTCGGAAGTTTTAAATAAAATTTTGAGTTATAACTCGGAATTTTTAAATAAAATTTTGAGTTATAACTCGAAATTTTAAAATTTTGACTTATAACCCGGAATTTTTTTTAAAAAAATTTTGAGTTATAACTCGGAATTTAAAAATTTTGACTTATAACTGGGAATTTTGAAATAAAATTCAACTTGGAATTTTTAAATAAAATTTTGAGTTATAACTCGGAATTTTAAAATTTCGACTTATAACTCGGAATTTTTTAAATAAAATTTTGACTCACTTATAACTCGGAATTTTGAAATTTCGACTTATAACTCGGAATTTTTTAAATAAAATTTTGAGTTATAACTCGGAATTTTGAGTTATAACTCGGAATTTTGAGTTATAACTCGGAATTTTGAGTTATAACTCGGAATTTTAACTTATAACTGGGAATTTTTAAATATAATTTCGAGCTCTAACTCGGAATTCTGAAATTTCGACTTATAACTCGGAATTTTTAAATAAAATTTTGAGTTATAACTCGGAATTTTTAAATAAAATTTTGAGTTATAACTCGGAATTATAACTCGGAAGTTTTAAATAAAATTTTGAGTTATAACTCGGAATTTTTAAATAAAATTTTGAGTTATAACTCGGAATTTTAAAATTTTGACTTATAACTGGAAATTTTGAAATAAAATTCCGAGTTATAACTCGGAATTTTTTAAATAAAATTTTGAGTTATAACTCGGAATTTTAAAATTTCGACTTATAACTCGGAATTTTTTAAATACAATTTTGAGTTATAACTCGGAATTTTGAAATATAATTTCGAGTTATAACTCGGAATTCTGAAATTTCGATTTATAACTCGGAATTTTGTAATAAAATTTCGAATTATAACTCGGAATTTTTATTTTAGGTGTCCCTTCCAGAGCTTCGTACAACACGCCTCTTTACTCTTTATGTTTTACTTTTATTTCGCGTAAGCCCTGCACTGACTACGTAACATCCGTGTACTATGGAATACTAAAATCCCCAGAAACCCACATTAATACGCCCATCCTAATAGCGGTTATTAAAAAACCAATTAAGCTTAACTTGAAAAAAATCACCCACCTAAAAGTTTCGGCAGATCCCATCAACTTACTTTTTGTGGACGGTGACACTGCTAACGGTCTTGCTCTAATTACATCGGTATTAGGACACACGATCATCCATTTTCCATGAGTTTTAACCTGAAATATGTCGCTAATCAAGATACATTCATTCTTAAAATAGGATAAAAATGGTAAAAAAACGCGAAGGTTGAAGTACATATTTCGATTTAACCAATATTTTTAAATTCTGGTCACTGTTCACCTGTCGATTTATTTATAATTAAGTGAGTTGTATCTTTAAATATTATTTTATAGTACTGGTATTTTACCAAGTTATACAAGAATGGTTAATTATTCAAACACTGATTGAGTGGACAGGGTTTGTAGAGGTGGAGCACCTAAAAAAAAACGCAAAGTGAAGGTTGAAGTACATACTTTTCGATCATTATCACTTTCACAAAATATTCTGTCAAGGTAGGTAATTATGAAAAAATCAGAGGATCCGTTTGGAGAGCGGCAATCTCCAATACCAACACAATAAAATGTCCAGTAAAGTTTTATAAAATTGTTTCACAAGCTCCAAGAGGTCCGTGCCAATGTTTTCTGGGTACGTGTAAACGACACCCTCCTAACTGTCGACCACGCCACCAGTCCCTTCAAACTTGTCAACTAATCTGTTTATTGCAGACCTGCTGGGTGCTGCCGCCCTGGAATTTCGCTCGAAATTCTCGCCAAACTTAAACACTTAAACAGTGGCAGTTTGGTAAAATTATTTAATTAAAAGTAATTGGCGTTTTGTTCTGCAGGTTGTTGCAGCGGCCCCGAGGAATTCGCCACCTTATATTTACCGAATTCCGGGACGCCAGAGAGTGACAACGGATTTTTCGTTTTATTTGTTGGGGTTGTTATTACACAATTAAGTAATAAAATCTATTTTCTCATCTGAATTTAACGTTGAATATTCTAAAAATATGATATATATATACAGGGTGAATCTTTGAGTGGGAGTCATATGTTTATGGGTTAATAGTACTAGTATGAGTTTTTTTTTTAAATCGCAGTCTAATCAGTTCAGTGATGGATAATTTTAATGGCGGCTTGTGCTGGAATGTTCTGGGTTATCCCATTAAAATATGTGAAACTAGCCAGCTTTGGATAATTTTGATGCAATATTATAAGTTAGGTGGGTACCTGATTTTATTTATCTACTAACTGAATACCCCCACCCAAAGATTCACTCTGTATTGGCAAAATATGTTTGTCTTTAGATATTTTAAATACAAAGAGGACACAATAAATATAAACAACGATATATCCGCCAGGTGGCTATGAATCGTTTTCCCTCGCCGAAAGATTTTGAAGGAATAGCGAGTTAAAATTTGTAGAGCGTAACACGAAGCACGATTTACCGGGAACATTAGCATAAACGTAGTGAAAATTTAACACAGGGATTTTCACGGCTGAAGTCGATGAGTAATCTTAACTTTCGGGTCACCTGATCTGACATTTCGCCCACGGTTGCACGAGGGACGGGACCGGGACTAAATTGCTGTGACGGACTATATTAAGGCCAGCTGATTAGCCGTCTGGTTGATTTTCTATTTTCTGCGTCTTCCTTTTCATTGCACGTTTGAACTGAAAAATATGCCACGATAACTGAATATCAAATCCTTCCATTGAACCACCACTAAATTTAAGGCATTTAAAGGCATTTAGTGGTGAAAGGGGAACCGCAAACACTAACCCATTTGATCAATATTTTTACTTTCTGGTCAGTGATCTGTCAACTGTTCACCTGTCGAATTATTTATAATTAACTGTGTTATATCTGTAAATACTGTTTGATAGTGACTGTGTTGTATAGCAATGGGCAAAATATATTTACGTCATGCTAATTTTATTTGTTAAAAGAATAAAAGGAGCGATAAACCTGACCAAATCTAATCGAACGATAAAAGCTGAGCGACCAATTATAACATTCAAATTTAATTCCACCGAAGAGAAAAGTTTAACAGTGGTGAAAAAAACAATTTGAATAAGTAATTCCCAGGACCACAATAGCCTTACTAATGGGACACTTTTGAGTGCAAAAGTCGCTATTCATTGAAAAGCCTATAACACCCAAGGCATGTATTTCAGTTCCATTAAAAGTTCTAAGTAATTAAGTAAGCGCGTCCGTGTGTCCCGCTTCGCCAATAGCGGCCGGCCATTATGCCGCAATTAGTTCAAGTGAGAGAGGAAACAATACCGAAAGCGAAGGAACTCGTCTAGTAAAGGTTTTTGATTAAAAGGTGGCGTTCGGATCGGATTTATTAAAGTCTGTTTGTGACTCGTTACTTTGCTTTTATATTGCAGGATATGCGACCAGGGCCGGACCGGTCAGGAAGGAGGCGTATTCTAGTTCATAGTGGAGAAGTGGAAATATCTTAAACCTTAATTTTATTTTGTGCTATTACGTTCTGAGCGCATCCAGTCCGCCCCTGTGCTCCTCTTTGAAGGTAGATTCAGGTTCTCTTGATCCGAGTAATTTCATGAAAGATGCAACACGCTGCTTCTTTGTAAAGTTTAAATTACCTTGATATTTGAAGTTTGAATTTCGTTGTTGTTATAGAACCCAGAGGATTATATTTAATATTAGAATTTAAGTGCAAGTATAGTGTATTGGACTTGGAAGACGTGTCTCGTCCTATTTTTTTTTTCACCACCTGCGCAATTTGAATATCACGTACTTTATGATTATGGATTATTCTGGATTTTAAAATTACTTGAGTGCCGTTTCCTATCTACTAACATTTTAAGAAGTGCAATTGATTAAAAAGATATAATAATGGGCCTAACTGTAACAGTAGGCTCCTTGAGTTAAAAAAATCAACGTACCTATAAATATTTGTAGTTGTCAAGAAAATTATAGACCTGACACGTGGTGAACATTTTTCATAAAATTGTGAAATAATGGAAGTAAATATTACTGTGCCAGCAGACATTTTAAAGGAAGCTAATGCTGCTACGTTTCATATATTGCCAAAGAATTCTAAAGGAAATTAATTTAAATGAAATATTTCGTCTGAATTTTGACAATTGGCAATTTGACAGGAGGGTGGGCGAAAGTGACTGTAGAGTGGGCGAAAGTGAGTACTGCTTCCTATCTACTAACATTTTAAGAAGTGCAATTGATTAAAAAGATATAATAATGGGCCTAACTGTAACAGTAAGCTCATTGAGTTAAAAAAATCAACGTACCTATAAATATTTGTAGTTGTCAAGAAAATTATAGACCTGACACGTGGTGAACATTTTTCATAAAATTGTGAAATAATGTAAATAAATATTACTGTGCCAGCAGACATTTTAAAGGAAGCTAATGCTGCTACGTTTCATATATTGCCAAAGAATTCTAAAGGAAATTAATTTAAATGAAATGAAAAAATTTCGTCTGAATTTTGGCAATTGGCAATTTGACAGGATGGTGGGCGAAAGTGACTGTAGAGTGGGCGAAAGTGAGTACTGCTTCCTATCTACTAACATTTTAAGAAGTGCAATTGATTAAAAAGATATAATAATGGGCCTAACTGTAACAGTAAGCTCCTTGAGTTAAAAAAATCAACGTACCTATAAATATTTGTAGTTGTCAAGAAAATTATAGACCTGACACGTGGTGAACATTTTTCATAAAATTGTGAAATAATGGAAATAAATATTACTGTGCCAGCAGACATTTTAAAGGAAGCTAATGCTGCTACGTTTCATATATTGCCAAAGAATTCTAAAGGAAATTAATTTAAATGAAATGAAAAAATTTCGTCTGAATTTTATTATAGTTTGACAATTGGCAATTTGACAGTAGAGTGGGCGAAAGTAATTTTCACTCACTGGTTTCACCCAATTTTAAAAAAAAATTCATAATCCGGCCATTTTACAACTTAAAAAAAACGGATTCATATTCCTGACGACTAGTACTATTGCCCATAAAAATATGACCCTCACTTAAAGATTCACACTGTTCCAAATTCCCATCATTTATCTTCAAAACTAGAAAAGGGGGGTTCTGGACATTTTTTATTTCGGTAACATTTTAAATATTCATACAGCTGAATTAAATATTATCTAATACTCGGTAGATAACCGTTGATTATTTATTTAAAACCTGTCAAAATAACAAATGCGAAGCCGACGCTACTCCCATCTGTGAACATTAATAACACACGACTTAAACGAGTGTAGTCGTGGCGGCCGTAATGTGTCATAACATTTACAACGTATTGTGAATGAGTACGTAAGTTCGTAAATCAACTAAATACCTTCAGTGGAACCATTTGTCTAGTCCAAAGCTCTCCCAAAGTGAATAATAGAGCCAATTTCCTGCAAGGTGTTCCCACCGCAATAAGCATGACATATCGCTAGATTCACTCTTAAGTAATCTCTGTTTATTGACCAAACTGAAAAGGATTTCATTTAAACGCCGATGGAGAGGAGTTACAGCAACGGTTGTTAAAACATATGTTTCACCTGTGGATTTTCATCGCGGAACGATTCGCCTCGGCCGGAGACGGGACAAATTGATATGCTTCGGGAAATGACGTGGCAAATGAGTCATATAAAATACTGGGAATTGTGCGTTTCCAAAACCAACACGGTGTATTCGATTTTAAAAAGATGAATGAAAAAGTCGGCTGCGTAAATCCTCCTTTAGTTACTAATTATTATAACACAAAATGTGAAAGGTTTTGTTCAATTCTGCTCTTGAAACATGCAGTTTCTTATTTGGACACAAAACTCGAAACCCTTTGTTTTGTTCACTCAAGTTGCTGTAGCAACGGGTGGGCGAAAGCAGTGAGTGAAAATTACTTTCGTCCACCCTACTGTCACTTTCGCCCACCCTACTGTCAAATTGCCAATTGTTAAACTACAATAAAATTCAGACGAAATTTTTTCATTTCATTTAAATGACCTTCCTTTAGAATTATTTGGCAATATATGAAACGTAGCAGCATTAGCTTCTTTTAAAATCTCTTCTGGCATAGCAATATTTACTTCAATTATTTCACAATTTTATGAAAAATGTTCACCACGCGTCAGGTCTATAATTTTCTTAAACATATAGCGTCATCCAATTCGTATGATTTTTCACTTATTTTAAAAAAAAATTTGGATAATTTTTAGAGATTACTTTTGTCCAGTTTTTCAACATCTTTTGCCAAGCATCGTTTGTTAGATGTTACCTTAAAGGGTGTTACCTGTTAAGCAATAAAGTTATTATTATTATTATTATTATCATCATCTGAAGGCAATTAAACATAGCTATACTAAAGAACTATACTATAAAGGCGCTAATGTTTATATGTCATTAAAATTTCCAATGCTACTGCAAGGAACAAAGTTATTCCAAGCAAGGATCTAAATAAAGGATCAGGAGACAATTTACTCCATGTGATGAGTGTTTATCGATCACGTCGCGAAATTGAATTTTCCACTTCTATTAATACAATAAGTTAAAATTTCAAAAGCGGTAGTCAATTTAGCAACGTTATAATTGCATCCCACCTCTGGAACGAGGCGACTGAGGCGAGCATTGTTTTCCACTGAAATTGCGTGCCCAAGTAGACTTCTACACTTAAATTCGTAAATGCGCTTTCCTATTCCTGCAAATTAACCGTGCAGGGGAGTTGGGAGAAATCCTCTTAAGCAGCAGCGGGTACGATTGGTTAGTGGATCTAGGACAAATACACCAGAGTACTGGAAAATGGACTAGGCAGGGTCGGCCGGGGTTAAATCGTTCCTGACGCCACTTAATTAAATTTATTTCTCCAACATTAAATTTAACGCCTAGATCTGGTATCGGCATACCAGTATATCATAATTAATGACAGAAGCCTTATCCTAGCGGCAGGGAGCCTGCACTTTTGGATTCGAATGGAATATCGGGGATTTTACGTGTTCTGTGGGGTATCAAAATAAGGGAATTTCCACCCTTATATATGTAGGTAAATTATGCTTTTGCAAAGGGTCGCCACAACCGATTCAACTCCTTTTATTCTCACATTGAGAGACAATGGACACATCCAGAATCCGGTTATACAGGGCGTCCCAAAACTAATGGGTCAAAAAGCAACTGGAGATACACTAAGTTCGTTCTACGCCACCTTCAAGGCCATCGCTCAGGATGGCGCCGGCTGGAGGGTTATACTTGTAGCTACACTCTGGGGGTTAGCTTAAGACCTTCTGGTGAAGGCTAGTGGCTTAAGGGCGGCGGCCTAACGCTTCTAGGTCTCTGCTGTATACATGTAAACAGCTTTTTGCATAGATCCATAGAAGTCCATGAACGGCCATGACCATGTCATGACTAGAGCATGACCAGGTCATGGCCGTTCATGGACTTCTATGGATCTATGCAAAAAGCTGTTTACCTGTATACAGACCTGTTTAAAAACAGGCAGAGGCCTCGAAGCGTTAGGCCCCCGCCTTGAAGCGTTAACCCCCCGCCCTAAAGCCACTAGCCTTCACCAGAAGGTCTTAAGCTAACCCCCAGAGTGTAGCTACAAGTAAAACCCTCCAGCCTGGCGGCGCCATCCTGAGCGATGGCCTTGAAGGTGGCGTAGAACGAACTTAGTGTATCTACTAACTGGAGATACTAGACAACTAAATAGACCGTTTGGGCTAAATACGCCTTAGCAAAATGTTATTCGTTAGAGAGATACAGGGTGTTTCAGGCGAATTTTTTTAAATTTGGAAACTGTTGAACATAGATTCAAAACTGGCACAATTAGGTTTTTGATAATGGGAAAAAAGAATTTGTTCGTAGTTTTAAGATCCCTCCTAGAGAAGTTTTGCCCCACTAATTTTGATTAAAAAAAAATATAAAAAAATTTATCCTGTATCTCTCTAACGAATGCTAGGCAAGTTCAATGACCGTGAAAATTATTTGGTCCAAGTGAGACACATTAGATTCGTCCGATGAAGGTTGACTTAGGCGGACTTGCCGAGAGATCACATGGGGAAAATTGAGCAGCGTAATTTCTTATCTAATTTCTGAAGTTGAAGGGCCATTAAATTCACTTCATATTTAAACGCATTAAACCGAGTTCAACGCACTGCCTCTCTAGAAATCACAAATATCAGCACTCTGCGATATCTAAAATTAATGTAGCTATGTAAATGACTGTTCCTTTGATACCGCTTTTTACTATAAATTACAAGGCTTCCAAACATATTAGAGCATTTTGTGTCATTAGAAAAAGTATACATTAAAAAGTCATATACGGAGGTTAAAAAAACACATCAATCATATCAATCTTAAAGTAAGTCGTTCGCTCCGAACGAGCTAGAAACTAATCTGTTGTTGAAAATTTAAAAAAAGCCAATCAATAAGCTGCGGAAATTTGATTTTTAAGGACGAAATATGGAACTCCCTAGCAAACCCCACACACACAGTAAATCAAATAGTCTTCTTTCAATAGGGCAATAAATTATTTGATCAGTTTATGCGAAGGCATCTCGCGTCATTCAAAATAAGTAACTCCATAAATCCATTCCGGAGGTCCTCGGGCCTTTATGATGTTCAGCGAAGGTCCTTTGACCTTTATAAACTTTGACAAGAACGGTCGAGTCCTGTAAATGAATTGAACGAAAGAAATCAAATGGTGTTAAACTAAGCGAGCGATGCAATGACCAGCAGGTCAACCTTTCAGGATATTTCTGATCCAGATGTTGCCTTATTGGGTTGTAAAGTTGAGGAAAACTCAGATTTGTTGAACAAAACAGCCTAACGTGCTTTCCGGTGGCCTCAGGAATAAGTAGAAGACAAAATTCCGTCAGTTTGCCTTTCGGCATTCGTTGAAATTCAACATGCCCTATTTGGATATCATACCTGTCTACTGAGTTCCTTTGCTGCGAAGTTTTCCTTTAGCCAGACGGGCTAGTGACCTCAGGAATAAGTATAAGATAAAATTCCGCTAGTTTGCATTTAGGCATTCGTTGAAATTCAACATGCCCTATTTGGATTAGTATTGTAAATTGTGGCATAACTCTCTAATTGTTTAGTTTCAAATTGCTCTCAAATAAATATGGACTCTTTTCACGTCTGTCGTGACTACAGGTAAATAATTGCATACTTATTAGTAAGAACCGGTGTCATTCGATTATTGGCATTCTTGCAAAGCTTTACTTCAGTAAATTACACATTATCAATATAAGCCAAAAAGAGAAGGAAGATGGAAGAGTGATAATGCAAGACGCAATAGACCAACAATCAGCTTAATAGTATAGGTTGAGGAAGGGTATAAATCTCAACAAATGACAGTGACAAGAGGTAACAGATGAATTTACCGCCATCCTAGCCTTTCAGATCTCCCTATGTAAGTGTTTTCTTCTTTGATTCGGAATCCTTTGGAAAATTACGATTCGTTTCCTCTCACTGGGAGATTTACCCACGATTAATACAGTTTCCCGGCCGGCGATAAGAGAACAATTGCACAAATACAGTCCTGTTTCCTATAAATGTAGCAGCATCTTCGTCGGCGAGATGGCAATTAACCATTAATTATTAGAAGGATGTGCTTGCCTAATATTCATCCTGCTCCCTATTTCCGTTGCAGCGCTACGTTTGTTTATTTCTGTCTGTCTACTTCACTCGCTAGCTTCAATCTTATTCATTAACACAAGGCGAAAGCTCGGTACGTAAGGGTTTTTGCGATGCGCCTACATGTGATTATCTATCTGGGGCAAGTTTTTGCTGGAATTGCCCCAATTTGGAACCATATCGCGTTCATCACTTGAATTAAATTAGCTGATAAATAAGCCTTCTTACTTTTAATCCGATTAAATGTTTTTATATTCATAGATTAATTAAAGCTACACGACGAATACAATTTAGTTCGGTGGAATTTCCACTTCCATAAACCTCCAAGCCGGATTCAATTTGGGAAAGTTTCAGGTGAGGTGAAATCAGATTCTTAAAAGTTCTGTTTACCGATTATACGTTTACATTTATGATAAATAAGGTGTTCTGCTCCGGCCGGCGGAATAATTAAGAGGAAAATTTACTTAAGGATTGATGATAAATTATTGGAGAAGTTCAGAGGTAAAATCTTTTGCTTATTGTGGGAGCCTATTCGCTTCGAATGGCAGTCACGGTGACTGACCAATTAACAAGTAAATGTTTATAATGAGTGTAACAACTACTACATAACAATTTGCAAAATTGATGATTCTAACCAGCGCCAGAAAAAATAGAAATAGTGCAAATTATGGTATTATTATTGGGGAAAAATATGTATGTCATTAATAGTTGAGCGAAATTCAATGATTGTCATGTACATCGTTTACGTTTACGTAAATATTGACAGCCCTCCACTAGTGCAATTGTTACTGATGGTCGTAATGTGTTATTGATTACCGATAAAATAATTTCGCTGCACCCCCCACGCCTCTGTGCATTATCATAAAATTTAATCTCCGACAATAACACAGACAAATGTTTATAAAACGAATATTTTTGCGGAAAACCATCAGAAGTTTAATTTCCTGTAAAACAGGCCGGCATTAGTTGCATCGAGGTATTGGCTGACATACGTCAATATATGCGATAAATCTGATTTACTCGAATATTATATCTGGTAAAACAATAAATTCACGTGCTATTTTATATTATGCATGTAAAGTGTAGTTATTATCGTTAAACTGCAAACATACACTAATATCACTGATTATTAAAATTTTGTTGCGTTTGGTGAAATGCACGAATTTTATTTTTTCACATACAGGGTGAACCTTTAAGTGGGGGTCATATTTAGAGGGTTGACATCTATAGGAACACGAAACTAAATTTTTTTTAAACATGCTATGAAAAATGAATATTGTTTAAATACTAATAACTGAGGCGGCCGCGCGTGTCTCGTACGATTCCTGAACTGTGTGTTGCCAAACTTCACGAATCAAATAAAATACAAGGAATTTAATAGCAAAGTAACTAGTCCCTGAGATGTTGAACTAATCTCGTAAACATTTTCTTATTCGAGATTAGTCGATTATCCCTCCAATTTTTTTTAAAAACTCATAACTCGGCCGTTTTACAACAACAAAAAAATCGGAATCATATTTCTGACGGCTAGTACTATTACCCACAAGTATATGACCCCCACTTAAAGATTCACCTTGTATATTAGAATTTTATTTTGTATTTAATGTACAATAAATTATATAAATTGTATATACCTCTAGGACGCACACATCGATTATAATTCCGTGGATTTATCCTGGTTATTGATGTTTTTTCGAGTCGCTGAAGTTAAATAAAGATTAAATAAATGGAACTGCACTTGAGTGGAGTCTACCGCAGAACGCCTAATGGAACCCAGCCAGAGTATTGATGGATATATCGTATTGGAAATTGATGAATTGTTAGTTTAAAAATAGGAGAAACATCAATGGAATACGTTCCGGATCTAGCGCATCAGGACTCGCTAATGCCGGAAATAATTTTAAGTCGCAGTCAGTACATTTCAGAAACAAATGGCATAATGTAACGATTTATATCCGAAAGCTAACGTTTCGTGATGTAAACTGTTTACACAGTCGCTTTTTTACGAAAATAGCGAGTTGTTTTCCAGCAGTGAGGCAGTCAATAATGTGCTTTGATGAAGATTTACGCAAAACCAGATTCTATTTTGCCAATAAGGAGATCGTTGCATCAAATAACAAAAATTACTTTTTCTGTGGCGTAAAATTACATTTCATTGGGGTTTCATCAACAAAGTTGGCATCATCAGGAAATGTTTAAACTAAACTTTATATCAGTCTACTGATTAAGTTGCAGCTTTATCAGACTTTGCCACACGTTTCTCGTCGGACGTTTAGCCACCATCTCCAGAGAATTTCAATAAGTGAGTAATCATTATATTTATTTATACTTGCCTTAGATTTCATGAAATTCATATATAAGATGAATCAAACAAATATAAACAAAAGTTCCAACCCTTACTACGCCTAATACTCTCCCAGTGAGTAACCAGCTTTATAGCCGATCTGTTGTCAATATTTTCCATTGTCTTTCCATACACGGCATTATTCAGCAATTTGTGTTAAGATTAATGTAATGCATACATTTTATGACTTATCCTATATTATTTGCAATAATCTATTGGATAAAATATATAATATTATTATTATTATTATTGCAGTTTATTTTCTATAATCTAAAACCAAGTTTATAGTGTCTGGTGCAAGTATGTTATTATCGGAGGGTTGATGTGCCTGGACGTACACCGACGGAATTTATAATTTGTTTAGAAACTTCGCCATCGTTATTCACTGTAGTATTTTCGACTAACTCCGCTTTTGTTTTCGTTGTTCTTGGGGGCAATAATTGATTTAGAACTGGTTTATCTTTTGTATTGTGCTCTCAGTTATAACTCTTGGAGAGAAAGTTAGCTGGCGGATAACCCAGTAGGTATCATGCCAGACAGACTATCTGTTTCCTGTGGATTAAGTTTGACTTCGGAGATGAACACAAATCGATTAACTGTCACTCCGATGAATCTTAATGGCCACGGTTATTACCTAGTAATCATATTACAAGTAGATTAAGCAAATCTGCGATAAAATTACTCGCGCCAAATTAACAAAAAACAAGCAAATAAGTCGGGACGGGAGAATTTCCTCACTATAAATAGTCTCGTATTTGCGGTATTCGAGGTTATGTATTTATTGCAGCTTTTGTTAAGCTTCTAGGCATGAACCAATAGAGTATTTTTTTAATTAGTTTTTCCTATTTTTTCGATTTATTGCAAGACCAAGTAATACATTAACATAAGTGGCGTCCAATAATTAAATCAAAATAAACCGAAAGAAACTTAAAATATACTAAACCACTCCCTATGGCACTTTATTGATGGCGAAATTCATATATAAGATGATTCAAACAAATATAAGCAAAAGTTCACCGTTACACCCAGCAGATTTTGCATTTTTTAAAATTAGTCACAATTTGTCGTTAAATCCTTTGTCACAATGACCGCCCGGTTTTAAAGTTCGGGCGAGATATTAGTGCTTTCGCACCCTTACTGCGCCTAATACTCTCCCAGTGAGTAACCAGCTTTATAGCCGATCTGTTGTCAATATTTTCCATTGTCTTTCCATACACAGCATTATTCAGCAATTTGTATTAAAATTAATATAATTTTGAGGCCACACCGATTGACTGAATTTAAGGTTTCTGTGTTTTTAAAATCGCTAAACCATTATTAATAGACTGCTTTAGATTTATATAATTTACGATATATTTGTTAGTATCGTTTAAATTTGGTATTAATTTCGCTAATTTTGATTTGGGAGGAACAATATTTTCGACTAAAAATATTATAAATCGTGCAAATGTTGTCCCTCCAAAACATATCCGTGGGGATCATCCTCTAAAATAATTCGACCCCCCCCCCCCGGTTGGTAAAAATTGACTCATTGAATATCCGTATAAATTAGATACCTTGTGTCTCATTAGTCGAGGTTATGTTCGCCACCCGTACATACGTAAATGACCGCCCGGTTTTAAAGTTTGGGCGAGATATTAGTGCATTCGCACCCTTACTGCGCCTAATACTCTCCCAGTGAGTAACCAGCTTTATAGCCGATCTGTTGTCAATATTTTCCATTGTCTTTCCATACACAGCATTATTCAGCAATTTGTATTAAAATTAATATAATTTTGAGGCTACACCGATTGACTGAATTTAAGGTTTCTGTGTTTTTAAAATCGCTAAACCATTATTAATAGACTGCTTTAGATTTATATAATTTACGATATATTTGTTAGTATCGTTTAAATTTGGTATTAATTTCGCTAATTTTGATTTGGGAGGAACAATATTTTCGACTAAAAATATTATAAATCGTGCAAATGTTGTCCCTCCAAAACATATCCGTGGGGATCATCCTCAATAATTCGACCCCCCCCCCCCCCGGTTGGTAAAAATTGACTCATTGAATATCCGTATAAATTAGATACCTTGTGTCTCATTAGTCGAGGTTATGTTCGCCACCCGTACATACGTAAATGACCGCCCGGTTTTAAAGTTTGGGCGAGATATTAGTGCATTCGCACCCTTACTGCGCCTAATACTCTCCCAGTGAGTAACCAGCTTTATAGCCGATTTGTTGTCAACATTTTCCATTGTCTTTCCATACACGGCATTATTCAGCAATTTGTATTAAGATTAATGTAATCTTGAGGCCACACTGATTGACTGAATTTAAGGTTTCTATGTGTTTTTAAAATCGCTAAACCATTATTAATAGACTGCTTTAGATTTATATAATGTACGATATATTTGTTTGTATCGTTTAAATTTGGTATTAATTTTGCTAATTTTGAATTGGGAGGAACAATACTTTCGACTAAAAATATTGCAAATCGTGTAAATGTTGACGATAATGTATATCTCCCTCCAAAACATATATCCGTGGGGGTCATCCTCAATAACACACCCCCCCCCCCCAGTTGGTATATAAATTGACTCATTGAATATCCGTATAAATTCGATACCTTGTGCTAAGGTCTCATTAGTCGAGGTTATTGTGGTTATCAATCCGTACAAACGTAAATCCTAAATGCACCGCCGATTATAATTTTGAGTTAATGAAATAGCTTGAGCGACCTTTATAAGGATATACAAGCTATGACGTTTAAGCTTTGTACGGAATCGGGACTCGGCTTACACTACAAAGGGAATTTATATGTGAAGTTAACGTATGCCTACATAATTTCAAAGGTAATGTGGTTTAAGTAGAGTTTGTGTAAATTTTATAACTGTATTACAAAACATATATGTATGGAAAGCACAGGTTTGCAAAAAGTTTGACTGTTTTAAATTAGTCTATTTCCGCTGGTGTACATTTTTTGAAGAAATTAAAACTTCGTATAATTAGCTATGCTATGCTTACGTTAATAAACTTAACAAATAAATCGTCAAGGCAAATAAATATTCCTATTATATTTTTCGGTGCGCATCCAAATTTGGAACTGGAGGAATTGGCTCACGGTTTTGGTTGTTTCATATTTATACGTTTGCAAATTCGTAAGTATGCAGTTATCCCGAGTTCTAATTAACATCGGTTCAACAGCCCTTGACGGAGGTTCCGTGCAAAGGACGGTGATATGTTTGTTAACAATTTGGTGATGACAAAGTTAATAGACTAGCAGAAGATAATTAATTTCAACTTCATCTCGGCGCGGCGGCGTTTAAGTGAATAATAGATTTGTGCTATCCGAGGCGTTGAAATTTAAATAATTCATTTAAGTGTACCTACATTTAGATTTGCGCTTAGATTCGTTCGTTTTGACATATTTTCACATGAAAGCGTAATCTAGTTTGGAAGGTCCACGACCACACAATTAACATATTTCAGGGCCGGCCGGTCGGTTTAGACGAATGCAAATTTCAGCCGGACTAGTATGAATATATTTTATAACTTCACTCGATTACCTTCTTGCATTATAAATATTCTCTGTTCAAACGATCCCAGTCGAGGCGTGCTATTAAAATTTAACACATTTCCAATGCTATAAATTCGTCTCTATTTAAAGGAACAGGTGGTTTTTATTTATTAAGGATACATATAATTACATGGTTGTACAGCGTATTATAACAGCATAAAGAAAAATAAAGGCTAAAATAAGGATAAAAAATTTAAAATGGTTCTGGGCCTAATGAAATTAAGGATGAGAACAACGGACATATTATGCAGGAACTTGAAAGCATATAGTTAACTCAATCACACTGTAATGACGTTTTCTTACGTAACCTGTAGTGTTTGTAACTGGCTACTTACAAACAGAACTTTCTGGCTTTGTAACACTTTTTAGACGGAAACTTGTGCGCCAGTTCCTTAATTTTTAAGTGCAAGGAACAGCACTTGTTTGGTTCTCCGAGGGGAGAACGTTTAGGGGTAGCTAACAGATGGAGATACGGTTATATGCCCAGGGGTCTTATGATGATTGTCTTGTCAGCTGGACTTGGACAATTTCTCAAACGGGTTAATTAGAAATTAATAACGGAAATAATAACTCGGAAATTTTACATATCATATCAACGTATTTATTAACTAACAGTGATGATGAATAAACAAGTTAAAACTAAACAGGATAATGCAGCGATTTACTTTGCAGTCGGTTATGTACAGATTTGATAACGGATTCTTTTTATTTCGGTTTCGGATACTACTTATCAAACGCGGATTTCTACTGCCTCGAATACAGAGCTATGCTAACAATGAAGTTATTTCCCTCCTTATCGGAAAATAAAGATTTAAATCATACACTGGTGCCACAAACTACCAGAGCAGGTTACCGACTTGCTTTGCCTGTGTATGATAAATCCACGTTTTGAAATACATCCACTGATGGCTAGGCTCTACTATCTAAGCAGAACAACGGAGGGCTCAACCGGTGAATGTGTGATATAACGTTAAATACAACTAAACGGAAACTTGAAACCGAACTCTGATTTAATTAAGTAGTTATACAAGACGTCGGTACTTTCACGATGAAATCAACGGCGAATCTCGGTGTTTATTCGAAGGCGCGGTGCGGCTGGATAACGGTAAAGAAGCTTCTTTATAAGAGCAATGACCAAAAATTTAACTATGAAGTTAATATGGATATAAAAAAATCGACAAAATTACCTTGTAGCTACAAAGCAAGGAAGCTGATGGTGATATTTTTTCCGACCAACGACTTAAATAATATTGGAATTCGCAGCTCACCCTTTAGTACAAACACCTAATGAGGAATGTAACCTGCCTGCATCCCTTTCGACCCTAATATCTGTTGTTTTAGGCGAAATGTGTTTATAATAAGTTTAGAGGAAGCAGACAAGTGAATCTCCTGGTCTTTAAAAATAACAAAGTTACCGACCAGATAAATAAGTGCCGAACCCGTATATCAAAATATTTCATTAAAGCGTCATTAAAACTAACCCGTTGTTACCAACACAACATCAACTAGTGCTTGAAGCAGAAGTTGGATTATACGGCTGTCAAAGTGTTAGTTGCAAGTGAAGGCAACTCCAAATGAATAACTTTACGTATTAATAACATTAATATATTGTGTGATGTGCTAATAAAGTTAGATACAGCTCGGTTGTTATAACTAGACGCCGACGCCTTATGAATACATCGATATGCTTGTACGACTAGTCCGGGAAATCCCCTCTGATTTATGCGTAAAACGCTAATAGTTGACGCGTTTTATAAATTGCTCGCATTGTGAATTATAATTTTAGTTAAAAACGGCACCGTAAAGGCGGCAGGGAGGGGTAGTAAATAAATTGAATCACATTACGGGATTTTGCGACGAACCACAGAAATTTCAACCGCATTTATCGATTAACTCTGCAAGCTTGTTGCTTCGGTGTATTTAAGAATTTCGCCGTGAAGTAAAGGTCGTGTTTAATATTCTCAGGCCGCGGCTGTTATAATGCGGCAGACAAAATTTAAAGAGCAGATAATTACTTTTTATGAAACTTACTTACGTACAAAGTTAAAGCTGGGAGTTAATATAGGTAAATGATTAAGGAACCGAGACATATCCCTCGGAGAACATCTGCAAAATGATTTATTGCTTCTGTAACGCTCCCCCATCTTTGTTTAAACTAAATTCGCCAAAGTCGTAAGTATAATAACAATTAGCTGTATGCACTATTTGTTAGTATAAGTTGATCTATCTTTAAGTCTACCAAAAATAAAAAATTGAATTATAAATCCGAAATTTATTTTTTTTTCAAATTAACTCAATATCGAAAAGTCATCAAGAATAGCCATCCTTATCTTGGACACAGTGTATACGAATCACCTCCAAAAATATGTAATAATAAAAAATAAATATAACATTTAATACCTATTTACGAATAAGATTTTCGAAGCTAAATGAGATTTTATTACTTCCATTCTCCAAGGATTTTAACTTGAACTAAGTCGTTAATACCTAATAACATTACCCAAGTGCCTCTCGTCGATTATCTTGAAACTGCGCACGCCTGTAATACGTCGAAAAACATTAGACACGTTTTTTTTTATTTCGACTCATAAAGGATTTTAAGGGTAGAAAACGCTTCTGGAATATTAAAATATCAACATCATGCGAATGAAAAATATTATTTCACATATACAGGGTGAATTTACTAAAACATCACTAAAATAAAACTTTCCACACACACACCTCACTCAATTTTTATTATTACTACACAAAAACAATAATTACCCAGGGAGAAGGTATATGACTTAGCAAAAGATTTAACTCTTAAGAAAAAGATTAGAGATCTTTTGAACTCCATCAGAAGAAAGTACTTAGCCTTAAAATTTGTTAGAGCCGAAGAAGATGATACGATTAGACGTATATTGAAACAGGTCATTGATCCATTACAAGAACTCAAAGCTCTCAGTGTTATTAAGAACTTACCTAGTCAACCTCCATCAGTAGAGGATACAATTAAAGCTCAAATAAAAATAAAAGAAAAAGAAGAAGACTACAAAGAAGAAGATGATGATGATGAGGAAGAAGACGAAGAAGAAATATTTGAAGATTCAAGTAGTATGATCGATCCCAATGAATATCTTGAACAGTACCCTTCTTTAACTAGAAGTTATTTAACTAGACTTTATACCAAAAGTAAAGATTTAGATGAAACATGGGGTTAGATTTAATGATGAATTGAATAAATTGTATCTCCTGGGATCCTGGAGTCTGAAGAGCTGAAGAGCCTCTGGTCTACAACCTCCGGAGTGTAGCTGTGAGATCTGTGGCCTCTGATGATGGACCTATGTTCATCCGCAGCGAATGGCCTTGAAAGTGAGCCAGAAACCGCCTAGTATATCTACTGCGGATTTATGCAGCCGACTATTTCATTTTCCTTTGCATTGCAGCGTAATGAGAACCGCATGTATACAATTTAATTAAAGGATACGAGTTTAACTTTTTTATACTCTTCAGGGATATAATAACTTGCGGTACCATTGTCACTTATATACGAGAGATTCCCTGGCGTAAAATCAAGGCTGTCGTAGTTATGTAAACGAGGTAAGACCTGCAAATTCATTTCCAATAATGTTCAAGCTACCTTAGGTTGTTATATCAAACATCATCAGCCAAGACAAACAAAAAGACAAGCCAAACCGAGAAGATGAAACTGCCGAATATAGAACTGAAACAGGATCGGATTTAGGTTCGTGTGTTCACTTTTATTCCGTAAGTAAAATTACTTCCAATATATGATCACGTGACGAGAACTAAAATATCAACGGCTGCTTTTGCGTAGGTGTAATTTTTAAATGTGAAACATAGTAGATAAGCTATGGGGCTTCTGGCTCAAAATCCTAAGTTATTTCTCATGGAGGTTCATTTGGGACTTGTTTGTCGGATTTTACCCCCTCCACTTCCACTTTTAGTTCCTCCCCCTTTTCCCCCTCAACCAATCAGAGAGATTTTCATCAGAGGCCCCGCCGCCAACATTAAAAGCTGTTTTGAGCTGTTAAAAAGCTGTTTTGAGCTGTTAAGCAGACCTGTTTCGAAAACAGACTCTGTTCCAGAAACAGCCTGTTCCCGGAACAGACCCTCGAAAAGTAAGGGGCCCCTGATGAAAATTTTGAATTTCCCGCGGCGCTCTCTGATTGGTTGATGGCGAAAAGGGAGAGGAGCTAAAAGTGGAAGTGGAGGGGTAAAATCAGACAAAAAAGTCCCAAATGAACCTCCATAAGAAATAACATGTGATTTTGAGCCAGAAGCCCCATAGCTTATCTACTAAACATAACTCGAAGATTTAACATTAAAGTGCTGTTTACCGACATTTTAAGTTCTTTTTGGCAGAAATACAAGAAATATAATGAACCTGAAAACAGTCGAATTTTCATTCAACAAATAAAATGCTAGTATGCACTTGCAAGTGAACAGTCGTCTACGTACATTAAGGGTAATAGAGGCCCGAGTATCGATCCTTGTGGAACGCAACTATTTACTATTTTACCATTTTAAATACAGTACTTTGTTCACTACCAGCATTGTATTTATAACTGTAATTGTTTACTTTAGTATAAACCTCAAATATTAAAAGCTAAGTAAACAAATTTATCGTCCACTTTATCTTCTGTTGCAAATCACGTTGGAAATTCTCCAGTCCTGCTCCTGTCTGGTGGTACATCGGCATTTTAAACCGTTGATTATCCAACAGTAAACCTCGAAATCTCCGAAAGCGACTCGGCGCTAGATGGCCTTGTCGTTAGTTGGACCATTAACCCTTCGTCCCTATTTATACCCGGCCTAGGACATGTAAGGACCATAGAGTGGTTCTAAATAGGACGTGGATGTAACCGCGCGCATACGCAATGACCACAAAGGCCGCAATAATTAACTATCTATTACAAACCAATGGCTATCTGATATGAGCCCCTATAGCTAAAATGCTGATTTGTATGTGCGGTTTTGTGGCTTCAGAGCGTGAGTCGAACCATCAAGACCTTATTAAGCTTATTAATTTTCCTTCATGTGCATTGTATGTACATTATAATATCCCATTGATGCCTTAGATTCTGATGTTGTTTATGATTCACTGAGCCGATTGATCTAAAGCCTGCTTAATAATATACCTAGATATTATCGTCACAATTGATTGTGGTAGATATCCAGGCCACAGGAAATCCTCGTAGGATATTGAATTTAATCTAGAAATTGATTAACTATTTACAATGTAGAATTTCCTGGCTTAAAATGATATATTAATTAGAAAATTATAAATAGACTACTTAGTTATTGTCGGACTCATTTTCCTTTTGACTCGGTTTATTAGAACAGCGTCACAGACAAATATTTTTTTTGCGCATACAATAATTGAGGTAAATAGTGCCTTAATTAACGAGATGAAATATAAATATTTGTCTCCCAGCAGTAATGTTTTATGCAATTGGAAGCAAGTCGCCATGGATTCTCATATTGAAACCCAAAGCGATCTTGTAGATAACCTACTTCACATTCGCCCTGTAAAATTTATAGTTCTGGACATACCCAATATTCCCACATACTGATTTAATTATAGATACGAAGTAGGAACGCAACAGTAAACAAACAGAAACAATTAAACTAACGCTAAGTAATTATTTAACAATTACACAGCTATCGCTTGTTGCTTGTTGGTTAATGAGTTTTCCGAAACTTGCCATACGTGTATATAGACATTGAAATTTCCATAATAATATAATAATAATAATAATATGGATTTATTGTTGTATGTCCTCGTTGTTGTTTTTAATGGTATTTTCGAGAAATTAGAATGTGCATATTTATTATCATGTAAATGTCTCAATTCAGCACGTTACACATTTAAAACATCTTCAATAAAAGGTTATTAGCAGATAAGGCAGAACGATTAAAAAACTTTTCAATGTCCAAAAGCAGGCAAATTGAAAATAAGATGGAAATTTGGAATTTTTTTTTTTTTAGATATCGGGCAGAAAATTCGATAAAGGTTCGGTGTAGAGAGAAAAAAAGAAAATTTAGAGTTTCTTCTTTAAAACTGAAAAAATAAAAAAAATACAGCGGACAGCTCCTGCAAAATCGACCTTTTAATAAATTTGTATCTCTGGTAATATCGGCGATGGAGAAAAACTTCATCTTGCCCGCCGTCCGAGTCTCCATTCTCTAAGTCCAAAAGGAAAGGTTGTGACGCGTTTCTAAAGTGTTAAGATCGCTAAAACTCGAAATAATCGCCTCTCTTCAAAAAATCGTAACTTTCTTGGGAAGAAAAAATCGACAAAAACGATTTCGTTCAGCGATTTTATAAATTTCGTCTAGTTTTCGTCGGTCCATCTCAAAGAAACCGCGAGTTATTAAGCTTGTACCGGATGCGTGTTTGAAGAAATTTGAAAAATTAAAAAAATTGCGAACACACTATTTCCAAACTAAAAATCGCCCTCGGGCCGCCATTCTGGCACTAAATCCAAGGTAGAGAGTCCGACTTTAAACTACATCGCGAATCGCTCGGTCCCGCTGCGGTTTTGGAGATGATTGAGATTATTTTCATCACTCAGTCTTTAAGCTACACCCGCTGCACCACCTGGTAATCTAAATTGCAAGTTACACTGTAAAAACAAAGCATAACAAAACATGCCAATTACGGCAGCCAGAAGATGTGAAAGAGGAGACGTTACTTAGACAGAAAATTAGTAAAGCATATAATTTTACAGGTCCGTACTTTACTGGCGTTAAATATTTTATGCTGCCCTTTGCGCTTAGGGGGATAGTCTCATCTTTTACAATGTCGATTTTTCCTGCTCGAATTTGACGTTTGACGAATTTGAATTTATCTGCCAAATAAACTGTACAGAAAATGTGAAAGAGTTCATGCTAAATCGGGCAGAAAGTCAAACAAAGTTTCGGGGTAGAGAGAGATAAAAGAATTTTAGAGTTTCTTCTTTAAAATTGAAAAAAATAAAAAAATAGCGTACAGCTCCTGCAAAATCCACCTTTTTCTGGCACGAAATCCAAGGTAGAAGGTCCGACTTTAAACTACATGACGAATAGCTCGGTCCTGCTGCGGTTTTGGAGACGATCGAGATTATTTTCATCACTCAGTCTTTAAGCTACACCCGCTGCACCACCTGATAATCTAAATTGCAAGTTAAACTGTAAAAACAAAGTATAATAAAACATGCCAATTACGGCAGCCAGAAGATGTGAAAGAGGAGACGTTACTTAGACAGAAAATTAGTAAAGCATATAATTTTACAGGTCCGTACTTTACTGGCGTTAAATATTTTATGCTGCCCTTTGCGCTTAGGGGGATAGTCTCATCTTTTACAATGTCGATTTTTCCTGCTCGAATTTGACGTTTGACGAATTTGAATTTATCTGCCAAATAAACTGTACAGAAAATGTGAAAGAGTTCATGCTAAATCGGGCAGAAAGTCAAACAAAGTTTCGGGGTAGAGAGAGATAAAAGAAATTTAGAGTTTCTTCTTTAAAATTGAAAAAATAAAAAAAATAGCGTACAGCTCCTGCAAAATCCACCTTTTTCTGGCACGAAATCCAAGGTAGAAGGTCCGACTTTAAACTACATGACGAATAGCTCGGTCGTGCTGCGGTTTTGGAGACGATCGAGATTATTCTGATCACTCAGTCTTTAAGCTACACCCGCTGCACCACCTGGTAATCTAAATTGCAAATTAAACTTTAAAATATTAAAATATTATACACCACAAGTAATTACGACCCCCTTTATCCCAGAAGGCTGAGCCTTGTGCGGGAGGGGGCTACACATTTAAAGACGAGGGACACACATCCAATATCCGTGTATAATGGAAAAATCCCTCTCACAGTATTTTCCATTGCCACGACCGGGATTCGAACCCGGGACTTTTGGGTGAGAGGCAGGTACTCTACCATCTCGACCATCAGTCAAACTGTAGCAAAGTATAACAAAACATCCCTAGAGCAATACACGCCAATTACGGCGGTCAGAAGATGTGAAAGAGGAGACGTTACTTAGACAGAAAATTATTGAAGCATATAATTTTACAGGTCCGTACTTTACTGGCATTATGCTGCCTGTTGGGCTTAGGGGGTATTGGGGATGTCGATTCTTCCTGTTAGAATTTGATGCTTGAAGAATTTGAATTTATCTGCCAAATAAACCGTACAGAAAATGTAAAAGAGTGTATGCTAAAACTAGTTTTGAAATTTAAAACGTGTACCTTTCGAAATAAATTGCGCAGAGAAAAATCAAAGAGATCGAGGTGGATTTCCCCACGTAACACAAAGGCATAATTGGTTTTGTGGCCTACTTGTTGCGCAAAATGCACATACAAATAATTCACTAGGAAGCGCCGTGCTTTGTCGGAAGAGGGATTCCATTCAGAGCCGGAGATAATATCTCTATTAATATTAAGTGTTTTGTTTGGTTTTTCGTCGTAAATAGTTGGTGATTTACAATAAGTCTGTTTCAATTTATGTTAGAATTAGAAAAATTTCCCAAATAATAAAAATGAACCCAGTTTTTTTAATAAATTTTATATTAATCAATTTTTCTGGATGGGAATTTGAAGAAACGTGGTAATACTGCGTGTCCCACCCAGTACACTTTGCTTTCTACGGCCCTAAAATTATCAGCGCATCCACCCAACAGTCCTACATCAAACCCATTAGACTGCCAACCGTAATATTCCCTGGAGTTGGACCCAGAACGGATCCCCGATGACATAGTCTGGTCAGAAACACAGATAACCGAGATAACTAATTTTATAAACGATCCGTAACAAGTTCCGGATTTTCAATATAATGCAACGAAGCGAAAATGGATGACGCTAGTCGACGCAGATAACGCAGAGAGGAGATTTCACCAACCGATAGGTTTCATTCAATAACTGTTATATCATTTTCTCCTCCAGAAGTTATCAAGACAAGGGTGTGTACCATTTGGTTTCGTGGTGGGGTTTTTAAGGCATATTCATCAAAATTAAATCTTTCCTTGCGGGCCGTATTTTAGATGAACCATATGCTACTCCAATTTAGCGAAGGGTGAAGCTGTCGTTTATCCAATATACTTCTCAAGATTCTATATATGAACTCATATATTTTAAAAATACAAGAATATACGTTATGGGTTTTTAATGTCTTGGATAATTTGTATGTGTATGAAACTATATCCGAACCTTTTTTATATTCATTTTATGAGTCCTAACGTCACGTATTACCCTATATGTTTATTTTTGTGTTCCCCTGGGTATGAGAACAATCAATTCTCTACCACCCTGCCATGGTGCGAATATATATCTCGCATTGTTTACCTTTTTAAAATTCATCGAATATCAATCCTATCCGACTTGACGTGTCAATATATTATTCCTGTGACGTCAGACAAATCCTCCAGGAATGAGCTCGGCCCGTATACGAAATAAGAATCGCTTGTTTAGATTATTTTAATATGGGCAACTTGACGATGATTCTGGCATATATTGTAGCTGGAATTCCTGACAGACTTTTCGATAAAACTGGAAGGCTGGTATTACATACAAGGATCAACGGGTGTAACCGGTGTTCACCCTTTATCAAATACCCTGTATTGAGGTATTCTCTGTGTCCTGAGTCTGACGGTTAGTTAGCTGTGTTTTGTCATTTCACTGAGACCAAGGTCTTTCCTGTACGTCTTCTTATTCGGGCTTGTTGAATTAAGACCCCTGTAATGGTTCCTGCTTCCTTGTCGTCCTTCGTGTATATTCAGGATGGTTCTCTTGTGGGTTGAAAACGTTTCTAGGAAAAATAGGTTAATTAAGTTAGGAGTTATACACGCCCCCGCGTGTCGTATAGTTTCACCATGTAAACCAAGTTCTAAAATGAAAAGTAAAATATTTCATCGTTTCTTCCATTAGCGACATTCCTCAGAGTATCCAAACGTACGCTAGATGTCATTCTTGGGCAAATTAAATTTATGTAGATGTGGTTCGAACTCTAGAATAAACTCTACAGTTTTTTGCGCACATAATTTAGAGAACCGATGGCTGGGTATACTGCTCCGTCCATCTCTCATTAAAATATATGTGTAAATATTTTGTAAAATTTTTTTAACTACGGATAAACTTATTATTATTATTATTATTAGCAAAAGTCATTTTGGAATTTTATTGTCTCCGCTACAGTGCCATTCCATCCTCTTTCCCCCATTTTTCCGCCCAGCCGTAATATATTTCTGTCCGGACAAGTGGAATGATAACAGCATCCTGATAAATAGTGGTGGAAATAGATAAGCATAAATTGAATCTGAGGTTGCGGCGACCAAAAAAATACAATCATCCATATGTGCGAATTTCGGCGAGGCGAACTTGGATAGTTTGTTATTGATGTGTTTCTGTAACGATCGAAATGTGCTTCGAATTCTTCAAATCCTTGTTGTTTGTACCGTCGAGAAAATTATGGTCGTATCGGGGGAAGCCGAAATAAGTCCTGTAAGCGAAAATATTACGTGTAGGTGTAATTTGAGACTGCCTAAAAAGCAGATTTTCCGGTGCGGGATCTAACGTGCATCCGTTGAAATGAAATAAACTTCATACTCCTCTATGCCGCTACCATCAACCGTTGTGCGACTTGATTTATGCATCCTTCCAGTAGGGGGTTTTTCCATTTACACAAAAACGCGTCAAAAATAATGTTCATATTAAAGAATATATTCTTTGAAAACTGTAAATGTTAAATATTGTTATTGATTAATATAGACAGCCGCCTGTCATAGTTGCAATATTTACCTTGTTTATAAATATGTGACAATTTATTAGATTATTCAACGTCGTATCGAGTTATTGCTTCTGTTTTATAGTTTTCCCATATTTCGTTCCGTTTTACGATACATTCTACCAATACAATAGATTTAGTGCCAACTGAAATGGCCCACTTATTGTTTTAACTCAATCGCACGGGAAAATTTATTTGTAATAAACAAAAATTAATGCGGATTACTTCGGTAAGACCGGAACTGGAATACGTTGTGCAGTCATTTGTTTTACCATAATTTCGCAGTTCTGTTGTTTATTAGGTTAGCTATGATGGACGGAAAAACAAAAGAGTGGGGTACACTATGATGGAAACTTTTCAAGCACCCTTAGAATTATGTATGTATTTACGGGTGTAGAAAATAGACGATGAACAGCGTTTCCAAAAGTTATCCTAAGAGATTATAATGTTTTATCTTTATATATGCATCGGCTGGTTAGATTTGCTCGCTCGGGCAATCTTTAAGGCTTCAGTGCATAAAGTTTTACCGGCAAACTTAACTTACGAAAAATAGTCATTGGTAAATAGCTCTACGTTTGTGGCAGTAGTTCGCCGTATTGTAAAACCCTCTGTATACACAAGAATATCTATAGCTAACCGACTGCCCGCCGCTCATACTATATCCTGTTGGAAATTCCGTTTGCTTGCCGCCCGAAATCGTCTTCCGAAATAAAATCATATTCACGCGTATATACTCTTGATTGCCAGCCCGCATATTTATTATCGTTGTCAAATTTGTACACACTCGACTGCAAAGTCGCTGAAATATCCTGTTACTGACTGACTTAAGGCATCTCAAAATTTTTCAATTAAATCTTGCAGATGCCAAGCGTTAAAAATAAAGGGCTAGTAGAGATGATACATTTCCCTAATTTCAGAAATATCATCCGACTTGTGTGTCAAAAAACGCATTAATAAATCAAAAAAGCTGGTATTATTCTTCATATGTATAATAGGCTGGATATATCGTTATTTCCTGGCCAGCGTAAAGATAATCGCTCATAGACCAAAATGTTAAATGGAAAAACCGTTTTTATACAGACATAAAACTGTTATAAAATGTCACATTTATTTATAATTTCTCCTCACCAAGTGTTATAAATCATCTCAAAATCATCTTATCACTACAAAAAGAAAATGAATGAATTTTTGCGCCTCGAATATAAATGGTGCTCAGCTCGTTTATCATCATGAGAGCCCCCTGCAGTTTAAAAGTGAGCATAATTAATTCAAAGTTTCTCATTTCGCTACGTAAACAAAAAGTGCAAGTGCTGGTGCTCGATTCGTTAATTTTTCAATAGATTTGGCTTAGCTTTATAAATACTGGTACTGAAAATGGCATCATCAGGAGACGACTAAAACTGTATCCGATATCGCAGTGATTGCAAAGAGGCCCATCTTTGTGGCTTTGCGATATTTTAATGAGCTTCCAACTAATGTAAAAGGTCTGCTGCAAAAGTCGATCGAATTTAAAGCCGCTGTACGACTTCTAGTAATTAGGCACAGTTTTTATTCTGCAGCTGAATATTTCAATGCAAACTTTAATAATTCACAATAACGCACTCTAATTGGGTTTGTCCCATTATAAAATCCAATATTACTTTATCGTTATTGTTGCTAATGAGCGTTTGTGCAATTAAGTACTACTATTGAAATTTTCGCATATATCCATGAGTCTAGTTAAATCATTAAAATGCTGCAGGCAAGCCTTTTCCGGGGGGATGGAAGAGACAATTTTAAATTTAAGAATAAGGCCATGGAGCTACTTTGTACTTAAACATACTGTAACAACTCAAACTCTACGTCTAAATGATTGAATAGTAAAGTTAAGTTACCCGAACATCCACTAGAATTATGAAATATTCAACGCTGCAACACGGGAACTGATTTTACTTCAGCTTCTATTAATATTGCATACGCTAGACGGCTGCTTATCGCATTATGATAAAACTTCTATCCGCACTAACATCTCCATAAGGGAACTGACAAAGCACATCCATTCATAAGTTATCAACAGATGAGTAGAGATTACTTCCTTCGTCATCAGTTGTTAACGTTATATTATTTTTTGATAGAACAGCAAGATTATAGGTAAGATGGCAAAGGGATTTAGATAACGTAAAGGAAGTGCTTAGTTTCAAAGGCAAAATTGTGTTGGTGTAGGTTGGAAACCAGAAGAAAATCCTGGGGGAAAATATTGGACAACGAAACCACAAGTAGCTAGTAGAGCACACTGTATTCATCCCTCACCCTCACGATCTTAATCTCATAGAGCAAGCCGGGGACGTATATAGTGTACATAGTTTTTGAATTATCGACATTATGATATACGATCAGTCCGCCACTGGGCTAAATTATTTCAATGTTTTATTAATAAGCGACAGAGCGTATGATTTTATAATAATTTAACCTGAAACTTACTGTAGGTTTGCTATAATCATTACTCTTTTACTTTTCAGGGCCTTTGGGGTTCCCTTCTACCATCGAAGAAATATCTCACCTATAAATCTGCTGTTATACTATTTTTGAATAAAGGATATTTGAAATGTGGCAATTCACATTCTGAAAACTATCAGATATTAAGATAGGAAACGCATATTTGTGGAAAAAATGGCTATATAATTGACAAAATGGCCAAAGCCAGAATTAAAGAATTTTTTTTTAAATATATTTCCTATTCTATTAAATCATTCAATGCGATATGTACCATTTAGCAGTCGCGAGTCACGCATATACAATTCGAGCATGCTTTTCTAGATGTTATTAAGGACGTGATATTACACAGTTAATCTGAAGTACGGGTGACGGAGCACTACTAATAATAATCAAAGGCACACGCGTAAGATCAATTATCAGCTCGAGTAGTTTCCCTTTTTGCGAAGTGTTGAGAATATTGCCGAAACTTGAGTAAATCATGTTCCATATGGTCCCTCCAAAAACCCTCTTCGATGCTACAATTAACACTGTTCGCACGACATTTCTTGCACTGAATGATTCATTTGAGCTTTGCCATTCGGTGAAAGTTGTGAGGAGACCTTCAATCTCCTAGGCGATTTGGGGAATTATTCTATTACAGTACCTGGAGTTAAATCTGGATATAACTTTTTCTAAATGTGGTTATGTTTAGTTTGACCCAGACAATCTAAGGCGAGTCTTAAATATCAGATACTTTCGAATGGAACAATTTCAACTGGAAAAACAGAAAAAATATTTGCAAGATTACACACTTAATTAAAAATAAACCGACAGGTGAACAGCTGAAATTAAATGGAGTTGATAATATAAAAATAAAATAAATTAGGCTGAGTTTACCTTTTAATGGCATCATCGCATTGCGCACAACTATTTAAAACCGTTTTTACTATTTTTATATGAATGACTCAATGTCATTTTAATATTTGTTGGATGTTGCATTTGATGATGCCAATTTCTGCGACACAACCAATTCCATAAAGACAAAGTGAATGGTAAAAGGAGTCGTAATCCTCTAGAGGAGGGAGACTGTAGTTTTTTACAGAGCTTTGACGTGTATAATTTTCCTTTTTATACTTTTTCCGTTAGCTCCACTAATATCAAGGTTGACTGCGTGCTGTCACATTTGCATCAAAGCGAGTCTATTTGTGCACTCTAAATAGTTGATAGAAAACAACTGATGCTTTACAATTTTGAGCTTTCGTTTAGTGGAAAACACTTAGTTACTAGTTCTCATTAATGTAGGTTGAAGTGTGAAAGCAGGTGCTTCATGCCGGATATTCAAAAGCTATGTCTAACATAAATGTTAAAAAGTGTTAAATACTATCGAATGGAATACTTTCAACTTGAAAAACAAGAAATATTCACAAGAACACACTTAATTGTAAATAAAGCGACAGGTGAACAGCTGACAGCATATTAGATCGAACTGAATATAAGGAAAAATCCAGGTGCGTTTCCTCTTTAATGGAAATATTGCATTGAGTGCCACTATCCAAGATTGCATTTGCTGTTTTTATTAAAAAAATGTATCAGAATGGTGCAATTTTTTATGTTTAAACTTTTTAAACTCAAATCAAAAGCAATTTTTTCTATCAAGAGTAGTTAAATCTAGATATAAATTTTTCTAAAAGAACGCACCAAATTCAGTCTGCCCGCATGAGCCAGCGAATGTAGACGTGTCGATGCAGCGCTCTAGCAGTTGAAACGCTGTCCGACGTCAGAGCCTCGCTGGGATGCATTTGGTCACTGCGCTGCGACGTTACGCTTATCCCTACCACTCAGCCAGTTGCTAGAAGATTGATATTCCGAATCCAACAGAGCAGAAGCCAGTCAAGAGCTGTCACCGAAAGCGAGCAGACGTACCCAACGTAAAGTAAGTTAACCAGGGCCTGAATTTCGGCTACGTCCAGCCGTGACGCATTTTATTCACTGCGCTGCTCATTTTGCGCTCATCCCTACTACTCTGATATGTTACAGAGTATTGATATTCCGAAATCCGAAACAACTACCTTCAGTACCCGTCCGCTGCTGTTCCTGACCAGACGTGCCGAAGTAAGCAGAAGTAAGGAGTAGAAAAAAAAAATTGCAATATTGCACACTTATTTATAAATAAACCGACAGGTGGACAGTTGACAGGATATTAGACTGACCTAAAGAAAAAGAAAATATATTAGGCTGCGTTTCCCTTCTAATGGAAACATCGCATTGCGTTCAACTATCTAAGACTGTTTTTATACGAAATTTTTGTTAGGGTGCGAAGCATTACAACAGACATACATACATCGCTGGAATTTTTTTCACCGAGTGCATTTAGCTTTATTCCGAATATTTTAGTAGCCTAACGACTTGAGATATTGCAACTGCAATTGCCACGTGAATGCCCCTGAAGCAAACAAAAGAGTGGAATTGATTATCACACTTTTTTATTTATAGTTTAATTGTTTTCGATGTTTACGATTGTAATCAGTCGTTTGTCGCGTAAGATTTCCACCGAGTCTTCTAAGAATAGAATACTAATGTTGCAAGTTTTTACAATCGGACAATAATTTGTGATTTATATAATCACCCCCAGAGCATAAAAGATTTAATAATACCTTAACAGGTCTCGAATTGCCATTCGCAGCTGAAAAAACACAAATAAAAACGATAACAGTGTGTTTTCATCCAACAATAATAAATTTGTGGCTGTCATCTAAATCCTTAAGGTGGAAACCTATTCTATATCGGGCTTCGTTTAGTATGGAACTTTTTATGTCAGAATTTCTCGCTTTTAAAAGAACTGTCAGACTTTTAGCAATATATCATATTCAATATTTGCTTATGGAAATTCTTTATTTCCATGCAGAATGAGTTTTATTTTGGTGGCTGATTTTATTAAAATCAATCAATAGGCAGGTAAAGTTTTATTTCTAACGAAATTTTACAAATAATACTTTGCAGGTGGAAAAGTTCCTGCTGACACCAAAATCCACTTAATACGTAATTGTCAGTAGCAATTCCTCAACACAAATTTTAAAGAAAATTTTTAGCAACAGAAATTTACGTGACGTTTCACACTTGATAAAATCATTGAAAGTATATAATTAGCCACCTGTATTTCTAATAATTTTACAGAATGTCTCAATAGACATTTTTTCCTGCCTTCTCAAACCAGTTCCACTGCATCTTAAAGAATATAATTAACATTGGTACAATTTATTATCATTAATTTAAATCGTAAATAGCAACGCCCTGAAAACAATTCCCTGAGGAATTCCACTAATACCGTCAGAAATCATTATTAACTTTTAGGACATGGCGTCAGTTTGTAACAAATTTATGTGGCTTGTTCAGTTATTTTAATAAAATCCAAGTTAATCAGCATACTTGCTGAACTGTCAAGAAATGCCGGCAAATATCTTGATAAAACTCAATTACGCAGAGACAGTAAGCGCTCGCAGGAACCGCAAGGTATGATGTATTACTTAAAACTTATTTGACAGTTATTTTAAAGGCTAGAAATTGCAGTATAAAGAGTTTCGTAACTAACCGCAGCCCTGACACGAAATTGCTTTTCCACCTGCAGGATTTAAACGACAGCTACAAATTCATTGTTGCAGGATAAATACACATCTGCTGATGTTTTTGTTCCAGCAATGGATAACCATCCTAGCTTAGAGCGATAGATTATTTGAGGATGAGCGGCGATTTTTGCATAAAACAGAAAATTGCTCTACAAAAAATATATGCAGGAACCAAACATTTGGCTATTCAGCGATCGCTTTATGTAAGGACTAATCGATTTGAGTGATTGACTAGGCAGCATAACTTTTTTACTGGTAAATTGGAAATTGAAATTTCCGGGTTAAATTTCCCGTTTTACGGACTTTTATTTGTCGAGCTGCCATTACGAAGGATAATTCACTGATAGGCTACTTGAATAACGAGTTTAGACGGATCTGCGTACAGCTACATGCATTCGAATTATTTCAAAATTGACACACCGCAGGAAAGTTTGTTGGCCATTATTGGGCGATTCTGAGTTACTTAATTTAATAAAATATAACTGCCTATAACTGACTTTTGGTAAATTTTCTTCCTTTTCTGGAAAAGCCGCTCGACATGGAAAAAATCACAATAATCGGCCATTTTATTATTTTTCATTGCCATCGATGATTTCTGTTTTTATTTTCTTCTTGGAATACATACATACACATACCTACGCATTAATTTATGACTGATTTAATGGCTTCGATCATGAAACGAGCTACGAGATCAATTAAAAAAAGCTATTGTCACATTTTTTTGAGAATGTAGTCATCCACAGCTGCTCAGGCACAGCTCAAATTACTGTAAAAATATAGTAAATTTGAAAATATTGTAAAAATACAGAAAACTGTCATCACGTGCTCTTTGAAGTCATCAAGATTCTAGTAAAAATGTTAAAAATTTGAATTCTAGTTAAAATGTTACAAAATTTAAATTCTAGTAAATATGTCAAAAATTTAAATTCTAAAATTGTTAAATATGTTAAAAATTTAAATTCTAGTAAAATGTTAACAATTTTAGTTCAAGTAAAAATGTTAAAAATTTTAATTCTAGTAAAAATGTCAAATATTTAAATTCTAGTAAAAATTTCAATCATTTAAATTCTTGTAAAATTTACCTTTGAACTATAACGTCAACAAAATTTAATTCTAGTTAAAATGATAAAAATTTTAATTCTAGTAAATGTCAAAAATTTAAATTTTAGTAAAAATTCCAAAAATTTAAATTCTAGTAGAAATGTTAATAATTTAAATTTTAGTAAATTGTTAAAAATTTAAATTCTAGTAAAAATGTTAAAAATTTGAATTCTAGTAAAAATTTCAAAAACTTAAGTTCCAGTAAAATTGACCTTTGACCTATGACGTCATCAAAATTTAATTCTAGTAAAAATGTTAAAAATTTAAATTCTAGTAAAATGTTAAAAATTTAAATTCTAGTAAAAATGTTAAAAATTTAATAAATTGTAGTAAAAATTTTAATTCTAGTAAAATGTAAAAAATTTAAATTCTAGTGAAAATTTCAAAAACTTAATTCTAGTAAAATTGACCTTTGACCTATGACGTCAGAGCCACAGACACCATGGATCGGAGCAAGTAAACGATGGCCGCCGTCCTAACATTTTTTTTCTGCTATTCGTATTTTATGGCGAAGGAGCCAGTGCAAATCGCTTATAATATATTGAACGTTTGTATATTTTCCTAGATTTAAATTATTTACACGAGTCACGTGAATTATATAAAAAACATCGTTTTCTTAATCACGTGTTTCATTGTAATTTTTTATAAAATGTAGATTTATCAATAATATAAGATGATGTCATAGAAAATCTTTTGAATATTTTATAGTATTACTAGCGAAAAATTGCAAAATTGGGATAAGGCAAAAAATTAAAAATCGTCTCGTTTTATACTGTTAACAATATCTAGGTAATAAATAAATTCTTCTTCTTCTTATTCTTCTTCTTCGTCGTCTTCTTCTTCTTCGTCGCCTTCTTCTTCTACTTCTTCTTCTTCTTATTCTTCTTCTTCTTCTTCTTCTTCTTCTCCTCCTCCTCCTTCTTCTTCTAAGAACGTACGCAATTTCGAGAACCGACGACTGGATATACTGTTCCGTCCATCCCCTGCCTCACTACTATACTAGGTTGAAAATGGGCTACTGTCTATTGCATTTTTTTTAATGTTTTGGATAGAGGTCGTATTGGCTGCCGTCGAAGGCTTTTGTCGATTTCATCTCTCTCCATTGCTTTAGAAAGTATGAGAGCTAATTGGATGACTTGTACAACTTTGAAACATAACGAGTCGTCCCTGAACTCCGAACTCGGTCGCTCTCGAGTTCGAAAAAGTTTTTAAGAAAAATGCCAAATTAGGACTGCCGTTTGCTACAATAAGAGCCTCAATTATCAGGTGATATAGTTTTGTGACTAAGTGACATAATTACAACTGCCGTCTCACTCTGAAAAACTTCCAGCTAGAGAAGTATGAAGATCGTCGGAAAGTTTGTTATTCAACTTTTCTTAAGTTTAATGATTAAAGTTTCGTTGTAATGTAGGATTTATATCTTAACTGTGGTCTTTATTACCTGAAAGTTGGGAGAAAAAATAAATTGTTAGGGTCGGCGTCTCGAAGTATGTTTCCCTTTTGGCGATCTACAAGCTATTATTAGGTGTTTTTAGACCTTTCTAAATGAAAAAAATTAGTCCAAGTCTAAGTCACATTTTAATGGCAATGGACATGTTTTAAAGTTAAGTGTTAAAATTAATTCAGACCTGTAGTGTTGCCATTTCACGTAAATTAGTCGTGGCAAAAGGGGGAAGAACAGTGGATTTAAAAAAGCATCGCACACTTTTTTGGTAAAAAAAATCCCTTGAAAATCAGATGACAAACACGTACCAACATACAAGAATCAAGATCATTTTGAATTATTTTCTCAAAGACATCTCTGATATCTGTGTTACAGGACATCATTAATTAAGATCAAGAATTTGACAGGGCTCACGATCGTACCCTGTGGCACCTTATAAAATATATTTGACGTTATATACCCAGTAAAACAGTTTCTTTAAAGCAACACATGCAATATAGAGAATTTAAAGCTGCGGTAATTGTTTCTTTGTGGTTTGGGTATTAGGAAAATTGGAAACGAAAAATAAACTGGATTCCTTACCGTGCTAGATGTAAAGCTAAACTGAAATCTTAAGTATGCGGATAAAACCCGAGACGAGTCAGATAACGTTGTCCGGATAGTTTCTACAACTTTTTGCTCAATTTTATTAACTTGTCCGAGTCGAGCAAACTAGTCGACAGGGCAGTTAAGTGTGAAAAAAGTGAAACTTTAGACGAAAGAATAAAGTTCACTGAGCTGGTGCCCACTTGAACGTCTTTTGTTTCTTTGTCTTGTTTTAATCCCGATATGCAACAGAAACCATGGATAGACACCGAAATTGGTCTGATCTGATTTATGTCCAAATTGTTTAATTAAATTGATAATATTTTATATTTATCTAGAAGTTCAAAAAAAAGCACATAATATTCATGCAATGCAATACTTACTAGTATTACCTAGAAGCGTAGTTGTTTTAATTAACCATACAACGTTGCCTTCTTTCTTTCTCTCTTGTCTTGTATGTTAGCGTTTCCAAATTCCAAAAAATATAAAACACTTCCATAAACCTAAAACAATATTTTTATTACTGTGATTAACAAACAATAAATATAATTTTAAAACTGGCGTCTGTGCTTCGCACTAATAATAAGTTTTAGCTGTTTCGAATTGAAAACGACGGGTACAAAGTAGTTATTCGGCTGTGGTAGTTAAAAAATAATTAAATTTGAATCGAGAAAGTTTTGTCGAAAAAAGCAATTACGTACGTTAACTAAATAATGTTTTGAAAGTGCTGGCTTACCAAAGCGTATAACTGAATTCACGCCCGAGAGCCGTTAGTGCATTCAACTAATGCATTTATAAAGAATAAGCAATTTGTATTTACCGCCGAATGTTTGCATAATGAAACAAAAATAAATAGCTCGAAATTTAGTTGTATGATTATTCGGATGGTTAGGTTTATAACATTAATTTCGTTTGAAGTAAGGGTATATTGCAAGTGCAACTACTATTCTAGAGCACGAATTTCTCTGACCATTCACTTTGAAGCACTGTTTCCAATGATACATAATATACAGGCTTCCTACTTTCGAATTCGATATGGTACCGTAGTCGACCGCGCTGCTCGTAGCCTCCCAGCAAAATGTGCAAATATCCGAGCTTTTACCGCGTCATAAAAACATTTTCGTTACATTTGGTAAAAAATTTCTAATTTCTTTAAAATACTTTTTGACAGTTGCTAAATTTGTTGTTGAAAGACACTAGATTTATATACAGATCTAGTATCAGAAAAAGCGCCATTGATCTCAGTCTAAATAATTGTGTAAAATCTTCCGCAAAGCTAAACGTTCAAGGTGAATAATCCCCATTTTGCACGCCTTCCATATATCCACGTTCAAACTTCCATCTCTAACGATGTTTTTTATAATACGTTTCCTCTAAATTCACGCAAATAAAAACAATTTCTACGTGAAATGACCCGCTATTTATTAAGTCATTTATTTTTATTAGGCCCCGTTTTTCTTTATTATATAGTACGTTATGATGTTTCGAGGGTATTTTTCATTGTCTGTTGTGCGATGGAACTTGTCGGAACGCCAATTGAATGTCCTTGTTGAATTACCGTGTAATTAATGTTTTTTTATTTGCTGTATATAATGTTAAGTATTTGGTAGAAATACACGCATCCATTGGCCACCTATGCTGCCATAATCGAACTCAGTGTGACCGACACACGCAGTGGGATGGAAAAAAATAATAAATAGAATTTATTGGATCATCTTATTTTTTAAAATGTTCGTTTTTAAATTCATTAATCTCTCGAGCCGAATTTTTTATTTTAAGTTATAATTTTTTATAATTTAGATCCAAAATTGATTTTTATTTCTATCTATCTATCTAGGTAAATAACTGCAGGATAAATTTAACTGGAGGTGGAAAAAAGGCCCTTAATTTTAAATCTTTACTTTAAAAATAGATAATAGATTACCGAAATAGAATTTTCTTTTCTTTTTTTTATTCTTGATACCTGTCAAAATCAGCGTCAAATTTATTTTTTAAGTATGTTTTTTGTAATCATGAAAACAATGTGATTTTTTATAGAAAAAGAGACATCAATTTCTTTAAATAACGTTTTCGCTTTTGGCAGCTGTCAACATTTCTGCCAACCCAATAAAAATGCCATTTAATAATTATTTCAACAAATTGGAGTATCGAGCGGACATTTTTCTATAGGTTTTGCAGATACTAAATACGAGATTGATAGAAAAATACTGTTTTTTGGTAGCTGTTTTGGTCCACTGCGGTGCCAACAAAAATTTGTTGGCAATTAAATAATTAAGAAATTTTGATTTTCATAAACTTACATCTGATGTGTTATTAATAAAATATGAGAACTCGATAGCTGGATAATACCAGAGAAAATATTTTTTTACAAAACAGCGAAACAAAGGAACAGCCAACCGAACGTGCCATATGCAAGAACTTCCCACCAAAAATTTATTATCAAATATATGCTTGGCTAAATACCTCCGAATCGCTTTATAATTTGATTATTAAATTATTTTAATTTCAGGGATCGTTAAATGTACCCATAGAAAAACGTTTAATATATCCGATGGAACATTTATTTAATATTGTTTTTTATCACCATCATTTGTATTGTGGGTTGAATATTAAATTAATTTTGCGGCACTGGCGGTTCTCACATTGGTTGAATGTGAAATAAATTCTTTGTACCAATGTTGTTTTAATAAAATGCCAGATGCTCCATTTTTTAAATCCAATATTTGTAATGTCACAAAAACATGATAGTATGTATTACCGAAATCCCACAATGATGGTAATGTTAACACAATTTTAATATTACAGTGTGTAGAGCAAAAAATGCGGTACCCTATAATTATATTGTAGAGGAAGTTCCTACAATCATTTATTCACGTTTCCCCCAAAAAGATCGTTGTAACCGTTGTAAGCTATTAATAAGAGAAACATTGTTAAAATAACAGTTGTGGCTTTTTGTCTTCCCTACAATGTTGATAATAAAAGGCATAATTGAGAAAAAAGTTTTTTCTCTTATTTCTTTACTTAAAGATTAGAATCTACAAAATTTGTGGCCATTACAATTCTGCTAACGAGTTAATAAAATACATCTGTCAACCTGGGATAGTATTTGGGTGCTCCTATGATTGAAGAATTTTGCGTACTATTAACGTGAAATTTTTTACACCTTGGCAACCGGCAAAATTTCAATATGTCTATGCTAATAAAAAACGTGATATGTTGGGTCAATAAAATTATACTGCAATTTGTAACATTCCAATTTTTAATATAATCCACGATGATTGATTTGGTTTGCAAAGCGTCAGTGGTTTGGTGCTATGATATGTGAGGATTTTGAGACTAAAAGTGTGATGGCGTCTACTTACGTAACCTGTACTGTTTGTAACGTTCAGAACTTTCTGGCTTTGTAACACTTTTTAGACGGAACTCGGGCGCCAGTTCCTTAGTTTTTAAGTGCAAGGAACAGCACTTGTTTGGTTCTCCGGGGTGAGAACGTTTAGGGGTAGCTAACAGATGGAGATACGGTTTTTGTCCAGGGATCTTAAGATGATTGTCTTGTCAACTGGACTTGGACAATTTCTCAAACGGGTTAATTGGAAATAAATAACTGAAATAATAACTCGTGAATAAATCAATAAACAGGATATTTCAGCGACTTTGCAGTCGAGAGTGTACAAATTTGATAACGATAATAAATATGCGGGCTGGCAATCAAGAGTATATACGCGTGGATGTGATTTTATTTCGGAAGACGGTGAGTTTTGATAGCCGGGGTTTGTTTCGCAACTGAAACGATTTCAGACGGCAAGCAAACGGAACTTCCAACGGGATACAGTACGAACGGCGGGCAGTCCGATAGCTGTAGATATTCTTGGCTATACAGAGGGTTTTACAATACGGCGAACTACTGCCACAAACGTAGAGCTATTTAACAAGGACTATTTTTCGTAAGTTAAGTTCTCCGGTAGAACTTTATGCACTGAGGCCTTAAAGATTGCCCGACCGAGCAAATCTAATCAGCCGATGCATATTTTATGAAACAAAAGACAAACGGAGGAATTACTAATTATCTCTAGTTTGATTTAGTAGTATAATACAGCGATACTCACGAACAATAAGATCTCTGAATATTTATACTTAACTGAAGGCGGTACGGACGGATAGTAGCGGACCACGGTGTATTCTTACCAATAGGTATACTTAATATTTTAACCGATTTTAGTAACTAATGAATTTTGTTTCTGACTCGGTCAATATTGTTGAAATAATGCCTTCTATTCTTGCATATGAAAAAAACACTAGTCACAATTAATTGTGGATATTAAGAAAAAATTATTTGACGCAAATTGTTGCAAAAAAATATACTGCAATCAAAAACGGCATATAGAGTCTTAAGACGGATGTGATGCTGACAACATAAAATCAGTTACTTATCGACAGCGGAGCCCCTATGTTTATTGTCTCAGATCCTACAAACGAAGCACCAACCAGGGGGAATGACTGATGATAAACCATAGTGGACCTACTGCAATTTATAACATTTTTTGCCTCCTTGAAATAGACTTTCTCCTAAGCAATCGAAACATACTATACCGTTGCAACTTCGTTTTCTGAACGTGGATTAATATACGGATTTATAAACTAAATAAACTTCCAACATAATAGACAGAAATAGAAAATGATATACAGGGGTGAGACACAGATGAGTAAAGTGAATTTTGATTACAGACAATACAAGAAAACTATTTTTCTGCTTCGCCAGTATTTTTTTTACAATTTAACTTTTAAAAATGATGTAAAAATGAATATTTCGGTAACAGTATATTTTATAAAAAAATATAAATATATTTTTCCTACGAGCGTGCGGAAAATACCGCTTTTCCGCACGCAGTGCGGAAAAGTACATTTTTCCGCACTAGTGCGGAAAAGTGCAACTTTCGATACTAACATGCGTGCGGAAAAGTAATTATATTTTTATTTGCATTTTTGGGTGTTATAATTACATTTTGAAAATGTGATCACGCTCCTAGGAAAAATATTGTTCCTAACACATGCGGAAACTGTGTTTTCCGCATTCGACTGCTTGACCGAACTCCGCTTCGCGTCGTTCGGTCAACGGCAGTCGCGTGCGGAAAAGTACCACTTTTCGCACTTGTTAGAAAAATAACTATTTTCTACAATACGAAGATAGAACCCTTTAAATCTAAGGATTATTAAAATCTAGTACAACGTCGAGCAAAAAAATTGCTTAACACGAGCAAACTCTCAAAAATGTATGGAAATAAAGAAAATTGAGAAGACTCGAATGGAGCCAATTTTTATAAATTTTAAATCTTTTAAATACATTTTTTTATTCCAAAATAATTGAAAAACTTCAAAATTTTCAAAAAATCATCGAAACAACTACTTTTCATAACCACATGTTATAAAACATTGGATTACAGCGAACAAAATTCATAGCATCCAATATTGCTTTTGTTGATATTTACATGGAGATTGCTCAGCAGAAGTTGCGCCACTATGAACAATTTATCTTTGCTAATTCATTGGCCATAAAATTTATCAAGATTCCAATTTATCATTTCACAGGTTGAACTTTCTGTTTCAGGGATTATCACGTCTGGCGGATGCATGGTGGGTGAACGGCTGAGCAGTAGCGGCACGCGCTTGAACGTCACATCGCCGGTGCAGTGTGCCGCCCCGACTGTTGTTCCCCACAAATCGAGCAGTGAGAGCATTCACAGAGTCCTCAAAAGCGTCTCTAGGCAGAGCCTTCTAGGTGAGTACTTCGTTTGGTGCGTCGTTGGTAAACATTAGAATAATAAGTGGACCAAGAATTGAGCCCTGAGGAACTTAGGAAGCTTTATCGTTACGTATTTAAAATTGTATTGTTTAGTTATTCCAATTTCTCTTTTAGTCGCTAGAAGAAATATAATTTTTAGAATATCAGAATAAAGCGTCAAATCGAATTGATTTATTTAATTTTTTCTTCGACCTGCCCGAACGAAGCCATTTGCAATTTAAAAAGTATCTTGTACAACTTTATCGCATCCATTATTCTGCTTAATACCGTTGCGTTGGGACAATAATGCCTCTATAAATTTCGATTATAATGGTTGTATTGTTCGAACAGAAGTGTGGCAGCAATTTTTTTTTTATGAAAATACGTCCCGGTAAACGAGATGTAACAATTTGCATACATATACTTTATTAGTTTTGCCGCAATCGATGCCCAGTGAATTTTTTTTTTTTGTAGCCCGAATTACATTTATACAGGGTGGCCTACCTGTCCTCGCTCAGGTCATAGCTACTAGGCCAATGAAGATTTAGAAAAAAATCTAATTGTAAAATATTGGACCGTAAATGTGCTACCTTTTAAAACTATTTTTGATTGTACAGGGTGTACCATAAATCCGGAGCAACGAAATCGGACTTATATTTAATGGAACACCCTGTATATTTTTTCGTAATTAAAATCTGTCTTAGATGGATTTTACAAAGATATTTTACTTTTAGGCATCAGATGCCATGTTGCCAAGTTATTCAGTTTTAATAAAATTTAATGAATAATCATGAACAACTGAAAAAAAATCAGTAAAATTACATTTTTAGAGATTGATTAAAAAATCCACGTATGCAAGTAGCCAAGATACTTTAAAACTTACACATTATTTAGGTTCATTTAAAATGTACAGGATGTTCTGTACAGGGTGTACCATAAATCCGGGGCGACGAATTCGGAATTTTTTTTAATGGAACACCCTGTGTATTTTTTCGTAATTAAAATCTGTCCTATATGGATTTTACAAAGATATTTTACTTTTAGGCATCAGATGCCATGTTGCCAAGTTATTCACATTTTAATAAAATTTAATAAATAATCATGAACAAGGGGAAAAAATCAGTAAAATTAAATTTTTAGAGATCGATTAAAAAATCCACGTATGCAAGTAGCCAAGATATTTTAAAACTTACACATTATTTAGGTTCATTTAAAATGTACAGGATGTTCTGAGTCAAAGATCTAATTTCGCCATTTTTCAAACCGTTAAATCTAATTTTTTATAAATGGAACCTCTGTATATAGTTTCATAATATAAAGGATTATTTAAGAAGCTTTCCAATGATACCATATGAGCAGTAAAAACATAAAAAAAACTGCGTGAAGTAAATGAAAAATATTATTTCATTTCCTGATTCCTGATCTTCAAGTAACTGGAAAGCGATCCCTCAAGAGGTCCATAAAATAAATAACCCTTATAAAACATTCGATCATTTCACGGCGACACCTCGCATTTTCCGCCGACTTTCGCTCTGAATGGGTTTTCACTTTCATTTCCAGATCTGGTGGGCTGTAAACTAGGAATGTCAAAGTCCCGTCAATCACAGGGCTACCAACAACAGGAAGGAGGCTACTATTCATCGTCTCGCGATAGCATCGCATACATCAACAGAGCCGCCAACGTCAGCTCGGCCGCCAGCGAATTGGACCTGTCGAGAAAGGCGAGGAGGAAAGACTTGCGTGGCCGGCTCAAACTACCCACCAGCGTAACCCTAGCCAGTTCCGGAGAGGCGCCTCTTTTGGGGTCCTGGAGGACGGCGCCAGGATCGACGGCCGGCACTAATCCACCCTCTTCGAACCATCTCAACAGCAACAGTAGCTGCAACGGGACTGAGAGGTACGCATTGTTCTCTTGTAGTAAAGGAAATGTCGGGAAATGTATACCCCCGTAGGATCTCCTTTAACACAGAATCCATTATCCTATTGTTTTATATAGTTAAGCTTTGTTAAAGGATCCTCCTGAAGTTTGCAGGATATTGTGCCAAAATTTAAATTTGTTACCCGAAGGTTTTGGACGAATTTAATAAAACATCGTTTGGGTAAGATAAGGGTTAAGATCCTTATTATCCCGCAGAAAGTTTATTAAAGTACAGTTAGTGAACGTACGGGGTTCATTTGAATCAAGGCGTCACGAGAACTCTCGGAAACTTGTGCGTGATGTTCGCTCTAAATGGAAATTCACACAATGACATAAATTTCGTGTTCGATAATTTGTATGTAGTTACATTCATCAGAGACAAAGAGGTGTTTTTAGTTCTTGTCGACAATAACGCATTGTCTACGATGGAAGTAAATCACGGCAACCAGAATTAAAACCTGGCATGTCCCAAGAATCCTTCCTGGATGTTTTGGTTTGCAGATGATATTTCCAAATATTTTTGAAAATATTGAATCTAGAGGAAATTCATACAAACTGATGGGGAAGCTATCTAAATAATATAAAACACTGTGTCAAAATTGATGATTGCTTAAGCAAGTCCAAAAACACTTGTGGAGTACCCCAAGGAACCATACTCGGTCTAATTTGAAATCAGCCCAAAAATTATTAAAAGTAATTTTTGGAAATTTTTTCTTTAAATTTGAAAAAAAAATTTAAAAGTGACATTTCTAAATTTATTTAAAGACCAAAATTGGTAGTCATGCCTAAAATTTGGGTGGGATCCCATGTTCCATTCCTAAGATATAGTCAGCATCTAAATTAAATATATCTGCATCTAATTTGCCAGTACTTGTAGCGTTTCGTTTGCCTCCTCCAAACCCATAACTTGCAATATCCCTCCCTTGTCAGGATTCCAGAATTAAGCTTAATCAAAGCACGCTTCTGTTAATGAGGTCACAGCCCTATTTAAAAATCGTCATCGTAAAATTAAATTGTGGTGTTATTAGGGCCGATTCGTTTAAGACCAGTTCCTGAAGTTAATAAGTACAATTTGCGTTAACGTTTCGCTCGTTTCCTTCGAATTATTTTTATTGGCGTCTTGGTAGACTCATGACGTTTAAATAAGTGGCATTATTAGTTTTCATCTTAAGAACAGCCCTTGTCTCTCCTAGACGGATCCCAATAGACTTTATGCGTCAAGAACATTTTCAGCTGGATTATATTAATTTATTGACTCACTCCTTAACAGTTTCAACTGAAGGAAACAAATTGGTATTTTTGGGCAAACGACACTAGGTACAATTACATCTGCATTATAAGACTCACAAAGCTGCTGAATTTTGATTTCTTTACGTTTCGACCATCTTATCGTGGTCTTCATTTCGTCGAATCCAAACCATTTTCCTTCAGCGTCCTCCGATTCTTGAAACATAAGAAATATTTTTCACTAAATATTTCACACACTTGTTGCTGACTCCTAATTTGATTTTCTTATTCTATCATCATCAGAATTTCAACATCTCGTTTCTTCTTTACGACAAACTCCTCCAACCTTAGGAACATTGCTAGTAAAGAAAGAGAACCTGAGGAATCTAACCTCAATCTGCCTAATTCGTCTTCAGGAGAGCTTTCAAATTACTTCTGCGACAATGACGTCATTGTCCTGATAGAATCAAAATATACGCGTATATATACGAAAATTTTTTATTTATTTGGTGTTTTTTCCAAATAATAATACATTCAAAAATTGTCTGAAAATTATGCACTTCAATCAAACCAGAATGGAATAGATGGCATTGTAATAAAAGTTAATTAACCTGGTTGTAAAGTCTCCATGCGAACACCACAAATTCAATTTCATCCGAATATATCTGATTATTTTTGGAGCAAATTTAATAAAATGATTTTATTAAAATATAAAATGCTAGTTGCGGGATATATGAATTTATTGGCTCGGCTGGGTTTAATTCTGTTCAAAAATACACTATATATATTAAATTGACTAAAAAGTCAAGCGCTATCGATTGATACATTTTATTTTCAAATCGAAACTTTATTTGTTTTACTTGAAATTATTTCACATTTTATACGGACAATTGCATTACAGTTCGTTATTTTCCAATGTAATGTATGCAGGTTCAACGATATTAAAGGGCGTTAAAGTCGGATACCTTTGAGTTAGTGTACAGCAATTGAAATTTGCATCGTTGACGACGTACTAATCCAATGTTAAACCTAACAGCACTAATTCGGGCCAATCATGCAAGAGCCCGCAGGGTAGTATGATCCGCATTAAAATATGAACCCCATAGTGCTCTCTAACATAGGGGTGACGTTGGGAGGTTCCCACGAGAAGCATTTTTATCAGTTCAATAAAACATCTCGATATATACCTTGTGGAGAAGGTTTTACGATGAAAACAGAACAAACTCTACGTCAAGTGGCTTGCTTTAAACAATCAACATAATTCCTGGATTAATAAAAATGAATTAGTATAATATACAACTTGTGATATATAGCTGATATCTGATATATTATATCTACATTATAAGAATTAATAAATAATTTTAATGCCTTTGCTTTTTTACGCATTTAATTCTATAGCACATTATTGAGCCCGATATATCCACAGGTCGCTGTTGATCTCGCTCTTTAAAACCAAGATCGAGTATATTTTATCGCATTTTTGATCTTTTTTAAACAGTAGTTAAGGTATTCACAGAGGGGTAGCAATTTCTAAGAAATATAAATTTTATATATGAACATTACCTTGTTGATCCCATAATATGTAAACCGTACGTTGTTAGTCCCGATTGTATATTTTTACATTCTAAGTGCTAATGAATATTCTTAATGCCTTTGCTTTGTTACACATTTAATTCTATAGCACATTATTGAGCCCGGTATATCCACAGGTCGCTGTTAATCCCGCCCTTTAAAACCAAGATAGATGAGTATGAGCCCAATTGACTAAATCATCACCAATAATACAGATAATCATGTATGTCGTTTTTTAAAGCGATCCAGATTTGTCGCTTCCTAAAAATAAAACAGACCCCGACCAACAGAACGACAAATATAGAAATATACAGTTCTACACTGATACAAGATCATAAATTGGATCTACCCTTATTCCTTTGAAAAAGGCCTGTAAATTTTGCGAATACGCGACATGAAGCATAGGTGTCTTCTCCGGAGATTTATATAATTGACTGGAGGGTGACTATTATTAAGGCAAGCTTTTCTCTGTTACAGCCGATACGGGTTTCGACGAGTCGATTCGTACAGCTCAAGGTTGCGCGCAGGGTCTCAGAATTGGTCTTTTGTGTTCGATCCTGCGGGGCGACTCTGCTACTACTGGTCCATGGTCGTCTCCTTAGCGTTCCTTTATAATTTTTGGGTCATTATTTACCGATTTGCCTTCCGAGAAATAGACGGTAAGTAACATATTAATCGTAAATTACCGAAGTCGCCTTGAAAAAAAATATCGCCAGCATCTTGCTAGTATTTGAGGAAGGAAGTTGGTCTGTCGATTTGGTTTCTTTTTAGCCTTAGTACCAAGATACAAAATTTAGTTGACCAGTTTTAAGAATAAAACGGGTTAATATTTATTAATACCTAACCACAACCAAGTACATCCTTCCTTGAATAAATAGTACTAAGATGGTGACCAGTGTTGAGTATTGAGCAACAAACAATAATTTAAGAATGACTAAAAGCGTTGTGTTTGGCATAGCGAATACCATTCTGGTGTGGTTCTGCCTGGACTACTTCGCAGACTTCCTCTACCTGGTGGATATCATGTTCCACTTCCGAACGGGCTACCTGGAAGACGGTGTGCTTCAGACCGACTCGACGAAGCTGCGCCACCACTACATGAACTCCACCACCTTCTACATTGACTGTTTGTGCCTGTTACCACTAGACTTCCTTTATTTATCAGTGGGATTCAATTCGATATTGCGGTCCTTCCGCCTAGTGAAAATTTATAGATTTTGGGCATTCATGGATAGGACGGAACGCCACACGAACTACCCAAACTTGTTCCGCTCGAGTAGTTTAATCCACTACCTCCTAGTTATTTTTCATTGGAACGGTTGTCTGTTCCATATCATATTAAAAAATGATGGTTTCGGCTCTAAAAACTGGGTGTATAGTGACTCTGGTGAGAGTACTGACTATGTTAAAGCATATTTGCAAAGTTATTATTGGTGCACGTTAGCGCTTACCACCATCGGGGACCTGCCCAGGCCTAGGAACAAAGGGGAGTACCTATTCGTCATCTTCCAGCTGCTGTTCGGCCTGCTGCTCTTCGCCACAGTGCTGGGGCACGTTGCCAACATCGTAACGTCGGTGTCGGCGGCGAGGAAGGAGTTTCAGGGTAAGTCACTTACATTTATTGCTTTATATGTGCTCCCTATTTTATATCCGATCCTTACACCGAGAGGACATTTGGTACTTTGCTATTTCATCAATATATTAATTATCACGGTAGAAATGTATAAAAACTAAATTTGAAAATAAATGTAATTAAAAAAACTTTACTCTTGTATTGTTAAATTACTAATTCACATAAGCAGTGTTCGTGTGTCCTGTTATTAATACATTTGCGCCTATACTCCGTCTAACACTCTCCCAGTGAGCGATTTTATATCCATTTGTCAACGTTCTCCATTGTCTTCCCAAATACCGCGTTATTCATTAATTTCTACTGATTTCAAATTTAGCCTTATTTCTCATATCAGTGTTTAGGTGAATATACATTTTTAGCCAAGGTGGTTTTGGATCTCTCCCCACTTATTGATCTTAAAATGATTACCTCATGGATTATTTGGCAATCTTAACAGCAATAACAGCATCAGTTGCGTTTGAAGCAAACACGCGGTTGCTGTTGATAATATTGTCATGATTAACCAGATTAAGATTAAGCTCAGAATTCAAGCTCAAAAATTAAAAATATAAAAAAAGAACTAGAAAATGAGATCCTCATCAATTACTAATTCACATAAGTAGTGCTCGTGTGTCGTGTTATTAATACATTTGCGCCTATGCACCTTTTAACACTCTTCCAGTGGGCAAGTAATTTTATGTTCATATTGTCAACGTTCTCCATTGTCTTCCCAAATACCGCGTTATTTTGTACTGATCTCTTTCAAATTTAGCCTTATTTCTCATATCAGTGTTTAGGTGAATATACTTTTTTAGCCAAGGTGGTTCTGGATCTCTCTCCACTTATTTATGACTGGTGGTCGAGATGGTAGAGTACCTGCCTCTCACCCAAAAGTCCCGGGTTCGAATCCCGGTCGTGGCAATGGAAAATACTGGGAGAGGGATTTTTCCATTATACACGGATATTGGATGTGTGTCCCTTGTCTTTAAATGTGTAGCCCCCTCCCGCACAAGGCTCAGCCTTCTGGGATAAAGGGGGTCGTAATTACATGTGGTGTATTTATTATTTATTTATTTATTATTATTGATCTTAAAATGATTACCTCATGGATTATTTGGCAACCTTAACAACATCAGTTGCGTTTGAAGCAAACACGCGGCTGCTATTGATAATATTGTCATGATTAACCAGATTAAGATTAAGCTCAGAATTCAAGCTCAAAAATAAGAAATATAAAAAAGAACTAGAAAATGAGATCCTCATCAATCATAAATATTGTATCTGAAATAGCAAAGTATTAAATAACCTCATTTATATTTTCATCGAGTGCAAATTTGCTATATATTCAGTCCTTTCTCCAGAGCTCGTTATAATCGCCAGAAATTAAATTTCATTATCCCATTCAAAACAGACAGTTGAAAGGTGGAAATGGTTTAATCCGCTTTTAACGATATGTAAAGTGGTAGATTTTCATACTTTGTAACTAGAGGCGATATACATAAATTAGACCTTTGGCAAAGGTTTAATTTATTTATGCAACTTTATACTTTTCTCTAGAAAGAGCCTTGGAACATAATTTCCTGGCCAGGTGTGCATATCAGTAATTATCAAATTAATACTATCAGTTTTCCATTTGAAAAATATACAGCTCAGGCATGGGCTCACGTAGATTGCAACCCTCCACACCGATCCTGAGTAACAGACCGACGCTGTTGCGCCTTTCTCGTATATCGATCTTCGATCTCCGCTATGCAGATAAAGATGTTTTTTGAAATGTCACATTTGCACTTTTATTATGACAAATATTCGGAAAGGTAGGGTTGCAATGCAGAAACAAAATTAAGATCTGTTCTTACATTTTTTACTAAAATTTTGACTAATTGTTTTCCAATTGTCATTTTAACTTACCAGAATATCAAAAACTCTCTTGGGTAAAGTAGACCACATCTTAATAGTGCACATAAAAAACATCGGCGTGTTTTAAGTTCTTATCGGCATCAAAGATGCCGACGTTTTTTATGTGCTCTATACAGATGTGGTTTACTTTAATGTTTCAACAATACACTAAGTTTGAATCACTCTGTACGCGCCCGTTTGAAAGACAAAGTCTAATTTCAATATTCCACCGGTAAAGTGAAACAAACAAACCTTATTTGTAAGGATAAGTCTCGGGGCACAAGGAAGAGGCAATAAATATCCCAGGAAAACACGATATGGTGTAGTACAGCAACCTTTACACGGTTCTTATTAGCACACACATACACACTTTCAATCTACATATTGAAATATGAAAGTGGTAGAGAGAGAAAGAGAAAGAGTCCGACCAATCCTCTACGTAAAGCTGAAAATATAGAGTGAATTAAATTTTAAGAAAGAAAATTTTAGCCTTTTTTCCTTGATAAATTGTACTGATCTCTTCGCCTTAATTTAATTTATAAATGTAACATACGGGAAGTGCTGACATCAAAAAGTATATTGTATATCTTTTACAACAAAGATGCTTATATTCATCCAACAAAGTCGCAAAACCTCAACAATCGTCGTCTTTATCCAATCTTTGAAAAGTTGAGGGCGCGTTTACTAAACCAAAAGGCATCCTAGTATATTCAAAGTGACCCTCAGGTGTACTGAACGCTGTAATTTTTATAACATCTGGCGCTAAAGAAATTTGATGATACCAAAGCATTATTTACATCAAAAGTAGTAAACAAATTTCCTGTAAATTTGCATTAAGGATCAAGTTTCAGTGCGTTAATAGGCAACTATTATGTGACACTCCAAAACTCCATTGCCTTTCGGTTGATACAATATTGGAAGAGTGCATATTTTTCCTGCCTAGTTCAGCTTATTGCAGGATCTAAATTTGGCACCACAAAAGAATAATATGAATAAGAATAGCCGAAATTACCGCCTACATCTGTGTGGAATTCCTCTATATATCCGCATTCCCCCTATCACCTTCCACCGGTTGGGTGTTTCCGCGTGCCGAATAAAACTAGGGTTACTTATATTTGGTTTAGAAGTCAAATACAAATCGCGGATGCAAAATAGTAAAAATAAAATTAGGCATTTATCATAGTTCTTAGTCAATGTTCAATGTTTAGTTTGGACAAAAAATTAATAAAAATCCTCCAACAGACTTCTTGAAAAACTGGCGCCGTATTAATACGTTTCATGTATCATAAGGGTGCTGTTTAAGATTTCAATGTTGGGGTAGCTGGGGATGATGGGGTTGGCTCTGACGCGACGAGGATAGCGGGTCTAAAGTTCCCCTATCGTTTTTTGTCTAGAGAGGGCTTTCAATTTGTCACATCCACAGATCTACAGGTCCCACATTATTCTTGTCACATGCATCAGGCATTTGGAGATTACAGTTGATAACACTGCTCATAATTGTCGTTTAATTGAATGTATATGTGAACCCGTAACAGAAAACGAATCAAACAATGCTGCTTTCTTGGCGGAGGCGAACTAAAATTTAGCACGTATATCGTTGATCTGGTTAGTCATTTTAACTGTGGAAAATAATCTAGATAATGCGCAGCGTTAGAGATAATCCAATATAACTATCCGGACAAGATTGATATTTTTATTTTGTTTGTTTCTTCGTTCCTTTGTGGATTTCTATGTAAGGATTAAAGAGCCAGATAGAAGGTTTATTCTGTTTTTGTCACATAGGTATATAATAATTATTGTCGAAAACGAGTTTTCTTTAGTAAGGGAGAAGCTATTAACGTGTTCGGAAGGATTATTGTTTCCGTATTTCCGTCATCTCCTTTGTGGGAACTAGGGGTATTTTTTATTGTTCTCTGTTCTGTTGATAAACTGCGAAAAAACATGTTAGGTCTCGTTTTTGATAGTTATCAGATTGTTCTTCGTTTAATTAATATCCAAATGCTTTTGGTATAAGATGTCAAATTGCTGAACAGTTTTTATGTTCATGAATCTACTAATTAATAAAACCGGTTATTTGAGATAGGTCCCATATCATTTTTTATTTTGTGAATAATAAAAAAGATTAATTAAAATAATGCAATATTAAACGTTTTTTATCGTCATCGACGATTCCTCAAGAATTTCCTCCGTAATTTCTTCTTGAAAATAATTTTCACCATTTTCATTTTTATTTTGTAATAATGGCAAACACACGAGGCGTTTGCAGTGCCACAAGCGGCAGGGATCGGAACAGGCAACAAGGGCTGCCGCCTTAACATTTTTCTGCTATTCAAATCCAGTTTAATTAATGGCGAAGGAGCCAGGTATAAAACGTATATAGGTACATTTATTTCTAAAGTTAAAGGATTTCAATTATTTATAATACTTAAAAATAGTTTACAATTGAAAACATTAGTTTACAAATGAAAGCAAATTTATACAAAATTTTCTGTTGCTGCCTATTCCCAATATGAAATTAAATCCAGGAAAACCGCATTAAAATTCTAATTGCGAGCTGCATGCTGCAAATTATAATCCATTTCCTCCGACCACATTTCGGTTTTATGGCTTAGCGGACTGTTCGCATATGAAATAAATACAAAAATGTTCACGTGGCACATTAAAAAAGCTCCTCATGTTTAATTCAGAATAATAGACCGATGCCTCTGGATATGGGAAATCTGTTATTTTACAGTTCCAGAGCTCGCCGCTGTACACGGACATGTTTTAATATTTTTTATTATTTCATTTTATGGTCCATTTTCCAGTCATTATCCTTCGCGACGTGCCACATTTACATTTCAGGAAGATATAAACAAACAATACTGTGATTTACGTAGATTTTGGGACTTCATATATGAATTATTTTTCACCGAGAGACCAACAAAAAGTAGCTCCTGATTTGGCGAGGGACAAACAAGAAAATCTATAATTACCCCCCCCCCACCCCCTAAAAAAATCATTTACGCTATATAATAATACAAAATTCCTCTTTTGATGTGGGTTTGGAAATATTTGCAAAAGCACACATCATGTTAATAAAGTTACAGCGTAATTATTTTTGGTTATCAATTATTTAAATTTTAAAGCTTCTTATTGGTCCAATTTCCATTTTTTTCTGACGTCACATTGGTTTCAGAAGGAAAAGTCCTATCGAAAAACAGTTTCGAGAAACAATAATTACCCGAAATGTTATTTAATTAGAATGTGTTTTACATATTGTGTATATTACACTAATTCATTTTTATGAATCCAGGAATTAAGTTGATTCTTTAAACCAAGCCACTTCACGTAGAGTTTGTTCTGTTTTCATGGTAAAACCTTCTCCACAAGATATATATCGGGATGTTTTACTTTTTGAATTCCATACTCATAAAATCCTCCTTGAATTTCATTACCTTCCTGATCTTCTAAAATATAAGTACTGGAAGCTTATCCTTTTGAGAAGGCTTCTCAGTACTTACTTATTCTTACCGAGTCACCTTCTTTAAACTTCTGTGGATCTATTGTCTTCAGATGACTATAAACATATTGCAGCAAACGCTGTCTTGGTTCTAATGGGTGGGATTAGCAGCGACCTATTGATTTATCGGTCTCAACAATGTACCATTTATACGTATATAATAATACAAAATTCCTCTTTTGATGTGGGTTTGAAAATATTTTCAAAAGCACACATCATGTTAATAAAGTTAGAGCTTAATTATTTTTGGTTATCAATTATTTAAATTTACCGAATATTCACTGGTGATTTATTACAAGGCTTATTGCGGAGTTTATTATTAATTTCTGATTTAGCTGAAATAATTTTCAATATCCCCTGGAAATAATTAAAGGATTCCGAACATACAAATTTCTCAAATGCCGAATATGGAAATAACATGATAAATGGTTGTCATTTTTTCAAAGAATGAGGCCGCTGGATTCCGAATTCCAGCCTACGCGGATTTTATGTCAATGTATATTATTTAATGTCCTTTGTCGCACATGCTGAAAATTCGTGCTTTGCGTCAAGCCGTTGAATCTGCGAAATAATTTCGTATTACATTATTGTGTCATTGTACTTCTTTGAGATGCGGGATATCGACATATTCTTTGATATATATGTTTATTGCAAGACAAATGGGCATACTACATGATTAGAAGTTAGATGTATGAATGGCTTATGCCTTTATAACCACAATAATATACCATATCAATTTCCGTAATAATATACAGGGTGAAAAATAATTTTAAAAATCAGTTTTTTTGACAATACCTCTTATATTAGAGGTTATATCGCTTATTCAACCTTAAAATCGAATTCCTCATAAAAAAATACATGAGAATAGATGTTGGCTTTTATTTTTAGCCCAATAATAATAAAGCGAGTGAGCCTCTTATGTGGGACAACCTGTACAAATTTTTCAACGGCATCATTTTACGTTGTTGAAAATTCTATATTTTATCAGAAAATATACCAAAATGCTTGTTTGTCATTATTACAAAATTAAAGTGAATATAATGAAGATTATTTGTTAAAAGAAACTAGCGAAGACGATGAAAAATGTAATGATTAATAATATTTAGTATAATATTATTTTAATTAGAAAATACAAGAATTAACAATTATTATTTTCATCTTTAATGTATGAGGCGCCGTTTAAGACATTATTAGTATTACAAATATATATGTATAATAATTATTGAAATATATATATTTTTTCATTAAATATATTTATTTTGTTAAAATATTTATAAGTTTTATAAATATATATATCTTTGTAAAAATATATATATATATTTTTACGAATATATAAATATATTTTCACAAATATATATTATTTCTGCTAACATATATTTATATAGAAATAAGCTTTTATCGTCGTACGCTAGGTGGCGCCATGCTGATTAAATTTAGATAAAATGCCCGTATTACATTTGGCAATGTGGCGTCAAATGTCAATGTACGTATGCTGTAAACATTAACCTTATTTATTATTTTTCGTTCATTTGACGTTTGGAATGTTGGAATTTAATACGGACATTTTACCTAAATTTAATCAGCACGGCGCCATCTCGCGTACGACGATAAAAGCTCATTTCTATATAAATATATTTATAAATTCGTAAAAATATATATATATTTTTACAAAGATATATATATATATATATTTATAAAACTTATAAATATTTAAACAAACTAAATATAAGTATCTAATGAAAAAATATAATATATATTTCAATAATTATTATATATATTTGTAATACTAATAATGTCTTAAACGGCGCCTCATATTAATGATTCATCCATAAATATTATTTACAAAAAATGTCGTTTTGCCCATATTACCTGATTAAGATGTTATCACTTGAAACTTTCCTTAATCCCTTGCGTACACAAAACGCTAGTTGAAAACACAAAAATAATTTGATGAAATTATATAGTAATGGAGTAATGGTCAACAGATCAATGAACATTACCATTGCCTTAAGCGCCTCGTGTAATTTACACTTAGTGCAATAATCCAGTTTTGCAAAAACAATATCTCTTAGCAGCGTAACAGCTAAAGGGATTAATACTCGGTAAGCCCACATTTAAAACCTTACATTCGCTAACTTAATATATTGATCTGGAAATCTTGATTTGGCAAACTTCAACAAATATAATACGAAATGAATGTAATATGTATGAATCTAGAGTTTAACTTTACGTTATGCCAACAGATATCGAGTATGGAATTTAACTTCAAAGCTTTGTTTCATTCCGCTCCCCAATGTGTATGAAATAAAATACGGGTCTCCATTTAATATTGCTTTCATTATTCCGAAACTCAATAACTCGAGGTAAAAATAACAAAGACCTATTAAAATTTCCGCCGGCCTGGTGAAATGTGAACTAAACATTTTTACGACCGGCTGCAATTGGAAATTGTTGAAACAATGTTATAAGCTACCTTTTTTAAATTGATGGAATTAAGAGAAATACAAAGTAATGAAAATGTGCCACTTGAAAGAATTTGTGAAACAATTACACCATCATTTTTCTGTAATGTTCGCAGATAACTCGGCAATATGTGAGTAGGCCTTTGTTTTACAAATTCGTTTCCCAATTTTCATTGTATTTCCCTCTTTGTTGCTTCTGATGGATATTTTTGTAATTATTATAGCTGAATGACGATGGCTGTTCCCCCATTACAGTAAGCCGCTTGGTAGTTTCTTCTGATTGCGGTATTTATAGGGTATCAGGTAAACGCGAATCGTTCGAAATGTCACGATTTTAATTTAATTTCTGGACAAACAAGTGCCTGAACTTTCAGCATATTTCTTTCAATATGATCTCTCTATTCAAATATAGGGTTTCTAACAATGCATGAAAAACATATTCCCCATTACACATGAGAGTAATAATATGTTTGTTTAAAAAATATCAATCACAGAAACATAATAAATAAATTTCAATAAAAAATCTTTATTCGTTAATTAGTTTTTATAAAATAATTTACATATTTAACGATAATGAACACTGTACAATAGATATATTTCACCCCAGTGTGAACGGCCCGGCCTGCCTCAAAAGAAAAAATAAATTTATTCGATACCGTATACAATACCACAATTTGAACGAAACCCGGCGGTTTTATAGAAGCTAAACACTTTGCTTTTATATTTCATATTATATTGTAGCACCTCCTTTATAATAAGCTGTATTAATTGCCCTATTCATGTTTTAGTCTTGTTGTAAATCCACTTTTTAAGTAGGCATGTTTCAGATCTATTTTTGATATTTTTCAACTCCAATCAAATAATTGTTTTGTCCAGTCTAATGCAATGTTTGTGATTTTAAATTACCTTTAAAACAACATTAAATAATATCACAGGACATAAACAAAGACAATACAATTTAATATTATTTGAGAAAAAAACATTTACTCTATTTGTAACTTTTTTAAATCTGTTAAATCTTAGGTTAGAATACACTTCAGTACAAAAACTTATCTACGAGATTGGTAGGTATGTGTTTTGTGTGTAATTAAGCGCTGTTTAGATCCAATTTGAGGTACAATAGGTTTTGAAAATCGACGAATTGTTTTTCGCAGTGTACAAGAACAGGGGTGGTTTAAAAAGAGGTAAAATATTTGTGCTCGATACCTCTCTCGATGCCCGATCCAACGATATGTCACACGGTTAGTCTATAGCGGCGTTAAAAAAAGGCACCCTCAACAACCCCCAACAAAATTTGACCGAACTTATTTTTTTTGTTCCACCAAAATATAGCCGAAAAATATATATACAACATAAAACTCCAAAATTTTTCCTCTTTCGCTATATACAAGAACAAGGGTAGTTTAAAACTACCTACGTATGTTCGATTTCTTATGAATTTGTAAACAAATGAAATAAATGTGAGCCGTACTGTACTACACGCTTACGTAAAAATATTAATTGAATCAATAATTAATTATCTGCAAATGCAACATTACACTTTTCACGAATTCAATTCAATGTTGAAACGTTCCAACCTAAATAAGTTCATCCAGCCAGGACTGTCTATTGACTATCAGATTTCCAATATATGCATAACTTTTTTTAAATTTAGAGTTTTTATAGAATGAGGCGAGAGATATTCTCGCAAACATTTCATCAAACGCGACAATACATCGGATGAATTATAAAGGAACATATTGTAACTTGCGGTAAATCTATATTTTCATCGCCGCCTTGCGCTAAAAAGTTTAGATGTAATTTTTCTGTTGCTGTCTTTGTTGTTTCTTATTTAAACTTCTGTTAGAATGGCTGTAAGCAGTTTTTATAAAAGTTTTCAAAAAGTTCTAACAATACGTATTTCTTGTTTCCATGCGTAAAATCGAATTCGGACATTGCTGTTAATAAATTCAAGTTTCATGCCTTTTATGCGGCTTATAACTTAGATGGAAATTAAGTTGTTTCTTAAAAAAAGTAACCAAAGCTACATATTCTGTACTAAAGTTTGTAGGAATCGGGGGAAAAACTTTTGTTTTAAATACTTTTTAGGGAGGGGGTAAAAAACGAAAATAATTTTTTTTTCGGCCTCTGTAAATAGTTTTTCAGGCCGCTCAACAAGGCTCAACAACGTACTATTCCCATCTCTATATAACTCGATTAGTTCTCACGCACGCTGCAACTAGAAGGCAATATTTAATTTCATACACCAACGATATGGCAACAACGTGGGGCTCAAACGGTGCCTATGAATGCCTTGAGTACTGTTCAAAAAAGATCAAAAATGCAATCAAATTTTATTTAATTAGAATGCGTTTTACATGTGTACATTATACTAATTAATTTTTATTGATCCAGGAATTATGTTGATTCTTTAAACCAAGCCACTTGACGTAGAGTTTGTTCTGTTTTCATCGTAAAACCTTCTCCACAAGATATATATCGGAATGTTTTCCTTTCTGTAACGGTGCCTGTGAATGCCTTGAGTGCTGTTTTTAAAAAAATAAAAAATGCGTTAAAATTTTATTTAAATACTAATTAATTTTTATTAATCCAGGAATTACGTTGATTGTTTAAACCAAGCCACTTGACGTAGAGTTTGTTCTGTTTTCATCGTAAAACCTTCTCCACAAGATATATATCGGGATGTTTTACTTTCTGAATTTCATACTCATAAAATCCTCCTTGAATTTCATTGCCTTCCTGATCTTCTAAAATATAAGTACTGGAAGTATATCCGTTTGAAAAAGCTTCTCAGCACTTACTTATTCTTACCGAGTCACCTTCTTTAAATTTCTGTGGATCTATTGTCTTCAAAGGACTATATACATATTGCAGCAAACGCTGTCTTGTAAAGGACGGGATCAACAGCGATCTATTATATATATCGGGCTCAACAATGTACCGTTTATAAGTATATATTTACACATATACAAAAAAAATCTCTCGGTACAGTTTTGCGTAACTTACATTTTGCTCCGTTCAAACTGATAATAAAATTTTATTTTCTCCAGTTCGAACAACAAGGAATAGCGACCCAATAGTCATATTACATTCTATTTCCACACAGCATGTAATTCCCTCGCGATACATTCGGTAAAGAGAATTCAAGATTAGTACCTAAATGGTTTACTTTCCATTTAGCTTAAGTATATAATGTATGTAAACCCTGATTTTAATGCAACTTCGCTGGTGTTCAACGTGAAACAAGCTTGAAACTACACGTGGCGCAAATCATCCTCCTAAATATTCTCCCGCGGGCACGCAGCGCTAGACTTGTATTATTAATATTTTAATTACAAGCCCAAGTTCTAATGCACAAAGAAGATGGTTGGTTTCGGATCGCAACTCAGAGCACAGTCTTATGTATTTTGGTTCGAAAATGAAAACAACAGTTGTTATGAATGAGGATTTGCTTACGTAAACGAACAAAACTTATTTATTTAAATTGTTGCATGTATGCACCCAGTGTATCAAAATTCTTCCTACGATCAGTTTTCTATCAACTGCCAAAGTTTTAGGATTTAAATTCAAATTACGTTGTATATTCTTTATTTAGCAATGAAAGCATGGATTTCAAATTGGGGACGCATGTAATGCTAACTCTTCAGTTTTCTCCGTTTCTGAGATAAGTTTGAAAATCCCATAAGGTGCATTTTTTTAATTTCTTATATCGTTCTAATTTGCCAATCATCGGGGAGATTCTAATGAGTATATAGTTAGGACACTTTTTAAAGGGCTTTTATTGGCGTTACCAAAAGACTGTCATCGCTATTTGTTATTTTTCTGAATTAAATAATCACGTATCGAGTTATTGTCCAGATAGTTTCAAAGGGATATGGGCTGATTTGTCCCGAGCTAAACAATGTCGTTAAAACACTAGTAAACGATATCATAAAGTTACTAAATCGGGGACGACATTTAATACAAATGAACTTAAAGCGAATTTGCGGTATTAAATCAAATTAGTGTGCATTTACACATCGAGTTAGTGCAAAACGATGTGGGAAACCATGTAAAGGAAACGTGCACACACAGTTAATATAGTATTAGAAGATCAAAGATTATCGCTGGCCAGAATTTGCTACAGGAATACAAATAATGGGTTTCGTTGATACCACAAGTCATTCCACCAACTAAATACGTTACAAGTTTTTAAATTTGTGGTACCTACGCCTACGCGCGGACTGTACCCTAATAAGCGCATTAATATGGACGGACGTCCCCTTATCAATACGTGTAACATGAGATAGGGTCATTAGTTGACATCATAAACTTCTGTACATTACACGAGTTCGAGTTTACATAATATTCTGTCATGCTAATATCGCATCACGTTGATTAACGTTTTAAATTGCTTTAATATTCACCGTATATACGCACGTCGTATACATATGATACACGGTGCATTTAATTCTATATGAAAATAGCTGAAACAAATGATAACAATCAGGAGTGTGAATGGTCAACTGCAACTATATGAATATAGATAGCATTTTACCACCGAGGAGAGGCACCTTTCACCTCTTGTTTACAAATTTCATAGGGTATTTTTTTTCTTATTCCAGTGAAAAATTTTTATGTTGATCTAAACCAGCGTCTCTACACGAGAGGAGATGAAATTAAATGATTCCGTGCCGAGACCAACTTTCAAGCCTCGTCTCGTGGCAACAACGCCCGATACCCTGTATCTTTATTAATTATTTACTCTGTTTGACACTAACGTGTGATGTAGTTGTTGGGGCCGTGTTTGTATGCTTTACGTATACGTACGAAAACTGGTGCAATCGTAAAAGAGTGAAGTTCACGTTAAAATTAGTCTCGCAGTAAGCTTTGAACCCCGGCGAGGTCAAAAACTTAGCTCTCTAAACTTTTGGATATATTCCATGTAGGGATAATAATTTTGTCTGAGTTTCCACTTTTATGAGCTTCCCGTCTAGTGCTCTTCACGTCCATGCACCAAGACGTGTCTTTTATTTTTCACAAATCTGCATGACAGTTGTTGAACTCCGGGAAACGTAATTAGAATACTTTGTTTTATGTAAAATTGTTCTCAAATATAGCAATAATAGATTAAAGCTGTATTAAAATACAAAAACCGGGCGAAGTAAATTGGACGCGAGGTCACCAGATTTATTAACAAGGAACAGGCGGAACAAAATATCGACGACGACCTGATGACAGTGCTGTCAAGCGATTACACACGTCAAATCAGCAGGCCATCAAAACGTAGGTTTCTATTCGGTGACAGAATTGAATCTGACGAGTTTGGGCTGGGCCAGAATTAATAACGACGAACTAATAACTTTGCTGGTAAGCGATTGCACACGTCAAATCAGCAGGTTACCAAGACATTATACACGGGAGCAAAATTTGCGCTTAACTGGAACGTTACGAGTAACGATGTACTGACTTAATAGTGACATTTCTGTGTCACATAGTAAACAGAGTGGCCAAAAATTATTTTTATTAATTTATAACTCGTTTAATGAAATTATATAATTAATATGCTCTTTATCGCTGTACACGTGTACAGGGTTACCGACACTTGGCGCCCCTGGCTTGAGATTTAGTAGACACGAGACACATTCATTGTCTTATCAAATTCGATATCCACTATCCAGTTTGATCAGCAGACGCCTGTGAAAAGGTTACCGGAGGTTGTTTGTAGAGAAACGACGGTTCTCAAGCAAATTGAATTTATTTTTATCTCTCACACTATCGATAGATTATGAAAAGTTTATGACAGACTTTACACTCTTCCTGTCGATCGGTATTGGTTTAACTTCGTCCGCCGGTATTTTTATCAATTAAAGTTTAAAATAAAACCTGATTGATTGGACATTTTTATAAAATATACAAATATTTAAATGTTAACGTAAAAATCGCAAAGTGAAGGTTGAAGTGCGTATTTTTTGTTAACGTCGATTTATATTCTAGAAAAGTGTACTGAAACTCTTTTTTAACGATTTTTCGGTTTATTGAAACGGATCTGCGGAGCGGCTTACGCAGTTCACAATCTCTCTTCCAGATATTTTGTCATGTTTCTAATTAAATGTTTATTTGTATTACGAGTTTGCAATTAAAATTTCTCGTAATAAAAGAAGCAATGAATTATTAAATAAATCACAAAGGACAGTAGCAGAAATGAATTTGTGAGACTGCTTAGCAAGACTAAAAATACATAAAGCCTAAAGGAGTTTATAAAATTGTTCGTTTCTTCTCTACCTACCAATTTCATTAAAAAAGAACAAAGCTGTTTGTTTCGCTTGCATTATATATTTATAATTCTCTTATTTCATACAAACACGAATTTATAAACATAATCAAGTCTAAACGCATATGCATAATATACTTTGTAAATGTGATTTCTATGCGTAAATATATTCGCTCAGGGATATTTTGCAAATACAAACTCCGTTTACGTAAACACTGTAACATAACTACTCGAATAATAGCATATTACGTTCTGTATACTTTAAAAGCAACACTAAACAGGCGTATTGCGTATTTGATGGTGTTTCACTCGCTAGGTTAATATTATTCGCAATAATAATGATGATTTCATTAGATTAGTTAGTATTTGCACCAGTCAGTGTGGAAATTTGAATTGGCAGCGAGAATAATTTCGCACTCTCTTGAAATTATGCTCATACATAATATGTACGTGCCATTAATATAATAAAATGCATGTGAAAATGGACGATTTTTTTTTATGGTCAAGTAAAGTATACCGCACGTATATTACTACTGTTTGATAGGGGGCGACGCACAGTGGGGCCCACTCTATGTAAACACCCGCCAAAAATGATTTTTGCGAACATCTTCCCTCATTTCTATATGAAAATTGAAATATTCCGACGCAACGTGCGGTGAGATCGCTGCCCGGAAGGTTTCGCCGGCATCATATATTTTAATTCTTAGATGTGCATCATATTTAGGATAATTATTAGGGACATGAATTTACTTTTTATAATTTTCTCAAGTCAATTCTTATTGTTATTATGCTTGTATAAAACCTAAATAAAGTTATTAAATACTCATTGAACTTAATTCTGGGAATCACGCCAAATTCTAATAAATAAATAGAAATAAGAAAATTGACAAAATATGTCAAGATAAAAGTGTAGTATCAAAGGCAAACCTCAACAGTTTGCCCCAGAGTAATGGCCACAGATTTAGTTGGACACAGGCAAAAATATTTCAAACGGAGACACATTGTAATAAACGAGAACTTAAAGAGAGTGCCTGTATTCAACTAAACAGTACCGACTGCGTCTCTACTAGTTCAGTGTTACTAGACGAAGTCTGGCTACCGATTCTCCAAAAAGAAGTACGTGACGGAAATAGCAAAATAAATTAGAATTCTTTATCTAGTGATCTATGCATTAATTAATAATCAGTGTCAGGTGTCAAAGTGATCTTTTTGACAAGTCCATTTTTTGTAATCACAGTTGAAAAAGGACCTAGACTTTGGTTCGAAACGTTCTGTTAAGATAAGTTATTGTTTTATAATTGTTTTTTTTACATATCATATAAATATATATATATATCTATATATTATATAATATACATTTTGTTATATTTTCTAGTGTAAAATACTAGAAAACCACTGATACGAATTTTAGATAACAATATTGTATTTATATTCATTTAGAACTATATACAGTGGTTTTCTGGGGCAAACTGTTGAGGTTTGCCTTTGATACTACACTTTTATCTTGACATATTTTGGCAATTTTCTTATTTCTATTTATTTTTTAGAATTTGGCGTGATTCCCAGAATTAAGTTCAATGAATATTAACTATCCGCCACAAATAAACTACAAACAATATTATTAAATACATTTTGCAAATCTAGTCTAACCGGAAGTGACACTAACTTTTTTATTTTAAACGGAACATCCCATATATTCTTGCATTTTTTTGTTGGTCGTTAAATTCTGATATCAGTGATATGTCACGAGTTGGCGTTTGTTAAAAAAATGGCTTCGGAAATACGAAAAATTGAGAAAAAAATAGGCGTTGGATTTGATGCCATATTTGAAAAAACACGCTGTATATATGTGATATACGTCCACCGCCATTTTTAAAGTGGAATAAATTTCCATTTTCATCCACTGTTGTGTCAAGAGCTAAAATGTGCTTCAAGTATCGAACACTGATGCCAACATACGTTGAAATTGTAGAACTGTTGTTCCGATTTGGTTCAATTGTACAAACACAAAGAGCACTCGTCGAGAATTGGGGCGCAAAGGGAGAGCAAACATTTTTTGTTTACGTAGAATTTGCGGATTTGATGTTATTTATACTTTTATAAATTTTCCTGCGGGGTTTAAATTTATGATGTCGCCGAATTTTTATCGTAAAAATAGTTTACACGATTATGTTTGGCGGTCCGTTTACACGAGTCTTAGCGTTCAAAGGACTTGGACTTGAAGTACCACATTTAGACCTGCTCGAAATGAACCGATCCGTTTATGTGCATTTTATATAATTTGCAATATTGCGATCAAAGATTATGTGATTTTACTCGGATATAGCACAATTCCTCTGTACCGGGTGTTTTCTGGATTAGATACATAATTCTTTCCATTTTCATGGTACAAAAAGTGTAATTTGAGGGTGGTTAAATATATTTTCGAAACATTGTATATTTCAAAATTTTTATATTTTATATGAAATCTATAATAAAGACTACAAATATGAATGGCAAATATTTGTGTTTAACTTCGTAATTAAAATATTAATTAATTAAAAAAGGTATTTGTAGAAATAAAAGTAACGTTTCAAATTATACTACTTTCCTATAAAAACTGATCGGTAAATACTAAGTTCAAAGGGCATAAATTAATTGAAAAAGCGGATATTAATTAAAAGATACTCATACAAATATACACTTAAACTTTAACCCCGTGTTATTTAACTTAATTAATAGAACGAGGAAATCCGATATGCAGAATAAAATTAATTAGAACCTCATATAATTAGCTAATCAAATTATTTCTGTGTTTCCAACTAGTGGTTTGAGTTTGTAATGAAATAAAAAAAGTTTGCAGGGGTGTATTGGCTTGAACATGAAAATCGTCATAATAATCGGGTAATATGGACAAAGTTACACCGGATGAATTTTATTTAAAAAATATGTATATACACATTGTACTTTATTTTATTTAATGGAACTAGTCGTATATTTGGATTTGACATAATTAATTGGTCCAACCACCAGCTCCGGAACAGAACCGTAACGTGTCACTCAATTCGACATCCAGAAACAACCAGGACAACGCCAGCGTCCAATAATTGAAGTGCAACTGCAAAAAGATAAAATCTCCATGCAAAAAGAGGAGAAGCGTGTCGTCGAAAACCGGTTCCTCTCACGCGTTTTATTGGAACACATGAAAAAGGCGAATGCGACTGAAATTCGCAACAAGTACTGCACTTCGGGCGTAAAGCAGTGCCTCGTCGAGTTGAATAATTGAAACACTGCAGTGTGGATGAAGGTAAGTAGGTGTTAACATACGTTTCAAACGTTGTACATTAAAATCGAGCAGACATATGTTAAGCCTTGCCGAATATTCTCCACCTCTCAACAAGCACGAAGGGTTAATACCTTAAACTACCGTTGCGCAGGAGAGAGTCTTAATATTTTTTCTCTTTCTACCACAAATTTTCCAAAAAATATATTTTTTTCCCAAAAAACAGCCCCACTGGGGGCTATGCCCATTTAGGAATGTTACTCTCAACGAAAACAAAACGTCCTTAAACACCCCCGCAGGGGCTGTATCCATTTAAGAACGTCACTTTAACAACAGCGTGTGACTGTTAACAAAAAAACGTACCTTTCAACCACAGACAGCTTCGAAGGGGCTGTACAGAAAAAATTTGACTGATGACGCGTATCCCTACATAATCTTGCGTTCTGAACGCAAAGCTGACTTCAAGCGTCTTATACATATGTTGGCGCACTGCAGGCTCACACTGCAGTCCGTGCATTTTCTTGCATAAGGAGTGATCGGATCAACATCTCCAAATAATAAAAACCGACAGATCTATTTTTGTCCAAGTAACATTGACTCCTGTCTTTATTTTTAGATGCCAAGCAAATACAGTTGTCCTTAAAAAAATACTTTTCGTAAATATTCCTTATTAAAAATTTTATTTCCCTGAAGTAAGTAAATACACATTCTCATTATACTTTATTTAAAAATATACTTCGTAATAATTTTAAACAGTTAAATATTTACACTTCGTACGGTTAATTCATCATTCCATTATTTTATTACGCCTTTATACAAGTTCCCTTTTATCTACCTCTGTAGGAATACAAATAAACTGTGGGACCTGGCTAGGGACTGTTCATATAAAATAATTCGCTGTGTATTGTGGGTAATTTCAGACGTCTGACGTTTGTGACAACGGTTTGACAAATTATTCTTGTTCCCATCTGCGTATGGCCTCCCCATGTTATAACTAAATTTCTGATGTAGAACAACACTATAGCTTTCTGTATGCGAATTATTTACAAAATTGGCACAACGCAAGGAACTGAAGACATTTCCTAAACATTTCATTATTGTGTTGATGGAAAAAAATGCACAGATTTTTCCACCAACATAATGGCGCAGCTCGTTGGCCTCAGTACTTTTTTTGGACGAAATAAAGTATTTTTCATTTATTCTAAGTTTCACGCCTCCACCCCCAAAAGTCCGCGAATCGAAGGATTGAGTTTTATATTTATCCAACTAATTCGTTGCGAAAAATAACACCGTAACAGGCGTTCTGATGTAGCCGCCTAAGCTTTGATACTTTGTTGACTATACACATTAAATATTCGTCCTTTCCTTCAGCTATATTTGCGCGAAGCTCCGCAGGACAAAGGAATATCTGGCCTGTGCGAGCTGAAATCTGAGAGAAGATGCCGAGGATAATTAAATAAAAAGTCGTCTCGATATTGTCTTAAAAGGAGAAGTGTTTTTGTTTTTCGATTACGTAAGAGCCCCTGGAAGTGAGGCAGGTCCTTCATCATCAGAAGGACATTTTATAGTAGTTTATTTTCCGCCGTTGTCAATATTTATGAAGTAACGTTCAAAGGGAGTTTATAGCGAAGAGTCAATGTCATCGGGTAGCCCAGTTTCCCAGAGTATGCGGTATGTAGGACACGCGGTTCTATTTTTAGAACTCCGGAGGCATCGATCGAGAGGGGGAAGGGTTGCAGCTATTTCAGGAATACCCCCACTCGCCCCTTCCACCGCAGCACTGTACGGTGCAACACTGCACACCTTCCATCACGTGCCGAAGCCGCGTTAACTGTGTTTATTGTTTTTACTCGGCACTTGACGCCTAATTAGTTTTTCGATAAGTATTTCAAAGGCGCCGGGGATGATTCGGCAATAAATTATAACAGCAATTTCTTTATTGTTTGTGGAAACCAGTTATTATATAATATTTAATATGTTATAAATATAATTTACAAACGAACCTAGTTTTATGCAAATTAAACACATAAGATTAATTCATGCCTAATGCCTTAAACCCCTACTTATTAATAGTTCCAGATTTGTAATCATTGTATAACATGAACCGTTTTGTACAATTTAGGTTAAGAGCAAAGCCAATACTTTTGGGGTGCCTCAAGGCCATATGTTGGAGCCACTTTTATTTTTAGTGCGCATTTATTCAGTTCTTCAACCATTTCCCACACTTGGTCCCGCATCAAAAGAAGGTTGGCCAAGAAACGAAAGGAAATTTCTTCACATCTCCATTTCCTTGGGTAGGCAGGATCTTCACCTATCTATCAGTGATAGATTTCTCTTAACTCTTTAAATCAAAGTCTTCCTACTCCGACCCAGTACTAGGCCGACTCTAATTAATATTTCCTTTCCTCAAATATCATGAAAAAAACATTAAATTAGATTTTCCATCTCCAGCTAGATTTTGCAAAGTTTATGCTTCTCAACTTGATTGGATCTACTTGCAAAACCTCATCGCCATAAAGATAAAGGTCTTTAAGCTTTGGTGTTTCTTCAATACATGTATATACTTGAGGCTACAAAATTTGCTGCATTAAATGAACTAATGGAAACATTCATATATCACTTCTCCGTACTCCTTCCAATGTCTCCCAATCCGGCTACATTTTTCGTTTCGGTTAACTAGTTTGTCGCGGAATCTTCCTGTGCGATTTATTTCGTGGCTTCCGTCGAAAAATAAATGTGTATCAATCTGAAGCTCAACGATAATATAACTGATGAAACTTCTGAATATCAGTAACAATACTTTGTCGACAACTTCTTGGCACTGCCAAGCAGATAAATCCGCTAAGGGGGATAAAAAGGTTACATAATTTACATTTTACTCGTAAACTTATCCGAATGATACCGACAGGAATAACACAAATGATATGCACCGGCTTATTTTCCTCTTTTATTTTAAAAGGGCTAAAGCCACCCGCAGCTCCAGTATATTTTAATGAAGGGAAAAAGTTGGAAAGCAATTTAGATTTAGGTGATTTATTTAACGACAATAAATTTTAATTAAAAGCCAATGTTTAGGTGATTGGTTGCTGCAGCCTTCAGGGGCCGAAGGAACCAATTTAATTATAAAGCCGTTTTTAAGCGTCAGGATTCGACGCCAAAAGATGTTATACTGAAAAAAGTGGATTTATGTAGTAGAGTCATACTGCTAAAATGTGGTCCAATGGAACGTTTTAATAATAATTGTACGGAAAATTTCTAAAACCATGCATCAACCAAATTCATCTTGCGAGGCCTCTTAACGAAAGATTAAAATCCGGCAGGTATTAAAGTATGACCACCCCATCCACTGAACTCGCCCCATCCGCCCCACTATGAACATTTGGCTCCGCCCCTCTACCAATCAGCCGAATATGGCTCTACTCAATTGGCGCACCAGTTAACCTCGCCTACTATCGAATTCCCGCATATTTGGTCACGTCCTTCAACCAATAACAGACGGGAATGGTATATTTAACCCGCCTATTGGGCCCGCATTATCTGGGGGTCATTTTTACATACAGGGGGAGTTAAAATAATGTATCCAGCATAAACTGCATATATTTAATAACCACAAAAAATCTCATAGTTAGCGACTAATTTCAGGTTGAAACCCGTGCAAAATGGTTGTTAAAAGCAAATTGAACTATTTCAATAATCCCACCCCTAAACTGAATTTGCAACCGATATCCCTACAGAGAATGTTTTGCATACAATAATTAAAATTGAAACTGCGGCGTGCAGGTACGAGATGCACGCAGTTTTGTCATAGGATAGTTTTAAATTCCATTAAAACGAGATTAAACTGTATTTTTAGTTGTTTTAACGAAACTTTGCTCTCGTATCAGAGCTGGCTGTTTGAAAATTAAATTTCGCCGTATAACTAAATAACACGCTTACTTTCTCGAATAAAATAGTTACGGCCGTTTTACAACTTTGTGTCGATGGCGTCATTTAAGTTGGCGTAACTGGAGTTCCTAATCCGGATTTAGAGGACCAATATAATGTTATTACGAGGCACCTGGCACTTGCTTTAAGAAGCTATAACACAAATTGTAAAGTACAGTGTTTCCCAGCTTACAGATTTTCATATCTAAGGAACAGTAAAAGACAGCGAAACAGTTAAAATTTACACACACCGCAACGTTCAGAGAATTATTTATTTAGAAATGTAATTTGGGGAAGTAGAGGATTTATACCGGAGCTGGGCCTCCCCCACTACGTTTTCTGGCGTGGGGGTTATTGGTGTGGTGGAATGATTAGTGTGGGGGGGGGAGCAATTATTGTGGTGAAGGTAATCATGTGGTGAGGAGTAATAAGAGTAGTGGGGTACGAAAATTGTTTTTTTTTCGAAAATATGAAGAATTTAGAATGGAGTTAAAAAGCCTATAGATATTGATTTTCAAGTGTTTTATTTTTGTTTTTATATCACACTAACTACTCCAATCACACTAATTACCCCTCACCACACTAATTTTCCCTCACCACATTGATTACCCTCACCACATAAATTACCCATTTACACTAATTATCCCCACCACAATATTTATCCTCCTAGGCACCGTCTAGGCTCTTTGAGTGACGAAAATGCAGGAGACTAATTACTGACAAAATCTGCTCCTTTATACTTCTTTTCAATAGCGTCTATATAAAATATCCGTATTTCGGAGTAATAATAACCCGATGTGTTCGGTAAATAAGTTTAAAATCAAATAGCCGCCGCAATATCCGCTTAATTTAAAACCGACCAAATATTGGAAGCGAGGCGGAGAGTAAAAATTAAAAAAGTAATGAACAATAAACATTTTCATTAGCGGTCATAAAGAGAAAGTTTAATTAGAAAATGTTGTAACATTGCACATCGGCTTACGTGTAATGAGGATGCTTGAGGGAAAATGTTATAAAGAGGGAATCTTTTGTGCTCTTTAAGAAGTCTCCGGTTACAACCATGCTATTATCAATTTAATTGGATCGTTTATTTTGATTAGTTTCGAAAACAGCCCAGCAGAACGAGTTAATAAATTTTAAGTGAGCGCGCAGCGAAGGTGACATTTTTCACGTTCGCGTCTTATTAATTGAGCCGTCTAGCGGTCCCTCGCGCAACCCAACACAACTACCGATCCTTCAAGACGAGCCACCGCGGGACCACATTAATTAAAAAAATAAATTCGAAGATATATTGTTCGAAGAGTCCATATATGTCAATGATGATATCTCGCTTAATAAAAAAGTATGTCCTTGTTTTCCTCTCACAAGTCACCGAAGTAACCCCCGGAAAATCTTAGGATTTTGTGTTAGGTAAAGAGAGTCGATGCTATACAGTTTATTCCGGAGTCCGAACCACATCTAGGACATCAACAGTTCCCTTTCCATCTAAGTCAGAAGCAAATCAGAACCTCAGGATGGAATAGAGCCATCGATCTTCTACTAGTCACACGATTTCTTAAGCATTATGTCTTCTAAGAAGTAAATTAAGATTTATATTTACTAATTGTTTACCTAAACTGTTGAAATCGTCAGGTATATGCACGATCAGAGAATTTGATTCAGGGAGTACCCCAAGGCTCTGCTCGTGGGCCACTTCCTTTTAGTATTGTCAAATTTGACTTGCAAAAAGTGTTATACTTATAGATGATCTTTGCGCCTTCTAAAGCATTTAAGTCGGCAATATGGTTTTCGTTGGAAACGTTTAACAGAATGTTAGTTAACCTTACAGAGAAACATTTGAGATTTGGAGAATTCCCAGTCATAGCTGTAGTTATTTCCAAACCATTTGACAAAATCATCAAGGTCCATTAATTATGATCTTCTGAGTTAGCAACTCAGTTTGAGCACCCATCAGGTTTTCTCTCTAACCAATCAGTTTGCGTTGTAGGTGAAGTCATATCCCTTTCTGTACCAATTCGAGCTGGTGAGTGATGCAGAGGTTGACATCTACTTTGGAACTTTTGATGAGCTCTAGACAAAAGTAGCAACTCATCCCTTTACCTTGATTCCATAATATCACTTTATCAGTCTTCCTTCCTACCACGAAACAAAGGTGTGGAATTCCTTACCCGACCACGTCTTCCCTAAATCCTTTTTTCTCAGGCCTCTGAGGTATTCCCAAATTTCTGGATCCATTTTGGTTAGTAATGAAAGTCTTGAGTTTTCCTCGCAGGGTAGATTTTTTAATATTAGCTTGAAGAGACGGTACACTTGTAATGATGACTCGCATATATAGTACAATAGATCTTCCCATTTTAAATGCGCATAAAAATCATCCTCTACCTAAAGATATATTTATCGATTACTGACGCAACATGTTTAAAAGTTTTAATGATAAATAACCTCTTCCGAGCGCGGTTTTATTTTTCACATCGCACGTAATATCCGATACCCGCAAAATTCCCGCCTCGGTTCATGATCAAATTTATTTGAAAGTTAATACGGATGGACCATTAAAATTCCATGAACCGCAAAACTAATGCAGAACAAATCAAATCTTCATTAGAGTTTCATTTAAAATTTGATGATATAAAACCGAATCCGGCACTTGTTGAGTTAAACACACCCAAATTGAATTTCATTTAATTTGCATACGAAAATGAAAACAACCGGATATAGAATAATATTCCATCTAAATGTGTATATACATAATTGAGGCGGTTTGTCCCATGTTCAGTTGTTCTGATTAATTCTATGACTATATCTGTATTTTTGAACGTTTTTTCGTTATATGCATATCAGATATGAGAATGTATTACCTTATCTCAAGAAGCAAATGGCATATAAATATTGGGCATTTCAGTTTGTTTGGAATGAATAACATTTTTTTAATCCAGTGCGCATATTGGAGCAAATGGTGAAGAAGCAGCTCGTTTAGCGACTGAAACTCTTTGGACTGTAGTGCTCCAAAGAAGAGTTTTACCTGACCAGTTGTATTTATGCCCACCACCAACATCTCTCTACTTTGTAATTCAATTCACTAAGTAACACTTCATTAATTTCCATTAAAATTGCGCCGTATGGTATTGCAATTACCTTTTGTGTGGAATTGTAATAACCGAAGCAAAGCAGCTGAACCGAAACTGCAATTTATTTCCGTCATGTACTTTTAAGCAGATGCGCCAATAATTTCCTGTCAGTTATTACAAAGGTATCGAGCTGCAGCGGATATTGAAGTATCTCAACTCGAAAATGTTGGTTTGAATGTAACCCGTCTTCAACAAACTAGCGGCCTGCTCCGTGAAATGAGCCAGACCACTTTAAATTTATCGGGAAGAGATAGACGGTGTGCTTTATCGCGGAACTAGTTTCCAATACAGATTAGGTTTGCATCGACGAGCACTCCTCGAGACGTTCGGAGACAAACAAAACTTTGATGCATCTTAGTGGAAATGTAGATGCAGGATATGCCGGGATTATTTGCGCTAATGCTTGTGTAACCCCAAACACACACAATTGAAAATTGTCCTAGAAACCTCTAACGCACATAAACAAAATTATGAATCTGTAAAACCATTATTTAAGAAAAATAGTGTTGACACTCCAAAAATAAAACATACCCAACCTTATAGTGGACAAGGTCTGGATATGATTTACAATGAAAAACCTATTGAATATGTCTACTGGGACGACATTAATGAATTAGTTGATAGGCTAAGGCTTTTAAACGTAGAACTATACCTGCACGAAGTAAATACAAAAAAACGCACATTGATATTTCTGGAAATACTATATGGGACGCAGGGAGTAACTGCTGATGATTCATTGGCGCTCTTTCACCTATCCTATCAAATATTTGACTTGATCAAAAATCTAATAGCAGGATAGTTGGATGAGACGATTAATAGACTCGACTAACTGACTAAAAAAAATTTTCAATTAACCGCCATTTTTTCGTTTTGGGCAGCCTTTTAACTGTGAGTCTTGTATTGGTGCTATAAATTATCAATTTGTTCCTAATGTATCATCTAATCTGCAAAATTCTTTTACTCATGTTTTCTTCAAAAATAGATTTTAAGAGATTATTAGATAAAAGCTTAACAAGAAGATAAAAAATTACTGTGATTAGGCTATTACCGTTTTTCTTGGGATATAAATATATTTTACTTAAATATTTCTGTTTTTTGTTATAATACATCAGTCAATAAGAGAATCTGGCTCTGGGAGCACAAAACACATATTTGGAAATAAAATATTATACTTTTTTTATACATAAGATTTATTAGAATTTTTTACGTCATTATTTTGCTCCCAGTAACTTATTACGTTATGATATTCATCTTCTCCGTTTTTATCACTCTCAACCCTATCAGTTGGCCCAACAAAAAGTTTGACTCGCATAATGTTGTAAGGACGGACAAAAACTACTCATCTCTATTCATATTTATTAGAAACATTCTTATACATTCCAAGTGACAAAAAAAATTATTATTATTCACTTATAATATACATATATTTTATTTTGAAAGCGCTTTTAAAAAAACAACTTTACATAAGCCGTTGATTTTATAACTAATAAAATTATTAAATACTAGGAGCTGAATATTGAATTATACTAAGAATAATGTGAATCTAATCTAATGTAAATTAAGAATAATGAATATCGAGAAAATGTCTTAACCATGAAATTATATGCGAATCTGAATGCCGAAGAAGAAGAAATGAGGAGAAATTACCATAGAGCTGAATTTTTAACACATCTAGAAGTGGCATAACGCTTGGAAGAGTTCACGAAAAATTTATAAAAATGGTTCGCTGTTGTTTTGAACAAAATAGAAGTAATTTCGGGCATTTGTTAAAGTTATCTGGTTTCCACCAGATCGAAATTAACACGGAAGACATTCAAAAGATGGCTTTTACTGTTGAAAACGGACACTATGAATTTGTACGCATGCCGTTTCAAAAATGCTTTTTATTATACCGAATTATTAAGATAATAATGTTCAGGTAAAGTTAAAAATTGTTTACCCTACTGTTGAAAGCATTCTTAAAAATTTCAAGTGACAAAAAAATATTATTATTATTATTACTTACAAAAGGATGTTGAAAATATATGTGAGGTTTTGTCTATGTTTAGATTTGAATATTACTTTTACGGTTAATTTTCGATTATTCCAATCCCAGTTCTAAAAAAAGGACATTGAATATTAAAACGTCGTCGGAGGCCTTAATCGGAATGTCCGGTTCAAATCTTAAAAGTAATAAAAAATCCATTAAAGGAAAACTGCAGAAATTCATGACACGTCCAGGGGAAAATACAATTCAGCCCTTTGCCCTTTCTGAGAGTTGAATATTAATAAAGGGTTAAAATTAGCGAAAGGCATTACAGCTGTATGAAAAGCCTCAGCTTTTACAGTCAGGATTACGATTATTTAAATTTGTATTTTTAGTGCATCAAAATGGATACGAGGACATATTGTATAAAAAGCAATTTAGTGGAAAAAGGTCAAACCACTCTATATAAAATAATATATAATGATGGCGCGGCACTTTTGCTGGTTAATTAGCTTTTCATAAATGCAAAGGATTATTCGATTGAAAGTAAAATACATGTTATTTTAAATATGTACAAATTTGCACTATATATTTAAAATTGTCTAAATAACGATTTGAATAGTTATTGATGCTTATTTTTTTTAGAATAAACCCACTCATACCCACTTTAAACGCTTTGGAGAAATATTTTACTATATCATTCCATTGATGTGCCCGATATTTTTATATACACATAAACAGGCTCTAAAATGGCATAACGTAAACATTTCTAAAGTAAAGAAATCTAACAAGTACATTAAAGAAGCCACATAAAACACGTTTAAGGATCTCTTAAGAGTTAGAAGAGGCTGATTGATTGGAGGCGTGACGACGCCAGTCGGCGACACTTTTATGCTATCAATGAGCGTACGACAGTAAATTCTCCTTTTAAAATATTTGCGAAACGATTTACAGGAACATCAAACATATTGCGAAGCCCTTCACCATCGAAAGAAAAGCGAAGGTTTACAATACATCGTGCGCCCATGTGGGCATATAAATACAAAATACGCTTACAAATGTGTTTAACGTATGGGCTGTTCAATCACCCGAACTCAATCCTACAGATTTTTTTATTATGAAACCATTTAATATCGCTAATCAAATCCAACACCTGAAGCCACTTAAATAGGAGTGTACCGCAAAACTTAACTGGATCAGATGGCAATATCAAAGTTTACTAAATTACTATAAGTTACCTCACTCCAGCGCGGCACTTTCTTATTTAGACATCAAAGGCTTACCGCGAACACGTGTTGTTATCATAAAGCGATACGGACACATCAAAGGCTTACCGCGAACACGTGTTGTTATCATAAAGCGTTACGGATACCGGGTGTATTAGCAACGTTTAAAAGCGCAGTCACCGCACCACGGTCATGTACCTAGGTCACAGAAATCATTCGTAGAGTGAACGAGTGACACTGTGTAACATACTAGACAATCCACCGAGGAACCCCGGGGCCATATATCGCGGAAGTGGGAGTCAATAGGTAGGGACAGGCGAGCCGAGTAGTAGGGCAGGCGGATTCACACATTTCGTAGAGTGAGGTAACTTATAGTATTAAGTAAACTTTGGCAATATCATATTATATTAAGCGAACGGATGTTTATAAACCTTCTATTGCGTAATACTTCATCCAAAAGCACCATGTGATGTTCACATGGATCTAATCAATACAACAATTAGCACGAGTGTGTTAATTACCCATTTGAGTGATCAAAACGACCCTTAATTGTATATCTATCTATACGGCTGTAATGCGATAGATTTAGACGAGGCAATGACGTTAACTAGTATTTATGTGATCTGTTTTTGTTTTTAAATTGATTGTAAATATGTTTAAGCGTCACGAATAAAATATTTAAAAAATTAGATTTAAAGCCACAAAACTTGGCGAATATATTTTTTATAAAAAATATATTGACGAAATTTATTTGTAAATGTAGTAGGAAGCAGCCTGTTGTTACATCCTAAATTGATTTTAAGTTATCCACATCGGGGTGGCACTAGACTTGATTAGTTCTTCCAGACTGGAGCCATGTGTTCCTTAATTACAACGGAACGCCTGGTTTGTCCAACAATTCTCACCCACTCACACAATTGAGTAAAGAATAATATATAAAGAGACGCAAGGCTAATGTTAAAACACGTGTTCCTATTACTATCTCTATCCATTCTCTATCTAAGGCTAAACAGTGAACAAGACGGTTCCTTCTGTCCAGGGATCGGGATGACTGTCTTGTCAATCGGACTGGACAATTTCCCAATCAGGTTTAATTAGTGAAACGATAACTCGTGAATTTTAATATAGCATACAAAAATCTTTATTAACTGTAATCAACAGTTACAAATCAATGAATACATGTGCAGTAATAAATGAAGAATAAATAAATATTTTTAAATTTCGTACGGGGCGGTCCGAATCGAAGTATCGACAGCTATTGCCGCGGAGAAAAGCAATCCGGTTAGGGCGAGCAAGTGAGACTCTCCGACAGGACACAATAATATCGGAGCAATAAGCTACAGATATCCCCTTATTTCGTTTCCTGGTTATTAAACGCGGATAACCACTGCCTCAAATACAGAGCTATGCTAACAGGGAAGTTATTTCTTCCTTGGCCGAAAATAAAAACGATTTAAGTCATACACTGGGGCCACATAACCACCATGAACAGGACAATGAAATGTTTCGCCAGCGTATAATACTGAAGGGGACTGGATCTTACCACCATGAACAGGACATTTTTGCGACGAACATGTATACTATTCGAGCTAGAAATGTGGGAGAAAAACCGAAAACATCAAATATTTTATTATTTAGGCCACGTTTCTGACAATTACGGTTGCGGCTCTCTTTATTATTCCCTTTCTCAATGCGCTAATAATATTTGTAGCCCCAAGTGATGAACGCGCAAACTTACACTTAAATTACGAGCCAATATCGCAAAGATAGAATCATGGCCCATTCGATTTTACTATCAAATTTACGAGGTCGTAATACTCTATGAATAAATAATTCGCCCATTATTTTGGATAGATATTATAATAACTAACGCGTATGTATCTTGAATGTAACATCGTAAATTATGATGTGCCGTATAATAGAACGGCAAATCAATATCGATTACAGACCCGTCTCGTCGACTTTCTTTAACAATATTGTAATGATAGCATTAGAATTTTAGATACTACAATTTGTTTCAGTTCAGTCATTAAAAATAAGAATTGTAATACAAGCACTTACTAATTACAACAATTTCTTATATTATACAAAACAAACTTACCCATGTGGTGCTTACGTCTATGTAGTTAGGATTGAACGTGCAAAAATATTACTTTGGATACTCTTCCAACTAAAATAAAACAAAAGCATTAGCATTGTGGTAAATATGGAGTATCAAATATTGGAACTAAACCGATCAAAAATCAGGATATAGCACGTGGTTTAGAGAATTAAATAATTTTGTTTGCAGGAAAAAATCGCCGCTCTAAGTAAATCCTCTCGCCTTTTTCAGTGGGAACAATAATCCCCGCACCCACATAAAACTAATCTAAAGCCACCCTAAATTTCAGTTAGCCTGGATAATTGTGAAACTCAACATATTGGTTTTATCGCAGGTTTAACTTTTTTGCGAATCGAAAACGTTAGTTGTAGAACGGAGAACCCACGCGTGTATATTCTCTGGATTTGATTGACTTGGACTTCACTCCCTCACAAATGGACATGTGTTGATGGTACGAGATCCAGACACAATCGATCCGACCCCGAGATAAATTACTAACACGAAATGTCTACAGGAAATAACCTTTATCAAATAATCCCAAAATATCCCCGGCTGTCATCAAATAACATAAATAAAAAATGAAGTTTATTCCGACGAAATTCCGCTCAGGCTGCTGCGGCTTCCAAGCAGTTTTCTATAAGGACAATCAAATTAGCGAAATATTAAGTGATTAGGCGACAATAAAAATAAAAATATATCGAAACAAGTTGCCTAAAAAATATATTTATTTTATATATTCGTAAAAATATATATTATATATATATATATATATATATATATATATATATATATATATATATATATATATATATATATATATATATATATATATATATATATATATATATATATATATATATATATATATATATATATATATATATATATATATATATATATATATATATATATATATATATATATATATATATATATATATATATATATATATATTTATAAACCTTATAAATATTTTAACAAAATAAATATATTTAATGAAAAAATATATATATTTCAATAATTATTATATATATTTGTAATACTAATAATGTCTTAAACGGCGCCTAATACATTAGTAACTTTCTAATTTTTTTTATCGACTAAGGAGAAAATAACTAAATCAAGTTGCAAATTTCAAAGTAAGCAATCGGAACAATTATTCCGTTATCATTTCTTTTAAATGTTTTATATCGCAAACCTTTTTCCGTCCACTGTTTCTGTTCGTTACGAATATAATGACGCTTTTCTCTCAAGTTACAAATGATTTAACGAACTTTCCCATCTACATAATTTGGATTCCCGGCTCTGTAAATTATCTTCAAATTAAAATTACTTCCATAAAAGAATTACAAAACTTTTATAAAACGCTTTAATAAACCAGTCCAAGCAAAATGATCTGTTATACTCTTTCAACGACCATAAGGCGCAGGACCGTACTCAATATTTGTGCACTTTTTAAATAGGCGAATTTCTTTCGGAAACACTCTGCGTAGGAATGAACTTAGTTGTACCGGTTGCATTTCAGGATTAAAAAAAAAAATTATGATTTTCAAAAAAAAAATTACGATTTTTTATTTACTTCGTTTTTTGCCAATATGTCAGACTTTCGGCGTGACACAGCAAAGTAATAGTGCAAAAAAGGCAAAAAGTCAGAATTCGGTTCTGTTCAGCACAATATGCCTTATCTTAGACAAATAATCCCAGTTATTTAACACTGTTTAAATTCCACCTTTGGCAAACTTCAACAAGCCTTGTCGCATTTTAGCGCCGTAATTAAATTCTACTAATTTTATAATTAAAATGATATTATGCACACAAAATCCGTTTATATAGATACTCGAAAGCGCTTCGAAATCGTTTTTGAAATACGAAAGTGTTAATTCAAATTACAAGAGGAGATTCCGGATACTTTTCAAGATCAATAAGATTAAGGGGAAGAATAATAAAGGATAATGGTAGAATCTGTGTCCTTTCTTAAGAGAAAATCGTTTCCTAAATTGAATCAAACGTTCTTTGTATATAGTTCCCAGTAGGTTGCGGCCAGCTCAATGTACTTCAGGTTTAGAGCATCAACCAGTGACTTGAGGAAATAATAGATCGGACAATAGAAAGTTTAGTTCTAAGGAAATCTATTTATTCCGCTCCTTGTCTGGACAACAGGATCAGTGTTCAATTTCAAAAGGAACCGCACATGGTATGTAACATTAACTATTTATATAAATAGTTCAACAGATTCAGGAAACGAACAATTTGTTTTGACTTAAAATTACTTCGTTATTGGGAGACAAAATAAATCAATGCGACTATAATATAATGGAAAATATTGTACTTGTACTATATTTTATAAAATAAGTAAAAATATTTAAAAAACAAATAAATCAGCTGTAAATGTTTGAAAAAAATCAACATAAATAAAAAAACGCGATTTTTAATTTTTTTTAACTTTAAGTTTTTATCAACCCTGTTGGCAGATAGCCACTGTGTTTTCCAGTCCACGCCTAAAAATGCACAAATGAACTATAGTAAGTACACTAAAACATTTTTGCCGTTTCTTCTGCACGGAAGACTCTCATTAATTTTCCAACTCTTAAAGCGCGTCAAAAATAAATAGACCACTTCACACGTGCACGTTCCTGAATATCAGCTGAACCACGGGCCCGGGGGTAGATAAACCGCTTGAAAGTGAAGCCTTCGAAAAGAATTGTCCAGTTGTGTAGTCGAGCTGCCGAAACAAAAGGGAAACCCTGAAAGACAGCTGCCTAGGTTGATTGATTGTTTTGCAACTCGCTCGCCACAAAAAGTCTGTCTTACATTCTTTGTAAATGGCGATAACTAGGTTCATCTCACCCTACGCGTTACAAGAAAAACCGTTTGAAAAAGCTGTTATAAAAACAAAGAAAATGGAAAAGTATACCTTTTTGCCCGTGCTTAAATGAAATTAAGTTGTGTACGCTTCGTATTTGATGTGTTATTTGCAAAATAAACATTTTCGGAAAATTAGGCAACGTTAATTGAAAGCTTACTCTATACGGGGGCGTCTCCGCTTTATTTTACTTATTATTAAATCGAGCAATTCTGTAAAAAAGTTTAATTTTCATTTTCAAAGATTATGATGAATTTACACCCACTTTACAGAAGTCTGGAGTATGCCCTCTCATAGTAGGTTCCTAAGTCAACAATCATTCCAGAGATGGCCTCAATGGTACGAAAACGAATTAGGAAACTAGAGAATTGTGAAATTTTTTATATCGAAACAAAACAGATAGGTATATGCCTCAAAAAAAATTATATACTTCATTAAAACTGTTCCAATACCAAATGTAGACAATATTTTGGATGAATTGGGTAAATGTAACTATTTCACCACCTTGGACACTCGCGTCAGGTTTCCACCAGATAGAAATGGAAGAAAAATCTAACGAGAAAACTATGCTTTTAATGTGGAGCATGGACACTATGAATATCTTCGTATGCCTTTTGGTTTGAACACCTTTATATTTAATGAAAACTTGTAAAACTTTTAATGAAAAAAATCATAAAAAATTTAGGTGCTGAAGAAATGGGACCACCACCTTCAGCACCTTGTATTTTGAAATCCATTTATTTCTCGATATTTACATGACGAAATTCTTAATTTTAGGCGTAGTATCCACTGGCGAAGTTACGAAATTAGCTTCTTACTCCTCAAGCAATACACATTGTATTTTTTACTTTCGTTAAGACGCTCTAAGTGCCCGTCATTGTGACCGTGACAATTCTATTAAAATTGCGTTTTCTTCCTACATCCCATGGCGGCGAATAACAATGCCTTTGTACTCCGTCGTTGTAGAGTTTTGGTGTATTTACTTTCCACCGTCCTGAATATAAAGTGTATATTGGCAGGTCTCCAAACATTTTTAAAATGTTTATTATGCTGATTGCGATCTTTAAATGCGCTTTTACCACCGAAATGGTTTAGAGGTGATATCGTAATTAATAGTTTAGATGACACTGGCAAACGTTCAGAAAAATGGCCCAATCTCCGACGCCTTACGGAATACTTTTGACGTACACATTTGAACCGCCTGTATACGAATAGAAAAATGAAAATCTTCCCGTAGAAACACCTACATCGCACGCCAAGAGAATAAAATATAGTTCATGAGTACTGAGGGAATAGTCTCACGTCAATTTCAATCACAAGCCGAAGCTCCCACATGGCCCTTTGAGAGACTACACATAATTTAGAGCAACATGAAAATTGGAGGTAACACGAGGCAAAAAATATACGGAGGATTATTTAAAACTTGACGTATTAGTCAGTATAGATATTTCATATTCTCATAAAAACGTCTTGTTGAGTAAAGACAGGATCAAGTTATCCCTTTTATATCGACAGCCAACCCGCCCCAAGGGGCGCGAAATATCTTGAACGTAGAGGGTTCGCAAGGCATGCACTCAAAGTTTAGAGAGACCATCGTGAAATTCTCGAGATGCTTAAAACTGGATAACTTTGCAAACAATTCACAACATATTTAGCTATTTATATTTTCTGTGTCAGTATGATAAAAGGTATTTATCTCTTTTGCTCGAGTGTGTTTTGACGCTCGCGTCTCTCGAGGGGTTTCTTATGAGGTCGCCTGCTTTTGTCGGCAACACGTTGCCGCAATGCTCGTGTCTTAAATAAACACTTCATCGATATTTGCATTTGATACGTTTTATATCTAACAGCAAGGTATTTTTCTTCGGTTAAGTTGAGGCTTATGCTGGTTTCGAATAAAAGAAACTACATAGTAGATTTACATGGTGGAGAAAAGTCGCACGTAATTGCAATCATTATTGCGAGATATTAGTGAAAATTAAAATTATAGAGATTTCGAATAAGTGTAATTTTTTTGTTTGTAATAATTTTTTCATGCAGTAAAATATTTTTAACATTGATATTGGGAGAGAAATCCGCGATCTGCATCTGGGAAATAATTGATGAGTAAACCTCACTTTATACGGTTTGAATTTATGGTTTTTCCGAATCCTTGGCCAGCAGCTCCCACTCCCTCGTTTCTAAGACCTATCACATAGATCTAAGACCCATGCCAAAATCCATTGGCTCAAATCCATCCCTACTCCGCCCATCGATGCTAGAACCTAGGCCCGCGCATCTAGGAACTTCCCCGTAGGCTCCACCCTGTTCATGACCTTCTTGACCGTCAAGATCAAAGTGAGCCAGAACCCGCACTACTATGCTACTCGCCTTAAACACAATTGGAATTAATCGTCCGATTTGACCAAAAAAATTTGAAAATCCTTCCAGATACCAGTTTCGTAAATTATGCTCGTATTAGTTTTTTTTATTAAGTAGACAATATACAACAATTTAAGATTAGCAATCCCTGGCGTTGAGGAACATAAAATCTAAGATTTAAGTAAACGTTTGTGTGCATTATTATCAGTTAACTATGACTATAGTAATACTAATAAATTCCGTGCATCTGCGTTGCTGGCTTGTACATTTCATCAAAGGATTATTTCCTTCCACTGCATGCATCTTTGTTATTTGCTCGGCTTCCAGCCTTAACAATAGGAAAACAAGGTGTAGAAACAAAACTAAATATTTATCCTGGTTATCCGGCGGATCTGCCGACGCACTGTACAAACACCATTGATTTTCAGCTTTGCGTCCCGCTTTTATCAGCAAAACCATCATTTTCGTTAAGCGATCAGGCTAATGTATGGATATTGCCGATTTGCATATCGCAATTCCGAAGTAAAAAGGGCCAGTCGAGTAATCAATTTATCTCTCATGGGCGTTTCGAGGGGGCCGATACACCTACGGCATGAAAACGAGTCGCGGTATTTTAAACAATTTTTTGTGTCGAGCACCGCAGGCCGGTTCGAATTAGGATGAAAAAATGCGATTGAACTTGATTCTTGAAATGCCGACCCCACAGCAGGCTGGAATTAATATGCAGTGATTCGCGATCTCAAAGGGAATAAAACGCACACGGGGGTGTATATTTTATTCGCAGATTAATTTTGCGTGCAAATTTTATAAATAGCAATAAGCTTTTCGTTGTATCTTATTGCATTCTAAAGCGCAGCTCTGTCTTCTAGTATCCTGATAAATGACTCATCAGATACCTTGTCTCACCTTCTAACAGCTGTATATCAGTGTATATGCAGAAGTTATGCAACTTTTGGCGAGGGTTGTGTAAGTGGTATATTATCCTTCGGGGGGAATCTATAAATCCGGTCGAAAACAGAAAATTCTACCATTAGTATGACGATTGTCAGAAACGTAAGCCCTTCCGCCGTTTTAAGACTTCTGAGATATAAAACTTAGAAATTTTGTACCTATATAGTAGCTAATTTATTTCGTAATTCCACGCACCGAAAATAAAGGATATATATTCTACGGATTCCAGGAACAAAGAACTAATTAAAGACCGTTAACATTTTGAGGACTGCCGAAAATTAATGCTCGGCTCCGTCAAACGGGGACGTACAAATGTATCCCTGTTCGTGATTGACAACCACGGCAATTGTGAGAGTTGTGTCACAATCACGCGAACGAAATACCATTTTATGATAAAGTAGGTAATTTATTCGATGGATACATTTCACAGCTATTTGTAGTTGCTAATCCGCTTTGCATGAAAGCGCCTCGGTGTATTCCCTGGCTAAATATCAAATAGCGACGCTGTTAAACACGTACCGGTTTCACTAATAGTATGGCGTTATTTCAACATTAGCACTGCACCAAAGTGGCAATTTGATGCGGCAGGCGGAATTTTCTTCCGATGGAATTTGGTCGTAGCTAGAGCTCGATAACGACCGAGTTGTTCAGAACGTTTAAATAAGGTCTGTATATTAGATTTAATCATCCCCTGATGATTCCAACTTGATGTTGGTTTTCCATCCTTTCTGGGCTTTGTATTTTGCGATAAAACGTATTCAGCCATTGAAAAAAACAAAATAATCACAGAATTTTACGAGATAACACACTCGATTATAAATAAATCGGCAGGTGAACAGCTGACAGCAGGTTAACAGATTTAATTGTAAAGGTTAACGTGCGCTTTACTGAAAACATCGTATTCTGTGCAGTTGTCTCAGCATACAAATTTATATCGCCGCAATTATTTTCGTACTTAAACTAGGCAAAAGAGAGATACATTTAAATAATATGCCGTGATGAAATTGGTTTTTGAGATATTTGAAAAAAAAAACCAAAATTTTCTTCATTTTAAAATGTTTATTATGCTGGTTGTGATCTTTAAATGCGCTTTTTACCACCGAGATGCACAACCTGGTTTAGAGGTGATATCGTAATTAATAGTTTAGATGACACTGGCAAACTAAACATTCAGAAACATGGCCCAATATCCGCCGCCTTACACTAAAGGAATGTTTGTTTTCCCTAAATTCATTAGTATTTTTTATCCTGATTCCAACAATATATGACTTTTGTTGATCAGAACACTATTTTCAGTTATAGAACATAAATTAAGTAAAAAAACAGGGCCGTAATGAATGGATATAATCACTTGAGGACTTAATTTAAGTTTTGGAACTGAAAATATTTTTCAAATCAACGAGTGTCATATATCGTTGGAAAAATAATATCAGGTCCGTATTTGAAAAAACAAAATTGAGGGTGGCCCCGATCTGACGAAACGTTCTATTTAAAATATTGTATTTCTATGTTTCAATTTTTTTATATTTCTTCAAATACAGCTAGAAAAAACAAAAATGGAAACTCAAAATTTTGTTTTTTTGCAAATATCCCAAAAGCCAAACAAGATATTCTTGATTTCAATACGACATATAAAATTGTGCAACTGCGCCCTTATTTAACCATCCCTCTATCTCGTACCGTTTCCGAGATCCCAATGATGAGCATCGAATTTGACTCATAATGTACGTGGGAATTAAAAAAGATCAAATTCGTGGTATTTACAAATCAAAAATTCTTAATTACACGCATTTAAGACTCACCTTTATTCGTTATAGATTGTTCCAAGAGGAAAGATTCCATCAAAATAGAAATTGAAAGTCTGAAACCATTCCTTCCTAATACTAGGGCCTATTGCATAATTATTCACGATAGAGTTATAAAATATTTACCTCTCAGTGGAGTCCTAAGAAATGCTATGTAATAAAGGAAGATAGAAGAAATACTTCAGTATCAGATAAGCTACGTAAACATGAAGTTGATCGTCGTAGAAATACGACTTATATATTATTATATTTTGAAATAAACAACAAATCAATAAAATTGTATTAATTTAGTTTAATACCACGTGAATTTAAGGTTTCAACCCTTTCATGTCCGATTAATTCATAAGAAACAGCAAATTCATTTGCAGTGAAAATCATATTTAAAGTATTAAGAGGGATGGAAATGAAACCTCCAGAGTCTGTTATATTAACGTCAGTTAAATAAGCTAGTATTTTAATTTCCAACCAAAATTAGGCCCCTGAGCTTTTCCAGTTATAATGTAATATTTGTTCAGCTCGCCATTGCAGTTGTAAAATACCTCAGCCACGTCTGCAGCAGTTTTCGTCTAACAAAGTAGACCGGATGATATAGCACTTTGTTTATTTTACATCATTTGAATACGACCATAGTTTATTACGAGCTAAATCTCTGAAAGAAAACAAAGGAAGTTAGGGGTGCTACAAAGTTTTCCATAACGCATTTCTGTATATCGTGTGTATAATACTTAATTAAAATAAATTTTTTGTAATGATAAAGCGTGATCAAAAAATTAAGTAACCCTATAAAATTATTTAGTTCAAATATAAGGAAATTAATTAATAATTCTGCCGCGCTAACATTCTGTCTTTTTTATTTACGGTAGAGGATAATCGATGAAAGTGCATCCATCATCGCAACGTGTGCTCGCATCATGCATTTATTTGCCCCCGTCACCATTTTTTTCACCCTAAGAACAGAATTAGGTTATATTTGGCTGTATCATCCTTTCAATATATGCCTCCGCAGCGAGTTACTTTAATTTTCCCATTTATTGCCAGCGCCAGCCAGCGCGGTATGAACCAATTTAGTATGTGCTTTTACGACTTTGTTTACATTTTAATTGATTCTCCGCGGAGGATCTTATACAGAAGCTTATAAAATAGCAAGGAAAAAAATATCACTGCACGTTCCGTAATGTTTTACTACTGTTTTTATAGCCTTTGTAGGCGGGCACTACAGCTTTGCCTATCGTAAAGGATAATTGATTTTCTTTTCTTTTATTTCCTTTCCACGGTGCACTACAAATGTGCGCCTGAGAAATTAATATCCGACGAGGCTTCAAGATGCGATGAAATATGACAAAAATAGTAAATATCCAAGGCACATTAAAGCTGATGGATTTATTCAATATTGCCGTAAAATATACGTCAAACGGATCGTTTTCCACTTGATATACCTCATATTGTTCACGACAACATGAAATGCGATAAAATGCATATACGACGGTAACAGGGCAATTTACAGGGATTCAAATTTCACCAATAAAATACCAGATATCTTTCAATGGCAATAAAAGATGTTAAGTAATTGAAACGTAGCTTTGGAGCAAATATTCGTCCTTAATGTGTGCTCCGCTTTGTCACATCAAACGTTATTAGGAAGTTAATAATTTTGTAGCACCCCTAGACTTCCTTTGTTTTCTTTCAGCGATTTGGGTCGTAATAAACTATGGTCTTATTCAAATAATGTAAAAATAAGCAAAGAGGATCACAGGAATGCTATCAACTGACTGATAATCTCGCAGCCAGAATTGGCCTTGCATTTTACAATTTGCATTGCGCATCTTCTTCATTCTTTAATCAATGTCCCGACGTAAATGTAATTTAAGTAGTCATTGGGACACTTGGGCCAGACAGTGACGTCACAAGCATGGCGCCAGTGACATCACTGTCTGGAATCTACTTCACAGGCCGAAACTCCGGCAGGGCCCCTCTAACCTATGCCGCCAAAGGTATACCGGGGGAACTTTTTCTTTGACATATGCCGACAAAGGTGCGCCTCCTGATAATATTGCTGTGACACGCAAAAATCAAAAGGGCGGGGGGAATGTGAATTTAATAATAATAATAGTAATAATAATAATAATTGGACAATAATAATAATAATAATAATAACCTGCATCTCACTGCTGCTAGAAAAAAAACATGGTGGTGCAGTAGGTATGAGAAAAAAACATGGCTGCGTAGCAGGTATGAGAAAAAAAAACAATTTACGGTCTTCTGAAATACATGATGTGGGGTATCAAATGAATCATCTCAATGTCTAGAGTACTAATTTAACAAAATTTTCATTCTAAGTGTGAAAAAGGGGGTTTGGGGCTTGATAATTGAATTTAAAGTATATAGATATGTTCCCCAACTCGAAACATGCTAGAATCCGTCATAAAATAACAACTTCCGGTCTTTACTTCCGGTCTTCTGAAATACATGATGTGGGGTATCAAATGAATCATCTCAATGTCTAGAATACTAATTTAACAAAATTTTCATTCTAAGTGTGAAAAAGGGGGTTTGGGGCTTGATAATTGAATTTAAAGTATATAGATATGTTCCCCAACTCGAAACATGCTAGAATCCGTCATAAAATAACAACTTCCGGTCTCTACTTCCGGTCTTCTGAAATACATGATGTGGGGTATCAAATGAATCATCTCAATGTCTAGAGTACTAATTTAACAAAATTTTCATTCTAAAATGTGAAAAAGGGGCTTTGGGGCTTGATAATAGAATTTAAAGTATATAGATATGTTCTCCAACTCGAAACATGCTAGAATCCATCATAAAATAACAACTTACACTAATGAAGCTCAAAGATGGCGTCAGATGTTGAAACTGCAGGCAATTAAGCTTTCAATATATATTTCAAAAATGAGTAGTACTGTTTATTATTTCTAACGAATTTCTAATAAGTTTTGATTATTGTCAGACAGCAAAACGTTCGTGTACAAAAAAATAAATTATTTCTAATTTGAACTGATGACTTTTTGGTTTCTCGCGCTGGACAGTCAACAATTTAGATGCTCGTGCGTATATACCTGGCTCTTTTGTGGTGACAGCCCCTTTTGTACGGGGGTCTAACGGACACCTAGAGACGGTACTTGACCCCATGCAGAGGTGCGATTGACGAGCCGAACTGTCGACTTTTTATACCACTCAATCAGAGACGGTAACCAGTGCGTGAAATATAATCATAAAGAACATCAGCCAAACTATCAACTCAAATAGTTCATGTTTTTTAGGAAAATTTAAATTATTTTAAACTGCTGAAGTTTTTAACCCGATAGACCACCTACCATGGTATGAACCATCGAATCGGAACTATGCCATCAGAGTGCCAAGGGTAAAGCTTCTAGCAATAAAAAATAATAGATTTTGCCAAAATTTTTAAGAATATTGCTTCTGCGTACAAAAACGACAACGTATTGAATATTTCATTAGGTGCATACATTATAATTCGCAAATATAAAAAAAAATAATATAGTACGTAAAGCTCATTGGTAATATTTTTGTTTTAAAATACGTTGAAGACGGGATTACTTACCCCAATATACTTACCAACTCCTTGTAGAAAGATAGTAAGAGGAATTTGTATTGACGGAAGAAAAATCTGCAATCAAAATATCATTCTTAAACTTCATTCATGTCCTGTCTACTCGCATAATCGATATTAATAGTCGTTGCTTTATTATAAAATTAGCTAGAAAGTATATATTGCATACCTAGTATGTATAATAAATAATAACCGGTCAACCTTCCATATCATGGCCCCCGCTACAGACTGCAGGTAGTTAGCTTTCTGTGCTGCGGGCGCGCTACTTATTCTTTTACCGAAATTCAAAAAACAAGAACAACCACCCAGAGAGACGCACTTAATGTTAGTGGCGCGATTTCTGGAACACAAGGGCATATATTGAGCGCGTAGACGACAGAGTCTTAGAAAATAAACAGGTTAAGACAGGCAGTAGACATCGATGCGTTATCCGCTGTTGCCATAAAATATGAAATAAAATCTAAATTATTTTAATAATAATAATTAACGTCAACATAACATGTCGTGTGCCTACAGAATAAATATAAAGTGGTATTTCTTTTTATTTTTGTATGTGTAATGTGTATAGGTACCTATTTTTATTTCTAATCTCCTGTGAATATTTATATTAATGTTTTTCAATTTCATTATTTTTTGTATTTTTAATTTTCCTGAACAAATGATTTTAATCAAAAACTAAACCGAAAAAATTAGTACTACTAACCTGATGTAAGTACCCTACCTATATTAAAATTATTAAAATAGTAAGAACATCTCCGCATATAACTCAAGACATGTAACAAGAAAATAGATATGTAATTACCAAAGTAACATTTTCCACAAGTCTAGTTAAAGGCCGCAGATAATGCAAAAGAAAGAAAGAACCAATCCTAAAACTTTTAGAAATAACATTTTTAATAGTATCGAGTATTAAAACATAAATGTATTATTTTAAAAAGGTACCTAGAAAACCAATGTATACCAATGGCTTCTAGCATAGATCTTAGACCTATGAAAATAGGTCCTATAATCAAGAGAGGTGAGAGGGGCATGCCGTTAAGATTTTTATTATGAGTTATGAGGGTGGAGCTATGAAATTTTAAAGATGTCCGACATGTAAACAGCTATAGTCGTAATTAGATGTGAGTATGTCATACCTGTAGTCTATTGCTATAAAAAATTATTTAATTAATTAAATACTGATTAAATCGTTATTCCGTATTAGCAGATAAAATTCTTTATATTGGCGTGTCGAAATGTAATTTCTATTTCCTGTAGTACCTAACACGTCCGAAAAAATGCATAAGCAGACAGTAAATTTGAATGGTTTTTTTTTTTTTTAGGCGATGCGCTTTGAATTGAACGGGCGATGAGGATGACGTAATTGCTTTTTATTTATTACAATTGAACATATGATAAAATGAAGTTCTTGTAGTAGGTACACCATACCTGTATACTAGTCTATTGTTATAAGAATTAGGTATTGAATTATTTAATTACCAAATAAAATTGTTTATTATATGGCATATTAGTAGATAAACTCTGTATGAAATATCTACATTCTACATGTCGGAGAGATACTTAATTTTCAGAAACCAGCAACTTGCACCTAGTATAAATAAAACAATATATCTAAAATGCATTTGATGGGTTTTAATGCTATAGAGGAGATTTAGAGGGTAATAAAAGGCATTCATCATTCAATTTGATGTAAAATGCTTCTTCTGATGGTAATTATATGCAATAATAGATGATTGTTTTATCAAGCAATGGATGATTCTAATATATTATTTTTAAGTATTTAATAAAATTAACGGTAGGTAGTTATTTTTAAGCGTTCAATTGTAAAGTAATAGATCGTTTTTTTGATATATTAGAGTTAAATGTATTTGTAATTCATAATGCATGAAATACTCAGATGTACACATCACGATGTAAGCAAGTTGAAACTAGCCCAATAATTTAAGCTGACGTCATATTTAGACGAATTCAAACAGGTAGATTTCACAACGATCCATGCATGACCGCAATATTAAATTTTAGCTCTACTAGGTACATAATATGCGAATAATTGAATACCTGAATTATTATAAGAAAATATGACTGCTTATCAATCAATGACTTGTTCTAATATAGTTTAGATGCTTTAATTGCTAAACGATAACGAAAGAATCATCTGTATGAAATGCCTATAATGGGCGAGTACTCATTAAAAAATAAACACAGACTTGTGAACCGACGTGTGACATTCCTCAAATTTTTGCATACTATGCAAGGTTGCACCATGACCTATATACGACTGCGATCTAATTTGACGTAATATCTGAACAATCAGTGATTAGTGTATCAAAAAAAAAAAAAAAAAAAAAAAAAAAGAAGTAGGTAATTAATATTAAAGGTATCTGTAGTAGTAAGTAGATATATTACACCTTTTTTTTTTTTATCATAATCGGGTTTTTAGATGGTGTGAAGTACATAAGATTTGATAGACATAATATATACGGAGGGGTTTTATACAAGCACAATTCACGAACATTGTAACTAGTTTTAATGTATAAAAATACTATATACGAGGCGTTATACGAAGACATTTAGCATGCTTTATTTACAAAACTAGTTGATGTGAAGATCTATCTATCTAAATAGCAATAATACATAATTATCCTAGACCATCAGACCAAGGTGATGAATGTCATCGAGTTCTCCGAGCATGTTGAAACAGAAATCTTCTTGAAGAACGATGGAAAACGAGCCGAATACTGTGATTCTCGAACACGAGGACCAAGTGATATTCCCAGACTACTCTATTAAGATGCCAGAAGCTATATGAATTTTGTACGTAATTTACAAAAATTGAAAGAAGACATTCATACAAGTTTTTTTTTTACATAAGTTGAAAAATGTCCACATCTAACAAGCGAAAGATGATTCATTTCGATGAGGAGGAAAAACTTAAAATACCTATATTATTTATAATACTAGGCATATGCTTACGGGAATGCTTGAAAAGTGATTGGATGCAAGAAGTGACTGATCGAATAAGACTTCAAATGAGAATTTTACGCTGTGCCGAAATAATAAATCCAGAAATTATGCATTATATCACAAGTTATTATATATATCCTCTTTGTATGTAACATATAACATGTATTGAATAAAGAAATATGAATTATAATAGACATAACGAGTTCTATTACATGTCCACTGACTCTCGTATGAAAATTTTTTGATAACCCCATGATAACAATTACATGTACATGTAGTATAATTAGATGTTAATTATGTGCAATAATAGATGACTGTTTTATCAATCAATAGCAGGTTCTAATACATTATTTCAATTATTTAATTACCGATTAAGTCATAAAAAATATGGTCACTTATCAATCAATTATGCGTTCTGAGATATTCTTAAGAGTTCAATTGTATGCAATAAATCAATTTTTCTATATTAAATGTATATTTTTAGTTTATAATTCGCGAAATACTCAGATGTATCACAATATTACAATAAACACGTTAATACTAATTAAATAATTAATCTGACGTCATATAAAATTTCAACGAATTTAATAAGATTTCGCCACAGCTCGTATACGAATGTAATATTAATTTTAGTTCTACTAGATATGCAAATAATTTATAATTATATGAAGAGCTCCTAAAGTCTAGAGCCATCAAATAACTTCCAAAATTATTTTTTCGACTGTACTTCATAGAAGGCAAGATATCTGACGAAAATAATATACTGAGGGGCTTTATACAAGCACAATTCATGAAGTTTTAATAGAAATAATATATCAAACGCTATAACTATAGATTCTCTGAATTTTAATGTATAAACATACTATATACGAGGCGCCATACGAGGGTAATTAGCGTACTAAGATATGCCTTATGCACACGCTTTGTTTACAAAACTAGTTGATGTGGAGATCTATCTATATAAATAATAATAATACATAGTTCTCCTGGGCCATCAGATCAAAGTGATGTATGTCATCGAGTTCTCAGTGCATGTTGAAACGGGAACCGTCTTGAAGGATAATGGAAAACGAACCAAATATCCTCGAACACGAGATCCAAAGTGTTATACCCAGGCTACTCAGTCAAGATGGATGTTCTAATATTCGTGGTACTCAAAGGTATAAAACCAGCACGCCGTTCTACGCATTGAAAGTGAGGCTAGTACATCAAAACATCAACAGAGCGGATGGCAAGCCAAATACAGAAAGCAATCAACCTGGAGAGTCTACCTCTGTTAGCTTAGAGGTACACCACTCTGGCATCTACAGCCACTAACCCTGCGAGGTGGGGAGAGGTAGATTATTCACGGATGTTGTCTCCGTAAGGAGTCTGAGCCCATGAGGAGACTGTCCAGCATAGAGGAACCGGAGAAAAATAATAATTTAAATATATAAATACATATTTTCGTTCGCAGCAAAAATAGCATGTTATAGTGTTTCAAGATCTTCATTCAAGCGTTATTAACTTAATATTATTAATAAATAAAAATCAGATATTAATTAAATACATATCATTTAAGTATGTAATATATTATGCGAGAACAATAGCTTAAATGCCTACTGGAAATCATAATTTTTTGATGTAATAAAGTACATTTCATGAGTGCATAGTATAAATACAGACTTGAACAACAGAACCGTATAAAATATCGAGAAATTTTTACTAATACACTGCATTCCTCAAAAATATGTTAAATATGAAAAAGAAAACGGTGGTGATCTAATTTACATATATTGTAATAATAAACAATTTCAATATACACCATTGAAGCATGCGTAGCAGTGTTTTATTTCTCAAAGAAATTGGCACATGCCTAGTAAAAATCTTAGTAGAACCGACTTAGGCATTAATGTGGTTAAGATATATACATCTCTCTTCTTATTTTTCACTGAATAATTTGACTCATTGTTTATAATTAAACGTCGATTCTCTTAAGATTTGAAACCATTAAATAACTTTCAAAATAATGTTTCCAATTGTATTTTACAGAAGGGTAGATACCCATGGAAGACAAGTACCTATAAACTATTCATTTAAATAAAGTACGTAACAAATATTGTGATTCCCGAGCATGAGCTCCAAGTACTATACTTAGACTACTACATCAGAATGTCACTCTTAATAATCGAGGTACTCGCAGAGCTGATGCAGTTCTACATATTGAATACCATCCTAACCGATCAAACATCGTCAGAGTGGATTGTAAGTCAAATGCAGAAAGCGGTCAACCGGGGAGATCCTCCCCTGTTAACTTAGAGGTACACGACTCTGGTATCTACAGACACTAACCCTTCAAGATTTAGGACGGCGGTTGTAGATTATCCACGGGGGTTCTTTCCGTAAGGTGACTATGCTCAAGAGGAGACCGTCCAGCATCAAGAAACCAGAGAGAAATAATAATAATTTAAATAAATATAAATACATATGTAATTTCTTTCGCAGCGGAAAAAAAAAACACCATGTAATAGTGTTTCAAGATTTCCATTCAAACGTTATTAAATTAAGAGGGTGCGTCCAATCCAACCTATCGTAAAATGTCTTCCTATAGACGTTTTTATCGTCATATGAGTCGAATTCTATCAACTTTCTATCAGCTTATGGACAGCTTTCTATTCTCTGTTACAAGTTTTATCCTCTTACAAGCCTCTTTCTGTCAACTTTTTTCTGTTTTATAGGATTCTTATCATCTTATGAACATTTTTTCTATCAGTCTGCGTCCGACTCTATCAGATTTATCAATTTTTTTTCATCTTATGATTCGGTTTCTACAGGTTAATGATGATTTTTCTATCCGCTTTTATACGTTTTATCTTCTTATGAAAGGCTTTCTATCGACTTATCCATTTTATAGACTTTTCATCATCTTATGAACATATTTCTATCAATTTATGACAAACTTTCTATCAGCTCTACCAGCTTTTTATCATCTTATGAGCCGATCTCTATCAGTCTTCCTATCAAACCTATCGTAAAATGCCTTCCTATAGACGTTTTTATCGGCTTGAGTCGAGTTCTATCAACTTTCTATCATCTTCTGGATTGCTTTCTATCCTCTTTTACAAGTTTTATCTTCTTACAAGCCGCTTTCTATCGACGTTTACCCATTTTTATAGACTTTTCATCATCTTATGAACATATTTCTATCAATTTATGACCGACTTTCTTATCACCTCTATCAGCTTTTTATCATCTTATGAGCCGATATCTATCAGATTTGGTCAGTTTTATCATCGTATGAATCGATTTCTGTCAGCTTATGACCGGCTTTCTATAAGCTTTTATCGTCCTTAACATTATTTTTTTTAAATCGAGGCACCCTCTTAATTTAATAACGTTTGAATGGAAATCTTGAAACACTATTACATGGTGTTTTTTTTTTCCGCTGCGAAAGAAATTACATATGTATTTATATTTATTTAAATTATTATTATTTCTCTCTGGTTTCTTGATGCTGGACGGTCTCATCTTGAGCATAGTCACCTTACGGAAAGAACCCCCGTGGATAATCTACAACCGCCGTCCTAAATCTTGAAGGGTTAGTGTCTGTAGATACCAGAGTCGTGTACCTCTAAGTTAACAGGGGAGGATCTCCCCGGTTGACCGCTTTCTGCATTTGACTTACAATCCACTCTGACGATGTTTGATCGGTTAGGATGGTATTCAATATGTAGAACTGCATCAGCTCTGCGAGTACCTCGATTATTAAGAGTGACATTCTGATGTAGTAGTCTAAGTATAGTACTTGGAGCTCATGCTCGGGAATCACAATATTTGTTACGTACTTTATTTAAATGAATAGTTTATAGGTACTTGTCTTCCATGGGTATCTACCCTTCTGTAAAATACAATTGGAAACATTATTTTGAAAGTTATTTAATGGTTTCAAATCTTAAGAGAATCGACGTTTAATTATAAACAATGAGTCAAATTATTCAGTGAAAAATAAGAAGAGAGATGTATATATCTTAACCACATTAATGCCTAAGTCGGTTCTACTAAGATTTTTACTAGGCATGTGCCAATTTCTTTGAGAAATAAAACACTGCTACGCATGCTTCAATGGTGTATATTGAAATTGTTTATTATTACAATATATGTAAATTAGATCACCACCGTTTTCTTTTTCATATTTAACATATTTTTGAGGAATGCAGTGTATTAGTAAAAATTTCTCGATATTTTATACGGTTCTGTTGTTCAAGTCTGTATTTATACTATGCACTCATGAAATGTACTTTATTACATCAAAAAATTATGATTTCCAGTAGGCATTTAAGCTATTGTTCTCGCATAATATATTACATACTTAAATGATATGTATTTAATTAATATCTGATTTTTATTTATTAATAATATTAAGTTAATAACGCTTGAATGAAGATCTTGAAACACTATAACATGCTATTTTTGCTGCGAACGAAAATATGTATTTATATATTTAAATTATTATTTTTCTCCGGTTCCTCTATGCTGGACAGTCTCCTCATGGGCTCAGACTCCTTACGGAGACAACATCCGTGAATAATCTACCTCTCCCCACCTCGCAGGGTTAGTGGCTGTAGATGCCAGAGTGGTGTACCTCTAAGCTAACAGAGGTAGACTCTCCAGGTTGATTGCTTTCTGTATTTGGCTTGCCATCCGCTCTGTTGATGTTTTGATGTACTAGCCTCACTTTCAATGCGTAGAACGGCGTGCTGGTTTTATACCTTTGAGTACCACGAATATTAGAACATCCATCTTGACTGAGTAGCCTGGGTATAACACTTTGGATCTCGTGTTCGAGGATATTTGGTTCGTTTTCCATTATCCTTCAAGACGGTTCCCGTTTCAACATGCACTGAGAACTCGATGACATACATCACTTTGATCTGATGGCCCAGGAGAACTATGTATTATTATTATTTATATAGATAGATCTCCACATCAACTAGTTTTGTAAACAAAGCGTGTGCATAAGGCATATCTTAGTACGCTAATTACCCTCGTATGGCGCCTCGTATATAGTATGTTTATACATTAAAATTCAGAGAATCTATAGTTATAGCGTTTGATATATTATTTCTATTAAAACTTCATGAATTGTGCTTGTATAAAGCCCCTCAGTATATTATTTTTTATCAATTCTTATGCCGTCTACCTTCCTAAAAACCGACGCGTGATAAAAAGGGGTATAAATATACCTTGATTTCATGATTCTTGAGGAACATTCTTTTGAAAAGACGATGCCTATCCATACTTTATTTAAATGAATAGTTTATACTCATCTTCGTCAGATATCTTGCCTTCTATGAAGTACAGTCGAAAAAATAATTTTGGAAGTTATTTGATGGCTCTAGACTTTAGGAGCTCTTCATATAATTATAAATTATTTGCATATCTAGTAGAACTAAAATTAATATTACATTCGTATACGAGCTGTGGCGAAATCTTATTAAATTCGTTGAAATTTTATATGACGTCAGATTAATTATTTAATTAGTATTAACGTGTTTATTGTAATATTGTGATACATCTGAGTATTTCGCGAATTATAAACTAAAAATATACATTTAATATAGAAAAATTGATTTATTGCATACAATTGAACTCTTAAGAATATCTCAGAACGCATAATTGATTGATAAGTGACCATATTTTTTATGACTTAATCGGTAATTAAATAATTGAAATAATGTATTAGAACCTGCTATTGATTGATAAAACAGTCATCTATTATTGCACATAATTAACATCTAATTATACTACATGTACATGTAATTGTTATCATGGGGTTATCAAAAAATTTTCATACGAGAGTCAGTGGACATGTAATAGAACTCGTTATGTCTATTATAATTCATATTTCTTTATTCAATACATGTTATATGTTACATACAAAGAGGATATATATAATAACTTGTGATATAATGCATAATTTCTGGATTTATTATTTCGGCACAGCGTAAAATTCTCATTTGAAGTCTTATTCGATCAGTCACTTCTTGCATCCAATCACTTTTCAAGCATTCCCGTAAGCATATGCCTAGTATTATAAATAATATAGGTATTTTAAGTTTTTCCTCCTCATCGAAATGAATCATCTTTCGCTTGTTAGATGTGGACATTTTTCAACTTATGTAAAAAAAAAACTTGTATGAATGTCTTCTTTCAATTTTTGTAAATTACGTACAAAATTCATATAGCTTCTGGCATCTTAATAGAGTAGTCTGGGAATATCACTTGGTCCTCGTGTTCGAGAATCACAGTATTCGGCTCGTTTTCCATCGTTCTTCAAGAAGATTTCTGTTTCAACATGCTCGGAGAACTCGATGACATTCATCACCTTGGTCTGATGGTCTAGGATAATTATGTATTATTGCTATTTAGATAGATAGATCTTCACATCAACTAGTTTTGTAAATAAAGCATGCTAAATGTCTTCGTATAACGCCTCGTATATAGTATTTTTATACATTAAAACTAGTTACAATGTTCGTGAATTGTGCTTGTATAAAACCCCTCCGTATATATTATGTCTATCAAATCTTATGTACTTCACACCATCTAAAAACCCGATTATGATAAAAAAAAAAAAGGTGTAATATATCTACTTACTACTACAGATACCTTTAATATTAATTACCTACTTCTTTTTTTTTTTTTTTTTTTTTTTTTTTGATACACTAATCACTGATTGTTCAGATATTACGTCAAATTAGATCGCAGTCGTATATAGGTCATGGTGCAACCTTGCATAGTATGCAAAAATTTGAGGAATGTCACACGTCGGTTCACAAGTCTGTGTTTATTTTTTAATGAGTACTCGCCCATTATAGGCATTTCATACAGATGATTCTTTCGTTATCGTTTAGCAATTAAAGCATCTAAACTATATTAGAACAAGTCATTGATTGATAAGCAGTCATATTTTCTTATAATAATTCAGGTATTCAATTATTCGCATATTATGTACCTAGTAGAGCTAAAATTTAATATTGCGGTCATGCATGGATCGTTGTGAAATCTACCTGTTTGAATTCGTCTAAATATGACGTCAGCTTAAATTATTGGGCTAGTTTCAACTTGCTTACATCGTGATGTGTACATCTGAGTATTTCATGCATTATGAATTACAAATACATTTAACTCTAATATATCAAAAAAACGATCTATTACTTTACAATTGAACGCTTAAAAATAACTACCTACCGTTAATTTTATTAAATACTTAAAAATAATATATTAGAATCATCCATTGCTTGATAAAACAATCATCTATTATTGCATATAATTACCATCAGAAGAAGCATTTTACATCAAATTGAATGATGAATGCCTTTTATTACCCTCTAAATCTCCTCTATAGCATTAAAACCCATCAAATGCATTTTAGATATATTGTTTTATTTATACTAGGTGCAAGTTGCTGGTTTCTGAAAATTAAGTATCTCTCCGACATGTAGAATGTAGATATTTCATACAGAGTTTATCTACTAATATGCCATATAATAAACAATTTTATTTGGTAATTAAATAATTCAATACCTAATTCTTATAACAATAGACTAGTATACAGGTATGGTGTACCTACTACAAGAACTTCATTTTATCATATGTTCAATTGTAATAAATAAAAAGCAATTACGTCATCCTCATCGCCCGTTCAATTCAAAGCGCATCGCCTAAAAAAAAAAAAAACCATTCAAATTTACTGTCTGCTTATGCATTTTTTCGGACGTGTTAGGTACTACAGGAAATAGAAATTACATTTCGACACGCCAATATAAAGAATTTTATCTGCTAATACGGAATAACGATTTAATCAGTATTTAATTAATTAAATAATTTTTTATAGCAATAGACTACAGGTATGACATACTCACATCTAATTACGACTATAGCTGTTTACATGTCGGACATCTTTAAAATTTCATAGCTCCACCCTCATAACTCATAATAAAAATCTTAACGGCATGCCCCTCTCACCTCTCTTGATTATAGGACCTATTTTCATAGGTCTAAGATCTATGCTAGAAGCCATTGGTATACATTGGTTTTCTAGGTACCTTTTTAAAATAATACATTTATGTTTTAATACTCGATACTATTAAAAATGTTATTTCTAAAAGTTTTAGGATTGGTTCTTTCTTTCTTTTGCATTATCTGCGGCCTTTAACTAGACTTGTGGAAAATGTTACTTTGGTAATTACATATCTATTTTCTTGTTACATGTCTTGAGTTATATGCGGAGATGTTCTTACTATTTTAATAATTTTAATATAGGTAGGGTACTTACATCAGGTTAGTAGTACTAATTTTTTCGGTTTAGTTTTTGATTAAAATCATTTGTTCAGGAAAATTAAAAATACAAAAAATAATGAAATTGAAAAACATTAATATAAATATTCACAGGAGATTAGAAATAAAAATAGGTACCTATACACATTACACATACAAAAATAAAAAGAAATACCACTTTATATTTATTCTGTAGGCACACGACATGTTATGTTGACGTTAATTATTATTATTAAAATAATTTAGATTTTATTTCATATTTTATGGCAACAGCGGATAACGCATCGATGTCTACTGCCTGTCTTAACCTGTTTATTTTCTAAGACTCTGTCGTCTACGCGCTCAATATATGCCCTTGTGTTCCAGAAATCGCGCCACTAACATTAAGTGCGTCTCTCTGGGTGGTTGTTCTTGTTTTTTGAATTTCGGTAAAAGAATAAGTAGCGCGCCCGCAGCACAGAAAGCTAACTACCTGCAGTCTGTAGCGGGGGCCATGATATGGAAGGTTGACCGGTTATTATTTATTATACATACTAGGTATGCAATATATACTTTCTAGCTAATTTTATAATAAAGCAACGACTATTAATATCGATTATGCGAGTAGACAGGACATGAATGAAGTTTAAGAATGATATTTTGATTGCAGATTTTTCTTCCGTCAATACAAATTCCTCTTACTATCTTTCTACAAGGAGTTGGTAAGTATATTGGGGTAAGTAATCCCGTCTTCAACGTATTTTAAAACAAAAATATTACCAATGAGCTTTACGTACTATATTATTTTTTTTTATATTTGCGAATTATAATGTATGCACCTAATGAAATATTCAATACGTTGTCGTTTTTGTACGCAGAAGCAATATTCTTAAAAATTTTGGCAAAATCTATTATTTTTTATTGCTAGAAGCTTTACCCTTGGCACTCTGATGGCATAGTTCCGATTCGATGGTTCATACCATGGTAGGTGGTCTATCGGGTTAAAAACTTCAGCAGTTTAAAATAATTTAAATTTTCCTAAAAAACATGAACTATTTGAGTTGATAGTTTGGCTGATGTTCTTTATGATTATATTTCACGCACTGGTTACCGTCTCTGATTGAGTGGTATAAAAAGTCGACAGTTCGGCTCGTCAATCGCACCTCTGCATGGGGTCAAGTACCGTCTCTAGGTGTCCGTTAGACCCCCGTACAAAAGGGGCTGTCACCACAAAAGAGCCAGGTATATACGCACGAGCATCTAAATTGTTGACTGTCCAGCGCGAGAAACCAAAAAGTCATCAGTTCAAATTAGAAATAATTTATTTTTTTGTACACGAACGTTTTGCTGTCTGACAATAATCAAAACTTATTAGAAATTCGTTAGAAATAATAAACAGTACTACTCATTTTTGAAATATATATTGAAAGCTTAATTGCCTGCAGTTTCAACATCTGACGCCATCTTTGAGCTTCATTAGTGTAAGTTGTTATTTTATGATGGATTCTAGCATGTTTCGAGTTGGAGAACATATCTATATACTTTAAATTCTATTATCAAGCCCCAAAGCCCCTTTTTCACATTTTAGAATGAAAATTTTGTTAAATTAGTACTCTAGACATTGAGATGATTCATTTGATACCCCACATCATGTATTTCAGAAGACCGGAAGTAGAGACCGGAAGTTGTTATTTTATGACGGATTCTAGCATGTTTCGAGTTGGGGAACATATCTATATACTTTAAATTCAATTATCAAGCCCCAAACCCCCTTTTTCACACTTAGAATGAAAATTTTGTTAAATTAGTATTCTAGACATTGAGATGATTCATTTGATACCCCACATCATGTATTTCAGAAGACCGGAAGTAAAGACCGGAAGTTGTTATTTTATGACGGATTCTAGCATGTTTCGAGTTGGGGAACATATCTATATACTTTAAATTCAATTATCAAGCCCCAAACCCCCTTTTTCACACTTAGAATGAAAATTTTGTTAAATTAGTACTCTAGACATTGAGATGATTCATTTGATACCCCACATCATGTATTTCAGAAGACCGGAAATTGTTTTTTTTCTCATACCTGCTACGCAGCCATGTTTTTTTCTCATACCTACTGCACCACCATGTTTTTTTTCTAGCAGCAGTGAGATGCAGGTTATTATTATTATTATTATTATTGTCCAATTATTATTATTACTATTATTATTATTAAATTCACATTCCCCCCGCCCTTTTGATTTTTGCGTGTCACAGCAATATTATCAGGAGGCGCACCTTTGTCGGCATATGTCAAAGAAAAAGTTCCCCCGGTATACCTTTGGCGGCATAGGTTAGAGGGGCCCTGCCGGAGTTTCGGCCTGTGAAGTAGATTCCAGACAGTGATGTCACTGGCGCCATGCTTGTGACGTCACTGTCTGGCCCAAGTGTCCCAATGACTACTACAAATTTAACTGATACTTTGACCACCCGGAACATATTTACGTTTTATAAAAATAACGTGGTTTTAAATCCTTATTATTTAAAAGGACTAACATCAAGAGGTATTTATCAGAGACAAATCTTTTAGCCAATGTTACTGGGATGTATGTTTATTTATAAAAATGTTTAGAGTACAGAGTAAAGCGTTTAAAACTAATTTTCTATGAGGCACTTCAAATTTCCAGCAGTGCACTTAATAATCAGGTAATATAACAATTTGCTTGATCCTGAAAACAAAACACCCTCTGGACGAAAATATATAACATATTTAACAAAAAATTCTATTTAGGCTCTGCTTTATCTCCATCACGGCGAGCCCCTTGTTTATCCCTACATAATACTTCTCGAGGTTTCCAGCCTCTAACTTTTTTACGTTAAAACTTTACTGCGAGGAAGTAAAAGTAAATTATAGTTGATTTGTCTGGGGACTAAAAATACCACTGAAAAATAGCCGACAAACTTACGTCTATCTTGTTTAACTTATCTTGAATTTGTTGTTCTTTTTCATCCCGAATTTTTTGCCGAGAAAATAAATAATTCGGGATCCTTATCGTTCCGGGGAATTACTCGCAAACACAAACGAACGCCATTTATATTATACAGCGCAAAACTGCCAATTTTCGTATCGAAAATAATAATAATACATACCACTTACCTGACAAAAAGTGTCAGCTGCCTACTTTTTCAATATACCTAATTTTACTCTTATAAGCCACTTGGACACTTATTGTGCTCCTATTTTTTTCCAATCATCATCAAATTCAGTTGGAGGAGCTGAACCAGCCAACAAAGTTTTGGTTGCATTTTGTGGAAAACTCCGTATATGCCTTTAATAATGAAAATAGTCTCCACTTGAAAGCCGTTTAAAGTCGCGAGGCACATTAATCCGCGCGCTCAAAGTTTATTACGGTTTTCCAATGAATTACCGGATTTACAACAAGGCCCGAACTTGGATAGTGATGACGTCGTAAACTAGCATTGACAGGGAATAAAGAAGTTAAAAGTATGGTGACGGTACACGTAAAACATCGTAAAGTTTTGTTATTCCCATAAATTGAAGCATCGATTTTCATTAGATGGAATCCTATAAAATACGTCCCCCAGAAGGACCTCTCAAACTACAATGACGGAGGCATTACAGCCGCATTAACTTGTTAACTTTACTGGGTTTAAAGGGTCCCCAACAACACAGGAATTGGGGGCATATACTTTTAACGGGCGTCCCTTCTGCATTTGCCGACAAAGAATCTTTCAGTTGGTTTGTTTGGTTCACCCCCGCTAATACGTACATCGCCAGCATCAACTGTCGTATTGGATTTGGTAAAATTTGGGACGTAAAACGCGACACAATCTAGCGTAATGGCAAATTAATACAAATTTATTATTATTATTATTTTATATTATTATCCAAATAAATCAAATGTCTCCGCCCCCACTTTTTTTCACTGCTTTATTAACGACGAAGTAGTCTTGGCTCCTATGGAGCACAATATTGGCGCCCAACGTATTTATAACCTATATTTTCTCGAAACAATTTTTTGTTGTTTTAAAGATAAGTTTGCAAAATTTTAATCCTATATAGAAGACAAAACCCGCCTGCTGGTTGTCGCAATATTCTTATTATTTAATAAAGACAGAATGCTTGGCAGTTTAGGAAATAAAGTATAAACTGTGCGACAACCGACCTCTGCCTGCTCAAGTGGATTGTAGCATAAATGCAGCCTTAACTATTTGTAGAAACTGCTCTTTACCTCCTCAGCATTCATACCATAAAGTCAGTTCAACGATCCGCGAAATCGATAATTTTAAGCTATATTTAGATCCGCCAGAGATGTTCGCTAGGAAGTTCGTCTTCTTAAAATTCATACAGGCGGCAGGGAATTTTTTATTATTATTTTTTTCCCATCTTGATTTAATATTCATTATATTTAGAGAAACGTTATCCATTTAGAATCCATTATATTATCATCACAAAGTTCTCCATCGTCGTCCTTATTGTGCAAGCCATTACAGATCGTATAGAAACATTTTTAGGTATTTTAATCAAATTCCCCCCAGGTTCTCTACCAAATGCAAATTTAAGGCAAAAGAAACCCGCTAAAAATGTATATTCCATGCGAAATCAATAAAAACAACTGCTGTTCTGACTAATAATGAAAACCATTGAACCACATGAATTCTTGGCATTTGCTGATATAATGCAAGATTGGTTTTTCGTCCTTTCTTGGCTGCAAGTCATTTCCAACGAACGACATAGATATGGAATTTACCATCAACAATAGTTCCCTGAGGTCTCTATGCGGAGCATCTCTTCCAATCATCCGCCACATGCGCCATTCCTGTTTAAGCATGAAATATTTTTTTATGAAGGCGTGTTTTAATCGCTTCAACTTTATAGACTCCTGTTTATAAGCGAGATACTATGGGAACCAAACTTTATACCTCAATAAATAAGTTACCAGACTATCCGGGCATATATAATTAATGATATTACCCCAATACCCATAACTTTAAATGTGCCTTGAGAAGTTCAAATTTAGCCCATAAAATAATATTGTATTTCCTAATTTAAGAGACGCGGAATGTGTAATTAATTCGGTACTTTACAGAGTGGAGTTTGCATCTAATTAATTAAATTTAATTTAAGACGCAGGAGCTGTACGTATACAATTTATCCGTAAGATATAATTTTCTTTCATTGCCGCGTCGCATTTGAGAGTCATAAGTAACCGCACTCGGTGTCGACTCGTCACTTTTGAACTCGATAGAGCTGCAACGTGCAGGTACAAAGAATAGGCGAGGTAGATAAACAAAACAGTTCTGCTGCAGCTCTAAGCTACTATTCTGTAAATTTTCACGTCATGACCACCATAATATTTAATAAGCTTGACGATTCAAGGCTAGGTTTTGATCACGTGAGTTCGCTTCAATCGAAAATAACGATTTTGTCACCCCAGAAGGGCATTATGAATTCCTACGTATGCCATTTGGTTTAACAAATGATCTGTTTGTTCTTCAAAGATTGTTGAATTTAGTTTTAGGGGATTTGAGATATGAAATTGCCATTTTATATATAGATGACAATTATTTCAGCAATTTCTTTCGAAAAGGGTATTGAACGGTTAACGATGGTGCTAAAAACATGAACGAATAGACGATTTAGGTGGGAACAAGTATTTCATAACTCTTGACCTGGCATCTGGATATTATTAAGTACCAACTAGCAAAGCTTCAATTGAAAATAAAGATTTTGTCACATCAGAAGGGCATTATGAATTCCTACGTATGCCATTTGGTTTAACAAATGTTCCGTCTGTTTCTCAAAGGTTGTTGAATTTAGTTTTAAGGGATTTGAGATATGAAATTGCCATTTTATATATAGATGACAATTATTTCAGCAATTTCTTTCGAAAAGGGTATTGAAAGGTTAACGATGGTGCTAAAAACATGAACGAATAGACGATTTAGGTGGGAACAAGTATTTCATAACTCTTGACCTGGCATCTGGATATTATTAAGTACCAACTAGCAAAGCTTCAATTGAAAATAAAGATTTTGTCACATCAGAAGGGCATTATGAATTCCTACGTATGCCATTTGGTTTAACAAATGTTCCGTCTGTTTCTCAAAGGTTGTTGAATTTAGTTTTAAGGGATTTGAGATATGAAATTGCCATTTTATATATAGATGACAATTATTTCAGCAATTTCTTTCGAAAAGGGTATTGAAAGGTTAACGATGGTGCTAAAAACATGAACGAATAGACGATTTAGGTGGGAACAAGTATTTCATAACTCTTGACCTGGCATTTGGATATTATTAAGTACCAACTAGCAAAGCTTCAATTGAAAATAAAGATTTTGTCACATCAGAAGGGCATTATGAATTCCTACGTATGCCATTTGGTTTAACAAATGTTCCGTCTGTTTCTCAAAGGTTGTTGAATTTAGTTTTAAGGGATTTGAGATATGAAATTGCCATTTTATATATAGATGACAATTATTTCAGCAATTTCTTTCGAAAAGGGTATTGAAAGGTTAACGATGGTGCTAAAAACATGAACGAATAGACGATTTAGGTGGGAACAAGTATTTCATAACTCTTGACATGGCATCTGGATATTATTAAGTACCAACTAGCAAAGCTTCAATTGAAAATAAAGATTTTGTCACATCAGAAGGGCATTATGAATTCCTACGTATGCCATTTGGTTTAACAAATGTTTCGTTTGTTCTTCAAAGATTGTTGAATTTAGTTTTAGGGGATTTGAGATATGAAATTGCCATTTTATATATAGATGACAATTATTTCAGCAATTTCTTTCGAAAAGGGTATTGAACGGTTAACGATGGTGCTAAAAACATGAACGAATAGACGATTTAGGTGGGAACAAGTATTTCATAACTCTTGACCTGGCATCTGGATATTATTAAGTACCAACTAGCAAAGCTTCAATTGAAAATAAAGATTTTGTCACATCAGAAGGGCATTATGAATTCCTACGTATGCCATTTGGTTTAACAAATGTTCCGTCTGTTTCTCAAAGGTTGTTGAATTTAGTTTTAAGGGATTTGAGATATGAAATTGCCATTTTATATATAGATGACAATTATTTCAGCAATTTCTTTCGAAAAGGGTATTGAAAGGTTAACGATGGTGCTAAAAACATGAACGAATAGACGATTTAGGTGGGAACAAGTATTTCATAACTCTTGCCCTGGCATCTGGATATTATTAAGTACCAACTAGCAAAGCTTCAATTGAAAATAAAGATTTTGTCACCTCAGAAGGGCATTATGAATTCCTACGTATGCCGTTTGGTTTAACAAATGTTCCGTCTGTTTCTCAAAGGTTGTTGAATTTAGTTTTAGGGGATTTAAGATATGAAATTATCATTTTATATATAGTCGACAATTATTCCAGCAATTTCTTTCGACAAGGGTATTGAAAGGTTAACGATGGTGCTAAAAACATGAACGAATAGACGATTTAGGTGGGAACAAGTATTTCATAACTCTTGACATGGCATCTGGATATTAACAAGTATTTCATAACTCTTGACATGGCATCTGGATATTATTAAGTACCAACTAGCAAAGCTTCAATTGAAAATAAAGATTTTGTCACATCAGAAGGGCATTATGAATTCCTACGTATGCCGTTTGGTTTAACAAATGTTCCGTCTGTTTCTCAAAGGTTGTTGAATTTAGTTTTAGGGGATTTGAGATATGAAATTGCCATTTTATATATAGATCACAATTATTCCAGTAATTTCTTTCGAAAAGGGTATTGAAAGGTTACCGATGGTGCTAAAAACATGAATGAATAGACGATTTAGGTGGGAATAAGTATTTTATAACTCTTGATCTGGCATCTGGATATTATCAAGTACCAATTAGCAAAGCTTTAATTGGAAAGGAAGATTTTGTCACCCTAGAAGGGCATTATGAATTCCTGCGTATGCCGTTTGGTTTAACAAATGTTCCGTCTGTTTCTCAAAGGTTGTTGAATTTAGTTTTAGGGGATTTGAGATATGAAATTGCCATTTTATATATAGATGACAATTATTTCAGCAATTTCTTTCGAAAAGGGTATTGAACGGTTAACGATGGTGCTAAAAACATGAACGAATAGACGATTTAGGTGGGAACAAGTATTTCATAACTCTTGACATGGCATCTGGATATTATTAAGTACCAACTAGCAAAGCTTCAATTGAAAATAAAGATTTTGTCACATCAGAAGGGCATTATGAATTCCTACGTATGCCATTTGGTTTAACAAATGTTTCGTTTGTTCTTCAAAGATTGTTGAATTTAGTTTTAGGGGATTTGAGATATGAAATTGCCATTTTATATATAGATGACAATTATTTCAGCAATTTCTTTCGAAAAGGGTATTGAACGGTTAACGATAGTGCTAAAAACATGAACGAATAGACGATTTAGGTGGGAACAAGTATTTCATAACTCTTGACCTGGCATCTGGATATTATTAAGTACCAACTAGCAAAGCTTCAATTGAAAATAAAGATTTTGTCACCTCAGAAGGACATTATGAATTCCTACGTATGCCGTTTGGTTTAACAAATGTTCCGTCTGTTCTTTAAAGATTGTTTAATTTAGTTTTAGGAGATTTGAGATATGAAATTGCCATTTTATATGTAGATGACAATTATTTTTTCAACAGGGTTAACCAGAAGCATCTTCGCTTTTATTTGTTGATACTATAATTTGCATTGGGAACACTTTTAGTTTAAAATCGTCCGTTTCTAGAATATTTAATGTATTTGGAGACCCTCCACAATAATAAACCGCGCGCCTGATTTAGAGGCAAGGCCATTATGGATGGACCCTATACAATAATAAAGACGTTTATGCGTTAAACGTTATAGTTTTAAGGCTTGATATTAAGTCCTGTTTTCATAGGGCCATTAAAATAATGAGTCACAAAGTGTACGCTGGCGCACTAATTCCACCAAATTGTCTAGTAATTGAAGTAAGTTTAGGGCCGAAGGCAACAGCAGAAATATCAGGATTAATTAAAAATGTAGTTAACAATACGTGTGCGCAAGTTTCTCTTGTTTTTGCTTTAAAAAGTTTTTAACGACTCCAGTTTTCTCTAATGTTTCCCTTTTCACCTCTAACGTCATGCCTGAGATTTATCAAATAATACCATTTGCAATTTAAATACTGAGATGGAACCCCCGCTTAGTTTACTATTCAGAGAACTGTATAGTAAAAGCCGTTTTAAACTCGAGTTTTTTTAATATACGCTTTTATATGAATGCAGGATTTTTTTATTACGCTGCCTCCAAAGGCATGCTTTCTTCAGAACTTTTAATCTTTCCATTAAAACTTCCGTTTGAAATTACGGACAATTTTTTTTAAGCGGGGACCAGCAAAACCAATTTCCATACGTAAACGAAATATAAAATGCCTTACAGACAGAAAAAATATAAATATTGGAACGCGATACACAAATAGTTGGCGATCTGAAGGCGGAGTAAAAATCCCGTCGCGTCACCTAAGGGAACGGAATTCCTATATCCACGTTCAAAGGGAGCGAAAAATCGGCGAGGCAGAGAGAATTGGTGAGTTACACATGTAGCTAATGTGACCAATATGAAATCAACATATCTGAAAGAACTAAATTAGTCAAAACTTCACCTCACCTGTATTATTAATTTATTCAGTTCATCAAAAATTTATAATTTACTTACACCACCATACCACTCACCCATTTAAATATTTTAACAATAGGCATTAATATCGACATTTAAAACCCATATTATTAAACTAAAGCCCCGTGTTTCAACCCTGAGTGCTTTGCCTCCCTGTACGCCCTGCATTAACCCCATTTACTGTTGATAAATTTAATAAGCTATCTAGTTATTTATGTCTAGTTGACATCGTAGATTAATATTTGACGGCGCCAAATGACCGCCGCCATCAATAATGTAATCCTGTTTTGTTGCAGCCAAGCTGGACGGCGTGAAAACGTACATGCGGATGCGTAGGGTCCCAAACCATTTGCAGGTGAAAGTGATCAAGTGGTTCGATTATCTTTGGCTCACCCAAAAGTGTTCAGACGAAGAGAGAGCCGTATCGTGTCTTCCAGATAAGTTAAAGGCTGAAATTGCAATCAATGTGCATCTAGACACCCTGAAGAGGGTGGAAATTTTTCAGAATACTGAGGCTGGATTCCTATGTGAATTGGTGCTTAGACTAAGGCCGGTGCTTTTCTCACCTGGGGATTATATTTGTAGAAAAGGTAAGAAATGTTCAAAATGAACTAGAATGATTTAATTTTTTTTTAATTTATTAAAAGTAGATATAAATTTATTTTCAAAAGGGATAGAAATGAAAATTTCCAAAATTGCACTTTTTTCCAATTTTTTACAGAGGGTTCCAAAAAAATATCTAAAACTGATCGGCGTTACATTTTTATTCCAAAGGGGGGGAGGGATTTAAAAAATTGCAGGACGTGTTTTTTTTTCAACAAAAGTCGAAAAAATTCAAAAACTGCATGTCCTGAATTTTTTTCAAAGTAGAAAAAAATCTATAAAATTAACAGTGTGATTTTTCCCAAGAGATCAAAGTAACTAATTTCCAAAAATTATTTTCGAGAGGAGTAGAAAAGAAAATTTTCAAAATTTCACATTGTGAAAATTTTTTAGATGGTTCGAAGAAAAATACCAAATACCTACTGGTCGACGTTAAATTTTTATTCCAAAAGAAGGAAAATTAAAAAAATGGCGACTTTCTTTTCAAATTAGATTGCAAAAATTTAAACATTCCACAATGTCAATTTTTTTTTCAAAGAAATAGAAACAAATTTACAAAATTGAACAACTTCATTTTTTTTGTTAAGTAATTGAAAGAATTAAATCCCAAAAATTATTTTCCAAAGCTGTAGATAATTTCAAAAATTGCATGTTGTGAACATTTTTCCAAAGAGGTTGAAGTTTCCCAAAACTTAATAAGCTTAAAAATTGTTCCCAGGGGATTAAAAAAAAAATTTTAAACTGCTGCATTTTATTTATTTGTTTCGTATATTTGTTTCATTTATATATTTCATTTATTTATTTCATTTATTTATTCATTTATTCTTTTTTTCATTCATTCGTTGAATCAATTGATTCATTGATTGATTTATTTCATTTTTATTATTTATTTAATTAATTTTGCATTATTTTGTTTTATTTATTTTATTTATTTCATATATTTTATCTATTTTGTCTATTTTATTTATCTTATTTACCTTATTTACCATATTAAGTAAGTGTAAGAGTAGCTTTAAGCTAAACTTCACCCATGTATTAAGTAGCTGTTTGTAACTGCTATTTGATTCAATAAAGACTGTTATTATTATTATTATTATTATTAATATTATTATATTTGTCTACTTTATTTATTTTATTCATTCTCTTGATTTTATTCATTTTATTCAATTTATTTATTTTATGTATTTTATTTATTGTACTTATTCTCTTTATTCTATTTATTGATTTTATTTGTTTTACTTTATTTAATATTTCTTCAATATCTTTAATTTCAACTATTTATTCTCTTTATATTATTTGTTCCATTTATTCCATTTGTTTTATTTCTTCTATTAGTTCTATTTATTCTATTTTTTTTTTTCTTCTATTTTCTCTATTTTTCTATTTCTTCTATTTATTTTATTTATTTTATTCATTTAGTTCATTCTATTTATTTTATTTATTCTATTTATTTCATTTATTTTATTTCTTTCATTTATTCGTTAAATCAATTGATTCATTGATTGATTTATTTTATTTCCATTATTTATTTAATTAAATTTGCATTGTTTTATTTGATTTTATTTAGTTTATATATTTTATCTATTTTGTCTATTTTATTTATCTCGTTTACCTTGTCTAGTTTATTTATTTTATTAATTCTCTTCATTTTATTAATTTTATGTATTTTATTTATTGTATTATTACTATTTATTCTATTCATTGATTTAATTGATTTTATTCATTTAATTTATTTTACTTGTTTCATTTATTTCTTCTATTTCTTTCATTTCTTATATTTCTTCTACTTGTTTTATTCATTTTATTCGTTTTATTTCTTCCATTTATTATATTTATTATATTTCTTTCATACTCATTTTCTTCTATTTATTCTGTTTATTTCATTTATTTTATTTATTTTACTTATTTCATTTATTTTATTTTCTTTAATTCATTCGTTCATTCTCTTGATTTTATTTATTTTATTCCTTTTATTCATTTTCCATTTTATGTATTTTATTTATTGTATTATTCTATTTATTAAATTTCGGCGTTAAATTTTTATTTCAAATGGTGGAAAATTACACAACATGATTTTGTCTTCAAGTTAGGTCGAAAAAAGTCAAAAGCTGCACAATGCCAATTTTTTTCCAAAGATATAGAAAAAAAATCCACAAAATTGAACGATGTGAATTTTAGGAAGAAAATTTCTAAAATTTCCCGTCTTGAAAATTCTTCCAAAATGGTCGAAAAAAAATTCTCACATTGTCAAAATTTGTCTTAAAGTGTTCGAAGAAAAGTTGTTAAACTGCTAGGCGTTAACTTTTTATTCTAAAGGAGAGGGGAGGAGATTTGAAAATTTACACGGTGTGTTTATTTTTTTCAGTTTGGGTCGAAAAAATTCTAAAACTGCACAACGTGAATTTATTTTCCAAAGAAATCGAAAAATAATTTACAAAATTGATATGAAGAAAATAATGAGTTTTTCTCTTTTTATAATAATATAACAATTCAAATACTACGTTACAATCACAGCATGCAAAATAAAATCATTGGCTACAGTAAGCTATCAGTGAGGATCTATTTTTAATATATAGCGATTTCTGGCTTGAACCGTCTGTCCAATTCATGCAAAATAATTCTCTCATTTAGATAAAACAATGGAATTTTCAGAGAACTAAACTGAAGTAACACCTTACTTCACGCTATTGCAGATTCCTACAGGAGTAGAAACAACAAACAAATCTAACGTAACTTCGCTATAGTTCTAAGTAAACAATGGTTTAAAGACAATGTTTTGAAACCAAAAGTTTCGAGTTTAATAATCTACTCGACTCTCAACTCTGCCTCGAAAGAAATAATACAGTTTGTGTACAATCGAGATTTGGAGTACAAAGGAAATCAGACACACTCATTAAATTAGTTTGTATACATACAATAAAAACTGTGGAAGTGCAACACGCGATTTGGTGGGCGGCATTTACGTTCGTCCGCTGCGCTCGACAAATCCCAGGCGTAATAATGGCCGCTTGTAAATTCCTCTGGCTAATGAATGCGATAAATAAAATACTGATAAATACAACTATTTCGTAGAAAAATATGTAAAAGTACCCTCTCCTCTCAATATGGGACGGAACTGTGGGACACCCTGTAACTAAGAAACTCGTCGCCTCTGAAACTTTGCTCTTTTACCTTTCCTTTAATGCTCTCCAAATAATCGCAAAGTGTTTAACTTATAACTTAATCGGTATAAATTTCCCAGGCCCGAGTTTTTAAAAGATGACAACCAGACCGTACTTTGTGGAACGTGTGAACATTAGCATTTTTCCTTTGGTGGCTACAGTTGTGGTTTAAAGTTAAAGTTATTTCGTAACTCAATTAGGGTTGCGATAAGTAAAAAGTTTTATCTAAACGCTCTAGTTGCACACCTTAACAGCTCTGACACAGTTCTGGTCTTATCCTTTCATCTTGAGGTTTGCTCGCACCTTAAGCTCGTGCACCACTTCCGCACGACGTGAAAATGTTAACCGACCAATTTATTGCTTTAATTCTAAAGTGAATAACTTCGCGCATAAGAACAAATTATATCTTGTAACGAAGTGATTTTTTACTAAATCAAACTATCAAAATATGCATCGGCTGGTTAGATTTGCTCGATCGGGCCATCTATAAAGCTCCAATGCATAAAGTTTTACCGGAAAACTTAACTTACGAAAAATAGTCATTGATAAATAGGTCTACGTTTGTGGCAGTAGTTCGTCGTATTATAAAACACTCTGTATAGACAAGAATATCTATAGCTAACCGACTGCCCGCCGTTCATATTATATTCTGTTGGAAATTCCGTTTGCTTGCCGTCCGAAATAATCAAACCGCGAAAACAGACACCGGTTATCCAAACTCACCGTCTTCCGAAATAAAATCGTATTCACGCGTAAATACTCTTGATTGCCAGCCATAAATACGTTGGTCTACATAGGTAAAATTCACGAGTTATTATTTCAGTTGTTTATTTCTAATTAATCCGTTTGAGAAATTGTCCAAGTCCAGTTGACAGACATTCATCTTAAGACCCCTGGAAATTACCGTATCTCCATCTGTTTAGCTACCCCTAACCGGTCTCCCCACTGGAGGGCCAAACAAGTGCTGTTCCTTGCACTTAAAAATAAAGAACTGGCGCCCGAGCTTTCCGTCTAAAAAGTGTCACAAAACCAGAGAGTTCTGTTTGTAAACGTTACGTAAGTAAAGAGCGTCACAATCTATTGGACTAGCTATAAAATAACCTCATATGTTTAATCCATTTCTGCCTACTGCATTTTTTAACAGCTTGTATGTGGTTTAAAAATATCGAATCGATTCTCCTCTCTATAAACTGCAGCTTTTTCTATCGTGTTACAACTGCTTGGGGAATTATTGCAGCAGTATTTCACAGTTATTTTACCCTATACGATAGCATTTTAACGTTTCAGTTTTTTAACGAGTCACAGTTCAGTAGATTGCTGCCTCCCGGGGACATTCCGACTCTAATATTTGGAAAATGAACATTGCTTAAATAGATATTTCGAGGTTTGGCAAAACACCAAAATTCGGATAATTGCCTTCCATGAATTATACCGCATGTATTCAGCAAGTGATAAACTAAAACAACTATCGCATTTCAGACAAAGTTGCATATAATTTAGAATGTTAAGTTCTTATTCATCTGGATCCAGCTGTTTCTTTGCTGCATCCACATATTCAGATGTTAATATACTGATTCGGAAATTCTAGGTTATCACTTCATTTGTTTCTTTTACGGTTTGCTCGTGTCATCAATTATTCTTCCAATTATCTTCTCTTCTGACTCCAAATATTACCATCATAAGACCAAGTCATCCAAGCAAATACAATTCATTATCTTCCTTTCCAGCTCATCAAATGCCTTGAATATTGCTTTCACAAGAATATGATCTCTCTTCCGGATAAGAATTAGAATTGGTCTTCTGGTGGTCCTCCTTCTGTTCTCTCTTATAAATGAACCTGATTTTATAATTGGCTGATTTTTAAGGTGGTTATAAAATTCGTCTTAAGCTGAACCTGGCTTTGTAGTGGTTTTGGATGAAAATAAATAATTTTCTAGAAGAAATCCTAAGATCTTGCAATTTGCGTAACGTCTCTCTTATTTTGAGAAGGATCTTAATTATAAATAACTGAAACCTTTAAACAGCAAACACCATCATTATTACTATCGATCGCCAGGAGAAACCCTGTATAACCAACCAGGTAGACGCCTACGGTAATACTAGTTAATCAACAGCGAGCACAAACCCTAGGATTTGGCAAGGTTTCCCTTATACTTAAATAATATAGTGTTTACTCTAACTTGCTTGGATATACGGGGATTAAATACTACATAAAATAAAATTAGTAAATAAATAATTTAGGAGTGGAATTTATGCCGGCTGAATGCCGAAAATGCTGTTGGCATTTGCGCTGCCTATTGTTTTGTGAATGCAAATCCGAAATGCTGGAAACCATGGCCAAAACGTACGAGCGAATTTAAAATAAAATAATATTTATAAAACACAACGCGCTTTGTTAAATGTCCATAAGGCTAATGCAGAGGTTTGAAATATTTTTCATCCCAGAAAAAAAACATAATACATACTCTTATTAAATTTCAATTGAAGTATATTGAAGTTTTATTGAAGTATATTGAAGTATATTGAACTTTTATTGAAGTATATTGAACTTTTATTGAAGTATATTGAACTATATTGAAGTATATTGAATTTTTATTGAAGTATATTGAACTATATTGAAGTATATTGAACTTTTATTGAAGTATATTGAACTTTTATTGAAGTATATTGAACTATATTGAAGTATATTGAATTTTTATTGAAGTATATTGAACTATATTGAAGTATATTGAACTATATTGAAGTATATTGAATTATATTGAAGTATATTGAAATATATTGAGGTATATTGAACTTTTATTGAAGTATATTGAACATTGAAGCGTATTGAACTATATATTGAAGTATATTGAAATATATTGAAGTATATTGACCTTTCATTGAAGTATATTGAAGTATATTGAACTGTATTGAGTATATTGAACTATATTGAAGTATATTGAAGTATATTGAAATATATTGAAATATATTGAAGTATATTGAACTTTTATTGAAGTATATTGAACTTTTATTGAAGTATATTGAAGTATATTGAATTTTTATTGAAGTATATTGAACTATATTGAAGTATATTGAACTATATTGAAGTATATTGAATTATATTGAAGTATATTGAAATATATTGAAGTATATTGAACTTTTATTGAAGTATATTGAACATTGAAGCGTATTGAACTATATATTGAAGTATATTGAAATATATTGAAGTATATTGACCTTTCATTGAAGTATACTGAAGTATATTGAAGTATATTGAACTGTATTGAGTATATTGAACTATATTGAAGCGTATTGAACTATATATTGAAGTATATTGAAGTATATTTAACCGCATTGAAGTATATTGAATTATATTGAAGCGTATTGAACTATATATTGAAGTATATTGAAGTATATTGATGTATATTGAACTATATTGAAGTATATTGAAATACATATATTAAATTCAGCACAAAATACAAAATCTCCAATTTTGCAACTAGCGCGTTCTCCATTTTTGGAGGGCAGTGTAGCAAAGAGTTGATTAAATAGCAAAGAGTTCACGATAATACAAATCCATTTGCTACAATCAGTTTAGGAAAATTAGGGTTGATTGGGGACTATTTATTCTCGATAGCGCAATTCGTGGCCAATAACGATTCCGGAAAAATTAGGGGCGACAGTAAAATAAATTGGAGTGGCTAATACTTTCCGTTAAACAACAAAATATACAGGGTGTGCCAATGGGTCAAATTTAATATAGTCAATATTAGGAATATAGCCGACAAAAACGCATAGAAATTGGCACTACATTGGAAAGGATTTTATTTTTGACATTGTCATCCACTGGAGTTGACTCGAACCCTTAGAAAGATACACTATTACCAATCTGAAAGGCAAGATTTTTTCGTGTCCGTGGCATTGTATTAAAGGGATGATAAAATACATATAACGGCATGAACTGAACTGAAAAATATAAAAAGAACTCGCAACGCAACTAATAAATGTCTCTGGATATCTTGTAATTGATGGACTGCGGTGGAAAATGTGTACGAGGGAACATTTCAAGCCAACTTTCATTGGCTACATTTCTACCTATTTGTTACCTGTTGCGTGCCCGTTATAAATTTGCTCTGCTCCCAGAGATTTTTAAATTATGACGCTTTATTTACATTTCTTTATGGTAAACGACGAAAATATTATTTTTAATTTTTTTTGTTTGTGTTTACAGATCTCAGCCTTTTATTATTTTACTTGTGCACATTTTACAGCAAGAATTGTTTAAATTAAATTGATGGAAATGTGCGAAATCAGCACAAATTTAATACAATGAATTTTAAAATTATTCCTCCTCCTCCTAACGTTTAAAGGAATCGATCAGCTCCAAATTTTTTTTAGGAGGTTCTTGATGTAGATGTATGAGTCTTAAGTTGAGCCACTAAGTTTTCCCATCATTGTTATAATTGTATTAAATGACAAGGCATTTTCTTTGTTCCAGGTGAAGTTGGCAAAGAAATGTACATAGTAAACCGAGGTCGCCTTCAAGTAGTAGCAGATAACGGCAGGACGGTGCTGGCCACCCTCAAAGCGGGTAGTTATTTTGGAGAAATATCAATATTAAACATGGGCACGGCAGGTAAACACCTTGGTAAATATCAGCAGGCAGGCCCAACAAATTGGGGTTCCACTACTTCAACCTCTGCATGTCATTATGTGTCATGATAATCCCCTGCCTGGCTTTTATTTGTCAATTTCCTTCGCTAAGTGTAAACTCCTATTTTACGGAGGATCGGGGGAAGTCTCACAAGACCTAACACGAACCCTCAAAAGTTACTGTTGTTAATTAGACCCAAGTTTTAGTCACTTCATTAGAAAAAAAAATCATGCTTCACTAAGAGGAAATATTTTTAAATAGAGACTTACGAAAAGACCAAGTGGTGAGGTTCAAAGTTGTCCATCACTAACTACCATTCTGACAACTGCCACTTGCTTTGTCGACAGTTGATTTGGGCTGGATCCTCCCACGCCTCACATTTCATATTCGCTTGTGTTGGACTGCGGAGCTGAAAATTTAAAAAAAACTTTTGGTAACTTTACGAAAATACTTTATAATTCACTATTCAGTAGCCATAACGTGAAGATTCTTGTGAGAGTTTTCCCTATATTTTCGAAACGTTTAATTAATGTGAAACGTTGAAAATTAAATATTTATTGGTGTAAATATTGACCTGGAAATAAATTTTGTTTGCGACTGAGAAGCAAAGAGGCTGGAGGAGAAAGTTGTTTCGTTCGTCAGATGGACGTGAATTAAATGCTTATACTAATACACATAAAAAATGCATGTTTAAAGTCCGTATCACGTGAGCAAAATAAGAAATTACCTAACTTGAGGAACATTCAGTCCCCCTGGATATGCATTTTTACTGGTTTTACTATTTTGATACTGTCCATACTTTTGGTGATTTAATTTGCATTGAAAATTGATCTCAAGACTGTTCAATCACATTTAGAGATTTAAATTGTAATGAAAATTGACCTCAAGACTGAAATTGTTTGATTGATTGATTGAAAATTGACCTAATAATTTGTAAAATCCCTTTTGATCAATCAATTTGTATTGATAATTCTCCTCGAGATTGTTCAGTCACTTTTGGTGATTTAATTTATATTGAAAATTGACCTCAAGACTGTATAATTTGTATTGAAAATTGACCTAATAAATTGTAAGATCCCTTTTAATGAGAATTAACATCAAGATTGTTCAATCACTTTTGGTGATTTAATTGGCATTGAAAATTGATCTCAAGATTGTTCAATCACATTTGGAGATTTAATTTGTATTGAAAATTGACCAAGTAAAATCCTTTTGATCATTCAATTTGTATTTAGAATTAACCACAAGGTTGCTCAATAACTTTTGGTGATTTAATCTATATTGAAAATTGATCTCCAAACTGTTTAATTTGTATTGAAAATTGATCTCAAGACTGTTCAATAACTTTTGGTGATTTAATCTATATTCAAAATTGATTCTCAATCTGTTTAATTTGAATAGGAAACTGCCTTGAAGAATGTACATTCATTTTTGGTCATTCAATTCGTACTAAAAATTGACCTCAAGACTGTTCAGTCACCTCTGATCATGTAATTTGTATTGAAAATTGACCTCAACTGCAGTCACTTTTGGTGATTTAATTTATGTTGAAAATTGACCTTAAGATTGTCAAATGCCATTTGGTGATTTAATTTGTACTGAAAGTTGACCTCAAGACTGTCTAGTTTCTATTGAAAATTGACCTAACAGATTGAATTTTTGTGATTTAAGCTGCATTAAAAATTATTGATCTCCAATCTATTTAGTTTGTATTGAAAATTGACTTCAAGAATATGCAGTCACTTTTGGTGATTTAATTTATGTTGAAAATTGACCTCAAGCTGTTCAATCCCATTTTGTGATTTAATTTGTATCGCAAATTGACCTCAATCCTGTTCAACCACTTTTGATGATTTAATTAGTATAGAAAATTGACCTCTAAACAGTCTAGATTGTCTAATTTATAACGAAAATTGACCTAATAAATGTGAAATCACTTTTAATCATTCAATTTGTATTGAAAATTGACCTAATAAATGTGAAATCACTTTTAACCACTCAATCTGTATTGAAAATTGACCTCAAGAATGTTCAATCAATTTTGGTCATTCAGTTTGTATTGAAAATTGACGTCACGACTACAATTACTTTTGGTGATTTAATTTATATTGAAAATTGACCTCAAGATTGTCCAATCCCATTTGGTGATTTAATTTGTATTGAAAGTTGACCTCAAGACTGTCTAGTTTCTATTGAAAATTGACCTAATAGATGTGAAATCACTATTGGTGATTTAAGCTGCATTGACAATTGACCTCCAAATTATTTAGTTTGTGTTGATAATTGACTTCAAGAATGTGCACTTTTGGTCATTTAATTGTATTAGAAATTGACCTCAAGGTTCAATCACTTCTGGTCATGTAGTTTGTAATGAAAATTGACCTCAAGACTGTTCAATCACTTTTGTGTTGAAAATTGACCTTAAGGCTATTAAATCACATTTGGTCAGAATAGTTATGGACTCCATAACCATTCTACTTATAATATAATGTACACCGATTTTTGCTTGTGATAATCAAATGCTTTTCTGAAGAATGTGGCAAATAATACGTGATATACTAATACATAATCTTTAGAAATCACTGTAGAGAAATGATTTATACTTTAATTTCAATTCCAAATATTTTTTCAGGGCGTACTCTTAATGCCTTGCTTAGACAAATTCCAATCGCTGCTGCAACTACAAACTGCACCGATTAAAACCGAAATAAAACCCCACTCTTTTATATACATCAACCAGATCCACGTTGACCACAAATTTTATCTAAACGAGAAAAAAATAGATACGTGGTTTCATCCATGATCCATATTTATTGCAGTATTTCCTATATGATTATATCTCACGATAATAATAAATCCCGGCCTGGATCTGTATTGCCTTTATCTGCTGTACCTGCACTACGGAATGCCATTTGGCTACTCGCCAGTAGATTTATTAAATCATAAAGACGGCCAGTAGCAAATTCGGAAAGTATCCCTACCGGAGGGGAATATCAAATGATTACAGAGATAAAATCTTTTTAAATATGCGCTCTTATTCCTAAAAGAATCGCATTACGTGGAATATGAAAATAATACTTAGTATAATAAAATAATTTATTTTCCCTTAAAATTATCGGGTAAGTAGCCAGAATGGTTATTATTTGGGTCAGTCTCCTAAATGCTTTCCGTTTTTATGCTTGACCAGGGAAAAAAATTGCATAAATTTTCGCTTTATGCCACTTTGCCTTGGAAAGCTGGCTCTGCATGTTCCAAAAGCTATTCACAAAACAAAGATATAATATCATTCGCATGCTAATGGTTCAGTATGTGTAGTATAGAAAGCGTAAGAAATAGACGTGGTTTTATTCTCAGACTCTGCGTTTTCAATAAATCCTATTGAGGCAAGTGAGCCAGATTCTAAGATTTGCCTACTTCATAAATCATATTAATAGTTACTTATCTCAATTTTTCAAATTTTCTGCGACGCTTTTAACAATTTCTTGTATAGGTTGTCCCAGATTGGCGGGAATTGACGAAGGTCATACAATTGTGCATTAGATAGAAAACACTAATAGCACATTCTTGAGTTCAATTTTCAATACAATTTGAATAACCAAAAGTGATTCAATAGTCTTAGGGTCAATTTTCAACATAAAAGTGAACAGTTTTGAGGTCCAATTTCAATACAAATTAGATGACAGAAAGTAACTGCAGTCAATTTTCAATATAAATTATATGACCAAAAGTGATTGAACCTTGAGGTCAATTTTTAACACAAATTGAATGACCAAAAGTGACTGAACATTCTTGATGTCAATTTTCAATACAAACTAAATAGTTTGGATATCAATTAATTATCAACGCAGATTAAATCACCAAAAGTGATTTCACACTCATTAGGTCTATTTTCAATAGAAATTGGACAGTCTTGAAGTAAATTTTCAATACTAATTAAAACACCAAAAGTTATTGAACAGTATTGAGGTCAATTTTCAACACAAATTGAATAATCAAAAGTGATTGCACATTTATTAGGTCAATTTTCAATACAAATTAAACAGCCTTGAGATCAATTTTGTGGATGCAAGTTAAATCAACGAAAGTGATTGAATAGTCTTGAGGTCAATTTTCAACGCAAACTGAATGACCAAAAATGATTGAACATTCTTGAGTTCAATTTTTAATACAAAATTGAATGATCAAAAGTGATTTCACATTTATTGGGTCAATTTTCTATACAAATTGAGCAGTCTTGAGGTTTGTTTTCAATACTAATTAAATCAACAGTATTGCGGTCAATTATCAATACAAATTGAATGATCAAAAGTGATTTCACATTTATTAGGTCAATTTTCAATACAAATTAAACAGCCTTGAGATCAATAGTGGATGTAAATTAAATCACCAAAAGTGAACAGTCTTGAAGTCAATTTTAAACGCAAATTGAATAATCAAAGGTGACTGAACATTCTTGAGATCATTTTTCAATACAAATTAATGATCAAAAGTGATTTCACTTTTATTAGGTTAATTTAATACAAATTAGACAGTCTTGAGGCAATTTTCAATGAAAATTAAATCATCAAATGCGATTCAACAGTCTTGAGGTCAAGAATGATTAAAAGTGATTTCACATTTATTAGGTCAATTTTTCGATGTAAATTAGACAATCTAGATTGTCTAGAGGTCAATTTTCTATACTAATTAAATCGTCAAAAGTGGTTGAACAGTATTGAGGTCAATTTTCGATACAAATTAAACCACAAAATGGGATTGAACAGTCTTGAGGTCAATTTTCAACATAAATTAAATCACCTAAAGTCACTGCAGTCTTGAGGTCAATTTTCAATACAAATTACATGATCAGTGACTGAACAGTCTTGAGGTCAATTTTCAATACAAATTGAATAATCAAAGGTGTTTGATTCTTGAGATCAATTTTCAATACAAATTACACAGTTTGAGAATCAATTTTCAATTTAGATTAAATCACTAAAAGTTATTGAACAAACTTGAGGTCAATTTTCAACATAAATTAATTAAATCACCAAAAATGATTGAAGTCGACCTAAATTTTCAATGCAAACTAAATGACGTAAAGTGATTGAACATTCTTGAGATCAATTTTCAATACAAATTGATGATCAAAAGTGATTTCACTTTTATTAGGTCAATTTTAGATACAAATTAGACAGTCTTGAGGTCAATTTTCAATATTAATTAAATAATCAAAAGTGGTGGAACAGTATTGAGGTCAATTTTCAATACAAATTAAATGATCAAAACGATAAGAACTTATGAGGGCCTGTTACGTAGATTAAGATTCTGAAATATTTATTTTTAATTTTAATTATACAAAAATATATTTTGGTAAAAATTATCAAGGATTTTGTTAAAAATTTGAAATTTCCTAGCGCACATTAAGGAATACCTCCCTTGTAAATTAATGCACGTTTGTGCACAATTGGACACTTTGGATTTGGGATAAACCCACAAAAATAAATCCAAGGGTGTCAAATCTGGCGAACGAATCGGCCAACCAATCAGAGCACGACGTCGGGTACACTCTGCGCCCATATACGTTGTTGCCATACCTAATTAGAACTTTACTGGAATTATCCAAGTGACAGATCTGTTTTAAACGAGAGTTTCTACGACTACGGCCTTCATCAGGTTTTCCAGTACATTACATCTGATTATAGCTGAAAGGCTTCAGTAAACCGTTACTGAGAATACCGTTTAATTTAATACAATTGCATATTGTGCAAGTGCAAAGTGCACACTCCCGTTAATAAATAATGGTCACAATGAAGCACCTGAATCCGTGAATCGTGTACACAGCGAGCAATTAACTCGAGGGCTGGGAACGGGGTATAAACGTATTGAGAGAATGGTACCTGCCTTGGCAGTGAAGAAGACGGAGAAGTGGGGCACATCCTCTATCTTATCTTTTACAATATTTGGAAATATTGGAAAAATTATTCTAAACAATTTCAACTTTTATTCGCTACCATTTTTTCGAATTTCCAAATGGAAATGCCTAGAATAAGTAAGAACATTCCTCTGTGTTTTCAAGCACTTTTTCTATTATCTTAGTAGTGTTTTGGTGTTTTAAAATTACTGTATACTATTTACCTTTACTTGCTTTTGAATATATTGTTTTTATTAATATACAGCATTTTTACGTTACGTTAATTTGCAAAAGATGAGGAATTGATCCAACCGATCCTCAGATAAAAAATTTATAATTTTTTTTTAGTAGAAACTCTTTTATTATTTGCCTACTTATGTTAGTATCTTAAAATCTGTTCTGTATACGTTGTGTCGTTAATCCATGTCGCTGTGATACTACCAAAACAAAAACCATGCAGGTAATGTGTTTCCAATATAAAAATTGCACACGTTCTCCCGTTACTTGTTGGCATGTTTTCAATATCTTTATCTTTTTTCTTGGATCCACTGTAGATTAATGTAGCGAAACATGATAGCCGGCTTGAATTTTTTGAATAAAATTGCAGGCAACCGACGAACAGCCAGCGTAAGATCGGTGGGATATAGCGATTTGTTTGTGTTGAGCAAAAAGGACATGTGGGACGTCCTGAAAGAATACCCTGCTGCCAGAGTTCGTTTGGAGGCGATAGCCGTCAAGAGACTGGAGAAGTATAAAAGGGCGCCCCTAGAAAAAGGTAAGCGAGGCACTTTGTGATATTGCGTGTAGGAATCATCGATTGCTCCCTGTGCATTCATCGGCGTCCGAGGGGGGCAGCCTAGGCGTATGCCCTCCCTTTGATGTTGTTAGAACACTGGTGAAGCAAGAATGATTCAAGTTTCTCTAGCTGGAATCATTTGACTATTCAGAAGGTAATTAAAATTATTTAAAACTAAACGGTCACTCGTTATACAGAGTGTTTCATTGGGAGAGGGACATACGTTAAGGAGCACCGAGGTGGTTCCAAATAACCCATACTTGGCGAATCAACTTAAGACATTAACAAGAAAGAAACTCCAGGTTCGGCTTGACAAAAAATGTACAAAATCTTCCATCCTCAAAACAGCACCCTGTGTGTCTGAATTTTTTTCACCTAAATTGCAGAATTTTCTTGAGAGAAACTGTGCTTAAAATTATTTTATACCCGTAAATGAATGTCTATGTGCGCCTATGTGTGCACGTCTTCCTTTAATATTTTATCTTTCTTTTAATTGAATTGGGGTTAAAATATTAGCACGACAATCGACCCAATTTCCTTATTTCGCTCTATTAATATTACAAGTGACCCGACGTAAATTTCAAATAACTACCTATTAATAAATAATTTATAATAGATTTTAAATGGGGTGCGTAACGGTAAACTCCAACTGTTTTAATTCATGCGCAACGTTATACGTGTTGGTAGTCTCGAGAGAACAATAAAATAATAAAACGTCTACTACCTAACTCGACACGAGAGTCTCCCTTTACTTTTAACGACTTTTTTGTAAAATTCTATATTTATTTTCTATGATCGAAACTTAAATCTAAATAGCCAATTAAATAAAGTAATAAAATAAATAAAATAAACAAAATAAACAAAATAAATAAAATAAAATAAATAAAATGAATTAATCAATAAAATACATAAAATGAACAAAATGAAGAGAATGAATAAAATAAATAAACTAGACAAGGTAAGCGAGATAAGTAAGAAAAATAAAATAGACAAAAAAGATAAAATATATAAAATAAATAAAATAGACAAAAAAGATAAAATATATAAAATAAATAAAACGAAATAAAACAAAATAATGCAAAATTAATTAAATAAATAATGAAAATAAAATAAATCAATCAATGAATCAATTGATTCAACGAATGAATGAAAGAAATAAAATAAGTGAAATAAGTACAATAAATAAAATAAATAGAATGAATAAAATGAATGGAATAAATAAAAAAAATTGCGGAAATAGAAGAAATAAAATAAAGAATAAAAGATATAAAATAAATAGAATGAACTAAATGGATAAAATAAATAGAAGAAATAGAAAAAATAGAGGAAATAAAATAAATCAATAAAATAAAATAAATAAAATAGATGAAATAAACAGAATAAATAGAAGAAATTGAGCAGAAAAGAAATAGAATAAATGGAAGAAATAGAAGAAGTAAAAGAAATAAAACAAATAAAATGAATAAAACGAGTAGCAGCAAAATGAAATGAAATTAAATCAATCGATCAATGAATCAATTGATTCAACGAATGAATGAAAGAAATACAATAAATGAAACAAGTAGAATAAATAAAATAAATATAAAAAATAGCGGAAATAGAAGAAATAAAATAAAGAATGAAAGAATAAAATACGCGAAATAAATAGAATAAATAGAATGAATAGAATGAACTTAATGAATAAAATAAATAGAAGAAATAGAAAAAAACAGAAGAAATAAAATAAACAATAAATAGAAGAAATTGTGTATAAAAGTAATATAATAAATAAAATAAATAGAATAAATGGAAGAAATAGAAGAAATAAAATGAATAAAGCGAATAGAAGAAATAAGAAATTAAATAAATAAAATACATAAAATAAATTAAATGAATAAAACCAAAAAAAAGAGAATAATACAATAAGTAAAATACATAAAATGAAGAGAATTAATAAAATAAATAAACTAGACAAGGTAAACGAGATAAATAAGATAAATAAAATAGACAAGATAGATAAAATATATAAAATAAATAAAATGAAAAAACAAAATAATGCAAAATTAATTAAATAAGTAATGAAAATAAAATAAACCAATCAATGAATCAATTGATTCAACGAATGAATAAATATACACCACATGTAATTACGACTCCCTTTATCCCAGAAGGCTCTAGGAGCCTTGTGCGGGAGGGGGCTACACATTTAAAGCCAAGGGACACACATCCAATATCCGTGTATAATGGAAAAATCCCTCTCACAGTATTTTCCATTGCCACGACCGGGATTCGAACCCGGGACTTTTGTGTGAGAGGCAGGTACTCTACCATCTCGACCATCAGTCATATGAATCGAAAGAACTAAATGAATAGAATAAATAGAAAAAATGGTGGAAATAGAAAGAAGAAAACAAATAAAGAATGAAATAAATAAAATAAATGAAATAAATAGAATAAACATAATGAATAGAATGAACTAAATGAATAAAATAAATGGAAGAAATAGAAAAATAGAGGAAATGAAATAAATAAAATAAAATAAATGAAATAAACAGAATAAATACAATAAATGGAAGAAATAGAAGAAATGAAAGAGATAAGAAATGCATGAAATAAGTAAAATAAATTAATTGAATAAAATCAATTAAATCAAGATATAGAATAAAGATAATAATACAATAAATAAAATACATAAATAAATATATAGTAAAATGATGATAATTAATAAAATTAATAAACTAGACAAATAAGGTAAACGAGATAAATAAGATAAATAAAATAGACAAAACAGACAAAATAGACAAAATAGATAAAATACATATAATAAATAAAATGAAACATAACAAAATAATGAAAAAATTAATTAAATAAATAATGAAAATAAAATAAATTAATCAATGATCAATTGATTCAACGAATGAAAGAAAGAAATAAAATAAATGAAATAAGTAGAATAAACAAGTATAAGTAAATAAATAGAATGATTAGAATGAACTAAATGAATAAAATAAATAGAAGAAATAGAAAACATTGAGGATATAAAATAAATGAAATAAACAGAATAAATAGAAGAAATTGAGTATAAAAGAAATAGAAGAAATAAAACGAATAAAATGAATAAAACGAGTAGAAGAAATAGAAAAAATGAGAGAGAGAGAAGAAATAAATGAAATAAGTAAAATAAATTAAATGAATAAAATCAATTAAATCAATAAATAGAATAATACAATGAATAAAATACATAAAATAAATAAATTTATGACAATTAATAAAATAAATAAACTAGACAAATAAGGTAAACGAGATAAATTAGATAAATAAAACAGAAAATACAGACAAAATAGATAAAATAAATAAAATGAAATAAAACAAAATAATGAAGAAATTCATTAAATAAATAATGAAAACAAAATATATCAATCAATGAATCAATTGATTCAACGAATCAATGAAAGAAATAAAATGAATAAAATAAATAGAAGAATAAAAGATAAAGAATAAATAGACGAAAGAGAAGAAATGAAAGAAATAGAAGAAAAGAAATGAAACAAATAAAATAAATGAAATTGAATAAATAAAACGAATAAATAAGAGAATAATGAGAATAAATACAATAAACAGAAGAAATAAAAGAAATAGAAGAAATTAAATAAATACAATTAGTACAATATATAAAACGAATAAAATGAATAAAATCAAGAGAATGAATCAAATAAATAAATTAGACAAATAAGGTAGATAAGATAAATAAAATAGACAAAATAGATAAAATAAACCAAATGAAATAAAACTAAATAATACACAATTAATTAAATAAATAATAAAAATAAAATAAATAAATGAACGAATAAATTGATTCAGCGAATGAATAATAATAATAATAAATACACCACATGTAATTACGACCCCCTTTATCCCAGAAGGCTGAGCCTTGTGCGGGAGGGGGCTACACACATTTAAAGACAAGGGACACACATCCAATATTCGTGTATAATGGAAAAATCCCTCTCACAGTATTTTCCATTGCCACGACCGGGATTCGAACCCGGGACTTTTGGGTGAGAGGCAGGTACTCTACCATCTCGACCATCAGTCATACTATGAAGAATGAAGAAAGAATAAATGAAGAATGAAGAATGAAGAAAGAATAAATGAATAACTGAAATAAATAAATAAATAAAACAAATAGGTGTATTAAACAAATAAATAAAATAAATAAATAAAATGAATAAAACGAATAGAGCGAACAACACGAATAAAGTAAATAATAATAAATTAACGTTTATTTTAAACAATTAGTGTAAGTTAAAAATGTAGATGAATAATAAACGTATGAGCCTCACGAAGCACTTTATGCGTGTTTGTGAGTTATTTATAATAGATAAAATACATGTTTTTATATACGTCTATAATAATAAATAAATAAAATAAGCAAAGTACTGCTGTAAAACCCAAATACATAAACATATAAAATGTAAATATTAAAAACTAAATAAAAATTATCCCCGAAAACATAAACTCTAACACTTCAAATATTTAACCCCGAATCCCTAAATTCATAAAATCAGAACCCATAAGGTTATAACGACTAGTTCTAAATCCTGAAACTCCAACATATAAACCCAAAACTAGTAAAATATAAACCCAACAACCCAAACCCTCTATCGCATAATTATTAGTTTTAGTTTTATGAATTGAGGTTTACGAATTTCGGGTTCAGAGTTTTGGGTTTATAAGCCTAAGGTTGCGAGTTTTTTAATGAATTTATTCTATTCTATTCTCTTCCTTACATACCATCAAACACTATAACGAATTGATTAAATATTTGTATCCAATCATGTAGCATAAACATCGCGGGGTACAATAGGCAACAGATGCTTGGGATATTAAAATACGACGGATGAGCTGAGTTTCGCGAATGTCATAAAAATATCTCAGGCTTTCGAACAAAACGTAATGGCAAGTTACGTTTCATATTAAAAATTTATCGTCGAGTCAATATACATCCAGCCGAGAGGCTTAATGCGATAAGGAAAATCAAAATGTATTGTACATGAGGAAACAATCGAAAAAATAATGGAACTGAGGAAAATAACGTTACAGGGTGTGCAAACTGCGACGACAGGAGACTTTATATTTTTATTCTAGCGGTTTCACAGGACGCTCTGAGGGCATCTTTAATCGCTGTTGGGGGTTCATAATTTATATGGTGCGTAAAGGTGTAAGGTCAACATTTCAAAGAACTTGGTGATATCTGCCGAAACACTGGGGACGGTAGGAGGAAGTTAACAAACACTGCGGCATTCTAAGTAATACCACAACCCCCGTTGGTCAGGGGTTCCAGGCAGAACAATTGCACACAATCCGCCCATGTGTAAGTTCCGGTGAATTATTCCTGAACCTGGCTAACGCGCGCTTCATTATTAATCACCGCCCGATGCGAACGTGAAACCCACCACACGACTTCGTTATGCGCCGGGTCCCCCTGGACATTGCTTAACAGAAAGAGGACGATAAAAATATTACTTGGCAGCGAGCTTGGCAGTGATGACAAGTTGGAATTTTGAGGCCAATTTTTTACTTACTGAACGGCACTCGACGCTCTTGGAGGTATTAGCATTGCAGAACAATCTCCATGCAAATACTGATATACGAGACTGAGATCACTAACTATTTTTAGTATGTTTTGTGAATTGGAAAAAAATTGGCCACATTAGAAATAAGTAACAATTTTTATATACTAATTGACCTATTTGGGTTTTTGAACACCAAACAGAAAAAGAAATACGTGATTTTTGGGACACACTGTATGATTGTCTGGTTTAATACATGAAACAATATTTTTTTAACGAGGGATAATACAATAACAAACAAAAACACTTGGAATACGTTTGCAGTTCTTAAAAGTAAAAATTTCTAGTTTTAAAGCAGAAAATTTTATTTTAAAGTAGAAATTTCTAGTTTGGAAAGTAGAAATTTTTAGTTTTAAAGCAAAAATTTCTAGTATTTCTTGGCGCTTGCAACGCGTCAAATTTGTAGTTTTTAAAAGTATAAATTTCTAGTTTTAAAGCACAAATAATTTTTAGTTTTAAAATAGAAATTTCTCGTTTTAAAGCAGAAATTTTTTATTTTAAAGTAGAAATTTCTAGTTTTGAAAGTAGAAATTTCTAGTTTAGAAAATAGAACTTTCTCATTTTAAAGCAGAAATTCTCAGTTTTAAAGTAGAAATTTTTCGTTTTAAAGCACAGTTTTAGTTTTAAAGTAGACATTTCTACTTTCAAAATTAGAAAGTTCTACTTTCAAAATTTTTGGATTTAAAGTAGAAATTTATAGTTTCTTTAGCAGTTGGAATACGTCCAAATTATTTTCTGTTTTTAAAAGTAGAAATTTCTAGTTTTAAAGCAGAAATTTTTGGTTTTAAAGTAGAAATTTCTAGTTTTGAAAGTGGAAATTTTAGTTTTAAAGCAGAAATTTCTCGTTTAAATGCAGGAATTTTTAGTTTTAAAGTAGAAGTTTCTACTTTCAAAACTAGAAATTTCTGCTGTAAAAATTTTTAGTTTTAAAGTAGAATTTTCTAGTTTTTTTTTTTGGCACTTGGAACACGTCCAAATTTATAGTTTTTAAAAGTAGAATTTCTCAGTTTTAAAGTAGAAATTTTTCGTTTTAAAGCACAGTTTTAGTTTTAAAGTAGACATTAGAAAGTTCTACTTTCAAAATTTTTAGATTTAAAGTAGAAATTTTTAGATTTAAAGTAGAAATTTTTAGTTTTAAAGTAGAAATTTCTAGTTTTGAAAGTAGACATTTGTAGTTTTAAAATAGAAATTTCTAGTTTTAAAGTAGAAATTTCTATTATTTTTCTAGTTTTAAAGTAGAAATTTCTATTATGATAATACGGTGATAAGGAGGCCGCTGGGTAAAGGGATCAACTCGAATTAAAATATTCAAATTAAATTCTAACAAAATTATGTAGATACACAGGGTATAAAATATATAATGAGGGATGCCAAAGGATTTCCGGCATTGTTAAAGTTCTGGTTGAATGAAAATTACTTTAAATCAATCATAATCCTTTGAAAAGTTTTAAGGCTAAATTTTTTTCTTCAATGAACACACGAGAATAATTTTAATTTGAAGCCTTTTATAAAACCTGCTTTGATGTCTAAATCAGGATGTTCAAAATTACTATGAAGTCGGGCCTCGAGTCTTGCAATGTATGAGGATAAAGTTACTTCAAATTTGTGGAATGCCAAAAATGTTTAATTGCGAATAACTAACCCGCCCCCGCCCTACCGTATTGATTCTCAGCAAAATATCGGGGAAAATTAAAAATCGTAAATTTTTCCTTCCAGGAGCCAGATGTATATATATAATCCATTTCCCTTGGGTTTCCAACTAAAATAAGTCGCTTAAATAATTTTTTACTTAAAGGAAGTTCAACTGTAAGCTAAAAGTATAAATAGTTGAAACAAAAAAGAATCGATAGGCACCAAGACCAACATACGTATAAAATAACTAACGTCATCGTTTAGGTTCTGGTCCGCCCTAATAGTTCTAAAAGGGAAGATGACGTTACCGTTTAGATTCTCGTCCGACTAAGTAAGTTTTAAAAGAAAGATGGCGTCACCGCTCGGGTTCTCGTCCGACCAAATAGGTCTTAAAAGAAAGCTAACGTCACCGTTCAGGTTCTCGTCCGACCAAGTAGGTTTTAAAAGAAAGATGGCGTCACCGTTTAGGTCCTCGTCCCACCAAGTAGACCAAGTTGATGATTCAAATTTGTCCAAATCGTGAAGAATAAAATACAAAGGTTTTTGCAAAGTAATCCATTTCTCCGTGCTATTTTGTTTCTCTTTTTTTATTTATATTTACAGATTTGCTACATGTATTATTTTTCCAGCCGCAATGGGCCGCAGCCAATCAACGCCAGGCCTTGTAGAATCTCGTGGTAAAATAGCCTTGGAGGATATGTGGGTGCCTCCGACGTTAGTGGGACTAACGCCTGCGTACCCCAGGTCGTTAATGGGATCGCCGCCTCGACCACCGCCGGAGAGTCCTGGGGCAATATCAATGAGCAGCGGTAGGAGTCACCATCAGATATCCACCTCGCATGGAAGATCTGGTAAGAATAATTCGTTTTTGGAATTTTAAATAATTACTAAGCATCATTTGTTGTTTGCTGCGTCCTTAGCAGCATTTTCTCCAAAATGTATCATTATCGGTCAGTAGAATGCAGAGAATTTATGGCTGAGGCAATGCGATTTTCGGAATGATTTTAGCAAACAATCAAATACGTAACAAAAAGAGAAATCCTGTGAGAAATAAACAAGAAAAATTCTGAACTTGCCGGGAAAAGAAACCAACTAAAAGGCGAGTCTTTCAATAGCGAATGTCAAAACTTCGTTTGGACAATAACGCGAGGGAAGGAAAATAACAGGTGGTAGATATAATCCTCGAGAATTAACGACGTTTGACTCGATAGCAATGCGACGGACTGATTTTTCATATCTGCTTCGTTCCTTTCCTTGTTTCCTTAAAGGCTACGAACTTTTACCACCTAATACTGGAGTTGCGATATATCCATTATTTATATGGCTTGCGCTACGACAATGCGGATGTTGCAACTCCGGACTTTCAAATCGCTTTCCCGATTCGAGAATACTGGCTGGTTAAGTATTTTTACCAAAACGATATTTAATAAATAAATTCGACCATTTTTTACCTCTAATTTAAATAATTTTTTACTTAAGGCAGCAAAAATCTTGTGAGATATGAACAAAAGATAGATCAGGATCAGGATTCTGTCGAGTAGAAAATAGCTGACGTTACCGTTTAGGATCTAGTCCGACCAAATACGTCTTAAAAGAAAGTTAACGTTACCGTTCAGGTTCTCGTCCGACCAAGTAGGTTTTAAAAGAAAGATGGCGTCACCGTTTAGGTTCTCGTCCGACCAAGTATATCTTCAGAAAAAGTTGACGATTCAAATTTGTGCAAATCGTGAAGAATAAAATACAAAGTAATTCATTTGTGCATGTTATTTTGTTTCTCTTTACAGCCCTGATACGTAGATGGTATATTATCATTATCAATCACTTTTTTTGTCTGCAGCATCGTACCTGTTTTGTTTATGTTATCATAAATTTAAAGCACCATTCCAGGCACCAAACATTACCCAGCGTGATGTTAACGTAGTTTTACATTTAATCCCGCACTTAAAAAACTAATGCTCCATATTGCTGGGTAGATTTCTTGTAGTTCTAGTTTTCCATGTTTATTAATGTTCCATAAACGAAATATCCAGGATCGGCCGACCCGGCTAATAAAACCTGTCTCGTCATAGAATACTAACAGCGGAAGTAATAGGGTCGTTTATCATAGTTTTAGAACTCATTAACATATGGGTATACATTTTCTTTCTGTTATTGAGCAAGTTTCTGGTCTACTTATATTGATAGAAAATCAAGCATTATGGTCTTAACTCATATTTTGATGCCCCATAATCCAAGAATCCTTTTCTTTAGCTCAATCGATTCAGAAATGAGTGGTGATCATCATGCCGTTTCGTTTGATTGTTTATCTCTACTCTAACGAGTAGTAGAGATTGTAACGAAGTGATTTTTCCAGTCAAGGAATGTCCGTTTTTACTTTAAATATTACCTGTTCCGAGTCAATGTTGCTAATTACATAATACGCTCGACCTCCGTAAGTACCGTTGTGAGTACGGGCCCTTCGTTTCAAGTCAGTACGCCCCTTTAACACGCCGTCTGGATACGTCATAAAAGTAATAAAACGCCGGAGGAGCGTTCAGTCCGGGACAGTCCGCATCAGTCCAAGATCAATCCGAGCAGTCCGCATCAACCCGAAACTGTCACCGTTTTCACTATCCGTTCGTAACCGCCGCTCCAACTTGTAGTAATAATTTTCTTGAAAAGAATATTGGTAAGAATACACCGTGGTCCGCTACTATCCATCCGTACCGCCTTCAGTTAAGTATAGATATTCATGTTGTTCGTGAGTACCGCTGTATTATACTACTAAAGCAAACTAGAGCTAATAGTAATCCCTCCGTTTGTCTTTTGTTCCATAAAATATGCATCGGCTGGTTAGATTTGCTCGCTCGGGCAATCTTTAAGGCTTCAGTTTTTCTCCTTTTCAACTCGATAACTGAGCCATTTTTAATCACACAAATGAGTTATTTCCGTCTCCCCACCGTGCGGCCACTACGAGCAACACGATTCTATATCATTGGTAACAACTAATTTTATGGCAGAACTAACAGGAAAGGAGACAATCGAGACAAAAAAATGCCTCTTCCGTCCAAGATGGCGGCCGTAATGGCAACGATATTTTATTAACGATTGCGCCAACCCTCCCTGCAATATAAAATTTCATCCCGGAATTATTATAGGGTAAAATGACAGATCGGTTGTGCTATGTCTTTTCCAACTGACTCCTTCAATTTCAGCCTTTCTCAGCCTCTTAGGCATAAATTATGAATAAAATAATAAAAACAGCTTAACAGAGAAAGTAACGCTACACATTTTAGAGGCAATAAACTAGAGATACATTGTTTCAACGCAGCGAAAACAGCGCTTTTTTTTTCCTAAATAAAAAAGGAGCTCGGCTACGTGTGACGACCGAGACGCTGGCTTCATTATATCTCGTCTTTGCCGCAATGCGCTCAGAGAAATTCGGGATGATATCATTAGTCGTCTTAATGGTTGGTTAGTCAACGTAATCACAAGTTCATCAAAGCGCTTATAACATCTGGCATCACCATTTAACACTACTGGTACAAACACTTAACAAGATTGGCGCCGAAACCTCCGAGATGGAGTTACTAACTATAACTATTTATGAACCCAGGAGCTCGCAAAAATTAGCCTCTTGACAGTTGAATATAGTTCGGTTATCAGTAATTATTTAACTCCCCAATTCGCAAATTGAAGATCTAATGAAATACTATATTTACCTAAGTCTAGCGTTGCTTTTATTTCGTCCTAAAAATTTCTCGACTACAGTAGGCGCATTCTTAAGCCACGTGACCACATAATTAGACAACCAGGTTTACATTAATTGTAATCCCTCTTTAACGAGTTTCAACCGGAAAAGGTCGCCAAATAAGAGAACTTTGTGGATACATTGTAATAACCAAAATAATGCCTCGAATGATTAGTTTTTTAATTATTTTTACGAAAACGAGCATTTTGAAAATTTTTGTTGTTTAAAAATAATAATCTCTCAAAAATAGATTTATGTCTTCTTTCTAAATAGCCAATAAAATAATAAGTTTCCAGGGGCGGCTTAAGGGCCGGGCGAGCCGGGCGGCCGCCCTGGGCGTCTCAAGAAATTTACAGTATTTAATTAGATATTTCTGATTTCAGGAATGACGTTGCAGTGTGACAGCATGACCCAGCTGGTATCCGGAGTGACAACGCCGTTATTGGGATCGCACGAGGCGCTGGAATCGGAGATCAAGAGGCTGCGAGAGCGGCTTCACACAGTGGAGACCGAAAATGCGGCGATGAGCGTGAAATTGAATCAACAGCAATGGGAACTGGAGAATAGACTGGCCGAAATCGAAATGCAGATATGCGGATCGCGGTCAACTAGTAGTTTGGGGGAGGAGGAGAACGAAAGGAATCGGGAGAGCATTATTTAACAACAAAATGCGCTGCCTTACCAAATACTGCAAGCGTTTGTACAATATATTGTGTAATGGCGGCGGCAAAATACCAAAAAATGACTTTTAAAAACGATTTTTAGTGAATTTTTACTGTTGTTAAATTGAAAACATTTCTAGTGAACTGTTCACCAAAATGACTGCCAAATTTTATGTATTTTACCTTAGATAGCACTCTAGGGATAAAAATTGCATTCACGTAACGTGTAACGTGTCCATCTTGCACCGCAAAATTCATACCGCATTTTCTCATTATCAAAAATTTCAGTTTAAAAAACTGTAGGCTCTATTAGTGAGAGAAAAATCTGCCTATCTGAACTGTAAGTCCTAAAATTTCAGAATCACAGCTCAAGTGGTTCTTGCAAAAATTAAGTTGAATATATATCTAGGTGTTTTCGAAATATTTTGGACAATAAAGAGAAGAATGTTGCTAAGATATAAACTTTGTTCATAAATCATTTTCGCCTATAATTTGATACAGGAAAGTCTTTAAAATGATTAAATAATTAAACCAGTTGCAATTATTAGCCGGACAAATCCGGGAAAAAATATATACCCTGTAGTTTTCGAGAAAGAAAATAAATTAAAATACGTCAACATTTTCAGAACTTCTTAACTGACCTATCTCAACTGAAAATAAATCAGGATAGGTATTTGCCTCTGGCATTCACCTTGTTTTTTGCAATCATAAATTCACTAGTTTTTGCTGTCACTGTCAATTAACTTGTCTCCGACCGCAAATTTATGAAAAACCGTCAAACGGCGGCTTACATTATTAGACGTTTTTTGTCACGTTTTTTACGTTAGTCTGTGACTTGGATACAAGGCATGTTGTTCACCCCATAAGTGGGTCAGTAGAGCGACGAAGCGGTACTCAAAAGTTTACCAGAATTTTAAGTAGGGTAGGTCAGTTTTTCAACTTTCTTTTTTATATTTTTTTATTGGTAATTTGTGTTATATTTAAATATCAACAGAGAAACCCGCTCTTAAAATTAAAATGAGTTATTGGTATTCACCCTGTATTTTGTAAAGTTTTATTTTGATTATTGCGACTTTAAGAATTTAAAGGCCGTATTCTTGAAGTAAAAATAAAGAAAAAAGTTCCTATAAATAAGAGTCCGAAAATGCTTCCTTCTCGAGATACAGGGTGTCAAAAAACGAATTAAAAATATGTTTTTTTTTTTAATTTCTCGATAACGATTTAAGATATTTAATTGAGCTTTGGTGTACACTATACAGGCATGGAAAGACTTGTTCGATTTAAAGAGTTTTGACAATTCTGCCAATGGCGTGTGTGACAGCAAAAAATTAAATAATTTTGAGAAAAAAACCAGTACGCCACTGTTTTTTTCAAAATAAGTATTTGTTTCTTAATCAATGCCCAATTCTAAAAAGAAAAGGCCTCTTGGGTTTTTCTGGCATGACAAACCGTTTTCGAGTAGGTAATAATTAAAAACTGTTTTTCTGCGCCACTGACGTTTTCTTTTCCAAAAAATTTGAGCGATATTTGAACCTCAATATTTTTGGAATTGTAGATGATTAATCTTGATACGGCTTTTTGTGATCGTTGTGATTGTGCACCAGTTAAGTTATTTCAGAAAACACGTATTCCTTAATTATTCTCTTTTTTGAAACCCCTGTACTATTTCGAAAAGGGAACATTTTCGAAACTTTTTTCTTATTTTGACCTCTAGAATACGTCCTTAAAATAATTCCCTTTCCTCCCGATACACCCTGTATACATTTGTTTTACTTTTGCATTTATTATCCTTAAAAACATAGGCGCAACTAGGGGGGAGCTAGGGGGCTTAGCGCCTCTGTTAATAAAAGTTCTTTCTTGACACCCCTGTTTTTCAGGTGCACCTGGCTATTTGCTCGATCCATAGGAGCAGTTATACCACCAGACTTGGAGAAATTGAATTTCTTCATTTTAGCTAGTTCTCAAAAACTCAAGTACTTTGTTGTGATTTGAAAATCAAAAGGCATTATTTTTTCCATTTTCTGTAAGATTTTTCCATAATTTTAAAGTTTATTATTTTGAATGTGACCCGGATTTTCAGCGATGAGTGAGCAAGCCATTTATGGATTGATATCTTCCCTCTATCAAAAAAGACCATCAGCTTGATTACACGACAATCTTTTATCGTTAATGGCCCTTTTCAATTTTATTCAAGTAGCTTAATAAAGATGTAAAATTGCTACTTAGCAACGCTCCCATTTTTCATAGCAATAACTTTTATGTTCATGTCCTAACCAAGGCTCTCATTTTTATCCTGCGTTTTACTGCTGTCAGACTTACGTGCAAAATATAATGTGTTTATACTAGAAAGAAATTACCAATGTGACATCATTAATAAATCAATGCAACGAGAAATCTGCCATAAATGATATCGTGGAATTTTCTTGAATTAAATTTCAAAATTTTTGGATAAAAAAATGTTTCGCTTGATAACGTCATGAGACAAATTAGTGATTTTGGGACTAAATTTTTCGAAGGACATAGGCGACAAATCCAGAGTGTTTTAAATAAAAATTTATTCGTGAAAAATCATAAGCACGATATATTTGATCAGGCTATTTCCCAAATAAAGAAAATTTAATGTAAGAAAACACATTTTAAAATTTACGTAAAAATTAATTTTTAAAGTATTATGCATTAATATGCCTTCTGGCACTGATAAATATACACTATGTGTACTTACATATATTCGCTTAATTTTTGACAAGGATAAGCTCGCTTATACTTATATATGCATTTGCATAACAAATTTTCTATCGACATTAAAATGTCTTCTACTTAACAACGTTTACGTATGAAAACGAAATATCTCTAACAGGGTCTACTAATCACTAATTAAAGAGCAAGCGACATCGTTACTTAATTTTACACCAGTTTACAATTATTAAGTAATTTCCTCTTGAACTATTTGGCCATCAAGTATCGCTCCCAAAGAGACCACCTCTTCGATATACATATAAGCAATCTTTATCCTTAGGGCTTGGACAATTTAGGTTAGTGTGAACGTCCACACACGACCCAGTGAGTGAAAACTATGTTATATTTGTTATGGTGCTTCGATTGATACTCGAATTAATGTGCTAGATTAAAATGCGATCTGTATATAAAAATGATAAATGGTGTTGAATGCAAAAGCCTTCTATGTCACGTTATCTGTTGCACAAAACTCATCTATGGCAAGAGGTGCGAGGTGAATAAAACTGAGTACCTATTGATAAACACAATTTTATAGTAGGTATGTTAAATTTTTTGGAGTGTAAAAATTAATTTGAACCTTGACGAAACTCTTGCAATAAAAACGAAACTAAAATAGACGATTAAGTCCCAATAACTAAAATTCTAAATTTTATACTCAAATAAATAGTATAGTTTGCCAATTGTTGGTGACTTTATTGCCTATTTCAAAGCGATGCTCGACATGGAAGGCTTCTGTATATTGTGTACCTCCAAAGAAACATGGTACTATGACCTTATCCACCGTATTCAATTAATGTAAATTTAAGGAAAATTGTATAGTTTCTATAAAAGGGAGTTTGAACGAATAGGTTCAATAAATAAAAAAATGCAAACGAAGCGACTTTCGCTCTGTAATGGCTAAGTTCGTCAGTCCGTGCGCCAATTTTCGAAGGCTAGCACCATTTCAGCAACCCGTTGTTAATTGCCGAACTTCTTGTTGTCTAGTATGGCAATGCTATGGAACGGCATGTGCGCAGGGACCAAACTTATCCCAAGTCAAGCACCAACTCATCTTTGATCCTTTCACAACGGAGGATTTCTTGGAAAATATATATTTATTTCATATTGTGGAAAAAATAGAATACTACTCATAAAATTTTATGAGTAGTATTCTATTTTTTCCACAATATGAACAATTACTCATATGGGATTAACCTTCCTAACTTATATATTTATTTGCTTTTCAAAATTCCCAGCCTGTTTCGAAATTTTATTGCCAAATTTAGAAAGGGATAGTGGACTCGCAAATTAAGTTTATTGGTATCTACACTATCTACCTATATGAAGGCGGAGGAGAAATAATATGGGAAACTTATGCGAGTACAATAACAGAAACAGTGGGTACAGACAGCGCAACTATAGTTGTTTTATTATAACATGTCTGTTTAATATTGCAAATTCTCGTAAGATTTAATAAACCAAAATTATATAATAGGAAACTAGTTAGCAACTTACCGATTTTCTTAATTTTCTGTCCAGTCTGTCCAGACTAATATTCACTTCTGCTAGATCTTTCTCAATTATACAAATACCAAAAGTACACTAATCACTGACTTTATAACACTTTTCAAAATGGATTATCTTTTTTTAAGTGGCCTTATTCACGATTCTAGACTAGCTTGCCGCCTATTCAAAAATTATAATCCAAGTCAAGTTAGCTTTTCCAAGCTGCCAACTGTACTACATTGAAATCCCTATAGGGCAGTACCAACCTAACAATAATCGAACAAGAAAATCCCTAGACATTCAATTTAAATTTTTTAGTCAACAACGTTAAAATATGAATTCAGTCTTCATATTATGCATTTAGTTCTTTTATGATGCCTTATTATACCTATACTGTGTATAATTGCAAATCTGATATAACTTAACCTAATTGCTAACAAAAAAATTCTATGAAGTTAACGGACAATTGAGACAGGAAATACTCATGATTGTGCTGTAAGCAAAGACAAAATATTCGAAACCTGCCCAATGAGAGATGCCAGTCGCAGCAGTAATTTTTTGAAATAATTAGCATATCCTGTGAACCTTTCGCCGTTGAGTGGCAGTCTCCAAACCGATGCTGTTTTTATTACGACGTTGCGCCTCTTTATAATTCTTTCACCAACGCTTATCAAGCAAGGCAATGTTTTTATTAAATTTTGAGAGACTTGAGAAGATAAAGGAACCCAAACAAATGTTTTTTTGTAGCAAAATTTTTTATTTAAAAATAGTTATTCATTCTTCTGTAAAAATAATAAAAACAAATCGTACTCATATTTTTGATTAAGCAGTTTCGCACTATCGTTAAACGCTGCATTTGTAACCGATTTTCTTTTTGATCTAAAAAGTTGTTCACAAAAGAGTGGGCAGCACAAATACCTTAAGGTTAGCTTAATTTAAAGCTAAATGCATACAATCACGATTGAAAATTTCAGAAATCGCACAGAAAGACGCATTACTTTAGTGTTGAAGTGAAAGGATCAAAGACGATTGCACAGCTCTAAAAATGAAAGATTTACTGCCATGTTTACCATTATCATCATTTTCTCATTCTAGACCATAATCTTAGCCAAATAGTATTTTAGAGCAATCCCCTGTAGGTCCTACAGACCCTTTTGAAAGTTTGCTTCGACAGTGAAAACTTCCGTAGATGCTAATTTATCCTAGATTTTTAAACTGGCGTTACAGCTTACCTTTGAAATGAAAACGAAGAAGTAAAATAACCTGCCTTATAAAAAATATCTTTCACCAATATTTGTGTATATAGCTAGTAAAGCATTGATTTATTCGAGTTTTCAGTAGGGGAGGGTTGGCCTCGCCCACTTGTTTTTTTAAGTTTCTTTTTGTCAACAGTAAATAAATAACGTCCGTTGTTACCTAATTTTTTCTTCTTCAAAGTGTAAAGAACTGCACAAAATGAAGATTATTTTGAATCAGTGCATGTAGAACTCCAAAGAATTACCAGGATCAGCAAAAGCAAATTTATTTTCTGTTTTGTAATTTCAATGCCAATTTATGTACAACCGGTTAAAATAAACGAACTAAAAACATTTAAACCTTTTTCTTCACACAGAATCTCTCCTAACGATTTTAAGCAAAATAGCAACTAGTGTCAATTTTTCCTCTAATAACATGAGCACACTGACGATTCAATAGAGCTACTCAATAACAATATACGTTTCTCTTGAGCAACCCAGAAACATTGCTTCCGCTCGCTACCGTTAATAACGTTAAGAATAGAGGTATAATTCTTACACGCAGAGAATTTATTGGCAAAAATAAAAGTCAAAGTACCAAGTGGGTAAGTGCGTCTAAACCCAACCCTGTAAAGGTAACTTGTTAACAGTATATAAATCTAAACCATAACAACCAGTGAGACCAAATACTTTAAGATATTTTACTTGTACATTGCTTACGATACATTATTCGAGTAAAGTAAAAATTTGTATATTTTCTGTTAATAAAGTAAAATTTCCATATGAAAGTTTTTAGAATTGGTATAGAAACAAATTTTACGAATATATATAATACGTTATTAAAACATTTGTTGCTATATTGTTACATAGGTATATTATAATTATTCCAGTTGTGTTAACTGTCTGTATTTATTATTTTGTAGCACGAAAGGTCTTATAATAAATTTTATAATACTTTCCCCTGACTCATATCATAATCTTTGATTACAAAATGCACTTATTTTTTTTATTGAGCAAAAAGTGCACAATATTAAAAATGCAATTTATATCCTTAGCTGATCCCAAATATTCGATTTACAATTTCCCAAGAATTTTGTCATTGTTATAATTAATTATTGATATAATTCCTATTAATAAAAAATTTACTTCGTAACTTGTGTTTTACTTATTTTTGTAGATATTGGTCAGCCCAATTTAAATCGAATTTTTCAACTGTTATGTACCTACTGTGACGATTAAATCAAAAACAACGCATGTAAATTAAAATTTATTACAAAATTTCTTACTCGACACACATGTAGGATTGTGGCATACACATCTATATCCCAATTAATTTTTTCTTACTTCTATTTCAACGAAAAAAATGATATAAAACTAACAAACAGAAATGAAGAAAAGATGTGAACATTATAAATTATTTTTCAGCCTTTTCTGGTTTTTTAAGTCTAGCGATGTGACTTAATAGTTTGTGTCCGCTTAAAAACGTGAACCCTCCGATAGGTATCAACCAAGCACATGTTGTAAACATGTCCAGTTTCAACCAGAACAAAGAAAACAATCCCAGTATTGACCCTAAACCTAGGTGGAATGGGATAGCCAACGGCGTGAAGTTGCCAAAGTTAATACCAATTTTAGCCCACAATATCAATAGAATCAGTAGGGGAGCAGCAGTTAGACCGGTGAAAAATAGAGACATAACCTCAGCTGGGCGTTTCTCTGCTTGCCTGAATAAGTGCTTTATTTCAGGTTTTGGCCCACGTATTATTTTAGGACTTGGACTGTCTGTTGATCCTAGGTTAACCTCAATAGTTCCCAACTGCCAACGAATAGGATTTGCAATTATTGAATCTCCCAAAATTAGTTCCATTTTAAAACTGTCGCTAAGGGACAATTCGGATGCCAAGTTTACTTCCACTTTGTACAATTTACTACTATCTTGCTCGGCAACGAAAATGATTTCCTTCTTACCAGAATACAACCGAACAAAGGCCTGATGTACAGTTCTGGAAATAGAGAATTTGACGATGAGATGCTGACTCGAATCCGCTTGCAGTTTCGAATCAAGTGCTGCAGGGTATGAAAGCTTAGAAAACTTAGGAGCTGAGCTTCCATCTGCATCACTTAAACCAATTTCAAGAGAATTAACTTTTATTGGTCCCAAAATTCTAGCGTTAAACGTTGCCGTGTGGCTTCCTGCGTTTAATGCAACGCGATAATAACCTGGTTCTAAACGTAAATTCAGAACAAAGACAGAAGGGCTACTTCCAGCAGCTAGAGGTTGTTTGGCCAATACAACTACATCGTCCGAAATTCTAGTTGCGGACTGTGCCACGACAGGACTGGGCACAACTTTAAGGGGCTTTCCGAATATATCGCTGATTTGTACTTGTAGTTCAGGTTTTTCTACAGATACTTGTGATGGCCCAATTACAGATATACTAACTGGTGATACGCTGCTTGCTGCCAAAGCAACGGCGGCTTCTAACAGAGCATGGACCCCCTTCGGGGTTTGCACGGTTTTTCTTGATAGCAGATAATTTGCCAACTTGTCAGCTTGAGTTTGTGTGAAGGGATTTGCTCCTGGCAAACGAAGTAACCCAGTGATTAGAAGAGATGTGGTAGTAAGACCTCCTTCCCATTGAAGGAGTTTCCCGTCAATTTCGTCCGCTTGCACCACAACATCTTCAATACGATCATGCGCAAATTTTCCGGCGTTCCCAAGTAATGAGGCGGCGTGAAGGGCGTGACCAATATTGATCAAGCTGTCGTCTTCCTTCAATTTAGCCTGAATCAGCTGGGCAACTTTTGTAGGATTTGGTATTGGCTGTTTAAGATGCGCCAAGAGTTCTGCAGCGTACCGAATATCAGCGGTAGTAGATTTTTCGTCTTCTAATGCGGATTGGAAAATCTAAAAGTTAACACAAAATGTCAAAAATCTGCAGACTTTGGGTTGCAGTAAACAGAACAGTAGATTTTCATCCCTTCATAACTCTCTGCCAGTCACGTACTTGCTTGTGTGTTTTGAACTGTACCGTTCTGTCAAACTATTACATATTTGCATACATACCTTCATAAATCTAATTGTAAATTCATTTTTCGTAAGACTAAACAAATTCAACATTCTTTCATTTTATTTAACGACACCCATCATTACCTATACTATATTCATTCATCAAAACCTGGTCTGTCGACTAGTTTCCACGAATATAGTATACCCATTCATCTTTTCGTCACTAATATTTACAAGATATTCTAGACACCTAGCGCACACGTACATGTTTTTAATATTTTGACAGACGCTAACATACACTATCAAGATTATATTAAAAGTTTCTATTAAAGCCACGGTAGAAAATCTGTCACATGAATGAAATAACAAGTACGACAATTTTTACATACCTTCGCTGTGCTATCGGTATAAAGTTTTCCTTCGCAGCCTAATAAAGCCCAGGTATTAAACGCATTGAATGTGGCCTCCAAACCAGTGGTAGGTTTGTAGTAGTGCTTAATTTGATAACAGTGGTCCAGTTTTTCTTTCTCCACATACGGTTCGTTCAATATTTTAAATCCTTTGGCAGTATAATAAGACTTCGAAATATCATCCAATTCGAGTTGAAAGCCCTTTACCAAAGTGTATGTAAATTTCTTTCGATCAGACGGGCTAATGTAACCTCCTATACTTGCATGTATTGTAGCTACCAAAGCCCCGAAAAGGAGGAAAACTGAAAAGAGGAGTTTATCACATAACTTTGCGTTACATTTACTTAGAATTTTAACTAACCCAATATAAGTTTGTTGGAAATATTCATTTCAACGCCGTGTCTTGATTTTTATCTATCAAATATTTCACCGGCACATTACAAATTTGACACGTATGTAGCTTCGAGTCTGCGCAATACGCGCTCGCCACTCGACAGCTCGGTAGGACTTTTCGATTCACCAAAAATTAGCTGGTAAGTCGGTTGCAGGTGTCAGGTAACTTACGTAGTTTCAGGGCTAGACGCAATTATGAATTAAATCTCATTTGTATGATAAATCTTCAGCTTAAAGCACTACTTATGTAAAATATTGTAGAAATAAATAAAATACAAAGTAGTACTATGTTAATTTTCAGAAAATAAATCCAATAAACATGACAATATATATTTATTGAAATAAAAGGCTGTATTTATATATAGAATATATATCGTGAAAATCTGGCAATAAAGCACTTAACGTGAATTGGTTAGCTTCTTGCTACATATTCGATTTGTCTTTCATAATATAAGGTTAAATTTTTAGGGAAAAAGTTGCATTCTTGGACGTCCCTAACTCCACAGAGGTTTTTTGGTTACTTTACTATAATATGTCAAAATGCTGTCAATGTCAATATTGTTTATTTTTAAAATATTACATTTCTTAAATTAAAAACAATATACAAAACAATAGTCTGGAGGGTTAAATGTTCCGGCACAATACCTAAATGTTTATTGAATTTGAATGTAAATAAGTGAAAATAACATTTGAAATTCCAGCCTATAAAATTTATAGGCCTTCCAACAGTAAATAACAAAATTTCCTACAGTTTAAGCAGCATTTCTGCCAACTACACTTTGACAAGTATTATAGAAAAAAACATACTTCACTATAATATATTTAGGAAAGGCTGTATCATATTGTGATGGATTTACACCCACTTTGCAGAAGCCTGTAAAGCCCTCTCATAGGTGACTATTACAGAGACTTTATAAGGACAGAGACGACAATAGAGCCAAAGCCACGCCCACCCGCCATTATGAGGCAAAAGTTTTCTGGACTAACAACCTTAAATTTTTAGTTTTGCAAATTTATTTTCAATTCAATCAAACAGAGCTAAAAATTTCAATTCTTTTTATATAATATTTTAAAGCAACTTCTTGTGAAAATTTCTTTATTTCTAGGTGAAAATTAGTGACAAGTGTCTAACAAATTTGACTTCTATTTAAATTTTTTTATAAAATATAACTCTTATACATCTTCATTATTATATTTTAATTTGTGTTGGATTGGGGTTGGTGTTTTGTTGATTTTTTTCCTGCCTCTTTTTCACGTGCCTGTCATGCCTTCGTTTAATTTCCAGAATTTCCTTCATTTCTTCTTTATCTTCATCCTAAAAATATATTAGCAAGATATCTTTTTACCTTATTAGCAAGCAAATACATACTGATTGATTTAAACGCAGAACCAGGGCCCGTTTTCCATCAGACATCGGCTGCGAATACACCATTACCTGTTTTAACCTCTCGGGAGGGCTAACACCTCTCTCTACCACTAGTACAATCCGCGCCCACTGTACAATAAGAAATATATATTTATATTGTCGATAAGTGAAAAATAAGTTTTACCTGTCTTTGCCACTCATTGCGAGTTTCAGCAATTTTTTGGTAAGTATTTCCCATCATGGCAATTAACATGTTAATGAGGAGGATAGCAACAATTCCCATAAATATAACAAACAGGAACTAAAGACAAAAAAAAATGGATATATTTTACAAATTTCCCCAGGGATTTAGTATTTACCTTCGCCTCATACTCATGCTCTGTTCTTGCGAAGGCATCATAGTAGTCACCAAAGTTTGTCATCGACATGAGAAACATGGCCATAATTGATTCAATCGGTGTCGAGATAGGATTTGTGGCAGAATCATCCACATCCTCTGGCGTCAAAGGATTGTCAAATGACAAAAAAATTATGTAATAAGCTGCAAAAAATATATATATGCCAGGATACGTTAAATAATTATTTTCGCTGTACAACTTTACCTTGAGAAAACCCCATTACAAATACCAAATATATAGAAGCGAACCTAATAAGGTCACCCATAACCATTCTGTATATCATAACAACAAAAGGACCTACAGTTTTGAAGCCTCTAAAAAAGTTAACGATTCAATGTGATTAAAATTGGTATGTTAAAATTCTGTTACCTGCAAAAGAATAAAAAATAGGGAGCAGTTGTTAACATGACCATAACCGCTACGGTATCTTCTATTTCATCTTGGCAAGCAAGTCTTAACCAAGGTATAATAAGCATTAATATGCAGGAAAAGAGGAACATCACCCGGGATGGAGAAGTTTTCTGGAAAAATGTATGGTATTAATATATGTAATTGATTTAAATTTAATTCTTACTAACCAGGTTTTCGATGAACATTCTTCCACCTAAAAATCTTGCTTCACGAACAGCAGCAGCCAAGTATAAAAAAGCGCCTACTGTCATGGCAATTTCTGCGGTGAATCGAACTTTTGCCTCAGGTGATTCTAGCTGCATTAACCGGCATTCTTCTTGTAAATTGTCCCACCATTCTTCCACGTCATAATCGTCGTCGTCACCATCATCGCCTTTGTCTTTGTCTACAAAACAGGTAGCGTAAGCAAATTCCCAAATTTAATATTTTTTCTTACCTTTATGGATAGTCGGTTTGACAATTGTGATATTGATTAACTTCAAGCTCAGGTTCAACATGGAAGAGGCATTCAATGTGATATTCTTTAAGTGTGAACGAGAGGAATTTGTAGCATTTTTTGCAATGTTATTATTCACCGGGGGCCCAGGTCTTAAAGTGAATGACACTAAAGATATTATAAAATAAAAAGCAAATGTAAAAAACTGCCGATAGAATTTGAATTTCACAAACGTGTTCCATTTGGAATTTAACAAGTCTATCAGCACTCCATCCATCAGTTCTAAGTGTTCGTCTTTATCCTACAAACAAGCTGATGTTTTAAGACTCCTAATCGATATTTCTTACTTACTCCAAAAACCACCAAGTTTAAAGCAGACGTCTTACTAATGTGGCCCGATTCCAAATCAATTGTGTCTATCTGAGACAAAGGGTAAGCGGCACAAGTTATACTACCTAAAATTTTCATTCAAAAATATATCTGTCTATATGTATGTGGCACGAAACAAAAGAGCAATTGTGGGACCGACTGTCGTAATTGTAATCGGCACTTACCAATTTGCCAGTATATTTCCCGTTCCAAATTTAAAATGTGAAAAAACATGTCAATCCTAGCCAACTTTGCTGCCAAAGTTAGAGGGGTGAGATTTAAAACATTTCTGATAGACAAACTTGCACCGACTTCATAGGCCATGTCAAAATATTCCTAAACGAAAATAAAAAGTTTGTTAGGCACTTCAAAATTATTGTTATAACTTACTAGCTTCTGATAAATTACGAGCAAGTGTAGGACGGTATTTCCGTTAGTATCTTGGGCATTGGGGTCGGCACCTTTAGATAGCATGAGCCGAAAACATTCTTCTTGACCCAAGCAAGCTGCGAACGTCAACGGATATTCTCCCCAGTAAACATACCTATGAAATCAAATAACCAAAAATTATATTTTGTTTACTCTATTCAAGTAAAGTAATCACGTCGATAATGTAAAGAAACTTCAAAAAGTGCATTTTTCAAAAAATTTGTGCTCATTCTTTTCTAATCTGTTACCCGTTATAATTGGTTTCGGGGCAAACATTGACCCACTCATGATCAAGGGAGTCCGTTCTCGAGGACTTTTGATCCTCTGGGCACATGAAGTTACCGAAACAACGCTCTTGGAAATTCACGTCTGCAGCTAGTAAATATTTCACCATCGAAGGATCCTCATTTACTATGGCAATATGCAGAACGTTTTCTCCTGTAAAATTATAAAAAGTTAAATGGTTCCACATTTTTACAGTATATTTTTACCATAATATTCATCAGAAATATAAATATCGTTAATAAGCTTGGGGTAAAATCTTAATAAACGTTTTGCAATGTCCGCATGTATAGATGTCGCATTGAGTAGACAGAGATGCAATACTGTTTCGCCCACAGCTCCCCTATCCTTCAGTTTCCAGCAAACGTGTCGATATAAGTGCGGATCTAAAAAATTATTTTGCAACCTAAGCACTTAAATTTTCAACATAACTGTATTTGACCGTATATTTACTTTTTTTATACTCCTCGTCACTTATCCCTGGCCCTTCGTCATTAATTTCATAGTCATCAGGATTCTCCATCGATTTTAACGGAGGCAACTAGAAAGTGAAATAAATTAGTTTGGTAAGATTAGACATTTATCAAGTGAACTCAGTTACGAGTTTGTGTCGAGGCCTCTCCTTATTTCTGAAGAGAACCAACTCTGAAATCGGAATGTACCTCCCCGCTCCTTTGTTGTATAAGAATTGCTCCAACTAGTAAATAAAAAGCAGGTAAATATTCCTATTTTTACTATTTTTTATATTATAGTTCATTTAATTTCAAATAATCTTAAAAATCTAGCGTGACACTTACTTTAGTTTTAATGGCATGGTCGATTTCTGCGTATTGTTTATTCTGCGTTGCTCTTTTCATCAATTCCACCAACAATCCACCACCTGAAAAATTTTAATATGGCATCCGTTCTTTACGAAGGCAAAATTTACCTTTCAAATCAGCCAGTTTGTAGATTGGCTGCATAGAAGCCCCCGCTTGTTTCTTAACACCGCTGGTGACATTACTCTCGGTGTTTCCCATCCTGACTATTTATTGCTACTACGCCACAATAACGAACTTCATATAATTATTAATAACTGGCAATTTTTTTATGTTTCAGTAACTTAGCCATTACTGACTTGGTGATTTTCTTCCAAATCAAGATCACTTTCTGACGCAAAAACATTTTTTGGCAAAATAAAACGCTTGATAAAAATAAAGGTTTTATTTTAATAAATTATTGATCAAACATAGAGCACAAGAAGTTTGTTTAATCAATACTACTTATAAAGTAGGAGTAAAATGCTAAAGTAAACTGTACAGATATTTTTTGACTAAGTATAAAACACATCAGGCAAATTTTTTAACGTAAAACAATAATTATCGAGTAAACAAAAATTGACGCAACAATATATATACCATATAAAAAGAGCATTAAGATAGTAAATTAAAATGATAAAATATTACATGTGATGTGATTATTCAGGAAACAAAAATTATTTGGTTTTCTTGCCTTTTCCTTTACTGGTTTTTGTATCTTTTGCCTTACTGGTACTGGCTTTGCTCGTATCTTTCTTACTTTTACTGTTGGTTTTAGTCTTAATCTGAAAAAGAAACATGTTTAAAATTTACATTCATTAAAAGTTTGAGTGCAAAGTTTTTACCATTTTAACAGTATCAGTGAACACATTGAATTGTGAAAAAACAGTTGGGAAGGTTAGGATTTGGGGAAGGTCAGAAAACATCAAATTGTGGGAGAAAAAATCAGGGATAAAGAAAATATCATACGACTAGGTTTTTGTATAAGTTAACAAGTTTTCTGGAATAACCAGAATAGTTGAAACTAAATTTTCCAAAACACTTAATTAAAACAACTAAATATAAAATTATAAACTTCCAGAAACAGATTTATATTTTAATTTGTTTATACGATAAAACATAAATTATTATTTATTAACATTGTAAATTTCATCCATTCATGCTTTAATATTATTAACAGTAAGAATGTTCCTAAACATAACAGAATTTGATTTACAAACCTTAATCATAGCATCTCCTGCAACATCATCCGTTTCTTCAACGTCAGATGTCTCGAGATCTTCGTCTTCCAACGGGTCAGGTTCTATAGCTGCTGTTCTCTTCTTAGATACTCCGGCACCAACAGCAAATGGAAGGAGAGGAGCCTCTTTGTTGTAGGCTCGTGTGAAAGCAGATTTTACCTGAAGAAAACGGTCACAAATAAAAACTGTTTTTTTTTCTACTCGTTTCGATTCATACTTTTGCATCAATGTCGTTAAATGGGTTTTTGGTGTCTTTCCACTGACAGAGTTCTACTAAGTTATTTAGGTCCTCTCGTAACAAGTTGTAGGCTTTCATAACGGCAACAGCCTGGTGAACGCCGTCCGTACCGTATTTTTTTAGAGGATTTATAATTGCGTTCCTTAACGGTACCAAATAGTCTAGTTTCATTGCTAGTTTACTGCCCGACGTGCTGAAATATAATAGAAACTTTTAAAAAAATTCGCATAAAACCAGAAACGCGTTTACGTTTACCTTGTTCTGGTGTGAACATGCAATTCACCTAACATCCTCTTCAATTTGTTCGCTGATGAATTTTTCCCTAGCCATCCTGGAAAATTGACTCTCTTAGTTATATTACCCGACATATAAAATCCCGGTAGAACCGATGAATACATGGCCTGGCTCTCCAGCAACGACCAGTTATTAGCTCTTCTAATTTTTGACTCAATCACGTCGCCCATACTGATGGCATCCGCTGCAAGCGCCACCCTTTGCATCACTTCTTTGCTGCAATTAACAAAGATGAAACCCTTTTTAAAATAAACGTTATTCGAAGAGCGTACCTTTTGCACTTTGGCGTAACATTCAAATAATTTTCCTGAACGAACAGTGGCCCCAGACTATAATCGTAGAAGAACAATCGGGACTTGTCCGACAAACTCATATCCTTTTGCTCGGATTCCGTAAACACTAACTTCACAACTTCCCAAGGGCCCAGGACTGTATTTTTTTTAGCGGCTTTAGATTCTCTTTGAGCAGTTTCTATTGACAAGTTTTTATCTGCTGCTGACCACATGGACAAGTGATTTAGAGTTTGTCTAATGTCACAGCCAGTGCCGTTTATAATTTCCGTTAGAGCATTAGGGGAGATTTGTATGCCTTCCTTGAAACAAATGGACATCATGGCGCCCTAAAAAATAAGCTTGATAGTACGAAGTAGTTTTATGATGTCGTTTTGATAGATTTGTTACCCTGATTTGCTCCACTCGGGGTTTATTAAACCTTAAGTCGAAGCAATAATTAACTAAAGACCTCATTTTCTGGTGGTTCCTGTCGTTGCACATACAAATTATAGGAATGCTTGAGTTTTTAATAAGACTTATAAGTTCCTGCATGCCGCCTCGGTCCTCGTTTCCTGCCATGCCGTCCACTTCATCCATCAATAAAACACGCTTTTTGTCCGTAGTTTTCTTACCTGGAGTAACACCAAATTATTTTTAAATAAGTTAAGAGTATACAAACAACTTAGAGAATTACCTGCAGCAAAACCAGCAATTGTATTTGTACTTAGTAACTGAGATACTTCCTCGTGTAAAAGTCTCTTGCTTCTTGTATCAGACGCGTTAAATTCAACAACGTCGAATCCTAATTCCCTTGCTACCAAATTTGCAGTCGTTGTTTTACCTGAAAACAAATGTTAACCCTTTTATTGTAGGAAACGGATAGGGGCTATTTATTTAAGAGACCGTAAAAAAGACGTAAACCCTAACAAGCTAATTAGATAGTTTCGAGAATTAAATTAGTGACAAACATACCTACTCCAGGAGGCCCGCTTAACAACGCCGCCTTATAGTAGGCCCCATCGTCGTTTTTAGCCCATGGAGACGGCCTTGGTATCTTCTTATGCACTTCCGGTTGCTGATTCCTGTACCAGCTTTGCAACCATCTAGTTAACTTATTCATATTGCTGTTTCCGTCTTGTTGACCAATGACGCTTTTAATATCCTTAGGCTTGTATTTTTCTGTCCAAGACATTGTGCTCTCTAGCACTTCTGATTTCGGCCTGTCTATCTGTGGCAAGTCCTCTGATTTAATGATTTTACCACTTCCAGGTTTTGACACTGGTGACGTTGGTTCTTTTTTGGGTGTATTCGATTTCTTTCTTTCTTCTTTAACTTTATGTACAGTTTTAGTGTCTGAACTTTTTTGTGACAGTTTTTTAATGTTGGGAATATTATCAGTCTTTTTGTCGCCGTTCAATACAGATTCATATTTAGTTGCCGTTTCCTCTTTTTTGCTCTTATGCTTTTTCTCTCGAGTTGGAGATTTGTCCTTCTTTTTAGAATTTGGCGAGGTCTCCTCCTCAGTTGCAATACCAGACTCACTAGATGCCTCCGACTTGTTTTTACAAAATTTCGGTTTCATCCCAGATTTGACCAATATCATATCTAGTAAATCATCTTCTGAAAGCGTTGGAATATTTAATCCTCTGGCTTTGTCTAATTTCGCTGGACCAGGATCATCTCCAACAACTAAATAACTGACCTTTTCTAAAAAAATTAAAAACCTGTTGAAAATGCAATCAAATCGACATGAAAATCACACTTACTGGAAACCGAGTGCACGACACGACCACCATGCTCTTTTACCAAATTTTCAAACTCGTCACCTTCCAGGGAGTCCAATACACCTGTACGCAAGAATGTGATATTTTTTAGGCAATCTGGTTTACCCTAAAAAAAAAATTGTAAAGAAATAGAGAAAAGATTGGGCACATTTTTTACTTGAGGCAACTCCTTTTCGCCATGATGCTTAGGGCCGCCACGGTTCTTATATTTTTGATATAGCATAGCTGAATATCTCTTCTTCTCAAATGCTTCTTGGTCAGGATCAATACCTGAATCAGTATGGTCCAATTTCGGTTTCTTACTTGCAGTTCCTTAAAAAAATTTTAGTCTATTTAAAAGCTTCATATAATATAAACGGTTAGAACGTGGTTACCTTCCGAGGAATTTTTCCTAGGTCTCTTTTTATCTTCGTTCCTTGGTGTATGTTCCGACGGATTTTCTTGTTTACCTTCATGTTTAACTTGTACATCCAATTTCTCTTGTTTTTGCAGGGCTTCATCGATAGTTCTATCCAAAATATCAACATTGTCCAACAAAACGTCATCATCTAACTCCAACAGTGTTTGGTCAAAAGCCTCATCATGATGTATACCAATTTCAGTCTTCGGCTTCTTTTTTTTCTTTTTTTTATTATCAACTTTATCTGCCGATTTCTCGGGTTCACGTTTCGGTAACGGTTCTACTTTACTTTGCTTTATAGGAGTGTTACCAAAAACTTCACTTATATTCACAGGTTTGAGCTTGGAGACATCCTTACTGTTTGATTTTGTAGATTTCTTTTTCTCGAAATCATCCTCTGAATCAGAGCTTATAACATGCCTACGTTTGTTTATCACCTTTTTTGATTGATTTTTATCTGGAGTAGCGTGAATGATATCATCATCAGAATCTACTATCGCAATCGCAGGCTTTGTTTTCTTAGTTTTTACTTTTGGAGATTTGCTTGTACTACTGTCAGTACCGGTCTTCTTGGACACAACATTAAAAAAAGACCTGATATCCTTAAAATAAAATTTTAAAAGTTAGAGATAATTATCGAATTTAGGAAACAATACTTACCCGTGACATATTTGTTATTTCTTATGATATTATTTCGACAATTCTTATTTACAATTTGAGTATCCAACTATTTTTATTTAAAATATTTGCGTCTTATATCCCGCGTAACAACTCGACTGACATTTTTAAAATGACAATTGACAGAATTGCAGAGCAGGGAAATTTATTGTTTTCATTCAATTTTTAGAATAAAATTCCCTACAAAAGTACCTAGTCTTGTCTCATAGCACATTTCATTTCATTACTGGTTATATTTTTCATTACCCGATCGGTTGTTAAATATCGGAGTCTACCATTTGAAAATAAATAAACCCGCTGAGTGAAATAATTGTAAATCTTTCACTCAACAATTAACATAATTTCATTTAGTTTAATATTGGAAATCTTACTACAGTCAGAACGTCCTATTTTGCCTGCTAAATACTTACATATTATATACAGGGTGTCCGGGAATGACGTTCATATTTCAGTGGGTGAATATGAAGAAAAGTTCATGTCAACATGGGTCAGGAAGTGCCTATATACTGAGGGTCCTGAGGGAGCTACAGTCCCTTGTAGTTGGGCCCCAAAAATGAAATTTGTTCTTTTATTCCCGTGTTATCGGAGATAAAATGACAAAATTTGATGGAAAAAAAGTAGAGGCAACCGTAAAATTTTTACTCAAGAAGACAAGAACACGTGTATATATCTGGCAAATCTTTTTTTAAACATTTGATGTGTGAATATTGTAAAATTTCACCTAATTAATTCTTATTATTCAACAAACAACGAGTTTGTAAATTCGTCGAATGTACGCGTGAGTCACTTATTGTTTAGGTTAAACCTATTACCTTTATTCTTTCAGTTTTTATGCTCTTTAACTACGACAGTACGAGTGTCTCATTTCCCAACTAGCCTTAGGACAGTCGGGTTATGCCCAATTTCTAACAAAGCAATTGGGCAATGAGTAGACCGAGGAAGCGAATAAACTTTGTGAGGGGTAATGCCATAGTGACATATTTCTGGCTTTCCATCTAATCGATGGCTAAAACTATGAACACAAATACAATAAATATATGGTTATACTCCATGCTGAAGATGGCACTGGCAGGCAGTGTCAAGTGTTCTATGTTTTATGTTCTATGATCAAGATGACAGAAAATAATGAGGAAGAAGAAGAGGATAACCTATAACCTCCAAACAAAACATTTGACTTTTAAATAAAAATGATTGCGAAAGTACTCGAGAATAGTTATATATAAACTTTATGAAGAATGAGATTCTTGAAAAGTGCTTTAAATATAACATTTTTTAACAAATACAAGAGGGGCATATCTAAATGTGTTAATAATATATATTACAAAGAATACTATAGCCGTAGCCCCCTACGCTATAGCACCTGCCCTGATTATATAGATTTGAAGATACCTGAAATATCATTAAACAATTACATTAAACATTTAGAAACAGAATATGAAGAATTGTGCAAAAGAAATAGCTATACCTCAAATAGGCGATGGATAGAATTACATCCAATAGTAGAAATTTTGAGGGATCGTCAAGTCTTAATAGAAAATATATCTAACTTAAAGGAATTACTTGTAGAGAAGGATGAAGAAATACGAAAGCTTGCCGAAGAGGAGAAACAACAATTTGAGAGCCAAATAAAGGATACTGATCAGAAATTATTGGAAGCACTTTTACCGGTCGATAAAGAGGATTCTTGCGATTCAATGGTGTTAGAGGTTCAAGCTGGAGTGGGCGGTCAGGAAGCTATGCTCTTTGCTAAAGAAATATTTGATATGTATTGTAATTTTGCACAGTATAAAGGTATAAACATGTTTAAATCATTGTCAAATCCATTATTTCGTTGTTTCTTTTAGGCTGGGATGTACAAATTGCAGAATGTTTAACAACAGACATTGGCGGTATAAGACATGCAACTGCTTTAATAGATGGTAAATCTGTATTTCGCTATTTTAAACATGAAGCTGGCATTCACAGAGTCCAAAGGACACCAACTACTGAAAGAACAGGAAGAGTCCATACTAGCACAGCGTCAGTAGTTGCACTACCTCAACCCACAGATATTGAGGTAAGCATTAATCCCAAAGATCTAAAAATCGAAACTAAAAGATCAACCGGGGCTGGCGGACAACATGTAAATACAACGGATAGTGCGGTGCGGATCGTACACTTACCAACTGGTATAGCAGTAGAATGCCGAGAGGATAGATCTCAAATAAAAAATAGGAAAATGGCAATGGCTCGTTTAACTGCACTTTTATATAAAAAGCAGTTAGATAGTCAAATTTCAGAAACTGAAGCAGCGCGAAAGAGTCAAGTCCAAACTAGAAATAGAAATGAAAAAATAAGGACTTACAATTATAATCAGGATCGAATTACAGATCATAGGCTACAAGGTGTTAATATACATAACTTAAAAGTGTTTTTAGACGGTGGCGAACCGTTGGAAAATTTAATACAAAAATTAGACCAACAGGATAAACTTGATAATTTGTTAAATATTATAAATAGTAATAAATCGTAAATATTTGAAACATACTTTTTTTTATATGCTCTCCTACCTAGTAACATTCTATTTGTTCTGGGCGTAAATGTGTGTAGTAAAATAAGAATAGTTTCAGAGTGAAGTGCAAGTTATCTGCGGTGGCCACTATTAGATGAAGAAAGAGCAGAATTTGTCAATTGTCTGTTTTCGTGAGTCCTACAGAATGCTGCTGATGCTGTTAGTATTCATAAATACATCTGCTTATGCCTGCAATAAATATGTTTTGAAGGTGTAGTACGTATCGTTGCATTATTAAAAATGTAAGTTACACATTTTATTTATTATAAAATCTAGTACACAAATTATTTATTAATAGGAAATTTAAGCCTATGTAACTTTTTTTTAGTTTAAATTTTGCCGCCTACTACTGGGGTGTTCGTATTCCTTATGTTGGCAGTGCTGTATAACTAAGCAACCGCCAATCAAAACATTGCAGGTTGAAACAGAACTCATTTAAATGTCATCCGTTAACGGTTTATTGTTCGTCTCATTATTTTAACAATAACTTTACGTTTTAAAGTGTAATTTTGTGGTGTGATTTTATGAAAAATGGCAGGAAGTGCACCGGACACCACGGAATGTTCTATGAGTTTTAGCTTAGCTGACATGTAAGTATATGAACACTTTTTAGATCCATAATTTCAGCCTCTAGTTTGTCATAAAGGAATGCATTTATCTTTTAAATTATCTCTTCCACATGCAGTTAAAAGTCGTTTTACATGTTTTAATTGAATTAAACGGTTAATTCATGATAATGAGCAATCTATTCTTAGCAGAACTAAATTTGTAGGGTTAGATTTCAATGCTTCCTTTAACGGAAATATTCAAACTAAAATTGATTCAATATCGTTTCAGTAACTTTAAAAGTAGTATTTTAAGCACAAATTGAATATATGCTATGTAAAATTTCCATATTAGGGCTACAGTGCATCATAGACAGATGTATATCTGGACGTAACCGAAATCTGAATTTTAATAGAGGTATAAGTACATACACATAAGGATTATCATACATGAAGTTTAGGAACATTATAGAAAAATATCTTAACCGCCCTTTAAGCCACCCAAATAACCCCCAGACAATCCTAGAATGTTGCGTTAGGTAAGGAGAGATGAAGCCCTACCGTTTATCGTGTAGTCCAAACCATATCAAAGACGTAGACACTTTTCGATCGATCCAATTCTGAAGCAAATCACAAATAAATTTTTAATTTGTCTCAGGATGTGAATTCGGAACCTTTGATCTTTGAAACCAAATGAGTACGTGCATGAAGTTTAGGAATATTATGAAAAAAACTATCATAACCGCCTTTCAAGTAACCGAAATAACCCTCGGACAATCCTAGAATGTTGCGTTAGGTAAGGAGAGATGAAGCCCTACTGTTTATCATGTAGTACGAACCTCATAAAAGATGTTTTCGATCAATCGAATTCCAAAGCAAATCACAAATAAATTTTAATTTGTCTCAGAGGATGCGAATTCGAACCTATCATGCGCATAAAACAACAATTATGATTTTTTCCAGTCAATTTATTTAGAAAGAATCTAATTTGAAGAAATGTTAATTGCACGGTGGCATTAAATCGACCTAGAGGGGTCGCAGTTCATATTTATTTATTTATTTATTTATTTACGGCAATGCCAATTTACAATTTCCTTAGAAAATTAAAAAATAATAATAATAATAAACAAGAGTAATCTTACTAATACTACAAAAACAATTTATATATTATATATTAGGGCTTTTCGGGTGACCGTGCGGTATTAACCGCTCTTGTCACCCGAAAAGTCCTATTATTAGTGATCTAATATATAATTAACCTATTATGTGTTCCATAACATAAATCCCCATTTTTCCTATACGTCTATACTAAAACTAAAAAACAACAAAGCAACCTACTATTGAATATACTACTCGTAAACGTAAAACACAATAATATACATTTCCACAATAGACTATACTTATAATCAAGTAAATTATAATAAATGTTTTAATTTTGATTTAAGTGAAGTGAATATATTGTTGTATTGAACAAATCAATATCTGAATTATACCTATTTCCCAGTTTCAAAATCCTAGTTATAGGTTCATTCTGGCCATAATTGGTTGAATGAAAAGGAACTCTGAATAGAATCGAGTTTCTTGTTCTTATAGGATTAAGGTTTAATTTAATAAGTAATATTATTATCTACTACTTATAAATGAGCCGACTTCTACTAAAACTTCAACTCCCTATTATTATTTTTTTTTGAGGTACTTTATTCTTCGGTTTTCTTTAACTATGACCGAGACCGAATGTTTAGAATCGACCTGGAGTAAGTAGTCATATATAATATTATTATATATCGCTTGAATGTCGACGGTTTCCATGCAATATAACTTTAATAATTAAGATGTTTTTGCCTCGGTTTTTGCGATACTTTCAAAGGTTGTAAATTTAAGGGATATGCAACACTTCATATCGATATGCCATACCTTAATATAAATTCAACCAGGACACGATAAAGTGTCTTAAGACACTAATTTTAAACAAACATCCTGATTAATCAAAGGGTAAGTGCTAAAAATGTTTAACAAAGTGTGCTATGGAAATAAGTGAAACATACTGACCTCGATACTGACAGATGTAAAAAATAAATTACAGCAAAAAATTAATATTTTCCGCTATAGAATGTAAAATATTACTCATTCCTTATTATGAATCACCCTGTATACAAAATTTCATCCCCTACCTGCCATTTTTCGATTCATCCGAAGTTAATGCTGTATATGAATTTAAGACTGGCTGGACTCTGGACTGATGCCTGTAAATCCTCAAAGAATTATAGAATTAAGTTTTAATGATACAGGCATGATATTCCATTAACATTCCAAACAACCAATCTCGGGGTAGCACAAGAAAGATAAACAAATAGGTAATCTAAAGTTTTATTATGCTATTGTCCCAACAAATGACTCGACATTCCCCACGATAATAAACCCCTATCTAGAGGTATTCTAAAGCGTCCCCCACGTAAAAGGTCGTCCACGTGTTTTCCCAAATAATCGATATTTCATCCCTGCATTTCGTGAAGTAAATGCGGAACGACGGACGTGCCGTAACTATTCTGTCGCAGTCTATCGCCTTGTCGCCGCAGAGGACGTGCGTCTTGTCTAGTGGCACACCGTACATGGTCCATTGTTGCCCAGAGGCTGATTATTTCAGATTTTCAGTCGAGCGTCGTCGGTAGTGCGAGGTTGAGTTATCGCGGCGCTGAATACGCTTTTTGAATTACGTTGCAGTCGTTTAGATAAGATCGGTTTGTTTGTTTTTGTTGGTGAATAAGACTTTATTGTATTTGTGGTGATGTCAGTGGTATTGTAAATATACTTGAAATAAACAACAGAGGAAGTTCAGCCAGTTTTAAAAATGATAGTGTAGCACGCGGTTTGTTTCCAAAGACGCTGACGGCGCACCATTTGTTATTGTTTTGTTATTGGTTAATTTTCGGGATGTCGTTTTTTAATTTTAATGAGTACCTGAACCCCCCAAAGAGGCCGTCCAACGCGAGGAGCCCGACCAGCCCCTTCTGGTGAGTTAATAACGCGTTTTTTGGCGGATGCTAAAATAAATTAACAGAAGCATTAATTATGCAGTTGTGTGGTTGCCTTGAGCGTTACATCATTTATTTTAATAATAAAAAAAGATATACATAGAAGATATAGAGCTACACAGCTCGGGCATACCCTTTATTTTATTACTGAATGTCTTGCATTGTTATTTTAACAAATTTAGACAGCGGTAGTATTTATATAATAATATAAAACGATAAAATTATCGTATGTTACATATTTGTTTATTAAAATTTGTCATTTAATGTTTGACTCGTTATTGAAGTAAGCTAATCATTGTGCTATTAAACTTTTAACTAGAAATACGGGCCTGTTTACAGGCAACCAGATGTTTTAAGGGAAAATATTGCTCATTTTGCTAATCGAAATCCTGTTAACCTACAGAATTTTGTTTATACAGCGTCTTGCAAAAAGCATATAAACAAGCGTAATTTGAGCATGATTTATGTTATAGATATTTAGTGCTATCGCCAGCAATTTTAGAAAATGGTTTTGATGGTTCAAGAATATAAGTGGGCTATCTACTAGTATTTCATGAGGGTTAAAATTTTATAAGAGTTAGAAGAGTTAGAGAAATAAGTATTTAATCCAAAAATAAATATTTGGAGACCATGGGCGTACGCGTGAAAAACTTGGGGAGGTTAATGGGTACCACAACTCCCCCTTTTCCACGTTTGCGCTTTGACTTTTTTTACCAAAATTGCACAAAAAGTGCATCTGCGTAAGATAAAAGTCTGTGCAAAATTTCAGGTTAAAATCTAAAAAAATAACGAGTTATTAATAAAAATAATTTTCAAAATTTAAACTCTTAACACCCTGTATAAGGAAAACTAAGCGGCAAAATAAAAAATCACACTATAAGAGTCGCGTTATTTTCATCCAAAGGTGGTTAACGGCTTGACTTACTTTTTCTTAACACTCTGTATAACAAGTTGGCATTTGTTTAAAAAATGGCGATGGACGAAAATGTGAAAAACTGGAAAATAAAGTAGGCCCCTGCGTGATTTTATTTTTTGAATTTTATACAGGGTATCTCAGGTTTTACTTGAAAGTAGAGGAAACGAAAACTACTAAAGATAATGGACATGTGTTATATATTTTTGAAATCAGGAGATTGGCTGCCTTTCAATTACCTCATAATATACAGGTTCACAGGTTGTCACCAAAATTTTGTCGGATGTCAGCTATTTCCGGCCAAATCGGAGGTTAGATGTATGAATGGCAAATGCCTTTATAACCACAATAATATACTATGTCGATTTCCGTAATAAATCAATTTTTTGACGATACCTTGTATATTAGAGGTTCTAACGCTTATTTGATCTTACGATCGAATTGCTCATAAAAGAATACATGAGGATAGATTTTGATGTTTCATTTTAGTTCAGTAATAAAGCCAGGAGATCGAGTAAGCCTCTTACGTGGGGTGGGGGGTGGGACACCCTGTATATGAAGAGGATATTAAAGGTCTTCTTAAATGGACCCAAAAACGAAGATGTTCTTACTATGTTATATCTACGTTGTTTTCGAACTGATAAATTATGAAATACATATTTCTGTAACGGAAGTTTGTACGATGTAAACATGGCAAATCGTTATCGCATCATATAGACGTGAGATAAATGAATGGTCCAGATTAAGATTGGTTCAAAGATTAGTGGTTTATTTACTTAATTTCATTCGCTCAAATGCCAATGTATTTTTGATTTGTTGTTGATTTACGCGAGTCGTGGGCACATAATTTCTTCTCTGACGTGGGTCTAAAGTGAATTAATAATCGTTAGTGAATTGCGTCCGTTTAGATGATTGATTGAGTGATGTAAATATTTTTTTTTAAGAAACTGGATAATCCATTTGCACGAATATTTGACATCGGTATACGCGCCTGTCATTCCTGTCAATCGCATCAGTATGCAACCTGTCAAATCTCTTCATTGTTTACATTTTCTGTATAATTTGCAAATTGTTGAAACTTTCAGGGTGGATATAATCGAGGAGTGGTTTACTTCATCTTGCAAACGGATGAATCAGAATTTTTCGATTGCTTTTTTTATACCCTTCAAAATGACGTGTCACCAAGTAGGGGATGTCTCTTTTATAAGAGAGGTAGCTGGTGGAGAGGGAGCGGAGTGTATTTCGGCTTCCCCTTCGATAATTGAACATAATTTGATATGTTTTAAAACGAAACGCATAAAAGCCAACATGCAGAGCGGATGCAGATGACTGTTTCCTCCTTATTAGGATTACATGTGATGTGACATTCCACTCGACTCGACATCTGTTGCAACTTCTGTAATTTTCATCTTTTTATATACCTATTATACTTGGTCGGTGGACATGATGCTTTTGGAAATAGTGCGCTTATTGCAAAGCTTGATTGAAGACCTCATTTGCAACAAAACAGTCGTTTTATGTATGATATAAAAAAAAGGAAAAGCTGCAGAAAAATTAGGGAAAATACTAATAAATAATTTATATTATGGCAACCACGCAGTCCATAACTTCTAGCCCTGCTAGGCAGTACCGGCTCCAGGGAAGAGCTTCGGGCATGTTTGTCACATCATTGGTACGAAGCAACTTAATTAAAACGCAAAAAAGAGAAGTAAATGGAAAAAGTAAAATTGAGAAATAATGGAGAAGAATATCTAGACAGGAACTTAAATCCAATAATATCGCTCCAAAAGCGACAAGTCAAAGGAGGGTTAAAATTACATTTAACCTAAACTACTTTGTTTCCTTTTTTTCCATTAATAACATTTAAATACTTGTGTGATGTATTAGAGGTAACGTAAATCCAGGTTATTGGGCAATAACTTTAATTTAGTACTTCCGTTGAGTGAAAAGCACATAAAATTACAGAAATTACATTTTATTACAAATTTACCTTAAATTTCAAATCGCACTAGGTTCAGCAGAGACTTCTAGTTTTTTTGGGACTAGCAGCGACTGCCGGTCTTTTAGAGCCCAGCAGCGGGCAGATAGCGGACGCATTGTATTCCAAAACTCTTTGCTCATTCCGTATTGCTCTTTTTTTCATATATTAAATTAAAATAAATGATATAAATTGTATGTAACAACTTCTACAGAAAAAAGTGCTTTATTAGTAACATTTCACTATATCTTAAAATAAATAAATAAAATAAAAAAAATACGATTAGATAACAGGAAATAAGTTTTAAACTAAATAAATATGGATATAATACTTTACATAAAATATTTGATATTAAGTTATGATTTTCATAAATTAGATGCAAAATTGATTTTTTATTAAAAAATATTCTTTTTTTTTTTCAATTAAAATCAGTGTACAGATCACAAGTATATAAAAAGATTCGTCCAATTTAGTTTTAAATCTTTACTTTAAAAATAGATACTTAATAGATTTGCCTCGAGATTTGCCAAAATATATTTTTTTTATTCTTGACAGCTGCCAAAATCAGTGTCAAATTTAAAATTTTACAAGTATATATTGTAATAGTGTAATTGTAATTTTGAAAACAATGTGAGTTTAAAATAGAAATAATGTTCTCGCATTTGGCAGCTGTCAAATTTTCTTTCAATTTAATGAAAATGCCATTTAATAATTATTTGAACAATTGAAAGTATGAGGTAAACGCGAGGGTAAACATTTTTCCGAGCATTTTTCTATAAGTTTCGTAGGTATTGAATACGAAATTAATTTCAAAAAAATATTACGTTTTTAGTAGCTGCCAAAATTGCTGCTAAATTTAAAAATAAGCAAGTATGGCTTCTTCGTATTATTTTCATATTCAGTAGCTTATGTTTGTTAAATACTTTAATTTGTTGAAATAATAATAAAATGGCATTTTTATCAAGTTGACAAAAATTTTGACAGCTGTCAAATGTTTTATTTTAATATCAATTACTGAACTAGAAAGTTTAAAAACTTTTTATGTATTTTCCTCTATGGAAATCAACATTATTTTCAAAATTACGAAAGGTATACTTGAAATATATTAATTTGACAGCAATTTTGGCATCTGCCAACCAACCAACATAATATTTTTTTGGCATCAATTTCGTATTCAGTACCTCCAAAACTCCTCAAAAAATGTTTGTTAAGTACGTTTGTTTGTTTAAATAATTATTACAAAATGTCATATTCATTAAGTTGAAAAATTTTGACAGCTGTCAAAAGTGAAAACTTTATTTTATTATCTATTATGGAACAAGCAAATTTCAAAACACTTAATAATACTTCTTATATGGGAATTCACGTTATTTTCAAAATTACGAAAGGCACACTTGCATTTTTTTAAATTTGACAGCAGTTTTGGCAGCTACCAACAAATTTAATGTTTCTTTTACAATTTCGTATGCAGCTCGTCCAAAGCCTACAGAGAAATGTCTGCTACAATAATTTGTTGAAATACTTATTAGGTAAATGATATTTTCATCAAGTTGCCAGAAATTTTGACAGCTGCCAAAAGTAAAAACTTTATTTTAATCAATCAATTATGGAATTAGCAAATCTAAAAGAACACTTGATTTCCCTTCTATATAAATTCACATTATTTATAAAATTATCGAGAAAATTATGGAAGACAAACTTGCATAGTTTTTAATTTGACAGCAATTTTGGCAGCTACCAACAAACAATAATTTTATGAAATTAATTTCGTATTCTGTACCTCTAAAACCTATAGAAACATGTATTTTTAAGTAGTAAAGTCACTCATAGAGTCATTTGTTGAAATAATTTTCAAATGGCATTTTTATTCAATTGACAGAAAATTTGACAGCTGTCAAAAGTGACAACGTATTTAAATTTCAATTATAAAAATAGGAAAATTTAAAATATCTCTTATTTTATGATAAATCACATTATTTTCAAAATAAATTACGAAATACGTACTTTTCAATTTTTAGTGTAGTGACAGTGATTTTGACAGCTATTAAGGATAAAAGAATTAAATGAGAATTTTATTTTAATTGAAAATAACGATATTTTTTTAGAAAAAAATCAATTTTAGATCCAAGTTATAAAAAATATAGCTAAAAATATAAAATCTGGCTCGAGAGATTGAGGAAGCATTTCAAAAAGATCATTTACAAAAAATAAGATGTGGTCTCTTTTGAACGGTATTCCCCCCCCCCCCCTCTCCCGCTGTGCGGCCAAAAAAATCGTGCTGCCAGTGCTCAATACAATAGGGTTGCGGCTCTTAGTATTTTTCACTCAACGGTACTTCTAAATATCCTAACTTGTCGCTTCACTGTAAGTGAAACGTTTGAAATAACTGTTGTTCCATTTGTTCCTATAATCAAGATTTCAATTGCAGGATATAATCAGCTTTATGCATTTGACTTTTAAATATATTGCATTTTTATTGCCGTCTCACAAGTGGACATTACTCTTTGCCGCCTACATAAAGCAGGCGAATGGCAAACGCTAATAAAATCTTCATTGTGTAATTGAACAGAGAAAAGAATTCTATTTTCGAGGTATGATTTAAGAAACAATAATCTTTTGCCAAGTCTATAATGGATGTACTATATTTATGTATTTGTCGCGGTGAAAGTTCTACAAAAGTATATTTTTCACGTACTTTATCCAATAATATTAAAACTGCTATCATTTCTGGATAGAAACCACGTGGATTAACAATAAATTTTTAATTAGGGTTTAGGGTTACAAGGGAAATTATTGAGAGTGGATTCACTTAACGACTAGTGCGACCACCGCGTGAGCAAAACCAATGAAAATGAGGTCCCGCCTCTGACGTCAGTGTTGGCTGACACGTGGCAACGTTTGAATTCACTACACTAGTATCTGGCAGTTTTACATCATTTTTAAATAGATGTTGTACGAAAAATAACAAAAAAAACGGTGGTTTATTCAACTTGAAACCTGTTTTAACTACCGGAATAGCCCTTATAAATTAGGCGGTACTATACTGGAATAAGTACGACTTTCGCATATGTTATACTCGTGTAATAATTACTGCGTCGAGTAAGTACGCAACTAAGTACTTTGTGTACGCTTAATAACGTCCGCCTAGTTAAATTAATTATGGTTTGTTTTTTAAACGTTAAAGAAAAAAAAAACCGCGAGCGAGCTCGTTGAAACCGTGGTGGTAGAGAACAAATAATGTCTATTTCAAAGCGTATTCTATATTTACCTGTGGCTTCGCGGCTGCGGTTGCGAAACGTCTTTCAATTCAAACTCCTGTTTTGATCCAAACCACCTTTAACAACTAGGTGTAACGTTCTCGTGTTGCCAAACGGCAAATACGGTTTACGTCCGACATGATTTACTTGAAATTCAAACATTTATTCGGACGTTCCGTAATATAGAAAATTACTGTAAGATTTTTTGTCTCAATTTCAGACACTTGGCTTAATTTTTTGAGGGCCCCAGTCTAAAAATTTGCCAAAGGCCCCGCCTTGTGTTGTTACGGCACTGTTGAAAACTGAAACGATTTAATATTAAATATTATGCACAATTACAATAATCGGTTCTATCGCAAAGTTCCACACTAGCTTCCGTCTGGCCGTTCACTAAAACATCAAACACGCATCTCCGTACGCCGTGATAGTCATGCGCGGCTTTTGCATCCCTGGAGAACCAAATAAAAAAAACTGGCTCGTGTATGGCAACGTCCGGCTCTCGACCACCATCGTTTGTTTACATTCTTTCTCGCTATTTTTTGTTAATGCACCGTCAGTGTTGGTAGTTAGTAAAGGAACAGTAGAGTTCAGCGACTGTAAACAGCTGAGTGGCAAAAGTGATAGGGATAGGTAATCGAATTCTGTTTTTAAAATCTTTTTTATTTTGTGTTATAATAATTATGCAGATTATACAGCCGGCTTTTCCTGTTTATGCAATTGAATTAATTTTTGATTTTCACTACCCTTTATCTCTTTCCTGATTGGGCATCTCTGGATTATTAATAAAAAGTGAAAATGTAAATGGAATTGATTGGTTTTGTATCATCTAAGCTTTAATTTAAATGGCAACACTGTCGACTAGTTAGAAATAAGTTATCTATATTTCACATTTAGTATGTAGTCGTTTTCGTAACAAAGCGGACATTTTCTCTGGCGAAAAAATACGTTTGATCTGCCAGTTACTTAAAAACAAGCAAATTTCGTACATTTTTTTTTTTTTCACTAAGACGAAGATCCCATCGTGCAGGAAACCGTGTATTAAAATAATACAAGCATCCTCGTATTTTGTTACCTAAAGGCTGGTTCGCCGCCGCCTTTGGTGATCAAAGAAGTGAAGTAATAATTATGGACGGCCTCATATCGGTGGAACCCGCCGAGGAATTGGATCTGAATTTGTCTCGCGCGTAAAAATAATCTAGTTATTTTTATTTAGCTGCAATGCCATTAATATATTATCTGTCATTCTGAGACTTTTGCAGGAAGCGGAAGAGACGTTCGTGTGCATATCGGGAAGTTACAAAAAACAGATCTTGCTCGTCTTGCTAGTTATTAAAATAAATATGTCGTGGTGACACTTCGCGTCGCTGTAAAAGAAAATTAGAAAACGAAGTGCTAGATGTTCAAAGTAGTAGCAGCGGGTTTTAATAAAAATCCAGCAAAAAAGTTGAACAGCTTTGAGGTCAATTTTCAACATAAATTAAATCACCAAAAGTGACTGCATATTCTTGAAGGCAATTTTCAATACAAACTAAATAGATTAAAGATAAATAATTGTTAATGCAGCTTAAATGACAAAAAGTGATTTCAATCTGTAAGGTCAATTTTCAATAGAAACTGGTCAGTACAAATTAAATCACCAAATGGGATTGGACAATCTTGAGGTCAATTTTCAATATAAATTAAATCACCAAAAGTGATTGTAGTCGTGACGTCAATTTTCAATACAAACTGAATGACCAAAGTTGATTGTACATTCTTCAGGTCAATTTTCAATACAAATTAAATCACCAAGAGATTTCACATCTATTAGGTTAATTTAATACAAATTAGACAGTCTTGAGGCAATTTTTAATGCAAATTAAATCTTCAAATGCGATCCAACAGTCTTGAGGTCAATTTTCAACACAAACTGAATGACTGAGTCAATTTTCAATACAAATTGAATGATTAAAAGTGATTTCACATTTATTAGGTCACTTTCGATGTAAATTAGACAATCTAGACTGTCTAGAGGTCAATTTTCTATACTAATTAAATCACAAAATGGGATTGAACAGTCTTGAGGTCAATTTTCAACATAAATTAAATCACCAGAAGTGACGGCAGTTGAGGTCAATTTTCAATACAAATTACATGATCAGAGGTGACTGAACAGTCTTGAGGTCAATTTTTAGTACGAATTGAATGACCAAAAATGAATGTACATTTTTCAAGGCAGTTTCCAATTCAAATTAAACAGATTGAGAAACAATTTTGAATACAGATTAAATCACCAAAAGTTATTGAACAGTCTTGAGATCAATTTTCAATACAAATTAAACAGTTTGGAGAACAATTTTCAATATAGATTAAATCACCAAAAGTTATTGAGCAACGTTGAGGTTAATTCTAAATACAAATTGAATTATCAAAAGGATTTTACTTGGTCAATTTTCAATACAAATTAAATCTCCAAATGTGATTGAACAATCTTGAAATCAATTTTCAATGCCAATTAAATCACCAAAAGTGATTGAACAATCTTGAGGTTAATTCTCATTAAAAGGATCTTACAATTTATTAGGTCAATTATACAGTCTTGAGGTCAATTTTCAATATAAATTAAATCACCAAAAGTGACTGAACGAGGAGAATTCTTAATACAAATTGAATGATGAAAAGGGATTTTACAAATTATTAGGTCAATTTTCAATACAAAAGTGATTAAAGTCTTGAAATAAATTACAATTACAATTTACATGACAAAAGTGACTGTATTCTTGAGGTCAATTTTCAATACAAGTTGAACAGTCTGAAGATCAATTTTTAAAACGGATTAACTCAATCAATTTTCAATGCAAATTAAACAGTTTGAAGATCAATTTTCAATATAGATTAAATCACCAAAAGTTATTGAACAACCTTGAGGTAATTTCTCAATACAAATTGAATGATCAAAAGGATTTTACTTGGTCAATTTTCAATACAAATTAGACAGTTTTCAGGTCAATTTTCATTACAAATTAAATCTCCAAATGTGATTGAACAATCTTGAGATCAATTTTCAATGCCAATTAAATCACCAAAAGTGATTGAACAATCTTGTGGTTAATTCTCAATACAAATTGAATGATCAAAAGGGATTTTACAAATTATTAGGTCAATTTTCAATACGAATTTTTTGCAATATTTATTCGCCCATTTCATAAAAGTGCTGAGTTTAACAATGTGATTCATTGCACTTTAGATTTTTAAGTAACCGCTACTTTAATTTCCATATCAGTCATGTCAGCGTGTAATTTCGCAGAAGCCCCGGCCATGATGATTAACACGTAAATTAAATAAGTGAGCTCCAATAAAACCCACACAGACGTCTTTCAATACCCCAGAGAGGAAACGAACGTTATTATTATTGACCTAGAACGGACGTCGGTGCATCCGTCATTCAAGTGTGCTGGATGTTTGCCGATTCGCAGTTTCTGTGGCAATTTCTCGGCTTTCCTCGCTTTTTTTTTTTTTTTATGTTTGTCTAGCGACATAAAATTGTGCTACACACAGCTGGTACACGTTTAAATGATAAGTTTATTAGCCCCGTTTGTAGGTTGACTAACGAAATAAGAATAAAAACATGAGCACATGTAAGCGTGTTTACAAAGCAGAAGTGTCTCGCTTCTGGGGATATTTCTTCGGATTTTTCTTTATTTTTGATAAAAGCAGTTTTATGCGTGTAGACGATTGGATTGAATACAATGTAATCAACATATTATGAAACAGAAATACTTTGTCGAAAATACCGACTTTGTACAGGGTGGACCAAATTCTATGAGGCGCCGTTTAAGACATTATTAATATTACAAATATATATAATAATTATTGAAATATATATATATTTTCATTAAATATATTTATTTTGTTAATATATTTATAAGTTTTATAAATATATATATCTTTGTAAAAATATATATATATTTTTTATGTATATATATTTTTACAAAGATATATATATTTAATGAAAAAATATATATATTTCAATAATTAATATATATATTTGTAATACTAATAATGTCTTAAACGGCGCCTCATAAAATTGGATGGGATTTGGGGATTTCTTTGAAAATATGAAAGATGTAGATATCTTGGACTCGATTTGCGAGAAACAAACCGCAATCGTCTATCTATTTCGACTGCCGAGCTACAGAGCGTTTTTGGAAAATTGTCATTTTTCGGTGAATATACATATATTTAGAAATAGTGGTTAATTTTCGAAAAATTAAATATATTTGTGAGTAGGCCATGGCAAACTATTAACAAATAACATAAAAAATAAATTTGCCAAGAATAGGAAAAAACTAAACTAGAGTAAATGGTCAAAATGTCTTCCATTGACATCTACACATACTTATCGCATTTTTAATATTTATTGAGAAGGCCATGGAAAAAAAAGAGAAAATCGACACAATTGTAAATGTCAAAAGCTATCGTTTTAAACAAAGCACACTCAACAATCAACTCATAAATTAGGTTTTGATACATTTACGATTGTTTCGATTTTCTTTTTTTTTCCCATGGCCTTCTTAATAAATATCAGAAATGCGGTAAATATGTGAATGGAAGACAATTCGAACATTTATTCTATACTCCGTTTGTCGAAAAGATATAAAGATATAAATAGACTCCTCCCCGAAAATGCCCGTTAAACTTGAATGGAATTTTTCTATTGGTCGTATATAGAACCGGAATTACACCGCTAAATTTGACTTGGCACGTATGAAAAACGCGAATAAAGGGGGGAGGGGGGGCGGCCTAACTGTCAACTGTCATATATTCGTTTTTGTGAAATTATTTCTTAATTTATGTCAGCTGTTTATGTTAACGAATTCATCGAGATTTGTGGGGCGGAGTCAAATTCTTCTTTTCGTCAAACGGAGTTTAGAAGCGGAATTTTGCCCGCTATTTCCCAAATTCTCTTGCCATGCCAAAAGGTCATACGTTAAAATACGATACATTTGAATCTCCTCGGTGGCCTATTTTAATAATCGTAAAAGTTATATTTTTGGAACCCTTCGAATGCTTAGCATATTTGTTCCAGTTCCACTCTTATTCCTGTTCCGCTAATATAAATTTATGACGCTATAGACAGGCACACAAACGTAATATTTTAATTAACACGACGAGCCATGGGAGAGACGAAGTTAATGATGACGAATTTTTAAAATTATAAGCGTTTTAATTTTCCACAGTTCGACGAACTTGCCCTGGTGGTTTCGGAGGCGAAGCTGGAGGATATCTATCATGCGGTGATGGTCCTCTTTTTGTTCCTAAATGCTCCTTCGGTTTAGGTGGGTAATCCTTTGATAATCCAGTACAAATGTTTGTATCATGTGTATCAAAACTAATTGGTAATTGAGCTCACCACAAATGTACAGGCCGCAGTTAGTCTAATAATGAATATGATATATACTTTTATTTCTAAACAACTATGTGGCCAAAAAGACTCTCTGGTTGAGCATGGATCATTTAATTACACCTGAATAAAACCAATAAACTCAGGTTAATTTAAATAAATCTCTATTAATATTACAAATCAAAGTTTCTCCATTAATGTGATCCCTGGAACGCCCTGAAAGAAGAAAAATAAGGGTTTATAGCTAACCCAAGTAAGTCCTTCGGCTTGGTAGTTGCACAGTGTCGCTTATAAATAGTAGTAATTGCAGTGTATCCCAGCCAGGCATGAATAAATCTGTTTGTAATGTGGGTAATTAATATAAAGCAAAAAGATAATTCCAACTTAAAATAAATCCTAAATCGAGTTATTAATTATATAATAATAAAAATTTAATTAAAATAATTAAATTAAATATCAAACCTACTTTACATTACAGTACATTTCCATTTTAATGTTTGTGGTAGGTTGGTTGTTCTGTTTCATTAAAGGAAATCACGTAGAACATGCACCATCGTCCGCCGATTTAAAATGCGCAAGGAATTTAAATGAGGTAAGTATTGTGGTCAGAAATTGCCAGGTTGAAGAGAATAGAAAAAAATCTTGGATTCGTAATATGCATTTGATAATTAATATTCTCTTTCGCAGAAAATATTTGAATTGTGGTAACGTCCCCCGCTAATAAGTCATACGTACATACATATAATAAAGTAATGCGGGTTTCTTTAAATGGTGGAAAAATTATCATATACTGCATAAAGCGTTAATTAGTGCAGACAGGCTAGCGCAAACAAGAAAGTTATGAAATTCATTTCTGTGTTTTTTTCTGAGCGAGGACTGATAGATGCCCTTTGTAGCTCTATAAAAGAGGCAAGAATTCCAAAACTTGTAAAAAAAGTTTTTGCAAGTGACCTTTTCAAGGCAACGTTTGATTTTCGAAAAAGTTGAGTTTCAAGTCTAATTTCAAATATTTTGTTCAACACCTACAGTTCAAAAATGTGGATTAGGGACGATTAATTTTTCGTTGAAATTTTACTCTTTAGTCGATGCTTAAAAAAATATTAAAATATACAGGGTGTTACTAAAGTTAAGGAAAAAAAATTAACAGATAAAAACTCATAGTCAAATATATCTAATGATGAATTTACTCTAATCCAAAGTGGTTATTTACAGAGATATCCTCTCTTAATTTCTTCAAATAAAATCACAATAAAATGTTTGATAGTCACTGGAATTAATAGAAAGTGGTTCTCAAACAAATGCAGTAATTGGATTTTTAACTAGTTTTTTATTCTTCAGATATTTAATTAATTTATGCCGTACTTGTTTTAAAACATCAAAAATAACATGCAGTTAATTTTTTTCCCCTAAGTTCAAGAACATTCTGTATATTACTTTCGAGATCAGGGATTGTTAAAAATCGCACAGATGGACAAATCCGTGAGCAGAACGCACTCTGTAAGTTTTACTTATCGTTCAATAAACACCCATAAATATTGCTGATAAGTTTATCTACCCCTTTGCCTGTTGGCCTTTATTTCCTGTCAGTATCGGTAAACATTGGGCCACTTTGACAATTTGCTATTTCTGCGAAAAATATAATCCTTGCAAACATTCTTGTGTCGCCAAAGCCGTGGATTATTGCTGGGAATGCAAGCACAAGGGCATTCCTATTAAGCTCATTACATCCTATTAACCGAGCTCGCGTTTTTTTTTGCGATAATTTTTCTCTTATATCGATTTAGCAGTTGCAATAATCGCATCATTCACTCGGTTGATTTGGCTGTCGTCACTTGGATAACGATGATAATTGAATTAAGTTCGGTATAAGTGGTTGATGTTTCTTCTAAAAATACGACGAACGTTCCAATAATGCCGCAATCTTAATAGGGCACGACGAAATGGGTTCGCAAGCAAAACGTAACATTCCACATGGTTTTCCAGGCGCCTGCACTGTACGGTCCAAATTGTCCAAATTCTTACTCTTAGACCCAACCCTCTCGAAATCAATCCAAGTTGTTACCTAAAATAATTCGAAATGTTTAGAATAACAAATCCGACTAGTTAAGCGAATCGAGGAGACATCGAAAAAAAAATTTCAAAAATTTTTTTGGATACAGCCCCTCCGGGGCTGTGTGAAAGAAGGTAATTTCAAAATCTCAAGAGGTACCCTATAAATACAATTAAGAATAAATTTTTTGTTTTTTATTCTCGAAATACACTCGCCTGTCTTATTTCTGTAAATAGATGGCAGATAGCCATACATCAGGTGATTTATCTTTATATCATTCACATGAATGGATACACAAGGCGATGGGCTACTTGCAAAAATAACGCGTTGCCGGTTATTCAATCCGATGCATTAAAGCCGTTTTCCTTTATTTATTATTGCCAGAACAAGTAACTCTTTCGAAACTAGAACGAGAAACTTACGTATAGTATACTCATGAAATAAATACAAGTTCAAAAAAGGATATAATATCTTAAAAACATTTGTTAAATCAGCTGTGGGACACCTGTTGAGGCAAGCGAGGTCAACGAGCCTTAGGTAAACAATGGGTCAGCTACGCTAAAACAAACCAAAAAATAAACAAATTAAAGGCATAAATGAAATAAATACATCGTGCAATGTTTCTTTAAAATAATCAATGACTTAACAGCTGCCAGATGCATGTTTTAAACAGAGGTTGAACGATTGTCAACTACAGTTAAACAAAGATGGACTTTATTTATGTGAATTAGATTAAAATTTGTAATTAATTAATTTAAGACAAACCTGTAAAACCTCCAGTCTAGTCAAATGACCAGACACAATGTAAATTAGTTCCTAAGAAGTGAGTGCAGTGATATTCGATACGGTCATGTAATCCCTCATACGAGCCAACGGCAGATCTAAAATTTATCTCATGTAATATCGACACATGGGTATCCAAGGATTCATCTTCAAATAAGGAAGCTAAAAATACCATAATTTCATAGTAAAAATACATAATAAAGTGGAAAAAGGCGAAAATACCAACCTTCATGACAGTTGAAAATCTAGAAATCCATGGTTTGACAAATTTTCTGCTTGTCCTTAGGAACGAAACAAAAAATAGAGTTGTTATTGGGTCGTAAAAGAAGCAACCCCACGCAACCCCATGTCCAGATCGCTCCTGAAATATATAGAAAAATATAAGGTCTAAATCGAAAATTTAAATTTCCAGTTCATTTGAATAATGGTTCAAGGCCAAATACAATAAGGTACCAGAGAAACCATCTGATTGGTCGAAATCCGAATGGGCATCCAAGGCTTATTTAGTGTATGCAAATACAGTAAATAGGGCACTAAATTGTAAAACTGCCAGCTGCCATATCTGGACCACAAACCGCAAGTGTCAAAACTTAAAAACAGGTCTACCAATTTGAAGTAAATAACGCGACACGGTAACTTTAGTGTGCCGGGAGTACTGTGAATTAAAATTAGAAAATTTAGCTTTATTAAATTTGTCACTATTCACAAGGACATTGTCCAATATTTGTTGTAGATTTAGTTAGTTTAAGTTAGAGCAGGGACATAGTTTAAGGAACGTTTCACTTTGAATTGTCTCATATGTGTAATAAATACGACTTGTTGTTCCATCTATGTTTAATTGATACAACTAAAGCATACAAATCCATCTCAGCTGGATATCTATACTACAGCAAAAGCAGATACATCTAGCTGTCTAATGACAAAATTATATTCATTCTGATAAAGATCTCTAGCATTTCAAGATCTTTACTAATCAAATAAAAAATAAAACCAGCCCAAAATTTAAATAATCTTTATTCAGAAGGTGTACAGCAGCTGATTAACAGGTAAGACATTTCTTCAATAGCAAAAGGGAACCCCCTTAGGCCCTGAAAGGTAAAAGAGTAATTATAGCAAACCTATAGTAAGTTTCACGTTTAATTATCTTAAAATCATACGCACTGTTGCTTATTGTTTAAACTGTTGGAAAATCCAGCCCAATGGCGGACTGATCGTATGTTATAAAATCGATAATTCAGAAAACTATATACAACTACTTTAGAAAAATTAATTTAAAATTCAAAAACTAAACAACTTAATTGCTAGTGCATGCATAATAATATATAGGAATATAAAACTTAAATATCTAAACGTGCAAACATAAAATATAAAATATAATAAAGAAAATCTTAAATTAAAAAAAAAAAAAACTTACCTTGTAATAATAAATCAAAAATAGATTTTAAAAATAAAAAATCATTGTATCCCCAAAGTCCTTATATCATTACAATACCTTCTAGCATAATCTGGATGCTCATCTAGATTATTCCACAATTCCCTAGTTTCCTAATCCGTTTTAGTATCGCTGACGCCATCTCTTGGACGATTGCTGAACCACCACGCTTAGGAACCTACTATGAGAGGGCATACTACATACTCCTGTAAAGTGGGTGTAAATTCATCATAATATTAAAATTTCCGTGCTATTTGGGAACTTTTTTGAATCACAGTAGCATTCAAATAATTAAAATAATTTGATGTTTTCGTGACTTGAAACAAAAGGATGCAATGATTCTATTTTCTTCCATTCATACAGGAAATGCGACCATCTAGTCCAGGAAGACATAAACACCACCTTGTCCGTATGGCGAATCAAATTTTTTACCGACTGCCAAGTGCACGGGTGCGACAATAAATCTATTTTTATTTTTGTAAATACACTTAGAAGCAGATGGTTTCATACGTCGTCTGCGCTAAAAATATTTGAAACACCTTAGAGCAAATGTCAAGAAACACTAAATTTTATGGCCCCGCTTTGATATAAACGTTGTCGTTACTCATTTTTTAAAAGCGAATTTGTGCGCTCATAAATCATATTACTCAACCTCAGCGGATAAACTTGTAAAGTTGTTTTAATGGAAAATCTGGGAATTCTTTTAAGTGGGTTTTTTAATCTGTAAGCATTCGTTCGCCCGCCTGGAATTCTATTCATGATAATGTATTGGGGATCGTTCCAACGCGGGAACGCATCTATTTCGTCGGCGACCGTTTCGCAAGTGACCCATTTCCACAATTAAACCTTCCTGTAACGTTTCCAACTGCCACGCACCGAGTTTATTAAAATTTCTATTTGGCGAATATGCAAAAAAATATATACATGTGTGTAGGGTGGAAACGGGAAAAAATGTAAAACAATAAACGCTACATGACTTAGATTTTTCAAGAAATATAACAGCATGTTGACAGCCGTCATCTGTCATTATATTAAAATGTTTGATTTCCGATTCGTGATCAACAGCTCCAAAAACTTAATAATATGCTTTAAATATCGACTGTTAACATTTTTTTATTTTTGACAGCTGTCGGTATGTCAAAGTTCATTTTTGACTTCAGATTCGTGCTCAGCAGTCCAAAAAACTTAATAATATGCTTCAAGTATTGACTGTTTACATTTTTCTCGTGCTCAGCAGTCCAAAAAACTTAATAATATGCTTCAAGTATTGACTGTTTACATTTTTCATGAAAATTGACAGCTCGTTGACAGCTGTCATTATGTCAAATTTCATTTTTGACTTCCGATTCGTGATCAACAGCTCCAAAAACTTAATAATATGCTTTAAATATCGACTGTTAACATTTTTTTATTTTTGACAACTGTCGTTACGTCAAAGTTAATTTTTGACTTCAGATTCGTGCTCAGCAGTCCAAAAAACTTTATAATATGCTTTAAATATTGACTTTTTACATTTTTCATGAAAATTGACAGCTGTCATTATGTCAAATTTCATTTTTGACTTCCGATTCGTGATCAACAGCTCCAAAAACTTAATAATATGCTTTAAATATCGACTGTTAACATTTTTTTATTTTTGACAACTGTCGTTACGTCAAAGTTAATTTTTGACTTCAGATTCGTGCTCAGCAGTCCAAAAAACTTTATAATATGCTTTAAATATTGACTTTTTACATTTTTCATGAAAATTGACAGCTGTCATTATGTCAAATTTCATTTTTGACTTCCGATTCGTGATCAACAGCTCCAAAAACTTAATAATATGCTTTAAATATCGACTGTTAACATTTTTTTATTTTTGACAACTGTCGTTATGTCAAAGTTAATTTTTGACTTCAGATTCGTGCTCAGCAGTCCAAAAAACTTTATAATATGCTTTAAATATTGACTTTTTACATTTTTCATGAAAATTGACAGCTGTCATTATGTCAAATTTCATTTTTGACTTCCGATTCGTGATCAACAGCTCCAAAAACTTAATAATATGCTTTAAATATCGACTGTTAACATTTTTTTATTTTTGACAACTGTCGTTACGTCAAAGTTAATTTTTGACTTCAGATTCGTGCTCTGCAGTCCAAAAAACTTTATAATATGCTTTAAATATTGACTTTTTACATTTTTCATGAAAATTGACAGCTGTCATTATGTCAAATTTCATTTTTGACTTCCGATTCGTGATCAACAGCTCCAAAAACTTAATAATGTGCTTTAAATATTGACTGTTAACATTTTTTTATTTTTGACAGCTGTCGTTATGTCAAAGTTCATTTTTGACTGCAGATTCGTGCTCAGCAGTCCAAAAAACTTAATAATATGCTTCAAGTATTGACTGTTTACATTTTTCATGAAAATTGACAGCTCGTTGACAGCTGTCATTATGTCAAATTTCATTTTTGACTTCCGATTCGTGATCAACAGCTCCAAAAACTTAATAATGTGCTTTAAATATTGACTGTTAACATTTTTTTATTTTTGACAGCTGTCGTTATGTCAAAGTTCATTTTTTTCCTTGTGATTCATGATCAGCAGTCCAAAAAACTTAATATGCTTCAAATATTGACTTTTTTACATTTTTCATTAAAATTGACAGCTCGTTGACAGCTGTCATTATGTCAAATTTCCTTTTTGACTTCAGATTCGTGATCAAAAGCTCCAAAAACTTAATAATATGCTTTAAATATCGACTGTTAACATTTTTTTATTTTTGACAGCTGTCGTTATGTCAAAGTTCATTTTTGACTTCAGATTCGTGATCAGCAGTCCAAAAAGTTTAATAATATACTTCAAATATTGACTTTTTACATTTTTCATGAAAATTGACAGCTCGTTGACAGCTGTCATTATGTCAAATTTCATTTTTGACTTCCGATTCGTGATCAACAGCTCCAAAAACTTTATAATATGCTTTAAATATCGACTGTTAACATTTTTTTATTTTTGACAGCTGTCGGTATGTCAAAGTTTATTTTTGACTTCAGATTCGTGCTCAGCAGTCCAAACAACTTAATAATATGCTTCAAATATTGACTTTTTACATTTTTCATGAAAATTGACAGCTCGTTGACAGCTGTCATTATGTCAAATTTCATTTTTGACTTCCGATTCGTGATCAACAGCTCCAAAAACTTTATAATATGCTTTAAATATCGACTGTTAACATTTTTTTATTTTTGACAGCTGTCGGTATGTCAAAGTTTATTTTTGACTTCAGATTCGTGCTCAGCAGTCCAAACAACTTAATAATATGCTTCAAATATTGACTTTTTACATTTTTCATGAAAATTGACAGCTCGTTGACAGCTGTCATTACAAATTTCATTTTTGACTTCATATTTGTTATTAACAGCCCAAAAAACTTAGTAATATGCTTTAAATGTCGACTTCTAACATTTTTTGCTTGTTGACAGCTGTCGTTATGTCAAAGTTCATTTTTTTCCTTGTGATTCATGATCAGCAGCCCAAAAAACTTTATGATATGCTCCGAATATTGACTTTTTACATTTTTCATGAAAATTGACGGCATGTTGACAGCTGTCATTATGTCAAAATTCATTTTTGACTTTAGGTTCATGGTCAGCAGCCCAAAAAACTTTATAATATGCTCCAAATATTATAATATAATATATATGCTATTCACATTTTATTTACATGAGGGGAGGCTATGGAAAATCTGAATTCTGTTGGTATGAATGACTGTTTTAATTACTGAGGTTATGTTGAAAAGTCAAAAACATAACCACAAATTCAAATTAGTTCTACATAGTTGCCAGAGGGAGACCCTAAAGAAAGCACAGCAATGTTATCAATAAAAAATTTGGCAATTCAGCCAAAACTAAGTGACAGTGACGATCAATTAAATCTGATACTTCAATATTTTGTCAATAGTAGACAACCCTGAGACAACCTAAGAAAAACATATCATAGCCTCCCCTCATGTAAATAAAATGTGAATAGCATATATAATTTTTACATTTTTCATGACAATTGACAGTTTTTTGACAGCTGTCATTATGTCAAAATTCATTTTTGAGTTCAGATTCGTGATCAGTGATCACCAAGAAACCTTATAAACATTAGGTATGCAAATTACAAACATTTCTTTAAAAACTTTTGATCTTAAGGGGATTATCGAGGGTTATAGGGGGCCGTAGAAAAAAATTGACGCCCCAAAAAAAATTTTTGCTCAAAATATATGGAAAAAGTTGGGTTTGATCTCTAGGATAGAACATTTTTTTGTTTTTGTAGGCCTGTGTAATTATTGTATCAATAATAAAACCTTGTACCTACTTTTCTTTACTTCATTTTAATTTTCGTAACAGCAGTCCTGTTTCCCCTACTTGGGTAAAAATCGATACTGTTCTGTATTGCTGCCTAGAAAACAAATTATCCAAATTCACCTTCTCCACCAGTAGCGGTCTGGGTGTCTAGGGCTTAGTCGGCATTTTACAAGCAAAACAAGCAAGAAATTTTTTTATCAGGGGAGGGGGATTTTTTGGGGCTTGCGCCGGCCATTTATTCGGGGGATGGGAAATTTGTACTAACCTGTAATGTTCAGTACTAGAAAAGGGGCACTGGCCTTTGAAAATAGAAAGTGAGAGAAACTAAGTTTGAAAAAAAACGCGAATGACGTCAGAATGTTGGCTCGACAGAATTATTAATTAATTTCCTTATATTTGAACTGTATCATTTTATAAGGTTTTTAAATTTCGTTTTATAAGTGCAAAAATGTTATTTTAATTAAGTATTATCACTCGATATATAAAAAAGTTCTATTTGACAGTTAAGCTTTAAACATGACGTCAAATTGCTAGAACGACATAATTATTAATTAATTTCCATATATTTGAACTATATTATATTATAGGGTTATTTATTTGTAATGATAAAGCGTGATCTAAAAATTAAATAACCCTATTATATAAAATGATATAAGTAGTTCAAATGTGTGTGTATGTGGGGGGGGGGGGGGGGATGCAATGGACTATGATGGTCCTGTAGCCACAGAAAATGTAGTTCAAATACATATACGGAAATAAATTAATAATTATGTCGCGCCAATATTCTAACGTTTTGCACTTGCAAAAGACCTAGTCGGCATTTGCCGACCTGGCCAGACCGCCACTGTACTCCACAACACTATCGATGTTTGGTCGATCAACAAGTTACTGGTTTCACGTGTCTACGACTCATTCAGCTGGTTTCTTCGTAGATAATTGGGCCGATAGGGGTTGGAGAGTTAATCGTTTAGATATCTAGGACAGGAAGCGTACGCTTCAAATCCGGTTGACCCACTATTTTATGTGTTTGTCAATGGCCTTAGGAGCCCACTGAGCAGCAAACGTAAATATTTGCCCTGGTAGGAAAAATAAATCTGGACAATATTGAAAAAATGTTCTGGGGTAGTAGTCAAAATACAAAAATTGTAAATCAATGGAAGTACTTAATTACAGTTTTCCATTTAAAATGGTGGAACCGAGGGTGAAATCTATTAACATTCTCAAGGGAAGCGTCCTTGGGCCACTAGTATTCAGTGGTCGTATAAATGACCTGACTAATGTTTACACGCTAGCGCTAAGTTGGCCTAAATCAAGCGGTAAAAGTGGACCGTCCTAAGGTGGTCATACTTGAACTTTCTACGAAAGGAAGTTGTGAATATTTGTCATTTTTCTAAATTTGTATATCTGTGCAATGTGTGTTTACTTATTATTTTACTTTAATTCATTTATTCACTTATCTGGCGGTATTTATGTCACCAAGCCCACATGTGCGACATGTGCGTTTCATCGTGGGTGCTTTAGTTATTTATTCAATTAACTTTGTCTCGTTACGTGAAATACCTAGTTGGGTGCTGGAAATGTGTGATTATTACCATATTGGCCCAAGTTTGATGTTGATAAAAAAAATACAGTACATTGATTTAGCTAATATTAGTGATAAAAGTAATTGAACGCCAAGTCGGTTTGGCCTTGTTTTCACCACCCACATTACCCGCCGAGCCTCACATAATCAATTATAATTGCAAGTTATGCTAATTGCCCTTATTTATGCATTGTACTTTTTTGGAACCGTTCCCGACACTTCGCCTTCCCCGTATCGCTGTCTTATGCAATCAAGGCATGCGAATGCTACTTTAAATTCGTAATCGCATTGTTTATTGTGTAATTATTCTCTCCGTTATTGGCTTGTTTTATCTCAGCAGCGCCCAGCTCGGGTCAAAGTTGAGCGATTAATTTTCTTAAAATGCATTATTTTTTTAGAACAGCGTGCTGTCACGTTTATTTCGGGTTTGCTTCAGTTATCTCCAGTAAGCGTAACGACCGATTTAGCAATCAGTTTATTGTTTGTTAAACATAAAAGGAAGGCGTAGATACGTACTGTAGACAAAATATTTTTCTTATCTCACCATCGCCAAGGGCAAGCCAGAATGAGCCGCACATTTGCCAGGATGGCATGTTCACTCTCGCACCTAGTTTTAGAAAAAGTGACAAAGTAGTGAAAATAAATGAAGAGCAGTGGGTCACTTACCAGTACATAAACCTTTTTGTATTTTATTTTGAAATATCCTAGTTGTCATTTAAAGTGTGTAAAACTAATTAGACCCGTATGGGGAATTGCCCAGACCGCTAAGATCGGCAATCAACCTATAAGACCCCTGTATAACTCCGTATCTCCACTGCAGTGTATGCCCAGACCACTAAAATTGTCAGTCAACCTATAAGACCCCTCGATAACTCCGTATCTCCACTGCAGTTTACCCTCGCCTGTCTTGGAAACCGCCACGAGATAAAGTCTAGTTGACAAGTTGTATATTTATCATGGATCACGGTGCTTAGTACCACCAACGTCAGATAAACAATTTTACGTGAAACAATAAACCCGCGCCAATTTTTGAACATTAATTTATTAGAAACTGTGCCGCGTCTATTATTAAACGGAAAATGCACGATTTACGCTCGCTCCCAATTGCAGCAAGAATAGCAATGGCGCTTGGCTGTAATCTCGCATAGCTCTTAAAGAACTATTATAATAAAATAAACGTCTCCGGAATGCACATAAACCCGTGAAATTAGTAGTTGTTTGGGGGCCCGCTTCTTGCCTTTCAGAATTCGAGACGAAGCAGGAAGAGTCGGGACGTTTCAGCCGGCGCTTTAAATTTAGACCTTCGTGTGTATCCACTTGCTTTTATTTGCTTTGATTCGTTTTTTTTGTTGTTGTTCGGCACTCGTCTGCCTCTGCATGCCGTCTGAGTTGTCATCTTATTTACACGTTCATTATAATAATTTAAAGAAGTCGTGGAGGATATTGTAAATATTTTGATATAGCCCACTTGATTGCACGACGGCATCTGATGATGAATAACGGATGTCCGGATTTAGTTCGCCAGAAATATGAGATGTTTTCTTTGGCAAGATGCGCGCCGACGTAATGCCCGCGGTGTAATAAATGTACATCGTATGTAAATCAGGATGAAGATAACAGCCGGTATGGTTTCGTTTGAGGATCTGCACAGGCAATTCGGTAATTACAGGAGTAAGACTTAGTTATAAGTAATGAGGGCTCGCTCTATATTTTGTGGGTAGTGGTTATGTTTAGCGACTAATTAATTCAAGTATTGATATATTGAAGGAACCGTGTTTGGTAAAAACTGGTTATCAAAGTATAAAATAAATATCTTGTTATAATAGTAAAACAGCTCGGCAAGACTGTTATAGCGCCATGAAAATAATATTTTACGACCCGAGTAAAAATGTAGGTATCGAAAGTTTGATTCGTTTGTTTTTGTTTCAGCACCAGTCCCAGTCAGTTGCAAGAGGTTACGCTGGATCATGATGCGACTTTTTCAAGTGAGTATCCTAATTTTAAAGTGAATTTTTGAGGAATCATTTAGCCATAATCACCCCCCTCCCCCCACCCCTCTGTATAATTATGCGAATAACAGTTGAATTTATTGTAAATATTGCTTCTAAAGATAAGTAAAATCTGCAAATCCTGGTTAGATGGTTCGAAGAGGATGAGGTTCCTCGGGGGTCTCTTCTTGGGCCCTTGCTATTCAGCATTAATTGTTAATTTGAACAATACACCTACTAATAATTTAAGGTGTCGAAACTTACCACAATATTGGTTATACTTTTATATATCCTGGAAACAGATACTCATTGAAGATTGAAGGCCTCTAGGGACTTATTAAAATCAAGTCAGAAAGGTATAAATTTAAAAATAATTTACTAAACTCGAGACTAAAATGTTTCTGGTCATAGCTCGTTTATCTAGTTTACTTACGTTTCAAAATCAAATTCCTAGCTATCATAGAACTCGAGATGAAATCGGACTGTTGAGTGAAAAAATACAAGGAGCCGCAACCTCATTGTCTTCAGCATGACCTATGTATGCCACAAGATATAAAGTTGTAGATTTTGATGTGAAATATATTTTGGTGATAATAAAACAAAAGAACAGCAGAAAGTAAACTGTCAGTAATTATCAGAAATAGTTTGTCATTTTTTCTTTCATGGCAACCTATTTTCCATGCAGCACAGTTTTGCATAACATTTCCAGAACGAATAAAGAAGATCTTTCAAAATACGCAAAAATGTACAGGGTGTTCCGTTTAAAAAACATAAGTTGTGTCTTTTTCTCTACCTTCTGACGCCTTTTTGTTTTACTTTTGTTCACCAATGGATAGTTCACATTAAAATGTACAATTTTTATTTTTGCTCTTATTTTAGGTAGGTGACGAAATATATGGAACTTCCAACTTATCGTTCATTTAAATAGACCCGCAGTGGCCCATTCATTAGTAACTTCCTCTCTTTGAACGTCTAATGCCCTGTCGTTTTTGTCGTCTGCGTAATTATAATCTTCGGTGGCGCACCTCGTCGTGCATAATTTGGCTCCTATTTTTATTTATGGTGTTACGTTGGTGCCATGTCTTTCATTGTGTTCAATAAACCGAAGCCAGATTTATTTTTAAAGTACCGTTCGCGTTCTGGATCGTATCAGAGCCTAACCCCTCTCACTCAGCGGAACCCTCGTTTGTTATTTTAAGGCGCATTAAGGCTTGTAATAATATTATTAAGTTTTTTCCGATTGTTAATCTTGTCATCGATGGGCGGGCCCCGTCTTTGATATACATATACAATATACCGGGTGGGCCAAATTTTTTTTGCATTTTTGATTTCTGCCCATAACCGATTTTAATGAGCTACAGAAAAGAATGAACCATCGACGAAAAATATCTAAATGGCGAATTTTTAAAAATGCAAGATGGCGACCGCGTCTGAATTTAGCTCTTTCTTGGGGCCAATTGTTTTTGAAGAAAAAATGTCAAAATGCCGTACAACGATTTTCTCATATTGACTCTTAACGTTAATATTAAGGAGAGATTTGAAAAGACAGAAAATGCTAAATCGTGGTAATAAAAGAATTATGGTCATTGAAATCTGTTTGTTTGTTTTGGATAAATTGGCCATAGCCGCCTCAAGACTTGAGTCGTAAATTTTCAACAGACTGGCAATAATGTCGGGCGTCTAGGTCTAGAGGTCCTTATTACTGGCCCCCTTACTACTTACTACTACTATGCTACTACGTCGTTACTCATTTAGTTTCTATTTACATAGTACTATAAACCCTGCCGGACGAGCAGCAGCAGTTATACATAATTGGTTCCTGTCAGGTCTCCATGTCGCTAGTTATACACCGCCTGAATTGGAAATTTTAAATCGAAAACTTAATATGCAAGGGACAAGTACGAACGAATGTTTAAAACATAAACACGGCCCTTGTTTCCTTAATTTATTTTATACAGGGTGAATACCAATAACTCATTTTAATTTAAAAGGATGGTAGGTCCCTTAATGGTAAGACCATATACCAAAAATAAAAAATTTATACCCTGTAGTTTTCGAGAAAGAAAATAAATTAAAATACGTCAACATTTTCAGAACTCCGTAATTGACCTATCTCAACAGAAAATAAATCAGGATAGGTCTTTGCCTCTGGCATTCACCTTGTTTTTTGCAATCATAAATTCACTAGTTTTTGCTGTCACTAATTAACTCTGTAATTAACTTGTCTCCGACCGCAAATTTATGAAAGACCGTCGAACGGCGGCTTAACTTACGTTTTTTGTCACGTTTTTTACGTTAGAACTTGGAGTCTGTGACTTGATACAAGGCATGTTGTTCACCCCATAGTGGGTCAGAAGAGCGACGAAACGGTACTCATTTACCAGAATTTCACGTAGGGTAGGTCAGTTTTTCAACTTTCTTTTTTATATTTTTTTATTGGTAATTTGTGTTATAAATATCAACAGTAACTCCCTCTTAAAATTAAAATGAGTTATTGGTATTCACCCTGTATGTGATATGTTGGTTTTTGCGAGGAGTTTCAATTTAAACCAATTTGCTCATGAATGAGGTGCAATAAAAATATGGAGCCGTGTTTATTGCCCGAATTATCTCGTCGAGTTTAACAATGGGGACTTTCATTGGCCTCAACCGAGGGTCAATGTCCAATCTTTGTTGGAGCTAATTTAAGTAATTTATCCTAAATGAAGGTACCTGTACAGAGTGTCCCAAATTGGGGCATTGGAAATTCCAATACAAATCGAGTGGTCAAAAATTCTCTTCGACCACTCGTTTTTTGCTTTTAATACAAATTTATAAAGGTACTTCTTAAAATTTTTTTTATATACACGCGCTACAGCGTAAACAAAGCTTCGGGGAAATCCCGCACAGACCGGTGAATCCCCGTTTCCTATGGTTCTCTCCGTCTCCGGAAGTTCATTAGAAACGAGTTCGCTATAACCGGACCCCACTTGTATTAAAATATCGTTATCGTTTTGTTTCCGACGCTCACAAACCAATAAAAGCCAGTCCAGCCGAACAAACGCAGTCTTTATGGCCCGCATCTTTTGAGTGAGCCTTCATCACCTCGTTACGAAATTACAGATTTTTAAGTGACGACATTTTCATAAGTTCGTTGATTTATTTAATTGGCGCTCATTTTTGTACTTACAATTAAGTGGTGACGTTTTTAATGCTGTTGGATTTAATTTTTTTTATGGCGCGGAGGTAAACGTGTGTAATGACATTTTTTTGTCTTTCCTGTAAGAAAATGGAATGTACTAGACTAATTTGTCAAGTACAGAAACTTGTGATTTTATTAATTATTTTATGAAAAAAAGTTTTACTATGATAGCAGAGAAATGCATCATTTAAAAATATGTATAAACCTACTTCCACCAATAAATATGTCAGCACTTTGATTAAAATAACCCACAGTTATTGCGCACTTATATTTCTATCTTTGATGTCAGAAATAGATGAAGATTTATGTCGCGTACTTTGTAATAATGTCTATGTGGCCATTGCATAATTCTGTATGAATTAATATTTATAGCAATTTGTAATGAGCCAAATAAAATTAAATAAATCATACAATTTTAGATTTAAGCAAAATTAATTTTTCTTGTAAAAATAATGATCTGTAAATAAACATTATTATTATTATTATTATTGTTATTATAATTTTTCCAAAATCTGCATCAAAAAGTGCTCCAAGAATGAAAAAACCGCATTAAAATATTTTCTTAAATAAAGAAGTTATAATAAAAAATTCAGACTAGGTTACCGTTTGGTAACACGAATTTTCATAATCAGCACTGTCTCCTGAACTGATTCCAGCAAAAAAATTCAAATCGAAATTAGTTGGTCAAAGAATTTGTGTGGATTAAACAAAACGTCCTCCGTGCAGTTGAGCGATTCCCATCGCCTGATTTTATTTCCAGTTAGAAAATCGTTTTAGCTCGCGCGAATTTGAAGAATAGGGGCCTTCATAGTCATGCTTTTTTTTCACAATAGACCACACAACGTACGTTCGCGATCTTGATTCAGGAAATAAGATTCTTCGATTTCTATAATGAAGGATTTTTGAGCTTTGTCGAAAGGGGAACCTCCACGCGCATCTGTCACCAATACTTTATGATGGTAATCGACATTAAATTTGTCCTTTGGCTTGGCATAACATGCAACAGCTCTTGGCTTTTTTCCATCAGCTGGATTCAGAAAAAACAACATTAATTTTCGGGTAGCGAGCGGGTAGATAGTTTTACATTCATTTAACTAACGCACGTGGGATGTGGGCCGTGAACGTAAATAAAAACGATTTTTGTTGATTAGCTTGTCTAAATATAAATAAAATAAACTGTAGGTCAGATATAAGTTTGGGAGCTAATTAATTTTATTTTCGAAATAGATAAAGCTACAAAGGGAACAGTGACCTATTTAAGGGGGAAATTTAAATTATAGTATAATTTGGAAATTTGAACTGATAAGACTGATAAGAGGTTGGTGAGGAACAATGTTTTATTTATGATCAACATAGGGTTAAGTAGGATATGGTTAATATCAAATTTGTGCGAGCTAAAATGATTTTTATTTTTTTAACAGGATATAAAATCAGGCGATGGGTATCGTTCAACTGCACTGAGGACTTTTTATTTAATCCACACACATTCTTTGACCAAGCTGTATGGGCGCATTCGTTTCGCACTTATTACGAATTGAATTTTTTTGCTGGAATCAGTTCAGGAGACAGTGCTGATTATGGAAAAATCTTCAAATGCGTCAAAACTTGACATTTTACGCCTATATTAATTATGCCGATTTATTTTGATATCTTAAAAAACAAGGTGCAAAACAGGGGTGTTAGTAATATCGTTGTCACCCGGTATAGACTGTTCCAAATTTCGGGCATTTATCTTCAAAACTAAAGGCAAAAAAAGGAGTGGTCATAATCCTGTTACACCCGGTATATGAAAAAAATCCAAAATATTTTTCCCACGCTCTGTGGAGCTGAAATCGCTTATTTGGCCATTTTCAGGGCGGTATTGGTCAAATATATAAAGAACTGTCCAAAATTATTGAAATACTCGCCGCACATGCCGGTGTAAATTTGGGGCTAAAATTAGCCCCGATTAAAAGGTCTTATCCAACCGTTGCTGAAATTATTTTTGCGCAGCACACTAGCAACGTGGAACCGGGCCAAATATTAATTAACTACGGTATGCCTAAAGTGATCATAGTCGCGAAATGTCGAAACAAGCAGCGAATGTCACGTCGACGTTTTCAGTATTTTCGAAATTGTCTTATAAAATTTCTCGTGTCTCTTTATTGCTCTAATGTCCAAAATTCGCGCCCTTCTTACATCACTGCAACTACTAAATTATTAACAATAAATCATTAAATATCTTGATACGTCACCGCACGCGACTGATAAAGAACAATAAGAAGGTGTGTGCGTTTAAAACAAACAATTTTTATAAATATGTACCATGGCAAACGATTACCTCAGAGCAGTTCTTAAGAGCAGTGTGATGGATCCGCTCCGTAATGACGAAGGGAATTCACTCGCCTCAGCTTATAGCAATAATTCAAGTTCTAATGACGAGGATGAGTATGATACAGACGGTTCTTGCCAGTCTTATCGTAAGGTTTTACTTGTTGCATCCCTTTTTGTATTGGAAAAATAATTATTTGTTGCTAATTTATTATTGTTGTTTTAGGTACGATGGGTCTTCGTTCGCCCGGCGGTCCCATGCGGGGCCGGTCGGTCAAGGAGTTCGAGGAGCAGCTGGCCAACCTCAAGAAGGAGAACTTTAATTTAAAACTTAGGATATACTTTTTAGAAGAAAAAATGGGGACAAATTTCACTCTAGATAAGGATAACGTTGTTAAGAAAAACATAGAATTACAGGTAAGACGTTTAAAGACGCAAAAAAACTATAAACTCTAGCAATATTATTTGCCACCCAAATTATTTAAAATTGTTTCTGTTCCAGGTGGAAATAGCAAATTTACAGAAAGAGGTTCAAGAGAAACACGAACTTCTATGTCAGGCTGTAAAGGCCATGGAATTAGAGGATGAGGAACACAAAAAATTTATTACTCTTAAGGAAGACCAATTGATTCAGTACCAGCAGGAACTGGACGACGTCAGAATGCAACTACAGGTAGGCAAGACTAGATTTATTTTCTAAGCGGATAGAATCTAAAATTTTATTTGGCTGCTTGGTTTAAGTACGAATAGGCCACTTTGTTTAGTTTTAATCAGTTCCCGATGATGCCAACTTGGTAAGCGAAAGGGGCATCGAGTTAAGTGTTCAGTGTTTCGGTGTCAAGTGGAAACTGAGTTAGTGTTGTAGAGAATTTCGGTTTTGAATAGACGCAAAAATACTTTAATGCATATTTGAGTCGTTTCCTTCTTATACAGGATGATTCGTAAATGATTTAACACAAGTTTTAGTTAATGTTAATGGGAGCACTCCAAGCGGGATATTAATTATGAAAAATTTGGCTTATCTTAAAAAATTATTTCATTAATTGCCAAATTTGAAAGATAGATTCATAGGTTACTATATTGAGTTTTTGATTATTTTCTAATTAAAATTATTTACATCTTGCTTCAGTTAATCCCGTTTATCTTATTAAAGATTAACGAGAGAGCCTGCGGACAAAAAAGTTCTGTATAATTTTAGAGGTCACTAATTTACCATGAATCAAGTAAGACCTATAATGGGCCTAATTTGTGTACCAAATTTAATTCTTCGACATTAAAGTGTGAGAATATTATTTTTTTTCGAAATTTTAAGCCCCACTTTGAGAACTTATATCTCCTCGGGGGTACAACTTGGCATATATAATAGGTAAAGTGTATTAAATCATTATATTTTGAGTTCCCTGCGCCCACCTGACCTGAGTCTGTTCATTTGTGATAAGCTCTAAAAAGATATTCCAAACAATTTCGGGGCGAAAATCGAAATGGCAAGTAATTTGTGAAGGATATTTGCAACAGTGATCTGCTAATAATATGCATATTTAAAAAATAAGGATTTCCCAAGATAACGCGTTGTGCTTAAGACGGTCCTGTTAACAGAATTATTTGCATTGCAATTTTAGCATCTACCAGTTTGAAAAAGTGACATAATGCTGATCTTATTCTAGATGTATTTTGAAAAATTAATTTATATTTCTAGTATTACTAGTAATTAGTATGTTATTTCCTAATATTTTTTAAGGATACAAAATTCGATTCTGAAGGAAATTCTGAAAAGTCAGACACCACTGGATTTTATAGTAGTAAAGCAACGAACAGTGGAAATTTGCTAACCGATCTACACGAAAAAATGAAAATATTGGAAACTGAGGTATAATAACACCAACAAATCACCTTAGTACTGTCCTGTCTTCACAAAATCCGTTCACACTTGTTTTTTGTACTTATCTTTTTTGTTTAATTTTTTCCACGGTGGCCGGGTACTTCTCACATTTCTATTATCATTCTACCTTTATTATAGTTGTGTGTGGTTTACAGTGTTTGTTTTCGTTTTAGTTGCAGCTAGAGAAAGAAAACAACGCATCTTTACAGATTATATTAGGACAGGCGGAGGCGTTAAAGTGCCGTTACGAAACTATGCAACGAGAGTTTCAGGCCAAAGACGAAACAATTAGAAACCTAACTGACGAAATTGAGGCAGCTAACGATAAGATACTCGGTTTCTCAGATCAACTAAGAGATTTGCAAGATAAGCTAGATGTCTCTCACAAGGACAACCAGATGTTGCAAAAGAAGATCCAGAACGAAAATAAAAAGTTCGAGGAAGTTATGGGACAAGTCAACGAACTTAAGAAGAAATATACAATGGCCAAGGGGGACCTAGAGAGAGAACACAAAAGAGCTGAGCGAATCAAATTGATGAACGATATGAAAATATCTGAGCTGGAGGACGAGAACGAAAAGCAGAGAGTAAAGATCCGCGACCTTCATGGGAAACTGGAGACTGCCTTGATCGAGATCAAGAAGAACCAAAATCTAGCGGTGTCTAAGAGTCCGGTGCAAAAATCAAACACCTCAAATACTGATGATAATTTCTTTTCAGTTTCGAACCCAACAACACCTGCAGGAGCTCCGAAAGCGGACTCACTACATGTACAGATAACCCCCCAAAACAAAACACCCGCCTCCTCTCCGTCTACATCTCCGGAGAAATTCAACATCAAGGACTTTGAGCAGATGTTGAAAGGTGCTGGTGAGAGTGCTGGCAATGATAAAATTCTAAGTCAAATTCAGTTAATTAATTGTGAGAACTCCAAGTTGAAACAGAAAATTGTAAAACTTAAAAGTGAACAAATAAAGGCTTGTGAAATTATCAAGAACATGATCGATTCGAGGAACAAGGCGACTGAGGAGAATAACCGGCTTGAGAAACGCATTGTGGAACTTGAGCACGAGTTAGAGTCGGTTGTGTCAAAACCTTCCAAGGATGGAATCGAAATGCCCCTACAACGACGGGTAGCCAATATGAAAATAACGGCGGCATCACCCGACGATGAGGTAGATATAGCAAAAACAAAATTTAAAGTGTTTAGCAAGCGTCACGTTTCAAAGTAGTTTCTGCTTATGCTTTAAATAATTTGCCTCGCACCGCATGCTATAGCTACTAATTTTGATGTTTTCTTTTGTCGTTTGCTTTTAACATCTTCAGCGATTATTGTTAGTTGTTTTTATTTATTGGTACTTTTATTACTATGCTGTGATTTTATTTATTGTGTTAATAAGATGAAAATGCACTTAGAAATCAAAAATAAATATGGCTTGAATTACTTTCGAATTTGTCCTAAATTCTCACTTGGCGCTATACAATTTGAAGAAGTGAATTGCTTTGTGCACGCAGTACTTACCCCCACACTTTTTGGTTTTTCAGCAGACAGTCTGATTTTTTTCACCTCAGAAATAAAAATTACTTAATCTGATGTTGAAATTATTTATTTTTGATTATTTATTTCGCATTAATCAACCATGAAAACACAAAATTTTGTATAACAAATATTTTAGTTTGAATAAGAGAGGAAAATGTAATTTTATAAATTTATTTTGTGCATACCTTCGATTTTGGCGAAATTTGATCGTTTATTTAAAATTCGCCCAAAGTGTGGCAAAACAACAAAATACATATTTTCGATCAATATTGTATGTAGTTTCATAATTCAGTATTAGAATTTAAAACTCACGTACACAGGGTGAATTTTTTCATAGGAGCCCTAAAAATAAAAAATTAGTTGAGCCGGCCCTGGAATTTTCTGTCTTTGATTATGCATGTAAATTGACAATTAATAGTATACTATATACCCACAATACGAGCTGATTCTAGTGATTAGTTTAAAAGATATGATATGAATTCACCTAAGTGAACTCTATCTACCATAACATTTTGTCCCTTTCCTCGTGAATCACCCAAAGAAATCACTTACGGTATAACTAGAAGTGGCATGTCGTAAATTTAAGACGCATTTCTCATAAAGCTGTAATTTCCTTTTTCAGCGGTTCTTATTTAAAATCAGATCATAAACGACAATTTATAGTAGGCCATGAGTCCAGAAACGTTTAAAACTTATTTAATTAGATTCTGAATTTTACAAAAGGGTATACAGGCAGATACTTATCCTTATATCGGTCATCCACCAGTAGAGTTGATGAATTGACGCAAACTATAAAAATAATCGTTCTTTTGAGTTCACCATACACCCACATTTTTCTAATAATAACAGTATTTCCTGGTGGGAAACCTTCCTGTCATGTTGCATAATATAAGAAGATAAAATCTAGAAATATATTTCTGACATAAAATAGTCGCTTTAATTAAGCCTTACAGCAGAAGCGACCTGACAAAAATTCGTAATTACTGTACGTTTCAAAAGTAACGAGCACTTGCTTTAGAAAAACTTCACAACGGTAGGTACGATTTAGTAGGGAATTAAATTTGTTGAAACTTGACGACCCGGTAAACATAACCTGAAAAGAAACATTAAATAAATATTTCAAAAACTAAAGTGACTGAACTCGACAGATTATTTTTTAAAAAAAATTTCAAATGAACGTAAACCAGTCTTATACTTCAATCAAACATTTTCTTTTTCTCCAATTTTGTCCATTTTCCAATTAAAGCAATAACATCTCGTTGTGTCTGTATTGAACTCTTCCCCATTTTTTAACACAAACAAACAATGTAGAGTAACAAACCTATAAACCTTCAGCTGCGAACGACAGACGAAGACGTGCCTATAATGTTGCAATAAGTGGAACAGAACAGGAGAAATAAAAATATGCTTCGGAGAATATGTTTACATATGACTGGTATATTTTTAGACTTGCTCACAGCATACTTCAGTCAATTCAGTGCTGCCTGCCATGGCTCACAGCTTACTACTTTTTGCTCCCATTCTGGCCAAGCCCTTGCTTTGGTTTCACTAGAGAGTATTTTTGGCAGTTTTTTTTACAATGTGCCCATTTTGAGATATGTTCTCTTCCTGCATATGTTCGTCAGCAAAGGTAAATTTTTATGGTATCTTATTTTTATTGGTTTATGTCTCTTGAACATTGCAAGTACAGTATATATTGCTTTTGTCAGTAAATTTGTATAATATAAGGAATTTGTTACTAAGAAATGTTTTTATTGTAAACTATTGTTAGATATGTGCGGATCCTACGTGATACGATATTCACACAGGGTATGCTTGAAATAAGATGTTAGGTAAAATTTCTGTGATGTAATAAAGTATTGATAGCAAAAGATGTAATTAAAAGTTATAGTTCTGAACAGTTTTTGGATCAATTAGGCGGATAAGCCCATATCTTGAGGGTATATTTAGACATCTTCCATTACTTCTTTTTGTCAAACTGGAAAGTAGCAGTCGAAAAGTATATTTGTATTTTACTATATTTTTACAAATTGGTCGGCGTATAGTATGAAGTTATACTGATCTTTCTCTATTAAAAAATGAAAATAATGGTAAGAGCGATAAGAAAAGGGTATATTTTTCTTATCGTTGTACTTGGTGTGCTTTATATGGACGGCACCTATTTTGTTTTAAAATTTTGTGATCTAATAAAATAGGATTATTTTTGTTGGTTGGAAATCTAACCTATAATTAGCCGTCTACTTTTAATAATCTACAATATTAAAACTTTATACATATATCTTCTGACTGTGAGAGTTTCTAAATGTTATAATGGATCCATGTTATAACTACAAAAATTTAAATTAAAATTGAAAATAAATTTACAAAAACAAAAAATTTAAGGTTATGTGAGTCATATGATATACATGATCTATACCAATGACTATCCGTTTTTGACGTCACAAACATTTAATAGATTAATTTCTGCGTTTTTAACATTTTTTTTAGCCTTAAATGAAAAATACTAGTCAAAAAGAAAAAATAAGTCGGAGCTATTTTAAGAAACATTATAGACCGGTATAATTTTCAAAATTTCGAGGAAGAGCCCATTGCAAAAAAAATCACTTCACTTGTTTTAGTTGCATTTAGTTTCAAAGCACCCTAATATATTAAAAATTCGAATAATTTGTTAGGTAGTTAAAACTGTAGAAATTCTGGTAGAAGAAGGGGTCACTACCCCCCCAGTTTGACGCCCCTGGTGATATTCGGAAGCTTTTTTTAGCAGGGAAATATTAGTGCTTCACGAGATATTTTACATCACCAAATATTCTCGTTCGTTTGAGAGATATTTAAAAAATTCATTTAAAAAATAAAAACTTTAACACCCTGTATCTCAAAACGATGCATTTTGGAGGCAATGTTTATAAAGCAAACTCATAAGTATTATTTTCCCCTAAAAGTGTGCGCCATGGAAACTAGACCACCCTGTATGAAGAACCCACAAACCGAAACTTATACCGGGTGGCCACGAAAACCGGCCCAGGCTCATAGCTCTTTTGTTTATGAATTAATTGTTTTGAAGTTCGGAACATGTATATAAGACTTATTTTCCAATTTAGTGACTTGTTCATTCAAAATGGCCGACTTCCGGTTTCTACGAGAATACCACCGAATTCGATTTATTAACTGGAACACCCTGTATATTATGTTATTCATACAAATAATAATTCTTAGTAGTAAGTTAGTATTCAGTGTATTGTGGACCGATAAATTTCAAAGTGTATTGGTTTTTGATAAAAGAGGCTATTATTTTAAAAGATTATGGACCATCCACAATATTAAATAAATTTTATTTCGAATACAATACATGATATGTCTAGTTTTATTTCCATTTAACACTAAAAAATTAAATAATTCAAAAATTTTTAAATTATTTTGGAAAAAAATACGTGATCAGATGGAATTTGGTCTGTAGATTCCAAAAATAATAAGATATACAGAGTGTTCCGTTTAAAAAATCGAATTTGATGTTGTTTCCGTCGAAACCGGACGTCAGCCCTTTTAAAAAACAAAAGAGATATAAGCTTGGACCTATTCTCGTGGCCACGTGGTATACTAATCACAATTTGAGCTCAACAAAAAGCAGTTGTTAATTTCAAAAAAAAAAACAAATTTTCCTTAATCTGCTTCAGTTATCTTGTGACTCATAGAACTGCCTCTCAAATTTACACCCTGTATAGTTTTATTGTTTGCAAAATATTTTTTTGGTCCATGCTTTGTAGAACAAAAAGGTCAGGATTTATAAAGATACAAAAAAAAAATTAAGGATCATTTTGCAATTTTTAAAATTTCTGACCCTTCCGTTTATATTCTTTATAAATTGTGACTTTCTTTGTATTGTAGTACCACAATAGCAGCTTGGTGTAATAGGTTTTGTGCTTAGTTATTGTTAAAAGTAAAGCTTGGTTAAAATGTGTATAAAATTTCAGATAATTTGGATTGCAACAAAGTTGTGCATTTTAAGAAAAATTGTGAAAAAATTGTGAGAAATAAACCAGCACAAAATTTGTAAAACGTATCCTAACCCTGTCTAACGTTAAGTTGTATTGTCTTGTAATTTGTATCTTACCAGTAATAAAAGCATGCGCAAATTTTGTATTGGTTTTATTTTTCTTTGCTGTTTGTGTGTTTGCAGTAGTTCTGATGGAGGAGTCGAAATTTGCCACTTTTACACATTCATCACTTTTAAAATTTCATATAGATGGTGCTAATAGAAGACTCCTTCATTTTGTTTTGCCAACGTTTTAATTCTCCTTATGTTCCTGTTGATAGAACTCGATGGCGGAATCACAAATTGAAGATCTTGAAATTGCAGAGCACTATAAAGCTCTCACCATCGAATTGGAAGCCAAAATTGAAGTAAGTGCTTTTTATTCCAAACTTTCAGCATGGTTGAACTTAATATTATTGATAAACTGAAGCAAGATGCCCGCCTAGTCTGTTGCTGTTCTGAATATGTTTTATAACGACATTTATTCCCATGTTTGCACGTTTTACAGATATTGGTGGCCACTCTGAATGAAAAGGATGCCCAGATGCACAAAATACGTCAGCAATACGAGGAAATACTGACCAGCCTAGAAGATAAAGAAAACAGGATAGTTGATTTGGAATTTGAACTGTTGTCCGTCCAGAAAGATGGCAGCCAAGCGGATATCTCCATATTAGAAAAGGCGGATAGCGGATCTGAGAAGCACAGCAGTTACTACAGGCAAGAAATTGAAGAAAAGGATAAAGTGATAGAGAAACTTAGTGTTGAGTTGAAAAAGTGCACGTGCTACCTGCAGGAAATCGTTAACACAGAACTTTGGGAAAAAAATAAGGAAATTGAAAAGTTGTACAACAAGCACGCCAACTCCTCAGAGGTAACAAAGCTAAAGAAGGATCTTACAGAGAGAGAACAACAGCTTAAACTTTTAAAGGACGACATTTCTGAGAAAAACAAAGAACTGCAGTCGCAGAACGACATTTTACAAACAGAAATAGAAAGAAGTGAGAAACTCAGGCACGAATCCAACGAAATATGCTCAGTGCTAAGCGGCCGACTAGAAGAGTTGGCGATATTCCTAGATTCTTTACTGAAACAAAAGTCTGTTTTAGGCTTCCTAGGTATTCACAAGAACCAAAGGCTACGAGAAATTATCGACAACAGCCTAGAGTTGTCTAGGTCCTTCACAATGAGCATGATGATCAACCCCGAACAAAGCCTAGCTCATCTGTCGAATATCACAACGTTGCTCAACGGTTCAGTGTTTCAAGACCTGACGCTCAATCTGCTACACGAAGACGAAGAAGCTCACTCAGTTTTAAGTATCGTTCCTGCGAACGCCACCCTTACATATCAGAGTCATTTGTACAAACAAAGTTCGGGACCCGAGCCGAACAATGAAGAAGTGATATCAGCTTTACGGGATCAAATAGTAAATCTTAAGTCTGAATTACAATTAAGAGATAACGAGTTAAGTAAATTGAATAACAAAGAAATAAGTGACAAAACTACCGAGACCGAAGCAGAAACGCCCAACAATTCCTGCTCTGGTTTCAAAGACGTCTCTAAATTATTTTTGACCCCGGTTAAAAGCGCCACGCCCTCGACGACGCTTAAGTACCTGACTGACTGTCCTTCTGAATCAGAGTCCGGATCAGAGCCTGATCGGGTTATTTCCAGGGCAAGAATCGGTCTGAGCAATACGTTACCAGTTCCCCTGACGCAGAACAAGAGATATTTCAATGACTCAACGGAGGAGGAATCTGCTGGCAGTATAAGTTCTTCGATGTGTCCAATTTCAAGACGCTTATACGCCGGGGAACTCCACCAGCGACTTCATGACCTGGAAGATAAACTCAGAAATAGAAACATGGAATACGTCTGTTTGGAAACTAAACTATTGAATAGCGAAAAGAGCAGGAATGAGCTGACGGAAGATTTAGAAAAGAAATTAGCCGAAGCGGAAGATAAGTGCCTCAAAGCTGAAGCGAAAAAAATCGAAACCGAGAACCACGTCAAGGCACTGCAACACAAAGTTGATGAATTAGCACTAATTAAAGATCAACTCGAGAAATCTTTGACAGAACACGACAAAGAAGCGCAGAATAGAATAAATGAGCTCGTGGTAGAAAAAGAAGAAATTTCTAGAACAGCTCAGCAGTACGAAAAAGAAGCCATCGAGGCTAAAAACGAGCTCAAGGTGGCTGAAGCGAAACTGGGACAAATTCAAGAGCAAGTGTACAACCGTGAGGTAGCCTTGAGAAAGGAATTTGAGTTTTTCACAATAGAGAAACTAAAAAATGCAGAAGAAGAGTTTATTAAAAAGATAAGAGAAGTCGAGGAAAAGGCCGATCAAAAAATAACGCAACTAAAAGAGGACTATTCAAAGGATTTCGTGAGCCGGAGTGAGGTCGAAAGTAAACTCATGGAAGTAGAAAGCCTGGTTAACGAAGTGACTGAGCTGAAGGGCATCATAAAATCTTACGAGGAAACGATTGAACTATACAAAGAGGAGGACAGCGGATCCAAGCATAGGTTGCACGAACAACAAAATAAAATAAACGCCTTACGCAAAGACCTCGATAATACCACTCTACAATACTCTGAGGCTGTCTTGGAGAAAACTAAACTGGCCAACGAAAAAACTCTATTAGAACAACAACTGAGCAAAATCAATGTTAAAGAATCTGACATGAAGCAACAGGTCAGCGATATACAATTGGAATTTGTGCACGTTAACCAAAACCATCAGCAGCTCATTTCAACACTTCAAAAGCAGAAATCAAAATTGGAAGTGAGAATAAGTGAGTTAGAATCGGCAAACGCGGAATTGCACAACAGACTAGTGAGGTTGCAAGCCAACCGTGACTTTAATTCTTCGTTGCCGAACATCGGTAGTAGAAACGTACAAGTGGTGGCGCTCCGGAGGCAATATTCTGATCAGAACTACAGCTCCGAGGAGAATATTGAGGAACGTGGTGTTTTTAACTTTCACCGTCCTTTGATGCAACACATCCAGCCGGTGGACATGGAAAGACACGAGGCTAATTCGTCGCCGGATCTGGGCATCGAAAGCGACCACGGGCGGTTCTCCAGTTTAGAGACCCACGCGACTATTCCCAGACCCCTGTTGCAGACCATCCAATTGACTGAATCCATGAGCAATTTGTTGGGTGGGGAAAATCAAGTAGAAAGTGTTACCTGTGGTGAGTTCTTAAGATTATACTCTTTATATCGTATTTGTACTTAGAAAATGTACGTCTGTTAAAATCAACAACCCCTAAAAACCATTTAAAATTATATTAAAATACTCATTTCTATAAAGTTAATGAAACTCCTTATTGACGTATATTTGAATTCAGCGACCTTGAATGATGAATAGAAAATTCTTAAATTATTCAAATTGACAGGCTTACTGACAGCTGTCAACTGTCAAAAAAGATTTTTAATTTCAAATTTGTATTTAGTGGTGGTCTATTAAAATGATAAGGGCTAATCTAGTTTTTAAGCTTTGATATTTTGCATATTATTATCTAATTTTTTTTAGCATTTTAGCTAATATTTTGAGGTGAGATTTCGTAGAAATTTTGACTTTGCGCGAAAATAATATTTTGCCGTATTTGAAAATGTTAAATTTGTAGCGGTAAGTTATCTTTTTGTGATTGCAGAAAGCGAGCACTGTTGTCAAAAAACTTTGGAAATAGCTCATGAAAACAACGAATTAAAGAGGAAGTTACTGAGGATGAGAAGAGCATTAGAAGAGACTGCGAACCAACTCAACTTGGCCAACCAACGAAAGAAGCAAGTTGAAAAGACAATTTGCAAGCAAATCCATAAAACCAGCCAGGTGTTACGCAAGGCGAAAGCTAATTTAGACTCTGGTTCGGAGAGTGACATGTTCAATAAAATGTGATTATTCCACGACGTTTTATAGACTAACACTGTTAACTGACATTGTCCTGCCATTTGTTTTTGAATGTCAGATTACCGTGTTACGGCCTTCTGTTGCTTTCCTATATTTGTTTATACAGTTAAATTTAGGTTTTAAACACAATATTATTGTATTTTACTATACTGTAATAAAGTCTTATTTTTTTATGACTGGAATGTGATATTTCCTGTGTCTTTTGTGCCAACCGTGTACAAAGATTAATGTATATTGTTGGAAAATACTTAATGTAAAGCGTATTATAGGCTATAGCAGATTTTAAACAGTATTTTGTGACGAGGTGTATGTGTATATTTTTGAGGTTTATGTATATATTTGAAGGTCACAAATTATACCTTTTTGATTTTTGTATAAAATCGAGTGTTATTTCTTTGCCGTTCCATCCATCCACATCCTTTTAAGAACCAAAGTAAGTAAAGGTAATCTTGAAATACCACAATTAAGTTTTTTACGATATTCTTTACGAAAAACATACTTATTACACTACAGGAGGACCAGAGAGAAACAGTACTCTGGGAAGACATGGTTGGTTATGTAATGAATTCCATAACTTTATCGTTTAGGGTACAAAGTAAAGTAATTTGAAAAGTAAAAGTTCTTTAATTGTTTTTTCATAAAATGCTAGTTTTACGGATACGAAACCATAATCTGAATGAGACATTTAATTTCCGATTTTTCGTTCTTGGCCAAAAGAAATGTATAGTACATTAAAAATAGTTTCACACGTGAGTCATTTCCTTTTGAGCCAATTGCAAATACATAATTTTATTTTTACGTAAGCACCTGTACTAATAAAGTTTTCCTTTTGTGTCAAACTTTTTATGTAGTATTTGGTAAATATGAGGTACTTTTTTGCTGATAAAATTTCTTATCTATGATCGTATTTTTTTCCTGAGAATAAATAAAGATTGAAAAAAAATGACCAACAAAAAGCCAACATATAGTGTGCAAAGCCCTATCCTGACACAACTATATTGACTAAATTAATTATTTTATTAAGTAAATATGACTGAAAACGAAGAAAAAACTGCCGCAAAGGTTTCCATAATAATTGATGAGGACAAAAATGTAAGTCTTCATCATTCTGCGGCCACCGGTAAAGAACAAGACGTACTCAGAGATTTAGAAACTGAACCTAAAATTGATGTTGAAAACTATCTCGGATGGACTCCTTTAATGATGGCGTGTAAAAATGGGCATTTGGATGTTGTAAAATTGTTACTTGAACGCCGTGCTGATGCCACCAGGAAGAATAAATACGGTAAGTCTCTATAGTAATTTCTAATTTCAACGATAAATTCTAAATAATTTCAGGAATGTCTGTTTTCTTGGTAAGTATAACTAGTGGATGTTTAGACCTTGTTCACCTGATACTGCAACATCTGCTATGTGGTGGGGTTTCGAGGCAAAGCATGCAAAAATTGTTTTCACCTATATCGCTTGCAGTTTTGTTTTGTAATGAAGACATCCTGAAGTACTTAATTGAACAGAGTTTTGGTATTGATGAAGTTACAGCGTATACAGGTTTGTAAAAATAGAAAACTTACGACGTGTCTAAGGATTAACTTTGGGGAAAAATTGTTTTATTAATGGATTTACAAAAAGTCATTTTTTGATAAAAGATAAAAGTGCTTAATGAATTTGAAAATATTAAATTAGTCGTGGGTGGATAATAAAAAAATTTCCCATAGGGTACAAAGTCAGAAGGCAATTTATACCTTTTCAATTTTAAATTTTTTGCATTGACCATTCTGTAGAAGATATAAAAATTAACGCCGTTTTAAAATTATGGAACAAGGAAATGTTTTTATCAAGAATTACTTTCTCGTTAATTTACTCATGAAAAAGTTTTACTCTTCTGAAGTCGATCTGTAGACACATTGAATTTTTCTATTTTATATTAACTTAAAATTAAATATAAGAATTTGTATCAGTTCTAATGGTTTTTGTTGAAAACTAAATATCAGTGCTTTGAATAATTATTATAAAATTAAGTTATAATTAAAATCTTTTTATAAAGCAAAAATTGACATGGCTGCTTTTGCAATTTTGTTCCTAATTCATACACCATTACCCCATTTCAAAATTGGTCGTTTTGGTAATAATTAAAAGAAAAGTCTTGTTTTAGAGCTTGCCTTTAATAATTAATATTTTGTGTAAATCTTTTTAGGTATTACTCCATTGATGTTTGCATCTGCAATGGAAAATTGTGACGCCTTTACCCTACTTATTGCCAAAGGAGCTGACACGTCGATAAGAAATTATTTAGGCGTTACTGCACACGAAATCACACAATTTAGAAATAGAAAAGTAGAAACTAAGCAAAAGGAAGTAAACCAGCCTCCGCCTACCTTATTAACAAACAATCCTAATCTGCAGCCTCAACAACTTCCTCAACCGCAAGTCCAGGCTCCGCTCCATCTCCTACCTCAACCGCAACCTACAATGCAACCGCAAGTTCAACCACCTCAAGGGCCTTCCATTGTTATTAGTCCACAACCGTCGTTTTATATATTAACCAACAATAATTCGATGGTTAATCCACACATTAGAAAATCGTCCAATGCCATGACTCCGACGCCTAGTTATTACTTTACCTCTCCTAATATGACACCAATCACTCCTATGAGCTATTTTCCACATCCTCAGATGTTTTTCCCTCCTGAATTTTCAACAAACCAATTTTACGCAAGTCCTATACCTAATATGTACGCCACCAATGATTGTCTTAACGCTAGAATGGGCCAAAATAATATGTTTATGTCCCCTATGCAACCAATGATGAATTATCCTTCGCCTTGTGTGTAAATTTATGCTATTGTATTTTAATCATTTTAACTATTTATTTTTGTGGATATCTACTGCTTTTTATTTATATAACGACTAATAAAGTACATTTTGATAAGTGAAATTTTGTTTTATTAAATGTCACGTTTAACGAATCCTGTTTCAAATGCTCTATTGTTTTTTTGTTATGCCACCTGCGTTAAATAAAAAACGACCTTAAATGCCCATGCAAATGGAAATATTGAGCTTAGTTTTTTTTTCGGGCCATTGTACGATGCATCATGGGTTATTATTTGCTTACGTCGTTACACCACAATATAAATCTGTTAAAATATTTATTTTTATTAAAAAAAAGAAACTATAAAAGGTGCTGAAAGTGACGAAAGTATCCATCACCTTGTTCTAGACGCTTCTAGAATACAGTTTAATAGATGAGAAAACATTTTGCGAAAGAATGAAATTGTTATCTTCGATTTCCACTGCAATTCTGGAAGGCACTTAATTTAAACAAATGCATCTATGCCTTCTAGCTGTCAAACGTGGTGCAAAAAATTTAAAATACTGCAGAAAAGTGACGATTTTTTTATGCACCGATTGCCCGTTTTTTGTTATTTTTTTTTTAAACGAAAAATATACATTCCTCATTTTTGGGATTCACTGTATTTTCACAGGCTTTGTTCATGCTTCATAAAGTTCTAGTGCGATTGGCAGGCAACCCGTGTGTCATCATAATATAGTGAGTTGCATAATTATGTGACTTCACGATGAAATCTGTATCCTGCCACCTATCAGTTAATAGATTCATTTCTGTTCGTAAAATCAAAGACAGAATATACAGCTAGATTGTGGTTAGTTACTTTTATTTTACAAAGTACTAATATGCAGTCATGAGAATTAGGTGTAAAAATATGTTTTTAATAGATACTATTCAATAATACTGTCGATAAAAACAAATAAATGGTTATTGGGGAAAATTAACGTACCTTGTATTTTTCTGACATCTATGTAGGAGTAGAATTAAGACCAACCGTGGCATATTTAGTTAGATTATACAGTTTCCTGTTTCCAAATTTTCATGGATTCATTTTTAGGATAAAATTTTGATCTACCCACGTTTTATTTGTTCTGTGATTGCTTAAGTAGTTCTATCTTTATCCACACTGTAGTTCTAATGTCCTGTATCTGTCAGAGGTCAGATGTCAGATAGCATGAATAAATTATTTTTCCAAATTTTAGTGTAGGCAAAGTTCATAGAGGTAAATTAAATAAGTAAAATTAATCATGACTGGTGCCTTTGTTGTTGTTCTTTAGTATTTTAACGACAAACTGCATAATATATATTTAGTGTTAGTGCCTCTGTAAAGTTATTAAAATTTTAGTTTACTCAGCACCCTCCGGTATTCCTTATTTTAAGCCGTGCAAACAATTTATTTTTATATTCTGTTATAAATAGTACATACTATAAAGTATGCGGTTTACGTTAGGGTTATCAATGTTATCATCAAAACATTTTTCACGTGTACCACATGATACATACGTATCCTTTGTGAATCATTCGATTCGATCTGTCTTCCTTGAATTTTTTATTTAGCATGTTCTTATGATTGCATTACTTTAATTTTAATTAATTTTGCTTTGGTAAATATTTTATTCATGTTTTTTTTTAATAGTGTAGATTTAGTTTGTGGATGAATGCTTGGAATGTCCTTAGAAGAAAAAAATGAAATTGGGCAAAAGAGAAAATCACACTCTCCTGATAAATCTCCCCTTTTACATGCAAACTCGACTCCAAATATCGTATGCGGAAATAATGGCAAAAATAAAAACACTTTTTCAGTTACTCATTCAGATACGGTAGATGCTCGATTACCTTATTTGCTGAGTTATAATGGCGATGAACAGTGCAAAAACTATTCTACTGTTAATTATGGTAATGAACTCTTTAACAATGGCTATGACGATAATCTCACCAATCAAGATATAGCTGCTATGTCGGTGGTTAGTTTGTATCAAAGTGCAGAAAATTTGGAATCCGATATGGATACAGATAGGTAAGTTTTAGTGATACTTGTTGTTTTAGTATTACTTTATTTTTTAATTATATTAAAAAAAAAAATTATAAAATCAATGTCAGTTTCATTCGTTGTAAATATGTATAATATGGATACTATAATATCTTTCATGTATTTAACAATTATGTTTAATGAGAACAATTCAGGTGTGTATTCAATTATGTTAATTAATTTTTATTGATTTTTTTGTTGGATAGGAATGTTAAATGCTAATTTGATATACTAATTGCGAGACTAATTGTTTAATTTAACATATCTACATCTACACGTTATGTGGTAAAGACAAAAAATGTATGTATTGCACCCTGTTATTGCTATTACTACATAGTCCTCTTTTTACTTATAGGGACTTTTTAGATGAGAAGCGACGAAAACCAAAGACAAAATTAATACTACCCCAGAATTCCGTGGATTCTGAAATACCAAACCATATTGAGGCTAATGAGGTACCTATCCGTAAAGACTCTTGCAAAGACTGCTATGCTGTGAAATGTGCTAAACCAAAGATATTTTTTAAAGATGGCGTCAGCTCAGTGGATTTTGTGTTGGTGTGGGATGCTTTTGACGATGATAGTAAGAAAGCTGACGCCTATGCAAAGAGACAGATTTTTGAAGCAAACTTGATGAGAGAAGGTTTAAAACTGGAATATGAACCTCAAGAAAAGAATGGGCTAAATTTTATTAAGGTATTTACAATAATCTGTCTATTTAATGTCCTCTGCTCAATTAAATGATCCTTACTAGACTATGTTCTAATAATTAGTAATAACAATAACTAACTGTTTTTGGTCAATTTTTCAGATTCATGCCCCCAAAGAAGTCCTGAGAAGATATAGCGAAATTTTGAAACTGAGAATGCCAATGAAAGAGGTAAGATTTTTCATATATATTGGATAATTTTCTACGGAACATTGTCATAGCCTTGAGTCTTGACGGTATCATTTTACTTCATGTAACTTAGAAGAATGTAGCATGAGTTGTAACCCTCCCATTTGGATTAGATTATAATAAATACCTTACTTTGTTTCTGTTTAGGAATTATGTAAAAATCCGAAGGAATTTCAGCATTGTAACGTGTTAAATAATATTAAACAGAAGGTATTACAACTATTGTTTGAGGGTTTTACTAACAAACGGTTGTAGTATTTGCTTTTTTTAGATTAACCCTGCCGCTATTCTAGCTTTGTTTTCTTGTAGAAGGCATTTTGATTTGAGGGTTGAGGTTTTAATGGTGACAATAGTAACATTGATAGATATTTGTTTTAGATTCCAGCTCTGAGGCAAGTGTCAAATCGGACAAATTTTATATTGGAAGGGATAACTAATCAGTGGGATAAAATAAGATCGTGGGTTTTCATAGACAAAAAAACTTTCCCGGATAGAGGCCATCGGTTTACTGCAATTTATAGTCGTGATAGGGAATATCTGTAAGTAATAGATTTTGATACAAACCAGGATGGTAACCGTTGTTGCTTTAGGTTTGATGTGGACTCGCCATGTTTTTTTACGCCGGCTATTCATTCTCGAATCGTCCAGTTTATACTAGATAGAAAGAGGTTTAGTAATAACGCTCAGAATGATTTTGCTTTTGGACTAGAGAGACTTCTGGACGAAAAGGCATATGCTGCTGGATATCCCCTCCATGATGTAAGTCCCATGTTATAAAAAAAAGCACTTGTCCAATGTTTAATTTGTAGGGTGAACTTAGAGTCACTGGCTCTACAAGAAATTTATTGTACACAGAGTGGGCAGCTATACGTAAATGGTACAGATACCAGCCACTTGATTATGTCAAGGAATATTTTGGAGTTAAAATTGCACTATACTTTGCCTGGTTGGGCTTTTACACCCATATGTTGGTACCTGCAGCTCTAGTCGGATTAGCCTGTTTTATTTATTCTTGTGTTACGCTTTATAACAACCATCCAAGGTAATTTTTAGAAACATAATTTGCGCATTTTCATTACGGTTTGCTGATACTAAAATCTTTTAAAAGTATGTAATTATGAGTAAATATGCGTGAATTAAGATGGATTAAATCACTATTTTTGTAGTATACTACGAAAATATGTTTTATACAGTTAGAGAATGCAGCGCTCGTTGAAGCTTGGTAAATACTTCACGTTGGCTTTCACACCTTTCAGTACACGTTGCAATTGTTTCGATTACACAACTTTTACATTTACTATGAGTTTTGTATTTTTTATAGCTATCCTGATTGCCTTCGTATTTGGGATTACTAGCATAGTGGCTTTATTACCTATTTAATATTTAAATAATCTCGTTTAAGGATGAATCGGAATAATCATTAAATTTTTTTCCAAAATAATCAAACCACTTTAGGTCAAAATAATAAAATAATTTTATTAAACTCTCTAAATATATTTTTGCAGCTATTTTACTTATAGTTTACAGTAGGCGTAGAATTCTTCAGCTTTTCATATATACCATAATGTACATTGGAAGTCAATGCATGGACTGATGAGACTGAATCCTGAGTAATGCCCTGGTAAAGGAGGCGACATAGGAATACTGTTGCTTATGTTACCGGTCCATGCGTTGACGATTTGTATCACATTCGCTTTCTTTCTTTAACATAGCTTTCTCTTATTAATGTAGTGAGGATATATGCAATCAAATATTAAAGGAAAAAATGTGTCCGCTGTGTGACCATTGGTGTGATTATTGGGACATAAAGGAGTCTTGTGCTCACGCTCGAATCACGTATCTCTTTGACAATGCTACCACTGTGTTTTTTGCTATATTTATGTCTGTGTGGGGTAAGTGTTCTTGTTCGTTGAGTTATTTTAATATAATTTTGGCGCAGCACAATTTTTTTGAATTATACGGGTAATGCGTTGTAAAATGTCATATGCTGCTAAAAATTTCAAAAAAGTTTCTTATTTTGTTTTGCTTGCTACTTCCCGAAGAAATTTGCAAAAACCAAGAGCTGAGTTCATGTATGGGGCTTTCCTTCCTATTTTGACACCCACCTATTAGGGTTTATTTTAACAAATATAAAAATTAAGAAATTTAGATCCTCTAGCTTTTGTTCCAACTGTCCAGATTTATTATAAAAAACAAATGCAAATTTTTTTATAAACTTTATTTTTTATTTTCATACAGGGTGTTTCATTAATAATTTGTCATGCGCTAACTGAGGAATCCTTAGCCCAAAATATGAAGTTAAAACGTAAAAAATTATTTTCACATAATATGCTGTTATTTAAATATTTACAAAACTTTTGCGTGTTCAGTAATTAACGACTTTTGATTAAGATACCTAAGCATTCGGAAAACTTAAAAAACTGTCACCGGCAGGCATGACATTCATGTAGCTTTACAAGGTAAGGATTTGATCAAGTTCCTATTTCAGCTACGTTATTTTTGGAAATGTGGAAGAGGTACTCGGCGGAAATAACTCACCGATGGGACTTGACGGGTTTTGATGTTCAAGAAGAACATCCCAGACCACAATATTTAGCTCGCCTAGCCCATGTGAAACGAAAACAGGTTAACATTGTAACGAACACAATGGAGCCGCATGTGCCTTTTTGGAAACTTCGTGTTCCGATGACTATTCTTAGTTTTTCGGTGGTTCTTCTGTTGGTAAGTGTACAGGGCCGACTCGAGGTTAAATCTAGTTTAAGTAAGCCTTGTAAGCGGCTTATTTAATTTTTAATGGTTATTCTCAAACGTTCCAGTTTTTAGGTAACGTTGGCTCTAGCTACTGTTGTTGCAGTGGTTCTCTACAGGATGTCTGTTTTAATGTCCTTGAAAACCTCTCGTATATTACTGAATAATGGTTCAGTAATGTTGTTCACGACTTGCACTGCCGCTTGCATCAATCTAGTTTTTATTGTCATATTTAATTACGTAAGTTTTCTGCGTGACGTCATAAGTTCTGTGAATAACGCAAGATTTGTTTTAGATCTATACATTCGTGGCAGAGTATCTTACTGAATTTGAATTATTACGGACACAAACGGAGTTCGACGACTCGTTGACGTTAAAAATTTATTTACTACAATTCGTCAATTACTACGCTTCCATTTTTTACATTGCATTTTTCAAAGGAAAGTTCATAGGATATCCGAAAGAATACAACAGAATATTCGGGTATCGTCAGGAAGAGGTAAATAGTTTCCACGTGTTATCGCCTTATAACATTTTTAATTTCAGTGTAACCCAGGCGGATGCCTGATGGAACTTTGCATTCAGCTAGGTATCATAATGATCGGCAAGCAAGCCATGAATACCGTCTTGGAAATGCTGTTTCCTTGGTTTTACAAATGGCTGAACACGCTCAAAGTTAAAACAGGTTTAAGTAAGGATAAATTGTCGTGTAAAGGTTGTCAGCCGCAGTGGGTGAAAGACTTCAAACTAGTCGAGTGGGGACCAAGGAGCTTATTTCCCGAATACCTAGAAATGGGTAAGAAAATTTATTTAGACTATGCCGCATATTGTGGTATTTTGTAATACAAGCTTGTATTTGCTTTAGTTCTGCAATATGGATTCTTAACAATATTTGTGGCAGCTTTCCCATTGGCGCCATTTTTTGCTCTTTTGAACAATGTGCTGGAAATGAGACTGGATGCGCGGAAGTTATTAACATATTACCGGAGGCCGGTTTCTCAAAGAGTTAAGGACATTGGTGTGTGGTATAGAATATTGGATTCAATAGGAAAACTTTCCGTCATAACAAATGTGAGACTTAATTATTTTTTTATGCAATGTAATTTAAGTTTTTTATCTTCCAGAGTTTCATTATAGCGTTTACATCAGATTTTATCCCTAGAATTGTTTATGTAAGCCAATATAAAAATTTAACGAATTATTTAAATAATTCGTTATCTTATTTTAACACCGCGGATTTCGATAATTCGTCCAAACCTGCCAACTGGGAGACGGAAAAAGTATGTAGGTAAGTTAAAGTTATAAAGTTATTAAGCGTAAGCACCTAAACTATTTACTTTTGTTTGTTTTTAGGTATCCCGATTATAGAGAACCTCCACTTAGTCCTAAAGAATATGAGAAAACGTCCATGTATTGGCAGATCTTGACAGCAAGACTGGCATTTGTGGTTATTTTTGAAAATATCGTGGTTCTCATAATGATTGTTGTGAAGTGGTGCATTCCGGATATACCAACTGAACTTCGTGATCAGATAAGACGTGAAGTCTATATCACCAATGAAATAATTATTAAGCAAGAAGCAATGAGAGCACGTAAGTGAAGTAGAAATATGTTTTTAAAATATAGGGACATTATACAAGGTGTCACAGGAGCAAACAATTTTTCCGATTGCTTATATTTTATTATTATTCAGTATATATGTGAAACTAACTTGTGTACTTACATTTTTAGACTCGTCCCCTAAAAAATTTGAAAAGTTACGTAACATAAACGAGGCTCCAGCTAGTCCAGAGCAATGGGATCGTTTAATAAGTAAGTCTCTATCTGGTAGCGAATTTGACTTAATAGTTCATAAGGAAGATCATGAAGGCTCAGAATCCCCAGAACTAAAGACGCCCTCATCTGTTTAAGTTCCTATTTTAAAACTTGTTTTTTGAATCATTCAAGTACAGTAACAATGTACTTAACTTATATTTATTTCTGTTATGTTCTTTTTTAAGTTTTATTTTTACTTTAATTTAAAGCCTATGTATACATTATATACCGTGCCTGTGTTAAGCTCAATTTGGCATCTGTGACTGTTAGTCAGTCGTAATAGAAAGTGTAACGAGGAATTTTGATTAATTTAGTGATATTTAAGATAAAAGTTATAGCCGTTTGTGTGCGATATTTACTATTGGTTTATGTCTTACGAAATCATAAATTTGCCAAAAATTGTACGCTTTTACATATTTTTATTTACACATTTATACTTATTTATGCAGTGCAATAACGATAGTACGCATCATATGGGGAACTGTTATCAATTTCTGAGAAAAATGTATTTTTGATGAATGTTGACGGCTCCTCTAAAATTAAAATGTACCAAGAAAACTGCAAGGAGGTGAAAGTTAATGAATTTGGTTTAACTAAAACACTCGTGTTTGAAAAATATAGCCATAGCTAATTTTGATGTTTTTCAATTTTTTTTTTAATAACTCGGTCTCCCATATTATGTGTACTTTGTCATCGCACTGAATATGAGCTCGAATAGGAAAGCATGATGTTGATATTTTTAACTTATTTAGATAACTAAGTCTCATGTTTTTTATAATTATTGTAATTGTCTAATTCTATTGCAATGGCTTTTATGTTCCTATTAATTATTGATATTAGGCTGAAACGGGTCAGCCAAGATGGCAACTACTGATGTCTGTACCTACGTATAATTAATCTCCAATGTTGGTCGAATATTATTTACTTAACCTACTTAGTTTTAGGTATATACGTTGCAATTTTGTTGCGCAATAAGTTATTGATATGTTATGCAAAAAAGCTTCTTCCTCCAATTTAGTGCCAAAGAGAAAGTAAAATTATGTCTCGAATAAACTAGTTATCAGTTTTACAAAAATTAAAGGCAGTTCTGTTCTATTTTAAATGAATGGAATACCGAAGAAAACAAGTGAACATACTCCAGTTTGACTTTGTTCGATGTTATATATGATGTTCAGGATAAACTGAATCTAAGTAGATCAAAAATATTTATTTGAGATATTTTTAACTTTTCGTTTGTTGCCGGCTGACGTCAGGAGGCATCAGTCTAACTATATCTAATTGGAGGTTATGCAACAAGTTGTCAACTTGCGAATCACTCGATGCATAGCTTCTAGTTAGATACGGTTAAAATATAATTATTTTAGTTTGTATACCGGCAATGTTGATAAAAAAATTATTATATAAAGGCTGTGTCGAATCATGTAATACATTATTTTTTTAGTTATTGCTTAGTCAAACTTCTTTAAATGCATCTTACCAGCAAGAGATATATATATGCAGGGAGTTTTCTAAAGTGGGCCTTTTCTTAAAAAAAAAATAAAAAATATTACTTGTTATGTTAATCGGTGTGTCTGAGAATCGCCCTAAAGAAAATTTCATGAGGGATATGTTCAAAATTGAAATATTTAGTGTGATCACAATAAATCCAAGTGGAAAGTTTTATATTCAATTCTTATTCTTCATTTGAAAAACATTTTTTTGACGAACACACTATCAGGATCGTACTTCATATTCTTTTGTTATTTCATTAGGAGAGTTTTTAATTATTTTTATTTATGATGTTTCGCATTTATTGCGTCTTAAACGGGCATTTTTAAAAATCAATTGCTCGATAAAAACAAAGTCCCACTTTCGAAAACGCCCTGTGTATAAATGGAACTGATTTTTATAGTGAGTGTATTCTGTGATTTTAAATTGCTAGTTGCTTTTTTAATGTGTTTAAAGGTTGTGTTTTGTTAGTTTTAATTTGTTATATTTGTAAATCGTTTTTGTTATATTTTATTCAAAAGTTTTAAATAGTTGTTAAAATTACTTTATAAGTTTATCATATTAGGTGCAGAGTGCAGCGCAAAATAATGGACATAACAGTGAAAACCTTTGAAACAGGATAAATTACTAGGTATAGGAGTAAGAAACCATAATCTGAATCGTCATCAAAAAGTATTTCGTCCATTAGCTTCACCCCTATTGAACCAAGATTCATTTTCTCCATTGTATAATCTACTTTAAACTAATCTTTATATACACTTTTACAGTGAAATGTTTTTTTTTCTGATATTTAGATGTGGTTTCTAACCTCCAAAATTACTATTCTACGAAAAAACCCTGTCTGAAAGTTTTTCTCACTGGACTGAACTGTATCTAGAACTAAGCGTTAATCATTCATTTACAATTTTTTAAAAGAGTTGGAATTTTCTGGAAGTTGATATTTTGAAATCTTAGCGTTTCCAGGACTTACGATGGACAAAATATAAAGAATTCAAAATAATCAACGTGTCAGAGAACCGAAGACTCTTTTGCAAATCATCAGCTCCGCAACAGCCTTAGAATCAAAATTAATTGGCAAAATTTTATATTGTCTTAAGTATAATAATAAATTCTAACTGTAATTAATTATTATGAAATATGTAAATTTTACTATATACGTCGTTTTCCAGTTTAAAACTGCAGGAATATTTTCTGTAATTTTTTATATGTGTAATAACAGGTTAATAAATTTAAATTTTTTTAAAGGTGATCCATGTTATAATTATTAAACTCTTAAGTTTTTGTAACGCTTCCTAATCTTCTCTAAATAAAAAAAAAAAATTCCATTTATATTTGCTCACAAAATAAATTATAGAACAAGTTTACCATAAAATCTTTAAGTACTTGAAAAAATCGGTATTTCCCCAAAGTCAAAACGGAACCAAGAGTTTGATTTAGGTTTATATTCTACACTTTCCTTACTCATCAAGTACCTATAAAATAAAAATCTACACCAGGTGGTGTTCGGTTAAGTTTTATTATCCTAAATATTACATCACAAATAAAATAACAAATAACACAGACTAAGTGCAGTGTCGATACTTTATATAAAAATAATACAACAAAATTTGTGTTTATCACAAACAATATTTTTGATTATAATACAGAAAAATGATTATTGCCTATTAACGGCTTGTAAAATACGCAAAATATACAAAAATAAATTAATTATATCCATGTACAAATTAATTGTAGCCAATATATACTCTTCGGGTGACAATGTTTTCATTATAAGTTGAGTGTCAAAGATTATGAAGAGCGAGAATACTAATGCACCACCAAGAGATATTGCTATTTCAAAAAGCGTCGATTTGAGGAAAAGTATCTGCAAGAACCCTCCTACTATTAATATACATAGGCCAGCAAACAATCTAAAACAAAACGAAGTCAGTAACTGATCTTACATTAATTAATTATTATACTTACGCTGAATGCATCGCAGAGAAATCATGTTTCGTTTGGAATGTATACAAAGTTAACCCACCTAACACAACCAACGTTAATAGTAGTGCTTGTAAAACAACAGCTTGTGAGTAGAAGGTAACAATTACGCCGATTGTATAGGCTTGGATGACAGTCTGAAACAAAACGTATTCATTGTCAAATAACCCACCGGTGTTGAATTTTCAACAAAGCATTTTACTTACAAACGCAGCAAGAAGTATAAGGTTAGTGGGTGATTCTCGTCTCTTAATGTGCAATGCAATCAGTACTGCAATACTGCCAAGGAAAGTTGGCATTAACATCCAATCGCTGCAAAAAAGAGATTTCAATATTATTTGAGCCAGAGGTCGATATGCAACATTATATAATGTTTAGTCCTGGTGGCGATGTTCTAATTTTCATACGTTAATGAAAACATTGCGAGATGGTCATATCGCAGTAATAATACAATTATTTGCCTTTAGAATAAACTGTGCTGGGTCACGAGTTAAATTGTACAATGCGACCTTGAACAAGAACGAAACTAAATAGTTTTCTGGAAAATGTAACTGCCCTCAACACGTTTTACAAGAAGAAAATAAAATATCTAATCGACATGGTAAAAATTGATTATTCTACTTACTTTGACTGCACAAAAGTCTTAATGGGAGGTGTGAACATACAAATACTAGCGATAACAATGGTCAAGAATATCTGCATAGTGAGAAGGCCATAAACCTTACGAATAAATGCCAAGCGAATGGCTTTCGTTGCATGTGAGACATTGTTATGGTATGCAAAATCATTCTCTATTCCTTCGTCATATTCTTTTCCACCCTGTTCAATATCTTCCTCTAAGATAAGAGGGACAGATTGGGACATATTCCTTCAAGTTTGCACAATTTATTCTTATCTACAAATTTCGATCACCAGATTGTTTACAAAAATAGCAACTGTTGACGTGTCTAAAAACGATAAATTATGGATTAGTAATTAACGTTATCGATTTATGCAGCAAAGTAACGTGTGTCTATAAATTACACAGTGAAAATAAATACCTTCGAGAAAGTGATAAATGACCTTAAAAACCACGGTTGAACTTAATTCGTTGATTTAACATAATGACACTGTTGACAATTGACAGATATAAATTTATAGTAAACAGTGCAGAAATCCTTTCATTCGCCAGTTGCTCCATGGATGGAGCCACAGAACATAAAGGATGGAGTTGTTCTGTGCCTCTGATCAAGGAACCCCTAGGTCTTGATAAATAAACACTACCGCTGTACTTTCACAGTCTAATGTCCTTTATTTGTAAACATTCTACAAGTTCCTTATTGGCTAGTCTACCACTTCGCCATTTTAATTCTAGCAATTTTCTTTAAACATGACCCTTCTACACGCACCCGTCACTGTTGCCTGTAGGTGTATTGTATTTATTTATTTATATTTATGACCGTTTTACCCTTGTATATATATTGTTAATACAAGGGTTTTACTATCTTGGCAGCAAACAATGCCTGTACTGAGAATAGCGGTTATTAATCTATTAAGTTCCTTGATCGGAGTCTCTGTGCTTATTATTTAAAATATTTCTATCTCTCTTCATCGCTCTTAGCTTAGCACTCTGTAACAGTGGCGTACATTATAGGAAAACTATAATAATAATAATATGGCATACAGCTATACTTTAATTATGTTTAATACAGTTTAATTAATATGTTATACATTTATATCGTTTGTCGGCCTCTGGTTAAAATCAAAGTGTAGTGTGTATATGTTACATTTATCCTCACATTTATCTCTTCAGCAGAGGTGTGCGTGTTAAAATAATAAATTAGATAAATAATAATTTAGAAGGGATTAAATTATTCATATATAAAATTTAAAAAAATTCCGCCTATAGAATTCATCAAGATATGCAGTTAAATTTCGCCATACATAAGTTAATTTTTGCTCACTCAAATACTTATTAAAATAAAAATTATTATTTTTTGCAAAAAAAAATACTTAGGTACATATGTATACTGTTATTTTTGCCTGGATCAATTAAAAATTGTAAGATTTGTTTCATTTTATAAAGTCGCGGAGTTAAATTAATTTTTAATTTTTCTGGGAAATAGGTATGCGTTTTTACTCGTCGAAGATAAAATTATTTGTTTCTCCAGGGCAAAAGGGCGCAAATTCGACATTTTTTGGTGGGGGAGAAACTAGTAATCACGGTAAATAATCGGCAGATGCAGTACGATCTACAAAATATGTTCATTGTTCACTCTATAGCGCTCTAGCAGTGAACATTATCTCGGACGAAAGTGCCTATAGTGAACACTCCCTTTTTGACTTTGTGGAATTATTGTTCAGAAAAGAGGGTAAGTAGGCATTTTGTTTGATAATTTAATAAAGATTTTATAGGTAAGGTACTATGGTATATTTTTTAATTTAATTTTTGCTTTCATATGAACAGCTACACATTAATATTTTTGTTATTCTTTGTTTACATATTTTTTTATTTGTTCCTGCGTAAGAGGGGTAACATAACATAGGTATCACTAATGTAAATAATAAACTCTTTTTACTTTGATCTCAATAAATCTCAGCTCACTTAAGCGAAATAGAACTCTTGATAATAATGGGACAGAAAGAGAGCGACAACCGAGATTAATTGATATCTCAGGTAAAAAGAATATCACTAAAATAAGATAATAAATAGAATAAAAGTTCCCAACCTCTATTAGTTCTGTGGATTATCGACAGATGTCGTGTCGGATATGTGTTTTTCAGAAAGGAATAACTTGATATTGAGCTTTATAGCGTTCTATATTACGGTCGCTAATTTAATTTGAATGAGTTAAATCAGTAATAATACACCCGCATGCCACTATGCTAAAAGTTATATTCAAAAGTAAATCGTAAAGTGCTGCCAGTATAATTTCTTTTCAATCAGAAAGATTTGACAGACCTGTGTCCACAAAGCACTGGGATTAGCTGACCAATGGGTATTTACAAGAAAAGCAACTCTGTGATAAAATACTTTTTTGTTTCAAATAGTTTATTAAATGCGACAGTGCGCAAGTCATTTCAAATTTCGAAGGATTTTTTAAGATTTTGCAATACCGCAGATATCGGCATTAATTGAAATTAGATAAGTTAAATAAATAGTCGAATATTTATAAATTATAAGACGTGCAGTGGAGTTTTAGTGTAAAACAGAAAAACCCTAAGTCAGGTACTAAACTAAAAGTAGTCAGGAAATGTCCTTGATTTTTAATGAGTTGAACATCGTATTAACGTTTGCTACAAAATACTTCCTAGTCAGCTGATGGTCAATTGCGTTTTTGGCCACAATGTCTAATTTTAGCGCGTGTGGCTGCTAATAGAGAGAAGACTTTAGTGATTGCTGCATAAAATAATGAAAGTGAGAATTTTAGTGTTTGTCAATATCAGCTGGAAAAATGTCAGCTAGCTGTCATTACGATGATCAAGAAAAATTTTCGAAATTCGTTGTGAACGGTGTGTCATAGTATTTGGTACTTCATGGCTATTAAAGTTAAAATTTTAACGTTTTCGTTATTATGAACAGGTTTGTAGGTGTTTTTATTGTGATTTAAAAAACATTTCTTTGTTTACTTGCTAAAGTGTAAACATGCATAAGATATAAAAATGACGTCCAATGCATTTTATTTATATCTGTGACATTATTTCTGTTTACCTGGAATAATTGTAATGTTGGATGTATTTTACTCCATCTTTCAAACGTAAAATTCGCTTATTAACCTAGTATAGGTTTTTTTGATTTTGTGCTTCCAATGTCTCAATCATACCACTGATAATGAATTATCTCTAGCCAAAACATTCATTTTTATGTCTAGGTCGATATTTAGCATGTCTTAACAGTGTGTCTCTTCCACAGGTGTACCTAGAGGAGTATTATTCGTTTAAAGGTTTTATCAAATTTAGTTAAAATGCTGTACGTTTTTCTCGTGGATACTGGCACAATGATGACTTTCGAAATGAGTTTTGCTCTAGGAAGGTTAGTATTAGCATATATTCTTTATTTTTTATCTCTTTATAATTGTTGCTGTTTTGTTGGTAAATACACTCGAGCATAGACATTTCTGTGCCTAACTTATATTCAATCTCAAGGTTGAAACCAAGGCTGATAATAAATTTACACATGTGCCAGATTTTGCACGGTACCTGTTTATTTTTATTCTTCCTTAACCCAGTAGGAGTTTATTGTACTGGATGTGTAGACATTGTTATGATTTAATTAACTGTTTCATTAAAATGTGTATGTGGTGTTTTACTTGAATTTTTGAACAATGTAAAACATGCGTTATGTACTAAAATATGATATAGAAAATCGTTTTCTAATAGATTTCTAATAATACCTATCTAAAAATAATTTGCCCCTCCTTGCCATCCATCAGATTATGATTTTGCTAGATATTAATGAGGTTTGGGTCAGTTTATAATTACGTTTTGCGTTAAAAAATACTTTTAGCTAATAATGGTTTAATTATTTTTACGGCAATTTTGATAATAAGATATTACATTTGCCATTTTGTTTTGTGCTTTTGCATTTTAGCGCTCTTTGATCTGCCGTGGAAATGTTCCATTTCCTTGTTTTGTAGAAATTAGCGCCGGCTAACTTTGTTGCATTATTTTGAAATTATTACTGGCTTTGTCTCTATTCTTCAGAATCATTTAGTAATGTTACGATACAGGCAAGCCATATAATACAGGATGCCTCTATTGCTTTTTCTCCTAAGAAAAAACTGTTGATATTTTGATATGTTTATTATTACTGTCAATTTGTTAGGTTGGTACACGTGTTTGCTAAAAATATATATCCTTTAAAATTGCCATGTGTAGAACCAAGCCACGAGTCACACCTGCAGTAAATTCTGGCAATAAAGATTTTACTTCCTGTTACTAGTAAATGAACCATTATTTAACAAAAAATTTTATCACTTAAAAAAAATAAAAAATGTAATCAATTATCTGGCCTTGAATGACAAAAACGAATACAATCTTTTAGTTGATACCTTAATTACTTGATCAGAATAGTTATAAAAAGGGTATATAAAACTATGATAATAGTTTTTAACCAAATTTGTTGCTAGCTTAGTCTAAATAATTTCATATTCCAATGACGATTTTCAAATTGATTTATTTCTGATTTTTTCAAATAATTTTGTTAACTGAAAATTATTGTGGGTTCTGGTAAAAATATAGGGCTGGTATTTTTCCATATTCTGTGATTTATTTTACTACTAAATATTTGTCAAAACTGTACATTACTTGGAGAGCAATTTGTTTGGGTAAAGAGACCTAAACCCTTGCGCAGGTAGTAACCATCTGCCCAGCTGAAATTGTTGCAGGACAAAGGGAGTTTACACTTAAATACAGTATATTGACTCATGGCAGATTTTACAGGCCATTAGTAGAATAAAGGTGGAGTTTTGCACATCTGACTGTTAGAAATTAATTTTAGGCCATTTTAGTTTTCAACTACGAACGAAAAATAAATCATTTATCTGGCCTTGAGTAGTAAAAACCAATGCAATATTTTACTTAATACTTTAATTGCCTAATCAGAAAGTTTTGAATTATTGGTAAAAGTTAGTATGAAAAAAGGGCGATTCGTAAAACTAGGAATGCTTTAAATGTGAAACCTAATTTTTAATGCAATGCAATGCAAACCATTTACTCTCGATTTTAAAGTAAATTTCCATGAGTAACATATTAACATATTAGGTGAATGACCTTTATCCTAATAAATAATTGGTTCTTATTTTAATGGATTACCTCATATTTTGCTTCCTGCGCTAAACTTCATATTGCGAATTTACATATTTTTGGAAATAGTTGCCAATGAAAGGCAATTTGTCCAGGTAAAAGATCTATGGCCCATAGGCAGGTAGCAAACGTGTGCCCCATCTGATAAGGGTTTGTATATGAACAAAGGAAACTTTGCTTTTTGAAAAGTTTCACTGTGATTATCCATGACAAACTTTGCAGACATCTGAACAGGGAATCATAAACTGACAGAAGGCAGGTAAAGAAAGTAGGTATATGATACCAAAGAGCATTGGCTCCGCCTCCAAGTTTCATTTTTGTTTTCTTGCTGTGCCCCTGGTATGGTACCAACTTGAAGGAGAGGAGCTTTATATTGCTTACTTCTTAAAAATCATAAATGGAAATTTCAGTGATGTAATACATTTGGCAACACTACTATACATGAATACATTCGCGAATTTAGTTATGGTCTTTTCAAACACTATTGACATAGTTGAAAACAAAATTTTTTATTACTGTTATGACTGAATGATTAAATGAGGTCATCTTTGTTTTATATACAAAATCTTTGCTAGGAAGTTGGACTTAATTATTATAAAAGCAAGACAATAAAAAATGTAATTTATCAATCGTTAAGCCTTGAATAACCCATATAAATCATTTTGTTTTAAACTTTAAATGTTTGTTTAGAATAATTATAATGAAGGAAGAAAATTAGCATTCCGCTTGAAATAACGAAGTTGATATTGAAACTGTTTGCGGTAAAAACAATCAAAATTTGTGGCTAGGGCCAGTGGCGTAGAAATTCTGGTAGGAAAGAGGGTCACTACTACCCCCCCCCCCCTCTTTTGACATGCTATTTTGACAGATAATCAAAATATAAAAATTTCAAAAACTGAATCGTCATTTAATATTTCTCCTCACGTTTTTTCTATGTTCGAAATATATTTTGTGTATTTAGCATACAATAGACTAAAATATTTCGTTTCTAGCGTCGGAAACCTAAAAGAGGCTGTGGAGAACTTTTTCAAAATACCGGCCGACAAGCAGGTTTTACTCATAAGCGGCGGTGAATGTTTGGACCCCGTCAAGAGCGTCTGTTCGTATTCCTCTGGCACGGACACGAATCCAATTTTCCTGTTTAGCAAATCTGTTCTTGAAGCTCCTGCGCCGCCGCCACCCAGCGTAGATTATCTAACTGAAAAGGGTAAGTACATTTTTTTCTCTTTGGAGCTGGAATTCGAAATAGTATAAGCGTTATCTACACTAATGTACTTATTAGTAAAAAAATGCTAACGGAAAGTTAGGATAGAAAAGCCAACTCACTCTATAGCATCGAATTATAAGAAATCACAATTCTTATTCTACGTTAACACTTATATATGTGAGTATTATTGTAAGATGGCATTTATGATGCGGAAAGGCTAAAACTGGACAAAGGCAACCTTTATCCCTTACCTTAACTCATAAAATTTTATTTACTAAAAGCTGCCCTTCACATAAAGAACATGTTTCTTCTAGTAAAGGATTGTTATAAATGGTTGTAAACCACCTGACTACCGATTTAGGCAACCATATATACATTGAATGGTATTGCATTCGGAGGAAAAACAAAATGTATATCTGGTTGACTAATTTTGATCACGTGGTTTGCAAACATTGGTGTAAGCTGTGTAGTAATACTCTTAATAGAAACTAGGATTTAAAGGCTTACGCTTCTAAACCACAATAACAGCCTGTATACGTCTTTTGTTCTTAAAAACTGGCACGAAAATATTTAGGTGTGGCTATGGAAGTAAGACTGAGAAGTTTATTTTTAAATTTAAAAACTTAAAAACTATAAGCTATTCCAGAAGTATTTGGACTTTTTCTTTTTAATTATTTTGGCAACATTTGACAGATTTGACAGATTTGACCTTGTATATTAAGAAGAAATGTAACTTGACGAATAGGGTTTTGTTTTTTTTGAAACACTAATACGTAAATCGAAATCAAATATATCTGGAATGTATTATAGTTTATGTTTATATTCTCTTTAATACACTAAATATTTTTATTTTTGTTTATTGGTTGTTTCACTTAGCTTTTATATAGAACCGTCTTGCATCTCTTTATACTGATATCCCCAAAATGAGACTATTTTTACAAATCTGCGACAAAATTCTATGGCATTCTCCATAAACTAACAATATAACGAGTCATTAATCTAATTTATAGCATTATTATTAACTGAACAATCGCAGCTCAAACCACAGCTTGCACCGATTGCTTTGTATAATATGCATTCAAAACTTTTCTTGTCCTTGTAATTATTCTTGTTATAATTTTGTCGTATCTTTACAACATAAGTTTATCAATGGTTCATCGCTTTATTTAAAAAATGTCTCGTGCATATAAAATAATTTTAAAATTGTGATAAAAAAATAGACGCTGATAACTTATCTTTCTTTATGTGTAATAATTTATGTCTTTCAGAAATTTGCACACTCATTAATGTTTCCCCAATTTGTAGCATAAGTAGAGAATTAAGATTAGGCACATTTGACAATTATGGGACACGTGTCGAAATAACGTTGGGTACATTGTCTTAAAGCGGCCCCCAGTACGGTGGGTGTCGTTTTTATAATGGAGAAAACGAAATGTGAACTTATTTTTATGCTAATGCTGAATAAATTTTATGATTTTAGTTATTGGAAGATTTTTTTAAAATTTAGACTTTGGCCTAGACGTAAAAATATGTCTGTAAAATATTTGAGATCCTAAATAACGTTTTAAATGATTTTCAAATAGAAATTAGGTACCATTCGTATTATTGCATTCTGTTCCGCTAATAACAGTAAAAATACTTTATTTTTCTATACATTCCAACAATGAGTCATTAACAGAACTTGCCTGGGTTATTTTCGAATGTAAATATTATATGGTCTAGGTATAGTGTAGGTGCACCGAAAAAAAAAATGTTCCAATTTAAAATGTTAATTTGTTCACAAAATTTATATTTTAAAATGTAAAATCTGCGGGGGAAACATGCTTCTTTAATAAAGAACTTTACGTACATGGAGTTAAGAAAATATGCGCATGCGTTACATCCAACGCCTGGTTTCTATAAGATTCAAAAATAGAATCCCACAGGGGCCTGCCTGTTTCCATTTTTTCATACTTTCAACGCCATTTTTAAAAACAAATGCCAGCTTATGACATATCCCTAAAATCAGAATTTTGTGACGAACAAGAAAATGCAAAATATGCCACAATGGCTGACGAGCGCATGACGTCACAACTAACCCTAACCTCAAAAATATGTATTTTCTAAAATTTTCCAATTTTATGTCAATTCTATAAAAATTTCTGCTTGGTTCCTGTACTGTCAACTAAAATCTTGTTTAGTGCATTTTTAATAAAGTTTTAATTGCCTTAGCCTTAATCTAATAAAATAAGATGCTTTTTGTTGAGGTTGGAATTCCAACCTATAATTAGCAGTCTGTTTTTAATAATCTACAATATTGAAACTTTATAAATCTACTGTCTGAGAGAGCTTTTAAATGTTATACTGGATCCGAGTTAAAACTACAAAAATTAAAATTCAATGTGAAAATGAATTTACTGAAACTAAAAATTTAAGGTTATGTTAGTCATATGATGCACATGATCAATACTTCGTTGTACCCAGTAATATTAAATAATGTTTTATTTAATAATTTTATACTGTTAAGAGTAGAATGCAACCAATAAACAAAAAAAAAAGTATCCCTCCTTACACCAAACCATAACTAAATATTAAATAGCTGCCGAAAGTAAGCGCTAGCGACTATGTATTGCTTCTATGCATGTGAGCTTGGTATTCCATACTTTTACTTAAATTTGTATTAAGTAAAAATATTTGTGGAAGAAAAAAATATATTTGCTTTTAGTAATTTCTATAATATATGTAAAGGAAATTTTATTATCTAAGGTATTTCTTAATGGCATTATAAGTAACCTCGAATAACCAAAATTACGTGATTAACTTTAGTTTTAAAATTGTTTGACTTCTGCTAGATTCCCTAGACTTGCCATACACTACAAACCATCCATGCTTGGTATCAACATGTTTATCACATTATGATAATTGTAGAAAAATAAATAATCACTCTTAATGGATCAGTCAATATTTTTTTGTTTAATCGTATTCCAGTATCATTATACGACATAATTAACGCTTGGAAATTAAATATTGTTGCTATGTAAATTTGCTTTGACTAACAGTAGAAACTACAAGAAACAGAGGTGACAACAGGGGGATAGAAAAACAATTGGAGCGAATAATAATAATAATAATAATAATAATACATTTTTTTTTATATAAAGCGTTCTGTTTTATTTCACATTAAACGTTTCCAATTTAAATTGCCTATTGTCACCACTGTTAACAACAAATTAAAGCCACAGGGCCATATTCAGATGTTCTGTTCCTCTTTATCGTATCTCAAGGCGCCTTTCATAAAATTCACGCCAGTTGGTTTTATCTTATATTTAAAGACTTCAAATTACCAACAACTATGAAACTTTTGTAAAGATATCCGAATATGACCCAGTCCAGTAATTTAATAACCTAATAAGTAGTTTTTCTTAATATTTCTCCTATTCCCCCATAATTTGATTGTGATTTTATTTTTAGGAAGTGACTAAAGCGATTCAGCAATTTAGTTTATATTTTTCAGAATATAGGAATTTGATTTCAGATCTTCAGGCGAAGCTGAAAGAATATTGCGAATTGCCAGCTACTTTAAGTACGGTGGGGAAAAGAGCTCAGCTAGCCCAAAAGTTTCATGATGTTGCTAGGGATCAGACCATACTGTGCGAGAAACTGGTGCACGAGCAGCATTTACAACAGCAGGGCTGGTTTGCCGTCGTCGCGAATCTGGACGATGTTGTGACCGATTTTCAGAAGCGCATAGACATCTTTGAAACCAGCTTTAATGAATACATGACAGAGCGTGAAACCTACCTGACTTTTTTAACACAGTAAGGCAATTATTAATTGACGTCGTACTTGGCGATAATTAGAAATAATTTTTTAGTTTTAACGATGACCTAGTACTTTTACAAAAAATCCCAGTATTGCCGGCTTTACTCGAATTGTACAACGAGAATCCGGACGTAGAGCAGAAGGCGGTAGAGGATAATGTAAATACATCAGAAGAGGCCGAGAGTACAAAGGAGGTGACGCTTTTCGATTGGATGGCGGCGTCTGACAACAAGAGCTCCATGGACCAAATTTACAACCATTGCTCTAGGGGCTTGGAACAGGTATGTCTTTCTCGCCAGTTTTATGTCGTTCGTAGCGTCATATGTATTTTTATTTTATTCTAGTTTGATGCCCAAGCATTCAAGAATATAAAGAAGGAGATATCGGATCTCTTAACGGAATCCGAAAATGATAATATGAAGGAAGTCGGGGGTCTCGAGGAGAGATTGTCCGGATTGGAAAATTTAATGAGGGAAGCGAAGATATATGTTCAACAGCAAGCTGATTTGGCACAGTCATTTTTAAAGGTGGGTGCTTTCTTTACCACTTATTTATATTAACGTGCACACTTAACGCAACTAATCCCTGCTATATTGCCATCTGCCGCAGCTGATATTTGAATTCACAACCGATATCTAGCTCATCGCTCTACCATTTACCGTTGGATTGATGAACGAAATTTTAAGCTCATGTAATATTCGCTTCTTCCATTCTAAGGTATAGAGTAATTTTTTATAAAAGTATTCAATTATTGTCGGTAATATTAAAATTATGCAAAAAATAGTCTCATTAGTAATAAATGGGTTATAAATAAAACTAGTCGTCTGTTGTCATACAGTCTGAAGTTTATTTACTCCATTTTAATACCAAATCGATAGCTTAAAGTTCAAAACAAATAGAACATCTATGTCAGGGATTAATTTTATTTACATAACGTACGCATTGTTTGGTTTAACAATTTACATTAATTTCGTTATCTATGCTTTATTGTCAGGTCAATTGACTTGTTAGATATACAGGGTGGTCCGAATTTAAATCGGGAAACTTTGCCAGCGGATATATCGAAAAACGAATGGATTTCAAAATACAAGGTGTTGAAGTAGCCGGAATATATATTTTTTCCAATATCTCAATAACGAATAAAGATTTTTTATTCAAATTTGACATATGACAGGTATAATTAAAGCAAGCACACCAGCTAAAATAAATTTTGTCCAAAATATTACACTGGGTGATTATTTTTTTCTGATCGATTACCCCTTAAACCACAAGAACTTTTTGTTTGTACGCCACTGGTCAAATTTAATAGAAAAATGTTATTCTACGTTCCTTTTAGAGCAAAAAAGTATATTTGGCTTCCTTTCGAAATTCTTATGGTTTTTGATAAAATTGACATTTTTCCACAATCCATAACGCGACGGGACGAAGCAATATTTTTTTCATCTGAACAAAAAGAGAAGTATGGGGACCGACTAAAGTGAACCTCAGGAGTCCGAAAAAATTATTAAAAAATTCAGTCAGTGGCGTCGAAAAAAAAAGGGACGCTGCAGAGAAAACGGGGAATAAATTCGAAAATGTTTTTCGCTATTTATCTTCATTTTCTCAAAAAGCTACAAACATATTTGCTTCCTGATTAGGATGCCAGTGGACAATAAATGTAATTATTTAAAAAAAATTGTTTGCGATATAAAAAATGTCTGCCATTTCTTGTCTGATTAAAAACTTAATATCTACCGAAATTTTTTTTTTGGTCATGCTGTATATCTTGGTAACGATTTTTTTCCTGGTCACGACACTTTCATTATGTGAATACTCACATAAGGCAGTAAAAATGATTTTTTATTAAAATTTGTAATTTTCAGAATCAGAACAGAGCGAGCAACATGAAGGACCTGTCGATCCTCCCAGATCTGTGCGCGTCACACAGAAAACAGCTTCAACTTATAGCCCACAATCACCAACAACTTTGTGATATAAGACGCCGTACCATCAATGCGAAGGAGGAGTTGGGCATGAACTTATATGTGAGGCTTCGGTGGGTTATGTACTTGGAAGATAAAATAGCAACCCTTAATGGCAAATTGGTGATATACCACGAAAATTTAAAGCGGCTCCGCCTGCATTTGGGAATTCTCCAGCAGATACACATGGCTCCAGCTACTTATCTGTGTGCCATCACGGAAATCGTCAGAAGAAGGGCGTTTTCTCAGTCGTTCTTACTGGTGAGTTTAAACTAGTAACGAAAATTGATAGATCAGTCGTTTAATTTACTTTTTCCTATAGTGGGCGTCAGAACTGGCTTGCCATCTCCTAACGATCCATAACGAAGAGGTGACGCGAAGGAAAGAGTTCCAGGCTCAGTTCGAGGGCCACTTCCTGACTACCCTTTTCCCCGGAATGGAGGATATGCCGCCAGCGTTCGCGACCCAGGCACCTTCTATGTTCGATTCGATTCTACCAAAAATCACGGTGGACGACGTGGAGAGGTTGAAGCGTGAATTGCCGGAGTTGGCAGATAATTTGAATGTACCCGATATATCGGCAGTTACGAACTTTTTCTTAATTAGGTCGGTCGTGAAAAAGGAGGAAGAGAAGCAGGACGAAGCGAGGGCTGTGGAATTAAATCTAGTGCAGGCTGTTAGTGAAGTAGGATTAGGTAGTAAATTAGATAATAACTTATTGAAGAGAACGGGTAGTGAAGTAGGTTTGACTACGGCACATGGGCTGCCACACCTGAAGGATCTAGACAGGTGAGTTTCAACTTTGGAAAAATTGATAAAAATGTTTTGATATAGTTAGAATTAATTTTCAATTGAGCTAATTAAGTGAATAGTTTCTGCCGTCAAATACTGTCTAAAGTAACGTCAAATAAAATAATTGGCAATGGAATTGTCCAAAAGTTTTATCCAACAAATTTTTAATTGCTCGGGGAATTGAATTATTAATACATATTCATATTGACATTTTGACAATAAAAATGTCTCATATCGTGAGTAAAATTTCCAAGCATAATTAACTATCTTTAGCGTTAAGTTTGATGTTGAAAGTTCAGTGCCTTAAAAGTAAAGATAGACCAATTGAAACCCGTTTCAGAGGCTGTGAGTCTGAAACAGACACGGAAGAATTTGAGAAAGTGGGCCAGAGCCCTTTGGAGTTGACCTTCGACAAGCCAATCCAATCGCCCCGCCCTGGCACCCAAGACGCTTCGACTTCAACAGAGGTTGGTGAGAGAAGTCCTATACCTCCTAAGAAACCACCCCGAGCCTTCCAGAAATCCCACCTACAGTCCTCGGATGACCCATCCATTTCATTACAGCGTACTTTAAGCGTCAGCAGCACACAGAGCAACACTGAAAGTTTCACCAACATAAAAAACCCCTCTCTCGAGTCCATAGATGAACTATCTAGCCTTAAAAACTTAACCTCTAACACGGAGAGTTGCTTCAACTCTCATTACCAACAACTGCAAAGCTACGCTGGCAATTTACACTCTCGATCCAAGTCCATTTCCCCTCACACCCCACAAAGCCCCAAAGACGTTCAAGCCAACAGCCCTAATTCACCTGTTTTGGGTCACCAACCCAGCAACGACTTTATTAGCGATGAGTTTTATATCGACGAAAGTCTGCCGTCAAGTTTAAGTATCGAGACAGGAAATAGTCAGGGCGAATTCGTTAAGCAGCTCGATACCGCCAATAACGTGGTCGCCTTGTTGCAGGTATATGTAAGAAAACAACTATTTTTACAAAACTCTCAAGCACAGTTTTATTTGGTTTCTTCTATAGTCGGGTTTTGTTGGACCTTGACCATTTTTTTTTTGTTTAGCTTTACCTAAGTTCGACACACATACAATTTTTTATTTAGTTCTCCTATTTGCATGAGCACTGGTTAGATTTTTAGTTGGTTTTGCTGGTAGTTAGCACCCATGTGTTTCCACGTATATGTATATATCATGGATTATAGTTACGAGATCAGCATTACGTTAGATATGCTTTTCATGTAAAGCAACGTAGCAATGATGACACTGTTTGTGCGATATGTACAGGGTTTCTCCTCAATTTCACGTCCATCTACAGAATTTACTTTGAGGGCGTGAAAACGTAATAAATGTCAATTTTAGCAACTGCAAGATTTTATTTAAAAAAAAAAAATAATAAAGTGTGCGTGGAAGTGCAAATGTTTTTATACTGATTTTCAGATGTCAAAAGTATAATATAATTCTCTGGGTGGGTATCAAAATAAAACGGAAAATCCTGCATAGCCGTGCCCAAATGCACGTTTACAACCTAAACAGTTTAATTCATACATTTTACAGCTTGAGTATTACTTTACCTCTAAGTGAGATTATTATTATTATTATTATTAAAAATTAATTATTATTATATTATTATATAACGTGTTTCTTTTGATGTCGATGACAATGCAGTCAAAACTTGGCCTGTTTGAAAATTTTTTTAAATTTATTTTTCGTATTCAAAAAAACATGGCTTTTATTCACCAGCCTCTTATTTATCTTTGACAATACGTTATTTCCCTATGGATAAAAAGTGTGACGAGTCCTGAGCAGCAGAAAAAAGTCCACAGTCACACCGTCCTTGTAAATATCGCATTTCTGTGAAATGCCGTTTCCAAAATTCTTCCATTCAAAAACATGCTCTAGAACGCGGGAATTAAATATTTCTGTTGCCGGAATATGCTTTTATCCGTGTGGGTTGCTCCTTGTTTTTGTTTCTATTTGGCTGTTTGTTTCACTTACGTTTAGTTAATAAATTGCAACAGAGAATGACGTTCTCTTTATACTTGTATGGATTGCACCTATTTATCTATAACTGTCTTGTCTCATTCTCAATTGTAATTTTAAATCAGTTGGTGGCCCAAAATCGATCCTTGTGGTATTCCATAATTGGTATTTTGCATGAACAACTCCACACACCTACACACATACACACTGACAACACGTTCAAAATATTTTTCAATATATATCCACAAACCGCATAAATTTTCAGGATAATCTCCAGATATCGAGAAGCGAACACGAAAAGCTGAGGTCGCTGGTAGTGAAAATGCACGATTTAGCGAAGGAGGCTACTTATCAACTTAAATTTGAATTAAAAGAGTTGAGATTTCAAATTTTATCCGACAAGAAATCAGTTTGTGACCATTACGAAAGCTTAAGCAGTTCCTGGGAGAATCTTATATTGGAAAAGGACACTATGGAAAAGGAGTTGGTTGAGAGCATTAAGAGGGATTACGAGTTAACAGTGAGCGACTTGAAGAAAACGGAAAAAGAGAAAGATGAGCAAATTGAAAATTTGCTGATGCAAAAAAGCACATTAGAACTCGAGGTACTAAAATCTAGTGACAACCTGAATGAACTGCGTGTGAGTTTCGTTAAACTGAGCGAGGAGAACGAGAAGAAAGTAGAGGAGATGCAGAAACAATTGTACGAGAAAGAGCTCGAAAAAGATAAAAGTATAAAAGAAGTCACTGACAGGTTGAACAGGGAACATAAGGCAGAGTTAGAAAATATTAGATCCCGATTTAAATTGATGACGATGGAGCGGAGCCCATCCGAGACCAATCTGGAGAAATCCCTCGAGTTCAGCAGCCTACCCAACCACAGCACTCTTCTTATGCAAATGACAGAAAACTTTGAACTAGACAAAGAAAAGGCAGTCGACGAGGCGTTGAAAAAAGAAAACGACAAGTGGGAGACGCTTCTCTCTGACAAACTGAAAGAAATGGAAGCCAAATTCGAGGAAGAGAAAGAACTTCTAATCCAGGACGTTGCCAAAAAGATTTCGGAAGAAAAGGAGAAGCAAATCGATGTCCTTAGAGAGCGAGAAAGGAACTTGAACTTAGAATGCGTCAAATACAAGAGTACGATACAACAATTGGCGGAGTGCGAAACTGAGAGCCACGATTCTGAGTTGATGGAACGAGTCGATGCGTTGCAGAGGGAAAAGGAGAGGTTGGAGGAAGAACTCGAAAAGATAAAAAATGAGAGGGCGGCTGACCTTGGCACATCTGTAGCTGTATATGAGGGTAAGTTTAAAATAAATAATTTATAATTCAATAATTAAAAAAAAATAAATATGACCATAATTACTTTTTTTTTGTATTTTTAGATAAAGTTGATGCGACAACAAGTCCGATAAAACACAAAGATATTATGTCCAAAAGTGAAATTGCCATGACGAGATCCGGGAAGCTAAACATAGACTCTTGCAAAGCTGGGGACCAAGTGGTGGTGATATGGGATGCAACTCATGAAAGCTTTAAAATACTGCAAGAGAGCAAGCACATGTACTTTTTGCACTCTGATTATCTGGAAGCTTTGGGCCTTGAGGTCGTCGATGGGAAACCAAATAAGGTTTATTGTACTGGAGAGGTCGTGGACAAAGAATACTGTCATGCCCGGAAGGTAAGTGTCACTAATTAAATACGCCCGATAAAAAAAAATTCTTATAAATATCAGTAAAGAATAAATTCCCATTTTTTTCTATCAATTCCTAGTGTTATCCAGATAAGAATGAATCACCCTGTATAATAGTAAAATTTACCAACCCATTAGACATTTTTTTGACAATAGATTTTTAATCCCAAAGAGACTTTAAAATTAAGTAGATTGGAATGTTTGTTGTGAATTATCTTTGAAAACTATCCTCACTGTTAGTACTTTTTTCTCACTTTTTTTTGTTCGTTGCTTTTTATCTGTTGGTTTTTTTTTTTAATTTCTTTCTTCCATTACTATCAATTTGTTCCCATTGTCTTGTCAAGAGTCAATGAGTTAAGCAGCAATGTAATTTAATGTAAGTAGAAATTCATCGTTTTCTTTGGTTTTAAATTTAAAATGGTCATAAATTAAATACTTGCTAAAATTTGTTTTAGTCCAGGTGCTTTATCAATGAAATTAAAATTTTGGAATTTGGCTCAGGAGTAAGCATATTGATAAATTATTTAGTTTAAAATAGTCGTTTCATTTTCAAAACGTGTAAATACAAAATTTGGTTGAAAAATCTGAAAAAAAGAAATTTTATCCACTTCTTAGTCTGGAAAAATTAATATTCTCCATACTAGTCCATACAATATTTATTAAAAAATCACCCTGTATAATATTTTTTTCAAATTATATTTTTTACAAGCGAATGAATTTGGCGAAATGGCGAAATGGAAAATAAAAAATTATAATTTGCTTGTTGTTGAAATAATATCATTACCATTTCTCTTTCAGTCCGAAAACCGGTATAAGGTGCCGAAGGGCACAAAGTTCTTCCGAGTAAAGGTAAAAGGCGTGGAGGTAACGGCAGCAATGAAAGACTTGACGCAGAGCATGTACCATTGCATGTCAACGCTCACGGAATCCTGCAAGTCCATCGGTAGTTCTACAATTACCACAATCATGGAAGTGCCGCAAGACGCCACGGAATCCGACTTGCTGACCTTGTCACCGCCCAGGGAGCGTCTGGTGCCATCAGATAAATGTGATAAGGAGGAAGAGGCGCGCCCTAAGAATCCCAAGCTGACCAGACTAGGAAGTACCGACCGAAGCGTGGGCGAGGACAGCGGTATCGTTGATAATACCGAGCAAGCTTCAGCAGTACAAGGAGAGACAATTGAATGTGAAACTAGTGATCGGTAGGTGTTATATAATATAGTAGTTCAATAATTTCCCTGACAAATTTTATTATAGTTTCAATACTAGAACTTAAATACTATATAAGGAATTTTAAAATTTGTACATATTGATTCATTAGAGTGCAAAGCAAAGGAAGAGTATATAGGTATGATTGTTTTCCGCTGAATAATTTTGCATATGTTAACTTGTGTTTGAGAGAAGTAAGCAGAAACTGATTATTATTAGATGTATGTCCCATGTTAACATATTATGTTGAGACATCCAGTCTGTTTTAAGCCTGTGCCGTTTTGGTGAACGTATTTTTATTACCGAGATTAATTCTTTCAATTTTAAATATCAAAGTTATTAAATATATTGCTGCCAAAGTATATTGGCATTTCGGGTTTGGTCATAAATACAGAAAAATTACATTTAAGCTACCAGTATAAATGATATTTATAATTTATAACGTTGGATATTGTTGCTGCTATATTTAATTTTTTTTGCGTTACCGTTTTGCTTTAAAAGTTGACCTTTGTGTTTGAGTGTTTTATATTTTTGGTTTTAAATTGGGCAGCTGAAAGTGCAACATATTTATAGGTTTATTTACTTTAAAATATCGGGTCTTATCCTATTACAATCTGCAAGAAAACGCACAGTTATGTTTATATTTTTAGTTTGTTACATTTACAGGTGCTAATTAAAATTTTGATTAAATAAGGTTTCCTGTAATATGTATTTGTCGTCTCTGATGTGATAACTAATTAATTGATTTCTGCAATAAAAGAAGTTCACCTAATAAACGCTATACTTCGATTACCATAGAAACAGAGTTCTTGTACTATTCAGGTTGTATTTCAAAAATGGGGATACATATGGGAGCTCAGTTTCTTTAGTAAACGCAGTATAGATGGCTTTTAACCGGACTATTTATAATGTTTATAGAAATATTAATAACAGTGATTACTAGGTTCCCATTAAAGAAGCCCAAAAGCTATTCTTGGCTAGGAGCACTTCATAGTTTTTTATTAAGAAAAAGTGGAAAAAAAAAGTGAGGCGTTCAATAGTACGTAACACGTTTTCTTCTAAGTTCTAACTGTACCTAAAATTCTCTTTTTTCAATAAACTAATAACAGTACTCATATTAATTAATCTCCCATTAAATCACCTCCATGTACTTATGTTAGGTATTTATTTAAAGAAACTTACCTTTAGTAGAGACAAATACCCACTAGTTCACAAAACTTTATTTCTAATCTTGCGTAGCCAAGTTTTGAATAATTTTCACATATGTTAATTATGTTAAAATGATTTTGCTTTGTCGTTCTGGACGTTGACCATTCCTAGGGTTGTAGGAAACCTGCCCATCTTCAGGTGAAGTTCCCAACTTAAATCGATAGAATTTATTCTAATATTTCGACTTTGTTTATTATTATTATTTATTTTTGCGAATAATCTATTTTTCAAATTATAATTTAAAACATTCTTATTAAATTTTCCATTGAAGTGTTGTGAGATTGTGGTGTAGAATGTCCGTTTCAACCATTAGAAATATTTAAATCCTTGTAAAATTATTTAGTTCAGGCGGTACATGGGTAGTGAGTACCCCTACTTAGGCTCAAATGTGATGTATTATTATCGTCATAATTTGTCGAGATTGTCCAGAAATGCAATAAAAATTTTCAAAAATTTTTTCACAAATACATGCCTTCCTCACTTTTGGTGAGGAAATAATAAATTAAACATTAGTTATAATTGAGCCTAAGTTCGATGTACCGCTGTCACCGTATTAGATCAAACTTTCGTAGTAATTTGCAGTAGCAGAGTAGTTTTAAAAGTAAAAAACAACATATAAAATTAACTGTGAGGTACACATTTATTCTTTTTTGTGTGGTACCCCCGGAGGTCCTACTTATTTTCGTGCAAAGGCCGATGTCGTTAAAGATAATTAGTGTCACTTCCAGAGTGTCATTCATCAATCATTAATTCAGTTTGACATAAACACTAAACAAAGAATATTTTGTGGTGATTATAAATTTTTTTAAACTGACGTTTTTGTTATTATTTAAACTAATTGTAGACCAACTACAAATAATGTGTCGCTCCAGTAAATTAGAAGAAAATAAGGTAGAAAACTCAATAAAATGGGGATGGTAGATACACATAAGTAGATACATAGATAGGTAGAGATAAATATTAAGTTAGAACACGTTTTGGTTACCAATAATTAATCAGTTAGATATTGTAACCATTTTTTAAATTAATTGAGTATACAGTGTGATTACGTTAATACGTATAGATAGTGATGTCGCAAGCGAAGCAAGAATATTAGTAACATTCGCATAAATTCCTGAAAGTTCGCACCCAATGACGCGTCGCGACGTTAGCCGATCTGATTTCAAGGGGCATTCGCATTATTCTCCACTCTCTCCCCAAGGCCTAAAGTATTGTGTATTTTTTGTTTGTGAATGTTTAACTATGGTATTCATTGATAATTTTTTTGAGAAATAAAAATAAAACTTTTGTATGTATTTGTAATCTTAAATAAATATTTGTACCTAAAACCTAAAACTTTTCCGATATGAATTGTTGATTATTTGTCCTTTCATTTGCAGTTTACTATAGTTAGAAATTCGACTAAATTATGTTGTAGGTACTTATACTGAAAGTCTTTGCCCAGAGTGACCAAAAATGGCGAAACAAATTTAAATTTCTGAATATTTGCGAAAATTCGCGAAAGTTTTAAATTCTGCATCACTACGTATAGGTGGGAAACTTTTTTATCCATTTCTCAGAAAAATTTATTCTTGACAAAAGGTCAAAAATGATACTGGGAAACGTTGTTTCGAATTATATCTTATTTTAAAATTTGAAATTACAGCCACCCATGATTAATGTTAATTTTCTTCGATTTTTGTTTTTTTTTGAAATATAACATTCGGGTACGTTGTTTTTCTTTTATTCTAAAACGTAAAAATATGTCATGATGGCCATTGAATTAACAAGTTGCATCCGTGACAGCATGGCAGCATGGCTAACTGGTAACGTAGGTAGAGCAACTGTCTTACTCAAGGATGGAAATGACGGAAACAGCACTCCATTATGAGTTTTCTACTCTATTGTGAATTGACCTCAAGTTGGCATACTACCGCCTATATTTTGGTAACAAGCTTTATTATCCCTTGCAAGAAGTTTTTTTGGCAACTTACCTGCAACAGTTTTCTGTGAATAAAAAGTATGTGCTTTACTAATGCTTTTAGTATTTCACCTATCTTTTTTTTTTTAATATATTTTAGCTGATAAAACTAGATACTGCAAATTGAACGTAATAGTATACTTGTCAAACTAGCAGGATTAATTTAAGTGTTTAAAATGAATTTAATACAAATTTAATAAAACATCTGCACTAATGCCAGATAATCGAAAAGTACATGTGACAAATTATCTTAAATAATTATCCTTTAATGTGACGGTAATACTGCGCTCGACGCGCGTTTTCACAACTGTTAAGATTTAATTATTTCCTGATGATGCCAACTTGATTGGAGTTTTGGTGTTTGTGGAAATTCCGTCAGTGCTAATTACTGATTCCACAAAGCGTTTGTAGTAAAATTATGAAATACGACTCTAATATTGTGTTTTGTTTCATGGGTATTCCCCATCGTGATACATAAACGTGAATTTTGGGACCGATTTGTGTTGAGTAAAATTTTTGTTTGTATTATTAAACCTGTAACACTAGTAGGCTGGAGAAACAATATTTTTTCGTTTACATTGGTTTGTAAAATAGTACACGGCATATGAGAAACCTTCGTTTTTACTATCTACTTCTGAGAATTATCCTTGAAATAGTTGAATGCACCGCTTTGTTCAAGAATAAATTTCTCCTAGAAGTGAATAATAAAACATTACCATGATGTTATTGTGACCATAACGTATATTTTTTTGTGTGTCATCGACAAAATAACAGTGATACAAATATATTATTAAACATTTTTTTTTACTTCAGGTTCGAGAAACATGTTTTATCTTTAGTACCATCTTTCGAAGTTTAGTGACCTTTGTACTGAAATGCGTTAGAGTATAAACAATATTAAATTATAGAATGTTGAGGTGTTTTGTTCCTGCTTACTTATCTCTGGGCTTATGAGTGATGATTCTTAAAGGATGTAAGTTAAAGAAGTTTCATTCTTTTCAATTCAATGTGATATGCCTTTTATTTTTATAAATCAAACGTCACACATGTATTTTTTTTTGTTTTTTAATAAATGATGAAAATATGGGTATTGGTTACAGGTTACCATTATTTTTAACACATTCAGCTATATTTAAGTTAAAACTTTGCTCCAATCAAAAAATTGTTCTAACTGACAGAATATTTACTTAAATTCTTTAAATTTAACGTTTATTTATAATAAATTTGGTAAGTATTCTGTCTTTGTTATATGGCCTTACAAATTATTGGATCAAAATACTTTACATTATTCATAAAATTAGAATTACGGTTAGTTTCTAGGATATATAATAATTTATTCTACGATTCAAGAATAGGTCTCACACCATAAAACAACTTTAAAATACATAGAAGTTAGACTTACGAGAGAAAATATAGCTACTAGTTATAATGTTTCGCATCATTTATATTATAATTTCGTTTTGTTTTGTGATAATTTGTTAGAATTAATTTGTTTCATTGCAAGATGCTGAAAAGTGTAAATCTTTTACCTAGTAAGATTTTTGTTATTCATATTCTTTCAGAAATTATATTATTTGTTATTTAGGAAAATTGTATAGAATGTGTGTTTTTTTAATATTGTATTTTATATCAGTGATCATTTAATTTAGCAAAGTGTACAATATTTGCAAAACTTTTTATAACAAATGCCAAGTGCAATAAATAAATAAAATGTAACCTGGTGCTTTATTTTAAAGGGGAATTTCGCCGATTTTTTTTTTTAATGGAAAAACGCTTAGAATATAGACCACTAATTATTAAATTCGAAAATACAAGTAACGAAAGAAGTGCTAAAAAATAAATAAGTATTGCCGACGTCACCGAAAGAAAATATTTTATATAAACACAATTTTAATCTGTATTCTAAAGGGAGTTCAAATACTGTAAATTTATTTCAATAGAACACCAAGAATATGAAAAGCTCTTAAAGAATATCATCTTGTACAAAAGGATCCCATCTAATATATTTTCAAGGAATTTAAAAAAATACTTTTTTGCTAACGTCGGTTGATATTGACGTTATGTTTATAGTACTAGTGTAGGAATAACAACGGCAGCGAAGTTGTGAAATAATACTTCAATTTTGCTTTTATAAAACCGGAAAAAGTTAATATATAGAAATCTCAAACGACGTGCAAAACAAATCACGTTTTTTACGCATTAATCAATCGTGGTATGCATCAATATCATTCAATTATTAGGTACTTGGGAGATTTGTGTTATAATAGTTCTTTTCATTTTGCCTTTAAAAAATATTTCATCATGTTTAGTGATTAACAGTGAAATACCGATCTTCCATTGCCCTAATTTCAAAAACAACATAAAAACCATTAGGTACTTACCTAAGGAAAAAAAACTACCCCTGCCCTGTTAAGTGCCGCCCCTGGTTAATATAATTCATAATCCAAAGAGCTCGGAAGTTTTCTACGTTGGCAATAGTGTTCGTAGATGCTCCATTGTTTTAATTTTTAATTTGACAACTGTCAAAATAGAGACTTCCGCCTCCGCCTGTCAGCCATATTAACCGCGAAGTAAGACGTTTGGTTAGTGTTCACTTTGACAAATAACTATTAGAGAAAAATTGCAGTGTTTTGTGTACTTTTGTGACAAGAAGAGTGCCAATGGGTCTCCTTATGTGTTCCGGTAAGTAATGCACAAATTTTAAACTTAAATTTTTCACACGGTCTTGTAGTTATTTAGAATCATTTTAAACAAACTTAAATGACATATTGTCGTAAATCAAATGCATATTATAAATATGTATATGAATACGTACCTATCTATTTCATAAATAGTTTTAAAATAACTTGTAGATGCTATGAAATTTTCCTCTTTGCAGAAATAAACCCATATATTTATAAGCACCTAGCTCAAAAACATTTTTGTCGTTCGTCTTTTTCCTTATAATTTTGTTCCTTGTGAAATTTTTTGTACACAACAGTTTTCTTGTTACTTGTCTTACGTACTGTCAAAGTGACAATTAAAACTTGAAATCAAAAATCAAACAGTACCACAGAATTAGTAAATTTACAGAAGCGACAAACAAGATTCCTGACGATTATTACATTACAATTTATGCGCATGCGCACGGGGCACTTAGGCTATTTTTCGCGTGATACCGAGTTTAGCTACCGGTTGAAGACCGTAATTTCCCCCACTCTTCAACCAGTTATAACCAGATCTCGAACCAGATCAATATCGCGAAAACAAGATGTTTGTCTACTCTTTATTAGGTTATCTATAAGATATTAATTAACCAACTGGTTTTGCACAATTAATAAGATCCATAAATGGCGTTGGTTATAGTCGTAAAAAGGCTTTGTTTACACCAATCTCCTTTAACTTCATGTCTAATAGAAATTCTTTTCCGATACGGTGAAATAGAACGGTCCATTTATTATTGAGGGGAGGAAAGTGATTTGACATTTGAACAGTTTTGACGTTTAAATAATAACTGTGCCAAAAATGATAAATTTGGACTTGCTAAGGTATTTCTTGTAATAATCGTAGATAAAGTATAGTATTCAATTCTCGGTAATACTAAATAACTCACTTGATGAATTACGGCTCTCGCCTTCGGTTCGCGCTGGAAAATTCATCGGCGTGAGTTTTTTAGTATGTTACCACTTGTAGAATAATGTACTATTTTTTGTCTGGCGTATCTAAATGCAGTTCTACCAACTTTGTAACACTGCAACAAGAACCAATAGATTTTAATTTCTAAAGTAAAGCAATTGTCAGACCAACTGCGATCTAGCTGATGATATGACGCAGGAATCCGTTACAAATACTATACTGATACCGATTCAATAATAAATTTCTGAATAGTTTGTTAAATCTGTAACGCCTCTATGCATAAATTGGCGGATGCGCCAGTCAAAATGAAATTACACTTAAACTCATTAATTTCAAAAATGGCGAACTTTATAAAAAAAACTTTCTTAAGAAAACTTTCGATGTTTCTCTCTCTAGTGCAAACTTTGTAAATTCTTTTTTTCGCAACTGGGCGTTGCATTTTCCATGGTACAAATGATGCCTGTATTGGTCGCAGATTCTACACCTGGCACTTTGGTTACAAACTGTTGTCGGTTTTCAATATTATCGCATTGAATTAAAAATTAACGACGATAATAAACATATCAACCACTTTCTCACGTAAACACAAAGCGCTGTTGTGACACATTTTCGCACATGAAAAAGACAACCCTTGCACAATAAAATTTTATGGTGCTTTTTACGAGGTGTTATACGTTCTCGTTCTATATACGTAAGGCTACTGTATCGCTTGTCGCCGACTGACAAGGACCGATCTGTTGAATTTATTAGCCCATAAAGAACGGCGCTGAATGGAAGACGCTTTGCTTTGAGCATTAGACTTTTTAGTAGGTAGTGTAGTGGCTTATGCAGATTCGTACCACCCATCGAGATATTCAAATGTTTTAACTTGCGAGGCTGACCTGATTTGAATTTCAAGTTGTTCTGAAAATCAACTGTTTAAGTCTTGGGTGTTGCGATGAATTCGACGATGTAAAAAAATAGGTGAAAAAATTTTTGTCGTACACCCCTGCTTCATTCTTCTCTAGTATAGTTTTTTTACAATACATCTTAGTTAATATGCATAACGCAGTCAACGCTGATATTATTACTCTTGGTACCTGTCCGTCTGAAAAATAATAATTACTGTTGTACATCAGAAACATTGAACATTGGGATAAGACTAGCGTGTAACACGGCGAATTATGCTTTACAAGTATAATAAACCGTCAAGCATCTATAATATATTTGCTTAGGTTTCACGTTTCATTTATTTATTGCGGATTTTACGTAAAAGGTGATACGCATCGTTGGAGCTTTATGAGACGATATATTAAAACATATGAATATCTTAATTTATGATAATTACCAATTAGTACATGTAGCGTGGAAGGACTTTGAGAAAGGTCGAAATATTTTACCTGCTGGTATGCGACGAACTCGTGCCGTTGCGTTGACGCGTGTCTTATATCAATCGATGATTAACAAAATGTGTACCTGTGGCATATATTGGCGTCTCTTCTGTTGTTTTTTATTTATTTTTTTTTTAATTATTTAAGACGGAACCACCATTTTCACGGTTTTTACTTAGTTTACTAGTAGTTGCAACGACACTTGTGAATTGAATTGGCCCAATTCCAAGTGCAGCCAAACAATTAGCTCCAGCTGGCTACAGCTGGGTGGTGAATTCAGTGAAGCCTTGTTTTAAAGTACTGAGATAATATTGCGAGCAATATAAATATATAATATAAAATAATAGATATAATAATATACAGGGTGTTAAGAAAAAGTAGGTCATGCCTTTAACCACAGATTCTTTGGGCGAAAATAATGTGACTTTTATAATGTGATTTTTTATTTTGGAGCGTAGTTTTTTTTATACAGGGTGTTAAAGTTTACATTTTGAAAATTATTTTTATTAATAATTCTGTTACTGTTTAAGATTTTTACCCGAATTTTTGCACAGACTTTCATCTTATACAGATACACTTTTTGTGTAATTTTGGTCAAAAAAGTCAAAGCGCAAACGGGAAAAAGGGGGGTTGTGTTATCCATTAACCCCCCCAACTTTTTCATGCGTACGCCTATGGTCTCTAGATATTTATTTTTAGATTAAACACCTATTTCCCCAATTTTTTTTACTCCTACAAAATTTTGATTTAGGACTTGATTAACGAGATAAATTCAGAATCATTTTCAATATTTTAGTTTCGGAATTTATTGTTTTTACTATTGTTGTTCGGAGTAATCCTGGGTTTTCTTTAAATCGACTACTTTTAGACAAAAAATGCTAGAGACTTTTTTGTTTTAGTAATAATTGTATTTTCTGTATTTTTGCTGTCTGCTTTATTTACCATATGTACAATAACTGGATTCGCCCGTTGGATAAATTATTCAAAAATTAATAAATAATTAAAGTAAATAATATGAAAAGTTTAATTTTAAACACAGCAATGTTTTATTTTTTATAGTATTTTCTTTAAATTAGTGTTTCTATTTGCTTATTTTACCTACCTCAGTGGCATAGATAACTAAGTATTAATTTAGGTTTCCTAAGCAAAAATGTGAACACCACTGTGTTTTTTAAGATTTTTATTTTATTGAACTTTTCTGACTATGCACAACAAAAAAAGTCTCTAGCATTTTTTGTCTAAAAGTAGTCGATTTAAAGAAAACCCAGGGTTACTACGAACAACAATAGTAAAAACAATAAATTCCGAAACTGAAATATTGAAAATGATTCTGAATTTACTGGAATATCTCGTTAATCAAGTCCTAAATCAAAATTTTGTAGGAGTAAAAAAAATTGGGGAAATAAGTGTTTAATCTAAAAATAAATATCTAGAGACCATAGGTGTACGCATGAAAAAGTTGAGGGGGTTAATGGGTAACACAACCCCCCTTTTTCCCGTTTGCGCTTTGACTTTTTTGACCAAAATTACACAAAAAGTGTATCTGTATAAGATGAAAGTCTGTGCAAAAATTCGGGTAAAAATCTTAAACAGTAACAGAATTATTAATAAAAATAATTTTCAAAATGCTCCAAAATAAAAAATCACATTATAAAAGTCACATCATTTTCGCCCAAAGAATCTGTGGTTAAAGGCATGACCTACTTTTTCTTAACACCCTGTATAATAAAATATAAGTATATAAAAAAAAACAAAAAAAATATGAATAAAAATTGCAATTTAACCAATTTTTCTGTCTGTCCGTTTTATTGTTGTAAAGGCTTACTCGACAGGATTGAACTGAGACGGAAGGGGTTCTCCTAGTAGCGATGAATCCTGCGAGTACTCGAGGTTGATGAAAAGGTTGCGAGATCCTGTCTCCACACTCTTACTCAGTCCAGAGTGTCCAGGTTCCAACCAAATTTATTACTTTTCGGGAACACCCAATATCTCCTTACTTTCGATGTTGCTAACTCAGTATCGGTTTCCAGTGAGTCAAATTTCCAGAAAGCCAGATGTCATGAAATAAAGACAGAACAGTTGAGAAGAGGAAATAGAGAAATTAAACTAGGTTGAAAATTATTTCAACTAGTGGTAGATGAAAAAAATAACAGATAAAATTCACAAAATTAATATTTCTTAATATTACAGTAGAAAAAAAAATTGTCAAAATGACACAACAAGATATTAGAATTTGTAAAATTACCAAATTTACATAAAAATACGGTATCTGACACCAATTACTAAGAAAATTGAATTATTAACAAAATAATACTAAAATTCGAACACAAGAATTTAGTAAGGTTGCAAAACTTCACTATCAGTTCGTTAACAAATAACCTAACTTGATTGAATTTGTCCTATAGGTTGAAAACCATGAGGAGACTGTAATTTTTAAAGGACTATAATTTAATGTCAGATTTGTACGGGACAATTTAAACTTAGAAACATTAATGAAGTAATAACTCTGAAGATTCAGATATTTAATATTAATAACAAAATAATAATAATAATAATAATAATAATATAATAATATCATTTATTGATGTGAATACATACAAAAATGTTTACACAAGTCCACGCAAATGAAAATAATAGTATAAATACCAAAATAATGTAAAATAGATTAAAAAACACACATAAAAATACGAGTAAAAATATTACAATAGGTTTTAAGCAATAAAATACACAAACACAAATTTAAAATGTAAATAAATAGATAAAATTTCTGAGCTCATGTCATATGTCTAAAAATGGTTCATTAAAATATTCATCAAAATTGTAGAATGCTTTCATTTTAAGGTATTGTTTAATTTTTTGTTTAAATTTGTTCACTTCTAAATTTTTTATTTCCTGCGGTAATTTATTATAAAACTTTATACAATAATAACCGGTGCCGTCTCTAGATTTTGCAAGTCGAAGAAAATTATGCTTTATGTTACTCTTAGAGCGAGTGGGAAACGTGTGAGTATCACCTACCTTGTCAAACTTATCGATGTTCCGTTTGATATATAGTAGACATTCTAATATATAGGTCGATGGCAAAGTAAGGATATTAAAATGTTTAAAATATTCTCGACAGTTTTCTCTATAGTTAGCGCCTGCAAGGACTCTAACACACCTTCTTTGCAGACTAAAGATTTTTGTACTGTGAGATGAGTGTCCCCAATTTAAAATAGCATACGTCATGCTCGAATGAAAAAAGCCATAGTACGCTGATATTAGTACTTGCTTAGAAACAGTATTTGCTAGATTTCTTAAGAGAAATATCTTTTTAGAAAGAATTTTCGACAGGTTAAATACATGCTTGTCCCAAGTTAGCTTAGGGTCAATATATACCCCAAGAAATTTAACTACATTGTCTGTCGTGGTCTGATTGAAATTTGTTTGGCCAAGAGAGAAACTCATTGTTTGTGACTTATCTTGGTTTAAAGTTAGCTTGTTGGCAAGAAACCATTGATTGATGTTCAGTTGTGTACTCTCAACATTCTCTGTTAGTTTATTAATATCCCTATCGTAATTAAGAGCGGTGGTATCATCAGCGAATAAAATAAAAGAAGTATTTCTATCACAGTTGACCAAGTCATTTATATATATTACAAATAGGACCGGGCCAAGTATCGACCCCTGCGGTACGCCATGTTTAATCGTTGTATGCTGAGAATTATTATTATTATAGGAGACATATTGCGTTCTACCTGAAAGATAGGATTCTATCAAAAATAGACTACTATCATGGAAGTTATATCCACCCAATTTATCAATGAGAATATTGTGAGATACACAATCGAAAGCTTTAGTCAAATCATAGAAAGTACCAATGGTTTTCTTACTTAATTCAAAATTGTGCAAGATAATCTGAGTCAAGTTGTTAATTGCTAATGTGGTAGAGAGTTTGTTTCTAAAGCCATATTGACTAGAATTAAATAATTGGTTTTCTTCAAAGAAATTTACAATTTGGAATTTCATGACCGATTCGATTTTCGCCAATATTGGAATTAAAGAAATGGGTCTGTAGTTTGAAACATCATCAGCAGCACCTTTTTTAAAGATTGGGATGACCTTGGACAATTTAAGTAAAGACGGACAAATATTTAGTCTAATACATTGATTAATTAAATTGGTCAGGGGAATTAATATAATATTCTTTAGAGTTTTGATTATTTGCAGATTCATATCGTATGCATCCTTACTGTTACTATTTTTTAGGTTATCTATTATCTGTCTAACTTCAATATATGTGGTTTCCCTAAATTTAAAGTGTAATAGAGGATTTATATTAGAAAAAAAATCCGATGGTAGCTTAGAGGATAAAGGAAGATCTTTTAATAAAGTGTCTGCTATGTTTGAAAAATATAAATTAAAGTCATTTGCATTTATAGAGTCACATTTTTCGCTATAATAGTTAGCATTATTGTTTTTGATAATTTCCCACATAGCGGCTTGTGGGTTCTGAGACTTATTTATGTACCTGTCGTTAGCAACTTTTTTTGCCTTAGAAATTTCAGAACGATATTTGCTGCGATATGATTTTACAGTTTCATTTGATATTAAAAGTGGATCTTGTCTGTTCACGTCTATAAGAAAATTAAGAAGATTACGCATAGTTTGCAGATTTTCATTGAACCAATTTACATTCTGCGGTTTAAAACTATTTTTCATTTTAGATTTTACTGGTAAACAAATGTCAACGGCATCTAATATCTTATCTAAGAATAGCTTAAACTTGGTCTCAATGCTCACTAATGGACTAGTAATAAAATCCCAATTAAATTGCTCAACCATATTGTACAGATCATGGAGACCCCGCACAGTTATTGGCCTATAGTTGACTCTGACATTATTGGTTTTTTGATTAACCTTGCACAATCTGAATTTAAAGGAAATTCCAAAATGATCAGAAAGTTTAGTGTCATGAATAGTTGCAGTAAATTTACTGGAGCAAATGTTTGTAAAAATATTATCCAAGCATGAATTTTTTCTCGTGTTAGCAAAAACTGTTTGTTTCAAACCAAAAGTAAAAAAGGTATTTGTCATAAGTAGTGCATTTTCATCAGAAGTGTTGAATTTACAATTAAAATCACCGGATATGATTATAGTTTTATTATTATTCAGTTTCTCAAGCATTAGACTTACTTTTCCTAAAAATATATCAAAGTCTCCCAAAGGGGATCGATAAATCGTAATTATTTGACAGTTTTCATATTCGATTCCTGTCATTTCACAGTGTAATTCATCAGATATTACATTTAGGTCAAATGACAGTGGACGACATCTAAAGCATTCTCTGACATATATACTTACACCACCGTGTATTTTTTTCGACCTACAAAAGCTAGAAACAGCTTGGTAACCTTCAATAGTGGTCGACTCAATTTCTTCATTTGTCAACCAATGTTCATTTAAACACAAAACATCATATTTATCATTTCTAAGGAATACATCAAAATCATTAATTTTATTTCTGAGACATTGTATATTTAGGTGCAACAATCGAATATTAGTCGTCAAGAGGTTCTCCATGTTTGGGCATGTTTGATGATGGTCATCAGTTATTGGTTGCTTGCTTCTTCTAAAAAATCTCCCCCTTCTTCTTGCGGGTTAAGGTTGAATTTGAAACGTGTAAATGCTACTCTTGCAGGCCAAAAATCATTCTGGTACACTATTTCTTTTAGTTCAAAATTCACACCAATTTGAAAGCATTTACAGTCTTTCCTTTTGTCGTCATATTTTGTGGGAATATGCTTAACTTTAATCTTATCCTCATCTAGATTGGTTTTTCTATTAATATATTTTTTTATCATGTTTTCAGACACATGATCTTTGACTCTTGATAAGAAAAGCCATACCTTCTTATCCGTTCTCTCACTCTGTCCTTCAAAAGTATTTCCTGAGGTGTCAGAGTCATTGTTGGTTGCTGTACCAATATTCAAATATCTTCGCTTTGGTATGTTTTGTTTGTTTGGTGTTGGTTTATTATTCGATGAATTACTATTTGTCTTTAAGGGATTAACAGCTTTCTGTGTAGCTTGACTATAAGTAGGTAAGTTGCTGGATCCATTTGATTCAGATTCCATTGTTTGTTGTGCAATTACATTTTTTGTGGTTTATCATTTTTATTGGTGTTTGGTTTAGGTGTTAAATTTGCGCTATCAGTTTTGTTTTTACATATCAACATTTTTTCTAGGTCTGTTACTTTTTCTTCCAGTAAGGTTTTATTTTGTTTTAATAGCTGATTTTTTTCCTCTAATTCCTTTACTAATCTTTTTAGATATTTATTTTCTAGCATGATAGTTTCTTGTGAAGTACTTGCCTCTGCGTTTGATTTACTTAATTCACTGGTATTTGTTTTGTTTAATATTTGGCAGGTTGGACAGCACCATTTTTTTCCATTTTCTTGAGTCTTTTCTCTTAAGTAATGTTGTAGATCCTCAATAGATAGATTCACACAATCTCTATGGAACCAGTACTTGCAAACAATACACTGTATTTTATAAGCATTTGTTTTTATTTGCACGGAGCACTGCCGGCACACGTACACACTCGGACTCGGCGGCATACCGACTTGATTAATTAATTGGTAACAATAATCACAATATTGAAATAAATTCGAAATTTTAGCACACATAAAGATTTCAAGTTAATATTTTATTAATAGTTTAACGGTAAAAATATCAAAAATTAATATATGAAATACCGATAATGTCTTTCGCTTTCCGACGGACAAAAATGAAAGAACTTATGCCTAATTCAAAATGGCAGGAAATACGTAAAACCAAGGTAAATCTACACTCTTGTATAACTTACACGAAAATTAAGGAATGAACTAATAATAATAATTTGTCAATAATAAAATCGATATAGAACTGTGATAGCGTGAATATGATGAAAAAGGGAAACCAGAAAATCGGACTTCTGTCACATCCGAAGCAAGTGATCAAATGTACTTACTACAAATTGATTAATTCAAAGAGAAGAAAAAATACTATAGATCACTCACCTACCCCGTATGCTTTGGAAGCTCCTGGACAGAAATCTGTAGCTCTGGACAGTAAATAAATGCGGCAAAAACCTAAGTCTCAAGTGGACTTCCTTCACTATCCAATACCAGTGTAGTTTTCCTTTTTCCAGCTTATAAGAACCACAGTCGAACCTAATAACAATATAAATCCACACAGAAATTGTTCTATGTACGAAATAACGATAATCTGCAAGTTTCACTTACAGCGATAATTTATACAATTTAAATATTGTATAACGTGTCAATTAACAATAATTGAACCACGAAAACGTCTACTTTAGACAAGATACGGTAAAACGGAAATGGGAATACCCATCCACGTGCTTAAAAAAAGCAGTGCTACTAGGTAATTATCTGAAAATATTCCAAAATATGGAAATAATACGAAATACGGTAATTATTTTGACAAATTATTATTTTTACTATAGCACAATAAAGCTGAAGTAATAATTAATAAGTAAATTTAAGCGACTACAAGAAATGTATCACTTACCTAGGTAAAATTCGAAAGGCAAAAGACGCTCTCTCTAGCCCGGGACGAGCCTCGTTCACAACGTTCATCCGCTGTGGCGTTTTTGTTGTATTTTTTCTACCACATACCGACCAAATGCGAATACAGGGTTATTCAGTTGTGAGGAGTCGTATTTTAATATGCAAAATAGAAACTATAACCTGCTGTAACGAATTGCAACTTAAATCGTTACACAGTGCCATGCTTAACTAAATGGCACAACGCATTTGTCGACCTTCGGGCGAGCATATATTATGGAGTAGTATAATTAGCGCTAAGTATATTAATGATGGTATCATGATATAGCGAAGAAACGACAGCTTGGTTATAAGATAAGTATTAATAACCTGCCAGTTACTGACATAATATACTGATACTTACACGTAGTCAATCCGCAGGATAAATGTGTAATTTCTTTCAGTTTTATTTTTGACTGGCGCATCCGCCAATTTATGCATATTCGAGTTCTAATTTCGCAGTTGTTTTGTAACACCAGCTGATCTGTCAATTTGAGAAAAGGAGTTTTGGTTTTTATTTGATTCCTATTGCACTAGATATATTGTTTGAATAAAAATTTTTTCCCCATCAAAGTATTGTCAATTTGACGAAACAGCTCTTAGAAATTTACACACTTACTGTTCGTACAGACGCACTAATATGAGATAATAAATAGAAAAATATAATAAAAATATAAATTTTTTCTAAAACCTTATGACGACAGAAATAAATAAAAAAATTTGTTACAACGACTCCATGTCATGGATTGCACCATCGCCACCATCAAGCCAGCGAGACATTTGAAGTACCAGTTTATTATTATGTTCTTTCGGCGACAGTAGATTCAAGATTCATGACGAACACATCGATTGTATTCGATGTATCGTACTGTCTGTAGAGTCTGTGTATACCTCGGTGTATACACATCCAAGATTTTCACAAATCATGAACGGGTAAAATTTATCAGATCCTGTACGGATGTTTGTCGAGGTTCGTTGCTGGATTTGTTTATTAAATTATTGTAGCTCTCTTTTACGTGTTGGCCAGTGATGGTTTCTTAACAAGGACCGCGGTACTATTGCATAATTTATGAATAATTTTATTTAGGTTGGGCGCCGCATAATAATACCAAAAATGTCTAATTTGATATACAGGGTGAGTCAATAAAGTCCAACACTTCCTTTATTATCGATAATAAAAGCAATCATTTTGTATGGAAGTTGTAGGAGACCAAAATGGCTACATTTAAAAATTAGTTCGAAATATACGGGGTGATTCATGAAAGCGGGGCGCTATAGATGTCAATTTTTTTAAATTTAAATTTTTGACTATGATATCCTCATATACCGGGTGACCACGAGATGAGGTTACACTCTGTAACTTATTTGTTATTAAACCGATTAATTTTAAATTTATAGGTTAGGCATAACATCTAAATGCGCAACTTTTGATACTTGGTAGCCTTATTTTTTACTTCCGATTTAGCCGGAAGTGATGTCAACTTTCTTATTTTAATAACAACTCTACCTGTTTTTGTAATGTATCTTATTCGTTATAAAATTTACAATACAATGATATGTCACACAATGACATTTCATTTCAAAATGGCCGAAAAATTAAATTTTTTCTAAAATATTAAAATGTCAATTAAAAGATATTGAAAATTAATTTTTTTCCAAAGTTGGCCGTGAAATCAAAAGAGTAATGAATTTGACATGTTTAATTTTTAATTTGCTTCAAAATTTCGTTTTGGCGGTAAGATATTAGAAAAATAAAATAAATATTAGGAGAAATTTTTATTTAATTTTTATATTTTGTGAATAATTCGGTTCGTTAATGGCATTAAATCAAAGAGAAGAAACAAGCAATTGCAAAATTAAAAAAAAAGTCAGGTAGGTGTATTTAAAAAAAAATAGTTTTGAGTATTTAAAAACTGCAGAAAAATATTTATCTTATTTTCCTAATATCTTTCTGCCAAAATGAAATTTTTGTACAAATTAAAAATCAAACATGTCAAATTCATTACTCTTTTGATTTCACGGCCAACTTTGGAAAAAAATTATTTTTCAATATCTTTTAATTGACATTTTAATATTTTTGAAAAAATTTAATTTTTCGGCCATTTTGAAATGAAATGTCATTGTGTGACATATCATTGTATTGTAAATTTTATAACGAATAAGATCCATTACAAAAACAGGTAGAGTTGTATTTAAAATAAGAAAGTTAATATCACTTCCGGCTAAATCAGAAGTAAGAAATAAAACCACCAAGTGTCAAAAGTTGCGCATTTAGATGTTATGCCTCACCTGTAAATTTCAAATTAATCGGTTTAATAACAAATAAGTTACAGAGTGTAACCTCATCTCGTGGTCACCCGGTAGAAATATCTAGAATTTCATGGAGAAATCTAATTTTTAAAAATACTTATATAGGGTGTCCCATTTAAAAAAAATGACATTCATATAGCGCCCCGCTTTCATGAATCACCCCGTATATTTCGAACTAATTTTAAAATGTAGCCATTTTGGTCTCCTAGAACTTCTATATAATTTTTTTTTTATATAATCGATAATAAAAGAAGTGTTGAACTTAATCGCACCGTTGACTCACCCTGTACAATTAAGAAGTAAAACCGAAAGTGTTTATTGTCTGGTCCGAAAAGTAAGTAAATTATAAGAGGCTCTGCTCACTCACAATACATACACCAATTCAGCATAATTGCCGTCGTTACACGGCACCCTTAATGGGTTCATTACCGGCACAATAAATTCATATAGTAACCATGAAATGATCAAAACAATGTCGCATCAAAACTTAAGCAACATTTCCCACGAACTAAAATGTCTTTTTATTTATTGCACATTATACTAAACAGTGGTTTAGTGTTACCCATTGTTTACAACACTTCAAAAAAACAAAAGTGAATCATTACAATGTTTTTGTCTATTATACTTATTAGGGAGACGCAGTGTACGATTACTGAACTCCAAGTAGTATACTTTGTAAGGGTGAGTTTCGCACAATGGAGTGAGCATTGGCGGTATTCTAACCCCCTGTGCGCAATATGCTGGTCCGGAATCCTGCTGAGATATGTGTGTGCTGCTGGCCAAGGGTGATTTTTAAATGGCTTTAATGACCACTCGTGCGAGAGTTTTCAAGAAGCATGTATCGGTTTTTTTTGCAGCGCATATTAATGCCACGTTTAATGCAGCAGCTATTGTTTAAAATTATGAACACGATTGAAATTGGTAAGAATTTTAAATAATTGCAGGACCGGACTTTTTTAACTCAAGTTTCAAGAATAAAAGTGTCTCCAAAAATTCTCATAAATTTCAAGGAGATGGAGAAAAATATGGAGATTCGAATCACATAAACCGTAATTTGATATATATTCCTTTTGTGGAGGTAGAACCTTCTAAGTTCATGGAATATAAATTCCGTTACATCGCCGCACATAAAAATTTGTAACGGAATAAAACTGTCTCCAAAAATTCTCATAAAATTCAAGGAGATAGAGAAAAATATGTAGAATCGAATCACATAAACCGTAGTTTGATATATATTCCTTTTGTGGAGATAGAACCTTCTAAGTCCACGGAATTTAAATTCCTTTACATCGCCGCACATAAAAATTTGTAACGGAATAAAACTGTCTCCAAAAATTCTCATAAAATTCAAGGAGATAGAGAAAAATATGTAGAATCGAATCACATAACCCGTAGTTTGATATATATTCCTTTTGTGGAGATAGAACCTTCTAAGTCCATGGAATATAAATTCCGTTACATCACCGCACATAAAAATTTGTAACGGAATAAAACTGTCTCCAAAAATTCTCATAAAATTCAAGGAGATAGAGAAAAATATGTAGAATCGAATCACATAAACCGTAGTTTGATATATATTCCTTTTGTGGAGATAGAACCTTCTAAGTCCATGGAATATAAATTCCGTTACATCGCCGCACATAAAAATTTGTAACGGAATAAAACTGTCTCCAAAAATTCTCATAAAATTCAAGGAGATAGGGAAAAATATGGAGAATCGAATCACATAAACCGTAGTTTGATATATATTCCTTTTGTGGAGATAGAACCTTCTAAGTCCATGGAATATAAATTCCGTTACATCGCCGCACATAAAAATTTGTAACGGAATAAAACTGTCTCCAAAAATTCTCATAAATTTCAAGGAGATAGAGAAAAATATGGAGAATCGAATCACATAAACCGTAGTTTGATATATATTCCTTTTGTGGAGATAGAACCTTCTAAGTCCATGGAATATAAATTCCTTTACATCGCCGCACATAAAAATTTGTAACGGAATAAAACTGTCTCCAAAAATTCTCATAAAATTCAAGGGGATAGAGAAAAATATGGAGAATCGAATCACATAAACCGTAGTTTGATATATATTCCTTTTGTGGAGATAGAACCTTCTAAGTCCATGGAATATAAATTCCGTTACATCGCCGCACATAAAAATTTGTAACGGAATAAAACTGTCTCCAAAAATTCTCATAAAATTCAAGGGGATAGAGAAAAATATGGAGAATCGAATCACATAAACCGTAGTTTGATATATATTCCTTTTGTGGAGATAGAACCTTCTAAGTCCATGGAATATAAATTCCTTTACATCGCCGCACATAAAAATTTGTAACGGAATAAAACTGTCTCCAAAAATTCTCATAAAATTCAAGGGGATAGAGAAAAATATGGAGAATCGAATCACATAAACCGTAGTTTGATATATATTCCTTTTGTGGAGATAGAACCTTCTAAGTCCATGGAATATAAATTCCTTTACATCGCCGCACATAAAAATTTGTAACGGAATAAAACTGTCTCCAAAAATTCTCATAAAATTCAAGGAGATAGAGAAAAATATGTAGAATCGAATCACATAAACCGTAGTTTGATATATATTCCTTTTGTGGAGATAGAACCTTCTAAGTCCACGGAATTTAAATTCCTTTACATCGCCGCACATAAAAATTTGTAACGGAATAAAACTGTCTCCAAAAATTCTCATAAAATTCAAGGAGATAGAGAAAAATATGTAGAATCGAATCACATAAACCGTAGTTTGATATATATTCCTTTTGTGGAGATAGAACCTTCTAAGTCCATGGAATATAAATTCCGTTACATCACCGCACATAAAAATTTGTAACGGAATAAAACTGTCTCCAAAAATTCTCATAAAATTCAAGGAGATAGAGAAAAATATGTAGAATCGAATCACATAAACCGTAGTTTGATATATATTCCTTTTGTGGAGATAGAACCTTCTAAGTCCATGGAATATAAATTCCGTTACATCGCCGCACATAAAAATTTGTAACGGAATAAAACTGTCTCCAAAAATTCTCATAAATTTCAAGGAGATAGAGAAAAATATGGAGAATCGAATCACATAAACCGTAGTTTGATATATATTCCATTTGTGGAGATAGAACCTTCTAAGTCCATGGAATATAAATTCCGTTACATCGCCGCACATAAAAATTTGTAACGGAATAAAACTGTCTCCAAAAATTCTCATAAATTTCAAGGAGATAGAGAAAAATATGGAGAATCGAATCACATAAACCGTAGTTTGATATATATTCCATTTGTGGAGATAGAACCTTCTAAGTCCATGGAATATAAATTCCGTTACATCGCCGCACATAAAAATTTGTAACGGAATAAAACTGTCTCCAAAAATTCTCATAAAATTCAAGGAGATAGAGAAAAATATGGAGAATCGAATCACATAAACCGTAGTTTGATATATATTCCTTTTGTGGAGATAGAACCTTCTAAGTCCATGGAATATAAATTCCTTTACATCGCCGCACATAAAAATTTGTAACGGAATAAAACTGTCTCCAAAAATTCTCATAAAATTCAAGGGGATAGAGAGAAATATGTAGAATCGAATCACATAAACCGTAGTTTGATATATATTCCTTTTGTGGAGATAGAACCTTCTAAGTCCACGGAATTTAAATTCCGTTACATCGCCGCACATAAAAATTTGTAACGGAATAAAACTGTCTCCAAAAATTCTCATAAAATTCAAGGAGATAGGGAAAAATATGGAGAATCGAATCACATAAACCGTAGTTTGATATATATTCCATTTGTGGAGATAGAACCTTCTAAGTCCATGGAATATAAATTCCGTTACATCGCCGCACATAAAAATTTGTAACGGAATAAAACTGTCTCCAAAAATTCTCATAAAATTCAAGGAGATAGAGAAAAATATGGAGAATCGAATCACATAAACCGTAGTTTGATATATATTCCTTTTGTGGAGATAGAACCTTCTAAGTCCATGGAATATAAATTCCTTTACATCGCCGCACATAAAAATTTGTAACGGAATAAAACTGTCTCCAAAAATTCTCATAAAATTCAAGGAGATAGAGAAAAATATGTAGAATCGAATCACATAAACCGTAGTTTGATATATATTCCTTTTGTGGAGATAGAACCTTCTAAGTCCATGGAATATAAATTCCGTTACATCACCGCACATAAAAATTTGTAACGGAATAAAACTGTCTCCAAAAATTCTCATAAAATTCAAGGAGATAGAGAAAAATATGTAGAATCGAATCACATAAACCGTAGTTTGATATATATTCCTTTTGTGGAGATAGAACCTTCTAAGTCCATGGAATATAAATTCCGTTACATCGCCGCACATAAAAATTTGTAACGGAATAAAACTGTCTCCAAAAATTCTCATAAAATTCAAGGAGATAGGGAAAAATATGGAGAATCGAATCACATAAACCGTAGTTTGATATATATTCCTTTTGTGGAGATAGAACCTTCTAAGTCCATGGAATATAAATTCCGTTACATCGCCGCACATAAAAATTTGTAACGGAATAAAACTGTCTCCAAAAATTCTCATAAATTTCAAGGAGATAGAGAAAAATATGGAGAATCGAATCACATAAACCGTAGTTTGATATATATTCCTTTTGTGGAGATAGAACCTTCTAAGTCCATGGAATATAAATTCCTTTACATCGCCGCACATAAAAATTTGTAACGGAATAAAACTGTCTCCAAAAATTCTCATAAAATTCAAGGAGATAGAGAAAAATATGGAGAATCGAATCACATAAACCGTAGTTTGATATATATTCCTTTTGTGGAGATAGAACCTTCTAAGTCCACGGAATATAAATTCCGTTACATCGCCGCACATAAAAATTTGTAACGGAATAAAACTGTCTCCAAAAATTCTCATAAAATTCAAGGAGATAGAGAAAAATATGTAGAATCGAATCACATAAACCGTAGATTGATATATATTCCTTTTGTGGAGATAGAACCTTCTAAGTCCATGGAATATAAATTCCTTTACATCGCCGCACATAAAAATTTGTAACGGAATAAAACTGTCTCCAAAAATTCTCATAAAATTCAAGGAGATAGAGAAAAATATGGAGAATCGAATCACATAAACCGTAGTTTGATATATATTCCTTTTGTGGAGATAGAACCTTCTAAGTCCACGGAATATAAATTCCGTTACATCGCCGCACATAAAAATTTGTAACGGAATAAAACTGTCTCCAAAAATTCTCATAAAATTCAAGGAGATAGAGAAATATGGAGAATCGAATCACATAAACCGTAGTTTGATATATATTCCTTTTGTGGAGATAGAACCTTCTAAGTTCATGGAATATAAATTCCTTTACATCGCCGCACATAAAAATTTGTAACGGAATAAAACTGTCTCCAAATATTCTCATAAAATTCAAGGAGATAGAGAAAAATATGTAGAATCGAATCACATAAACCGTAGTTTGATATATATTCCTTTTGTGGAGATAGAACCTTCTAAGTTCATGGAATATAAATTCCTTTACATCGCCGCACATAAAAATTTGTAACGGAATAAAACTGTCTCCAAAAATTCTCATAAAATTCAAGGAGATAGAGAAAAATATGGAGAATCGAATCACATAAACCGTAGTTTGATATATATTCCTTTTGTGGAGATAGAACCTTCTAAGTCCATGGAATATAAATTCCGTTACATCGCCGCACATAAAAATTTGTAACGGAATAAAACTGTCTCCAAAAATTCTCATAAAATTCAAGGAGATAGAGAAATATGGAGAATCGAATCACATAAACCGTAGTTTGATATATATTCCTTTTGTGGAGATAGAACCTTCTAAGTTCATGGAATATAAATTCCTTTACATCGCCGCACATAAAAATTTGTAACGGAATAAAACTGTCTCCAAAAATTCTCATAAAATTCAAGGAGATAGAGAAAAATATGGAGAATCGAATCACATAAACCGTAGTTTGATATATATTCCTTTTGTGGAGATAGAACCTTCTAAGTCCATGGAATATAAATTCCGTTACATCGCCGCACATAAAAATTTGTAACGGAATAAAACTGTCTCCAAAAATTCTCATAAATTTCAAGAAGATAGAGAAAAATATGGAGAATCGGATCACATAAACCGTAGTTTGATATATATTCCTTTTGTGGAGATAGAACCTTCTAAGTTCATGGAATATAAATTCCTTTACATCGCCGCACATAAAAATTTGTAACGGAATAAAACTGTCTCCAAAAATTCTCATAAAATTCAAGGAGATAGAGAAAAATATGGAGAATCGAATCACATAAACCGTAGTTTGATATATATTCCTTTTGTGGAGATAGAACCTTCTAAGTCCATGGAATATAAATTCTTTTACATCACCGCACATAAAAATTTGTAACGGAATAAAACTGTCTCCAAAAATTCTCATAAAATTCAAGGAGATAGAGAAAAATATGTAGAATCGAATCACATAAACCGTAGTTTGATATATATTCCTTTTGTGGAGATAGAACCTTCTAAGTCCATGGAATATAAATTCTTTTACATCACCGCACATAAAAATTTGTAACGGAATAAAACTGTCTCCAAAAATTCTCATAAAATTCAAGGAGATAGAGAAAAATATGTAGAATCGAATCACATAAACCGTAGTTTGATATATATTCCTTTTGTGGAGATAGAACCTTCTAAGTCCATGGAATATAAATTCCGTTACATCACCGCACATAAAAATTTGTAACGGAATAAAACTGTCTCCAAAAATTCTCATAAATTTCAAGGAGATAGAGAAAAATATGGAGAATCGAATCACATAAACCGTAGTTTGATATATATTCCTTTTGTGGAGATAGAACCTTCTAAGTCCATGGAATATAAATTCCTTTACATCGCCGCACATAAAAATTTGTAACGGAATAAAACTGTCTCCAAAAATTCTCATAAATTTCAAGGAGATAGAGAAAAATATGTAGAATCGAATCACATAAACCGTAGTTTGATATATATTCCTTTTGTGGAGATAGAACCTTCTAAGTCCATGGAATATAAATTCCTTTACATCACCGCACATAAAAAGTTGTAACGGAATAAAACTGTCTCCAAAAATTCTCATAAAATTCAAGGAGATAGAGAAAAATATGGAGAATCGAATCACATAAACCGTAGTTTGATATATATTCCATTTGTGGAGATAGAATCTTCTAAGTCCATGGAATATAAATTCCGTTACATCACCGCACATAAAAATTTGTAACGGAATAAAACTGTCTCCAAAAATTCTCATAAATTTCAAGGAGATAGAGAAAAATATGGAGATTCGAATCACATAAACCGTAATTTGATATATATTCCTTTTGTGGAGATAGAACCTTCTAAGTCCACGGAATTTAAATTCCTTTACATCGCCGCACATAAAAATTTGTAACGGAATAAAACTGTCTCCAAAAATTCTCATAAAATTCAAGGAGATAGAGAAATATGGAGAATCGAATCACATAAACCGTAGTTTGATATATATTCCTTTTGTGGAGATAGAACCTTCTAAGTCCACGGAATATAAATTCCTTTACATCGCCGCACATAAAAATTTGTAACGGAATAAAACTGTCTCCAAAAATTCTCATAAAATTCAAGGAGATAGAGAAAAATATGTAGAATCGAATCACATAAACCGTAGTTTGATATATATTCCTTTTGTGGAGATAGAACCTTCTAAGTCCATGGAATATAAATTCCTTTACATCACCGCACATAAAAATTTGTAACGGAATAAAACTGTCTCCAAAAATTCTCATAAAATTCAAGGAGATAGAGAAAAATATGTAGAATCGAATCACATAAACCGTAGATTGATATATATTCCTTTTGTGGAGATAGAACCTTCTAAGTCCATGGAATATAAATTCCTTTACATCGCCGCACATAAAAATTTGTAACGGAATAAAACTGTCTCCAAAAATTCTCATAAAATTCAAGGAGATAGAGAAAAATATGGAGAATCGAATCACATAAACCGTAGTTTGATATATATTCCTTTTGTGGAGATAGAACCTTCTAAGTCCACGGAATATAAATTCCGTTACATCGCCGCACATAAAAATTTGTAACGGAATAAAACTGTCTCCAAAAATTCTCATAAAATTCAAGGAGATAGAGAAATATGGAGAATCGAATCACATAAACCGTAGTTTGATATATATTCCTTTTGTGGAGATAGAACCTTCTAAGTTCATGGAATATAAATTCCTTTACATCGCCGCACATAAAAATTTGTAACGGAATAAAACTGTCTCCAAATATTCTCATAAAATTCAAGGAGATAGAGAAAAATATGTAGAATCGAATCACATAAACCGTAGTTTGATATATATTCCTTTTGTGGAGATAGAACCTTCTAAGTTCATGGAATATAAATTCCTTTACATCGCCGCACATAAAAATTTGTAACGGAATAAAACTGTCTCCAAAAATTCTCATAAAATTCAAGGAGATAGAGAAAAATATGGAGAATCGAATCACATAAACCGTAGTTTGATATATATTCCTTTTGTGGAGATAGAACCTTCTAAGTCCATGGAATATAAATTCCGTTACATCGCCGCACATAAAAATTTGTAACGGAATAAAACTGTCTCCAAAAATTCTCATAAAATTCAAGGAGATAGAGAAATATGGAGAATCGAATCACATAAACCGTAGTTTGATATATATTCCTTTTGTGGAGATAGAACCTTCTAAGTTCATGGAATATAAATTCCTTTACATCGCCGCACATAAAAATTTGTAACGGAATAAAACTGTCTCCAAAAATTCTCATAAAATTCAAGGAGATAGAGAAAAATATGGAGAATCGAATCACATAAACCGTAGTTTGATATATATTCCTTTTGTGGAGATAGAACCTTCTAAGTCCATGGAATATAAATTCCGTTACATCGCCGCACATAAAAATTTGTAACGGAATAAAACTGTCTCCAAAAATTCTCATAAATTTCAAGAAGATAGAGAAAAATATGGAGAATCGGATCACATAAACCGTAGTTTGATATATATTCCTTTTGTGGAGATAGAACCTTCTAAGTTCATGGAATATAAATTCCTTTACATCGCCGCACATAAAAATTTGTAACGGAATAAAACTGTCTCCAAAAATTCTCATAAAATTCAAGGAGATAGAGAAAAATATGGAGAATCGAATCACATAAACCGTAGTTTGATATATATTCCTTTTGTGGAGATAGAACCTTCTAAGTCCATGGAATATAAATTCCGTTACATCGCCGCACATAAAAATTTGTAACGGAATAAAACTGTCTCCAAAAATTCTCATAAATTTCAAGAAGATAGAGAAAAATATGGAGAATCGAATCACATAAACCGTAGTTTGATATATATTCCTTTTGTGGAGATAGAACCTTCTAAGTCCATGGAATATAAATTCCGTTACATCGCCGCACATAAAAATTTGTAACGGAATAAAACTGTCTCCAAAAATTCTCATAAATTTCAAGGAGATAGAGAAAAATATGGAGAATCGAATCACATAAACCGTAGTTTGATATATATTCCTTTTGTGGAGATTGAACCTTCTAAGTCCATGGAATATAAATTCCTTTACATCGCCGCACATAAAAATTTGTAACGGAATAAAACTGTCTCCAAATATTCTCATAAAATTCAAGGAGATAGAGAAATATGGAGAATCGAATCACATAAACCGTAGTTTGATATATATTCCTTTTGTGGAGATAGAACCTTCTAAGTTCATGGAATATAAATTCCGTTACATCGCCGCACATAAAAATTTGTAACGGAATAAAACTGTCTCCAAAAATTCTCATAAATTTCAAGGAGATAGAGAAAAATATGGAGAATCGAATCACATAAACCGTAGTTTGATATATATTCCTTTTGTGGAGATAGAACCTTCTAAGTCCATGGAATATAAATTCCTTTACATCGCCGCACATAAAAATTTGTAACGGAATAAAACTGTCTCCAAATATTCTCATAAAATTCAAGGAGATAGAGAAATATGGAGAATCGAATCACATAAACCGTAGTTTGATATATATTCCTTTTGTGGAGATTGAACCTTCTAAGTCCATGGAATATAAATTCCTTTACATCGCCGCACATAAAAATTTGTAACGGAATAAAACTGTCTCCAAATATTCTCATAAAATTCAAGGAGATAGAGAAATATGGAGAATCGAATCACATAAACCGTAGTTTGATATATATTCCTTTTGTGGAGATAGAACCTTCTAAGTTCATGGAATATAAATTCCGTTACATCGCCGCACATAAAAATTTGTAACGGAATAAAACTGTCTCCAAAAATTCTCATAGAAATATGTAGAATCGAATCACATAAACCGTAGTTTGATATATATTCCTTCTGTGGAGATAGAACCTTCTAAGTCCACGGAATTTAAATTCCTTTACATCGCCGCACATAAAAATTTGTAACGGAATAAAACTGTCTCCAAAAATTCTCATAAAATTCAAGGTGATAGAGAAAAATATGGAGAATCGAATCACATAAACCGTAGTTTGATATATATTCCTTTTGTGGAGATAGAACCTTCTAAGTCCATGGAATATAAATTCCGTTACATCACCGCACATAAAAATTTGTAACGGAATAAAACTGTCTCCAAAAATTCTCATAAAATTCAAGGTGATAGAGAAAAATATGGAGAATCGAATCATATAAACCGTAGTTTGATATATATTCCTTTTGTGGAGATAGAACCTTCTAAGTCCACGGAATTTAAATTCCTTTACATCGCCGCACATAAAAATTTGTAACGAAAAAGAACTGCCTCCGAAAATTCTCATAAAATTCAAGGAGATAGAAAATCACCCTGTATAACATGTTTTTCAAATTATATGGGAAATTATAAAAGTCCATACATCAGTAAATAAAAGCATGTGAACAGATTTTTCATGGCACCTTTATTAATTTCTTTACAAGCGATTGAAGCTGGCGAAATGAGGAAATGAAAGATAAAAAATTATAATTTGCTTAACTAAATTATCTAAATAAGAAATAAATGTGCATAGACTTAGTATCTATGTATTTATTATCTAAAATAAATCTTTAACACAAGTTCCTTTTAATAATTTACAAATATTTACTGCAAATTTTCAAAATGGAAACCCGCTAAAAAATCTATCGCTCTTAGAAATTTTAATTTTTTTGGTACCTAGCGGTCCTTTAATGTGAGGCGACGGAATTTGCAGACACCCGGTATAACAATAGTTAAATGGATTGTCGCGGAAATTACTGATCACAGCTCACTCGCAGCCCTGATCTTAATATTTATCTTTGGGAAACTTTACGTAAACACACATCCATATTAGTAATTAAGGATCTCCGATAGAAAATCTTCAGGTAGTTCAAGACAAATTTATTGTGCGCTCCCTTCGACGCGTAAAATATTTTACGAACAAGTTCCCCAGTTACCTACCTACAGCACAGCAAGATACGGATCTGCTTGTTCTCTGCGGGGTAAATAAAAGATGCGCAAATAATCCGATATTTTTTAACTTCTGCCGCATACCTCTATGTTACAATAAATACTGTCCAGAACGAATCAGATAACTTTCGATGAGCACACACCGTGTACAACGGACGATGCACAGAGAGACACCTAATGCAGTAATGGCCTCATATACTGCAACAAAAAGTTAATGCGGATAAGTCGTAGCGCTGATGGTGTATCGTCGCCCGAAGTGGAATTTTTAAGCGGCACAATTACACAAGTCGAGTGAGAGGACGAGTATTCGCGTGTTGTTATGACAGTTTGATATCAAACATTTTCTTTTTGAGAAATAATTTTTTTCACGATATTGAAACTAGCCTGACAGTTGCTCAAAATGCTCAAAAAAATTAATTAAGTTAAGTAATAATTCTGCCAAAAATGATGATTCGGACTTGCAAACGTTAATATTTATTGTTATAATCGTAGATAGTAGATTCAGATCGTGGCAATACTAAATAACTCACTTGATGAATTACAGCACTCGCCTTCGGCTCGCGCTGCAGAATTCTTCTGCGTGAGTTATTTAGTATATTACCACTTGTCGAATAATATACTATTTCTTAAACCTAGATATTCAATACTAACTGCCCTGTAAAATATCAAGTAGAACGATTATTAAAATAAAACCAAATTATGTATTACCCTGCGGCCAATATTTACATCGAACACCAGTAGATCACAACGTTATATTTTATGTAAATTTCCGTGGCTTTAATGTTCCAGTATAGACAAAATAATACCACATCATACATTTTGTTACGAGAGAATAATCTTGGTGGTAATGCAACGCTCTGGGCAGGATGAGGCTGGAACATCTGCGTACAATTTGCTTCTGTGGCAATTGCCGCGAAATTACAGTACTCAGCTTAAAGATAACACGACAGGTTTTTATATTTGTTACAGTTTTTGTGGCATCACTTGTAAAAGACATCTAGCGTGTAATCTTCTAACGTGCTGCGTGTCTGAAATATTGTTATTATCGACAATTTTGCTTACAAAGTATCCCAGTGAAAAACATTCATAAAATTGATTGGACATCAAAAGCTAATATTAATATCATATATATCCCCTCCCACAAGCAACTTAATTCTCATAGCGCGCGATTCATCTAGTGAATAGGGTTGATTTAGTACAAGTTAAAAAAAATCAAGAGATGTTAAATCGGGACCTCTGAGCGGCCACTTCAAAACTTTTATGCAATAATAGAAAGTTTGGATCCAATCCAAATTCAACTCCTGTTAGAATATTGTCCACCACTGTAACAATTATTTCTTTAAATTGGTCCTAGGACAATATGGTACCTTACCATTTCTACGCTGCATTCGAAACTCTTGTGAGAGTAAGACTTATTCGAACGTAGGTCACGAGCTGGCCTTGCCCGTTTGAAGAATCCTGCTGCAACACCACGCAGGAATAGACTACGCAAGTAGACAGAAAGGAATGTAGCTAACCTAGAGACCTAGAGCATGTGTCTGGCTGAAGTCTATCTCACCGCCCTCATCTAAGCACCATCATCATCCAATCATAGTTAATCTCAAGAAACCGTCCAGCTACCTACTCATCGCACAGTTTTGGTTAAAATTTTCATACTGGCTTTGAAATTGAAATTATTTTTAAAGAGCCCATTGTTGTGGAATAATTTAGGGGAACATCTAAATTATATATCTGCAGATATATAAGGGCCAAGCTGATCCACACTAAATTGCTAAATTTGTTTACGTATCCTATACTTCAGAAGATACTGAATTATGACTTTCATCACTAATTTTTTATTATATTTTTACCCCCCTTCCCCCGCTCCCCTCTGCAACAGTGCTGTATTATAAGTACCTACCCTGTAACAAACAAGCTTTTCGTAAAGTACCTAAACAATATTTACCTGACTTGACGGGAAACGAGCATGTGGATGGTTTTGTAAACTGCCTCTAAGGGTTACCGGCCGATGTTACCTAAAAAACGTGGACGCGTGCGACATTATTGCACACCTTGTCATTTTGTATTCACTAGTGGGCGTTTGGGGTCGTTGTGGCACGCTTATGTAATTCTATTATAAAATGATTACATTTTCGTGGCAGTAAGCAGGGGCAGAGGCAGTATTAAGTTTCATCGTTTCTAGAAACGTGCCCTGTTACACCTTTTCCTTGTTTATTCGGTCGCAATTTTGGGAATGCGTTTAGTTTACCTTTATAATATGCAAAAATAAACAAAAAATATTTTACTTACCAACTCGAAATTTTTTCTGGTCTGTTAATTATTTGAGAAAATCTCTGTCAATTGGCAACTAAATTATAGAGGAAGATTCTATTACTAGCTCATAAGTTATAATTTGGATAAAAGCTTTTGACACTGCAATCTTTTTTCAGATTAAGCCAAAGGACGAACTATTGGGGAAAGAAACAGATATTCAAGCGTGTTGGAGTTTTGACATCCATACCATGGACGACAAAGTGCACCTGGAGACGGAGTATAACTACCTATATATAACAGACACTAGTGACATTTATTTGGACATATCTAGTTCACTCTATCGTAGAGAGAACGACCGGTTTCGTTAAACCAGAGCCGAGATCTCGACGAGTATCTTGTCAATATGTTTGTTATTTCTAAAATAGCTGGCATATTACAAGTGTTAAGGCTTGTAACTGTATTCGGGAATTTTCTGGGGGCTTCGGAGCCCAGAAGGCAGTTAGTAGGCTCTGGTTTTCGCGTGCGAGTGATGGTACTATGGAGACGAACCGCTTTAGGGAAAGGAGATAAAGGCATGTATTAGTATATTATTGAATTATAATTCTTACTAATTTGTATTTTTCTATATGTAGGTAGGTTCCGAACGAGATAGGACATGGTGAAGACATCGTAAGGTAAATATACATAACCACTTTTTATATCCGATTTATTTTGATCATGAGAAGGACCACAATTTGCATAGATATCTTCTGGTAAAATAAGGAAAGCCTGTTTTACTAATCTTACAGATGCAAAATATTCGCAATTTTGATTTGGTCAAAACGTCACGTCGTCCTTCCCAGATCAAAATACGTTCTAATAGTGCAGGTTTATTTATTACCGTTTTTCCATCAAATCGAGATTAACAGTGATCAAAAGATGTTTTTCTTGTTGTGCAAAAAAAAAAATGATTGTATCGATCAGTAATTAACTCATCGTTCAATAAAAAATATGTTTGTTTAGTTTTAATCAAAATCAGTTAGCTTGAACGGTAGGATCAGTATTGTTTTATTTCATAAAAGTATTAGTCTCATTTAAGTGTTATTATTAAATGTCTAACTATTCTTTCTTTTGTTTCAGGGTGAGTGGTAGGGTTTATATTGTGCCACCAAAGAAAGTATCGTAAAAGGGAAAAGGGCTTCAAAAGGAAAACATTTAACAAATGGTATGCCTTAAACACCACGCATTTATTTAACATTGTTATCTATTATTAATTGAAATAATTATTGATACTGCTTACTTATCCGCAGGAGAGCCTTCATCAACAAAGATATACCAACGCAACGTGTGCGTCCTATAGCACTAGCCTGGACGGTAAGTCCTATTTTGCAGTTTTATCGTTAGATGACCAACCATTTTCTGCTTTGTTTCATGGTGAGCCTTGGAAAGCGACAGTGCTTGAACTGTGAAACAAGAAGAGGAGTTGATAATGCCACTAAACGACAAATGCCAGTTATGGATTCTTTTAAAACATCAAAACGAGAGAACTTATGCTTTGGCACTTGCCTAGATGGTAGATATGGTAACCTATTTGGAGCGCTATTATTATACTAATTTGTTTTTGTTTTGCAGGTAAGTTCAGAACAAGACGGAATACGGTCAAGTGGTAAGATTATCTATCATGATCTAATAATCGGCAACACCACTTAAGAGTGCAGACTGACGCGGTAAACCAGAGCCGAGATCTCGACGAGTATCTTGTCAATATCTATTATCGATTTGTTCCTGTGCAACGTGATAAAGAATAAAAAGAAAAATAAATGTGGAATGTAAGTGCCGACTGTGGTGAGTATTTGTGAATTTAACATGGTGTATACTTGACGGACTGTAAATATAAATTTAAATATTTGCGCTCATTTTTCCTCTTATTAAATAAGATACAAAACCGAACTGGATCCAACAGCTATTCTCCGGGCTATATGCCCCTCCGAGCGCTGAATTACAATAAAAATGCCAAAGACTGATTGCAGTAAACACCAGTTTCAGTTTAGTTTAACGAAAATATTTACATTTAGTACATACCCTACCCTCTGTTGGAAAGCACCTTTAAACTTAAAATGCTTCAACGTCGGCGTCGGCGTCGCTTGCATTCGCTTCTATTTCTCGCACTATCCGAAATTAAAACTGTTCCAAAGGTTTTTCGGTGAGAGACCTGACTACCGCTCCAGCCAAGTTGGTTTATTTTATGTCGTGATTAGTACAAATAAACAATGGATTAAAGTAATTAACTAATTCTGTTCAATTTTTCTTTCTTTTCTAATCTCAATATCAGTTTTTTGATTTTCACCAAAAATATCAAGTGGTGTAGCTGTCAATGGACGATGTGCCCTGAATTATTTAAGGTTAACAAACTGTACGATAACTTTCAAAAAATCAATGACAAACAATCGCGAAACGCTTATTAGTACTACCCGTATACAATAAAAATTATCAGTTGATTGCTATTAGAAATTGCATATTTAGAACTTCTGGGAAGTAATTTAAAACAGCAGATAAATAGTTATTAATGGCAAGTATGGTGATACTCAAAAGAGAAAACAAAATTTCGCTTATTCAGGAAAATGGCTACAACAATTATTAACAATAGAAAAACAAAACTTTATTTGAAACAATTTTTTACATGGCCTACTTGAAAATTAAGAGAATTTTTAATTAGGTACTTATTTTTTTAAATTTAAAAAGAGAGAAAAAGAAAAATGTGATTTTAATGAGTTTAGAGCACCCTGTATAATGTATTATTGGACATATTGCCGTTTTCGTATTTTTTATATGAATTACATTGGAACAAAAATAATTTTAACATATTCGCAGCCATCTAGATTGACAACTAAAATTCGAATTATTTTTCGTGCAACCCTGTATAAATTGTTCAAAATAGTATAAGTGTATCCAAAATGAGATCTTTATTTAAAAAATGTAAAAACATATAGGGCGGTCCATTTAGAAAAGACTATTGGTGTCATTTCCGGTGAAACCGGAAGTGACAAATATGGCTGATAAGCCTCAAAAAGTTGGAAATCTTACCTAATTTCACCATACAAAATTTTATCCCGATATTTTTAAAAACGAGGAAGTCACAGGGGTGGCCCACTATTCGTTTACACCCGGTATATTAAATAATTATCTACCATTTTCAATTTTTTTCCAATATTTCAAAAACTAAAAAAACTTTGCACTAATCAACCTCGCATTTCTTATAATAACCGAGATACCCATGCTTGAGATCGAAAAACAAACACCCTGTATGTATACCCACATTTTTTGCTGGAATTCCTCAACTTGGAGTTCCGCAGTAAAAATTTCTGGGTTAATTATTTCTATACGGATCTTCCACAACGTCTGTGGACGCAAAATTTAATTACCGCATTTCATTCAAGCCCTGAACCAAAGATAAAACGCAACGTAATAAACATATCAAAACCATAGGCACTCGGGTATAAGAACACAGATGTAGTATATCAAAGGACATATTGTTCCTGTGCTGCAGTTGCGTGTGAACGGGGTGGTCCAGAAGGTCCTTATCTCCTCCATCTTCGCCGCAGGACTCCACTTCGGTTACGCAATTTAGGGTATCGAGCCCACCGCTTGGCCTGTGAGAAACAGTTACTTCTTTCAATTAATGCACTTTAAAGTTATCAGATCTACCGAAATACCGAACGTTTGACGACGCAGGGGATTTTGATAGTCTTAGAGAGGCCTGAGGGAAGGGATCATATTTATGACTTTTTGAGAAAAATCGAGATGAAACTTGCCAAAAGGCAAATGAAGTTCATAAGAACAGAACTTACCACACACTTTCATTTGTTTATATTACTACAGATTTATTAAGATAAATATTGCTACTATCTGCAGCTGACTACCCAATGTCAGGCTTGGTGCTAATAACGTGGGCATTGCATGTGTAAATGATCAAGATTTCAGTTGTGTTGCTTTATTGCACATCGTGTGTTTTACGCTGTAACGACTCCGTCGTTTAGTTTTATTCAGCCTTCTCCTAATCTTATGGATTGGATTCACTGGCGTGTTACGCAGTGTTAAACGAGGTGATTAATTTGGAAAATTTCGCAATTAAAAGGAAGACCTGAAGAAGCGCTATTCTTTGACATTAGTGGCGGTGGTTCGAGATCGTGACGATATCGAGACCATATCGCATTTCGGTCTTGATTACAGACCCGTAGTACAGAGGGTACATGCAGGCGTGTTACTCCTGTATTTTCAAAAGTTAAGTGGTTTTTTTAACCTTAGAATTTGATGTTACACCGTTAAAGCATTTAAAAATGCAATCAGTAGAAAAGGCCCGAATTCAGATCCTTGGGGAAGGCAAATTTTCAATTGCAGATATTTATAATTACATACGCATGAATTTGGCTCTACCGGTGTTCTCTTTGTCAATCATCTTAATAGTGGAGGGAAATTAGTCAAAATAATTGATGAAAAGTGATATAATCGGGAAGTTGAATTTTTTTCGTTGTTTTCTTTTTATACATGTAAATGAGTCGGAAACCGAAAAAATTAGCAAAATCGGGCTGGGGCTTCGCGAGGAAAGCGCATAAAAGTGCATTTTTGATGAATTTCGAGTGCATTGCTACACTATTTTTTAAATATCTCCGGCTGTATTGATGTTAGAAAAATTTAAAAAAATTATCAAAATACTCGTAAATGAATAGCCTATCAAATTGTTGGGGTATAGTTACATTAAAAGTGCATCCTAACCTCAAAAAATCCAAGTTTCTCAGTTTATTTTCTTTTTTACTAATAATGCAATAAGTAAGTGGGGCAAAAAACTTCTGAACTTTACGAAAATTGGAGAAAATATGTATTTTCATGCTATAAATACGGGATTACATTTTAAAAGAAAAATAATTTATTTTTGTGGTCGCAATTGAACATTTTCGAAGAAAATTAAAACGCTTGCCATTTAATGCAAAATGGTCGTAGGTTAACCTTTTTTTTTCAAGAGTAGGTCTTTTTATGTACCTACTTTTTTGTGAACATACAGCAGAATCTTTAGTTAAGCAAATTATAATTTTTTATTTTTCATTCCCCATTTCGCCAGATTCAATCGCTTGTAAAAAAATATATAAAGGTGCGGCAAAAAATCTGTTCACATGCTATTGTTTACTGATGTATGGACTTTTATAATTTATCATAAAATCTGAAAAAAATATTATACAGGGTGATTTTCAATGCAGAAATAAAAAACTTGAATTAAAAAAGTCCGGCCCTGGAATTTTTAATTATTAGATTTATTTTAGATAATAAATACGTAGATACTAAGGTTATACACATTTATTTCTTATTTAGATAATTTAGTTAAGCAAATTACAATTTCTTATTTTTCATTTTCCCATTTATTTCGCCAAATTCAATCGCTTGTAAAAAACATGAATAAAGGTCTGTTGTGCAATTCCGCATTTGCCGATTCTAACTCACTTATTCTCACTTCCAACTTTGATTTCTGTTTCTGAAGTGTTGATACGAGCTGCTGATGGTTTTGGTTAACGTGAACAAATTCCAATTGTATATCGCTGACCTGTTGCTTCATGTCAGATTCTTTAACATTGATTTTGCTCAGTTGTTGTTCTAATAGAATTTTTTCGTTGGCCAGGTTAGTTTTCTCCAAGACAGCCTCAGAGTATTGTAGAGTGGTATTAACGAGGTCTTTGCGTAAGGCGTTTATTTTATTTTGTTGTTCATGCAACCTATGCTTGAATCCGCTCTCCTCCTCTTTGTAAAGTTCAATCGTTTCCTCGTAAGATTTTATGATACCCTTCAGCTCAGTCACTTCGTTGACCAGGCTTTCTACTTCCATGAGTTTACTTTCGACCTCACTTCGGCTCACGAAATCCTTTGAATATTCCTCTTTTAGCTGCGTTATTTTGTGATCAGCCTTTTCCTCGACTTCTCTTATCTTTTTAATGAACTCTTCTTCTGCATTTTTTAGTTTCTCTATTGTGAAAAACTCAAATTCCTTTCTCAAGGCTACCTCGCGTTTGTACACTTGCTCTTGGATTTGTCCCAATTTAGCTTCAGCCACCTTGAGCTCGTTTTTAGCCTCGATTGCTTCTTTTTCGTACTGCTGAGCTGTTCTAGAAATTTCTTCTTTTTCTACCACGAGCTCATTTATTCTCTTCTGCGCTTCTTTGTCGTGTTCTGTCAAAGATTTCTCGAGTTGATTTTTGATTAGTGCTAATTTGTGTTGCAGTGCCTTGACGTGGTTCTCGGTTTCGATTTTTTTCGCCTCAGCTTTGAGGCACTTATCTTCCGCTTCGGCTAATTTCTTTTCTAAATCTTCCGTCAGCTCATTCCCTGCTCTTTTCGCTATTCAATAGTTTAGTTTCCAAACAGACGTATTCCACGTTTCTATTTCTGAGTTTATCTTCCAGGTCATGAAGTCGCTGGCGGAGTTCCCCGGCGTATAGGCGTCTGGAAATCGGGCACATCGACGAACTTATACTGCCAGCAGATTCCTCCTCCGTTGAGTCATTGAAATATCTCTTGTTCTGCGTCAGGGAGACTGGTAACGTATTGCTCAGACCGATTCTTGCCCTGGAAATAACCCGATCAGGCACTGATCCGGACTCTGATTCAGAAGGGCAGTCAGTCTGGTACTTAAGCGTCGTTGAAGGCGTGGCGCTTTTAACCGGGGACAAAAATAATTTAGAGACGTTTTTGAAACCAGAGCAGGAATTGTTGGGCGCTTTTGCTTCGGTCTCGGTAGTTTTGTCACTTATTTCTTTGTTATTCAATTTACTTAACTCGTTATCTCTTAATTGTAATTCAGACTTAAGATTTACTATTTGATCCCGTAAAGCTGATATCACTTCTTCATTGTTCGGCTCGGGTCCCGAACTTTGTTTGTACAAATGACTCTGATATGTAAGGGTGGCGTTCGCAGGAACGATACTTAAAACTGAGTGAGCTTCTTCGTCTTCGTGTAGCAGATCGAGCGTCAGGTCTTGAAACACTGAACCGTTGAGCAACGTTGTGATATTGGACAGATGAGCTAGGCTTTGTTCAGGGTTGATCATCATGCTCATCGTGAAAGACCTAGACAACTCTAGGCTATTGTCGATGATTTCTCGTAGCCTTTGGTTCTTGTGAATGCCTAGGAAGCCTAACACAGACTTTTGTTTCAGTAAAGAATCTAGGAATATCGCCAACTCTTCTAGTCGGCCGCTTAGCACTGAGCATATTTCGTTGGATTCGTGGCTAAGTTTCTCACTTCTTTCTATTTCTGCTTGTAAAAGGTCGTTCTGTGACTGCAGTTCTTTGTTTTTCTCAGTAATGTCGTCCTTTAAAAGTTTAAGCTGTTGTTCTCTCTCTGTAAGATCCTTCCTTAGCTTTGTTACCTCTGAGGAGTTGGCGTGCCTGTTGTACAACTTTTCAGTTTCCATATTTTTTCTCAAAGTTCTGTGTTAACGATTTCCTGCAGGTAGCACGTGCACTTTTTCAACTCAACACTAAGTTTCTCTATCACTTTATCCTTTTCTTCAATTTCTTGCCTGTAGTAACTGCTGTGCTTCTCAGATCCGCTATCCGCCTTTTCTAATATGGAGATATCCGCTTGGCTGCCATCTTTCTGGACGGACAACAGTTCAAATTCCAAATCAACTATCCTGTTTTCTTTATCTTCTAGGCTGGTCAGTATTTCCTCGTATTGCTGACGTATTTTTTGCATTTGGGCATCCTTTTCATTCAGAGTGGCCACCAATATCTGTAAAACGTGCAAACATGGGAATAAATGTCGTTATAAAACATATTCAGAACAGCAACAGACTAGGCGGGCATCTTGCTTCAGTTTATCAATAATATTAAGTTCAACCATGCTGAAAGTTTGGAATAAAAAGCACTTACTTCAATTTTGGCTTCCAATTCGATGGTGAGAGCTTTATAGTGCTCTGCAATTTCAAGATCTTCAATTTGTGATTCCGCCATCGAGTTCTATCAACAGGAACATAAGGAGAATTAAAACGTTGGCAAAACAAAATGAAGGAGTCTTCTATTAGCACCATCTATATGAAATTTTAAAAGTGATGAATGTGTAAAAGTGGCAAATTTCGACTCCTCCATCAGAACTACTGCAAACACACAAACAGCAAAGAAAAATGAAACCAATACAAAATTTGCGCATGCTTTTATTACTGGTAAGATACAAATTACAAGACAATACAATCTTAACGTTAGGCAGGGTTAGGATACGTTTTACAAATTTTGTGCTGGTTTATTTCTCACAATTTTTTCACAATTTTTCTTAAAATGCACAACTTTGTTGCAATCCGAATTATCTGAAATTTTATACACATTTTAACCAAGCTTTACTTTTAACAATTACTAAGCACAAAACCTATTACACCAAGCTGCTACTGTGGTACTACAATACAAAGTCACGATTTAAAAAGAATATAAACGGAAGGGTTAGAAATTTTAAAAATTGCAAAATGATCATTAATTTTTTTATTTGTAACTCTATAAATCCTGACTGTTTTAGTCTACAAAGCATGGATCAAAAAAATATTTTGCAAACAATAAAAGTATACAGGGTGTAAATTTGAGGGGCAGTTTTATGGGCCACAAGATAACTGAAGCAGATTAAGGAAAATTTGTTTTTTTTAAATTAACAACTGTTTGTTTAGCTCAAATTGTGATTAGTATTAGAATTTTTTTTTTTTGCGCCGTGGCCAAAATTTTCTACTCTTAGAAGAATGTGCGCCTTGCGTGATTAAACCAAATAGGCAAGGTAACAATAAGTTACGAGAGTAATATATACCCTTAGTCTTTACTGTTTTTAGTTTCACGTTTTCCATCAAGCACTGGCATTATTAATCATGACCGGTGTGAGCGTATTGTGATGTTACCATGCACGTTATAGTTAATTACAATAAAGATAAAAATTCGTTCGTGACTCGTGACTTTGAAATTAATATGCTATAAGCTCCCTCTAAATAGAAAGATAAAAGCTGAAGTAGCCACGAACCACCTGTACGCCTTATCAAAATGCAATTTCTACGTAGTAGATGCGGGCACGTGTCACAGTTATTTCCACTTTTTTATTTATTTATTTCCATCGACGCGTCGCCGTTTTGTACCACCAATACAAATACTCGTTTCGAGAAACTACACACGTCGCAATGACCTAGGATATAATTTAGATCTGCAGGTTTCGTGACGTTTAAAATAAATAAATAATAAAAAATTAGCTAGAATTACTAGCGCATTCGCCAAATATTTAATTTAAATAAAAATACAACTAAGTCAAAAAGGCCACAACAATCATTTAAGAAAATGTAAAGATAAAATTTCTTCAACTTCACTGCGTCATTCTCTGTCAAATAAATATTTTAATTTATGCTCATTGGCTTCTTCGATTAATTTAATGGTCATGCAGCTAGCAGCAACAAATTCCACGGGGGTAGTTTGATAGGTCGTAAAGTTGCCACTTTCGCAGTTGATTTTAAGAATGTGTTTCATACAATTCTCCGTTCACAGATGCAGTATCGTTAAATGTTGAATTAGAACCGAATAACTTAATATATAAGGTAATTGTCCGTTATAGTTGGCGTCGGGAATTTCTATGACCATTCTAGCACACGCGGAATAAATTCAACTTTAATTTATTTCAGTTCTTTAGACGAATTTAAAGAAACAAGTTGTTAAATTATTCACAACTCGCGAGTATATCTTTGGTTGTAACTGGCTACTTACAAACAGAACTCTCTGGCTTTGTAACACTTTTTAGACGGAAACTCGGGCGCCAGTTCCTTAGTTTTTAAGTGCAAGGAACAGCAGTTGTTTGGTTCTCCGGGGTGAGAACGTTTAGGGGTAGCTAACAGATGGAGATACGGTTATTTGTCCAGGGGTCTTAAGATGATTGTCTTGTCAACTGGACTTGGACAATTGTCTCAAACGGGTTAATTAGAAATAAACAACTGAAATAATAACTCGTGAATTTTACCTATGTATACCAACGTATTTATTTATTAGAACAGTAATGAATAAATAAACAGGATATTTCAGCGACTTTGCAGTCGAGTGTGTACAAATTTGATAACGATAAGAAATATGCGGGCTGGCAATCAAGAGTATACACGCGTGGATGTGATTTTATTTCGGAAGACGGTGAGTTTTGATAGCCGGGGTTTGTTTCGCGGCTGAAACGATTTCGGACGGCAAGCAAACGGAATTTCCAACAGGATATAGTATGAACGGCGGACAGTCGGTTAGCTATAGATATTCTTGTCTATACAGAGGGGTTTACAATACGGCGAACCACTGCCACAAACGTAGAGCTATTTAACAAGGACTATTTTTCGTAAGTTAAGTTCTCCGGTAGAACTTTATGCACTGAGGCCTTAAAGATTGCCCGACCGAGCAAATCTAACCAGCCGATGCATATTTTATGAAACAAAAGACAAACGGAGGAATTATTAATTAGCTCTAGCTTGATTTAGTAGCATAATACAGCGGTACTCACGAACAATAAGATCTCTGAATATCTATACTTAACTGAAGGCGGTACGGACGGATAGTAGCGGACCACGGTGTATTCTTACCAAGATTAGTTTCAAGAAAAGTCGTAGCGGCGGTTACGGACGGAAGTGAAAACGGTGTCAGGTGTGACAGTTTCGGATTGATGCGGACTGCTTCGGATTGATCTTGGACTGATCCGGACTCGACTGATACGGACTGAACGCTCCTCCGGCGTTTTATTACTTCTATGACGTATCCAGACTGCGCGTTAAAGGGGCGGACTGACTTGAAACGAAGGATTCGTACTCACAACGTTACTTACGGAGATCGAGCGTATTATGTAATTAGCAACATTGACTCGGAGCATCAATAACCGGAAATGGGTTGCTTGCAATTTCTAGACTATATTGCAAAAAGATACGGATTAAAACGGACACGGATTAATATTTTAATCGGCTTTAGTACCTTTTAATCACATTTTGGAGTACCTCAAGGAGGGGAAACACGTTAAAAGGTAATTTCAGTCAGAGTCGTTTGCTGTGAAAAACATCCTTATTACTTCTCTGTTTATTTTTTCACACACACAGCGCTTTCCTTAATCCTGAACGAGCTGAACAGCTCCTAAGAAGGAAGACAAGAAAAGTTAATTGAGTTCATCAATCGAGAGTATTAGCGGTGGGAGATAAGAAGGAAAGCGTGGTAAGAAACGCGACGAATGGGTAAGAAACTATGATAAAGGCAATTATTGCCAGCCACAGCCCGAATCGGACGATTCTGACTAATTGTGGATATGGTCGCTTATCATCGCCTGATAAGAAGTGACCGTTTGCGCAGGAAATAGATACGGGTCGTCATTTCATTAGGGATATATTTCCAGGTTGTACGACATACCGTTAATTCGCTGTTAACGCATACGTATACAGTATATGTAAGAAGTGAGAGTTGTTTGAAATAAACTGGTGCACAGTTGAGGTGGATATTGGGGAAAAATGGTCAATATTTGAACCTCAATATTTTTTAATTAAATGATTAATCTTGATGCGTCCACCGTAAATAGATTTATGAATTGTCGGTGTTTCTCTTTTCTACAACTTTAACCATGTCTCCTATTCAAAAAAACAATTCCATGACACTTACATCTCATCGATATTTATTATTTAACAAATTCCGACCGTGACTAACGTCACGATAAATTAATTAGACAGCCCCACGGTCTCCAAGGCGATACTTCGAAACAACAGCGCTATGCCCCAGATAACCAACGACTAAATTCGACAGAAATTCTGTACTATCAACTGACAGTTCGAAAAGCACAAATATAAACAAACGAATGTTCCAAATATTCAATTAATATCTTAATTTCTGTCTTTATGGCTAGGTAAGTAGTAAAACAATATTATACGAGTTATTTGGGAAATTACCGATTTAATTTCGTTATGTATTGTCTTTTTGTTTCAGCTTTGTTTACAAGCCAGCTGTTTTATGCACAATACCTGTAGGTTTCCGTTTGCCAAATTTTTTTCATCAGGATCAAACGCGATATTATTTTATTATTATAGCCCGACATGTACGACTTCATTACAACCGCCTCGGATAATTTGTAGCCGAGTTCACTCGCGAAATTTATCGCCACCAATAAAATCACAAATTTATCGGGGAGCAGCACCATCTACGTCAAAACTGCTAATGCCCGTCAAGGAGTTATGATTATCCAGACGTGGCATAACGTTATCAACACACTCGCGTATAAGGATAGGTTCGATACCACGTTATGGTCTAATAAATAACGTCAGGTACTAAGTATGTAAAACAATATGAAAACATTCCGAGGCAGATGTCGCAAGGCAGCTGGAAACGCGCCTGTCAATGTCGTGTGCCGACAGTCAATTTGTGTTTTGAATCCTTTACGTGTATGTTTGCTTGTTTGATGATATGTGACAAAAGTTTCAGGGCAGCTTTGCTCAGTGAAGGATTCAATTCTGAAGGTAGATTATAATCAATAGAAATACGATGTATGTTTGGAAAAAAACTTGACTTGTTTCCGTATTTTTAAACAACACTATATGTACCGGGTGGGCAAATCTGTCACTCATCTCATATAGATTTAATCAATTAAAAAAATCGCTGCAAAAACAAAAATCAAAGTTGGAATCATTACCATCATCAGTGGGGATAGAAGAAAATTAACGGCTCCTTACAACCTGTGGCAACACTTTTTGTGCCAACACCAGAATCAATATTACAACTTATCTCCTGCAACCGCGACAGAAAAGCAGGTTCAAGATGGTCGCAAACGCAGTAAATCCACTTCATGAATAGTTGTGGGATTAAATAGGCTGTAGAATTTCTACTAATCATGTCTACAAACAAGTATCGGAATATTTTTATATATATATATATATAAGCGAAGACCCACATAAACCGTTTCAAAAATAATTAAGCAAGTACTTGAGCCATCCCGAGCCTAAAATTCCTCACTTATTCCTAATTTACAAAAATCACATACAATAGCAATCTAAATCCCATAGCACCACAGCTGCACGCAATCACAGCCAAATACAATCGAATATACCACTTAGCCATTGTTTGTGGAGTTCTTCCGACAAACCGCATCGCCCTAAACGGCCGTTGCAACATGTAAGAATAACCACCTTCAGTCGAGGGTGCTCAAGTCACAAGTAGCTATTATATAATATCTTTATTAAAATTGTGACAAATTTATTGTATTTGCGGGAACCAGACCGAACAAAGACTTGTTATCTCGGGTAATCTGTTCCGTCACGTTAAAAGTCATTTTTATGGCAAACCCTCAACAATGAAAGAGATTTTTCGGACTGATAAAGTCACTGTTTAGGAGATTTCGTTAAATCCGACGGTATTTGTAACAGATTGTGTGTTTAATGATGCGTGCAGTCCCAATAATGTTTACTCGATAGAAAATTTTATTGGTAATGCAATTTGTTCTATAACAATTCGTAAACAAATTTCATCTTCTGGTAAATTTCCAAAACCTCAAGAAGATCCTTTTGGCTACCTTGGCAATATACTGACAAGCCTAAAACTAGGGGGATGTATTAGATTCCTAAGTGGTTACTAGAAAATATTAAGGTGTGCCTCAAGGATCCAATATTCCAAATTTGATAATTTAAGCAGATCAGTAATATTAATGGTATAGTTTAGGAAAATTTCATTAGAAATTCCTGTCGCGAAAGAAAAATTTACTGAGCTAAGGAATTGCTTCGCTAACCTAATTGGACAGATAATCATTTCATTTGGTGATTAATGAACAAATCCGATGTCCGTCCGCTCAAATCTCGATAAGTCGCTACCGTTAAATCTCCGCATGCGGCATTCGGTAATCTTAGGTGTTAGCTAACCCTTTGCACCTTTTTTTTAGTCGCCCCTGTGCCCCATTCAGACGTCAGATTCGACGCCGATTAGATCCGCAAGAATAATAACGCGATAATATTTCACAGCTTGATCTATTCTTTAAGGTGGTCGATCTATTCACCCGAGGAACATGCGGTTTTTTATTATTTCACAATGTATAAAACAAATATGAATATAGATGCATATGGCAGATAGCTAAAATGTATCTTGTTGTTATTGATGGAGTGCGTCGTATGGGGACGTAACTTACCGGTTTGAAGGCGAATAAGGCACCAAAGTTCAAAGCTTATTTATTTCTACGAGAGTTCCGAGAGGAGAAGAGGAAAAAATACAAGAGTATTTCGACGCTGGTATAGGCATCTTTGAGAAGAAGAAGAAAAAACGAAGAAAATGAAGATGAAGAAGAAGAGGCAGAAGAAGAAGAAAAAGAGGAGGAAGAAGAAGAAGAAGAAGAAGAAGAAGAAGAAGAAGAAGAAGAAGAAGAAGAAGAAGAATATTTAAATCGTCGCAACCCTGCCTTTTGCAAAATATTTTCCTATTTGATCAAATATCTAACATCTTAATAATGAAATTTTACTGCAGCCATCGACCAGCCGCATATGACCAGCAGGCAAGAGCAACTTTACCTGCGCATTGTTGCAACTGGTTCTCTAACTGGATATAATTTGAAAAAATACTCGCTTTTAATTAGAATCGTTAAACAAATCGATTAAATAAAATGGTTATTGCAAGCTTGTTATGAGCGGCGATTTAAATTTTAATCCATTTTCCCTTAGCCTTTCCGTTCTGTTCGCAGTCGCAAAAATATCTTAAACATAAAATTATGCAAATTTATAGCCGTTTTCTTCATTGAACAATTACTCACAAGTTGTTTCGTATTAATAGAATAATAACTTAATAAGCATCTTAGTTATCGGTTTTATTGAACTAAGTAATTTATTAGTCGCTTTGGTGTGGGATGCATATTGATCAATATGCCCAACCCGAAGTTTTAATTGGTTTATTTCGTGTGGTTGATATTTGGATCGGCGACGCGTATGAGTTGTTGGAATCGTAACAAATGAACATGCAGGAACTAGTCCGTGGGTTTCAACCTGAAATAAGTCGGTAACTAAGAGATCTTTGTAAATTAAGAAGCATTTAGTCGGTCCTTTTTCAAAGGGGGGGAGTTGTTAAAAATGGGAGGAAATGGTTGAACTTTTAATTTTTCTTCATAAATATATCATATCGAAGAAGACAGAAGACAGATAAATAATAAAAAGGATAAAGCAAAGAAATGGGATATGGAAAGATGTAGCAACGGGGGCATCAGGAAGTGTTATACATGAGGAAACAACAAACGAAGTAAAGAAGGGATAGTTTAACATTAAATTGGCAATGAAGCATTCAGCAGAACAGGTAAGAGGGAAGGAAAAAAAGGAACCGTCAAAAACATGTAAAAGAGCAAGTGATGATAAAAAGAAAAAAGGCTTAGATGGCTAAGAATGAAGAGTAATGGGAACAAAGAACGCTATGAACAAGAGAGAAGGAGTATGAGAAAAAATTAGAAAAAGTAAAAGAGAGTGAACGGAAAAAAGATTAAATGATCAGCAATTTAACGCAGTTTGAGAGGCTTTCTTCAAAGCACTCTTAGCTGAAGAACAAGCACAGGAGCAGTTAGTAGAAGACGAGGAGGATGAGGGAAGAGAAATTGAGGAACCATCAGATGAAGAAATAAAGGAAATAAAAGTCGTAATGGAAAAACACCAGAATCAATATTGCAACTTATCTCCTGCAACCGCAACAGAAAAGCAGGTTTAAGATTCTCACAAATTTACGGAAATTGTCGGGGAGTACAACATGGATAAAATTATCGAGGATCTAAATGACGCAGAAGATTTAGATGCAATCGACGAGAATGCGGAAACTAATTTGGAAGATATCGTCCAAGAGACGGATGCTATCAATTCCGATCTTCTTTAGATAGAAAGTATGTTTCATTCAATATAATATTAAGGGACAGATGAACTGAAAGAAGAAATATATGTGCTTTGTTTAAAAAATATGAAGGGAGGAAGCTATGCCTAGAGAATGGGAGGTAAGTCTAATTTTTGCGTTACATAAAAAAGAGGAACCAGGAACTATAGGGGAATCACATTATTAAACGTGACATACAAGATTCTAGTAGCCATAATAAGATAGAAACACAATGATAGGTAAGGACCAATTTGGCTACAGATGAGGAAAGTCAAAAGTCACAATTATTAAAAGGAGAGAGATAATTGTGCAAATGCTAGAGGAAATAGTAAGGGAAGGTGAAGAAATAGAGTTAAAGATAAACAGAGAAAACTACATTCATGAGGATAGGAGAAGTAAAGAAGGCAATGGTGAAAATAGAGGGATGGAATTTGAGGAAGTGGGACAATATAAATATTTTGGAGTTACAGTGTAACAAGTAAGAGAGAAAGAAAATGAGAAAATTTAGTCAAATTTAAATCATGCTAATAGCATTTGGTTCTAAATAGCAAGATCTTGACAATAAGAACAAAATTAGAAGCTCCAAGACGCTTGATGATGTACGCAACAAAAGCAATCTTCTGGACAAAGAAGGACGAGGAGAAACTAAGAGTAACTGAGAGAAGAATATTGAAATGGATGATGGATGGAGAAAATGAATATAGAGTAAGGTCAAATTAAGAAGTCGCAGAGAGAATAGAGGAAATCGGAAGAAGAAGAGGAAAAAACAATTAAAGAACTGAAAGAAATGACCCAGGACTGCAAACACTGGAAGAAATGGATAAAAAAGAGAGGAGAAACGCCGATTTCGACGGCTCCTTGAGAAAAACAAGAAGGACGAAACTTTTGAGGGAGGAAGACATAGTTAGAAAAGTTAAACAACAAAAGGTAAAATGGCTGGGGCAGTACCCACGTTTTGTTGAACGACTTATTCAAAACAGAAAATATTTTTCCGTTCGTTTGCATTACATATGATATATAAAACATTCACCGGCTGCGCCTTACAATGTCCTGCTCATGGTGGTAAAACTCAGCCCCAGTGGGTGTAGTTCAAAACGTGGATTTATCATACGCCGGCAAAACTATTCAATGTTCTGTTCATGGTGGTTATGTGGTCCCAGCATATGATCTAAATCGTTTTTCGGTCAAGAAGGAGAAAACTTCCCTGCTTTGCTATTTGAGGCAGTGGTTATTCGCGTTTAATAATCAGTAAATGAAATAAAAAGGGGATATCCGTAGCTTGTTGAACGCGCTCCAATATTTTGGTGTGCTGTTGGAGAGCCTGCTTTTCTCCGCAGTAACAGCTATCGCTCCGTTCATACCCTTGTTTGCCAGCTCGCGTTATTTCACCCGAAAATTGTACATAATTACCGCATTTGGTTTTTAACTGTAAAGTAAGTCGTTAATTTATTATTATTATTATTATTAATTAATTTGTAAGTGTCGCTTACAGTTAATAAAGATTGTTGTATGCTATATAAAAATTCACGAGTTATCATTTCCGCTGTTCGTCACTAATTAAACCTGCGTGGGGAATTGTCCAGGCCGATTGACAAGACAGTCATCCCGCGACCCCTGGACAGAAAAAACCGCTTTCTCCACTGTTGAGCTACCCTGTTAGCACGAAACAATTCTGGGACCTCTGATACAATCTAAAGTATCCCTGTCGCATCAAGTTCAGCGACAATAAATTTTCTGAGACGTAAGAGCACCGATCCTCTAGTTTTTATAAGAAATTTAAAATCGCGTTGTCGCCTGCGTCATTATCTGCAATTTCACTGGTACATCTAAAGTGAGCAATTTACTCTTCTCGGTTGTTTTTGCCAACGATTTGTTTCTTTTTTCCTCTGGAGCTTTTTATAGTAGACTGTTGACCGACTAAATATGATCTGCAGAGCTAATTATTTCGGTAAAACAACCCTCATGGCTTATCTTAAAGATCAATTCGAAAATAAATGGTGGTAATTATTAACATGAGACGGACCACGAACAATACTTTGATTTATACTTAACATATACAAGTTGCAGTTCAAGATTTTAGATAGGAAGTGTAAAGTGTCATATCGGTATTATGGTGGTGTCGGTATCGGAGTTGTGTCGATTCGATCTCTAAATTTTAATTGAGAGGTTTTAAAGTGCGGGTCGGACAATGCGAGTGAAAGTGAAGCAGTCGGTAATGAGATTTAATGCAAGCAGTTTTGGTTAATCCATTTCAATGATTGGCCTCTGTGGTGGATTATTATCTATTATTATTATAATTCTGTAATTTAATTCAATATTTTGTTAACATCGTCATCGTAGTCGTCACCGTCAAATTGGACACCCTGAAAGATGGAACAATCCGGAAAAAACGCCCAGGCAACAGCGAAAGCAGATGTAATCGTATCCCCGCCTCGTCGTTTTATTTTATGTAATTTTTACGTTCGCGGCGAAGTTTTGTTTCCTTTGGAGCTGCAGCGCTTTTTTTGCACCTACCCTACCTCAAGTGGCGGACGCTTGGCCATGGTCAAGGTGAGCTGGTCAGCTGTTGCCTCTTTTATTTCTCTATTTACCTACGACCTCTTACATGAAATGGAACCGAACGGTTGCTCGCATTTACCCGCCGGTATCGTATTTATACACTTTTTAATTGAAATCGAAAGTGTAACTACTTTAAGGGGCTTAAGAGGATATGGCCTAATCTATATCTGTTTCATATATTATTTCAGCGAGCTTAACATGTTGGTATCTATAAACTGCCATTCTAGAGCCAGAAAAAAAAACGATCGTCTGCAAAAAAAAGTTGAATCTTTGGTTTAAGACTACAGTTGTTGCGTTGATCTAAATTTTTTTGACGCCCCTCACGAAGAAAAACTGCTGAACAACCACGACGAAAACGTTTAAGCCATTTGATATAGTATAGCATAAAGTCTCGGCTCAGTAGTGCTTGTGGATATGCATTTTTTTTAACTACTCACTTTTCGCCTTAATTTTGTATATGTATTCCATATTAATTTGTTTACTAAAGGAAAATGGTCTCTTACGTCTTCGGTGAGTCAACCCGCATCGTCCACCGGTATCAGTAAAGATACGTAGCATTGTTCATTTTGTAACTTAGAATTAAATAGTGAATTTAATAATTATAATAAAACTTATCCGCGTTGTAAATAACAGACCTGCTAAATCAAACATAGAGTTGAATCAACCGGTAGTCGCGTAAGGAGACACCAACCCGTGAGACATCAAATTCGTGAAATCAGTTATCTCATTGGTCGCCGCGTTATATAATAAGAGAATTGACACTTCATTGCGTGAAAACGATTGGAATCTCAACGATCCAGCCGACAGTACCTATTAGGAGAATTGACACTTCATTGCGTGAAAACGATTGGAGTCTCACGATTCAACCGACATTACATAAAAGGAGATCTGACCCTTCATTGCGTGAAAACGATTGGAGCGTCACCGATCCGTCCGAGGGTAGAAATACATGAAATACGTCTTTTCGTAGTATATATAGAAATACTGTTTGTGAAAGTAAGTTGAAAACAGTACGGCTTGCGTAATTAAGCGTCATCACAGTACATGGGCTGCACATGTAAAGTGCTGCCATTTTGATAATTGACAATTTCTATAAATAATTAGCGCCAATAAACTACATTTTAATGAATACCGCCGTAAATATTAAATCCCCCGTATAAGTTCACTGTAACGTATAGAACTATAACTATAATTCGTTAGCACGGATCGTCTTAAGTCCCCTTGAGGAATTTCGTGAATCTGAAACTGGTAGGCTTGCTTATCTCGTGTGCAAAGGTTTTATTACTTAATGACCCTCCTTTGATGTTATTTACTACCTTACTCAGGTATTGAACGCATTCTTAGTTGAAAATTTATTATTGCCACTATGATTTTTACGCATAGTATATTAGATAATTTAGCTAGTTTTTCGATATATTTTTTTACCAAATGACGAAATTAGTTTCTATCAGCGTCAACTATTTATTTGGCTGTTGCAAATGTGATGATATTACTAAAAACAGTGGAGAAAAACCGTTCCTTCTGTCCAGGGGTCGGGGATGACTGTATTTTCAATCGGACCGGACAATTTCCCAAACAGGTTTAATTCGTGGTAAACAACTGAAATGATAACTCGAGAATTTTAATGTAGCATACAAAAATCGTTATTAAATGAAATCCACAGTTACACCAATCAATCAATAATTTACAGTTATAAACCAAATGAGGTAGTTGTGCAAAATTTTCAGGTGAAATATGGCACAAGCTGGCAAACACGGGTAGTGACAAACATTATTAAATTTTGTGCGGCGGCGGTCTGAGTTTGAATGTGTACTAATAGCTGTTAACGCGGGGAAAAGCAATCGGCTACGAGCAAGCGGCTGTCTAACAGGACACCAAAGAGATATACTATCAGGGAAGTTATTTCTTCCTTGACCGATAACAACGATTTAAATCATACACTAGGACCACATAACCACCATGAGCAGGACATTGAATTGTTTCGCCGGAGTATGATAAATCCATGTTTTATGTAATGCAAACAAACGGAAAATTACACCAATGTAGAATATCTATCCTTATTTGAAGGTGTGATTAAGTAAAACCGTTTAACATTTAATGCAGGTTCTTATTTTATACTTGAAAATGAAATCTCCAGATATTTCTAAGCAAAGAATTTGTTGTACTATCCTTGTGATCAGGGATCGGTTAATTTTCTCTAACTCGCTGATAAATACAGAAAGATAAAGGCTTAATCAATTCAATTGTGTACTAAATAATACCCTAGGAAGGTTCGTTGTGGAACGTGATTTATCGGTAAGAACAGTCAAAGGAGTATTAAGAAAGAATACGTACATCCAGACGAGATTGTATCTCTCTCCGTGGCAAACGTTGTATCAAAGGGTTGCAGCTTGTACAACGCATAAAAATCGATTGGCGAGTGAGTATCGGCGGGTAATCCTTAAAATTATCAATTTGTGTAAAAAAGTAGCATATACAATTTTTTTCTAAATGCGAAATTCGCAAGTGGACCAAAGCCTGAATTTGAGCCAAAATATAGATTGGAATCCGGCTGTTGTGGTGCTAATTTATCACTTATGGCCAGTACGTCTGCGATGTGAGCACGTTAATGCTCAAAATGGAAAATGGTGAAGTTTTTAAGTTTTAGGGTGGCGCTTCATTTTGGAAATTAAAACTACGTATTTCAATAAACCTGTTTATGCAATTAAATTAATCTTTCATTTTCACTACCCTCTCTCTCTCTCTCTCTCTCTCTCTCTCTCTCTCTTTCTCTTGATTGGGTATCTCAGGTTTGTTAATAAAAAGTGAAGATGTAAATGTAAGTACATCGCATTGGTTTTATATCATCTAAGCTTTAATTAAAATGGCAACACTGTCGACCGGTCAGACGTAAGTACACCGAAAGTTTGTCCAGTGGCGCCGGAATTACATTTGAACTGCGATTCAAAAATAAATATTTATAAGAAAACTGAAACCGTTGCTTCAAAATAATGTAAAAAAAAAATTAACAGTATTTTTTTTGCTATTTTAAATATTATTAACTTCTTAATTTTTGTCTTCTTCTTAGTATGATTATATGGAAATAAACTAAATTATTATATAGAACAGCTCATTAAAGATGCGCCTGATAAAGTACTTTATTCTATGCCATTCTAATAACACAGATTTTATCTGGAATCATTTAAGATTTGCAATTTATATCAACACGAGTCGTCAAACTGGTCCAAGTTATGCGATTAATATCTAAATATTTAAACGTGATGATTATAATAATAACAAAGCGACTTTTACTTTTATCACTGACCGAGACAACCTCCACAGCAGACCTAATATAAACTACTTGTGCCTCTGCGAAGCCATAAAATCAGATATGCACTAGTATTAAAAAAAGTACATAATAATTAATCGCCACCGTTTTACTCTTGCTTTTATAGTCAAATGAGGAATATTAATGGCGATTTTATCAAACGTTGAGTTAATAATGTAAACAGCTTTGGCTCAGAAAACAGAAAGGGGTTTATTAAAATTTTTTTTCACCACAAACTTTTTTATATTTGAAGTATTTTGTATATGATCTCTTTACGTCTTTACGTATTTCTTCAGCAGCTTCTCCTTTCGTATAAAAACATTCGATGGGAAGATAATAGTCCTTTAACACAGCTGTAGATCCCGGTTTTAAGTGGTGCTATAAAACACGAAATACTTATGTTAAGTACGTAATCAGAACAATGTTCTCATAACTTTCGTATCTGCCAGTTACAACTTAATGATGTCGATCCAACGGCGCAATATTCAGAAATGTACGCCTGTAATAATTTTCTTCAGACGTGAGAATGTTAAATGAAATATGCCCTATTTAATTATTCAGGTATTGGCAGTCGCAAGAGTTGTTTAGTATTCTCGTCGTCGAAGGAGTTTTTACCGTGAATTCTCAAACGTCCTTCGATTTTTCGTAATTACATAAAGAAATAACTAAACGGCTTTATCGGCTTTGAAAATAACTGATCCGATCTAATATTGATCTAAATAATTGTAGCAGAAATATAAACAGCTTTATTTCCATACACGTAGCCGTCAATAGCAGCAACGTTCCTAAAAGTGTACAAAAATATTTACGAAATAATACTGGTTCACTACAAATGCACGCAGTAGTCGGATACGTATTTTATTTGACCAGGCACCCTAGTCAACCGCACCCCACGGCGACTCCCAGCAAGAGCTGCAAATTCCCGGGCATTCCGATCGGTATTTTTACGATATTTTAGCTAAGGTTCCGCGTACGCGCTACCAGAGTCTCGCGAAGCATTCTCTGCGGTCTTGAGATGCTCTTTCCTCATTTAACAGGCTTTGTGTGGTTGCTGGGGATCCTATTGAATAAAATACACCTGTATTTAATGCGTCCAGTGTTTAAACACGTTCTCCGGCTGTAGAATACTATCAATTAAAATTATAAAGTTATCCCATAGAGAGAGAAATGTTATTAAATAATAATCGTAAAATTAATATCTCCGTGGAGACGCACACAGAGTGGTTTGGATAATCAAGTGGCACTGGGAATTGATGCTTCATCAGTAAATAAACAATTAAATCAATATGCGCCTGGGGTGGCAGTCGCAGGTAAGTAAGCAATAAATTTTATGTGTTTTTAGTGAGCGAATAATCCAGATAATTCTGTCAAATACGTTTCAATTATTTTTGTTTGCACTTGCATTCTTTAGATAATAAGGCACTAACTTCCAGCGCCTTATCTCAAGGGTAAATCAACTAAGAACGTATAAAATTTTAACGAGGGTTTTTCCTCCGGGTGGCTGAACTATCGCTAAATAATAGCAAAAACAGATTTAAATATGCGCATAAGGGCTGTTAAAACATCTTGTTGGCCTGAGAATTTTATTTCTAGATGATCTAGTTATTCTCTACAAATGTAGGCTATAAGCCAACATCATATTTCCCTTATGACCGTCTTGAAAAGAGTTATATGTTTCTGGGAGAGCGGTTGAAGTTTGTCCATACCATGTCCATAACAATCACAAACAGTTTGTCTTCATAAGCTGTTAGAAAGAAGTATTTTTCTGAAACTTAGGCTATAGGCCAACATCATGTTCTTGGCATGAACGTTTCTCCAACAGAGATTAAAGTTTGTCCCCTAACAATGAATCTGTATTAGTGGGTTTCAACATGGCATCTAGTAATGGAATTTTCTACCATTTTATTAATCGCAAACCAACATAATATTTCTGTCACGAACTTCTTAGAATTGCGATAGAAGTTTGTCCCCCAACAAGACATTAATTGTGTTCGTGGGTTTCAACGTGTCATCTAGTAATGTTTCTCTCCACTAATTTATTAGACACAAACCAACATCATATTCCTGGCACGAACTTCTTGGAATTTCGATTGAAGTTTGTCCTCAACAATGGTAAAAATTTTGTTGATGAGCTTTAACACGTCAGTAATGGGATTTTTTTACTAATTTAGCTACAAACCAACATCATAATTCCGTCACAAACTTCTTGGAAACAATTGTTTGCTTTTGGTAGATCTATTGAAGTTTGTTTCTAACAAAGACAAATACGTTTTGTTCCTAGGCTATTGTTTGAGTAATTGTTTCAACGGATGTTCTAGAAGTGGCATTATCTACAAACTTAGGCTACACAAACCAACTTCATGTTTTCTGCACGAACGTGTTGTTTGTTTCTGCAATAGCGATTGAAGTTTGTCCCTTAACAATAACAAAAATTGTGTTTGAGGGCTTTAACATTTCATCTAGTAATGGGATTCTCTACTAATTTAGCCACAAGCCAACATCATATTTCTGTCCCTAGCTTCTTAGCAAGGGTTAGTTTCTGGAAGAGTAATTTTGAAGTTTGTCCCTAACAGTGATAACAATTTTGTGTTCCTAGACTATAGCTAGAAATAATATTCTTTACAAACATAAGCTATAGGCCAATATCATGTCTTTCGCATGAACGTTTTGTCCCTTAACAATGACATTAATTGTGTTCGTGGGTTTCAACATGACATCTAGTAATGAGAATTTCTACCATTTTATCAACCACAAACCAACATCATATTTCTGTTACGAACTTCTTGGAAAAAGTTGTGTTTCTAGAAGAGCGATTGAAGTTTGTCCCTAATAATAACAAAACTGTTGAGCTCATATAAGTATGTTCTAGAAATGGCATTATTTATAAACTTAGCCTACACAGGCCAACATCACATTTGTACGTTTCTGCAACAACAATTGAAGTTTTTCTCCTAACAGTGACAAAAATTGTGTTTGAGGGCTTCAACATGCCATCTAGTAAAGGGATTCTGAAATAATTTATCTATCCGCAAGCCAACATCATATTTCTGTTTCAAGCTTCTTAGCAAGAATTGTTGGTTTCTGGAAGAGAAATTTAGATGTTTGTTCCTAACAATGATAAAAATCTTGTGTTCATGGGCTAATGTTAGGAGTTACTGTTTCAAAGAGCCTCTAAAAATGGCATTTTTTACAAACTTAGGCTACACAGGCCAACATCACCTTTTCTTCACGAACCTGTTGGAAAACGTTGCACATTTCTGCAATAACGATTGAAGTTTGTCCTAAATAGTGACAAAAATTGTGTTTTAAACTTTCAACATGTCATCTAGCAATGAGATTTTTTACTAATATCGCTACAAGCCAACATCATAATTCCGTCACAAACTTCTTGGAAATAATTGTTTGATTTTGGTAGAATCTATTGAAGTTTGTTTCTAACAATGACAAATATGTTTTGTTCCTAGGCTATTGTTTGAGTAATTGTTTCAACTTATGTTCTAGAAGTGTTATTATCTACAAACTTAGGCTACACAGGCCAACTTCATGTTTTCTGCACTAATGTGTTGGGAAACGTTGTTTGTTTCTGCAATAACGATTGAAGTTTGTCCCCCGTAACAATAACAAAAATTGTGTTTGAGGGCTTTAACATTTCATCTAGTAATGGGATTCTCTACTAATTTAGCCACAAGCCAACATCATATTTCTGTCCCTAGCTTCTTAGCAAGGGTTAGTTTCTGGAAGAGTATTTTGAAGTTTGTCCCTAACAGTGATAACAATTTTGTGTTCCTAGACTATAGCTAGAAATAATATTCTTTACAAACATAAGCTATAGGCCAATATCATGTCTTTCGCATGAACGTTTTGTCCCTTAATAATGACATTAATTGTGTTCGTGGGTTTCAACATGACATCTAGTAATGAGAATTTCTACCATTTTATCAACCACAAACCAACATCATATTTCTGTTACGAACTTCTTGGAAAAAGTTGTGTTTCTAGAAGATCGATTGAAGTTTGTCCCTAATAATAACAAAACTGTTGAGCTCATATAAGTATGTTCTAGAAATGGCATTATTTATAAACTTAGCCTACACACAGGCCAACATCACGTTTGTACGTTTCTGCAACAACGATTGAAGTTTGTCTCCAACAGTGACAAAAATTGTGTTTGAGGGCTTCAACATGCCATCTAGTAAAGGGATTCCGCACTAATTTATCCGCGAGCCAACATCATATTTCTGTTTCAAGCTTCTTAGCAAGAATTGTTGGTTTCTGGAAGAGAGATTTTGATGTTTGTTCCTAACAATGATAAAAATTTTGTGTTCAGGGGCTAATGCTATGTGTTACTATTTCAATGAGCCTCTAAAAATGGCATTTTTACAAACTTAGGCTACACAGGCCAACATTACGTTTTTCTCACGACCTGTTGAAAAATGTTGCACGTTTGTGCAATAACGATTGAAGTTTGTCCTCAATAGTGACAAAAATTGTGTTTTAAAGTTTTAACATGCCATCTAGCAATGGGATGTTTTAACTAATTTAGCTACAAGCCAACATCATAATTCCGTCACAAACTTCTTGGAATTAATTGTTTGCTTTTGGTAGATCTATTGAAGTTTGTTTCTAACAATGACAAATATGTTTTGTTCCTAGGCTATTGTTTGAGTAATTGTTTCAACTTATGTTCTAGAAGTGGCATTATCTACAAACTTAGGCTACACAGACCAACTTCATGTTTTCCACATTTAATCTAGTAATGGAATTCACTACTAATTTAACCACGAGCCAACATCTTATTTCTGTCTCAAGCTTCTTAGCAAGGGTTTGTTTCTGGAAGAGTATTTTTGAAGTTTGTCCCTAACAATGATAACAATTTTGTGTTCCTAGGCTATAGCTAGAAATAATATTCTTTACAAACATAGGCCATAGGCCAATGTCATGTCTTTTGCATGAACGTTTTGTGAAACGTACGTTTCTCCAACAGAGATGAAGTTTGTCCCTTAACAATGACATTAATTGTGCTCGTGGGTTTCAATATGACATCTAGTAATGAGAATTTCTACCATTTAACATTTTATTAACCACAAGCCAACATCATATTTCCTTTATGACCTTCTTGAAAAGAGTAACATGTTTCTGGGAGAGCGGTTGAAGTTTGTCCATAATAATCACAAACACTTTGTCTTCATAGGCTATAGTTAGAAAGAGCATTTTTCTAAAATTTAGGCTATAGGCCAACATCATGTTCTTCGCATGAACGTTTTGTTAAATGAGCGTTTCTCCAACAGAGATTGAAGTTTGTCCCCTAACGATGAAGTTATATTCGTGGGTTTCAACATGGCATCTAATAATGGGATTTTTTACAATTTTATTAGCCACAAACCAACATCATATTTCTGTTACGAACTTCTTGGAATTGCGGTTGAAGTTTGTCTCCTAACAAGACATTAATTGTATTCGTGGGTTTCAACATGTCATCTAGTAATGTTATTCTCCACTAATTTATTAGGCACAAACCAACATCATATTTCTGTTACGAACTTCTTGGAATTTCGATTGAAGTTTGTCCTCAACAATGGCAAAAAGTTTGTTTTTGTTTAACACGTCATCTAGTAATGAGATTTTTTTACTAATTTAGCTACAAACCAACATCATAATTCCGTCACAAACTTCTTGGAAATAATTTTTTGCTTTTGGAAGATCTATTGAAGTTTGTTTCTTTCTATCAATGACAAATATGTTTTGTTCCTAGCCTATTGTTTTGAATAATTGTTTCAACGTATGTTCTGGAAGTACCATTATCTACAAACTTAGGCTGTACAGACCAACTTCATGTTTTCTGCACGAACGTGTTGGGAAACGTTGTTTGTTTCTGCAATAACGATTGAAGTTTGTCCCCTAACAATAACAAAAATTATGTTTGAGGGCTTCAATATTTCTTTACTAATTTAGCCATAAGCCAACATCATATTTCTGTACCAAGCTTCTTAGCAAGGGTTTGTTTCTGGAAGAGTAATTTTTGAAGTTTGTCCCTAACAATGATAACAATTTTGTGTTCCTAGGCTATAGCTAGAAATAATATTCTTTACAAACATAGGCTATAGGCCAATATCATGTTCTTTGCATGAACGTTTTGTCCAACAGAGATGAAGTTTGTCCCCTAACAATGACATTCATTGTGTTCGTGGGTTTCAATATGACATCTAGTAATGCGAATTTCTAAAATTTTATTAACCACAAACCAACATCATATTTCTGTTACGTCATCATGTTTTCTACATGAACGTTTTGGAAAACGTTGTTTGTTTCTGTAATAATGATTGCAGTTTGTCCTCTAACAATGACAAAAATTGTGTTGGTGGGCTCAACACGTCCTCTAGTAATAGGATTCTTTACTAATTTATCTACAAGCCAACATCATAATTCCGTCACAAACTGCTTGGAATTAAATGTTTGTTTTTGGAAGAACGATTGAAGTTTGTATATAACAATGACAAACATGTTCTATTCATGGGCTAATATCTGCAGTAATTGATTCAATGCATGTTCTAGAAATAATATTATTTATAAACTTAGCTTACACAGGCCAACATCACTTTTGTGCGTTTCTGCAATAACGGTTGAAGTTTGTCCTCAACAATGACAAACATTGTGTTTGAGGGCTTCAACATGCCACCTAGTAATGGGATCCTGTACTAATTTATCCGTGAGCCAACATCATATTTCTTAGCAAGAGTTGTTTGTTTCTGGAAGAGAGAGATGAAGTTTGTTCGTAACAATGGAAGAGCGAGATGAAGTTTGTTCCTAACAATGATAAAAATCTTGTGTTCATGGGTTATTGCTTAGAGTTATTGTTTCAACGAGCATTTACAAATGGCATTTTTTACAAACTACTCAGGCCAACATCACGTTTTCTTCATGAACCTGTTGAAAAACGTTGCAATAACCATTGAGGTTTGTGCCCTAACAACGACAAAAATTATGTTCGTGGGCTTCGGCATGTCATCTGGGAATGGGATTCTCTACTAATTTAACTAGCCAACATCATATTTCTGTTACAAACTTCTTGGAAACAGTTGTATGTTTCTGGAAGGGCGATTAAAGTTTGTCCAACATAAATGGCCAGCCACTACATCACTTGAAGAAAGGAAAAATAACTAAAATCGACTGCTCGACAGTTAATAACTAGAAGAAAAAATAACAATCACTACAAGTAATAATAATAATACCGAAACAATGCAGCCAATCAAGTTATCATTTGCATCCGCTAATGGAGTGCCATCAATAACTCGTTACAATATTTCTCTTTCAATACTAGTCCACAACTACATACATCGCAGGTGCGCGATTTTTGTTCTTCTTTATTTAATTAATCGAATCCATTTATCTTGCGATTAACTTCTCTAATGAGAGAAGGGAGTACAATTACAGAATTTTGTCGTCGGTTTATTGGCAAATATATCCCGGTCATATAAATTACTCTATTAAGTTAATTGCGTGCGATTAAATTAAATGTTTTCATATAATGGACAGTTGTTTGTTAATTTACAAGACACGCCAAAACGATGGAGTGCGCTGTTTCGATGATTTTGCAGATAGGACGGATTTAAAAGCTATAACAGGCAAGTAAAGATACTTATCTTTAAGGCGTGTGTATTTTGGAATATTTTGACTAACAATATACTAATTCGAGTGATATAATTATATTAAAATGAAAAATCTTTATTTGATAAACTAAACCTTTTCTTGAACTTAAATGTCTAATGAATATTGACACTCAAGGCCTGCAGATTAATTAATTATTCAATCCAATTTAATAAAATAAATAAAAAACTGAACATCGCTCACTCCTGTGCTCCTTGGGCAAAAAATTCAAGCTGCACAAGTTACTTGCTCTGATATGATATTAAAAATTTAAAACAGTTTCAATTACTTTGCAGATGTTCGCTCGCAATTCTCATTATGCCTCGTGATTGCATAAACCATTGGAATTATACAATCAATCGTTAGGTATTATTAAATGAGGATAACTATTTGATGTTAGAGTTAAATTATCAATGGCAGGTGCGTGGTTTTTAATGCTGCATATATTTAACGATTTTGCTACTACATATAATGAGATTTGAGGGAATGCATAGTGGATGCAAATGCACAATCTACCTGAACACGACTCAATAACTTAATTGTCTTTAAAAGACTGCATTATGATGATTACATAGTATTATCACAATAGCAGCAAAATTGAATCATTGATTGCGATAAGCGCTCTAGGACATAAAAATGAGAGAATTGAATTCGAAATATTTGATTTTTTGCATAAATTGGTAGTATTAGGAACACAATTTGGGATTTATAACGTTTAAATAGCAGGATTAACGTAAAAAATAGCTTACAAATGGTTTAGGAGGATAGGCTGTAATAAATGGTTTTTAGTTGAATTTGGGATACGATAAAACGGTTCTCCTTTGAGCGTTTTTGTTTCCGATCTGTGTGATTCCATAATAAAATTATAATTTTCCAGACATATGTTATAAGTCATTCTGTAATAAATAGTCTTGATCTAGATTTGGGACACAGTAAACGGTTTTCCATTTTACTTTTTAGTTCTTGTTTCTGATCTATGCCATTCCGTAAAAACCAATATTTGCCAGATAAATGGTTTAAGATAGTCTATAATAAATAGTCTTGATGTGAATTTGGGATAAGGTAAAATGGTTTTCATTCTTCTTCTCTTTTCACTGTTTAGATTTTGTCTGATTTTTGTCATTGCATAAAAATCAACATTTTTCAGATAAATAAATGGTTTAGGACAATCTATAAGAAAAAGTCTTGATTTAAATTTGGGATACGGTAAAATGGTTTTCCATTATACGTTCCTCCTACTGTTTACTTTCTATTTGTAATGTGGACTATCCCAAAAAAAAATAATTTTCTAGAGAAATGGTTTAAGACAATCCGCAACAAATGTGAATTAGAGATGGGTAAAACGGGTTTCTACTATACTTTCTTCCGACTCTTTAGTTTTTGTTACCGACCTGTGCCACTAGATAAAAATCATATTTTCCAGATAAGTGGTTTAGGACAATCTTTAATAAATAGTTTTGATCGAAATTTGGGATACAGTAAAACGGTTTTCCATCGTACTTTTGTCCTACTGTTGAGTTTCTATTTGTGATAAGATAATCTGTAACAAATAGTATCAATTAGTGATAAGTGAAACGGTTTTCAATTATGCTTTTCTCCTACTATTTAGTTTTTGTTGCCGATCTGTGCTGTACTTAATAATCATATTTTTACAGATAAGTGGTTTAGGACAATTTGTGATAAATGGGTTTGATCGGAATTTGGGACACGGTAAAACGGCTTTCGATTGTACTTTACTTCTACTATTTGGTTTCTATTTGTGATTTGGACTATCCCATAAAATCATAATTTTCCAGAAAAATGGTCAATCGGTAACAAATAGTATTGACGTGAATTAGAGATAGGTAAAAGGGTTTTCTATTATACGTTCCTTCTACTGTTCAGTATTTATTGCCGATCTGTGACATTTCATATAAATCATATTTTCCAGATAAATGGTTTAGGACGATCTGTAATATAGTCTCTATCTGAACTTGGGATACGGTAAAACGGTTTTCAATTGTACTTTCCTCCTAGGTACTGTTTAGTTTCTATTTGTGATCTGGACCATCCCATAAAACCATAATTTTCCAGAAAAATGGTTTAAGACAATCTGTAACAAATAGTACTGATTTGAATTAGAGGGTGGTAAAACGGTTTTCTATTATACTTCCTCCTACTGTGTAGTTTTTATCAGCGATCTGTGACATTTTGTAAAAATCATATTTTTCCAGATAAGTGGTTTAGGACAATCTGTAATAGGTAAATATTTTTGATCGGAATTTGGGATACGGTAAAATGGTTTTCCATTGTAATTTCCTTCTAATGTTTAGTTTCTATATGTGATTTGGACAATCCCTTAAAATCATAATTTTCCAGAAAAATGGTCAATCGGTAACAAATAGTATTGACGTGAATTAGAGATAGGTAAAACGGTTTTCTATTATACTGTTCAGTTTTTATTGCCGATCTGTGACATTTCATATAAATCATATTTTCCAGATAAATGGTTTAGGACGATCTGTAGTAAATAGTCTCGATCTGAGCTTGGGATACGGTAAAACGGTTTTCAATTGTACTTTCCTCCTAGGGACTGTTTAGTTTCTATTTGTGATCTGGATCATCCCATAAAACCATAATTTTCCAGAAAAATGGTTTAAGGCAATCTGTAACAAATAGTACTGATGTGAATTAGAGGGAGGTAAAACGGTTTTCTATTATACTTTCCTCCTACTGTGTAGTTTTTATCAGCGATCTGTGACATTTCGTAAAAATCATATTTTTCCAGATAAGTGGTTTAGGACAATCTGTAATAGGTAAATATTTTTTATCGGAATTTGGGATACGGTAAAATGGTTTTCCATTGTAATTTCCTTCTAATGTTTAGTTTCTATTTGTGATTTGGACCATCCCATAAAATCATAATTTTCCAGAAAAATGGTCAATCGGTAACAAATAGTATTGACGTGAATTAGAGATAGGTAAAACGGTTATCTATTATACGATACTTCTACTGTTCAGTTTTTATTGCCGATCTGTGACATTTCATAAAAATAATATTTTCCAGATAAATGGTTTAGGACGATCTGTAATAAATAGTCTCTATCTGAGCTTGGGATACGGTAAAACGGTTTTCCCTTATACTTTCCTCCTAGGTACTGTTTAGTTTCTATTTGTGATCTGGACCATCCCATAAAACCATAATTTTAAAGAAAAATGGTTTAAGACAATCTGTAACAAGTAGTATTGATGTGAATTAGAGATCGATAAAACGGTTTTCTTTTATGCTTTCCTCCTACTGTTTAGTTTTTATTACTGATTTGTGCCATTACATAAAAATCATATTTTTTCCAGGTAAGTGGTTCAGGACAATCTGTAATAGGTAAATACTTGTGGTCGGAATTTGGGATACGGTAAAACGGTTTTTCATTGTACTTTACTCCTACTATTTAGTTTCTATTTGTGACCTGGGCCATCCCATAAAATCATATAATTTTCCTGAAAAATGGTTTAAGAAAATCTGTAACAAATAGTATGATGTGAATTAGTGATAGGTAAAACGGTTTTCTACTATGCTTTTCATCTATTATTTAGTTTTTGTTACCGATCTAACTCTGTACATAATAATTATATTTTTCCAGATAAGTGGTTTATCTGTCTCCAGATAAGTGGTTTATCTGTGAAAATAGGTTTGATTGGAATTTGGAATACGGTAAAACGGTTTTTCAGTGTACTTTCCTTCTACTATTTAGTTTCTATTTGTAACATGGACCATCCAAGAAAATCATAATTTTCCAGAAAAATGGTTTAAGACAATCTGTAACAAATAGTATTGATGTGAATTAGAGATCGGTAAAACGGTTTTCTATTATACTTTCCTCCTACTGTGTAGTTTTATCAGCGATCTGTGACATTTCGTAAAAATCATATTTTTCAAGATAAGTGGTTTAGGACAATCTGTAATAGGTAAATATTTTTTATCGGAATTTGGGATACGGTAAAATGGTTTTCCATTGTAATTTCCTTCTAACGTTTAGTTTCTATTATTTGTGATTTGGACCATCCCATAAAATCATAATTTTCCAGAAAAATGGTCAATCGGTAACAAATAGTATTGACGTGAATTAGAGATAGGTAAAACGGTTATCTATTATACGATACTTCTACTGTTCAGTTTTTATTGCCGATCTGTGACATTTCATAAAAATAATATTTTCCAGATAAATGGTTTAGGACGATCTGTAATAAATAGTCTCTATCTGAGCTTGGGATACGGTAAAACGGTTTTCCATTATACTTTCCTCCTAGGTACTGTTTAGTTTCTATTTGTGATCTGGACCATCCCATAAAACCATAATTTTCCAGAAAAATGGTTTAAGACAATCTGTAACAAGTAGTATTGATGTGAATTAGAGATCGATAAAACGGTTTTCTTTTATGCTTTCCTCCTACTGTTTAGTTTTTATTACTGATTTGTGCCATTACATAAAAATCATATTTTTTCCAGGTAAGTGGTTCAGGACAATCTGTAATAGGTAAATACTTGTGGTCGGAATTTGGGATACGGTAAAACGGTTTTTCATTGTACTTTACTCCTACTATTTAGTTTCTATTTGTGACCTGGGCCATCCCATAAAATCATATAATTTTCCTGAAAAATGGTTTAAGAAAATCTGTAACAAATAGTATGATGTGAATTAGAGATCGGTAAAACGGTTTTCTATTATACTTTCCTCCTACTGTGTAGTATTTATCAGGGATCTGTAACATGTCGTAAAAATAATACTTTTCCAGATAAGTGGTTTAGGACAATCTGTAATAGGTAAATATTTTTTATCGGAATTTGGGATACGGTAAAATGGTTTTCCATTGTAATTTCCTTCTAACGTTTAGTTTCTATTATTTGTGATCTGGACCATCCCATAAAACCATAATTTTCCAGAAAAATGGTTTAAGACAATCTGTAACAAGTAGTATTGATGTGAATTAGAGGGAGGTAAAACGGTTTTCTATTATACTTTCCTCCTACTGTGTAGTTTTTATCACCGATCTGTGATATTTCATAAAAACATTTAGTTTTTCTTACCGATCTGTGCTGTATATAATAATCATATTTTTCCAGATAAGTGGTTTAGGACAATCTGTGATAAATAGGTGTGATTGGAATTTGGGATACGATAAAACGGTTTTCCATGTACTTTACTCCTACTATTTAGTTTCTATTTGTGATCTGGGCCATCCTATAAAATTATAATAATTTTCCTGAAAAATGGTTTAAGAAAATCTGTGACAGTATTGATATGAATTAGTGATAGGTAAAACGGTTTTCTATTATGCTTTTCTCCTACTATTTAGTTTTTGTTACCGATCTAACTCTGTACATAATAATCATATTTTTCCAGATAAGTGGTTTAGGACAATCTGTGATAAATAGGTTTGATCGGAATTTGGGATACGGTAAAATGGTTTTTCATTATACTTTTCTAGTACTGTTTAGTTTCTATTTGTGCCTGGACCATCCAATAAAATCATAATTTTCCAGAAAAATGGTTTAAGTCAATCGGTAACAAATATTGTTGATGTGAATTAGAGATAGGTGAAATGGTTTTCTATTGTACTTTCAGCCCACTATATGGTTTTTGTTTTCACTGTGTACGTACGTGCAGTTTGAGCAGCACGTACTTTGCTTCATCATTACCGACCGGCTCTTTTATGCAAAATGAAATTTTCCTTATCAATCAGTCCTGCCAACCAACGGTTAATCTAGCAGGCGCACACGTTACTATTCTAGAAAAAATATTATCACCTGTACCCTCATATTGCGGCACACGCCTGGTAAACAGTATGTCATTAAATATATCTAATATATACTAGTTAGAAAGGTGTACAGTAACAATGTACATGCGTTCATTCTTCATCAACCGAACCGAAGCTTACTTGCGTTTGCATAGACCAATCGAAAGTAGCTGAAGTTAAACCATAACGAACCTTGGACTGTTAATTGCTCGCGTCTAATATATAGAAGCGCGATTTGCCCAGAATTTATTGCGTGCCTCATAAGTGGTTTATCGTTGAGCCCGCCTTCGCTTGTGACATTTAATCTCGCCATTAAACCAATTCAATCAAATCAATTTAAAAAAAAAATAGTCTGTACATACTTTAGCAGCACACTGTATATTAAAACCCAATATTAAACAAATTAATGCAGTAAATGTAATTCCGAACATAAAGATCGGACATACCTGCAATTACACCGTGTATTTACAAAGAGATTTATTATAAAATAAATACTTATTTAACATAACAAAGTAACATTTAAGTAATATTAATCACACTTAATAAATTACAGGTTAATCGTTTCACTTCTGTATTTGGTTATATTCGCTCTCTTCAAAGGATCTCTCTTCGCCATATACGGTGTGATTAATTGAACCTAATTTAGATCGTTCTTTTTCCTCGAGTGACCATTTAAATGTTTATTATGTCAGATACGAGGTGGGAATGTGCAGTTGATAGTGACATGGATATTCTTCTTTGTTCATAGTATTCTACAGGGTGGTTGGAATAAAGAACATCCTTTCAGGATTCGGGACAATAAAATTATAAAAAAATGTAATTACTTCTTAGAAACTAATATTGCGTATATTTCCCGACCACCCCGTGCCCGCCGAGTTGTTACCAAACCGAACTGTCACTAATTAAAATAGTAAACATCCAATTAAGCACATGAAACGTTAATCAGCGCATAAAGGCAGAATCTATAAATCAAACGTGTTTTAATTACACATCGAACATCGAAGCATTTCCCATAACGGCTCACAAAATGTACACCAGTAGCCTTAAGTGGTACACACAATGGTGTAATTTAACCCTTGTTATTTGGCATTTATCCATAATGAAGGGTTAGGTGACTGCTTTGAGTGCACGACCACCCTTTCGGGAAGGGTACATGACAGTGTGCCTTACGAATACAGTAAAGCTTGACAGTTTATTTACTTCCAGCTTAACGGGTTACCTGTCTAACTCGTCGTCTATGTTTCCGATGTTTGACTTCGTTTGGTGAGCACTAATTGCCATCGGGTGGATTGTTTGCACAGCGTGTACAGTATATCGGAAAATGTTCGTTATTTTGTAATGTTTTTTTGTTGTTGAGCGAGATAGAGAAGCAGCAGTTGGTTTCGAAACATTTTATTATAATTTTTGAGTTGACTCAGGAAAATGGTCACAATTAGCTTTTTATTTCCCCTTTTGTCCCACTTTTTCCACAATTATTTAAAACGATCTGTAGTAGTCTTGATCTGAATTTGGGATACGGTAAAATGGTTTTCCATTGTACTTTTTCATATTGTTTAGCTTTTGTTCCTGATCTGCGTCGTTCTATGAAAATCATTATTTTCCAAATAAATGGTTTAAACCAATCTTTAATAGTCTTGAGCTAAATTTGGGATAAAGTAAAACGGTTTTCCATTATACTTTCCTATCCTACTGTTCAGTTTTTGTTTCTGATCTGCTCTACTACATAAAACTCAACGTTTTTCCAGATTAATGGTTCAAGACAATTTATAATTAATAGTCGTGATCTGAATTTGGGATACAGTAAAACGGTTTTCCATTGTACTTTCTCATATTATTTAGCTTTAGTTTCTGATTTGCGTCGTTCCATAAATATCAATAGTTTCTAGATAAATGGTTTAAACTAATCCTTAATAGCCTTGAACTGAATTTGGGATACAGTAAAATGGTTTTCCATTATACTTTTCTCCTACTGTTAAATTTTTGTCTCTGATTTACGCTACTACATAAGATTCAAAATTTTTTCAGATAAACGGTTTAAGAAAATTTGTAATTAATAATTTTGATCTGAATTTGGGATATGGTAAAACGGTTTTCCATTGTACTTTCTCATATTGTTGAGCTTTTGTTCCTGATCTGCGTCGTTTGATAAAAATCAATATTTTCCGAATAAATGGTTTAAACCAATCCTTCATATTCTTGATCTGAATAAGGGATGCAATAAAATGATTTTCCATTGCAATATCCCATATTGTTTAACTTTTGTTTCTGATTTGCTTCATTCCATAATAATCACTATTTTCCGGAAAAATGGTTTAACAACCCTTAATAAATAGCTTTGATCTGAATCAGGAATCCAGTAAAACAATTTTCTATTTTACTTTCCTCAAATTGATTAGCATTTGTTTCTGATCTGCCATTCCATAAAATTCAACATTTTCCGGATAAAAGGTTTAAGTCAACCTGCAAGCAATAGTCTATCTGAATTTGGGATACTCTAAAACGGTTTTTCATTGTAAATTTTTTTATAATATTTACATTTTATTTCTGATTTATCTCTTTCCGTAAAAATTATTATTTTCCAGATAAATGGTTTAAAAATCCCTAATAAATAGTCTTGATCTGAATTTGGGATACGATAAAATGGTTTTCTATTGCATTTTTTCACATTGTTTATCTGTTGTCCTGATCTGCGTTGTTCCATAAATCAATATTTTCCAAATAAATGGTTTAAACCAATTCTTGGTAGTCTTGAGCTGAAATTGGGATACAGTAAAACGGTTTTCCATTATACTTTTCTCCGACTGTTTAGTTTTTGTTTCTAATCTGTGCGACACTACATAACAATCAACATTTTTCCAGACAAATGGTTTAAGACAATTTGTAATTAATAGTCTTGGTTTATTTGGGATACGGTAAAACGGTTTTCCATTGTACTTTCTCATATTGTTTGGCTTTTTTTCTATTCTGCGTCTTCCATAAAAATCAATGTATTCCAGATAAATGTTTTAAATGAATCCTTAATAGTCCGCAACTGATTTTGGCATACAGTAAAGTCGAATAAAGTGGTTTTCCACTATACTTTCCTCTCTCAGTTTGGTTTTTGTTTCTGATCTGTGCTACTACATAAAACGGTTTTCTGTTGTACTATCTCATATTGTTTAGTTTTTGTTTCTGATTATCTGATCTGCGTCGTTCCATAAACATCAATATTTTCCAGATAAATGGTTTAAACGAATCCTTAGTAGTCTTGAACTAGTTTTGGGATACAGTAAAACGATTTTCCATGATACTTTTCTTCTACCGTTTAGTTTTTGTATCTGATCTGTTCTACTACATAAGAGTGAACAGTTTTCCAGACAAATGACAAAAAAATTGTTATTGCTAGTCTTGATTTGAATTTGGGACACAGTCAAATGATTTTTCATTGTACTTTCCTCATATATTTAACATTTGCCATTCCATAAAATTCTGCATTCTTCAGACAATTGGTCTAGAAAAAGTCTTTATCAGAATTTGAGATACGGTAAAATGGTTTTTCATTGTACTTTTTTTATACTGTTTAGCGCTTGTCTCTGATCTGTACCATTCCATAAAAATCACCATTTTCCAGATAAATGGTTTAAGACCACCTGCAATAAACATTCTTTATCTGAGTTTGGGATACGGTAAAACGGTTTTTCATCGCACTTCTCTTATATTGTTTAGCTCTTTTTTCTGATCCTGTGTCATTCCACAAAAATCACCATTTTCCAGATAAATGGTTTAAGACAATCTGTAATAAATAGTCTTGATTTGACTTTGGGACTAGGTTAATAAAACAGTATTTTGTTATTATTTCCTCCTACTGCTTAGTTCTCGTTTCTGATCCTGCGTCATTTCATAAAAATCACCATTTTCTAGGTAAATGGTTTAGGATAGTCTGCAATAAAAAGTCTGGATCTGAATTTGGGACATTGTAAAACGGTTTTTTATTGAACTTTTCTTATATTGTTAAGCTTTTGTTTCTGATTCGTGTCATTCCATATAAATCCACATTTTTCGGATAAATGGTTTAAAAAAATCCATAATAAATTGTCTTAATTTGAATTTAGGATACAATAAAACGGTTTTCCATTGTACTTCAATAAAATTGTTTAGCATTTGTTTCTAATTTGCCATTACATATAATTCATATTTTTCCAGATAAGTGATTTAGGATAATTATGTAATAAACAATTTTGATATGGATAAATGGTTTAATTAATTTGTAATAAATAGTCTTAGACCGCCTGCAATAAACATTCTTTATCTGAGTTTGGGACACGGTAAAACGGTTTTTCATTGAACTTTTCCTATATTGTTTAGCTTTTGTTTCTGATTCGTGTCATTCCATATAAATCCACATTTTTCAGATGAATGGTTTAAAAAAATCCATAATAAATTGTCTTAATTTGAATTTAGGATACAATAAAACGGTTTTCCATTGTACTTCAACAAAATTGTTTAGCATTTGTTTCTAATTTGCCATTACGTATAATTCATATTTTTCCAAATAAGTGATAGTAATAGTCTTGATCTGAATTTGGGATACGGTAAAACGGTTTTCTGTTATTGTTTTCTCCTACTGCTTAGTTCTTGTTTTTGATCCTGCGTCATTCCATAAAAAATATCATTTTCCAGATAAGTGGCTTAAAATAATCTCTAATAAATAATCTTGATCTGAATTTGGATACGGTAAAACGGTTTTCCAACGATTTTTGTGTTACTATTTAGTATTTACTTCTGATCTATGCTATTCCATAAAAATCAATATTTTTCTAACATATGATTTGAGACAGTAGGTAGTATTGATCTGAATTTGAGATATAATAAAACGGTTTTCTGTTGTATTTTCCTCTTACTGTTTAGTTTTAATTCCTAATTTCTTCATTCCATAGAAATCAATATTTTTTCATATAAATGATTTAAAGTGATCTGTAATAAATAGTAGGTAATAAATGAATTTGGGATACGGAAAAATGGTTTATCATTATACTTTTCACATTTTTGTTCAGTTTTTTTTCCTAATCTGCATCGCTCCATAAAAATCAATACTTCTGGACAAATGGTTTAAGTAATTGCATTAAATATTTTTTTGATCTAAATTTATGATACCAAAGTATTTTTAGAAAATTTTTGAATTCTTCAACAATATCGCAATATGTGAGGATAATTAATTTTTTTTCCACTACTGCTACGATTGCTTTTGCATTAGTGCCCATGTCCTTTAATATGCCACAATTATTAATAAATGACTTATAATAATAACTTATAAAGTTACTATTATACACGTACAGCTTATACTTAACTTTTTATGCATATCCTTTTTCATACAATTTCAGCACATAATTTTCAAGCAGCCTTGACTTAATGTCTTCATGTTTACCGAGAAAAAACTGTCCATCTCAAGTAGATTTTTAAATTCACTCTTCAGAACTGGGTTCGAACCTAGTCCACAATTGACAGTGTAACCAACAGATGCAGTGATTCCAAATTTGGTATATTATTTTACTAGCTGTAATTACAATTAAATCAGCTTGTGAAGTTCTGAAAGAGATACATGGAGTTTACGTCCATTTTATCTACGAGAAGAGTAATTGAATGTATATGATAAATCTTGTTTATTTTCTATATAACTCGCAGGCAGTTTCAGCGTAGGCACATTTTATGATTATACGCTGACGAATTGACAATAACTGCAATTAAAATTACAAAACAAGTTTATTATTGGGCATTTTTCACGCAAGCCCAGATAGAATATGCGTCCAGGATCTAATGATATATGAAGTTGTTAACAATATAGCCTCACACGTACCATTGTCATCTATAATGATTTCAGACAGCAATCGCATAAATTGAAATTTGTTTAAGAATTAATAGACACCTCCGGGGTTATAAATTACGTAATATACTCTGACAAGCTTTTAATATGGCTGTTTATCATATTTTGATGAATTCGACGACGAGAAACAATGGACAAGGTGTGATGATATTCGCAGTCGGGCGTTGTGCCCAAAAGGCCCTCATTTAATTTTTTACTTTAACTAGTTTTTTGCTTAGAATCCTAATACGAGTACTATAAGTCTATTAGGTCGGACGGTAACCTAAACCATGACGTCAGCATTACTGTAAGATCTATTAGGTCGGACGGTAACTTAAACCATGACGTCAGCAATTTGGTAAGATCGTTTTGGTCGGACGTGAACCTAAACGGTGAGCTATTTCCTACTTGAGCAAATATTGCTCCTAATGACTGTTTATTAGTCTTTTTATTTTGATTTAAGTTAATTAGTGACCCTTATTAAGATAATATTGTTACAATAACCTTACTGAATTTTTTATCAATTCCTTCACCAACACGTATTACCTTAACATGATCGGTGTTCTGTCAGAATCCGCCCCTTTGTGATACTTGACGTGACATAGGTGATGTCAAGTTTTGAAAAAATCCCCTTTCAACAGGTTCAGTTTACTGCTGAGCCCGGTGCGCATAGAATGGGTAAAACAAAACAAGAAAAAGATGAGCGCCTCGGAATGTTTTTCTTTATGTCAGGTCACGGCTCGGATTACCAGATGGTTTAATTAATTACTAGACGTACATTGTGAGTGACCTATCGCAAGACGGTTCAAGAGTTGTGTTCTGTTATTATACAGGGCGGGTTGAGTTGATCTGAATATATTTTGTGTTTTCGTAGTGCGTTGGTGACGCATTTATAAATTATAATAATCAGTTATAAATCGTGGCGGCTTGATTGAAGCAATGTACATGTTCTATCAAATACTCTTTGTGTTCCGCTGTGTGACAAACTGTATACGAAACGAAAGCCCTTAAAGAACAGACGGAGGGGTCGGACTTTAGTTCTTTCAGTCAATTAAAGTACGGAACAGGGAACTCATGAAGTAAATTGGTTAAACGAAGGGTGGAGTGAGACTATAAAATAAAAATCATCTCGCCGAGGTCATTTTGATTAGGATTTTTCAATGGGTTTATTTACGTGACTAATACACATGGTATAGTGTTTTTACATGTGACGCTGGGTAGCTTCTTCTCCCATCGGAAAGTAGAATTGAAGGCAATTTTTATTTTTCCTGTGGCCAATATTCTCAGTATTTTTTTGCTTTGGACGCTATTAATTATTCTGTTATGTAATTCAATGTTTTATAACATATAGTTGTGAAAAGTAGTTGTTTTAAGGGATTTGACAAAAATTTCGTTCAAAAGTAGTTTCAATATCTTTCGCTCTAAATGTTACGAATTTTGATGTAATTCAATGTTTTATAACATCTAGTTATGAAAAGTAGTTGTTTTACAAATTCGTCAATAATTGCATTCTAAAGTGATTTCAATGATTTTTGCGTCCAACAGATTTTATGATTTGGTAATTTTATTGTTTCCTGGTCGTGGATGCCGTCCGGGACGGCATCTGTCAATAGCACCAAATTGCAATTTATGCTCAATTTGAACGCACATAAAAAACGCGCCGTGCATAACTAAAAAAAAACTGTTGAAACCATGAATATTATTTTGTTTGTGTGGACCCCTTAAACGTCCGAATAAATATTTATCGACTGCCACTCGAAAAATACAAAACACATACAAATAGGATTAGGTCAAGTTACAATGTGGCCACATCGTGACGTAATTTACAATAGAATTATTAAACTAGGGGAGGATTCCGCTCATATTTTCAACCCTATGTCGGTATTGAGTATGGTCGAGCGCACGGACCCCAGAGCGCTTATCTAATACGTCGATCTTCAGTTGTCTGCTGCAATGCCAACTGCGGATGTACGTTTTTATACTTTATTAGGTCTTTGTCCTGTTTTACACACAGAAGCTGTATTGTTCGTTGTTCGTCGATATTATCCCCAAATTGTACAAATATGTTTTAATATTGTACGTTAAAAAACTTTTGACTTATATAGTGTGGTCACGTAGATATTGTATGGGTATATTTTTTGTTATCCAGTTTACAGAAAAATATATTACGTGTGACTCAAAGATTTAAGAAAATGGACGACGGACTGCGCCAGATTGTATATCTGAGGATCTGAAGTAATGAGTTCTTATAAATAACTCTCACTTTATCTGAATCTATAATAAGGGCACAGGGCAAAAAATCCAACATATTAATCTTGTCTACAAGAAAGCTTTTAAGTTTAGCAGTATCTACCGTGGTTCAATAGATAATTTACTGAGTAGCATAGATAATAGGCACTGATTCTTTTTACATTACGAGTGAGTCTTTGCGTTGATGTTCTAAAAGAATCATTATTTAAGTAATTGGCATAGGAGACGGACGATGGACTGCGCCAAACTGCCAAATTGTAAACATAATTTTCAAAAATAAGAATATACCATAAATTTAGATATTTATTTTTTATTTAACTAACAAATTTAGAATGTTGAAAAAAATTGTTATAAAAACAGTGTCGTATTAAATATTTTTAAAGATACAGAAAGTGCCAGTTTTTGTCATCAAAACATTTGAAAATCAAAATTTGAGATGGGTCATAGCTTTTAGGTAGTCCAAAGGTAACGAAATATAAAATTAAAAATCCAGGTCCGTATTTAAAAAAAGTAAGTTGATGATGGTTTCTGAAAGACGAAACGTCTGATTTCAAATTTGACAGCGCCGTCTTGTAGAGGAAAAAAGTGGCAATATCAAAGTGTTAATTCGTTTTAAAATTTGGTTTCAAATAACGTCAAAAAGAAATAAAATTGAAATTTCGGCTTTTTCCGAATATTTCCGAAAGTATTCCAATAGATATATTATAGCACTGATTCTTGTCACGTTCTGAGTGACTCAAAGGTTTCGCGTTGATGTTCTAAAATAATCAATATTTAGGCAATAGGGACGACGAGCTGCGCCAGATTGTCTTTTTAAAGTTTCTAAAAATGGCATTTTGTGGCAGCTACTGCAGTCCAATACATATATTACTGAGCCAGTAGCATAGATATAAAATAAATGTAAAAAAATGCCAAAATGTCAAAAAATGACAAAATGTCAAAATGTCAAAAATGGCAAAATATGTCAAAATGTCAAAATATGTCGATATATGTCAAAATATGTCAAAATATGTCAAAATATCAAAAGATGTGGTCAAAAAATGTCAAAATGTCAAAAATGGCAAAATATGTCAAAATATGTCAAAATATGTCAAAATATCAAAAGATGTGAAGTCAAAAAATGTCAAAATGTCAAAAATGGCAAAAATGTCAAATTGTCAAAAAATGGTAAAATGTCAAAAAAATGTCAAAATGCCAAAAAGTGTCAAAATTCAAAATAATTCATAATTTGTATCCTTAGGTTTTCATGGAGCTGATGATTTGTAGAAGAGTTTTTTGGTTTGCTTCGTTGAAATATTTTGAATTCTTAACGCTTTGACGATCTTGTCTGAAATTTTGACCATCTTGTCATAGCCTTCTTCTAAAGTGGAAAGAAAGTCACGGCAAATTGGTTAAAACTTCAATTATTCAAAATAACCAACCCAGAAACCCTCCCATAAAAACAATTCAGGATTTTTGGACCATTCTTATAGTTAGTAATTTCTCTCTTGGCAATTTTTCTTATTTGTAGTCATTCGCGTAACACATCTATCAGTAATTTTTCTGGTCGTAACATAGATTCGTGGTAAAACCATTTACTGGAAAGCCTTCCCCAGAGGAAACATAATTGCGATAATGTAATGTTAAATACGTTCGCAAGAAGGGGTGAGCGTACACATACGGGGTCGCGTGCTACGATACCAATTTATCACCTACATACTATTAGTATTAGTCTAGAAGCATATGTCGAAATGCCGAACAAAAATGTAATTTATTGCACATATTGGATTTCGTGCCCGATGCCTCTCCTTCTACCCCGCACCGGGAACCGATCGCGAACAAGGACGGACGACATGTGATGTATGGAAATCCACTGTGAATAAATTAAAAATTATTTAAATGTGTTGATCGTTCTATTCGTTGTTCACGCTTGGCGGAGTTGAAGCTACCATTTAAAGGGCCTCGTCGCCGTTTAAGTGTTTCTATTTATTTAAATTAGTGATGGCAGGGGTGAATAAATTGAATATCGATAACAGTTGAGAGAAAAATTCGTAGGAACTAGTGCCAGTAAAATGGCTAGGTCTGCAGCCAACCTAAGTCCTCCAACGGCAATGTTTAAGATAAAATATATCAATTTTTTTCGTTCAAACACAAAATTTGTTTGACGCTCGGTTTAACGTAAAAATTATAGAAACCGCTTTAGAATGCAATTATTGCCGAAGTGTATATTTTAAAACATTGAATTGAGTAACATAATTCATAGCGTTCAAAGCAAAAAAAATTATTGAAAATAGAAAATATTTAACCTACCACTATATTCATTCATAGTTTAACTTGTATTTTTTTTTATTCTTAAACACTTTGAACAACGCAATTGTGTCAAGGCGGTCCTAGTTCTTCGCTTAGAATCCTATTAAATCTATTAGGTCGGACGGTAACTTAAACCATGACGTCAGCTTGTATGTAAGATCTATTAGGTCGGACGGTAACTTAAACCATGACGTCAGCAATTTGGTAAGATCGTTTTGGTCGGACGAGAACCTAAACGGTGACGTCAGCTACTTAATATTACCACTAAATTCATTCATTACTGCTCAATCAGAAAACGATATCCTTAAGAAGATGTACATGTTCTATCATCCTTAGTGGAAACCATCAGGAGGATAGTAGGAATTAACGTTCCATTTTTGTAAAGATCTATAGATTGCATACAATGAGAATATGGAAAAATAGTTTAATTGAAGTTGACTTTGATATTAACGTTAGAAAAAATTCATAGTAACGATAACAAAAATTATGCACAATTTCTTCTTTTAAAAAAGAACACTGTCTGTTTCATTGTTTTTATTTTTTTAAATTTTAAAGAAGAAACCCTAAATTCATTTTTTTTAAAAAGACCGCTTTATTCTTTTTAATTTTTTCAATTTTAAAGAAGAAACCCTAAATTCCTTCTTCCAAAAAAGACATCGCTTTATTCTTTTAACTTCTTCAATTTTAAAGAAGAAACCCTAAATTCCTTTTTTTTAAAGACATCGCTTTATTCTTTTTAATTTTTTCAATTTTAAAGAAGAACCCCCAAATTTCTTCTTTTAAAAAAGAGCACTGTCTGGTTCATTCTTTTTAATTTCTTCAATTATAAAGAAGAAACCCTAAATTCCTTCTTCCAAAAAAGGCATCGCTTTATTCTTTTAATTTCTTCAACTTTAAAGAAGAAACCATAAATTCCTTTTTTTAAGACATCGCTTTATTCTTTTTAATTTTTTCAATTTTAAAGAAGAACCCCCAAATTTCTTCTTTTAAAAAAGAGCACTGTCTGGTTCATTCTTTTTAATTTCTGCAATTTTAAAGAAGAAACCCTAAATTCCTTTTTTTTAAAAAGACATCGCTTTATTCTTTTTAATTTTTTCAATTTTATAGAAGAACCCCTAAATTTCTTCTTTTAAAAAAGAGCACTGTCTGGTTCTTTCTTTTTAATTTCTTCAATTTTAAAGAAGAAACCCTAAATTCCTTTTTTTTTAAAGACATCGCTTTATTCTTTTTGATTTTTTCAATTTTAAAGAAGAAACCCTAAATTCCTTCTTCCAAAAAAGACATCGCTTTATTCTTTTAATTTCTTCAATTTTAAAGAAGAAACCCTAAATTCCTTTTATTTAAAGACATCGCTTTATTCTTTTTAATTTTTTCAATTTTAAAGAACCCCCAAATTTCTTCTATTAAAAAAGAGCACTGTCTGGTTCATTCTTTTTAATTTCTGCAATTTTAAAGAAGAAACCCTAAATTCCTTTTTTTTAAAAGACATCGCTTTATTCTTTTTGATTTTTTCAATTTTAAAGAAGAAACCCTAAATTCCTTCTTCCAAAAAAGACATCGCTTTATTCTTTTAATTTCTTCAATTTTAAAGAAGAAACCCTAAATTCCTTTTATTTAAAGACATCGCTTTATTCTTTTTAATTTTTTCAATTTTAAAGAACCCCCAAATTTCTTCTTTTAAAAAAGAGCACTGTCTGGTTCATTCTTTTTAATTTCTGCAATTTTAAAGAAGAAACCCTAAATTCCTTTTTTTTAAAAGACATCGCTTTATTCTTTTTGATTTTTTCAATTTTAAAGAAGAAACCCTAAATTCCTTCTTCCAAAAAAGACATCGCTTTATTCTTTTAATTTCTTCAATTTTAAAGAAGAAACCCTAAATTCCTTTTATTTAAAGACATCGCTTTATTCTTTTTAATTTTTTCAATTTTAAAGAACCCCCAAATTTCTTCTTTTAAAAAAGAGCACTGTCTGGTTCATTCTTTTTAATTTCTGCAATTTTAAAGAAGAAACCCTAAATTCCTTTTTTTTAAAAGACATCGCTTTATTCTTTTTGATTTTTTCAATTTTAAAGAAGAAACCCTAAATTCCTTCTTCCAAAAAAGACATCGCTTTATTCTTTTAATTTCTTCAATTTTAAAGAAGAAACCCTAAATTCCTTTTATTTAAAGACATCGCTTTATTCTTTTTAATTTTTTCAATTTTAAAGAACCCCCAAATTTCTTCTTTTAAAAAAGAGCACTGTCTGGTTCATTCTTTTTAATTTCTGCAATTTTAAAGAAGAAACCCTAAATTCCTTTTTTTTAAAAGACATCGCTTTATTCTTTTTGATTTTTTCAATTTTAAAGAAGAAACCCTAAATTCCTTCTTCCAAAAAAGACATCGCTTTATTCTTTTAATTTCTTCAATTTTAAAGAAGAAACCCTAAATTCCTTTTTTTTTAAAGACATCGCTTTATTCTTTTTAATTTTTTCAATTTTAAAGAAGAACCCCCAAATTTCTTCTTTTAAAAAAGAGCACTGTCTGGTTCATTCTTTTTAATTTCTTCAATTATAAAGAAGAAACCCTAAATTCCTTCTTCCAAAAAAGGCATCGCTTTATTCTTTTAATTTCTTCAATTTTAAAGAAGAAACCCTAAATTCCCTTTTTTTAAGACATCGCTTTATTCTTTTTAATTTTTTCAATTTTAAAGAAGAACCCCCAAATTTCTTCTTTTAAAAAAGAGCACTGTCTGGTTCATTCTTTTTAATTTCTGCAATTTTAAAGAAGAAACCCTAAATTCTTTTTTTTTAAAAAGACATCGCTTTATTCTTTTTAATTTTTTCAATTTTAAAGAAGAACCCCTAAATTTCTTCTTTTAAAAAGAGCACTGTCTGGTTCATTCTTTTTAATTTCTGCAATTTTAAAGAAGAAACCCTAATTTTCTTTTTTTTAAAAAGACATCGTTTTATTCTTTTCAATTTTAAAGAAGAAACCCTAAAATCTTTCTTCCAAAAAAGACATCGCTTTATTCTTTTAATTTCTTCAATTTTAAAGAAGAAACCCTAAATTCGTTTTTTTTAAAAAGACATCGCTTTATTCTTTTTAATTTTTTCAATTTTAAAGAAGAACCCCTAAATTTCTTCTTTTAAATAAGAGCACTGTCTGGTTCATTCTTTTTAATTTCTTCAATTTTAAAGAAGAAACCCTAAATTCCTTCTTCCAAAAAAGGCATCGCTTTATTCTTTTAATTTCTTCAATTTTAAAGAAGAAACCCTAAATTCCTTTTTTTTAAGATATCGCTTTATTCTTTTTAATTTTTTCAATTTTAAAGAAGAACCCCTAAATTTCTTCTTTTAAAAAAGAGCACTGTCTGCTTCATTCTTTTTAATTTCTTCAATTTTAAAGAAGAAACCCTAAATTCCTTTTTTTAAAGACATCGCTTTATTCTTTTTAATTTTTTCAATTTTAAAGAAACCCTAAATTTCTTCTTTTAAAAAAGAGCACTGTCTGCTTTATTCTTTTTAATTTCTTCAATTTTAAAGAAGAAACCCTAAATTTCTTCTTTGAAGAAAGACAGCCCCGCGCTATCAGTTGCATTTATTTTTATTTTTTCAATTTTTAAGAAAAAAACACTAAATTTTTTTCACTTTCTCTACCCCGACCCGACTGTACTTTTTTCCCGATACCTAAATAGAATTGTAAACAATTCTATTCTTATTGGCTTTACGTTATCATATGGTACGCAGATTATATCGCAATTTATTCACAGCAAAAAAACTTTATACTTAAATAACGATTTTCTCTCAGTTTCTTTGTTCGGCGTCACAATGTATCGATTCAGAATATTAAAATGTGGTGTGCTAGATGCAACACAAAACGTATCAAAAAGCCACCCACCGGTTCTAACAATCAACCCAAAGAATAGCAAAGCTTTGAAATACAATAATTGTAGGGGTGAGTTACAAAGTGGAGGCCTCTTATTCTGTCTGACTGGGCATCGACGTTTTGTACGCCGACGTGGAAATGTCCTCTGAAGATGCTAAATAACACCAAACTAAACCAGTACCGAAGCCGAGGCGGCAAAATATCGTTTAACACCAGACCAACTTTCCGGATTTTAATTGAGCGCATCCCTCTGTTTCAAGAGAGTGACGTAACTTCCGTTATCTTGTGTCGATCGGACGGAAGTCAGGATCTTCACTAATCTACAGGTTCCCACACACATTAAGGGTTGCGACTGCCCAACCCCTCTCACACTACCGAAACCCTATGCCGCCAACATGCAATCCCGATATTTATCATTAAGTCTTTGATTAGATTCCCGATTTTGGACCACGAGGGCGGGAATAGTGTGGGAGTTTTGTTTCAAAAATGATAAAAGGTTTGATATTAGGAAATTTCATTGAACTGATTAATGACGCTGATGTAGTGCTTTGCTTGAAGTCATACACACTTAATTATAAATAAATCGACAGATGAACAGATGACAGTAGACTAGACTGACCAGAATGCAAATATGTGCCTTTCCCTTTATTGGAAATGTTGTATCGCATTCAGCTGTCTAACAGTGCTTTAACCATCTACTGACTTTATACGAAATTCTTATTAGGGCGCAGATTTACCTGGCATTTCAACATAGCATTTTTTATTGGTGCCATTTTCTTGGTCTCATAGCAAGATCAAAACTCATTCCACGTTAAAAAGTTCTATTCTACTTATCCACCATATAAAAATCAGTTACTAGCGAATAATGTTAATAGGTTTGCACGAGATAACACACTTAATTATAAATAAATCGACAGGTGAACAGGTGACAGGTCAAAATTCATGCAGTCCATACGTATAGACATACATTTAATTTTAATTCAAGTCAATGGGTTTAGTAGGGACTTGGTTAGTGCATTTCCGAACATTTTTACGTCGAAGGAGTTCATAGTTACATCAGCTAGCAACGCAGGTATGCAAGCAGCATATCAATATATCTTGTTACAGGTGCCGAGGTATAAATCCTACATAACTAACCTAATAGCATGTGCGCCGTGATTTATCTGAATAAGTAAGCTGTACGTTCATCTTAGCATGCAACCACGTATATTTGCTGATACGTTTTCTCCTAATTTAAATTTCTCATGCTGAAGTGACAACACCAAAAGGATTTATCTCTTTAATTAATCTGGAATTTCAAGCACAGGAAAGCTCATTATGTTAGGACGTACAGGATTATGTTAAATGAATTTCACATATGACCCATTTGTTGGGGCTTTCATCCATTTGAATCTCGACTGGGAAACTAGATCCAGCCAAACTAATGACATTCACATTCAGAATTTTATCAAAGGAAATCTACATAGCATAGCAAGGACTGTCATTATGGGTGAAGGAGGTGAAGTTCATGTCTAGAGCTATTTGTAAGAAAAATTGGGACAATTATTTTTATACCTTGAGTCACAATATGTGCTATGGAGAGTGTGCAGATTAAAATGTTACAAATGTAATTGCATGTGAACTGCTTTTAATATCGGCGCGTGTATTCAAGATAAAGCAAAAAAAGGCATGTTGGCAAGATGCAAATAGATTAGAAACCAGCTTGCAACTTTGTATCAATTTCTTTGAAAGTTAAACCTTGAAATCAACCTGTAAAATTAGTTTATTTTAAGTGGTTCAAATCGATTTGTTGTTATACCGCAGTAGTAAAGCAAAATATGTCATTGTTTTAATGCATTGGCGATCTTAACAAGTACTTATATTTCACTTTAAATACGTAATATTTCAGCATAACCCAAAAGTATACTTTAAATTTTTGAAAAATAAAAACAACTACTTTTCATAACTAGATGTTATAAAACATTGAAATACATAACTGAATTAATATAGTCCAAAGCAAAAAAATATTGAAATTAAAAAATATTAATGAAATAAGAGTGAAAGAGCATGCACAATTTCTTGGAGGTATCGTTTTTTGATTTGTAGCGGTAATGAATGAATTTTGTGGTAAGTTAAAAATTTTTTAATTTAAAAATTTTAGAATAGAAAGTGAAAGTCGTTAGAAACAACTACGTGAAATTAAATTTGGAAAAACCCACTTGAATGACGTCAGAATGTTGTTGCGACCGAATTATTAATTAATTTCCTTATATTTGAACTATATCATTTTATGGGATTGTTTAATTTTTTGATCACGCTTTATCATTACAAAAATCCTATTTTAGTTACATAATATACACACGATATATAAACGTCATGTTTAAAGCTTAGCTGTCGAATTCAGCAATTTTATATATCGTGTGTATAATATGTAATTAAAATAGCATTTTTGTAACGACATAGCTGATCAAAAAATTAAATTACCCTATAAAATGATGTAGTTCAAATATAAGAAAATTAATTAATAATTGTGTCGCGCCAGCATTCTTACATATTTTATTTTATAGGGTTATTTAATTTTTTGATCACGCTTTATCATCGAAAAAATCTTATTCTAATTACATAATATACACACGATATATATACGTCATGTTTAAAGCTTAGCTGTCGAATTCAGCAATTTTATATATCATGTGTATATTATTTAATTAAAATAGCATTTTTGTAACGACATAGCTGATCAAAAAATTAAATAACCCTATAAAATGATATAGTTCAAATATAAGGAAATTAATTAATAATTCTGTCGCGTCAACATTCTGACGTCATTCAAGCGGGTTTTTTCCAAATTTAATTTCACGTGGTTGTTTTTAACGATTTTCACTTTTTATTTTCAAGGCTTCAGAGAAGTAGGTACTAGAGTTGTAAAATATAACACACTTAATTATAAACAAATCGACAGATGAGCAGGTGACAGTAAATTAGACTTAGTTTATTTTTACTGGAAACATTGCATTTTTGTAATTCTGAAAATTCAATATCCTTATTACGTGTGGGATGATGTCACAAGCGTTTCTGTGATTCAAATCCTGACCTGCTCGATGTTTCTTTAAAGTTAATTAACAAAAAAATTCTACTTGTTTTCGGTAACAACCGCGCTGTGTACATTTCCGTTTTATATGATGACTTGACTTTCGAGATGACAACCAGATAAAGGTTTCTGCCACCGCCGAGTACGTTTGGGAATTAGGACCGGGTTGCGTCACGGCTTGAATGGTGAATTAGTGGTGGTCACGTGCGGATTGTGGGGGTCACGTGACCCGCTCCTCGCCCGACCACTTCGACGTGCCTCCGTCCGTGCGGTTCGATGGGCCGATGTAACTTATGTCTTGTGTCTTCTGCCAGGTGTTACCTTTGTGGGGAACAGGCATAAATGCAAGTTGATGAGTCGCTAATATTGAATCAAGGGCTTAGGTAATGGGCGTGAGATTTTTTATAACGAAGCCGCAGACGTTTTGGGTCCAATGTCGACAAATAACTCGACAACTCTGTTTTGTGTCAGTTGTTTCGTCTGGGCATACAAGTAGGTACTTAAACGTGGTAATTTCCAGTAGTAGTTATCTTAATTAAAACTACCATTCCTCATCCCAATCAATGAAATAATACACTAACAACCTAGTCTTAATCATCTATATGCACGGCGATACAAGCGCTCACAAGAAAACTGCTTCATTAACGTTAGTTGTACTTTAATTTACTTACTCGTGAAATTATGTTGCTAACAATTTTTTTTTCAGATAACGTTATTAATGTTGAGGCTGTTTATGGATTGCAATTATCTCGGGTAAAAAGTAGGGTACCTACATTAGTCGATGACATGCTCGTTAATCTCATTATATTTTCAAAGTAAAAAAATGGATTAATTAAAGCTGAAGCTACCCGGAATTTGAACTATTTATGGCGAACACACAGAATTGTCTAATTAGTGCATATGCCATTATATGCGATATTTGAAATAACTAACAAATACATTTTTGTAAGAACGATTAGGTCGGACGGTAACCTAAACGGTGATCTTGGCTATTTTGCAAGATTTATTTGGTCGGACGAGAACCTAAACGGTGATATCAGCTTTGTTATAAGATTTATTTGGGCGGACGAGAACCTGAACGGTGACGTCAGCCATTTTGCAATTGTTTGCTACTAACAGAGTAAAACGACATTCAGAATAAAGTTAATACGCAAATGAATTCTTTCTAGTTATTTTTATGAATGCCTTGTGACACCTTATTGTAGGACAAGTCGTAAGTAGATAATAACCAGATAAGCTAATGTCATAAATAGAGCAACGCGAGGAAACCAATAAATATGTTATCCCCATAATTGCGTTGCTCCGGAGACTATAAATAAGTGTAAATAAAATTAGCAATAATGGCCAACATTACAGGGGCTGCATCCTACCTTGAGGACACTCCCTGTTACTAATTTCGTAAAATGCCAAGATTTGCATACACATCGTTGCCAGCCATCTACAGTGTAATGCTGATGGTTTGCAATTATCAAGGGATATTCGCTGAATAAATTTGAATTCGAATCTATCATGCTAGCGCGAAACATCTAGAAGTAATGAGCAGATGCAAGAGACAATGTTACTACTTTCAATAAATCTTCCACTTTTTTTCCCAACTGGACTGTGTCCAAGCCAACAGCTATTCATACCAGTTGTCTTCTGCGCATAAATAGATTGTCCATCTTAACATTCACGACAGGACAATTTATTTTTTGTCATGCAGATATATTTTTAAGTCGATAGTGGTTGAAGCTGTCAATGTAAATGATGTTGAAGAAACGACGCAGATGTTTATTAATTGGCCCTTTAATGTTTCTCTTATAAAAGAAAAGGACAAGGGCGCATCTATAGTGTTTTGAGCTGCATTACGTCCTTCAGCGTTTGATGATTTCTCAATAGTCACTTGTATTATTGATTGAGACTGTCAGTGTAAGTGTAAATGATGTTGTAGAAATCGCACAGATGTTTAGGACGTTTCTCTTAATGTTTTTGTCTCAATATAAAAATATCATTGCCGCTTTGTTGGATAAAGCAGTCAATGTATGTGTAATTGATGTTGGACAAACGACACAGATGTTTACTAATTTTCCTTTAATATTTTTTTTGTAAAGGAAAAGGACAAGGGCGCATCTAGGGTGTTTCGAGCTGCATTACTTCCTTCAGTGTTTGATATTTTTACAATATTTAATGTTTTTTATAAAAGAAAATGACAAGATCACACCTAGAGCGTTTTGAGCTGCATTACTTCCCCCAAAATTTGATGTTTTCTCAATTTTCAGTTGTTTTGTTTGTTGAGGCTGTCAGTGTGCGTGAATGATGTTGGAGAAATGGCACAGATGTTTGCGTCGTTTCCTTTAACTGTTTTGTCACAAATTAAAAATATCATGGCTGAATTGTTGGATAAAGCTGGCAACGTAAGTGAAAGTGATGTTGTAGAAACGATACAGATGTTTATTAATGTTCCCATTAGTGATTTTTATAAAATAAACCTTGGATGCATCTAGGATGTTTTGGATTTCGGTACTCCTTTAGCATTTAATGTTTTTACAGTATTCAGTTGTAGTGTTGGTTGAAGCTGTCAGTGTATGTGTAAATGATGTAGAAATCGCACATATGCTTAGGACCTTTCTCTTAATGTTTTTGTCTCAATATAAAAATATCATTGCCGCTTTGTTGGATAAAGCAGTCAATGTATGTGTAATTGATGTTGGACAAACGACACAGATGTTTACTAATTTTCCTTTAATATTTTTTTATAAAGGAAAAGGACAAGGGCGCATCTAGGGTGTTTCGATCTGCATTACTTCCTTCAGTGTTTGATATTTTTACAATATTTAGTTGTTTTGTTGGTTGAGGCTGTCAGTGTTTGTGTAAATGATGTTGGAGAAACAGCACAGATGTTTATTCATGTTCCTATAATGTTTTTTATAAAAGAAAATGACAAGACCACACGTAGAGCGTATTGAGCTGCATTACTTTCCCCAAAATTTCATGTTTTCTCAATTTTCAGTTGTTTTGTTGGTTGAGGCTGTCAGTGTGCGTGAATGATGTTGGAGAAATGGCACAGATGTTTGCAACGTTTCCTTTAACTGTTTTGTCACAAATTAAAAATATCATGGCTGCATTGTTGGATAAAGCTGGCAACGTAAGTGTAAGTGATGTTGTAGAAACTATACAGATGTTTATTAATTTTCCCTTTGATGATTTTTACAAAATAAAAAGCTCTTGGACACATCTAGGATGTTTTGGATTTCGGTACTCCTTTAGCATTTGATGTTTTTACAGTACTTAGTTGTATTGTTGGTTGAGGCTGTCAGTGTATGTGTAAATGATGTTGGAGAAATGACACAGATGTTTGCGACGTTTCCTTTAGCTATTTTGTCACAAAATAAAAATATCAATGCTGCATTGTTGGATAAAGCTGGCAACGTAAGTGTCAGTGATGTTGTAGAAACAATACAGATGTTCATTAATTTTCCCTTTAATGATTTTTACAAAATACAAAACTCTTGGGCACATCTAGATTGTTTTGGATTGCTTTAGCATTTGATGTTTTTCCAGTATTCAGTTGTATTGTTGGTTGAAGCTTTCAGTGTATGTGTAAATGATGTTGAGGAAATGGCACAGATGTTTACGACGTTTTTCTTAATGTTTTTGCCACAATATAAAAGTATCATTGCCGCATTGTTGAATATAGCTGTGCATGTGTGTGTAAGTGATGTTGGACAAACGACACAGATGTTTATTAATTTTCCTTTAATGTTATTTTATAATAGAAAAGGCCAAGGGCACTTCTAGTGTGTTTTGAGTTTGATTACTTCCTTAAAAATTTATTGTATTCTCAATATTTATTTGAACTGTTGGTAAAGCTGTCAGTTTGAAGCTGTCAGTGTATACGCAAATGATGTTGGAGAAAAGTCACAGATGTTTACAACGTTTCTTTTAATGGTTCTGCCACAAAATGAAAATATAACTTCCGGCATTATTGGATGAAGCTGTCAATGTAAGTGTAAATGATGTTGTAGGAACGATACAGATGTATATTAATTTTTTTAGTGTTTTTACAAAATAAGAAGTTCTCATTTTGATATTTTTACAATATTCAGCATTATTGTTGATGCTGTTAGTGTATACGTAAATGATGTTGGAGAAGCGACACAGATGTTTACTATATCTACTACAGATGTTTTTAATTTTCCCATTACTGTTTTTTTTTTAAATAAAAATATTATTGGCGCTCCCCTCAAAATTTGATGTTTTTACAATATTCGTGGATTGTTGGATTTGTAAATGATGTTGATGTTGAGGAAACGACACAGATGTTGACTGTTTTTTTATGTTTTTTTTTTTTCGAAAAGAAACATTGACACATTATTAGTTAAGGCTGTCAGTGCATGTGTACGTAATTTTGGATAAATGATACAGATGTTTATTAATTTTCCTGTAATATTGTTTTATGATAAACTATTTCTCTCCTCGAATGGTTCTTCACAGTTTGCTGGTCCAACAATCACGTAATAAAATCAAGTGAGTTTAAATTCTGGCATAAATATTTACAAAAAATCAAGTCATTAACCAACTAATACTTCCACTTGGATACATTTTATTATAAAAATAAACATTTTCCTATTAACCAACGCAAGTGCATTAGCGCCAATTTAAAAACTAAAAATATTCTTCCACGCACAGGGCTATCTGAGACACTTATCAAAAACTTGTCTTTATGTAGCATCCATTATTTATTCCCTACTTCTCTGTCACTGATAAAAGACAGGAATTTCATAAATAAGCCTCGACGAGTTTTTGTCCAAATAGCATTAATATCCAAGCAAAAAACTTGTTCGCGATGTCGAAGAAAGTCATTCAGGCCTCATTGATGGCGTTTCATTGAGCATCGCCACAGGTAGAACGAACAAAAAACGTTCCGTGATCAGGCGGTATTAATTTAGGAGATGGCCCTCTTTCACACCATTAGTTTGCTGTTATTTAAAGGGAAATTTCGTAGCAACACGTGACCCATTAGCTGGCGAACGGTTTCCCATGGCAGATGATGCTTAAAAATTAATAGTCCCAGAATTACGTACTGCAAGGAGCACTAGGCCAGGACAGGTGTGTAAGTTTAATGGTATTAAATCTGTGGATTCTTTTGGATTGGGAAATTCTCTATATATTATTGGAACCAAACATTTTTGGTCTTCTGAAAAAATTTTTACCAGAAAATTTGTAGAATGTGGTTTTAAGAACTTGTGTGACTCTCGGGGTTCTTTTGTCCTTCTACAACAACTTTTTTGGTTGTAATTGCATGCGCAGGAAACCCAGTGCTTGTCAAATCGTTTCAATCAGCAGTAGAGGATTAATTAGTTAATTAATAAATCAGAATGCAGGGAAGTCCACCTGGTGTAAAATATGGTACAACTATGCGTGGCCGGTGATGCGCGCGAGCCAGGCCGATAACAAATTGTTCTGGATAAACATTAATTTGATAGATTATCCGCGCTGTTTATCTCTAAAGGCCGGTATAATTGGCTGACAAAGGAGCGCCGAGCTTGCGAGCACCTAACTATATAACGAGATATCAGCTCTTCCCTGCGATATCCGTTAATTACTGAAATCGGCACAACTTTGAGGGTTGCTGTTGGTTCATATCTGATTGCAATTCACGGGATTATCAGGGCCTGCGGGGCGGATCGAGGGCCGCGGCCAGTTTGCCGGAAAACCAAAAGGAATCATTTACTTGAATCAGCTCACACATGAAAAAATATTTTAAATGATGCAATAGGAAGAAGTCCAGAAGCGACAGGTAGGGAAAGCTAGTAGATCCATTTATCGCGCACAGGCAGACAAAAAAATCCAAACCAGCATTCCTGGGTCTATTTGGTGTCCAAATGCGTGCTCCATATTTTGTAGCGTCAGTCTAAGATAAAATATTGATTGCTCTTCAAAGTTACTTGTGCCAGGATGACTTATGCTGAATGGAGTGCAAGTACATCGACGTGTGTTTCGCTCTTCAAGTTGGCATTTGCAGACGATCAAAATTAGATAAATTGGACTGCAGATGGCAAAATCTAAATCAAAAGAAGGCGTTCAACCCTTTTTTAACTTTGTTGTTGTTTAAGAATTTGATAATACCTACTTTATTCTGTGGTACTAGAAAAAATGGGAAACAGACCAAAGGCAATTTATGTAATGGTAATGTACACGTTAAATACTGGTAGTTTTAATGACTCAGCTGGAGCCGAGGCTAATGAGCAACATTAAATGCTAAACGGTCTAAAAATAAATAAACCTGGGAATGGGCGTAATTCATTGCAAGAAGGATAATGGCGGTTTTTGATAAATCGTAAATGTTTGAAAAACACATTGAGGAATATGGAGTAGGGCAGAGAATAATTAAACTGGTATAAATACATTCAAAGGAACCACTTTTCTTGGGTGCTTCGCAAGAGAGCTCAGACAGACTTCATTGTTTTAGTATTGACGGTGCCATAAGTAGTTGAATACAGAGCACCACAAGGAACTGATTTGGAGTCATGATACTCTTTAAAATTCACTCTTTATTAAATTTATTGACGATTCCATTTCGTCCCGCGTTCTCTTCTCTGAGGCCTCGCCTCTCGCAACCTCTGCCTTCCTTACATCACGTACCAGCCTGCCGCCGACGCAACATCAAAAATATCTTATTAATAACATATTGTGATGCCTATCAAGGATTCCACGAGAGGTATTCGTGTAGCGGAAAAAATCGTTGCTTTACAATTACCATTGAAAACTAATAGAAAAATGGTGACCCATGAACTGGGGTTTCATTAAAACAGTTGCTCGATTATTATGGTAGTCTCTTTATGATCTACATGGAGATGCCTGGTGGAAGATTGCAGGCTAATGGTGGTAATTTAATTTCGTTTTAAACAGACATTGTTTGCTGAGCGGGGCCGGGGGTGCGGCTTCAAGGCCTCGCGATGCGAATTATTTTAATAACGAGGCGCAAGAGAGTAAGTAATTAGGCGGTTAGGCGAATTAATTAATAATTAATTTCAACAAGCCTAAACTAAAATTATTGCGAAAGGTGCTCCACTTGGCTCAAACACTTCTGAGCCCTTTTTTTAATGGAAGAGACAAGATTGGAATTGTTGTTGACTTCCTCGATTATTTCTGCAATTTTGGCTTGAGGGTGTGAAATCTAGAATAGAAACTTGAAAGAATGGATTTTTCTTAAAAAGGTTTGAAAACGAAATGTAACTAACTGAAAGACCTTGAAATATGACTATTAAGATGTTAACTGTTACGACTGCTGCATGTGCTCAAACTCAAACTAAGGAATTGGCGCCCGAGATTGCGTCTTAAAAACGTGTTACAAAACTGTTGTAGATAGTAAGTTGCAAACAGTACAGCTAGGTAAAAAAAGGCGTCACAAGATTGGCGCCCGAGCAGGGACCTGAGAAATTAAATGTAATCCGTTGAAGCCTCGTTTTTTCCGTTGTTACTTGCCAGCGTTTTATAAATTCCAGTTTCTTTGTGATAACGAATAAAAACTTGTTAGTGGTACACGAGTAGGTATTAGGGTGGGACGAAAGAAAATACTGCTATTTCCGATTGATTAGTGAATCTAACATGCTCTTAAAATAATTGCTGCATGTGCTCAAACTCAAACTAAGGAATTGGCGCCCGAGATTGCGTCTTAAAAAAGTGGCACAAAACTGTTGTAGATAGTAAGTTGCAAACAATGCAGCTAGGTAAAAAAGAGTGTCACAAAATTGACGCCCGAACAGGGACCTAAGAAATTAAATGAAATCCGTTGAAACCTCGTTTTTTCCGTTGTTACTTGCCAGCGTTCTATAAATTCCGGTTTCTTTATGATAACGAATAAAAACTTGTTAGTGGCACACGAGTAGGTATTAGGGTGGGCCGAAAGAAAATACTGCAATTTCCGATTGATTAGTGAATCTAACATGCACTTAAAATAACTGCTGCATGTGCTCAAACTCAAACTAAGGAATTGGCGCTCGAGATTGCATCTTAAAAAAGTGTTACAAAACTGTTGTAAATAGTAAGTTGCAAACAATACAGCTAGGTAAAAAAGGGCATCACAAAATTGGCGCCCGAGCAGGGACCTAAGAAATTAAATGAAATCCGTTGAAGCCTTGTTTTTTCCGTTGTTACTTGCCAGCGTTTTATAAACTCCAGTTTCTTTATGATAACGAATAAAAACTTGTTAGTGGTAAACGAGTATGCATTAGGGTAAGACTACATCGTCAGCAGTACAAAATCGGTCATTATCCCCGCGCTCCTGCTGTAAAATTAAAAGGCAATTTCGTGGAACACCCCACAGCAGTAACAATTAATATAAATTGACCAAACAATAAAACCACTCTACATAGAGATCAAAAACAAGATCAGATGAAAGCGCGACTAATTACGATATGTCTAGTAGTAGAGGATAGTAAAGCACAAATGACTAATATAATTGAGCAATTTGAATACGGTGTCAGTTGTGTGTTCCTCTCTCTTTCCACCAGGCGTTACCATTGAAAATTGGTGGAACTGAGTGGGAGAGGGATATTTTTCAGGCGTCGGTCGGTCATGTATAATACCGCGTCAGCTGCAGGATCTAGATGGAGCGTTCCTAAGCACTAGTAGGGATCAGAGACATGTGCTTATAAGCTTTGGTGCTTTGTTCTTTCGTATGAACTGCAAATAGTCAATAATCTGCGAGGGGTTGATGTACTTTTTTTAAATTTAAGTTGCCCAAATAGGGTAAAACTAATTGCCTAAATTTTACAATTTTTTCAGATACTCAGATTCAATATGTTCAGGTTACTACTTAAATTTGTAGCTCGTTAGCAGGCGGTTTTTCAAAGTTATAACTCTGACTTCAATTATCACCTTTATTTGCCATAATGAAGTATGTTTAATATTAAACGTTAAAAATAATTGCATTGAATCTAAACGACGCCGACGTACAATATTAACTATCTCAATTACGATTAATTAGTATAAAATTTATATATACTCTTGACTAAATATGACATAATCATAACCTAATATTGCCAATTAATGAATAAATAAATATGAGAATTATAGATGCTTGTTTTGAGAAAAATTGAAACCAGTTTCTCCACGTTGTTTTGCTGAATCAAATTAAGACGTTTCAGTAGCGTGTTTGAGGAATATTTTTAAGGTGCAATTTTAAATTGTACAGGATATGTCACTCACTTTTGCAGAAATTTACATATTTAAACATGGCATGTGAATTTAACCTTACAATATAGTTGAGCAACTATCGACAGGGTGTTTCGAGAGGAAAGGGAACTATTTTAAAGACGTATTCTAGAGACCAAAATAGGAAAAAAGTTCCTATAAATAGGGGTCTGAAAATGATTCTTTTTCGAGATACAGGGCGTCTAAAAAAATAATTAAAAAACATTGAATTGAATAAACCTATTGCCGCTCCATAGCTAACACTTTCTCTGAGATACTATGACGGTGTTGTTTTGTTTATATTGGTTTAATTTAACTATTAAAATTACACCATCAATAGTGTCACGAACATGGGGTGGTTTAGCATATTATAATTTGCAGCACGAGCCGCAGGCGAGGGGTGTATTCATCAAGTGAGTATTTACTATTGAGTGAGTTATTTACTATTACCACGAGTTGAATACTATCCTTTATCTACGATTATGAATAACATTAAATATTAACCTTTGCAAGTCTGAATTAATCATTGCACAGTTATACCTTAACTTAATTAAACGTCAAAACTATTCAAATGTCAAATCACTTTCCTCCCCTCAATAATAATGGACCATTCTACTTCACCGTACCGGAAAAGAATTTCTAATGGACAGGCTATGAAGCTAAAGCAGATTAGTGTAAACAAAGATTCACGCCGTGACTATACTGAATATAATTTAACGCTATTTGTTTATGGATACTATTAATTGTTCAAAACTAGTTGATTAATTAATATATAACCTAATAAGAGTAGATAAACTACATATTTGAAATATTTTTATTTTTATAATTGAAATTAAAATAAATTCTTGACTTTTGACATCTGTCAAATTTTCTGTCAACTGAGTAAATATGCCATTTAATAATTATTTCCACAAAAGACTTTAGTACTTAAAAAGACATTTTTCTGTAGGTTTTGGAGGTACTGAATACTAAATTAATTTCATAAAATTATTATGTTTGTTGGCAGCTGCCTAAATTGCTGTCAAATTTAAAACCATGCAAGTTTGTCTTCCATAGTTTTATAAACAATTTGAATTTCCATAGAAGAGAAATCAAGTGTTTTTCTAAATTTTCTAGTTCTACGAGTATAAATAATATTAAAATGCAGTTTTTACTTTTGACAGCTGTCAAAATTTCTGGCAACTTAATTAAAGTACCAAGCAGACATTTCTCTATATGCTTTGGAGGAACGGAGTACGAAATTGTCAAAAAAAATATTATACTTGTTGGTAGCTGTCAAAACTTCCGTCAAATTTAAAATTGTTCTAAAAAATTTTTTTTTTTCAACTTCCATATATTTTTCAACTCAATGAAAATTATATTTTTTAATTATTTAGAGAAATAAACGTACTTTTCTATGAAGCGCCGTTTAAGACATTATTAGTATTACAAATATATATAATAATTATTGAAATATATATATTTTTTCATTAAATATACTTATTTTGTTAAAATATTATGTATTTTTAAGTACTAAAGTTTTTTGTGGAAATAATTATTAAATGGCACTTTTATTCAGTTGACAGAAAATTTTGACAGCTGTCAAAAGTAAAAACTATTTGAATATCAATTATGGAAATAACAAATTTAAAAAACACTTCATCTCCCTTCTATGGAAATCCACATTTCTTATAAATTATGGAAGATAAACTTGCATAGTTTTTAATATGACAGCAATTTTGACAGCTATCAAGAAATATCATAATTTTATGAAATTAATTTCGTAATTCTGTACCTCCAAAACCTATAGAAAAATGTCTTTTTAAGTACTAAAGTCATTTGTGGAAAGAATTATTAAATGGCATTTTTATTCAGTTGACAGAAAATTTTGACAGCTGTCAAAAGTAAAAACTATTTGAATATCAATTGTGGAAATAACAAATTTAAAAAAACACTTGATTTCCCTTCTATGGAAATCCACATTTCTTATAAATTATGGAAGATAAACTTGCATAGTTTTAAATTTGACAGCAATTTTGACAGCTACCAAGAAATATAATAAATTTATGAAATTAATTTCGTATTCAGTACCTCCAAAATCTATAGAAAAATGTAATTTTAAGTACTAAAGTTATTTGTGGAAAGAATTATTATTAAATGGCATTTTTATTCAGTTGACAGAAAATTTTGACAGCTGTCAAAAGTAAAAACTATTCGATATCAATTATGGAAATAACAAATATAAAAAAACACTTGATTTCCCTTCTACGGAAATCCACATTTCTTATAAAGTATGGAAGATAAACCTGCATAGTTTTAAATTTGACAGCAATTTTGACAGCTACCAAGAAATATAATAAATTTATGAAATTAATTTCGTATTCAGTACCTCCAAAACCTATAGAAAAATGTCTTTTTAAGTACTAAAGTCATTTGTGGAAAGAATTATTAAATGGCAATTTTATTCAGTTGACAGAAAATTTTGTCAGCTGTCAAAAGTAAAAACTATTTGAATATCAATTGTGGAAATAACAAATTTAAAAAAACACTTGATTTCCCTTCTATGGAAATCCACATTTCTTATAAATTATGGAAGATAAACTTACATAGTTTTAAATTTGACAGCAATTTTGACAGCTACCAAGAAATATAATAAATTTATGAAATTAATTTCGTATTCAGTACCTCCAAAACCTATAGAAAAATGTCTTTTTAAGTACTAAAGTCGTTTGTGGAAAGAATTATTAAATGGCATTTTTATTCAGTTGACAGAAAATTTTGACAGCTGTCAAAAGTAAAAACTATTTGAATATCAATTGTGGAAATAACAAATTTAAAAAAACACTTGATTTCCCTTCTATGGAAATCCACATTTCTTATAAATTATGGAAGATAAACTTGCATAGTTTTAAATTTGACAGCAATTTTGACAGCTACCAAGAAATATAATAAATTTATGAAATTAATTTCGTATTCAGTACCTCCAAAATCTATAGAAAAATGTCATTTTAAGTACTAAAGTTATTTGTGGAAAGAATTATGATTAAATGGCATTTTTATTCAGTTGACAGAAAATTTTGACAGCTGTCAAAAGTAAAAACTATTCGATATCAATTATGGAAATAACAAATATAAAAAAACACTTGATTTCCCTTCTACGGAAATCCACATTTCTTATAAAGTATGGAAGATAAACCTGCATAGTTTTAAATTTGACAGCAATTTTGACAGCTACCAAGAAATATAATAAATTTATGAAATTAATTTCGTATTCAGTACCTCCAAAACCTATAGAAAAATGTCTTTTTAAGTACTAAAGTCATTTGTGGAAAGAATTATTAAATGGCAATTTTATTCAGTTGACAGAAAATTTTGACAGCTGTCAAAAGTAAAAACTATTTGAATATCAATTGTGGAAATAACAAATTTAAAAAAACACTTGATTTCCCTTCTATGGAAATCCACATTTCTTATAAATTATGGAAGATAAACTTACATAGTTTTAAATTTGACAGCAATTTTGACAGCTACCAAGAAATATAATAAATTTATGAAATTAATTTCGTATTCAGTACCTCCAAAACCTATAGAAAAATGTCTTTTTAAGTACTAAAGTCGTTTGTGGAAAGAATTATGATTAAATGGCATTTTTATTCAGTTGACAGAAAATTTTGACAGCTGTCAAAAGTAAAAACTATTCGATATCAATTATGGAAATAACAAATATAAAAAAACACTTGATTTCCCTTCTACGGAAATCCACATTTCTTATAAAGTATGGAAGATAAACCTGCATAGTTTTAAATTTGACAGCAATTTTGACAGCTACCAAGAAATATAATAAATTTATGAAATTAATTTCGTATTCAGTACCTCCAAAACCTATAGAAAAATGTCTTTTTAAGTACTAAAGTCGTTTGTGGAAAGAATTATTAAATGGCATTTTTATTCAGTTGACAGAAAATTTTGACAGCTGTCAAAAGTATTTATATATTCGTAAAAATATATATATATTTTACAAAGATATATATATTTATAAAACTTATAAATATTTTAACAAAATAAATATATTTAATGAAAAAATATATATATTTCAATAATTATTATATATATTTGTAATACTAATAATATCTTAAACGGCGCCTCATACTTTTCCCCATTTTATAATTAATTTTGTTTTGCCCACTAGACACTGCTGCTCAAGTACGCCTCTGCTTATTCCGAAACTAAAATCTTACATTATAACTTGTCACCGCTCATTACTATATTTGGAAGACATCGTTGAAAGACATAACTCCAGAGGATATGCGTAATCGACATTAATGATTTCTTTTTTACAAGCCACAACGTGTACAGATTAATAAATTTCACCAATAAATATCAATGGACAAATCACTGAGTTATTTTCATCGCAATGCATTCGATATCGATATGTTTATAACTATTGATTGTTATAAAAATGGGAGTATGAAGGTATGCGACTCTACTGGATGCTCGAGTTATTTTTACGATGATATAAATGGCTTGTAATTATTATGGACTGCTAAAAATGTCAACTGTATAAATCGAGCGTCCATGACTTTCTTCAAACTATGTAATATTACGAAGTTTTTATGTCCATTTACTGGTGCACAGGTTTTGGTCCTTCGAGCCGAATACTAATCAAAATCAATAAATATAGAAATACATATTTATCAATAATGGAGAATTTGCTACCTACTAGCTTAGATCCAAACAATAAATTCCGTTACTCTTATTAACTAAAATACTAATCCCTGCGGGTTACGATATGTACTACTGTTCATTTATTATCCAAAATCGTATCCATACGGTTTTTATTCAAATCCCACGCCCATGGCATCTCGCCGATTGAATAACATCACTTGCTTATCCCAACGGTAACTTATTATATTTATTATGAAGTGGAACAGAACCTAGCCGCATAACAACGGAACCACCCTCGCTGGCAGTCAAAACAGCAAACGAGAAAATAATATACTGATTGAATTAACCCGGGCCGGAGACATATAAACATGCATGTAGCAGAGGGTCTCAATACAACTTTGACAATAGGTGTTTATGGGATATAATAGTGGTTTTGCCCTTAAAAGTGAGGGTGATACTGGAAACCTTAATGCCACCAGGGACAATGAGCGAGCCGATAATAATTGTATAACTCGGCAGTGCCATGACTGGGCAAAAGGATTAGGCCCAAGGCAGCTGATTGTATTTTATTTACACAGAGGTAATGTTTGACTTTCTGCAACTCTGTAAACCACAATAGCAGGAGACGCTTTTTCAGGATGAAGCAATTAAAAATAGTTCTGGAAGAAAATTATGATTAGTTAAAAATTTCTGATCTGTTTTCACTTTAGACAGCTGTCAAAATTTTCTGTCAACTGAATAAAAATGCCATTTAATAATTATTTCCACAAATGACTTTAGTATTTAAAAAGACATTTTTCTATAGGTTTTGGAGGTACTGAATACGAAATTAATTTCTTAAATTTATTATATTTTTTGGTAGCTGTCAAAATTGCTGTCAAATTTAAAACTATGTAAGTTTATCTTCCATAATTTGTAAGAAACGTGGATTTCCATAGAAGGGAAATCAAGTGTTTTTTAAATTTGTTATTTCCATAATTGATATTCAAATAGTTTTTACTTTTGACAGCTGTCAAAATTTTCTGTCAACTGAATAAAAATGCCATTTAATAATTTTTTCCACAAATGACTTTAGTATTTAAAAAGACATTTTTCTATAGGTTTTGGAGGTACTGAATACGAAATTAATTTCTTAAATTTATTATATTTTTTGGTAGCTGTCAAAATTGCTGTGAAATTTAAAACTATGCAAGTTTATCTTTCATAATTTATAAGAAACGTGGATTTCCATAGAAGGGAAATCAAGTGTTTTTTAAATTTGTTATTTCCATAATTGATATTCAAATAGTTTTTACTTTTGACAGCTGTCAAAATTTTCTGTCAACTGAATAAAAATGCCATTTAATAATTTTTTCCACAAATGACTTTAGTATTTAAAAAGACATTTTTCTATAGGTTTTGGAGGTACTGAATACGAAATTAATTTCTTAAATTTATTATATTTTTTGGTAGCTGTCAAAATTGCTGTGAAATTTAAATCTATGCAAGTTTTTCTTCCATAATTTTTAAGAAACGTGGATTTCCATAGAAGGGAAATCAAGTGTTTTTTAAATTTGTTATTTCCATAATTGATATTCAAATAGTTTTTACTTTTGACAGCTGTCAAAATTTTCTGTCAACTGAATAAAAATGCCATTTAATAATTTTTTCCACAAATGACTTTTGTACTTTAAAAGACATTTTTCTATAGGTTTTGGAGGTACTGAATACGAAATTAATTTCATAAATTTTTTATATTTCTTGGTAGTTGTCAAAATTGCTGTCAAATTTAAATCTATGCAAGTTTTTCTTCCATAATTTTTAAGAAATGTGGATTTCCATAGAAGAGAAATCAAGAGTATTTTTAATTTGTTATTTCCATAATTGATATTCAAATAGTTTTTACTTTTGACAGCTGTCAAAATTTTTGGTCAACTGAATAAAAATGCAATTTAATAATTATTTCCACAAATGACTTTAGTACTTAAAAAGACATTTTTCTATAGGTTTTGGAGGTATTGATTACGAAATTAATTTCTTAAATTTTTTATATTTCTTGGTAGCTGTCAAAATTGCTGTCAAATTTAATACTATGCAAGTTTATCTTCCATAATTTATAAGAAATGTGGATTTCCATAGAAGGGAAATCAAGTGTTTTTTAAATTAGTTATTTCCGTAATTGATATTCAAATAGTTTTTACTTTTGACAGCTGTCAAAATTTTTGGTCAACTGAATAAAAATGCAATTTAATAATTATTTCCACAAATGACTTTAGTACTTAAAAAGACATTTTTCTTTAGGTTTTGGAGGTACTGAATACGAAATTAATTTCATAAATTTATTATATTTCTTGGTAGCTGTCAAAATTGCTGTCATATTTAAAACTATGCAAGTTTATCTTCCATAATTTATAAGAAATCTGGATTTCCATAGACGGGAAATCAAGTGTTTTTTTAAATTTGTTATTTCCATAATTGATATTCAAATAGTTTTTACTTTTGACAGCTGTCAAAATTTCTGGCAACTTTATGAAAATGCCATTTAATAATTATTTCAACAAATTAAAGTACCAGGCACATTTTTCTAAAGGCTTTGGGGAAATTGTTTAAAAAAAAATATTATATTTGTTGGTAACTGTCAAAATTTCTGTCAAATTTAAAAAATGTAAGTGTGTCTTCCGTAATTTTGAAAATAACATGAATTCCCATAGAAGAAGTGCTATTGAGTGATTTGAGATTTGCTAGTTCCATAATAGATAATAAAATACAATTTTCACTTTTGACAGCTGTCAAAATTTTGCAACTTAATGAAAATGACATTTTATAATTATTTAAACAAATAAACGTACTTAACAAACATTTTTTATAAGTTTTGGAGGTGCTGAATACGAAATTGATGTCAAAAAAATATTATGTTGGTTGACAGATGCCAAAATTGCTGTCAAATTTAAAGATTTACAAGTATATCTTTCATAATTTTGAAATTAGTGTTGATTTCCATTGAAGAAAATACATAAAATGTTTTAAAACGTTCAGTAATTGATATTAAAATAAAGTTGTAACCTTTGACAGCTGTCAAAATTTCTGTCAACTTAATAAAAATGTCATTTTGTTATTTTTTCAACAAATTGAAATACACAAACATTTTGCTATAGGTTTTGGAAATACTATTGGATATTGCATAAATTAACTGTTTAAAATCTTATTGACTGGAAGAAATAATATAATTTCGTACCCATATAGTAACGCCATGCAAACAACTTGTGATATTTTCCCGAAACGATGCGCCTACAGCAAACTACGAATTAAATTCAGGATAAGGGTCACGCAACATGCAATTGTGTAAAAAGCAATTAAAAATTAACCCTGCGTGAAGTTATGCCGAAACAACAGACATGCCGTGGATAATCTAGAGTAGATCTAAAATGCATCTATTTTAGATAAAGCGCTACGATAAGCCGGGATGACGCACTGGAGTCATTAAAAACGCAGAAAACACGGAAGACCCTTAATTATTACAAATTAAATTTACATATTGTTACATAGCTGTAAAAATGAAATGTGCAATATGGTTTTCCTACGACAATTGCTTAGATTGTTATATCGCGATGAATATTCATCGAAGCATATTGGCTCTAGCCCGCATTGTTCATTTATGTATGTTTCTAAATTTCTACACGTAAACGTATATCTGGTTTTTGACCTTTTGTATTCGTTAGGTGATCGACTGTTACTTGCGAGGATGTTTTAAAAATAGAACTCACATTTTTTATGGAAAAAAAATACTACCGAAATTGCAAAGCTCCAGGGTTATTTCATACTCAACTGAACAGTTCTATTAACTTTTTTAAAGCTATTTAAAAGATCATTAGAAATCATCTCCTCAATTTTTTTTAGAAATATAGACCATTTTAAATTTTTTATGATTTGAGTCCCTCATTTGTAAAATATTTAAATCTATAAAGAGTTAAGGAAAAAAGTGTATCACTACAACTTAAAAAGTAAAAGGAGAAGGAAAAAGAAAGAAAAGAAAAAATTAAAGTAAAAAGAGAGACGGAAACCCTCCTTTTACATAAAATGAGAGACGGAAAAATAAAAATAAAAATGGAAACAAAAAGAGAAAGAAGAAGAACGATAAAGAAGAAGAAGAAAGAGACAAAGAAGAAGAAAAGAGGAAAAGGAAAGGTAGATGTAAAGGGAAATGGAAAGGGAAAGGGAAAAAGAACAAGAAGAGAAAAACAAGAAAAGGAAAGGAAAAAAGGTAAAGGAACACGAAACGGAAAAGGTAACGGAAAAGGAAAAGGAAATCATTATTTATGATTTATATGCCCTTTAAAGAGGTTTGTATTTTTTTAAAGGAAGCAATAGAGAAGTCCCTCATTTGTAAAATATTTAAATCCAAAAAAATTTAAGGAAAAAAGTGTATCACTACTACTTAAAAAGTAAAAAGAGAAGGAAAGAGAAAAGGAAAAAAAAAAATTTAAGTAAAAAGAGAGACGGAAACCCTCCCTTTACATAAAAAGAGAGACGGCAAAATAAAAATAAAATGGAAACAAAGAGAGAAAGAAGAAGAAAGAGAAAAAGAAGAAGATGAAGAAAGAGATAAAGAAGAAGAAAAGAGAAAAAGGAAAGGCAGATGGAAAGGAAAATGGAAAGGAAAAGGGAAAGGGAAAAGGAATAAGAAATAAAAACAAGAAAAGGAAAGGAAAAAAGGAAAAGGAACACGAAACGGAACGGAATTAAGGAAAAAGTGTATCACTACGACTTAAAAAGTAAAAAGAGAAGGAAAAAGAAAAAAAAGAAAAAATGAAAGTAAAAAGAGAAACGGAAAAATAAAAATAAAAATGGAAACAAAAATAGAAAGAAGAGAAAAGAGAAAAGAAGGAGAAGACGAAAGAGATAAGGAAGAAGAAAAGAGGAAGAGGAAGAGGAAGAGGAAGAGGAAGAGGAAGAGGAAGAGGAAGAGGAAGAGGAAGAGGAAGAGGAAGAGGAAGAGGAAGAGGAAGAGGAAGAGGAAGAGGAAGAGGAAGAGGAAGAGGAAGAGGAAGAGGAAGAGGAAGAGGAAGAGGAAGAGGAAGAGGAAGAGGAAGAGGAAGAGGAAGAGGAAGAGGAAGAGGAAGAGGAAGAGGAAGAGGAAGAGGAAGAGGAAGAGGAAGAGGAAGAGGAAGAGGAAGAGGAAGAGGAAGAGGAAGAGGAAGAGGAAGAGGAAGAGGAAGAGGAAGAGGAAGAGGAAGAGGAAGAGGAAGAGGAAGAGGAAGAGGAAGAGGAAGAGGAAGAGGAAGAGGAAGAGGAAGAGGAAGAGGAAGAGGAAGAGGAAGAGGAAGAGGAAGAGGAAGAGGAAGAGGAAGAGGAAGAGGAAGAGGAAGAGGAAGAGGAAGAGGAAGAGGAAGAGGAAGAGGAAGAGGAAGAGGAAGAGGAAGAGGAAGAGGAAGAGGAAGAGGAAGAGGAAGAGGAAGAGGAAGAGGAAGAGGAAGAGGAAGAGGAAGAGGAAGAGGAAGAGGAAGAGGAAGAGGAAGAGGAAGAGGAAGAGGAAGAGGAAGAGGAAGAGGAAGAGGAAGAGGAAGAGGAAGAGGAAGAGGAAGAGGAAGAGGAAGAGGAAGAGGAAGAGGAAGAGGAAGAGGAAGAGGAAGAGGAAGAGGAAGAGGAAGAGGAAGAGGAAGAGGAAGAGGAAGAGGAAGAGGAAGAGGAAGAGGAAGAGGAAGAGGAAGAGGAAGAGGAAGAGGAAGAGGAAGAGGAAGAGGAAGAGGAAGAGGAAGAGGAAGAGGAAGAGGAAGAGGAAGAGGAAAAGGAAAAGGAAAAGGAAAAGGAAAAGGAAAGTAAAAAGGAAAAGGAAAGTAAAAAGAGAGACGGAAACCCTCCCTTTACATAAGAAGAGAGACGGCAAAATAAAAATAAAAATGGAAACAAAAAGAGAAAGAAGAAGAAAGAGAAAAGGAAGAAGATGAAGAAAGAGATAGATAAGAAGAAAAGAAAAAAGGAAAGGCAGATGGAAAGGGAAATGGAAAGAAAAAGGGAAAGGGAAAAGTAATAAGAAAAGAAAAAAGGAAAAGAAACACGAAACGGAACGGAATTAAGGAAAAAAGTGTATCACTACGACTTAAAAAGTAAAAAGAAAGGAAAAAGAAAAAAGAAAAAAAAATGAAAGTAAAAAGAGAAACGGAAAAATAAAAATAAAAATGGAAACAAAAAGAAAAAGAAGAGAAAAGAGAAAAAGAAGAAGACGAAAGAGATAAGGAAGAAGAAAAGAGGAAAAGGAAAAGGAAAAAGAAAAGGAAAAGGAAAGGCAAATGGAAAAGGAAATGGAAATGGAAAGGAAAAGGGGAACGGAAAAGGAACAAGAACAGGAACAGGAAAAGAAAAACAAGATAGGAAAGGAAAAAGGAAAAGGAAAACGAAGCGGAAGAGGAAATGAAAAGGGAAAAGAAAATCAAGGTACAACAGTAATATGAAAGTTAATAATGAAAGCGATTATATAAAAATATAAACATAAACGCAGCTATTTTAATTTCAAAATGTCTTCCATGTCTTCTAAAGTTTTCACTTTGGTCTCTTTGGTTACGATGCATTTTGTCAAATAAGCGTAATGTAATGTAATAGACAAGAGAATAATCCTAACGCAATTCCCAGGTCCCTCAAAGCCGGCCCCCAATGGCAGACACCTTCAATTTTAATAAAAGTTAATTTTAGTGTATTATCAACCAATCAGTGGGTGCCAGTGCTAGTTAAGTTTAATTGAATGACTCATGCACAGACGGAGGGTACAGAGAAGCAACCCTCGCATAACATCACACACGTGGTCGAAAACCCGATTCATCCGTTTTCATAATCACTCAACTTTAATTGTGGTAAATTCATGCTCCGCCAGTTTCCTTTATGCTAATTTCTGTTCAACTTGGTGACGTTTGATAAGAAAATTCGTTGGGCGCTTTCATGGAAAACATATGCGCGTGTGTCGGGAGTTTTCCGCCGCGTGGCTTTATTTTAAATCGCCTCACGACCGAATTTTAAGTAAATTTATAATTTTTTTAAGCACTTCATATCAAGTTCTCTTACTAACCATTTCTATACTTCACCAATTCTGGTATTCTGCAAGGGTCTATTTTAACCATAACTTTGTTCTTGTAACATTTGCGCACTATTTGGAGCTGTGCATAGCACATTCTTATGCAATCTTTTACTTCTAGAACCTAAATGGTGTACCCCAAGGTTGGTTTATTTCATTCAAATTAATATTTGCTTCTCTTTGATGAGTTAGTTCTTGTTGTGTTGTCCTAAATCCTTGATTAACTGATATAATTTTCGTAGTCAATTTCATAACTGTTTCAGCACTTTCGAAATAACCCAATAAATATTTCCGTTGTCTCTTCCTCCATGCGCCCCAGCGTCGACAATAATGCTTGTCAAACAAATGAATATCAAAGGGAATTACTCAATCAATGGACGCGTATTAAATTATAAAACGTGCGTCAGGATAAAGGACCCATAAATAAAGGGACATCCGATACTATGCAAAGGCTAATGTGGAAGCACAGCGACGGCAGCAGTCTGTGTCAGGAACAGTATTATAGGATTAAGAAAATAAAATAAATCGACGACGATGCACAATGGACGGGAACAATATGGATATACACGTATTATGGTGGTCTCGAGTTGCAATTTGTTTTTTTATCGATGTCAATTTTCGACGTTCCTTTAACAAAGTAATATAAAGTATGAAACCAGCTTTTACGGTTATGTAGAATAGTTTAAAATTTATTCAATTATTTCCAGGTGATTCAAAAATTTAAGATAATCCACAAGGATCAATTCTGAGGCTCCTCTTTTTTTTATATGTGTTAACGATATTGCTGTAATGAACTGCATTCTCCTAATATTCTATATAAATAATAATAATAATTATTATAAACTTGTATGACTATGAAATAAATAAATAAATTTATTATTATTATTATTATTTTTGTATGTATTTTACAAATTGTTATTTTCTCAAGGACCACCTTATGAAGGACGAATTGGAGAAGATATCCATTTCCTCCACTATTGAGTACCTAAGAAGAATAAACATAATTGAGCAATTCCTTAACTTTGCCGTTCGAGGAAAAGGATGCTTGGAAGGATGAGTTCCTCAGTGACAGTGCCAGCAACAATTTATCCATGTGCCAAGAAGGTAAGTGAACTAGAATGCAACAAAAATGACCAGTTTAAATGCTATATTTCTGGTTTTGAAATTCTAATATCGCAATTTTATTGGGATATTAAAACGTAAGTATTGCGACTATAAGATTTGTTATCTGCGGCGTGGAGAGGCAAGCAAATAAAAGATTATGAACTTGTTACGTTCGCCACCCCAGCACTTACCCCTTTATTTGCGAACTGTATTATTTGAGCGTAAGAGGATTAACACGATGTTTCTATTAAAGGGTTTGTACGCCAAATTAAAAATACTTCTCGGCCATACGGTTTGTTATTAAATTTTTCAAAACCGCAGAGGAGTAGAGTCGTGCTCCTGAAATTATTATTAAAGTAAGTGTCTGTAATTTTCTACATATCCTGCGAGGAGTGAAATAGTTTTAAGTAGGAATTTACATGCATATTGCTGAATGGCTAACAATTTGGCACATGTACAGGGTGTGGAGTATTGAAATTATTTTGGAGCTTTATTTTATTGTAATAAGTTCAAAACAAACAGCTCTTGTGGGGTTGTCTTTTTTGAACGAAGAAATATAGAGTTTCCTCTTTAAAAGTAAAACAAATTAAAAAAATAAAGCGGACAACCCTCCGGGGCTGTCTTTTTTGAGAGAAGAAATTTAGGGTTTCTTCTTTAAAATTGAAGAAGTTAAAAAGAATATACGGGTTGAAAGAAGAAATTTAGGGTTTCTTCTTTAAAATTAAAGATATTAAAACGAATAAAGCGGTTGAGAGAAGAAATTTAGGGTTTCTTCTTTAATATTGAAATAATTGAAAATACTAAAGCAATATTTTTTTGAACAAGGGAAATTAGGGTTTCTTCTTTAAAATTGAAGAAATTAAAAAGAATAAACGGGTTGAAAGAAGAAATTTAGGGTTTCTTCTTTAAAATTGAGGATATTAAAAAGAATAAAGCGGTTGAAAGCAGAAATTTAGGGTTTCTTCTTTAATATTGAAATAATTGAAAATACTAAGGGAATATTTTTTTTGAGAAGGGGAATTTAGGGTTTCTTCTTTAAAATTGAAGAAATTAAAAAGAATAATCCATTTGAAAGAAGAAATTTAGGGTTTCTTCTTTAAAATTGAAGAAGTTAAAAAGAATAAACGGGTTGAAAGAAGAAATTTAGGGTTTCTTCTTTAAAATTGAACAAATTAAAAAGAATAAACCGGTTGAAAGAAGATATTTAGGGTTTCTTCTTTAAAATTGAAGATATTAAAAAGAATAAAGCGGTTGAAAGAAGAAATTTAGGGTTTCTTCTTTAATATTGAAATAATTGAAACTACTAAAGCAAAATTTTTTTGAAAAAGGGAAATTAGGGTTTCTTCTTTAAAATTGAAGAAATTAAAAAGAATAAACCTTTTGAAAGAAGAAATTTAGGGTTCCTTCTTTAAAATTGAAAAAGTTAAAAAGAATAAACGGGTTGAAAGAAGAAATTTAGGGTTTCTTCTTTAATATTGAAATAATTGAAAATACTAAAGCAAAATTTTTTTTGAGAAGGGGAATTTAGGGTTTCTTCTTTAAAATTGAAGAAATTAAAAAGAATAAACCTTTTGAAAGAAGAAATTTAAGGTTTCTACTTTAAAATTGAAGAAGTTAAAAAGAATAAACAGGTTGAAAGAAGAAATTTAGGGTTTCTTCTTTAAAATTGAGGATATTAAAAAGAATAAAGCGGTTGAAACAAGAAATTTTCGGTTTCTTCTTTAATATTGAAATAATTGAAAATACTGAAGCAATATTTTTTTGAAAAAGGGAAATTAGGGTTTCTTCTTTAATATTGAAGAAATTAAAAAGAATAAACCTTTTGAAAGAAGAAATTTAAGGTTTCTTCTTTAAAATTGAAGAAGTTAAAAATAATAAACAGGTTGAAAGAAGAAATTTAGGGTTTCTTCTTTAAAATTGAGGATATTAAAAAGAATAAAGCGGTTGAAAGAAGAAATTTAGGGTTTCTTCTTTAATATTGAAATAATTGAAAATACTAAACGAATATTTTTTTTGAGAATTGGAATTTAGGGTTTCTTCTTTAAAATTGAAGAAATTAAAAAGAATAAACCTTTTAAAAGAAGAAATTTAGGGTTTCTTCTTTAAAATTGAAGAAGTTAAAAAGAATAAACGGGTTGAAAGAAGATATTTAGGGTTTCTTCTTTAAAATTGAAGATATTAAAAAGAATAAAGCGGTTGAAAGAAGAAATTTAGGGTTTCTTCTTTAAAATTGAAGATATTAAAAAGAATAAAGCGGTTGAAAGAAGAAATTTAGGGTTTCTTCTTTAAAATTGAAGAAGTTAAAAAGAATAAACGGGTTGAAAGAAGAAATTTAGGGTTTCTTCTTTAATATTGAAATAATTGAAAATACTAAAGCAAAATTTTTTTTGAGAAGGGGAATTTAGGGTTTTTTCTTTAAAATTGAAGAAATTAAAAAGAATAAACCTTTTGAAAGAAGAAATTTAAGGTTTCTACTTTAAAATTGAAGAAGTTAAAAAGAATAAACAGGTTGAAAGAAGAAATTTAGGGTTTCTTCTTTAAAATTGAGGATATTAAAAAGAATAAAGCGGTTGAAACAAGAAATTTTCGGTTTCTTCTTGAAATAATTGAAAATACTGAAGCAATATTTTTTTGAAAAAGGGAAATTAGGGTTTCTTCTTTAATATTGAAGAAATTAAAAAGAATAAACAGGTTGAAAGAAGAAATTTAGGGTTTCTTCTTTAAAATTGAGGATATTAAAAAGAATAAAGCGGTTGAAAGAAGAAATTTTGGGTTTCTTCTTTAATATTGAAATAATTGAAAATACTAAAGCAATATTTTTTTGAACAAGGGAAATTAGGGTTTCTTCTTTAAAATTGAAGAAATTAAAAAGAATAAACCTTTTGAAAGAAGAAATTTAGGGTTTCTTCTTTAAAATTGAAGAAGTTAAAAAGAATAAACGGGTTGAAAGAAGGAATTTAGGGTTTCTTCTTTAAAATTGAGGATATTAAAAAGAATAAAGCGGTTGAAAGAAGAAATTTAGGGTTTCTTCTTTAATATTGAAATAATTGAAAATACTAAAGGAATATTTTTTTTGAGAAGGGGAATTTAGGGTTTCTTCTTTAAAATTGAAGAAATTAAAAAGAATAAACCTTTTGAAAGAAGAAATTTAGGGTTTCTTCTTTAAAATTGAAGAAGTTAAAAAGAATAAACGGGTTGAAAGAAGAAATTTAGGGTTTCTTCTTTAAAATTGAACAAATTAAAAAGAATAAACCGGTTGAAAGAAGATATTTAGGGTTTCTTCTTTAAAATTGAAGATATTAAAAAGAATAAAGCGGTTGAAAGAAGAAATTTAGGGTTTCTTCTTTAATATTGAAATAATTGAAAATACTAAAGCAAAATTTTTTTGAAAAAGGGAAATTAGGGTTTCTTCTTTAAAATTGAAGAAATTAAAAAGAATAAACCTTTTGAAAGAAGAAATTTAGGGTTTCTTCTTTAAAATTGAAAAAGTTAAAAAGAATAAACGGGTTGAAAGAAGAAATTTAGGGTTTCTTCTTTAATATTGAAATAATTGAAAATACTAAAGCAACATTTTTTTTGAGAAGGGGTATTTAGGGTTTCTTCTTTAAAATTGAAGAAATTAAAAAGAATAAACCTTTTGAAAGAAGAAATTTAAGGTTTCTACTTTAAAATTGAAGAAGTTAAAAAGAATAAACAGGTTGAAAGAAGAAATTTAGGGTTTCTTCTTTAAAATTGAGGATATTAAAAAGAATAAAGCGGTTGAAACAAGAAATTTTCGGTTTCTTCTTTAATATTGAAATAATTGAAAATACTGAAGCAATATTTTTTTGAAAAAGGGAAATTAGGGTTTCTTCTTTAATATTGAAGAAATTAAAAAGAATAAACCTTTTGAAAGAAGAAATTTAAGGTTTCTTCTTTAAAATTGAAGAAGTTAAAAAGAATAAACAGGTTGAAAGTAGAAATTTAGGGTTTCTTCTTTAAAATTGAGGATATTAAAAAGAATAAAGCGGTTGAAAGAAGAAATTTAGGGTTTCTTCTTTAATATTGAAATAATTGAAAATACTAAAGCAATATTTTTTTGAAAAAGGGAAATTTGGGTTTTCTTCTTTAATATTGAAGAAATTAAAAAGAATAAACCTTTTGAAAGAAGAAATTTAGGGTTTCTTCTTTAAAATTGAAGAAGTTAAAAAGAATAAACAGGTTGAAAGAAGAAATTTAGGGTTTCTTCTTTAATATTGAAATAATTGAAAATACTAAAGCAATATTTTTTTTGAGAAGGGGAATTTAGGGTTTCTTCTTTAAAATTGAAGAAATTAAAAAGAATAAACCTTTTGAAAGAAGAAATTTAGGGTTTCTTCTTTAAAATTGAAGAAGTTAAAAAGAATAAACGGGTTGAAAGAAGAAATTTAGGGTTTCTTCTTTAAAATTGAAGATATTAAAAAAATAAAACGGTTGAAAGAAGAAATTTAGGATTTCTTCTTTAAAATTAAAATAATTGAAAATAATAAAGCAATATTTTTTTTGGAAAAAGGAATTTAGGGTTTCTTCTTTAAAATTGAAGAAATTAAAAGGAATAAACCGTTTGAAAGAAGAAATTTAGGGTTTCTTTTTTAAAATGGAAAAAATCAAAATAATAAAGCGATGTCTTTTTTGAAAATAATAATTTAGGGTTTGTTCTTTAAAATTGAAAAAATTCTTCTTCTAAATAAGAAATTTATTGTTTTTTCTCTAAATTGAACAAATTTAAAAAATAAAGCTCTTAACCCCGCGCTGTCCTCCCGATTAGTTAGTGATTCGCGGGTTTTTGGATTTTTTTCTAGATATCGTCCAGAAGGTCGCAATACAATAATGGATCAAAGTTGTAGTCAAAATATATCCTTGCGGAACACCAGAATTGGTAAAGAACGTTTTTAAAGAATCTACGGGTGGTGAGAAAATTTGATACGAAATTCAAGAATTTCTGCCTAATATTCCGCATTTTAACACACCTTGTACACATGGCACGTAGACCATTCCAACCTGACTTCAACCTGATATATCAGATCAACGAATTGCGGAACAAGAAAAATCCCCCCACAATTACTTATATTACAGTATAATACACGCAACTGTTCTTGAATACCCGACTGCATATTAATTTTAATTTTTGTAATTACAAGTCGATGCGTGATCTACAGATTATCGCTAGTTATATGGTGGGAGGTGTTGAAAAAAAATAATCACCGGGTATCTTGAAAGAAAAGTTAAGCGTTAAGGCGAGTCGTGATATACCAGATATAATTTAGTTTAATTTTAAAATTAAATATGAAATTTGTTTAAAAATAAAATATCTTAGTAAACAATTTGCAATTCCAGGTGTGGGCCAAGGGCGCTCCTACCAATATCCGTTACGAGCCCTCGACGACGATATTCCTCGTCGCTCTTTTTATTACCGTAAAAAATCAAAATCGAGCATTTAAAAGGTTTGGCTTTTTTTTATAAACCGCACAAAGCGTGTACCTACCATTTAAAGTTATAATGCCAATTAGACACAAAGGGCAACTGCCACAGAAATTATCAGTCCATATCGAGGCTGACGTTCAATCATTTCAGCCACCCTCTTTGACGGGTGTTAAACTAAATTCCCACCAAAGTGGGCCTTGGGGGCTGAACAATTGAACATCCTAGCGTCCTGCGACATGGCAAGCCACGCTGGGGGAAGGTTGGCTCGTTCAAAATAGTTGGATATGCTTGGAATTGTTACTGCTCGGGGCTAATTGTTTCAAAGTAAAATATAGTGGTCTCACCTTGTCCTGTGATCTTGGTTTGGGTTGAAACTAAATAGTATATCAATCAATGTCGATGATATTCATCTATTTGAGCTGGTAATTTTTTTGTTATTTAAGTGTGTTTTGGGCTAAGTGATATCTACAGACGTGAATGACTTGGCTCTTTTCGTGGGAAATTTGAATAATTTTATCATTTATTTGGGTGGAAATCAGACGTACAGGAAATATCAATTGTCCAAATTATTTATTTCTGAAAATATACGTTTCTTCGGAGTGATTATAAAATTAAATAAAGGGCATATGGGTCTTGATATGCAATTACGGACGGCAATTTATAACCCTTCCAGAGCACGTACCCTCAGCAAAATTACATTTATTTGCATATGAATTAAGGAGTCGGCAATTATAAAGCCACGTGTTGCTATACTCACTCAATTACATTCTTTTGTTTATTAGTGTTGATGTCCAGTGAGCGAGGACAAAGATTTTTGAAACTAAAATATCATAAACGCTAAACAGTGGTGTTTATTATAAGGGCGATTTTATGGTTGCTAAAAGTCGTAAATTAATCCGCTGCAACGGGTGAGTTTTTCTGTGGCGAGTGTTAAATCTAGTCTGGAACAAAAGCTGCTGATTTACTTTCCAAATTAGTACACCATAAATATATAATAAGACCGTTCTCCAGTTATTGAAAATAAAAATATGTGTAAAAATATGATATTCAAAATACAGATATGTGTAAAAACATGATATTGTCTATTTTAACCTATGAGCTACTAAGACAATATCATATCTTTACATATATGTATTTTTAATAGGGTTTTTTATGGAACAGCCCATATATTATATTTTCAAAATCCTTATAATTTCCTGATTTCAGAAATATATAATAAGTCGATATTTAGACTATCCGTTCTTCAGTTAATCAAAATAAAAATATGTGTAAAACATGATATTTTCTATTTTATCCTAGGAGTTACTAAGACAATATCATGTTTTTACACACATTTTTATTAGGGTTTTTATATTTCCGAAATCCTTATAATTTCCTGATTTCAAAAATAAGTATATAAAAAGTCAATATTAAGGCTATTCGCTCTCCAGTTATTCAAAATAAAAATATGTGTAAAAACATGATATTGTCTATTTTAGCCTATGAGTTACTAGGAGAATATCATGTTTTTATACACATTTTTATTTGGGTTTTTATATTTTCCAGATCCTTATAGTTTCCTGATTTCAAAAATATATAAAAAGTCAATATTAAGGCTATTCGCTCTCCAGTTATTCAAAATAAAAATATGTGTAAAAACATGATATTGTCTATTTTAGCCTATGAGTTACTAGGAGAATATCATGTTTTTATACACATTTTTATTAGGGTTTTTATATTTTCCAGATCCTTATAGTTTCCTGATTTCAAAAATTTATAAAAAGTCAATATTAAGGCTATTCGCTCTCCAGTTATTCAAAATAAAAATATGTGTAAAAACATGATATTGTTTATTTTAGCCTATGAGTTACTAGGAGAATATCATGTTTTTATACACATTTTTATTAGGGTTTTTATATTTTCCAGATCTTTAAGTTTCCTGATTTAAAAAATATATAAAAAGGCAATATTAAGGCTATTCGCTCTCCAGTTATTCAAAATAAAAATATGTGTAAAAACATGATATTGTCTATTTTAGCCTATGAGTTACTAGGAGAATATCATGTTTTTATACACATTTTTATTAGGGTTTTTATATTTTCCAGATCCTTATAGTTTCCTGATTTCAAAAATATATAAAAAGTCAATATTAAGGCTATTCGCTCTCCAGTTATTCAAAATAAAAATATGTGTAAAAACATGATATTGTCTATTTTAGCCTATGAGTTACTAGGAGAATATCATGTTTTTATACACATTTTTATTAGGGTTTTTATATTTTCCAGATCCTTATAGTTTCCTGATTTCAAAAATATATAAAAAGTCAATATTAAGGCTATTCGCTCTCCAGTTATTCAAAATAAAAATATGTGTAAAAACATGATATTGTCTATTTTAGCCTATGTGTTACTAGGAGAATATCATGTTTTTATACACATTTTTATTAGGGTTTTTATATTTTCCAGATCCTTATAGTTTCCTGATTTCAAAAATATATAAAAAGTCAATATTAAGGCTATTCGCTCTCCAGTTATTCAAAATAAAAATATGTGTAAAAACATGATATTGTCTATTTTAGCCTATGAGTTACTAGGAGAATATCATGTTTTTATACACATTTTTATTAGGGTTTTTATATTTTCCAGATCCTTATAGTTTCCTGATTTCAAAAATATATAAAAAGTCAATATTAAGGCTATTCTCTCTCCAGTTATTCAAAATTAAAATATGTGTAAAAACATGATATTGTCTATTTTAACCTACGAGTTACTCAGACAATATCATGCTTTTACAACATTTTTATTTGTTTTTTTTTTTATGGAACGCCCTATTATATATCCTTATAATTTCTTGATTTAAAAAATATATAATAAGTCGATATTAAGACTATTCGTTCTTCAGATATTCAAAATAAAAATGTGTGTAAAAACATGATGATGTCTATTTTAACCTATGAGTTACTAAGACAATATCATGTTTTTACACACAATTTTATTAGGGTTTTATACATATGTTATTATATTTTCGTATTCCTTATAATTTCCCGATTTCAAAGATATATAATAAGTCTATATTAAGAAAATCAAAATATGTGTAAAAACATGATATTATTATTGTAATTTTTAACACAATATCATGTTTTTACACACGTTTTTATTTTGAATAACTGGAAAACGGATAGTCTAAATATAGACTTATTATATATTTTTGAAATCAGGAAATTATAAGGATTTCGAAAATATAATAATATATGGGGTGTTCCATTAATAAATTCTAACTTTATAGATTTTTGACATTTTGCGAATGGCATTTGTTTGTTTTATTGGCAGATTATTAAAATTCAATAAAAAAACTTTTGTATATAAAATTCTCTGTACTTCTTCAAATAAACTCTAGCTCAAGTTGGGACTTTAGTCTCTACCATAAACGTGGAAAAAATAACCCAAAAGTAGAATTTAAAGTTTATATTGTTTCAATGTATTTTGAAAAAATTCAACTTGTCTCATCTGTCCGGGGCACAAGTCTTGCCTGGAGAATGCTACAGATACAACTACTCTTAATTTGAATTCAATAAGACCTCTCCACAGTTGTATTAAACACAACCATTTATCACCAGATTTTTTTTGCCATTGTGATTTATTTTCTGACAGATCAGCTCATGTATATAAATTGTGCGGAATTATATTACGGACATCCAAGCCTCATCTACTCAAGCAGAAGGTTGCCAGTGCTAACGCTCACTGATAGGTTTGATCTTCGATGAATTGAGATTGAAAACCAAAAGCAACATTGATACAATCAAGTTCACCAGGTGACGGTTACCGGCCGAAGAAGTTAAAACATATATACCAGCTGAACATTAATATGCGTTAGTGTGCAACTATTAATATTTCACTCTATCCTAGCTTTGTTACTTGGCCACAGAAGTTAATACTCCTCAAGAATTCTCCATTACAAAATACGTATTATACCGAGCGCGAGACAAGAAAGTACTGTCAGAACAAATCATGCGTTTGAATTAAGCATTCGCATTCAGCTCACAATTCCTCAGCCAGTGCTTGGGGCTGGCAATAAAATTCAGTGCGCTTACACACAATCTACACTGTATTACAGAATAAAATAAGAACAAGGGAACGTAAAAAATGGTTTCTATTTATACCGCCATTCAGGAGTTCATTCAATTCAAATCGGTAGTGGTAGTACGCATATGTGCCGAGGCATAATTCAAAGACTATCTTGTGTTTTTTGTATTAAATGAAAACTGACTAGACTCATCTTTGGCCATAATAAAATAGGTTCAAAATGACTTGCTTGTTTACGAACACTAGGTATTTTTTTACAATAATATCTAACAGAGTCAACGTCTATCTCACAAAAAACTGGATGACAGCTGTCCATAAATTAACAATGCAAGACATGCACTTACCCGCGATGTGATTAGTTTGTAGTAATATCTCACGAACAGGTGGAGTGACTATACAACAATTATGTATTTTTGGATTCAGAAATTTAAGGACATTTTTTTGGTATGAAAATATACGGGGTGTCCCATTTAAAAAAATCTTGTTTTATTTTTCACCCTGTATATTTTAGGAGATTTTTAATATCCGTTTCCAGAATATAAAAATTCATCAAAAATCGTGTCCACTACTTTTTTAATAAGTTAAATCGGCATCTGTTTCACGTCCTTCGGGCACATAAAAACTGCGATAATAGGAATCCGAAATCATTTGTTATTCACAATTTACACAAAAGTCGGTGGACACACGCCGCATGTCAATAATCTGCCAAATTACAAGACAGATCGCTCTCCGATAGCCCCATATCTAAATGAAATCCTATTCAAATAACCTTTTGTGGACGGCGAAATTTGAATAGGCGCGCTGACCATAACAATGGCATTAACAAGCCCTTCAAAAATGCCACACTTTTATGTGTTCGCAAATATTTGTGGGGAAAACATTATAAAATATGCTCAGCTTGTTTAATTTATGGTTTTCGCTATCTGTTTGTTGCTGATTATATATTTGTACAAGCAATATACTACTAAGTTCGACGTAAATGGACCTAGATGATAATGGATGGAGGAATGCAACGTACAAAAATTTTTTAAAATAACAAAACTTACATGAATCAGCTCATTAGTATGAAGTTGATTGACTACTCGGTATCTTAATCGAATAAAAATGTCCAGTATTGAAAAGCCGTTTATCTGGAATATTAATGTGCAATATTGTTACTATTATGACTGCGTTCAATACTCAAGTGATTGACCCAACGCTTAATACCTTTATGTAACAATAGATCGTATGTATCAAGGAGTACGTGCTTGCCTCGACATTTTTTAAAATACATGAAAAAATTAGGTTATTTTCTCTCAAAATGAATTTCTAGCCCCACGTTGGGCGCCAATTATAATGTATTTCGAGTATTTGTTTTTTATCTGTGAAATACTGATTAATTCACAACTTTAAAATTTCACACGATTAACCCACTGATAAATAATATCGCAGTAAAATCACGCCGAATGAACGGCCACCGGCAAACGTGGCAAATCGAGAGTGGCCGTAAACGCATTACCATATTTTAATTGTCAACTGTTATAAATATATCTGGGCCCACTTGATCGCACCAAACATTCACACGCTCCGATCTCGATGTTCAATTGTTAATAGTCGGATAAAGAAGCTAATGAGGGTTCATCTATTAAAATGACACTGGTTTTTTTTCTTTTTACATATGCTCGAGCGGAGGGTGGTTTATTATTTGGGGTGGTTTGATTTAGCAACATTGTGACCGGAGATTGATTAATGTGACATTAATTTTGGAGGCGGGAAGTTTTTTTTTATTAAATTGGGGCGTGAAAGCGATGCTGCGACGCGAGGATTGCCAGATCGAGAGTCGGCATTATAAAATAATAATATATTAGAGAGAGATGTTAATAATATGGGAGTGGAAGGAGGCTTTAAAAAAGTATTCTGATGTACGGGGTATTTTCGCATAATTAGCCTCCCCCTACAGAATTTATTTGATAAAATGCAGAATAATTTTATATACAAAAGTTACAGTATTTTTCCTGAATTTTAATCTACCAATAAAACACACAAATGGCAATCGTAAAATGGCAAAATACCATAAACTTACGATTTTCTTATAGAACACCCTACGTATTATTATATTTTCGAAATCCTCATAATTTCATGATTTCAAAAATATATAATAAGTCGATATTAAGACGATCCGTTCTCCAGTTATTCAAAATTAAAATATGTGTAAAAACATGATATTGTCTATTTTATCCTGCGAGTTACTAAGACAATATCATGTTTTACACACATTTTTATTAGGTTTTTTATGAAACTACATTTTTATATTTTCGAAATCCTTATAATTTCCTGATTTCAAAATTATATAATAAGTCGATATTTAGACTATCCTTTCTTTAGTTATTCAAAATGAAAATGTGTGTAAAAACATGATATTGTCTATTTTATCATGCGAGTTACTAAGACAATATCATGTTTTACACACATTTTTATTAGGTTTTTTTATGAAACTACATTTTTATATTTTCGAAATCCTTATAATTTCGTGATTTCAAAATTATATAATAAGTCGATATTTAGACTATCCTTTCTTTAGTTATTCAAAATAAAAATGTGTGTAAAAACATGATATTGTCTATTTTATCCTGCGAGTTACTAAGACAATATCTTGTTTTACACACATTTTTATTAGGGTTTTTTATGAAACTACATTTTATATTTTCGAAATCCTTATAATTTCCTGATTTCAAAATTATATAATAAGTCGACATTTAGACTATCCTTTCTTTAGTTATTCAAAATAAAAATGTGTGTAAAAACATGATATTGTCTATTTTATCCTGCGAGTTACTAAGACATTATCTTGTTTTACACACATTTTTATTAGGGTTTTTTATGAAACTACATTTTTATATTTTCGAAATCCTTATAATTTCCTGATTTCAAAATTATATAATAAGTCGATATTTAGACTATCCTTTCTTCAGTTATTCAAAATAAAAATGTGTGTAAGAACATGATATTGTCTATTTTATCCTGCGAGTTATTAAGACAATATCATGTTTTACACACATTTTTATTAGGGTTTTTTATGAAACTACATTTTTATATTTTCGAAATCCTTATAATTTCCTGATTTCAAAATTATATAATAAGTCGATATTTAGACTATCCTTTCTTTAGTTATTCAAAATAAAAATGTGTGTAAAAACATGATATTGTCTATTTTATCCTGCGAGTTACTAAGACATTATCTTGTTTTACACACATTTTTATTAGGGTTTTTTATGAAACTACATTTTTATATTTTCGAAATCCTTATAATTTCGTGATTTCAAAATTATATAATAAGTCGATATTTAGACTATCCTTTCTTTAGTTATTCAAAATAAAAATGTGTGTAAAAACATGATATTGTCTATTTTATCCTGCGAGTTACTAAGACAATATCATGTTTTACAACATTTTTATTAGGGTTTTTTATGAAACTCCATTTTATATTTTCGAAATCCTTATAATTTCCTGCTTTCAAAATTATATAATAAGTCGATATTTAGAGTATCCTTTCTTCAGTTATTCAAAATAAAAATGTGTGTAAGAGCATGATATTGTCTATTTTATCCTGCAAGTTATTAAGACAATATCATGTTTTACACACATTTTTATTAGGGTTTTTTATGAAACTACATTTTTATATTTTCGAAATCCTTATAATTTCCTGATTTCAAAATTATATAATAAGTCGATATTTAGACTATCCTTTCTTTAGTTATTCAAAATAAAAATGTGTGTAAAAACATGATATTGTCTATTTTATCCTGCGAGTTACTAAGACATTATCATGTTTTACACACATTTTTATTAGGGTTTTTTATGAAACTACATTTTTATATTTTCGAAATCCTTATAATTTCCTGATTTCAAAATTATATAATAAGTCGATATTTAGACTATCCTTTCTTTAGTTATTCAAAATAAAAATGTGTGTAAAAACATGATATTGTCTATTTTATCCTGCGAGTTACTAAGACAATATCATGTTTTACAACATTTTTATTAGGGTTTTTTATGAAACTCCATTTTATATTTTCGAAATCCTTATAATTTCCTGCTTTCAAAATTATATAATAAGTCGATATTTAGACTATCCTTTCTTCAGTTATTCAAAATAAAAATGTGTGTAAGAGCATGATATTGTCTATTTTATCCTGCAAGTTATTAAGACAATATCATGTTTTAGACACATTTTTATTAGGGTTTTTTATGAAACTACATTTTTATATTTTCGAAATCCTTATAATTTCCTGATTTCAAAATTATATAATAAGTCGATATTTAGACTATCCTTTCTTTAGTTATTCAAAATAAAAATGTGTGTAAGAACATGATATTGTCTATTTTATCCTGCGAGTTATTAAGACAATATCATGTTTTACACATATTTTTATTAGGGTTTTTTATGAAACTACATTTTTATATTTTCGAAATCCTTATAATTTCCTGATTTCAAAATTATATAATAAGTCGATATTTAGACTATCCTTTCTTTAGTTATTCAAAATAAAAATGTGTGTAAAAACATGATATTGTCTATTTTATCCTGCGAGTTATTAAGACAATATCATGTTTTTACACACATTTTTATTTTGAATAACTCGAGAACGAATAGTCCAAATATAGACTTATTATACAGGGTGTTTCATGAGGAACTGTACATAGTCCAATGGTAGATAGGGCCCATCAAGGTTAGTAACAAATCACTATTTAAAATCATTTTAGCCAAGTATTTAGGGTTGTACAGGGTGATTTATGAATTTTTACCAAAATTTGCTTTCGTTGCCTTCTAGAAACTAATTGTCCGATTCAATTTATTTTCGGTACACTTTAAGTACTATCAAATACCAACAGTTCGCTATAATTACAAAACCAAAATTCCAGGTCCCTATTAGGAAAAATTTCATTTTATCTGTGCCCCCTAAAAAGTTCACCCTGTATATATTTTTTTTAAATCTTATTACTGTAGTTTGAAAGTACATAAACTACCAACAACAGTGGAATACTTCGTTTTCTTGTCACACTTACAACAGATACAAAATAAACACATTAAATTTAAACATTATCTTGTTAAAATTCAAACTTTCAGTAATTCAATGTTATTTGTCAAAGTTCCTATCAGTTTAAGTTTCTAAGTAATTATAACTATTATTAGTTAAAAATAGTATGAAATACGAACAGTTAGTCGCAATCAACAAGACTCCAGGACCGTATTAGGAAAAATCATCATCTCGTCGATTCCTCCTAAAATTTTCTTAACTTTACTTGCTATAATTTAAAAGTACATAAAGTATCAACAAGTAGTGTAGTGTGATCCGTTTTCTTATTACACTTTCAACAGGTTTTAAACCAACCAACAAAATTTATCTCGATAAAATTGACATTTTCAATAAATTGGTTTCAGTTAGAGCAGCTATTCTGTCTGTAAATAATACTCATTGAATTTTAAAACAATTTAATAGTAACAGAACAGAACAAGCAAAATAAAAAACGCAACATGAATACAAAACAACGTAACAAAACAAAATAATACATACTCGAATACATATTAAGAAAATAAAATTAAAAATCTATAACTTATTTTCAAAATGTAAACCCCGGCATTATATTACCTACTACTAACTAAATGTCCCACAGATTTTCGTATAACGTCCGGGTAGTTTCTTATTACGTTACAATACTATTCAATTCGGTCTATTAATTGCTGCTCTCAAGTTGGACTAATGGTATTAGTAACGTAGAAACAAAAGTTATACCTCATCAACAATTATACCTGCCAAACTATTGCCAAAGCCGACTACCTTTTGTTAACAGTGTCAGTAGATAAAAAGTCTATTATATTCCTACTGTAGAAAGAATTGACAAACTTTCGCAGAAATCCTGCCCAAATGTCTTTAGCTGCACACTAAATAAAATAAGTTCATTTCTTAAAACTAGAACTGAACATGAAAATATTCTACATTACAAATTAGAACAGAATGTACAAGATTACCTTTTAATTACTACACAACTTATGTGTCGGTAGTTGGACGTTCGTAATTATTATTGAAAAGTGTGGATCACACTACACTGCTTGTTGATACTTTATGTACTTTTAAATTATAGCAAGTAAAGTTAAGAATAAGATATACAGGGTGAAAATTTTGGGAGGAATCGACGAGATGATGATTTTTCCTAATACGGTCCTGGAGTCTTGTCTGATTGCGACTAACTGTTGGTATTTCATACTATTTTTAAGTAATAATAGTTATAATTACTTAGAAGCTTAAACTGATAGGAACTTTGACAACTAACATTGAATTACTGAAAGTTTGAATTTTAACAAGATAATGTTTAAATTTAATGTGTTTATTTTGTATCTGTTGTAAGTGTGACAAGAAAACGAAGTATTCCACTTTTGTTGGTAGTTTATGTGCTTTCAAACTTCGGTAATAAGATTTAAAAAAAACATATACAGGGTGAACTTTTTAGGGGGCACAGATAAAATGAAATTTTTCCTAATACGGACCTGGAATTTTGGTTTTGTAATTATGGCGAACTGTTGGTATTTGATCGTACTTAATGTGTACCGAAAATAAATTGAATCGGACAATTAGTTTCTAAAAGGCAACGAAAGCAAATTTTGGTAAAAATTCATAAATCACCCTGTACAACCCTAAATACTTGGCTAAAATAATTTTAAATAGTGGTTTGTTACTAACCTTGATGGGCCCTATCTACCATTGGACTATGTACAGTTCCTCATGAAACACCCTGTATATTTTTGAAATCAAGAAATTATAAGGATTTCGAAAATATAATAATATATAGGGTGTTTCGTTAAAAGAATCTTAACTTTTATAGATTTTTGCGATTTTGCGATCGTCATTTGTTTTTTTTGGCAGATTATTAAAATTCAGGAAAACTACTTTTGTATATAAAATTTTCTGTATTTCTTCAAATAAACTCTGTAAAAATAATTCCCGGTTATAGACTGGTTTTTAAATCAACTTTCTAGCTGTCATAGAACTCAAGATATCGAAATTGGCCCTATAGCTCCACCCTGTATATCTAACGATTTGTCGCACTATATTACAATTAAAGCGATATGTAAGGAATACACTATTCTTTAAAGGGTGCTGTGAAACGACGTCTGGTGTTTAGTTTGATGTGTGTGTAGGAAACAGAAGAAGCACGGCGTAAACATGAGAATTGTCAGTTGCAAATCCAACGAAGCAGTAGCAACCTTTGATTCCTTTGCTTTCATCACATCCTTTGCTTTTTGAAGGGCCAGTGGCACCCAAAATGTATTAAATTAAAATATATTTGAATGCCAACTAAAAGCGAATCATGTCGAAGGCAAAAATGCCAAGAGATTAAAATTACTTAGTACTTTGTAACAAATGACAAACTTTAATATGGTAATAAAATCACCGATGCTGAAAGTAATCGATACAATTACGGCGATTTCTTTTCTCAGGCGAAAATTAGCGGGAATAAGTTGCACTTTATATTACAAAATTCCACTTTAGAGCCAAGAGCAGGTGTAAGCGCATCGTTTACAACAACGTCGACTCATAAAGTGTAATTAACACGCAGATTAGAAATTTACATAATCTAAATGAGGCATCTGTAAATGGCTAAAACAGAATCCTGGGGAGCAGCATAAAATTTCATTTTTTGCGGCTCCCCAAGCACGAGACCTGACTTAATAATAACACCCTATAAGTCTCACAAAAACTAGCGTATGCTGAATGAAAATAAAAATTCCCAATACTGGTTTCTGATAACACTGCTAATAGCCTAGTTGCTAGCATGCTGTACGTAATGATTAGTCATTAAAAGGATAGATTGGCAGTTTGCACTGTGTCCACCTTCCTCGGCACTGGGGTAGGACAATAACCGATAATTGCTAAAAAGTAGCTTGTTTTTAATTGAAGGAGCAGACCTGGTGCACCACAGGGACGTCATGAGTACGGGAAGTTGAAGATATCTATTTAACCTTATCTTAAAGGTGTGAAGTAACGTTCAGGTTTGGTGAGAAATTCCATAACTTGGATGTTTGAGGTTGAGGTTGAGGTTCAAATTACTGTGGAAGAACAAATTGTTTTATAAGTAATACTTTTAATAAAGTGTTTTTAAAAATGCAACACTCGCCTTCGGCTCGTGCCGTATACTTTCACCTACGTGAATAATATAGGCCATTATATGCTTGTGGAATTAACTACTATTATTTATCCAAAGGCAAAAAAATTATGTAAGCTTTACTATACCGGATGTCAACGATATCACTAGCACCCTTGCTTTTCACCTTATTTTTCAAGATACCAAAATAAAACTCGGCGTAGTTAATATAGACGTAAAATGTCACATTTTTGCGTATTTAACGATTTTTTCGGACTTCCGGTTTAGACGGAAGTGACATCAATTCTTGATTTTTAAACGGAACACCCTGTATATGATTACATTTTCAGAATCCTGGGAAAATTCTGAATAGGTTCGAACTATTTTGGTGAGTTTATACGTCGACTTGATTTTTTTAGAGCTAAGTTTTGTTTTGAATCTAGAGTACTGCGATTAACTTTAAATCATCATAAATGACATAAAAATAATGGAAAAATACAAATTTGAGTCTTAACCAACAAATTTAATAACAAGGTGGTTTCTAATCTTTCGAAATTGGTTTCTTGCAAAAAAGCTTTTTTTTTGTTTTTTTTTATTAAACTCAAAAAAGCTTATTATTTGTTTTTCGTTATGATAGAAAAATAGTATAAGTGATTTTAAAGTAAGCCATGAAAAACAAAAAACAAAAAAATAATTAACACACCTAGATAAAATTAGAGCATTTTATTAAAATATTAAATTTTAATAAAATTAAATTAGAGAAATTATTAAAGTAAAAAGGACATATTTTAGGGATTAAAATAAATCGGGGATAGTATTCGTTGTATCCCTAGCTATTAAATCACCCACAATAGAGTAAGCCGCCACTTTCGGCGAAACTTTGTTTATTTTTTTTTTTCTAATATTGCACGGGACTAAATATATATATTCTATTGCAACCATTATCATTTATTTACTAGATTCCTGTATGAATTACTAATGGTTGCCGCTCCGTACCACCGGTATATTCCAGAGATGGCTTTAGAGGGTAAACTTAGAATAAACGGTGCCCATAAATTATATTTAGTAGCTACAACCTATTTTGCAATTGCGGAGCAGGTGTAGGCATATTGAATTACTTCGAGTTCAGCATGATTTGCATGATAATGTTAGAGACTACTAGACTATCACGACGGGATGTTGACTAAGAGATGTTTCGTAGAGTACACACACCGCAATGGTCTAGGAGCATTGAGGAAAATACAACCAATATTAATATTATAAAATATAATTCTTTCCAATTCGAACATGTTGAGAACTGCTGCCGCTGAGGATTTGCCAACACTGTCTCAGTTCGGCAAATATTTTGAGTTAATTAAAGAGCAAAGGAACAGCTATTTGTCGAGTTGGTGGAAGAATACAAGCCGAACACCGATCATGCCAGAAGAAAAGACGCAGCGCACAATTGGACAATTTTCTGCCGTCTTACCTACGTTTAAATCAATACCTATGTGGAGGAATGGCCCGGAGGAAAATAAGTAGATGTAGCGCTGTATTCACTTAAACAGAAATAAATCAAATTTTTTTAACTTACTTATAGCATCTGTGTGGTTTTTTGCTCAGCTCGTTTGCTTGTCTTCGCCTCTGTTTCCAATTTACGATAAACGAGTAAGTAATAAAGCAGCTCTATGCAAAAAACTTTTTGCATCAAGCTGCTTCATTACTTGACTTGGTTAATCGTTCGAGCTGCTCCTTGGATTAAATTAAATTGTTATTTTATATACAGGATGAAGCGAGGCATTACGTCTATATATTTAAGATTAAAAATATTCTTCAAGGAACGGCGACAGCTATTACCTCCCGGGTGTACCCGCTAATTATATTTAATAGAGCGTGAGCAGGTTATTATAGCTTCCGAATAATTATTGTGTATTTTTCTTAGCTAGCAGCATAGCTTGTTATTTAGAAAATCCACAACGGCAGCTGTGACCGTTCGATTCGATATTTTGTGTTTGTTTTCGCGGATAATGATTGAATTCAAGCTCGTATTTTACTTGTTTTATTAATGGGAACCTTGTACTTTCTTTCATATTTTCAAATAAAAATATAAACGTATAGATTGTCCCCAATTAGTGGGGATTGGTACTTTTCAGCTCTTTGTGCCTTATATAAACAGCACTGCACATTCTCGAGGTTAATTTTCAATATAATTAGGGCCGATTTTCAACTTTGAGACTGACTACTTTTTGTGTTTGAGAGTTACGGAAGAAGACATTGAAGATTCTTGCATGGGACGATTTTCAACTTTTGAGATTTTTGTGTCACATTGATATCAAATGTATTATATTGAATTTTATATAAGTAAATATGGGACTAGCTGAAAATATGGGGATATTATAGGGCCGATTTTCAACCTACAAGACTGACTTGCTTGTTTTGTCAGATAGATTTAGAAGAAGATACCGAAATGGAATTTTATATGAGGAAATTAAAGCCGATTTTCAACTTTTGAGACTGAGCTGTCCTTTGTGCTAGAGAGATACGGAAGAAGACACTCAAGATTCTTGCATGGAATTTTATGTGAGAGAACTAGAGACAATTTTCAACTTTTGTGTCAGATAAATATAAAAAAAAGAATCGAAGTTACCGAAATAAAACTTTATAAAAAAATTAAGGCCGATTTTCAACTTTTAAGACTGGCCAATTTTTGTGTCAAATAGATATAATATATAATATAAGTTGAATTTTATATGCGTCAACTAGGGACGAGTTGAAATTTATATGGGGATATTAGGGCCGATTTTCAATCTACAAGACTGACCTGATTGTATTGTCAGATAGATATAGGAGATAGCGAAATGGAATTTTTTATGAGGAAATCATGGCCGATTTTCGACTTATGAGACTGAGCTGCTTCCTGTAGATCGATAGGGAGAAAATACCGCAATTGAATTTTATATGAAAATGTTGAGACAATTTTCAACTTTTGTATCAAAGAAGAAACTGCAGGAACAAAAGTGAAATATTATAAAAAAAAAATTAGCGATGTTCTTCAATTTTGGGGATTGGCCGGATGTTAGTGTCAGATAGATACTAATGAAGATATCAAGTATATTAAATAAGCTGAATTTTATATGCGGAAATTATGGCCGATTTTCAACTTTTAAGACGGATTTTCTTTTTATGTTAGAGATACGGAAGAGGACACTGAAGAATCTTGTATGGATATCTATATGAGAAAAAATGGAGACAATTTCTAACTATTGAAACCAACCTATTTTTTGTGTCAGATAGATATAGAAGAAGTTACTAAATTAGAACTTAATATGAGGAAGAGAATGTCGAGACAATTTTCAACTTTTGTGGCCGATAGATATAAAGAAGAAATTGAAGAAACAAAAGTGAAATATTATATAAGAGACTTAACGACATTTTTAAATTTTTGGGATTGGCCGGATTCTAGTGTCAATGAAGATATCAAGTAGATTATATAGTCTGAATTGTATGTGCAGAGCTTAGGGCCGATTTTCAACTTTTGAGACTGACTTTCTTTCTGTGTTAGAGAGATACGGAAGAGGACACTGAAGATTCTTGCATGGACTTCTATATGTATGTGGAGACAAACGCATATAAAATTTCATTGTTGTATCTTCTCCCATATCTGCCTAACACAAGAAGCAGATTAGTCTCAAAAGTTGAAAATCGGCTCTGATTTCCTTATATAAAACTCAATTTTGGTATCTTCTTCTATATCTATCTACCACAAAAAATAGGTTTTTTTGTGGTAGATAGATATAGAAGAAGATACCAAAATTGAGTTTTATATAAGGAAATCAGAGCCGATTTTTAACTTTTGAGACTAATCTGCTTCTTGTGTTAGGCAGATATGGGAGAAGATACAACAATGAAATTTTATATGAAAATGTCGAGCCAATTTTCAACTTTTGTGTCAGATAGATATAAAGAAGAAACTGAAGAAACAGGTTAGTACCTATTTTCTATGTCGGATAGATATAGAAGAAGATACCAAAATGGAATTTTATATGAGAAAATCAGGGCCGATTTTCAACTTTTGAGACCGACTTGCTTCCTGTGTTAGATTAGGGAGAAGATTCCACAATGGAATTTTATATGATAATTTGAGACAATTTTCAACTTTTATGTTGGATAGATATAAAGATGAAACAGAAGAAATAGAAGTAAAATACTATATGTATAAGTATATTAGCGTCGTTTTTCAATTTCTGGTATTGGCCGGATTTTAGTGTCAGATACCAATGATATCAAGTATATTATATAAGCTGAATTTTATGTGCAGATATTAGAGCCAATTTTCAACTTTCAAGACTGGCCTTTTCTCTGTGTTACGGAAGAAGACACTTAAAGATTCTCGCACAGAATTCTATATGAGAGAAATGGAGACAATTTCTAGCTTTTGAGACTAACCGACTTTTTGTGTCAGATAGATATAGAAGATGATACCAAATTGGAATTTTATATGAGGAAATCAGGGCCGATTTTCAACTTTTGACACTGACCTGCTTCTTTTATTAGATAAATATGGAAGAAGATACCACAATAGGATTTTATATGAAAATATCGGGCCGATTTTCAACTCTTGTGTCAGATAGATATAAAGAAGAAACTGAAGAAACAGAAGTGAAATATTATATAAGAGAATTAGTGATGTTTTAAATTTTTGGATTGGCCGGATTTAGTGTCAGAGATACTAGATACTAATGAAGATATCAAGTATATTGTACAAGCTGAATTTTATATGCAGAAATTAAGGGCGATTTTCAAATTTTGACGCCGACCTCGACCTGGACCTGGAAGAAGACACTGAAGGATTCTTGCATGGAATTCTATATGAGAAAAATGAAGACAATTTCTAACTTTTGAGACTAACCTACTTTTTATGTCGGATAGATATAGAAGAAGATACCAAAATGGAATTTTATATGAGGAAATCAGGACCGATTTTCAACTTTTGAGAATGACATGCTTCCTGTGTTTAGATATGGGAGAAGATACCACAATGGAATTTTATATGATAATTTGAGACAATTTTCAACTTTTATGTTGGATAGTTATAAAGAAGAAACTGAAGAAATAGAAGTAAAATATTATATGTAGCGTCGTTTTTCAATTTCTGGTATTGGCCGAATTTTAGTGTCAGATACCAATGAAGATATCAAGTATATTATATAAGCTGAATTTTATGTGCAGATATTAGGGCCAATTTTCAACTTTCGAGACTGGCCTTTTCTCTGTGTTACGGAAGAAGACACTGAAGATTCTCGCACAGAATTCTATATGAAAGAAATGGAGACAATTTCTAGCTTTTGAGACTAACCGACTTTTTGTGTCAGATAGATATAGAAGATGATACCAAAATGGAATTTTATATGAGGAAATCAGGACCGATTTTCAACTTTTGACACTGACCTGCTTCTTTTATTAGATAAATATGGAAGAAGATACCACAATAGGATTTTATATGAAAATATCGAGCCGATTTTCAACTCTTGTGTCAGATAGATATAAAGAAGAAACTGAAGAAACATTAGTGAAATATTATATAAGAGAATTAGTGACGTTTTTTAAATTTTGGAGTTCAATTGTATTTTAGTGTTAGACAGATACCGAAGATGCTATCAAGTATATGATATAGGCTGAATTTTATGTGCAGAAATTAGGGCCGATTTTCAACTTTTGACACTGACCTGTATTTTGTGTCAATGTCAGATATATATAGAAGATACTGAAATATAATTTTATATGAGGAAATCATGGTCAATTTTCAACTGATTTGTGTCAGATAGATATAAAAGAAGAAACCGAAGATACCAAAGTCAAGTATTATAAAAGGAAATTAGGGGAGGCTTGGTAATTTTTGGAATTGACCGAATTTCCTTATCAAATAGATGCCGCAGAAGATATCTAATATATTATATAAGCCGATTTTTATAAGAAGAAATTATGGCCGATTTCCAACTTTTAAGACTGGCCTGCCAGAGAAAAAGATAACGAATATACCTAAGTGGAATTCTATACGAGAAAAATTGAGACAACCAACTTGTGAGACTGACCTACTTTTTTTGTTGGATAGATACGGAAGAAGAAACCGAAGTAAAATTTTATATGAAGAAACCAGGGCCGATCTTCAACTTTTGAGAGTGACGCTGAAGATTCTTGCATGTGTCAGGAAAATATAAAAGAAGAAACCGAAGATACCGAGGTGAAATTTTTTTAAAAAATTAGGGACGTTTTCCAACTTTTGAAACTGGCCTACTTTTTGTGTCAGAGAAAACGGTACGAAGTGGAGTTTTGTATGAGAAAAATAAAGATAACTTCCAACTCTTGAGAGAAAAAAATTCATACAACTCTAATAAGAAAACCAGGATATTCATCAGTTACATCAATACCTACATACTCAAAATGTTCCGTAAAAGTAAATAAAGCTTTTAACGATTCAATTTGACCTCAAGAATGTGCCAGCAGTGTTCTTCTACCTAATGCACAAATAAGTGAAACCAGCCAATGTTCCATTCTTTAAAACAAGCAGAATAAATTCACCATGTACCTACATACCGAATGTGCTTTCTTACACGGTTTCTATTGATTGTAACATAATTCTTTCCATGTCCGCTGCCAATGTTAAGATTGATGTTCTATAAAGCATTAGGTTTTTATAATCGGATCGGTATATCCATATTATACATGACAGATCTCCCGTGCGTTTAATTCAAGTTTCTTCTATTTGTTTCTTCAACACGGATAAATTATTATTAGCATACCTATAAAATAGATAGAATAATACAAATTGCATTTCGTTCTTGTATTTCTTTTTTAAATATGATCGATACGGGATCATCATCAAAATGAAACTGAGACGATATTTTAGCTTTTTTCTTAACAGTGCCGTTTTAAGGTCAGGAAAGAAATCATCAAAAGTTTGATTTCCTCTTCGGTTGGAACCTACCCTTAATTTTGCAAACCTGTTAAAGAATTGTATAGATAAGATTGTCTGTTCCATCATTAAAATTGTCTGCATCTGCAACAGAACCTTCAATCACGCCGGTGAGAGATCGCCATCGACATTACACTCTCAGTTTCGATGTACTTGTATCGGGCCTATTCCTCCTCGTTCCTACAAACAGTTGTCATAAGAAATCATTGACGCTCCATAAACACGCTTGAATCAGTTAATTGATCTGCTCCTATCACGATCGCAATAAGAAACGTCCTTCACGCTGATAAAATCGAAATTAAAATCCAGTAGTAAGAAACAAAGAACAATTGTCAGCAAGACCAAGAAAGTTAAATTTATCGATCTGAATGTACTGGTTATCGTAGGTAAGAAATGGATCAAATGGCACGTGGACGAAAGCCCAAGCCATACGGGTATCCATCCATCTCTAGTCGTTACCGCACCGCATAGCTAGTGGCTGTTAGCTCGTGCCCTGGGAGGCACGTTCGCCGCACCGGCCACCGGCCCAGCACCGGGCCCGCCGCACGAGGGAGCCACACTCGCGCTCGCATCCTCTGCCCTTACCTGGCTCGACTGCCTTCGGTCATTTCTCTCAGCTAACCACCTGGTATATCCGCCAACGTGAATTTGTCGAGAAATAGCAAAATGAAATAATTTCTACCGACTTTGATACGTACGGTGATATTAAATTTTTAATGTCTTCACACATTATTACGTTTCAGTCCCAAATACAAATGGTGGAAATACGTTTCCTGTCCTAAATCCAAAGGCAAATCATCTACAAGTCTTCAATTTCATTTTGCAGGAATCCCAAGCATCTTGGAGAAGAAACGGAAGGAAAGTCCTTGGCTAAGCGCATATAAATTTTTTATTAATCATAAAGGTGACGGTAACAATTTGCAAATTTGACTGCAAAAATTTTGCACCTTACGATCCAGTACACGCTGTTGCCAAGTAACTTTTTAAACAAGAATATTTTTCCTGCTCGCACTAAAACGAGCAAAACAAACATTACTGAATAGATTGCAATAAATTATAACGCTGAGAAAAATTCTAACTGCGTTTATCTCGCAGCAAATCAGTGCCTTTATTTAATTTTTGTAAATAGTCTCCATACAATCTGTGCGCATACGTGGGTGAGAATTCCTATTATACGCGGATAGATAATAAATGGCCATAATGGGTTAGCGGGGTGTTAAACGTCAAAGTACAAAGAGTTATTAGTGTACACATTAAAAAACATTATATGAAACATAAATATAACATTAACACTCCGCGGAGCTGCTGAGATCTTATTAAGGATAAGGTAATTTTTTAGTTAATAAACTATAATCACCATGAAATATTGTTACTTCGGACTGGGACGTCAGACATTTGTAACTATCCCAGGAATTCGAATCGTTGCTTAGTTAGTTAATACATCACCTGGGCCGCAAATTGCAAATCTTATTGTCTAATAATTGCCCCTGATTGGTACTTCAGGGGAGGCGGCATTGCCATTAATTTTGCTCGCGCGTCTCAAAACTTGGTTTAGATACAACGGGCATACCGAGGACCGCATAGTGAGGATTTTCTAGTAGATTAAAATATTATATTATATTGATTGAAACATAGTTCCTATCTAAAGAAGATCGGAATCGATAGCATCCGTCTCCTGGACGATATCTTCCAAATTAGTTTCCACATTCTCGTCGATTGCATCTAGATCTTCTGCGTGGTTTGGATCCTCGATCATTTTATCCATGTATGAATTTAGACATTGTACTCCCTGACAATTTTCGTAAATTTGTGAGCATTTTAAACCTGCTTTTCTGTTGCGGTTGCAGGAGATAAGTTGCAATATTGATTCTGGCGTTGGCACAAAAAGTTAATTTTATTCTATCCCCACTGTTGGGGATTTTTTTCATTGCCAAGCCATTTCTGAATTTTGTAGAATACTCGTAAAGACTGCCTCTGAATTTGGTGGTAATAATTCCAACTTAGATTTTTGTTTTTGCAGCGATTTTTTGAATTGATTAAATCCGTATGACTTCAATGAAAGATTTGTAATTTTCCTTCCACCATACCTATACGTAGGAAAAGAGTTTCATCAGCCTGTTTTACTTATGAGGGGGTTGAATTATTGTCATTGAAAGTTCTCACTACATTAACCAACTGCATCATTTCTTTCTGAAGAAGTTTGAAGATTTTTAGTTTTTCTTTCTGAAATATTGTAGAAGTGGTATCACAACCGCTGAAGGCATGGGCCAGTAAAATTGTATTTTTTATACATTCATGTGATTTCTACGAAGCTCTGGAAGGGACAACTAACATAAAATTTTAAAATTCCGAGTTATAATTCGAAATTTTATTACAAAATTCCGAGCTATAACTCAAAATTTTATTTAAGAAATTCCGAGTTATAAGTCGAAATTTCGACTTATAACTCGAAATTTTATTTCAAAATTCCCAGTTATAAGTCGAAATTTTAAAATTCCGAGTTATAACTCAAAATTTTATTTCAAAATTCCGACCTATAACTCTTTTTTTTTAAATTCCGAGTAATAAATCGAAACTTCAAAATTCCGAGTTATGAGTCAAAATTTCATTTAAAAAATTACGAGTTATAACTCCAAATTTCATTTAAAAAATTCCGAGTTATAACTCGAAATTTTATTTCAAAATTACCAGTTATAAGTCGAAATTTTAAAATTCCGAGTTATAAATCAAAATTTTATTTCAAAATTCCGACTTATAACTCATTTTTTTTTAAATTCCGAGTTATAAGTCGAAATTTCAAAATTCCGAGTTATAAGTCAAAATTTTATTTAAAAAATTCCGAGTTATAGTCGTAATTTAAAAAATATTTTGAGTAATAACTCGGAATTTTAAAATTTCGACTTCTAACTGGGAATTTTGATATAAAATTTCGAGTTATAACTCGGAATTTTGAAATTTTGACTTATAACTCGGAGTTTTTTAAATAAAATTTCGAATTATAACTCGGAATTTTAAAATTTTTGGGTCCCTTTTAGGTGTCCTTTCCAGAGCTTCGTAGATTTCTGGATTTCTGACGAAGAAATAATTTTCCATTTAATTTTTCCTGTTCCTGGCCCTATAAGAAAAAATCAGCAGAACTACATATAATATTCTGTGAATCAAGAAATGATTGACATAATAATTACAAGAGGACAGCTAAGACAGCAGTTTTTAATTCTATGTGCATCTTCTTAATTTTCTAAAATGAGGCGCGCTTTCTATTTCGGTCATGTCTCCTAACTCTAAAAATCAATAAAAAAAGCATTTTGAAGGTCTCTTAATCCTCTTTAAGGTCAGATAGGTCAAACCAGTAGATACAGAGGTTGTCAGTTCTTCTATATTCATCTTAAAATGCGTTAATTTTTTAAAAAGGAGCGTGAAGAATTAATTTCAAACGCTTCTATCTTCTATAAAAAAATTTAAAAAAACCACATTTTCCTTAGTCTATTGCCATAATTTTTTGTTTCTAATAGCATTCAGCTAAGATTCTTCTCTGTTAAGTTATTTAACCTTAAAGCCAAAAAAATTCATTTTTTTTTTAAATTTTCAAAATACATACAGGGTGTTCCACTTAAGTCGGATTCTTCCATAGCTCTCTTATTATAAATTTAAGAGAAAAATGTTTCAAATAAAAGTTACGCTGAATTATGCGGTGTATATACAGAAAATATTTTTGAATACACAGGATGTTCCATTTCACCTGGACGCTATACAACTTCGTTATTTTAAATGGAACACCCTGTATATCTGTGTATTTTTGGATTCCTGACTTAATTTTAAGTTGATTTTATGTATCATACATTGTGCCCAAAACATACCGTTTCCGAGATATTCAAGTTTTTTTTGAGAAATTTCACGATTACAGCGCTCTGAATATTGCTAGATAGCTTCTAAGCCATAAGAGCTAGAAACTTGCGGTTTGCATAGTTCGATTTACCACGAATTACGCTATCATTTCCCCTATTAGAAAAATATGGTAAGTAGTATAAAGTGGTAAATATCGGTACTTGCATTTGACAATCTTTCAACAGGAATAACTTCTTTTTTTCAAATGGAATGACCCATATTTTTTTCCACCGTTGGATTCAAAATTAAATTCTCTTTCGATTGATATAAGGTTGTCCATATTTATCTTTAACAGTTTTCGAGAAAAATGCAATTCTTTCTAAAGTTTGAAAAACGAGCTGCCTACAGCGTAAAGTAGGCTTTGCCAATATCGCTTAAAGCATCGTTTCAATGTTATGTACGTTCATCTCGACGAACAAATTGTATTGTGAATTGTTTTCGTATTTCCCGGTAAAAATCCGGTCACCAACAATGACATCGCGTGAATTTAAAATTTATAAAACATGCCAGTAACAATATTACTGGCATGTTTAAAAAGTGATCTAACAAACAAAACTAAACCACTACCAACAACGAAAACAAAACGCAACATGATAGAAAATTCTAAACGCAATAAAAAAGGGTACGTGAACTTAAACTGCAATTTTACATTAAGTGTTCGAAATGTCCTCAGTCTTTTAATGAGGTGGAGCACAATCCTGTTGTAACAACCACATCCTTCGAAGGGTTGCTAAAGGAATGTCGCCCAACAAATCATCCAAAGTGTTTCGCAGAAAGTCCAAATAAATTCTTCCTGTCAAGTGTCGATTAAAAAAGAATGGTCCAATGATGTGGCCTCCTAAAATTCCCGTCCACACGTTCAAGGACCACCTGTATTGGCTACCGGTTGTCTGGAATTGGTGCGGATTTACCGTGTCATAATAATGACAATTATGGCGGTTAACAAAGCCATTTTTGTGGAAAGTTGACTCATCCGAAAACATGACCTGTTCAAAAAAAATTTCTTCCTCTCTCAAGTGCCCACTGACAAAATGCCTGCCTCCGTTGAAAGTCTCCTTCGAGTAACTCCTGGTGTAATTGGATGTGTAAGGATGATATTTGTGTTTCTTTAAAATCCTATGTACTGATGTTGTACTAATATCCGTCGTTTGACTAATTTGTCGCACACTAAGTTGAGAGTTTTCCTGTATGCATCCCAATACTAGATATTCGTTTTCATCTGTAACTACTGTGCTAGTGCGATTCGGTTTTTTGAATTCGATGTTACCACTATTTATAAACAAAAAAATTTGCAAAGCCTACTTTATGCTGTAGGAAGCTCGTTTTTCAAACTTTAGGAAGAATTGCATCTTTCTCGAAAACTGTTAAAGATAAATATGGACAACCTTATATCAATCGAAAGAGAATTTAATTTTGAATCCAACGGTGGAAAAAATATGGGTCATTCCATTTGAAAAAAAGAAGTTATTCCTGTTGAAAGATTGTCAAATGCAGGTACCGATATTTACCACTTTATACTACTTACCATATTTTTCTAATAGGGGAAATGATAGCGTAATTCGTGGTAAATCGAACTATGCAAACCGCAAGTTTCTAGCTCTTATGGCTTAGAAGCTATCTAGCAATATTCAGAGCGCTGTAATCGTGAAATTTCTCAAAAAAACTTGAATATCTCGGAAACGGTATGTTTTGGGCACAATGTATGATACATAAAATCAACTTAAAATTAAGTCAGGAATCCAAAAATACACAGATATACAGGGTGTTCCATTTAAAATAACGAAGTTGTATAGCGTCCAGGTGAAATGGAACATCCTGTGTATTCAAAAATATTTTCTGTATATACACCGCATAATTCAGCGTAACTTTTATTTGAAACATTTTTCTCTTAAATTTATAATAAGAGAGCTATGGAAGAATCCGACTTAAGTGGAACACCCTGTAGGTACCTGTAAATTCTTTTGGAATGCATTCATCACGGTCAAAAAATTTGAGTGTATTCATAATAGTTAGGACTAACAAAAAACACGATTTGGAATTTCTTTTTATTTGGAATTTACTGGAACCAAAGATCGGCCATTTTTTGTGTAAAAACTCAAAATTTTGCCTTAATTTCCTTGTGTCATTTTTGATTTAGGAGATATCAAAAATTGTCGAAAGACAATTTTAAGCTTTTCACAAGCTACCATTAATTAGGTAGATAGGTACTTCTGGTGGAAAAATATTGGAAAAAATCATAGAAAGTCACTTATAACATTTATTTCATTCTGAAATGCCCCAATTGAATGATGCATGGAAGATCTTTGGATACTCTTAATCGAACTCTTAACAGCACATCCCTTTTCATTCCATGTATTAAAATCTAATTTTTATAAATTTGGGCGAACGAATGCATTATTATTACTATTATTTACCTCGGCAAGAAAAACAAATCCTCACCTACTTCCACTCCCGCCGTAATTCCGCTCAAATATTTGCCGAACGCAAACGCGATAACAAACGCAAAAACTCCATCCTTAATTTCACAATCGAATCCTACCTTATCCTGAAAACTTTCTTTCACGAAGCGCCCCAGCCAATGAACCTACGCACTAGTATCAGGTGTTAGATACCGGAAATATGGGGGAGGGCGTACGACTGCGATCCTTGTCTATTGGCTGTCGCAGCGTTAGAAGTGCGGAGGAAGGGGACGGGGCGTGGTCCTCTATTTCAGGGGCACGCACACGCCGGTGAAGTTTCAGTTATCCTGGCAACTTTCTAACGTTCGGTTGTGTTAGTCTTAGAAATATAATAGGGAACGCGATATCTGCTCCTGGCAAGTTTTTCGTTAAAGTTTTCGCAGAGACTGTTTGGAACTGTGGCGCCAATGGATATTTAAACATTGTGTTTTGGACTTACCACTCCGTGTCTTGGAAGATATGGTAATTCTGTAAGTACAGTTGCTTTAATCACGTCAGCGGTAAATTTCGGGGCTTTAAAATACGAGTTTGGACACTTCACACGCAGTCATTCGCCTCACGACTTTATTAAATAATACTACTACTGTAACAGTTGTGTTCATTGAAGGTTCACCTTTAGTATTATCGTCATAAAATACTTGTAATACTTGTTGTTTTTAAATAAGTAAAATAATGGTATAGTTCCGATTTTGAAGGAGGTTCGTCGCCTAATCGCTCGTCGATGTCTCCGCACTCCCCGACGATTATCCCTTTATTATAAATACAAATACCCTTATTAGGGACGCTTTACGGGTGGAAAGGGGTGCATTAACTACCCTTTGAGTATACCAGTGAATTACAATGCGTGCTCGTTCACGCAGAAAGTACATTCGCCGATTAAATCTGTAAAATTACTAGACATTCTGTGCGAGGGCATCGATCAAGTCATTCGATATTCACGGTGCAATTATTTTCATCGTTGTAGTAGCAGAGTTATGGAATATTAATTTATGCGCGGGATAAAATGAGATTCGCCGTTGGATTGGATAGAAATTTCTATACTTAATTGGCAAAAGAAAAAAAAATTCACAAAAAAAATAGAATATTTCGTCGGTTCAACATAACTATAAAAGATACAAATGCTTATATAGGTATCTATGAAATCAGAAAAAAATATGCTTTTTTATGAGCACATAGTCAACTGTGGGTTCCGTTAAAAAAAAAGGTTAGGTATGTTGTATCTCGGAAATCGTGTTAGCTATGAAAGTGGCAACGGGTTTATTGAATTATACTTAAATAGGTAAAACAATTTTCAATTATTTTCTAGGGTTAATGGTTTCGAAGTTATTCAAAAATTTATATAGGTAATCGACCATTTTCAGTTTTTTGAAAATAGTAAAAGCTAGCGAAAATCATACCTACATAGATACCTATAAAAACTCAAATTGCCGAATTGTTACTTATATTTGGAATCTTACTATACCTACCTTCTACCACAATTCTCAGAATATCCCACTTTCAAAAACACCCTGTATACTTAACAGTAATCTTATAGACAAACAAGAACAACTAAATCCTTGCCTATTTACCTTTCTATGTAGGATTAGAACCAATTAATAAACAAAAGTATAAGCCTAATCCTGCGGAGGATAATAAAACCATAAATTTATTGGATTTAAACGTTGGTAATTTCTGGGTTGCTTCAGAGATCAATAAATAAGGGTGAAGGTCTGACCTGAAATAAATATCTAAAGGACTTCCATGAATTAAATAATTGACTCACAAAATTATTCGGTTGTCGATTTGTATGAGATACTTGCTGAAAAAGACTGATATGTACAGGGTGTTCACGTATATGTTGAGACACCCCTTAACTTATTTATTTTTGATTTTAGAAAAAAAATGTGTTAATACGGATTTTAGTGTTTCTTTTGAGGATTCAAAATATGCTATCAGAAAAACAATTGAACATCTGAGAAAAAAGATATATAGCAAACTTGACTTTTTTTAAATGGAATACCCTGTATATGTTTCTAAATTTGGATAGACCTTTTTATTCTGATTTCAAAAATATACAGTTTTAATACATTATCTCTTATCGTTTTCGAGATATTAATTCATAAAAATTATGACCACCCATCTTGACATCAGGAATAAAATGATAGAGCAGGCCCTGCAAAAACAATTTTATTTTAAGTTTTGACCTTAAATATTTTTCGTCTTCAGAGAAACCCATTTCTTTATAACTTACACAACAATTAACGCAATAGAATACTTCAAACGTCAAAACTTAAAATAAAATTGTTTTGGCAGGACCTGATGCTCTATCATTTTATTCCTGATGTCGAAGATGGTTGGTCGTAGTTTTTATGAATTAATATCTCGAAAACGATAAGAGATAATGTATTAAAACTGTATATTTTTGAAATCAGAATTAAAAGTTCTATCCAAATTTAGAAACATATACAGGGTATTCCATTTAAAAACAATCAAGTTTGCTATATATCTTTTTTCTCAGATCAATTGTTTTTCTGATAGCATATTTTGAATCCTCAAAAGAAACACTAAAATCCGTATCACCCTGTAGAGAGAGGTCTTAAATTAATAGATGGTTGGTCAATTTTGAATTTTAATGTCTGTACTAGCCCATGAAGTAGCTAAAAGTTTTTCAAAATAGATCAATACATATTATGAGGGGCGATGGGAGCAACGAATTTTTTTAAATTTCAAAATTATTAAATCTATAATAATACAATTTTCATGTTAGGTATAAAAACAAAAATATTTGGCAATATGTACGGGATGATCCACTTAACTTTCCCTCCCCACGTTTCTCTGTTATTTCTGTAGTTACAAAAACATTATTCTAACAAAAGTTGTAGGGCTTTTTCTAAAGTGTTTAAAAATATGACATAAAAAAAAAAATTGAAAAATGCCAAAGTTATGTAATATATAAATTGTATTTTTTTAAATGGAACACCCTGTGTTTTATTGCCTTCTCGACGTAGAACTTTTAATAGTTTTCGAAATATTTGCTTTTAAACATAAATTACACACTATCGCATATTGGATCGAGTACGCTCTAATTTTAAAAACATTTATTTATACAGGGTGGAACAAAAGTATCAAATAATGGCTTTAACCTTGTTATTTGCAAAGTTACAAAAAAATGTTCACTATAAAAGTTGCTTGGTTCTTTACCATGCATGTTTTGAGTTTTTTAATTTGTTGATATCTTCTTCTGGTTTGTTCCTATGGCAACCAAATTTTTGTTTTTAAATGGCATCCATAATTATTTTCTGTCAATTTGAAACAAGCATATTTTTCTTTATTCAGTAATACAATTTTGTAATTTTTGGGAAAAAATAAGCGAGAAGAAAATGATTTACTACCACAGTAGAATTTAAATACCGATTAGGTCATTGCTTGCCAGTCAACGGAGCTCAGTTTAAACATTTGATTTAGTATTGCTGTTTCTTTTTGTATTTAGTCTACTTTTGTTACTCTTTAAATACTTAATTTTTTCTAAATTTTAGTGTTGTGAAATTAATGAATTTAGTTGTGATTGAGTCGCAATAAATATTTTTTTTCACACTTACTTTTTTCCTAAAATTGCAAAATTTTTTTGATTGAATAGAGAAAAATACGCTTGTTTCAAATTAACAAAAAAAATTAAGGATGCCATTTAAAAAAAAAGTTGGTTACCATAGGAACAAACCACAAGAAGATATAAACAAACTAAAAAAACGCAAAATATGCTTGGTAAAGAACCAAATAACTTTTATATTGAACATTTTTTTGTAACTTTGCAAATAACAAAGTTAAAATCATTATTTGATACTTTTGTTCCACCCTGCATATTTAGAAGCAAATATTTCGAAAACTATTAATATAAAGGTAAGTAGTAAGTATTATATATTCTATATTGTTGAAATCAGACTGAAATTCTACGTCGAAAGAGGCAATAAAATACAGGGTGTTCCATTAAAAAAAAACAATTTATACCTATATATATAACTTCGGCATTTATTTTTCAATTGTTTTTTTGATGTCATATTTAAAAACTTTAGAAAAAGCCCTATAACTTTTGTTAGAATAATTTTTTGTAACTACAGAATTACATTATTTTTTTTTAACCATGTGGGAATTAATTTGGACAGAGAAACAATTTTCTCAAGGAAGCATTTCTTTTTAAGTTTGAGTATTTGTTAAGTCTAATTCTTTGATAGATAGACAAAAAGAAGATTATATTCAACAGATTGTATTAAACATGCTTAACAAACCTAGACATAATTTATACAAAATAAAAGCTGAAAGTATGCCATTTCTAATGGTGCAAAAAATATGTCCCCATCTAAAGTTTGTTCACAAAATTTAATTGTTTTCCATGAATTTTTAAAAATGCAAAATTTGTGAGGAACACAATTTTTTTCAATTAAAAAAAGTAGTTCCATATATTTTGACACCTAGCTACAGCCTTTATTTTTAGAAATATGAAAAAGTGTAAGAATAAAAATTGTAAATTTTAATCTATTAGCGAAGAAAATTAAAACAAATTGGCGTCAAAACGTAGAGAAAAAAGACAATTGAATTTTTTTAAACGGAACACCCTGTACGTTTTTGAATATTTGGAAAGATCTTATTTCTCTGATTCCAAAAATACATAATATATCGTCATTTGCTCTATATCCGTTCTGGAAATATTATGCAAAACAGTTCTGCAAGGAACATAGGTTGCCATGAAAAAAAAAATTACAAAATATTTCTGATAATTACTGACAGTTTACTTTCTGTTGTTCTTTTGTTTTATATCTTACCACCAAAATATACTTATTTCACATCAAAATCCACAACTTCTCTGTTTACACTTTTTTATATTTTCTATACAGGGTGATTCAAATTCGAGGGCAACCATGGGGATCTCGCTTATTATAAGTGATAGAAGGTATAGGTTTAAATTTGGCAAAGTTGCGCGTTTTTAAGCCCAACAGTATGCCGTTGAAAAATTAACAAAATCTTTTATGGAATTTGAGATTTTTCAAACTGAAATTTGACGTTTTTGCGAGCGTTTTTGTTTTTATTTTTTATTAGACTTATTTGAAAGTAATAAAAAACTAAAAGCACTTTCTCACAGCAACTTTTTCTGCTCTACATGATGGTTTTTATAGATCTTTAAAACTACGTTTCGTCTTCTTTAAATCATCATGAACTTTGTTATTTCTTATGGACTTCATATTGCATGTTTTCATCATTAAATAGAGTATTTTTTTGCGATTTTAAAAATGTATAAAATGACTATATTACAGCTATAAGTAAAGTTGTTAAACTAAAAAATATACAGGGTGTTTCATTTAAGTTGTGTTTTTCTCTACTTTCCGATGCTATTTTGTTTTATATTTTTTCGGCAAAAGATATTTAACACCAAAATTTACAATTTTTGTCTCAACGCTTTTTTCATATTTCTAAACCTAAAGGCTGTAGGTAGGTGCCAAAATATTTGGAACTACCCTGTATATGAAGTGACAAGAAACACGCCCTTGCGTCAAATTCAGAGCCTACTTTCTATAAGATTTAAAAAGAAAATCCTGTAGGTACCTACTTTCGTTTTTCAATTTTTTCACATTTTTGACGCTATTTTTTAAACACGCCAACTTTTCGATGTAAAGTTTCAGCAACAAATTTTTTTCCCTCTGAAATTCAGTATATCACCAAATAACTAATAACAATACATGTAGTTTAGGCTTACTACAAAATTTAAAACACCCATCCTAATACATTATAACTGTTTCTTCTATCGAATACAATAATAAATACATACAAACAATCCAGGCGTCCCACGCGCGTTGCCGTTTCTTTGAAATATAAAATGAAAGCTTGTAGAATCATAGTGAGCAATAAATTTTGTTTGTAAGTTATCGAGTTGTTACAATGAATCGGTCGTAAAGTGCCCTTAGGACAATAGTTATTAAACAATCGTAATTTAACGTTGTCACTAGACCGGTAATTATCGTGTTCGATTAATTATATGATATCTGATCTCTGAATCGTAAATAATTCACCAGTAGGCCGAGGAACTGGATATACAAGATACAAGTGGAAAACGGCACTATCGGCGCTAGTGGAACATCAAGATAAACATGTATTATTCCTCCTGGCCTTCTTGGAGATCCGAGATACTAGGCGAGTCTCCTTCGAAACCCACCGAACCGTTAACGTTAGAAACAACCATCGGTTCCTGCAAAAATAATGGAATCCATAATGTAAAGTGCAGTTTTCCACTGTTCCTACATTGCAACATACAGGGCGTTCAAAGTCGCCACGTCAGCTCCACTATTTAGCCTTAGATGAAGCCAAAATTTGTTCTACAAATGGTTACTCATTTTTCTGTAAAATATATTGTCAAAAAAAAAAAAAAATTGCTTGTCTCTTTTTTTTACAAATTACTATTTTCTTAGCTTAATACGTATTGTATAGAACTGTGCGTTTTATACAAGCATAATCTTAACAAAAATAGCCAATTGTATTGCAATGTAATTCAATGATGTCTAGCATATAGTTGTGAAAAGTAGTTGTTTTAACAGATTCGACAATAATGACACTCTAAAGTGGTTCAGAAGTAATTTTTTTTAGGATACAACCAACAGGAGACAAGATAATCGAGAAAAACTCATTTCTCTTGTTTCCAAGATGGCACTAAAAATCATTGGCGACACTTTAAAATGCCATTATTTTCGAATCTGTTAAAACAAGTACTTTCTATAGGTATTATGTGGCAACGTCATAAATACGTAAAAAATATGACGCCGAAATGGCGTCCGGTAGTGCAATTATTACTTGAAATAGACGTCAAAATGATGTAACTTTTCTAGCTGAATTTTTTATCACTTTATTTAGGTTCTATACAAGCATAATAATAAAAATATCCAATTTGATATATTTATCTCGATGTATTTACTTTTGAACATACAAACAAACTCTGTAGGACGTAAAAATCATTGACACCACTTTAGAATGACATTATTTTGGAATCTGTTAAAACAACTACTTTTTAATTATTAAGTGGCAATGTCGTAAATACGTAAAAAATATGACGTCAAAATCGAGTCCGGTAGCGCAATAATTACTTTAAATAGACGTCCAAATGTTGCTGCTTTGCTAACTGAATTTTTTGCCGCTTTATTTAGGTTCTATACAAGCATAATAATAGCAAAAAATATCCAATATTATATATTTATATCGATATTCTACTTTTGAACATACGAACATAAACTCTGTTGGACGTAAAAATTGTCGAAACCACTTTAGAATGCTATTATGTACAATGTCATAAATACGTAAAAAATGTGACGCCGAAATGGCGTCCAGTAGTGCAATAATTACTTGAAATAGACGTCAAAATGATGTAACTTTTCTAACTGAATTTTTTATCACTTTATTTAGGTTCTATACAAGCATAATAATAAAAATATCCAATTTGATATATTTATCTCGATGTTTTTACTTTTGAACATACAAACATAAACCCTGTAGGACGTAAAAATCATTGAGACCACTTTAGAATGACATTATTTTGGAATCTGTTAAAACAACTACTTTTTAATTATTAAGTGGCAATGTCGTAAATACGTAAAAAATATGACGTCAAAATCGAGTCCGGTAGCGCAATAATTACTTTAAATAAACGTCCAAATGTTGCTGCTTTGCTAACTGAATTTTTTGCCACTTTATTTAGGTTCTATACAAACATAATAATAGCAAAAAATATCCAACATTATATATTTATATCGGTATTCTACTTTTGAACATACGAACATAAACTCTGTTGGACGTAAAAATCGTCGAAACCACTTTAGAATGCTATTATGTACAATGTCATAAATACGTAAAAAATGTGACGTCGAAATGGCGTACGGTAGTGCAATAATTACTTTAAATACACGTCAAAATGATGTAACTTTTCTCTTGTTTCCAAGATGGCACGATATCATCGTCGTTTCTTACACTACTAATACTTTTTGTTTTCATTTCAGGCACACCCCCTCGTCCCCTGGCATGTCGTGCCGGGCCTACACGAACACCACCGACTGGGACATCAACGACAGCGCCATCCCGAGGATCAACGAGTACGATCCGTTCTCCGAGTGGGCCGACGGGCACTGCCGATTGGTGTACAGGGCGGACAATGAGGAGGCCAAAAGACATTCGTCCGGTTGGGCGATGAGGAACACCAACAACCACAACGTGCACATACTGAAGAAGAGCTGCCTGGGAGTGCTCGTGTGCTCCCTGAGGTGCACCTTGCCCAGCGGGGATAGCGTCCACCTCAGGCCTGCCATCTGTGATAAGGCCAGGAAGAAGCAGCAAGGTATTTTTACATAATTATTATAAGTAAATCAGCAAACTAACGGTATTGCTTTTATTTTAGGAAAACCGTGTCCGAACAGGCAATGCACAGGGCGTTTAGAAATATTACCTTGCAGAGGCCACTGTGGCTATCCTGTAACCCACTTTTGGAGGCACACGGAACACGCGATATTTTTCCAAGCCAAAGGCGTCCACGACCACCCCAGACCCGAAGCCAAAAGTACGTCTGAAGCTAGAAGGACGTTGGGGAGTGGGAGGAGGGTGCGAGGGCTGGCAGTGTTGCTGGCGAAAGAAGCCGCGTTAGGAAATAAGGTTGGTTAATATGCGAAATATATGGAAAAAACTATTTTACTTATATGTATATGTCTTGCAAGGCCGTACCCAGGATTTTTTTTTTGGGGGGGGGGGGTCCAATGAAAATTTTAGGGAAAAGGAAAATAAAAATCTGATGAAGAATACTTTACTTCAAAAATTTTAGAGTAATTGTGACATTTCGGGGAGGGGGGGTCCGGACCCCATGGACCCCCCCTTCGGTACGGCCTTGATATCTTGAGGCTGTCGGTGTACTGCAGCTGATAAAAACGCTCTAATTCAGGGTGTACAAGCCTTAAGTAAATAGACGATAGCGATCAAACGCGGAAATTCATCTGTACAAAAGGCCTATGTAAAACAAAGCAGATCTATATGTTGTATGTCATTGTTGTTATTTCTCACAGGCGCTGCATTAATTGCCACTTTGAAAACGTTCCCGGTGCCATATAATTAAATACGTGTGGTCGATTTATCAGTCGCAACTCTATTTATTTTCTAAATATTGATGACTGGAGATGCTTAATCGTGTGTTAGACAAACTAGTTATTATCAGATCCTCTAGGTGTTTTTTTCCATCTTGCGCTTGAATTTATACCTCGCTGGAATCTGCGCGGATAACGACGCGAGAACGAGTTTCATTTCGATTTGAATTATTATCACATATTGCCACAAGACTGGATTATTTTATGGTCTAAGTAAAAGTGAATAAACTAGTAATAATCACGACCGTTGAATCCCTATTTGGCTAATATATTTGCAAGGTGTCTCCTCGTTCGTTCTCTGAGAACAAGCAAAAATAAACTGAAATTGTATGTTGTTATCAAAATATGAATATTAATTTCAGCTATAACATAATATAAGGCATTAGCCTGTTGGTAAATATTATTACGTAAAAATGACGTAAATATGATAACAATATATCAAAGAAACTATATCAAGACGTTAAAATGATGTGATCTTGAAATTTTTATTTTTACAATTGCGCATATGGTCAACAAACATTTTGCGGCAACGTCATAAATATGTAAAAAATATGACGTTAAAATGGCGTCCGGTAGTGGAATAATTACGTTAAATAGACGTGCAAATGTTGCCTCTTTGCTAGCTGAATTTTTTACCACTTCATTTAGGTTTTATACAAGCATATTAAAAACAAATATATCCAATTTGCTATATTTATATCGATGTTCTACTTTTGAACATTCAAATATAAACTCTGTTGGACGTAAAAATCATTGAAACCACTTTAGAATGTCATTATTTTGGAATCTGTTAAAACAACTACTTTTTATAGCTATTATGTGGCAACGTCGTAAATATGTAAAAAATATGACGTCAAAATGGCGTCCGGTATTGCAATAATTACTTTAAATAGACGTCCAAATCCAAATTTGATATATTTATATCAATGTCCTACTTCTGAAATTACAAACAAAAACTCGTGAACATTCAAATATAACCTCTGTTGGACGTAAAAATCGTTGAAACTACTTTAAAATGCCATTATTTTTGAATTTGTTAAAACAACCAGTTTCTATAGGTACTATGTGGCAACGTCGGGAATACGTAAAAAATATTACTTGACGTCCAGTAGCGCAATAATTACTTTAAATGGACGTCCAAATGATGTAACTTTTCTAGCTGAATTTCTCATCACTTTATTTAGGTTCTATACTATTCTATATATAAATATGTAAAAAATAATATGACGGTAAAATGTCGTCCGGTAGTGGAATAATTACTTTAAATAAACGTCCAAATGTTGCAGCTTTGCTAACTGAATTTTTTGCTACTTTATTTACGTTCTGTACTAGCATAATAATAATAAAAATATCCAATTTGATTTATTTATGTCGATGTTCTACTATTGAACATACAAACACATCGTAAATACGTAAAAAATATGACGTCAAAATGACGTCCGGTAAGGAATTAATTACTTTAAATAGACGTACAAATGTTGCAGCTTTGATAGTTGAATTTTTTACCACTTAATTTAGGTTCTAGACAAGCATATCTAATAATAACAAAAATATCCAATTTGACATATTTATAATGATATTCTACTTTTGAACATATAAACATAAACTCTGTTGGAATTAAAAATCTTTGAAACCACTTTACAATGCCATTATTTTCGAATATGTTACAACAATTACTTTTTATAGCTATTATGAGGCTACGTCGTAAATTCGTAAAAAATATAACGTTAAAATGGCGTCCGGTAGCGCAATAATTACTTTAAATAGACGTCCAAATGATGTAACTTTTCTAGCTGAATTTCTTGTCGCTTTATTTAGGCTCTATACAAGCATAATAACAAAAATATCCAATTTGATATATTTATATCGATGTTCTACTTCTGAACTTACAAACAAAACTCTGTTGGATGTAAAAATCATTGAAGTTACTTTAGAATGCCATTATTTTCGAATCTGTTAAAACAACTACTTTTTATAGCTATTATGTGGCAATGTCGTAAATATGTAAAAGACATGACGTCAAAATGGCGTCCGGTAGTGGAATAATTACTTTAAATAGACATCCAAATCTTGCAGCTTTACTTGCTGATTTTTTTATAATTTTTTAGGTTTTATGGAAACATAATAATATCAAAAATATCCAATTTGATATGTTTATATCGATGTTCTACTTTTGAACATACAAACATAAACTGTGTTGGACGTGAAAATCATTCACACCACTTTAGAATGCCATTATTTTCGAATCTGTTAAAACAATTGTTTTTATATCTATTATGTGGCAATGTCATAAATACGTAAAAAATGTGACGTCAAAATGACGTCCGGTAGTGTAATAATTACTTTAAATAGACGTCCAAATGATGTAACTTTTCTAGCTGAATTTTTTATAACTTTATTTAGGATTTATACAAGCATAATAATAAAAAAATGTCCAATATAATATATTTATATTGATGTTCTACTTTTGAACATACAAACATAAACTATGTTGGACGTAAAAATCATTGAAACCGCTTTAGAATGCCATTATTTTCGAATCTGTTAAAACAACTACTTTTTATAACTACATAATAATTAATAATAATAATAATAATAATAATTTATTTATATATGTTATGAAACATTGAATTTTGTTCTTGCTACTAACTGGTTTTCGGAACCCCATAAGTTTTGATCTCGCGGTATTATTAAGTGGTACCTATATATGTTTTGAATTAACACTTACTAATTTATTTGTCTCTTCCAGCTTATGTCATTGAGAGAACCGAAGCGCCAGTGTCGAGAAATAACGAATCAAGTCTCAAGAAGCGTAAACCCGGCCTCAGTCTCTGAAATAGATAAAGGTACGTACACACTGTGAAAATGCAGATTTGTAACTAAAGTGTTAAATTCTTGTTATAAAAAATGGTGCACTTGCTCATAATTTTGACTCTAAGCTCTTCTTATTTAATAAACACTAATTTAGCACTTTGAATCCAAGATTTTCGCGAAGCTGATGATTTTTAGAATAGTTTCTTATTTTGTCGTGGTCTTCTTCTTCTTCCAAAGCCACACGACATTTTCCTACAATATACTTAACTGCCCTCGTTTCAGGCTACTGCTCGTGCCCGCCTTTCGAATGCATATGCAACTACCAACAACCGCTCCCCACAACAATACATCAGTTCCCCGTATCACCGTCAACATATCAGCAACCTCAAATTTTCGACTCATACTGGACGCAAGAGCCGACACACGCGCAGTCCTATCCCTCAGAAATCGGCCCAAATTTGACTCAGCAGTACGATTTCAACAGTATCTCGACGGATTTGTTTCAACCAGAAGAAATCTTCCAAATGGACCAGCCAGTCAAGCCTGACTTTGTACAAACCAACGACTTATCTAGGAGTCCATCGACGTTGCTCGACCTGGGCAGCGGCACAATACATAGAGAGTTTAAGACCGAGGACTACTGGAGTCCAAATATTAGTAATATGTTGATAAACGACGATAGTAATAATAGTAGTAATAGCAACAGTAGGTTCAACCTGAGTCAGAGTCCGGATAACAGTCAGCTAGTGCTAAACAATAATTTACCCCAAGTAGACCAAAATCTATACATCGAATCCAAAATCGACGACTTACCCTTCTCTTTGCAAAAGTCCCACTACTACCAACACAACTCGACGGAGAACAACTACAACAAACATACCAGTTTTGGTGTGGCTGACAACAAACCGTCTTATGTCATAGAAGACAAGGGTTTCCAGAACTTCGATGTGTACCCGAATTCTAAAATCTACACCAAATCCAATTACCAAGAAGAATACATCGATCTAGGGCAATACACCGAATACAACAGTCTGCTGTGCACGTACGACAACAAGATGGTGAACGATAGTGCGGCCATGTTTAACGATCTTGATTTTAGAATCAACTCTTGCGTTTCTAGTATAAACAATGTACATAATTATAGTCATGATACTTTCGATGTGATGTCACATCAGTAGTCTGTGTGTTTGTCCACAGTTTGAGTGCCTTGTTCCCTGTATATGCTTTCCATGATCTTCATAGTAGACCAGTCTGCATGGGGGTAGTTTTCACTGGGAGAATTTCGGGACGGATTTTTTCGTGGAGTGATAGTTTTATAAATTCAACAATTGGAATATATTGAAAATAATTTTGGGGCTCCAAATTTGTAAAAAAACTATTTAGAATGTAATCTTGATTGTTGCCAAGTTACCTAATTTCTGAACCTACCATTTAGGTTTTATCCCCAAAATTGTCATTCCACAAAATTAAATCCTGTCCCAAAGGTTTTTCGCATTATTTCGTCCTGCAGACTGGCCTACATGTCCTATAAGTATTGATTATTAGTACAGTTTTTGTTATTGTATATACCATGTATAAAATATAGAGTTGTGATATTAATTAAATTCGTAGTATTATTTATATCCATAAGAACAATTTCCAATTACGTGGAGAGCGTTCTCAAGATTTAACTGTCACTATATTCCGAAATGACATGTAGACAGACAACGGAAACCATTTTGTTGGGAATCCCATCTAGGTCGGGCGCATACTTCAAGGTCATCGCGTTTGGCACAACAACAACAAATTGACAGCATCCGGACTCTAAATAATACCACCTCTTTGGTCATAAGCTACAATTGTCTCTTAGTCTTTTGTTTGGAACACCCCGTAGAAAGAAATTGTAGTCTGAAACGTCAAATTCTGTTATCTCCGTTTTTAAGTGTTTAGGTTATGTTTTCCCTAAAAATAATTTGTAATAATTTATTGCTAATGAATAACTTTTCAACAGTGAACTATAGCACCATTGGCATATGATCTATTTATAGGCACGTTGTAATTATGCAATATATACATACATATTAATTAATACATAACCTCTAATACTTAAAATCGTTAAGATAAATTAAACCCTCCTTATATATCAAACTATTACCCATTTCTGAAATAAATTTGATCATAAATCGTGCATTTATATTTTTGCAAACTATTACTGCAAATTATAGGCTAATTATTTTTACGGGGCAGTAAATAGTTTTAGTGTCTATTCTTCATTACTACGCAGGTGCTGGCAGATCTAGTACTTAGTTTTATCATACGTTAAAGCTATAAAGTTAGCAGGTGTACGTCCTGTCCCATCATATAGACTATGTTCAACTACTACACATTACATTACGTTGCCTAGTTTACTTTTTTATTTTTAATATACGAGTTATGTGTTGGGTGTAAGCTGTAAACATCTAAAAGTCTAATCGAAATACCTAGTTTTACGATTATTTTATAAAGGTGTATAATTTTGCTATCAAATATTTAGTGAGATAAATTCCCAATAAATACGTGTGTATAAGTTCTAATGAGAAAGTATAACAATGGGTAAAATAACAGATTTTACCTATCTGTTAGGAATTCAACGTAGTATAGAAGTAAATTCGGTTAAACCGTCATATTTTGTTAATCCACTCAGTTAGTTTATGTTCAGCTACTTATAAGCCACCCTGTATAATAGGAAATACAATAATCTGTGTTAGTGCTGCCATCTATGCGCCTCATATATAATTAGTACTGACAGTGTTATAGAAACATCATAGATGGCTCTACCAGTCCATCGTTGAAATGGAAAACTGATTAGGCTTTTTACATTTAAATTGATATTAAGATCAAAAAAAGGAGCTAAATATAACATATTGTTCTGTGTTTTTAGAGAAATGGTAATTTAATAGCATTTACTACAGGCACGGGCAAAAATACGATTTACCTGTGCTATAGGCAACACAACATACATGAACGAAGAGAAAGTTCTGCTCACAGAGGAGCAGGTAGCCTAACAAAAATTAGAAAAATAAGATAAAAACTGGGATATAAATCATAAATCACCAATTAGCAGTTATTATTATCCTTTTTTAATGAACATCAAGCCTGACACTTCATTTAATTAAGAATATATTTCATAAAATATAATAATAAAATTATATTTTTTGGCTAGCGTGAAACCGTGTTTCAAATTCAGCTAATTTCAGGTTTATTTATGTTTATTTAAAAACACTTTTTTTTATCTAGCAACAGCTGTTTAGAAAGTAAGGTTATGTTTTTAAAATGTGCTGGACTATTTCTTTCGTTGGTTCTTTTATGTGAAAAACAGATATGGTTGATTCTCAGAGTGAAAATGAACGAAGAATTAAACTCGAACGAATAATTGCAAGTATCAAACAAAGCAATCATAACGATTACAGAGTAGATCAAGCGAATGAAACTGATTCATGTTTTAAAGATGGTCCGATAAATGCTGGGCAAAAAAATAAACTACTTAAAAGTCGCAGCCCATTGAATACACAGTCAAATATAACGAACTATTTTGCTATTACAAAAAATGCAACAGACGTAAGAAGTTCTAGCAAAGATGTTACCATTAGGAGTCTCTTAAATTCCTTGAAAACAAATAAAGAGAACAATATTGTTACAATTTTTGAAGATAATAGTGCCAAAGTTAATACGGGCAGTTATCGGGTCCAGAATTCTTGTAGCGATAAAACTAGTGGATGTAATATACTTATTAACGAAGTGATTCGTGGTAAACATGAACGTGACGAACAACTTAATACAAGTGCAGAAGTTATAAGGAAAACTCATAATTATCACAAAAAGCAGAATAATAAAAGGCTTAAATCATGTGACAATACTAAACAGTTATTTGTAACAGACTTTTTTAATGTAGATAGGGTCCGTTCAAATGAAACAAAAAATAAAACTGGCAATGAAGTGGCTGAAAAAAATTCTATGGCAAATAACGCTGTTAACGAAATGTGCTGTGATAAAAACGTTGTGAAGCTTAGATCCAAGAATGAAAACAGTATTAGGGAGAGTGTAAGAAAAAATTGTGTAAAGGGCGTCCATGCAAACAAAAATGTTTCGCTTAAGGATAAAAATGATGAGAACAAAACAACTTTCGATGACTTTTGCAAAAATGTTATTTCAGTAATTGACGAAAATTCAAAGGGAAATAAAAAAGCAGATGACGACGAAAGTAAAAAACAACTACATTATTTATGTAAAACGTCAAATTTTTTACCGAAATCGTACAGTACAGGATATTTGATTGGAAATAATGAAAGAAAAAGTTGTAAAGATCTCAGTAGTTTGCCGATAACCGATATTGAAATAAAAAGTAGGAAAGAAAAACTGGCGCAAAGTAAAATTACGTTTGATGATTTTATGAAAAATATATTGAAAGATATTAACACTAGCATTATTGAATCTGATAGTGGCAAAAATATTGATGTTTCCGATACTTCTGAGGAAAATAACAATGCAAAAGGTAACAACAGAAACGTCAACCATGTAACAGAAAGGTTAGGAAGTGACGATGCCGCTCCAACTGTAATGGATAAAGTCGCAAAACATTCTGCGTCAGAATTTAATAATGAGAATATTATACAAAAAAGAAATAGCAATGGATCTGAACAAAATTTAGAACTATCCCACAAAGATTTTGAAAAAGGTAAAGATAAACATATGGATAAGATCGACGAAAGTGGCGAGGCCAAAGAAAGTGAAAGCGAAGATTTTTTGTCGTACTTTCCAAAAAACTGGAGTGAAAGCAATAATTTGAAGGAATCACCTGTGGAATTATTAAAAGACGAAACCAAGAATTTAACTGATCTTGATTGTAATGAACATGATTATGCTTTACCTCCACAAGATATTTTTGCATTAAATGTCTGTAATGAAATCTCTCGTGAAATCTCCCCCCAGGAAAACTCGGATGCAACGCAGCTTCGAGAATTAATAAAAGAAAAACAATTTATAAGCGAAGGTGATAATTTAGAAGCTCAGTCTACTTGTGAATACTTGAATTTCAGTGAAAGCAATACGTATGTTGAGAGTATCAACCAAAATTCTATATTGTCTGAAAGCGGTATAATACGTACCAGAAGCACCGAACAATCTGAAAACAACAAAACCGACAAATTAGACAGATTTCTTTTAAAGTTATTACAACAAAATACTACAAGAAATATTGATGAGAATCATAAAAATACAGCTTCAAAGAAAAAGATATATATTAAGAGGTATAGAAAAGGGAAGACAAAAATTTATAGGTTGAAGAAGCTTAAAAAAATTAGTCCAAAAACTAAGGTTCTCCAAGAGGAAGAGAAGAATTTAAATTTTGACGACGTATTCAAGAAAATAACGCAAGATATTGTAACAGCTGAAAATAATTGTCTGTCAAGGTCTAGGAGCATGAGTTCCATATCCACCTCATCTTCGTACATCACCGACGTTACTAGGTCTGAAATTTTGTCAACGGGATCCAACGAATTGTCATCGCCAGAACAAAGATTAAGGAAGGGGTTTAATTACCTATCTAAGGACAAATCCTTGCTCTTTTGTGAAGAACAGTGGGAAAATAGCACTGAATACGATAAAGAAGAAATAAAGATGAAAATTCAAGAAATAGTTTCGAGAGTTGTGGAGGACTTCTCGCAAAAGAACGGCTCATCTCTGAAGTACAGGAAGCAGAGCTTTGATAATTGCGTCTTTAAGGATGGCAGGTAATAAAATATTGTAATTATCTTTATTAACCAATTTTTTTAAGATTGATACAAAAATCGGCAATTTTGTATGCAAATAAAGGGGCAAATAAACGATTTTATGTAGTAAATAAATGTTTGTAAAACATACTACCACATAATTAGGCAACCAAATATACACTCAATGGCATTACGGGTAGAAAAGAAAATGAGTTGTGCCTATTTTCCAATTAATAAAATAGTAACACCATAATACGACTTTCTTTATCTCAGAAGCGAAGGCTTGGAAAGATGCTTTTAATAATAATAATAATAATTAAATTGGGAAAAACTGTAGATACCGGCTTTGTAAAAAAATGGGAAAAAATAAAAATTAGTCAGGCGATTGTAATTTCATATTAAAGTATAAAATATTAATTCAAAATAACCTTTCCAAGTGTACGATAGCATTTTCTAAATTTTCTTGGTGTATTTTTGGTTTTAGAGGCAGCACCAACGCATCCTAATATTGATCCTGCGCGTAATATGACTAACATAACCTTAAATTTTTAGTTCTTGCAAATTTATTTTCACTTTAAATTTTAATTTTTGTAGTTTTAGCTTGGATCCGTTATAACATTTAAACTCTCTCAGACAGTAGATTTATAGAGTTTCAATATTGTTGATTATTAAAAATAGACTGCTATTTATAGGTTGGAATTCTAACCAACAAATAGCATCTTATTTTATTAGATCAAGGCAATTAAAACTTTATTAATAATGCACCGAACAAGATTTGGGTGGACAGTGCAGGATCCAAGCAGAAATTTTGACAAAATTGACAATATTCGAAAATTTTGGATAAACGCATATTTTCTAGGTTAGTTGTGACGTCGCCCACTTAAAATTAATTTTTGTTTTAGATTACAGCTTAAGCCTGTGGCAGAGGCATCAGTAACTGTCATTAACTCTAGAGCGCAGAGAAGCCAAGCACGTTTCATGTTAATTTTATATATTTTGAAAAAAATCCAGAACTTATTGGAAACCGATACTAAACTTACAAAAAGGTATTTTTCCCCTTGGAATTGTAACTCGCAAAGATTCTTAATATTTTTTTTTTTGCAGGGAGTTATATTACCAACTGAAGACGTCGGTGAAGGACCAGCGAATAACGGATAGAGCCATAAATGCTATAAGTTGTTTGTTAGACGTAGGCATGTGGGCGCTTAATATAATAGCTCAAAAAGGACTGGTTTTTGGAAATTTAAAAATCCTGTTGTCTTCTGGAGAAACTTTGAACTGTAACATACCTGGTACGATAACTATTAAAGTGGTATGAAGACCGTTACTACATCTTTACTGTTTTTCAGACGGTAAAGTCAATTTTTTTTTATAGTGTTTATTTGCAATTTTAAAATTAGAAAACGCGCAATACGTAACGCTTTTTTTTTCTAAAAGATAAACTAATTTTTTTTGTATATTTGTGCGAACTGGATATGTTGCAGGTACTCAAATCCCACAAGACATTAATGATATAGTAGAAATTGAGTCTCCTGCCTACTTCATCCTCGTCGTGGAAAAGGAATCGATATTCTATAAACTGATAGAAGAAGATTTACCAAATAGATTAACAAGACCTTTCATTATGATCACCGGTAAGGGTTTTCCTGATTTAAACACTCAGCTGTTCCTGAAGAAATTATGGATGATCATGTCGATTCCTGTGTTTATATTGGTTGACGCAGATCCGCACGGGATAAATATAATGCTGAACTACAGATTTGGCTCAGTGGTAAGTTCTAAATGGTGCGGCTTGTATATTTTAAACTTACATAATATTCGTTTAAACTAAAATAATTATTAATTAATTCTAATTGGTTTAGTACAAATACCAGTAATAAAATATCAAACTCAATAAAATGTAAGTATATAATATAATATGCTATCGTTCATTTTGGAGGTAGGGAGGTTTTTCTAGTCTGTGAATATTCCTAGATAGATAGATTGGCATCTTTGAACGTCACGTAAAACAGGCTCAAACTGGGAAACGCCATCACTCGCTTCTTTCAGTAACAGAGCTATATATATTTTTTCTTAAATAATCAGGATTATACAGGAAACTGTTCATTGTAAAATCAAACCATCTATTGCAGAATTATATTCAGTTTATTGTAATTTTACAGGCGCCTGCTCCTTGCATTATATTCCGTTTTAATTTCAGAATAACGCACATGTCTCGCACCAACTGGCTGTGCCACAAGCAAAATGGCTGGGCGTCTACCCCTCTGAAGTCATAAACCTAAACATTACGAGGGAACTTCTCTCAGAAAGGGAACTAAAGCTAGTCAGCGATCTCTTAAAGACGCCTTATATGAGCTGTAATCCAAGAATTGTTAACGAACTCGAAGTTCTACTGGAAAAAAAATACAAAGCAGAAATAGAAGGACTTATTAAGAGCGACACTTATTTAAGCGAGGTGTATTTACCCAACAAATTTTTTACACACAACTTTATTTAGCGTCAAGTTACGCAAATATTGATACCTTTTTTTAACAAGTATTATTATGGCCTTAAGTTCAAATCAAATTAATCTCCAAGATTGTGTGATAAGAAATAAAGAAATACAATAGCTAGTTTGACTAAAATTTTATTGTAACAAACAAAATATTAAAAAGACTCTAAATGGAAAACTATTTATGATCGACTTTGTCTTTCGAGTCTGCAGGATAGATACTGCATATCTTTTCAATGGATGTGTCCGTGTCTAATGAAGAATTATATCCTGAAGTAGACGGGGACAACGAAAAGTCAATATCTTTTTCAACATCTAAAATCCAGTCAATCATTTGATAGTCACTTGAAGTTAACCGCGCCTTTTCAAAAAAGGTAAAGTCTGTACTTACATCTGGAGCATCCAGATATTCTTCTGGCAGTTCCAAAACGGCTAACTTTTCTTTGTATCCAGGATATAAGACAGTTGTACTGTTTAACTTCCTGGGAATTTGCTGTTTTTGGATGACAGGTAGAGTAATTAAAGAAGTAGTTGCCATCGACTTTTTAAGTTTAATGTTTCGATCAAAATTTCGAGTAGGAAAATAAATAGTTTTCAGTGGTTTTGCATGTAGTCGGTTGATCGTTTCATGTAAATTATCTGAGGAGGTGTTGGTCAAATCTATTAATGGACTGTTTTCTCGGTAGCTCCCAATATAAATGACCGAGTCATCCGAACCTACTTTCTTTACGTTCCGTATAAGCTTTGGTTTTTCATATATCTCTTGTCTGCTGGACTCGTTCTCAGCCCATTCGTTTAGCAGGTTAACGTTCCTAATAACTTTTTTTACTTTCGTCATATCCTTCCTTGCATTTTTCCCTTTTTTGCATATAGGCGGACACATGCATTTTTCCTTCTTCCTCTGCCTTTTCTCCTTAGGGTCGGGGGGGCTACAGGAAGCGCAGTTCTTTAAAACCGACTTTTTCGTTACCTGCAATTTTGTTGTTTTAATGAAAAAACGATTACTTAACATATTAACTTACCACTCTATTCATCTCAGAGCAAAATAATTGCTATACTACAATCTCGCTATTTATGCACGGTGATTTTTTGCAAAGTATTTGGCTCTGCACAACTTACAAAATTTTATTTACATAGAAATTGACGGATCCTTACATAGCGCCAACGTTGATTTTTTAAATAAATTACTGCCAATCACAGGTTTTTTATGTTTTAAGTTGGTATTATCTACTTTGTGTTTTTTCGATTGGGGGTTGGTTTCTGAACTTTTCACTTCCAGAGCTCTAAAAATGAAGTAATTGAACGATGGATAGGCGGATAGTCTTTTGTTTCTTTAGTCGGTAGTTGGCGTTTTCAGTAGGCATCATTCCAGAATTTTGGAGGTTACTAATCGCGTTTCAGGGGTTTTGTGTTGTGGGGTTAACTGTCTTGTGTGCCTTAATTTAAATTGACTTAATAATCGTTTAATTTTTTGTGTGGTGACTGGTGATGCTGACTTCTTCTGAGTAAGGTATGTGCCTTTGAGTTTCTAGGTTATTACTCATAAAAACTGCATTTTCGAAATAACGATTTATTGTAAACATTTTTTGCTTTTTATTTTAATAATAGATACAAAAACGAAACATGTAACATTCCATTATCTAACATTGCTGTCTAAAATTAATAATTAATTGGTGTTCTGCACATTATTCATTAAAATTTATACAAACACGATGTGTACAACAATTTTTGTTAGGCAACCATTTTGCAATAAATTGATACTGTGATATTGCTATTATATATATAAAAATAAAGTCTAATCATGAATTAATATATTTGGAAGATACGACCAGGAATTATCTTTTGTTACACGGAAGATTTCATGTATACAGGTTGTCCCATTTAATAGTTTTCTTTCGTCGATTTTAATGGGTACAAGTACCCTAGCTGCTAAGTAAGCAAAATTTATATTTTCCTTTTAGTAAATAACTAAATGTTCAAACACCTAAATAAAGCACATTTAGCTCTACTGAATATTTAACAGGTAAGATTTCCCGTAATTTATAATATAGGTTAGCTTTGCTAGCTAATAATTCGGTTTTTTGACTATTCGCCCAAAAAGCCAGATAATGGAAAAATATGTTATTAAATTAAATTATTAAATCAGTGTGACTGAGAAAGAGAGAAAATAATTATTATTTAAGCATTTTTGCAACATAGCCATCTAGGTGGCTCATATTGGTGGGATCTAGGCAGGGACGGAGTCAGATATTCATTTTAGGGTGGGCACATGAGATAGAATAGGGACAAATTTTACTGCCGTATTTTTTTACGAATTTGCTTGTAGCTCGGCTTATAGGTTAGTCCTACTGGAATGTCATCTATAGAAAGGAACTGCTTAAATCAAACAACCTGCATAAATAATTCCTAAAATTGTATTATTTTTGATTGCTTTGGTAAATTTAAAATGTAATAACAACTTTTTACAAGGATATAGCCTGAAGGAAGCCGTTGAAAGTTCAGTTATATTATCCGTCTTTGAATGGCTGTGGAAACCTTTGGGTTACAGATTTTAATACCTGACATTTGTAAATATTAATCAAAATAATTGTTTGATTAACATTTATTTTACACTGAAATTGAAAATGCCTATGTTCAAATATTGGGCCTTAATTCCTAGGCATACATTTTATTTGCGATCGCTTTTTATTGGATGCAGCTCCAGCTGCCCATACGTGGCATTTGTTTTCAAGATAAACCACAGAAAAGGATTTTTTTTCAAGGAAATACGAGCCATAACATGTTTTAATGTGGCGAGTCATTTCAATTTTATAAAATTGCACTATCTAATTGTTTGTTTTAATACAATTGAAAATGTAAACGAATTTAGCTTTTAAAATAACTGTCCGCCCGTCTGTCTGTCTGTCTGTCTGTCTCGTTTTTTTTTTTGTAAGTGCGATAACGCGAGAACAGAAAGTCCGATGGTTTTGAAATTTGAACTGTACGTGAGATTACCCAGAGGAAAAAATCTACGAGGTAAAAATAAATTGACATTTGTGCTTCCTTACTGAGATACGGAATGTTTGATTTGAAAATGAATCATGACACCGTTTAATATTTCTTTGTAATATTATATATTTGGTAGAAAATTTAGGAAAAAGGGTTTTCCCGCTATTACCAGTGGCGTACAACATTTACTACAATACTTACATTTTTTAAATTTTCAAGGCCTAGATACTATAATTGTTTTTCAATGTTAAAAATGGACAAATTTGTTTCGCGATTTTTTTATTAAAAATCTAACTATACCACTGGATTCAGAAACATCTTTGGGTAAATCCAAAATTTCGAGAAAAAATATTGAATAATGACAGATTTATGAAGAAATTAATGTGGTAGTGTTTTACAATTTTTTTGTAATTTAAAAAAAATCAAAGTAACCCATGAAAAATAAATAAAAGAAGGATATATTAAGTGGATAGTTCTAATAAATATTGTCCTTTAAACAAATTTATTCATATAAAACTGAAAGACATAATATTAACAATTAAAAATAATAATAATTAGGTATTTAATAAACAAAAATAACAACACACATTTTTTCCTGAAATTTTGGATTTACCCATATGAGATGTTTCTGAATGCAGCGGTATATGTAGTTACATTTTTAATAAAAAAATCGCTAATCAAATTTTTTCATTTTTAACTTCAAAAAAAATTTTAGTAGGTCTTGAAAATTGAAATTAATCTCTAAATTTTTGTTATAAAGTAGAGTTTTCGACGATCTATCTTTTAGAAAAAATCCCGTTAAAATCGGATAATAGACACATTTCTTACAGGGGTGGTTCCAGTCAAAATGGGTCACACTGTATGTTTAGTGGATTTTTAATAAAATTTGCAGCATTTTATATTTATTGCCATAATTCTTGGCGAGGACTCAAACATAAATATAGTGGAAAATACTAACTTTATTGCAGTGAGTCATGAGTACGTTATTTACATAAAAAATATTAAAATATTAAAAAATCTAAAATGACGATTCCACCAGTGGCATATAATTCAGCGCGGAGAAGCTATTCCTCTTCCTCGGCCTCTGGTAATAGTGAGAAATTCGTTATTCACAATTTAATGTGTACTGAAGTGCCTGAACGTTCTGTTAAATATACAGGGTGACCCAAAACTAATGGGCCAAACAGCATAAAATATGCCTTAGCAAAATGTTACTTGTTAGAGAGATGTAGGTTGTTTAAGGTGATTTTTTTTTACAATAATTTGAAAACGGTTGAAAATATTAGATTCAAAACTGGCAGAATTAGGTTTTTGATGATGAGAAAAAAGAATTTGTTAATAGTTTTAGGAACTCTCCTAAAGGGCGCTAGTTCAACATTTATTAAAGTAACCGTGTGATTGCTTTAATCCCATTAAATTACTTTGTTTATTAAAATTTTATTTTATTGTTTCTACTGTAATCTGATATTTAAGTGCAATTCAAATTATTCCTAAAAAAAATTCACCTTAAACACCCTGTATCTCTCTAAAGAGTAACATTTGCCAAGGTATATTCGGCCTATTTTGATGTCTAGTATCTCCAGTTGCTCTCTGGCCTATTAGTTTTGGGACACCCATTATAAACAAATAATATTAAAGTGTCAAAATAATGGACTAAAATCAGTTTTTCTTAAAATAAAAGTCTTAATAAAACATTCCGTACCTCGGTAAGAAGGCACATTTCATCTCATCAGCATTCTGCAGTTACTCTGCGGCCCATTATTAATGAAACAATGTATACAGATAAGTTCGGGATGCTTCGAACACGACAGGGATTGGGACGAATATACGAGTGGCCGACAACTCGCCTCAGTTCGAAATTTGTACATCAGAAGGGCGCGGCAGTGCGCTGTGGCCACTCACTGCTCAGACTCAGCAGTCAGCAGACTGTTGTTAGTATCTCATTAACCGTGTTGGGATGTAGAACTCATGTCTGAAAGAAATTTGATTTACGTATTCTGAACCAACGTTTCGAAATTTTTTTGACTTCAATAATTCATCCTAGATAGGATTAATTATTGTAATTTTAAAAAAATCTCAAAACACATTTAAATATTTCCATTGTTTGTTTTTTGGCAACAAAAATGTGATTCTACAACATAAAATTAATTGTCGCTGCACCTCGAGTGTTGCAGGTGTAATAAAAATTATTATAAAAGAATCCAAACAAGGAACTGTGTCCGCTTGCCTACAACGGGCACAAGTAAATCGCGCAAACTAATACCCATGTTCGAACCTCCTCGGTCTTTACTGTATAAGGTGTACATTAAAGAGTGGGTCAAACTGTAACAGTAGGTTCCTTGAGCAAAAATAAATCATATAGCTGAACGTACCTTAGTACCATTTTGCTTCCTTAAGAGGTTATGGACCGTCAAAAGATTATTTTATTTAATTTTTTTCCAATTTTTTTGTTATATCTATTACTATCAACGTGATTTCATCCAAATTTGGTATGTGGGATTTTCTTGGGCCGCTGAGAAGAGTCGTGTTAACAATTTAGGCGAATAACGTAGAGGGCGCTGCGAACGCCTAATTTTTTCTTTTAAGTAAAAAAGGAATAGGTACTTATTATGTCGGTAAAATGCACCGTTTTCGAGAAAAATGCATTTAAACTTCCTGTAGCACAATGAAGAGAATTATGTAAAATTTAAATTACTGACTGAGTTTTTTAAGAGAAATTTTATTAATTTAACAAATAAAGCAATTTAAAAAAATTTAAATGAAAAAATTGCTTGTAACGGTCCATACATTTTTAAGGAAGCAAATCTTACTAAAGGATGTTCAGTTAAAATAATTTACTTTTATTGAAGGAAACTACTGTTACAGTATGGCTCATTCTTTAATGGACACCCTGTATGTCGGGCGATGTGGTAGACAAGAGGACAAACGGACCAAAAATTTCATATTTCGAGGAAAAAAATTTGCTTGCTGAAAAAATACGATAGTCGATGAAAAAAAATTAAAATTGTATACAGGGTGTCCAAAAAAAAAAAAAAAAATTCAAATTCTTTACAAGAGTGAAGTACCCTAATTTTAAAGTTTCTAGCAAAATGATATTTAAGAAAATTGTTTGCTCCGTTGTTAACATTGTAAACTAACAAAATCCTTAAAAGTTATAGCAAAAAAATTATTGGAAAAAATTATTTTAAAAATATTTAAAAAAATTATTGCTATCCAAACTTAATGAAAACCAATGTCTTAGAAGATGTGATGATTTGAAACAATTTTCTTAAATATCATTTTGGTAAAAATTTTAGAATTAGGGTACTTTACTCTTGTAAAAAATTATAATTCTTAACTTTTTGGACTTTTTATTTTTTTTCATCGCCAACCTAATTTTTCAGCAAGAAATTTTCTTTATAAACAACGACTTCCTCGAAAAATGAAATTTTTGGTCCGTTTGTCCTCTTGTCTACCACATCGCCTGACATACTGTATACTGTATACAGGGTGTGTCAAAAGCTAACGTTGGAGGGCTGATAGGCCGGCTCATGATTGACCAGAAAATCAAAATATGACCTTGGTAAAAAGTTGTGAGGTTTTGAGATATTGGCACTTTTATGAATTTCGTGAAACTCGACACCTTAGATCAGTTTTTCGTAAAAAAAAAAATGTAAGTATAAAAATAAGCATAGTACCAGGAACTACATGGGGTTGCAATTTCAAAAGTCTACATAGTTTAAAAAAATCACACACAAAATTTTAGCAGATATTTGATACTACCGATAATTAAATTTTTTAATTTAACCACCTTGAAAACAAATGCCTTCGGGTGCTTTAATTTTAAACATATTACAGAATTTTAGGGCCAAACATTTCACTAATGCTACAATTTAAAAATTCAAAAAGACGGGCTTATAGATGTATACAGAGTTATCCATAACAGCGTTACTAACTTACGCTGCGTTTTTAAAATGGGACACCAACTATTTTTATCGATTTGATATTTTGAATGTTTATTGACTTTACTTGTTTTATTTAATTTAAATTAATTCTTGGCTGCTTTTTCCTAGTCGCCGCCTACCTTTAATTACAATTTCTAATTTTGATTTAAAGACAATTTTAAACAAATACCGAAATCGGAATCCTCGCTCGCTCAAATTTACTGAGTGTTCTGAAACAAACACTTTCGATCACCTATATCATCCTGTATATAACAAATGCAACATCTTTTTGAATTCTTATTACATTATCTTCAATTACATAACAATAAGAATACGAAAATAATTAGGTACCTTGTAACTTATTTATATTTTCAACACGTAAAGGTTTCCACACACTATATATATCTTTCAATTTTAAACGGTACCAACTAGTAACGGTAGGTAATATATTTGCCATCGGGTGTTATATTCTTTAATGGAAATAAATCAAATTCCTTTCGTATTATCTAGTTAGGTATTTTTTTGTACAAAATTATGTTCTTGTTTCATATAGGCAACTGTTATTGTCATATTCTTTTATACATATATTATGTTTGATATCTTGTACCTCAACCTGTATAATTCTATATTTGAGTAGGTATACATCACGTGTATAGAAGGAGATGGGGGTCGCAGTAGGTGTAGTTACAGTTTAGATTCTATTTTGTTGTTGTTGTTAATTTTCTTGTGCATCCGTTGAAAAATAGTGCATTAAATAGAGCCAGAAATGTGACATATGATGGAATAGTGGTAGTTTTCTACATTTCATTCATTCATTTATTTATTCATTTACGAGTCACCCTGTATAATTCTTTGATAGTCTAATATTTTTGATTGAATTATTACGTTTTACTATGATAATTAACTTATACTGTATTTTATAAAACGTACCGTTACCTTCTTTCTTCTGGATGGTATCCTAATTAAATTGAAAATCATCATTCCTCGAGGCAGCTCATTTATTTTAACTTTGTTTTTTTCTATTTCAGCAGGCTATGTTTCAAGGAAAGGTAGATATTTAAGAGAATTTTTGTAACGATTGTTTTGTTTCGATTAAAAAATGTAACACCCGCTCTCGGCAAATTCAACAGTTAACAGAACCAAAATATCGAGAGAACTTTCAACTATTTAAAGATTGTCTCTTTTTTGCCGTGAACAAAGCACAGCTCTATTAATAAATCTAAGCAAAATTTACACTATATATACTTTATTTATTTAAATGCTTAAATTGTTCATTAGTCACTTGTCACAACCATTTTATTGATTAGTTTTTTTTTTAATATCGAAGCTCAAATTTGAATTAATTTATAAGTCGTATTTTATTTTACATAATTTTTCCCTATTTAACATTATTCGACGATAATTTTGAAACAGTAATAATTGACATTTTCTGTACTATTTTTTAACGCAAGATTAGGAAGGAAACAAGAAGTCGTGTTAGATAAGAGGAATTTTTAAAATAGTTACTGCTGGACAGTGCAGGCCGGCACAACGTATTGCTTTTTAAAACTAGATAACGAGACCTGCTGTTAAGGACATCGGCCTTTGCTTTTCTCATAAATGGCGAAGGAGACGGTCATAATGGGAATATATAATTTCTATAACAAACATATACTCCTAATCGCCTCTTGCACTCCAAAAATATGTGTTGGAATACGTAACAGTTTTTAAGATATTTGAGAAAATTTGGTTTAAGCTTACATTGTTTAGTCAGTTGATTCTCTGTTCCAGAGTTATTGGAGTTACTTTAGAGGTTTTTAAGAAATTTTCCATTAGAAGACACTTCCTAGATATCGCCATTTCATTCATACGTTCTATCCTTTTTGGTGTTCCACAGCGTTCAAATTTGGGACCTTTCTTATTTATAAAAAAATTCTTCCATCGATTTCTTATGGTAAAATTACGCGTATGTACAAAAAACTAATTAAATTAAAACATTTGCATATTATTAATATTTAGATTTAAATATATCTTTATTATGGTTAGATCAATCCCTCGGTTGGTTTATTTATTAATATTATTTCATATACAAAAGTCAGTCTGTCTTAAAATAAGTTTCATTTATGCAAATTACCCCATATTGGAAATACTTAAACGTAGCAGCAATAGCGACAAAATGCGAAACATTTTTTTTTTCTGAAGGAAGTCTTTCAAAGCACTTATATATAATTAATATAAAGTTATGTCGTGTTTTAAGCGTTTAATTCCATGACAACGTGCACTTAAAAAATAAAAAAAAGAATAACAAAAATAAATATTTATTAGCCTTAAATAATTAATTCATATTTTTTTATACTATGTAACTTAACGATAATATACAAACGTATCTTTTACCCTGTTTCATAAAGCTAACATACACTCGTTATACGAGGGGGACAAACATGTTTAATTTACGCCTATACCTAGTTAATAGAAATTATGATTAACTTTGTCCCGCCCTGTATAAGTATCCAAAGCAATACGTTGCGTCGAGCCCGGTTTCAATCCCTTTCATATTCCACTAGAACATTTTCGAATGTTATCGTTTAGGTTAGTAAAAGGAGGAAAGACTTAGATTATTCCAACTACATTATAAAATACGATTTCAGTCCAAATTTTTGTAACATGAAAAAAAAATTAAAACTAGTTCATCTTTATACTAAACACTGTCAACTCACTATGTTGCGCTATTTTTGATATAAACAAGATTATTGATTGTGCTAGCCAACTGGGGAGTTGACCTTCTCACTGTACATCCGTCTCACTGTCCATATCTGAACCCCCCTGGGGGGTTTTTATTTTACGAGACGACGGTCATAGTGATACAGTCTTTCAAAGGCCATCACGTGATGGTAGTGGAGCTTCCTCACAACTATTTCTTAGCTTCTTCTTTCTTCTCCTCTCTCTCCTTCGTTTTCTCCTCAGTGTCAAGTTTAAGGCACTCTTCAAAAAAATTTTGCATCGACCGGTATACGTGTTCTATCACACCTTCCAGTTGATGCCCTTCATCGGCGTAACTCTGAAAATGTATACGACTGAGAATTAACTATATGTCACAATTTGCAAATGCAAATATACAGGGTGTTTCATGACGAACTGTACATACCTACTTCTAAGGATGATAGAGGATCCTTTGACTATTCACGAATGGCAGTGGCGTAGCTGAAAATTTCGGTCCCCCCCCCCGCAAAATATATGATGAGGGCCCCCACAAAATAATAAATCACCTCCAATTTTGTTGAACACAAATATTTCGTTACTTAATTTCGACGATATTTTCGCGTCAAAAATTAGCATCGCGGGCCCTGCGGGCCCGTCCGCTACGCCACTGAGTAGAAATTTGTCTGTTGCGCTTAATTACTGAGATACAGGGTGATAAACTACTTATGGCCAATATTTTTTTTTGCCAGACATTCCTTACTATTTATCACAATTTGTTCAAATTTTATACAATTTGTGCCGTTTTTAATATTTAAAAATTCCAGGACCGGATTTTTTTAATTCAAGTTTTTTTATTTCGGACTTTTATAATTTCCCATATAATTTGGAAAAATATTATACAGGGTGATTTTCTCTACAGAAATAAAAAAACTGAATTAAAAAAGTCCGGCCCTGGAATTTTTTATTATTAGATTAATTTTAGATAATAAATACATAGATACTAAGGCTATATACATTTATTTCTTATTTAGATAATTTAGTAAAGCAAATTATAATTTTTTATCTTTCATTTCCCCATTTGGCCTAATTGGCAAATTCAATCGCTTTTAAAAAAATCAATAAAGGTGCGACAAAAAATCTGTTCACATACTTTTGTTTACTGACTTATAATTTCCCATATAATTTGAAAAAAATATACAGGGTGATTTTCCCTACAGAAATAAAAAAACTTGAATTAAAAAAGTCCGGTCCTGGAATTTTTTAATATTAAAAACGGCATTATATCAACTGTTATAAGTACACAAATTGTATAAAATTTAAACAAATTGTGATAAATAGTAAGGAAGTTCTGGCCAAAAAGAAATATTGCCCATAAGTAGTTCATCACCCTGTATCTCAGTAATTAAGTGCAACAGACAAATTTCTATACCCATTCGTGAGTAGTCAAGGGATCCTCTATCATCCTTCGAAATATTATGTACAGTTCGTCATGAAACACCCTGTATAATTATATGATCACTTGATTATATGATATGATGATATATCGTGACTATATGATTATACGATTTTAGGATTATACGACTATATGAACGTTTTGATATGTTTATGGGATTATCAGATAATATCATGATAGAATTATATGATTATAAAGATTATATGATTATAGAATTATACAATATATGATTATACGATCATACGATTATAAGATTATATAATTATGGGTTTAATTGGCTATAAAATTATCCGACTATATCATACGATTATAAGTCTATTCGATTATATGACATGTTTAAATTCCTTAAATTATACAATTATATGATTATATGGTTATACGAATACGAAATTATCGGATTATGTGATTATCTGATTATATACGATTGTATGATTATAAGATTATACGATTATATAATTATGTAATTATATGATTATAAGATTAGATGATTGTTATTATCTGATCATATCATGATATGGATTATATGGTTATATGATTATAAGATTATATGATTATAGGAAAATAAGATAATACGATTATAGGATTATATGAGCATAAGATTATACGGTTATCGATTTATATGACTATATGTTTATGTGACAATCTGTTAATATCATGATGTGAGTATAGGATCATAGTATGATTCGATTTTAGGATTATACGACTATACGATTATATGATTGTCTGGATATCTTTTATCATATGATTATACTATTATAGGATCATACGACTATATGATTATATAAGATTATAAGATCATACGACCATATATGATCATAATTATCTGATACATCATGATATGATTATGCAATTATACGATTATACGATTATACGATTATAAGATTATAAGACTATAAGATTATAAGATTATAAGATTATAAGATTATAAGATTATGAGATTATGAGATTATGAGATTATGAGATTATGAGATTATGAGATTATTAGATTGTGAGATTGTGAGATTGTGAGATTGTGAGATTGTGAGATTGTAAGAAAGATTGTAAGATTGTAAGATTGTAAGATTGTAAGATTGTAAGATTGTAAGATTGTAAGATTGTAAGATTGTAAGATTGTAAGATTGTAAGATTGTAAGATTGTAAGATTGTAAGATTGTAAGATTGTAAGATTGTAAGATTGTAAGATTGTAAGATTGTAAGATTGTAAGATTGTAAGATTGTAAGATTGTAAGATTGTAAGATTGTAAGATTGTAAGATTGTAAGATTGTAAGATTGTAAGATTGTAAGATTGTAAGATTGTAAGATTGTAAGATTGTAAGATTGTAAGATTGTAAGATTGTAAGATTGTAAGATTGTAAGATTGTAAGATTGTAAGATTGTAAGATTGTAAGATTATAAGATTATACGATAATACCATCTGATTATATGATTATATATTTATATGATCGATTGATCAGATCTCTATAGAGGGGGGATAAAAATTATAAGCGTTCTAAAATTTATGTCAAGTAGAAGGTCATCAAGATCCTGTCGGATGGATCCACTTTGTTTTTTATATCCTCCTGCGTGCTCACCATATCTCCGTAGGATATACTAACGTATAATAATCTAATCCTTCTTTGGAGTACGACTTTGGAGCGCGAGCCGCTCAAATAAATTCCGGGACCATATACATACCTGATATCTAAAAAGGACCCCCGATTCGGCTAGAGCCCTCGCCAGAGATATCCCGTGTTGATAAGGGGCTGTAAGGTCAGCTAAGCCGTGCATAAGGAAGAAGGACTTTTTGGGGATGTTCCGCGCCCGCTGCGTCGCATCCGCCTCCACGTAGCCCTTGTAGTTCTCATTGGGGAGGCCCAGGATTTTCTCCGTGAATGCCGAATCTGAAATAACGACAATAATTAATGTGCCTGAAAAATTGAACATGAGCAAAAAATTACTTACTATAATATAACCAATCAGCTATTGGACTAACAGCAATCCCACATTTATACACTTTTTGCTGGTTTCCCAGTCCTAGCACCATTGCGGTCACATAACCGCCGTATCCCCAACCCCAAAGTCCTACACGAGTTTTGTCGAGGTATTTGTGTTTTTCTAACAGATATTCTAACACTGTGACCTGAAAAACGCCCAGGGCGATTAACATAAAAATTTTGGATACGCCCTGGATTGGGTATGTGGTCTAACCTGATCTTGCACTTCAACTCCACCTAGTTGGTGGTAAAGGGAGCGATCACTCTGCCCTCTGGCGCCTCGTACGTCGAGTTTGACGTACACGACGTCGCAGTGGCTGGACATGTACGTCCCCCAGTCGACTTGGAACTGATCCGTTACCGACTTGCTGCCTGGCCTGCCGTTACTGAAACACAATTTGGGAAAGTAAGCACGTAAGCACGTAAGGCCTCAAAAGTACTCACACTTCAACTAGGACAGGATAGGCGGCGTCGCGTAGTTCCGGCCTCCAAGACGGAGGCAGGAGTAGTTGTACTTGGGCCCAACTACCTTGGGGCAAAGGCACCTCGAAAGACTGTCTCGTGGGCATGGCGTACTGTTCTAAGAGCGGCCACCGTTGCGGCCGCGTATCGTACAAATTTTGTACAACGCTGTGCGTGCTCGCGTTATGCATTGCTGCTAATGGAAGCCCTGGCCCTTCGCAATGAAGGACGTAGAATGATGAGTTCGAAGACTCGGAACGGGGACTCACCTGTACCAACAAGGTTACATTAAAATAGGCAAAAAGTTAGAAGTGGATATGTAGTCTGTAGTTGTAGAGTCTTTTTGTCGATTATTAAGTAAATTAAGCACAAACCTGAGCACTAAAGTGAGTGCAGTTCCCATACAGATATCTGCTGCTCCAGAGGACGTCCCCTAGATCGCACGTGATACAGTGCGATTCCAGGCGACGGGGATCGTCAGTACTAGGGTCACTTACTACGTACAGATGTCGCTGACCTGGTTTTTTCTCCTCCGTTGCCAGGTAGTAACTAAAAAAGTGACATAGGTAGTAAAGGCGTCTTTTTATACCCAAAAAAATGAATTTTTTGATATTATTTTTGATGGTTACAAACATTTTATTTTTTCGTCGTTCACCAGAATGGCCAGATTTCAATCCACTGGATTTATTTTTCATTTCTATTCTGTTTTATTTATCGGATAATTCACCCCATACTAGACTAGATAGGGCCCAATTTGCTTGAGAGCATTAGTTAGGTGCTCTGTAACTTTACGATACTCAATACATTTTACGACGTTTCAGTAGTAAAACTTTAATTATTAATGTTACTCCATATTATTCGACCAATATTCATGTAAATGTGATACCAGTATCTAAGTTTACAACTTTGCTTTTTATGGTAACTTGTATAGTTGATCGTCTCTTGAGCCCAACCAGGAAATTTTTACGAGTGTTTTATGGTTCCTTATCTCAAGGCCGTTTACTTAATCAGCTAAAATCAAGTATCGAAATGTGTTTTGTTTGTTCACAACAGGCAAAAGTAGCGTGCAATATAATTCATATCTGAATCATTATAATCTTACGAGCCCCTTCCAAGTTGAAAAATATAAAAACGGTAAAACTCCCATTTTGCATATATTTTTTGAATATATATTTTCTTGTAAAATGCTTCAGTTGAAATGTAAGTAGAAGAAATCAAATGTTAACACTAGAGCAAATATTCTCCCTTGGGAGTAACTTCACCCGTAGGAGGAAAATATATAATTTCATCCCACGAGTGAAGTTACTCCCAAGGGAGGAAATTATGTATTTTCTTGTAATATGTTTCAGTTGAAATGTAAGTAAAACTAATTAAATTTTGACACTAGAGCGAGTATCCTCCCTTGGGAGTAACTTCACCCGTGGGAGAAAAATATATAATTTCCTCCCACGAGTGAAGTTACTCCCAAGGGAGGAAATTATGTATTTTCTTGTAATATGTTTCAGTTGAAATGTAAGTAAAACTAATCAAATTTTGACACTAGAGCGAGGATCCTCCCTTGGGAGTAACTTCACCCGTGGGAGGAAAATATATAATTTCCTCCCACGGGTGAAGTTACTCCCAAGGGGGGAAATTATGTATTTTCTTGTAATATGTTTTAATTGAAATTTAAGTAGAGGAAATCAAATGTTGATACTAGAGCAAATATCCTCCCTTGGGAGTAACTTCACCCGTGGGAGAAAAATATATAATTTCCTCCCACGGGTGAAGTTACTCCCAAGGGAGGAAATTATGTATTTTCTTGTAATATGTTTTAGTTGAAATTTAAGTAGAGGAAATCAAATGTTGACACTAGAGCAAATATCCTCCCTTGGGAGTAACTTCACCCGTGGGAGAAAAATATATAATTTCCTCCCACGGGTGAAGTTACTCCCAAGGGAGGAAATTATGTATTTTCTTGTAATATGTTTTAGTTGAAATTTAAGTAGAGGAAATCAAATGTTGACACTAGAGCAAATATCCTCCCTTGGGAGTAACTTCACCCGTGGGAGGAAAATATATAATTTCCTCCCACGGGTGAAGTTACTTCCAAGGGGGGAAATTATGTATTTTCTTGTAATATGTTTTAGTTGAAATTTAAGTAGAGGAAATCAAATGTTGACACTAGAGCAAATATCCTCCCTTGGGAGTAACTTCACCCGTGGGAGGAAAATATATAATTTCCTCCCACGGGTGAAGTTACTCCCAAGGGAGGAAATTATGTATTTTCTTGTAATATGTTTTAGTTGAAATTTAAGTAGAGGAAATCAAATGTTGACACTAGAGCAAATATCCTCCCTTGGGAGTAACTTCACCCGTGGGAGGAAAATATATAATTTCCTCCCACGGGTGAAGTTACTTCCAAGGGGGGAAATTATGTATTTTCTTGTAATATGTTTTAGTTGAAATTTAAGTAGAGGAAATCAAATGTTGACACTAGAGCAAATATCCTCCCTTGGGAGTAACTTCACCCGTGGGAGGAAAATATATAATTTCCTCCCACGGGTGAAGTTACTCCCAAGGGAGGAAATTATGTGTTTTATTGTGAAATGTTTCAGTTGAAATGCAAGTAGAAGTAATCAAATGTTAACACTAGAGCAAATATCCTCCCTTGGTAGTAACTTCACCCATGGGAGGAAAATATATAATTTATTCCCACGGGCGAAGTTACTCTCAAGGGAGAAAATTATGTATTTTCTTGTAATATGTTTCAGTTGAAATGTAAGTAAAACTAATTAAATTTTGACACTAGAGCGAGTATCCTCCCTTGGGAGTAACTTCACCCGTGGGAGGAAAATATATAATTTCCTCCCACGGGTGAAGTTACTCCCAAGGGAGGAAATTATGTATTTTCTTGTAATATGTTTCAGTTGAAATGTAAGTAAAACTAATCAAATTTTGACACTAGAGCGAGGATCCTCCCTTGGGAGTAACTTCACCCGTGGGAGGAAAATATATAATTTCCTCCCACGGGTGAAGTTACTCCCAAGGGGGGAAATTATGTATTTTCTTGTAATATGTTTTAGTTGAAATTTAAGTAGAGGAAATCAAATGTTGATACTAGAGCAAATATCCTCCCTTGGGAGTAACTTCACCCGTGGGAGAAAAATATATAATTTCCTCCCACGGGTGAAGTTACTCCCAAGGGAGGAAATTATGTATTTTCTTGTAATATGTTTCAGTTGAAATGTAAGTAAAACTAATCAAATTTTGACACTAGAGCGAGGATCCTCCCTTGGGAGTAACTTCACCCGTGGGAGGAAAATATATAATTTCCTCCCACGGGTGAAGTTACTCCCAAGGGGGGAAATTATGTATTTTCTTGTAATATGTTTTAGTTGAAATTTAAGTAGAGGAAATCAAATGTTGATACTAGAGCAAATATCCTCCCTTGGGAGTAACTTCACCCGTGGGAGAAAAATATATAATTTCCTCCCACGGGTGAAGTTACTCCCAAGGGAGGAAATTATGTATTTTCTTGTAATATGTTTTAGTTGAAATTTAAGTAGAGGAAATCAAATGTTGACACTAGAGCAAATATCCTCCCTTGGGAGTAACTTCACCCGTGGGAGGAAAATATATAATTTCCTCCCACGGGTGAAGTTACTCCCAAGGGAGGAAATTATGTATTTTATTGTGAAATGTTTCAGTTGAAATGCAAGTAGAAGTAATCAAATGTTAACACTAGAGCAAATATCCTCCCTTGGTAGTAACTTCACCCATGGGAGGAAAATATATAATTTATTCCCACGGGCGAAGTTACTCTCAAGGGAGAAAATTATGTATTTTCTTGTAATATGTTTCAGTTGAAATGTAAGTAAAACTAATCAAATTTTGACACTAGAGCGAGTATCCTCCCTTGGGAGTAACTTCACCCGTGGGAGGAAAATATATAATTTCCTCCCACGGGTGAAGTTACTCCCACGGGAGGAAATTATGTGTTTTATTGGGAAATGTTTCAGTTGAAATGTAAGTAGAAGTAATCAAATGTTAACAGTAGAGCAAATATCCTCCTTTGGGAGTAACTTCACCCGTGGGAGGAAAATATATAATTTAATCCCACGGGTGAAGTTACTCCCAAGGGAGGATATTATGTGTTTTATTGTGAAATGTTTCAGTTGAAATGTAAGTAGAAGTAATCAAATGTTAACACTAGAGCAAATATCCTCCCTTGGGAGTAACTTCACCCATGGGAGGAAAATATATAATTTCCTCCCACGGGTGAAGTTACTCTCAAGGGAGGAAATTATGTATTTTCTTGTAATATGTTTCAGTTGAAATTTAAGTAGAGGAAATCAAATGTTAACACTAGAGCAAATATCCTCCCTTGGGAGTAACTTCACCCGTGGGAGGAGAATATATAATTTCCTCCCACGGGTGAAGTTACTCCCAAGGGAGGAAATTATGTGTTTTAATGTGAAATGTTTCAGTTGAAATGTAAGTAGAAGTAATCAAATGTTGATAATAGAGCCAAATATCCTCCCGTGGAAGGAAAATATATAATTTCCTCCCACGGGTGAAGTTACTCCCAAGGGAGGAAATTATGTATTTTCTTGTAATATGTGTCAGTTGAAATGTAAGTAGAAGTAATCAAATGTTGACCCTAGGGCAAGTATCCTCCCTTGGGAGTAACTTCACCCGTGGGAGGAAATTATATATTTTCCTCCCCAGCTGCTCGATTTGCAGCATTTTAAAATCAAACTTTAAGGTGACAAATTTAGATTAGCTATGCTTCAAACATGGATCTAAAAATGTTCAACAATAAGGGGTTCACTTACATCCGATGGTTGACGGTGTCCCACGACAAAATTTTGCTGACCTCATGTCTCCCGTGGCTGAGCACTGCTATGTGCTGCTGGGTGACAGTGACGTGCTTGATGTGCGTGTAGGTCTCCCTGCTGCCCTCCTGGACCGGAGCTAGCATCAGGAAGCTGTCACCGTCCGGTGAAAATACAGGATGTTCCTGGATTTCCAGCCAGGTCTTCTCCAGGGCGCGTTCGGCGTGAGTCTAAAATGGTTACGATCGTAGAACGTTAAAGTCTGCAAGAGTTTTGGTAAGATGTCGTCGCGAATTTTAAACGGCAACCACCCTTATTTTTGTAGATAACCGTTTAAAAAATATATATAAATCGATTCTAAGTGAAATAATTTTTTTTTTTCAATATCTCTTAGATCCGGCGATTTTGTGGGCCGATCGATACTGTCTTTTCGTTTATCTGAGTTTCTACGATCCCATTTCAATAAAATTGTTATGTAACGTAGTTTCTTGTGCTACACTGCTAACAATGGTGGTGCTATATAGAAAAATATGCGAATACATCATACCTTTCTCAAACATTTTTTTTGAAAGGAAAAAATCGACTCGTCGCTTTGTAACGGTTTCATCGTCCTGCGCAAAGATATCAGTGACAATAGTGCATGATAAATTAGTAATCAAACTGTTACAAGAGCGAGAACAGAACTCGTGATTTATTTCGAAAACACTGAACGCCACACTGACCTCAAAGCATGTCCAGTTCGGAGCTAGACAGGCTGACACTATGCTGAGGTTTTGAGCGCGGTTTATCCAAACGACAGATACTTGCGTGTTCTTCTGTCCGATCCACCCTGCTGACGTCAAATAATAATCCCTGAAATGAACATAGGATTATTTGAGGTACATCGAAACTGGCTGGGGTGACAATTTTATGTGGCGAAACCCTTTTATCTACATTTTCATAGGAAATATTTTCTATACAAGGTGAAACCCAACTTATTTATTTCCTTTTAAGGGATGGTAAGTTCGTTAATGATATATCCGCACCACTATTAACTTTGCTCGGAAGTCTGTGGGACGCATATTTTTTTATACCATTTGTTTACACAAGCACATCAAAAGCGCTAACTTTATTAGCGGCTTTTTTGTGAAATTTTTTGGATAATTTATCGTTCGAAGTGAAGTACATAAGGAATATAACAGCACAACTTATAGTCCCAAGACAACTTTGTTGGTGATTTTATGGTGTTCTTTTTATATCTTTGGAATTGTAACGAACAAAACATGTTCACAACGCGCCCTGATCCGGCCTCTATTTATAATACTTTTAGGCTTAATCGGCAATCAATCGATCGGACAAACACACGTGTGTCTTGATTTACTAAACCAACATCTATCAATTAGCTTAAAACCAACACCCACGCTAATCGCTTTGCTCGTAAATAAGTGTTAAAACTTACATTTCTGATTACACTTAATTGCAATTCGATGGGATTTGCCGTTAAATTTCAATTAGCGGAAGTGTAGACAAATTGACGTTCAATTTCCTTAAATACCTGCATAATGCAACATCATAAACACACATTTCACGTGCGGAGTATTATTAACTGACACTAATAATTGTGTAGGCTGCCTCGCCTGATAATGCACACAGTTTATTGATGGTTTGGGGTAAATTAGCGGACGGTTAAATTCAATAAACACATTTTCAAGCGCGCGTCTTATTTTCCAATTTGGTTGCATTAAATAAAAAAATATTTCGGTGTTGCCGATAAGTCTGCGTTGTGATGCACGTTAATTAGCTGGAACAGTGAGACTGAAAAATGATCCGATAGTTCCGAATGAACTACACACTACAAAACTGTATATTATGTAAACGGCGACAGCGGGTTCATGTCATAACAATATCTCGAACGTTGCTCCACATCTGCGTCATGCACAATAGTCTCCCTCAAAACACAAGCCCATTGTTGATGATCAGTTAGTTTTGAACAGCTTGCTTGTATCTGCATAGATGGTGTTTATTTTTTTTGTAGTTTTCCCTCTACTGAATAAAATATTTGCCTGTATCAGCGTGGCTGTGTTTCAGCAGGAAAGTTTTTGCGGGACTTGGCATCCTGTCCGTATTTTAGACGAATCAATATATTAGTTTATGTAACGTTGAAGCAACTCCGTTGCTTACATGTATAAAAAAGCCTTATGCCAGGATACATGTGTCTGTTTGTTGTTAATAATAGTTTAGAATTGTTTAATATTGTGGATTTCGTCGGGAAAGATAATAGATTTGAGGACAACGTCAGATATTGGAAAAAATAGACAAAAAATTGGCGCAGCTAACTTAGCGCAAATTAAAGTATGTCGTAGATTAATGAGTTTCCCGTTATAATCACTTACACTTTCCTTATGATACGCTCCCCCTCTAGATGAATTAATAGAATGATTGATTGTTTAATCTAGGTGGTCATCTAGCGATCAAAATATTTTTAGTTTAGAACTAGGCATTTTTAACTTTTTTATTTTCAGAACACAGAGTCGGTTAAACAGGCAAAATTGGGCAAAATTGTGAGAGCAATTCATTGTTATTTTGAAAATTGTGTCGTCAGGTTGACAATGGTCGATTTTTTAATTTTAAATAACTTCCAAAAATGAGATGAAAATAAGATGAAAATGAGATGAAAGTGAGATGAATATGATGAAATACCAACGAAATGAGAATTAAGTGAGAATGAAGATAGGATGAAAATGAGATTACAACGCAATGAGATGAAAATGCAATGAAAAATGGATGAGCATGAGGTTATATGAAAGTGAGATGAAAGCGAAATGAGAATGCAATGAGAATGAAGTGAGAATAAAATGAAAATGAAAAGACAATGAAATGAGAACGAGATGAAAATGAATTGACAACGAAATGAGTACGAAATGAGAATGAAAATAGGATGAAAATGAGATTACAATGCAATGAGATGAAAATGCAATGAAAAATGGATGAATATGGGGTTATACGAAAGTGAGATGAAAGTGAAATGAAAACGAAATGTGAATGCAATGAGAATGAAAAGACAATGAAATGAGAACGAGATGAGAATGAAATGAGAACGAAATGAGATTGAAATGAGACTGAGAGTGAAAATAGAATGAAATGAGTATGAAATAAAAATGTAAATAGGATGAAAAGGGGATTACAATGCAATGAGATGAAAATTCAATGAGAAATGGATGAATATGAGGTTATATGAAAGTGAGATGAAAGTGAAATGAAACGAAATGAGAATGCAATGAGATTGAAGTGAGAATAAAATGAGAATGAAAGATAATAAAATGAGAACGAGATGAAAATAAAATGAGAACGAAAATAGAATGAAAAAGAGATTACATTGCAATAAGATGAAAATTCAATGGAAAACGGATGAATATGAGGTTATATGAAAGTGAGATGAAAGTGAAATGAAATGAAATGAGAATGCAATGGGATTGAAGTGAGAATAAAATGAGAATGGAAAGACAATGAAATGAGAACGAGATGAGAATGAAATGAGAACGAAATGAGAATGAAAAGAGAATGAAATGAGAATTAAATGAGAACGATAATATGATGAAAATGAGATTACAATGCAATGAATGAAAATTCAATGAAGAATGGATGAATATGAGGTTATATGAAAGTGAAATGACAGTGAAATGAAAACGAAATAAAAATACAATGAGAATGAAGTGAGAATAAAATGAGAATGAAAGATAATAAAATGAGAACGAGATGAAAATTAAATGAGAATGAAAATAGAATGAAAATGAGATTACATTGCAATAAGATGAAAATTCAATGAAAAATGGATGAATATGAGGTTATATTAAAGTGAGATGAAAGTGAAATGAAACGAAATGAGAATGCAGTGGGAATGAAGTGAGAATAAAATGAGAATGAAAAGACAATAAAATGAGAACGAGATGAGAATGGAATGAGAATGAAATGAGAATGAAATGAGAATGATATGAGAATGGAAAGAGAATGAAATGAAAATTAAATAAGAATGATAATAGGACGAAAATGAGATTACAATGCAATAAAATCAAAATACAATAAAATGAATGAAAATGAGGTTGAATTAGATGAAAGTGTTGCGAATATGAAATGAAAATGAAACGAAAATGAAATAAAAGTGAAATGAAAGTGGCACTATTAATAATGTTCAATATTGTATTATTTCAACTATTCTTTTTTATTTATTAAAAAAATGAATATTTCATTTGAAAATAACCAAAAAAGTTAGGGACACAAATGTTTTTATATCTTTGAAATCAGAAAAAAATAAGATCTTTTATGATCTCGTATAGTCAACTGTGCCCTGTGGGTTCCATTAAAAAACCAAGTTTATGTTTTATTTCGAAATGGAACTGGCAATAAGTTTATGAATTCTACGTAAAAATATCTATCAATGACAATTTCACTTATTATTTAGGATTAACGGTTTCGAAGTTATTTAAAATTAAAAAAATCGACCATTCTCAATTTTTCCAGGATAATTCAGCAACCTGAAGACATACTTACTAAATAGTAAGAAATTACTTACAAAGATCTGCCCATTTTTGCGTATTTAACCGACTCTGTAGCTCTAAGAAAGTTACTCAAGGTACCTAGATAGATATTGGCCATCCTGTATAGTATTTTTGAACTAAAGTCTCTCTAATGAAAACGAAATGAAAATGATATGAAAACGATATGGAAATAAGATGAAAATGAGATGAATATAATATGAAAATGAGATGAAAGTGAGATGAAAACGAAACGAAAACGGAATAATTAAATGAGAATGAAGTAAGAATTAAATGAGAATGAAACGTCAATAATATGAGAATAAAATGAGAATGAAACGAGATTAAAATGAGAGTGAAATGAGAATGAAATGAGAATGAAACTAGAATGAAATGAGAATTAAATGAGAATGAAATAAGAATGACATGAGAATGAAGTGAGAATGAAATGAGAATGAAATGAGAATGAAATGAGAATGAAATGAGAATGAAATGAGAATGAAATGAGAATGAAATGAGAATGAAATGAGAATGAAATGAGAATGAAATGAGAATGAAATGAGAATGAAATGAGAATGAAATGAGAATGAAAATAGGATGAAAATGAGATTACAATGCAATGAAATGAAAACACAATGAAAAGAAGGTGAATATGAGGTAAAAATTAGATGTAAATGTGAAAATGAAATATAAATGGCATGATTAATAATATTCAATATTGTATTATTTTACCAATTCTTTTTTATTATTAACCCGTTCACTGCTCACGCATGTTTGCTGGAACACCCTCCGGGCTAAGGGTTGATTTTTTTCTGAGATACTGATGCTACAATGACTCGAAATCGCGTCATGCGCCTCTATGCGCCTGCGCATGACGCGAAATTCACGTCATGCGCATTGAACGGGTTAAAGAAACAGAAAAATTAATAATTTTCATTGTTATCTTTAACTTCCAAAAATTTTCGAAATATACACTATTTCCAAAGGTATCCTCAAAAAATGCCGGTTTGTCAATAAAATACAAAATTAAGTTAGTTAGCTAATTATATGAGGTTTAATTAATTTCGTTTTTTGAAAAAATGAGCAACGAAAAAAAATTACATACTGGACTGAATTCTATATTTTCTCATTTTTAAGTTTTTTTTTTGGCATAACCGATATGTCTTAGTATTCGCATGTCGCCATAATAGCCACAAACCAGTGGTTGCTCTTAAAATACGACCAGTTTATCTAAAACTGTTAGAAATAAATAATTGCAGATATTTCCATTTTGTAATTTTCTCCGTCGACGATCCCCACTTTGATAACTTCTTATCCCAGTTAGCCATCGTCTTGTAGTTCAAAGATAGGATGTAATGATACTGTAGTAGAACAGGGTCTGCAATAATTTGTAGTGATATGACACCATAAAGTAATAAAGCGCGTAGAAAAAAACTTATGGGGATTCTGTGATAATTCCATTTTATTTCGGGTGTATCAAAACTCGAGTGTTTCCGCGCTGATTTTTTTAAATTTGAGTATTGAAAATACATGGGCAACCAATTTTGTGGGTGCCACATCCACCCCCTGCGCATACTCCTTTACTTTTGTAATTAATTAAGTCCTCGTATATCCTATTTTGTGAATGAAATATTTTATGTATCCACAACGAGCCTATTTTTGGTTAAAAATCATGAAAAATGGACTATTGTTTTATTAATGTAAATACTTACTGCCCTATCAAAGCTTTTGGTGGTAAAACTGGGTGGTAATCGAGACTGGTGAGGTTAGAGATGTCTACAACCCACAGTTGCGCTGTAGGATTAGAAGTGCCAGGCTAGAATAAAAAAAAACAACTCGTTAAGAGCACATTTAGATGATAACGCGTAATAATATGTGTATACTGTGTTTTTATTATCGTCAACTGCAGCGTTAATTTAGTAAAGTGGCTGTTATCTTTTGATCTCGCGAATAAAAATCACCAAGATCACTCCATAAATACATTTATGACTAAGTCAGTTCTTTAATAAATCTTTAAGCGTGATTAAGTTTTCCTCCATGATTTTATTACCCATAAAGCCGTTGATCTTTTGATCTAGTTCCGCTTCACTTATTGAATGAATTACCTGTACCACAGTGGCGTACGTTAAGATACCAAAACAATGAAAATGAAAATAATAACAAAAAATAAATTTCATGTAGTGATTTTTTTTGCCATTTGCCATTTATCCCCAAAAAATTATACAGTTACGGATACGTATTTTGGAGTTATACACATAAAAGCGGAAAGCACCTATCAATAATTTCACAAATCATTTTGAATATATTTCTCTTACCGTTGGGTACCTTATGGTTCTAGATCCGGGAAAGGAAGCTGCCCGCTGTGGAGCTTTACTCGTCCCTAAAACCGACCCGGTCTGAAACCATGGAAAATTTAGGATTCCTACTTCGCTATCGTTGAATGTCGCGTACAGAAGGTGCGTCCCGTCGTGGGAACTCCACAAGGCCTCGGGGGTTTGAAGGACATCCTCTAGGAGACACAGAAATTAATATTTCAAATAAAAGCTGTTAGTAACGTTGGCGCTCCTACTTCTAGACCAGATGAAGAAAAACCGACCAAAAGCTGAATTTTCCTGAGACGTCGATAGGTGAAAGCCGTATCTCGATATCTGTAGGGGCTCCTGTAGAACTGTCAATAATCGACCGTGCTGTCAAAAATATATAACCTCACTTTTTGTGCGTGCTGTCAAAAATCCATAACCTCACTTTTTTTACCCATACTTAACACTGTCAGACATAACCTCACTTTTCGACTTGGGCTCCTGTCATACTGTCAGCCATAACCTCACTTTTAACTGGCGAAAATTGACATTTCGCGGATTTCGAAAACGTCACAATTTTTTTATTTGTGATCATTTTTTCATGCAGTAAAAACTTTCTACAGGCACTTTTCTACATACATCTGTCAAAATAATGTTATCACTGCTAAATTTTAAGATATCAAAGTCTAACTCCTTATTTCAAATGGGAATCATAGTTGGCTTTGACTATAAATATTGCAAACAATTCGAGGCTTTTAAAAATCAATAAAACAGTTATGGCATTTTTTCGAAATCTTCCAAATGTCAATTTTCGCCAGTTAAAAGTGAGGTTATGGCTGACAGCGTGACAGGAGCTTGGGTCATAAAGTGAGGTTATGTCTGACAGCGCTAGGGGGGTCCAGATAAAAAAAGTGAGGTTATGGATTTTTTGACAGCACGTATGAAATGCTCTGAGGCACTTTGGTTGATTTTTCTCCATCTAGTCCAGAAGTAGGAAAAATAACCAATATCAAGCAATTTGGAATCTTAAAAATTGAAATAGTTTAGTAAAATTTCCCGATAAGGAATGCCAGTGTTTACACAGGTGCTGATGTTCCCTGTCTTTCGTAATTCGCTTTAGTAGCTTACGTCAACTAAGTAATATTGATTCAGATTTTTTTTACCTTGGTACAACCAATCCGGGATTCCGTTGTAGACGATATCAGGCTGTCCGGTGAAAGTGAGCCTGGTGTCAATTTCGTCTGTGGGGGAGCTCCGATGGTATATGTCATTATTGAAGACAATCAACAAAGACGTCGTGTCGCCCAGCCAGCTGACGTACTGTAATCTCTCGGGTTGGGCTTTAGGGGAAGACTCCAATCTAACTGGAATGTGATGACTGAAACAAAAATTCGCATTGTAAGGGTGGCGTGAACTTAACGGCGGGAAGGGGCGACGCCGGCGGGTTTAATTTGTTTGTACAGGTCACTCGTCAAAGGGATATCGAACAGATTGTGTATAGCTGCGAAATGTGGATGGGTTTTGAAAATATGTGATGAGATGTGTTTAGAAATGATTTTTTATCTCAATAGTGAATATTAGGGGTGGTGTTTTTAAAACCAGTGTTCCAAATGAAAAACTGTAGAGGACTTAAATCTGGCGGTCTAGCTGGTCATATTTAAAATTTTAGTTTAATAAATTAATTTCCACTAGCTTACTATTAGTAAATTTTCTTCATTTCGACCCTATTTGAAAAAAATTAGTACGCCACTGAGTTATACTTTTGCTGTTTTGTGTAAACAAATGACAGTCAAAAATGCCATCGACAATATTGGTTGGCGCTCTGCGCATATAAAATTCATTGAACCTGTTAAACAGAATATTTAAGTGTTGCCTAAGAAAAAATTTGGAGGGCTCAAATCTGGCGGTTTAGCTGGTCATATTTAAAATTTATATTAAAATATTGAACCATTGAACCTAATAATATTCGCGTCCTTTTTTAATATGATGTCGTTTTGAGTCTTCGACAAACTGAGCAAATTGTTGAAGTTCTACTTCTCGAATATAATATTAGCGAAAGTCGCAGACCGGCCGGATTCCGTTCCCAGGCGTCACCTATTAGTTATTTGCGAAAATGGACCGGCGCGGCGTCAAGGAAATAAATTAAAAAAGCCCCGTGAACCGTTCCATTTCTAAAAACTAACGCTGTTAACGTCCAATAAAAATAATGTGACAATTGAGACGCGACGTAAATCATTAGTTATTGTTTACTCGTCTCTAATAAATTCTCTACGCGAGCAAAAAATGCCGATGACAATCCGGAAAAGCCAAACGACGGCGGACCTATTAATAGCAAGAAATTTTTATTTTTACTCGTACTTTTCTATTTTATATTTCATACGTAACTGTGCGAGAGATTCAAAATTGTACCATACCAGTTTATACATACGTATGTCCCAGTTTATACAATTATTTATTTCTTTTTAAGGGATGGTAATGGTACATCCATATAAAAGAAACGAGAGAAATACACGCGGCAGTTGGCTCGGAAGTCTGTGGAACGCATATTTTTTATACCATTTGTTTACATATGCACATCAAAGCGAAGTACAGGGTCATCACGTGAAAATGTTAGATTCTACTGTGACTTTGTTGCTTTTGAATTTATCGGAAAAGTAAAAACTGCTTTACTGACTAATTTTGCCAGGAAATTAAATTTTTATGAGATAGATATAACTGTAGCAAATCGGGGGTATAAGTTTTATAAAAGTAGAGAAATAGCTATTAATAATGTAAAAATTAATTGTAATTTGTGCCGCGGGGTATATAAGAAGTAATTGGTTGAGTTTTTGTTATGGCTTCTGCAACGGAAATAATGTTTAGATAAATTTATCTTATCACGGGGAGTTGATAATTTCGATGGGAGAGGACCATACGAATCGGTTCCCAAGAAAATTGCTGAGGAGACGATATTGCGTGAGTGGACTCGCCTGAACGTATATTGGGGGAAATCGAGGTGCAAAAGGGGCCAAGTCAGCGGTTAACCGCGGGGTACGCAGAGACGAACCGCTAATACGGACGGGACACAGAGCCGCGAAGTCGATCGGGCAGTAAGCGTTTAGCGTAGCGGTGCTTGGAGATGGGCACCAGGTGAACCCACTAAGAGAGTTCGACGAGCGCGGAGGAGACAGTTCGACCAGCGCGGAAATTGTTCGGGCAGCGCAACGTCGGGACGTCACGATACAGAGACTGAGCTAGAGTTTTGACGGGCCAACGTCAGGGACGTCGTCGCGGTAATTTGTGAACTACCTAGTGGCTAGTTAAGCGCCGCGAAGTGCGTAAGTGATACAGAGACCGTGCGTCGGTGATCGGGTTTAAAGTTGATAGAGTTTGACGTGAAGGTAATTATTGTCAATTAGGATTGTTGGGTATTTAGAAGCTTGTAGGTAAGTCATTTTGAGTTTTCTAACCCCATATAAGTTTCGTTTGGTGAGTGAACCTGAAATAGGGTCTCTGGTTTTAGAAAATACCTAATTGATATTGGCACTAAATGTGAAATAGTGGCTTACATATAATATATTTATATAGAGAGACCCAGATAGGGTACGTAAGATTCCTTTGCTAATAATTTAAGAGGTCCTAAAGGGGGTGATAGCCCGCATTGTTTTGTAATAATTGAAAATGAACTCATTGAATGCAGTAAGCTAGGGGTGAAAGACCTATTTCTAATTACAATGTGTCGGGCAGGGTACAAATAATATCCAGGATTATTTTCTGATCTTGAAGCTCCAGTCTAGCAACATGCAAATTTTAAAAATAAATCTCGCATGTGACATAACGAAACATTTAGCGCATTCGTAGTCTATTTGTTATAGTTAAGTACAATGGCTAATTTATAGCCGCATAAATATTCAGGGGCGCCACAGCGAGTACAAAACAAAACTTAATGAATTTCTCTCAAATATGTTTAGATAGGAGCTCTGCTGCATTTCACAGTTGCACGCGATTTCCTGTTGCCATTAATTTAATAGATAAGTAATACCTGTCTACCGAACATAAACCAGGGCTCTGTACGTTAGAAAACAACGAAATAAAAATAGTAACAATTGGGATTGCATCCATTATAAATTTGCGCGGATTATTAACAAAAAATTCAATATCGACATATAGAACCATAAAAAGGTAACTAAATGTGTGAAGTATTTAGTAATACTAGTTATTTAGTCCTTTCCTGAATCCTCCATAGTATTGTTTTTAAAACGCAGTTCGTAAAATAAAGTCATTGAATACAATAAGCCAGTAGTGATGGATCTATTTTTGTTGCCCTATACCTTATGATTTGATCCTGGCGATATTTGAGCGAGTACCCGAGTGGAAAAACGCTCCACCGCCTAGCCAATGAATAAATAATCTCCGTTTGTGTGAAGGATGCAAATGGAAATCGTCTTCGGTTTGTGTACTAATTTACTCGTTACGAGGTGGCGCATTAATGGTTTCGGGAAGAATAAATTTCAGCGCAGAGCCTGGGATATCATTATCGCGCCTATCGCTGCTCCCTATCCATGTAGAGCTGGTAATAATTTTATTTTAATGTATAATAATTCTCCCCCACTGGTCTCCAGTCGGTGGGGGCCTTGTAAGTCCACAATTAAATAGATAATCCAGCATTAGGTAGACCGCATCTGGACCAGGCCGTTACAAACACCGGGCGCCGGAATTGCTGCTAACTGTTATTAAGAAAGTATAGGACGTTGCTCGTTTGTTTTACATGACAAAATATGTAGTTTTTTTTATTAAACGGCGCGCCAGTTAGCGTAGGAAGTTTGGAGAAGATGCCTCTTCACTCTGGCCTTAAAGGCACTTCGGGGGGATCAATTCCATAACTTTGTTGTTCGAAATGTCAAATGATTATTAAAAGTAAAAAATTAAAATATCACTAAACCTACAGTATAAATCCGCAAGAAATTACTGACGAAAAATATAGAGAAGCCATGGAAACATGCAAAAATCTAAATAATACCAATGGAGCGATGGCAAACCACAACTGCCAATAACGTGGAATTCAATGCGACTGAGCCACGCCTACCGAAACCAATAGTATACGCACTAATCGACGGCCCCAGAACGAAGCCACACCTCTCGAAGACTGGCCACGCGACATTGGTGGAACCAAGCCACGCCTACGCCTATCAGCGCCTCCGATCTCAATAGCCATGCATGACCCGCCTTACAGCGGTAGCGGGGCGAAGCCACTCCTCTTGCTGAGTATAATAGAGTGCTCGGGCCAACAGAGTTCACTTCGCTTCAGAAAAAGACCACGTCAAAAATGTAAAATATTCCATGTGGAAATACATGTTAAATATTATTGTATATTATGTGTTATGTATGTTTATAATAAATTGTATTTATATTGGTTCGGGCGGCGTAAAAGCTAATGTCTTGCATTATATATGTGTAGCCATTTTAAAATTTATATTGTTCGTGATTTGCACGAGAAGTTAACACCGGAAGTTAGGCAGTTGGAGGTATTTTGAGTTAATACGATAGTCCTTTGTAAGCTGAGCAAAAAAGGGCCATAAGCTTGAACTTGGGATTAAATATAAAAGTTTTTAGTTCGTGCTCTAGTTAAAGCTTCTTAGGGGATTATGTTTCAGTGCGGGATACAGTCGAATCCGGTATTTGAATATCGATCGGTTCTGATTTTTGTAAAAAACTGGTAGGGTTTTTTTTTTAAATCCTGCCTATTATTTTTAACGAACGTTAAATCCAGTTATTCTTTTCATTGTCAATCCTGGAAATTGGATACTGTTTTTGCGAGATTCGTATCATGTATCAGTTTAAGGTCAAGATCATATCGTAAAAAGTCAAATCAAGTTCTTTAAACCTCCACACTCAGTTGCTCAAAACCCCACGAAATATTAGTGGGTTGAGAAATTAATAACTGTGAAACTATTGCAGTTTATCATAACTGAAAACCGAAATTGCTTTCAGAAGAGTTCCATACATTTTTGTACTCCTACTAAATTCAACGTAAAACTAAAGTGCTTGTTACTGAAATTGCTCCAGACTCTTTCCTGAACAAAATAAAGTTTATCGATAATGTCTGTGATTAATATTTCCGGAGATGTCGAGCACTAAAGTACGGCTCCACAAAAATGTAACCTTTTTATTTTTTCGTGCGAATTTTATTTTAAGGCAAAAATTCAAGCTAGATGATTAACTGTGGATGATTTGTTATAGACTATTGAACCAAGATTCATTTCTCTCGTCTTCTTTAAATTATCTGATATGAACTTTTCTCATCCGGCGCATAAATATCAAGGTTCAACGTCCTCGCGATATAATCTATTTTTAACTAACTTATGTACACTTTTCTCATTCAATGTTCATTGTTCTCTTGATATAGTTTAGTTTCGACTAACTTTTATATATTTTTTTTGTCCGACGCAAGAAAATCCAGTTATAGTGCTAAAATGAACACTCGTATTTTTTTACTCAAATTTGGTGATATATACATATAGTAAAGCTATTTATCATATATTATTGAACCATTTTTCAGTTTGCTCGTTAGTTTCAAAGCTTAAATTAACTTGTATACAACTTTCGTTTCCCTTATAAAAATCAAGTTATAGTGTAAGTTATAGTGGCAACTCATTTTTCAGGCATTATTATAATCATTATTGAAATGCAAAAATGTCCATTTCGGACCAAGTTTTATATACTCTTCCCATCTTTTGTTTTTTTTTATTTTTTTGTTTATTGTTTATTCAATTTTTTCCCTTCGACGGATAAAAATCGAGTTATAGTGCTAAAACCAGTAGAAACTCTTATTCTCGGTCCAAATTTGTCGGTTAGTAGCTTCGAAACTAATTATCATAGATCATTAAACCAAAGCTCTTTTCTTTCTTATATAAAAATCTAGTTATAGTGCAAAAATGGACGTAGCACTATCGAAATTATTTGTCGTTGACAATTAACAAGGTTTGTTTTTTTCGTTATAATAGTACTTTCAACTAACTTTGTTCGCTCGAAAATAAAAATCGAGTTATAGTGCTAAAATTAACATGCTGGCCGAAGCTATTATTTTCGGGTCATGTGGACCTATCTTTAGTGAAACTATTCGTCAAAACCTTTACACCTCAGCTTATTTTCGTCGCCATATTCTCATTTTTCAACTAACTGAGATCCACTTTCCCCGTCCAAAACATAAAACTCCAGTTATAGTGCAAAAATTGACGCACCTATCGAAACTAATTTCATTTGTCGTTGACTATTAACAAGGTTTGTTTTTCTCGTTATAATAGTGCTTTGAACTAAGCTATATACACTTTACGCGCTCGAAAAATAAAAATCGAGTTATAGTGCTAAAATTAACTTGCTGGCCGAAGCTATTATCTTCGGGTCATGTGGACCTATCTTTAGCCAAATTGTTCCTCAAAACTTTTACACCACCTCAGCTTATTTTCCTCGTCTGTCGTTTTCTACTAACTGAGATACGCTTCCCTGTCCAACGCATAAAAATCCAGTTATAGTGCAAACATGGACGTAGCGCTATCAAAACTATTTGTCGTTGACTATTAACAAGGTTTATTTTTCTCGTTATAATAGTACTTTTAACTGACCTAAGATATACACTTTGCTCGCTCGATAAATAAAAATCGAGTAATAGTGCTAAAGTCATGTTAACTTTAGCACTATAACTCGATTTTTATTATACTGGCCGAAGCCATTGTATTCGGGACATGTGGACGTATCTTTAGCTAAACTATTCGTCAAAACTTTTAAACCTCGGCTTATTTTCCTCATCATGTTCTCACTTTTCAACTAACTGAGATACACTTTCCAAGTCCAAAGCATAAAAATCCAGTTATAGTGCAAAAATGGACTTACCTATTGAAGCTATTTGTCGTTGACTATTAACAAGGTTTGTGTTTCTCGTTATAATAGTACTTTCAACAAACCTATATACACTTTGCTTGATCAATAAATAAAAATCGAGTTATAGTGTTAATGTCATAATAACTATAGCACTATAACTCGATTTTTATTATGCTGGCCGATGCTATTATTTTCGGACCATGTGGACCTATCTTTAGCCAAACTGTTCGTCAGAACTTTTACACCTCGACTTATTTTCCTCGTCATATTCTCATTTTTCAACTAACTGAGATACACTTTCCCCGCCCAAAAATCCAGTTATAGTGCAAAAATGGACGCACCTATCGAAACCATTTTCATTTGTCATTGACTATTAACAAGGTTTGTTTTTCTCGTTATAGTAGTGCTTTCAACTAAGCTATATATATTTTGCTCGCTCGAAAATAAAAATCGAGTTATAGTGCTAAAATTAACTTGCTGGCCGAAGCTAGTATATTTGGGTCATGTGGACCTATCTTTAGCCAAACTATTGGTCAAAATTTGTACACCTCGTTTTCTACTGAGATACACTTTCTCCGTCCAAAGCATAAAAATCTAGTTATAGTGCAAACAAGGACGTAGCGCTATCAAAAGTATTTGTCGTTGACTATGAACAAGGTTTATTTTTCTCGTTATAATAGTACTTTTAACTGACCTAAGATATACACTTTGCTCGATCGATAAATAAAAATCGAGTTATAGTGCTAAAGTCATGTTAACTTTAGCACTATAACTCGATTTTTATTATGCTGGCCGAACTATTATTTTCAGGTCATGTGGACTTATCTTTAGCCAAACTATTCGTCAAAACACCTCGGCTTATTTTCCTCCTCATATTCTCATTTTTCAACTAATTCCCCGCCCAAAGCATAAAAATCTAGTTATAGTGCAAAAATTAACACACCGGGCGAAACGCATTTTCGGGCGTTGTGTATATCCAACTTTGGCGATTCTATCTCACGGACTGTACTAATAGCCAGCTTCGTGCCTGTATTTCCATCGTTTTTTTGGAATTGATTAATAATTGTCCATTTGAGATTTGGAGGATCTTTTATACGAGCGAATAATTTGTTATTGAATTCTCGGCAACAGTACAAACCCCGCTTTCATGGGTGAAGAATGTGTTAGCAATGACGAAGCAAGATTAAATGGATATATGTATGTTGGAAAGCTGCGCAAGTTCTCGCTTGTTTTTGTGTATTATCTTGATTGAACTGCATAAGTTGCCGGCCGACTGACTGCTTAGAAAAATATTGAACACTGGGAAAAGTGTTGATTTTCAGGCAATAGCAATTTATCTGAAGACAAAATAATAATAAATAACTATTCAACTGTAATAAGGGCATATTTCAGTTAGACTAGGTAGCGGGGTAAAACCGGAATTTAGTTACAAGGACAGCTCCTTAAAAAACACCAAAAAAAAATCAGTTAGTTTGTTTTTTAGTAAACTTGGTAAACTACGTGCAGATAAACTAGCGCAGTGGTGGTTGTTACATAATCGTCAAACATCACAAATTTTTAAACCTTGATTGAATCTCCTCGTGCGGCAAATGTTTCTCCGAAATTTTTAGTAGTTTGTAATGTCTGAAAATTATTAAACACATTGTTAATAGGTGAGAAAAGAGTGGAAGTAACATTTCAAAGTTATTGCGCAGTTCTATGCTTGCCATAAGAGGCATAAAGCATGCGACTTGATTTAATAAACAATTCTTGATAAGAAACCACGGAGGTGCGAACATGGATATTGGAGAAAAGTATTTACTTTTACCCGCTGTTTAGTAACGGAGAGAGGTCACCCCTCGCCGATGGCTTGCTCAGGTTCGTTATTTCATTTCGCTTCGTACACTCGAGCAATTTACAACGTTTGCGCCCTTGATGGGAGTTTTGGGCGAGAGTTCATGTTCGCACCTCTTTGGTTTTTCTGCATATAAATTGCTTGCATTTCGAAACCACTCTCGTAAATTTCAAACCCCTATTTTTTTTTAAATTTTTAATTTGATAATAACTAATTTCCAAGGCAAGGCACATATCGTTTGATTAGAAGAATGGCGAGACGATTACAACTCGCGTTGATTAGTAGTTAGGTAGTTAGTACTGCCAATAGTCTACAATCTATTATAATAAGGTATATCTATAATTTATGAAAATATTGTCAAACAAAGAGGAGTAATATCCAATATAAGATTGCTCCACGGACGCCACATCGAACGGACGCCACTAAAATGTATATCTGTTCATTTTCCCATTTATTTAAATTTTCCCCTTAATCCTGCGATTTAGGATTGTTTATATCATTATTAAAGAGCGCAACTAAATATTGGAGACTCGTTTTTCCCCCAGTAAAATATCGCCTCTCGCACTTGCTCAGGTGGCGTAAATCTGCGAAATTGATTCTGTGTACGTTTAAACCAAAACAGTTTATTTGACGTGCGGTGAAATATGCCCGATTGTCCACGCCATGCAATGTATCAACAGATAATAAAATACTCACTCTTTACTGACGTCATAGATGGTGTAGTGTGCCGTAAAGGATTGTCTGAATACCTGAAAAACAAACAAACTTTATTAGAATAAACTGCCGTAAGTTCTCGAAAGGCACATTTATAGTCCGCCGCCGCTTCGAAAGTTTGGACTTTGGTAATTAAATGGCTGCAACTGGTCCCAATATATTCATTATACGAGTGTATACTAAATAATCAGTTAAGTTTACCATGCAAGGACTCCTCAGAGACAAAGGGACTGGTAATTTAATTGTTTATGTCCTTTTTCGTAATAAAGTTAATTTGTGGAGAAGATCGGAATCAAATAAAATTATATCGAGTGTACTCGCACTTAGAAAACGTACAAGGTTTCATAGCGAATTCGCCGCTAGAAGTGCAGACAGCGAAACTTCGCTCCTAGGCTTGTACCCTACAGAAAGACGTTTAAATTATTCTCTTATCGAACCCTCGCCTAATATAAACCCACTATTGCACTTAGAACGTGATTAGCAATAATAATAACGCCACCCCTAGGCGTATACCCTAAAGAAAGACGTTTGAATTGCACACTCCTATCGAACTCTCGCTTGTAATCGCAATAATTGCCAGAGTGTCCCAAAATGATCTGTCTAGATATTTGGTACCTCATATAAAGGTTAAAGTTTATTGCAAGTTCATTGCTCTTTGGAAAGTCGACGGTGCATTTCTGAGTCCAAGGGGCATTCTTAAGAATTCAAAATGCCCTTCTTCTGTTTAGAATGCCGTTTTCTCAATATGTTTGGCAATTTGGTTTGTTTGAGGCCTGGTAATATATGGTTCATTGCTCTTTGGAAAGTCGACGGTGCATTTCTGAGTCCAAGGGGCATTCTTAAGAATTCAAAATGCCCTTCTTCTGTTTAGAATGCCGTTTTCTCAATATGTTTGGCAATTTGGTTTGTTTGAGGCCTGGTAATACATGGTTCATTGCTCTTTGGAAAGTCGACGGTGCATTTCTGAATCCAAGGGGCATTCTTAAGAATTCAAAATGCCCCTCTTCTGTTTAGAACGCAGCTTTCTCAATATGTTTGGCAATTTGGTTTGTTTGAGGCCTGGTAATACATGGTTCATTGCTCTTTGGAAAGTCGACGGTGCATTTCTAAGTCCAAGGGGCATTCTTAAGAATTCAAAATGCCCTTCTTCTGTTTAGAATGCCATCTTCTCAATATGTTTGGCAATTTGGTTTGTTTGAGGCCTGGTAATACATGGTTCATTGCTCTTTGGAAAGTCGACGGTGCATTTCTGAGTCCAAGGGGCATTCTTAAGAATTCAAAATGCCCTTCTTCTGTTTAGAATGCCGTTTTCTCAATTTGTTTGGCAATTTGGTTTGTTTGAGGCCTGGTAATACATGGTTTATTGCTCTTTGGAAAGTCGACGGTGCATTTCTAAGTCCAAGGGGCATTCTTAAGAATTCAAAATGCCCTTCTTCTGTTTAGAACGCCGCTTTCTCAATATGTTTGGCAATTTGGTTTGTTTGAGGCCTGGTAATACATGGTTCATTGCTCTTTGGAAGTCGACGGTGCATTTCTGAGTCCAAGGGGCATTCTTAAGAATTCAAAATGCCCTTCTTCTGTTTAGGATGCCGTTTTCTCAATATGTTTGGCAATTTGGTTTGTTTGAGAACTGGTAATACATGGTTCATTGCTCTTTGGAAAGTCGACGGTGCATTTCTGAGTCCAAGGGGCATTCTTAAGAATTCAAAATGCCCTTCTTCTGTTTAGAATGCCGTTTTCTCAATATGTTTGGCAATTTGGTTTGTTTGAGGCCTGGCAATACATGGTTCATTGCTCTTTGGAAAGTCGACGGTGCATTTCTGAGTCCAAGGGGCATTCTTAAGAATTCAAAATGCCCCTCTTCTGTTTAGAACGCCGCTTTCTCAATATGTTTGGCAATTTGGTTTGTTTGAGGCCTGGTAATACATGGTTCATTGCTCTTTGGAAGTCGACGGTGCATTTCTGAGTCCAAGGGGCATTCTTAAGAATTCAAAATGCCCTTCTTCTGTTTAGAACGCCGCTTTCTCAATATGTTTGGCAATTTGGTTTGTTTGAGGCCTGGTAATACATGGTTCATTGCTCTTTGGAAGTCGACGGTGCATTTCTGAGTCCAAGGGGCATTCTTAAGAATTCAAAATGCCCTTCTTCTGTTTAGAACGCCGCTTTCTCAATATGTTTGGCAATTTGGTTTGTTTGAGACCTGGTAATACATGGTTCATTGCTCTTTGGAAAGTCGACGGTGCATTTCTGAGTCCAAGGGGCATTCTTAAGAATTCAAAATGCCCTTCTTCTGTTTAGAATGCCGTTTTCTCAATATGTTTGGCAATTTGGTTTGTTTGAGGCCTGGTAATACATGGTTCATTGCTCTTTGGAAGTCGACGGTGCATTTCTGAGTCCAAGGGGCATTCTTAAGAATTCAAAATGCCCTTCTTCTGTTTAGAACGCCGCTTTCTCAATATGTTTGGCAATTTGGTTTTTAGTAATTTTAGATCTGATTTTATGCTGTATATTATCTAACTAATAAGTTGGTCGTTGAACCAATACCAGACAGGCAAATGAGGTTCGCATAAACTCCAGCTGCGGGCAAAACCATAATGCCTATGACGGACGCGAAACACACTAGAACAATATGTTAATACAGAATAACAATAAGTTGAGTGGATTCGTCTGGGCTTCAATTAACACGGATTAGTTATACGCCTTCATTTGAAGTCCTTCGAACTTTCGTCGAGCAATTTGTGCTTGCCACAGGGGCTATAATCTGTTCGCGTAACGGGCTCGTATTGACAAACAGGAGACCAGTTGGCGCTCTGCAGGATTTGGCAAGATGCCTCACAACACGCTCCTGCAATGCCCGCAGGACGACGTACAAGAAATCAAATTGATCACTATTTGGCCTCTCTGCCAACGGGCGTACTATCCCTTTTATATAGTCATTGGAAAAACATATATGCATATGGATGTATTGATTTCCACAACGCAATATGACGTTGAAGCAATTTTTTTTTAGGTTAAAATTAACAAAGCTCTGAGTTGACAAATAATTCGAACGCTACATTGCAAACGAGTGTTAAAAGGGAATACATTTTATTTGCTTTTAAATCGATTGATTGCTCGGAGCCTACTGCCGCGATGAGCGTTTTAATGATAACTAATTAAACTGTAAAGAGGTTCTAGCATTCCTACTGTAGACAGAATATATAAATATAAAGCCGTTAAACTAATAAATAGAGTCGACAGATAAATGGAGTTAATCCGGATCGCAAACATGAATGCTCCGAATGATTTTCACATGAATAATAGTACAAGCTTCATAATTAATAAACATGGAATTCGGTGCTGTGCTAATCACATTACAAATTTTAATAGTGGAGTTCGAGCATGCGATACACCTTCGTGACAGTGCTCATTTACCACTGTTAAAAATCACCTTCAGCTGTAAATTCCGAGCTTTTTATTGGTCTTTAAACCCTTAAGTAAAATACCCCAGTTTACTACCTATCTGCCAGGCTTTAATTAGTGCACGTAAATTAACAATTAAGCGGGAGTTTCTTTTAACGAAGAAGGCTAGTTAGTTATAATTGCGTAAATGCCTGATATTTTACGTAAATCGTAACTGCAGAAAGTTCCTTCAATAGTCAGTGTGGATGACTTGAAAAAAATTGGTCCTATGTTTAGGGAGAAATGTACAGTGTTATCATTTTGTTTGATACATATTTTAATCAGAATTTGCGAGTTTATTGTAGAGATTAGAAAAAAATATCTTTTACTAGAATTTAAACTTTTTGCGTTAGCAAAGACGGCTGTGGATGAAAACAATAGAAACTGTTGTTTTGATATTGTTTTCATCCACGGCTCTCTTTGCTAACGCAAAAAGTTTAAACTCTAGTAAGAATATTTACCTACAATTTTTTTATTTTTGATTAATAATTCAAAACATCCTGTATAAGACTAAAGCTATATCAGTGTAATAGAAAAAAAACCAAATCTAACTGAATAAAAACATATAGGGTGTTCCATTTAAAAAATCATAGGTTATGTCCATATCTGAAAAAATCGGCATTCAATTGTTTTTTTATTGCTGCCAAATAAAAATTTAGTAAATGCCCCGCAACATTTGTATAAGACATTTTTTTCTAATCGCTACAATAAACTCGCAAATTCTGGTTAAAATATGTACCAAACAAAATGATAACACTTGTATATTTTCCTCGTATATATGGACACCTCACTTACAGCAGTTATTTGATGAGTTGTAAAATGTAAAATTGTAAAAACAAAAGATTTATGTTTTACTCTATATTTTTAGAATTTCTCTTTTCAAGAATAAAGTTTCCCATACTCTTGTTTTTGAGTTTCTGTGTAGGTTGTGTGCGATCGATCAACATTAAAGTACGAGAGATGCAGATCTATCCATAATCAGGTATCATAGCGGATAAACCGTCCAGGTCACGCATATGTGTTGATTAGCTGCATAAAACAATTTGGAACGTTCAAAATTTGCGTGACAAATAGCCGTTTGTTAACCGACAAGGTCTACCAACAACATAACTCTTTAAACTTAACCCAAGCAGCGTAATCTTTCCCGCCGTATCTTAATAACATCGCTCTGCTGTTCACAATTCACCGGTGTCTGGCTAAAATGTACTTGCATAATTTCGTGAGTAGAAGCTTCATTGCCTTTAGAGAATCTACCCAGGTAATGTACTTTTACAGAAAGGGCATTCTTAAGAATTCAAAATGTCCTTCTTCTATTTTCTCAGTATCTTTTTGTTCCATCTCGATTTGTGAAATGCCTACGGCCAAATTTCTTTAAAACGTCTGTAATATTTGGGATTGAAAATTTGTCTCGTATAGTTTTCTCTTGCCACTCCAATACCAGAAGACCACGTATTTGCGTCTTTGAATGGAAAACATTTGGAGAAGCTCCTCCATCATTTGGTCCATTTGTATTAGATTTTTTACATTAGGATTTAGCTGCAGTGTCAGGTTTTTGACTACACGCTCGTAATGTAAGGTTATGATTGACAGCGCGATTAGGGCACGAAGCCCTACGGGAGCCGATGGGAGTCATACGGAGGTTCTAGGTGGAAGGAGCGAGGAAGGGGCGGGGTTTAGCAAATGGAGCCTTCTGATTGGCTGGGGGCGGGGTTTAGCTAAAGGGGAGGAGCTATGGCGCATTCTTATTGGTTGGGGAAGGAGGGCGGAGCTATGTCGCGTTCTCATTGGCTGGGCGGGGCCTATTTGCAGTGGAAGGAAAGGGGGAGGAGCTAAAAATGGAAGTGGGGTGCTCTGAGAACTTGCAAAGTATATTTTTCACCGAGCGCTCTGGGTGATTTAAAATTAATTGGCAATTAAATGGCCAGTAGACTTTTTTTTATATAATAAATAAATTAATTAATTATACTTACTGATTTGAGATTATGTTGGAAGAGCACGTAACTAAGGTCCTTTGAGCACTGATATCCTTTAACGTTCAGTTGTCTCTGGAATAAAAAACTACGAATGAATAACCCCATTTTATATAATTGTTTATGGATGGGCACTGTAATTATGGATTTAGTAGTAGATTTTTTAGATATACAGAGCTGGCCAAGCCACGAAAAATGAAATGCAAATTGTTAAAAATAAACAAATGTACAATTCTCGTATATCCTGGATTTTTGCGAATCTGAATAACTGTTGCACCAATTGATATTTATATGCGCATCAATTACAAACAAATGGACATTTTTATGATATAAACTTACCAAAGTGTGATTAGTAACTAAGATGGAAACTGTAAAGTTTTTACTAGTGTCAAGAATAGAAAGGCTGCCGTCGTTCGCTTGGAAAACGAAGTGGAAGGGGGAAATCCATGAGGAAGGCAATCTCCTGGGTGTTAGCTCGCCCTGAAAATGTGACAAATGTAACCTGTAGGAAATGAAATAACCTGCGGGCAATAGAAGAGGGATTCAAAGGGGCAAGTACTTTGGCGAAATTAGTGTAGGTAAAGGGAGGAAGAGGTCCTGCATTTTGTTGTCACAAGGTACAAGGATAATCGTTTCATATAAAGAATTATTTTAGGACGAATAATTAAATCGTTTCCCACTGTTTGAGCATTAAAAGAAATATGCATAACTGTGGGGTCCCTCAGGGATCTAATATTGGACCTCTTTTATTTATCATTTTTGTTACTGATAATATATGGATTATTTTAACAGGATAATCGGATAAAGGCAATCAGGATTACAAATTTGGGGGATGAGAACCTTTCTTACCTGTAAGAGTTCCTCCAGCTGCATTCTTTGGCCATGCCAATATAGAAGTTCGTCGACATAGCCGACTAAGAAAATTGCTGCTACTATACCAGATATCACCAAACCAATCACAAGTAAAGAAAATATTATTGACCACCAGTTGTGACCTTCATCTTCGTGTAATGCTAGCTCCTGTCAAAGTAAATTATATTTCAGTATTTTCTTTAGTTACTTTACTCTCATGTTGTTTTCATGTAATAAGGCCGTCGATTTGTTTGTGATTTGTAACTCAGTTGAATCAATAAAATAAAATATTGATAGGTAAACACACACAAAGGAAGAACATGTCAGTATTTATATTAAATACGTTCATTGAATTTTCATACTTGATTTGTGTGTCGTCGGTGGTAATTTTTTCATATATATAATGAGGTGTTTAAATATATTACAGATGTATTAAATTATGAGCGATTGCAACAGTAATGGAACGGGAATATGTATGCAATATGTTCTCTGTTTTTACTATAAATACTATAATTTATATATAAATAGAACTAAAATAAATAGCGTGTAAATCTCAGTTTAAACTATTGAGTTCCATATATCTGTCGGTGAAATATGAAATTCATATATTTTATAACGGATATTAGCATTGAATGTTTTTAGAATTGAAAATACATCGCAATAGTTTACCGATAAATTAACGATACAATTTTGATGCACTGAATAAACACGTTTGAAATTAAAATTTTTCGATATTGTTTAAACGAAACATAATTGTATTTGATACACCGATAATGTAAAACTTATTTACGCACATTTAATTAAATGACAATAACAAACATTTATTCTCATTATGATGATAACGTTTTAGAAAAAAAATTTTGCTAAATTAATTATCTATCAATCTTCAAAAGGCTCAAGATTCAATGAACTGACAACTGACAGATGGTTATATCATGTATTAGAGCGAAAGTGGTGGCCAACTAGATCACCAGATCTAACGCCGCTTGGAATATAAGTGGTGGCCAACTAGATCACCAGATCCAACGCCACTTGACTTTTACAACAAAACATTGTTTGTAAATGATATACTTGAAACTACAATTTTTTTTGATATTGCTTGTAAAAAAATTTTGACCAACTTACTTCACACTTTCCCTCATGAGTGGCACCGCACTGCCTACAACTAATTTTTCGAGTACTATTTACCGCCGACGAGGATTTTTTGGCTGCACCTTCGTCCTTATTGTCGTCCTCTTTCGTCCCGCCCCGAATTAACTCTATGAATTCACTGTCACTATTTCCTCTAGCATGACTGTGCGCTACCTCAAGACGTTTGATGGACATGTTCGAATGGAATTAATAAAGCAAATGCAGCTGCAATGGTTCATGCCGATTTGCGTTTGGAGCTTGTAAACTTGCGTCTAAGCAAGCAGACTCAGATTTTCTCGTAAGTAAAAAGTAATCTGCACATGCCCGATTGATCATAGTCTGGGCTCTGCGCTACACTGAATGGAACCTATTTAAATTTAGCGATATTTATGTTCGTACTTGATTCAATAACAGTGTACCTACGTGTGCGTTAGTTTACACCGGACGTTAAGGTGAACCGAAACTAAATTGTAGTTCCGAGTTGTTTACTTATTTGGAATACACAGGCTTACTTTATGATAATATTACTTACCAAAGAACTAGGGTTTCGAATTTTTTTCTGGTCTATTAATTATTTCAGAAAATTTCTGTCAATTGGCAACTAAATTGTAGTGGAAGATTCTATTACTAGCTCACAAGTTATAATTTGGATAAAAGCTTTTGACACTGCAATCTTTTTTCAGATTAAGCCAACGGACGAACTGTTAGGGAAAGAAACAGATATTCAAGCGTGTTGGAGTTCTGATATCCATACCATGGCCGACAAAGTGCACCTGGAGACGGAGTATAACTACCTATATATAACAGACACTAGTGACATTTATTTGGACATATCTAGTTCACTTTATCGTAGAGAGAACGACCGGTTTCGTTAAACCAGAGCCGAGATCTCGACGAGTATCTTGTCAATATGTTTGTTATTTCTAAAATAGCTGGCATATTACAAGTGTTAAGGCTTGTAACTGTATTCGGGAATTTTCTGGGGGCTTCGGAGCCCAGAAGGCAGTTAGTAGGCTCTGGTTTTCGCGTACGAGTGATGGTACTATGGAGACGAACCGCTTTAGGGAAAGGAGATAAAGGCATGTATTAGTATATTATTGAATTATTATTCTTACTAATTTGTATTTTTCTATATGTAGGTAGGTTCCGAACGAGATAGGACATGGTGAAAACATCGTAAGGTAAATATACATAACTTCTGCTTATATCAGATTTATTTTGATCATGAGAAGGACCACTATTTGCATAGATATTTTATGGTAAAATGAGAAAAGCCTGTTTTATTAATCTTACAGATGCAAAATATTCGCAATGTGATTTGGTCAAAACGTCATGACGCCCTTCCCAGATCAAAATACGCTCTAATAGTGTAGGTTTATTTATTACCTTTCTTCCATCAAATCGACTAAAATTAACAGTGATCGAAAGATGCTTTTCATGTTACAAAAAAATTATTGTATCGATCGGTAATTAACTCACCAGATTATCTAGTAAAAGATTTACTTATTGAGTGAATTGTCAATTCGTTTGAATGGAAGATTGAACGAAAGCATTGTTCAATAAAGGAATAATTGTTTGTTGAGTTTTAATCAAAGTCAGTTAATAAAATATTCTTCAGTACTAGCTTTGAACGGTAGAACCAGTATTGTTTTATTTCATAAAATTGGTCTCATTTAAGCGTTATAATTAAATGTCTAACTATTTTTTCTTTTGTTTCAGGGTGAGTGGTAGGGTTTATATTGTGCCACCAAAGAAAGTATCGTAAAAGGGAAAGGGGCTTCAAAAGGAAAACAAATGGTATGCCTTAAACACCATGCATTTATTGTTGTCCATTATCAATTTATATAACTATTGATACTGCTTACTTATCCGCAGGAGAGCCCTCATCAACAAAGGTATACCAACGCAACGTGTGCGTCCTTTAGCACTAGCCTTGACGGTAAGTCCCTTTTTGCAGTTTTATCGTTAGATGACTAACTATTTTCTGCTTTGTTTCATGGTGAGCCTTGGGAAGCGACAGTGTTTGAAATGTGAAACAAGAAGTGGAGTTAATAATGTCACTAAACGATAAATGCCATAGAGGATTCTTTTAAAACTTCAAAACGAAATAATTTATGATTTGGCACTTGTCTAGATGGTACATATGGTTAAACCTCTTTGGAGCGTTATTTTTATACTAATTTATTTTTATTTTGCAGGTAGGTTCAGAACGAGATGGAATATGGTCAAGTGGTAAGATTATCTAGCATGATCTAATAATCGGCAACACCACTTAAGAGTGAAGACTGACGCGGTAAACCAGAGCCGAGATCTCGACGAGTATCTTGTCAATATCTATTATCGATTTGTTCCTGTGCAACGTGATAAAGACTAAAAAGAAAAATAAATGTGCAAGGTAAGTGTCGACTGTTGTGAGTATTTGTGAATTTAACATGCTGTATACTTGACGGACTGTAAATATAAATGTAAATATTTGCGCTCATTTTCCCTCTTATTAAATAAGATACAAAACCAAACTGGATCCAACAGCTATTCTCTGGGCTATATGCCCATCCGAGCGCTGAATTGCAACAATAATGCCAAAGACTGATTGCAGTAAACACCAGTTCCAGTTTAGTTTAACGAAAATATTTACATTTGTTGGAAAGCACCTTTAAAATTAAAATACTTCAACCTCGGCGTCGCTTGCATTTGCTTCTATTTCTCGCACTATCCGAAATTAAAACTGTTCCAAAGGTTTTTCGGTAAGAGACCTGACTACCGCTCCAGTCAAGTTGGTTTATTTTATGTGGTGATTAGTATAAATAAACAATGGATTAAAGTAATTAACTAATCTAATATCTAAAAATAGCGAATTATTTTTCATAAAAATGTATCTCAAAGGTTCGTTAATATTACCGTTATTATCATTATCCAAACACAAAATCTTCTAATAAATAGTATGGAATCATTTATTTTTAGCGTAAATGTAAATATTTTTGAATACGACCTTTTATTACACAGAAATGTATGTTTTCTTTATTTTATTGAGTTTATAACTGCTCGAATTGAGCTTTTATTAGTATTGACTGTTTTATGACATATCAATGCGGAGGAATGCAATAAATTTTGGACCTAAAATTTTTGATTCGAGGATAAAGAGTGGATATGCGGAAATAATAGTAACACATGCATTCTTCGGTATTCCTTTTAAAGATTAAGCGTTTGAATTGATGGACGAGGTCACTTAGGTACCGTACCCAACCGCACTTACTGGTGGCCTCGCGTAAAGGGTGCATATGTCGTTTTATTTAACCTCCGCGTATATTGCGACGATAGGGCCCGAACTCACGCTTTTTTGTGGAGTGCAAATTTTGTAATGGCCTGATAAATAAGCAAAATGTGTTCTTGTTCGCGAACCCGCAGTTCGTTATAAATTTAACGTTTATTCCCGTTCCATTCATCGTCCGGAGCTCTGATGAATGCAAATGAACATTTGTGTTACGGCGTGTCATCGTTTCAAAAAGTACAGGTCGATACTGAATGGCTCGTATGTGATTTATTTTAATAATTTACTTGCAGTTGCGCTGTACGTACACTCTGTATGCGAATATTTCATAGTGTCTATTATGCAGTGCCTATAATGGCCCGGTTAATCTCCTAATCCGTACCGGTCTGCGTTAGCAAATATAAAAAATCTAAGAGATTTAAATCTGGAGGTCTAGCTGGCCATTGCATATTGGAGATTTTATCTGTTTATTCCAAAATGTTTCACCTTACAGAATTTTTGGTGTACATTCTAAGAGACTAAATCAGTATGAGAGATATATTGTATGGTAAGTTTAGTTATTGTGCATCTAAATGAATTTGACGTTCTAAGTGCCGTGTGCATGAGATTCTGTGCAGAGGCGATAGACTGATGCATAAACTTTGTAAAATATCAAATTTTCTACATATTAGTTTAATTCGAGAACTCAATTAAAATACAGTCTACGAATTGTCAGGGACAGTTAAGAGAAATTCGTATTGATAAACGCAAAGGGGAAAAACAACATCGTGACAGATCAATCGAACTTTTTGCTGGCCGAAGTTTGATATTACAATTATTACTCGTAGAAGTTTCAAATCCAGACTTAACCTTGATGTCTCGTGGTAGGTGCTTTTGATAGACTTAGCTAATTCGTGCCAATTTTTTATTTTCCTTACCAAATCATTGGCCTTTGGCTTCAATTCAGTTGAAATCTTTTCAACGTTTCGTTGCTAACTTGACGTGCTGGGAGGTAGTAATTCTCATATTTCAACCAGGAACTCGATTCAGTGCACTTGAAAAAGTTTACTGCACGTTTCAACGTTTATTTTATTTAATTCACGAAAAAGGTAGAGCTTTGTTCATTTTGTGTAATTCTTTTCTAAAAATGCTTCCGAACCAAGGTATTCTTAAAATTTTTGTTAAAAAATATTTTTTCTTAAATGCCCAACTGAGTACAATTAATTACGTTAATTTAAGTCTACTGGCTCATTCCAGTGACACTTAAATCACAAAAACGTGCCTCTGCATTTTTTTGATTTTTTTTTATTATTTGTTTTTTTACTTAGCAAATAAAGTAAAATTTTCGATTTTTCTCTTCGTTTTCACCTTAAGAAAATTCCCTGCTAAGTGAAATAGCCACGTTTAAAAATCTGAAAAATTCTGAGTCCGGTCCTGTTTACGCTCTTCCGCTGGGAAGTTCAGCATTTACCAAATTATACAAAGAAAGTTTCTCATTGATATATCGCCTCACCTCGCGAGGACTTGTTTATCTTGGTTAAAGGGCAAGATACAAAACATGTGGCACAGGACCGTACTTAAGTATTTTTAAATATTTTTTTTTACATTTTTATTGTGCATTATATGATATATTACAAGACGAGCGAATTATAGATGAAAATAAAACCCCTATTTCGATAACACCCTGTAATTCAATGTTTATTGTATTCACACTGCTTAGTACAAAAATAATATTTTACTGTCGACAAACAATTTTTCTACAAATTTTTTTCTTCTATTGCTCCTCGATTCACCTCGATAGTTTTAAAGACAACTGATAAAAGTCCTCTTTGATATCAAATTTTTATTCATCTAGAAAACAAATACTTAGATTGATAAAATTGTGTTCGAAAATTCTTAAATGATTCAAATTGACATTTTTAGCGACAGCTGTCAACTGTCAAAAATCTTTTTTGGTTTCAAATTCGAGTTTAATGATCACAATATTTATTAAAATATTCCGTATCAATTGCTCATTATCGTCAAATTGACAGCTATAATGACAGCTGTCAACTGTCAGAAATTATTTTTGACATCAAATTCTTGTTCTTTAACAAATTTCGCGACAAAATATTTACTCTTTTGTTTTTTTTTTTCGAAAAGTAGGTGAGTCCGGAAGTTGAAATGACTTTCTTTGACAGAGAATGCCATGAATTATAAAAACAAGTGAATAATCAGGCAAAAGATTCTCTACTGTCTCAAAAATATGACATTGACATAAACTATGCACAGTTATATTGTCACAAATTGCAAATTTAATTATTTATTTCAAATGTTATTTGCTGCAATGCCCAGCGCATTATTTTCGTTTAATTAAAATCAGTCCATTAAAGTAGAATCATATTATGTTACTAAAAAATGATGAACAAATTAATTGCCGAGTAAGGGATTTTATGGCTGAGAGACTGGCAGGTTGCAGTTAGTTGTATTTTTGAGGTTGTCGAGACAAAATGTCTCAAGGGTTGCCCCTTCAGGGCCCCTCAGGTTTAGTGCATATCTCCGGCCCAGGTTACTTTGACCTCCGTAAGCATGTTTCTTTTGTTCCGCCAATCGCCATGTTTTAATTTACCAAATACCACCCATAACATATGGCGGAGGCGCCGGGCATTTAACTCCTGCCGTGATATATGGTGAAGGCGCCTCCACCTTATGTTATAGGGCAAGGGGTTGCGTATGAGTTGTAGTAAACGAATAATGCATGTGTAAGACGTTTAATTAGCGTATCTCCTAAATCTCTAATAATTTCCTCGTAATTAAACTTAATTACGTGGAAATGTACGTCTCTTAAAATACCTTTGTACTTACCAAGAATTGTATGAAAATTCTTATTTGTATAAAATTGATAAATTTAAAGACCTGAATTACTATTTGCTCTTAAATTTTTATTCATCTTAAAAAAATACTTGGATTTATAAAATTCTTAAATGAATCAAATTGACATTTTTAATGACAGCTGTCAACTGTCAAAAATCCTTTTTGATTTTCAATTCGTGTTTATATTAGTGATGACAAAATTTATTAAACTGATAAATATTCCGTATGAATTGCTTATTTTCATCAAATTGACAGCTACAATGACAGCTGTCAACTGTCAGAAGTTATTTTTGACATCAATTTCTTGTTCTTCTACAAGTTTCATGGAGAAATGTTAATTGTTTTTTTTTTTCGAAAATTGGGTGAGTCAGGGAACTGAAATGACTCTGGCAGAGAATGCCATGAATTGTAAAAACAAGTGAATAATCAGGCAACAGATTCTCTACTGTCTCAAAAATATGACTGTCAATAATGACTGGCAGGTTGCAGTTAGTTGTATTTTTGGGGTTGTCGAGGCAATATGTCTCAAGGGTTGACCCTCAGGTTAGTGCATATCTCTGACCCAGGTTACTGTGACCCCCGTAGGTTATGTTTCTTTTGTTCCTTCGTGTTAATAAACGTTGCTATCGGAATTTTACCGCCATGTTTTAATTTACCAAGTACCACATAACATTTGGTGGAGGCGCCGGTCATTTGACCCCAGCCATGACATATGGCGGAGGCGCCTCTACAACTAAAATTGTATGCGTATGGCTTATAGTAAACGAATAATGCATGTGTAGGACGTTTAATTGGCGAATCTCTAGTAGGATTCTTAGTAGAATTATCAAGGAATGTCGGGATTAAAATAATATCCCATGCCAGAAAATACACTAGCCACAAGTAAATCTTAAGGCCTCGACCATCCGATTGAACTGTCACGTTGGTACAAAATAAAATTAATCAAATCACATGCGAAGGAACTATATGTAAAAATACGATACTCTGAAAATTGCAGACCCAAACTCTCTAATGAAAAACAATCTAATCTAGTAACTATAAGAAAAACGTCATTCTTAAAAACTTCTAAGATTTACATACGATATGCTTAATTTTTTTACTGAAATATACTAAAACTATAGTCAGTACTCATTCCTTAAATCGACATACCACTAAGTCCATTCCGGATGCACTATGTAGCTTTTTGCTAGGCATTCCATAAACCAAACATTACAAATAATAATAATATCTGAGGCGTGAATGGAAAATAGCAAATCAAGAATTTAAAGTGTCTGAAATATTTTCCTTCGTTATTTCAGTCTTCCAAGTGGAATACTTAAGGTATGACGGCCGGCCATAAATTATTCAAAAGGTGTCATCTCTTCTAAAAGGGTGTTTGCCTGGAGATCATCGTCTGTTGACTTATCAGCTGAATAATAAACAAATATGAACTTACATTTTTCCATCAAATTTTAAATCATCTAGTCGTAATAATATAACATCGAACATATATACAGGGTTAGTCAGAACTGCGCCGAAAAGGTTCGTACCTAAACTTTTTCTCTCGCACAAGCGAGCTTGGTTTATGGATGCCATCGAAAACGATATCATGTCCATAGGTTACATACAGAGTGCAGTGGTTTCGAGAGCCCTTGGAGTACTGACCTCTTCGTCACCTACCTCCTTTTTGGCCTTTGTGTCGCCGACCTGCAAAGTATCGTCCGGGGGCAGCCGCCACTCGTTCCGGTCTGCGTGCACATTGGCGTGCATTCCGTTATCCGCCCCGTCTCGCCACTCGTATTCGCCGCCACTGTCTCGACTCTACGTCACCTCCCACAATGAAAGACAGGGTTGCTGTCGGAGGGTGGGGACGGGCCCAACAGCTTCAGCCTGCAAAAGAAATAATCGTCATGAGCGCAAGGTACAACAAACGTTTGCAAAGAGTTTTATATCATTGGATTGAGAAGCAGAAAATTTTATTTTTAGAAAAATATCCAGGGTGTTCCAATAAAAAAATTAACTTACAGCAGCTGTTCACTGTTCACTTCTAAACCCTCTGTATAATAATAATAATAATTGTCTTTGTTCTTGTTTTCGTTTTCGTTTTCGTTTTCGTTTTCGTTTTCGTTTTCGTTTTCGTTTTCGTTTTCGTTTTCGTTTCCGTTTCCGTTTCCGTTTCCGTTTCCGTTTCCGTTTCCGTTTCCGTTTCCGTTTCCGTTTCCGTTTCCGTTTCCGTTTCCGTTTCCGTTTCCGTTTCCGTTTCCGTTTCCGTTTCCGTTTCCGTTTCCGGTTCCGTTTCCGTTTCCGGTTCCGTTTCCGTTTCCGTTTCCGTTTTCGTTTTCGTTTTTTCTTATTGTCATTTGTTGTTTTTGTTGATTTCGTTTTGTTTTTGTTGTTTTTTATTTTGTTTTTGTTGTTTTTTATTTTGGTTTTGTTGTCTTTGTTGTTTCTGTAGTCTTTCTTGTTTTTTGATTTTGTTTCTGTTGTTTTTGCGTTCATGTTTTTCTTTTTGTTGTGTTTGTTGTTTTTGTTGTTTTTGTTGTTTCTGTTGTTTTTGTTGTTTCTGTTGTTTTAGCGTTCTTGTTCTTGTTGTTTTTGTTTTTCTTTTGTGATGGATTGTATTTTAATGGATGGTTTTGTTGTTTTTGTCGTTTTTGTTATTTTTTGCTTCTGTTTTTTCTTGTTGTTTTTGTTGTTTCTGTTGTTTTTGCGATCATGTTTTTGTTTTTGTACTGTATTTGTGATGGTTTTTGTATTGTATATTATTTTCTATTGTATTTTAATGGATGGTTTTGTTGTTTTTTCTTATTGTTGTTTATTGTCTTTGTTGATTTCGTTTTGTTTTCTTGTTGTATTTTCTTATTGTTTGTTGTTTTTGTTGATTTCGTTTTGTTTTTTTGTTGTTTATTGTTTTTGTTTTTGTTTTTTCTTATTATCGTTTGTTGTTTTTGTTGATTTCGTTTTGTTTTTTGTTGTTGTTTTGTTTTTGTTTTTTTATTTTGTTTTGTTGAACTTGTTATTTCTGTAGTCTTTTTTGATTTTTGTTTTTGTTGCTGTTGTTTTTGCGTTCATGTTTTTGTTTTTGTTGTTTTTGTTTCTGTTGTTTTTTCGTTCATGTTTTTGTTTTTGTTGTTTCAGTTCTTGTTATTTTTGTTGTTTCAGTTCTTGTTGTTTTTGTTGTTTTAGTTCTTGTTGTTTTTGTTGTTTGTTGTTTTTGCGTTCTTGTTGTTGTTTTTGTTTTTTGTGATGGTTTCTATATTGTATTTCTATTGTATTTTAATGGATGGTTTTGTTGTTTTGTCGTTTTTGTTATTTTTTGTTTCTGCTTTGTTGCTTTTGTTGTATTTGTTGTTTTTGCGTTCTTGTTTTTGTTTATGTACTGTATTTGTGATGGTTTTTGTATTGTATATTATTTTCTATTGTATTTTAATGGATGGTTTTGTTGTTTTTTCTTATTGTTGTTTGTTGTCTTTGTTGATTTCGTTTTGTTTTTTTTGTTGTTTTTTCTTATTGTTTGTTGTTTTTGTTGTCTTTGTTGTTTCTGTAGTCTTTTTTGTTTCTGTTGTTTTTGCGTTTTTGTTTTTATTTTTTGTTTTTGTTTTTGTTTTTGTTTTTGTTTTTGTTTTTGTTTTTGTTTTTGTTTTTGTTTTTGTTTTTGTTTTTGTTTTTGTTTTTGTTTTTGTTTTTGTTTTTGTTTTTGTTTTTGTTTTTGTTTTTGTTTTTGTTTTTGTTTTTGTTTTTGTTTTTGTTTTTGTTTTTGTTTTTGTTTTTGTTTTTGTTTTTGTTTTTGTTTTTGTTTTTGTTTTTGTGTTTGTGTTTGTGTTTGTGTTTGTGTTTGTGTTTGTGTTTGTGTTTGTGTTTTGTTTTTTTGCTTTTGCTTTTGCTTTTGTTTTTGTTTTTGTCCGAATTTTTTTTTTAATTGAGGGTTGTGTTGGCTTTGGTTTGTGACGATATTCTACATATTATTTTATTTGAATACAGTAATACGTATAGACTGGACGAGTGTCGTTACAATTTAGTCAATCCTGTGTGTTTCCCCCGAGAAGCACCTTCTCTCGTTCAGCAGATTTTCCAAAGTGCCGCCTGTAGAGATTTCACCGGCCATCACAACAGTTTGACTCAATATTAAACCTCGCAAACTATGTGGCAAACTGAAATTGATTTCTGGAAAACGAAATGTATTTTAAATTCGGTTTGTGTGAGATAGAAAAACCAATACCAAAGCGACAATTTAAAAAATATTGGGTGATATATCATGTAGCGATGTCAACTGGTGAGGATTTAAAATTGTTAACAGCAGCAAATAGAGTCGATTTAAAATGCCGTCCTCGTAATTCCCCATCAGTTCATACAATATTGACAAGTGTTTCTGATGTATGATCGTGTCCCAGGAGCCGTTGAGCTTAAAAGCTTTCGCGTACTATTTGTTATTTGGTGTTTACTTAACTGTATCTCTATGTGATATGTTTCAGGAAAGTTTTTTCAGACGTAACCGACGCGGTTCATCTTCTATTAGGGATTTAGCTGGTTTTGTTGAAAATATAGATTTATTGGTTCGCCAATAATGTTGCGGGAGTTGTTTGATCGCCGGATTACGTTTCATTGTCACTTTACTTTTAGGTAGAGCACGAGACATTATCCTTGAAAACGCAATTCCAGGCCAATTCCCATGTAGAAAACTACTTTGTGATTACTGGAAAATGAGACATAACGTCCTAAATATTTTTCATAATTATTCGTTGCTAAAATATATGGTTTTGTGTGAGTTTCATCAATAAAAACGTTTATATCTAATAAAATTCAACTAACCCCACACAAATAAATCGACAAATGTAGCGAATTAATTCAGAAGGCACAAACAGAAACTTGTCTCATTTTCAAAAAATTCTGATGGAAATTTTACGCTCCCCAGTTTGAGGATCCTTATATTAGGGTTCGAGAATGAAAAAAATGTGTTTAGCATCAGCAGAATAAACCGTATCAAGGTAAAGGATCTCTTATTTTCACATTTTTATCTCTATTGTCTCAGCATTTCATAATAGCGGCATTACTTATTCACTTCAATAAAATTGGAATGTGTTCAGATAAAGTAGCATCATCATAACGAAACAGGAAAGAAAACAGAGAAAAACCATTGTACTTTGTTTCAGGACGTTCCAGAAACATTACCGACCTCGACTTTTAATTAATGTGCATTGGGCCTTAACATTTTCGCTACAAATTGAAGGGTATACTTGTGGTATTTGAGAGGAACGTTTTCTCGTACCATAGACCGCCTTTTTATTAAATGATCTTCTAGAAACCGTACTTTTTAATTAGTTGGGAGTTTAATCGGCTACTTTAACAACACATTTTATGTTGCGTCTCGCACTAATTACTTAAATCAAAATCCCAGTACGGTTTCAAATTATTCAAAAGAAACGTAACTAGAACACACACTCAGTCCCTTTGCCATTGGATAGCATAGCAGTTACCTTGAAGGTGTGGTCCATTTAAATTAATCATTATGTGCTGGTAAATTTTGATTATTTTATTTAATAGCGGCAGACAGAGGCGGACTGGCCATAAGGGAGTCCGAGCAAATGCGGGGATTGGTCGGTGTTAAATTGCTAAAAGTGGGCCGGTCCGGTCCTGAAGGCGGTGGTTATTTTACTCAGTACAGCTAAGCTGGAAAGTGGGCCGAAGATGCCCGAATATAATTCTGATGCTAGTCCGCCCCTGGCGTCAGATGTGTCTGTATTTAATAATATTTTTAACAAATAAAAAGATGAATGCAAACCGTTAACGATAAAAAAGACATTCATATTCGTGCTCGCATTTTTGTTTTTATTTTCGTCTTTGTTTCTGTTTTTGATTTTGAATTTTTGTGCTGTATTTATATTGTATTGTGTGCGTTGTTTTTTGTTTTTGTTGTTTTCGTTGTTTCTGTTGTTTTTTGTTTTTGTTGCTTTTGTTCTCTTTGTTTTTTGCTGTTTTTATTGGTTTTGTTGTTTTTGTTGGTTATGTTGTTTTTGTTATTTTCCTTGTTTCTGTTGTTTTTGTTTTTGTAATGTATTTGTGATGTATTTGTGTTATATTTGTATTCATATTCGTATTTTCTGTGCTTCTTTATGAATTCGTTTTAATTTTTATCTGTGTTTCTGCTTTTGTTTTATATTTATAATTGTGTTTATTTCTGTTTCTGTTTTTGTCTTTATATTTGTGTCGAATTTGTATTTCATTTATATTCGTATTTGTATTTTTTCTTTTGTTTATATTATATTTGTATTCGTAAACGTATTCGCATTCGTATTAGTATTCGTAGTTTTTGTTTCCGTTTCTGTTTTTGTGTCTGTTATTGTATTTGTTTCTGTTTTTGTACTTGTTATGTTTTTGTTGTCTTCATTGTTTCTTGTTGTTTTTGTTGTTTCTGTTGTTTTTGTTGCTTTTGTTTTTGTTGACTTTTTTGTTATTACATTTGTATTCGTAAACGTATTCGCATTCGTAATTGTATTCGTAGCTTTTGTTGCTGTTTTTGTTTCTGTGTTTCTGTTCTTGTATTTGTTTCGTTTTTTGTTTTTGTGGTTTATGTTTTTGTTGTGTTTTCTTTTTGTTGTTTTTGTTGTTTCTATTGTTTTTGCGTTCTTGTTGTTTTTGCACTATATTTGTGATGGTTTCTGTATTGTATATTTTAATATTATATTTCTATTATATTTTAATGGATGGTTTTATTGTTTTTGTCGTTTTTGTTTTTGTCGTTTGGTTGCTTTTGTTGTGTTTATTGTTTTTTGTCCTTGTTGTTTTCTTATTGTTTGTTGTTTTTGTTGTTTTTCGTTGTTTTGTATGTTGTTCTTTGGTTTTTGTTTTTGTAATTTTTTTGTTTTTGTTATTTTGTTGCTTCTGTTGTTGTTTTTGTTGTTTCTGTTTTGGTTGTTTTTGCTGTTTCTGTTCCTGTTGTTTTTGCGTTCTTCTTGTTGTTTTTGTTTTTGTACTGTATTTGTGATGGTTTTGTTTGTATTCGCATTCGTACTTTTATTCGTAGTTTTAGTTGCTGGTTTTGTTTCTGTGCTTCTGTTCTTGTATTTGTATTTTTGTACTTATTTTATTATTGTCTTTGTTTTTGTTCGTTTTTGTGGGTTTCTGTTTTGTGGTTTTTGTGTTTGTCGTTTCAGTTGTTCTTGTTGTTTTTGTTATTTCTGTTGTTTTTGGGTTCTTGTTCCTGTTGTTTTTGTTTTTGTACTATATTTGTGATGGTTTCCGTATTTTATATTATAATATTATGTTTCTATTGTATTTTAATGGATGGTTTTATTGTTTTCGTCGTTTTTGTTGTTTTTTTGTTTTGTTGCTTTTGTTGTATTTGTTGTTTTTTGTCTTTGCTGTTTTTGTTCTTGTTGTTTTGTTGCTTCTGTTGTTTTTGTTGCTTTGGTTTTTTGTGTTTTTGTTTGTGTGTAGTCTTTGTTGGTTTGTCTTTCTTGTATTTTGGTTTATTTTTTGTTTATGTTGTTTTTTTTTTGTTGTTTCTGTTATTTTGGTTGTTTTTGTTGTTTCTGTTGTTCCTGTTGTTTTTGCGTTCTTGTTGTTTTTGTTTTTGTACTGTATTTGTGATGGTTTTTGTATTGTGTTATATTTCTATTGTATTTTAATAGTTTGTTGTGGTTTTTTGTTTTTTGTTTTTGTTTTTGTTTTTGTTTTTGTTTTTGTTTTTGTTTTTGTTTTTGTTTTTGTTTTTGTTTTTGTTTTTGTTTTTGTTTTTGTTTTTGTTTTTGTTTTTGTTTTTGTTTTTGTTTTTGTTTTTGTTTTTGTTTTTGTTTTTGTTTTTGTTTTTGTTTTTGTTTTTGTTTTTGTTTTTGTTTTTGTTTTTGTTTTTGTTTTTGTTTTTGTTTTTGTTTTTGTTTTTGTTTTTGTTTTTGTTTTTGTTTTTGTTTTTGTTTTTGTTTTTGTTTTTTTGTTTTTTTGTGTGCTTGTGTGCTTGTGTGCTTGTGTGCTTGTGTGCTCGTGTGCTCGTGTTTGTTTTTGTTTGTGTGCTTGTGTTTGTGCTTGTGTTTGTGCTTGTGTGTGTGCTTGTGTTTGTACGCTTGTGTTTGTGCTTGTGTGTGTACTTGTGTTTGTGCTTGTGTGTGTGCTTGTGTGTGTGCTTGTGCTTGTGTTTGTGCTTGCGTTTGTGCTTGCGTTTGTGTGTGTGTTTGTGCTTGTGCTGTGCTTGTGCTTGTGGTTATGGTTGTGCTTGTGTTTGTTTGTGTTTGTGTTTGTGGTTTTGTTTTTGTTATGTATTTGTGATGGTTTTTGTATTGTATTTGTATTAAATTCCGCTGTATTTTTTTCGCACAGACTGTAATAAAGGAAAATAGACATATTTCCTATTCGTATGCAGAAGTTTTATTTTAGTACAGACTGAACAGATATAATGTATAGTAAAAGGCACACATTTTCTGATTTTATTCAGAAGCATTATTTCGCCCAGACTAGGTATCGATGAGTAGATAATGAATGAGAAAAATGCCAATTGCCCGCATCGCTTCGCCGGATCCTAATTATTAGTATTAAAAATACCTTTATTTCTTTATCTTGTACATTATAAAATAAATTTTTTTGATATTATAGGCTGTTAGCTGTGTCTGTTTTTACGTCAATTGTGCCCAATACGATATATTTCTAAATATATTTAGAAATTAATTTTGCTTTTACTTAGCACTATCCCGTTTCACTCGATAATATATTGCGAATTCAAGTGGGAACGTATTTGACACAGAAGAAACATTTATTAAAATAGATTTGCTTTAAAGGCGCCAAATTGTATAATGTCGGAATATATTTTAAGAAGCGAGGGCCTGGTTGACGCATAGGTGTATATTCAGGAAGTTTCTCCTTACTAGAACAAAAGCAATCAGCTGAAAGGGGCGAAACTTATTAATTTAAAGTTCATTGAGAATCAATATCTTTGGCAGTAAAACAGTGTACGAGAAGTAAATGCATCCGTCTTACGCAAAATCTCCAGCGCGCAAAAATAAAATCATTGATCGCGCTGAAGGATTGGTTTTTAATTTTAGGGAGCTGCTCTTGTCGGGCAATTTTCACGCGAATAAATGTTACTCGTACTAATAATTTTAGTAATCTAATTTCTTGGTTTACTTACAGCGTTTGGAATTGAGCAAAAGGGCCGAAGGGAAGAATAAATACGGCAAGATTGATGGCACGTCGAAAAGATATAGTATTTTAAGGACTCCGACCTTCGGGCCTGGCAACCACAACAACAAAAACATGTAAGTATGGATAATTTAAAAGTTATAAATCATAACGAGTATTTGATACGAGCAAAAAGGGATACGTTAGTCGGGATTTATGCTTCCACACTCCCACTTTAACCTGTCTCTGTAAAATATTATATTATCCCTCGCAAGAAGTCATTAGAGCTCAAATTTCACTCTGTAATAGTTCAACAGAACTACATTTATCTTCTGCAGTAATATGTTCGAATGACTGATTTTGTAGATGCTCTTTTGGCCACTTCCGGTCGAAAACTAAAAATTACTGAAATTAATTTGGTTTTGGTTTAACTGCCTTAAGTAGGAAATAATAAGTTGTGTTTTAACATTCATCGCGTGATTATGCACGATTTCCCGTTGTATTATAAATTTTCACTCTATAAAGATAACTCACGCGCAACTAATAAATTTGATTATATTTCTTGTAAAACACGGGCCGCTTGAAATTTTGCCAAGCTGTTTTTCATATTTTCATTCGTGTTTATAATACGTATATCCGGTAGGTAGTTGCGAATACCACAAACCGCCGGTGACATATATGTTTCACTATATTTAGAGAGCAACCGCAATCCCTTATGTTCCTTTAGTATAACATTACTCTTTTAGTTTTACGGTATCCAATACATATGTGTATTGTTGGTTGCCTATATTTAATTCACCTGAATGTTGGAAATTCTACTGAAACTGATTATTGGACTGAAAACTTGAATTCGCGTTGAAATTATTTTGAACATAATTGTTGAATTTGCATCCTGATTACATCACATATTTTTAATTCACTTTTAATGAATTCAACAATAAACAACCTTGCCAAGAAATAATCGTCCTGTAATTAGAAGCGATATGAATTTTTTTTGAATATATTATTTCGAAATGCATGCTGAAAATAATTTGCATGTTCGTATAATGTATAGTTGAAAGAATCGAATTAATTGCTATCATTTGTTATTACTGCATGATGGCTATACTATGGGAAAAGCCAATGCGGACATGTCCATGTGTTGGAAAAGAACAGAAAATTACAGCAAATAGCGACAATTTATGAGAATTCTACATTATTTTATTTTTTTTACTCCATATTAGGTTCCTAGGATTGAGAAAATCACTGAACTAACTAGACCAAACACCTTGTATTGAATTAGTGGCCATATTGAATATAACAAAATGACAGGCCTCGATCATTCTTAACGATACCACTAAATCAAACTAGAGCTCGTTTGCATTTTATGTTTTATAAAACATTCAGCGGCTGAGCCGACATTTCCCGGTTGGGTGGTCAGTACAGCGGATGCCTCTAACTCATACCGTGGACTTATCATACGCCGGCGAAACTTTGTATTTCCCTGTTGGGTGGCAGCCTTCCGCCCCAGCGTATGCTCTAAATCAATTATTTCGGTTAAGCAAGAAAATAACTTCCTTGGTAGAATAGCTCTGCGTGAGAAATTGCCCAGACTGCAAAAATTATCAATCAACTCAGAGACCCCTGTACACATCCGTATCTTCACTGCGTTTTACCCTCGCCTCTCTCGGAAACCGCCTAGAGAGAAAGTGCTGTTTCTTGCACTCTAAAATAAGAAACTAGCGCCCGAGATTTTTTTGTTACAAAACTGTTTGTATGTAATAAGTTGCAAGCAGCCCAGGAAGGTAAAAAAAGTTACGATATTATAGATAATTAATAGTCCACAGGATAAAGGATTAACTCCTATCTCGTACGAGCATAACCAAACCGAACCATTACCGAGTCCTGTAAACTTTTTAGCCGGTCGCATGTTTTTGCCCGGACTAGTATTTCAATTTAAAAGCAATTAAGCAAATCTGTATATGTTAAATTTCTTTTATCTCCCGACCCTCGGTGTAATAAAATTTCAATAAAACGTATCATTTTCATATGTACCCCTCTTATGGTTTTTACTGCTGATACCGCTAATTCCAGGCCTCGCCCTGTCTAGTCTTGTTTACATGACGTACATCAGGCTTGGGATTATAATATATTTTCCAGTTTTATTACAAGGCTCGTAGTGCAGAAAACGCCGGTTAATAGGTATTTTGCTGAATAGCCAAAAAAGCATTAATAGTCGTTCCACTTCTCGTCATATCTGGGACCCTAGACCCACGCAACTTTTTACGGCAGTAAAATTGTGTTTTGTGCTCTGGCTGTATATAGCAACTTAAAAGGCAAGGTATCTGTAGCAAAAAGTAACAAAGAAACTGACACTGACAGCTGATGTTTTAAAGTCTCCTCCAATAAAAAGATAAGTTGCGAGTCGACGTAAAAAATACGTCAAATTGACAACATAAGTTGGTTAGGTAACATGAGGCACATTGCTAATAATTTTTCCCAAATTGTCGCCGTTTATTTTGCAATTTTGACCTTGCAGCCTTTTGGTGTGTCTTGTATATGGCCTCCTGCATATAAAGTAAACTTATCCCACGAGCAAACCTTCGTGATATCGGAGTTGCTGGACAAAAGCGACGTGCAAGACATCTATGACGAGGAGGAACTGATTAAGAAAGAAGAACTAGAGAATTTAAAGCTAAAGCCGCAGAGGGAGAAATATTTTCTGATTCACCAAGAAGCAGAAAGGCGCAATGAAGGGGTAGAGCGCGATCATGTAGATTTTAATAAAAAATCACGAGCGATTGAAGAATTTAACCCTAACAACGACGAGTTACTACCGTGGAAAGCAGGTTTTGTGGGCAGCGATGGACAATTCTTGCCAGACAAGGATATCATTTATTTCGACGAAGCAGCCAATATTAAAACTAACGACAAACAGAAGCGATCTGACGCGGTTGATGAAGAAGAGAATTACGACTATAAAAGGTTCAAGGCTGAATACGAAGATGATGTAAAATCAGCCAAAAAGTTGAAGGACACTCTCCAGTACAGCACGGTCAAAGAAGAAGAATCCATGAAAGATGCAGTTAAAACTCTAATCGATTTCAAAGAGACGCCAAGAAACTGCACCGAGGAAGAGATGAAAGGAATAGGCGTGGGCGCTGTAGAGTGTTTCTGGATGGAAATGAACAAACCGAAAACCAATAACCGAGTCCTGGAAAAAATAGCGCGCATAATTATCGTTTGGACTCTTGTTTACGTAGCCATAGCCATACCGTGCTGGTGCCAATACGGTTGGTGCTGCTGCTGTTGTAGGTTCAAATTTTGCAGGCCCAGGGAGGAAATAGATGAAGTCAAAAAATTCTTCGTGGAAAATCCTGCGGGGGTGTTTCACGACACTGAAGGAAATAAAATCGAATATAAACCGACAAGCTATGAGAAGTACGCTGAGAAAAAACTGGAGAAAGAGATAAACAAATTGTAATGGCAATGTTTGCTTCTGGAAGTGATCGCTTCAAGGACAAAGTTGAGTTTGCACATGGAAGTTATATCCTCCACTGAGTTTAAACTGGTGCTATCACGATCTACATATTAAAAAATATTTCAGCTAATCCGGTCATTCTATAATTATAATTATTAAATAAAATAACTGTTTCCTCTTATACATTTTTGTTGGACCTCTCTTGAAGGATAGTTTATAGAGGGAAATTTGACTAAATGGCTCGTATAAGTCATCTATTTTAATGCCGCGTCTGAGCGCATTACGTAAACTACAAAACTTTAATAAGATGAACTTCGGGAACTTCCCCGTCTCTATTTACATTTTCAAAAATTATCTTTCGTACCCGCATTATTTTCCCGTGTTAATTGTGTTTAGCATTCTAGGACACTCCGACAATTTAGTGGAGTTAATTTCTGCTTCAAATTATCTAGTTTATTATGAACTTTGCAAACCATGAACCTCCTTACAATCTAAACTATGCAATTCCTGTGTGTAATTGTTACAAATTCCACTTGCTCATTGCCAGAGATATGTACGATTCGGATTAGAGCTGGATAAATCACTAAAATTCAGAAGCTCATTTTCCAACGAAAGAATTGCTGATTTGTTTGGGACTACCCCAAACCCATAAATAATAATGAATTACAGTCATTCCCTACATCCCACTGGGTTAGTAACTGTAGACGCCAGAATCGTGTGCCCTAAGCAACAATTAAACCGCGATTTGTGTTCTCATTTATGTGTTGCTTTGATCACAACTGGAATTAAAATTTCTTTTGGAAGAGGGGGTAACAGAATCTATTTTGAAAATCTGAAAAGACTTAATGATATTACTTAATCATACCATATAACTTTTTAACTGGTCCGAGTACTAAGAGGGTACATTCAGGATAATGGTCTTTTTGGCATTTTTACTAGAATCTAAACATTTTGCATTTTTACTAGAATATAAATTTTCGGCTTTTTCACTAGAATTTAAATTGTACATTTTTACTAGATTTTAATTTTTAATGACATCATAGGTCATTTTATTAAATTTTCACTAGAATTTAAATATTTGGCATTTTTCCTAGAATTTAATTTTCAGGACTTTTTACTAGATTTTAATTTTTGTTGACGTCATAGGTCCAAAGGTAATTTTTACTAGATTTAAATTTTTGATGACGTCATAGGTCAAGGGTCATTTTTACTAGAATTTAACTTTCAAGGTCACGTGAGCATTTTTACTAGAATTTGAATTTCAGGACAATCGTCTTCTTACTAGAATTTGAATTTCAGGACAACCGTCTTTTACTAGAATTAGAATTACAGGACAACCGTCTTTTTATTAGAATTTAAATTTCAGGACAATCGTCTTTTACTAGAATTTGAATTTCAAGGTCACGTGATCATGTGATAATAGTTTTTGTTTTTACAATATTTTAAGATTTTCTGTGTTTTTACAATATTTTAAGATTTTCTGTTTTTACAATATTTTAAGATTTTCTGTATTTTTACAATATTTTAAAACCACGAATTGATCACGTGATTATAGACTAAAAGAGACATGCATATGCATACGCATAGTGATTATGGAATTACTTATACAAGAGAAATATTTGTAAATAATGAAATTTTAGATACTAATCCTATAACTTATAAAACTAAAGATTTAAGAGAAGAATTTTTTATAAACAAGTTACAAAAAACAGTTTTCTAAATTTATAAAAAAATTAAGAACTTAATTAATATGATCTTTGGATATGCATAGAAATACATTTAAATATTTTCTCGAATAGTTTGATTAGTAATATCATATATAAATTCAGAATAAGAAACCAAATTTTTTTTTACAATTACATAATCGTTCATTTTAATAGAAATAAATTTTATAAAAAATTATTATTTTCGCACTATCTTAATTTTAAAAATACAGAAAATATTGTAAAATAGAGAAAATTTTAGATGATCACGTGATCAACTGGTAATTTTAAAATATTGTAAAATCTCAAAAACTTAAATTCTAGTAAAAATGTAAAACATTTAAATTGTAATAAGATAACAAAAATTTAAATTCTAGTAAAAATGTGAAAAATATAAATTCTAGTAAAATGTCAAAAAATTAAATTCTATGAAAAATGCTCATGTGATCTTGGAATTTAAATTCTAGTTAAACTGGCCTTTGACCTATGATGTCAGCAAAAAATTAAATTCTAGTAAGAATGTAAAAAATTTATATTCTAGTAAAAATGTACAAAATTTAAATTCTAGTAGAAATGCTCACGTGGCCTTGGAATTTAAATTCTAGTAAAAATGGCCTTTGACCTATGACGTCATAAAAAATATTAAATTCTAGTTAAAATTGCCTTTCACCTATAACATCAGTAAAAAAATTTATTCTAATAAAAATGTTAAAAATTTAAATTCTAGTAAAAATGCACAAAATTTAAATTGTAGTAAAAATGTATAAAATTTTAATTCTTGTAAAAATGTCAAAAAATTAAATTCTAACAGAAATGCTCACGTGATCCTGAAATTTAAATTCTAGTAAAAATACTCACGTGACCTTGAAATTTAAAGTCTAGTAAAAATGACCTTTGGTCTATGACGTCATCAAAATATTAAATTCTAGTAAAAATGTAAAAATTTATATTCTAGTAAAAATGTACAAAATTTAAATTCTAGTAGAAATGCTGACGTGACCTTGGAATTTAAATTCTAGTGAAAATGGCCTTTGACCTATGACGCCATCAAAGTATTAAATTCTAGTTAAAATGGCCTTTGACCTATGACGTCAGCAAAAAATTAAATTCTAGTAAAAATGACCTTTGACCTATGACGTCATCAAAAATTAAAATCTAGCAAAATTGTCCTTAAAAAAATTCTACTAAAAATGCAAAAAGACGATTGTCCTGAATGTACCCTCTTACTACTGATCCAGGTGAGGAATAGCAAACGCATAAAGGTGAACAGATCTACAGGGAGATATTGTAACGAAATTGAAAACAGAATTTATCGATGGACCTAAACATAAACGTATAAAGGGTGATGGAGCGTTAATAGCGCAAATCCCAACTGGGGTCAGTGCCACATACTCGATCCCATTTTATCTTAGACTTGTTTAGGGTTATTAGTACTTTTGTTTATCACCTTTCGTTTTATTTCCCTGTGAGTTTCAGCTCGAAGAATTATGACTTTAACATACAAGCAGATAAGAACTTCTTTTATCCATTTGTTCATTGCCCAAGTGAAGTTTTCTGAGTTCATTCTAATGAATTTATCAATAATTTCAGTAATATACATAGTTGAGAGAGTTAAATTTTTAAGTTTGTTCAATTTCCAAGTTAAACAATCAGTTAAATCATCATGGAAGAATATGTTGATCCAAAATCAATGTAGCAAAATTTAGCAAATCCAATAACAGTTTCTTCGGGCAAATCGAAGGAACTACAAGCTAATCAATCTCTTCATGAGTCTGTTCCAAACTTGTTTTTTGCCAACCGTGCCCCTTGATCTCGCTGCATTATTGTTCCTCCATTATTTAAAAAATACTTTTTCCACTCATTCAACTCATTTGCTTGCATCTGCTCGATAAGGAAACAACTTAACATAACTGGAACATTTTCCCTGCTGCCGCCTCTTACGTGGAATGGGAACAAGCAATTGCCTTAATTTTTTGCTTAGGTAAACCGACGCAATTTGTCTAAATTACGTGGAGGCCCTTCGCTCCCATCCAAGACACTTCAGATATCTTGTTGAGGGTCAAATTGTTCATTATTAGAATCAACTTCCCGCTGTTTTGTTATGGCTTGCCATGAATATAAAGTGGCGGATGGCGGATAAAGTGGGTCTTGACGTAAACGACGATAGCTGATGATTTTTAGTTCGTACTGTTCGGTCCGTATACCCGCCACGATCAGCTTCGAGTGGCGTCAATTTCCAGTCATTATGGTGCGATGTCTTAGGTGTAATATAACACGTCGAATGCCACTTAAACTCTGTACCGGGCGGGGTGCTCATTTATACAGGGAAGGGCAGAAACTTGGTCAAGTATCTGAAAAGCAGCTTTGGATTTGTCAATGTTTGTTGTAACTTCTCGACCTCTTTTGCGTATTCTTGCCAGATAAAGGCAGATAGATATGCAAGTCGGCGTAATCTGACGAACCAGATGATCCTAAATTTTTAATAAAGCCAGGAAATACAATTCGCTGCCCATTCAGACGATTTTCTAGAGTATGTCAAGTGTGTGGAATTGATTTTCGTGTGAACTTAAATAATCCAGTGGAGCTCGCGACACGAAGTCCAATAAGGATGTTTTTATTGAAAAACTTTAAATTCCATTATGCCCAGGCGTTTGAGGCGCAGGAAAACTTAATAGGACTTTTACTTTTCGCGACGTCTTTATCCGTTATACTAGGCTTTTTCACTCGATTTGCTAAGTGATGGTTTCCACAAATTTTCATTATCATGCATATGTAACTGCGTGTAGAAATATCGCAAGCGAAAATATCCTAATTTTTTGAACTGATGATGCCTAAGAAAAATAAATTTTGTAAAGTGTTTCTTTAGTCGATAAAATTATACCCTCCTAGAGACATTTGGTTTACTCTTATGAATAACGCCCTTTAAAAGGGATCGTCAATGGGTGTCAAATGAGGAAACATAGCTGTCCATCGGGCCGAAATTGAACTTCATTGCAGGTAGCACTGCTTTTAATTAAATTATTTTTGCTCGTGGAGATGTTTAAGCAGATTTGTTAGATTACTATAATGTCAAGTTCCCATTCCTAAGCAAAACAGTAATGATAAAAACAATTCCGTTATCTTTGCTATTTACTTACATAATACATAATTTGCATGTCTGCCCTAAGTAATTTAGATCGTATCAGCATTGCCTTCATAAACTGAGGACATGAAACGTTATGTATGTTAAAATCGCTTTCACGACAAATTTTACCTTTACTGGAGGTTCCCTTCGATTTAAAATAATTGGAATTTTCTAAATTTATGTCCACTATTAGTTACGCCTTCTTATCTGACATTTGGCTATGAAAAATGCCGAGGTTGCAGGAAGCCAATTATTGTATTTTTAGAATAAATCGCTACTTCATTTCAAACAAATCAAGGGTCTTAAAAGTCAAAGCGTATTCCGACAACGGATTACTCGTAGCTGATTGTTGAGTTTTTCGCTAGGGGGACTGCGTGAGCGGTGGAAACCTTCGGGAAAATCATTTTCGAGTACGATGTAGTTCTAAACTGATGGATATTGGGAAAATATGGGCAATATTTAAACCTCAATATTTTTGAAATTAGATGATCAATCTTGATGCGGTTTTTTGTGATCGTTAGCAATATTCATTGGATTTCGTCTACCGTAGATAGATTTTTTAAATTGTGGATGTTTCTCTTATCTACAGGGTGATTATCCGTGCCCTTACATTTATTTTAAAGTTTATCGTTCTCCCAAATCCCCAAAAAAAATTTTGGGATTTTTAAGACATGTTTGTTATGATTTATAAGTAATTCTAAAGAATCAATTTGAAGGTTTTTTTTATAGCTTTGTTATTTTTAGAGATATCATTTTTTGTAGAAAAAATGGCGAATTCTTTACATTTTAGGTTACAACATTTTAATGCGATTGCCAATAACAATTTTTTTACGATGTTAACGCTCCCAGCCTCTTCGAATGCAAATTAAATAAATTATATAATTTAATGGGAAATTAATTGACAAGACTCAAGAATTAATTAAAAATTTTTTCCCAATCTTATAAGCGGCACTTCGTCAAAAATCTGAAGATAATGTTTTATCAATTTAGAAATCGTTAATAAAATAAAAATATGAAAAAAAAAAAATAAAATATGAAAAAAAAAATTTTATTGAAAAAATTGTCATGTTCATAGCAATTAGAGCCGATCCTGGCTGACGTCATAACGCCACAGATCCGGTCTCTTATTAAAATCCTAGGTAACACAATTTTCGAAATTTCTTAATTTAACAGTAATAAGAAGCTAGGCGAGCACCGCTTGTTTATTACAAATGTAGTAAGATTTTTAAAAATTAATACGTTAATGCAAGAATTAAGTAATGGAATTTTTCTATTTTTTTGAAAAGAGCAATACTAATACAAGATTTTTGTCGTGAATATAAATCATAAATACTTTTTAATAAAGTCGTTTGCCGTTACTAGACTACATAAAAACGCAAGTACGTTTATATTTCACTATTTCACGAGCGTTTCATATCATTCATTATGTCCTGGTTCAATGAACATTATCAAAGAAACCAGAATGAAAATACTCATGAATGAATTTCGATTAACACGGTTATAGTTATACTATGCTCTATACACGCTCGTATGTTTGGTTGCCTCATTGCCCTAAAAGTATGAATAACGAAGCAAGTTTTGTTTGCCACATTTTATTAAATATTATTATTTTTAACTTACAAGGTGGGGCAATAGTAAAGTCTATAACTGGTAATTATTTTCGAACATACAGGGCGAGTCAAGACGAAATTACAGGACCAAGTGCCTTTTTTTTAAATGGAATGCTATGAATGTATATCAGTACATTTTTTGAAGCCTATCTCTAAAAAGTTCTTAATTGAAAAATAATTTTTGGCCACCCTGTACAGTTTTAGAAAATGAAAATGATTCATAAACATTAATTAGATGTCACGTAACTGGTATTCACATACAAGTTTTTCTTAAAACCCATAATTGTGACTGTGGTGATTTTTTTAATATCCATCTGCAGATTGCATTAATTCAACAAAAAAATTCATTACAACCAAGTGGTTGGGAGATATTCAATGCTAATATAGGAATGAATAGAGCCTAGAAAGATGCTTCAAACAATGTACTGATATACATAGCATTCCATTTAAAAAAAGGCACTTGGTCCTGTAATTTCGTCTTGGCTCGCCCTGTATGTTCGAAAATAATTTCCAGTTATAGGCTTTTTTATCTACTTTACTAAATTTCTAGCTATCGTAGAACTCGAGATATCGAGGTCCGACGCACTATTGCCCCACCCTGTATAATCTTTAGTCAATCATTATTACCTATTTTCACTTCAAACTATATTAATTTTTAGTGAATCTAAGTCAAATGAATGAAGTAACTCATCTTCCCACCAAGTACTTTATTTCAAGATCTACCTACCAGAAAACATGCCCATACCCATTTGGGGCATGAAAATTGTATCGGCAAAATGCCTAATACAAATTCTTACTTATCTATTTCCTGGTTCAAATGGTCGATCAAAGCAATAATTCCGCAGGCACTGGGCAATAAACAACGAGCCGGCTTTTAAGGAATTAAAATACGTATCTCTTCACTTGAAATATGTGTTAGTAAACAAGAAATCAATATCTAAGGACGAAATCCTGCACTATATGAATCCGAGTCTGAATAGAAAATTATATTGTCTAGTCGCGGAAACCTTAAAAGCGATTGTCCTTTGACGTATTATCTATTGCGGAAAGCATCAGGTGTGATTTAATATAATCTTCTGTCTGACAGCTCCTCGCATTGCTAGTGAATGCGAATGTCTTGCAAATCCATAATTATGCAGTCAACTCTGACATGTGTATTTTTGTATTTAATTAACCTATATATACAGTAAAGATCAAGGAGGTTCGAACATGGGTATTAGTTTACGCGATTTACTTGTGCCCGTTGTAGGCAAGCGGACACAGTGGTGGGAATCGTGGATCTCCGCGCTGTAGCCGATGGCTCTCGCGTCTACTGTTCCTTGTTTGGATTCTTTTATAATAATTTTTATTACACCTGCAACACTCGAGGTGCAGCGACAATTAATTTTATGTTGTAGAATCACGTTTTTGTTGCGAAAAAACAAACAATGGAAATATTTAAATGTGTTTTGAGATTTTTTTAAAATTACAATAATTAATCCTATCTAGAATGAATTATTGAAGTTAGAAAAATTTCGAAACGTTGGTCCAGAATACGTAAATCAAATTTCTTTCAGACATGAGTTCTACATCCCAACACGGTTAACGAGATACTAACAACAGTCTGCTGACTGCTGAGTATTCAGTATTTCGAACTGAGGCGAGTTGTCGGTCATTCGTATATTCGTCCCAATCCCTGTCGTGTTCGAAGCATCCTGGACTTATCTGTATATAGTTTCTCACTACGTATAAATATATGGCATCGAAAATACGTTGGAAAAAGTATAAATGTGAAAGAATTAAAGAACTAGTCCGGTAATTGTAGCAACAACTGTACCCTAACCTAAAAATATCGGATATGTTTTGAAGTAGCGAATATAAGAAGAAGAAGAGGTTTCGAAAGCAATTGTTTTAGAACCTCCAACATACTTTGTTTCAGATGTCCCACTACCTCATTAAAACTAAAGCATACCTTATCGATTTGTTTTTGCGCACACAAGCACTGCGGATATAAAACGTTTTTAACTGTATTAAAAAAGTAATAAACTTGAGATTTCTCATTACCATAAAATCTTTTCTTTTAAGAAGCCTTAGATATTATAAAAGAATTAAAATTCAAATCCAAGAAATAATTTGCTACGTACTTAAATTAAATTTGAGGGTTTACCCGGATTCATTAAAATAATAATGGGACGGTGATACAGGGCGATAGATTGAAATTGATGTTGTTTCATGGAATTAAAGGTATATTTAATGCATATACAGATACCAATTTATACAGGTTGAATCTTTGCAAGTACTTACCGCACTTACGTGTGGCCGGTCGACAGTGTTGCCATTTTAATTAAAGCTTAGATGGAATAAAACCAATCAATTAAATTTACATTTTCACTTTTCAATAATAAATCCAGAGATGCATAATCAGGAGACCAGGAGAGGGAGAGAGAGAGAGAGAGAGAGAGAGAGAGAGAGAGAGGAGAGAGAGAGAGAGAGAGAGAGAATCTGCATAATTATTATAATACAAAATGAAAAAGATTTTAAAAACAGAATTCGATTATAGGACCCCTATTACTTTTGCCCCTCATCGGCTGTTAGAGTCGCTGAACTCCACTGCTTCTTTACTAACTACTGACACTGAAGAGTTTAAACAATATTCATTTTTGTACTTTCGTGTTCCTATAGTTGAAAGGTGTCACCACTTATGAATATGACCCACACTCAAAGATTCACCCTGTGTAATAAAAGTCCATAAATTAGTAAATTACAATGTCAATTCAATTGAAAATGTTAAACAGACGTTGAGACGAGTAGAAGCAATTAAGTAAAATCTAATTACTAAAAAGATTTATAGAACAGTATATCCCATGAGCTGCGCCACATTACAACTGATGACATCCTCATGGAACGTATTTTGATTTTCCCCTATGGAACGTATTTTGATTTTCATGTTATTATCAGTGTGCCCCATATAGACGTCACACTCTGCAGCACCTTTAAACACCTGCCTCTGCGTAAAAATTTAGCTAAATTTGCCGAGGCAGGTGTTTAAAGGTGCTGCCACCACTCTGTACAACATAATAAAAAGCCATAAATCAGCACAATGCCTTTCCGCAGTTCATTTTCTCTGCGACTGAAGAATAAAAACTTAATCTTTTCTCTGTTGCATAAGAGAGAAATTTCCAGAACGCAGATCATGGTAATGAGGCTAAAAATTAATAAAGCAAGATAAGAATTCTTTTGAAAGCTTCCCTTCAAATGGAAGTGTGAATAAAATTTGAAATTATGTTCGCTCGGATTCACTCAGGATTTTGATCTCTAAAGTTGGCGATGTGCTATATTCACCGCTGCCATTTGCGCCATCGACTGTAACCGAAGTCGCGCACATTTTATTACGCCACATCGGACATCTACATAAAGAGTACGTCTTCCTGTGTGTTGGTAGCATTGGTAATTATTTTATTTATTTTTTGTACCATTAGTTAATGTTAATAACATGTGACGCATTTAAGAACTGTAGAATATATGTGCCTATGTACCAGAACGCATATGTGGCGTTGATGTTTCATAGGATTAAATGAAATTTGCGGATATATGTGGTTTTAAAGAACTCCAGTTGTCGTTTTTGTGTGAAATTCTCATCAGCACGTGAACGTCTGCTTCGATTGGCCCACTTTTATTCCTTTATTGCAGACTCCTGGACTCATCGTACAGCATCAGTGATTACTCCATTTAGAGAGGAGCGCTGTAATGCACGAAAAACCATTGATCGTGTTTGAATCTAAGTTAATATTTACCTAAAGTTTGTCGATATAAAAGTTTAGCAGACCCTGTGAAAGGAGTTGCCCGCCTGCAGTTTTTCATCCCGACTAAAGTTTAGGAGTTCTGTATCGGGCGGTTTCCCCCACAAATTCTTGCTACGAATGTGAATTTTTATTTCCGCCTAGTGGACTCGTACTACATTGATTTGCTAGGAATGCAAATGCTTTTATGAAAAAATAGTTTATTGTTTTAATTCTTGAAATAATAATTTATTAAATAAATGTACCCATTTTGTAATATCGATTTTTGGTGGAGGGAAATTAGAATTTTAAACTGATGTAATCGGAAAGTTGATTTTTTTTTTGTTTTTTGTTTTATGCATGCAAATGAGTCGAAAACCGAAAAAATTAGCAAAATCGGGCATTAATAGTGCATCCTAACCTCAAAAAATCCAAATTTCTGGAAAGTTGATTTTTTTTTGTTTTTTGTTTTATGCATGCAAATGAGTCGAAAACCGAAAAAATTAGCAAAATCGGGCATTAATAGTGCATCCTAACCTCAAAAAATCCAAATTTCTCAGTTTATTTATTTTTATTAATATTTCAATAAGTGGGGTAAAAATCTTCTGATCTTTACGAAAATTGGAGAAAATATGTATTTTCATGCTATAAATGCGTGATTTTAACTATAATTTCCCTCCACTATTTATAAAACCTTTTAATCTAACAGCGGACGCCAACAACACAGCTCTAGGTGCAGTTTTATCACAAAATCCTAAATGGGAGAACCTACTTTCTTTATAAACGACTTGGTTAAGTTGACGACACGATTTGGTCAAATTTGTCCTTGCATACAGGGCTGGTTCAATGATAAAGCAGGGACTTTATTAAAGGATAACTGGGGATGTATTTAGTCACTTAGGAATTTTATTTTATGAAACTGCGAATGGAATTAAAAATCAAAGTATTCTATAATATATTTTATTTATACCATGCATACATGCACTAAACCATTGAATTTACATTTATTGTAATTCGTAAAAGTGGAGCGGTAAATATATTCCACAATTATTTTTTTAATTAAGAAAAAAATGTAATTCAAGACTTGAAGTTGATACTCTTAAATATCAACTTTGCGACAGCAGTATTGTTAAATTTGCAGTTTTAAAAAAAAATTACGTAAAATGTTACTTAAAATTATTAGATACTTCTTGGACAATTTTTAAAACCAAATATCTTTCAACATACAATCAGATATTAACCTCTAAACCGACACACATGTGCACCAGTTCAGGTCCTGATAATACATCCTTGTTGCCTCTCACTGCCATCAAAAGCCATCAAAATATCGAATATACCCGCCTTCGCCTAGGATTGTTTTTAAAAGCGAACAGTAGACGACTGGGAGACTTCTAAGTTCTTTCCGGTCTGCGTTTTGTGTTCCTTTTTACGTAGTGTTTTCCGGAATACCCTCGAGGGTCGAAGGCAAGTGTCCTTTGGAGAACGAGACATAATTTGCTGCCGTTAAAAAGTCTCTCAACTTTTAGGTTGCCATTTTCCTCGTAGCTAAAGTAGTTTTTCCAATTAGACGCGCACAGAAGTTGAGATCTTCGTCATTAAAAGGGTTTGACTCATATTCTGCTCTGCCATACTTGCTCGGTGATAACCTATTAAAATGCTATGAGGACGAATGCACAGAATTTATTATTATTGTTTATAATTTGCAACGTCATTTTTTTAAATTTTTCCTTTTTTCCTTCCCTTTCCTTTTTTTCATTTAAATTGTTTCCTTTATTAACAATCTATCAGGAGGCATGATAGTCACCAAGTCATCATGGTTGGTTCAATGCAAACATATCGGATATTGGATTTACGTATTTAGAAACGAAATTAAGGTCTCTAGTAATTCGTAAAAATGGACCGGTAAATATACTTCCACAATCATTTTTTTAATTAAAAAAAGTTTGTTATTCAAGCCCGGAAAATATTACTCTTAAATATCGACGGTATTGCCGGGTTCGCAGTTTTAAAGAAAGAGTCGTGTAAAGGGTTCCTTTAAGGCAGTAATAAGTATGCAGATATTTCAGTGAAACCCGGGAACATTTTTAATCTAGAAAACTTCGAGGCCGTCAATTTTGAACAAGAGGAATACAAACACATTTTTTGATGGATTAGGTGCGGTTATTACTGAGGAGCTATTTGGCGGCGTGAAAATTATTTTTCTGGCGAGGCGAGGGTTGCAAAGTGTTAATTTTGGTTTTGCTCAATTCCCTGGAAATATGAAAATAATTATCAATCTTGTATTATAACAGTGGTTTCAGGATTTTTGATACGGAAAGAAAGTATGATCGTATGATCAATTTGACTTAGATCAGGATCGTGAGGTGACTATTCTCGCGAAATAATTTCCCACCACCATTCTGCTAAATATTGAATTGGCATACTAAAATTCATGCTCCAAGCCAGTCTTTAAAAATGGCGCTATAATAATTTTGAAAATGGTTATTTATTATTATTATTATTATTATTACTCGAGGACTATGTAAAACACTTTTGGGAATTTGTTTCCATTTGTTAGCACGTTTTCTTACAGAAAATAAATGTTATTCACCAACTAATAGTTTTCGTGATCCCATTGGCGAGAATTCAGCTGTGAGTTTCGCTTTTCAAATAAAAAATAAATGGCACATTTGCGTCGAAATTAATACTCGAGATCCTCGCATCTGGAAGAGAAAATAACTACTAAAGTGGAATAATTTCCATAAGGAAACTCTTAGAGAAGTCCCTTTGCCTCCCAATTAAACATATTCTCCTTTCAAATCGGATTCAAAATAATAGAAATGTGCAATCTGCCGGTTGTTTACTTTTCGTGATTTACTTTTCAGGAGAGCCAAAGTAGAAAGTTAAGATTAAACGAGGGTCTGATATTGGATATTCGGAATCGATACGCTGCATGCCAATTGGGAATCAAGTTAATGGAATTAGAGAACCCAAGCACTAATATTTGCATTGGTTGAGTTATCTACAAATCTTTTAAACTGTTATTTTTGTATCCATTTCTTCGCAGTTCCATCTTAATTTTTATGGCGCGTTCAACAGGTCAGGCTGGTGTGTACGATTTATTATTTAATAAGGATCTCGTCACGAAGTTAACTCGATTAGAGGATGCGTACTGCAAGGATCAATTATTGTTTGTCGTGTTTTTACTCACGAAAGTACGATTAAAATTTTTAATTCAAGTAAATATTAAAAAAAATACAATTATTTTTTGAAATATTGCAATACGATCCTTTCGTTTGCCATTATTTTATTAAGTGAAAATTATATTTTCGCAATAGGTGAGGAACTACTTGTTGAGGATTTACGCGATCATTCACTCAACAGTGTGTTATGTGACAGCTCATTACAGAAAGGGGATGTCGGAAGTGACGACATGTTCCACACCTGTATTATACGAGGTGTGACTATATTGAAAACTGGTGCGGTAAATATGGCTTGTTGCAGAAATCTTACAACTTGACTTGGTAGATATACTGGCGGGTATGGGCTCTATTCAAGGTCAGTCGCTCCAGATGGCATGTGTCCATCAGCAGTGACCACGGATGGGGGTTATATATTGTTACTGCAAGAGAATTTTAGGGAGATAACTATAATGTTATTACTTTTGATTTTATTTTAAATTTTGTTTATTTTTATTTTCTTTTGGGTAGCTTTTCGTTCTTTTCGGCCCCACGTTGGGCGCCAATTTCTGTGTTATGTTATGAGGTCTTTGGGGATTTATTATAATTTTTTGTTTTATTGGATTTTATTTTAAAGGTAAGTTTTAAAATTTAAGGATTTTGTATATTATATTTGCACGTTCTAGATAATAATTTTTAGTTATATATTTTATGCATGCACGAGTAATTAAGTTATTTAGCTTTGAAATATAAATTTATTTTTCTAATTGTTGTAAATAGTTTTTTAAAATATTTTTTTCTTGTATATAGTTTTTGGAATTATCGACTTTATAGCATACGGTCAAGTCCGCCACTGGGCAGGATTTTCCAATGTTTTTTTACAATAAGCGACAGTGCGTATGATTTTAAGATAATTTAACGTGAAACTTACTATAGGGTAGCTATAATTACTCTTTTACCTTTCAGGGCCTAAGGGGGTTCCCTTCTACCATCGAAGAAATATCTTACCTATAAATCTGCTGTTGTATAATTTTGGAATAAAGATTATTTAAATTTCCTGCTGGTTTATTTCTTATTTGATTTGTAAGGATTTAGAAAAGGTAGGGATCTTTATCAGGATAAATATTACTTTGTCATTAGACAGCTAGATGTCTCTGATTCTGTTGTAATTTAGATATCCAGCTGAGATGAATATTAATGCTTTAGTTACTTGAATTAAACATAGCTGGAACTCAACAAGTCGGGTTTATTGTATATATTATGAGACAATTAAAAGCAAAAATGTTTCTTAAACTATGTCCCTGCTCTAACTTAAACTAATTTAATCTACAACAAGTATAGGACAGTGTCCTTGTGGATAATAACAAAATTAAATAAAGTTAGGGTTTCAAATTTCGGTTCAGAGTACTCTCGGCACACTAAAGTTACCGTGTCGCGTTATTTACACTTGAATTGGCAGTTTTTGACACTTGTGGTTTGTGGTCCAGATATGGTAGCTGGCTGTTCTAGAATTTAGTGCCCCATTTACTGGATTTGCATAAACTAAATAGGCCTTGGATGTACTTTCGGATTTCGACCAATCAGGTGGCTGCTTATTAATTAGGATAAATTTTACCTTTATTCCTGGTAAGTTGAATTTGCTTTACTGTTACCTTATCGTATTTGGCCATCAACCATCATTCGAAAGTACTGGAAATATAATTTTCCAATTTAAATTTTATTTTTCTATATTTATTTCCGAAGCGATCTGGACGTGGGTTTGCTTCTTTCACGACCCAATAACAACTTTTGTTTCGTTTCTAAGGAGCCTGCAGAATATTTGCCAAACCATGGATTTCTAGATTTTTTAACTGTCAAGATGGTTGGTATTTTCACCTTTTTTCACTTTATTATATAATTTTGCTATGAAATCATGGTATTTTTAGCATCCTTATTTGAAGATGAATCTGTGGATACCCATGTGTTGATATTACGTTATGTGAATTTTTGATCTGTCGTTGACTTGTACGAGGGGTCACAGAACCGTATCGCAGATCGCTACACTCACTTCTTACGATCTAATTTACATTGTGTCTGGTCATTTGACTAGACTGGAGGTTTTACAGGTTAGTCTTATGCTATTTAATTACAAATTTAATAAAAATTTACATAAATAAAGTCCCATCTTTGTTTAACTGTAGTTGACAGTCGTTCATCGGTTTAAAGCATGTAACTGACAGCTGTTCTGTTATTGATTATTTTAAAGAAACATAGCACAATGTATTTCTTTTATTTACGCCTTTAATTTGTTTACTTTTGGTTGTTTTAGCGTATCTGACCCTTTGTTTATATGAGGCTCGTTGACCTCTTTCGCCTCAACACGTGTTCTACAGCTGATTTATCAGATGGTTCTAAGATATTATATCCTTTTTTTGAACTTGTATTTATCTAATGAGTATACCATACGTAAGTTTCTCGTTATTGTTTTATTAGGAGGATTATTTCATTTTGCCCTGGTTTGAACTGAATTTATTTTTATTATACTTAATTTTATTAATTTATTAGTGGGGTTTTAGTTTAACATACATGACAATATCTACGCTACACTCCGGAGGGTTCGTAGAAGGATTCTTCAGAAGTAGTGGAGGGAAATTATATTTTAGAGTGATGTAGAAATAGTGTAGCGATGTACTCGAAATGCATGAAAAATGCACTTTTATGCGCTAACATTTCGCTGAATAATAAATTTGGAATAGCGAATTTTATCCGGCGCTTTACTCATCTAATTAGTGGAAATAATAGGCGCGCAATTCGTTTGTGGCAGTGCGCCCAAGAATCGGCGGCCAACCAGCAGCTGCACTAACTGCACATAAACCATTAGCTTGACCAAAATGCAAATTCGCACTTCATTATCTTGTTTCATACGAGCGTAATTACGTTAGAACTATGTCGGTTTCGAAAACTAATTTTGTTAGGTAAATTTGCGCTGGCCGGCGTTTTTCATGTTCGGTTCTTTGGGTCTTGGTCATCTCCCGTATTAAAATGGACTCTGGGCACTTCTAACTGAATTTATAATGAACGAAATTATGCTAGGGAATTTAACGATGTAATAAAAATGGCTTGTTGGTTGAGGGCACCTCCCAGATATAACTCTCAGTTATATAACAAATAGCTCTAAACCACTGCGGTGTGTGTACTTCCTTCAGATTAAGATATGTGTATTTAATATGGGTGTGAGAAAGTCCACAGATTTTGGCTGTCCAATTACTAATATTATAGGCTAAATATAAAATGCGATGATTCGTCCTTGCCTTATAATAAATTTATAAATCTATTTCCGTGTCCACGGAAATAAATAAATGGACCTGTCACGTTTGGCCTTTGCCAAAAAATACGAAGCCATCAAAATGTTATTTGTTTTCCGTTTTGCTTAACGTGTTTCTTAAGTGGTATTCCTTTCGGCTGTTAACAAGTTTTTTGAGTTCTAAAGGCTGCGGCTTAATTTAAATCAGCCGAGTAAACATTATTGTCAGGTTATTAAGTTCATTTATGCTTGCTTGATCTTGGTCAGGGATTATTTTGGCGAGTGATTCTTAAAAATAAATTTAACTTTAAGCAACAGATAATATGCTGAATTGTATCGAAATATAAAAATGATTTAATAAATGTGTGGGATTCAAAGTGTTAGCAGTATCTAAATTCATTCCGTTTACACCACACCAATCAAATACTTTAGCTAGTTTATTTTGGAGGCTAAAAGGACCCTCCAATATTTTAATGCTACAATAAACGTTTCAATCATCAGCAAAAAATAAATTTTCGCGGTTAATTCCGCAACTAAGCCATTTATAAATAGTAGAAATAAAAGTGGTCCTAAATTTGACCCTTGTGGAACACCTTTAAGCAGTAATGAAATAACTGATGTACAATTTAATATTTAAATATTTACTAATTAAAAGTTTTGTACTTTTTGTAATTATTCTTAAATTTCCAAAAATACTGTTTAAAGTTGATGGTAATGGATAATTGGGTTTAAGATTGTAAAGATATATATTTCTTTATTTTTCTCACCACCACAATACTTCCTTACTTATACTATTACCAATATAGGGAAATATAAATTACTGTATTTTCAGAACTGAATTACTGGATGTAATGCCGCGCCAGGTACTTTCAAGATATAATTAACAAAACGCATTTAAGTGGCCGTGAAACCGAGTGGACTATTATTTTAAGAAGCGGGTCAAGTGAACCGGTAGCTAGTCATTATCGTGTTAGAAAAACATAAAGAACTTAAAATAAGATCTCTCCGCTCGTTTCGGCCGAGCTACAGCTATCAAGATAAGATAAGGCATATTTAAGGGAAAATTAAAGAACGAAAACCTTCTAATATAGCCATTAGTGGGGACATTTATATTCTACCTAGGCGTATTACAAATTATTTTTTAAATACGCGCTAGAAAACGTGTTTTCGTGGTAAATTTCTTGTTTTAACGAATGCAGTTTCTGGCTATAGCTCTTCATCAGTACTTATCTGTAATGCTTCGAGTTTCTTATATCACACTAAAATAGATAACAGATAACATATAAGTTGGTCATTTATTGATTTGAACTAGATTTGAACTAGCTCTATAAGTGGTATTTTGCTATAGAAATTTTTTTGGATTTTTTTTTTAGATATCGGGCAGAAAGTCCGACAAAGTTTCAGGGTAGAGAGAGATAAAGAAAATTTAGGGTTTCTTCTTTAAAATTGAAACATTTTTTAAAAATAATGCGGCCCCTGCGGGGCCGAATACAGCCCTGTGCTTTTTGTAATTGGTTCAAAACAAACAACGCTGCCTTTTTTGAAAGAATTTAGGTTTCTTCTTTAAATTGAAAACATTAAAAAGAATAAAGCGAGCTGTCAATTTTTTTTGAAAGAAGTCTTTAAATTGAAAAAAATTAAGCTGACAGCCCCTACAGGGTCCGATTATTTAAGTGAGTCGTGGTTTTTTTGGATTTTTTTTCTAGATATTGGCCAGAAGGTATGACAAAGTTTCGGGGTAGAGAGTGATATAGAAAATTTAGGGTTCCTTTTTTAAAATTGTAAAAACAAAAAAAAAAATAAAGCTGCCAGGAGGAAATCGGCTGAATTTTTTTTGGGGGACAAAAATCGGGGGAAAAATTGTTTTCACAATTTTTTTTGTGTTGAAGAAACAAATTTTTTTAAAACATTTTTTTTTCGGGTCGCCTTGCAAAAAATTTGAATTTGCGGTTTATACAAGTAGAATACAAAGTTGGATAAAATCCCAGACCTTCTGACGAAATTTTTTACATTCGATTAAAATCGATGTAAGTATTCAATCAAGTTTTATCGAGATCGATGAATATTTCCATTTTCAACCTCTGTTATGAAAATCTCAAATTCAGTACATTTTGAAAAAACGATGCTGTAAAACAAAAAAAATTCTAACAGTTACTTTTATGTGTCAGATAATAGTTTACAATAAATAATGGTAAACATTAGAAAAGCTTCGAAATATTTATAAAATTTTTATTGGATGTGGAAAAGGTCCAGGGCCGGAAGGAAATATCAAAAAAGTAAGCAAAATCAAAATGACTAATTCCTTGTTTTTGATCATGATCATTTATCCTAAATTATTTCCCCATTTACTCATATACCCATAGAAATAGAAATAGATTTATTCATCTTTTTTGCATTGTGTTTTTAGCATTGAGTAAAAAATAATAAAGAGGCAGCATTGAGTAAAAAATAATAAAGAGGCGCAACTGTCGCAACTGTCAAGGTTTCGAGATTTTAGTATTGTATTTTTTTGCCAATAACTTCATGATTGTCATTAATTTTTAGTGCCACAGGAAGGTATCTGTAATGTGGCTATATAGCCCTTAAAATTGATGACAATCATGGAGCTAGTAAGTAAAAATATACAACATTAAAATCTTGAAACCTTGACAGTTGCGCCTCTTTATTATTTTTTACTCAATGAAGTCAGACAGGTTTTCGGGGTAGAGAAAGTGAAAAAAATTTAAGGTTTCTTCTTTAAAACTCCTAAAATTAAAGGGACAGCCTCTGCGGAGCTGTCTTTTTTATGGAGAAATTTAAATCTTTAAAATGGAAAAAATATAAAAAGCTTGACAGCCCCTGCGGAGGGAAATGACTTCGATTAAAATTCTTTTTCGGTGGGGGGGAAAAATAAACACAATGTTTTCTTAAAAAACAAAATAGTACTTTAATAATCACTTTAGGGATTGATGCTTACGGAGAAAATATGTATTTCTATAACGTTTTAGGACAAATTTGGAATAGTCCAAAAATGAGCAAAACGAATAATATTCCCCAAAAATGCTTATTATTATTATTATTTTTGCTATGGTCTTCAATTCTTTGTTTTTAAATTTAAAATATTACTTTTATGCTTTGAGGTATTTGAACTTGAATTCGTCAAACCAGATCCTCCGCCAATACTTAAAATTATAATCTCGCCTTAAACCACCTGCCTTAAACCAACTAATGATGTGAAAAGGAAATTAACGAACTCAAACGTGGCCAATTAGAAATGTAATAATTACCATAGAGAATATTCGGTTTATATACAGGGTATTTGATTTATTATTCTACAGTCTTTAACTTTTAATTGTTTTAGCGGGGAAATGTAAAGGAAATAAAAATTCTATATCGTGTGAGCTGCATTTTCGTATTTTCGAAAAAACAAATGAACGTCTAACAATTTTAGAAAAATAAAAAATCCTAGTTAAAAAATATAATTTTAGGAAAAAATAAATTTTGATATTATATTTGAAGTCGGCGCCCAAATTTAATCTCAATTTGTTAATAAAATTTTTTTGTCAGATTTTTATGTGAAAACGGGGTGAAATTTAAATGTTAATTATTTGAAAATATACCACAATTTCTTTCTTTCAAATAAGTTATTTTTTAAAATATATCAAAAATATTTTTTTTAAACACGAGAATGTAGCTAACATAATATAGAAATGTTTTCCCTTTACAGTTTTCCGCTAAAACTAGGTATTCGTTTAAAAATTACAGGCTGTAGAACTATAAATCAAACAGGGAAATCATATACATATGTACATAATTGCTAAAATTGCAGCAAGCTCTGATTTAAAAAAAAAATAATAATTACCAAATTTAGATTAAATTTGGGCACTGATTTCAAATATAATTAAATGAATTTTTTCCTAAAATTATTATATTTTAACTCGGTTTTTTATTTTTCTAGAATTATTAGATAGACGTTCATTTGTTTTTTCGAAAATACGAAAATGTAGCTCACACGATATAATTTTTCCTTTACAATCCGGGCAGGCAGGCCCTGCGGGGCTGGCTACCCGGATGAATTAAGTCATTTGGGAGACAATCGCGAAAAACATGTTTTTTTACTGAATTCTTTTTGGGGGGCAAAAATCGAGAAATAGTTATTTATGCAACAAGTGCGTAAGGTGAGATTTTTTCAAGAATGGGAATTTTGTCGCATGAGCCGTAGGCGAATGCGACAATCCCATGAGTGAAAAAAAGCTCACTTTTCGCACGAATTGCATACAATATTTTTTCTACTACCAAAATGCATCTAAATTTTCTAATAATAATGTGAAACGTCAAAACATACCTATTACGTCAAAACTTCATATGTCATTTAAAAATCACAATACTTATAGCCCACTTAATTTTAAATGAGTGAAATTAATCAATGTCTGTTATTTGTTTGTCTAATGTCAATGTCAAGAATATAAATGAAACTTCAAAATTCAATCATTATTGTTAAAGAATACTGAAAATTAGGTGGTTATTTAATAATAATACTGTGATATTAAATAAATGGACTACAAAAAATTAAATAACCATATTTAACGTTTTTAAAATAAGATATGATTATTATAGGTATGCAACTGTTTAGTATCTTACTTTTTCACGCACTAGTGCGTAAGGTAAAAACTCTTTACGCACTAGTGCGTAAAGTTTAACTTTACGCACTCTATAGCGTGCGGAAAGTTAGTACTTTAAGATCGGTAGTAGAAAAAATATTTGTTTGTTAATTTTTTTTTGTGGGGGACGGCAAAAATCGAAAAACAAATTTTTTAAACTTTTTTTCGGCCCCCTTGCAAACAATTTGAATTGGCGGTTTATACGAGTAGAAGAATACAAAGTTGGACCAGACCTTCTGACGAAATTTTTTATATTCGATTAAAATCGATGTACCTATTCAAGTTTCATCGAGATCGTTCAATAATATCCGTTTTCAACCACTGTTATGAAAATCTCAAATTCAGTACATTTTGAAACAGCGGTGCTGTAAAACAAAAAAAAAATTATTAAAACAATTACTTTTATCTGTCAGATAAGCGTTTACAAAAAGTAATGGTAAAAATTATAAAAGATGCGAAATATTTATAAAACTTTTATTAAATGTGGAAAAGGTATGTCCAGGGCCGGAAGGAAATATTAAAGAATATAAACAAAATCAAAATGGCAAATTCTTTGTTTTTGATCACGAGGCGGACTCTCTATGTAAGTTGTTTTATCTCGGGGTTTTTAGTTCGAAAAAGTTAAAGATTTTGGGAAAAAACTATGGTCAGACATGGTTTCGAGGTAGAGAAAGTGAAAAAAATGTAAGGTTTCTTTAAAATTGAAAAAATGTTTGAAAGTCAGGCGAATACTTTATCTAAAGTAGTAATATAGGGTTTCTTTAAATTAGAAAAAATAAAAAAATTAAAGGGAGAGCCCCTGCGGGGGGGGGGAGAAATTAAAAAAATATTTTTTGGTGAGAGGGGCAAAAATCGAAAAAAAATGTTTTCTACTAAAATTTTTATTCGGTGGGGGCAAAATAAACAATGTTTTCTTAAAAAACAAAATAGTATTTTAATAGTCACTTTAGGGAATATTTTGATGCTAATAGAGAAAATATGTATTTTTATAATATAACGTTTTAGGACAAATTTTGGATAGTCCAAAAATAACAAAACTCTAATAATATTCCCAAAGAATGCCTATTATTATTATTATTGCTATGACCTTCAATGCTTTGTTTTTGTTTAAATTTAAATTATTACTTTTATGTTCTGAGGTATTTGAACTTGAATTCGTCAAACCAGATCCTCCGCCAATACTTAAAATTATTATCTCGCCTTAAACCAACTAATGATGTGAAAAGGAAATTAACGAGCGCAACGTGGCCAATTGGAAATGTAATTATTGCCATGGAGGATATTCTGTTTATATACAGGGTGTTTGATTTATCATTCTACAGCCTGTAACTTTTATACGAATTGTTTTAGCGAAAAAGTGTAGATGGAAAAAAATTCTATATCGTGTGAGCTACATTTTCGTAATTTGGAAAAAACAAATGAACGTCTAACAATTTTAGAAAAATAAAAAACTGAGTTAAGAAAATTATTTGAGGAAAAAATTAATTTTGAAATTATAATTTGAACTCAGTGTCTCAAATAGCTAATAAATTTTTTTTGTCAAATCACAGCTTGCTTCCTATATGATTTTCTTTTTTGATTTATCGTTCTACAGCGTGTAATTTTTAAACGACTTGTTTTAGTGGAAAACTAATTTGGGATCACAAAAACTGCTTGAGCTAGATGGTGAACATATTTTAATTTTTTTTGTTTGTACGTATTTGGAATACAGGCTCAAAGGCAAGCTCTCCCGCTCTCCCCCTTATTCCGAGTTGCAGAATTGCCTCAAAGCAAAAATTATGCTTTAAAAAATTTCTATATTAATTAGTAATAACTAATCGATTAAATTTTAAAACGGCACTCCGTTATTAACGCCTCTTTTCCACAGCTTTAATTACCATCGACTTGATCCGATTGCCGACAATTCGTCACACGTCCTTAACATTGCAGCGATGAATTTTTAAGTATTTCCACGAACATTAACCTGTGGAGTGTCGGTTTTCTAAGGTCGGCTGTATTTAATACATGGCACCCTTTCAGAGAGCCAAGGTATGGCCAGAGTTGCTGGGATACGCGCCTGGATCGATAGAGTCTTCATCCCAGAACGCGAGCCCTGCAAAAAACATACTTCTCTTACGCACGCTGAGACACTACTACTGTTTGCGTATGTCTTTTCGGCTTTCAATCATCAACTGGTGTTGAAAGAAGCAGGATAATGTGATCGGGATTTCATGGGAAACACATTATATGTTTAAGGATGTTTGTTTCCTTGTCTAAATTGATACATTTTTTTTACGGCAGCTGTTAGGGAGTTTAACGTTGGTTTGTCGAATTAAAAATGTATTATATTATAGGGGAAGCGTAAACGTAGATACTTAGCACTAGTAGTGTCAAAAAGATTGCTATAGCGTTGCATTGTTAAAGGGGTGTAGATTTTTTAGAACCCTTTCTTTATTATTTATATTTAACGAATAGCGGGCCTAAAACTTGACCTTAAAGTATCCCATTTTTTCTGAAACGTTATCGTTAAATTAAATTCTATATATGTTTTATTTAATAATGGCTATTATTTTATGAAGAGTCCAATTGGCAGTAAAATATTCTGAAATGTATCCCCACGCCACGCGATCTATATCGTAAGAAGTCCATGACTAATTAATGTTTTGCTGATGTGTTTTAAAATAGGCAATGCTCGGCTTGTGCGTGAGTTGTATTTAAAATGGTACATAATTTCCTGGTGGAAAATAATGGTTTAGTAAGGTAATTATTTGTTGTTCAGCGGCGACAAGCTGCCTGACAGGTACAAGGTGAAAAATTATCGTTAGAACAAAGTGAATAAGGAAGTAGGAAAAAGCCCGTAATTAACATTTAGCAGTTGGTATATAAATTGCTATGGCGCGCTTTTATTTACGCACCAATCGCTTTTGATCCCCGCAGGATTTAATATCTCTTTCTCTATTACGAAACTGGATTTATAGAAACAAATAGGTTCCATAGCTTCTACTTTTTTATGTTATCCTTTTCCATTAATTCGTAGATATTGCCAGTTGTTTACGTTTTCTTTTATTTTGAATTTTCGGATAAGTAATGAAATCCTTTTAACTGATTGTTATATACCTACATAGGATATCTCACTTGAATGAGGTGTCAGCAGAAGTTGCTCAGGATGCTTTTGAGTGGATGTTTGGACAGTTATCTATAAAAATAATCTCGTGTTACCCGACCCTAAAAAACTCTTTTGGCAAACTTTCCTTACTTTAATTTAAACAAAATCGATGGGTTAGAAGTTGCGATCAATTACTATGGTTTTTGCGTGAAAAAAAAGTGACATTGACGTGCGCTGTCATAAATCCGAGCCACAAGATTTATAAAAGTCGGCGCCAATGGCTGTACCCGTCAATGATGTCAATGAAATCTATAGTTTCCGGACCGGTCCTTTTTCGCATTATAATACCGAACAAAAGCATTTTAAAAAGTTAATGAATCGCATTGTTACTGGCCTGGAAACTTTCCCATTAATTATGTTCTTGATTAAAAGCATAATTCGAGTAAGTGGACGAATGACAAATGAAACAGATAAGAAATATAAACCGTGTAACGATTTTTTGTCTCGGTGAAATTGTCCTTCAAGATAACACGAACTGCTCATATATCAAGCCCATGATCTTTTAGTTTCTAGGAGCTTTTTCGGGTCCTTTTTACTAGAATAAGTTTTCCTAAACGCTCGTGGAAACTACATGGAAATGTTTCGAATAAATCCGGCCCTTTTACGGCTCACTGCTGTTTGCATTCTCCAAATTGAGATGGGAAGAGGCTGCATTTTGACAGGCCGCCAAGTTATTAGTTTTAGTGCCTGAAAATTATTTTCTATACATATTATGGCCAGCGTAGTGTCTAATAGGCACAATATATTAAATCGAATTTATTGTATAGTTCTACGATAGCTAGATTTAAAAACATAAGTAAACTAGTAGTGGAGGGAAATTAGAATTTTAAAGTCATGTAACTGGGATGTTGATTTTTTTTTGTTTTTTGTTTTATACATGCAAGTGATATATAACTCGGAATTTTTAAATTAAAATTTTCAGTTATAACTCAGAATTTTGAAATTTCGACATAACTCGGAATTTTTTAAATAAAATTTTCAGTTATAGCTCAGAATTTTGAAATAAAATTTTGAGTTATAACTCGGAATTTCAAAATTTCGACCTATACTTGGGAATTTTGATATAAAATTTCGAATTATAACTCGGAATTTCAAAATTTCCACTTATAACTGGGAATTTTGAAATAAAATTTCGAGTTATAACTCGGAATTTTGTAAAATTTCGAATTTAACTCGGAATTTTAAAATTTTATTTTAAGTGTCCCTAATTTATTTCAAAATTCCGAGTTGTAACTCGGAATTTTGAAATTTCGACTTATAACTCGGAATTTTTAAAATAAAATTTTGAGTTATAACTCAGAATTTTGAAATTTCGACATAACTCGGAATTTTTTAAAAAAATTTTTGAGTTATAGCTCAGAATTTTGAAATAAAATTTTGAGTTATAACTCGGAATTTCAAAATTTCGACCTATACTTGGGAATTTTGATATAAAATTTCGAATTATAACTCGGAATTTCAAAATTTCGAATTATAACTCGGAATTTCAAAATTTCGACTTATAACTGGGAATTTTGAAATAACATTCGGAATTTCAAAATTTCGAATTATAACTCGGAATTTCAAAATTTCGACTAATAACTGGGAATTTTGAAATAAAATTTCGAGTTATAACTCGGAATTTTGTAAAATTTTTAATTTAACTCGGAATTTTAAAATTTTATTTTAAGTGTCCCTAATTTATTTCAAAATTCCGAGTTATAACTCGGAATTTTGAAATTTCGACTTATAACTCGGAATTTTTAAAATAGAATATTGAGTTATAACTCAGATTTTTGAAATTTCGACTTATAACTCGGAATTTTTTAAATAAAATTTTGAGTTATAACTCAGAATTTTGAAATTTCGACTTATAACTCGGAATTTTTTAAATAAAATTTTGAGTTATAACTCGGAATTTTGAAATTTCGACTTATAACTCGGAATTTTTAAAATACAATTATAAAAATTTTGTAATAAAATTTCAAATTATAACTCGGAATTTTAAAATTTTATTTTAGGTGTCCCTTCCAAAGCTTCGTAGTCTTTGTTGATTTTATTTAAAAAAAAACACATCTCTGAATTGCTTCCTCAAATATACCGTAAGCCGACAAAGGTAAGAGGCTTGTATCATCAATAACTTATTACAAACATTACAGTGTGGGTGTTTCACACCGAGGATATTTTTAATTATCCTTCACCTGTGCTCGTGTTCTTTATCTGCAGCGCCAACATTTTTTAAAATCTTCCTTTTAGTAACGCGTTTTTATATTTGTTAAGTTGTTTTTTGGTACCATTTATATTTCTAAAGGCCTTTTCCGCAATTACGTATTTTATTAAAATTCACACGTATATCAATGCTATTTGTGAATCTAAGTGTTTGAAAATAGAATTCCGTAAATATTCCTACGTAGGATGTCAATGCAAGTTGAGTCAATTGAATATTACGTAGTAGGTTTTCTGGACTGGTTTCAAAAATTAATTCCTAAGTTATTAAATAAACGTTTGACATCGTAAAGTACAAGAGTTGTGTTGTTTTGTTTCAATAAAGTTGAATGTCAAGAATAAATATAGGTATGACAAAGTTTGATACGACTTTATTATTATCTTAGACCACAGTTCGTTTTCCGACTAGAAATATTGTTTCATTCATAAAATAGAATAAAAAATTTTTGCTGGTGTTGGGCACCACCGGTCTCAAGAATCCATAAATAATAATAATAATAAATTGCCTTCATGCAAAAATCATCTTTCGTTTTTGGAATATCTACAATAATAATTTGACAAAATAGAAAATCACTAAAAACATACAGAAGTGGGATTTGGCGATATTAAAAACCAATATTTTTATTTTCATGTAAAATAGTTGTTTCTACTACTTTTGAGTCCTTTCCTTACGCAATAGCATTTAGAGAAATTCTATGCCTTTAATTGGCCCCATTTTGGAATAAATCGTTTCCCTTTCCTGACATTTGCAGTCATTATTGGATCCCAAGTTTCCAATCCACTTGTCAAATTCTGTTTTGAAGACTTTAACTTTCCCTTGATCTTCCAAGTGAAAAGATATAATATAACGAAGAAAATGAATTTTAAACATGTTAGTTAATTTTGTAGTTAAATTAAAATCCCAATGAATCACTGACATCAGTAACATCACAAAAGTTCTTATAATCGCCTCGCTTCTTATTTTTTTTCCTACCACGGCAAATGAAGTTTATTTAGATGTATCGAGTGAGGTTTGGTTATGGCCTTCTGATCTTGATAAATTCTTATTGCGTGCGATTAAAAAAAATTTACGTTGTCAACATTAGCGAGTATAATTAGCACTGGTTAATTCCGCCTCTGAAATGCCCAAAGTTGCTGATAACAAAAAAATCCATTAAGTATTTACTTCATGGTGGTATCGATTGAACGGCGAATTTTTGTAGCTGTAAGATTGATAAATGGATACCATTGCAAACAACCGAATCGGTACACAGGAAGAAGGGTGCGAAAACAAGTAATATTAATTGGTTTCGAAGGGCCTCCCTCGCCAAGTTGGTGGTAGCTTTCCAGATTAATATCGCGATTTTTACTTATTTGTTGCGGAAGAGCTGTATCAAACTTAATATTGCAGGTGCCATGACACGCAATAAACGCCTAAATTGGAATTAATGCTGTCGGAAATTACTGTTTTACAAATTATCAGGTAGGCAGTTAATTAACTCACATTTGGTTACTGCTAAGTGAAAGTGTATCCGTAAATATTACTTTTGGCCGAGTAGCTCGAGGCAGAGTGCACGCTGATGCAACAGGATTTCATACTAAGCGAGAATTAATTATGACTCACATTTCTAGTGTCAATTGGATTGATGATAACGCTCAGGATGACTTGAGCGTTAAATGAAATTAATTACCGATGAATTGCGCGACATTAAAATCGTTTACACAGAGTATGCACAAAGAGGGCCCTAAAGCTGATCCTTGTGGAGCGCCCACCAAATTTTCCACTGTTGTCGCCTAGGCGCTTTCATGGGTTTCCTCACCCCTTACTGTCAAGAAATTATTTCGCAATTACCAGTGTAAGGAAGTGAACACACATGGTAAATGGTCTCGTGTATAACTATCATATTTGCCGCCCTCATTTCCAATTTGCCGAACTAGTGAATATTAAACATACGCTTCAAGTTACATATTGCACTATATAATGCACTAAATAATACCTAAGCTAATAATCACAGCCTGCTGCCATTCCATAATTTTCCCTAAATTAATAATGTTTTAATAAGAAAACTTGTTAAAGCTCCTGCTGTACGCTACGTAGGATGGCCGACCGTAAATAGAGCTTATTTGCTCGCTACGTGACAGGCTCAACTAGAATATACATAAAATTGGATTCTCAACAAGTATGTATATTAACGAGGATTAGCCTAAATGTACTCATAGGCGTAGCAGAACTAGCAGGCGTGATTATTATTGATTGGGTATTTTCATATACGCCCATAATACATGCACAATTTTCGCGAGGTTCTTGTAGGACAAAATTGCGAAAACCAAGTTGACATCGTTAGGAACATTTTTAAGATACTTTGACATTTTTTTGACATTACGAATTTTTTTGACATTTTGACATTTTTGACATTTTGACATTTTGATATTTTTTGACATTTTGACATTTAGACATTTTTTGACATATTAATTTTTTTTGGCATTTTCACATTTTTTCACATTTTGACATTTCGACATTTTTTTGACGACATTTTTGTGACATTTTGACATTTTTTTGGTATTTTGATTAATTTTTGCCATTTTTTGACATTTTGACATTTTTTGACATTTGGACATTTTTGTGACATTTGGACATTTTTTGACATTTTGCCCAACAAACACCTAACTAAGGACATGCAGGAGTGATTCGCTAAAGTGAAAAATCATTTGATACTCTACTGGTGGGATAATTCTTGAATTAGAGCATGCTAAAACCCTATAGATTCTTAGGCATGGTGGGGCCGGACGTGGGTCAATATTTCAGTGTCTTCGCGTTAATTTAAGCCGTCCTACATTTTTTTCATCACTGCAGCCTATTTAAAAAAATTCCGTCAATAACCCATTGCCAGGTATCCGTCCTCGGGGCACTTTCTAATTTTAGCGGCGAATTTGCCGAAGATAATATTCCCTGTATCCCGGGATAATTTTATTGAAGTCGCCCATTTATAACAAATAGCGCTATAATGCCTCTAATAACATCTTAAGGGTGTGTGATGTTTAACCTTTCCTTAATCTAATTCTAAAACCAAATTGCATTAAGTGGATTGGTTTGGTAATCAGCGGGTTCGCCCACCTTAAACTCATTTCGCAACTTAACGAAGCAAGTCGGGAACAATACAGCACTCTCTGTTACCTCAGAAGTTAATTTAAACTTTTAACTAACACAGATAGTCTAGCCTGTATCTATGTTTTATTTCTGGAGGGAAATAGTGGGATTTAAAAGTAATTAGTGCAAGAGCCGGCCGGACTGATACCGGAACGGCAGCAATAAATGAGCATCTGGATTGGACAGAAACTTATGTTGAAGCATCTGAAGCCATCTGATTGAAATTTCATAAATTCCCCCAAAAAATCTGAAAAAGAATTTTTTTTTCATTCGTCTTCCAAAAAATTCTCGCCAAAAATAAATTTGTTTACATATTTTTCAATTTTTGATAGTTAAGTGCCTGATCTAGATCACATACATCCATTACGTTATGTTGTTGAAGAGCAATAGCTATATACAGCTGCATCCTGTTCCGTTTTTGAAATATTTACAATAATAATTTTGCAAAATAGAAAAATCACTAAAAACATTCAGAAGTGGGATTTGGTGTTATTAAAAACAAATATTTTTATTTTCATATAAAATATTTGTTACTACTGCTACTTTTGACAGAATCCTTTTTTATGCAATGGTCATATAGAAAAATTCTATATCCTTAATTGGAACCATTTTGAAATAAATCGTTTTACCTCTTCTAACTGACTTCTATCTTACAGTGCCCGAGCCAGTCCGATTATTTCTGCTCAGAGTTTATAAATAAAACTAGTCTTTCGCAAATAGCTCATTTTAAATTTACTGAGTGGTAATTTTATTGCGGTATGCAAATGCACCTATTTTAACCCACTTAATTTTTAAGCACGACAAGCTAGTCCTAGATCAACAATTATGAGGCCAAGAGCATATACAAATTTATTTGTTCCGCTGCATTCGTAAACCAGTACGGACCATGGTTTGTTGACTGCTGGAACGCATAAATTTTGTTTCTAAAATTATTGAGAACCTAGACCGCAAATCCTGCACTTGGCACAATATTGCGACTTTTGGCACTATAAATAACAACCTTGACACGGCGTTACTCAAACTACTATTTTGTTTATTTAAAAATAGTTGTCGGAACGGATTCAAGCCGGAGTTCATATTCGCGTGGAGGAGCAATTTCCAAGCACAAAAAGCGTATTAGGCAGTTGAATTTATAGTACGTGGAACGACAAAATATGTGAAGTTGATAATAATAAGTTGAAACTGATCAGTCTTGCCAATAATCGTTACAACCAACACGAACTTGACCCTGAGAAGCAAGTGGACTAAATACAGTTCTACGGTATAAGTTCCGAGTGCCCAGGCTCCTTGGTCAAGATGGTTTCGAGATAACACAGTCTCACAAAAAAAGTGGTCAGGCCCAGAAACCAAAGTAACGTTTTTCGATGTGTTTTCCTTTTAATAGCTTCTAATGGCTCAGGGACCAATCTAAATAGTCATTTCCATTTGTTCTAAGGAGAAACTGATCACGAAGAATCTATGTGGAAGTAGAAAGTGATAATGGAGAGAGTAATAACGAGGAAAGAAATGAAAAGGAAAGCGATGCACCTGATAGTGAAAATGAAGACCTCTCATACGATTCTAAAATGCTTCAAACTATTCAACCAAGAGGAACTAAAGGATCTTGTAAGGGATTTGGGTCTACCCAAGGATGGTGCCAAATTGATGGCCTCAATGCGCAAGCAAAAAGCACTTCTATCAAAGGAAACAAAAGTGATCTTTTATTGAACAGAAGGAAAGGTTTCTGTAATTCTTTACAAGAGAAGAGATGATTTCTGCTACGATATAAATTGTGTAAGGAATGCTTTAAAACCCATTATTTATAATGATACGGATTGGAGGTTATTCATAGACTCATCCAAAAGGAGTCTGAAGGCAGTTTTAGTTCTGAATTCTAACGAGTATGCATCTGTTGCAATAGAACACTTCTGGGACAATGATCTAGATTGAACAAATACCCCTGTCTTCTACATGAAGGCTGAATCATCATAAGGAAACAGTTTGGCCAAAAAGGAAACGCTGAATTTTGGATCTAAAAATGTCATTGAGAAACTCCTTCTTGATCCATCAGATATTCTTCTCCCACCTCTTCACATTAAACTCGGTCTGTTGAAGCAGTTGTCAAGCTTTGAATAAGATAACTTTGAACAACTGAGCTATTTGATGAGTTTCAAATTGCAGTTCCTCTAATCTCATCGTGACTAAATTTTCTTGGTGGTAACAAGAAGAGCTGCTCCACCAAGATACCAAAGATATGGATCATCCATATTGATAGAGGTGTGATGATCATATGATGGCTGATTACTGATGGTGGCCCAAAATCCGGTAGGAGGCAAAAAATGTAAGAGGAATCTCTTGGACAGGTCCATAGCCTGTGGGATGTGGACTGGGGAGAGACTGTTATTAAATCATTGATGCTCTTTAGTATCAGAAGTCAACAAAATGATTTACAAGTTAACTGCGTTTGGATTATACCTTTACAGGATTGTAGAATACGCCTCAAATAAAATTTAATCTTGACACATTTAGACAAAAGTGCACGTGCTGCTGCAACTTCTGAATAAGTAATAAACGGTAAATAACACTATTTCCTCCATGGTTATGTTGAACAGTAACGCGTTGTTGCAAAATAGATGCGGTCGGGTAATCTGATTTTACTGCCTTTACAGGCAAACTTTTCGCAAACATTATTTAAATTTCCATTGATTTTTCATTGTTACAGTTAAATTACTCATATAAAATGCTGATGTACATTTTGTCTACTGTCACGTCGATACCAAACGATCCGACAAACAATACAGTGCCAAGAAATTTTATTACTCGCCTTTAAGTTATTTTTTAAAATTTTTAATTTTTTCAGCTTTTTTATTTACATTTTATTGGTGACATTATTAATATAAAAACCGCCTCAAAAAACTTCAATTTATGTTTGGTAATCGATTGACGAGACAGAAGCAGCGTTATAGGAGGGTGTAAATTATAGAAATCACAAGACTTCCAAGCGGCAAATACCCGGAAAACAAAAACCATTATCGTATATCAGCTGTAGTGTTTCCATTTGTGGAGATAAACATATGGACGAGTTGGCTGCCGTTTTTCAAGTCAATTTCCATGTCACTTTTTTTATTTTTCGAATTTTAAAGAAGAAACCCTAAATTTTCTGTATCTATCTCTACCTCGAGACTTTATCGGACTTTCTGCCCGATATCTAGAAAACAGAATTCGTGACGCCATTTATTACCTTGCTGGGCTGTTTGTCACTTACCACATATAAACAGTACCTTCCAGCGTTGTAATAAAGAGTGTCACAACACTGGCGCCCGAGCAGGGACATATTTAGACATTATTTAATTTAATTCTTGTTTACCAGCGGCTTGTACAACTCAAATTAAACTTATAAATCAAACTGAAATACTACCATACATGATGTACCAAAGTGACAGAAATGTTTTTAACGACAGAAAGTACTTGACTGAAAAATCACTTCGTTGCAAATTTTTAAAAAAATATTAACCAAACCTTAAAAAATATGGTCCAGCAGGGACTGTTTTAAATTTTTTCTGTAATTTTAAAGAAACCATAATATATTTTTCCAAAAAAGACAACCCCGCAGGTAATGTCCGCTTTATTTCTTCTAATTTTTTAATTTTAAAGAAGAAACCCTAAATTTTTTTATCTCTCATTACCCCGAAACTTTCTCGGAGTTTCTGCCCGATATTTAGAAACAAAAAATATCCAAAAAACCCACCTTTTACGTAATTAATCAAAAAGTCCGCTTTATTATATTTTATTTTTTCAATTTTAAAGAAAAAACCCTAAATTTTCATTATCACCCTCTACCCCGAAATTTTATCGGACTTTCTGCCCGATATTTACAGAGAAAAATTTGTGACGCTCTTCATTACCTTGCTGGGCTGTTTGTCACTTACTACATAAAAACAGTACCTTCCAGTGTCACAAAATTGGCGCCCGAGCAGGGACTTATTTAAACATTTAAATATAATTTTTGTTTACCATCCAACTTAACCAAACCTTAAAAAATATAACCCAGCAGGGACTGTTTGAAATTTTTTCTGCAATTTTAAAGAAGAATTAAATGCTATATTTCTTTTTACAAAAAAGATAATCCCGCAGGGGCTGTCCACTTTATTTTTTATTTTTTCAATTACTACCCCGAAACTTTGTCGAACTTTCTACCCAATATCTAGAAAAAATTTTGTGACGCTCTTTACTACCTTGCTGGGCTGATTGTCACTTAACTACATACAAACAGTATCTTCCAGCGTTGTAATAAAGAGCGTCACAAAATTGGCGCCCGAGCAGGGACATATTTAGACATTATTTAATTTAATTCTTGTTCGCCATCTACTTTACTATTCCGCTGTATATTAATAAACCGCGACTATCGGTTTCCCCCTACGTATATCCAGTTCCTTTTTATTGTTGTTCGCAATTTGTGTTCCTTTGTACGAAAACAGTAAAAACTTTTTTTGTATATGACTGTGGTTTTATGAAGCTTTTATGTCACTGTCGGACGCATGATATTATGTAGGTAATAGCGGTGTCGTTCGAGGCATAATAAAAAATCCAATCGTATATTGGTTAAATAGATTGCAGCACAAAATGTGACAGAGCGGAATGACGAGAACGTATTATGTTGGGGTATTTGTTGAGGCTGTTAGGTGATTCGGTATCAATGCATGCGATAATTTAATAAATAAAATCGAAATTATGTTGTTGACGAATCTTTAGATTATCATTATGCTCAAAATATCTCAATGAAAGCGAAATGAAAGGTCATTGGGAAATTCAGGTCCGTGGCACTGCTGGAAGAAGTCCTAGCCTAGTCAGTAGTTTGGATATGTTGTTCTTAACTCAGTACCTCCCCTGTCACAAGGAAACAGTAAATCGACTGGACTACTGACTTTCCTGGGGACTAAAATATGACCTTTCTTAAATTTATGTATAATTCATCAGCTGGGCGAGTAACAGGTGATTGGATCCATTGAATTTCATTAAATATGCATGCATAATGCGAAACTTTTGGACATGAATATTAAATTGAGACGAATGCCGCAATATCCATCGTCACGTTTTACCGGCAATTTTCCAGTGCATTTCTCTAATAATCCGCCGACAGATTTTCACACTGGAATGTTAATGCTGTGGCATTCTTGTGATTCTATTATGAAATGAAATAGCTCAACGTTCAGCATTTAATTGTCTTAATTTCAAAATCAGCATACGATGTCAAGAGGTATTTCAAATTGTGGTTGACTATTACCTAGCTATTTTCAGTTGTTTAAAAAAGTTCTAATTGGACCTTATAGTGACTGTCTTCTCACATTCTATTACCAAAGAAAATTGCAAGTATTTTTTGACGAAGAATCGTTTTGTCTTTTCTGAATTTAACATTCCTCAAAATCAATCGATTTATCGGACTTTCTGCCCGATATTTAGAGAAAAGAATTTGTGACGCTCTTTATTACCTTGCTGGGCTGTTTGTTACTTACTACATAAAAACAGTACCTTCCAGTGTCACAACATTGGCGCCCGAGCAGGGACTTATTTAAACATTTAAATTTGAATCTTGTTTACCAGCCAACTTAACCTAGCCTTAAAAAATATAGCCCGACAGGGATTGTTTGAAATTTTTTCTGCAATTTTAAAGAAGAAATCCTATATTTCTTTTTCCAAAAAAGACAACCTCGCAGGGGCTGTCCACTTTATATTTTATTTTTTCAATTTTAAAGAAGAAACCCTAAATTTTTTTATCTTTACCCCGAAACTTTCTCAAACTCTGCCCAATATCCAGAAAAAGAAATTTGTGACGCTCTTTATTACCTTGCTGAGCTGTTTGTCGCTTACTACAGCGTCACAACATTGGCGCCCGAGCAGGGACTTATTTAAACATTTAAATTTAATTCTTGTTTACCAGCCAACTTAACCAATCCTTAAAAAATATAGCTCGGGAGGGACTGTTTGAAATTTTTTCTGCAATTTTAAAGAAGAAACCCTATATTTCTCTTTCCAAAAAAAAGAGAACCCCGCAGGGGCTGTCCACTTTATATTTTATTTTTTCAATTTTAAAGAAGAAACCCTATTTTTTTTAAATCTTTCTCTACCCCGAAACTTTCTCAAACTTTCTGCTCAATATCTAGAAAAAAAAAGTTGTGACGCTCTTTATTACGTTGCTGGGCTGTTTGTCACTTACTACAGCGTCACAAAATTGGCGCCCGAGCAGGGACTTATTTAAACATTATTTAATTTAATTCTTGTTTACCAGCGACTTGTACAACTCAAATTAAATTGAAATAAATCAAACTGAAATACTAACAGAGGCGACAGGGTGTACCAAAGTGACAGTGTGTTTAACAACACAAAGTACTTGGCTGAAAAATCACTTCGTTAAAAATTTTCGCGATTCAATCAAATTTAAACTCTTCTACTTTTAAACCCCTTAGCAACTGTGAAACTTCCTACTCATGCGCAATAACTGCTTCATACGCTTATAAATATATGAATCCGTTTCCATCCATTTTTCTTTCACTATTAAAGGCTTCCTTTCTTTTAAAACTTTGGTTTCCGCTGCAAATCAAACGAAATTAAGTGCAAAACAGATTCCACAAAAGCTCAATCCAGCAACATTAAACTAAGTAAAGGAGTTTTATGTTCCTTACGTGCGGAAGGTAGAAAAGCCCTACGTGAGTTATATATTCAATGTTAAACATTAAATGCGACTTTTACTGTAGGGCTGGATAACGTACGCAATATGCGCTGCCGTAAACCACCATTTGATTCGGAAATTAAACACACCGTGAATATGACCCCAACGTAGATTTTTGCCTAAATAATCTCTTACATGGATATTTAGTGCGAGTCACCCGTAAAAAGTATTTCTCATTTATTTAAAACTAATTGATTTTAACTCCTCCTCGTTCCAACATATCAACGTGTATGCGCGTAATTTACTTTTCATGTTCCGCAGGCGTGAAAAAGAGCCTGCTGGTGATAAGTATGGCACCTTTTTAGACAATTAATTGCCATTGTTCTCCTATTATGTGCCCGGGATGCTGAGATGGTGTAATAATTACACAAATTGAATACTCTATCAGAATGCATTGTCTGTGTCTTCTGGTGTAAAATAACTCTGCTTCGATGAACTCCAATTAGGCAGTCGGGTTTACACATTCCCCCATTGTATCGGTTGAAAGGCTAATATTACCGCCTACGCGCTAGAGAAGAAGAATTGGCGTGTCAATTCCTGCACATCGATGATATCAATTTATCTTACGTGAAGGTGGATTCATTTTTTATTTTGTGGGTAGGTCTGGAATTAGTTCTGGGTTCGTTATACGTTTGATAGTTGGGATAAACAGGCGTCGTCGTGACACTGACGGAGTACGTAACTAAATTATTGCTTCGGCTCAATGAACCATAGCATTTTGTCTGCCCAATGTACTTTCATAATTATTACAATCATTGCAACTAATTCGGTAAATCTTCGACCTGTTTGTATCATGAAGGTGAGGAAATTGTAAATTATAAATTATCATATAAATACAAGATTCTTCAATAACTTGGGAATTTTCAGACTAGCAAATATTTACTAATCGGTTTTGGCAACTTTGATAGTTGCTGAAAGTTATTAAAGGAACTGAAGATATCGAATATATTCATGATGGTGAGGTAATATAAATATAAGATTTTTCAATAACTCGAGAATTATGTGACCAGTAAATATTTACTATAGGTTTTGGCAACTTAATAGACAGTTACTGGAAGCTCTTAAAGGAACTGAAGACATTGAATATAATCATGATAAGGAAATTATGAATTATAAAATATCATATAAATACAAGAATTTTCAATAACTCGAGAATTTTGTGATCAGGAAATATTTACTAATCGATTTTGGCAACTTACTAGACTGTTACTGGAAGTTATAAAGGCACTGAAGACACGGAACTTAATCATAATAAGAAAATTATGAATTATAAACTATCATATAAATACAAGAATTTTCAATAACTCGAGAATTTTGTGTCCAAGCAAATATTTACTAATCGATTTTGGCAACTTATTAAACAGTTATGGGAAGTAATTAAAGATACTGAAGACACTGAACTTAGTAATGATGAGGAAATTATAAATGCATGCATTATCATATAAATAATAGATTTTTCAATAACTCGAAAATTTTGTGACGAGTAAATATTTACTAATAGATTTTGGCAACTTATTTTATAGTTGCTGAAAGTTATTAAAGGAACTGAAGATACCGAATATATTCATGATGGTAAGGTAATATAAATATAAGATTTTTCAATAACTCGAGAATTTTGTGACCAGCAAATATTTACTAATCGATTTTGGCAACTTAATAAACAGTTACTTGAAGCTCTTAAAGGAACTGAAGACATTGAATATAATCATGATAAGAAAATTATGAGTTATAAAATATCATATAAATACAAGAATTTTCAATAACTCGAGAATTTTGTGACCAAGAAATATTTACTAATCGATTTTGGCAACTTACTAGACTGTTACTGGAAGTTATAAAGGCACTGAAGACACGGAACTTAATCATAATAAGAAAATTATGAATTATAAACTATCATATAAATACAAGAATTTTCAATAACTCGAGAATTTTGTGACCAAGCAAATATTTACTAATCGATTTTGGCAACTTATTAAACAGTTATGGGAAGTAATTAAAGATACTGAAGACACTGAACTTGGTAATGATGAGGAAACTATAAATGCATGCATTATCATATAAATAATAGATTTTTCAATAACTCGAAAATTTTGTGACGAGTAAATATTTACTAATCGATTTTGGCAACTTATTTTATAGTTGCTGAAAGTTATTAAAGGAACTGAAGATATCGAATATATTCATGATGGTGAGGTAATATAAATATAAGATTTTTCAATAACTCGAGAATTTTGTGACCAGCAAATATTTACTAATCGATTTTGGCAACTTAATAGACAGTTACTGGAAGCTCTTAAAGGAACTGAAGACATTGAATATAATCATGATAAGAAAATTATGAGTTATTAAATATCATATAAATACAAGAATTTTCAATAACTCGAGAATTTTGTGACCAAGAAATATTTACTAATCGATTTTGGCAACTTACTAGACTGTTACTGGAAGTTATAAAGGCACTAAAGACACGGAACTTAATCATAATAAGAAAATTATGAATTATAAACTATCATATAAATACAAGAATTTTCAATAACTCGAGAATTTTGTGACCAAGCAAATATTTACTAATCGATTTTGGCAACTTATTAAACAGTTATGGGAAGTAATTAAAGATACTGAAGACACTGAACTTGGTAATGATGAGGAAACTATAAATGCATGCATTATCATATAAATAATAGATTTTTCAATAACTCGAAAATTTTGTGACGAGTAAATATTTACTAATCGATTTTGGCAACTTATTTTATAGTTGCTGAAAGTTATTAAAGGAACTGAAGATATCGAATATATTCATGATGGTGAGGTAATATAAATAAAAGATTTTTCAATTACTCGAGAATTTTGTGACCAGCAAATATTTACTAATCGATTTTGGCAACTTAATAGACAGTTACTGGAAGCTCTTAAAGGAATTGAGGACATTGAATATAATCATGATAAGAAAATTGTGAGTTATAAAATATCATATAAATACAAGAATTTTCAATAACTCGAGAATTTTGTGACCAAGAAATATTTACTAATCGATTTTGGCAACTTACTAGACTTTTACTGGAAGTTATAAAGGCACTGAAGACACGGAACTTAATCATAATAAGAAAATTATGAATTATAAACTATCATATAAATACAAGAATTTTCAATAACTCGAAAATTTTGTGACCAAGCAAATATTTACTAATCGATTTTGGCAACTTATTAAACAGTTATGGGAAGTAATTAAAGATACTGAAGACACTGAACTTAGTAATGATGAGGAAACTATAAATGCATGCATTATCATATAAATAATAGATTTTTCAATAACTCGAAAATTTTGTGACGAGTAAATATTTACTTATCGATTTTGGCAACTTATTTGATAGTTGCTGAAAGTTGTTAAAGGAACTGAAGATATCGAATATATTGATGATGGTGAGGTAATATAAATATAAGATTTTTCAATAACTCGAGAATTTTGTGACCAGCAAATATTTACTAATCGATTTTGGCAACTTAATAGACAGTTACTGGAAGCTCTTAAAGGAACTGAAGACATTGAATATAATAATGATAAGAAAATTATGAGTTATAAAATATCATATAAATACAAGAATTTTCAATAACTCGAGAATTTTGTGACCAAGAAATATTTACTAATCGATTTTGGCAACTTATTAAACAGTTATGGGAAGTAATTAAAGATACTGAAGATACTGAACTTAGTAATGATGAGGAAATTATAAATGCATGCATTATCATATAAATAATAGATTTTTCAATAACTCGAAAATTTTGTGACGAGTAAATATTTACTAATCGATTTTGGCAACTTATTTTATAGTTGCTGAAAGTTATTAAAGGAACTGAAGATATCGAATATATTCATGATGGTGAGGTAATATAAATATAAGATTTTTCAATAACTCGAGAATTTTGTGACCAGCAAATATTTACTAATCGATTTTGGCAACTTAATAGACAGTTACTGGAAGCTCTTAAAGGAACTGAAGACTTTGAATATAATCATGATAAGAAAATTATGAGTTATAAAATATCATATAAATTAAATACAAGAATTTTCAATAACTCGAGAATTTTGTGACCAAGAAATATTTACTAATCGATTTTGGCAACTTACTAGACTGTTACTGGAAGTTATAAAGGCACTGAAGACACGGAACTTAATCATAATAAGAAAATTATGAATTATAAACTATCATATAAATACAAGAATTTTCAATAACTCGAGAATTTTGTGTCCAAGCAAATATTTACTAATCGATTTTGGCAACTTATTAAACAGTTATGGGAAGTAATTAAAGATACTGAAGACACTGAACTTGGTAATGATGAGGAAATTATAAATGCATGCATTATCATATAAATAATAGATTTTTCAATAACTCGAAAATTTTGTGACGAGTAAATATTTACTTATCGATTTTGACAACTTATTTGATAGTTGCTGAAAGTTGTTAAAGGAACTGAAGATATCGAATATATTCATGATGGTGAGGTAATATAAATATAAGATTTTTCAATAACTCGAGAATTTTGTGACCAGCAAATATTTACTAATCGATTTTGGCAACTTAATAGACAGTTACTGGAAGCTCTTAAAGGAACTGAAGACTTTGAATATAATCATGATAAGAAAATTATGAGTTATAAAATATCATATAAATTAAATACAAGAATTTTCAATAACTCGAGAATTTTGTGACCAAGAAATATTTACTAATCGATTTTGGCAACTTACTAGACTGTTACTGGAAGTTATAAAGGCACTGAAGACACGGAACTTAATCATAATAAGAAAATTATGAATTATAAACTATCATATAAATACAAGAATTTTCAATAACTCGAGAATTTTGTGTCCAAGCAAATATTTACTAATCGATTTTGGCAACTTATTAAACAGTTATGGGAAGTAATTAAAGATACTGAAGACACTGAACTTGGTAATGATGAGGAAATTATAAATGCATGCATTATCATATAAATAATAGATTTTTCAATAACTCGAAAATTTTGTGACGAGTAAATATTTACTTATCGATTTTGACAACTTATTTGATAGTTGCTGAAAGTTGTTAAAGGAACTGAAGATATCGAATATATTCATGATGGTGAGGTAATATAAATATAAGATTTTTCAATAACTCGAGAATTTTGTGACCAGCAAATATTTACTAATCGATTTTGGCAACTTAATAGACAGTTACTGGAAGCTCTTAAAGGAACTGAAGACATTGAATATAATCATGATAAGAAAATTATGAGTTATAAAATATCATATAAATACAAGAATTTTCAATAACTCGAGAATTTTGTGACCAAGAAATATTTACTAATCGATTTTGGCAACTTACTAGACTGTTACTGGAAGTTATAAAGGCACTGAAGACACGGAACTTAATCATAATAAGAAAATTATGAATTATAAACTATCATATAAATACAAGAATTTTCAATAACTCGAGAATTTTGTGACCAAGCAAATATTTACTAATCGATTTTGGCAACTTATTAAACAGTTATGGGAAGTAATTAAAGATACTGAAGACACTGAACTTGGTAATGATGAGGAAATTATAAATGCATGCATTATCATATAAATAATAGATTTTTCAATAACTCGAAAATTTTGTGACGAGTAAATATTTACTTATCGATTTTGACAACTTATTTGATAGTTGCTGAAAGTTGTTAAAGGAACTGAAGATATCGAATATATTCATGATGGTGAGGTAATATAAATATAAGATTTTTCAATAACTCGAGAATTTTGTGATCAGCAAATATTTACTAATCGATTTTGGCAACTTAATAGACAGTTACTGGAAGCTCTTAAAGGAACTGAAGACATTGAATATAATCATGATAAGAAAATTGTGAGTTGTAAAATATCATATAAATACAAGAATTTTCAATAACACGAGAATTTTGTGACCAGGAAATATTTAATAATCGATTTTGGCAACTTATTAAACAGTTATGGGAAGTAATTAAAGGTACTGACGACACTTAATTTAGTAATGATGATGAGGAAATTACAAATGCATGGATTATCATTAAAAAAATTTGTGACGAGTAAATACTTGCTAATCAATTTTGGCAACTTATTAGACAGTTACTGGAAGTAGAGACAAGTAACAAAAAAATGAATAAAATGGAAACAATTGGAGCAATGTCGCGTTCCTTCCATTTTTCGTGTGGTCGAAGTACGCCCCACTAGAAGCACTAAAAACGTCGTTAGTTTTCTCTAGATAAACACATAAAACTTGATACCGCCGCGAAGGAAATTAAAAGAATTACACAAACAACTTTGATGTATTTTACTACATTACCATAGAGCCGAGCAGAGGTAGCTTTGTAAGTTTAATTAAATTGATATTAACTGCGCTATCTGAAATTTTATAGCCCATTAAAAGTATTTATGGGAGAAGTAAGTACAGCAAGTAACAGGCCTGTCTATCATGGGTAATAATAGTCGTAGCGTCGTAATTCAATCGGGAGGGTTTTCTTATTGAGTGGCAGTTTAAGAAGAAGAATTATATTACGTAGGTGTGGGGAAATTGACGAAATTGTAGAAACCAACTATCCACTCTGTCAGGAGCAATAAATTCCATTCCATTTACAGGATTGTTTATTGCGGAGAGTCGTTAATGCGATAAAGAAACAAGAGTGGGCGCCAACACGGATCCTTGTGGAATACCAGAGATGGTAGAGATAATTGATTGATTAATTGATAATTCCGTCATACTTTATCATCATCAGTGTGTCTGGAGTTTTTCTCTTGATGAAGCAGCTGCTAAGCTATCTTCTTTTGTAATAGGATTGAAAGTGCTAGCTGTAAGATTTTGCATTTGAAACTTCTTCCTGGCGCTTTTCAACTGAAGGAAATACAAGTTGTTTCTAATTCACTTAAATTCAAATGGGCCGGCAGCACAATAACTTTTTTTTTTGTGAATCGATCAAGAGGCACCAAGACGTGTTAAAATTGCTTGAATAAAAAATCCGATCTACAGTTGAGGCATGCCCCATTTAACGCAAGGGAAAATAATAAAAAAAAAATACGTGAATCGAGGCCCATCAGTTAAAACTGATTGAATTCCTCTCCGGAATCAATTCTCGTCTCCCATAAAAACAGAAGCTTACGACCAGGCGACTGTGAACTTTCCTTGATAGGTGTATTTACCTATGGCATTTGTGGTTTGTTGAATATTTATTATTGTAAAGAGTTGAAAAATATGAATTACATATTTATTTGTTTCAATACTTTTTTTGCCCGCTGAGTAGTTGTTTCCTGCAGTCCCATTTAGATGTAGTTTAGTCCACCAGGGCTAGAGGTCATCGGTATTTGTTACCTGTTGGGCAATAAAGATCCTATTATTATTATTAATATTACAGATCAATCTAGGCAAGTTTAGAAAATTATTCGAAGCAGTTGCAGTCTACGGGATCGTGCGATCCGACTATCAAACGCCTAGTGATGAACGAAAACGATAAGAATATGCTAATAGGGTTATTTCCACAAACATGATAAACACGGAACTTTTACAGAAGAGTAGTTTGTTATCATAATGAGTGAATTTACACAATTAGGTGCTAGGCGAATGACTTGAACGACCTGACCTGGCTTAGGCGACGTGCACGCACTGTCATAATTTGTCTAAAATGTCATACTGAAGATTGGTTTCGATAAAATGAGCATAAAATATTACGACGTAAGTTCGTCTCGATTTTTTAAATATCGCCAACTCCAGTTGCCAAGCCTTATAAATGACCCAAGTGGAATGCTCTAACTTAGGAACAACAAATATATTTAGATCGTTTGTTCTATTTTCTTAACTTCTATGAAACTCGATAATTCACCGGAAATCCATAAACTTTCATTTCGGAGTTTTTTTATATTTTCCACAGGGCTCGAGTTTATCGGGCCCTCGTTTTATATTGTTCCGAAGCAGTGACATAATAAAACATTAAGGTGGCGATCTGTGGCATGACTGGAAGTTAAATAAGAAGCTGAGCGAGAAAATTTTGTGAGAGACTATAGAATGATGAAGTTTTGTTCGCCCAATATAAATTTAGATGAAAACGGCGCGTTATGTTATCAAATTTATGACACAAATTAATCGAAAAAGAAAATTCTTCTACAACGACAATGAATTTATTTTTCGAGAAGACAAAAATGCCTTACACCAGGTCAATTAATTATCGACTTGGAAATCATATACAGTAAAGACCGAGGAGGTTCGAACATGGGTATTAGTTTGCGCGATTTACTTGTGCCCGTTGTAAGCAAGCCGACACAGTGGTGGGAATCGTGGATCTCCGCGCTGTAGCCGATGACTCACGCGTCTACTCTTCCTTGTTTGGATTCTTTTATAATAATTTTTATTACACCTGCAACACTCGAGGTGCAGCGACAATTAATTTTATGTTGTAGAATCACATTTTTGTTGCGAAAAAACAAACAATGGAAATGTTTAAATGTGTTTTGAGATTTTTTTAAAATTACAATAATTAATCCTATCTAGGATGAATTATTGAAGTTAGAAAAGTTTCGAAACGTTGGTCCAGATTACGTAAATCAAATTTCTTTCGGACATGAGTTCTACATCCCAACACTATTAATGAGATACTAACAACAGTCTGCTGACTGCTAAGCAGTAAGTGGCCACAGCGCACTGCCGCGCCCTTCTCCTAATGTACTAATTTTGAACTGAGGCGAGTTGTCGGCCACTCGTATATTCGTCCCAATCCCTGTCGTGTTGGAAGCATCCTGGACTTATCTGTATACTCCTAAAACTGACCAATATGAAACTGTGATCCTTGAGGTGTAGCAGGTTTTGAACTGCTTCTTAAAAGGATTTCTTTGGCTCAAGACAATTATCCAGTGATTGCAGAATGCTGAAATTAATGACCACTTACAACTAATCTAGCATATTTTGCAAAATTACTAAACCACACAAAGCCCTCAGATGGACATTATTTGACCCGAATCCACTCCAGAGGTATGGGGTTCGTCGTATGGTACATTTACCCCAGCATAATTACAGTACTCTAAAATATTAGTTGTGTTTTCCTATTAATTTTTTGCGAGAGCGAAAGAAATAGACAAAAAACGAATAGGCAAAAAACGAATAGACACTAAAAAGACCCCCATCAGTAGTAATATAATGCCGCATCGTGTTCAGCTTTCGATCAAACGCTGCACCAGAATTTACTGAAAAAGAAATGATTTAATTTCGAGGTTGGATGGGTTTCGCACAAATGGCCCAATATGATACGATCTTTCATCTTTGCCAGCAGATTTCTGATATATGACCTTTAAAGTAAAATAAAAATGTGAAAGTTTCGAAAAATGTGATTTAATAAATACAATTTATTGAAGCCGTTCCGACGTGCGGAATATAAATACAAGCATATGTGCGACCTCATCAATATATGTGGAATACGAATAAAGATTCATGAGAATAAAAAGATCCTTCTCCAACTAATTTCCAGAAAATTCAAATTCGACTAAATTTGATCGATGATTATTTTCATAATTTATAGCAAAATAACAGGTGATAATTTTGGTGCAGCAATTTGGCCTCAGGTCGGACGGAAACCTAAACGGTGACGTCAGATATATTAATTTATAGGGTCTGTTGGTCGGACGGAAGTGTAAACGATGACGTCAGATATGTTTATAGGAGCTGTTGGTCGGACGGAAGCCTGAACGGTGACCTCAGACATTTTTAAGTGCTGCTTTGTGCGATGTTTAAAGGAGTTTAAAGTATAAACAATTTTATTAATCAGATCCTATTTACTAAACGAGTAACTATGCGAGTTATTTTAAAGATTAAATTCGGAGATAAGCAACACACTGCTGAAGAATGTACCTTATTTTATCCTGGTAAACGAATGGCCACTATATAAAACGTTGTAGTCATCTAAGAACCCTTCTTAGGTAAAGGAAATGATCATAAGACGGTACATAGGCAACAAGCCAATTTGCAATTCACGCCAGGGATACTTCTGAAAATAAGGTATTGATTTTGAAATGAGGAGTCTTGAATTTTTCAAGCGTTAAAAACCCTGATTTAGTGCCACCGTTTAAAAGGAGTATTCACGTAAAAACATTACATTTTTTTTATTAAATATATTTTTCATAGTTAGTTATTTTTTCCATATTTATAATTGACAAGTCAAGTGTCATTTGACGTCATCAGCTTCAGATGGGGGTCTATCCCAGCTGCACGAAGTAGCTGATTGCATAACGAGTCTAGCAAGACTTGTTAAGCGACCCTTTCCAGTGCAGCAATTATTTTCGTGCCGGTTTCTGAAACGAGGTGGAATATCAAGCGTTGTGTAGTGAGAACGTTTCAAAGCCTTCCAGAGCATTTACTTCAAAAGACAATCAATCACTCGACTAAAAACGCTTAAATTGGTAATTTACAGCACTGCCATGTTTTGTACTAACAGATCCTCATCTCTTATCTAAGCAAATTCTAGCTACATTGGAAGTTCTAGGGTATATACTTAGTTTGCATAGCTGTTTGCAATGTAAATTAAATTAATTTGCACTGCATACACTATGCTATATTTAAGTTGCAGAAGAAAAGTACATGTGTTAAAATATTATGCGTATAATGCACATTTTTGCGATTTTTGAGGATGTCCTTTTCTTTCTCTCATAGTAAAAAATGACATGGCAATGGTTAAAAATTTTAATTGTCAGAATTTTACTGATGCCCAATTTGGCTTCAGATCTAACCTTGACACCATAGAAATGAATGTAATGGAATAAAAAAGTCAAGTCGACATAGGAATATATCAATTGTGGCGTTCCACAAGGGTCAATATTGGGGCTAATTATCTTCCTAATATATAATATATATTATTGACCTTGTGCATAATTTCCTTGAGGCAACATTTTAATTATTCGCCGATGATACTAGCATCTTATTGATATATTAGGTCGGACGGTAACCTAAACGATGACGTCAGTTTTTTTATAGAATCTATTTGGTAGGACGAGGAACCAAACGTGAAATTAGCTCTATTTTAAGCGCCGCTTTGTAAGATGATAAAAGGAGTTTAAAGAACGAATCACTTCAAAAATTAACGTTTTTCCAGTACTGTGGAGGAGGTTTTATTTTGCTTAAACTTTACTTTTGATTAGTAATTAATTCCATTAGGGATTTGTTTCGTGTAACTGTGGTCCAGCTTTCATCCATACTGAAAAAAGGACGTGCAGGTTTCAGAGGATAAGAAAACTGACATCGTGGTGGAGATGGTGGCGAATTCTATCATGTGTCCGGTTGCCTTATTATGATGATCAATCCAAACAAGCCTAAACCAATATAAATTAGCCTGAATCAGTCCAAATTAGTTTAAACTAACTCAATACTAACCATGATGAAAAATGGCGCATGGTATTTAAGACTATTGAGTTGATTGTTGCTCTGGTGCAGTATTTGGGTTTTCAAGAACCAATTCATCATCATTTGGTTTGATTTAACCACATTTATTAGTTGAAAAATTAGGAGACGGGATAGAGCCTATGCATTATAGATATGCCAATCAGTTATGCTCTCGACTAGAAGATATAATAAAATTTAACAAGGGATAAAAAATACGCTTTATATAGGTTGGTAGTTGTTCCAAATTTGAATGCCAAAAAAACTCTGTGGTGTTAAATCGGGTGATTAAGCTGGATCAAGTATTGGTGCATATGCAGCTTTCCAGATAGCTTCATAATTTCATAAGTATTAAAAGATATTCTTATGTTTCTTCTACTGCCCCGACTGAGAATCGAACCCAAAACATTTTGGTGAAAGTCAAGTGCGCCTTTTACCATAGATTATGGTTTGATATTCTAAAAGTCAAGTCTACAAAAATATTGACAATCAATCAATCCAATGCCTAATTTTCTTAAGATTGGTAAAATTATTTCCGGGTTCTTTTTGAATGCTTGACGTCAAAAAAATACTTTTATTATAAACTTCACCACACGGTAAGGAAGTTCTGATACCCATAATTGGCAGCGTCTTTTTTTAGTTTGTATTTACTAAACGTAAAAAACTTAAATATAAAAATGCTATATAAAATTGCTAAAAAATCAAAGATTTGAATAAAAACAATAATGTGAGCAAAAATGTCCGAAAGTGGGCGTACCGAAAAAAATTGAAACGTAATTACAAGACACCAATAAGTTATTTTTTGAATAATGGATTCAGCGTATATCGAGAAACAACATTTTTGCATTTATTGCCAAATTATTTAAAGTGTTTATACACGAAAAGATTCGTTTGTAAAAATTGTGGCAAACCGACTAAATTGTTACAATATTCGTGTTTGTTTATTAAAGCTTTCAAGCAAACTCCCATTAATTATTAGAAAGCAAGACTAATGTTTAATTACTTTATCACTTTATCATAAAAAATCAGACTGCCAATTAATAAATAATCAACACAATAACTATAATCTCCATAAGAACTTAACAGCGGTTGATAAATATTGAATACTTCCACGCTTACGTTGTATGTATCTTTGCCGATCGTTAATATCTTTCTATCCAAAATTCAAATGAAGGATCTTTAAAACATTCTGCCATATTTTCCAGCAAACACTTGGTGACATCAAATGTGTTGCAACCTTGACAATGTAATCGTCTTGCAATGTTTGAATTTAGCAAATTTAATTTTCTGCTTCCGGACACCCTTCACGATTATTTTGCAATTATGAATTAAAAAGTAGCCCCAATAAATCGGAACCGTTTTATTATTATTTACTCCTTACAACCCCACAAGGTAAATAATCATTTCCTGACATTGGCACTGTGGCAAGAAAAAATCCTACCTCTCTTCCTACGGGCTGTTAGGTGCATAAGGTATTCTTCGAAAGTCACAAGCAGGAAGGGATGATTTCAGCTGCAACTCCAAAGTTTGAAAAAAATTAAAACAATAAAAAATGAAGCCCTAAACTATCACCACTAGGCATAACAAGTAAGAGTAGTTAGCACTGGCACTACAGGTATGGGGACGACTTTAAGCGTCGCGACGCTGTGCATCGTGTTCGGATACCGGACGAATACTGCATCAGGGTTCGCCGGGACGCCCGCGTATAGCGCTCCCTGCGGATATTTTGCCAACTCCTTAACCCTACGTACAGGCGAAGATATTGTGATATGAGGGTGGGTTAATGTAAGGGATGATGTTTGTAATTGTTCTTTTTTTCTCCCAGAATCTTATCGTTTATCTAGAGCAATTAAATGCAGTTAATTGGCCACGGCTCTGCAGACTGTGTTTTGGGAAATCCCTGGCTTTGAATTTATCTGCTCTGCATTCCTGGAAATATTTCAAATCGAAAAGCAAAAAAGACGAAGCGATGTTCCGAGAACTAGCCAGCGAGAGGAATGGAAAATAACGGTTTTGGTCGTTGCTTCAGGGCGTTGCCAACTTCAAGTGTCTAAACAGGTAGAGACCCTGTTCTGGAATCAGCTTCAGAGGACACAGAAATCGTCGAGGCCTATGAAGATGTAATTATTAATAGATGTTTTAATAATGTGTTATATTCTTTTTTATTATTTAGAAAATAAAGAAATTAATTTTTAATATTGCTTTAATGTTTGTTGAAAAATTGCAGCCAAGTTTGAAAGTTATTTACAAATATTGCTGTTTTCTCCATATTACTTACCCAATGATTATGACCATTTTCATGTTAAAAACTTCTCTTCTCTCTTCTCTCTTCTCTCTTCTCTCTTCTCTCTTCTCTCTTCTCTCTTCTCTCTTCTCTCTTCTCTCTTCTCTCTTCTCTCTTCTCTCTTCTCTCTTCTCTCTTCTCTCTTCTCTCTTCTCTCTTCTCTCTTCTCTCTTCTCTCTTCTCTCTTCTCTCTTCTCTCTTCTCTCTTCTCTCTCTTCTCTCTTCTCTCTTCTCTCTTCTCTCTTCTCTCTTCTCTCTTCTCTCTTCTCTCCTCTCTCCTCTCTCCTCTCTCCTCTCTCCTCTCTCCTCTCTCGTCTCTCTTCTCTCGTCTCTCGTCTCTCTTCTCTCTTCTCTCTTCTCTTCCAGTACCAATTATAGAAATCAGCAGGTTTATTCGATGCGAGTCTTTTGCACACATTATCAAATAAGCATAATTCATTGGTATAAATTAAAAATAGAAGACCCCAAAACTGAACCCTGCGGAACACCCAGATTATTTGCCTTATACTCTGACCATTTCCAAGCCAACAATTTGTTTCCTGTTTTTGAGGAGGCGCCACGAATACTATAGGTATAAAGTTCGAATAACAATTTGTCATGACGAGTCAAAATAAACTGTATTTCCACCCGGTCGTTTTTGCCACAAGTAATGTGACAACGATTTTAAAATATGGGATAACGTAGCGGCCGACATTGTTCGGTTTGCTGTGCGTTAATTGAATTATAATGTTTCGAAATGCCAGAAATGATTTGAAAACACGACCGCGGAAATATTTTGCAACAAAGCATATTCATGTAGTTTGCCGGTTGAATACATGAAGTGATTACAAAAATATAACGCGGAGATAATAGAGGTGGAACTGTTTCTAACTTCATAAACCAAAATTTTATGCATGAGTAGTTGTGACAGTTACCATACGTTTTAAATTGAATCGCGAGAGAAATTACGTACGCGCGTTTTGGTCTCATTTATAAATCTGAAACAGCAACAAATATGAAGAGTCCATTTGAATGTAGTCGGGATGAAATGTTAAGGACCGTGGGCATGTTGGAGAAATGAAATTTGTTAAACTAGATGACGTCGTAAGTACACCTAACAGTAAATACGGTGTGCCACAGGGCACAGCCTTGGGACCCATCTTGTTTAACATAACATATATGAAATACAACATTTAAAACTGCTCCACATATATGAAAAAAATTAAATTATGGCCACTCGATACTCCACGTGTTAATATACACGATATTACAGAATCAAACTTTATATGAAACTAAATTACTAAAAATGCTTCCTATATCTGGTCTTAAAATCTAGTTTGAATATACAGATAACGAATGTGCGGACCTTGCTATTGCCGCTTAGTTTAGTTTGTCAATTTTTTAAAAATATCTTCAAACCGCATTTATCTAAAAAGATAAAACTTGATAGGTACATTTATTAACCCAGAAATGACCATTTGTTTTTTTGTTGATTTTCCAAAGCCAACATTTCATTGTTATGCAAGGAAACATGAAAAGTTAAAATCGATTTTTGTCTAAAACGATGCATCATAGGGATAACAAACAAACAAACAAGTACCTTAATATTAGAAATTTCTGTAAAAACTCAAAAAAATATGATTAAAAAATATTCGTAAATACATGATAGGGACCCACATTCAAAAATTACCGTGGAATCCGTTATTGCATACGAGAGTGCACGATCAATCAATGACAACTTGTTAATAATGTCGTTAGGTATGTTTTTGCAACGCGTATTCTAAAACGTAGCCAAGCATCTTAGATGCTTGTCGAAAATAACAAATGAATTTGCAACGCACATTCTAATAAATCATATATAAGTAATGATCGGTCGATACGTCTGGGATGAATGGAATAATAAAGAATCAGCTTGCCTTAGAAAAATGGAATTAACCCAGTTTTACACAGCAATATCCAAACGTTAATTTGGTAAGTCTTGAGATACAATGTATCAGCTCCGTTGTCCCGTGTAATTGTATTTACGCGATGTGTGCAAAAATCTACTTATCAGAAACTGTTTATAGGAGTAATTCTCTCGAAAGTTTAAGTTTACTGTCTGGGCTATTTCTTAAATTACAATTGTACTCCCGGTGCTTACATTTTCTTATTTGTCATGAAATTCTGATTTCAGCGATATGTCACAAGTTGGCATTTATTTAAAAAATGGCATTGAAAATGTGAAAAAACTGAAAATCAGAAGTAGGCCCTGCGGGATTTTATTTTTCAACATTATAGAAAGTAGGCATTGGATTTGACACATGAGCGTATTTTTGTCAGTCCATGTAGGTACTCAAAGTTCTCGAATTTTAAATGGGAACATTTGCTTTTCGCACCATAAGAAAGGGCATATTTTCAGCGATTGTTTCATGATCATAGTAGTTCTCCTCACTCCACTTCTGCATGCATATTTTTAAATCGTTATAGTAAAATACAAAACATTGCCCCTTGCATTGCTCCGTCATAGGGACACATTTTGCGCGAAACGAAAATAAAGCGAAATTAACCAAGGAAACATAACCTAAAAAACCTTAAGGCGTATTCTTTTGTTTCGCAATGCTATAGGTGCAAGTCCAATTTTAAATTAAACATAAAAATAAATAATCGATGCCCTTGTGTCACCGCCGAGACTATGCATATGTATGAGAGCGATTTCGTTACCTCCCTTAACTTTTCTGAACTTGCCGTTAAAAAATTATATTTTATTAGTTGCTGCTGTTACGGCCGGCAGGATAAAAATAGTCGTAATCATACTTGCTATAATTAAGCTGCATCTGATTTCCATGCATGTTATATAAACACGCGATATGCAAATAACGAATTAAATTGCCCAATAATCTTTCCAGGCTTATGCATTGAAACGGAATCACCTACACGAGGAAATTCGCATTTGTTGCTAATATAAGTGTTGCAGACTAGTGCATTTGTAGATGTAGTAAAGTGGCCATCCGCCTACCATAATCATAAATAGGTGGGTAAAAGAGATCCGTAAAATTTCAAAGAATCGTTCTGCATAATCGTATTCTTCTACTTCTTCTATCTATTTTCTTCGTTTTCTTCTTCATCTTCTCCTCCTCCTCTTCCTTCTTCTCCTCCTCCTCCTCCTCCTCCTCCTCCTCATCCTCCTTCGTTTTCTTCGTCGTCTTCTTCTTCTTCTGCGTAATCTACGCTACGCCTTGTTGTCTGGAATTGGTGAAACATGATAAAAATTATTTTATTGCATTACATTGCCTCTACATTTCTAGAAGCGAAAGAACTTCAGCAGTTGATAATAATAATAAACGTAAAAAGAATAATTGTTGATGTTCACGTTGGAGAATGTCCGTAAAGAAGTTCTTACTTTAATTTGAGTAAGTTATGGATATGTATTCGGAATCAGATGCTGTCGGCAAATTGATGGTCGCAAGAAAATTTTTACGATTGTTCATTGCCAAATATCGATTTGGAATAAACCCTTGCCGGTATTTTATTATTGCGACAAACTTGTGATTGGACTACTGTGACATTGAGGGAAGTGGTCTTAAAAACAGATGATAATGTTTATTTTAGATTCTTATCTTCCATTTAGCGGATATACGTACAAAACATGATTTTCTAGTTTTTTGGTAGACGATTTTTTTAAATTTCTTATAAGGGACCGTTAGTCATTTTTTCATAGCTGCCTATTGTATAATATTTTTTACTACTTTAAGATAGTTCTTATCTGTGTTTTGATGCTGATTGATTTTATTCTCCTCCAAACAATGTATGAAAAACATCGACTAAGGTGAAGGATGCGAGCGCTCATCTCATTCAGAATTAATGGATAGCTTCCTAAAATCGAGTTGAGGACGCTCTCTATATTTGAGTAGCGTGATTATGAAGTTTCCTCTTTATGTTTAAAATGTTAACTTTAAACTTAAGAGAAAGGAGAAATAATTCGCTTTGAGTTACCAGTTCCTGGTTTAGATGGCTTTATAATCGTTATTGAGCATAAATATAAATGAAATAACTTAGTTTTCAAAATTTTATACCTACCTTCCATACCTAATACAAAATTCTAAGGTTATTTTCGTGGCATGAAAGACAGTTAAGAAAACATATTTACATACAATACCTTCCAACTTTTAAGACTGAATTTCGGGCGCCAGATCCTTAATTTAAAGTGCAAGAAACTGCACTCTCTGGTTCACCGGGGTGAGAACGCTAACTAGGTAGCTAAACAGTGGAGAAGACGGTTCCTTCTGTCCAGAGGGTCGAGGATGATTGTCATGTCAATCGGACTGGACAATTTCCCAAACAGATAAATTTTAAATTCTTGAAAGATCAAGATAATTAAATAATTATGCACTCACCCAGACCTGACCTTTCTTTTCGGAAGGCAATGAAAGAGTATCTATTTGTCGCGGACTTTCCACAGCATCGTATGTTTTATTTTTATTTTGTGACACACTTACTTACAAATACAGAATTATATTTCTTTATATTATATATATTTATATATCTTAATTAACGGTTTTATTATCTTTTTGCTCTTCGTTTAATTTATACTTTACTGGGATGCGCGGCGACAAATTCAACATGCTGGCCCATTGCCCTTCGCAGAGATTGTTGAAGCTCATGTCCTTCAGCAAGGATCCGCCCAAATCACCCGGACCTCTGCAGGTGGGCTGAGAGTCCCATAGTTTGTTTTTGTTCTTATCTACCCATCTAAAAAAAATTAGTAGATATTAACTACTTTTAGTTTGTGAATCCTGAAGAACTTACATTGCCAGATAGAGGATGTTGCAGTCGCAGTGCCAAGGGTTCTTTGCCAGCTTGATGGACACCAGTTCAGTTAAAAAGTCCAAGGATTTAGAAGGCAAAAAATGGAATTTGTTGCTATCCAAATGCCTGGAAGAATAAAATGTTATTGCAAACACGTCGGGTTTGATTCCCGACCACTACATTGTAAGAATTTGGTTATATCTACAATACTTACAGTTTTTGCAAACTAGGCGTATACGAAAATATCCTAGTGTGTATATCTTTCAAAATGTTATTGTTTATCAGTAACGACTTCAAACCAATTAACCCGTTGAAACTCTTTTCCTTTAAATCTTCCAAATTGTTTGAAAACAGAAACAGCTTCTCCATATTTCTGTTCTCCACAAACACGTTCTCTGGAAGCCCCATTATAAAATTCTGACCAAGGTGCAGCTCAATTATGTTTGTTAGTTTTCTAAAATCATTTACTCCAATCTGTGAAAAAAATTTGCATGTTTAAACTGATTGACTAGGCTGGTGAAACAGCCCACTTTAGATTAAGGTTTATAAGAGAAATGCCATTTTTCTGAAATATTTTGATTTGGCTCGAAGGACCAATCTTGCTCAATACTTACTTGACTAATTTTGTTATTGGTCAGCTGCAGGATCCGTAAATTTTGCAGTTTGTCCAGCAGCTGTGGGGATAAATGCGAAATCTGATTCTTTCTTAAATTTAGCAATTCCAAATTAATCAATTTGTCAAATGCCCCTGAAATATAAACAAGAACAATAAAGAGAAAACAGCGTTAAGCCACAGATTTTTAGTTGGAGTATTGGCCATACCTGTAGGCAATAAAGTGATGTTGTTCTCAGCCAAGAATAGGCGCCTTAAAGACACCAAGTCGTTAAACGCGAACTTGGGTATCGTTTCCAAAAAGTTATTGCTCAGATCTAAATCTTCCAGCAGTTCCAATTTACTCAACAAGGCCTCGGGGATGGCCCTGAGTTTATTCCTTGATAGGTGCAGTAATATTAAGTTCGGCGATCCTTTAAATAAATTCGTCGGTAAGGTCCTTATGAGATTATCGGACGCATCGAAAGTTTGCAAGTGTCTCAGATTTGAGAGCAAATCGGGGGAAATCTCCTCGATTCTATTTTTGTGCAGTCGCCTAAAAAAAAAAATACTTGTACTTGTTATTTGTTGCTTATTTTGAATGCTTGAAGTTTCGATCATCCTTTAATTTAATTTAACTTATCCTTGCCCTACTTGCATCCTTCCAGCTGGTGCGCTGGTATATCGGAAACGAGCGGGACTGACAAGTAGTAGGTCACGGGTATTTTTTTAGAAAAATGTTCATTCAGCTTTGCTTTAAAGATGACCGACACCTCAAGCATTCAAATGCGGAACAAAACCGGGAAACCATTCTGCCAAGTGTCTTACAGGTATTTCAAGCTCTCCAGTTGTCCGAATATGTTTTCGGGTAGGTGATCGATACTGTTATCGAACAGGTCGAGTTCTGTCAGCAGGGACAATATGTTAAAAGCGTTTCTGTTTAAAGTCGACAACTTGTTGATGCCCAGGTCACTGGAAATTTGAAAAAATCAAACTTACAATTCGGGGACCTTATAGATAATATTTACATCGATCTTACATCGTGCGGCAGGACTTGGTCAGCAGGCAGGCTGGTTAGATAATTTTGCCAGCAGCTTAAGCTCTTTGTTTCCGGTCTGCATTTGCACGGGCCCCTGCCACAGTCTATCCATCTCTCGTTTGCCTTTGAAATCTCCCAGACTATATTAGAACAGAAAATATATTGTAAAATATAAAATATGTACGAATAATGCACCACTTGAAGCATAGCATATATATTGCTGAAATGGGCATAAACAGCTTTACCAAAGTGTACCTGGATTTCCTACTGATGCGCAGTACTCACAACTTCAGTAAATTAAGAAACAGTTGTTTCTTTCAACGTGTATGGCAAAGTTTTGCTGTTTGCACACTGCCCAGAGTGTTTTTATTAATCTTTTGAGACAGTTGTCTCTGAATGAAAATAAGCTAATTTAACAATTAATTTATTAATTAATTTAATAATTAAAGGGTTCTTAAATATCAGATTTAAATTAAATAATATCAAAAAGGATCTAAGTAAATAGTTACATCTCGTCACACGTCATTACTATTAATGTTAAATTTCACCCACCTGGTTGTTCTAAAGATCTCAGCCTTCGTTCCAACTTGATCAGATAACTCTTCGTGTTATTCTCCTCGAGACTGTCAGCAAACTCCCTTAAATCAATTTGACTTTGTTCCAGTGCTTCACATGCATTCATTTCGCACGTGTCCTCACTCGCGTTAGCGCCACACAGTATTAACATCCAACACAGTATTTTAATTTTGCCCATTTTAGATACCTAGCTAAATCAAACTCAAAAACATACCAAAGCTAACACTGGCTTTGGTGGCCCTCCTCGCGCTTGTTTAATTTTATAGCAACTGTTTGTTTCTATTAAATAATTGGGATCGTTTACCACCCGTGAAATCTGTTTCCCATTCTTACTGCGTGGTTCAAAATTGGGTAATGGGTCTAATCTTTTTTATTGGTCTTTATAAAGCGCCGTTCGAAAGGCCTCAAGGATTTAGATCAATCACTCATAAATTCCATGGTTAAGACTAATGAGGATATGCTCCGATTTGGACGTGTGGAAAATTCAGTGTTTATACAGAGTAATTCAGGTGTTGTTCCAAGGTCGAATTTCTTTCATTAAAATGAGGCAAAACATGCATAATGACATGGGAACTGAAAAATTGAAGAGCTTATTACTAATTACCAAGAGATGACTTTTACTAAAAGAATGATTTTGAACATGAAAAATCCAGTGATATTGACAAAATAAAAGTTGCAATTTCTTGATCTATTCTTTTTGAGGATATCACCAACCATATTCCTATTCTTCTTGAAACTCACATAATTTCTCCCCAATAGGAATAATGGTCTTTGATAAATTACCTTAAGGTTTACAATGATTTATTCGAGCTCGAAAGGATTTCAAGCTGCGTTCCACAAGGCTCTGTTTTCGACACTCTGTTCGAAGTACCATCGAACATGGCACCGACTGTCACGTTACTTTGACATACTTTTCAAAATCTCTTGTCAATGTAATTCTTGATAAACTTCATGTATGTAGTGAAAGAACCTCCTATATCATTATTTTGGCGCGGATATAAAAAATTATTCTAATTAAGGAGGTGCAGGCAGTTTCAGAAGTGTTAATAATAGCTCCAAATTCATAATTTGATCAGCTACAACTAGATCTAAATCTATTCCCACATGTTGAACCACGCTCCAAGAGACTGTAACCCAGTGAATTCTCAGACGCCCGCCGTCGTAGGCCCTACTACTTATGTAATCTGTGACAAACGAGACAGATTGAGTAAGAATCGATAGCTAGTTGCGTATATTCAGTTTTGCCCAATTTTTTGAGATCAGCATCAGCAATGACCTTTTTGTGACAATTCCTTCTTTAAAGTTTCGTCCTTTAGACTAAGGAAATTGCATCTCATTTTATTTATTTAAATTCTAGCCAACCATGTGCCGTTTCTCAGTTCCGAGAAGAAGGTCACAAAGTTCTTCTCCCCAGCCACTTGCCATGCACTCTACGACGTGTCGACTGTTCCAAGGAAAATTCCGGTATATCCTGGATCGCGTGTTTAAACATTCCAACTAATAAAAAATTGTTTAGGGCGGCTCCACGCTGCAAAACAGATCCATTCGCTTTGCCTGCAAGGAATCTGACACTCCATCGCCCGCGGAATACGATCCGAAAATACAGGGGAAATGTAAACGACTAGACCCCACGCCGATAGAGGGAAAAGGAAAGCTGTATTTCTGTCGGGTGCCGTACTCTGTAAAGGACTGTGGACCGTCCATTCCGACGGAAATTAATGAAAATGGGTATTATACTGATGAATATGGGGATGTTGTGAAGATACCTCCGAATGAGCATGACAGGACCATTGGGCCTGCCTTTTATCGAGTGGTAAGTGCATATTTGTGATTGTTTTTTCTTTTTTCTTTCTTTTTTCTTTTTTTCTTTTTTTTTTTCTTTTTTATTTTTGTAATTGTAATATATATAGCTAAATATCCTTCGGAATATAAAAATTAAAAAAAGTGTTTTAAAGAGAAAGATTATTATTATTATTATTATTAAGGCTTAATAATTTCTTCTTCTTTTTCATTAATTTACTTAGCAGTTACCTCCGACTTATATTATTGAAATTCATGTGAAACCAAGTTTGGATTTGTAACGACATAAAATGAGACGGTTTTTGAAATTTTTTGGCCTATCCCAGTCTTGCAATTTTTTCTTAATTACAAACTAAAGTTAAAAAAATTTCTAATACCTCCATATTTCACAAATCTGACCTTTCGCCACCTATCAGCCGGCAACGAAACAAATACACCCTCAAACTTGTCGAATACCTTTTGTATGTGCTATTGTAGTAATCTATTTTTGTATTACAGAAATATTCTCTGCTCTGCCAACAATACAGAGGGTGCAAATGGTCGAAGAGCACCACCAAGCGCGGTGTCTATAAAATGGACGACTTCCCCGGTCCCGGCGCTTACGATCCGCAGTTTCCTAGGTGCACGCGGAACCCCGAAGAGGAGGAGTACCGACAGATGGCGAGACTGTACTCTTTCCTGCCGCGGTTTATTGAGGGACAACAACTGAAGTTCTTGAGAGAGGTAAGAGGGGATGATTTGAAAAATGTTTGAAATTTTATTTTATAGTAGTCTTAATTGATTTGCGCAGTAACGCTTCATACAGTATATTTGAATTGGTGGCTATTTAATAGTTAAGAGAAAAGGTAACAAAGCGACGCGTAGAAATCCTTGATATGATATTTCGTTTCTGAATTATTTTGAAAAAACGGAATTTTTGGATCTATAATCCTATTTTTTTGTCTGGCGTTAATAGTAAAGGGCGAAACTGACAAAACGTCTTTTAATGAACTTAAAAAATTACGTTCTCAATTTTCTTGTTCGACGTTTCGTCCTCGAGTAACGATGATTACCTTCCATTAAGGTCTCAATTTTTTTATATAAAATTTTAGAGGCCCTTTTTTATTCTGAATTCACTCAAAAAAAATTACGCAAAGTTAAAACTTTACATGAGAAACTTCGATATGCGGTTAACTATGTGAAATATTCAAAATTTGTATATACATGCAGCGAATGAAATGCAGTCTAGATATTGAAGAAGTTTTTAAAAAAAAGTTTGAGTTGATATCTATAACAGTTTCCGAATAATCGAATTTTTAAAAAGCGATTTCTTGTTTCCGCATAGTTTTTCATAGTTTCGATGTGCAACAATTTGTCTTGGTAACAATTATTTTTTCTGTTCCATTTGTTCCCCGATTGAACTTAAGCCAACTGGCCCGTCTCCGTACAGTATCGTTAGGAATTTGACGCAACCGGAAATTTTGATCAAGCAAGTTCATTAACGAGATATTTTCCCAACTTTAAATTAGACAATTTTTTTCTAATAATAAAACAAATACTTTCCAACTTTTTTCTTACATATTTCTTCCGCGGACTTAAGATCTCAGATAGTGGCTAATTATATCCGACGCTGCCTCTCTATAATTAATTTGAATAGTACGAACATGTCCACGTTATTAATTTCGATATGTGGGCGAGAATTATATTTTCGTTTACTTAATTTGAATGCAAACAACGTCGAGAATGCCACTTTCGTCTCGTGTACTTTAATTAGGATAAATTATGATATACTCCACTAATTAACCGAGTAAATAAGCTGATAATTGCCGCTGAGAAAATAGAGGAGACTTGACACAAGTTCAGGATTCTATTTCTGGTATTTACATTTTTTTAAATTAATCAGAGATCTAACAGTTCATCTAACACTAGTTTGAGGATATCGAGTCTGGGTTTTAATAAACTCGAATAAGAAATTTTTATTATAGGTTAATTCATATTTGCCACCACTAAAAATCAATAAAAATTACAAATCAAAACACAAAAAGTTACAGAATATTCTTTTCAATAGGACTAAATCTCAGTCGAAAATTTTCAAAAATCCCTGGAGGCTACCTCTACTTAGTTCCTCGTATGCTGCCTTAAATTAAACACTTCAACAATTTAGGATAGCTGTCCTTATGAATTCTTCATCATTTTCCGTGGTCTTTCCAAATTTATAAAGGATCTTTTACGACTGGCCGTTACAAAGAGACTATAAAAAACTTACCTTTGTTTCGCCCTAAAACGAAAGCGAAATTATTTATTAATGACAAACGCTAGTAGGTTGTAACAAAATCAGAAATAAAATATTAATTATACCATTGATTGTTACGAACTTGATTATATTTTTATTGTTGCAGGGTTTGCCTGGCCCTGCTGATTATGACATCAGAGACTGTCACATTTGCAGATTAAGTCCGGGCATTAAACGTAAGCCGTTTATCAGCAAAAGTAAGAGGTTTAAACGAGCCATCTCGGACAATCCAGCCCCAGGCGAATACGAAATACTGGATGCAGAACATACGGTGTCGAGGAAGCACATACCGTTTTTCGTGCAGTCCTCGAGGTTTAGCACTAAGGCGGCGGCGAGAACTCCAGGTAAATGACAATAACCATTAATTAAGTTCTTGTAGGAAAATAATAATGAAGTAGTTTTAGGAATTGGGGACAATATTCGTTGATTTCTACTCCTTACTTACTTCTGCTTACTTAGGCACGTCTGGTCAGGAACAGCAGCGGACGGGTACTGAATGTTGTTCTGTCGGATTCGGAATATAAATGCTCTGCAAGATAATAAGCAGCGCAATGAATAAATGCGTCACGGCTGGACGAAATTCAGGCCCTGGTCAACTTACTTTACGGTGGGTACGTCTGCTTGCTTTCGGTGACAGCTCTTGACTCACTTCAGCTCTCTTGGATTCGGAATATCAATTTTCCATCAACTGGCTGAGTGGTAGAGATAAGCGTAACGTCGCAGCGCAGTGAATACATGCGTCCCGGCGAGGCTCTGACGTAGGACAGCGTTTCAACTGCTAGAGCACTGCATCGACACGTCTACATTCGTTGGCTCATGCGGGCAGACTGGCTCGGCGCGGATACACTTTTTGACAGATATCAGCGCGGTATTATTTGTTTGTGCTTTCATTAATTCACGGATGTATTTATTATTTAATAACAACAGGACAGTTTATATTATAAATCAAAGTAATTAACTGGTTACAGGTGATAATAATATAAAAATTCGGGAAACAATAACTTAATTCTATATGGGGTGTATCGAATAATATTATATTGAACAGGAATTAGTAACGAAAAACTCACTTCGTTATAATACCTACTAAAGCAAGCCACCACTTTCGGCGTAACTTTGTTTAGTTTAGTCAATTCTGTCTAATATTTTTGAGGCCAAAAACTCGAGATATAAAAGACTGCCGCCCTTTTGCCCCTTTTTGATCCCCAGATAACAAAACGTGCATTTGTGCATGTTATCAATTGTCTTATCGATAACCAAAATTAAGTTGATGTATCCGATCCGCCTGAAACGTCTCTCGCATTTTAGGACCGGGAGATTATGAGATAAAGGCTCCCATAACGGAGAAACTGGAAAGCAAGAAAAACAAATATGTGTCCTTCGAGCCCCCTTTTAACAAGACCTCCCCCAGAACCACCACCCCCATTAAGAAGGATGCCGCGTTCACGCCGTCGCCGGCGGAATATATCCTGGACGCAGCTAAGATGCACTGCAAAGTTCCTTCCACGAGTATGTTCACGTCCAAGGTCAGGAGGTTCACCAAGCTCTGCAAGAAAGTAAGTAGATAATTAATTAATTCGCACTGCTCGACAATTTATAAGGATTTTATAGGTACACAGAAAAAAGGTGAAATAAAATTAATCCTTAGCCCCCTAATTGGGGTGTAATTAAATAATACGTTACATAAATATATCCAAGGCCTTTACTTCTGATGAGCTTCATATTGATTTATTTCAAACGAGTAGTGGAAGTAATTCCCTCCTCTCACTATTTTATATAATTAGCAACATTTTTTCCTATTCATTATCTTATTTACATCAATCTTGTTAACTCACTTAAACAGAAAGTGATTCATCTTAATCAGCCTGTTATTGGGTGAAATCCTTGTCATTTAGCAGCAGGAAATTCTACTCCTGCCAACTAAATGAGAAACTTTTCTTTAGAAGGATCGTCTGTACAGATAATTTTCTCTACAAGACGCACCATTAAGAGGCAGTTTACACTCCTAATGTGCCCCTCCGATGGAAAATAAATTAAATGCCCTGTCGGCTTTGATTTAATTAAAAGTATGCAACATGCCTTCGACTGGAGTCCGTTTAGTGTACAGGGCGATTCAAAACGCCGCTGCCAAAATGATACTACAAGAATAAAAAATAGAGAGACTTTTTTGGAGGTTTAAGGGGGGGAGTGTAACTTTTTCTTTAATTTTCTCCAAAAGTACTGATTTGATAATATGCATATCGTCAAAATAATGTGTAAACTATTTCTAATTTTTAGGAGGTTCAAGGGGGGGAGTGTAACGTGTTTTTTCATTTTCTCGGGTAACCGGACGTATTGTTTTAGTATTTCCGCTAGAATGGGTGGAAAAGTGATACGGACTGTACAGTCATAAATTAAACACCCTGTAAGTGCCAAAAAGGGCTCGTCGGACTTCTAATAAAAAATGGATGGGTATTTAAATATTTATCGTGATTCATAATGAAACCGGGCAAATGACTCGTCCCCGTGTTATGTTGGTGTTTTTGCTCGGATTGACACTGAAGGTAATTACATTGGTCAGTAGATAAACTTCATTAAGCGGACACGTGCGGCGACTGTCTGCACATATCGATATGCATATGACAGGTCATCATAGTTGGTTAAATTTAATAAACACGAGCCGGGGCACATTTAAGTCTAAAATTGCGTTTAGCTTAAAATGTAAATATGTGTGTTTATATAAGCTGTCGGAATCATGTATGCGTCAATTTTTCCCACGTCCGATAGGGGTTGAAGTTGTGTACCGAAAGAAAATAAGGGTAACTCATCCGGACGGCCAGATACTTTTTTATCATTTCTTCTCTAATTGTTTTGTAATTTCATATGAGCATGTCGCTCAATCTCTTTCAACGTTTTTTTTTTTTAATAAATATTTCAGTAATAATAAAAGTATATTTCTGGCTTCTCCCAAACTTATGCATAGCTTTAATAATTACTTGTTTGATGCATTTCCAACACTACGTTATTCTCTAGCGATTTTGGCACGAACGTAAACACGTCGATACACCCGCAGACAATTATAACATAAACGTTGCGGCATTATAATGAAGCCTTTGAGCCTGCATAAGTTGGCAAGTGCCCCTTAGAAAGCGAATGGCTTCCAGAAAATTGAAAACCATAAACATGAATCAAGAGAGAGGACTGGAAGTGTGAAGTGGTAACAAAACGTCATGCTAACACACAGCACTGATCAAAACGTTGCACCGCCGCACAATCAGCGCCTAGACAATATATTTCAATTAACGCCCCCGTTCTATTCCGAATACTAGCGCGACACTGTCACTTAGCTACTTGTTTGTTATTTACACCCTTACACGCACTAGCTACACCGACGACGGGGGGCGCATAGACGCCGGGATGCTTTTGATAATAATATAGTTTCCAGCGAATAAAATTAATTAAAAACTCATGGCTAACCAAATTATTTTTGTGTTTTCGACTAGTATTTATTGTACATATTGAAATGAAATAAAAAAAATCTCGAAAAATGCCTTCAAAGATACCGCGCTCTGCCCAGTTTGAGGGATATCAATAATGGGACAGGGCTGGCGTCAGTTGTTACTAAATATTGACGATTAATTTTGGACCAAGTTCAATAATTCATTATACAGGGTGGTACGAATTTCACCTTCGACAATTTGGGAATCAATAGAAAATGTGAAATTAATGTTAGTTTTCTTAATATCGAAAACTTGAAGTTACATTTTTTTTTGTATTTTTTTTATCTCCTGAAGTAAAAGGAATATTTTTTTGAAATTTTGTGTGTTCACGTTTAATCGTTATTTTCATTTTTCTACTGCAACCAGAGGCGTAACAACGGGGTGTGAATCACTTTGTTTAAAGTGTACGCCAATGATCGAAATTGTATTTTTTAAAAATCTACATTCAATTTACGAATAAAAAGTCCTTTTTGCGTTTTCCCGTGAAACGTATCGTTTTGTAGTTAAATTGTTATTAGAATTCATCGTATATTCATTATCTATGTGCTCTCTAATTTTATTTTTAGTTGGCATTGATTCCATAAGTCGGAAATATATTGAAGTTGGTGGTGAGAATTTGAACAGCTCCTCTTACGATTTGAGTTTATTTTGTGAAATATTTATGTTTAATTACATTTTCTTTAAATAACCCTTATAGTCCATTTACTAAAGAAAACTTCGTTGACTCAAAACCGATTTTGATAATTTTTTTTTTTTTTTAATTTCGGAAAACGTTTATAGAGCAGTTCCCCATAGGTGAGAAGGTGTGCTTTTTATTTTTTCAATTGTTATAAGCAAATAAGCGTGTTTTTAATACACTCTTAATTAAAAAATGTATAAATCTTTTATACAATGTGTCCACGTTAAGGACTTACCACCCCCATAAAATATTTATTTATGGACCGATCTAAGCCAAATTTTGCTTGAAAGATAGAACACATTGGGGTCTACTTATGGCAAAAAAACCATTCGCCCCCCTTCAAATGCAAAACCCCCGGCGATACCAAAATAATTGGAAATGTTTCTGTTTTGTACTTGTTTTATTTTTGTTTTTGCTTTGTTTTTGTTGTTTTTTGTTTTTGTGGGTTTTGTTTTTGTTGTTTCGTTTTTGTCGTTTCAGTTGTTCTTGTTGTTTTTGTTGTTTCTGTTATTTCTATTGTTTTTGCGTTCTTGTTGTTTTTGTTTTTGTACTATATTTGTGATGGTTTCTGTATTGTTTATTATAATATTATAATTCTATTATATTTTAATGAATGGTTTTATTGTCTTTGTCGTTTTTGTTATTTTTGTTTTTGTTATTTTGTTGCTTTTGTTGTATTTATTGTTTTTTGTCGTTGTTTTTTCTTATTATTGTTTGTGGTTTTGTTTTTGTTGTTTCTGTTATTTTTGCGTTCTTGTTCTTATTGTTTTTGTTTTTGTACTGTATTTGTGATGATTTTTGTATTATATATTATATTTCTATTGTATTTTAATGGTGTTGTTGTTTTTGTCTTTTGTTTTTTTGTTGTTTTCTGTTTTTGTTATTTTTGTTGCTCTTGTTGTTTTTGTTGTCTTTGTTGTTTTTTGTTATTATGTTTGTATTCGTAAACGTATTCGCATTCGTAATTGTATTCGTAGTTTTTGTTTCTGTGTTTCTCTTCTTGTATTTGTTTCTGTTTTTGTACTTGTTTTATTTTTGTTTGTTTTGTTGTTTTTAGTTTTTGTTTCTGTTGTGTTTCAATTGTTTTTGCGTTCTTGCTCTTGTTTTTGTTTTTGTACTATATTTGTGATGGTTTCTTTATTGTATATTATAATATTATATTTTTATTGTATTTTAATTGATGGTTTTATTGTTCTTGTCGTTTTTGTTGTTTTTGTTTTTGTTGTTTTGTTGCTTTTCTTTTATTTATTGTTTTTTGTCCTTGTTGGTTTTTCTTATTGTTGTTCTTGGTTTTGTTTTTTGTTTTTGTTGTTTCTGTTGTTTTTGCGTCCTTGTTCTTGTTGTTCTTTTTGTTTTTGTACTGTATTTGTGATGATTTTTGTACCTATTGTATAATATTTCTATTGTATTTTAATGGATTGTTGTTTTATTCTTTTTGTTTTTATTGCTTTTGTTGCTCTTGTTTTTGTGTTTCTGTTTTTGTTGTTTATGTAGTCTTTGTTGTTTTTCTTGTTTTTTGGTTTATTTTTGTTTATGTTTGTTTTTTGTTTTTGTTTTTATTGTTTCTGTTATTTTGGTTGTTATTGTTGTTTCTGTTATTTTGGTTGTTTTTGTTGTTGCTGTTGTTTGGGTTGTTTTTGTTGTTTCTGTTCCTGTTGTTTTTGCGTTCTTGTTGTTTTTGATTTTGTATAGTATTTGTGACGGTTTTTGTATTGTATTTGTATTATATTCCTATATTATTTTAAAGGATTTATATGAATTTACATTCTAATATTTTATATAACGTTAAGGAATTCACAAATCTGTTCAATCATTTACCGAATAACTGGCAAAGATCATAATAAGTCATGTATGTTATATTTCTATTGTATTTTATTAGTTTGTTGTTTTATTGTTTTATGTTTGTTGTTTTTTGTGTTTGTTGTTTTTATTTTTGTTGTCTTTGTTGTTTTTGTTGTCTTGTTGTCTTTGTTGTTTCTGTTTTCGTTTTCGTTTTTGTTTTTGTGTTCAAGAAATCATCTTAGGCATTTTGTTATCGAAAATTTTTACTTTTTTTTTTTTACTTAAAGTTTGATCAAATTAAAAAATATTGAAATTTGAAGACATTGACAAATCGTAGATCCAACAATGTAATTTTGATGGGTTTTTGCGTTTTGAAAAGTGTACTGTGACAATTCTATTTCATAAAATTGTCACAGCATGCTTTTCAAATTAAAAAGAAAACATTAAAATTATATTTTTGGATTTAAAATTTTCAATATTTTCAAATTTCAACATTTTTTAAATTTGATCAAACTTTGGATTTAAGTTTTTTGGGCAATTCTGAATAACTTTCATTAGTAAAATTTTTCGATAAAAAAATGCCTAAGATAATTTTTTGATTTTTTCCTTTTATTTCGGTATCGCAGGTGGCTTTACATTTGAAGGGGGCGAATGGTATTTTGGTCATAAGTAGATCCCAATGTGTTCTATCTTTCAGGCAAAATTTGGTTCAGATTGGTCCATAAATAAAAAAAATTTTTAAGAGACGGCCTGTATAGAAGTACAGTGTTGATAGTAATAGTTACAGCTTCAGCACTGGCGCTTACGCTTTATCGATGTCGGCGCCCATGATCGAGGGATGCCGGGTTTCCAGATTATATGGGTTTACGACTTGAATTGTGACTCTCAAACGCTTACGTACTGATTGCTTTAGGGTTCTATTAAAAGACTTCTTGCTCGTTTGAAAATATTGTTATGCTTCGCGGTTCGATACACGATATAATGAAGTTATCTTTTTTTCCCTCAAACACGCCCAGTAGCAGCGAATCAACTCGGTGAAATTACAAGAGAGAGATTGTGTAACGGCCGTCGATTGATTGGGATTTGTGGATTTGAAAAAAAAGGATCACGGTACACCCCGTTTTTCCTTTAGTTATATTTATTTATTAAACAAGTAGATTTATAATTTTTTTTTCTTCCAGAATGACATTAGTCCTGCGCACTACGACATCAACGATTCGTATAATTTCAGCAGGAATCAACAGTCGCATAATGCTTACGAAATAGCGTTTAACGCCCTGGCGGCAAGAAAGGGCATATTGTCACACATTAAGGAAGGCCCAGGTAAGTATAAAGGTTTTAAATACTAAAATAAGTTTCTTATTGCCATGCTTGATGGATCGAAAGAGTGAAAGCTTTTGCAATTTTTTTATTGGATAAATACGAATTTTGATGGGATTTATTAAGTTTTAAGTAAAAAATATTACAATATAATATAAAATAGTAAATCGGAATATAGATGAGAATTATTTCCAACTGCCAATAAAAGAATAATACCAAGAGAGCCACTAAAGAAACTCCCGAGGGATGCCCCTTGGCTCCATGAAAAAAGTGCATTCTGAAAGTCGATGAGAATTTCGAGAAAAACTGCTTTTCTAAAAGACGTGCATGGAACACGAGAACTTTCGAATGCATTTTTTTGGTCCACAGATATGCTGGAAACGATCAATCGGAAGAAGAAGAAAAAATAATTACCAATTCAATATGTAAAATAAGTAAACTGAAAACAAAAATTTCAAGAAGTACTACTATTCGAAGAAAATTTAACGATGGAACATTAGATAACAATAATTATATTATAAACCACTATTTTGGGAATGACTGGGATATGAGGTTATTTGCACTTGAGTAATTTCGATGTTGCAATCAGTATTAAAATATCTTTTTAAATCTAAATTAGAACCAACACTTATAGCTATCTACGTTTTTATTTTTGGGTAAATCCGAAAAACAAATACTACAGATAAATATTCAATTTGATTTCAATCTTACAAGTAAGTACCTACTTAAAAAACTCATCTGAAGGACCTTAAAGCAAATATTTACGCCTTATCAGTCAAGTGTAGCTTTGAGCTCTGGTAGAGCAACCACCAAGTTTGGGGAGGAGTTCCAGAATGAAACGATGGTTTTGCACTTCTTGGAATTAATTGTGCTTTGGGCAGAGAATTATGACCAAGGATTAGCCCTTTTGACGCAACAATATAACAAGGATGAGTTGACCAGCTTGATATCCAGACCCGAATCTAAGCGGGCTCGTTTGAGGTAGATTGAAGTCGGAATTTGAACGAATTGAATTTGAACACTTGACGACTGAAACCATCCAATGCATCAATTTATTTCCTTCAAGTATCTTACATTTCGATAATTCTGAGAGGTGTAGATTTAAAGATATCAGATAAATTGAAATATGTGAAGATAAATTATCTATTTTAGACCACACGACAAAACTGCTAGTTCCAGTGTTTGAGTGCCCACCGTATCAGCTGGGTCCTCGTCGATTGCTACTTAAATTATTCCAAATGAACTCGTTATTACGTTTCATTTCTTTGCTCGTGCTGAGCCTTTCCATCGATGTCGCCACGGCGAAGGACGCGGCTCTTGAGACAGTGAGCGTACATGGTCAACTGTCCGTAGACGGCGTCCACTTGGTGGACCAGAATGGCGACCAGGTGCAACTGAAGGGGATGTCTCTGTTTTGGGACATCTGGATGCCGCAGTACTACAACAAAGCCTCGATTGACGGAGTCCACGATTTATGCCATTCCAATGCTGTTCGAGCTGTGATGACAGTCGACACGACCGATGGAGGATACTTGACCGATCCGGAAGCGACGTTGGAGCGAGTATCGGCAGTAATCGAAGCGGCAATAGCAGACGATATCTATGTACTTGTTGATTGGCAGGACTTTGCGGCGGAGCAGCATTTGGCGAGTGCGAAAGAATTTTACGACATCATTTCGAAGAAATACGGCAGCTATCCGAACGTTATCTATGAGCCCTTCAATGAGCCGCTCGCTCTATCTTGGTCCTTCGTTCTGAAGCCCTACCACGAGGCAGTGATCAGCACCATCCGCGCAAACGATCCAGACAACCTGATCGTCGTTGGTACGCCCAACTATTCCACCCAAGTGGATGAAGCGGCGGCCGATCCGATCACGGATTACGACAACATTATGTACACGTTACACTTCTACTCTGGCACCCACAAACAGTGGCTTCGAGATATCGCACTAGTCGCTTTAGATATGGGACTTCCGATATTCGTAACGGAATATGGCACCGTCAATGCTGATGCGTCAGATCCTATCAATGAGGAGGAAACTCGCTTATGGTGGGACTTTTTAGACGCACGTAATATCTCCTACTTGAACTGGGCGATTTCCGATAAAGTCGAAGGGGCATCCGTGCTGGTGGAGAACACGCAGGCGAGTCAGGTTTGCCAGGAAGAGTATTTGACTGAAACTGGACGACTTGTCGTCGAACAGAACAAAAAATAATGTCATGTAGAGAAAATGTTTATGGAATAAATACATTTTGAATAAAATAATGCGCATGTGTATGTATTATATGCTAGTTTTCCCATTTACCTGTGCATCCTTACAATATTTTTCATGGAGTATGACAAATTTTTTTCAATATTTTGTTACGTTTTTTCGTACATATTTCACAGAAAAATTTGACTCATCAGGTGTTTAAAATGGCTACAGGATAACCAAATATATCAGAAATGGGAAATTCCTATTTTATTAGAGTTGACATCAGAAAACATTGAAGAATTGATGGCGCCCAAATTAATTATTATTCGGCTTATCAAATATATCTAATAATCGTAGTTCTTCAAACTCATTAAAAATAAAGTAACAAATAACATGTGTTAACAGATAAACCAAAACGGTTTCATATTTTTCAAATATAAATAGCATAAAGTCGAATAGATTAAATCAATTGTTTTTTTAATTATTACACACTTAATTTTTAGGCGTAATTTGCTATCTTTAGATTATTAAAAATAAAATTGCGATACGAAAATTAAATAATCATCCACTCCTGGGTTCATTAATATCTAAACTCGAGAAAAATTATGATTGATGTAGAATTTTTTTCCCTTTACACTTTTCCGTTAAATTCGTTTAAAAGTTACACGCTGTAGAACGATATATAAAACACCCTGTATACATATATATATACATATTGTCATGTATTTTAAACTAAAACCCCACTAATAAAGTATTAAAATTAAAAAAAAATAAATTCAGTTCAAACCAGGGTAAGATGAAAATTCCTCCTAATAAAACAATAACGAGAAACTTACGTATGGTATACTCATTAGATAAATACAAGTTCAAAAATAAGGAATAATATCGAAGAATCATCTGATAAATCAGTTGCAGAACACCTGTTGAGGCGAGAGAGGTCAACGAGCCTCATATAAAGAAAGGGTCAACTACGCTAAAACAAACCAAAAGTAAACAAATTAAAGGCGTAAATAAAATAAATACATTGTGATATGTTTCTTTAAAATAATCAATAACAGAACAGTCATTTACATGCTTTAAACCGAGGTTGAACGATTGTCAACTATAGTTAAACAAAGATGGACTTTATTTATGTAAATTTGTAATTAAATAGCATAAGACAAACCTGTAAAACCTCCAGTCTAGTCAAATGAGCAGACACAATGTAAATTAGATCCTAAGAAGTGAGTGCAGTGATCTTCGATACGGTTCTGTGATCCCTCGTACGAGTCAATGGCAGATCTAAAACTCACATCACGTAACTATAAACACATGGGTATCCACGGATTCATCTTCAAATAAGGATGCTAAAAATACCATAATTTCATAGCAAAATTATATAATAAAGTGAAAAAAGGCAAAAATACCAACCATCATGACGGTTAAAAATCTAGAAATCCATGGTTTGACAAATTTTCTGCATGCTCCTTAGAAACGAAACAAAAGGAGAGTTGTTATTGGGTCGTAAAAGAAGCAAACCCACGTCCAGATCGCTCCTGAAATAAATATAGAAAAATAAAATTTAAATTGGAAAATTATATTCCCAGTACTTTTGAAGGATGGTTCAAGGCCAAATACGATAAGGTACCAGAAAAACAGCTTCAACTTACCAGGAATAAAGGTAACATTTATCCTAAATAAAAAGCAGCCACCTGATTGGTCGAAATCCGAATGGGCATCCAAGGCCTATTTAGTTTATGCAAATCCAGTAAATGGGGCACGAAATTGTAGAACAGCCAGCTATCATATCTGGACCACAAACCGCAAGTGTCAAAACTTAAAACAGGTCTGCCATTTCAAGTGTAAATAACGCGACACGGTAACTTTATTGTGCCGAGAGTACTCCGAACTGAAATTTTAAACCTTAACTTTATTAAATTTGTTGTTATCCACAAGGATACTGTCCTAGATTTGTTGTAGATTAAATTAGTTTAAGTTAGAGCAGGGACATTTTAAGAAACGTTTTTGCTCTCATAAATATAATAAACCCGACTTGTTGAGTTCCATCTATGTTTAATTCAAGTAACTAAAACATTAACATTCATCTCAGCTGAATATCTAAATTACAGCAGAAGCAGAGACATCTAGCTGTCTAATGACAAAGTAATATTTATCCTGATAAAGATCTCTATCTTTTCTAAGTCCTCACTAAGCAAATAAGAAATAAAACTTGCACGAAATTTAAATAATCTTTATTCAAAACTTGTACAACAGCAGATTTATAGGTAAGATATTTCTTCAATGGTAGAAGAGAACCCCCAAAGGCCCTGAAAGGTAAAAGAGTAATTATAGCTAACCTATAGTAAGTTTCACGTTAAATTATTCTAAAATCATACGCACTGTCGCTTATTGTTAAAAACATTGGAAAATCCTGCCCAGTGGCGGACTGATCGTATGCTATAAAGTCGATAATTCCAAAACTATATACAAGAACTAAATAAAAAATTTCTTTTAACGACTATTTACAACTAAATTAGAAAAATAAATTTAAATTTCAAATCTAAATAACTTAACTACTAGTGCAGGCATAATAATATATAAGTGAAATTAATATCTAGAACTTGCAAATATAATATACAAAATACTTAAAATTAAAACTTACCTCGTATTAATAAAATTTAATATAAACCAAAAATTAAAAATCAAATATTTCCCTAAGATCCCCTTTTCATAACATTTTTATTGGCACCACCAACGTGGGGCTTAAATTTTATTTATTTATATTTATTTATATCCCGACGTATCCAATAAGGAAGTTAATACCCATGTCGTCATAAGCATTAATAATAGTTTGTGGTTATATTGTTGAAACTGTTTTTCATGTCTATAAAATATAATTGTTTTTTTAGTTGCTCTTCTATTTTTTTTGTGAAAATCAACTAAAAAGATTTAGTACTAAATACAATTAAAATTTTAGCGTGAAAGATATTTCACCGAATTAAATTTTTTCCTGCAGGTCCTGCTGATTACTTGAAACAAGGCAACCTGAGCACGCGTGGACAATACTTTGCCATTAGCCCGAGATTTGATGATGGCGACAACGATATACCTGGTCCGGGTACATATCATGTAAGAATCTTGAGACATTAGATTTAGCCTTTTAGGTGGCATCCCGTATATATTTTCGCCACCCCGCGTTACGATACTGGTTCACCGATTAGCGGCGATTGCATTCCGCATTCAGACTTCTGTGCGGGACGCCATCCTGATGTATGTTGGAGTGCTCGTGACATTTGATAATATATAAGGATGACTCAGAGAGGAGCATTTCATACTTCGGGAATCAGGAAAGGGCCCTCTTAAAAGTCAGCGTAAATATCTTGACGGTTATTGATTCTTCAATACTTACAACCGTGCGATCTCTTGTGACGAAAATCTTACGCCGCGATGCCGTAGAAAAGCCGGTGAACGACTAGAGTCGAGGATTATAAGGCAAAGTTCGATTAAAGTCCTTTATTTATAGCAGCTTTTGTGGTTCGTTAGCGTTTTTGTTTCGTTGTTGTTATGTCGAAGTAATTACTTCTCGAGTGGAGCATATAAGGAGGATAAAAGTGAGGGAGGTTTTTAATGGCAGTAGAGAGACATGATGTATTGGTAAAATTATTTAATTTTTTTTGCACGATTTGTTTAGAAGTATTTGGTCTAATATTTAGCTACATTATTTTATGTCCTACGGAAATATTCATACAAAAGGTATTTTTTCACGTCAAAGCTGAACACCACTGTGAATCGATAAATACAAGTTATAAAAAGGATATCATATTGGAGAATAATCTTTCTAAATCAGCTGTAGAACACCTGTTGCTGCAATAGAGGTCAACAGGCCACACATAAACGAAGGGTCAGCTACGCTAAAATAAAACAAACGTAAACAAATTAAAAGCTCAAATAAAGTAAATGTATTATAGAATGTTTCTTTTAAATAGTCAATAACAGAACAGCTGTTATTTACATGCTTTGAACAAAGTTTAAACGACTTTCAACACAACAGTTAAACTAAGATGCACTTTATTTCTGTAAAATTCTATAAAAATGTAAATAAATAGTGTAAGACTTACTTGTAAAACCACCAGTCTAGTCAAATGACGAGATACAATGTAAATTAGATCTTAAGAAGTGATTGTGTAGTGCAATTTAAAAAGTTCAGTGATGCTTCGTCGAAGTCAACGGCAGGTCAAAATTTCATCTAACGCAATATCAACAAATGGTATCCACAGATTCGTCATGAAATAAGGATGCTGAAAATAACATAATTTCATAGGAAAAATGCCGAATAAGGAAAAAATAGAATAAATACAAACCATAAATGACAGATAGCAATCTAGAAATCCTTGATTTGCAAATTTTCTGCATGTTCCTTAGAAACGAAAACAAAAGTGGAGTTGTTATTGGGTAGTGAATGCAGCAAACCCTCATCCAGATCGCTCCTGAAAAATATTTTAAAAATTGCTGGAAAAAGTGGAAATTTATATACCCAGGACATTCCAAGGACACATACGAAAAAGTAACGGAGAAGCATCTCTAACTAACCAGAAATAAAGGTAATAAGTAGCCTAATTAGTAAGCACCCATCTGATTGGTGGAAATCCAAAATTGCATCCAAGGCCTATTTGGTTTAATCACAACCAGTAAACGGTGCAAGAAATTCTAGAATAATCAGCCATCATAACTGCACCACAAGTGTCAAAAACAGGACTGCCAATTTAAATGCAGTTAAAACGACTCTGTAACCAGAGAGTGTAGAACTTACCCTGAACTAAATTTTTAAAATACTAAGTTTCTTTAATTTTGTGAACATTCAACAGGACACAATTCTTAATTTGTTATAGATTTAATTAGTTTTAATTATCGCTGGGATTTAGATTAAGAAACGTTATTTCTTTCTAATCATCGGATATATGTAATAAACGTTATATTTTGAGGGACATCTATGTTTAATTGTATCAACCAAAGCATTTAAATTCATCTCAGTTGCATATTAAACAGGCAGCAGTCTCAGCGACATCTAGCTGTCGATTAGTCAAATGACATTCATTTTAAATACAAGTCTAAAAGAATAAACCAGCACAAAATTCAAATAACCTTTATTTAAAAATAGCATAACAGCAAGTTTATAGGTAAGATATTTCTTCAATGGTAGAAGGGAACCCCCAATAGGCCCTGAAAAGAAAAAGAGTGATTGTAGCAAACCTACAGTAAGTTTAACGTTAAATTATCATAAAATCATACGCACTGTCGCTTATTATAATAAAACATTGAAATAATTCAGGCTCACTGGCTCTCCCGTTATTCTTTTTTTGCAGCTCAATTAAAATTTATTTTGTAGCCCAAAAAGTTGTTTTTTGTAAGAATGAGCTTTAATATATGGTATAAATATTTATTAAATTTTATCAGCAAATAAAGGTGGCAAGTAATTTCCAGTCTGCAAGCGATATATAGCCCTCGAGTTCCACCAATTTTCATTCGAAACCGCCTCTGGCCGGCCACATTACTTGTCAGTTGCACTTATATACTGCAGTAATTCAAACTTTAAAACCATCGATTTTTACACACTTTCAAAATGGCCAAGATGGCGACGCCGGCGATAAAGTTTAACGGCACCACTTGAGAGACCATAAAGTACATTTCCGGCCGATAAAATCAATTACATTTCCGATTTACCGGCCGCAATCACATCTAGCGCCGTCACACCCGCCGCCGTAATACACTTGCATACCTGCCGCCGCACAGATTTACTTTAATTTGTCTGACCAGCGCCATTTTAGGGCGCAAATGAAACGCGTGACGTAATAAAATGCGGAAGGGTGTTTTTTTCGCAGCAGTTTAGACTTTGTAAGAAACTTAGGGAGTCAGTCGGGACAAGAATTTGCACAAAATCATAGGAAAAATTTAACAGTGCCCAAGACAAAGACATTTTTAAAGCCCTTGACGACTGCTCACATGCATCCTTAGTGTTTAAGCCGCCTCAGGAAAAATTACCAAGGGGATTCAGATCCGGTGATCTTGCAGGCCATTCTAAGGTTCCTCTCCTATTATCTGTTTGCAAGCTATCCAACTATGCTCATACTCTTCTATTGGAACCAAATTGAATATAACATGATTCCTTTGATTTAAGTTGATCATTTTAGTCTTCTCTGAAGTAAATGTTTAAATGTTTCAAATTATTTAAAATCGTAAAATATAAAAAATAAATGTTCCAATGTTAAATAAATATTTAGGACTCTATTTCTTGTATATTTGTGTTTATATTCCGACGACTAACCGCGCGGAAAACCGCGGTCATATTATCCTCGTCATATTTCAGAGTGAGACTCAGCCATGAGGAACGTTCGCCGCGCCTCCTGCCAGATGATTTTTCTGGGTCAGCGGAGAACAGAGGCAGAATAACTAATGAATGATAAGTTTATTCCGTTACCTGTTTTCCGGAGAGCTGGCGGGGTGGCCCAATTCCGGCGACACCCCGGCGAGCGCGAAGCTGTGCTGCTGAAAGCTGTAAATTGAGAAGAATGGCAGCGATTTTTGCCTGTCCCGCAGTCGACAATTGCGGTAACTGCTATTGGCATTCGCATTTGTCAAACTGATGGTTCATCTATGAGTTAGCGCGTTTTTCTCGGCCGATCTAAATTCCCAGCGTTTATGCGCCAATGCCAATCGCATTGTTCTTTCGTCGCAGGCATGTTAATGGCTTACCATAAATCTGCTATTATAAGTGCTGACACTAGCGGCTTCATTCGATAGATAATGTGCGGAGATCTCTTCTGCGGGCAGTTTTATTACAATGTTTGTGCCAGGCTTCCTGACTGAGCGCCGCGATAAACCCAGAACTTTAAATGAGTTTATTTGTGCAGCAAGTTTCGGATATCGGATACCTTAGCGTTTTCTGCTTTCTACAGCTAGAACGCTTTTGAATCGACCACAGACGACCATATTTATTTCGTCTTGCTCCAGAATATTTATTAACGACGCCAGTTTTATTTTGTTATACAATACGAAGGAATCAATGCGCTTAGCTTCCTGGAATTGCAGTTCGAAAATATGCACCAATGTATAAAAATGATGCCTTCATCTCGACCAATTTCGTTTCAACAATATAAAGCCTTCCTGAACTATAAAGAATCATCCTGGATATACGACTATGAATAAATAATCAATTGGATGGTCAGATAGGTCTCCTGATTTGACATCTCTTGACTTATTCACATGGGATTTTTTTTCTCTTGTAAATATTATTCTTACTGAATACCACAAATTTACACCCATTTGGATCCTATGGAATTCCGAATGTAGTTTTATAAAATAACATGGATATTAATGAAAGGGCGCCCTACGCTATAAGTATTTTTTCTAGACGCAGAATGGATTCATAACTCAGGCTTAACAGCTCTCGTGGTTCACCTTGTGAATCGAAAGCAGACAATATGAGCGCTCCATCGCGGTGTGCGCGTAGTATCAATTAGGTAAAACTAGGAAAGAATGAAATCCTCACAATAAAACAAATAACAAGAAACTTACGTATGGTATACTGAATCGATAAATACAAGTTATAAAAAGGATATCATATTGGAGAATAATCTTCCTAAATCAGCTGTTGCTGCAATAGAGGTCAACGGGCCACACATAAACAAAGGGTCAGCTACGCTAAAATAAAACAAACGTAAACAAATTAAAAGCTTAAATAAAGTAAATGTATTGTAGAATGTTGCTTTTAACTAATCTATAACAGAACAGCTGTTAGTTACATGCTTTGAACAAAGTTTAAACGACTTTCAACACAACAGTTAAACTAAGATGCACTTTATTTCTGTAAAATTCTATAAAAATAGATAGAGATACAATGTAAATTAGATCTTAAGAAGTGATTGTGTAGTGCAATTTAAAAAGTTCAGTGATGCTTCGTCGAAGTCAATGACAGGTCAAAATTTCATCTAACGCAATATCAACAAATGGGTATCTACAGATTCGTCATGAAATAAGGATGCTGAAAATAACATAATTTCATAGGAAAAATATATAGCCCTATGGAATTCCGGATGTAGTTGTTTAATAAAATAACATAGATATTAATGAAAGGACGCCCTACGCCATAAGTATTTTTTTCTAGACGCAGAATGGATTCGCTTGATGCCACCCTATAATGGCTTCATAACTCGGGCCTTAATAGCTCTCGTGGTTCACCCTGTACTAAGTGAATCGAAAGCAGACAATATGAGCGCTCCATCGCGGTGTGCGCGTAGTATCAATTACTTCGACTGTCTATCCCCCAGCGGAATGCGATCGTTCCAGGTTAATTCACCTCATTATCCCTTATACCGAACTCGGGTAATTGAAATGTTAATAGAGACTTTTAGCTAGTGCTATGGAACGGGCCTTAAATGTTTTATATCAATTTTACTTCTCCCATTTCGAGACCGGGCGAGCAGATTGGCCGTTTCAATGCGGATTTATGCTAGTGCCGTTTAAAGGAAGGGGGGGGGGGGGGGGGGGGAATTTTCAAGACGCCCGTAAAAGAATTAATAGGATTCATTCGTTGAAGATAGTTCTTTTTTTAGTGCATCTAAATAACATCGCCAACCTCCACGTCAGGAGACGAGCCACCCCCAATTTTCCAGACCTCTTCTTTGTCAAACTGTAGGGATTTTTTATTTGCTCAATTTGCTTCGGTTCAATGAAGCATAATTGCATATCAATTTCCTGGCGAAACGTAAGTTATAAACGCCTCATATGTGGAATATTCCAGCCCCTAAATAAAAAGATAGGTCGTTTATACGTAGGAGAAATAAAAGAGCTCCCAGAACTGAACCGTGAGGTGCGCTCAACCCAATTTTATGATTACGTTCGATTCCTGCCCCAGAAACAATTTCACTTTCAATCGAGGATTATTGTGACGATCTGCATTCAATTGTCATCTCAATCATGCAAATTAAAAGGCAACAGAGAGCGAGATGCGATCCGAACAAGAGGAAAGCGTCTGCTGAGTAATTATAGGCAAATAAATTCACTAGCAGTAATAACATGGGGCGGGCCCGTATTTGGTTTAGTTTTGGCGGCGAAGTATTAGTGTTAGGAAGTCTGTGTTGACTTTAGTGCTTACTTAACTGGAGGACGGCTCCTAAACGAGACCAAAGACAGAACCACGTGCTGCGGCATGTGTCATCTTGCCGTACACTTACAAATGTTCCCATTTCCCGGCTTCTGATGAGACTTTCCGAATAATTTAATTAGATCCCAACTGACACTTGTTTCCGAACTGGATCCAGACATTTATTGCGGTTATGATTGTTAAACTAACGTAGTTTGGTATCTGTACCGCAAATGTGATGGACGTGATTCGAATGCATGGGCTCGGATGCATTTTTATTTTTTTTTTGCCTTCATTGCAGGAAAAATCTATTATTTGTAGTTTTCTTTATGATAATTTTCAATTCACGTTGTGACGCTCTCTTTTACCTTGCTGGGGCGGTTTGCAACTTACTACCTAAAAACAGTACCCGCCGGCTTTGTGTAACACGTTTTAAAACGGAATCTCGAGTGCAAGAAACAGCATTTTATCTCTTGGCGATTTCCAAGACAGGCTGGGGTAGCCTGCAGTGAAGAAACGGACGTATACAGGTGTCTGGGGGACGATTGTTGTTTTTAGCGAAGGAAAAGTCACCGAAGCTTCAGTAGCTCTTTATCTTTTTCCTATTGATAGTTGAGGTGAACCACTGAATCCATTGGAAGACTATTACCAATTGGGGTCGAAAAATAAATTAATTTTGAAGAATAAAGCAACAAAAAACTTTTTTCATTTAAAATAATTGTAATTGTAAGTTGTAGAACGACCAGCCGAACGCCTCGTGTTTTCTTTTCCGATTTCTTTTTCTATATTTTGCGAATATCTGCACATGATGAGGTAATTTACTGGGATATGCCACTGTAAACAAGGCAAGTTCGAATATTTCCGCAATGAAAGATTTACTGCGCCCAAACTTTACTTTATTACCACTGCTTGGCAAAAATACGAACATATAAATCAAATAAAAATGATATAAAACCGCATCACATGAAAAAATCTAAACAATAAAACCAATAGAAAAAAATCTACAATTTCAATTGATGTCGTAGTAAAGGTCTGTCGGAAGATAAATTCATGGTCATCCCGATCTCTTATAAGAAACTTCTTTACAGTCAGCCAGAGTGGTTTTCCCTGTTTTCTATATAATCGAATCTACGGTTTGTTTGTTCCACTGGCGCGCCACCCCTCTGCGATTTGTTTCAACCGATAAACACAGTTTGGACTGTTTTTGCCGTCTTCGATGTTACTACAGGGAATTTTTCCTCTAAACTGAGACACAAGGGCCAGAATCGCTTGGAAAATTAGCGAGGGTAACATTGTTATAGTTATGTTTAGAGTATACGTCTAATATTAGTGACTTTTGGAAAGATCGTAAAGTTTCCGTTACTGTTTCTGCACTAGCGGGTAACAACAATTCAGATGAATCATTTCTTTCGCTTTCCCAACCCAAGACTGTCCTATATTGCCCATAAATTCAAGTGCGAAAGTTTATTTATTATGAATATAAAAACAAATTTGTTTGGTATTTTCAAGAAGTATCGTTGGAACCGCCAAAAAATCATCAGTATAGTTTTGTGGATCCGATTTTCATGCAGTGTTGAGTATTCGGGGCGGGATATTACATGGACGTGCTAAATGCATTATCGAATATCGATATTGAAGTTAGAGATTTAAAGTGGAATTTGCAATCTCGTCATTATTGTTAACGACGTAACACTGTTACATCAATAAAGTCATATCAATTAAACTAATAGCTCTACAAACGGCGCAGACAGCCATAAACAGAATTTGTTCAGTTTAAGAGGATGATGACGATGAATGGTTATAGTCGTTCAAATTAAAACGGATTATCGATTTGAATTTCGTTTGAGGAGGCTTTGATACGTACCTCTTACGAGTGTTGTACCATAAGCAACTGTCAGTTGTACAGTTGGTGTTTGCCGGCCGACTGCAGTGAAGATGGTCGGGGTTCTTGATAGATGGAAAAACATATGTTTGGGCGCCAAGTAAATTTACTAACCTCAAACACCAGTCTTGGTTCAGTAACCCCCAACTTACTAAAAGAGTTACTAGACTTGACATGAAATGATACTAACTGGTTACCCTCATAAAAATCTTTAATATAAAATTACTGTATGGACACACAAACGTTTGACAACCCTGGTATATATATAAAAAAAATATTAACATACACGATCAACAAGTGAGAGCATAAAATACTTATCAGTTAACAAACAGTCAAGTGACGGAATGTACTTTTTACACACAACAATTAAATATTTATAGACACCTATAATAATATCGATTCGGTAAGAGTATGATATATGTAACAGCTGATTTACACAATGGTTCAATACCTATATGGTGAAATAAAACAAAAAAAAAATAATAAGCGGGAATTACGTCGAGTTTCTCGCTGTTCTTACTTACACTATAGTTTTATACGACGTAGCTTACGTAAGCGACCGTTAAAACGTAGATATCACATTCATTATTTCCATCTAACCAATAAACCAGATTAATTTCCGCTGTACAATGCAAATTGTATTTATATGACCAGGTGAAAGTTTTTACCTATCGATATGATAATGTAATAAATATTGTTTAAACTAAATCAGCTCATCAATGACATTATATACGGAAAATAATATATATCACGTATGCTTCAGTACACATAAAATCAACTAAATATTATATGATAAAATTTCCACCAAGACACAATCAAATTTTTAACTTGCGTGCTCCCACTGATGTTCCTCTGTCTGAACGTCTCAAACTCGGCAGTTCCCTGCAACAGCTTACAACCGAACCAAACCTCGTGACATTCCTATAGAAGCGTCTCGACGGTACAGCTACACCCATGGACAGCAACCACGCAAGATATGAATTTGAATTTTTCAACAGCTCCAAGATACGTTGTTACCAGGTATCCATAAAATAACCCGGTACAAAAGTAAAATCCCCAATCCAGTACCAAAACTCTAGTACAAACAGCTAATACCAAGATATTCTTGTATCCTATACTGAAACCGAGACTGAAACCCTAAAAGACAATTTTTCGTTTAGAAGAAAAATTCCACAAAAACGATTCTTAATTAGTATTAACAAAAGACTTAATTACCTCTTTCTGGGGGGTCTCTAAGTTCCTACGATGTTATGAACTTCTGTATTCACGTGCTCAACGAACCATGCAAATGGCGTCTGAGGAAAATAGCAAATATCCTTCGAAGAAGAAATCGACTCCTTAATACACAATATGCAACTCTGTGCCTCTCTGAATAACCAAGGAGATCGATGGAATCACTTTTCAGATAAAATCCCCCGCGATGGGTTTGATAAAACCAAATATGAATCTGAACAGCGCACTATTTCCTTGTCAGCCTTTCTCACGTGAACTACTCGCTCGAATATTCTAGAATCCGCGCAACTCCGGCAGTCAGATCGAAAACTAAATCGATATCGGACCCAGTCAGTCAGGCAAGTACCCATACATCGACATGTATGGTCGGTTGAATAACAGTGACCTCCATAAATTACTGCGACCAATAAAATTGACCCGTTACAGCTTATTTGTATTTTTTTGGATATGGTGATTTTACGGATAGATAATAAATAGAAGAAGGAAAGGAGCCACAAGATTCGGAAGTAATTAACCATGGGCGAGTATGAATTGGGTGAACCAAAAACGTCTGTAAGAAATAATACTGAGAGAAGTAAAAAAAAAATATTAAGGATCAATAATTAAAAATCCAACAGGAACAAAAGAAGGCCAATACCAACGTCCTGAAGAGTAAAGAGAATTCATACTACAGGAACAGACATAGAAATTAACTGTAGGTACATAAAATATATCTACCTCACATAAGCAAGAATAATCTGTTGGTTTCCAATGATCTCTTCTCATTTTGATAAACCAATCTTTTGTCATTGCTGGGGTCTCTGGGGAAGCGTTTCATTAAAAAGCCCTTTTTTGCAGAGTTACAGCAATTTACTGCTGCACAACAAGGCATTTCACCCAAAAAGCAATAAAATTCGTTTGTATGGTATTTCTCACAAATGCATTAGATTTAAGGGAATGGAGTTTTCTATAGTATTTGTTTAATTTCTAGATTTATGATTTAAAATTACTCTTCGGGCATTCCTAATTATGTGAAAAAATTGTTATGCCACATTTTTCTCTTACGCTCACTTTATAAAGCGGCAAGGAAAATCGATAACGCCCCCCGTTGCGAATTTTGCTAAATTATACATACCCCATATACGTATTTCATGGTCCATGAATTTTTACCGATTCAATTTTAAAATTGTGTCCACACGCTTAGCAATCTGCACCGTAAAACTGGGCCCAGGTAGAAAGTGGCAGATCTTTTCCGTTGCACCGCGCCGGCGAACACTTTGCTTATTATTTATTTAGAGGTTTAATTCAGCCTATGGCTGGCCGTCTCGGATATGGCGCGGCTCATCAACATTTAAAGCGCCAGTTGCTTCTAGTGTGATGGAAAAGTGTAGGGAAAGACATTATCCACCGCCTGTTTTCAGTGCTTTCCTTCTCCTGAGTAGGAAAGGCTGTTAGGGTTGGGGAAATTTCAGCGTGCGTGACAGCGTTTTCGCTTTTAGTTTTCAGGTTTTGCCGCCATATCGCGTTTATTACATTTTTATTGGAAAATTACTAGTCTCGGAGAAGGAGAATGTGTAATTATTAAAAGCTTCTGCGCGTTGATAACGTAGAACAACGCGATTTATTACGAATTTATTAGAAGAAGAAGTTGTTTAAATACGTCATCTTGACGTTTGATACATGCATGCCCCAGAAATAGTTTCAGAGGGTTGGAATCTAATAATCATGAGAGAAAATTCCTTACCGCCCTTTCTTGTTTCAGATCCACCCGTCATTCGGCAGTATGCACAAGACATATAAATCGCATAACTTGCATATAACCGAATATATCTTAAAGAAGAAATTGAGGCGCCATCCCAATGAAACCTACGCGAAGTGGGCGGCAGGATTAACCAAGAAGAAGAAGCTGAAATGGTTCATTAACGAAGGGAAAAACTTCCACCACTGTTGAAAATGTACCTTAAGTGTATACATTGAAAATTCTTTCATCCACGTTGTTGTTTTTTATCGATATTTTAGTCTTCTAAGAAATCTGCGTTCTAGCCAACTGGAGAGCTGACCTTCTTACTACCTACATCCGTCGCACTGTCTATACCTAAATCCTCTAGAGTTTTTATTTTACGAGTCGCCGGTCACAGTGTTCCAGTCTTTCAAAGGCCAGCACGTGGAGCTTCCAATAAATCAGGCGAATGAATAAAACGCAAGCCAAAGTCTGTCCCGCCGTCAGAGTATTCGATCTAGCTAACAATTAAAGAGCGCACCAGCCAGCGAATGTAGACAACCAAACGCTCCAACAAGTTAAAGTGCTGCCCTACGTCAGAGCCCAGCCGTGACGCATTTATTCGCTGCGCTGCTATATTACGCTTATCCCTACCACTCCGCTATTTTACTGACGATTAATATTTCGAATCCGGGACAACTGAAGTGGAATAAATGTTGGACTTCTACTTTAAAATTGAAAAAATAAAGCTGACAGCCCCTGCGGGGATTGTCTTTTTACAGCCCCAAAGGGCCTATAAAATTCCAGTAACCTTGAAATAGATTGACCACCCCGAAATCCAGATTTGTGCCTCCTAGTTCTTAGGAAAATATTACTCAACACAATATTAATAACTTCCACAATTTTTGGTGTATTTGCCACCTTATTAGACAGACGAAATTTCACTAAAAGTACGTACTGAGAAATTAAAGCATTTTCAACCCCGACGTGCGTCACAACTGCACTCGCGATATTAAAAATGAATAAAACACGAGCACGCTAATTTTCCCAGCTACATTTGTATTATGACGTGAATGTGGTAAGTACGAACAGGTGTTTAACCGCTTAATCCTCTTAATAACTTTGTATACCGGTCCTTGGCAATAATCCTGGCAGGCAGCGAGCCTAAAAGTGTGATGCTGCTTGACTATTAAATATAGCCTTAAGCATTTATTCAAATACCCGCCGCGCACTATAAGGGTGTTTGCATTACAATGGAGTTAGGCTGGTGCACGGCGGGACCTAAAGCATGGTTTATTAGGGTGAAAACAGAATCTCGCTCCTTAATCGCTCAATAGGTCGCATTTAATGCAGAATGTTAGGAGAGCCCTACATTTGAAGCACCTCAAGATTCTGTTACCTTTCTCGCATCAGCGGCGAGGGGAGTTCGTGTGGATGGTAGCGACAGTTTGCGACGGGGTTGTTGACTTACCTTGATTTAATCAAGTGCCAGCAGTTCGAAGATGGCCTGGAATCGTTTTTTAAAAGTCAGTCGAAAACCACAGAGAGAAGAGTTCTCCACAATGCTGAAAATTTCGTTTCGTTTATTTTTTTTCTTTTTCCTTTTCCTTTTCCATTTCCCATTTCGTTTTCGTTCTTTCTTTTTCTTTTTCCTTTTCTTTTTCCTTTTCTTTTTCTTTTTCCTTTTCCTTTTCTTTTTCCTTTTCTTTTTCTTCTTCTTTTTCCTCTTCTTTTCTTTTCTCTTTCTTTTTCTCTTTTTACATTTCTTTTTCTTATCCTTTTTCCTTTTCTTTTTCTTTTTTCTCCTGATTTTTCCTGAAAAGTTTAAATTTTGTTTTTTTAGGCAAATAATTTCCAAAATTTCATCTTCATTACTTTTTTATCTAGTTTTCATCTGTCTGTGTTTTTTTTTACAATACTTTGTGTTCGAAGATGGCCTGGAATAGTTTTTTAACAGTCAGTCGAAAACCTCAGAGAGAAAAGAGTTCTCCACAATGCTGAAAATTCACTTCGTTTCGTTTATTTTTTCTTTTTCCTTTTTCTTTTCCATTTCGTTTTCTTTTTCCTTTTTCCTTTTTTTTCCTTTTCCTTTTTCCTTTTTTTTCCTTTTCTTTCCTTTTCCTTTTCCTTTTCTTTTTCTTTTCCTTTTCTTTTTCCTTTTCTTTTTCTTCTTCCTCTTCTTTTCTTTTCTTTTTCCTTTTCCTTTTCCATTTCCCATTTCGTTTTCGTTCTTTCTTTTTCTTTTTCCTTTTCTTTTTCCTTTTCTTTTTCTTTTTCCTTTTCCTTTTCTTTTTCCTTTTCTTTTTCTTTTTCTTTTTCCTCTTCTTTTCTTTTCTCTTTCTTTTTCTCTTTTTACATTTCTTTTTCTTATCCTTTTTCCTTTTCTTTTTCTTTTTTCTCCTGATTTTTCCTGAAAAGTTTAAATTTTGTTTTTTTAGGCAAATAATTTCCAAAATTTCATCTTCATTACTTTTTTATCTAGTTTTCATCTGTCTGTGTTTTTTTTTACAATACTTTGTGTTCGAAGATGGCCTGGAATAGTTTTTTAACAGTCAGTCGAAAACCTCAGAGAGAAAAGAGTTCTCCACAATGCTGAAAATTCACTTCGTTTCGTTTATTTTTTCTTTTTCCTTTTTCTTTTCCATTTCGTTTTCTTTTTCCTTTTTCCTTTTTTTTCCTTTTCCTTTTTCCTTTTTTTTCCTTTTCCTTTTCCTTTTCCTTTTCTTTTTCTTTTCCTTTTCTTTTTCCTTTTCTTTTTCTTCTTCCTCTTCTTTTCTTTTCTTTTTCTTTTTCTCTTTTTACATTTTTTTTCTCTTTTTACATTTCTTTTTCTTATCCTTTTTCCTTTTCTTTTTCTTTTTTCTCCTGATTTCTCCTAAAAAGTTTAAATTTTGTTTTTTTGACGCAAATAATTTCCAAAATTTCATCTTCATTACTTTTTTATCTAGTTTTCATCTGTCTGTGTTTTTTTCCAATACTTTGTATGTATAATGGAGTACACGTACATTGATTGAATGTATACAATAATCAATACTTCCCAAACCAACGTTATTTAAACGAGTTTTGTTGCGTTTATCAGCCTGAGGAAACCCCAAAAAGATTATCGATAAAAAACAAAATTAAAATGTCACCGTGGAAAATAGATACGTAGCCGACGAGTGACAGATGAAAGAAAGCAAAGAAAGTGTCCAAGTGGCTGTGGAGAATTCTTTGTGAGAAGGTGTGAGTGTGAACCAAGATGCGTTTATTTCCGGCCAAAGCTCGCACGTAAGCTCTTATAGAAATGTAAGCTGTCAGCTGCACCGTCGATAATATTGCTAAAACTCGTATCCGACTAGTATTATGGATGCTTGAGATTGACGGGGCTATAGATTGAACATTTTGTAAAAAACTTTATAACATATGTGAATGTCACATTACTTCTTGTTGGCTGGAAACATTTTTTAGGAAATAATCTTTGGCTCGACGCCGGAGCTGCGTTCGTGGATACATTAGAAAATATCAACAGCCCATTTATATTGGTTTATAATTACGTCGAGTAATTTATCTACAGGGACAGTTACCTACTAAAAAGAATGTGTTTAAAAAATATAGGAATTTTTCACTAAATTCTCCAAAAGAGTATCTACACCCAAAATTTTGATTTCATGAATATTAAACCCCATAAATTATTTTTTAACTAGTTCTTACGAATTTGACTTTTCTAGCGATATTTTCATGGAGATTGCTCAGCAGAAGCTCTTACTATCTAAGCGCCCTATTATAGAGCTTGTTACTCAATAATGTCTTCTATGAGTCCTATCCATTTTCGATCTCTCTTGTATTACAAGAAAGCCGAATCAAAAACGATCGCGCATTTAAAAGTAGACTCAAAATTATATTATTGATCTTTGGTTTAAAGTGAAATTACCGAATATTAATTGTTTTCGCAATAATAATGACTTGGACTCATATGACGAGACAAACGGGGCCAAAAGTCGTAAAAATCAATCCCCCTTATAACAAGACACGCGACAGGCGGCTGTCAAATAGGGCACCCCCATACAAAGCGGACTTAAAAGCCCAGAAATAATTGTCACTTCATAAATTGGCTCAATTCTATTTAAACATGTCGTTCGTACTTGCTGTATTCGGCTGCAATTATATTTCACAAAAAAAGATTCGTTTTTTTTTTATATTTCGTATGGAGAATAAGCCGACCGATCAGCAGATCTGTTCCAATTTAATAACGCTAAATATTTTATTGGTGAATATGAAAAACGTTTTTATAACTTGCAAGGATATGTAATTAATATAATAATTTTAAAGCTGCCAGGCGACTGAAGAGAAAATTAGGTACGTAGTGAACATAATCATTCATATTTAGAATAATGAACCATATCTACAAAAATATACAGGGTGTAATTATTGACATTGTCAGTTGAGTGCCTCTTATGTTAAAACTCAAATTTGATTATAGTTAAAGACATTTCAGGTATAAAAAACAATATTGAAAAAATCGATAATAAAGAAGTTTAAATTTATAGGCAACCTTATCCGAGAACTCTGTATATTCTATATTATACATGATATATGTTGTATGTTCTAATCGTGTATTGTATATTATTCATGTACAATATACTTATTCGAAAATGATGTATGTTTTATATTATACACAATGTTCTACATTGCATATTCTATATATTATATATTATGCATATACAAGATATAATATACAACTTAATTTATATGACATATTACAAAATATATAATATGCATATACGATATAATATACAACATAATTTATTTGGCGTATATTCTATACTATGCGTAATATGTTATATGTTGTATGTTCTATTTTGCATATTCTACATATTGTATATTATTCATATACAATACACAACATATACAACACAATTTATGTGGCGTGGTATATAATATTCAGAATATTAATTAAAATTAACTTCATATTGTGTATTTTATATATTGTATATTATTCGTATACAATCTATAATACCAACATAATTTATATGACGTAGTACATAATTTATAGTATGTTGATTGTTAAGTAATTTTAAACACTACTTTTTTTTCAAAAATCAATAATGAATAAGTACCACAGGTATCCTTATTCGAAAATGATGTATATTTTATATTATATACAATATTGTATGTTCTACGTTGTATATTCTATATATTATATATTATGCATATGCAAAATAAATATACAACTTAAATTATATGGCATATTACAAAATATATAATATGCATATACGATATAATATACGACATAATTTATTTGGCGTATATTCTATATTATGTGTAATATATTATATGTTTTATGTTCTATTTTGCATATTCTACATATTGTATATTATGCATTTACAATACGCAACATATACAACACAATTTATATGGCGTGGTATATAATATATAATGTTCAGAATATTAATTAAAAATAAATTTATATTGTGTATTTTATATATTGTATATTATTCGTATACAATATATAATACCAACCTAATTTATTTGGCGTATTATTCTATATTATGTGTAATATATTATATGTTTTATGTTCTATTTTGCATATTCTACATATTGTATTTTATTCAAATACAACACACAACATATACAACATAATTTATATGGCGTGGTATATAATATATAATAATTAGAATATTACTTATTTTTAACATTAAAAAAAATATCAAAAATAAAGAAGTTTAAATCTGTAGGCAACCTTATCCGAAAACACTACATATTGTATATTACACATAATATATAATATGTTGTATGTTCTATATTGTATCAATGCATATACAAAATATATTATGTCATATCCTGTAATACACAATAGGTAATATATCACATACAATATATAATATGCAACATATGTATTATGTATTATATATTGTATATCATATACTACTCCTTATGAGTTATTTTAAGTATTAATTAAGAAGAGCGTAACTCATTTTGGATCCATAGCTAACTGTGATTATGTCATATTATATATTCTATATTATACAATAAGTTATAATATATCATACAATGTATAATATGCAGTACATTGTGTATTAGGTATTGTATATTATAATATAATATACAACTATATTGTATTTATATATTACATATATGTTGTATATTGCATATTATATATTGTATATTATATATTACGCCATACGAGTTATTTTCAATATCAATTATGAGTAAATTTTATTAACTTTTATGATCTTTTTTACATTATTTTAGATAAATAACCAGCTATGGTTTTCCTTAAAAGTTTATAAAATTGTTGTTTGAGCTGTTTTCTGATCTCAAAAAAGAAAAACAGTTTCTATTATCTATTATTACCTGTAACGCACATGCACATTACATTAAACATTTAATAGTTTGCCTTTAGCACGACCAGCGAATATACTTTGAAGAAATTCAGAAAAAAAACGTTATTTGAAACAAACAGATAATTACATAACATAATATGTTGACCATGAGTTATTTTATGCAAACCAGCAAACCCACTGCTTATTCAAAAAATTCCCCCAAAATATATTATTACTGAAGCTATGCATCCAACTTGAATTACAGGACATTATATGCATTATTTATATTCGTGACATCTGCGTCCATTCACAGAGAAGTTTACAATAAATTACAGGAAAAACTTTCTGAAATAACATGTACTTAAGTTGCATAATACCCTAAAACAATAATTGTTACATTATTTAGTGCTTAGGGGCGATTGGGGCAAAATAAATGTCACTTATTGATAATTTAAATTTCAGCCACTCTTCTACTGTATTTTTTCGATTTTGACTCAAAAATAAATTGGGCATAGCTCAAATCTTACAGTTTGAAGATGCTGGCCTTTAGACATTTTATTGTGGAGATGTGATAAAATTTTGCTCCTTACGTAATTAATTAAATCTTGTATCCCGCTCCCCCCCTATCGATTGGGTGAAATCGGTAGCACGAAATAATAGCGCAATTAAAATGTTGTAGCAATAATTCAAGAATTCTTAAATAAGCACGTCTGGTCCCTTGGTAATAAATAGAATTGCAGTTGTCGACATGAAACAATTCCAGGCTCGCATGTAATAATCCTTAAACACATGTTACCAACCGCAGATCGTTTAATAATGACCGCACGCCTAACAAAATCGTTTTGAAGTATCAAAATTCCCTAAAGGCGTACTTAGAGTCGGGCAGGATCTATTGTTAAACTTGCTCGAGTTGATCAGGCTGGAAGTTCGCTTTTTATTTAGGCCATACAACAAAACATTTGGCTCCATAAAGGTTTATTATTCAAATGCCAACTATTGCACTGAAAAATCTATTCTGCTGCTCGTTTCTAGTACCGTTTGATTTATTAATGAGAGTAGCAATTCAGTATTAAAATATTCTGTCTAATTTTTTTTATTATTTGTTATAAGGGAGCAACCGGGTATCTAGTTCATTTTTAATGCACATTGATGAAATATCGGAACGACTTTTTATGTAGGATACAAACAATAGAGATAAGTGAGCAAACGTGGCTCTAGCGCGCATCAGAGTAAGTTACCCCCGACGCATTGATCGAATCATCGGTTTAAGATAGCTGGACCGCGAGTTTGAAATTTTAGTTTAGAATTCCAGCAACTTAGAAAGCCGAGTAAATAAGTAGGTAAAATTCAGTTTGCTTCTAGCAGCCTGCTCGACCAGTCCAGCAGTAGTAGTATTTTAATATTTACGAAGTGGCCGCAACATATGTATATAATTCATATGTCTGACACGGCCATTGCTTTATTGATTTTTAATTTTATGCACTTACAGAATCTTAACCAATGCTCATGTCAGGACAATACCTTTTAGATTAACATAGTCTTCAGTTTAGCAATGAACTTCCATCTGTAATAAATACACTTACCAGTAAGAATGAGCTAATTTACTTTTAGCTTTAATGTTCTCGTATTATCATGCGCCAAAAGTGACATATGAATGGACTTAATGAGGCCCGACAGCTGTAAGGTACTTATTTCAAAGGTGGATTTAAACATAAATATGTTGACAAGCCAATTACTTTTAATTGTGAGTAATAAATGTTTTAATTTTCCTAAGGACGTGTCTTTAAAACTATTTTAGGTGTACATTGTTCTGTCAATGCGATGAAGGAAGTTGAAGTTAGTAAAATGAAATTGCGAAAATTTCTTAATTTTTTCAATACCTTCTTCAATATTCTAATTATTTTAACGAAAGTAACGTCTATACTTTTAAATAAAGATTTAAACCACAATAAATCACTCAATCTGTTATTACGGTGGGAACAAAAAACTTTATAAATTTGTTCTCATGTCAAGTTCTCGTGTGAAAACGAACTTTATTTGGCAGGCTTGTACTGTTATTCACATCAATAGTAAACAACACAATTTGCATGAAATTAATACATGCTATGTGCCACAACACGTCCTAGCGTCTAATAACAGTTATTAGATGCGCCGGATTAACGCACTTTTCCAGTTCTGAGCTCAAGACCAAGACTGAATTATTTGTGAACAGTAAATTAAAATTATATTTTATAAATAAATTGTAATGAATCTGTGACTAATATGCCTGTTCCATTCATGGCTCAAAGATTAAATCGCCTCCTATCCGTCAGAAATACGGTATGCAATTCATGTCCCCATTGAATGTGTTCACGAACCTTCCGTCATCCCTGGCTGAGACGGAGATTTTAAGGAAGTCCCTCCGCGAACACTTAGAACGGTAACCTAGATTCCGATACGGATTTTTCATTTTTTGTCACCTGAGCTTTCGCATTAAATAGGGATTTGGAGGTAATTGTTGAATATTTCATCAGTGTTGCCTCGTTCCACTATGAATCTTGGTAGAAAATGGGTTTGAGGAATAATTATCCTTTTCAAAGGTCCTTCGAGGAGTTGCTAAGTGAAGGGAATGAAACCATTACTGATTATTTCTTCCTTACGTTTCCATCTGACTTTGTTCGCAAACGAATATAAACTAGTTTAATGGGTGCCTCAAGGATGCACTCCGAAGACACGTGGATAGACAATGTATTGAGATACTATTCAGGTTTAACTTAACGTGCATTGATAATTCAAGTACAACAAGAATTTAAACAATATGACAAATTTTTTGGACTAAATTAGTTCTATTGGGTAATCAAAACTCAAGCACATTCTAAATCTGAACATTATGTATAACTGGATAATACTTGTCGATTTTTGTGATACATTTTATTGTCTTCTTAAAACTCTTTCTGATCGTAAAATTTTAAATCAGTAAGAACAAATATTGAAACAGTTCTATTGGGTAATAAAGTCACACTGATGAATTCTCGTGTGAAATCGAACGTTTATTAATATTAACAATTATTCAGGTACAACAAGAATTTGCAACGTTAGATTACACTTGCAGATTTTTATAGTATATTAGTTCTATTGGGTAATCAAAGTCACGTTAATAGAACATTTATTGACACTGACAATTAAGGTACGTATAATAAAAATTTTAACGATATGCATTTCCACATAATGTTGATAGTGAAATATTAAATCAGTAATAAAAATATATTGAAACAGTTCTATTGGGTAATAAAGTCATACTGATGGATCATTTATTATTATTAACACGTCAGATACAACACGAATTTCCAACGTTGGATTCTACATGCAGATTTTTATAGTAAATTAATTCTATTGGGTAATAAAAAGAATTTAGATATATCATTTATTAGCCTTGCCAATTTTCAGGTGTAACAATATTTCAAAGTTCGATAACAATCAAATATTTCTAATTTTAATTGTGAATTAATTTAGTAAAAAAATACTATGAAGCGGTTCTATTGGGTAATAAAAGATTTTTATAGTAGAATATTTATTAACATTTTCAGTAAATTTAGTAAAAACAAACTGTGAAGCAGTTCTATTGGGTAATCAAAGGCACACTATTATTTCTGACAATATCCAACGCCAATTTCTATAATAAACTTGACCGACTCATATTACTTTATTATTTGAAATACACTAGTGAATCACTTCAAGAGTTCTCTATTTTCTCTCAATTACGAAAACAACATCTAATTGCCATAAAACACTGATGACTCAAATCCGCATCATTAATAAAACTTCGCTGACCTACACAAAATAAAACGTGGGATTTTCTGAGGGTGGATTACGGTTAGCCAAATATACAACATGACTATATTATTGATCTGTCAGGGGACAGATAATGAAGCAATAAATGTTCAACTCGCAGCTATCGAAAGATGTTCCCAAACATATAAAATGCTGATGGTGCGTTAATATTTATACCAAACATATCGAACCGCTTTAGTATCGTCTTAAGGATTCACTGGACTGAAAATACAGAGGACATGCCGACGGATATATTGCATTCGCCGAAATATACGCAATGCTAAAAATGTATTCATATTAAAATTTTATTCCGAATTTGATGGTTCAGTGTTCGATATCTGCGAATAATAAGATTAAGTGCACATATAAGCGATATGAAGAGATTAATTCTTTACAGATCTCAATAAAAAAAAAACAAAAAAAAAATGTTCCATCAACGTTACTTGGATTTCCTAATAGAACTGTTTCAATAGATTTTTTGATTACCCAATAGAACTAATTCATTACTAAAATTGGCTTGTATATCCAACGTTTCATATTATTCAAATTCTTGCTGTGCCTGAATTGCCAATATTAATAAACCTTCTATCAATGTGATTTTAATTACCCAATAGAACTTCCTTAACAGAATTTATTTAGTGAATTATATTTCACTAAAAGTAGGAGTGCTCTGAAGAGTTTTGCATATTGAATCTTTTATACCTGAATTGCCAATGTTAATAAATGTTCCATCAACGTGACTTTCATTACCCAATAGCTTTTTATTGTTGTTCTAATATTTTGCTAGTAGAATTAAGAGTGCTGCTTAAAAAAGAATTAAAATTTATCAAAAGAAATTGGTGTGTGTAATCTAGTTATTCATATTGTGCATATTATTATTTACCTCAATTGTCAACGTTAAAGTGATTTTGATTACCCAATAATAATTCATTAGAAAAATCGGTTGTATAATCCAACGTTTCATATTATTCAAATTCTTGATTGTCAATATCAATAAATATTCGATCAATATGACTTTAGTTATCCAATAGAACTGCCTTTTTATTTAACTTTGTATATTAAATTATTTTATACCTGAATTACCCAATAGAATTATGGATTTTTCTTACTGCTTTAATATTTTACTAATAGAATTAGGATTCTTTTCTAAAAAAACATTTATTTATCACAACAATTGGCAATTATTCATATTTAAATTTTGATTATCCAAATTGACAAAATTCTCTATCAACGTAACTATTACCCAATAGAAATAATTTGTTATAGAAATACGTTTGTATAATCTAACGTTTCATATTTTCCAATTCTTCTTGTACCTGAATTGTCAACATCAATTAACATTCTATCAATGTGCCATTATTACCCAATAGAACTGCTTTAATAGAATTTTCTTGATGAATTATATTTATTTCATTAAAAGTAGGAGTATTGCATATTGAATTTTTTTATACTTGAATTGCCAATATTAATAAATATTTCATCAACGTGATTTTGATTGCCCAACAGAACTGTTTCAATATATTTTTATTACTGTTAATACTTTGCTAGTAGTTAGGAGACTTAGACAGCTAAGAAATTATTAAAATTTATCACAAACATTTTTTATTCATATTGTTTAAATTTGTATTTACCTAAATTAAAGTGATTTTGATTACCCAAAATTCATTACAAGTCGGTTTGCATAATCCAATGTTCATTCCATCAATATGACTTCAATTACCCAATAGAACTGCCTTTTTATTCAACTTTGTGTATTGTATTATTTTATACCTTAATTGTTAAAGTTAATAAATCTTCTATCTATGTGAATTTAATTACCCTATAGAACTATTTCAGTGGATTTCTATTACTGCTTCAATATTTTACTAATAGAAAACGAAGTGCATTCTAAGAAACAAATAAAATTATCACAGCAATTGACAGTTATTCATATTTAAATTTTTATTATCCGAATTGTCAAAGTTTTCTATCAACGTGACTTTAATTACCCAATAGAACTAATTTATTACAAAAGTCGACGTGTGTAATTAAATGTTTAATATTGTTCAAATTCTTGCCATCCCTGAATTGTCAATATGTAATAATGAGTGTTCTATCAACGATACTTTGATTACCCAATAGAACCGATTCAATAATTTTTCTTATTAATTTAAGATTTTACTGGAAATAGAATTTCTCAGATGAATTTGATTTCTCACAAAAGTCTTTTGAATTTTTGTTATAACTAAATTGTCAATGTAAATGTTCACTTAACGTGATTTTAATTACCCAATAGAACTAATTTACTACAAAACGTGATTAATTAAACATTTCATATTATTTCGTTGTATCTGAATGTTTCATATTAATAAATGTCCCGTCAGTATGATTTCATTACCCAATAGAACTGCTTTGATTACCCAATAGAACTAATATATTATACAAATCTGCATGTGTAATCTAACGTTGCAAATTCTTGTTGTACCTGAATTGTTAATATTAATAAATTATCCATTAGTGTGACTTTATTACCCAATAGAACTGCTTCGATATTTTTTCTTACTGACTTAAAATTTCACTATCAGAAAAAGTTCTAAGAAGCCAGTAAAATTTATCACAAAAATCGACAAGTATTATTTAGTTATGCATATTATTAAAATTTTGATTATATCTGAATTGTCATTGTTCTATTAACTCAATTTTGATTACCCAATAGAACTAATTTATTACAAAAAACGTTATTGCTTAAATTCTTCTTAGACTTGAATTATCAATATTAATAAACGTTCTATCGATGCGACTTTGATTACCCAATGGAACTGCTTCAATAAATTTTTTTTACTGAATTAATATTTCAGTGCTCTGATGAGTTTTATTTATTAAAAATTTAAAATTCAAAAATTCAAACAACCATGGGTGATGCTAGTTTGAAGTTTTAATAACTTTAAAAATATTTTCTCCCAACGGCTTGTGTCTATAAGTAGTATTTCGTCTTAAGAAATGTCCTTTATTAACGATATAATCTCGCAAATGCCGGACTCGACGCAAATTTAAAAATGGACTGTAAATTTTGCAAAGAAAACGCCAAGCAAAGTGTACGAATACCCCTCCCTGCTGGGGTGACAGAGGTCAGAATCGTGTCCGCCAATTTTTCCAGCATTAATATGCATTAGAAACGTCTGAACTTTAATAAACATCAGCCAAACAATATCAACACACCCAAACCAGTTGAAATAAAGCAATTATCACACATCGCTTTGCGTTATGTACAAATTAAATTATGATTTTCCGCTTCTCAAGCATTAAAGCGACATTGTCACATCGTGTTTGCCCACGTAAAGTGAGGCGGACCATGGCATCGCAGGCCCCCTGGCACCGAGCTAGTGATCCGTGAAAGGAAATTTAAATACGTCAAAACAAGTCAAATACCAGCGAGACATTTCCAAAGCTCTATCCCTTTCGTGGAACTACTCGATTTGATCGATTTAAACGCATAGGGCGAGCACTTGCCATAAATTGAGACAATATTCCAATAAATTCTCGACAGAAAAATTTTAAATTTATTCTCATAGTTCCTAAAAAAGAGGCCGAGCCAAAATGCAGTGTTTTTTTGTTGAAATTACAATTTTTGGGATAATATATTATGGGCCCAACGACGGAACCCTGAGGCATGTCAGTATCACTGGATATGTGCTCAATGTTTAATCAATACTATCTTCACACGATTCAGATACAAACAAGCAAATTTTTTTTTATGTTTGACGAGATGGATTTAACATAGGAAAAGTGTTTTATGGCTGGCCTTGGACATTGGTCCTTTAGCCTTGTACACGTACGTATACATAATCAGAGTAAACAGAAAATTATGTTGCCTCGGCTAATCCGGAGGATTTGTGCACATCTTCACTGAGCCTCTGTTGTAATCAAATATCTAATCTAAATATTTTCTGCCTTGAACTTTCACAAATATTTGCGCTTCTTAAGAAGTTCAAATATGCCGATTACACACATCGAGACTAAACAAATCCAAACGCTCGGTAAATTATCAACGCGCGATGACAGACCAAAGGAGCGGAGAAATAAGAAATTTTAATTTGACAAATAAAAAAATGCCATTATTTATCCCACGTACTTGGTCGGGCGCCAAGAGGAATTGACGATTGACAAATGGACTTCTCGCCGAAATAGTTTCAGCAAATTAAAGCCGAAATGACAAATTTGAGGTGCTCGTTCATTAGCTGCTCCGTTTTTTCAAACGTTTAAAAATAATCCTAAACACAAATCAACGCGGCAAATAGTACGAATGCTTTTGCCACGTTTCATTTCGGCTTCCTGGAATTGGGGAGATCAGTATTAGGCCAATGACCACTTCTTATTATTCTGACAAATTATTATTTTTACTATAGCATAATAAACTAAAGCAAGAAATCAAAAGCAAAATTTTATGAATAAGCGCAATTACGCAATTACAAGAAGGTACAACTTACCCCGATGAAATTCGAAAGGTGAAAGATACTCTGCCTCGGCCAAAGCAAGGCTCGTCCACAGCGTTGACCCGCTGTCGCGTTTTTGTTGTATTTTTTCCTACCGCATACCGATCATATACGCATACGGGGTTATTCAGTATTGAGGAGTCGTATTTTAATACGCAAAATAGAAATTATAACCTGCTGTAACGAATTACAACTTAAATCATTACACTGTACAACAATTCCTCGGCTTTGACCTCAGTTTTTCTAGTCATCGATTTCTGGCTGACTATCCCACATAGCAAATCGTTGTCGGCGGAGAGCACGTATCTTGGCAATTTTAATGTCCGATTTACATCATAAATTGCTCTCCTTAGCGACTGCCTTTGGCGCCTACATGCTAATACCCTCGTTTTTTAATATCCCCCATCCCTTCCCATGCATTAACAAAATTGTCGACCATTTAGGACGTTCCGCAGTTTTATGATAAAGGGAACTTATTTACATCCTTTTTAAGTAGGGTACGGGTTTCGGGATCTCAGCAGTACACCGGAAATTAATTGGCCTTACCTTCCGTGCCGTGGTGAAAACAGAATTACAAGTATCAATGAGAATCGCAGAATGTTGTTGCATAATTGATAAAAAGTAATAAGGTGATTGTGGAGGTACGGTATCTAATTACCCACGTTAGCAAACCAAAGTACGTATTAGAGGCATGAATATATTATTATCAGTCGTTCTTCGATTTCTCAGTGAATACTTAACAGTAAGCTTGCACGGAGTGTTAATTAGTAATATTTGTCTTTGTTGGGAAGGTTCAACTGTTTTACTGATGATTAAATAAACATTACAGCCTGCATCTACTTATTACGAAATGCCGGAGTTATTTCATATTCAATGAGGTTAAAAGCGATCTGTTCGCAGTGTTTGTTCTCTTGTTCTAATTTTAATACTTTGTCTGGTTTGGCCTACGTAAATTATTTTAGATTATCATTTATGATCTTTTTCGCCCCAAAACAATCCCACTAAATTTAAGTCTTGTTCCAATTACTTTAAAACCTAGTTACAGTCATTATGTACGTTAAAATTAGAAGAACCTGTAAGAATAAGGAACGACAGTGTCTGCAGACCAGAACAGTTTCCCATTTTAATATGTCACGGGCGAGCGACTTCCTACAAAGACCATCCGAAGTTTGAAAACGCAAGTGGGAACAACGGCAAATGATTCGTTTTGGCGTTAATCCAGACCCGGCAGCGGGACATGTGCCGCATGCATTATCTCGATCTCTTTGTCATCATTTCTTATCTGGGAATCTCAAGTTTTGACAAATTTCTATTAAAACTGGACCAGCGTGGCGTTTTCTTATTGCTGACACGGCGGCTTTGTGCTCTTGACTGGTGTAAATTATTCTCGCCTCATCCCACTGACAAATAACAGTACCCAGCTGCCAAGATTAAACCATAGATTGCACTAAATTTTTCAGGGCACACCAGAACGAAATTACTTCGGTGCGCCCCCTCCATTTGTTTCATCTGATAAGATGGGATTGTCTGATTAGAATTCATTTATTTTCGAGGCTGCACCAAATATTGACATTCTTAACGTCGTCATTATTGTGTCCGCGATGCTGTTGCGAAGTCTGCACAATGTTTGTCTGCTGTGTGCGGAGAAAGGTGTTGATGGTTTGATAGATTCTTGGACAATAGCAATAAATGGGTCTGAATTATTTAAATCGCCTTTAAATGTAACGAATAAATTCCAGGTCGTCGGTGTAAAAAAATATTAATAAGAAGGAACTGTCCATAATTTTTTAAAAAATCTATAAAGATAGACGAAAATGGGATGGAGATGGAAGGAACATTATTTAGATTTTTTTTTAATTTTAAAAAATAATCCTAAAAGTGGAAGAGAATGAGATGATTACATTTTTTAGATTATAAATTTTAAAAATTTGGAAATTTTGAAGAACTAAAACAATTTTTGAAATTTTAAAAATTTTAATAAATGAAAAAAAGTTAGATTTAGGTCCTACGTAGCAGTTTAGATTTGCTTAAACTTGATCTATATTATTAATTAATTTCACCAATTTCCTCAGCAATGTAAAATTGTAAAAGTTTTAAAAATTTTAAAAATGTTGCTCAAAATTTTCAAATAAATTAAAAAGTTAGAGGAAAATGAGATGAATTCAATTTTTTAGATCATAAATTTATAAAATATAGGAAATTTGAAGAACTAAAAAAATTTTAGAAATTTTAAAAATTTCAAAAATTAATAACAAAAATTTTAATAATTGAAAAAAGTTAGATTTAGGTCTTAGACAGCAGTTGAGATTTGCTTAAACTCGATCTGTATAATAATCAATTTCATCAATTTCCTCAGCATTTGTGACTCTGCACATAATCGCATAAAAAAATTTGTAACGAAATCGAACTGTCTTCCGGAATTCTCAATAAATTCATGAAGCTAGCAGAAAATGAAACAAATCGAATGGCGTAAACTGCAGTTCGATATATATCTACGATTTATTAAATTCTGGTACATCACCGCTAAAAAAAAAATTAATCAGAAAGAACTGTCCTTCAAAATTTTCAAAAAATCTATGAAGATAGACGAGCATGAGATGAATCCAATAATAGAGCATTATTTAAATTTGATTTTAAAAAAAATTAAAAAACTTAATAAACTTGAAGCTTTTTAAAAATTGTAGTTTTTAAAAATTTAAAAAATGTCGCGCAAAATTTTCAAAAAAACTCATAAAGGTATAGAAAAATGAGATGAGTTTAATTTTTAAGATTATAAATGTTAAAAATTTTGAAAATTCAAAACAAACATTTTAATAATTGAAAAAAGTAAGATTTAGGTCTTAGATAGAGATAGATTAATTTCCTTCTTAGATAGAGATAGATTAATTTCCACAATTTAATTAATTTGTGGCTCTGCACATAGTTGCATAAAAAAATTTGTAATGAAAACGAACTGTCTTCCAGAATTCTCAATAAATTCATGAAGCTAGCAGAAAATGAAATAAATCGAATGGCGCAAATTGCAGTTCGATATCTCATTCCGTTGTGAAGATACATTCTCCTAAATGCTAAATGCTACAATTTATTAAATTCTGGTACAACGCCAAAAAAAAAAAAAATTAATAAGAAAAAACCTGTCCTACAAAATACTCAAAAAAATCTATGAAAATAGACGAAACTGAGATGAATCCAATGAATAAACATTATTCATATTTGAATTTTTAAAAAAATTAAAAAATTTAAAAAACTGAAGCGTTTTAAAAATTGTAAAGGTTTTAAAAAGTCCCTTAAAATTAAAAAAAAAAATCATGAAGGTACAGGAAAATGATTGATTTGATTTTTTAGAATATAAATTTTAAAAATTTAGAAAATTTGAAGAAATTTTAAAAATTTCAAAAATGAAAGAAAAATTTTAATAATTGAAGAGCATTATTTAGATTTGAATTTTTTTTAAATTTAAAAAACTTAATAAACTTGAAGCATTTTAAACATTGTTAAGTTTTCAAAAATAAAGGTAGACGAAAACGAGGTGAATTCATTTTTTTTAGATTAAAATTTTAAAAAATTTCAAAAATTAAAAACAAAAATTTTAATAACTGAAAAAAGTTATATTTAGGTCTTAGATAGCAGTTGAGATTTGCTTAAACTCGATTTGTATTAATAATCAATTTCATCGATTTCCTCAGCATTTGTGGCTCTGCGCAAAGTGACATAAAAAATTTTGCAACGAAAACGAACCGTCTTCCAGAATTCTCAATAAATTCATGAATCTAGCAAAGAATTAAATAAATCGAATGGCGATATCTCATTCCATTGTGAATATACAGTCTCCTAAATGCTACAAATTATTAAATTCTGGTACATCGTCGAAAAAAAAAATAATAAGAAAAAACTATCCTCCGAAATTTTCAAAAAATCTATGAAGATAGACACAAATGAGATGGATCCAATGAAGGAACATTATTCAGATTTGAATTTTCAAAAATTAAAAAAAAATTGTAAACTTGGAGCTTTTCAAAAATTGTTAATTTTTTAAAAATTTTAAAAATGTTGCTCAAAATTTTCAAAAAAAATCATAAGGTGAAGGAAATGAGATGAATTCAAATTTTTAGATTATAAATTAAAAAAATCTAGAAAATTTGAAGAACTTATTTTAGAAATTAAAAAAAATTCAAAAATTAAAAACAAAAATTTTAATAATTGAAAAAGTTAGATTTAGGTCTTAGATAGCAGTTGAGCTTTGCAGCATTTGTAGCTCTAAACATAGTAGCATACAAATATTTGTAAAGAGAAAGAACTATCACGGAAAATTCTCAAAAAAATCATGAAAATAGAGAAAAATGAGATAAATCGAGTGGCGCAAATCGCAGTTCGATTTCTCATTGCTTTATAAAGATACGATTTAAGTAAACTGGACTTGTTAAAAATCCACACAAAACTGACACAAATTTTGTTTGTTTGCCGGGGTTAACAGCAGCCAATAAACTTTTTGAATTGTTATAATGAAATAATCGGTCTGGGAGTTTCGATTTCATGAGTTAGATAGTGGCTCGGTTACAAAGAGGAACTCGCGCGAATCGTTTATGACAAAAGCGTACAGTAAATTAAATTTCATGATGAAAACACTGTAAAATATAACCAGCCAATTTCATTACGCTATTATTTTATCTCTTGTGGGCTGTTGCCTAAAGAGCTTTCGCGACCAGTCTCGTTAAATAAGTGGCGGTTGTTTCGTTGTTTGACAATCTCTTTATGGGCGTTTCAAGCGCGTGAATTAACCATACGGGATATTTCAATACAAACTAAAATCTAGGCTCATTTTGGGATTCTGAAAATTCAGTTCCGAAAGTCAGCACTAGGAAATACCAGCGGGAGTTATAAAATCGGATTTATGTTTCACAGAGATAAAGTAAAAATGAAGGATTAGGATTGGTGAAACATTTTCTCAGTAGATAAGTATCTAGTGGTATGGACTAGCAGTTGCTCCAATTTTCTATGGCTACCGGAATCTTGTAAAAAGAAATATAGTCCATAATAGGGCTGCCACAGCAGGAGCTGAAAGTTCATAATCAGATGTAATTCGAAGACATACACAAGAAACAGAATGGGCCCCAAAAGTGGTCCTTGAGGCATTCCGGATAGAAAACGTAATATTAGTTGAAGAAAGAGGAGCCTACTCCCCCTCCTTGTTAAGAGACTTCGAAAAATTTATAGAAGACGTCATCATGATGATGAATGTTTAGGTATGCATGGAACTAAGATTAGTGCTTCGACTCAACCACCACAATTATCTTACCCAGACCATTATGTGCGTCCCCCAATTTAAGACGATTTACTTTTTTGTTTTGTTACTTCAAAACAAGGGGTACATATTAATACATGCCTCTTATCCGAAAGCATCCAGATGATATCGACATTTCTTAGGACCATGTTTAAAACGCTACTGTAGATTCCTTCACAACTGTATATGTTATAAAAAAATGTAGCAACATTCTGTTCGCTTTCAAATTCATTTTATTAGCATATCAAAAGCATATGTGGTGAATGGTCGCTTTTATGTTAATATTTACAACACACCGGTCCGGCTGCAGGACAAGCACAAAACCACAAGTGATTTTTATTCGGCGTACAGGACCATGCAGGTGGGACCCGTGACCCATGTAGCTCTTTTATTTATGCGCGCTGTGTGTAGTTAATTATCAATAAATTATTTTATTCTTGATGCGGCAGTAAAAATAAAGTTCTTAAATTTTTCGCTTCTCGCAAATGGTGAGGAATAATTGAATGTACAGTGGAGTAGTGTGGAATTTTTAGAAAGGGGTTTTAGGAAACATTTTTGAAGAAGATAATCTAATAAAAACCAAAATCGAGCTTTACGAAAGGTCAGTGATTCAGTTCTAACCTTCCTTCATTCCGCGGAGGCTCTTAGGTGGTTACTTTGATGCCTGAGGGGTGGCGGTACTAGCAGGACGGTTTATCTCTGGCGCCAATTACTGTTTTGTAGTGTAGAAACACCACTTTTCTCTATTAGCAGGATTAGGTAGCTTCAGTGAAGAAACGGTCATGCCTGGGGGTCTATAATGAAAACTCCTTTGCCTGGAGTCCTATTCGAGGTCCGAGTGAATAGGTCTTCTCGAACCTTCCTGCACTTAGGGCACCCCTGTAGCGTAATATGCCTGCCCTTCGCCAGTCAATAAAAAAACGCTGGTCCCCCCTGTATTTCTACTATCATCTCTTTGGCGAAAGCATAAAAATAAACAACTTAAGATGAACTTCAGCCTGTCTCGTCGTGACACGCTCCTTATTTAAGATCGAAATAATGCCCGTTCAGGAGAAATGTCTTTCCGACCCGTCATTCTCACGATAATTAAAATGTGACGTATGCATTCTTCCTTGCAGCCCGGCGATATTAACTGTCAGATTATCCGTACAATTTCGCAGTGAAGTAAAGAATTTCCCCCTACAAAAGAAGGACCCCACCGTCCCCAAAGAAAATCTGCTTTCTGTTCCGCTGGCGTCGCTCGTATCGCGTCGGATGACCACATTCAGCATTTTCAATACCGGATTCTCTATATCTAACGACGCAAACATAATTGTTATATTCCCCTGACGAAGTCTCCCTCGTACACGCGGCCAGAGTAAGTAAAGGAGGTCATAAATGCAGTCATTTTCAAAAACCAGTTGAGCCACGCAAATCTCCGCCACCACAAGAGCCCTGATTGCGGTATTTCAATTCACATTTGTAGAAATTCACAATGTATAATGACAAGATAGCTATCCGATTGGAGGGCCTTTTGCTCTGTACAGATCAAATATGCCATAATTACGACTTTGCCGCTGATGATGGGGCGCTCCAGTAATTTGTCGGAACAAAGAGTTCGTTATTTGGGTTATAATTTAGTATCGTCCTGAAAATTTGAAACTTTGTTTAATCAACAGCCGGTTGTATAAGATGACATGTAATTAAAGCAATTATTTTACTAATTACATGGCGCTTGATTAGTTATGACTGGAAATTTTAGTACGTAACGTTTTCCTCATAATTACTGGAAATTTCAGGCCGCTACTCAGTTATTTATGGCTTCGAAAACAATTTTTTTACATAACAGGTTTTATTCGATACAGTAAATCACTTATTACTATGGATAAATACAGCACAAAATAGAGCACAGATATTTACAGTAAATTTAAAGCCGACGCCGACGAGGGCGGTTCTGTTGAACGATTACACACGTCAAATCAGCAGGCCACCAAAACGTAGATTTCTACCGCAGTAACAGAATTGAACCTCTCGATTTTGGGCTGGGCCAGAAGTAACGACGACGCCCTGATAACTTTGCTGGTAAGCGATCACACACGTCGAATCAGCAAGTTACCAAGACATTATGCTTTCCGTAGCTTGCAGGTTGTGCGGTGTAAAAATAATTGCTCAATACTTTCCACATAATCAAAATCCAATTTCGTTATATAATGTTAACTTAACGGCGGTTTCCTCAATCGCGTGCCTCCCCCATAATTCATACCACACATGCATTTATTATTCCATTATTGTTGATATTATCGTCGAGCCGGATTCGTATCGCAATACTTGTAAGTGAATACAACGCGGATAATGTCAGCATAAAGCGGTATACGACTTTATTTCATGGCGTGTTTCATTATTTGTTTAGCGTGATCAATTATCGACCAATTATTCAATTGGGTAGAATTATTAATGGGGAATTAGTTGGAAGCAACGTGCTAAGTGTTTTATTAATTGATGAGTAGTATTTCGTATGGGAACGGTTCAGATACGTATGAACCACGGTGTAAGACAATTAGGTGATGAAACGCCTCAATTAGAGTGTCTGCAAATTGTTAACGCAAGAGACGCGAAATCGTAAGACAAAGAGAAAGAGTCGGTGGCCGCGAGGGCCGCGCGGGCTGCGCCTCGCATCGACCCTAGTTAATTTCCACTTCATTTTACCAGGTCGAAAAATATACCATTAGATGCAGAAAAATATGTAGAACACGATTGTTGAAAAATTATGTGTCTAAATTGTCGGCTACTGTGCAAAAAAAATAAAAACCATAAATGAAATTGGACGCCGGCACGTTTAACTCGAAACGCTGCTAAAACCGTTCGAGTTATGAAAAAAATTAACATAAACAATTTTATAGAGAACTAAATTTCCTATAAAAAAGTCAGTGGTGGCATTAGTCTATCTTTAATAGTTTTGGTGTGAGGGCGCCTCAAATTCGCGCGCTGATCTTTTGTTAAATTAAACTTATCGTTTTCCAGCGCACAACTTTCAGCCACACCGTCGTGAGCCACCCTCACGCCTAAAATATTCAAGATAGACATATGCCGTCACTGACTTTTTTATAGGAAATTTAGTTCTCTATAAAATTGTTTATGTTAATTTTTTTCATAACTCGAACGGTTTTAGCAGCGTTTCGAGTTAAACGTGCCGGCGTCCAATTTCATTTATGGTTTTTATTTTTTTTTGCACAGTAGCCGACAATTTAGACGCATAATTTTCCAACAATCGTGTTCTACATATTTTTCTGCATCGAATGGTATATTTTTCGACCTGGTAAAATGAAGTGGAAATTAACTAGGGACCGACTCTTTCTCTTTGTCTTACGATTTCGCGTCTCTTGCGTTAACAGTTTGGCGACACTCTAACCATACGATACATTGAGGCGTTTCATCACCTAATTGTCTTACACCGTGGTATGAACTAAGTAAGAGTAAAGAGCTTCTTCTTTTATTAGCCTTTGTGCACCTTAAAAATATAAAAGGAAAGGGGTAGGACTTGTAGGAGTGGTTAAAACTATGGAAGTTGAGAAATTGGTCTGTCCGAGTGAAATTTTTTGTGCTAGAGTCGGGCTTTGTACTGAGAAAGAAATTTTGGAAAAATCGTCGCTACGCTAAAATGGCAGTATTAAAATATGCGATAGGGAGTTTGTTAGTTTTCAGAAGCTTGCCCTTTTCGGTATTTTCATGGAGATTGTTTTGCAGACATGGAATGGCTAATATAAATGGTAGCTGCTTTTCCATTCCCATCTTTTCTACCTCGAACCACAGAGTTATGAAATCTCTTACCCAATCATATCTTCATTGTCATTAGCCTTGTGCAAATAATGTTAAAACGTAGTCAATAGGCACGTTGTAGCAAACTGTGTCACATTCCTGGCGATCTGAAAAACGATAAAAAGGACATTGGAAATCCGGGCGTAATTCCCAGTAAAGATAGTTCATCATGTTTAACTTAAACTTGTTTGTTTGATATGACCGATAATGTAACATCTGGAACTACGATAAAATTATTTTAAAACGCGTGATTTATTGAACCAACAAATCGAGCATGTGCCAGCAATTTTTCTCTTCCAGGAATTTCTAAAATATCCTCCTTCAAAAATATTTTTCGTACAGCCGCATTTTCTTTAATCCATAATCGTGACTCGCAGATTAGGCAAATCCCGGTAAGTTCTAACAATGGGAGCAATATTGAACTGCCGCGAGACGGCGAACAGAAACAACCTGCTGTGCAATTTTGAACCGTTTTAATATAAAATAATCCTAACATTGTTTAAGTTTTTAAGCTCCATTTCCGCAATTAAATCTCTCTATAACGCTCCAAAGAGATATTATGGCTTTATTAAGTTTGTCCAAGTTTGCGGGAGGCTGCCAAGTAAACTTCTGGTGAGTTCTATTATAAAGTGAGTAATGGAGAATGTAATTGAAAGGGGATATTATGGCGTTTTTAAAGGTATCCCAGCGAATCTTTAGCCCAGTCAACGAAGGCTAAGCAAAATAAGAAATCCAAAAGTTTTGACAATTATTAAACTACTCGAATTTTATGTTTCTATTTGCTGAAATCGGGCCTTTGTTGACTGGGCGAGGGTAGTTTGCAGTGAAGAAACGGACGTATTCAGGGGTCTGGAGGATTATTGTCGATTATAGCGGGTCTAATTAGTTTTACACACCAGAAACAATAACTCTGAGATTCTAGCTTAAATATAGCGCTAGCTGTCAAACAAGCGGAGTTAATATCGATGTAAAATGGATGGTTCGGCGCGGATTTGTTGATATTACGGCGCTGGCTGGTTGCAAAACGCGGCGGTAAGGTAGGATAAGAAGTTTCCAGAGTTTTGGTTTCCCCTCTCGGAAAGCCAAAGATGTCAAATTTGCGGAGACCTATTGCCTCTGCTTTGAGGCAATAGGTCTCAGGTGTAGGGGTATTTACGTCCCCCTACTGACAGTATAAAATGTGCTGGTGTGCCCCAGTGAGACCCTATCTCCCGGGCGAGAGACTGAAGGTTTTAGACAAGTACCTCTGGCTAGATATGTTTCCTACCAAGCCCTAGCGCGTTACATAATTTACAACAGTTATTCGGCATATCTGAGAACGGAAATAGGTTGCGCGCAATTTTTAAACTGTATTGCAAAAAGAACTGGATCAAATGGACACGGTTTAAGGTTTAAACAATCTAGTATCACGTATTCCTAAAATAATTATTGATTTCGGTGTCTAGGTGGTCGCCAAAAGGGGCGAGGTCGACTTGTTACCTAATTTCCCTGTACTATTACATTTCGTTGTTATGACTTATGTTTTAATTTGTATTCAGACATGTGTTGCCTCGCCCCAGCGATCAAAATTGAAATGTATACTATGTCACTGTCTCCGGGACTATAAATATATATAGTTTCCGATACGAACGCTCGAATGTTCAGCATATTATTTATGTAGTTATAAATATACTCAAATTGCATGTATCTCAACTTCTACCCGTACCAGTGTACCTTGATGTAACATTTAGTGCTAAAATTACATAATATTTAATAAGATAAATGGTAGGAATCAATCAACTATACAAAATTTCCAAAGTTATTTTTAATACTGTGGTGAGATTAAGATTAAGAATATATGTTCTCGCTTCGGCGTTCCACATTATAGGTTAACTCTTAGGTTAACTTAATATTTTAGCTTCGTTTAATAGATTTAATCATAAGTCTACGATCTGCATGGTCTACGACCTAAAGCCACATAAAAAAAAATAAAAAAATAAAAATTAAAATAAAAAAATAAATAAAAAAAAAAAGCTATGCTAAATAAAGGTATTATTATTGTTAATTGAATGTCTATAACACGTTTTTGTGCTGCCGCGCCTTAGCCCTTGTAACTTTTCCAAAACTTCCGTTAATTACCGAAACTTAGTAAAAATCGATTAATAACAAATCGAGTTATTCTCAGAGCAAGCCGGACCGCATTAATACTTGTCGTTTTACCCGTGCGTCGCCTCGCACCACACACGTAGTTTCCAGGGATGCGAGAATTTAAAACCCCGAGGATTGACTCTGACTGAGGGGGTCGTGAAGTGTTAACTGATTGGAATTCTCTCAGGATTGATTGATTTAAATGTATGATGGTCGCATTGATAAAACCCTACATCCCTGTTACGGCCGAATATGGAGAACACGCACTTGCTACCGAGATCGTCTCTAAATCTTCCCGGCCCGGTCATTCCTACGTGTAGGTATTTAATTTGTATCAAACTTACCTACTAATTTTCATACCACGCTCGGATAATAAATATTCATGGAATAATGGGTGGTTTTGTAGCTGAAATGAGGTAGGTCGTTTGTACAAGCCCGACATGGGGAATGCACACGGGGAACTGGAAATAAATATAATTGCAACGACAGCAGGTATCTAATACCTTGGAAGTAGTGAGTAGTTGCAGCTGGTCGCTGCCGATGGCATATGCAAATTTCGCGCTTTTGACTAATTTCTTTGTTTCTTTTAAATAATCAATAACAGAACAACTGTTAGTTACATGCTTTCAACAAATTTTCTTATTTCTATTTATTTTTTAGAATTTGGCGTAATTCCCAGAATTAAGTTCAATGAATACTTTCAACAAAGTTTGAACGATATTCAATACAACAGTTAAACAAAGAAGGACTTTATTTCTGTAAATTTCTTTTAAAATTATAATTAAATAGTATAAGAGTTACCTGTAAAACCTCCAGTCTAGTCAAATGATTAGACACAATGTAAATTAGATCCTAAGAAGTGTTGTGTAGTGATATTCGAAAGGTTCAGTGATGTTTCGTCAAAGTGAACGGCAGGTCAAAATTTCATCTCACGTAATATCAACAAATGGGTATCCACAAATTCGTCAGGGGATAAGGATGCTGAAAATCACATGATTTCATAGGAAAATTATATAATAAAGTTAAAAAAGGCAAAAATACAAACCATAATGACATCTTTCACAAGATATTCGCGAAAAAAATACTCCTAATTCACTTCTAGTAAACGTTAAACGGTAGTCGAGAAATGTAAATTTTTTCCTCCGTCACAAACATAATTTAATTTAATAGAACCAACCAATTTATCAAAAGGAAACAAAAACGGCCTGTCCTAGATGTCGGGATTCCTGCCGGCCACTTACCTAATTGTCCCTGTAGTTAAACTGTGGCAAAACGCGACCGCAGCTCCCGGAGTGCTTGCATTTCTTTGTCAAAACGGTAACTCTGCGGCGAACTTTGAAATAGTTCCAGCGATAAAACTTGCGAGTATGAAACTTTCACCGCTAATATTTAGGGATACGTTCTGCAGGATTGTTAAACCCAAAATGCTGGTCTGGTAACACTTGATGCAGCATCACAATAAAATAGCTCTTTGAAACGTTAACTTGAAAATAAAAAAAAAAGTAAAAAACTGTTTTAATTGTATATTACAAAAATATTTTTATCACTATGTTTAAAATTTAAAACTAATCGGAAAAAGAATCCTTTTGGTATTTTCTTCGTGCAATTGCAGAAATGATCCGTTATTCTACTTGATTAGCATTTGAAATATGCATTCAGCGGAATAATTCGCAGCGATAAATTTATCCTGTTTACTATCACCATCGTGCATACGTGAACAAATTTATGTAATTTGGATTTCCACTAGAGATAGACAGCCTATATTTTACATTAATTAAATATGAATGTAGACGGTAAGTCCTTAATCCCAAATTCTCATTCTGAAACAATGAAAGCAATTATAAACGTGACCATCTCTAAATAAACATGAATTAATTTAGAAAGAGAGTTCGTTGAATAAATTAATCCGATTTTATTATTGAATCGTCCGTTCAACTTTGCATTATTTCATTTAGATGGCGGCTCCACGTTTTGTCCGACATAATTAGAGATAATTACAGTTAATTTCCTGAAGTGGTTCGAATCAACTCGCCATCAGGATAACCCTAGGGAAGTTGCGATCAATCCAATTTGATATTTAACAGATTTCTGTCATAGGCGGACAATGCAGGATGTCCACTGGACGCAAGCAGGCAGGATCCTCGTCAATATTCCTAAACAGCTCAAGTACTGACTAGAGAACTTGGATTGAAAAAATGGTAAATGTTAGGATTGGATTATTCACATATTACCTTAGCACTTTCTGACCAGAAACCAACGATTTAGATCACACGTTGGGGCCTCATAACCACCATGAGCAGGATAGCGCATGACAAATCAAAAATTGCTGACGGTTTCCCAATTCAGGAATTTCCAGAGAATTAAGATCGGGCGACTGAGCAGGTCATGGCGAAACTGAAATTTGATGATCTCTGACCCTGGCAAGAAGAGAAAAAAATGGATTTTAAGCTATTTTTACGCCTATATGAATTCTGAGTAACTCAAGGAAATGTTCTACCTAACGTGGGGGTTTGTTTGGGCCAAGATCTGATGGCATCTGAATACCATTCCCGGCTTCTGGCAACACCTTCCTCCGGTTTACGAATGGCAGTCACACCGAAGCGCAATTAAATTGTTATATCGCCGCACACATAATAAAACTTGGACGGAATATTAAGTCTTAAATGCCACTTAAATGCATATTAATTCGAATCGGTGCGCCGAGATTTTATTCCATTAATCTTACCATTGTTTATAATCACGGTCTTTATTATTTATTAGTACAGGTGTGAAATATGACGTTATAATAGTGAGTCGTACACGATATGGGTATATATAACAAGTGCTGTAAATCATCTTAATATACCGGAGAGCATTTTAAAAGCCACACATTAACTTTAATACGAGTCTGTGTTCCGAGCCACGACTTTGTATGCGCTGTTTTTACTGTTAGATAAATTAATATTGTGAATTCATGACTCATGGAGCGATTTTGTGTAATTAGCGCAATTTACGCAGGACGGATTTTCGAAAATGCAGATACTTGCCTTAGACCAGTCATATTATACTAAAATCCAATATGAAAGTTTGTTGTCTGCATTTAATGCGATAAAATGATGTATAGACTAAACGGAAGATATTTGGCCTCATAAAATATTAGACAAAAATTGACGAAATTAAACAAAGTTGCCCTGAAAGTGGCGGCTCGTTCTCTTGTGAATAATAATAATAAACATATTAATAACATTATTAACACATACCTATATATTAAAATGCAATATTTGCGAATATACCTGAATACTCCCCTGTTCAACACATAAAATATTAATAGTGACTGCATCGGCACGTTTCTGTGGTACATTATAGCACATTATAGCATTTTCAATTTTTTATAACGGAAATTTTCTCCTTTCTGACCAGCAACCAACGATTTAGATCACACGTTGGGGCCTCATAACCACCATGAGCAGGATAGCGCATGACAAATCCACGTTTTGAAATACACTCACTGGGACTGTGAATGTTTTATCTATCATGTAATGCAAATTATTACTTCACTGTTACATAACTAACACATAGTGAAATTTTTTTGTGTCATATACGTAGTAATGGTATTGAAAGAAACTAAAAAATCCTATATAAAAATTGTATCTATGTATAAATTTACTGGTTTTGTCTGGTTCTGTCAAGCATAGATAAATTTTGCACTTAATGCAATAAAATATAGACTAAACTAATATTTGGCCTCATAAAATATTAGACAAAAATTGACGAAATTAAACAAAGATGCCCCGAAAGTGGCGGCTTGTTCTATTGCGAATAATAACATTATAAACATATTAATAACTTATTAACACATACCAATATATTAAAATGCAATATTTGCGAATATACCTTAATACTCCCCTGTTCAACACATAAAATCTTAATAGTGACTGCATCGGCACGTTTTTGTGGTACATTATAGCACATTATAGCATTTTCAATTTTTTCTAACGGAAATTTTCTCCTTCCTGACCAGAAACCAACGATTTAGATCACACGTCGGGGCCTCATAACCACCATGAGCAGGATAGCGCATGACAAATCCACGTTTTGAAATGCACTCACTGGGACTGGGTTTTACCACCATGAACAGGACATTGTAAGGCCCAGCCGGTGAATGTTTTATCTATCATGTAATGCAAATTATTACTTCACTGTTACATAACTAACACATAGTGAAATTTTTTTGTGTCATATACGTAGTAATGGTATTGAAAGAAACTAAAAAATCCTATATAAAAATTGTATCTATGTATAAATTTACTGGTTTTGTCTGGTTCTGTCAAGCATAGATAAATTTTGCACTTAATGCAATAAAATATAGACTAAACTAATATTTGGCCTCATAAAATATTAGACAAAAATTGACGAAATTAAACAAAGTTGCCCCGAAAGGTGGCGGCTTGTTCTATTGCGAATAATAACATATATAAACATATTAATAACTTATTAACACATACCAATATATTAAAATGCAATATTTGCGAATATACCTTAATACTCCCCTGTTCAACACATAAAATCTTAATATTGACGCATCGGCACGTTTTTGTGGTACATTATAGCACATTATAGCATTTTCAATTTTTTATAACGGAAATTTTCTCCTTTCTGACCAGAAACCAACGATTTAGATCACACGTTGGGGCCTCATAACCACCATGAGCAGGATAGCGCATGACAAATCCACGTTTTGAAATACACTCACTGGGACTGGGTTTTACCACCATGAACAGGACATTGTAAGGCCCAGCCGGTGAATATTTTATCTATCATGTAATGCAAACGAACGGAAAGATATTCCGAGCTCTGTTTTGATTAAGTCGATGAACAAAACGTTGCAGGATATAATGTTTTATTTTGCGATTAAGCGAAAATCAGTAAAATATTTAAAAATAAATAAATCAGCTGTAAATGTTTTTGCAAAAAAAAATTTCAAAAAATCTTGATTATTATCAACCCTAATTTAATTGATGTAAGTATAGGCGGTCTATCTCAAGAAACCAGATTCGTCAGACAGTTCATTCATTACGTATTTCCTACGAACTATGATTAGTCATCCGAGTCTAGTGTTCGCATTATTATGATGTTTCATGGTCCATTTCTCTTGTATATAGAGTCAGAATCTGTGTTACAGTTAAGTATTCATTAGATAGAGGTTACGTGGCAAATAAAGATGGATTAGCAAGACGAGAGCGGTTTTAATTATACTAATGGGATTCGCGCAGTGCGATCATTCACGTTCACTAAAATAAAAGCCTTTCCATCGATGATTGATTAACTTTTTGCTAGAAAATCAAACAAGCAATGCAACAAATATTAGTCCAAATACTGAACCAGTTTTTGGCCATTTGTTCTTCACCAGTTGCCTAAAAACAGGCACATTATCCTCACTAGTTCGCAGTATTAATTTGTTGAGCAAATACGTGCATCAATTAACGAATTTAATATCCTCCCAGCAAACCAATGGCACGTCAACAAACCCGTACAATAATTTTAATTGCCGCCAAGGGTTACTTCACTGCAAATTTTGCTAATCATTAATTAGGAAGCCCGAAGACGTTCACTTGCCTAAGATTAATTTATACAGGAAATACCGATAGATTTCGGGTAAATTAACGTAATAAAACAAACGAAGTCTCGGATTTCCATTCGTAGTCTGGGAGACGAATTTCGGCTACGGCTTGAGACGGATGCGGATCCACCTGAAAAGACGGCCCTAATTAAAAGATCAACAGATGCTATACGCGAGGTTAATTAGGTAAACAAACGTATCTGGATGCGAGGAATCCTTTATTTTTCCTGATATTTTTGATTTTTGAATATTGGAAAAAATTTCACAAACTTGGCGTCAATAATTAAATTCAACTACCTCACTTCACCTCCATAATTTGGCTTTAAACGTTACCCTGTCCTGCAGAATTACAGGCAAAAAATCCGAAATAAAAGAACCATATTGACAATTTAATTAAAATTTAAGATGGAGTTCACTTAAAACGTTTTCTCATGGATCTGCTGATCCTGATAAGATTGAATGTTTTACGGACATTCTTTTGTGCCTCAACAAGGTCGAGAAGTTCAAAGCTTTACAATGGCTCTTATTAGAAATAATCCGCGTGTTATAAGGAAAGTCGAAGGTAAAAACGTTGCGCGATTATCAATACAGATTAATACGTAGAGTATTTAAATTGAACTACACTGGCAGAAGAGTGGCGCACCTCATATTGCCCGTAAATGTGATATTCGACAATTTTTAAGCACATAGGCGAATTTTTACTGCAAAATAAATTTTCGGAGCGCTTTCAACAAGCCACAGATATTCTTTTCTACTTTAGAAGTTCCTAATTAACAAACGCGGATAACTACTGCCTCAAACACAGCGCTATGCTACCAGGGAAGTCATTTCTTCCGTAACCGGGGCCAAACAACCACCATGAGCAGGACAATGAAATGTTTCGCCGGAGTATGATAAATCGACGTTTTGACTGAGCCTAACCACCATGAGCAGGACATTGTAAGACCCAATCGGTGAATGTGTTATATGACATGTAATGCAAACAAACGGATTGATGTTGCGAGCTCTGGTTTGATTAAGTCATACAACGAAACGTCGGTACTTACAGAGGATCCAAACTCAGAATATCTATGCTTATTTGAAGGCGGCACAGATGAATTGCGACGGACTACGTTGTGTTCTTACCAAGATGATTTTCGGTAAATATATTAAACGGAGCGAACTTACTAAGTCCGAGCGTGTTACATAATTTGCAACAATTACTCGGAGCTTCTGTAAACGGAAATAAGCTGCTTGCATTTTTTAGAACTTTTGCACAGTTCCAAAAATGTGTCATGATCTCAAGTAAGGCTACAGAACTCAAAGGTATGCAATAAAATTTTAAATGAATTAATATTAGGCGCATATCATCGTTATTATTCACCAGATAAAGCTTCTTTCGTGTTAAAAAGTACCCGATCCAATGAATAGATCAAGACTTCCAATAAGAACGCCTCAAAACGTAATTAAATTTTCTCATGGAGACATTTTCCAGCATAGTTTAATTTGAGCGCCGGATCTCAAGAAGACAATAGTAGTTGGGTGTAGAACTGAGCCAGTTTAAATTACACCTTCAAAGAATTCATTTCAATAGAACAATTACTTAAAATTAATCAGTTCGGATTTGAACAGATCAGACGAACAACGAACTACAATTGAACGAGATGAAATGCACCGCCTCCGTAGCAAAATAGTGAGACTGTCACTCGAGATAATATACTTTGTCTTTGACAAATATAGTTTCTGCGCTCATGCATGCCGTTTAAAGATTGCGGCTGATGGATTAAGTCGGGTCGGTTTAATAGCCAATTTTGGAAAAGAAAGGGAACTACAATCAGAATCTGATGTGCGCTACAGGGTGTTCCTAGAATTGTATACATCGCATCCTCTTCGAATGCGAATTAAACAAATTATATAACTTAATGGGAAATTAATGGACAAGAGTCAAGAATTAATTAAAAGTTTTTGTGTTTTTCCAATCTTATATTCGGCACTTCGTTAAAAATCTGTAAATAATGTTTTTTCCTACGAACGTGCGGAAAATACCATTTTTCCGCACGCATTTTAGTTTAGAAAGTTGCACTTTTCAGCACTAGTGCGGAAAAGTACATTTTTCCGCACTAGTTCGGAAAACTACAATATTTATTATATTTTGTTCGACCCAGCTCGTTGTCAATAGAAATGATCTGCCTGGAAGTAGGTAGCTGCGCTGTTATTAAGACGTGTACATAAGTTTTTTTTAAATACTTTGACCCACGGCTTTTATATTTAAATTCTTAATAATCACCTTGTTTAATTCGTTGGCTAAGCAGCGTAGATAAATTGAAAGATAAATCCCACAAACTATTTTTTTTTATGCAAAACAAATTAATAACTAGGTAGAGTCATTTCGCTACGGCGCAACCAGTAATCATAAACGAGTTTCTTCCACTGGAGAAATCACTTAAGAATGAGATAATTTGTTTCGTTCCCATAGTTTGAGCGCTGAACCGTTGGCGAGCACCAGGGAGTAAGACCGGACACCAGGGAGTAAGACACAAAGACCACTGGACCGTATCGACGGGAACTAACATTAGCCAGTTGAAAAGTTCCTTTAGAAGTCAACCATACTCTTAAATTAGCTGAATTGAAAAGGACGGCAGTCAACCCTGGTTAGTTCTAAGGATATTCTCGAATCGATACGTGCATTCAATGACGCATTTAATTTTAATGGGTCGCAGAAAATGTACAGTGATCGATGGATGCAAATAGGCTTCTTTCAAGGGATTTAGCCTTTAAATGTATCGGAAGGAGCATCTTCTCGACTCATTTATTTTCGCTTTGGGAAAAATAGTAATAATAATAGTAAAATACTTCGTTCCATAAGTAATACGTTTTTTAAACAATGACGTCGGCAGCTCTTAGAATTGTATGCAGCGCATCCTCTTCGAATGCGAATTAATCAAATTATTTAACCTAATGGGAAATTAATTGACGAGAGTCCAGAATTAATTAAAAGTTTTTATATTTTTTCCAATCTTGTATTCGGCACTTCATCAAAAATCTGTAAATAATGTTTTTTCCTAAGAACGTGCGGAAAATACCATTTTTCCCCACGCATTTTAGTTTCGAAAGTTGCATTTTTCCGCACTAGTGCGGAAAAGTACATTTTTCCGCACTAGTTCGGAAAAGTGCAACTTTCAAAACTAAAATGCGTGCGGAAAAGTAATTATATTTTTATTTGCATTTTTGGGTAAGTTATAATTACATTTTGAAAATGTGATCTTGCTCCTAGGAAAAATATTGTTCCTAACACATGCGGAAACTGTCTTTTCCGCACTCGACTGCATGACCGAACTCCGCTTCGCGTCGTTCGGTCAACGGCAGTCGCGTGCGGAAAAGTACCACTTTCCGCACTTGTTAGGATAATAACTATTTCCTACGAGCGTGTGGAAAATACCACTTTTCCGCACGCATTTTAGTTTCGAAAGTTGCACTAGTGCGGAAAAGTACATTTTTCCGCACTAGTACGGAAAAGTGCAACTTTCGAAACTAAAATGCGTGCGGAAAAGTAATTATATTTTGATTTGCATTTTTGGGTAAGTTATAATTACATTTTGAAAATGTGAAAACGCTCCTAGGAAAAATATTGTTCCTACCACATGCGGAAACTGACTTTTCTGCACTCGACTGCTTGACCGAACTCCGCTTCACGTCGTTCGGTCAACGGCAATCGCGTGCGGAAAAGTACCACTTACCGCACTTGTTAGGAAAATAACTATATCAATTTTGAGAGAATATTTCAGAATGTTGGACAATTGTTGGACAATATTGCCCAAAACGGTTTCAGATTTTTTTAGTTACCTCTATTATTAATACATACGTACAGTGATATAAAATAGTATTTTATATAGTAAGTGGCTAAAAAGATGTTTTTTTACGAGTGTGGAGTACGAGCCGAAGGCGAGTGCTTATAAATCATACTAGTAAAAAAACGCCTTTTAATCACGTGTTATTCAGGGTGTTAATTAAGTATGTACAATAGATTTAACAGACGATTATTTGAGTGACTTTAAATGCTTCGTTTTCAAGATACAGGGTGAAGCTTATTTTAAAAAATTGCTTTTTCGTAAATATCTTAAATATCTTTTACCCAATTTTGTTGTAATTTGGCAGTGTTATTCGTAGTGTTAAGGGGTTAATTTAGCCCTAACTTGATTAAATTTATTAAGTCCAGTGGTGTCCCGAAGATTTTTGACAAAAAAAAATGTACGCCACAGATTTTTTAGTAATTTTTATTTATTTTTTTTTCTGGTTAAAGCAACTAAAAAAAAACTTTTGTGTCTTGAATTTTTTTCGTAAGTATCTTGATTAGTATTTGAGATAATAAAATCCACTTCGCAATTAAGTGGATTTTTTTCTTAGAAACTAATTAACATACGAAAAAAAATTCAAGAGAAACAAAAGTTGAATTTTTAGTTGCTTTAACCATAAAAAAATAAATAAAAATTACTAAAAAGTCTGTGGCGTACATTTTTTTTGTCAAGAATATTCTCTAAGGTGCCGATACTAAATTGTATTGTTTTCATATAAACAAATAATAAAATAATGACAAGATATTAAGATATTTTATTTCATACTGTGAAAAAAAAACTTTTTTCATGCTTTTTTCTTGTTGTCACCCTTACCAATAATGACAGTCTGATTCAATGAAACTGTCAAAAATGAGGTTTTAAATGACGTTACAAAAAAAGTTTTTTTTTTAAATTATCTCAAAAAGAACCTTCTTCCCTTGTATATTTTTTGCACCACCCTGTACATGAATTGTGTTAATGCTTTCTTATAAAGGATATAGTTAGCTTTAATTTATGTTATACCGTCATGTTCGAAATATTTTTTTTTTTTTTTTAGAGAAAAAATAAAAAACGTTTTTCTATTTCAAAGTGAATTATTTTAAAATAAATTTGAGGAGATTGAAAATAATAATTTTATGATTTATTTGTAAAAAAACATTATAAACAATATTTAAAATAACAAAACAGCAACAAAAACAAAAGGAAACAATATTTTTAAAAACAAACTTGTATTAAAATGTACTAAGTAGAAAATTGTAAAACTTCGAGGGGTAAAACCAAAAAAAAGTTCGAACATATCGGAATAACATAAATTGCTAATTAAAACCTTCATAAGAATAGGTACATTAGTACAGTTCCTGTACAGGGTGAGGCAAAAAAATAAAGGAAATTAAGTTTCCTTTTGTAACAATTTAAAAAAAAGAAAAAATTTAAATCACACTGCACGCTTGTTTAAAGACCTTAAAAATATCTACAATTTGATGTGCCCAAATGGTCGTAGTTTAAAAAATAAGAAATAACGAGTTTTGGGAGTTTTAAGTGGCGCACCCTGTATATACAGCCCTGAATAAATCTAATTGTGTACAATGATTCTCTTATTATTCTTACGTTTAAGATCTATATCTAATCTATCAATCTACCAGAGTACCAGAATCTATCATCTCCTGGCAAGTAGTAATAGAAAAGTAGCACTCGGGAAAGTAAAATCTTTCATTTAGCTATCTGTGCCAAATACGAAATAATAAGTTTTGTTGCTCTTCAAATATCTTTCACCAGAGAGTGACGGTCATTTCTGGGGACCATTTCTAATAGAGTAATAGTATTTATATTCAAAATACGTCAAAACTTATCAGGTTAAAACTGCAGTTGGCAAAACAAAAATTATAAAATGCCTCTTTTAGCATGAAACAGGCAGTTTAAACCGAGCCATTTTTGTATTTACCAAACTTCTTTCAATCCGCCCAACATTCATTCTAAAGCACCAAGAGAATTTATTTTCGTGCTCCGGCACATTTGCACAGTCGTCGGACTTGGTAATTCTTACTTTATGCCATAAGCAATTTAAATTAGTTCATTCTCCGGTGAATTCCTACAAGTCAATCCGACTGCTAACTTCTCCTAAGAGGACTCATTATTTTTTAATTAACACCAACATTTAACCCGCTTTTAATTAATCCTAAACACATGCCCCGCAAGGACAGAAATGTCGGAATAAATGAAGGAATGCGGAAGGGAAGCGTCTTTGTTTTTTGGATTATTTTCTGTCACGTTCCAGATTTGAATATGCATCAGAAGTTTACTTTTGAAATATTATTGCATTATACATATGCAATTCCAAAAATTTTGAGGTTCAAATGTTGCCCATATTTTCCCAATATCCACTTCAATAGTGCACCAGTTTATTTGGATTTAATTCAGTGTATTAGTTGTTCATCCTTAACATAGATGACAACATATTCATAATTGTTGGATTGTATAGTATATTTTGATTTTTTTGATAGTAAAATACCATCTTGATGTAACCTTCATCAGCATGTTAAGAGTTTTAAACGCCTGGGGATATCGTACGTATAACATACAGAATTCGAATGGCATCTCCGCATCTGCATACTTCAGTAAATGTCCTTAATTTCTTGTTTCGTCTACTGTCTCGTTATGCAGTTGAGTGACAGCATATTTTGTAGTTTAAACGCGATATAAAAGCCACAGTCTGTCAAAGCGTCCTCCAAAATGACTTTTAGTATCCAACTAAAAATATAACATTTCATTTGCGGCTCCGGCGTCTAATGTTGCGCGGTCCAGGTGTTCCTGATTAAAAATCTGAGAACCCAAGGAATAATTTTTTCTTTCAAGCAAGTTCGAGTTTCGGTTTATATGCCTCTGTTAACGCTTGTCTGGGCCGAGGGAGAAGTATCGTATTTAGACGGTTTTAATTAAAAACAAGATATCTTTGAATTTATCAGCTTAATCCTACAATATATTAAAAACTATACATAAAGAAACTAAATTAGATAATTTGATGCACAATAATCATCATCAAATTACCTGTTAATAACTAAAACTCATTTATTATGTAACACAACGATAAGAAATCCCGCAAACTAATGGACGCAATAAATTCACGTCGCACTATCAAATTCCTAGTTTCAAGAATTTTCGATAACTGACACCCTCAGTCCTCCACTCCGAAAACCACTTTAATTAACAACCAAATAATCGTATCAAGGCCTAATAATGAGTGAACATCACCGGTGGTCCTTCAAACTTTATCTCGTACTATATTAAGTGCTACGCAGAACGGTCATATTGTCAAAAAACCGGACGGATCTTATAAATCTCCAAAGTCTGTCTTCGTCCATCGAGATTGGCCGATCTTGCGTCTTCTTCTCGTCCCATTTTTCGGTCGTGTCAGCGAAAAGACACAGACATGTTTTTGCGAAAATAAAAACAACGGAAACGAAAACCGCTTACCGAACATGCATCAAAGAATGCGCTGGGATTGTTGGGGAGGTTGTAACGAATAAATCTGGAATGCAAGGATTTGTTTACATTCTATTGTTTGAATCCACTTAACTATACGTTACTCTAAGAGCTTTTCGGTTTCGTACTCGGTTTAATTGTTTTCAGAATCTATTATCATGCCTAATAAATGGCTGATCAATCGGGAATTCTAAACTCCGGGAACACCAATTTGTTACACATATAGCACAGGGTATTATTATTAAGAACAATAAAATAACAATGATTGGAAATGGGCAACTTTACGTGGGCAAATAAATAACTTTTTTCCTTAATATTCATTAATAGCACCCCAGAAGCTTCGGATGATATTTCAAAAGTAAACTTTTGATGCATATTCAAATCTGGAACGTGACAGAAAATAATCCAAAAAACAAAGACGCTTCCCTTCCGCATTCCTTCATTTATTCCGACATTTCTGTCCTTGCGGGGCATGTGTTTAGGATTAATTAAAAGCGGGTTAAATGTTGGTGTTAATTAAAAAATAATGAGTCCTCTTAGGAGAAGTTAGCAGTCGGATTGACTTGTAGGAATTCAGCGGAGAATGAACTAATTTAAATTGCTTATGGCATAAAGTAAGAATTACCAAGTCCGACGACTGTGCAAATGTGCCGGAGCACGAAAATAAATTCTCTTGGTGCTTTAGAATGAGTGTTGGGCGAATTGAAAGAACTTTGGTAAATACAGAAATGGCTCGGTTTAAACTGCCTGTTTCGTGCTAAAAGAGGCATTTTATCATTTTTGTTTTGCCAACTGCAGTTTTAACCTGATAAGTTTTGACGTATTTTGAATATAAATACTATTACTCCATTAGAAATGGTCCCCAGAGATTACCGTCACTCTCTGGTGAAAGATATTTGAAGAGCAATAAATTTATTATTTCGTATTTGGCACATATAGTTAATGAAAGATTTTACTTTCACGAATGCTACTTTTCTATTATTACTTGCCAGGAGATGATAGATTCTGGTACTCTGGTAGATTGATAGATTAGATATAGATCTTAAACGTAAGAATAATAAGAGAATCATTGTACACAATTAGATTTATTCAGGGCTGTGTATACAGGGTGCGCCACTTAAAACTCCCAAAACTCGTAATTTCTTATTTTTTAAGAGACGAGCTTGTTAAGCATCTTTTTTAAGGCCTTTAAACATGTGTATAGTATGATTAAAAAAAATTTTTTTGAAAAAATTGTTACAAAAGGAAACTTAATTTGCTTGTATATTTTTTTGCCTCACTCTGTACATGAACTGTATTAATGTATTCTTATGAAGGTTTTAATTAGCTTCAATTTATGTTATTACGTTATGTTCGAACTATTTTTTGGTTTTACCCCTCAAAATTTTACTTCTACTACCTACTTAGTACATTTTAATACAAGTTTGTTTTTAAAAATATTGTTTCCTTTTGTTTTTGTTGCTGTTTTGTTATTTTAAATATTGTTTATAATGTTTTTTTACAAATGAAACATAAAATTATTATTTTCAATCTCTTCAAATTTATTCTAAAATAATTCACTTTGGAATCGAAGTGTTTTTATTTTTTTTTAAAACCAATAAAAAAATTCGAACATGACATAACATAAATTGAATCCAATTATAACCTTTATAAGAAAGTATTAACACAATTCATGTACAGGGTGGGGCAAAAAATACACAAGGAAAAAAGTTTCTTTTTGAGACGATTTTTCAAAAAAAAATTTTTGTAGCGACTTATCCTAAAACGTCAATTTTTTGACAGTTACACTGAATCAGAACAATGTCATTATTGACAAGGGTGAAAAAAAGAAAAAGCATGAAAAAAATTTTTTTTCACAGTACGAAATAAAAGCGTACGTTTTAATATCTTGTCATTATTTTATTATTTGTTTCTATGAAAACAAAAATAGAATTTAGTATCGTCACCTTAACGAATATTTTTGACAAAATAAATACTACACAGATTTTTTAGTAATTTTTATTTATTTTTTTATGGTTGAAGCAACTAAAAATACAACTTTTGTTTCTCTTCAATTTTTTTCGTATCTTGATTAGTTTTTGAGAAAAAAAAGATACGTACGAAAAAAATTCACACAAAAGTTGTATTTTTAGTTGCTTTAACCAAAAAAAAAAAAAAAAATAAAAATTACTAAAAAATCTGTGGAGTACATTTTTTTTCGTCAAAAATATTCGTTAATTGCTCGGGTTAATGGGTCGGGACACCACTGGACTTTAATAAATTTAATCAAGTTAGGGCTAACTTAACCCCTTAACACTACGAATAACACTGCCAAATTACAACAAAATTGGGTAAAGGATATTCTTAAGATATTTACGAAAAAGCAATTTTTAATATAAGTTTAACACCCTGTATCTTGAAAACGAAGCATTTTCGGACCCAGTTGTTTATATGAACTTTCTGCCTTAAAGTCACTCAAATAATCGTCTGTTAAATTTAGTGTACATACTTAATTAATACCCTCTATAACACGTGACTAAAAGGCGTTTTTTTACTAGTATGGTTTATAAGCACTCGCCTTCGGCTCGTACTCCACACTCGTAAAAAAACACCTTTTTAGCCACTTGTTATATAAAATACTATTTTATATCACTGTACGTATGTTGAAAGGCCTTAATAATATTTACAGTTTGAAGTGTCCAGCATGGTCGTCGCTTAAAAAATAAGAAAGTTACGAGACTGGGGAGTTTTATGTGGCTCGCCCTGTATACAGAGTGTCCACCCAATCCGCAGAAGTCCACTATCTTGGTTAACTAAAGAGATAAATAGAATTTTTTGCTATGTACTGTCATGTATTTTAAACTATAAAAGAAATTAAAACCCGATCATTAAATAAATAAAATTAAAAATAAGCGATCAAACGAGGATAAAATGAAATAATCCTCACAATAAAACAAATAACGAGAAATTTACGTATGGTATACTCAGTAGGTAAATACAAGTTAAAAAAAAAGGATATCATGTCGGAGAACCATCTTCCTAAATCAGCTGTAGAACACCTGTTGATGCAAAAGAGGTCAACGAGCCGCTCGTAAACAAAGGTTCAACTACGCTAAAATAAAACAAACGTAAGCAAATTAAAAGCGTAAATAAAGTAAATGTATTGTAGAATGTTTCTTTAAAATAATCAATAACAGAACAGCTGTTAGTTACATGCTTGAAATAAAGTTTGAACGACTTTCAAAACAACAGTTAAACAAAGATGCATTTCATTTCTATAAATTTCTTTGAAAATGTAATTAAATAGTGTAAGACTTACCTGTAAAACCTCCACTCTAGTGAAATGACGAGACACGATGTAAATTAGATCCTAAGTAGTGTTGTGTAGTGATATTCGAAAGGTTCAGTGATGTTTTGTCGAAGTGAACGGCAGGTCAAAATTTTATCTCACGTAATATAAACAAATTTTATGGAATTGAGTTCTTTGACAGAAAATAGTAAGAATTGATTTAGAATATTTTTGACATGCCTTTTGTTGATTCCAAAAATGCCCGGTTTTTTCTTAGCAACTCTAGTTTTTGAGATACAGCATGACAAATTTTAGTACAGATAAAAGGCAAAATTAATGAAATGATGGTATCTTTAAAGACCAAAATTGTTTATTATTTCATGAAATTAGGATCCTAATCTTAATCATGTAGTTGATTTCGATTTTCCTTAATCAATCCTAGATTTTACTCTTATTTCTAATAAACCAATTTTTCTATTTATCATGTCTGACAGACAATTAAACCGTGAATTATAACGTAAAATTCAATTAAAACCGCAATTCCACAATCGAAATATTTGTGCATGGATATAATTGGCTGACTGATACGCCGCAGTTACAATACATCGGTAACTGATAAATAACGATAATCTGATCAAAATAAACGATACTCATAATTTAGTGCGGCATGTACGAGTATACCATCACCATGGCTAAAACAGATGTGGACTTGGCTACATGCAGAATAATTACGTGTTTATTATTTGAATTTAAATGCAAGTACATTGGTTTTTTGAATGCTCCATCATTATTTGAATCAAAGGCGATTTTTTCGATCAGCAAGCGCATCAATTATACCAGAAGACCACGCAACTTTGCATACTGGACCATCCTAAGCGGATTACAGAACAATTTTGTTGGAAAATCAGATTCCTCTATCGAGGCCATTATTTACTTACATGAACGTATATGGAGCGCAAGGGAGATTTATGCAATGTCAAATTGAGTTGTAATTTAGTTACACTATATCCGGCAGTGTGCATGCTCGAAAGATGTCGAAATTGCGTAAAATTGCTGTGTTATAACTAGCTCGGCCAGATATGACAAGTTGAAACATAAATACACACGTCGCAGCGGTTGAGGGATATTTAGGGGGGGTGGTCGTTTCAGTGTTCCTCAATACTATTTCTACTTAATATTTTTGATAGCAGTTCTTTATGTCTATTGTTTAAAATGGAAAACCGCAAAAAATTATAACAATACAAGAAGTAATGTCTTTTTATTCATAAACATCAACATAAACAGAGAAGGTCCAAAAATCGGTTTTTTGGGTTTTTTTTTTAGAATCAATAATTTTTCTATTTTAAAGAATTTGATGCTCTACCAAAAAGGCACGAGTAGTTCTTTGCCCTGCCTCACTTTGTTTTTAAAAACCTGACAAAAAGCATAAAAAGTCCCTTTATTTTTTACTATCGAAAAAGGCTTAGCATCAGAAACTAGGTCACATTGCATTAAAAATTTAAAAACTCATGTCTTCGCTACTCCTTTCCTTACATTATCTTTGCAGATTAAGTATTCATGATTTAATGACACTACAATTATTCATCAAAAAGAAACGTGAATTACACTGTATCCTAAGATTAGTAGCTGCTTTTAGAATAGTAATAGACAGAGAGAATAAATTATATTCTCTTAGATCTTCATTTCTATTAAAAATCCTATACTTCCTCTATTTAGTATAATTTTCCCTCAAGAAATAATGTAATTGCTCTCAGGACTTGCCGTTCCTGTTGTATCTTTTCCCCTAAGTATTTATTTACTAATTTGGTAAATATTTAACAATCGCCTTTAGGCGCAGATTTAAAAAAAATAAACGTCACAGTACTTGAATTTTCCGAACAAGACTTCGAAAGAACAATAACTAAACAACCATGGTACACCTACGATAAACCAATTCTATGGCCACTTATGAAAATACAGATATTCATATTTTACAAACGCATCTGGAGTTGCGTTCCGACAAAGTCGAGAAAGACATCATTTCGTACGGCATAATAATAGCTAGGATGTTTTTATTTTTACAATCCATTGTTCCCCGATAACAATATATTGTTCTCGTATACACCATGTACCAAAAAAGTCCTTCGGGGAGTTATTACCGATTGTAATTCGATATTTTTCTATATTTATTTGTCAGTCGTCGCTGTCTAAATAAGGCGTACGGTACCTACACAACATTTACACATTAGAAACGGTGATTTTATTGGTTTTTGTGGTGCCGCTAAGGCTACTCAAATACATTATCTCCCGCATAAAGCAAACAACGTTAAAATGTATTTGGGCTACGTGGAACGAAATCAGGCCAAAGGTGTTCATACAAATTGATTGTATCTAATGAATTTACATCTGTAATTTTGAAAATGCCGAATTCTGTAGTATTTCCTTTCCTGGACCCCAATTGGTGGCTTAATAGATTTGTTGTTTTATTTTAATTGATGTGCGCAACTTACTGAACTGTATCCGAAACAACTGAGTGGCCAGACGTGTATAAACACTACTCTAATAGATTTGACAATAGTGCGTTGTATTAGTAAAGAGTTGTAAAGGTGACCTTGAACGCAACACAACAGTAATAAATAATTAAAAATATTTTTTTAATTTAATTTAATAAAATATTTTCTAATTTTTATGAAGCATAGGCAGAATATTTGTCATGCTGACAACAAAAATTATGCTAATAACTAAGAATACTAAAAGAATGATAAAATACCTAAATACATACTACATCAACCTGGCTAGACAATCTATACATAGCGACAAAATTTTATTTTGTTATTTGATACCTATGAGTCCTATGATAAGTTTTAGTGCCTGTTTCACTATTTTTTTCTGTATAATTGAATTTAAAATTGAACTCGAAATTTCTTTCATTTATAAATTCTCAGTTCCGTTGTAAGAAGAAATAACGCCCTCTCTCGGCGATATGTCGAACAATTTGCTAAAATATTTATGATGATTCATCGATTTATTAGTAAAATCTATTCAGTAAACTACGCTTCACAAAATAACTTGTACTAAATGTTTTATTCAGTTTCTTATTAATCATATTGTATTGAAATGGTTACTTTGTGTAGTTAAAAATTATGAATTCGCAAATTATGTCAATAGGAGAACTTCAGTAATTTTTCTCGGGACAATCTTGCACTTTAAAGAAAAAATCAGTGTTTCATTAGGTGTTAGTATCTTCTGTTATTAAGCTGCACACATGATATTTTTCTATTTTATATTTATAAAGGAGTTATTTACCAAATAGTACGCCGTTGTTGAATCAATTCTAATAAATATTAGGCAACCAAATATACACTCAGTTTGCAGCCTTAAAGAACTTTATCTTCACAGCGGAACGAGATATTAAACGCAGGTTGCGCGATTGTATTGGTCTCAATTTTCTTCAGGGGCGGCTGGTGAATTTTTTGATGTTCGATATTTTAATTTAGAGACGTGGTACTTATACAATTATAGGTTTCATTTGGGATCAAAATGAGAATATTGGCAAAAAAATGAAAAACAATTTGGGAAAAAATTTTTCGAAAACTCCATCCCTGAAAAGTCGTAATATTTAATATATTTGAATTTTTTTAATAACAGAATAATCTTTGATACAGTCTAAGTCAAAATTTTTTTACTTTTATTAATTTTTGGACAATTTCTCAGCATTTGAAGTTTTTAATTCATAATAGCAAAAAAAAACATTTGCAATGTGAATTGTAAATTTTGAATTGGGACGTTGATTTTGACGCACCTGTAGGTAAACAGTGAGATCATTTTTCATCAAACTTAATTAGTCGATTCGTTACCTGTTTCTGCAATAATTTTTATCGATTAATGAAATAAACTTATTCCAAAGTAACTATTTTTACAATAAGTGCTAGTTAAAGGCACTATCCCTGTCTGTATTTAGATGAGTCTGTTATCTGAGCACATAAATAAGTGCCCAACATGCGTCTATAAATAACCGGGACAATAAACCAAGTGGAATATTAAATTAGACTGACTTTTATCGACAGAGCCTCTTCGTATACAACCTGATATGGTGGAATTACACGCGATTTCCAACAGTTAAACTCAACATAAACGTTATGATTTTAAAGTGGTATTTAGTAATAATTCACTTAGGCAATGGGTCGTATCCACCTCGGAGTTAGTTTTAATTCAAGTGCCATTACTAAATACACCCACTGGATCGCGAACGGTCTGGTCTGGATCACTTACATACACCAGAAACAGATAAAAATTTGTTCTATTTTAAGATACGATTCGATATATTATTCGGTATAGATTGATGCAATGTTAACTTAATTAATAAATTTGCTCTGTCCAATTAGAGGTGTATTCAAATGAATCTTTATGCCCGCATAGTCCCAACAATTTTGATGTGGGATTCCGGCAAATATTTGTTTGATGTTAAACTGCATCGGGCAATAATAACGTGTGAATTTTGTAAAATTATTATTAAGTCGTTTCGAGTGAGTGAATGAGATGAAAAATAGTTTATAAATAGTCAAGCTAGTATTACCCGATGTAATGCAAATAAATCACAATAAAAGTTACTCATGAAATATGAATCATGCTTGCAGGAAGAAAGATGAAAAATAATGGAAATAACGTGAAAACTGAGTCATAACTCACAATTTACTACATGGAAAACGAACACAATAGCCACTACGCCTATTTCATTATACTTTTGGAGAAGTAATAAAACAGACAAGAAACGATTTTTGGCAAATTTGTGCAATATATTCAGCGGCTTTGATATATATTCCCTAAACATAAAACTAAAACCAGGAAGAGCGTCCGTCTAAGAAAATCGACAGTGGCGTTAACATTCCATCATCCTATACACAATGCAATCGCTCGTCTTAAGCCGATGGGTGTGGTAACTGGCGCAACTCTTTGAACATCGAAGAGGGATATTATAATTAGTAATACCACACCCAGTGTATTTTTCAGAGTAATTATTACAGCATTCACGTTGTTATTCACAGTCCTGTTGGGAGGAAATATTACCTACCTTGTTTTCTGTGAGAATTTAAAATATCCTTTAGCAGCTAGATTAATAGTTGAGTTTTGGGCCTCTCTTATGGCAATGTTTGTTGCTGTTTTTTTAATGTCCATAAATTAGTCAATATCAAGTAGCACAAAAATAAATCAGCAAGTAATTAAAGGACCCCTTCTAATGCTTTTAAACTACATTCAAAATTTGCCCTATGACAATTTCCACAGACGTAAATACGCCGTGACTCCACTTCCTCCCCGATAAACTTTCTGTGCCAGTTCGAATCGAAACAGCCATTTTTCTTATTAATTCAAAACACTTTTAAGCGAACCCTGTTCACGCTACCCACGACATGTGTCGCATACATGTGAAAATGTTTAAGTTAATGTCTGCCAGCGTTGATGATGAATAAGCCAGCTTATCCTCCATTTATCGAAAGCTGGAGTTAATTTTATCCTTTTAACTAACTAGGTGTATCATTTTTAAATCACTTATCTGGAAGTTTTATCTCGGGAGAGTTAATTAAGATGGCTGCTAATAGAACATGTTAATGTTGCCCCGTCCAAATTTATCATTTTCCTTGAGTCTTCTTAATCCTCTGTAATTTATCGCGTCAATTTTTGTATTCGGTCCGTTAAGGGAGGATATAAATAAATCTCGATAACATTTTATTGGCGAACAATCTCTTGAGTACTAAATCACCATGGATTTGTTATGTTTTTTATCTGAATATGACAGATGGAAGTCGCCTCGAATATAATATCGAGTTTCCAGTAGACTGCAAGATAACCTACTTCAGACTGATTTTTTATTAACATTTAATTAATAATCATTATACGATATTCTGATCTTTGTTTGAAACTTAAACTAAAAATTAATAGTGGCTGCTCTTGCACAAACAGGGGCTTCTTTTTAATTAAGAATGTACCACACCCTGTATATGTAGAGCACTGTTCGATAAATTGTATCAACTTGAATGAAGAATGTTCCATCCATTTTCTGGGAAAAATAAATCTGGCTCAATGATATTGTCAAAGAGCCATAAAATTTTATTGTTGTATTATTAAATACTTGCAATGGCATCACGAATGATTTTAAATTTTATACGTCTTTAAAATATAGTGGCGCCGTTCTCTAACGACGCCAAATAAACTGCGCCATAAAAATACCGCAAAAACACAAGAAGGCAAAAATGAAAAGGACAAATTTGTCTTGGAGGAGATTTCGTTGTCTGGAGAGACGTTCTGAAAAGCCTCTTTACTCGTATAAGATTAAATTCTTAACTTGTACATTTTACTCAAGTAAGAATTTAGTCAGGAATTCTTAAAATCTGATTTTCGCGTGGAAAAGCCGCGTATAATATACATAATACATATATAATATACAATATAAATAAAATCTACTCGCTAAGAACGGTTTTGTTAATTTTACTATCAGGTTTTTTTTGTCCATTTAAAAAAATATTTATTCAAATTACTATGTAATATGTTCCAGTACTAGCCATTTTAAAAGCAACTAAATAACGTATTTATTATTTATTTAAATTTGACATGCGTTGTTTGATGTAAATGTACAGCTTTTCTAAATTAAAAAAAAAATGCAGGACAGAAAATAATCTAATTTGATGTGGAAATTCTTAAGATTCACGGTCATATGATTAAAAAACTATTTTTTTATTTTCTGACGTTTCGGTTTTAATAACCATCTTCAGAGAAAACAACTGCACTGTTTTAAAGATCTCTGCATAAGCAATTATAAAATTTATATAACAAATATAATAAAAATATTTTTTCGACCTGTTGAATCATTTTTTATTTTTTTTTTTATTTCATAAAGTATTAGTCTCATTTAAGTGTTATTATTAAATGTCTAACTATTTTTTCTTTTGTTTCAGGGTGAGGGTTTATATTGTGCCATTACAGACTATCGTAAAAGGGAAAAGGTCATTGTTTCTACAAATTTAACTAGCTTTTAAGTAATTCCAAAGGTCATAGTTTCTACAAATTTAACTAGCTGTTAAGTGATTCCAAAGGTCATAGTTTCTACAAATTTAAATAGCTTTTAAGTAATTCCAAAGGTCATAGTTTCTACAAATTTAACTAGCTGTTAAGTGATTTCAAAGGTCATAGTTTCTAGAAATTTAAATAGCTTTTAAGTAATTCCAAAGGTCATAGTTTCTAGAAATTTAAATAGCTTTTAAGTAATTCCAAAGGTCATAGTTTCTACAAATTTAACTAGCTGTTAAGTGATTCCAAAGGTCATAGTTTCTACAAATTTAAATAGCTTTTAAGTGATTCCAAAGGTCGTAGTTTCTACAAATTTAACTAGCTGTTAAGTGATTTCAAAGGTCATAGTTTCTACACATTTAAATAGCTTTTAAGTGATTCCAAAGGTCATAGTTTCTACAAATTTAACTAGCTGTTAAGTGATTTCAAAGGTCATAGTTTCTACACATTTAAATAGCTTTTAAGTGATTCCAAAGGTCATAGTTTCTAGAAATTTAAATAGCTTTTAAGTAATTCCAAAGGTCATAGTTTCTACAAATTTAACTAGCTGTTAAGTGATTCCAAAGGTCATAGTTTCTACAAATTTAAATAGCTTTTAAGTGACTCCAAAGGTCATAGTTTCTACAAATTTAACTAGCTGTTAAGTGATTCCAAAGGTCATAGTTTCTACAAATTTAAATAGCTTTTAAGTAATTCCAAAGGTCATAGTTTCTACAAATTTAACTAGCTGTTAAGTGATTTCAAAGGTCATAGTTTCTAGAAATTTAAATAGCTTTTAAGTAATTCCAAAGGTCATAGTTTCTAGAAATTTAAATAGCTTTTAAGTAATTCCAAAGGTCATAGTTTCTACAAATTTAACTAGCTGTTAAGTGATTCCAAAGGTCATAGTTTCTACAAATTTAAATAGCTTTTAAGTGATTCCAAAGGTCATAGTTTCTACAAATTTAACTAGCTGTTAAGTGATTTCAAAGGTCATAGTTTCTACACATTTAAATAGCTTTTAAGTGATTCCAAAGGTCATAGTTTCTACAAATTTAACTAGCTGTTAAGTGATTTCAAAGGTCATAGTTTCTACACATTTAAATAGCTTTTAAGTGATTCCAAAGGTCATAGTTTCTAGAAATTTAAATAGCTTTTAAGTAATTCCAAAGGTCATAGTTTCTACAAATTTAACTAGCTGTTAAGTGATTCCAAAGGTCATAGTTTCTACAAATTTAAATAGCTTTTAAGTAATTCCAAAGGTCATAGTTTCTACAAATTTAACTAGCTGTTAAGTGATTTCAAAGGTCATAGTTTCTACAAATTTAAATAGCTTTTAAGTGATTTCAAAGGTCATAGTTTCTACACATTTAAATAGCTTTTAAGTGATTCCAAAGGTCATAGTTTCTACAAATTTAACTAGCTGTTAAGTGATTTCAAAGGTCATAGTTTCTACACATTTAAATAGCTTTTAAGTGATTCCAAAGGTCATAGTTTCTAGAAATTTAAATAGCTTTTAAGTAATTCCAAAGGTCATAGTTTCTACAAATTTAACTAGCTGTTAAGTGATTCCAAAGGTCATAGTTTCTACAAATTTAAATAGCTTTTAAGTAATTCCAAAGGTCATAGTTTCTACAAATTTAACTAGCTGTTAAGTGATTTCAAAGGTCATAGTTTCTACAAATTTAAATAGCTTTTAAGTGATTTCAAAGGTCATAGTTTCTACACATTTAAATAGCTTTTAAGTGATTCCAAAGGTCATAGTTTCTAGAAATTTAAATAGCTTTTAAGTAATTCCAAAGGTCATAGTTTCTACAAATTTAACTAGCTGTTAAGTGATTCCAAAGGTCATAGTTTCTACAAATTTAAATAGCTTTTAAGTGACTCCAAAGGTCATAGTTTCTACAAATTTAACTAGCTTTTAAGATATTTTAATAGGTGGTGGAACGTATTTTTTTCAAATTTAACTAGCTTTTAAGTTATTCCAAAGGTCATTGTTTCTACAAATTTAAGTAGCTTTTAAGCCATTTCAAAGGACGCAGTTTCTACAAATTTAACTAGCTTATAAGATATTTTAATAGGTAGTGTGACGTATTTTTTTCAAATTTATCTATCTTGTAAGTCATTTCTAAGGACGTAGTTTCTACAAATTTAACTGGCTTTTAAGTCAATTCAGTCCAACTAATAAAAAAAATAAGTTGTGAAACTGCTCACAATAGGAGTTTTATATATTGAAAGTGTGTGGGTGAGTTTAATATATTAATTTGAAATTTTCCAATAGTCCAACTAATAAAAAGAAATAAGTTGTGATACTGCCTCACAACGGGAGTTCAAATTTAAGTAGCTTTTAAATAATTCAGTAATTACTGAGGACGTAATTTCTACAAATTTAACTAGCGTTTAATGCGGCATTGATTTGTTCCTGTGCAACGTGATAGTGAATAAAAAGAGAAGTAAATATGCAATGTAAGAGTCGACAATTGTAATTGTACTAAGGTCGGATGACAATACGATAGTCCACCGTTACTTTTGCAAATATCCCCATGTGGGGCGCGGGGAAGTAAAAATTGGAGAAAAAAATCAAAACAAATCTGCCCTGACGTAATTAATTTAATTATAGTATAATTAAAAGGTAGAAAATAAAAAACAATAATACAAATTTATTATCATATAATTTTCTCTGAAGATGTTGTTAAAACCGAGGCGTCAGGAAATAAGAAATTTTTTATATAATAAATATTTGCACTCATCTTAATGTTTAAGGTTATACTGTTCCTTTATTTACTTCTCTTAAATTGTAGGAATAATTTGGTGTTGAGCAATAAGGGCATTATTATTATTATTAACGTAACGAATTTAAATTGCCGATTATTTAAAATTAAACCGACTCATCCTTACGCTATTCACCGTGTACGAACTATAAATATTAGCGACAAAACCGAAACACTCTCCTTTGATCTGCACTACAAACACCTACCTTTATTAAAGAAGTACATCAGCCCTGAAGCATTAATGGACTCTTTGTCATACTATCTGTGAATATAAATATCCGGATTTAGTTAATAATTGTAGCATATCTCCTGCGTAAAGCTTTTGGTAGTTGGGGCATATCTTTTTGTCAGCTGCACCGGCAAAGCAAATGCACCATGGAATGAGCTTTATGACGAAACACAGATCGGCACTTGAGTCTCTATCGGGGCCTGCATAGCACGGTCCTAAAAGCATTTTTAAGTAACCTAAACACTTTTAAAGATATTTCGAGTCAAGTGTTACATCTCTGGGACATGTGGTCGCACGATATACACATCTTAATGTGATCGGATGACAATAAATTACTGCGCATCGGGAGGAAAGACGAGAGAAATGCTGGGCTGGGCTCTCACGATGATTTTTTCACGACTTGTTTTTAATTTTTGCCATTTTTAAAGGAAATAAATACTGATTTAAATCAATAAATTTTCGTTTGTTGAACCATGGTCTGAAAAAGACATAATTGAAGTAAATTAAACTTAAAAAAATTAAAGGTGGCAGAGTTTAGAGGCAGAGATAATTATTATATAATACCGTTTGCACTGTGTCCTTTTTGCAACGCTATTTACGCCGTTGCAAGAGTTTATAGGTAGATTTATAGTTTAGAGGTAGAGCTGTGGTAGAATTTAGAGATAGAGTTAATTATTTTCTAATATTGTTTGCAGTGTGTACCTTGCAATGCCCTTTACCCCAGAAAAAGTATTTATAGGTAGGATTAGAAGAGTTTAGAGGTAGAGTTCAAAAATAGAATTTAATTATTATGTAAAACTGTTTATCCTGTGTGTACTTTTCAATGCCCTTTACGTCAGAGCAAGCAATTATAGGTAGATGTAAAGTTTAGAGGTAGAGCTGTAGTAACTTAAAATCTGAATTCATTACTTTGTAATATTGTTTGTGCTGTGTGCTTTGCAATGCCCTTTACGCAAGAGCAAGTACTTATAAGTAGAGTTAGACTTTACATGTAGTGCTTAGGTGTAGAGTTGTGGCTCAGTAGCGACATAGAGTTAATTATTTTGAAATCTTGTTTGTACTGTGTCCTTTGCAATATCCTTTATATCATTATAAGTGTTTATAGGTGGAGTGAGAGTTGATATGTAAATTTTAGAGGTAGAGTTGTAGCGAAATTTGGAGATAGTTAAATATTACCTAATATTGTTTGTATTGCATACCTTGTAAAGTCCATGAATGCCCAGAGTCAGAGCTTCGAGGAAAAGTTAAACTTTAGAGATAGAAGATAGATGTGAAATTTAGAGCTAATTATGTTTTAATGTAATTTGTACCCTTAAATGAATGTAGAAGCCCATTATACTTTTTTCTTTAGAGTTATGTGGGGGTTGAAGCCATTCATTCAAAAAATAATAGATAAAAACTTTAAACTGATATAATTTTGTATAAAACACATATAACCATACTACTTAATAATACAAGGGAACTGATCGTTTCTACTGTTTCCATTGCAACGTCCTTAGAGCCAGAGCAAGAATTTATAGTTATAGTTAGAGTTTACATGTAGAGTTTAGAGGTAGAGTAAATTGTTATATAATATTGTTTGCACTGTATATATTGCAACGACTTTTACGCCAGAGCAAGCATTTATAGGTAGAGTTGGAGTTTAGAAGTAGATTTTTGAGGTAGAATTATGGTAGAGGTTAAAAATGCAATTAATTAATCTGATATTATCTGTACTTTGCAATGCCCTTTACACCAGAGTAAGCGTTTAAAGTTATAGTTTAGATGTAGATTTTTGGTAGAGTTTGAAAATGGAATTAGTTATTGCCAGGGCAAATATTACGCGCAGAGTTTAGATGATGAGGTAACATTTTGTGATAGAGGTTAGATGTAAAGTTCAGAGTTAATTATTTTGTAATATTGTTTGTGTTGTATATGTTGCATTGCTCTTTACGCCAGAGTAAACATTTGTAGGTAAAGTTAGTGTTTAGAGGTAGAATTCTGGTATAGTTTAGAGATAAAGCTAATTATTATCTAATTGTTTATATTGTGTACAATACAATGTCTTATTTGCTAGATCAAACATTGTTTAGATGTAGAGGTTAGAAGTAAAAATTTAGAGGTGGAGTTCTAAGATGAGGTTAATTATTTTCTAATGTTGTTTATACTATGTACGTTGCGATGTCCTTTAAGGCAGATGGCGAGTTTAAATCGGAGTTTAGAGGTAGAGGTTATATGTGAAGTTTAGAGGTGGAGATTAGAGACAGATTTAGAGTTAACTATTTCCTAATATTGTTTATTCACAGTACTTTGCGATTTCGTTTATGCTAGAGAAAGATGCTTTTATTTTTATGAGAGCAGGTTGGTAACGACGTTCAGAACGGAAATGGATGTAATCCCATCTTGTTTAAAATTCCTCGCAGTTGATAACTTCACACACTGCATCAACTTGTTTAAAATTCAATTCATAATTTCTGTCGAAACATTACATTCCGACGTTCACGTCATCAAATGCTTAAAATGTTTCTACATTTAACGAAAAAATTTAAATATTTATCTTCAAACACCTCGTCTGTTTTCTATCGTTAAGCAACTCAAAATCAATACTCTTCTAATGCAACATTATATTAATAACGTAAATATTGAGGTTCGCACTAAAATTAGGCAATTATTTTATTTACAGTCCTTCGAATGTTCTTTCAAGAAATCAATCTGGTGTGCTAATTATACACTTCGTGAAATTTCTGCCAATATGATTCATACACTAATGATGTATGGCCTTGTAAAATAATTATTTTGGAGCAGTTCTTCAAAGAAAAATTTTAAATTATCAAATCTAAACAAGTTTATTACTACGAATCGGCTGCATAAGTAATTAATATCGTTTGGAAATTTGG